>CM030361.1:29951216-32699147 GCA_017893485.1 Hemerocallis citrina | reverse complement strand
CCCCCCCCCCCCCCCCCCCCCCCCCCCCCCCCCAACACACACACACACACACACACACACAATTTTGAAAAAATTTGTCGAAATGAAATGCCCTCTTTTTGGAAAATAATTAGTGACCTGCCCTACTTTCCAAAACAATTAGCGAGATGCCCTTATCTGTGACACGTCAGCAACAAACGTTATTGGGAAAAACGGCATCAGTTATTTCTATGCCGTTCTTCCCAATAACGGCATCTCTTTTTGAAAAAATTGTCATGCCGTTATTCCCAATAACGGCATGTGTTATTTTTGTCTATAGATCTATACTGTATCAACTGTGACTTTAGAGAGAAATGCAAAGAGTGAAATAACTGATGTCGTTCTCTAAGATAACGACATAGATAATACTGATGTCGTCTCTTTCCTCCCCTTCTGATTCGTAAACATCTCTCTCGCATCGCTCCTGTTACCCACAAACCCTAGATCTCAAAATAAAAAATTCCAACCATTTGAGTCCTGTAAAATTCCATACATCCAACCTCCTCACTCCCACTCTCATTTTCAGTCTTCATCCACAACGAAATTTTTGCTAGTGGTTTTTTTGGTTTAATTTGAAGGTATTATCATCTTAACCTTATGTTTGATTTTTATTTCAATATTTTGTTTATTGTGAGTAGTGAATGACTTGAATATGTTTTAATTTTTATGCATAGGTATGGAATTTGATATCCCTATTTGGTTATATTATGGGGGTGAAGTAATTAAGGATCCAAAAATTGGATATTCTTATAGTGATGTTGATCTGGTAATTATTTGGGCTACCCCCAATTTCGGTTACGCAGAATTAATAGATAAGATATATGAAGTCACTAATTGGGATAGAAGTGAAATGAGTCTGAAACTGATAGCCCGTTATTCTGCTGGGAAAGGGGATGGGCAGTACTTCATGTTGGTACCCATAGACAGTGACAGTTCTTTGAGGTCTGTCTTGCTTAGGACACTTCATCCAAGTTGTGGTTGGAATATAGTTGAGTTATATATCGATCAAACGAGGCTTCCAAATACTACAAGAGTTGTTATCGAAAGTCCAAGGCCCACAAGGACTTTGAAACCATCTGTAGAGTCACACGCAAGGATTTCAAATACAATTGGAGATACTAGCACAACTCCAACTGTAATGCCCCGATTTTTATTTATGAAAATTATCTATTTTGCACGTAGTGTGCACGTACAATATTTTTGTAATATTAAATTTTATAATTATTTTATGATGATGAGTATATGCATATGTGCTCTTTAATTATTTTTATATAAATGGTCTTTTTCAAATAAACATAAGCCTTTCTTTTTAGCCCAACTCTAATTTATTTACTTTCTTTTATAAAACTATTATTTTGGCCCATAAACTAAAGCCCATGAGTATTTTTATTTTAAATGCAACTTGTAATGTAGAACACATTTTGAAGATTATTTTTATGAAAAATATAATGTACAATTTTTTGTTAAATGGGGACAAGTTGCATGCACGTGCATTGCACGTACACTTGCACATGCATATGTGTGGCCGGTTTTGATCTTTAGAGGGAAAGGGAATTTTCAAGTGGAGTCATGGGTGGTGGTTGCTTGATCATGGTTGGTTATTGTAACTCCTCCTTGAATCCTAGCCCTTTGTTTCTAACTCCTAGTGTAATCTTAGCCTTCCATTCACTCTAAATTTTAGTATAAATACCCCCCCCCCCCCTAGCCTAGTTATTTTTGTACTAATTATTTCTCCAAAACCTATAGTTTAAAATACATTATTAGTAGTATAGCAAGTGAGTTATAAGATTGAGATTGTGTGTGAGGAGTTTGTGCTTGCATCAAAAGGAGAGGCCGGCATTCTTTGGAGCTCGGATTGCATCTTGGAGGCGTGTGTGCACTTCGGCGAGGAGGAGGATCGCTCTCTTGGCAAGGACATTTGTTTAGGAGGTGTTGCTAATTGTATTCTCTCCAAATTAAGGTGGGTGATTTTCCGTATTTCTAATTAGGAAGCATGCTAGAATTAAATTGAATTAATGATGCATGAAAAAGACTAATAAAGAGTACATTTTAATTGGGAAAAAAAGGCTTATTAATTGATTGGAATGTTAATCAATGGTTTGTATGTGTTTCCATCATTTAATTTAAGTTGTGTGTAAAATGATTATAGCTATGGATTGTTTGAAGAAAAATTTATTATTAGCATCAAGAACTATAAGCAAAAATTAGTAGATGACAATGTAGTTTTGTATGCTTAGATGGACCTTGTGTGATAATATTGTGATGAATGACTAAAAATATAATTTGGGGGTTTGGGAAATGATTAAAAACAGAGAATTGATGTAGAGATTATTGAAATTAAAATTAGATAAGAAATGTCGAAAAAGAAATGTGTTAGTAGTAGCTTATGATTTAACCAAATTATATGGAAAATATGTGTTTAATTATTGAAAAAGTTATTTTTAATATACTGGAGTATAAATTATGATGGGAATAATCAATCTGGAAATTTACAGTAAGTTTAGTAAAAGCAAAATCAAATGAAAGCTTTTTGAACATCGAAATGTTTTATTAGACAGAAAGAATGGATTTAATTAGATTTCGAGCTGCACTATTGACAACCTGAGCTTATAGCTCAAGTGGTCGGGATGCTCTTAATTGCTACAGTGTGCGGGGTTCAGTACACGTCGATGGTTCGAATCCTGTGAACAACACATTTTTTTGTGCACATTTAAAAAATTAAGTTAACTGCAGCCGAGAGCATTTATAGCTCTCAGCCCTCCTTCATATCGCTGGCGCGATTGGCCTAGTGGTCTGTGCCTGTGGCTTGTTTCCCTCGGGTTGTTGGTTCGAAACCCAGTCTTAGCCTGGGTTTAAGTTGTGAAAAAAATATTTTTTTGAGGTGTTTTGATGATTTAAAAATTATGAAAAAAATATGATTATTATTCTGAAAATATGTGGGACTTGTGAAAAATAATTTGGTAGTTATCAAAATAAAATAGAGTGTATTTTGAGAACGGATGTATAAATAGAACTATGGTTCTACACCTATATTTTGTAGAGGTTATAATTCGTAAAAGAACTTGAAATAAAGTGTTAGAAAAGAAATATGAATAAGAAGGAAATTATATGATGTGAAGTGATGTGAAGTGATGTGAATTATTCTCATTGAAGAATAGTGTGACAATTATGAATTGTGAATATTCATTTTTGACCATAAACTTAGTGATGTGATTTTAATGTGGAAATAGATATTTGATGAATTACTTGATGAATAATTGAATTCCATGTATGATTATGGACTTATGAATAATTTAGAAATCATGATTGGAAAAGAGAAATATTATTGAGTATGACAACTCAGACATGTAAATTTGTGAATTGAAATTGATAATTAGGGTGTAGCCAAAACTCACACCGGCAAGTGAAAGTGATGAATTATGATTATTGACATTGAAAAGACCAAGTTTGGGTCATTGTGAAATGAAAGAAATAAGACTGGTACTAGTGAGAGGGCTAACTCTAAGAGATTGATTTTGTTTATAATTTCATTAGAATTAAGGATTAGTTACATAGTGAAGATGTGATGAAAGTAAGAGAAAAACATTGAGTATGAGGGCCATTGGATTGGCGGCTAGAGAGTATCCCAGGATGTCCCATGATTAGTCATGATAGGGCGTGGATACTGCTCCAGAGTACCGTCCCGGTGGCGACGCTCGTGGGGTGTTGGACGACTGCGAGTGGTGTCATGTCTATGGTAGGAGCTGAATTACCACAGGGTGCCTGCATGATGAGTCATGTGTCAGTGCGTTGGGATTCCCTCCAGGGCGCCTAGACATGAGTTCGTATGTTAGAAAACATCTAGGATACTTACCGTAGTTACAGTAGTAGATTAAGACATGACGAGGGATTGAACCCTACAAGATGAAGAACGGTTAAGGGCTTGCCCTCGGACCTATATAGTATGGGATGCATAGAATCTGAACAAGTGTGCATTAGTGTCATATAATATAAATAACTGCATTAAGGACTAAGTGCACAATCACAACACGACATCAATAGGGTATTCCCTTTAGTTTGATATGTGACATGTTTGTGTTTGTTAAATATTGAAAATCAGTTATACTATTTCTGGCATAGAGAGGATGGCCGTGTTTGTATGCAGGGTAAATAACATGATAAAGATTAAAGAGGAACAGATTCTTAAAAATTATTCAATGTTGTTGTACTTTATTTAAATGTTGTAAATTTGCTTCCGCTGTACAATGTAAAGTGTAAAGTTTTCATGTAAACTTTGATGTAAAGTGAAAAGTTTTAAATTCCTTGTAAAATTGTACGAAAGAAGTGTAAAGATCCTGTGGAATCTCGAATTCAGTGTATTTTTGGAATTTGGGGCGTTACAGAGTGGTATCAGAGCCACGCTTCACACTTGTACAAATTTATAAGGAACGACACCCTAGAAGTGGACATTAGAGTGTGTGTTTGAGTCTAGAGATTTAAATGTAAGTGACTTACATTTGTGTTGCTCTATGACTTATGCTTCTTCCTCCCTATTTCTAAGATGGCCGATCACTTCGACCCTACTGGAGACGACGACTGGCATATCATCGAGGAAGATTATTATCCTGGACAAGCAGATTTCGAGGAAGAGTACTACCCAGGACAAGCAGATTCTGATGGAGAAGAATGGCCTGAATCCCGAGAGATTACCCCACCTCCGGATTCATCTGATGACTCTTCTGACGAAGAAGAAGAACCAGTTCCGAATAGTCTTGTGATATCTCTTCAGAGGTAGGTAGAAACACTGCAAGAGAGAGTCGGATTATTGGAGGCTCAATTGGCAAAGCGCAAGGACGACTTTGTAGTTCTCAGTCATCGTGTATGGGAACTCGAGAAGAGGAAGAATATGACCGATGTGCTGAAGGAAGAAGTTGAAGAACTACGGGGAGAACTTCGAGAAGCGAAGAGGAATCGTAGGAATTAGACTGTTGTAGCTTATACTGTTTTCATTCTGATGTCAAGAAATGTTTTCAATTCGAATGTATAAAGTTTGGAATTCAATGAAATGCAAGTTGATTTAAAATTCATGTCCTATACTTCGAATTTAATGGATCTTTTGCATCAGAATATGGCTAGAAGAGGAGCTAGAAACGGGGAAGGTCTGGACTTGGAAACGGAACTTACGAGGGTCTATCAGACGCTCAACGCCGTGGCCATGAATCAGAACCAAGGAAGGGTACCTGCGAATCATGTGCCCGAAGCGATCAAACTCGTGGAATCGTTCAAACGGATGAAACCACCTGTGTTCGAAGGGAAGTCAGACCCTGATGCGGCTGACAACTGGATTCGTCAGGTAGAGACGATCTTTGAAGTGCTGGAGACCCCTGAAGGCAGCAAGGTGAAGTTGGTGACTCTGCAACTTGAGAAGGACGCGGCTGTGTGGTGGCAGTCGATGAAGCGGACCATAGGAGGCATAGTTTTCGGCTGGGAGGAATTTTTGGAAGAATTCCGCAGTCACTATTTTCCCTCCGACGTCCAAGAGAAGAAGGCTATAGAGTTTCTGTCACTACAGCAAGGTGGCATGTCAGTTAGAGAGTACGAGACCAAATTTACTAAGATCTCTAGGTATGCTCCGGAATTAGTGATGGATGAGGCTAAGAAGGCTCATAAGTTCGAGCATGGATTGAGGCCGAGCTTGAGGTCCCAGATGATACCTCTTGGTATCAGAAGATTCGACAAATTGGTCAAGCACGCAGCAGCCACAGAAGCAGACAAGGAGCAGTTTCATGTTGTTCAGAATCGGAGGAACAACTGGCAGTCTGGAAAGAGGCCTGCACATTCTGGGAACTTCAAGAGACAACCATATGCACAAAGGTTCAAACCGATAGGGGCGAACGCTATTAGTGTGGCTGGAGGACCTGGGAACAATGTGGTAAGACCTCCTGCGGTAACTTGGTTCAACTGTGGTGAGACGGGATATTACAAATCTCAATGTCTTAAACCACGGAGTGAGAATTGCAATGTACCAATGCAGCAAACTGGGAAGAGATCGTACCAACCAGGGCGAGTATTTGCCTTGACGGAAGCGGATGCCGATGAGGAAGATCATGTTATCACTGGTACGAGGGCGGATGTCTAGAGGTTTATGTTATTTCTTTTTCCCGCTTATTTTGTGAACTGTTACGTAATGGGTGTGTATTATGTAACAGGCAAACTTTATTTGAATGGAATGAAAGCTGTTGTTTTGTTCGATACTGGATCCTCTCATACTTTTGTGTCTCCTAAATTTGCTAAAGTGTTGGGAGTTGAACCGAAGATTTTTCCAGGCAAGATCTTAGCAGTAGCTACTCCATCAGGAAAAACTTTAACCACTGATCGGTATTATGCGGATTGCGAGATTGTGATTGGGGACAGAATCTTTGGAATTGATCTGATCGAGCTGACTATCTTGGGAGTCGATGTTATCATTAGCATTGATTGGATGTCGGTGTACAGTGCAAGCATCGAGTGTAAGACCAAGACGGTAACAGTGAAGGCTCCAGGTGGACCTGAAGTCACTTTTCAAGGGAAGAAGAAGTGTTCTAGGCTAGTGGCAGCTATCCGCAAGGAAGAGATTCCTGTGGAAGTGCAAGGGATTCCTGTGGTTCGAGACTATCTGACTGTGTTCTTGGATAATTTTCCTGGGTTACCCCCGTATCGTGATGTAGAGTTCAGCATCACTGTTCAACCGGGAAGTGCACTCATTTCTAAGGCACCGTATAGGATGGCTCCAGTAGAACAGGATGAGATGAAATGGCAGATTGAGGAACTGTTGGAGAAAGGCTTTATTCAACCTAGTGCGTCGCCTTGGGGAGCACCAGTGCTTTTGGTAAAGAAGAAGGATGGATCAATGAGAATGTGTATCGATTACCGAGAGCGGAATAAGGTCACTGTTTAGAATAAGTATCCTATTCCCCGAATTGATGACTTGTTCGATCGTCTACAAGGAGCAGCTGTTTTCTCCAAAATAGATCTTCGATCGGGATATCACCAAGTTCGAGTGAAAGCTGAAGATGTGCACAAAACTGCATTTAGAACTCGACATGGGCATTACGAATTCTTAGTTATGCCATTTGGAGTGACGAATGCACCCGCAATCTTCATGAATTTGATGAACAGAGTTCTGAGGCCGTTCATTGATTCTTTCGTCGTGGTGTTTATCGACGATATCCTCGTGTACTCCAATTCAGAAAAGGAGCACACCGAGCATCTGGCAGCAGTTTTGAAGAAGCTGGAAGAGCAGGAGTTGTATGCCAAGCTATCCAAGTGTGATTTCTGAAAATCTGAAGTGGCATTCCTAGGTCACATCCTTTCTAAGGAGGGAGTGGCAACTGACCCTCAGAAGATAGAGGCAGTGAGAGATTGGACTAGGCCTACTACAGTGAATGAAGTCAGAAGTTTTCTTGGAATGACTGGATACTACAGGAGATTCATTCAAGGTTATGCTCAGATAGCCGTGCCGCTTACTGGTCTGACCAAGAAGAATGTGAACTTCAAGTGGACTGAGCAATGTGAGGCAAGCTTTCAGGAGTTGAAAGAGAAACTGACTACTGCACCTATTTTGGCTTTGCCTAGAGCAGGTGTTGAGTATGATGTTTATAGCGATGCTTCACATCGTGAGCTTCTTTGTGTCTTAATGCAAGAAGGAAGAGTAATCGCTTATGGGTCTAGGCAACTACGACCGCATGAGAAGAATTACCCGACTCATGATCTGGAGTTGGCTGCGATTATCTTTGTCCTGATGCAATGGAGGCACTACGTGTACGGTGAGAAATTGAACATGTACATGGACCACAAGAGTTTGAAATACATATATCAGCAGAAGGATCTGAATTTGAGGCAGCGAAGATGGTTGAAAGTGCTTGAGGACATGCGACCTGAGATCAAGTATCATCCTGGAAAAGCTAATGTTGTTGCTGATGCACTTAGTCGTAAGAGCAGTTTATCTAGTTTGATTACAACTCAGAAGCATCTGATTGAGGAATTGGATCGAGCAGGTATTGAAGTTGTCTTGCAAGGATTGAGAGCATCCTTAGCTTAGTTGAGGCTTCATCCTACACCGAATGGAAGGATTATTGCAAGTCAGGAGGTTGATGCTGATAATTTGGAGATGAAGGAGCAGGTTGGTGCTGGCAGGTTGCCCGGATTTCAAATCAAGGATGGAGTGATGTGGTTCGGAGATAGACTATGTGTTCCAAATCAGGCGGACCTGAAAGAGAGTATTCTTTAGGAGGCACATGCTACTCTTTTGTCGGTACATCCTGGGAGTACTAAGATGTACAGAGGCATCAAACAGCATTTCTGGTGGTCAGGTTTGAAGCGGGATGTGGCTGAATTTGTGGCGAAGTGTGAGGTTTGTCAGCAAGTCAAAGCCGAGAATCAGAGACCCGGAGGTCTATTACAACCGTTACCTATTCCGGAATGGAAGTGGGATAACATCAGTATGGATTTCATTACGGGATTGCCCAAGAGTCCTAAAGGCAATGATGTGATTTGGGTTATAGTCGATTGACTAACCAAGTCCGCTCACTTCTTGGCGATGAAACTCACTGCTTCGATGGACAGGTTAGCTGAGTTGTATGTTGGCGAGATTGTCCGGCTCCATGGTGTTCCGTCAACTATTGTGTCTGATCGAGATGCGCGGTTTACTTCGCATTTCTGGAGGAGTCTTCAGACGGCTTTGGGTACCAAGACGGATTTCAGCACTGCTTTTCATCCGCAAACCGATAGGCAGACCGAGAAAGTCAACCATATTCTTGAGGATATACTTCGGTGTTGTATACTAGACTTTGGAGGTAGTTGGGAAAGGCATTTACCTTTGGTAGAGTTTGCCTACAACAACAGTTTTCAGACTAGCATCGGGATGACGCCGTACGAAGCTTTGTATGGCAGGAAGTGCAGAACACCTGTTTGTTGGTTTGAAGTTGGGGAGCGTCAATTGTTTGGGCCTGAGCTTGTGCAGCAAACCTCTGAAAAGATTGATCTGATCAGGAAAAGGTTATTAGAAGCTCAGAGCAGGCAGAAAAGCTATGCAGACAACCGGAGAAGGGACCTTGAGTTTGAGGAAGGTGACTTCGTCTTTCTGAAAGTATCACCCAGTAAAGGTGTGGTTCGATTTGGCAAAGGCGGGAAATTAGCCCCGAGGTTTATAGGCCCGTACAAGATATTGAAAAGGATCGGAAAAACTGCTTACCGGCTTGAATTACCGGAAGAGTTATCTCAGATGCACACTGTCTTTCATGTGTCTATGCTGAGAGGTTACATTCCAGATCCGAGTCATCATTTGCCTGAAGTGCCGGAAGGTTTGCAGTTGGATCTGAATTACATCGAGTCTCCTGTCGAGATTGTTGATCGTCGAGAGAAAGTCTTGAGGAATATGACGATACCGATGGTCAAGTTAGTCTGGAGAAACCATTTGGTTGAAGAGGCTACTTGGGAGTCTGAGGAGAGGATGTTGAAGGACTATCCTGAGCTTTTTGCTTGATTTGTATTTTTGTATTTTTGCGCTTGTTATGAGTGTTTGTTTTCTCGCTCTTGACTGTAGTTCCGGGGACGAAACTATTCTAAGGAGGGAGTGTTGTAATGCCCCGATTTTTATTTATGAAAATTATCTATTTTGCACGTAGTGTGCACGTACAATATTTTTGTAATATTAAATTTTATAATTATTTTATGATGATGAGTATATGCATATGTGCTCTTTAATTATTTTTATATAAATGGTCTTTTTCAAATAAACATAAGCCTTTCTTTTTAGCCCAACTCTAATTTATTTACTTTCTTTTATAAAACTATTATTTTGGCCCATAAACTAAAGCCCATGAGTATTTTTATTTTAAATGCAACTTGTAATGTAGAACACATTTTGAAGATTATTTTTATGAAAAATATAATGTACAATTTTTTGTTAAATGGGGACAAGTTGCATGCACGTGCATTGCACGTACACTTGCACATGCATATGTGTGGCCGGTTTTGATCTTTAGAGGGAAAGGGAATTTTCAAGTGGAGTCATGGGTGGTGGTTGCTTGATCATGGTTGGTTATTGTAACTCCTCCTTGAATCCTAGCCCTTTGTTTCTAACTCCTAGTGTAATCTTAGCCTTCCATTCACTCTAAATTTTAGTATAAATACCCCCCCCCCCCCCCTAGCCTAGTTATTTTTGTACTAATTATTTCTCCAAAACCTATAGTTTAAAATACATTATTAGTAGTATAGCAAGTGAGTTATAAGATTGAGATTGTGTGTGAGGAGTTTGTGCTTGCATCAAAAGGAGAGGCCGGCATTCTTTGGAGCTCGGATTGCATCTTGGAGGCGTGTGTGCACTTCGGCGAGGAGGAGGATCGCTCTCTTGGCAAGGACATTTGTTTAGGAGGTGTTGCTAATTGTATTCTCTCCAAATTAAGGTGGGTGATTTTCCGTATTTCTAATTAGGAAGCATGCTAGAATTAAATTGAATTAATGATGCATGAAAAAGACTAATAAAGAGTACATTTTAATTGGGAAAAAAAGGCTTATTAATTGATTGGAATGTTAATCAATGGTTTGTATGTGTTTCCATCATTTAATTTAAGTTGTGTGTAAAATGATTATAGCTATGGATTGTTTGAAGAAAAATTTATTATTAGCATCAAGAACTATAAGCAAAAATTAGTAGATGACAATGTAGTTTTGTATGCTTAGATGGACCTTGTGTGATAATATTGTGATGAATGACTAAAAATATAATTTGGGGGTTTGGGAAATGATTAAAAACAGAGAATTGATGTAGAGATTATTGAAATTAAAATTAGATAAGAAATGTCGAAAAAGAAATGTGTTAGTAGTAGCTTATGATTTAACCAAATTATATGGAAAATATGTGTTTAATTATTGAAAAAGTTATTTTTAATATACTGGAGTATAAATTATGATGGGAATAATCAATCTGGAAATTTACAGTAAGTTTAGTAAAAGCAAAATCAAATGAAAGCTTTTTGAACATCGAAATGTTTTATTAGACAGAAAGAATGGATTTAATTAGATTTCGAGCTGCACTATTGACAACCTGAGCTTATAGCTCAAGTGGTCGGGATGCTCTTAATTGCTACAGTGTGCGGGGTTCAGTACACGTCGATGGTTCGAATCCTGTGAACAACACATTTTTTTGTGCACATTTAAAAAATTAAGTTAACTGCAGCCGAGAGCATTTATAGCTCTCAGCCCTCCTTCATATCGCTGGCGCGATTGGCCTAGTGGTCTGTGCCTGTGGCTTGTTTCCCTCGGGTTGTTGGTTCGAAACCCAGTCTTAGCCTGGGTTTAAGTTGTGAAAAAAATATTTTTTTGAGGTGTTTTGATGATTAAAAAATTATGAAAAAAATATGATTATTATTCTGAAAATATGTGGGACTTATGAAAAATAATTTGGTAGTTATCAAAATAAAATAGAGTGTATTTTGAGAACGAATGTATAAATAGAACTATGGTTCTACACCTATATTTTGTGGAGGTTATAATTCGTAAAAGAACTTGAAATAAAGTGTTAGAAAAGAAATATGAATAAGAAGGAAATTATATGATGTGAAGTGATGTGAAGTGATGTGAATTATTCTCATTGAAGAATAGTGTGACAATTATGAATTGTGAATATTCATTTTTGACCATAAACTTAGTGATGTGATTTTAATGTAGAAATAGATATTTGATGAATTACTTGATGAATAATTGAATTCCATGTATGATTATGGACTTATGAATAATTTAGAAATCATGATTGGAAAAGAGAAACATTATTGAGTATGACAACTCAGACATGTGAATTTGTGAATTGAAATTGAAAATTAGGGTGTAGCCAAAACTCACACCGGTAAGTGAAAGTGATGAATTATGATTATTGACATTGAAAAGACCAAGTTTGGGTCATTGTGAAATGGAAGAAATAAGACCGTAAGTAGTGAGAGGGCTAACTCTAAGAGATTGATTTTGTTCATGATTTCATTAGAATTAAGGATTAGTTACATAGTGAAGATGTGATTAAAGTAAGAGAAAAACATTGAGTATGAGGGCCATTGGATTGGCGGCGAGAGAGTATCCCAGGATGTCCCATGATGAGTCATGATAGGGCGTGGATACTGCTCCAGAGTACCGTCCCGGTGGCGACACTCGTGGGGTGTTAGACGACTGCGGGTAGTGTCATGTCTATGGTAGGAGCTGAATTACCATAGGATGCCTGCATGATGAGTCTTGTGTCAGTGCGTTGGGATTCCCTCCAGGGCGCCTAGACATGAGTTCGTATGTCAGAAAACATCTAGGATACTTACCGTAGTTACAGTAGTAGATTAAGAAATGACGAGGGATTGAACCCTACAAGATGAAGAACGGTTAAAGGCTTGCCCTCGAACCTATGTAGTATGGGATGCATAGAATCCGAACAAGTGTGCATTAGTGTCATGTAATATAAATAACTGCATTAAGGACTAAGTGCACAATCACAACACGACGTCAATAGGGTATTCCCTTTAGTTTGATATGTGACAAGTTTGTATTTGTTAAATATGGAAAATCAGTTATACTATTTTCGACATAGAGAGGATGGACGTGTATAATGTTTGTCGGTTGAATAAACTGACATACCCATAGTTTTGTATGCAGGGTAAATGACATGATAAAGATTAAAGAGGAACAGATGCTTAAAGATTATTCAATGTTGTTGTACTTTATTTAAATGTTGTAAATTTGCTTCCGCTGTACAATGTAAAGTGTAAAGTTTTCATATAAACTCTGATGTAAAGTAAAAAGTTTTAAATTCCTTGTAAAATTGTACGAAAGAAGTGTAAAGATCCCGTGGAATCTCGAATTCAGTGTATTTTTGGAATTCGGGGCGTCACACCAACGGAACCTGTTTCCTCCAAATACAAGCAGGTACATCCGACCCCATTCCCACAAAATATTTTGGTAGCTGGCATTGCTATGGAAGACTTTGACAACGCCGTTGTAAATAACGACTTGGTAGAGGAGGAAGAAGATGAGGTACGCGGTCTCGAGGATGATGATGAGGAGATTACCGTTGAAGCTCTAGTTGTTGATGCCAATGTTGATGTGCCGGTTAACAATGCCTGCGTATTGCCAAGTCAGGACACAAGTGCAGCTATGCGTGGATCGTAATCAAGCGAATGGATGTCGAGTAATTTAAGTTTAAATTCTTTGGAATGAGATTTGTGGTTTGAATCGGTGGTGGATATAGTTAAATTAGTTATATATACAAAATCACAACAAAACATGCACAGAAACATGCACAACTGTTCAAACAACAGATGTCGTTGTTGTGAATAACGGCATCTTCTATCTATGCTGTTGTTGTGCATTGAATTGGCGAAGAACACGTCCGGGGTAATAAAACTCCACAACTGAGAAGGTCACAAGTGGAGCTAAGGTCAACCACAACTGATTATTGGTAGTGTAAATGGGTGGTAGATGTTGCAGCCTATCATCTGTGTACGGGGTCCAATTGACGAACTCTTCCCTCAACTGATCGAGTTTGTCCCTGTAATAGGTGAGGACACCACGTGGGTTATCCCTCCATATACGCTTCCCCGCCCAGTAGGCACCGAGAGGAGCTCTCAGCACAGGATTATCCTGTAGTACTCTCCAACTCTCTGATAGTACCGTGACACGGGGTCAACCGAGGTGTATTCTTTCCCAACACCATATTTGTAAAATGGACATCGGCCCGATCATTTGAATCGACCCCATCGAACAGTTACAGAGTGCACGATAGAGGGAGGCTAGAGCCACACTTCCCCAACTATATCGGCCGGCTGTCTACAGGTCAGCTATGAGTGGAAGGTACATGAGGTGGTCTACATCACCTGAAGAGTTAGGGAATAGAATCCCTCCAATCATCGATAGTAGATATGCGCGCGTATAGTTCTGGAGTTGAATGTCCGTCGGCACAGCTGCCAATCGATGAGTGAACTGATCGTCAAGGTATGAACGTCTAATGGATTCCCCAACGAATATGCCGTGGTCCTCTTCAGGCACCTCCAAGCCAAGATAATCTAGTACCAATACAACCTTGTTGAACATCAAATTGCCAGTGACGGCCACCCCATCAATTGGAAGACCCGCAATCACAGCTACATCTTGTAGGGTGACCGTCATCTCTCCAACCGGCAAGTGAAACGTGTGTGTCTCCGGCCTCCATCGCTCCACAAGAGCGGTAAGTAGAGCGTGGTCACACTTGATTTTTTCCAGCTTCGACATCCCATAGAATCCGCTGCTGACCAAGTAATTTTCAATACCGGGGACCGCCGGCATGATGTTGTGCATCCGGAAACTCATCTTCTCTACATCCCCGGTCCAAACGGCCTGTGATCTGTGGTCTGGTTGCAGATATAGAACGGTAGGATCTAATGGACCCGGATGTCCCTGTGGTCCAAATGAAGAAGTAGAAGAAGCATCAACACCATGCGAAGAAGATGGTTGTGTAGGATCCATTGGCCTGTCAACAATAACAAACACTAATCAACAACAATTTTAGTAAAAGAATTTTCAAAATAAACTAAGTATAATTCATCACAAACGCGTTATTCCTCATATCCGAATCGTTCATAAGATTGTAAAAAAATGGACTTTTATAACCTAAGTATGAATTTTGAACTACTTGCAATCATCATAATGACAACGTAACCCCCCCCCCCCCCCCCAAACAAAATATCCCTCCAAATTTTTTGTTTTCCTAACAAAATGAACAATTCCACCTTTCTCAACAATTCAATATTTTGTAAACCCTACATCACTAACAATACATAAAGTTATTCCCAAAATTACTACTTCAATAACACATATCTACATTACTTGTACTATACAATCAATGCACACATCTATCATACTATCAAAATCAACTTTACAAAATACAAATTAGAGTTTTTGGATACTTACAATAATTTCAGATTCAGAATGATTTGGCACTCTTAATGAAAGATTGAAGAGTAGACTCCCAAATACAAATCAATTACACAGCCGAAGATTTTAGGTTTTTTTTTTTAAGGGTTTAGGGTTTTGGGAGTCGAAATGGGGAAGGAAAGAATCGCAAGTGAAAAGGGGGAAGAAGAGGGGTTTTTCGATTATAGGAACCTGTGCAAAACGATAATAACTGATGCCGTTATTGTGAAAAACAGCATCAATATTATCTATGCCGTTCTCTTAGAGAACGACATCAGTTATTTCACTCTTTGCATTTCTCTCTAAAGTCACAGTTGATACAGTATAGATCTATAGACAAAAATAACATATGGTGTTATTGGGAATAACGGCATGACAATTTTTTCAAAAAGAGATGCCGTTATTGGGAAGAACGGCATAGAAATAACTGATGCCGTTTTTCCCAATAACGTTTGTTGCTGACGTGTCACAGACAAGGGCATCTTGCTAATTGTTTTGGAAAGTAGGGCAGGTCACTAATTATTTTCAAAAAAGAGGGCATTTTGGCAAATTTTTCCCCAATTTTACAAAATAGGAAATCAATTTACCCACCTTATATTTTATTTTGGAGTTTATTAGCATATCCTTCTCCTTCTTTTTTTTTACCAATTCAAACTTTTAGGAAATCAATTTTATCAGAAAACAATATTTGTACCATGAGAATATCTTTTTTTTAAGGAAAAAATATAAAATATAGTCACATTGTTTCATTAATAAGATGATAATTAAACAAAATAAACTCATGATGGGGCCACTGTACAGGTAGGGGTGGCAACTGGATGGTTTGACTCGCGACCCGCTCATCTCGAACCGACCTGTCTTGACCGGGTTCGGGTTCGGGTTGAACCCGAATCTCTTACCGGGTCGACCCGGGTTGAAAAAATATGGATTTCGACTCGCAAAACCCGGCCCGCGAACCCGTAGTCAAACCCGCCCTCCAACCCACGGGTCGACCTGTGGGTTTCGATCCGTTGGACCCGAACGGGTCGAACGATCGACCTGTACGGGTCCAACGGTCGAAACCAGCGGGTTGACCGTTCTGTTTGGCAGGTTGACAACAACAACTGTTTTCTTTTTTAATACTTTTTTTGCTTGTTTTTTTTCCCTATAAATACCCCCTTAATTCAATCTAAAAATTTTCACACCTTACTCTCTTACTCTCTCTACTACTACTACTCAATTCAAACTCTATTCAATCAATTTTTTTCAACAAAGACGCAAGCAACAAAGAAGTGAAAATTTTCGATCGTATCAAATTGTGTTGATTCAACTCTCAACTACGTCTACTTCAACTCCTCCAACAAAGAAGCTCTCTCTCTCATTCTACAACTACCAGACTACATGACTACGTCTACTACATTTCTCAATCGACCACGTCTACTTCTACTATTATTTTCTCTCCCATTTCGGTATACGATTATCCGCGAAGTGCGGTATCAAAATTTCATAACCTTCATATTGTCTTGATTTTTTTTGTAGTTCTAATTTTTTGTATCATATTTGGTTGTTGGTTTTTTTTCTTTTTTAACATATACCTCCTAAATTATTTTGTATTATTTCACATACACTAATAAAACACTAGAAATCATTTTTTTCACATACATGTCTAGATCACGAGGTAGCGGCCGTAGCCAAAGTGGTCAAGATTCCATCGGTTCTTCACGTCGACCTCCAATAGTCCCACAAATAAAACCCGAATTTATACCGAATCCTATGGTAAGAACTCACGGTATCCCTACACACGAAATTGAAGAAGAAATGCATGATTTTGACACATAAACACAACAAACCGAACCCACTAGTAGTAGAAAAACTAGGGGGGAAACAAGTGATTGACACAAATATTATCACTATATCCCCGAAGATGATAATCCAGGTGTAGGACATAAGGTTTGTAAAACTTGTTTTAAGAGTTACAAATGAAGGAAGAGTGAGGGAACAAATACAATTAAATGACACATATAAAATGTACACAAGGATCTATTAGAAAACCAACCCGGCCAACAAAAAATCCACCCTAAGACCGGGCATGTAGATAGCCACCCATATGATCCCGAAAATGTTCGACGAAAAATGGTCTGTCTAATTATTAAGGAGGAGTTACATTTTTCATATTCCGAGAGTAGGAACGTAGAGGAATTTAACCAAATTGCACTAAATCCACATTTTAGAAGAATTCCTAGAAATACACTCAAATCCGATTGTTTTAAATTTTACAACGAAAAGAGAGATGGTTTAATTGCACTTTTGTATAGTTTAACTTGTAGAGTATCGTTAACTTCCGATTGTTGAAAAGATTGTAACAATATTTCAATGATGAGCATAAACTGTCATTGGATAGATAATGATCGGATGATTCAAAAGATGATCATATCACTTGCGGCTTTGCCGTTTCCCCCATATTGGTTTAGTAATTGCACACCGTATTTTAGAAGTTTGTGATATCTTTCATATTCGTGATAAAAAAAATTGTATTAGTTTTGATAAAACATCTAACAACAATACTTCGATTAGTACATTAAAAACACAATTAACTCCTCCATGTTTATAAATTTTTCACATTAAATGTGCATGTCATATTTTAAATTTATGTGTTCAAGATGCATTAAAAATAGCAGAACCATTTGTGCATAACATTTGAAATTTGTACATTTTATTGCTTTAAGTGGCTCTATACTTCAACGATTTAAAGAATGGTGTAAGCTTAAGGGTGTACATTTTTGAAAATTTTCTAAGGATGTTAAACACCGATGGAATTCTACTTTTGATTTATTAAATGTTGTTACTCAATATAAAGCTTGTATAAATAATTTTTGTCTTGCAAAAAATATGAAAAATTTTCAAATGGATGAACAATCATGGTATTATGCAGAATCTTTATTATGATTTTTAGAACCCTTTAAAACTGCAACTTTGAAAATTTTAAAATCTTATGATTCTACATCTAGTAGTATTTTTATTTGACTAATTACTATAATGCAAACTTTTCAAGAAATGATTGATGACATTTACATTGGTCATATTGTTAAACCCGCATACACTAAATTTTTGAAGTATTTTAGTCATCCTATGTTGTATTTACTTGCTACAGTTATGGATCCTCGTATCAAATTAGCGGGTGCGAGGAGTTTGATTGAAATTTATTTTACTTTACTTGGAGATGAATCTGAAATTGGTTGCGAAGAATTTTAGCGAGCTTTGAATCGACACTGAATAGCTTATATGATTATTATGATAGAACTTTTGCATCTAGTAGTACAACTAGTATAATTACTTCTTCTTCTACTACTTCTAGAGGTAAGGGTAAGAGTAAATTAGATGATGTCACTTTTAATTTACTTTCTCAAATTCAATCAAAAAACCTATGACTAATCAACCGAAGGAGTTAAATTGGTATAATCAACCAGATAGTGAGAGTTTTAATGCTAAGATTGATGTGCTAAAATGGTGAAAATGACATGAATATGTTTATAATATTCTTAAACATATGACTAAAGATCTACTAACTCCTCATGTATCTACAGTTACTTCAAAAAGTGCATTTTCTACAAGTGATAGGGTTCTAATAGATTACATGAATCGCTTGAAGCCCCAATCGTTGGAAATGCTCATGTGCACGGAAGATTGGATGAAGGCTAAAGATAGGACTCAAGGAATCGAGGTCGACACATCAACAAGTGGAAGCAACTCGTCCAAAGAACAACAACAACAATAGTAAGGACCAACAACAACGACAACAACAACAGTAGATTCTAATTATTTCCTCAAATATGTAATTTAAAACATACTGTATGCTCTTTTTATAGTTTCTAAAGTTCTAATCTATTACTTGTATTATATACAAGTAATAGAAAGTTATCTAGTTGTATTTGTATGTAAAAAGTTGTAAAAACCCATAAAAGTTGAATTAAATAATATAAACAATTTTTATTCACACTTTCACAGTTTCACTCTTATATATTTATTAGTTGTACTTGTAAAACTTTTTTTCTTCATATAGTTAAAAAAAAACTAACTCACTCTCAACCCAAATGCCAACCCGCGACCTGACCCGAACCCAAACGAATTCGACCCGAATGGATTGGCGGGTTGAACGGGTCGACATTTGGGTTTTCAACACGGCCCGACCCGCTTAACACCCCAACCCAACCCGAACCCGCCCACAATTGAGTCTGACCCGGCCCCGTTGACCCGAATGCCATCACTATGTACAAGAATGCAAAAAAAATACGGAAATAAATAAACATTAAACCCTCCAATATCTAGAGAGGGTGGGACAAATCCCAAACAAAAACAACATCTAGAGTAATAAAGGAGATCCCTCCAACAATATCCTTGGAGGGTGGGGAACCTATGTCGGCCCAATTAGTTGTATCGGTCCATTATCAATCTCCTCACCATCATACTCATCGAGCTGAAATGCTATAGCTATCCTCCATCGTGGTCATGTCTCCCCAGCTATAGTTGTGGCCCAAAAGAAAATAAGATGCATAATTTGATTTAAGATACTATAAATATTATTACTAGTCCCATGAAATTAAAAGTTATTTCAATCAAGCCATAAAACCAAGGTCGTGCTGGCGGTGACGATATATCATGCTTCTTTCATCTCCTGACGAACACTAGCAAGCCTAGGACCTCTCTACAAATCCTCATAGCTTAGGGATACCCAGTTGTTCTGAGGGCCCTTAGGACCTCTTCCTAAACTGTTTTACTCCTATGACACCCTATGAATGGATGGTCACTAGACTCGATGGGCATATTGCGAAATTCTCAATTGATCATATTGTTAGATTGTCTTTTAACAAGTCCTTCCCTTGTAAATTTCGCATCGTTGATTACTAACTAGAGGAAGACTCTAAGAGCACCCACAATACGGGAATTGAAATCCCCATTTTACAAAAAACCCCTCCTTTCCCATCCAACTCAGCCAACTTCTCATGACCCCTGGTGGGCCCGGATCTTCATGAAGACCCGGTATCTCCACCAAAGAAACAGCCTCATGGGTAGGCCCCCACCATTATTTTTTATTTTTTTAAAAAATCAAAGTTTTATTTAAATAATTATATTAATAACTGTCATGCCCTACTTCTCAAAATACGGAATATGAGTACGTAACGTAGGCCCAACGAATAATGTAAATACCATCCATAAGCTGTACCAGACTAACTCAGCAATTGAACGATAAACACAGCCACGCAAGAAAGATATAATCACATGAATCAAAGATAAACTTCAATAATAATGAAATAATCTAATAATATCCAACACAAAAACCAATATCTGGGAATAAAAATAAACGATGGGAACATAAGCCCAAAACAAAGTATAATATCCAGACAATGTTCAAAGAAATAAAACTAGCAACAAAATAAACTAATCATCTCAATCTTTAGTTCTATCTTCTAGAATCGTTGCTCACCAATTTCTGCTGGTATAGATCATCCAGTACCTATAAATTCTTGATCTAAAAAGAAAGAAAATAATGTCCTTAGAGAAAGTTGTGTACAGTAAGTAGAAGGAAACAGAGAATAATAGAAAGCAAGTATATCAAAGAAAAGGGACAGGATCAAAGTCAATAACAAAAGCAAAGATAGGCAATAATATCAAAGGTTTATATTTAGTCATGCACGTAATGAATGATGTAAATTTAAATTCTATCTTGATGACGATATACATGATCAAGCATGGAATATCAAATACAGGTTATTAATTATTTTATTAATTATCTAGTACACGTACTACTGCGTCACATATGTTCCATACCACAGTTTCGTGCAAGCACACAGTGAACATTTTAGACTGATGGTGAATTCACGGATCGTGTACTCGGTAACAAGATGACAAGATATCATGATAGCGTGATCACACAATAACAATCAATTCTCCACCTTCCAAGTTATAAATCACGCAAGCAGAAAGGCCTTTACCGATCGAGTACATTTTCCGATCATTCACTACAAAGTCATCCCATAATACCCTAACTTGTTAACATTTTATTTCATCCTATGTGAGCATGCAAGAAGGTGTCAATGTTGTATTATGCTAGGTGTGACTAATTCTACTCGTTATAGACCAAACAAGAAGCAAATATATTAATCACACACAAATTACACAATCTGGACATCATGATGTTGCTGTACAAAAACACAGATTACTGCTACTACAGAAAAGCAAATCTAGATCCGTCAAAAATTCTAGAAACTAGAATCTCTGTCGGTTCCAGCGAATATATACACGACATATAAAAGTCACAGAAACTAGGGTGAAAACTATATTCTTTTCAGATTTTATGTTTAGGCAGCAGGTTATAAATTGTATAAACATATAAGAAACAGATTAGAAAACTCATCTATTAAATCTACAAAAATTCAGGGTGGTTCCTACACATGTCTAGTCTCACCCAAATTTATTTCATATTTTTATTTTACTATTAACATGTTCAATTTAATTACGAAACAGAGAGATATGCATGAATTTATGAATCTGGAAATTCAGACACAGTTGTACTTAAATACTAATATCTAACATATTATAACTCAGAATTCAGATCCGTTAAAAGTTCTGGATAATAGATTCATGGGGCTATAATTCATGTTCAGAAAGCTATTTCAAATTACAACAGAATCATGGTCGAAAATCTGATACAAAAAGACACAAACAGTAGTACAGAAAATAGTTTGATATGAATAGGCAACAACTTAATCATTCAACCATATAATTCATGCTAATTAATAATCAAAGTGATTCCAGATGTTTAACATGCATAATTCCAATTTTAAGATGCAATTTTACAGGCTTGGTAATCGATTCATTAATCAAATGCAATCTAACATATTCAATTCATCAAATAATTCTATAACATAGATCTAGTTATTTTTCATGTAAATGTGCATATGCAATGTGCAAGGGGGACTAGATTTTAGATCAAAGATGTAGGCACGATGTTAATAATATATCAGGTTAGCTCGTGTAAACACTCAATATACTTAACGGAATTTCAAATAGCATTATGATAACGAAAAGATTTGGATCTACTTGCAGAGATCAAAGAAATCTTGAACAAAACAAATAACTAGTTCAAGAAGAGACTTGCCTTTTAGTTGTTAATTTCGGATATATAGAATAATGGGATTAGAATCCCGAGCGACGAACCACAATCACGGAAACACGCAAGCACGTGCGAGCTAAGTGTAAATGCCACACAGCAAAACCAGCAAACATAGCCAAAACGAGATCCCCTATTCACCAAAACAGCAAACACAATCCTAGGATCCCCTACACTCCAACACAGCAAACACCGGAACTATTCCCCCTTCTTCTCCATAGCGATAGAGAGAGAGGGGGCGGCTCGATGGCGGAGGAACGACGACTGGAGATGATGACTGCGACACCCACGGTGAGGCAGTTGATAGTAGGTGTGCTCGCAGTCGGGAAGCGATGGCAGCGGCGAGAATCGGCGCTTGAAGGGTGCTCTGTTTCTCGACAAAACAGAGGAGGAGACGGCGGGGTGCTCAGGGATCAGGACGACGACGAGGGTGAGGGGGTTTTGCGGTGGATGCGGAGGAGGATTACAGTGGTCGATGAGGTCGTAGGTTCGAGCAATGGAGCGGCAATGGCGGGTTCGGTTGGCGAGGTGATGGGTTCAAGGTGAAGGCGACAGAGATAGGCGACTAGATGGTGGTGAGAGCGGAGCAAGGGCGACAGTGGAGGGGTGAGGGTGACAAGGTCGATGTGGTGGTCGGAGACGAGATCGGAGAACGGGGTGGCTTGGCAGTTGGGCGGTGGGTTTGAAGATGGAAACATAGGGAGAGGGCGGGATGCGAGGAGAGAGAGAAGAGCGGCGGAAGAGAGAGAGGGTTTATTTAATTATGGTTTAATAATAAGGTATTTATGGGGGATTTAAGAATTTGGGGGTTTGGGGTTGCAGGTTAATGTGTTTAGGGTACACGTTTAGGCTCCAAAAAGAGAAAACACATAGAAATCAATAGGATGAATCTATAGCGGAACAATTCAAACTCAAAACATGAAGTGCAAAATTTTTCAATGGGCCAAAAATAGTAGAAAAGAGTACGGAATGATCAAAAGGAATAAAAGAACCCAATAAGATCAAAAAATCTATTATTAAAAGAAATCAGATACAATAATCAAGAAAAGATAATAAAATACAATAAAATCCAAAATAGAAAAATAGGGGTTATAATAACAAACTTATTATTATTGATAAAATTAATCGGAGAGATTGGGGAATATTATTGGTTTATTTGATTAATTATAACTGAGTACAATGTCTACTATATATAGGAGGGAACCAAATACTAAAAATCATACATAACCCAGTATGAGACAAAATATATATTATAATATCTAACACCTCATCTCAAACTCACGATGAGTTGAACAGTGTGAGTTTGCCCACCAAGTAACGAAATCTCTAAACAGTGTGGAATTTGGTGAAGAAGTTTGTTGTCTGTTGTGAAGAGGTAACAGAATGAAGTGAAATGGTTCCTGCTTCAAAGCGCTTACGAACATAGTGACAATCTATCTCTATGTGCTTCGTTCGCTCATGAAAGACCGGGTTGCTTACGATGATCAAGGCACTCCGGTTATCACAAAGAAGAGGAGCAGCTCCTGTAAGAGTGACACCCATATCTGATAACAACCAACGAACATGAACAATCTCTTTAGTAGTTGTTGTAATACCCGTGATTTTCGAATAATATAATAAATAAATATATATATATATATATATATATATATATATATATATATATAAGGCCTTAGTGTAATTTGTCCATCTACCACTATTGTAAATGAGGTTTTAGATCAAATCCATACTATGTCTCAATTTTTACTTTTAAAAAAAATATATTTATTAAGACGTGCATCGCAAATGTAAACTACTAGTATAAAATAATTTGAAAAAGCAGTAGTTTGGTAAAAATGTGAGTTATAATGGTGGATGGGGACCCACGGATTGTAAACAGCATTGTGTTGTTGGATGGTTTGGTAAGAAGTGATGATGACGTCATCAAAATAAATGTGCGGGGATTTGATTAAAATCAGAAAGATTATATTACCGGATTAGATTGAATTTGAGAAAAAAGGATTTGTGATTAATCAGTCCCATATTGGGAGTATACAAAAATTATTTAAGTATAAATAAATTTGTCTATGATCAAGAGTCACTTAATTGGTTAACCACCTTTTGAGAAGCAGCTTGTAGTGGGCAGTTGTACTACATAGTATCTAATTTGTCTTCTAAAAATAATAATAAAATTGTCTTAGTATTGGGGCGGGGTGTTACAAATGGTATCAGAACCGACTTTCGACATCGAGTGTGGAAGAGGGCCTCAGTATGATCTGCGGTGTGGGACTAGTCTCCGGAATTATCAGGATCGAGGACGACTCCACATCGACTAGTACTCAGCGAGGACGCTGATTTCTAAAGGTGGGGTGTATGTAATATCTCGTGATTTCCGAATAATATAATCTATATAATAAATTACAAAGAAAGCTATCAAATGGCTCACAATCAATCCCCCCCAAAATCAAAGGCCCATATCAAACTTCACAAAACACATTTCCCCTCCAAAATTTCAAACCCTAAAACCAAATTTTTCCCCCTAAAAAACTCATTACTTTATTACTATCTCTCTCTTCTCTGTTTACTTTTTCATATTTCTCTCTTTCTCTCTCTCTTTCTATCTCTCTCCCATTCTTTCTTTATTTACTTAGAAATTTTGATTTTAAGATTTCGGTTTTGTAAAATTTCAGAATTTTTAATAGCAATTAAATTTTATTATTTTCCACACTTAAAGTTCTAAGAAATTAGATTTTATACCCCCATTTATAATTATTTTTCAACATAGACTTTATTTATAACTAATTATTGTCATACTATTCAAACTTGAGCTACATAATTATTGTTTTACTGTTTACATGGCTTTTTGTGTTTTGTATCGTTCCGAAGACGTGCCGTAGGCACGTGCCCACGGGCAAATCTAGTATATATATATATATATATATATATATATATATATATATATATATATATAGTCCCCTTCGGTTGCACACTACTTTTGGTGAGCACTCCGTGAGCACTCCCGATCTAGAGACCCTATGAAAAATCCGAACTGCTCATATTGTTCTATATGCCTTAGATAGCCTAACAATAAAAAATCAAGTAATTTGAAGTTCATTTGCCCATCCATCATGTTGTTAGAATTTTCAGCCATACAATTTTGTGATGATGTAAATCATGGGTAAATGAACTTCAAATTACTTGATTTTTTATTGTTAGGCTATCTAAGGCATATAGAACAATATGAGCGGTTTGGATTTTTCATAGGGTCTCTAGTTCGTGAGTGCTCACCAAAGTAGTGTGCAACCGAAGATTTCTCTCTCTCTATATATATATAATAATTTGAAAAAGTGGTAGTTTGATAAAAATGTGAGTTATAATGGTGGATGGGGACCCACGGATTGTAAACAGTATTGTGTTGTTGGATGGTTTGGTAAGAAGTGATGATGACGTCATCAAAATAAATGAGTGGGGATTTGATTAAAATCAGAAGGATTATATTACCGGATTAGATTCGGGATACAAAAATTATTTGAGTATAAATAAAATTGTCTATGATCAAGAGTCACCTAATTGGTTAACCACCTTTTGAGAGGCAGTCTGTGGTGGACAGTTGTACTACATAGTATCTAATTTGTCTTCTAAAAATAATAACAAAATTGTCTGAGTATTGGGGCAGGGCGTTACAGTAGTTGTCATTGCTTATGGAAGAACATAGATCAGCAAATCACCAAGAAATGGAAGGAAACCTGTGGTAGACCGTCCGGTGGTAAGACATGAATAATGAGCGAGTAATAGTGCCGTCCGAGGAAACAAACTGACTAACAACACTAACTGCATGAGCAATATCGGGTTTGGTCATGCATAAGTAGATAAGTTGTCCAACAATCTGTCTATATCTAGTGGGATCGGGAAGAAGCTCACCATTTGTGGGACGTGCAGCGGAAATAATATCTGATGTGTATTTATGTTTGAAATGAGTATGCTCCGAGATCCATGGGCAATTTCTAGACCTAGAAAGTAGCGTAGTATACCAAGATCTTTCATATAGAACTATTGGTGAAGGTAGTGTTGGATGGATGTAATGTCTGTCGAGTCATCTATAGTAATAATCATATCATCAACATATAATAGTAGAAGTACCCTCCCCTGCGGTGATGACCGCATAAACATAGAGTAGTTCTGTGAACTCTGACCGAAATAAGCCTGTGTGATGACACATCAAAAACACTCAAACCAGATTTGAGGGGCCCGTTTTAGGCGATATATAGCTCGACGCAGACGGCAAACATGATGAGGATGAGTGGTAAGGCCAAAAGGAGGATGTATGTAAACAACCTCAGATAAGGTACCATGAAGAAATGCATTCTTCATGTCCATCTGGTATAACGACCACTGACGAACGGAGGCAACAACAAGGAGAGTGCGAATTATAGTTATCTGTGCAATTGAGGCAAAAGTCTCATCATAATTAATGTCATGCTCCTGAGTAAATCCTCGGGCAACTAGATGAGCCTTGTGCCGCTCAATGGAGCCATCAAGTTTATATTTGACCTTGAAGATCCACTTGCAGCTAACAGGCTGGACGTCCATAGGCAGTAGAACAACATCCCAGGTGTCAGTCTGATCAAATGTACGAAACTCCTCTGCAATAGCTTTCCGCCACTCAGGATATTGAATAGCTTCCTGATAAGTTTTGGGCTCACATGTGGAGTGTATAGCAGTGATATATACATGAAACTTTGGTGAGTAGGAGGCAAGGGTGGCAAAGCCAAACTGTTCAGAAGGACCAGTGACATCAGGTGTGTAACGTGTCAGTGGGATGCCTGAGGTAGAACGTGTAGACTGACGGACCGGTGTTGGATAAGCAGTGTGTGGGGGTGATATAGGTGGAGTGAGTGCATGCGGTTGTGGGGATGCAGGTGGTGAAGGTGCATGATGCTGTGGAGATGCAGATGGTGTCTATGTAAGAGGAACAATAGGTGGAACGTTAGTATGAGATGGGAATGGAGCCAAAGGAGTGAAATCATAAGGAATGTGTGAAGGTATGGCTGGGGGAGAGGCCCAACAACTGGGGAATCAAGAAAAGTAGCATCCTCAGAAGAGGTCAAGTAGTAGGGAGAATCTTCCACAGAGGAGACATGTAGGAAAATACGAACACGATCCATCACAAGATCAAAATAACGATATCCTTTATGTTCTGGAATGATACATAGGGGAACACACTTAGTAACTCTAGCAGTGAGCTTCGTGCGCACCCAAAAGTACGGTGCATACTGTAGTCCAGTGCTGAGTGACGAAGAGCCTCATAAGGGGATGTGCCATATAGGGCAGATGAGGGAGTGATGTTAATGAGATAGACAGAAGTCATGACAGCATCAGCCCAGAAAGAACGAGGGACAGAAAAGGAGAGTAGAAGAGCCCGAGCTATCTCAAGGATATGACGATGCTTGCGTTCAGCTACACCATTCTGCTCATGCGGGTGAAGTCATGATTGCTGAAAGAGTGTACCATGAGATTGAAGGATCAATCTCATAGTAGCGGAAGTGTACTCATGAGCACCGTCAGAGTAAAAGGTTTTGATACACACATCAAACTGAATGTGAACCATGTTCGTAAAAAATGGTAAATATCAGGTATCTCAGAGCGTTGATGCATAAGAAATACCCATGTATGTTTAGTAAAGTCATCAATGAAACTAACATAATATAGATAACCTTTGTGAGAAGATGTAGGAGATGGTCCCCATATGTCAGAGTGATTAAGTTGAAAAGGATGGGTGGTTTGAGAAGTGCTTTTTTAATTAAAAGGGAGTGTTATGCATTTGGCCAAATGACAACCCTTACAATGAGACAAATGAGTAAAAGAAAGAGAACCAAGAGCACCACTACGGACTAAAGTCTTGAGACGAGACTCATTAATATGTCCTAAACGTTTGTGCCACATATCAGCATCAGAGAACACAGCACCAGCAAAATTAGGATGAGATTTATGGGCATGAAGAAAATCTAGATGACATAGACGACCCTATAGACTAGCACGCCTAAACTCCTAATGAGTGTGTGAATTGGTAATAGAACAACCTAAAGAATCAAAAGTAACAACAAGACCACTATCACATAGCGCACTAATGGAAATAAGGTTCATGGATGAATGAGGAGCATAAAGAACATAAGGCAATGTGAGAGTGGAAGAGCTAATAGAACCTGAGTGTGTAGTGAGAAGTTATGAGCCATCGACAATGTGTATTAATGGAAAATGAGAGGGAAGTACAATACTGGTGGTGAGCAGTGTATAATTACTAGTGAGACGATGTGATGCACAAGAATCCAAAATCCAAGAAGAATTCATACCGGGAGTAACAGAGAATGTAGGGTCAGATGTGACAGACTGACCAAAGAGTTGGAGTTCCAGCTGAGCGAGGTGATGTTGAAGATTCGCCCAATTAGTAGGAGTCGGCAAGGTTGGAGTAATGGTCATGCCCGATGATGTAAGGAAAGAAGTGTTGCAAGGACGAATGAGACTGGTGTCGCTGTGACAGGAATCAAAGTGAGGTCAAAAATGTTGTTGTTGTCGTGATCGGGATAGGGAGCTGGTTCGTGCTACCAATTTTGATAAAAGGGGTGGGGCAGGGTAAGGGTTGATGCTGGGAGGAGGAGGGAGGATGCCAAAATCAGTATGACGACGGCACTGCATCTGAATCTGGAGGGAGATCGGGATGTGAGAGGGAGTGAAGAGGTAGATGAAGCAGCGAGGAAGTCGGTGGAGAATGAAAGAGACTGGCGAGACTGAGGTTCCATAGAAAAAAGAATACCTGCAATATTTATATATAGAGCAATGCTTCATTGAAAACGGAATGCTTCATTAAAAATGGGTCTGCTTTTACTGACCCGTGAAAACAGACCCGCTTTCAATGTATGAACCTAGGCCGTTGTTTCAAACAACGGGCTAGGTTATAAAAAATTGAATGAACCTAGGCCGTTGTTTGGAACAACGGCCTTTTATAACCTAGGTTCGTTGTTTCAAACAACCTAGGCTAT
Source organism: Hemerocallis citrina (assembly GCA_017893485.1). Lineage (NCBI taxonomy): Eukaryota > Viridiplantae > Streptophyta > Magnoliopsida > Asparagales > Asphodelaceae > Hemerocallis > Hemerocallis citrina. The sequence goes on along the minus strand of CM030361.1, from coordinate 32,670,026 downwards.
AAAAAATTTATAGCCTAGGTTGTTTGAAACAACGAACCTAGGTTATAAAAGACCGTTGTTCCAAACAACGGCCTAGGTTCATTCAATTTTTTAGGCCAAACAACGGCCAAGGTTCATTCGAAATTTTATAGCGAATGAGGTGAAAAATTAGTTGGGACGAAATTCCAAAAAAAAAACCCTCACAACTTAAGTGAGATGGGTGATGGGCGGGCTCGATCACGGTCGTTGGATCAGAAACATTGTTTTCACGGGTCTGTGAAAACCTACTTGTTTTCAATGGAGCATTGCTTATATATATATATATATATATATATATATATATATATATATATATATATATATATATTAATGGGAGAAGGTCTTAATGTCATTTGTAAATCTACCAACGCGTGCAACACCTGTGATTTGCAGGTGTAAATTATAAAAACGTGCATTGCAGGTGTAAATTACTAGTAATAATATTATAATGGGGGAGTTGTCATTTGTAGACAACATGTGTTTTGTATGCATTCAACCTCAATTAAATCTACACCACACAATTAGAAACCTATGACTTGTATGCATTCAACCTCAATTAAATCTACACCACACAATTAGATTAGATCTAACCCTAATCTAATTAAATCTCTCAATTAAATCTACACCACACAATTAGATCTAACCCTAACCTAACTAATTCTAAACCACACATCCTAATCTCACCCCAAACTAACTAAACTCCAATTAATTATTTAAATTAATTAAAAACCTACCCTCCCTTCCATCTCTCCCGAAACTCCCTCTCTCTCCCAAAAAAAAACTTAGATCGATCGCGCCTCCTATCTATCTATATTTTTTGTAGGCGTGCATCGCACGTACATTATACTAGTACAGAGTAATATTTCGTTGTGCACTAGGCATTCGTGTGCACACGGCGTTCGCACCTTCGTATCGACGATCTGAACTGCTCACTTCGATCTACACATCTAAATTAGTGTAAATATGTAAAATCAAATCATTTGAAATTCATTTGTTGTAACCCCTGTTTCCATTAATACGTATTTTTCAAGTATTTTTTCGTATTTTAAATCATTAGTATTTTGTAACTATTCCTTCTTAATTGATTGTATTATTCAAACTATTTTATGAAGCCCAATGTACAAATTATTTAATTGTTTAATATTTAGCTCAAGCCCAATTGTTTAACTATTTATTATAAGTCCAATTTTGTATTTTGAATTTATTATTTGTTAACCTGAGCCCAATTGTTATTATAAGCCCAATTCTCTAATTAATTTATTTAAAATGTTTTGAAGCCCAACCCAGCCAATATTACTATTATTATGTTATTTTATCTTGAGTCCATCTATTAAAGCCCATTCTAACTATTGGATCTCTTTGACCCATTATTAAAACCCACTAACCCAGAACCCATATAGTTGTACAAATTTACCCTACACACCTACACGTATACAATTCCTTCACGTATCCCCACTTTGCACAATCCTATACTCTAACTCCCCACCACCTTCGACCTCGACCGCCCACCTCCTCCATCGCCAGTACGACTGCCGAAACCCACTACCGCTCTCCGCCAGCCATTGCCGAACCCATCGGTGTGCCGCTCTCCTCCGTCCACCCATAGTCGCCGTCACCTCGCTTTCGATCACCCCCTCGTCATCATCATTTTGCCATTGCCGTGTCGCCCTCGCCTCGATGCCTCACAGCACCTCATCATCCCCCATCTTCATCCTCCTCCGAAGCCTCCCTTCATCTTCAAGCTCCCCATTGTCCCTTGACTGCTCCTCTCTTCCATCACCGTCCAGTCATCGCCGCCCACGCCAGCATTGCCAGACCCTCTGCTGCCCTCATCTCCCGCCGTCGCGACCTTCAGTCGAGCTGAGCCGCTCCCGCGTTCTTTCTCTCTCTCTCTGTGTGTGTCGAAGTGGAGGTGAATACAAGGATTGAATTATTAGGTTACTATTTATGTGTTGTTGGTGTTTGGTATTTGGTGTTTGTGTGGGAGATCCGATCGTGAAAGGAGTTTGGTGTGTTGCAGTTGTGGAGAAGTGGAGTTGCTATTTGCTGTTTTGGAGTTTGGTGTTTGTGGAGTAGGGGTTTGGGTTGTGTGTTGCTGTTTGGAGTTTGGTGTTTGTGGAGTAGGGGTTTGGGTTGTGTGTTGCTGTTTTGGAGAAAGGATTGGATTACTTTGTTGCTGTTTGGATTATTTGGTTGCTGTTTGCTGTTGTTGTTGCCACGTATCTTGCACGTGCTTTGCTACCCGAGATTCTGATCCCGTTATTCTTGTATTCAGTATCATCGTCGTCGGTTATCAGGCAAGTATCCTCTTGTACAAATCGTTTGTTCTCGTACAAGCTTTCTTTGCAAAATACCGCAAGTATATTCTTTGACTCTAATTTGTATTCATCGGTCGAATTGAAATCTGTTACTATACATAATCCGTTGATCCCATATTCGTATATGATCACGAATACTTTATTGTCATCTGCATTGCATGAACACGATACACACATATATACTCTTAGAACTATACAGGATGTTGTGCATGAATTACTTGTCTTGTTACTAGTTTGAATGTTGATTAGGTTTTGTATATGCCGTTGATCACATCATAGTTACAACATGTTTTATAAACCCTGAAATATGTTTTTCCACAGTGCATAAGTCTTGATACTCGATCCTATCATATTACCCGTTCTTGTTGTTGCATGTAAATGTTTACCGATCCAGTTATTGTTCATGTTACTGTCCATGTTATTGATTATAAAATAAAAATAACAAGCTGGAGTATAAGGGGAAAGATTTAGTAGTAGGCAATATAGAAGTGTATCCCCTATTTTTTATTTTGTGTATTTTTTAGTGTATTTTTTCGTTTTGGTGTATTTTCTCTTTTGTATTCTTTCTGAATCTTATATTGGAGTTGTTTTCAATATATATTCGTTTATTTCATTTTGAGCTCTTTGTGCTGATTGGTTGTCTTTTTGTTTCGTTCTTCATTATTATTGTTCTTTCTTTCATTTGGTTCTTGTCCTCTTTATTTTTGTATTTGGGTGCTTGTGGTGGTGTTGGTTGCTCACCCTATTCCCAATCCTATTGTTTGATCCCTAATAAGATTACCAAAGCCAAATTAAATTCCCAATCCTAATTGATATCCTATAGATTGTATCCTAATTAAAGCACAATTAAACAAATCCTATTACTACTCCTAAACTACCCATAACCCAATTACTCATTAACCCAACTCCTATTTCTAAACCCTAACTCTCCCCACACATATATACCTCCCTCATCTAAACCCTAACCCTAATTCCATACACACCCCGGCCTCCCCTCCTTTCCCCTTGGCTGCGCCGTACAGCAACCCGACGCCAGCCCCAGGCCTCCCCTCCCCTCCGGATGCACCTGACCACCTCTCCCGGCCTGCACCCGCACAACCCCTACACCCAATCCCCCTTGGCTACTCGATCACATGATGAACACAATATTGTTCACTTTTTAGAGCAATAATCTTAATATAATTAGACATTTAAAAGCTCTATATATGGTATTTAACTCCTATTTTCTCTTTTCCATAGGAAACAGCTTATAACAGCAAAACGAAGCAGATTTAGGACTTCAAGGATAATACACAGCAAACTGCAGAGGATCAGTCGACTGGTTCCTCAACCAGGCGACTGAACAAGAGAAGCTGATTTTCCACAACTCTCGACACAGTCGACTTACTCTCAAAGACAGTCGACTGGTATGATCAAAGATGAAATCTACATGTCTCGACTCAGTCGACTGGTTCGAAGACAAGTCGACTGGTCTGCGGCGGAGTAAACAGATAAGATATTCGAAGATACACCTGAATCTGATTTCAAATCTATTTGAATCAAGATTTTATGCAGCGAATCAAATCTAAAGACAGGGTATTTTCCAAGTGGACGTGGTAAACAAATAAGGAAGGAAAGGAGAAAAGAGAAAGATATTAATCATCAAATCAAATAAAGAAGGATCTTCCTGAAAAAGTGGAAACCCTAATTCTCAGCCGTTTTCTATAAATATCAGAATACCATCTCCAGAACGGCTCTCTCTCTGGACTCCACGACTCCATCCAACAATCATATATCTCTGGAAGGCGACTCAATCACTCAATCACCAAGTTCCTGAACAAGCATCAAGAACATCACTCCATCAACATCGAAGAAGGAGAGAGAAGATCCAGCAACCAGAAGGCAGTCGACTGTGTGACAGCCAGTCGACCATATTGCCGGAATCCATTAGTTTATTTCTTCTCTCTTTATTCTTTTATGTTGATCATGTATTTGAACTTGTTAAGCAATAAAAGTATTATTATGTGGAACTAATTTCATAGTTGGGTAGATCGAAACCGTAGTTATGTAGTGCTATGTTCTTCTGAGATCTTCTAATTACTTATTGATTGCATCTGGTTGAATTGACATAGATTAATGATCATCAAACTTGGATCTTGAAGTCTGAGAGCAGTCGACTGAGGTGAGAGCCAGTCGACTGACATACAGCACGTGAGAATATCAAGTTTATGTTATCATTTATCTAAATCTGTTATATGAAGCATATTGAGACGACCGAATCTCGTGCCCATAATTTGTAACAAAGGAATCTTTAGGGGTTCTTGGTTCAATCAACTTAGAGGATCTAGATTTGATACCAATTTCTAGAACTTTAAGTGTTTGTTCGTTTCCACTGTTCTGATGTTTTCTCTAAGTATAACTTAGTAGATACCCTGCTAGATACTTATGGAAAGAAAAGAATTAGAGTAGATACCATGCCTAATTCTTGGCTTAGGGAAACAATACTTTAAGGAGTAGATACCATGCCCTTGAAGTGAACAACATGAGTAATTAGAAGTAAATTCAGAAGGCAAATTAGCATTACTAACTATTGGTGGAGATCAACAACCCAACTATTCAAGAGATATTTGTGATTCAACAATTCCTTCTTAGTTTTAATCTTTTTATTCCTTTTAGACTTTTAAAACAACTCATTATGATTCTTATTATTTTCTATTGATTAGTTAGTTGAAATCTAGAATCTCTGTGGGATCGACCCTTGCTATTACTACGATTCGATTCGTGCACTTGCGAGGTTTTTTATAATTTGTGTCTAGTTTATCTATTAATTTAGGTACTAGATTTCCAACAACAAGTTTTTGGCGCCGTTGCCGGGGATTGTTTAGTATTTTAACTTACAAGTCAGTAGAATTTTATTAGTTTTTCTTTTCTTTTATTAATAATTTTTCTTTTAGGTTACAGGACTTCGGTGAATGCACGGTAGACGATCACTTCGACCAGAACTACTACCAATTGACGCGGAAACAGAACGCACTTTGCACAGACTAGGTAAGTTATTTGCAGCACACCAGTCGACTGCCCACACGAACCAGTCGACTGATCAGAGACCTAGTACACATACAGCAATGGCAGAAGAAACACCCAATCGCGTACCAATGCAGGACAAATTCACTCCTAAGAATATTGAGCAACCTTCCTGCATTTCTTTTCAACCTAATGCCACAGGGAACATGCACCTATCTCCTCATTTACTTAGTATGGTTCCCCACTTTAGTGGCAGACCAGATGAAGAGCCTCATCTTCATCTGCAAGACTTTTTCGATCTTTGCAGGACACAAAGCGTCCAAGGGCTTACCGCTGAACAAATCAGGTTAATCTTGTTTCCTTTTTCTTTAAAACTTAATGCTAAGTTGTGGTATAATTCTTTGGAACCAGGATCAATTAATTCATGGGAGCAATTGGCAACGAAATTTTTGAAAGAGTTCTTTCCAGCCCAGAAAACCAAACAGCTGAAAAGGGAAATTCAACTCTTCCAACAAAAGGATGGAGATTTATTCTTCGAGGCATGGAAGGACTTCAAGAGCAAGCTTCTCAAGTGTCCTACTCACAATCTGCCTAAGGACGATCAGGTACAAGCTTTTTATGAAGGTTTAAATGACACTAATAAAGCAATTGTTGATGCAGCTTGCAATGGCATTTTGATGAGGAAAAGTGGAGAAGAAGCCATTGAACTTTTTGAAGAACTCAGTGAGAACTCCCAACAATTCTCAACAAGAAGGGGACCTACGAAAAAACAGGGAGTCTACGAAATCTCTAATAATAATAACATTCAATTAGAAATGGCAAACATGAATAAAAAAATTGATATGCTTGTTAATGCAATGTCGACAATGGGTGGAGTTAAAAATCAAACAAATGAAATGTGTGCAATTTGTTCTCATTTAGATCACACAACTGATACATGTCCCATGTCTACTTTCACAGATCAGGAGCATGCGAATTATGTGGGTCGGGGAGTGTTTCCTCCAAAGAACAATCCATACTCGAACACATATAACCCAGGATGGAGGAATCATCCAAACTTCTCATGGAGCAATAATCAAAATAATCAAGGGAATCAATTCACACAAGGACATGCAAGGAACCCTCAGATGGGAAGTGGATTTGAAAGACCAGCTCCAGAACAGAAGAAGTTGGATTTTGAAACCACTGTTCTTCAATTGCTCCAACAACAACATCAAACAAGCAACCAACAAGGACAAGCAATTCAGAAGTTGGAAACCCAAATTGGTCAGATTGCAAAAGAGCTAAGCGAAAGAAAGGCAGGTGAACTCCCTTCACAAACCATACCAAACCCTGGAGGTCAAGAACAACTCCAAGCAGTCACAACCTTAAGAAATGGTAAGATAATTGACAACATGGTTGGAACACACACAGACAAGCCAATCAGTAAACCAGTCGACTGTTCTTACAAGACAGTCGACTGCACAGACAAATCAGAAAAACAACCATCAAAAGCTTTGGGTTCAAGTAAGGTAAGTGAAAAAGTAGGGACAGTTCCACCACCATTCCCTCAAAGGTTAGTCAATAGAAAGAAAGAACAACATTTGTTTGACGTCTTTGAAACTCTCAAAAAGGTAGAAATTAATATTCCCCTACTTGACGCTATCAAACAAATTCCTTCTTATGCCAAATTTTTGAAAGATTGTTGTACTCACAAAAGAACATTTCAGGTTAAGGAGGATGTTGCTTTGACAGAAGAAGTGAGTGCTGTGTTATTAAGAAAACTACCACCTAAACTGAAAGATCCAGGTAGTTTCACCATTCCTTGCAAGGTTGGTGAGCACTTCTTTGAAAAAGCACTGCTAGACTTAGGGGCAAGCATCAACCTTCTTCCTTATTCTGTTTACGAAAAACTTGGATTGGGGGAACTCAAGCCAACATCCATCACTTTGCAATTGGCTGATCGCAGCATCAAAAGACCTAGAGGTATTTTAGAAGATGTCCTAGTTCAGGTAAATGATTTTATTTTGCCTGCTGATTTTGTTGTGTTAGATATGGAGGAATCTTCAATGTCATCATCTCTACCGATCATATTAGGTAGGCCCTTTATGAGTACAGCTGATATAAAAATTTGTGTTAAAAAGGGCATTATAAGTATGAAGATAAACAGAGAAAAAGTGGAATTTAAAATGTTTGATACACTAAAATTACCACAAGATGATCATGAATGCTATAATATTGATGTAGTGCAGGAGATCGTTGATCAAACATTTCAGGTACATAGCGTTGAACCACTTCAAGCCACAATCACTCAATCTCTAACTTATTCTCATGTTGAACAGGAATACGATGACTGGGGGATTGCAGAGACAGTACATCACCTTGAAAATCCACAGTCATATTCAGATCAGGCGACTGATGACCATAGTAAGTCGACTGGTGATCTAACCAGTCGACCAAACCCAGACACCCAGAACAAGTCGACTGCTGACATGGACCAGTCGACTGTACAGAAGCGTCCAGACATAGAACTCAAGCAGCTGCCCGACCATTTGAAGCACGCATTTTTAGGAGAGAACCAGACGCTACCAGTAATAATTGCTGCTAACTTGAGTGCACAGGAAGAAGAAAAGCTGCTGAAGGTATTGCGAGAACACAAAAATGCAATAGGTTGGACCATTGCAGACATCAAGGGAATAAGTCCATCCAAATGCATGCATAGAATACTGCTTGAAAACGATGCAAAACCTAGCAGAGAGGCACAGAGAAGGCTCAACCCCAACATGAAGGAAGTGGTAAGAGCAGAAATTTTGAAGCTACTAGATGTTGGCATCATCTATCCTATCTCAGATAGCAAATGGGTAAGTCCTATACATGTAGTTCCTAAGAAAAGTGGAGTTACAGTGGTAACAAATGAAGAGAATGAACTTATCCCAACAAGAATAACCACAGGTTGGAGGGTATGCATTGATTATAGGAAACTGAACAATGAAACCAGGAAAGATCACTTCCCTCTTCCTTTTATTGATCAAATGTTAGAAAGATTAGCAGGATATAGTCATTATTGTTTTTTAGATGGTTATAGTGGCTATAATCAAATTGCTATTGCTCCAGAAGATCAAGAAAAGACCACTTTTACATGCCCATTTGGTACTTTTGCTTACAGGAGGATGCCGTTTGGATTGTGCAATGCTCCAGCTACATTTCAAAGATGCATGATGAGTATATTTTCAGACATGGTAGAGAGGTTCATCGAGGTATTTATGGATGATTTTAGTGTTTTTGGATCTTGTTTTGATGAATGCCTTAACCATTTGCAGCTTGTGCTTAAAAGATGTGAAGAATGCAATTTAGTGCTGAATTGGGAAAAGTGCCATTTCATGGTACAACAAGGTATTGTGTTGGGATATGTGGTGTCCAACAGGGGAATAGAGGTAGACAAGGCAAAAATTGACATCATATCAAAACTACCCCCTCCCACTACAGTTAAGGGTGTTAGGAGTTTTCTAGGACACGCAGGTTTTTATAGACGATTTATAAAAGACTTTTCAAAAATCTCCAAACCCCTTTGTGACTTGTTAGCCAAGGATGTTGAGTTTATATGGACTAAGGAATGTACAAATGCTTTTAATACATTGAAAACTCTTCTCATTTCTGCACCTATTGTCATGGCACCAGATTGGAGCCACCCTTTTGAGCTCATGTGTGATGCAAGTGATTATGCCTTAGGGGCTGTTTTAGGCCAAAGAATCAATAAGAAACCCCATGTTATTTACTATGCTTCTCGAACTCTAAACGATGCACAGCTAAATTATTCTACCACTGAAAAAGAAATGTTAGCTGTTATTTTTGCTGTAGAGAAGTTTAGATCATATTTAATTGGTTCTAAAGTTATTGTTTTCACTGACCATGCTGCTTTGAGATATTTGTTGGCTAAAAAAGAAGCTAAGCCTAGGTTAATCAGATGGGTGCTGCTGCTTCAAGAATTTGATCTTGAGATTAGGGACAAGAAAGGATGCGACAATGTTGTGGCAGATCACATGTCCAGACTACTTCAGGAGGAAGAGAGAATTGTGCCCCCGCTGAATGAAAATTTCCCAGATGAACATTTATTTGAAATAAATGTTCAAACTCTCGGGGCAGTCGACTGGTCCTTCAACCAGTCGACTGGACTCTCTGAACAGTTCCCCTGGTTTGCTGATATTGTCAATTTTCTAACTGCTCATGTTTTTCCTCCAGGTATGACACATCAGGAAAGAAAAAGATTGGTGGATTTGAGCAAACACTATTATTGGGATGATCCTTATTTATTCAAATTTTGCTCTGATCAAATTATAAGAAGATGTGTGGCAGACGAGGAACAAAGGAGTATTCTACAACATTGCCACCAATATGCATGTGGAGGACATTTTGGGCCAAAGAGAACAGCACTTAAGGTATTACAATCTGGTTTTTATTGGCCTAAAGTATTCAAAGATGCTTTTTCTTTTTGCAGGACTTGCAACAAATGCCAAAGGACAGGCAACCTCTCTTCTAGAAATCAAATGCCACTACACAACATACAAGTAATCGAGCTTTTCGATGTTTGGGGAATCGACTTCATGGGTCCATTTCCTAACTCATTTGGTTATTTATATATACTTGTTGGTGTGGATTATGTGTCTAAATGGGTCGAGGTTGTCCCCTCACGAACTAATGATCACAAAGTTGTTGTCAAGTTTTTGCAGGAGAACATTTTCACTAGGTTTGGTACACCACGAGCAATAATAAGTGATGGAGGGAGCCACTTCAATAACTACCCATTTGCTTCTTTAATGAAGAAATATGGGATTACACATAGAGTGGGAACTCCATATCATCCTCAAACCAGTGGGCAGGTGGAGATTAGCAACAGGGAGATCAAGAGCATCTTGGAAAAGACAGTCAACACAAGGAGGAAGGATTGGTCGCTACGCTTGAATGATGCATTATGGGCCTACAGAACCGCTTTCAAGACACCCATTGGCATGTCACCATATCGTTTAGTCTTTGGAAAAGCATGTCATCTGCCGGTAGAATTAGAACACAAAGCTTATTGGGCTATCAAAAAGTTCAACTTTGATATGAAACAGGCAGGTGACAAAAGGCGATTGCAACTAAATGAGCTTGAAGAATTGAGGCACGATGCATATGAAAATGCCAAGCTATACAAGGAAAGAACCAAGTTGTACCATGATAAGCAGCTAGCACGGAAGGAGTTTTATGAAGGACAAAAGGTATTGATCTACAACTCAAGATTAAGACTCTTTCCAGGCAAGCTCAAGTCAAGATGGTATGGACCATATATCGTCACAAAAGTCTTTCCACATGGTGCATTGGAAGTTCACAGCAAAGAACGAAATCAAACATTCAAGGTGAACGGACACAGGGCGAAGCCATACATAGAGATGAGTCTAGAACCGCAAGAGGAAGATGTGAATCTTCAAACCATTCAATACATTGCATGAACTCATCATGTCTAGCTGAAGACATGAAACACAGCGCTTATTGGGAGGCAACCCAACCTTCAGGGGAGTATTTACACTTTCCCTTTATGTTATTCATTATTATTCATTTTTATTTTTATTTTTCAGTCTCTCCTCACTAGATGGTAACACATGCCTATATCTTATGTTTTGTGCGAACATTGAGGACAATGTTCCATCTAAGTGTGGGGGTATTAGTTAGTTATATTTGGAATTTTTGAATTCTTTTTTAGGATAAACAATTTCTTATAAAGTAAGAGTAAGGATACTTATTTACTTTAGGATTGTTGAGTTTCATAATTCCCTACAAAAATTGTGTGCGTCATGCGATTATACATAATAAACAAATGTGATGCTTTTTCTGATAATTATTCCCTTCAGATCTAGTCCTAAATCGAGTTTAAGTAAATAGAGTGATACAATATATGTATATATATTTGAATAAAGTCAGTCTACTCCAATGTTTTGAGGGCTTAGTAACTAGGGGTATTCATCACCAATGTTTACCTTTACGTCAAACGGCAACTTGAAATACGAGTATGCAAAGCACTTTAATGTTTGTGACTTGTTGAGTAACCGGGTGGATACATCACAAATGTTTCGCATTCGCGTCAAAAGACAAGTGACAACTTTAAAGAAGAGACTATAAAAATAAAAAAAAAAAAAAAAAAAAAAAAAAAAAAAAAAAAAACTCTAGTTTGCTACTGGATTTGTAGTAGAGAAAAGGGATAATCACAGACTGAGTAGATGCATACTATAACTACATTAATCGCATGACAAATATGACTAAGTTTGGGATTTATGAATAGACAATTGCACTAGAGAAAGTGGGTATGTTTAATTTTACTTTATCTGAAATTGTTTGTAGTTTTATATTTTTCATTTCGATGTCCACATAATAAGAAATCTTGGTGGTTGAATCTATTGTTATTATTATTCTCCCTATTCATAATTCTAGTTTGCTTGAGGACAAGCAAAAGCTAAGTGTGGGGGTATTTGATGAACACAATATTGTTCACTTTTTAGAGCAATAATCTTAATATAATTAGACATTTAAAAGCTCTCTATATGGTATTTAACTCCTATTTTCTCTTTTCCATAGGAAACAGCTTATAACAGCAAAACGAAGCAGATTTAGGACTTCAAGGATAATACACAGCAAACTGCAGAGGATCAGTCGACTGGTTCCTCAACCAGGCGACTGAACAAGAGAAGCTGATTTTCCACAACTCTCGACACAGTCGACTTACTCTCAAAGACAGTCGACTGGTATGATCAAAGATGAAATCTACATGTCTCGACTCAGTCGACTGGTTCGAAGACAAGTCGACTGGTCTGCGGCGGAGTAAACAGATAAGATATTCGAAGATACACCTGAATCTGATTTCAAATCTATTTGAATCAAGATTTTATGCAGCGAATCAAATCTAAAGACAGGGTATTTTCCAAGTGGACGTGGTAAACAAATAAGGAAGGAAAGGAGAAAAGAGAAAGATATTAATCATCAAATCAAATAAAGAAGGATCTTCCTGAAAAAGTGGAAACCCTAATTCTCAGCCGTGTTCTATAAATATCAGAATACCATCTCCAGAACGGCTCTCTCTCTGGACTCCACGACTCCATCCAACAATCATATATCTCTGGAAGGCGACTCAATCACTCAATCACCAAGTTCCTGAACAAGCATCAAGAACATCACTCCATCAACATCGAAGAAGGAGAGAGAAGATCCAGCAACCAGAAGGCAGTCGACTGTGTGACAGCCAGTCGACCATATTGCCGGAATCCATTAGTTTATTTCTTCTCTCTTTATTCTTTTATGTTGATCATGTATTTGAACTTGTTAAGCAATAAAAGTATTATTATGTGGAACTAATTTCATAGTTGGGTAGATCGAAACCGTAGTTATGTAGTGCTATGTTCTTCTGAGATCTTCTAATTACTTATTGATTGCATCTGGTTGAATTGACATAGATTAATGATCATCAAACTTGGATCTTGAAGTCTGAGAGCAGTCGACTGAGGTGAGAGCCAGTCGACTGACATACAGCACGTGAGAATATCAAGTTTATGTTATCATTTATCTAAATCTGTTATATGAAGCATATTGAGACGACCGAATCTCGTGCCCATAATTTGTAACAAAGGAATCTTTAGGGGTTCTTGGTTCAATCAACTTAGAGGATCTAGATTTGATACCAATTTCTAGAACTTTAAGTGTTTGTTCGTTTCCACTGTTCTGATGTTTTCTCTAAGTATAACTTAGTAGATACCCTGCTAGATACTTATGGAAAGAAAAGAATTAGAGTAGATACCATGCCTAATTCTTGGCTTAGGGAAACAATACTTTAAGGAGTAGATACCATGCCCTTGAAGTGAACAACATGAGTAATTAGAAGTAAATTCAGAAGGCAAATTAGCATTACTAACTATTGGTGGAGATCAACAACCCAACTATTCAAGAGATATTTGTGATTCAACAATTCCTTCTTAGTTTTAATCTTTTTATTCCTTTTAGACTTTTAAAACAACTCATTATGATTCTTATTATTTTCTATTGATTAGTTAGTTGAAATCTACAATCTCTGTGGGATCGACCCTTGCTATTACTACGATTCGATTCGTGCACTTGCGAGGTTTTTTATAATTTGTGTCTAGTTTATCTATTAATTTAGCTGCCGACCGGAGGCTAGGGGGTTCGGCGTTTCGAGCGACGTGGCGCAATCTGAGCCATCGGATGGTGGCGCGTTTCCCAAGAAAATGCTATCTTGTCTTTTAGCGCATGTGGCGCAATCTGGACCGTTCATCATTAGAAGCACTAATTTCTGAGAGATCCAACGGTCTTAGTTGCTCGGTGTGCATTTTTCTCCGTTTGCGAGCTCGGGAAGGCACTTGCTCGGTAGCCGACCGAAGGCATGGGGTCTCGGCGTGTCGAGCAACGTGGCGCAACCTGAGCCGTTGGATGATGGCGCGCATCTCGAGATGGGCACATTTCTCAAGAAAACACTATCTTGTCGTTTAGTGTCCTCGGCGAGATCTGGGCCGTCTGATTGAGATCAGGCGCGAAAGTTGAGGAGAAAGTGAGTTTTCTCCGTTTGCGAGCTCGGGAAGGCACTTGCTCGGTAGCCGACCGAAGGCATGGGGTCTCGGCGGACTGAGCGACGTGGCGCAACCTGAGCCGTTGGATGATGGCGCGCATCTCGAGACGGGCACATTTCTCAAGAAAACACTTTCTTGTCGTTTAGTGTCCTCGGCGAGGTCTGGGCCGTCTGATTGAGATCAGGCACGAAAGTTGAGGAGAAAGTGAGTTTTCTCTGTTTGCGAGCTCGGGAAGGCACTTGCGCGGCATCCGACCGGAGACAGGGGGTCTCGGTAGGACGAGCGACGCGGCGCGATCCGTCTCGAGACGATCCTGTTCCCAAGGACATTAATGGTGCTCCGGGGTTCGTGCGGCATTTTACTTTCCCAATGGTCATTAATGTTGATCTCTTCAATTAATGTGTGGCGTTTCAGCTTCCGAGGATCATAATGGCTGGTTCTTGGAGGTTAAGCTATAAGTACTCCATTCCCCTTGTTATTTCAGTCGCAGCAATGTTGAGTTTGAGACTTCGGTGGTGTCTGCCCTTGGCGGACGCCAGTCTTGTGAAGCCTTAACCTTGATAGGTTCGGAAGGGTGGTCGTTCCTCCACCAAGATCTTCTGCCTACTTTGGCTGCTCCGCAGGGGGTGTCAAGGTCGGCGGAGACCTTGGTGGAAGAGGTGATGATCCATGTCCGAATCCGAGGGGTGAGTTTGTTCGGAAGGACGAGCGGTCGTTCCTCCACCATGATCTTCTCCGGACCTTGACTGCCCCATCGTGGGTGTCAGCGTCGGGGGGGATCATGGCTCCGGCTCTCGGACCGTCTGAGCTTGTTGTTGGCAACTGTGAAGGCTCTGTTGCCAGAGTCCTCTGCCAGGCCGAGCCTTCCAGTTGCGATCAACTAGCTTGGAATGGTGCTCTTCTCCACCATGAATCGTGGCTCGGACTCCCGGAAGAAATGAAGGGCGTTCCGGACAAGTTGTTTGCAACTGTGAAGGCTCGGTTGCTAGAGCAGGCCGAACCTTTGCGGTTGCAATCAACTGGCTCGGAATGGTGCGCTTCTCCTGATCTCTGAGTGTTGATGGGCCCCCTCCCATCTCTGTCTTCCTTCCGGGCTGATGGCTTCTGATGGATGTCAACCCGGAGGAGTTTGAGATGGGGGGAGTGCCGATCTGTTTTTGACCGGGGCCCGTGGGTCGGCGAAATACCGACCGAGACTAGGGCCCGGGGGGTGCTCGCCGAGGGCAGCGCCTTAAAACTTTGAATCAAAACTTTTTCTGGTTTCTTCAGACAGAGGTGGGGCGCCCGAGGGTTTAATCGTCCGAGCGACGTGGTGCAACCTGAGCCGTTGGATGACGGCGCGCATCTCAAGACGGGCGCATTTCTCAAGAAAACACTATCTTGTCGTCTAGTGTTCCCGGCGAGATCTGTGCCGTCTGATCGAGATCAGGCGCGAAAGTTGAGGAGAAAGTGCGTTTTCTCCGTTTGCAGGCTCGGGAAGGCACTTGCTCGGATTCCGACCGGACCCTGTTGCAGACTGGTTCGGATTGCGTGTAGCTCGGATTCAGATCCCCTAGCGCCGAGCTAGTTGACTTGGTGAAGAAGGCAGTGGTGATGGGCCTTCGCGACGTTTCGAGAGCAGCCCAAAAGTCGCGAACTTTCGTTTGGAAGTCCAAGGGACGTTCCTTTTTACTATAAATCTTCGCCCCCCCTTAGACCAAGTCTCATTTTTTACTTTTACTCTCTCTCTTCAGTTCTCACTTTGCCTTCCAAGTTTTCAGCTCTCTGGTGGCGATGCTAGCTGTTGCGGTAGCGTTCCTTGTCTCCGATAAACTTTCCGACCGTACATATCGCTTCAAGGTCAGTCTCTTTCCCTTCTCTCTTAGAAAAAATGGTTAAGATCTCGGATGAGACCCCCGCCTCGGAGCAAGCCGTTGGCCAAGGGGATAGAGGGAAGGAGGTAGAGGAGCCGAGTGATCAGACCGTCGTACGTCCGGATAGGGAGGGCGAAGTGGCCGAGCTGCCTAAGGAGGTCGCGGCGGCGTCCCAGAAGGGTAAAGCCGTGGTCACGATCGTGGAAACGCCGAAGAGAGCGGGGGCGTTCGGTCGGCAGCCTATTGCTCTGTCGAGTGTGGGAGGCGTCCGGGACTA
Source organism: Hemerocallis citrina (assembly GCA_017893485.1). NCBI lineage: Eukaryota > Viridiplantae > Streptophyta > Magnoliopsida > Asparagales > Asphodelaceae > Hemerocallis > Hemerocallis citrina. The sequence goes on along the minus strand of CM030361.1, from coordinate 32,653,975 downwards.
TGCCGAGGATACCTTGGAGAGAGTCACCCAAGGCACGGCTAAGCTGGTGGAGGAGAACGAGCCGAGGGAGCTGTCCGAGGTGGACCATAGGATCTCGTCTCTTACCGAGACCGATCTTCGTCTGATCCGAGAGGGTTTCCGGATCCCCGCCGACTACGGACTGCTCCTCCCTGGGCCGGGTTTCCGAGCCAACACGAAGTCCTCGTCGGACGTGTGCGTCTTTCCGGTCGACTCCCTAATTGCCGGACTCCGGTTTCCCCTCCACCCGTTCGTTGTGGATGTGTTGACATGGTACGGGTTGAGCCCTGCCCAGCTGATGCCGAACACATGGAGGCACGTCACGGCATTCGTCCTCCGATGCCAAGAGGTCGGCGGCAAGCCGAGTATGTTCCTCTTCCGGAGCCTCTACCGACCTTGTCAGCCAAGCCGAGACGAACAAAGGTTCTTTCTTTCGCCCCGGACGGGCGTGAAGCTGATCGAGAATCCGGACTCGATCAAACATTGGAAGGAGAAGTACTTCCTCATCCGAGCTCCTGCGCCGTGGGTGATACCGACGGTTTGGGCAAAGGAAGGTCTGCCCAAGCGGACCAAGAAGGAGGTGGCGCTGAGTGATGAGGAGACAGAGGTCCAGAAGAAGCTCCTCGCCCTGCCAGCGCTAAGCTGGAAAGATATTACCGAGGAGGACCTGTTCCGAGGGGGTCTCAGTCCGATCGACCCTAGTATGCTTCTGGTATTTATGTTCTTTGCTTAAAGTTCATGAAAATTTCTCTAAGTTTTTTCATTCGGCTCGTGCAGGTACGATGAAGCTGGACTACAAAGCTCTGATGGCGAAGGGCAGATCGGAGCAGGAGGCGAAGAAGAAGAGGCCGTCGGCAGGGCCTCAGGACAGCCGAGCCCCGAAGAAGCCTTTGGTGGCGAAGGTCGCCGACCAGCCGAAGGTCATGGTCCTCGCGCAGGGGGAAGTCATGGTCCTCAACCCTCCGACCTCGGATGCGCCGGTCCTCGACCCTCCGACCTCGGATGCGCCGACACCGATCTCGAAGGGGGATGCTCCCGGCTCGTCGAGCGGTGTGTTCGGCGTGAAGGAGGTGTTGTCGATGACGGTTCCGTCCCTCACTCCCGAGGCGGAGAAGATCTTGACCGAGCGTCATAAGCAGATCTTCATCCCTGACTGGCAGGTGATGAACGTCGATGGTTTCCTGGGCGACGGCAACATCTGCATGGAAGCGGTGAGGCACCTGCCGACCCCGAAGGATCGAGCGACCCTGAAGGCCGGGATGGCAGGGGACGCCGTGATGCAGATTGCTCGGAATACTATGTCGGTAAGTGGGCCGAACCCTCCCTCGTCCAAATTTCTTTCTCAGAATTTATCCAAGTCCTTGGGTTCGGATTTTAATTTGCTGTTCTTTTCCAGACCCTCTGCCACTTCAATTTCCTGGTCGAGGAGATTGCGAGCAAGGAGCAGGAGAACGAGCAGGAGAGGGCGGAGCGCGTCAAGGCCACGCAGCTGCTTGATGCCGAGCAGCTCCTCTCGTCGAAGAGAGCTGCCGAAGTGGCGGGATTGGAGAAGCAGCTGGACGACGCCATTCAGCTGTCGAAGGACACGGCGGTCAAGCTTGAGGCATCGGAGAAGGGGGCAGCCGAGCTGAAGGAGGAGCTGGCCAACGCTCGGTCGGGAGCGGAGAAAGAGGTTGCCGAGCTGAAGGAGGCACTGGCCAATGCTCGGTCGGAAGCGGAGACGGCTCGGAAGAGGGCCGAGAAGATCAAGGCCAAACACCTGAAGAAGGTGAGGAAGGCCGTGCAGGAGGAGGCCGCGCATCACATGCTCCAGAACATGGAGGATGCCTACGGTCGAGCCTTGCTACATGTAGCCGCCAAGAACCCGGGCTTCGACACGTCTATCTACCACTTCTACGACCCCGTGGAAAGGGAGGAGGGAGTTCCCGAGGGGATGCTCGACCCCGAGGGGGAGACGGAACGTGTCGAGGGCCCAGGGGAGACCGAGGCCGAGGGCGAGGAGGAGGACGACTCTGGGGAGGAGAGCTGGAGCGAAGGCGGAGGCGAGGGTGATGGCGAGGACAAGACCGGGGGGTCGACGGACCCGAACGACAAAAAGGTCAACCCCTGACTCGGTTGTCTCTTTTTACCTTTTGCTGTTTTGTCTTTTTGTAAGCCCAACCGCGGACTGGCCACCGCTTTTGTAAAACCTTTCCCTTAGATTTGAATGAAAATGTTTTGTTTGGCCAAAATTTATCCAAGTGTTGAGCCTCGGATTTGTGTGTGACTAGTTGTAGATGTTTCCGTGTATTGTCCCATCGGATTTATCTCCACTTTTCAGGTGAAGTTCGGTCCGATCACGGAGGTTGTATACCTTCGGAAGGAGCTGGCGAAAACGAAGGGCGAGCTCTGGCAGAGCCGACAGAATCGATTTCTCCTGCTCGGCAGGCTGGAGGAGACGAAGGCAGCTCTGCGGAGGTACTGTCGCGAGCTGTGGCAACTGCGGAAGTACCCCCAAGCTGCTTGTCCCGAAGGCGAAGTCGAGCGGCTCCGTAGAGAGCTCACTGCCACCGAGCAGAAGAATGACGACCTTTTGACCGAGGTCCAACACTTGGAATTAGCGGAGAAAGAACGCTCGGCGTCGGAAGAGAAACTGACTTCCGAGCTGGAGAAAGCATCGACCGAGCGCAAGAGGCTATTGGCCGAAGTCGACAGGCTCAGAAGGATCACGGTAGATAGGGGGATCGAGGTCACCCACTTCCGACGGCTTGCGACTGATGGAGCCACCGTCTCAGGCTCGTCAAGACCCTCTCGTCCGAAGAAGATGGCAAAGGACGACGTGCTGAGAGACAGAATCATTGAACTGGAGGAAGAGGTCGCGTCGCTCAAGCCTGTGCCGGCGAGGGCTAACGTCCGCAGTACGTCCTGTACTCGTGAAGAGAGCGAGAGAGGGATTTCTTTTTACGAACTTGTGACACGCTCGCCTATGACCAGACGGAGTCCGGCCGACGCTCAGAGCAGTGCGGCCGTCTCGTCGAGCGGGGCCTCGGCCGGTGCCGCAGTTAGAGCCAGCAGCGAAGGGGGGTCGCGCTTCTTTGGTTTAGGGTCGAGCTCGGAGGGCAGGCCTCGTCGTCCTCGCGTTTCCCTAAACCGAAGCATTCCCCTTCCGAAGAGGCCCTGAACATGTCGTTTTTCATCCCCTCTGACTTGTTGTAAAATGTTGTAGTAGAGTCGGTCTTGATGTATGTGAAGCCACTATATATATATATGCGGATGCAAATCTGAAAGCTTCTTGTGACAAATTTCCAAGTGTTGGACTTCGGCAGTGCATCGAATGTATAAACTTTGGAATTCAATGAAATGAAAATTTGTTTAAATTCTTGTTTTATACTTCGAGTTTAATGGATCTTTTGCATCAGAATATGGCGAGAAGGGGAGCCAGGAATGGTGAAGGTTTGGACCTGGATGCCGAGTTTGCAAGGGTTTACCAGACGCTGAATGCAGTGGCTGCAAACCAAGGAAGGGGGCCGGTGAATCTAGTACCCGAGGCAATCAAGCTAGTGGAGTCGTTCAAGAGAATGAAACCACCAGTGTTCGAGGGAAAGTCCGACCCGGATGCGGCCGATAACTGGATTCGGCAAGTGGAGACAATCTTCGAGGTGTTGGAAACACCGGAGGGCAGCAAGGTCAAGTTGGCGACTTTGCAGTTGGAGAAGGATGCGGCTGTTTGGTGGCAGTCGATGAAGAGGACTATGGGCGGCTTGTTGCTTGGCTGGGAGGAATTTTTGGAAGAATTCCGCAGCCATTATTTCCCCTCCGACGTCCAGGAGAAAAAGGCCATGGAGTTTCTGTCACTTCAGCAAGGCAGCATGTCAGTAAGGGAGTATGAGACCAAGTTCACTCAACTCTCCAGGTATGCTCCAGAACTAGTGATGGATGAGGCGAAGAAGGCTCGCAAATTCGAGCATGGTCTGAGGCCGAGCTTGAGATCTCGTATGATACCCCTTGGTATCAGGAGATTCGATAAGCTGGTGAAGAGGGCGGCAGCAACGGAGGCGGATATGGAGCAGTTCCATGTTGCTCAGCACCAGAGGAGCAACTGGCAGTCTGGGAAGAGGCCCGCGCCATCGGGGAGTTTCAAGGGGCAACCATCTGCACAGAGATTCAAACCGACAGGGGCGAATGCCGTCAGTGTAGCTGGGAGACCTGGAAACGATGCAGGGAGACCTTCTGCAGTCACTTGCTTTAACTGTGGTGAAGTGGGACATTACCAATCCCGGTGTCTCAAACCACGGGCTGGCAATCACAATGTGCCAATACAGCAGACTGGGAAGAGGCCGTACCAGTCAGGGCGAGTATTTGCTTTGACAGAAGCTGATGCTGAGGAGGCGGATCAGGTTATCTCTGGTACGAGGGCTGATGTTTAGTGTGATTTCTTTTTCATTTCTTCTTCCCGATCATAGTGTAAAACTGTTATGTAATGATGTATGTTATGTAACAGGAGAACTCTATATTAATGGAAAGGAAGCTGTGGTGTTGTTTGATACTGGATCCTCTCATACTTTTGTGTCTCCAAAGTTTGCTAAAGTGTTGGGAGTTGAACCAAAGATTTTCCCAGGCAAGATCTTAGCAGTAGCTACGCCATCAGGGGAAACTTTGACCACTGATCGGTACTATGCTGATTGCGAGATAGTGATTGGGGGACGAATCTTTGGCATTGATCTGATCGAGCTGACTATCTTGGGAGTCGATGTTATCATTGGCATTGATTGGATGTCGGTGTACAGTGCAAGCATCGAGTGTAAGGCCAAGACCGTCACAGTGAAGGCTCCAGGTGGACCTGAAGTCACTTTCCAAGGGAAGCAGAAGTGTTCTAAGCTGGTGGCAACTATCCGCAAGGAAGAGACTCCTGTGGAATTGCAAGGGATTCCTGTGGTTCGGGACTATCCGACAGTGTTCTTGGAAGATTTTCCTGGGTTACCTCCGCATCGTGATGTAGAGTTCAGCATCACTGTTCAACCAGGAAGTGCACCCATTTCTAAGGCACCGTATAGGATGGCTCCAGTGGAACAGGATGAGGTGAAACGGCAGATTGAGGAACTGCTGGGAAAAGGCTTTATTCAACCTAGTGCGTCACCTTGGGGAGCACCAGTGCTTTTGGTAAAGAAGAAGGATGGATCGATGAGGATGTGTATCGATTACCGGGAGCTGAATAAGGTCACTGTTCAGAATAAGTATCCGATTCCTCGAATTGATGACTTGTTCGATCGTCTACAAGGAGCAGCTGTATTCTCCAAAATAGATCTTCGATCAGGATATCACCAAGTGCGAGTGAAAGCTGAAGATGTGCATAAAACTGCATTTAGAACTCGGCATGGGCATTACGAATTCTTAGTTATGCCATTCGGAGTGACGAATGCACCCGCAATCTTCATGGACTTGATGAACAGAGTTCTGAGGCCGTTTATTGATTCTTTCGTCGTGGTGTTTATCGACGATATTCTCGTGTACTCCAAGTCTGAGGCGGAGCACACCGAGCATCTGGCAGCGGTTTTGCAGAAGTTGGAAGAGCAGCAGTTGTATGCCAAGTTATCCAAGTGTGATTTCTGGAAATCTGAAGTGGCATTCCTAGGTCACATCCTTTCTAAGGAGGGAGTGGCAACTGACCCTCAGAAGATAGAGGCAGTGAGAGATTGGGCAAGGCCTACTACAGTGAAGGAAGTCAGAAGTTTCCTTGGGATGACTGGGTACTACAGGAGATTCATTCAAGGTTATGCTCAGATAGCTGTACCGCTTACCGAGTTGACCAAGAAGAATGTGAGCTTCAAGTGGACCGAGCAGTGTGAGGCGAGTTTTCAGGAGTTGAAGGATAGACTGACTACTGCACCTATTTTGGCTTTGCCTAGAGCAGGAGTTGAGTATGATGTCTATAGCGATGCTTCACATCGGGGGCTTGGTTGTGTCTTAATGCAAGAAGGTAAAGTAATCGCTTATGGGTCTAGGCAACTACGACCGCATGAGAAGAATTATCCAACTCATGATCTAGAGCTGGCTGCGATTATCTTTGCTTTGAAGCAGTGGAGGCACTACGTGTATGGTGAGAAGCTGAACATGTACACGGATCATAAGAGCTTGAAGTATATCTACCAGCAGAGGGATCTCAATCTAAGACAACGGAGATGGTTGGAAGTGCTCGAGGATATGCGACCTGAGATCAAGTATCATCCCGGAAAGGCTAATGTGGTGGCTGATGCACTTAGCCGCAAGAGCAGTTTGGCCTGTTTGATTACAACTCAGAGGCATCTGATTGAGGAGTTGGACCGAGCAGGTATTGAGGTTGTCTTGCAAGGATTGGGAGCATCTTTGTCTCAGTTAAAGCTTCAGCCTACCTTGAATGCAAGGATCATTGCGAGTCAGGAAGTTGATGCTGATATTTTGGAGATGAAGGAGCAGGTTAGTGCTGGCAGGTTGCCCGGATTTCAGACCAGGGATGGAGTGCTGTGGTTCGGAGATAGACTGTGCGTTCCAGATCAGGCGGACCTGAAAGAGAGTATTCTTCAGGAGGCGCATGCTACTCTTTTGTCAGTGCATCCTGGGAGTACTAAGATGTACAAAGACATCAAACAGCATTTCTGGTGGTCAGGTTTGAAGCGGGATGTGGCTGAATTTGTCGCGAGGTGTGAGGTTTGTCAGCAAGTCAAAGCCGAAAATCAGAGACCCGGAGGTCTATTACAGCTGTTACCTATTCCGGAATGGAAGTGGGATAACATCAGTATGGATTTCATTACGGGATTGCCTAAGAGTTCTAAAGGCAATGATGCTATTTGGGTCATAGTCGATCGACTTACCAAGTCCGCTCACTTTTTGGCGATGAAACTCACGGCTTCGATGGACAAGTTGGCTGAGTTGTATGTTGGTGAGATTGTCCGACTTCATGGCGTTCCTTCGACTATTGTGTCTGATCGAGATGCGCGGTTTACTTCGCATTTCTGGAGGAGTCTTCAGGCAGCTTTGGGTACCAAGACGGATTTCAGCACTGCTTTTCATCCACAGACCGATGGGCAGACCGAGAGAGTCAACCGTATTCTTGAGGATATGCTTCGGTGTTGTATACTAGACTTCGGAGGCAGTTGGGAAAGGCATTTACCTTTGGTGGAGTTTGCCTACAACAACAGTTTTCAGGCTAGCATCGGGATGGCGCCGTATGAAGCTTTGTATGGCAGGAAGTGCAGGACTCCTGTGTGTTGGTATGAGGTTGGGGAGCGTCAGTTGTTTGGTCCTGAGCTTGTGCAGCTGACTTCTGAGAAGATTGATCTGATCAGGAAGAGGTTGGTGGAAGCTCAGAGCAGGCAGAAAAGCTATGCAGACAACCGGAGGAGGGACCTTGAGTTCGAGGTTGGTGACTTCGTCTTTCTGAAGGTATCACCCAGTAAAGGTGTGGTTCGGTTTGGCAAAGGCGGGAAGTTAGCCCCGAGATTTATAGGCCCATATAAGATATTGAAAAGGATCGGGAAAACTGCTTACCGGCTTGAATTACCGGAAGAGTTGTCTCAGGTGCACAATGTTTTCCATGTGTCTATGTTGAGAGGTTATATCCCAGACCCGAGTCATCATTTACCTGAAGTGCCGGAAGGTTTGCAGTTAGACCTGAATTACATCGAGACTCCTGTTGAGATTGTTGACCGTAGGGAGAAGGTCTTGAGGAATAAGACGATACCGATGGTCAAGGTAGTCTGGAGAAACCACTTGGTTGAAGAGGCTACTTGGGAATCTGAGGAGAAGATGTTGAAGGACTATCCTGAGCTTTTTGCTTGAGTGTCTTATTGTTTGTACTTTGTATCTGTATATTTTGTATCTCTTGTTGTGGTATTTCTTCGTCTCGTTCTTGGCTGTAGTTCCGGGACGGAACTATTCTAAGGAGGGAGTGATGTAATACCCTGACCTTTTAATATATGGAAGATTATTCATTTTATATAGTGTACTTGTGCATTATTATTGACTAGTATTTTTCAACATCGTTTTAAAAAGCATTAATTTACTTATTTCTACAAAATAACTAGTTTGGCCCAAATTGATTTTAAGCCCATGAATTTGAACCATCCTACTATTTTCTACAACTTGTGTTGTAGCATTTCTTACTCCTTTTATTCCCGGGTATTTAATGTACATATTGTAGTGTGGCTTGTGCCTACACGTGCACTTTATGTACACGTGCAATAAGCACACTTCTTGACCGGATTGTGGAGTGATGGGTGAGATCATGGGTGGTTACATTTTGAGGTGTGGGTAGTTTCTAAACTTCCGATTTAATCTCAGCCATTGTTTCTTCAACTCCCTAATAAATCTCAACCCTTCATTCTATCTATCTTCTAGTATAAATACCCCTTCTAATCCCTATCTTTTTACACTTAAAAATTTCCTGAGATTTTAAGAGAGTATCTGTGAGTTGTGTGGGAGCTCTTCGGTGGAAGCAAGCAGCATTGCTGGAGATTTCGGTGTGGAGCAAAGGAACAAGAAGTGCGGCGCTATATTGAAGGACTTGCGGGATTTCGTTATTTTTCTTCATAAAAGGTGGGTGTTTCTCAGGACTTCTAACGTAGGAGTAATGCTATAATTATCATGATGGACACCATGTTACAAAAGAGAATTGAATGTGGTAGAAATTGCTTGAACATGCCATAAATTTGAGGCTAGACTGTCGGTACAGTCGACTGCCATATGAGCCAGCCGACTGCTACGAGACATTTACTTTTATAAAGTGCTGATAAAATATGAATGATAGTGTGATTATTAAATGCATGTTTTTCCCTATGACACATATGATGGAGGGAAGGTAGACAAACAAAAGAACTAAAGGTGATAAATATCTGAAGTTGTCGGCTCAGTCGACTGACTTGGGGTTAAGTCGACTGGTGCTCGTTCTGAAAGTGACTGTTTGTTGGTTCCTCGAATAAAAGATATTCTATTTATGTAGACCCATGATGATGACTAGAAACTTATATCCCCATTGTCGTATGTAAGTATGAGCAATGTGAATGCATGTTTAGAGTAATTTTCTCTAAAGAGCATGTTAATAACTGGGAAAATTGTGCTGTGAACGCTACTGAACAAGAGGAACTCTGTTTATGAAACATGAATTGGTATATATTGTTAATGGATATCATGATGCAAGTATATGTAAGAAACTGTAAGTAAATTCCCAAATTAAAATGGATCTGTCCAGTCGACCGATGCTTGTGGCAAGTCGACTGATCTGGACTTAGAAATATTGCTGTTGAAATCTCCAGGACGGACGACTGATGTGTGAAACAGTCGACTGTCATGTGGTTAATATTGTGAACCTGGAAGTTGCAGGACAGGCGACTGGTCGTGTATACAGTCGACTATCCCGAGCATTATGATAACCCTGTATGACTGTATAAGTCGACTGGTGTTCTTCCAAGTCGACTGTACAGAGTGAACTTTGGTATACTTGAATTCATGTTATTTGCTGTTAGTACTGGTGAACTTTGTGATTTAAGTCAATGAACTCTGTTTATGGATGCATGAATTGTGTAAATGAATCATAGATGAGAATTGAGAATTTAACGAAATTATGAAATGTGAAATCATGATGAGGAAGTCTGTGAGACTCTAAAATGAATGATGAGCTGTTGACGCTCAATTGGATATTGTGAATTTGAAATTGAACGAAGGAGTAGCTAAGTCTCCCCGGCAGTGAATGAAATGATATTGAGAATTAGACCAGGTTGGTCAAGTGAAATGAAATGATAAGTCCGGATGATGGAGAGGCTAACTCTAGAGCTTGATTTTATTCATGATTCTAATGTAACTTAAATACATAGTGTGGAGGTGATGAAGGTGAGAGAAAAACATGAGTATGAGAGCTAAGGTACGGTGCGGGTGTGTGAGCCGCAGAATGCATGCTTGATGAGTCAAGACATGGCGCGGGCACAACTCAGTAATGATCGGACTCTAGTCACGCTTGTGGGATGTTTTGGTGACTGCAAGAGGAGTGTGTTCAGGGAGGAGGCTGAACTGTCGCAGAATGCATGCTTGACGAGTCAAGACATGGCGCGAAATTCTACTCCAGGGGCCAGGACACATGCTTGTACTCATAGATTCATCTAGGATACTCATTGGAATTACAGAAGTAGAATAAGTCATGGCGGGGGATTGAACCCTACAAAAGAATGAAGAGCGATTAAGGGCTTGCCCTCGAACCTATGTAGTATGGGATGCATAGAATTCGAACAAGTGCACATTAGTGTCATGTTAATTAAGTAGATTGCATTAAGGATCTAAGTGCACAATCACGACACGACATCATTAAAAGTTCCCCCTTATTTGCATGCTTATGTTGAACCAAATTGTGATTTGTAAGAAATGAGATTCATTATACTGTTCCTGGCATAGAGAGGATGGCCATGTATAATTATCGTCGGTTGAATAAACTGACGTACCCACAGTGTTTTATGCAGGATAATTACATGTAAGAGGAATGGATGCACAAAGAGTTTATTATGTTGTTGTTCTTTTATGTAAATATTGTACATTTTGCTTCCGCTGTGTAAATTCAAATGTAATATGTTGTAAACTCTGATGAGAAGGTAAAGTTTTTAAATTCCTTGTAAAATTGTATGTGAAGAAAGCGAAAAGATCCTGAAGGACATCTCGAATTCAGTAAATTGGGATTCGGGGCGTTACAAGAGATGTGTTTTGTATTATGTGCCGATCATTAATAAAATTCTCTTTCATTGCTCTGCATATTTGTCTTGCTTATAACTGTGTTGGTCGCGCCGAGATCTTTGAACCGAGCTTGTGAGTTCCTTCGGCGAGAGTGTCGAGCCGGACGGGTTCCTATAAGTACAGCATTTTGTCGTTTAGCGACTCTGACAAGGTACGGCACGAATTCCTAGGCGGCTCTGTCCCCAAGAAAGTGCTATCTTGTCGTTTAGCGCTGGTGGCAGGATCTGGGCCGTTGAGCATAGGCGCGAATCTCGAGGCGGCTCAGTTCCCAAGAAAACGTTATCTTGTCGTTTAGCGCAGATGGCAAGATCTGAGCCGTCTGATCGAGATCATGCACGAAAGTTGAGGAGAAAGTGAATTTTCTCCGTTTGCGAGCTCGGGAAGGCACTTGCTCGGGGGCCGACCGGAGACGTAGGGCTTCGGTCTTCGGCAACTGGGCAAGATCGCTCGGATTACGTGGCCGAGCTAAGCCCCGGCATCGATCTACTGGAGAAGCTTGAAAGGACTGGGAGCCAAGTGTTGGACCCCGGACCATCGGTGCAGCTCGACGACTAAGGGGCGATTCCGAACGGCGATCTACCCCTGGCTCGTCCGGAGGCGAGCCGAGGAGGTAAAGTCGAGCCGAGTGTTGGACTCCGAACCATCGGTGTAGTTCAACGGCTGTGGGAGCAATTCCGAACGGCGATCTACCCCTGGCTCGTCCGGAGGCGAGCCGAGGAGGTAAAGTCGAGCCGAGTGTTGGACTCCGAACCATCGGTGTAGTTCAACGGCTGTGGGAGCAATTCCGAACGGCGATCTACCCCTGGCTCGTCCGGAGGCGAGCCGAGGAGGTAAAGTCGAGCCGAGTGTTGGACTCCGAACCATCGGTGTAGTTCAACGGCTGTGGGAGCAATTCCGAACGGCGATCTACCCCTGGCTCGTCCGGAGGCGAGCCGAGGAGGTAAAGTCGAGCCGAGTGTTGGACTCCGAACCATCGGTGTAGTTCAACGGCTGTGGGAGCAATTCCGAACGGCGATCTACCCCTGGCTCGTCCGGAGGCGAGCCGAGAAAGTAAAGTCGAGCCGAGTGTTGGACTCCGAACCATCGGTGTAGTTCAACGGCTGTGGGAGCAGTTCCGAACGACGGTCTACCCCTGGTTCGTCCGGAGACGAGCCGAGGGGATGAGGTCGAGCCGAACGTGGACTCCGAACCATTGGTTGAAATCACAATTTAAAAAGCAGGTGGTAAGAGGGGAGATGAGCATGCGAATTCACAAATATGAAAGAGCTTTCTTTATTGATAATCGACGGCGAACCGTTTTACATAGTACAATTTATGAAAATAGGTTGCAAGTCGGAGGACTGGAATGGCTCGATATCCTATGATACTTAGAGTGGCGCCGGAGCGCTTTCTTGGTATTTTAGGAGGTGGTCGGCATTCCAGGTCCTCGGAAGCTCTCTGCCCTCTAGGTCTTCAAGACGATATGTTCCGGGCCGAACAACCCTTGTGATCCTGTACGGCCCTTCCCAGTTCGGAGCAAGCTTGCTTTTTTGACTGGGGAAGGATATGGCTAGCTTTCTCAAGACCAAATCTCCTTGCTTAAGGTTGGTAGGTCGGACCTTCTTGTTATAGGCCAACTCGACCCTCCTTCGGTAATTCACCTGCCGAATCGACGCTCTTTCCCTCAGCTCGTCTATCACATCTAAGTTTGCCCTGAGATTCCTGGCGTTCTGTTCTTCGTCAAAAGTTATGAGCCGGGGGGAAGGTATTCCGACCTCGAGAGGTATCACGGCCTCGGACCCATAGGTGAGGTTGAAAGGGGACTCGCCTGTGGGGGTCCGCTTGCTCGTGCGGTAGTTCCATAGGACGTTGGGGAGTTGGTCGACCCATAAGCCTTTGGAACTTTTGTCCAACCTTTTCTTGATGCCAGCGAGGATCTGCCGATTAGCGTTCTCAGCTTGTCCGTTCGACTGAGGGTGGGCGACGGACGAGAAGCGCTGTTGAATGGCAAGGTCGTCGCATAGAGCTCGGAATGCTGCGCCAGTGAACTGAGTCCCGTTGTCCGTCACGAGGACACGGGGGACGCCGAACCTACAGATGATGCTCTTCCAGAAGAACTGTACCACCTTGTTCTCGGTTATAGTGGCGAGGGGCTCGGCCTCGACCCACTTCGAGAAGTAGTCGATGGCAACGACCAAGAACTTGAACTGACCCGGAGCCGGAGGGAAAGGCCCTAGTAAATCCATCCCCCACATCGCGAAGGGGATAGGACTTGATAGGGAGGCGAGATTGGCCTGAGGGAGGCGACGGATGTTGGAGTGTCTCTGACAGGAGCTATATTGCCGGACGTGTCGCTCGGCGTCTTGAAGGAGGGTCGGCTAGAAGTATCCATAATTCAAAGCTTTTCGGGCCAAGGACCTGGAACCTGAATGTGCCCCGCCGATGCCTTCGTGGAGCTCTTGTAGGGCATATTCGGCCTGCTCTGGAGAGAGGCACCTTAGATATGGCCGACCGTCTACTTGAGAAAAGGAGCGCTTGTACAAGATACCCTCGATCAAGACATAGCGCTCGGCCCGAGTCCTGACTCGGCGGGCTTCCTTGGGATCCGAGGGCAGAATCCCATCCCTTAAGATTTCCACCAATGGCTTCATCCAATTGTCCTGCAGCATGACCGGCAGCAACTCCACCGAGGCAGGTTTCTCGTCTTCTATGCTCGGCTTAGAGAGGACTTCGATCAGTACGGTCTGTTCGATACCTTGCAGGGAGGACGAGGCTAACTTGGAGAGGGCATCAGCCTGTGAATTCTCTTCCCGAGGGACTCGTTGGATGATGGCCTCCTCGAACCGGCCCATGAGGTCCCGGACCTTAGCGAGGTATTTCGCCATTCGCTCGTCTCGGGCCTCGTATTCGCCCAGGACCTGGTTTACGACAAGTTGGGAATCACTGTGAATCCGGAGGCGCTGAGCTCCAGCACTTCGGGCCAGTCCGAGCCCGGCAATGAGCGCCTCGTACTCTGCCTCGTTGTTCGAGGCCTTGAAGTTCATACGGATCGCGTACTGGAGGATGAAGTCGTCAGGGCCGTTTAGAATGATGCCGGCGCCGCTTCCTTCATTACAGGAGGATCCGTCCACGAAGACTGTCCAGACGGGGGGTCCGTTCGGGACGTGGCCGACCTCAGGGATGGTGGATTCTACAATGAAGTCGGCGAGGGCTTGCGCTTTGATGGCCGTCCGAGGCTGGTAAGAGATGTCATGCTGACTCAGCTCTATGGACCACTTCATCAGCCGGCCCGAGGTCTCAGGCTTATAGAGGATCTGCTTGAGGGGTTGGTCGGTGAGTACAACGACCGAGTGGGATTGAAAGTACGGCCGAAGTTTTCTCGCTGCCATGACCAGGGCATAGGCCATCTTCTCTATCCTCGGATAGCGGAGCTCGGCGTCCCGAAGCACCTTGCTCACGTAGTAGATGGGCCTCTGGGCCCGGTCTTCCTCTCTCACCAAGACAGCACTTAGGGTCTGCTCGGAAGCAGCCAAGTAGATGAAGAGGGTCTCGCCCGGGACGGGTTTGCTGAGCAGAGGGGGGTTCACCAAATAGGCCTTCAGCTGGTCGAACGATTCCTGTTGTGGTTGGCCCCATTCAAAACCCTTAGCCCCCTGAGTGCTTTGAAAAAGGGGAGGCACTTTTCCCCCGACTTCGAGAGGAACCGACCAATAGCGGCGAGCCGACCAGTGAGCTTTTGCACCTCCTTGGTGTTCTGAGGCGGAGCCATGTCTAATATGGCCTTAATCTTCTCGGGATTAGCTTCGATTCCTCGTTGGCTTACCATGAAGCCGAGGAACTTTCCCGAAGAGACCCCGAACGCACACTTGTTCGGGTTCAGCCGCATGCTGTGCCTTCTTAACATGCCGAAGGCCTCTTGGAGGTCGGCTACATGATCAGTGCCTCAGACGCTTTTGACGAGCATGTCGTCAACGTACACCTCCATGTTTCGGCCGATCTGGCTCTGGAAGACCTTGTTGACGAGGCGCTGGTAGGTGGCGCCCGCGTTCTTCAAACCGAACGGCATGACCCGGTAGCAGTAGAGGCCTTGGTCGGTGACGAAGGAGGTCTTCGGAATGTCCGGGGGGAACATTCGGATCTGATTGTACCCCGAGAAGGCGTCCATGAAGCTGAGGAGCTCATGGCCCGAGGTGGCGTCAATAAGGGTGTCGATGTTCGGGAGAGGGAATGGATCCTTCGGACACGCCTTGTTCAGGTCGGTGAAGTCAATGCATATCCTCCACGAGCCATTGGACTTCTTGACCATTACAACATTCGACAGCCACTCGGGGTAATTTACCTCCTGTATGAACTTGGCCTTCAGAAGTTTATCAACCTCCTCTTTGATGGCCTGTTGTCGCTCGGGGGCGAACTTTCGCCTCTTCTGCTGAACCGGTTTGCACCCCGGTTCGACACTTAGGCGATGGACGAGCAGCTCCTCGGAAATGCCAGGCATGTCCGCGGCCGACCATGCAAAAAGGTCACGGTTATCCCGGATGCATTTAATCAGGTCCGAGCACAGTGCGGTCGGCAAGGATTTGCTGATGAGGAACTTTCGGCTCGGATCCTCGTCCGAGAAGAGCACTTCTTCTAACTCGTCCGCCGGCTCGGACGTTGGCCGAGCTTTCGGCTCGGGGATTTCTAGTGTCTCGAGTGAGAGCACTGGTCCCCCCATGGAAGTCATGTAGCACTTCCGGGCTGTTTCTTGGCTTCCCCTGACCTCCCCTACTCCCGACAGAGTGGGGAACTTCATCTTCAAATGATACGCCGAGGGGACAGCTTCCAGGGCAGCTAGGCCGGGTCGGCCTAGAATGACATTATACGCTGCCGGGACGTCGACGACCATGAAGTCCATCGGCTCGATCCGGGTAGTAGGGGTGCTTCCCGCAGTAACGTCTAGGGTTATCACCCCCTCGACGGTTACCGGGACCCCCGTGAACCCGTGGAGTGTGTAACCGGCCGGCTTGAGACGGTCTCGGGACAGCTGCAGGCCTCGGAAGGCCAAGAGGAAGAGGATATTGACCGAACACCCATTTTCCACTAAAATCCTCTGCACCTTGAAGTTGGCCATGCGGAGGTCGATGACGAGGGCGTCACAATGTGGGGTTCGGACCCCTTCGAGGTCTGCGTCGGAGAAAGACACAGGGACGCCGAGTCCCTTGGGGGGAGGGGCGCTGTGAACCGAGTTGACCTCTCGGACGAAGGCCTTCCGAGAGGAACTAGAGGAGCCTCCCATGGGGCCTCCGTGGATCAGGTGCAGGACCCGTTCTTCCTCGAACTCGGGCGTCTCCTCGCGCCGCTCGGAGCGCTTGTTAGCCCCCCAAGGCAGAGAGGTGTGACGATCCGTCCGATCGTTAGTCTTCACGAATTTGGCCAACTGCCCCCTCCGGATGAGGACTTCTATTTCGTCCCTCAATGCTCGGCAGTCGTTTGTGTCGTGGCCATGATCCCGATGGTAGCGACACCATTTATCTTTGTTCCTCCTCTTCGCCGGGGTGTGCATCCTCGGAGCTGGAGGGATGACCCCTTCCTTCTCCACTTCCATCAGGATGGTGGAGACGTTGGTGGTGAGGGGAGTAAACTTCTCGAACCTGGGGGTAGGACGGCGCTGACCGCCGCTGTCTTTCTGCGCCTTCTTGGACCCCTCTTCCTCGGCCGCCTTCCTCTTCGACCCGGAGGAGGGCCCCCCGAAGTTCGGGAGGGACTCAGCCTCCTCTGCTCGGATATACTTCTCGCACCTCAGAAGGAGGTCGGCGAAGTTAGTAGGGGGCTTCTTGGCCAGGGACGAGCAGAGGTTGGAGTTGAGAACGTTCGACTGGAACGCCACGGTCGCCACTGATTGGTCTAAGGAAGCGATAGACCTGACTTCTGCGGTGAATCTCTTCACATAGTCCCGCAGCTTCTCTCCCCTTTCCTGCCGCAGGTTCAGCAGGGAGAGGCTTGTCTTCTCGGCTCGCCTGCTACTCACGAAGTGAGTTATGAACAGTGTCTCAAACTGCTCGAATGAGAAGATGGAAGAGGGGGCGAGCCTGGAGTACCATTCCCGAGCCGACCCCCTGAGGGTGGCGGGGAAGGTCCTGCAGAGCACGGCATCTGAGACTTGATGGATCAGCATCAGAGTCTTGAAGCTCTCGACGTGATCGACTGGGTCGGACTCACCTGAGTACGTTTCAAACTGCGGAGGTTTGAAACGCCTCGGTATGTGAGCCTCCATGATCGTCCGAGAGAAGGGGGGTCTGCTCGGCCGAACAGCCCCTGCTCTGGACTCCTCTTCTCTGTCCATGCGGCCAATGCGCCTCTCTACCTCATGGATACGTCGGAAGAGGGCATCGTCCCGTCGCTGGTAATCATACGATCCCCCGGACTCCTCCTCATAGGAAGGGGAGCGGGGACTGCGGTGCCGGTAGTCCTGGGACCGGCAGGGGCTGTACTGTTGCTGCTGGCGACTGGGAGACGGAATAGGACTTCGGGATCGGCGGCGAGGACTGGGAACCCGAGGGGGTGTTGGAACCCTCTGGGCATTCTGATTGTTGGGACGGGCGTTCAGGGCCTGTAGCACGGTCTCCTGAAATTGGAGGAACTCGGCACGAGTGATAGGTGCCTCACGGTCTCTCGGATGACGCCGATCCCCAGGGGAATGCGGTCTCCTCCTTCGGCGCTCGGGAGATGCCGCTCGGCCTCTGCGGTCCGGAGACCTTCTACCGTCTCGGCGACGAGGGGACCGCTCACCCTGACGCTGGCGGGAGGCTCCCTCTCGGGCCCACCTCTCGTCAAGGTGGGTGCGGAGGTCGTCATCCTTCTGGCGGTTCAGGAGCGTGTTGCGGAGGTCGGGATTATGGGAAGCCATCGAATCCGAGGATCCGTTATGAACCGAAACATGGTCCTGATGGAGGGGCTGCTTCTGCTTCCGGCCATTATGGCCGGAAGGGCCATTGTTGGGTTGCTGCTTGGGATGAGGAGGTTGGACCTGCTGGGCCGGTGGAGGAAGATCGGGCTGCGGAATAGGATTGACAGGGGCTTCCTCCGTAGGGTCGGCAGGATTGGCCACCCGGTTGGACCCTCTGGATCTGACCTTCTTTGGAGGCATGGTCGGAGAGGACGACAAGGAAAGGGCTGAGACTGTTCGTATGGTTCTTCCCACAGACGGCGCCAATCTGTTACCGCTGATTTCGGTGTGGGGGTAAACAGATAGAATTTGTGAGTCCGAGAAAAACCTGAACAGTTGACTCAGCCTTCTTGCTCCTGCCGCGACCTGCATGGAAGTGCGAAACACCGGGGTTGATTCCGGCGACGCACCCTCCGACGCTCTTGTCAGTAATCAGAAAAGATTAAGAAAGAGCTTAAGTGGCGAAAAAGTGATTAACCTGGTCATGGAGGCAGAGGGGTTGTATTTATAGTCGCCAGGGGAGTCGTTTAAGGGTCTGATCTCCTGTGTAACAGCTGGGAGCAAAATCCTCAGTCTGTTTTAGGAAATCTTTCCTTAATTCCCTGTGAGAGCAAATCAGGGCCATTGACTTGGCCAAATCATGGATCCTGATTTGTCTCTTGTTGGTTTGGGTTCGTTTCGGGTCGGAACCCGTACCCAATAGATGTGGATCCGTTCGCGGGCTATTGGATCCGTGAGAAGGAGATTCAATACCCGCCTTGGATCCACTTGTATGTGAAATTACCATTTTACCCCCGAGCATCAAGATTCGTGCCCAATCTGGACGGTTCCGATTTAACCCCATTTTTTAGCCATATCAATGATAAAATTAATCAGAGAGATTGGAGAATATTATTGGTTTATTGGATTAATTATAACTGAGTACAATGTCTCCTATATATAGGAGGGAACCAAATACTAAAATCATACATAACCTGATATGGAACTTAATATGTATTACAATATCTAACAATTATTAAATGTGGAAAGATACCCACCTTATTTTAGGTGAAATAGTAGTGGGTATCTTGGTGGGTATCCCGAATTCAAATTTTTGAGAGGAAAATGATGCAGCTTTTGAACATACCATACCAAGCCCCTTACTACTGCAAGTGCTCTAACTTTAAGGAAGGCTTGAGCCTTTCATATCCAAGACGTTCATCGCTGTCTACAACCTCTAAAGTGGATACAGTTATATAGCGAACTTACCATAAACGTGTCACTTTTCCAACTCCCATGCTCTTCGGTCTGGGCCTTGAAGGCTTTACCATTAGAATATCCTGCATTGTCATCTGGATTTTGAATGTTTTTAGTAACTTAGTACTCTATTCTTTTCCCCCAATTTTATCTTTACTACCTCTTTCTTTGTAATTTAATTGATATAGAGTTTTAGGGATGATGAGAAAATATTGTTGTTGGAATGCAAACATATAAAATACAAATTCATATGTGTATACCCTCGAGAGTATTCTGAAGTTTTATTAAAAGAAGTCTTTTTTTACTTGAAATTTCATTAAACTCGTTGATATTTTCAGTATTTTGATTAATTATAAACTTATTTTATTCTAAACTGGTTTCAGATCTTTTACTAAGTGTTTTATAATCGAAAATTATATTTACATTGAATAACAATGTATTTCGTATTTATAATTGATCGACTATTTATGTGTGATATTATTACTGCTTGGATTTTAATAAATTTGTTAACCTCAAATCCTACTTTGATACATATTATTATCATTATTATTGCTATTACTATTATTATTATTATTATTGCAATTATTATTATTATTGCTATTGTTATTATTATTATTATTGTTATTTTGAAAGGCCCTTTGATTTTAATATATCTTGTATTAGTATTTATTAATATGAAGCCCAATGTTATTACTATTATTATTGTTACCCATTGGTTTTGATTTATCTTGTATTATTTAAATATTTAAATTGAAGCCCAAGCCCAATTGTTTAATTATTTATCATAAGCCTAATCCTATAACTAATTTATTAAATTGTTTTGAGTACAGAGACCAAGCCCAAATCAAAACCCAGTACTCATATCTATATAATAAAACACAAAGAAAGCTATCAAGTGGCTCTCCTTCAATCCTCCAAAAAATCAAAGGCCTAGATCTAATCTTACAAAACATATTTTCCCCCCAAAACTCAAATTCAAATCTCCCACCCAAACCAACTCCTATATATTTTTTTTCTTTCTCTCTCTCCCTCCCTCTTCTATCCAAAAAATTTAAAAAATAAAAATTTAAAAAAAATTAAAAAAATAAAAAACTAAAAAAATTTAAAATTTTAAAAACTTTAAAAATAATTCCAAAAAAAATTAAAAAAATCATATAATATGTTTTTTGCTTTATGTTTGCTACTTCAATTAATTTGCTGGACCTCCAAAACTATTTTATATAATCAAATAAGGTGCACCGTTCCGAAGACGTGCCGTAGGCACGTGTCAACGGGCGAACCTAGTATATTTATATAGACTCAATCCTATATGATTGTATTCAAACCCTCATATTTTCTAATCCACCCGCTCATTTTCTCTCACGTTCTCAACTCTTCCCCCCCTTTATTCTCTAACTTCCCCATTATCTCATGATAATTTGAAACTAACTCCATGATCTCCCCCACTATCTCAACTAATCCCTAACATCTTTATTAATCCTCGTTACTAATCAAATCCCATTAATTAAAACCCCTTCCCCGTTACATTCTCTCCCCCGACCTCTCTTTCTCTATCCCGTCTGTTTCCCAAACCCAACAGAGAACCCCACCATCTTCCTCATTCTCCTCCCCTATCCACCGCCTCGCCTGCAACCTTCCTCCAGTCGACCCCGTTGCCCTCTCCGCTCGAGACCCCCAAAGCACCTCGCCCTTGACCTCAGTCTTGAGCTCCCCCCATCTAGTCCACCGCTCGCCATTGCTGAACTAGATGCTCCGCCTCGAGCCTACTGCTCGCCCTGCCTCCTACACCTCTTCACCCATCACTTCGTCAAAGCGTCGACCACCCTGCGTCTCGCCGTATTCCTCTGCAGCCAACGCCTCCCCCTTCGCCACCTAAGCCAGACGAGCCCCTGAGCGCCACAGCCTTGCTGTTCCGTTGGCAGCCTCTCCTCCCTACCGCAGTCGAGCCCGACCAACGTCACCGCTTGAGCGCCTCCTCCTCCTTCGCAAGCACCCATCCTGCTCGTCGATGTCGAGATGCCTCTTTGCCAGCACATTCGACCCCCCGTTTCCTCCTCGTCGTCATCGCCCTGCCACTGTCGCAGTCGAGCCCCCGTCCTCACCTTTGTTTTTCCTTCTCGAAACAGAGACTGAGAACCCATCAGTCGAACTTCATCGCCGTCGCTACTCCTCCCCGATCACCGCCACAATGCACCACCCGAAGCCACCGCTACCCAATGCCGCCAATCGCCTGCCTCGCTGCTGTGCACACACCTAGTCGTTGCCCTCTTCTGTTTTCATCGGCATCAGGTGCTCCTTTGATCACAGCCGTCCGATCGTTGATCATCACGATCTTGATGATCATCATCTTGATCTTGATCCTTTAATCTCGGCCATTGATCTCACCATCAGCCTTTGATCAATCGCTCGCCGTCCGATCAGATCATCATCATCATTGTCGAACTATTGATCTTGGCTGTTAGATTTGCATTCATCATCATCTTGATCCTTTGATCTTAGCCGTCCGATCATCCGATCTTGATCCCCATCAAGATCTGTGCCCGATCGTGATCATCGCGATCGTTTGCTCGTCGCTGCGTCGCCCGGGATTCTGATCCCGTTATTCTTTGCTCATTCGAATCTAATCTTCATCTAAAGGCAAGTCTACTTGAACTCGTTTATTACTTTAGTTCAAGATTATTGATCTCCGCAAATAGTTCTCTTTCGATTATCGTAATATTGCATTGTGTACCTTCCGTTGGGGATATCGAGGGTTTACACGAGCTAACCCGAAGTATCATTGACTTCGTGCCAACATCCATTGATAACCCAAGATTGCATGCACACATGACATGAATAAATTGACTAGAAACTTGTATATAGAAATGTATAGTGATTGGATACATGTTGATTGATTGAGAACTTGTGAATTGAATCATGACGTGAAAACTTGGCTTGTACACTATAAAAATCCATCATAATTGCTATACTTTAATGTTAAGGCATTTCATGATACAAGAACATGCTGAAGATTCACTTTGATGAATATATATGATGACTTTTTATTACTTATTGCTGCTTGTCCTGTTTTGCACTGAGGTTTCGACCCTGTTACAATAAGAATCAACCAAAACTATATAAAAGGGAATTGTAGACTAATGAATCTAGTTTCCAGAACACTTTACGGATCTAAATTCCGATCTGTGAGCTGTGAGATATTGCAGTTTTAGTCACTGTTGGTCTGTTTTTCCAGATTTGCAATTTAGTGAAACATCGACACAACTTTCAATTCAAACACCTTGATAACAGTAGTTTAATGACATGAAACTCTCCGGAAACTTTTTAGACATACTTAGGATTCATTTTATAATTTTTGTGGATTTTTATATTGATTTTACACCTAGTTTTTACCCATAAAGTTTTGACTATAAGCTGCTGCCAGAACCCTTAAGCTGTAAAGATTAGGATAATTGACCTAGTTATGGTCAGAATTAATTTAAACTTACTGAATATGAATTGTATCCCCAAATGTCTAGTTTACTGTCCTTTTAATGGAATCGAATTCCGAATTATAGTTTGTGAGTTATTGCTATTTTAGTACTGCTGTGTCTGCTCTTTTCAGATTCAGAACTACATGTATTTTATCGTGCATCGCATTATTTTGTTACATCGTTATCATCTCCTTGACACTCGTATACACATTGCATGATCATGGATTATTTAATAAAATATTAACAAGCCGGGGTAATAAGGGTTGACTTATTAGTGGATAATCTTAGAAAATATACTCGGTAAGGCCTTATCGTTATATTGTATTGTCATGGAAGGATGAGTATCGATTGTGGATTGTTGATTGTAAATTATTATTATTGATGCCGAGTACACGCTCTGTAGATCCCACCACTAAGTCTAAAACGAACACTGTTTTGCATGCACCGAACCTGTGGTATGGGACGCAGTAGTATGTGCATTAGTTAGGCTAAATACTAATAGACTAGATTGACACTTACATCATTGAATCATGACTGTTGACATTGATATTGTTTATCGATTATTGTTATTGAAAATTTCATTGTTAAATCTAGACTTTTCATCAGTCTCTGTTATCACTTTTGGATTTTGATCTTGCTTCATATTTCTTGATGTACCATATTCCTTTATTCTTTTATTTTCACTACTTGCTGTCCGTACTTGCTCTAACATACATTTTTCCTCACTCTAGTTGATCCAACCATAGGTGCACAAGGAGAATTGCCAGAAGGCATTGGTGAGCAGTTCTTCTAGGATTGGAGCAAGAGTTGCCTTGAAATAAATTGTTTCTTCCATGTTTATTTTTATATTGCATTGCTACTTTTGTTGAACTTTTTATCCCGGGCTTTGTTGACCAATAATTGTTGTTTATTTCCAGTTGTTGGTTATTATGTTGGACTACTGCATGTTTTTATCTCAGTATTTATTTATGTGATTATTTTTTCCTCTGTGGTTGTGATTATTCTTTCATGTTGTTGAGTTAAATGTGGTACAACTTATGGATGATGTTAAAATCATTCGCTGGGCCTTCGTCACAGGCTCATATTCCTGTATTTTGGGAAGCGAGGCGTGGCAGGTTTTTAGTGGTATCAGAGCCCAGGTTTGGCTAATGTGTTAGTCATGATTGGCTGATGCGTTAGTCAAGTTTGGCTCCAGCTAGTTGAACTCAATAATATGCACACCACGTCAATCACATGAACATGTAATAACCAACATATATCTGGATGTTCCTCTTATCTGATTCCTCTTTGATCCCTTCTTATTCAATTCTTTCATTCCTTGCTTCCTCCCGTCCCTTGCAGTCATCCTCTTCATTGATTCTTCATTGTGTATAAATTCTTTCTTTTCTACCCATATTCTTTTGATTCTGGTCCCACCCATTCTTTTTTATTTCTGCTTGGTTCGTCGATCGGCATCGCTTGGTCTACAACGACATATCTGCAGCTTGGAACATCGCCATCAGAGTGACGCAACAGAAGCGTGGTGGGCCCATAACCCACAGGTCCCAGGAATCTCTTATTGCTTCTCCTTCTTTGCACCGCTTATTTTCTTTTCATACATTTGCATTGTCTTCATTCATTGAATCTTTATTCAATATCATTCTAGATCACCCCATTCCTATCTATGATTTTCTTATTATGGTGTTCCCACCATTTTGACTTTTCCATTGAATCCCTTGTTTTGTTACCCCCGTAAGTTTGCTTTGCCTTGTCCTATATACCACCTATGCAAATTTTGAGAATGAAATTTTGTTGTAAGATGGGTAGGATTGTAACCCCCATACCCGTAAATACGTATTTCTTGAATATTTTCAGTATTTCGATTATTTATAAACTTAGTTTATGCTAAACTGGTTTCGGATCTTTTACTAAGTGTTTTATAATCGACAATTATATTTACATTGAATAACAATGTATTTCCTATTTATAATTGATCGACTATTTATGTATTATATTATTACTGCTTGGATTTTAATAATTTTGTTAATCTTAAATCCTACTTTGATACATATTATTATCATTATTATTGTTATTACTATTATTATTATTATTATTATTATTATTATTATTATTATTATTATTGCTATTGTTATTATTATTATTATTGTTATTTTGAAAGGCCCTTTGATTTTAATATATCTTGTATTAGTATTTATTAATATGAAGCCCAATGTTATTACTATTATTATTGTTACCCATTGGTTTTGATTTATCTTGTATTATTTAATTATTTAAATTGAAGCCCAAGCCCAATTGTTTAATTATTTATCATAAGCCTAATCCTATAACTAATTTATTAAATTGTTTTGAGTGCAGAGACCAAGCCCAAATCCAAACCCAGTACTCATATATATTTATATAGACTCAATCCTATATGATTGTATTCAAACCCTCATATTTTCTAATCCACCCGCTCACTTTCTCTCACGTTCTCAACTCTTCCCCCCCTTTATTCTCCAACTTCCCCATTATCTCATGATAATCTGAAACTAACTCCATGATCTCCCCCACTATCTCAACTAATCCCTAACATCTTTATTAATCCTCGTTACTAATCAAATCCCATTAATTAAAACCCCTTCCCCGTTACATTCTCTCCCCCGACCTCTCTTTCTCTATCCCGTCTGTTTCCCAAACCCAACAGAGAACCCCACCATCTTCCTCCTTCTCCTCCCCTATCCATCGCCTCGCCTGCAACCTTCCTCCAGTCGACCCCGCTGCCCTCTCCGCTCGAAACCCCCGAAGCACCTCACCTTTGATCTCAGTCTTGAGCTCCCCTCGTCCAGTCCACCGCTCACCATTGCTGAACTCGACGCTCCGCCTCAAGCCTACCGCTCGCCCCGCCTCCTGCACCTCTTCGCCCATCACCTCGTCGAAGCATCGACCACCCTGTGTATCGCCGTCTTCCTCCGCAGCCAGTGCCTCCCCCTTCGCCACCCAAGCCATCGAGCCCCTGAGCGCCACTGCCTTGCTGTTCCGTCGGCAGCCTCTCCTCCCTACCACAGTCGAGCCCAACCACCGTCACCGCTCGAGCACCTCCTCCTCCTTCGCAAGCACCCATCCTGCTCGTCAACATCGAGATGCCTCTTCGCCAGCACAGTCGACCCCCCGTCTCCTCGTCGTCATCATCGCCCTGCCATTGTCGCAGTCGAGCCCCCGTCCTCGCCTTTGTTTTTCCTTCTCGAAACAGAGACTAAGAACCCATCAGTCGAACTCCGTCGCCGTCGCTACTCCTCCCCGATCACCGCCACAACGCACCACCCAAAGCCGCCGCTGCCCTATGCCGCCAATCGCCCGCCTCGCTGTTATGCACACACCCAGTCGTCGCCCTCCTCTGTTTTCATCAGCATCAGGTGCTCCTTTGACCACAGCCGTCCGATCGTTGATCATCACAATCTTGATGATCATCATCTTGATCTTGATCCTTTAATCTCGGCTGTTGATCTCATTATCAACCTTTGATCAATCGCTAGCCGTCCGACCAGATCATCTTCATCATCATCATCGAACTATTGATCTTGGCCGTCGGATTTGCATTGATCATCATCTTGATCCTTTGATCTCAGCCGTCCGATCATCTGATCTTGATCCCCATCAAGATCCGTGCCCGATCGTGATCATCACGATCGTTTGCTCGTCGCCCGGGATTCCGATCCCGTTATTCTTCGCTCATTCGGATCTAATTGTCATCTAAAGGCAAGTCTACTTGAACTTGTTTATTACTCTAGTTCAAGATTATTGATCTCCACAAGTAGTTCTCTTTCGATTATCGTAATATTGCATTGTGTACCTTCCGTTGGGGATATCGAGGGTTTACACGAGCTAACCCGAAGTATCTTTGACTTCTTGCTAACATCCATTGATTCAAACCCAAGCTTGCATCCTTACAAAAGGATACTTTCAGTTTCTGGGAAGTCTTCCTATATGTGACTTATTCCAGCCCTTTGTCATTCAGTTTACAGATATTGTGGATTATAAATTTATCTGAAGCTTACTGTTGTAAGCTAATTCTTGTGCCCTCTCTTTGTTGTAGTGCAAATGAAACTAATTTTTAATTTGAATTATGGAATATAATGCAAAATAAACACAATATTTAATAATTAAAGTCGGACATTTTTTGGATCTACTTTAAGGAAAATGGTGTCAATCTTTGTCTAGATATATGAAGAAATAAGTATGAAGACAATGGCTCTTGATATATGAATTTACTTATTTTAGCAAGCTTTAACACAGCAGAAATGTTTTATTTACTATCCAAAAAAAGAAGATGAAGCGAGAAGGAAACAAACCTCCTTTGAAGCATGTTGTGATGACTGTGTGGAATAATTGGATGCTAATGTTCTTATTGAACAAGGAAGCATGCGTTGCCTCCCATAGTGTTCTTGAAACAGGATTGGGTTACTTGCCAAAGACATCCCACCATCCAATTATTATTTTAGGGATGCACACATCATACGGGAAAGTACATTTGTACATACAAATAAAAAATGCACAAGCTGATTAATCTTTCATACATTTTAATATCCATTCAAAACAATGGAAATCCATTCATAAAAACCCAGAGTGACTTATCATTATAGAACAATTAGCTTTAAAAGCTATGTGCATGGCTGACCTTTGATCCTCCTACAACATCCTGAAAACAAATAAAACAAAAAGATTAGTCTTCCTCATTTTAACAGTATCAAAGGTTTCGTTCGTTGAAATCAAGCTAGCATTAGCAGGGTTCACTCCATTAGTAATAATAGCTTTTCAGTGTTTTGATCTGTATTCTGCATTATAATTGCAGAGCATTCACATGATGCATGCTCCTTGAAACTATCTCTAATTCTCTCACTTAACTTTTAGTTTGCATCGAACTACTACCTAGTCAACTTGTTTTAATAGGCGATGAAGTAATTCATCTTCACTCGTGATTTTAACTCATTAATTGTCTCACTTAACCTTTAGTTTGCATAGAACTACTACCTAGTCAAATTGTTTTAAAAGACAATGAAGTTATTCGCCTCCACTTGTGATTTAAACCACTATAATACTGCTGTGAGTCTTCAACCACTACTATTTTTCATCGCACATGTTTTTGTACTACTGCTCTTCTTATGCTTCTGAGTTTCATTCGTTGTCACAAGCAGATTAGCGAGAATTTCATGCTGCCACAAGGTTTTTCGATCAAAAAAAGCAAATATATCTAGAAAGTACTCTAAACCAGATGCTTGTATTCTGCTCAAGTCTAATTATGTTGATACATATATGTTAACTGCTACTATTGAAGCAAAATTCCATTGCAGACCAACTTAAATACTACATAATGAATTTAAAGTGTAGTGTAGCCAAATGGAGATATGTCCAATATACAATAATCACCATTAAACAACATTTACGAATATTTGCTAACCTGATATTAATGCCAAATTCCTAATCACATTTTGATTAAGTACCCTAGTCGTCGAAGTAATCTAAAAAAAGGGAAACATGATGCAACTTATTACATGATTAGGATCAAAATTCAAGTAAATCTAAATTACTAAACGAAAAATCAAATGTTAAATTTTGCTTCAGTTTACTCGTAAACACCTGATTACTGCACCAATTTAAAAAATACAACAGAAACCTAATCCCCAAATGTATCAAAATTACCAAAAGCCCATATCTAGAACTACAAATAACAAAATCATTATTAGTACAAAATCTACAAAATTAATAGAATATAGAGGTTTATATGCAAAAAGGACCTTGTTGAAAGGGCTTGATCGAGCAATGGCCGAAGATGAGAAACCAACAGACCCGAATCCTAGATGGTGGCTCCAATGGAAGAAGAGGACGACTGGTTCAAATCAAGAGCTCCAGATACTTCACCTTGTGCTTCAGATGGTGCATCTTTCAAATCCTAATTGAGTCAAAGATTCTCTTTATTGACAAAGATTGTGAATTTTGGTGTTAGGTTTAGGGTTTGATTAGGGATAGATCGAGAGAGAAGGATTTAGAGAGGTTAGGGTTTGGGTTTTGATAGAGATCGGGATTTTGGGGGGAGAAAAGATCAAAAGAGAACAGATGGAGGGGATAGCTATTAGTAATTTTAGTTAGAGAAATATATGAGTATTTTGGATGGCTGAGATTTGATCTAGAAATATAAGATATACGGTTAAGACCTGCTCTTGACATATTTATTTTGAATGGTTGAGATTTGATATAAAAATATGAGATCTATGGTCCAGATCTGCTTTGGACATATTTATTGTGGCTTTTATAATAGAAATAGATTATATATAAATAATACATGTGCGATGCACACCTACAAAAAGTAAAGTCTATCAAATTAAATGAATATATATCGTATAAGAAAATAAATAGTTCATATTTGAATGTTTTGATTTGGGCTACATGTGAGGTGTACGTTTATATTTGTTGGATATAGTTTGGACCTGTATTGCACGAGTTTGTTTGGTTACAGAGTTAGGATTTGTTTGATTAGAGCATCTGCAGTCGTTGGCCAAATATCTGAAAAATGGATAATTTGGCCAAAAATCATCTGCAGTTGTCGGCCAAATACCCATTTTTTGGGTGAGAAGTGAATAGTAGACTGCCAAATTTGGTAGCGAATTTAGCTTTTTCCATATTTTGGAAATCAGAACATGATTTACCATTTAGAAGTCGGACGGTAGATGATATGCCGTCTGGTCTGGTTTTTTTTGGTAAACGGTTGGACGGGATATGATATCCCATTCGGATTATTAAAATGTATATAAAAAAAAGGAAGATCATCTTCCGTTTGTGAAGATAGAAAAAAAAAGTCTCATTTTTTTTTATAATTCCGAGACGGCAGATCATCTACCGTCCTTCACAATATTTTTAATTTTAATTTTTTACACAGATCTTCATACGGCATATCATCTTTCGTTTTGTCTCAAAAACCCATTTTTTTAGTATAGACGACTGCAACGTTTTCCGCTATTTGTTATTTCCAAAATTTCCATTTACCCAATTTTTAACTTAAACGACTACAGATTCTCTTACAAACCCCATCTCTCCCATTAAAATAGTAGAGATGCTAGCATAAATTATTACAAACTTCAATATATTCAGCAATTTACAAATTTATAATTCCCTCATGGTCCACGAATATACAATTAGAACACTCTTCCTTCATCAAAACAACAATCTTAAAGAGCATCCACTACCGTTTGCTAAATATGAAAAATATGCAATTTTTAGGAAACAACATCCTACTATCGTTTTCTATAAATGCATATATGCTATATGCAAATTGCTGTATTTACACGTTAAGTGGTAGATTTATAAATAAAATGGTATATTTACAAATGACACTAAGGGCTTCTCCCATTATAATATTAGAGATAAAAAAAATAGTCGAATAATTACCGAAATTTATAGATGCTAAGAAAGAGACTTACAATCTTGTCAGATTCCTTCATTCTAAAGCTTGCTTGCAAATACTCATATTGTCTGCAAAGTTTCTCAATATTTGCCTCAAACTTTTCTATATTACTCCTTAGTTGTGTCTGTATAAAATGATCAAACTATAAATGTAACCCCTATTTTTTTTTTTTGTATTTTTGGTGTATTTTTTTCTCTTTCTTGAGTATTGGTACTCTCTTGTATTTTTTCTGGACCGTATATTGGAGTTGTTTTTCAATATATATTCATTTTCCTCATTTTTTATCTTCTTGTGATTGAGTTCCTTGTCCCTTGATTTGTTCTTGATCGTTATTGCTATTTTCGCTCTTTATTTGGTTCTTGTTCTCTTTATTTTGTTCTTGGGTGCTCATGGTATTTTGGTTGGTTACCCTATTGCTAATCCTATTGCTTTTGATTCCTAATTGATCACCAAAGCCAAATTGACCTACAATCCTATTATTAATCCTATTACCACTCCTATTGGATCCTAATTAAACCCACATACCCAAATATCCATCTCCTACTACAAACCCTAAACTACACCCTATATAAATCTCTCACCCTAACCCTAATCACATACCCCCCGGCCTCCCCTTGGTTTTGCACCGACTATACCGACCAGCACCCCCAGCCTACTCCTGACCTTCCTTTCCCCTCCGACCTGCACATAGCCGATGCCAAACTACCCCCCGATCACCTCCATAGCCGACCACCGAAACCCAAACCCTCGAGAACTCCATCTTCCCCCGTCCATCTCTTTCCCTGTCCGTCCGCCGACGCCGATCGACAGCAACAGCGCCGCTGTGTGTCCCCTTCGATCTTCTCTCTCTCTCGCTTGTGGGTTTGCACGTGCTTGAGTGTTCACGTGTGATCGTGGTTCGTTGATTCGTGGATTTCTTGTTCGTGGGTTTTGTTCGTTGTCGGGAATTCATTGCCGTTATTCATGATGTTCGTTTCGTATTCGGTTGAGGCAAGTAACTTGTACTCAATTCCTTTGTATGATACAAGTTATAAATACCGCTTGTAGTGTAGTTGGGTTCTAGAGAAAACTCGTGTGTGATGTATTTTGATGAGTATTGTCTCTATAGTGCTATTGACCATAATTTCCTCACGACACAAAAAATTGACATGAAACAACTTAGGTTTGACCGTTCTTGATGTGATTATATTTGTGGGATAATTATGAGAAATCGTGTGTTGTTTGGATTCATGTGATATACTTGTTGTGGACATGCTATATACCCTATTTCATGTTGTTTGGACACTTGGTAGACTCTATAACATATTTGGTTGTATTTGGAACGAGTTTCATATGTTCTATGTTGATTTGTTGTTAAGTGGAAAATCTGTATTTTGTCATGATCAGTTTTGATTGCTATTTTATACCATATTAAGGGCAGTATCTTAATTTCAGTATTAAACATGATTTTTAGAGAAATCCGTTTTCTTTCCAAAATCTCTAACCTTGATTGATTTCGTTTTTGTATGTGTGAGATATGATTGTTTTACTACAGAGGTGTATTTCATTTTCAGATTTCGTTTCTTGATGATTTCGATGACTAAACTGTTTTGATACTGGTGCTAAACATATTATTTTGATCTGAAATTTTGGTCAGTATTTCTACACTTTATTAGGGATTACCCAGAATTTTGGTGAATTTTATTGATGAGTTTTATATGCCGTTTCATGCTTGTTTATAAAGACTATACTTGCTGGATTTTGCTCGCTGTTCTGTAAAGATTTGTATTTTCACCCTAATTTCTTTTCCTGTATGAAAAATATTTATGAAATATTAAAGTTATCTTATTTTGTCTATTTTCATATCCCTTTGGCAGATTTGGATTTCGTTTCACGGTTTGCGAGATATTACAGTTTTCGTACAGCAGTGTTGGGAATTCCAGATTTGCCAAACTATCGTTTCTTGATGTTTTCTGATTTTTGATGGCTAAACTAATCTTACTGGAAAATTATGAAACTTTATATTCTGATACTAGACATATAGGGGGATACCCCAAATATTTTCTGGATTTATTTGAGGCGTTTTAATGCTGTTTTCTTGACTTTGAATACGATTTTCTGATTTCTGGCCGAACCTATTTTCTAGATTCAAATCAGTTTTGAGTTATGTTTTTGTGAAATACTATGACTTATTTATGCTCGCTGGATTCAGTTGTGAGTCTATTTTCTAGATGTTTCGACGGATTCAGATTTGCATGTTTGTAACACCGGGAACCACTTTTTTACTACAGTATGGTCTTGCTGTCCTGAACTAGAGATTTGGCTATTCTATTCTTTTATGAGTTATCTTGCACTCGTACATGTTTATCTTACAGCTTGAACTTGTTACATGATCATGCCATGTTATTCTTGATATATTTTGCACACCTACATGATTGTTTAATAATAATAATAAATAATCAAGCCGGGGTTAAGGGAAAGATCTAATAGTGGATAATCAGAAACGTGTACTCGGAAGGGGATCCATTGATCCTACGTGATTACTTGATACATGATACTTGACACGTGATTACTTGACACTTGCACGCAAGACACGTTACTTGCCACTTACACAACTTGACACGTGATATGTGATTACATTATACATGATACATGATACTTGGAGCTTGAAGCTCGATTAATTGATACTTGTCCCTGAGTACACTGCTCTCTATGGTCCACTATGCAATCTAAAGTGAAACTGTTTGTTGTAGCAACCATGCGGTGTGGGATGCATGAAGTGCTACCTAGATAGTAATAACTACAAGACTGGATACATGATACATGCTTACTTGATACATGAGACTTGATACTTGACGCTTGATACATGTTTACATGATACTTGATGCATGTTGCTTATTTACATGATGCTTGTTCACCGACACTTGTTACATGCTTCTTGTACTTGTTCACCTTACCATGCTAGTTGTTACACATTATTATCATGCATATTCCATGTTATTAGTTAGTTTTTCCCATATACTTGTATCCTGCATTACAAGCGGCCCGTAACTTGCATTGACCGGTACTTGTTTTCTTTTTCCTATCCCTGCAATTGTTAAATTGCAGATTATGGAGAATAGATTCCAGATGATATCAGTGATATGAAGTATTAGTGCTGGATTTTATTATTATTAATTCTTGTAACTTGCTTGAACAATATTGTATTTTGGTACTTGGATTTATTCTTGTTTTTGGGCAATGTGACCCAGGATATTTGACTTATTCAGATCGCGATTATCTGAGATTAATATAATTTGGTTTGAAGTATTCTTGTTGGTATTTTGGTTCATATGTGCATGATTGGTTGATTCTTTTGCTTCCGACTCTGATTATTTTTGTGAATGTTGTAAAGATTCTCGAACAACTTATGGATGATGAAAATCATTCGCTGAGCTTAGTCACGTATCCGTATTCCGCATTCTCTTTTGGGAAGTGGGGCGTGACAATAAAACACACATACAGTACTATGATTCACCAAAACTTTTCAAAAAAAAAATATGTAGAAAAAATACCATTACCTGCATGTTGTTTCCCTTCTGATTCCAGCATATTCTGAAACTTCTCTTGCTTCAACAAATTTTCATCTTCTCATTTCATCAACCATTTGATAGAAGTCCTTAGCTTTCTTATATATTCACTCATTTGTTCACTTTTACCCTAAGAAAATAAAAAATAATAAAATACAATAATGATAAAATTGACCAAACTATTCAACTTTCATGCTTTTTACCATCATCTACAATGCATCATTCTTTGTAATTGAAAATTTAATGAAAATATTACTTAAAATGCAAAAGTTCAAATGAAAATAGATATCAGTTAGAAGAAAAAGCCCTCATATGCAAGTCAATTCGTTCCAATTTCACACTTGACGATCCCCTTGCTTCTAATCCGAAACCTTACATTATTAGGTTTGAATCTGATCCTGAATCTCAAAACTTGACCATTATCGTAAAAAAGCAGAAAAATACTCAAACACAAACAAATTAAATATTACCCGAAAATGGATATAAAAGCTGAAACAACAATTCTAATTGAAGAAAGATTGCTAAAATAATTATGAGAGATTGCTAAAAATAAATGAAAAGCTCAAGAACTTAACAAAAATATTTTTTCATGAGAAATAATTATAAGAAGTAATGAACACAATTATCATCAAATTGAAGAATAAAAGTTGATCTTCAGGTAACCTACATCTGGGTTAATTGCAGCGATGACATGACATACATGCCTAATTGCCATATCCGTAATCTCTCGGAGTACACATTGGAGAGAGTTGTGTAAATCAATGAATAAACAAAAAACAAACATATAATCACTTACATTACCTCTTACTTTCTCACAATTTATTCTTTCCTTCATCTCTTCGCCTTCCAAAATCCCAATTTCTACCATAGCCTCTAAAATATAATTTATTTGGATATGAAGAAACAAAGATCAACAACATAACATTAGTAAGGATTTGGTCTGAAAATAACCAATCTTTATTTTTGAATCCATAATTTGGATTTGTATTTTAAAATTTTAAGAATTGAAACGCCCTAATTAGAAATTAAGAGTAAAAGTGAGTGGTAAATTAGAGTTTCATGAATACAATATTACAAAACAAATTAGGAATTCAAAAACCCTAATTCATAGGAGAATTCTTACCGGCGCGGGTTGGCGAACAACGACTACTGAGATTTGGTGGGGAGGAGGGTTAGCGGGATTTTGAGGAGGGGGAGTTGGGAAAGGAATGATTTTTTTTGTTTTTGTTTTTGTATTTTATTTTGTTAAGTAATAAAATGTGATGTGCACGTTTTAAGGTAAGTGTGATTTTCTACTTTTGCTCTTTTTCTCCATTTTAAAATGGAGAAAGGAGAGAGGGGAAGACCTATGAGCTTAAGATACAACATAAAGTATAATACATAATATAATAATATAAAGTGGGTAATATTCCAAAGAATAAAGCCTCCGAGCTGGGCCTTTCTGCTCTGCACGTGCCAGCTAGACAGTCCACTAAAACGGAACCACTCGCCGTCCACTAAATCTCAATCCACCGTCCATTTCCCAAGACGATAATACGAAGGCCGATCAATGGTTTAGATCCAACCACGTGTCACCAGGGAAAATTCTAAACAACTAGGGTTTTTTTATTATTTATCACTCCTCCATTATAAAATCTCTCCATTTCTTCCACTTCTCTCTATCTTTATCTTTTATCTTTGCTCCAAAATTCTCATATTTTTCCAAAATCTCGCCGCCATTTTTTTCTCTTCTAAGATCGAAATGGGTCCAGGTCTTTACTCCGATATCGGCAAAAAAGCACGAGGTTCGATTCATTCAATGATTGATTGATTGATTTTCCTTTTTCCTTTTTAATTTTCTTTTTTTGGTTATTTTGACTTATTATTATTATTATTTTTTCGGGGGAAATCGTGCAGATCTTTTGTACAGGGATTACCAGACCGATCAGAAGTTCACGCTCACAACCGTGACTGAGAATGGAGTCGTGAGTGTTTCTCTCTCTCTCTCTCTCTCTCTCTCTCTCTCTCTCTTCTCGTTTTCTGTTGTTAGGGTTTCTGCTTTGTGATTCGGATCATTCTTGATTAATCGATTAGAGATCTGCTGTTCGATTGATGGGTTGACGTTTGTTTAGGGCTTTCCATGTGAATGGAATTAACTGAAATTGAATACACTTCACAAAATGGTTGGGTGTAATTATTGATGAGGATGATTAATTCTGTTTAATTATTTATTATTTGAATAGCTGTCATACAATTTAAAGCGTGTTAGGTGTACCATGTATAATCAAATGAATATTACTTATTTGAAATTATGTAAATCACGTCCGAACGGTGTGGGATTTTCTTGTGGAATTTTTGGATTCTCATTTTAAAGATCTTTTGCTAATTGTACTGTTATAGGTTTGTGTACACCTGCATTGTACGGGGCTACCTTTCTCACAAGGATATGTTAAGAATTCCTCATTGTTATGAAACTCAATTTTGTTGGCAGGGGCGGATCCAGGATTGAAAAGTGAGGGGGGCTGGAAAAAAAATCGCACAAGGGAACATGCAAAATATATATAAAATTGTTATAGATACTAGAGAAATAAAGTTGTTATAGATACTAGATAGAATAGAGTTGAGCTTGGGCCCAAAAAAATAAATAGAAGGCTCAAATATATATGGGGTGGGCTTTAAAATATATTTGGGGTGTGGTGGGGGGGGGGGGGGGGGGGGCGCTGTAGCATACCCCAGCCCCCCCTTGGATCCGCCCATGTTTGTTGGATTGATCAATATTAGTCAATTATGTATTTCACAATGTTTAAATTTAGTTCATATTCTTTATGTTGCTTGTGTATTATTCTAAAATTTAGTTAGTAGGATTTTTCTCCTTGATTTTGTTGGATTTCTTAGGGACTCCGCAGAGAATGTGGTGCAAGTTTGATGTATGGTTTACATTAGTTGATTTTTTGTTGGAGTTTTCTCAACGTCGGATAGTGGTCCTTGACATTTTGATATGGAAATGTCTTAGACTATGCAGCATTGGGTACTTCCATCAAGGAGCTGTACCCTTGTCGGACACATACACTTTGTGGAACTCCATGACACTTTTGGACGCTCATGCATGTTCGAATTTTATAATACATCGTCTATGTTGTGCACTTATTGGAACTCATAATTAACAATTTTCAAACACAAATTCATATTTCTTATACTAATTAACTATAGTTACAGTCAACTCTATTTACTTGTAAACTCGTCCGTTTTTTTTTAATGTATAGTGAAGTAGTATCCCGTTTTTGTGTTCTATCTCTCTTTTATATTGATTATGAGTACAAAATGTATCGTTGAACGTCAATTTCATTAAATTTATGCATAACTGAGAATATATTAAGTTATGTAAATGTATTTATGTTATATGATACTGTAGCTGTGTCATTTTCTTAAAAAAAACAAATTTGGCATATCCCAAACCTGTGTGTCATGTCCTGTGCTCGTACCAGACCCATACTACTATTCATGCCTTCCTAGGCCTGAGATGATGATTATAGTGATCTACACAGGAAACTGCGTTAAATTTATTATAAAAATGATTGTAAAAAGGAAAAATCTATAAAGGAACGGGTGCCCAGCATATATGCCAGTATGTAATTTCTGATTTACCACTTAATTAACAGGAAAAAGTTGGCTATTGGTTTCGATACTTCATACCCATGAAGGGTATGCTTCAACTGCAGTTTCCAATCTGACAGTCTTGCTATTGAATTACAATTGGTCGTATTTTTATGGCTATGGATAGTTGTATCTTGTTTAAAACTGTGTTACCCTCATTGGCGCAGCCACAGTGATCTCCCATGGCTATATATTTCTTTTCATGGTTTGTTAAGGTTCTGCTATATATTGCAGGCTATTACAGCTTCGGCTACAAAGAAGAATGGACTGACCATAGGTGAGATTCAGTCACAGTTGAAGAACAAGAATGTTATAGTTGATGTGAAAGCAAACTCTGACTCTAATGTAAGTCATTTTGTGTTTATATACTATTTTTGTTTCTTTTACTGCGCAAATTTTTATCTGCCCTGGTTAGGTTTCCTATGTGTTCTCTACCATTTCACAAGTCTGCATTCTACATCCATTTGAGTTAATCTAATCATGACTCTACAATTTCAACTTTATTGTACAATTGGTTGTTATGGAAAATCCATCAATGAAAATTCTATAAAACTTATTTTCCCAAAAATAAAAATAAAATAAAATCTATAAACTTTCTATAATTGTGTTTGCTATCACATTGAATTGATTTTCAATTTGAGGTACAATATAATGTCAACTAGATATCCTAGTTAGTCTTAGATTTTGGGCTGGTTACATGAATTCTGCTTCTCAGTCCAACTGTGTATCCCCTATCATGTGTGTGTATGATACTAAATAGTGATTTGTTGCCAGCTTCACACAACCTTGACTTTCAATGAACTGGCAACTCCTGGGCTGAAGAGCATCATCAGCTTTGTTCTTCCCGACCAGAAGTCTGGAAAGGTACAGTAAACCCTTTCCTCTGGCATTACCTGTTGCACTATCACGGTGCAGTTAAATTGATCTTCTCATGAGATGGTGACTGAGTTATCCGTCATTCTTTTATCCGTATTGTGGTTACAGGTTGAGCTGCAGTACCTGCATGAATATGCTGGAGTTAATGCAAGCATTGGGATAACTGGTAGCCCCATTGTCAACCTTTCTGGTGTGTTCGGTACTGGTAATCTCAGTGTTGGTGCGGAAGTATCATTTGATACTGCTTCGGGAAACTTCACCAAGCACAATGCTGCTCTGAGCCTTACAAATGCTGATCTTATTGCCTCACTGGCTTTGTGAGTAACTTCCTCTTACCATCAGTTTGCTGTAAATTTTATATTATTATGGGCAACTTGGAGTAGTTGCATAGCTATAACAGCCTAGGAGAAGAAAGCAACTGAGTCTCTGTTTGGCCATTGTTTTCGGATAGCCCAAAAGCAGTTTTGATTAAAAACTAGGTGTTTGGCTCCTTCAAAAGTGATTTTCAAAACATTTCTTTGTATTCTCCATAGTCTAACCACACCTAAATTGATGCTTTAGGTTATCAGAAGTACTTCTCCTAACCTAACAGTTGGCACTATTAGAGATGAAAAGAAAAGAATCATTTTTTGTTTCTTTCTTCCTCTCGTTCTTCTCATTCACTTCAATAAAAAGGAGAAGGAATGTTACTCTCTTTTCCTCCAACCCTCCATCTCCTTGCCCTTAAGCCCTCCTCAACTCTAAAACCCTACTTTTCCTCGCTGAAAACCCATCTCTTATGTGTGCTCTATTTGCATACCCTACTTATCGCTTTGTGTCTCCTCAGCCTTCCTCTCATGAAAAAATCCACTGGGCCAATGCCTCTGACACTTCCATGAATCTTTTAATTATCTCATTTTTCCCAATTCGATAGAAATTGTTATTTTACAATTTTATAATTCTCCATTTATGCTCATAAAAATTGAATACTTCTTTTCATGATCTGAAGTCAATATTTTAAATTTTATTATGTGATTAAAATGTAACAACACTCTTATGGCATATATATAATTTATATATATATAAAATTTAATAATTAGCAAAAATATTGAAAAATAAATTAATTTACCCAATTCCATAGAAATTTTTATTTTACATTTTTATAATTCTCCATTTATGCTAATAAAAATTTAATGCTTCTTTTTATGCTGTGATGTCAATATTTAAACTTTCTTATGTGATTAAATGTAACTACACTCTATGGCATATGTATAATTTAAATATATATATTTAAAAATTAATA
This sequence comes from Hemerocallis citrina, assembly GCA_017893485.1. NCBI lineage: Eukaryota > Viridiplantae > Streptophyta > Magnoliopsida > Asparagales > Asphodelaceae > Hemerocallis > Hemerocallis citrina. The sequence continues at coordinate 32,614,845 of CM030361.1, read as the reverse complement.
ATTAGCAAAAATATTGAAAAATAAATTCATTCAATTAATTAGAAATATTTAAGTTTTTTAGAAAATCAAAGTTTCAAACATTTCAATTATTTTCATCATCATCCAAGCGTTGCCTCACTAAATGAGGCCAAGGAGTGAAGGCTCCTAGAAGATTTGACAAAGTTTTATGATTGGCTGTTGACCCAACGCTATTCAATTATTTTACTTGAGGTTTCTAATTTTTGTTATTACAGAATTTTTAATGCATCGTAACAGTTTTTACTAAAGTATTCGACCAACCAGTTTTCTTATCAAACAATACTTTTGATTTAGACTAATAGTTTTGTAACTGCTGTTGACGTTCTGCAGCACTTCTGCTCACTCCACTTGATTCACAGCAATGACAAACAAACATAGTCTAAGTGTAGCTAGCAAATAATTCAATGCACACTAAATAGTAGTACACTAAAAAACTTGCACTAAATGATGTGGCATGCCTACTTTTTTTCTCCGTGCTACAATAGATTTAGTCTTTCGTCCATTGAATTAAATTCTACTAACATCTAGCCATCTTCCCCCAAAATATAACAAAACCCAACATTACCCAATATTGGCATGATCAATAACAGCAGTTAGCGCTTATCGCCGCATATCTCATCACCGCGAGGTGGCCGGCGGCCAACAACTGGCGAACTCCTTTTCCATTGCCAAATCTTTCCTCATCTATCCCAACTTTGGTTCTACAGCCTTGTCACCATCATCAATTAGGATCCAAGTCTTTGATGGTTGCAATCAGTTGCAAGGAGGGCTTACGTTATCACCAGTGGCGTCTTTTCACTGACCGCAGCGAAGATTCAGCAATTTTCTGGTGAGGAGAGGGCGAAGGTTCTTCAAGGAGTGAAGGTGGGTGTTGGTTGAGGATGAAAGGTTGGTGTGGATAGGAGAAGTTGGGTGGGTGTGGCCAATGTTGGTGACCAGGTGGATGTTGACGTTGGGTTCATAGGAGGTGGGTTGCTTTGAAGAAGGATTGGACTGCTTTGAAGAACTTTATTACTTAGAGATTTTAAGTAGATTTCATTAATTAATTAATCTATGTTAAGTCAGAATAAGTTACATTGATGATAGTTTGGTGTACCATTAGCAGCTTTAGTATTATTTTAGTATTACTGGTAGCCAGCTATTCACAATTAACTTTAGTTTGTGTTATTTGTTTCTTAGGAACCCCTCGTGCACAAAATGATTTTGCATTGGTCGAAGAATTTCATTTTAATTTCTGTATGAACAGAAAACAAAATTGACAGAAGATATCATTGTAATGAAGTCAATTTGTTTCCTTAATGTTATTATAATATATCCTGCAGGGCAACAAATGTGATGTGATTGCTTTTAGTTCTATTACAGTCGTTTAACATCTATGCATGGAAGCTCATGATAGTGTGCAAACTTTACATGCAGGAATAACAAGGGGGATGCTTTATCTGCTTCTTACTACCACTTGGTGAGCCCACTAACAAGCACTGCGGTGGGTGCAGAGCTGACTCACGTCTTCTCTACAAATGAGAACACCCTTACCTTTGGAACCCAGCATGCTCTTGACCCACTCACCACTGTCAAAGCACGTGTTAACAACTATGGCAAGGCCACTGCTCTCGTGCAGCATCAGTGGAGGCCCAAGTCATTGGTTACAATCTCGGGTGAGGTCGATACCAAGGCCATTGAAAAGAGCGCTAAGGTTGGCCTTTCCTTGGTGCTAAAGCCTTGAGAACTTCTCATCCATTATGAATTCACTGCCATATGTTGTGGTGGATTGCAAATAAGACGAAAGGACGAAACACCATTGGTTCATATGGTCGTGTGTTTCTAAGTTTAAAAACTTTATCGAGTTTGGCCTTTCCAATTTTTCATTATCAGACGGGCTGTGTTAGTTTTTTGCTTATCTTGGCAGGCCTGTAAGAATAATTCGTAGTTAGGTTTTTGGGATCTGAAATTTCAACCTGCTCCCTTTAAAGTTTGTTCACTCATTTACAATGACAAAATGAGAATTGTCGCTGTTGCATTTTCTTTGTGCTTGCTGATTATTCATGGCAGTGTACTCCGTTCGAGATCAGTCTTGCATTTGTCCAATGTTAGAATAATTGGTATAGTTCTGCATACTGTTTATTCTATTCGTGAATTTGATTGTTGATTACTAGCTGCATGCTTACATGCATGATTATGTTCTCTTTTCCTTGTTTGTAATCCATCAAGCCTCTTGCTGATGATTGGTCACTGTGTATCTTAGCACTTGAATTTGGAAAGAGCGTAGATGGTTGTGATATAACTGTGATTATCTGGGCAAGTACAAAGTGGTTCCCTGAGGTTTGTGAACGTAGTTTTTTGACATTTAAGTTAATATACTATGTTCTGCAATCTGCATGTCTGTATGTCATTCACATTTTCTTCTTTTCGACGTTTTAGCTTACCTTCCAATGTTTTCTTTATGGGAATAAATGCTTTCTTAGTAACTTGGAATGTTCTTAGGGAAACGTTGTTATATATACTTGAACGGTTGAAGTTATCCAGATTTCGAAGACTTTTCTGTGTGTTGAGCTCTGAGCTCTGGAACTAAGCACAAGGAACTCTTAATTCTGGACCTGTTGCCTATTCTTCCAACTTTCTTCGATGCTTTGTTTGGTTTCAGTGCAGTTGGTATATGTCATTTAGCTAGCATGCGAAGGGCCTTCAATCAGATGTTCATTGACACCTACAATGACATTTGCTTTTGGATAGACATGCGAGATTTTGCTTGCCTACAATTTTGTTCGTTGCTATGATGTTTTCACGTACCTGAATTGAATGGCTCCTTGTTGCAGGTATTGCATGTAGGACTCTTGCCATCTCTCCCGAGTGGTAGTCATTGACTTCCTCTACTTTTCCAGTGGGCAGCTGAAAGTAACTCTAGTTTATTGTCTTGGTCAGCGGTTCTGTTATTTTGCCCAGCTGAGCTGATAATGTTGGAGTCGCAGAACTTGCTTCTTGTTAGTTCCTGTCAGACCCGCTTATGAAGATCAAGTACGTATTTCCTCTGTTAGCTATTCCTATTTTTCTATTGGCTCGACTTGTTCCCTACTAGGCTGCTACTATGCGCTGTCAAAGGATATATACTACGTGAATCAGTATTGTTCGGGTTTACTGTGTTGAAAAACAGTAGGAGATGCTAGTTTGAACTTTATTTTGGATAGATAGTCCTCGGACCATTGTCAAGGCTTCACCACATCAGGTATCGAAAAAGGATGATTTTTAGTAAAGACTTGCAATTATCATCACCATGCATTAATCTGAGTTTTAGTCACAAATGTGTTACTTAGTAGGATCAAGGTGGACTTTATGAACTCCTTACGGCTTGCTGAGGATTGTGAAAAGATTTTTTAAGAGATCCCTTTCTCATCTGTTTTTTGCTTTAGGTTCTTAGAACTTCTGATTAGATCAGTCAGAAATTCTAAAATTTTCGGAAAAACATCGCATTGCAGTAACTGATATTGAGGAGGCTTTCGTGAAGCTGTTCTTAGAGCTTGATGAAGACAAAGGACGAATCACCATTTGCGTCTTTATTCATTTCTCTTTTCAAAGTTTCGGTTTCAATTTTTGATTTAATTAATCTGAAATCACATTTCGTGGCTATTATACTTTTGTTTGACTGCTCACACCGCACCTATAGCAATCTTGCACGTAATTTTCGATAAAATAGCTTCCCTACATTTGCTGCCTACCAAGTTATCATGTCTAAATCATGTGCTCTTAATTCCTGGACGAAAATATAATGTTAAACCCATTCCAGTCATCCTCAACCACCGTACCAATTTCAACGCAAAATGTTACAAGTTATTGACCCCTCTAAATTAATGAGTTTTTTTTGTTTTTTTCCCATCATTCGAGATTGACAAAGAAGTTGAGACTATCCAATGCCCCACAGTGCCTTAATTTCCGTGCCTAGAGACATCGTTGTCCTTTCAGACACGGTTGAGATTTGCACAGTGCCAACGTGGATGAATTGAAAACCATGCATTGATCGAAAATGCTGGTTAGAGTTGTAGGTGGGGCTTTATTTTATGGCATACAGTGATACATATACTAGTAACTACCCTTTTAAAAAATAGAACTTTGCATTAGTAGTGAGAAGTACTAGCATAAACGTGCAAATATTAATCACATTCTAATTAATCAGTCACTATTAGTAGCTAGTTATATCTCACTAACTACGTAAATAGTAGATTGATGACACTCTTTGTAATAATAAACTTGATGGAAATGGTCAGGAAATGAATATCAGCTCTTGATCTTTTTATATTTTTGTAATAACAATTTTTTTTATTTTTTATTTTGGTATCATTTCTGTTTATGTGTTAGTTTAATTTACTCTACACATCCCTCTCGTTCTCATTTAAGGCCATGTTTGGATATAAAGGTGGATATATCCATGGATAACTTCTAAGTGAAGATAAAAGAAGGTAACCTATAGCATACCTCTATTTTGGCTTAAAAAATAAATATGATCGGATTTGAATTTAGATAATAGATACCTATCATAATATGCAGTTTTTTAATTTTATTTTGAGATGAAAAAAAAGGGATAGGTGTTGAATGAGTTATACATCAAGTGTACGTATGGCTGTATATATGGTTGTATGTGTGAGTTGTATATAGGCTTTGCCTATATATACTAATGCTCTTATCTCATAATAATTGCTCTTGATCAATAATTATCTTAACCATTCCACAAAATGTGACAATAGGGTATACAAATGGAATAAAATTTAGATAACTACTGGCAGTCCCTTTACCTCAACTAATCTTTATTGTCTCTATTAATGATCTCCTTTAGTAAACAATCCAAATGGAACAAAATTTGCGGTGCAGTGAATGAGGAAATGCCTCTGATGCGTGGTTCACACCCATATCTCCAATACTTTTAATTTTTATTATGAATTGCAGATAAATCCACGGAATAGTTAAAGTGGCAAATAGTTCAATTATAGGCCCATTTAGATTTGGAGTAAAATTTGAGTGATTAATAAATTCCATATCATACTCTATAAATTAAGACAAATTGACTAAGTGGTTGAGTTTAGGAGGAAAAAAATCTGAGAAATTAGTTAAATTTTGTTGATTTGGTTTTATGGATTTTATAGCAAATTGGATTTAGGGAACTGGGATTGAGAAACATTGGATCATGTATTAGATATGATGATTTTGGTTTAATGGAAATGGGAGAATGGTGGTGGTGGTTGTACTACCCGTCACGTCTACAGTGAACTCTCATTCATCTTCCTCTTCCTTTCCAATGGCATCTGCATTTCACTCTATTTTGAATACAATCTCTTGTTCGTCGAGGGTCTTAGTTGCGAAGAATGTGAGTGCATACTATATAGTCTATATTTTGCAAGTAGCACCTTCTTTATCTTCTTGTACTGATAATCATGGTTGATTTATGGGGACACAGTTTCCGGCTTTGCTGTAGCTTATCCATGAATGGGTGTTGGTCTGAAACCGATAAGGCAGTGGAGATTTGTGAAACACGAACTTTATCCGCTGTCTGCACCTGAATTTGCAATTTCAGAGCTTAAATTAGCGGTTGCTGCGTTGAATAACAACCCACCTTGTTCTCAGTCTGGAATCATTCACCTTGAGGTAATGGAACCAGTGTGTGTAAACATATTTTTCGTTCATGAGCTAATAATGCTCAATCGTATGTGATGGAAGTGAAAGTTCTCAGTTATGTAGACCGAAGTGCCGGAAAGTATCCATGTTGGTTAGGTCCATTTCAAACAAATGATCCGTGTCGGTGCAATGTAGGAGACTAGATAAGTTCTACATACTGATATTAAGTCTTCACTGACCCAAATTAATAAGAAGCACTGATTGTAGACTATTTGAATGAAGGAGGGTGCTCCCCTTAATGACTACCTCAATGAGTTGATAAACAGAGGTTAGTTCAGATAGTTGGTGTAGAGAATGATGTGACCCTGACATTGTTATCATTCAGGGACATTCCTGACAACTATGACACATGGTCTGACCCTGATAACTCGACCTATTCCTGTGCCATATTAGTTTCCCTATCGGTTGGTACCGATACTACATTATTTAGCAGCAACTTCCAGTATCTAAATTCTTAAAACCAATGTTTGATCATTTTCTCCAGTTTCATAATTAATTATGTAACTATTTCCCAATTCAGGTTCCGATACATCAAAGAGCTGCTGCTAGTGATTGGCTGCATGCTCAGTACAATCTAGAACTTGCTGCTAGTGATTGGCTGCATGCTCAGTACAATCTAGAATGCTGTTACTTCTCTGGTAATAGGACATATATGAATCCCTTTTTGAGCAATGGGAGCTCCAGTTATAATAGCAAGAAGGAGTCAGACTTGGTCAGTGTTGCTGGGGTGGGTTCTGCTATCTTCTTTCGAAGGTCTGATCCATTCGAATTGCAAGACTGGAAATGCATCAAAAGGTTTGTTGTTGTGGTTTTTTTCTCCCCCAGTTCATGAATCAATCCATCAAAATGTTGTGTTCATTGAGAAGTATCGTGATTCCATCGATTATAATTTCTTCTGGTTATCTTTTTTTATGCGTCAACCAATTTGTTTAGAGCAGAGAGCAATTCATCGGTTCCCTTCACAGTATCTCTACTACTATAATGGGAGAAAGCCTTAGTGTAATTTGTCCATATTCCAACCCGTGCAATGCACGTTTAATTACACTCTACAATATATAAACCAATGAAATACGTATAGTACGCGTTTCAAATTTATTACCCTCTCCCTATCTCTCAAAAAAACCAAAAACCCTACCCTCTTCATCTCCCTCTCTCTCTGCACCTGCTCCGTGGGAGAAGGATCATGAACAGTGAATGTCAGTCTATTATTTTACGTGTTCCGCACGTGCTTCTCCCATTATAATATAGATAAATAGAATATAAAAAAATATTGTTCAGACGTGCATTGCACGTGTATTTACTAGTTGTTTGTAGTTGTAGACATTATTAGCATATCGTAGAATTTGATCTGTACAAGCGTCATATAATTATATATGTATCTAACCTTATCATATCTAAAATTGTCAATATACTTAAATTGATATGAGGAGCTTGCAACTGTAGAAGTTCAAAGAGTATACTTTTGAATTTGTTACAGTTCTCCGTGCAAAGAAGCTTTAGAGAGCAGAGCAGATTGTTAGCATTAGAAATATAATTTATAATTCTGTAATTAATTCCCCTTGCTCCCTGATTGTTGTTCTTGTAGTTTGATTAACACATACATTTCTCTGTTTGATCTTCCTTTCTTCACTGATCCACTAAATAATTTGAATTAATTATTTCCTTTGGGTAATTATGGTCATGGTGGATCTAGTTCTCTAAAAGGTGTTACTTTTTAACTTAGGTCCACCTTATTCGAACTGAACTTGACCTTTTTTATCAAATGTTCAAAGCCTATAAATGTCGTGCGAATCTACTATATATATATATATGAATAAGAAGGTGGCACGCGGTCACCAGTTTCATTAAAGAATTTGTAACGAAACAGAAGGGTCACAATATTACAATATTAAAGACCAAATCAAAATAAGCAGCCTAAACATCGAAATAACTAACATAAAAGTGTGAAATCAAAAGCCTACTACAACACGTAGTACAACTAATAGCATAAAGTCCACTGCAAAAGGTGCCAAACTTGCGTCAACAACCCAAATACCACCATGAGCCCAGGAGTCGGCACACCACAGTAGGTCAAACACCCCTTACCCGATGCAACCTACTCCACCTCTTCCTAGGGGTCGACTACTCCGTATCATCCATACGCAACCTCTTCCTCACTCCTGCTTAACTTGCCAAAGCATTAATAAGAGCAAAATTTTTATGCATCAGAACAGAAAATCTACAACATTGATTGTGAAAACAAGACTCATTCCGGTCCAGCCATATGATCCACATGGTAACAACTACAGATATATCCCAAACTACTTTGTTCACTCTCGATCGTATTTTCTCTTCACTAACCTCAAATATCATTAGTAGTAATAGGACATTCTAATAAACCAAACCCCAAGAACACAACTTCCCAAACGAGCCTACACCTCGGACAGGAAAAAAAGATATGAATAGAGTCTTCATCGTCATCTAGAGCATCTGACATCTACTGGGATGTTACACATCCTAAGATTTACTTTTGAGAGAATAGAGTTATTCACAGCAAGCCAAAAGAAAACCTTCACTTTTGTTGGAGCTTTTGTCTTCCATATAGTGGCCCCTTCCCTATATCTCAAACCGCCATCATTCAACCACTTATACATTGACCTTACCGAGAACTCCCCATCTGATTCTAACTGCCATGTTCGCTCATCTTCTTCTCCACCCCCCTTTGACCAAATTCTTCAACGAAGTTCACCACCATATGAAAGACCTCTTGGTTTCTTTGTATTGGTTTAAGCTAAGAATGTTTCTTGAATGTTCTCCTCTCCACACATTCGCTACTAAGGCATCCAAAACTATATCCGGAAAAAGTGATTGAAGAGTATTGTTTCCGCACCACTTATCCTTCCAGAACCGAGTATCCTTTCCGTTGCCAATCATGCAAGAAGTGTTAGCATGATAAATATCTCCTACCTTCACCACTCCTTTCCATAGGCATGAGGCATTTCCGTAAACGCTTTGTCCACCACACCTAAATTTCTTTCGCCTTCGGTGTAGGTAAAGGACTTGCACCACCACTTACTAAGGAGTGCCTTGTTCATGTCTCTCAGGTTCACCACTCGTACCCCCCCAAACTCCTCCTTACATACCTTCCCTCAGTTAACTCAGTGCATCCCTTTATTTTCCTCCTTCACACCTTTCCACAAGAACCGTCTTCTACACTTATTAATTTTCTTAATGACCCAGCTGGGTAATTCATAAATCGACATAATTCATAAATCGACATTAGGTACGTAGGAATACTACTAAGCACCGAGTTAATCAACATGATTCTTCCTCCAATTGACAAGAACTTTACTTTCCAAGTTGCCAGTTTCTTCTCCACTTTCTCCACCAGTGGCAACCAATCTTCTCTTTGCAAGTTACCTGGTCTAATTGATGTGCCCAAGTACTTAAATGGGAACTCACCCCTTTCGCACCCCAGATAATTGGTAATCATCTCCATGGGGATTGAAATCTCATCCCCAACTTTCATGGCGCAGCTCTTGTGCAGATTCACATATAGCCCCGACCATTCCTCAAAACATCTCAGAAGGACCCTAAGAGCCATAATTTCTTCCAGGGTCGCTGCTCCAAACATCAGGGTATCGTCTGCATATTGAAGGATAAACATCGTCCAAGAGACTCCTCTAATTGCAATGCCCTTGATCAACCCTGCTTCCAAACCTCACTTAGTCATTTCCGCGAGACCGTCAGCAACTAAGGTAAAGAGAAGAGGAGACAGTGGGTCCCCCAGCCTAAGTCCTCGGTGACAACGAGTATCATGACCATATTCTCTTTTCCAATGAACGAAAGACTTCCCTCCTCTAAAACACTTCTTGATCCACATTTTCCATTTAGACCAAAATCCTTTTAATTCCAGGGCCTCATCTACACAATCCCATTTCACCATGTCATATGCCTTTCGAAGTCCAATTTCAGCATAAAACCATCGATATTATCCTTACGAGTTACGTCCTCTAAACACAATCTCATGTGCTAATGCAATACTATCTAAGATATCCCTTCCTTTCACAAAACCACTTTGAAAATTTCCAACTACATCCGGCAGGTGGGGGGACAATCTATTTGCTAGTACTTTAATAACAATCTTAAAGGACCCATTGAGCAGACTAATGGGTCTAAGATTGGCAATCCTTACCACCTCTTGATTTTCGGGGATCAAAATCATGTTCGCATAGTTTAATCTATCAACATCAGCAGTCCCAGGTAGAACTCTTTGAAAATGTCTAGTAAGTCCGCTTTGATGATCGTCCAGTAGAGCATATATTAGTAGACTGTGTCCATGTATTCGCCATATATTCATATCTTTCAATCCAAAGTATATCTATGTGTTACTCCCCATGGGACTATTCTTAGACTGGTGCCTAGTTTCAACTTGTAATAAACAAAAATTACTTTTTACATCTTGCTAACCATAACTCTGCAAATGATACTCGTATCCATGTCCATTATTAACATTTCATTTTGGTTTTGTAAATGCAGATTCCTCTCTAAGGATAGTCCTTTAATTCGTGCATATGGTGGTATTCATTTTGATGCGAGGGCAATTGTTTTTCGAAAGTGGCAAGATTTTGGTTCGTTTTATTTTATCGTCCCTCAGGTATATCAGTTCATCTCTTAAACAAGGAGTTCATATCCACTTACTTTTTAGGTCAAATTCTTAACTTCCAAACTAGAATCAGCTTTGATTAGTTAGGTTACCTGCTATTAGGGATTGAATGACAGATAGAGTTTGATGAGCTTGAAGAGAGTTCGATTCTTGTTTCAACGATTGCTTGGGATAACTCACTTCCTTGGACGTGGGAAAAGGCCATTGATAGTCTTCTAGCCACATTACACAAGGTCTAAATGATTATTACTTTTTTTTATATCGGGACATAGTGTCATTACAGCCAACTCTTTTTGTTGCTTTTTCTTATACTGCAGATCTCCCCATATTTCTATAAATTTCGCAAGTCAGTCCAGCCAACGGACATTCTTAGTTGTACTCATATCCCCACCAAACCATCTTGGGGGACTTGCGTTAAGAAAGCTCTGAAGTTAATAAATAGAAGCAACACAGAACTAGTAAAGTTATTTATAACCTTCTCTCACTACATATAGTCAAAATCTGTTTTAGCTTTTCTAATTTGATAAATATGTAAAGGAATAAAGATTAATGATCATGTTAAGCTGTCATTCACATCCTTCTCTAGGTTGTATTGGCAAGATGCGGCAATGTTGTTACAAACTAAGAGTTTTTGTTCTTCAAAATTATTTGAGCATACTCCTTGATTTACCTATATGGAACTTAGGCCGTAATGTGCATTGAATTACTTGGAAGGATAATAGTAATAGGCATTTATTAGGACCTGAGGGATTGATGTGGAAAAGAAACCCTTTTAGAAAATGGAGAGTTTTTTGCATAATGGCTCTAGGCTTGTCCCCCCTAATCATGTGTGTTAGTTTGTGAATAAACACCCTCTTGTTTTCAATACATTTATTGAATTTATTAAACTATACTGAAGGCTTCAATATTACTGTCTTTCTTATGACTCTAAAACATCTATTGTCTATGCCCTTGGAACTATAATCTGCGTGAGTGATAATTCAACATAGTCATCTTCGACTTAGTGCAACGTTGGGAGATGCTAAGTTTAAAATATTAAGAGATAGCAGACAACATGAACAACTTTTAACTAGGATTTTCTTCTGTCTGAATCTTCTGAACAGACAAGCAACTATTCCACCAGAACGGCCTCAGTGTATCTAGTGAAGCTTTAGCTGGGACCCGTGCCAAAGGTCTATCGAAGTTCAAAGTTTTGCAAATTGGCCAAGATCTTCTTTCCAGGTTTACCTATAGCCTTTTATAAATTTCATACTGATGTAAAGTCCAAATTTTCCATTAACCATAAGATCATGTTTCATAGGGATGGCATTCGGGCTCGGTGGGCCAGGCCAGGTGGCAGCCCAATGAGCCTGGCCCTGTAGCGGGTCGGGCCAGTTCGGGCTGCGACAGGGACCGGTCCCAAGAGAGGGGAGACCCTAGCCAGGTCCAGGCCCTGAGCCGCTAAGCCCGGTTCGGGGCTGGCCCGGGCCAGGTTAATTGTTTTTTTAAAAATATGAAATCTCACATATTGTTTCCTCCATTTCTCCTAACATATAAAATAAATAAAAAATATACAATATTATAGGAAATTCCGATGTACAAGAATAACAACAACAAAAAAAGAAAAAAATATTGCCTTTTTCCCAACTAGTTGGGTTTGGCTATATGAATCCTGATTTTCCATTCTGCTCGGTTTTGCGCAATATCTTCTGTAAGGTCACAAGCTATCATATATTTTCTCACCGTTTCCACCCAAGTTACTTTAGGTCTTCTCCTACCTCTAACTCTACCTACAATACTTATCAAATCACTCTTTCTAACGGGGGCACTACTAGGTCTACGTGTGACATGTCCAAACCACCTAAGGCGACTCTCTCTTAACTTATCTTGGATTGGAGCTCCCATTAGCATGTCTCGTATATGCACGTTTCTAACTCTATCCTTCATGGTTTTACTACACATCTATCTTAGCATTCTCATCTCCGCTACACTTATTTTTTGGACATGTTGTTTCTTTGTTGCCCAACACTCTGCTCCATACATCATTGCTGGTCTAACAGCCATCCTATAAAATTTTACCTTCAACTTCAAAGGTATATGTTTGTCACACAAAACACCACTGACATTTTTCTACTTAAGTCACCATGCTTGGATCCTATGTATAACATCTTCACAAATCTCTCAATCTCTTTGTATAATTGAGCCTAAATATCGAAAACGGTCTCTCTTAGGTATCTCTTGACTATCAAGCTTCACTACTTTCTCAGTTGTGTTCTGAATATCACTAAAATTACACTTCATAACTTTGTTTTAGTTCTGCTTATTCTAAAGCCTCTACCTTCCAAAGTTTCTCTCCACAATTCTAATTTAGCATTGACTCTTGCTCTAGTCTCATCCACTAAGACGACGTCATCGACAAAAAGCATACACCAAGGCACCTCATCCTGTATTCCTCGCGTCAATTCATCTATAACCAAAGCAAAAAGGTAGGGGCTTAAAGCTGAATCTTGGTGTAAACCTACTGTAATAGGAAAACCACTGGTCTCTCCTGTGGTTGTTCTAATTGTGGTCGTTGCCCCTTCATATATATCCTTAATTACCTCAATATACCGAATAATTACTCTTTTATCATTCAACACCCACCATACTATGTCTCTGAGAACTTTATCATATGCTTTTTTTAGATCTATAAACACCATATGTAGATCTTTCTTATTCTCTCAATATTTTTTCATAAGTCTCATCAGTACATAAGTTACTTCCATTGTTAACCTCCCAGGCATAAATCTAAACTGATTCTCTAACACTGTAGTTTCTAGTCTTAGTCTATGTTCGATCACTCTCTCCAAAATTTTAATTGTATGGCTCATTAATTTAATCACTCGATAGTTAGAGCAACTTTGTATATCTCCTTTATTTTTATATATAAGTATTAAAATACCCTTTCTCCATTCATCGGGCATCTTCTTAGTCCTTAAAATCTCATTAAATAATTTTGTTAGCCAACTCACTCCTACATTCCCAAACTTCAATGGGTATACCATCCGGCCCTAAAGCTTTTCCTACTTTCATCTTTCCTAGAGCATTTCGAACCTCCATGGTCCTAATTCTACAGAAAAACATATCCTCTTAACTCTCCCTCGAGTCCTCTATATTTAAGTTGCCAACAACCTTTTCATTTAATATCTTTTTAAAGTAATTTTGCCATAAAAAATATATTCCTCAATTCTTGAAGCTTGGATTTACAAGGGTGAGAAAAAAAGTAATACTACAAATTACAATATTACATGGTAAAGGGGATGATGTAGACTATAGAGTTTGAGACAGCCTAGGGTTAGATTGAAGAGAAAGCATTGGACTACTGTCGTGTACCTGTACAGCTGTACTTAACCTATACCTAGGATGTCATCGCCCTAAATTCCCTAGTGAGCTTACACTGCAACACAAAAATAATTTTCAATCTTCAATCTTCATTGTTTGTCTTTTGGAGATTAGGTCTTCTATCTGCAAGAGTACATTTTCATTGTTCATCTTCTGGAGTGTTGCTACCACTTGTTGAGGTGTCTTGTATCCCTTAAGTCATGTCCTCTGCTTTTATCCAGTGTTCACTGTACACGAGCATTTCCAAAGTCTTCGGCGTCAAGCGATTCATTTTCTTGCTCAATATCCTGCCACCAAGAGAAAAATCACTTTCCGATGTGATGGACACCGAGGGAGTTAGTAGATCTTTAGCCATATGAGAAAGAATATTATATGAACTTTCATTGTGTTTCCACCATGATAACACATCATCAATCTTTTGTTGGATTGAAGGTTGTGCATTATACCAATGTAATTCATTAGGTCCATTAGTCTTTGGTTTTTTTCGATTTAATAAGATTAAGTACATCACTTGTTGCATCTTCAAATGCAATTCATTTACCTCCGGCTCTACAAGAAGTTGATGTTGTACTTGTTGTATGTTGTGTATGAGGAGTAGATGCAAAAGTTTTATCATAACTATCATATAAATTATTTAATACGGTCTCAAATCTATGTATAAAAGCATGATGATCATACGTATCATCTCCAACGAAACTATAAAATAAATAAATCAAATTCTTCGTACTATCTAACTTGATAAAAGGACCCATTACACTAGCAACACAATACAATATAGGTATGATGAAAATATTTCATAAATTTATCATAAGAAGGACAATAATTGTTGTAATCATAGGGTCATGCATAATTTCTTGAAACGTTTTCATCATAGTAACTATCGTAAGTAAAATACCACTTGAAGTAGATGCATAACATTTTGAAAATTTAACAGTTGCTGTTTGAAAAGATTGTTAATTTTTTTACAAACTTTCGGCAAGTCCAAGATTCATCACTCATCCAACACTTTTCAATATGTCTTGCAATACAAAAATCATTTATAACCGAATCTTATTCACTAACAACCATAAGTAGGTCATAAGTAGAATTTCAACGGTGTTTAACATATTTACACCATTGTTTGAATGCATGAAGATTAGGACCAGTCAAATCTATGAAATGCACACAGTCTCTTATTGCATTCATATATGGTTCAACTATCTTCAATGCATCTTACACACATAAGTTCAAAATATGACGTGCACATCTAACATGAAATATTTCAGGCTCTGTAGGCTGAAACTCTTGAATTAATCTAAAAACCGTCCTTGTATTATTGGTGGCATTATCAAAACCAATAGCCAAAATTTTATCACGAATAGGAAAAATAGTGCATGCTTGTATTATGTGTTGTCTGCATTATGAAAATACATCAAATATCCAAACTGTTTGATCCTCTTTTGAAGGATCCAAATAGTATCAATCCAATGATATATGCACATTGTTGGAACATCGTTACAACTTTTCCAACAATCGAAGGTTAATGAAATTCTACAAGTTAAGGATTACAAAGTAGCAATTAAAAAATCTTTAGTTTGTTCATAGATTTTAAAACAATATGCTTTAACGGTATTCCTAGAAATTCGTTTGTAGTGTGGGTTTGGTTAAAGGTCTCTAAGGTCCTGCTGTCGGAATAAGAAAATGGTACCTCATCCTTGATGACAAGTTTGGCCATTTTCATTCGTATTAGATCATGATCATAACTATGGCTATCTACATGATCGGTTCTAGGGTTGAATTTTTTTTTTATGTGAGATGATCATCGAATAGGTCCGTGTGTTCTCTTTTCAAGTGTCGCATGAGAGTACATGTCCTTGCACTCACTTTTCACTTATAAGCAGTTTTACACTTGTTACATATCTTATGGCCCTCTTTCGGATTGGCCTGAGATGGTACAAATGTATAATGTTGGTGGACTTCGGAAGTTTCACCTCTATATTTTGATAAGAAGTTTGGTGATCGGTGTCTTGTATTTGTGTATCTTCAACAAGAATTTCATCATCGTGTGTGTGAAAACTCGAGAATTTGAGTATCAAAGTCTCTAATACTATATGTATCTAATTGTGGAGGTAGAACATAAGGAGTGCGAGATGTGTTGGTGGATTCTTGTCCACTTTGGCTACGTGAACGTGAAGATTCCATTAGTGCATAAAAATTCAATAATTGAGTGAAGAATATATATAAGAAATGAACAAGCTTCAAATTAACAACTAAGTGAACTAACGAATATTGAACTATAAAAAACCCACACTATAAGAATTGCAAGAGAAAATTGAGAATGCTTCTTGAATGTTTATTTGCTTCTTTATTTCAAAAATTGCAAGAGAATTTTGGAACGCTTCTTGAATGTTTCTTCGCTTCTTTTCTTCCAACTACAAGAGTAGTTTGAGACTTGAGAGAGTTGAGAGTTGTTTTGGAATGAATTATTGGAAACTTGAAAACTTGAAAGAATTGTTTGGAATGAGATAGTTGAGAGTTGTTTGAATATTTTTGAGTGAAGAAAATTGTATGGATGGGGCGAGTATTGAACTATAAAAAATTAAAATTGATACCACACTATAAGAATTGCAAGAGAAAATTGAGAACGCTTCTTGAATGTTTATTTTCTTCTTTATTTCCAAATTTGCAAGAGAAAATTTTGGAACGCTTCTTGAATGTTTATTTTCTTCTTTATTTCCAAATTTGCAAGAGAAAATTTTGGAACGCTTCTTGAATGTTTATTTGCTTCTTTATTTCAAAAATTGCAAGAGAAAATTTTGGAACGCTTCTTGAATGTTTCTTCGCTTCTTTTCTTCCAACTACAAGAGTAGTTTGAGACTTGAGAGAATTGAGACTTGATTTGGAATGAATTATTGGAAACTTGAAAGAATTGTTTGGAATGAGATAGTTGAGAGTTGTTTGAATATTTTTGAGTGAAGAAAATTATATGGATGGGGCGAGTATTGAACTATAAAAAATTAAAATTGATACCACACTATAAGAATTGCAAGAGAAAATTGAGAACGCTTCTTGAATGTTTATTTGCTTCTTTATTTCCAAATTTGCAAGAGAAAATTTTGGAACGCTTCTTGAATGTTTCTTCGCCTCTTTTCTTCCAACTACAAGAGTAGTTTGAGACTTGAGAGAGTTGAGACTTGATCTGGAATGAATTATTGGAAACTTGAAAACTCGAAAGAATTGTTTGGAATGAGATAGTCGAGAGTTATTTGAATATTTTTGAGTGAAGAAAAACTTATGGATGGGCGAGTATTTGTAGATTTTCATAATTTTTTGGTTTCCCCAAAATACCCCCCCCCCCCCCAAAAAAAAAGAAAAAAAGAAAAAAAAACTAGCCGTTGTGATTGTTTATAGCCATTTGTGTGTGGGGAGGGGGTATAATAGTAATCTTGTATTTAAATAAAGGGAAAAAACCAAGTCGCCAAAGGCCAGCCCGGTATGGTCGACAACTGGAGCCATCTGGGCTCGACAAGTAAAGAGAGCAAGCCAGATGATTTCCGATCGGGTGAGGGGAGAGGACTCCTTCTCCCCCCCCCCCCTCCACCGAAACGTTGGCGAGGTCGTCAGGCACCGACAAGGGTTTGGATGGTGTATTGGAGGTGGGACGAAGGTTGGCGTTGAGGGCGGATGAGGTGCCGCCAAGAGACGGGTGCGGGACTGCTTGCCTGTGAGCACGGCGGTAGTCCATGCGATGGGAGGTTGTATGGCGGGGGTTGGCGACTGGTGTTGGGGCGGGCGCGTTGGGGGCATTCGTCGATCGGTCGCCCTCGTCGGGGCTAGCGTCATGGTTGGCAGCGTTGGACTGGCGTCAGAGGTGGCAGCATCAGGACTGCGGTTGGGAAGGTGTGGGTGTCGTCGCCGGGGCTGGCATCGGCGTGGAAGGTCGGAAGGGGCTCTCATGGATGTTGTTTGCTAGCGAAGCGGAGGTGATCGGTGACCACGGTTGGGGGATGAGTGCTGCCGAGGAGGTAGGGGGGTGGTGCAGTGAGAGACTTTAGGGGAGATTTTGATTTTTGAATTTCGAAATTGTATTTGAAATTCAAAATTCGATTTGGGAGGGCTGTGGAAGGGGGAGATTCGAATTTCAAATCGGTTTTTTTCCTTAATATTCAAATTACAACTGACTTACAATTAGCAGTGAAATGTATTCTAGCTGGTGTGGGCGACAGTAGACAGACAATTTTATAGTTTGGGCTCAACTTTGACCTATTCAGGTCAATGTGAGGGGTGCCTAAGGTATCTCTCAGGTCAAGGGGCTTGGAGGAGGTGGTGGCATTTGAAGAGTCGTCAGGGGGCAACGACAGCCTTCGTTGCGAGGTGGCGGTGAGAGTTAGGGGTGTAAAATGAACAGGACGGTCCGTCGTCCGTCCGAGTCCGGCTCGAGAAATGGTCTGACCGTGGACCGTCCGAACTGTTATACGAACCGATCCAGAACAAATTATTCGGTCCGATTCTTTACCGATTCGAGCCGGACATAAGTCTGTCCGAATATTATTGTGGTCCGATGCTTTACCGAACTGAGTCCGGACTATAAAAATTTTGTCCGACCTAGACCGAGCCGGACATAAGCCTGTCCGAGTAGAATTTCGGACCGAGCTTGAACATATGACTGTCTGATCCCGTCCGGTCCGATTTAGAGCCCTAGTGAGAGTCAATGAGGGTCGAGCGAGGGGATGAGAACGAGGACTCAATCTGTACAGGAAGATGTTAGATTGGTAGAGTACCTGCGGTGTCTCTCATATGGTGTTTAAAGTTGACGTATAGGTCATTGCTGGGGGCGACTGAGGTGTGGTTGCAAATGACGGCGAGGATAAACGGTGTACAAGCGAGGGATTGAGAGAGAATGAGCTCAAATTGGCACGAAAAATTGGCGCTGGCGAGGTCAGCCGATCAGTAGGATTAGATTTTGTTATATTTTTTGTTTGGTTGTTGGGGTGTATGAGTTTCAAGACCCAGCCTGTTGGGATCTGAATTTCATAAGCCTTATTTTTGTTGTATATTTTGTTAAATTCTTTTTAATGAAACGCGCGGGGGGGGGGGGGGGGGGGGGGGGGGGGGCATTCAACCCACCGTCGACGATAAAAAAGAGAGTACATCAAACGTTCCCTGCATGTTCGCATCACTCACAACACACTATAACAACATCCTTTACAGCCTTCTGAGTAAGTAACCCATTTGCTTAACAATACTGATTGAACTCTACGTTATTTCTGTAACTCTGTTGCAGCCCAAAAGATGATACTGAATTCACCATAGTTGGAGAGAGCATCAGAAGAAAGATGAAGGCAGGTTCAAGTTTCATTCTGTTTGTGTTCACTTTTAGTTGCCTTTTTGTATGCGGACTATAGAAGCAGTCATACTTTAGTTTTTTCTCGGTCAGTTGTTTTCTTGTTATAATAATTCTGCCACAGTTAATGGCCAAAATTATCTTTGCAGACTATTTGCAGTGAGGTAACAAAGCTCTTAGAAAACTCTCTAGAGTTCGACATCTCTATTCCCTGTTATCAGGCAGACTAAGGAGTGAAGCTAATGATGTATATTCAATCCGCCATAAAATTTAAATTCAAGACTCAAGCAACTTTTTTTTCTTCTAAAGTTGTATAACTTTTAAGTTGTTTTCTACTTTCCCTTCATGGTTTATTTCTTTCAGTTTGACATTTTATCATCCATTCACCCAACTCCTGCAATGTGTGGAATGCCTACAGAAGAGTCTCGCCAATTTATACAGGAAAATGGCATGTTTTCTTAGAATCATTATTTATATTAAGCATTTGGGAGGACCTTAAAGGCATGTCTGATGTCACAATGATTTTACTCTAGATTTTGACACCAGATATCTCTCAGATTGTTAACTTGTACAAGATCGGTCTGAATTCAAACAAATGCAGTATAAAGTGAGCATAAACTTGAGATCAAATTTACGTTGAAATCTAATCAAGTTCGACAGATAGTGAATATGTCAGTTAGAATAAACTATTCTTTCATGGTACACAAGCCATAAACCTGCAACTGGATGTAGTAAATTAGTACAAGAACAGGCTGATCACCTGAACACATCATGAATGTCAAATTATCTTTGATATGCATGAATGGCATATTATAACTGAAAATGCATTTCAAATCTCAATTGATTATGATTAGGAGATGCATGTTACCGTGAACTGGACGAGAGGCAGATACATAAACCTGCAACTGGATGTAGTAAATTAGTACAAGAACAGGCTGATCACCTTGAACACATCATGAATGTCAAATTATCTTTGATATGCATGAATGGCATATTATAACTGAAAATGCATCTCAAATCTCAATTGATTATGATTAGGAGATGCATGTTACCATGAACTGGACGAGAGAGGCAGATACATAAACCTGCTACTGGATGTAGTAAATTAGTACAAGAACAGGCTGATCACCTTGAACACATCATGAATGTCAAATTATCTTTGATATGCATGAATGGCATATTATAACTGAAAATGCATCTCAAATCTCAATTGATTATGATTAGGAGCTTCATGTTACCAACTTACCATGAACTGGACGAGAGAGGCACTATATCTGCCTCTCTAGCTTTCAGATTCAGAATATTATATACGATCTATCTTGTTAATCAGAATACGAAAAGTTTATTTGTGTAAAGAAAGGTTTTCTATAGTAATTCCTTTGATGATTAAAAATACTAATCAAATTTAACAAATGTATCAAGACTCTTTTTTATTTACTCATGCCCCGTTTGGAAACAAAGTTTAGATACCTATATGTATCTTTTAAGTGAAAGTATAGGTATACAACCTCTAGGTAGCTTTTGTCCCTACCTACAAATTGTAGTAGATACCAATAATTAGTTTTTAAAGACAACATTTAGGGTTGGAGGTAAGATAGCTGAAGTTTTTTTGGAGATGAGCTGAATTTTTTGGATCAGTTATCTTACTTCCAAATTGCAAAGTTATGATAAGATATCTTAGATACCATGTACCTCCAGTTATCTTACCTAATCTCTGTTTCCAAATGGGGCCTAAGTAAGTTGGGACTAAACAATTGTATACGAATTATATAGAGAATCAAGCCAAATCTATCACAGGTAGGTTCAAACGAGGAAAGGCTTATGGTGGATACCTAGGCACCTAGAGACAAAGAACGGCGTAGTAAGCGACGAAATGCTTCGGGGAGTTGAAAATAAGCATAGATCTGGAGATTCTCGAATAGGTCAACCTTTCAAAGTGCTGCTGAATCCATGGACAGGCAAGAGACAACCTGGCGAACTGAAACATCTTAGTAGCCAGAGGAAAAGAAAGCAAAAGCGATTCTCGTAGTAGCGGCGAGCGAAATGGGAGCAGCCTAATATGAGCTTATAACAACGAGCATTCCTAATATGAGCATGGAAATGCATCCCAGAAATGTTTGGTCAAGGGATGTATGCTGGGCCTATTGGTTGGTTTGGAAGACGTGAAAGTGAATTTGCTGTCGGAATTCGTATCAGCTTTAGTGGAAAAGGTAAGTTACAAAAATTTCTTTAACTAATAATGACTCATTTGAAATACTAACAGTAGAAGAAAACATTGCTTTAACTAGATCTTCTTTGTTGTAGCCTGTGTACTGATTACATGAATAAGTTAGTAATTTCTTTTCATGTATATGCTGTGTTAGTTTTCAGATCAACGCCTTTCTCTTTAGTCGCAATAGAAAGTTGTCATTGTTAGAGATTATAGTCCCACATTGAGTAGTTGGTTAGTTTTGTATTTGGTTCCTTCTATATATAGGAGATATTATACTTAGTTATTTCTCAATTCAATATTTAGTATTGTTTTCATCTCTCTGATTTATCTTAACATGGTATCAGAGCCAATTATCCAAATTTTTCCTTCTTAAATTTCCTCTACTACAAAAATTCTCAAATCCCAACAGTCATTTATACAAATTCTTCATTCTTTCTAAAATCCTAGAATTCCAATAGCAAAAAAAAAAAAAAAAAAAAAAAAAACCTCTGAAAATCCTGTTCATCTTCCACAACAGTCAAAGCAACCCATCGATCCCTCAATCCCAACTCCCGAATCATCCTCAATCAAACTCTGAAAGCAACTCCTGAATCATCCCCCCAACAGTCGAAAACAACCCCCTCTGTCCGGCGTCCTCTTCAACAACAGTGGAATCCACCCCGGCTTCCTCTTCAACAACTCCCTCCGTCTTCTTCGACAAATCCCTACTTCTCCAGATCAGATCCGAACTCCGGATCCTCTCGATCAACGAAGTCATCCGGATCAGATCCGAACTTCACAATCCCTACTTCTCCAGATCAGATCCGCACTCCAGATCCTCCCGATCAGATCAGATCTGAACTCCAGATCCTCCTCTGTCCAGATCAGATCAGATCCGAACTCCAGATCAGATCCTTTTCTGTCCTCATCGTCACTAGCCGCCTCCTCTCCTCTCATCACTCATCACCATGGCTCTCATTCCTCCGGCTGACTTCCCCGATGCAACCACCTCCATTTCTCCTCCAGATTCAACAAGCAGCAGCGCCATTTTCAGTCTTCCTCCGGTCTCCTATCTTCTCCTTACATCACTCATCACCATACTCCACATATACTTCCGGCACCGGTAGCACCGCCCTACCCCCGACCCTGATCCAGGCACCAGCAACATCTCCCTCTACATTGTGCTCTCAGTTACAGCAGCGCTAGTCTTGTTTCTCCTCGCAGTGCTTCTTTCCTCACATCCCTGGCCATGCCCGTCACTCCGGCCTTGCCGTCTCTTGCTGATTGGGCTAATACTCAGCAACGTCTCACTCAGCTGGAACTACAGCTCATGGGTCAGTCTATCAATGCTGGCTCCTCTGCTCTGCACTTTCTGCCACTCCCGGTATGAATTCGTTCTGGATTTTAGATTCTGGTGCATCACATCATCTCACTAGTAATCAAACACTATTCACCACCTGCACAACACTTCCCTCTCACTTTATATTTCTACACACAGCTGATGGCTCACCACTTCTTATTACACACTCAGGAACAATTAACTCTCCCACTCTCACATTACCATATATTTTCTATGCTCCTCATTTATCAATAAACCTTATTTCTATTAGTGCGTTGTGCGATAGTGATCTTGTCATTATTTTTGACTCTTTAAGTTGTTCTATTATTGATTCCTCCATCGGTGAGGAGTTTGGGCGTGCTAGTCGTCATGATCGTCTATATTATCTAGATTTTCTTTGTTACATCACTCTCCTTCTAGTTTTGCCGGTATTATTTCCTCTGATGCTGATCTGTGGCACAAACGTTTAGGTCATATTAGCGCATCACGACTTCAAACTATGGCTCGTAGTGGTGCTCTTGGTTCTCTCACTTTTAAACATTTGTCTGATTGTCAGAGTTGTCATTTGGCCAAACACATTGCCCTACCCTTTAGTCACAAAAGAACTTCTGAAACCACTCACCCTTTTCAACTTGTTCATTCCGACATATGGTGACCCTCTCCCGTACCCTCGTGGAAAGGCTATCTTTATTATGTTGTCTTCATCGATGACTTCACTACACATATATGGATTTTTCTTATGCATCAGCGATCTGAGATACCTGATATTTACTGGTTCTTTACAACTATGATTCACACTCAGTTCGGTGTGCGCATTAAGAATTTTCGATCAGACGGTGCACGTGAGTACACTTCTACCACTATGAGATCAATCCTTCAGTTTCAAGGCACCCTGTTTCAGCAATCATACCCTCACTCACATGTGCAGAACGGTGTAGCTGAACGCAAACATCGTCACATTTTGAGACGGCTCGCGCTCTTTTACTCTCCTCTGATACTCCTCGTTCTTTCTGGGCTGAAGCTATCGTGACCTCTGTTAGTCTCATCAACATTACTCCCTCGTCTGCTCTAGCTGGTACGATGCCTTACGAGGCTCTTTATCATTCACATCCCGACTACAATATGCTCCGTACCTTTGGATGCACCTGTTACGTCCTTCTCCCTCCTACTGAGCGCACGAAGCTCTCCGCTTGTGCTGCTAAGTGCGTTCACCTAGGTCTCAGTCCTGAATACAAAGGTTATCATTGTTTTGATCCATCAGCGGGTCGTGTCCGTATTTCTCGACATGTCTCCTTTGTGGAAGACTCCCCTTACTACCTGACCCCCCCGAGGATACTAGATTCCTCGATTCCCCAGTTGTTGCTAGCCCCCTGACTTTATCTTCCCGCATTCCTTTTGATCCCACTCCTCTAGCTCCATTCACATCTCCTGCAGTCCTTACACCTGTTGTTCCCCATACCGACACTCCACCTGCATCCCCATAGCAGCCCCACAGCAGCTAGCACCCATCCCACCTACTTCCCCACCGACACATGCACCTCCTCCACCGTCTTCACCCCCACAACCTGTCAGTCCACCACCTCTTCATCAGTTTACCCGTTCCACTTCTGGTATTCCTCCGGCACGTTATACACCTGATGTCACTGGTCCTTCTGACCAGTTTGGCTTTGCTACCCTAGCTTGCTACTCACCACAGTTTCATGCATATCTCACTGCTATACACTCTACACGTGAGCCCAGAACCTATCAAAATGCAGTTCAATATTCTGAATGGAGGAAAGCTATTGTAGAGAAATTCAGTGCATTTGATCAGAATGGCACTTGGGATGTTGTTCCTCTACCAGAGGGTGCTCAACCTGTTAGTTGCAAATAGATCTTTAAGGTCAAATATCAACCTGATGGATCTATTGAGCGGCACAAGACCCGTCTAGTAGCCCGAGGGTTTACTCAGGAGCATGGCATTGACTATGATGAGACCTTTGCTCCCGTTGCACAGATGACTACTGTTCGCACCCTTCTTCTTGTTGCAGCCATCCGCCAATGGTCGTTATACCAGATGGACGTGAAGAATGCTTTTTTTCATGGTACCTTATCTGAGGTTGTTTATATATATCCTCCTCCTGGCCTCCCTACTCCTCGTCATGTTTGCCGGCTGTGTCGGACTATATATGGTTTGAAGCAGGCCTCTCGAGCCTAGTTTGAGTGTTTTCACCTTGTCATCACCAAGGCTGGTTTTAGTCAGAGTTCTCAAGACCATTCTATGTTTATGCGGTCATCACCGCAGGGAAAGGTAATTCTATTACTATATGTTGATGATATGATCATTACTGGAGATGACTCCGCCGGCATTGCATTCACACAGAAATACCTTCACCAGCAGTTTCATATGAAAGATCTTGGTAAGCTACGTTACTTTCTGGGTTTAGAGATTGCTCATGGATCTCAGGGGATACTCATTTCTCAGCAGAAATACACATCAGATATTATTTCCGCTGCATGTCTCTCTGACAGTCGATCAGTTGATACACCCTTAAAGCTTCATGTGAAGCTTCGTCCCACAGATGGTGAGCTCCTTCCTGATCTTACTAGATACAAGCAGATTGTTGGACAGCTTGTCTACTTATGCATGACCAGACCCGATATTGCTCATGCAGTTAGTATTGTCAGTCAATTTGTTTCCGCTCCTACATCAGTTCACTACGGTGCTCTTCTTCGGATCCTCAGATATCTTCGGGGTACTATCACTCGCTCATTATTCATGCCTTCTACATCCAAACTAGAGCTCAGTGTATATTCTGATTCAGATTGGGCAGGTAATCCGACTACCAGAAGGTCTGCCACAGGTTTCTGTCTATTTCTTGGTGATTCACTGATCTCATGGCGGAGCAAGAAACAGGCAGTTGTTGCATGTTCTTCCACCGAGGCTGAGTACAGAGCAATGACAGCTACTACTAGAGAGATTGTTCATGTTCATTGCCTGTTATCAGATATGGGTGTCACTCTTACAGGAGCTACTCTACTTTATTGTGATAACCGGAGTGCATTACACATTGCAAGCAACCCGGTCTTTCATGAACGAACGAAGCATATTGAGATTGATTGTCATTATGTTCGTGAGCATTTTGAGGTAGGGACATCTCTCTCCATTCTGTTACCTCTTCCCAACAGACTGCAGACTTCTTCACCAAATTCCATACTGTTCTGAGATTTCGACACTTAGTAGGCAAACTCACATTGTTTGACCCATCGTGAGTTTGAGAGGGGGTGTTAGAGATTATAGTCCCACATTGAGTAGTTAGTTAGTTTTGTATTTGGTTCCTCCTATATATAGGAGATATTGTACTCAGTTATTTTTCAATTCAATATTCAGTATTGTTTTCATCTCTCTAATTTATCTTAACAGTCATTAATGTTAACTCAAACTTCAAATGTTATTATTTTCAAAAAAAAAAAAAAAAGCTTCAAATGTTCAAGATTGTTACTTCATTTACAATGCACTTTGTTGGCATTATGGCACTTGCTTGTTTTTCCCAAAAAATAAAAATAAAAATGCCTTCTTTTTCAGACTTATGCTACAATGAAATCCCGGCCACAATCCTCTGCCAGTTATTTAGAATTCCTATGCATGAAATTATGAAATTTCTGGCTACAAATATCTCTTGGACTATTCAAGGCAAACTTTTTTTTAGAAACTATGAAAGGTTGGATATTGTTCATTGAATTACCGACTTTCATCAAAACAATTATCTAAGTTGGATATTGTGATTCAAGAAACAATATGAACTATTTCTTCTGGAACAATACTGATGGAATTATCATACCAATTAAATCTACAGATTCAGTCATCAAACTGTAGAATTCCTGTTTTCCTTCCTCAAGCTGGTCTTATTTTTCTAAGCGGAGTCTTAACTTTAAAAAAAATTGAATCATTACTTTTGCCATAATATGGTTTCAAAACATGGTTTTCTAATATGGTTTCAATCGCTGTTAGAAAAAACCAATCTCGCTGTTACTATAATATGGTTTCAATCTTGCAACTGTTAAGAAAAACCAATCTAGCTGTTACCATAATATGGTTTCAAAACATGGTTTTCTAAAGCTACATACTATTTTTTGAAGAAATAGTGGTCAAATTATCAATTTTTCTTTCTATTTATGTTAGGCAGAGTAATCACATCAGTCGCTAACTTGCTATGTTTATGCGTCTGACTTCTAGCAGATGCATGTTTGATATTACTTTTGCTTTAGCCCTGAATCTTTAGTGTTGTCCCCGTTGGTATCTACTATTTCATACTCTCATGATTGTTTCTGCCAACTAAATGTTAGGGCTTTGGCACATTAGTTTATGCCGGTGCTGGGATAGTCCAAGGAACTGACCCATCCTCGGAGTGGGAAGAACTGGATTTGAAATCCTCACAGGTCTCTCTCTCTGGCTGCGGGTATGTTGGTTGGAGCTTTTCATGTCTGAGCATAGTCTAATATGATGATTTTTTTGTTGTATTTAGTTCACAAAGTTGTTGCGAAGTCAGGAGCAACACACTCTATTATCAGGGGATTATGAACAAGGGCACAGCCACGTCACGTGCACAAGCTAGTTAAGCCTAATCATCTCAATATACAGGTATGAGGCCCTCTGACGCAAGTAAGTCCCGCCCTCCTTACATTTGAAATAGTTTGACTCAGGTCCACCAGTCGTCTACTTTACAGAAGCAGAAGCAGCACCAGAGGCTATATCGGCACCCCCAAAATCAAAAAAAGAAAGATGAGTAACCGCCTGTGGAAGCCTTACTAATAGGCAGCAAAAATAGCTATTTAATCCTTTCAAGCCTTAGATTGATTAGGACCAGGGATTATTTTGAACTTGGAATCTCTGATAAGCACCCCAAAAGTATTTCAGAACTTTCTTCCATTCTTTGCTGTCCTAGTTGGCCTATTAAAAAAATTCTTTAGTTGGAGTTCCACTAAGATCAGTGTTTTACTACGAAAACTTGAGTTTTGTACAAAATTATTACTTGATCTACTTGAAATTTCTTCTTTCAAAAGTTTAGTATTTTCTTAAAGACGATCTACTTGAAATTTTTACTGCTTCCTTGGCCAGTCATCTTTTGATAGGATCAATTATGCGTATATTGTGCTTATCCCTAAGATGATCGGTGCTGACAAGGTTTCTGCTTTTAGACCTATTAGCCTTCTCAATGCCCTATTCAAAATCATTATAAAGTTCTTGCCAACTGCCTTAGCTCGGTCATTTCTCTCCTGAATCAGGTTTCATCAAAGATCGATTTATTCTCGACAGTATAGCATGTGCCCAAGAGATTATCTCGGGTTGTCACCAATCTAACTCTGAAGGTATTCTTTTGAAGATTGACTTCGAGAAGGCCTATGACAAAGTTAATTGAGATTTTCTTCTAGACATTCTTTTATATCGGGGGTTTGGCCTCCGATGGATTTTTTGGATTAAGGCTAGCCTCTTCTCTAACACCTCTTCTATTATTATTAATGGCACTGAAGGTAATAATTCCAAGTGTTAAAGGGATCTTCGTCAGGGAGATCCTATTTCCCCTCTTCTTTTTTTGTTGGTTGTGGATGTTTTCAGTAAATTACTCCTGAAAGCTTGGGAAGATAATATTATTGAAGGCTTGGGAGGTTTTCGTGGTTTTAAAAGCATCCTCAACCTCCAATATACAGACGATGCTATTATCTTCGCTAAACTCGATGGTCCTTCTCTGCATAATCTTAAACTTCTTCTCTATATTTTTGAACAAGCTTCTTGGCTTACTATTAACTTTCACATAACTTATGTTTTGTGGTTGGGAGGTGCTAATAATCGTCAAATTGAGATTGCCAATTTTTTCAATTGTGTTTCAGCTTCCTTCTCTATTTCTTATCTTGGAATTCCGTTACACTGGGGTAAATTACATAAAAATGATTATACCCCTATTATTGACAAGGTGGAATCTAGGCTATCTGTTTGGTCTGGTCGGCAACTGTTTAGGGGGGACGTTTAATTCTTATCTTTCCTCCATTTCTCTATACATGATGTCTTTCTTTTACCTTTCTTCATGGGTAATCAAGCAGATCGACTAGATTAGAAGATTTTTTTTTTTGATCGGGTACTTCTACTCTGAAGAATGCCAAGCATCTGTGTAAGTGGGATCTATTATGCAAATCTAAGCCGGAGGGTGGCCTTGGTATTCTTAACCTAAGACATCAGAACTTAGCTCTTCTCGGGAAGTGGCTGTGGAAAGCCTCCAGCAAAACCATTTGGATTGGGGCCGCATAGTTTCCCACAAATACCATAAATGTCATAATATTTAGGAGTTCCACAACTCCCTCCCGGTTTCTACTTCTCCCCTCTGGAAGGGTATTCGGAAGGTTGTGGGCCCTTTCAATTGTGGGATTTTTGGATCTGTAAGGATGGTATCAAGATTAAATTTTGGCCTGACCTTTGGTTAGACAATATCTCTATCGCCTCCAATTTCCCTTTTCTTTTTACTCTTGCTGCTAACCCTCATGCCTTGGTAGCGGATTATTGGGTTCTCAATGATGAGATTTGTGATCGGAGTATCACTTTCCGGAGATCACTTCCATCTACATTATTTCCTCAATACATTCAATTGCTTCTTTTATTTAGAGCGTACCAATGGCATCCCAAAGATGATTTTGTTTGGCGTTGGTCTAATTCTTGTACCTATTCGGTTTATTTTTATAACTCGTCTTAATGTTTCTTTTATTTCTATTGTTTTTTCCTTCTATTTCTGTTTTTACCCTTCTCATTCTCACTTATCCTGCGTTTCTTTTTCTGCAGAGTTAGTTCGTCGTGACGGGGCAGTTTGGGCATGTTTTGTCAGTTTTTGTCTGTCAAGTTCATAACATATTCATGACAATATCAAAAATATTAAAAATAAAGTAAAAATATCAAAAATAATGACAATACATACACGACAGTGTTGGATTTAACATATTCATGAAAATAATGCAGTAATGATGGAAATAATAATAGCATTAAAATAATAACAATATAATAAAAAAAATAACAATAATAGTGATAATATCAACAATAATAATAGTAAAAATAACAACAACAATATTAATAACAACAATAATAATAACAATAATAATAACAACACTAATAATAATAATAACGATTACAATAGCAATAATCATAGTATCAGTATTAATAAAATGACAGTGACAATAATAGAAGTAATAACAATAAAGATAATGAACACAATAATAATAACAGCAATAGGAATAATAATAATGATAACATTACCAAAAATAATCACGAAAACAATAGCAATAATAATAATAATAGCAATAATAATTTTATATACAAAATAGAGTAAAATCAACTATATGAGTTCAAATTGTATGGAAACATAAAGTGTAACAGTATAAACAAGATGTCATAAAGGAAATATTTCTTTACCTTTAGTTTCATTAAATAAGTAAAAATTGTCTTAAAATATCAATTAGCAAATATGAAAAAAATCTTGCCTCCTTAACATCAAATTGCATGGTTGCCTTCACGACATCAGGTTGCAGGTTGCCGTCTGGATATGCGGTTGCATATTTTGCCTCCCCGATATCCAGTTGCAATTTGCCTCCATTGACATCGAGTGGCATATTTGCCATCTCAACATTAGGTTGCACCGAAGTGGTGAAATATATATAAAATTGAGCATGCTCAGGCTCAAAACAAATTAATAATAATAATAGTAACGATAAAAATAATAATACCAATAACAATAATAATAACAAAATATCGATACTAATAACAATAAGAATAACATTGATAAGAACAATGGTCATAACAATAATAATAACAGTAATCGCAAAAAGAATGATAATAATAATAATAATAATAATAACAATAATATTGAAATATTAACAACACTAGAAAAAGTAGTAATGCAAGACAAGATATAGTTTGGGCCCAACATTTTTGTGGAAGTAATTTAATATTAACAATAATAATAAAATAATGAAAACAACAATAAGAATATCAATGGTTGTAACAACAATAATAATACTAGTAATGATAATGAAAATAATAGCAATAATAATAGTAGTAGTAATAATAGCATTATATAACAAAATAAGAATTTGTCTTATCAAAATAATCCAGTAGAAATATATAGTCGATCAAAAATGAAAAGTGAAGTTAAAATACACCATTGTTCGGAATAACAAAATCTTTGTTGAGGAACATTTTTATAGAAGATCGAAAATAAATATAACAATTAATAATCGAAATATAGAAAGTATTCGAAAAAATAATTATAAAGAGAAAAAAATAGGTAGGAGAAAAACGAAGCTACACCCAATAAAGAGTTAAAGAGGAGGATGACTAGAAGGGACAAAAGAAAATTATGGAATTGAATACGAAGGAAGAAGGACGAAGGGCAAAATCGGAATTGAAGAGAACATAGCAGGGAAGAAATAACCAATATGATACTCAATATGAATCAACAAATAAAAATGAATGCAAGGCAGAGAAAGCAATGAACGACACACGAGCTGAAATAAGAAGGGATCAAAGAGGCAAGCAGAAAATCAGAGATTGCTTGCACTGGAATCAAGAAAGAATAAATTTGTACGCAATAAGGAATCAATAAATTAGGACGACTGCAAGAGATGAGAGGAAACAAGGAATC
The DNA here is from genome assembly GCA_017893485.1 of Hemerocallis citrina. Classification (NCBI taxonomy): domain Eukaryota; kingdom Viridiplantae; phylum Streptophyta; class Magnoliopsida; order Asparagales; family Asphodelaceae; genus Hemerocallis; species Hemerocallis citrina. The sequence continues at coordinate 32,583,651 of CM030361.1, read as the reverse complement.
AAAGAATTGAATATGAAGGGATCAAAATGGATGGGATAAGACTAGTATCCAGATCGAGCTGATTATTAAATTATTTTTGTGGTTGCATGGCCTGTTTAATGTTGAGTTAATCCTGATTGAGTTAAGCATGTTTAATGTATTAGTCAAACTAACACATTAGTCAAACCTGAGCTCTGATACCACTAAAAATCTTGTCATGCCTCGCTTTCCAAAAACATGGAATACGAGCGTGTGACGAAGCTCAGGGAATGATTTTAACATCATTCATAAGCTGTAGGATCGACTCAGCATCATAACAAGAATATAACAAGATTTATATATAACCAAGCATGCATGAATAATTTATTAAGCAACAGAAAATAATTTAAACATTAATAATATCCAATTAGTTTTCAATGTCTGGAACAAAAGGTAAAACTCGAAAATATAAGCCCGTTACAAATTCTAAGTAGCAAGAATTTAAATAAATCAAGGAAAACAAATAATCTAAGCAAGCCATTTCTCCACTTTAAGACTAAAATCTCTGCTCACCAATTCCAGCAGGTAGCACGTCTCCAAAGTCTGTTTAATAAATATAAAAAGGGAAAAATAGAGAAAACAAGAGAAAATGCTTTTAGTGCAAGTTAGGGCCACAAATAGTAAAAATGAGTACAAGTAATGTGGAATAAGATTTGGAATCAAGAATGTAATAGGGTTGCAACAAGTAGTGGAAATTTAAGAACTAACTAGCAAGAAGGATAACTCAAGTAAACAGGTTGGGTAACAAATACTAATAGTGGAGCAAGTGACAAGTGAACCTGTAGGGGTATTTAACCTCAAGTGACAAGTATCAAGTTCAAGTGTCAAGTAATAAGTCTCAAGTCTAGTGTCAAGTTGTCAGGTCTCAAGTATCAAGTATTATATTCAAGTATCAAGTCTCATGTAACATGTCATCAAGTATCAAGTAAACATGTATCAAGTTCAAATTTCATGTTTCAAGTCTCATGTATCATGTAATCAAGTATCGAGTAAGCATGTATCATGTTCAAGTCTTGTAGTTATTACTATCTAGGTAGCACTTCATGCATCCATACTTTTACTACATGGTTGTTACAGTCAATACAATTTCGTTTAGATCTAGCAATGGAGTCTATAGGGCGGCGTACTCAGGTATCAAGTATCAAGCAGGCACGGTTCATGAATACGAAAATAAATAACAGGTTCACGAAGCAAGTTCGTGAATACTAACAGGTTCAAGACCCACACAGTGGGTTCATGAATACAACAGGTTCATGAGCCAAGTAACTGGCTCCATGAATACATCAAGGTGCAACAGGTTCATGAACCGAGTACTGGGAAACACGGACCCGCTTCCGAGTACACTTACCTATATTATCCACTACTATGGTCTTTCCTTTAAACCCCGGCTTATTATTTATTATTAACATCAAGCAAGCATAATAGTGTGCGAAACAAGTCAAGAAATTATAATCATGAACATGGAACAAGTTTGAGATACTTATATAGCCTATTCGATGGTCAACACGAATAAAAATATCACGAATAACGGAAATCTCAAATCTGGACAGCACGTCGTTGCTGTACCAAAAGAGTGATTCCCGTTGCTACGAGATACCAAATGTGGATCCGTCAGAAGGTCTGGAAACTAGACTCCTGCCTGGTTCCAACGCATATAATTAAGGTACAAGAAAGTTGTGGTAACATGTGTCAAAACAGCGAACTACACTGCTAATGTGTTCAGGCCGAATCTATGATTCTAAGTTTAAACAGGTGAAACAGGGTTGAAACATTACAAATAAATTCTGAGATAAATTGGGGATGTCCTATAGGGTGTCCAGCAACAGCATATAAAATTTCAAGTCAAACGCTTGCTGTTAACATAGTTAAATTAATTCACAAACTAAGGATGTGCAGCAGTTTTGCGAATCTGCGTCTACCGACACAGCTACAGTAAAACTGCGATAACTCCTAAACCGTAACTCGGAATTCAAAAATTTCGGAGGCTATCGACATCTAGACATCTAGAGCTACATTTACTGTTCAGGGCTCAGATTCAGATTCTGATGTTAAAGGGGTCGAAATAGCATAGTAAGATCCAGGACAGCAACGAGTGCGAGTGTCTTACATGATTAGGTTACATGATAATTGGTTGTTAGGCGTCTAGATTAATGTGTGATACATATACGGGGGTAATGGTTATCAAAACAGCAAGCAATATTTATTTCTCAACTCAAATGGGTGCAAGATCATCACATACAAGATACGACACACATCTACAAATCTACTAGGGTTTCTTAATTTCATATGTTCATGTGACTAGGAGATAAAATGAGTCCAAATAATTATAAATACAACAACGAAGGTGTTGTGACTCTTTAAGATTTAGGGATCGACGGTAAAATATTCAAGATCAACAAGTGATATGTCAAGAATGAGTCACAACTACAACCTATTTGCGGTATTTTCAAATTAACGCTTGTACTAGGACAAAAATTTGTACAAGATGAATACTTGCCTTGATTGGATGAGGGCAATTAGATCCAATAATTGAGAAAAATGGGATCAAAAAACTCCGGGTGAAATCTCCCAAAAGCACGTACGAAGCACGCACAAAGAATCAATCAGCAACTAGAGAATCCCCACACCAGATCTGGCCGGAACAGCGGATAGCGACACCGGATCTGCTGCGCCAAAACACGGGACAGCGAACCAACCCAATCAGATCCCTTCCTTACACCTGATCGGGGCCAGAACAGCGTGCACCCTTTCCGGATCTGCTGTGGGTGAACACGAAACAGCCAAACGAACCAATGGATGTTCGTCTTCTTCCTTACTTCGGCAACGAGCAGGTGAGAGAGCGGAGGGTCTGTGACGGTGGCTGGCTGACGGCGACGTGGTCGGGGTTCGACTGGGAAGCAGTCGAAGACGTCGACGACGATGATGGGGTGGCGCGCGTCGAGTTGGTGGCGGCTCTGTTCGTGGGTTCGAAACAGGGGACTGGGTTTGGGGTGTTGGCAATGCGATGGAGGTGGAGAGGAGAGGGAGGCGATGGGTCGGAGGCGAGGCTAGGGCGATGCGAGGGTGAAGGTGATGGGGATTGGGTGAGAGGTTGAAGACGGAGTGGGTTTTCGGAGTTTGGGTAATGGCGGAGGTGGTGTTTTGGTGGGTTGGGAACGGTGATCGAAGCAGTTGACGAGGAGCGGGAGTGGCTAGGTGTTGGTCGGAGGCGATGGTGATGCGATGGGTGCAGGAGATGGCGATATGGGCTTCGATCGAAGATGCGAAGGAGAAGGAGAAGGATACGGGAGGAAGAAGAGGGTAGCGGCGGAACTGTTAGGTTTAAGCAGTAATAGGGTAGGGGTTAGGGTTAGGGTTAGGAGGTTAAGGTTTATATAGTTAGGTTTTCGGGTTTTGGGTATTAGGGTATCCGGTTTGAGTGGGATCCAAAAGAAGACTTAGTCAAAAATCATAAAAATGGGGATAAAAAGATAAATGAAATGAATGGTCTATTTCTATAAGAAGAACGACACAAAAAGAATAGAATGAACAATATAGTTGAATTAAATATTGGCACAAAAAATTGAGTTGAAATCAAAGAATGTTTTTATTCGAATTACAAAAATATGGAACCTCAAGTTGAATACAAGAATACCAGAAATGAAAATACAGTAGAAAAAATACAGATACGGAAAATAGGAGTTACAATAGGAAAAAAGGGGTATGAGCAACTTGCTCATTTAGTAAATAAGCAATTGATGATGTGGCATACATGTGATTGGAATATCCTTAAAAGGGTTAGTTGTCCAATGTATCACATGTATGCCACATAATCAATTGCTCATTTACTAAATTGCTCGTTTACTAAATGAGTAAGTTACTCATATCCCTTTCACCTATATATATATATATATATATATATATATATATATGGAAACATAGACTTTTATACTTCAATTTTATATATATATATGTGGAAACATAGACTTTTATACTTCAATTTATAATTATTTTTCACCATATACTAATGGAAACATGGACTTTTATTTACAACTAATTATTGTCATACTATTCAAACTTCAGCTACATAATTGTCGATTTACTGTTTACAAGACTTTTCATATGCTGTATTGTTTTGAAGACGTGCCGTAGGCACGTGGCCACGGGCAAATCTAGTATATATATACTACAATCGTGGTGTGTTGTTCTTGAATTCATTCATTTATACTTGTAATCAGGATTGTTAATTAACGCCTTGTACTTGTACAATAAAATTTATTTGAATAAAATGTGTTATTTCTTGTGTACATCTGCATAATACGGTTGGCTAATTTACAAATACAGACCAAACTTCTGTTGTTTTAAGCAAATTAAAATGGAAAGGATTCTTACAGATTACTTTGAAATTAGACGATATCAAGTATTTAGTGAATTCAGTTGGATACTTTACCTAAAGATTTTTTTTTTGATGAATAATACTTTACTCATCAAAAATTGGAACGATACAGAGAAGATTAGTATGGCCCCTGCGCAAAGATGACACGCACAAATCGATACTTTACCTAAAGAAGATTGACATATACAGTATATTTTTTGGCATTCGGCTGTAGCTGGGATGGGACGGTAGCTGCAGCTTACAAGGGTCACCATCCAAGTCAAGGACTTAATATGAAAAGGAGACTTCACTGATAACTTTTGCTAATGTTGATGACTTTTGAAAGGTGAAGGTCTTCAGTATCTTTGTATCAATCTGTTTTGAGCGTGATGTAACAGTCACAAATCCAGAAATTCAACATCAATGCTTTTCCGAAATTTGAATCAATCGCATAATTTATGGCCAATTGGCCCAGTGGCAACTAACATTTGAACACTCATCTTTAGGTTGACTATGCAAGAAGTAACTGTATCGTATTAGCAACAATTTCGCTACTGTAGTTGTCAAGATCAATTCAGAAAAATTTACCAAAACAACCCACCTTTTGAAAGTATTTACCAAACTGATCCACTTTCGAAAGTATTTACCAAAATGACCCACTCGCTATCTCAAATAACGAGTTTTTTTTTTTATAAAAAAAAAGGTGACATAATGTCACCGGTTTTATTAATGATAGATTAACGAAATAAAAGGTACCCACCAATACAACATATCCCTATTACAATCTATTACAAAAGAGAGTTCCACACCAACTAAGAAAAGCGACAACATCGAATACAAACATCTTTCCCAAACTGTTTTAGTAGATAGGCCTGCTCACTCCAGTCAAAGCGCCGCATCTCTCGGTCTTGCTCCTCGCTCCTCTACTGCGTTCCTTCCAATCTAGGCTTCTTCTATGACCCTGCTTGACCTGTCCAAGCCTCTATTAGAAATAAGATTTTATGAAGTAGCATATGAAATGAGCATCTAGTATTACGAAAGTAGATTGCATTCCTATCTAGCCATAAGCTCCGCAAGATAGCCCCAACCGAAATATCCCAAAGACCCCTATGTTCTATGTTTATGTACACTGATCTCCATTTTCCCCACAAATCATTGATGTCATTTGGAATTGCGATCGTGTGGAAACCTAGACCCATGATCTCCCAAGCCAACCTAGCCCTAGGGCAAACGAAGAAAATGTGAGTGATATCTTCCTCCCCTACGTTACAGCGTTGACACGTTGCATCGATCAGAATGTTTCGTTTCTTAAGGTTAGCCTTTGAGAGAATCCCATCATTAATGGCCAGCCAGAGAAAGGCCTTAACTTTGGGAGGAATGTTAGTCCTCCAGATGATGCTTGCATGTGAGCTCCTTAGCCCGCCGTCATTAAGGAACCCGTATATAGATGAGACTGAGAACGTTTTGCTCTTTTCTAGACACCATTCTCTGTCATCCTCCTCTATCCTGTCTTGGGTTCCATCCACCTGGAGCATTGCCACAAGCCTCGAAAGTTGCTCCTGAGCATCGTTAGAGAGGCTTCCTGTGTGTTCCAATCTCAGCCTTCTGTTCTTCCATACGTCCACCACTAAAGCGTCCACCCTGTTGACTTCTGACGCAAGTTCGGGGAATAGTGATTGTAACGTATTATCTCCACACCACTTGTCTTTCCAGAACCTAATGTTGTTTCTCCTCCCCAGCTTGCACCTTGTGTTGGAGTGCAAGATATATCCAACTTTTGCAACACCCTTCCATATACAGGAGACCTTTCCATGCCTACATCTGCCTCCAAATCTGATTATTTTCCTCCTTCGGTATCTCAAGAACGAGTTGCTCCACCAAGCTTTGCGCTGTTTGTGCATTTTCTACCACCATTTGGACAGTAGGGCCTTGTTCATGTCTTTGAGGTTGAGGATCCCTAGACCACCAAACTCTTTCTTCTTGCATACCCTATCCCACCTAATGAGATTAATACCCTTGTTGTCGTCACGCGCTCCTTTCCACAGGAAATTCCGCCTACATTTATCATTTCTTTCTGTAGAGCAGTTGGGGATCTCATAGATCGGCATAAGATACGTAGGAGTGCTACTGAGGATAGAGTTGATCAGTGTGATTCTCCCCCTTAGGGATAGAGTTTTTCCTTTCCATCCTGACAGTTTTTTCTCAATCTTTTCCACTAAAGGAATCCAGTCTTCCTTGATGAGTTTACCGGGTCTGATTGGAGTTCCCAAGTAGTGCAACGGATAGTCCTTGGTTTCGCACTGAAACAAGCGTGATGCAATTCCTGATGGTGCTGCATTGCTGTCGTAGTGAGCCGTGACGGAGCTCTTTTGCAGGTTGACTGCCAGACCCGACCAGAATTCGAAACATCTCAGAAGTACACGAACCGCCAAAATTTCCTCCACCTTAGCCATCCTAAAAACAATGGTGTCATCAGCATATTGGAGAATAGACAAGGGTTTGGAGATCCCTTTAACTGAGATCCCATTGGTCAAACCTGCTTCCATTCCTCTTTTGATCATTTCAGCCAATCCATCCGCGACAATTGTAAATATGAGTGGAGACAGTGGGTCACCCTATCTCAGCCCTCTCTTACATCTGATTTTCCTTCCTATCGATCCATTGACTAGGACGAAGGACTTGCCATTCCTAATACACATCTTCATCCATAGCCTCCATTTCTCTCCAAAGCCTTTGAGATACATCGCCTCATCCACACATTCCCATTCAACAGTGTCGTAGGCCTTTTGGAAGTCTAGCTTAAGCATGAAACCATCTACTTTATCTTTATGGCCTCTGAAAACCATTTCATGTGCCGAAGCAATGCTATCCAGGATATCTCTTTCTTTCACAAACCCACTTTGAGCCTCACCTACAACTTCGTTTAACACTGGGGTTAATCTATTGCCCAACGCCTTCGTGATGATCTTGAATGATCCGTTGAGCAAGCTGATGGGCCTGAGGTCCTTGAAGCTAAGAACTTCTGCCTTCTTCGGAATAAGGACCACATTCGCGTAATTCAGCCTCTCTACCTGAGCCACCCCCATGAAGAGCTCATGAAATATGTCTAAAAGGTCCATCTTTATGGTGGCCCAAAATTTTATGTATAAGCAGATCAGGAATCCATCTGGGCCTGGAGCTTTGTCTTGTCCCAGCATCTTGATAGCCTTTAGAACCTCCTCTTCCGTGAAAGATTCCTCTAGTCTCTCACTTCCCTCAATCGTCCCCTCGCTCCACATGTCCGATCTCAAGTTACCTCTCAGTGCTCTCTTCCTTCCCAAAAGATCTCTGAAGGACCCATCAATATGATTTCTAATAACTGACTCATCCTCCGTCCAAACATCGTCCACCACAAGTCCCCTAATTTGGTTGTGGCGCCTTCTACCATTAGCCACTCTGTGGAAGAAGGCAGTGTTCTACCACCACAAGTTCCCTCTCAAGTAACGAGTTGGGTGAAACTTTTCGTACTGTTTGAAATAGCGAGTGTAGGTATAGGTGTTTTCCACAACATGGAGAATAAACTTGTCAAAGTAAGACTCGATGTCTAAAACAGCGAGCGTAGTTGTACCAGACTCGTTGTTTCAGACAGCAACTCTTACTTTGAATAAAATAATCCCTGCATGGGGTGGGGTTCAGATGGTCCAGCATTCATGTCCGCAGGACGTGCAGGCACACACTAACCGCATGTAATCGGTCCGAAATTTACAGACTTTGAAGTCTCATGGAAATTTTATCAATACTAAACTCACTATCTGAGATAACGGTCATCTTTGAACTAAACTCGCTATCTCAAATAGCAAGTGTAGTTATGACATTTTCAAGTGCAATCTGCAGCAACAATTTTTTTTGTATACATATATTGTTTATTTTCAAAATTTTAACACAATTTAAACACTCTTTGTGGTCATCTCACTATTATTAACCAAATTAGAAACTCAACCAAATAATCAAACAAATATAATGTTAGAAAATGAGTGTCTTAAAACCATTTTACGAACCAGTTTTGAGGCAATTTTTTGAGTAAGATCCATTATGAATTAGTGAGAGATCTTTATGGATTTGTGTTCTCCTTCGTGAGTATATCAAAATCATATATTTACTTGCTCAAAACGGTTATGAGATGAATGATGAATTGCCTCCCAAAAGTGAGACACTTGATGTCTGAAAATGAGTTGAGGAACTTTAGTCCCATATCGGAAAAGTCATAAGAATTAGAAGGGTATATAACTCTTTTTTGGCATTGTAAGAAAGCAAGCCAGAAGGCTCTCTCTCGTGCGCTCAGGGGGTGCAAATCTCGAATCGGTTACATGCGACTTATTTGCGTTCGCACGTCCTATTATTTTTTGCACCAGTTTTGATAAAAAGACAAAAAAAAATTCAAAGTAAGACTCACTGTCAACTACGCTCGCTGTTTCAGACAGCTAGTCTTACATTGACAAGTTTTTTCGCCGAGTTGTGGAAAAACGCCTATGCCTACACTCGGTATTTCAAATAGCATGGACATTTTTACTAAACTCTCTATTTGAGATAGCGATGGGTCATTTTGGTAAATACTTTCGAAAGTGGGTCAATTTTGGTAAAAATTATTGGTATTAGACATGTGTCGTTGAGGTTCTTTAATGTACAACTTAATGAGTGAGAGAGTAACGATGTTGCTTCTCTCTATTCTGTGGTGGTGTCTGTTAGTGTTTGTGAAAAATCACTAGAGAGAGTAGATGCATGTGAGAAGCGAAGGTATCCTCTTCACAGCTCTCTTATTGTCGGTGTTCGTGGTTAGGATGACCGAGTGTTTTGGTTGGTAAAAAATGGCTGATGAGAGCTATAGAGTGACAGAGGTGAGTTCCCTCTCCACAGCTCTCCGTCTGGGTGCGACTCCGATTAGGCCATGTGTGAAGTTGCATTGGTGAGGTAAAAGGAGGGGAGCGGCAAATTTTCAAATCCCACATGATTCGCTTCAGGTGGGTGGGCGCGTACCGTGAAGGTGGGTGCTCGAAGCTTGCTTGACGGACATACAATTAGTTGGTCCTCGTAGGTTAAAGTGAAAGCTGATTATATGTACTGGTCATGTTGCTTCACGTTTTTTTCTGTCTGTAGGTTGTAACTTGCCCCAGTATGTTGAGGTTGTTTTGTTAATTTCTTATTAATAAAATAGGGTGGCCTTATTCCACCTTTTCCTTAAAAAAAAAAATGTACAACTTAATGTTTCGGTTGTCACCTCCAAATTCAAGCCAATAAGCTAAACATTGTTGAAGTTGTAGCTTTCGCCCAACATATCAATATTTCCAACATATCAATATTTAATATATATATATATATATATATATATATATGGGTAAAAGGGATATGAGCAACTTGCTTATTTAGTAAATGAGCAATTGATTATGTGGCATGCATGTGATACATTGGACAACTAACCCTTTTAAGGATTTTCCAATCACATGTGTGCCACATTATCAATTGCTTATTTACTAAATGAGCAAGTTGCTCATACCCCTTTTTCCCTATATTATATATATAATATAGGGAAAAAGGGGTATGAGCAACTTGCTCATTTAGTAAATAAGCAATTGATAATGTGGCACACATGTGATTGGAAAATCCTTAAAAGGGTTAGTTGTCCAATGTATCACATGCATGCCACATAATCAATTGCTCATTTACTAAATGAGCAAGTTGCTCATATCCCTTTTACCCTATCTATATAATAAAACACAGAAAGCTATCAAGTGGCTCTCCTTCAATCCCCCAAAAATCAAAGGCCTAGATCTAATCTTACAAAACATATTTTCCCCCCAAAACTCAAATTCAAATCTCCCACCCAAACCAACTCCTATATTTTTTTTTCTCTCTCTCTCTCCTTCCCTCTTCTATTCAAAAAATTAAAAAAATAAAAATTTTTAAAAAATTAAAAAATTAAAAAACTAAAAAAAATTTAAATTTTAAAAACTTTAAAAATAATTTTAAAAAAATCAAAAAAATCATATAATATGTTTTTTGCTCTATGTTTGCTACTTCAATTAATTTGCTGGACCTCCAAAACTATTTTATATAATCAAACAAGGTGCACCGTTCCGAAGACGTGCCGTAGGCACATGTCAACGGGCAAACCTAGTATATATATATATATGTATGCTATCATCAGCCGTATATCACCCGTATTCAGCAGGAAAAAAAAAAGACAAAAAAGTAGGCAAAAAAATCCCTCTCATTCTCCTCAAAATCAGTGCCCCTTCCCAAAACCACTCATGATCTGGGAAATCCTTCAAGGGGGCACGGTTTTTAGAATGAGAGGCTAGGATCTTTGGGCATACTTTTTCTTTCTTCTTGGGCAGATTGATTTTTCCCCTTGTATCTTGCCTTTTATATACAAGAAAAGAAAGGCCAAGCATTTTTTTTGATGTAAAAGAAAGGCCAAGCATTGTTACTAGAATCTTTAGCAGGAGTGAAGCCCTAGTATTGAGGAGACATGGCAAGATACAGGAAAAATTTGGTCACATGTAGTGGCCTTAGTTTTCTCCTAACTATATGCATACAATCTCCTACCATAGTCAATTAGGCTCAAATCGTGCAATGTATTACCTGGCCATATAAGATCTGTACTCATGACAAAACTGAAGTCATATCTTTTCTGCCACAAGATAATGCAAAACCCAGATGACTTTGACATTTGAAGGTCCTCTCATACAATCTCCTACCATAGTCAAGTAGGCTCAAATCATGCAATGTATTACCTGGCCATATAAGATCTGTACTCGTGACAAAACTGAAGCCATATATCTCTTCTGCCATAAGATGATGCCAAACCCAGCTGCCTTTGACATTTGAAAGATGATGCCAAACCAGCTGCCTTTGACATTTGAAAGATGATGCCAAACCCAGCTGCCTTTGACATTTGAAGGTCTTCTCATTCATTCCCCCCCCCCCCCCCCCCCCCCCCCCCCCCTCCCCCCCCGGGCGTACTATAACTAACCACACACTATTTACCATCAACTCATTCTGATCTATAACTCAAATGGCCCAGTTATTCTCATCTCTTCTTCTTTTCTGCAATACACTCTTCCTAGTTTTTGCAACCTCCACTTCCACCATTTCAGTTCTCAACAATGCAACTGACCACCAATCCCTTCTCTCCTTCAAATCTGCGCTATCGGACGGTCCAACAGGACCATTATCTTCATGGAACTCCTCCACCCATTTCTGCCGATGGCCCGGAGTCTACTGCAGTGGCCTTCGCCATCCTCAACGTGTTGTTGAGTTAGTCCTCAGCTCGCTCGGTCTGACTGGTTCCATATCACCTGCCATAGCCAACCTGACGTTTCTCAGGAACGTCGATCTCTCTAATAACCAACTTCATGGACAGATACCAGAAGATATCGGTCGTCTGGTTCAACTCCAGAATCTCAATCTCAGTATGAACTCTCTTCAAGGAGGTATTCCTTCTGCCCTCTCTCAATGTTCACAATTACAGAGTATCAGTTTAGGCCATAACTGTCTAACAGGCGAGATTCCGCCTGGCCTTGGTAGCTGTTCAAACCTCAAAAACTTGATTCTGAGCAACAACAGCCTTACAGGAAACTTACCTTCGTCGTTAACAAACCTTTCATCTCTTTCTGTGCTGACTGTATATTACAACCAAATTAGTGGCAGCATTCCTGCTACTATAGGGAACCTTTTGAATCTAACTTATCTTTCGCTAGCATATAATGAGTTTACGGGAGGTATCCCTCCTTCGATAAGCCAACTCTCGAAGCTAACAGTACTAGGATTACCACACAACAATCTTAGTGGCTCCGTCCCGCCTTCGCTGTGGAATCTTTCCTCTCTGTCTCGAATTTCGCTGGCTTATAATCAACTGTCAGGTTCACTTCCTGAAAATTTCGGTCAGTTTCTCCCTCTTGTTGAATATATTGATCTGTACTGGAACCAAATTCATGGACCTCTTCCGATGTCATTGTCAAATGCCACTAGTCTCAGACGCATGGACTTTTCGTACAATAGGTTCAGTGGTGAAATCCCTTCTAACCTAGGAAACTTAGAGAGTTTAGAATGGCTTACTTTACAATTCAATGAGTTCGATGCTAGAGGACCCAATGGATGGAACTTCCTCTCGAATTTGAGTAGTTGTACCAACTTAGTAATTTTGAATCTAGACTCCAATAACCTTGGTGGCATGTTGCCACGCTCCATTGCAAACCTTTCCGCTAACCTTGAAACACTCACATTACAAAACAATGGAATTTCCGGAAGCATAACTCCGGAGATTGGTAACCTTGTTGGCTTGACAAATCTCGACTTGGGTCCAAACTTGCTCCATGGTTCTATTCCTGATTCTATTGGGATGCTGCAGAACCTCCGAGCTTTGGATTTGGACGATAACAAGTTATCTGGAGAGATACCATCCTCCCTCGGCAACCTTACTCAATTGATTGAACTATTCCTCGATTATAATCAACTGACCGGAGTTATACCAGCGAGTCTGGGGAACTGCCAGAATTTGAATTTGTTAAACCTCGACTTGAACAAGCTTACCGGTTGCATACCAAAAGAGATTCTTAACATATCCACCCTGTCCAGATACTTGGGTTTAGCGTACAATTCGTTAACAGGGCCCTTGCCATCAGAAGTAGGGAACTTGAATAACTTGGAATATTTCGACATCAGTTTGAACAAACTGACAGGGAAGATTCCGAGTAGCATTGGCAATTGCCTAGCACTCGAACAAGTTTACCTCCAAGGCAACTTATTTCGTGGGAGTATTCCTTCATCTTTTAGTGCATTGAGAGGTATTCAAGAACTAAACTTTTCGCAGAACAACTTCTCGGGGACAATTCCAGATTTCTTTCAGGACTTTCGATTCCTATACTCCCTTGATCTCTCTTTCAATAGTTTTGAGGGTGACGTTCCACGATCTGGGGTTTTTGCAAACATAAGTGCAGTTTCAGTCACCGGAAACAGTAAGCTATGTGGAGGAAACCCGAAATTGCAGTTACCAGCATGTCCATCTCTGTCCCCAAATCACAAGAAGCATAACACACGCAAATTGTTGGTGATAATTTTAGCTTTGTCTATTGTCTTGTTCGTGCTCTTTTGTTTTCTTGTTGTATGTTGTCGTATACGGAAGTCAACGAGAAAACACCAAGACCCGACACCTGAAAACGAACAAGGGAGACTCTCCTACAATGTACTTGTTAAAGCGACAAATGGATTCTCCACTGACAACCTAGTTGGGTCGGGAAGTTTTGGAGCAGTATACAAAGGAACACTCGACAATGCTAATGATAGAATGGAGGTTGTTGCAGTAAAGGTACTAAACCTTCAACTGCAAGGAGCAACGAAAAGCTTTATCGCAGAATGTGAAGCCATGAGAAACATCCGCCATCGGAATCTGGTTAAGGTTCTTACAACCTGTTCAACTATAGATTTCCGAGGAAATGAATTCAAAGCTGTTGTCTATGAGTTCATGGCTAACGGCAACTTAGACGACTGGCTGCATCCCAAAGCAAATGATCTATTCGAGCCAAAGAGACTGAGCCTCATGCAGAGACTGAACATAGCCATCGATGTAGCTTCTGCACTGGACTATCTGCATCATTATGGCGAGGTGCCTATTGTCCACTGCGATTTGAAGCCGAGTAACATTCTTCTTGATGATGACATGACTGCACACGTGGGTGACTTCGGTCTAGCCAGATTTCTCAGAAATGTCGCCAGCAAATCCTCTCAGTTCTCAGCAAGCTCGGTTGGTTTGAAAGGAACTGTTGGCTATATTCCTCCAGGTACAAACTTCTGATTCCTTTGCTTTCTCAATTATGCCGAGGTTTTCATGTGTATCCTTAATCTTAGCTTCTTCGGTAGTGCTCTATCTAACTCGCCTTTGTAATTTCAATTAAAACAGAGTATGGAATAGGGAACAAAGCCTCTACTAGTGGAGATGTGTATAGCTATGGCATACTCCTACTCGAAATGTTTACTGCAAAAAGACCCACTCATGATAATTTTACGGCAGATCTAAGTCTTCGGAAGTTTGTGGGGACGGTCTTTCCTCAGAGAATCGAAGATGTCATTGATGAACATTTGCTCTTCCAAGACGATACAGAGGAAGAAAGTGATTACAGCACAAGAGCTATGGAGTGCATGACTTCAGTGATTCGAATTGGTATGTTATGCTCGAATGAAGTGCCCGGAGAGCGACTGGAAACGGGAAACATTGTAAGGGAGCTGCATAAGATCAGGAATGGATTCAGCAGAAATGTAACTAGTACTACCAAATCAACATGCGGAGCTCACATAAACTAATCTGCTATTAAAACTTGAAGAACAAGTTTGTTTTCTGATTCAGATATATTGGTATTACATAATATTCTATTGCTGCTTGTAAATGTTGTAGTTGACTCAACTATTTTTTAAATAAGAAATGAAACTTGAGGAATAGATATGAGCATCAATATTGCCTCACACAAAGTAATAAGGAGATGTGAGACACTAGACAAACTAAGAGGTCATCTTCTCAACTCAGGCAAAGTAAGGAATTCTACCTTTCCCTCTCATTTAGAATAAGATGAGAATTCTTATACAAGGAAAGATTGGAATATTATGTCTAACAAAAACGTATAAATGCATCCTCTTTGAAATAATCCCCAACACCGAACTTAAAACCATTACATCGGGCTGATAATCAATCACTGTACTCATGTATAGTTTGAGAACAAGAAAACCTACCTTCAAAGGCCAGCCTTCGCTGCCACCTAGGCCCATACGCGAAGCTTTCCAGCCAGACGTGGAATGGACCGAGGACTTGTCTAATCGGAACCTAACTGTTCCGTTGCCAGGTACGCATCGCCGCCAATCAAATCCACACCGTTGACCATAAAGGAAGCTTACAGTTTATATAATCTCTTGTAATTGTTTTTATTTTTCCCTTGTTAAGGATTCAAAAGGGAAGAAATCAGAGTTCAACTTGACACTGCCGGAAAGCTGTTAGTGAAGGGCAGTAGGCAAGTGGCTGACAACAAGTATCTGGATGTGAATCAGTCATTTGATGTGCCTAAAGACACTATTAGCGAAAAGATAAGTGGGAGATTTGAGGATGGAACGCTCACCTTGATCATGCCGAAGAAGGTGGAAGAGCAGAAAGAGGCCCAAAAGGCTATTTCTGAAGCGAAGAGAGAAGAACCCGTCCCTGATGAAAAGCCAAACGGGCAGGCTGCATTTGAAGGGAAGAGAAATGAACCTGTTCCAGATGAGAAACCAGATGAGAAAGCGATATCTGAAGAGAAGAGAAAAGAAGCCAGCCGAGATGAGAAGCCAAAAGAGCAAACTGCAGCGGAAGATACCAGAAAAGAGCCTGTCAAAGAGAAGCCAAAAGAGCAGAATGCAGCTGAAGATATGAGAAAAAAAAACGTCAAAGAGGACAAGCCAAAAGAGCAGACTGCAGCTGAAGTTACGAGAAAAGAGCCTGTCAAAGAGGAGAAGTCAAAAAGCCACAATGCGGCTGAAGATATGAGAAAAAAACCCATCAAAGAGGAGAAGCCAAAAGAAGAGACTGCTGCTGAAGGTACGAGAAAAGAGCCTGTCAAAGAAGAGAAGCTAAAAGAGAAGGCTATATATGAAGAAACGAGAAAAGAGCCCGTTCCAGATGAGAAGCCAAAAGTGAAGGCTACATCTAAGGAGATGCAAAAAGAACCCTTTCCAGATGAGAAGCAAAAAGAGCAAGCTATATCTGAAGAGAAGAGAAAGGAGCCCCTCCAAGCTGAAAAGCCAAAGACCGAAGAAAGGAAAAGCCATGAACCAACCAAGGAGAAGCTAAAGAGTGTCGTCGATATGAAGGATGAACCTATGCACAAGGAGCAGCAGCACAAAGTTGGTGAAGCACAGCAGGAATATCAGAATCAAACAGAGATGCCAAAAGCTATTGAAAATAAGCTAGAGGAAGGCGATGAGAAGAAAGAAGAGACCATTCAAAAGGAAAAGGGAATTTCTGAGGAGATATCGAAGAAGATAAAGGAAGAAACTATCATAAAGGAGAGATCAAAGGTAAGGGAGATTTATGGAGATATGCCAAAAGAGATAAAAAGGATAGTATCTAAGTTGAAAGATGTCAAGGATGGATGGATGGACTCTGGATCAATAGATTATTTAAGGGAGAAGCTGTACAGGAACAGAAAAGAGATTGCTGTGGCAGTTGTAGTATTTTCTGTAGGGTTCTATGTCTCTACTAAGCTGAAAAATTGTGGAAAATAAAACTGATATGCAGTCTTGTACCACAAAAATATACCTTGTATAGTGTCAATATATACTGAATGACAAATTGATGCAATGTAACAGATGAGAGTCATACAGTCAATAAATCAGAAAATTTGTATAGTCTGCTTGATCATAAATAACAGATTTGTGTTCCCATCTTTTAGTTCTCAGCGTATGTTTCCATAGATATTGAAGCATGATGATGTATGCTGCAGTAAATTACTAAAACAAAAAAACAAAAACAAAAAAACAATTTTTTTTTACTACAAGCACACAAAAAAGGCAACCTTCCATATATAATAAATGTTTAAATATGAGTACACTGGTAGATTAGCTTGATATTGTATTTCATATAAATTTATAATACACTGACAGTATACAGGAATTCAAGTTCCAGGTTATATGTATTCTCCTTTATTCTTTATGACAATACTTCTCTCTCTCGCTCTCTAACTATATATAGCTTTACATATATTCATAATACTCCACTACTTTTTGAAGGCGTTATTGTCATTTCTAGCTGTTCAAGCCTTCAACCAGTGTCCCTTTATTTTAAAAAATTATTTATAAAAATCTTAACAGTTGTAATATCTTTTCAAAACATCATTTTTTAAAAATATTGTGTTGACATACAGCTTATGAAGCCTCCCATACTTTGTAGTTGTTTCCCTCCGCAGCTAAATTCCATTTCTTTGGTCCTGATGGTTCATAATATCCAGGGCCAATCTTCATCGCTATCTTATCATCAATCTCAGCTGCATAAACATCTCTTTCTGCCTTTGCTATCTTAACCTGAAGGATGCATCACCACCAAGGATTAGTGCATTTTGATATGCACAAATTTTTAAATTAGAAAATGGCTTGACAAGCTATATTATAGGAGACCTAAATCTTGTGTTTATTTGGCTAGACTGTTTTATTCTATTTCTTGGTTGGAAAGTTAATTAAATTTCTGTATCATTCCTAATTTCGGTTTTTTTAAAATACATGTTTCACACGCTAATTTAGGTTTATATTGTAGATGACATTTTGTTATCCCAATCACAAGAACTAACAACTTCCACAGGTGCTCCATTAAAATAATCAGGTTATGGAGAAAGTGAATATCCATTGTATTAATCAAAATCACAACATGCTACTAGTATAATGCCAATTTTGTATCCTAATGATAATTTATTTTCTGGAGATAAAACATACGATGAATGTTTGGAAAGAAATGAGCGATAAACGAGAGAAAGATGATAAAGTAGAACGTGAATAACAGGTAGATAAGACATACCACACTCCTGCAATGAATCTTGGCCCGATGCCTTAATGAGATTAATTTAGAGATCTCTTGCTTATAATGAGAAAATATGTGGTCGTAAAAGACCGCTGGTGTGCCAGAATGCGTCAGTATATAAGCGTATCCTTGCATTTCCTTACCAGATGGGAATCTCCAATGACCCTATTGAAGAATGTTAAATAACTTCAGAAATATAAGAGCTATTGAAAAGTCTTACACATAGTGTGACATGGTTGAGCATAATAATAATAATAATAATAATAATAACAACAACAATAATAATAATAAGTAACCAACTAACCATAATGTGTTATAACTCCTGTAATAACGCATATATGTAGATGAACCCGTGAAGATGCATAGTGCAAAAGATAACCTTCAAATCATGATCCAAGCAACAGGTTTAACGCTAATGATGGTAAACTGATGAAGATTAGCTATGAATGAAAATAAGAAGCAAGGTTTCCACAGAAAAACCTTTGTTTATATTGACTCTCCAATGGTGGCATTTTACTCTTTGAAATAGAAGACGACGTCTCATTCGGACTAAGCACAACAGTCGCATCTTCCTGTCTGCCATCATCTACAAGATTATGGGCAGTTCATCCCTTGAACCAGTAATTTTGCTAGCTAATGCGTGGATTTTATGGGTTTTTCTTTTCTCTCTTTTCTTTTATCAAGGGGTCGGACTAATCGTCAGCAATTTTTTTTTGTACTAAGCCTTTGGGCATAGTTTTCTTTAAACTCATATCGATATGAAATCATATATATGTAGATAGAAATCGAGGGAATTATGCTCCCTGGAGTGCCATAGAATGGGTGAAACGTTTGATTACATACAACTTCTTATGTTACTTGTCCCCAAAAAGTTAAAGAAGTGCTTCTCCCCCTCCATAGTTCATTGTGTTTCTTATCAGGAATTTAGGATTTTTGAATGGATGGAGTTAAAGAGTTTGATTCAATGTATAACTTTTACGTTCCTCATCCTTTGAAAAGTTAAGTGCGCTCCCTCCAAAGACAGTTTATGTCTTTATTCTGGCGTTTTGTCAATCTTGGAGAGTTAAAGAGTTTGATTCAATGTACAACTTTTATGTTCCTTGTCCAGTAAAAAGTTAATGAAGCACTTCTCCTCCTCCCTCCGTCAAAAGTTTTTGTCTTTAATTAGACCTTTTTGTTAATCTGAGTTTGATTCAATGTACAATTTTTATGTTCTCTTGCCCCTTAAAAAGTTAATGATATCTTCTGCTCCCTTCATAAACAGTTTCCTATGTCTTTACTTAGGCCATCTGTTAATCTTGGCTAGTCATATTGAAGTAGAGGATGATGTTATAGTGTCAACTTCCAAATGTTTAAATTTCGAGAGAAAAAGATAATGAATTTAACGTACAAACCCAGCTATCAGCTAGGAGACTAATATTCTATCAAAAGACAACTCCAATAAAATTAGAGCTTCTAAGTACAAATTTTAACAGAACAGAATCTTAAATCATTCCATACCTGTGTTGAACCAGTATCATGATTCTCTATAAATGTAACCGCACGTGAAGGCCACCAACCAACTACTCCAGGTGGTTTTCCTTTTTCGTCTGACAACCGCCAGTATTCACATTTTTCCAGAGCCTAAAAGAAAGGGGGAATATAATAAGGAAGGAGCATCTTTTTTCTCAGAAATCTTTATATCAATTCCATTACATAAATTAACTAAAGAAATTTTTAAAAAAGTTAAAATGTATCTACGAGCATATCAATATTTTACCAAATATTCAGCATTAGTGTATAACTGCTGCTTTGGCATAACTAAAATACTCAAGATTACAGGCTTTTTTTGGGTATAGTACGTGCCTGAAAGTTCTCAACACTTGAGGCTACAAATCTTATCCCTTAGCCTAAAAGTGGGGAACAGCTCTAACAACCTAATATACATCTACTCGTCCAGGTTTATAAATGCAAACTGTTTTCACTACAGTAACCAGAAATGCCATAAGGCTCTCAGGAATTCGACTAAATACTACTGCCAGCCATATGTCAATCCTGACAAGTAGATTCAGGGCCTTCTATCTAATACAAATATTCTAATGGAACCAAATTAATAATGGCAATTAGTGTTGATGCCCTCCAAAATTCTTATGAAACCAAATAAAGAATACAAGACAGACGAATTTTCACCTTGCCAACTTCGAAAATTATGCACTGAACTCTAGCTCAAAAGGAAGGACAGGTCAATGAAATATGTCAACATCACATCAATGCGTTATGAACTGATGCCAAATCCGGGTCAGTAATGCATGCCAATTATAAGTGCCATGTATCAGAATATGTCTACATGGTACTTATTCATCCCAATAGAAGCATGAGTGCAGCTCGCACAATATCAACTTTCCTCAAATTTAAAATTCTTCACCCAAACCATTGGTGTAACTTTCTAAAGCAGAGTAAAGGATAATGAACAGGATGCAAAAGGTTATATGTTCAAACTGCTCAAAAGGTCGGGAATGGGAGGGCGGCGGCGGGAGTAGAGGATTAGGGTTAGTGTTTTGGGTTTGGAAGAAGTCAGAGGAGGAAAAAGGGGATTTTTTTTTGGAGAAAGAAAATAAAGATCAAAGAAACCCGAATTTTTTGTGGAGAATTTTTGTGTACACTTTTCCTAGTCTGATGATACCATGTTGATGTTATAGTATAGATAAAGAAAAGAATACTTTATTAGATGAATATAACTGAGTACAATGCCTCCTATATATATGAGAGGAGAAAGAGTAAACTAATACATTTTCCGATGTTTGAATTTCATTTTTGAACACCCAAACTCCTGTTAGCAAAGAGGCTTGCAAGGAAGATTTCTTTAGGGGATATGATATGAGGTCTTTTAAGGAATTACAACGATTATTCTCTTCTTCTTCTGCTTCAACTTCTCCTCCTTCCTCAGCTTCAACTTCTCCTCCTTCCCTAAATCTTTATGCTAATCCTTCCCTTCTGGTCTCCAGTGTTGATCTTAATGTTCTTGGGGAACAGAACCCCGCCTTGGTTAATTCATTTGCTCCTCTTCAAGTTCTTGATGATCAAGAATTGGGTTCTACTTCTGGTATTAATTTTTCTACTTGTTCTGGTCTAGATGTTGATTTGTTACATAATTCTTCTTTGGATCTTGATATCGAAGGTAATCCTACCTCTAATCAAGAAGTTGTCCTTAATTCTTGTGGTTGTGCTCCTAATCGACATTCTTCCCTTAATCCTCCTTCCTTGTCACTTTCACCTTTTCCTCGTTCTTCCCCTTCTTCTGATCACTTTATTCCTTCTTTTAATCCAGACCGTTCGTTTTCTGCAACTTTTGAGGCGGTTGTGATTTCCAATGTGGGCTCCTCGCTTACCGATGTGGGTGCTTCGTTTTCGGAGCAACAATTTTGCAATAGGCACCCAATTAAGTGGGTGGAGATTCTCAAAAAAGACCTTGGCAAAAATTCTTTTACAAATTCTAAGAAGCCTATTTATTCTAAGTCGGTTCATGTTTCTCAGATTTCTTCTCCTAATAAAATTTTCACCGCTCTTCCTCCTTTTTCTTCTTCTGATCCTAATTTGGTTTGTTTCCATTGTTTGGAAAAGGGCCATTTCAAAAAGGAGTGTAGAAACATGATTGTTTGTAGGGTTTGTGGTGGTAAAGGTCATCTTCAAAACGTTTGCACATCTCGTAACTTTGGTGGTGGTAGAGGCGGTTCTAGATTTAGTAGTGGTGGTCGATCGTTTGGTAAGGGGGGTAGATCTCATGGCATATCTCCTCTGAATGTTGTTACCCAAGAAGGTGGTAACTCTATCTCTGGGTTGGTGGTTGTTTCCAATCTTGATAATAAGGTTTCGTAAACTGGTTCTCATGTTGTGACTTGTGGGATCCTGTGAAAATAGAGTAGTTGATGGATCATAGAGTTATGTTGTTGTTGGAGGGTCTTCAGGGGCTAATTTGGTTGTTGGGGCTTCTTCAGGAGGTTCTGCTGGTGGTTCTCTGGGTGTTCTTGGTTCTTGTCCGTCATCTATCCCTCTTCAATCAACATCTGTCTTCCCTCCCCTATAGATTTCTGGTAACCTCTCCCCTAATGTTTGTATCTCGAATTCTTCTGTTGAAATTTATTATGATTTTACTCAAGAAATGAGGGATGTATGTCTTCAATTGAATACTGAAGGGGTTATTTCAGTTTTATCTGGTTCTTTGACAGCTCCTGATCTTGTTAATTTCCTAGATTCTAGATTCCAAATGCCTGGCTGGAACTAGAGTCTTTGGATGTTGCCTAATGGTGACTTTGTTTGTAATTGTCCTAATATTCAATGTCTTGAGAACTTGAAAGGTCAGGAACTTTGCTTTGGTAAATCTGTTTTTAAGGTTAGAAACTGGCCACAGTTTGGTATTAGCAAAATATCTCTTGGACTTTCTAAGACTAAATGT
This sequence comes from Hemerocallis citrina, assembly GCA_017893485.1. Taxonomy (NCBI): domain Eukaryota; kingdom Viridiplantae; phylum Streptophyta; class Magnoliopsida; order Asparagales; family Asphodelaceae; genus Hemerocallis; species Hemerocallis citrina. The sequence continues at coordinate 32,561,283 of CM030361.1, read as the reverse complement.
ATCTTATCTAGGGTTCCTCCCTATTGCGACTCTTTCTCTTCGTTTAGTCTAATTTCTCGATGTATTGGGGATTTTGTTGGTTTCTCTTCTAAGAATAGAATGAGTAATGGTCACTTGAAAATTGTTGCTGATTTCATAGATGTCCTACTTCACCTCCGATCTAGGTTTATACTTTGTGGGTTGGTTCTCGGGCCTTTACTATTTCTGTTTCTTACCCTGATTTGACTAATGCTCATGATCAACAATCTATTTCAGTTGCTCCTATTCAAAATGTCAATCCTAATGTTGGGTGGAAATCCTGGAGTAAACCATATGTTCTTGGTCCTGCTTTTGCATCCAATTCTCAGAATTCTTATCTTTCTGGCAAATCTAACTATTCTTCTGATCTTGGTAAAGGGTGTAATTCTTTTCTTCCAATTGGTTGCTCTTCTCTGTCTTCCCCTGAAGAAGGTGAAATTCTTAGTGTTAATGATTTGCCTATGCATGATATTATCTCTGAAGTGGTTGGTAGTGAGTTTGTTTCTGCTTCAAAGATCGTTGATAGTGGGTCTGTTCCGGTTCTTGCAGAGTTTGGTGGTTCTATCGTCTTTGTTCCTACAGTCACAGAATTGTCTGTTCAGGATACTAAGGAAATCAGATAAAGAAATTTGCTTATTTTGAGGAAGCATTTACCTCAAGGGGAGAGGTGGAAAGATTTAATTAAATGCATGTCTAGTGATGGTAATGCCTCTAACTCTTGGTTTTGAACTATCAATAATCAGCCAATATCTAGAAGTGTTTCTCAAGAATATTTTTACTTCCCCTGGCTTAATGATTATTGTCATTCTTGTTCAATTTCTAAGTTCTCTGATCAAGAGCACTCTCAGTTGGATTTAGCTATTAATTCTGCTTGTGTTCCTGGGGATTCTCTTTTGGACACAATTCTAGTTGATCAACACTTGGGAAAGGTATTCTTTTATGAGGACCAGATGGATAGGATTGTTGACAATGTTGAGATCAATGATAATCTAGATTTCTCCCCTGTTCCTCTCTCTATTTGCTATCCTGAATATGAGGAAGTTCATCCTTTCCATCATTGTACTCCTAATGCTTATGATGCTACTTTCTTTGAGCCTGAAGTTGGACAGTCTTCTAGTCCTCAAGTCTACAGTAGGAAGAGGGCTAAGAGGGATTATTCTTCAGGTCCTCTTAGGAGGAGTTTAAGGGTGGAGAACAGAGGAAATTATAATCAACCTATTTGGAGAAAGCGGCTTTGATTGCTAAAGTGAGGAATCTTGAAGTTCCTACACCTGTTGTTAAATCTCCTTCAGGTACACATCTTGGTTCTATTTTTACATGTCATTTTGATAGCTTTGATGATTTTGATATTCTCAATTTTCCTAAAATGGTGGGTTACTGAGTATAATAATCTGATTGCTTTAGAGAAATGTAGGGGGTTTTCAAATTATTTTAAATGATTATTCTTTCATGGAATATTAGAGAATTAGGGGATGATAATAATAAAATTGCTATTTTTGATATCATTAATTCTTCACATTGTGATATTATTGCTATCCAGGAATAAAAACATTTCTTTCCCTTCTCCTTTCCTGTTTAGATCTTAGGTGGTTCTATCATTTCTGAATGGATTGCTCTTGATGCATGTGGTACTTCTAGCGGTATGCTTATTGGTTTCAAGGACAATTTATTCAAATGTTTGAATGTGATTAAAAAGAAGTTTTTCCATGTTGTACAACTAGAATGTACAGTGTATAATTGTCATCTTCTAATCATTTCTGTTTATGGCCCTTGTGTTTCAGCATTTAAAGAAGAATTTTGGAAAGAATTTATTGATTGGAAAACTCTGCTTTAGGGATGGGTTGTATTTGGTGGTGATTTTGACGCTATTAGATTTCTTCATAAAAGAATCGTTATTGTACCTGTAGCAAAGATGCTGAAAATGTCAATAATTATATTAGAGACTTGGATATGATTGATTATCCTTTATCGGGTAGGAAATTTACTTGGTCCAATAAAAGAATTAATCCAAGTTTTGCCAAATTAGATAGATTTTTGGTTTCACAAGAATGGAACCACTCTTTTCCTCTTTCTATTGTGCAATCTTGTTCTAATATTATCTCTGATTATGTCCCTATTATTTTATCTTCCAACTCTTCTACTAAAAAATTCTTATATTTCAAATTTGAAATTTTTTTGTTAGAGAATGTTCCTTTTTCTAAGATGATTATTGATGGTGTTCAATCTGTCAATGGGTATCCTGGTCCTGGTCTTTAGAGATAATGTGTTAAAAATGGGTGTAAGGTTTGGAAAAATATTTGTTTTGGTGATCTTATAACTAGGAAGAAGTGTTTGAAGAATGAGATTGACATTCTTGATGAACTTGACGAGTCTTCAACTTTCTCTATCCCCAATAGAGTTAGAAGATCAGATTTTAAGAAAGGATATTTATACATCTTGAACATGAAGAAGATAAAATGGTGTCAAAGAGTAAAGGTGATTCTTCCATAATTATGCTTATCATAGAAGGAGATGCAATACCCTTACTTCCATTCTTTCTGCTAATGGTGTGATCTCTAATATTTCTTTGATTCATAATGATTTTTTTAGTTACTATAAGAGTTTAATGGGTTGTCCTGGTGAGACTTCTCTAAAGGTTAATTGGAACATTCTCTATCCTTCTGGCTCTAATTCTAATTTATCCTGCCTTGATTTACCCTTCTCAGAAGAAGAGGTGTTAAAAGCGATTAAGGACCTCCCTATTGATTCTGTTCCTGGTCCTGATGGCATTCCAACCTTTTTTTTATAAAACATTTTGGGAAGATTTGAAAAAAAGATATGATGGGCATCTTCAGTGAATTATACAATCATACTGTAGACTTTAGTAGATTTAATTACGCTCACATTATTTTAATTCTTAAGGTGGTTGGTGCTAATAAGGTCTCTCGGTTTCAACCAATTAGCTTACTTAATGTAATTTTTAAAATCTTAATAAAAGTTCTTGCCAACAGATTGACATCTGTTATTAGTGATTTGGTTGATATTAATCAATCTGGATTCATTAAAGATAGATTCATTCATGATAGTGTGACGACCGCTCAAGAAGTGATTCATTTCATTCATCATGAAAAATCTGAGAGTATTCTTCTCAAACTAGACTTTGAAAAAGCTTATGATAGAGTGAATTGGCCTTTTCTTAAACTAGTTCTTAAAGCTAGAGGTTTTGGTGATAAATTGATTAATTGGATTTTTATAGTCTTTATTCTGGTGGTACCTCTTCTATAATTGTGAATAGTGGAGAAGGTAGGAAATTTAAATGTAAAAGAGGTTTGAGGCAAGGTGATCCTATTTCACCTCTGTTGTTTGTTTTGATTGCTGATGTTTTCAACAGAATGTTATCTCTTGCTTGGGATAATGGTCTGGGGGCTTTCCTTCTTTTAGAGGCATTCTTAACTTACAATATGCCGATGATACCATTCTTTTCTCCTCTTGTGATGGTATTAAACTCAGAAATCTCAAATTGATTCTTTACTGCTTTGAGAGTATCTCAGGAATGTTAATTAACATCTCTAAATCTTCTGCTATTTGGTTGGATGGAGATGTGAATAGACAATATGAAATTTCAGCATTTTTTAGTTGCCTTAGAGGTTCCTTTCCTTTATCATATCTTTGTTGGGTTTATGTCTTGCATACTATGTTGGATAAAAAGACGATGAGACGATGAAGGAATCGAAACGATCGGAGACGGAGTGAAAGCAATGGAAACAGTCAGCAGCAATAGCAGCCGGTGGAGTTGCGGTCGACCGTACTTGGGGTGCGGTCGACCGCCCAGAGTTCCCGAGAGGAAGACGGTCGACCGACCTTGTGGTGCAGTCGACTGAACGCAGCGCTGATGGATTATTTGGGTCGGATCTTGGTAATTCGTGAGAAGCCCAACTTGCTCTTCAAGTCCGATCTTAGGCTCTTATCGTAGAGTTATCTTTTCAGGAATATCCAATGGTTATTGTATCCAGATATCAAACTAGGTTTTCTCTAAATCTCTATATATTATTGTTATTGGCCTCCATTGAGAGCCAAGAAAGAGTACTTCATTGAAGGAGAGATTGAGTGATTCTCTAATTGTAAACAAGTAGTACTTGCTGGTGAGGCTTGAGAGAGGATCGTGGTGAGAATTGTAATATTCTTGTATCCTCTCTAGTTGAATAACATCTTGGGTTTCTTCTCCTCCGGATTAAGGCGAAAGCCCCAACCGGGACAAATTTGTGTGTGCTTTGGTGTGTTTGGTATGATCGCATATGTGTTTGGTGGTTTGTGTTGATTGCATCGAATAACTCAACAAGATCCTAAGAGGGATTTTAGGTAGAAATCCCTAACAATTGGTATCATAGCTTTGGGTTAAAGGGTTTGTTCGAGTTCCTTGGAGAAGATGGTAGATTAGATCACGAAGATCAAGCGGTTCAAAGGCAATATCAACTTTGATCTCTTGAAGGTGGACATACATGAAGCATCGGTTCAATAGGACTTGGATCTACTCCCAGAAGAAGATAAAGGGAGACCAATCAACACAAAGCAGGAGAATTGGGAGGAGATTTATTCAGAAGCCTTGGGTTTAATCCAGTTGTCATCAACGAGCGAAGTCAGGTATAGGAGAAGCACGATGAGTCTTTGGGCAAGATTCAGAACTGACTACTCGGGATCGTCATCACAAGGTCGGATGTACCAGCGAAGAAAGTTGTGGGGTTTCTCAATGAAGAAAAGTACCGCTCTTCTAGATCATGAAGTGGAGTTCAATATGGAGTTATCTGAACTGAAGGCGTTCAACGCATATGATCTAAAAGTTTCCAACTTGATATATTCACCACCACATCCATCCAACATGATAACCGTGCTGAATAAGATATCTTCCAAGGAGAAGTTTTTCATAGCAGGTATGATCGAGGGGTTGGAGGAGGATGCACTTAGGAAGGAGAGTCAATAATTGGCATCAACTTCTGCGAGTTGCTTGGAGGTGGATTGTACTTTGATTGGAAGGGCAAGTGTATGTAGAGGTAAGGTCTGTGACCACCAGTGCAAAGGAATTGAGCATTACATGAGAGACTGTTGCAAGTGGTTGAGTCAGAGGGGCGCCAAATCCAGTATCGCTGAATCAGGTGATGGCTTAAACAGTGCTTTTGTTTCAAGTTCTTTATATGTGACTTCCGGTTGTTCTTTTGATTCGGTTAGTTCTTCTTAAGTTTGCTCCGAGAAGGAGATGGTTTCTACTTACAAATTTGCATCATGTTGTCGTATGAGAACGAAGGTTGATAAGATTTCTGAAGTAATTGTTTCTACTTATAAGTATGCCTCATGTCGTTGTGTGGGAACGAAGACTGACAAGACTTATGAAGTATGGGGTGAGAAAACTAATGAGTTGAAGATGATAAACGGAAGGGGACACACACTAAAGGAGGACATGTATATTCCTTTGATGAAGCGAAGCCTTATATCCATGAGAACTCTAGAAGCTCGGGACTGTAGGTACACAGATCCAGGTGGAGTTCGTTAAGTTTGGAAAAGTTATCGCAAGGTGATGAAGGGTGAAAGAGGGATTGAGCAGGGTCAGCACAACCTCTACCAGCTTTGGAGGAACAGGAAATCCTGGCCAAGTGGTTTGAAGCTCATTGTTCCTAAAACACCATCTAGTATGTCGTCACTAGAATCATCTGAGCGAGACTGCGACGTTCGAATATCGTCGGAAGGTGGAGAGAGCCTTGAGGTAGGTGGAGTTCGTGTGGAGGGTGGCATCTCCATGATTACATCTACTGGAGTGTGCCCTCGAAGGGAACATACAGCGGGAGAAAAACAGTGGGGATAGATTCAACTAGCAGAGGAAGCCATCGAAACGAGTTGTTTGCAAGAAGAGAAGGAAAAGAGTCTAGAAGAAAGATTTGGGATTTCCATAGTAAGCCTCCCTCTATTTCTTCCTCCTTTTGGAAAGGGATCTGGAAGGTAGTTGACCATTTTAAATGTGGGATTCAGAAAATTTGCGGGGATGGTAAAACTGTTAGCTTTTGGACTTATATTTGGATTGTGAATTGTTTTCTTGCTTCTTCTTTTCCTGATCTTTTTTAAATTGCTTCATACCCTAATGCTACTGTTTTTTCTCTGTATCATTCTAATAGTTTTGGTAAAGTCTGGAATATTGGTTTCAGAAGAAGTCTCTCTTTCTCAAACTCATAATTTTAATGAGCTCCTTCATCTCAGCAATTATGATTGGAAGATTCGTTATGACTTTAGATGGAGATGGAATAAGAATGGTACATTCACTAGTTAAGCCTTTCTATATGTTTCTTAATACTGGGGGTAAAATTTGTCCTTTTTACAATAATATTTGGCAAAATATTGCTCCTTTGAATGCGAGGATTCTTATTTGGCTTTCTGTTAATAATAAACTTATTACTGATGATAATCTTAACAAGAGGAATTTAGACATGGGTTAGAGATGTGTTCTTTGCTCCACTGGGAATGAGTCTTCTTCTCATTTATTCCTTAAATGCAGTTTTGTGAGACAAATTTGGATTTTATTGAAAAAGGCTTGGAATATCAAAGGCTTCCCCTCCTCAGTTAAATCACGGTGGTCTGTTTGGAGAAAGAAGAGAATTAAACCTAAGTTAAGGACTCGATGAGATATTATTATGATAGCCATGATTTAGGTTATTTGGAAGGAGAGAAACCAAAGGAATTTTTGTAAGAAGTCATCTAATATTTCTTCTATTCTGGAATCTGTATACTACTTTGCCAGCTCTTGGTCTGATATTCTTCCTTCTAACAAAAATAAGAAAGTGGATTTCAATAATATTAATGTGGTTATTCAACATTTTATTTCTTCTTTATCCATTACAACCAATAATTCAGCAGTTGGTCTTAGTTGTGAAGGGTCACAGGGTGCAGGTCCTTCATCTCATACACCAGTGGTTGATATTACTGATAATGTTAAGGTTGTGGCTGCTAAAGGTGGTGAAGATATTGTTGATAACTTCAATTCTACTAATGTTGTCTCTGCTGAAGTTGATGGTCATGCTGCGGTCATGCTGATGAGGTAGATCCTGTTTCTTCCCCTCTGGATTCGATTGCGGCTTTGTCCCCCCATCAACAAGAGTATATTTCGGGAATTCTGCTCGTGACTTCTCTTCAGACTGCTTATGATAGGAATGAAATCACTAATGATGGGAATCATCTTATTGTCTTAGATCCGTGGCTCTTCTCTTTGGGATTCTGTATTTGTGTGGTACTCTGTTGTTTCTATATGTTGATACTTTCTTTCCTGGCTGGTGGCTATTTTGTTTGTTGTGGCTATATGCTACACTATGCTTCAGTGACGATGTTAGTTGTATGAATTATTTTCTGGTTTTTATGGCATTTGGCTAGAATTAGGATTCTATCTTTTGTTAAAAAAAAACATTTTCCGATGTTGGACTAAACTAAGCACTACTTTAATACACCCAAGTAACAAAAGCTATCAAAATAGGATCGATTGCCCTAACTAGGACAACTCAAATGGTAGCTTGTGTGCTCATCAATAGTAAGAGGTAGGAGCTAGATGTAACGAGAATGTCTACAGTAAGACCAAAGTTTGCTTTCTAGTTTTTTTGTATCCTCCACAATAAGAAGACTTAAGAAGCTCGTAAGCCAACGAAAAAAGTATGATTCTTCACAGATTCTTGGAGAATGATACTATCTTCAACTTGATCCATTTTAATTTTGAGCAGGGTTTCTAATTTCTAAATTATGTGTTTATCCAATGAGCTTTTCTTTTAATATTTTCAAAGTCAACTCGACCTTTACCTGGATGCTGCCATTTGCAACAAATTGGACATCTATGAGAATTAATGTGAGTAAAACTAATATTTTATGCATTAGCCACCCAAAAAGAAAAAAGTGAGAGTGAAAGCAAGCAATTTATTGAACTACGGTTAGGATGATAGTGTGAATCTGAAAATCTGAGTTATAAATCATTTGAGTTGTATATATATTTTTTTTTAAGAAACAACCACCAAAGCCCAGATTAGTAGTGGAACTGAACTCTAGGTGATTGCTTTCATCAAGATGCTTTGCCATGACTGCAGAGCATCACAATTCTATAAATCTTGGTAAATAAAAAGGACAAAAAACCTCAAGACAATCATTAGATATGTTTAATCAAAAAAAAAATCATTAGATATGTTCTTACAGTGTGAAGGATTCCTTTCGTAGTAACATCAAAGGCGCCAGAAGTTCCATTGGTAGCATTTATCCAATCAACAATTCTCTGCCTGTGTGAATCTTGATTATGATCCATTTCACCATATGTATAACTAAGAGAGTCCCAGTACTCGCCTACTGAAAAATATGGTTCACTTGCTTCCAAGTAGTCTTTAACATAACCACCCCAGAATCCACGAACGAAGTCTAACCTCCATCCATCATACCCAACTTCTTTTCTGTGAGCAATCATATGCAAGTAAAAGAAGAGAGAGAATATACATAAGCAGCATAGCAGTGCAATGATTTAGCACGAATTTCCAAAACAAGTTGAGACAAGTACAGATGAGTTCTAAGATGTGAGGACTGTTAAATCTAAGGCATTCAAATTCAAATTTTAAGTTCAGCAAAATAAAGCAAATAAGTCTGCAATACCTGGCTAAGCAACTAAAAATCTTTTGTCATGAGAAACTATTTATTTCAGGAACTGTATTTAATAGAAAGGCCTGACATCGGTAAAAACTGATTGTCATAAGGCCACAACAGAACATGAAAATATCATCAGAACTACTAACTTGTTGGTATAGAGGTACCAGTGAGGGAAATGCTAGAAAAGAAAATTCCCTGCAACTTTTTCTCTATGGATTGTGTGTAGGAGGGAGAGAGAAGAAGAGGGCCATATGACCGCTGTTGTCCTGAGACAAAAACTTCGGGGAAAAGGAGGGTGCCATACACACCACTTTTCCAACAAACTCTTTTACCAACCAAACAAGATTGTGAAAAGCAAATTTCCTTGAACATTTTCTTCGAGTATCTAAACTTCCTTATAGTAATAATCCCCTTTGGATTTTGTTCCTAGATTTAAGTTGAACAAGTACATATTTGGATCTATGTAGAATCACTACATCATTTCTACTCAAAAATTCTTAAAATTAACACTAACACATGAATTTGTAAGTTTGACTTTACGATAACTAAAAATTATTAAAAGATAATAATTTTCCATGAGATTAGAGATTTATATAAATGAGAATTCAAAATTTTAAGACAAAGTGTTATAAAAGAGTTATGATCTAAACGTTCATATTGGGTAATCAAAATCTGATATTTGTAATATAATTAGAGAATCGGATTTCTCTCATTAAGGGATTTGAATCTTTTGATACTTTTATTGACTTCAATGATGTTATTATTACTTACATAAAATATCTTAACCAAATGGAAAAAATTCTAAGGAAAATGTGAAATGGTTGAATGGCCCTGGCCACCGTAGGGACCCGTAAGGGCTTCATCCCTGCAGACAACACATCATATTTTCTAAATATCTTCAACCTTTCAATGGATAGAAAGCGTGATATCAAACTTCAGAGGATACCAAGATGCATTGCCCAACCGATATTCCCGATATGTCAATAATGACAGTAGATACCCGATAATTCAAGTGAGTTTTGAAACCATGACAAAAAAAGTGTTGTGCCATCAATGTAAGCCTCACAAGTCATGAGTAGCACCACTAGTCAGGCAAAATTATACACAACATTTTATTTATGTGAATCCAATACTGATGCTATTTTGACAGCCAGTAAAAAGTATTATGTAAGACTTAAATCCTTGTGCTTAGTTGACCCACTTTGACGGATAAAGATTTTACTACTTTAAAGTTTCATAAAAACATCAATAATTATCATACCTCAACCAGCAAAGCCAATCTTTCAGATCGTTCCTCACAAATTCTTGCGAGTGGTCAATGTTTGGAGCAGCATGGAAATGGTCTCCACTACTTTTGTTTCCCCTGCCCTAGAGAGAAAAAAATCTACGACCTAAGAAAGAATGAATATAAATAGGAAAATGGACAAGGATGAAAAGGAGTATAATTTATTTGAAACTGAATAACTAGGTTTAAAAACCTGGTACCTGCTGAGTTCAGCCTCCTAATCTAGTACAAATTTGATTTATAGCTTAGTCAGGTGGATACTTGATTGTCATTTATTGATAAATCAATAAGTAAATGAAACTGTCAATAATTAGAAATTTTATTAGCTTATACATTGTTAGCTATGTTATAACTAGATTAATTGTTTAAAATTTAATTGATCTGTAATTGTTAGTTAACTCTTGTTTATAGGTGCACATATGATCTACTTGTAGTCATAGTGCTTAACATAACTATTCCATCAATAATAAATCATATGTGCCCATCAAAAGATTGCAGTAATTATGCATTATCGGAACATTTTACTTTCTTTTTTTCCCTTCTTCAACAAAAACACACACACACATATTTTACATTTTCCCAAAATTCTCAAAATTATGTTCTTCACATTTTCATTTTTGAATTCTGGTATTCTTCACACAGTAGAGCATTGCACTACAAAGTTTATCCATTTACCTGAAAATGAGGATCATCAGCAACAATAGCCCGGTCATCCCAATTCAAACGACCACCAAATAAATTCCAGATACCATTGCTATTTCTAAAGTGGGCACATCGATGGTTTAAAACTACATCACCAAGGACTTTCATGTCCACTTCATGAAACCTCTTCACAAGGCTTTTCAGTTCTTCTACGTTACCGTACCTGATAAATTCAATAACAAAGAAAAATTATTATTCTTGTTTTCCATATTCAAAAGCTTCCACTGCATTGTGACAATTGAAGTTTTTAAATATGAGAGAGCAACTTATTTGTGTACTAGATTTGCCCGTGGGCACGTGCCTACGGCACGTCTTCAGAACGATACAACATATGAAAAGCCTTGCAAATAGTAAATCAACAATTATGCAGCTCAAGTTTGATTAGTATGACAATAATTAGTTGTAAAAAAAAGTCTATGTTTTCATACATATACATATACATATATATATATATATATATATATATAGAGAGAGAGAGAGAGAGAGAGAGAGAGAGAGAGAGAGAGAGAGAGAGAGAGAGAGAGAATTAAATAAATTAAGGAGTTGTTTTGGGGGGATTTGAATTGGGGAGGGAATGTGTTTTGTGAAGTTAGATATGGGCCTTTGATTTTGGGGGGATTGAAGGAGAGTCACTTGATAGCTTTCTTTGTGTTTTATTGTATATATATATATATATATAGAGAGAGAGAGAGAGAGAGAGAGAGAGAGAGAGAGAGAATTAAATAAATTAAGGAGTTGTTTTGGGGGGATTTGAATTGGGGAGGGAATGTGTTTTGTGAAGTTAGATATGGGCCTTTGATTTTGGGGGGGATTGAAGGAGAGTCACTTGATAGCTTTCTTTGTGTTTTATTGTATAGATTAGAGGGGGAATAATCTAAATAAATAATTAAATATACTATAAGGACAGTGAACAATATAAACAACTACTAAAGAGTTTTGAAATCTGATCCATGGAGACCAAAAGATGAAGGTGCTACAGGAATTTTCCATTGCCTCATGATTTGTTGTTGGTTATTATCCAATACAAGAATGATTTTACATGACTCACAAGTACCTTGCTAAAATGTCAGCTATCAAACGCAATTCACCTTCTATTCCAGCTTGGCACTAAGCACAGCTTTGGTGAACTTGCTTGGGAAAAGTGAATGTGACAGTTGGCACACTTGTATTTCCATAATATGATTACTAACATTAATTTATAAGCTCGATGTCAAGATTCATATTTATGTGAATACAATACAAGGATGAAGAGGCTTCACGGGCGCAGCACCCTCGACCTATTCTCAAACAAGTATGCCAACTAAAAAAAGGATGAGATTTCTTAGACAAAAAAAAATTCAAATTAATGACAAGAAATATACTTTCAATTTAACAGTATATGATTTAATCACTTAATTTGTGCAGTTCAAACATATTGGCAAGTCAAGTAGTAAGAACATTACATTTATGAGAAACTTGTATTTCTCAAAAACATATATTAAATATAGAGAACAAAAAACCATAAAACCAGAATGACTGTAGCTGGGTTGGCAAGTCTTGTCAGTTCAAAGGAAATTGCCAAAATTTTCAGATCATTTTATTTATCTTCTATACTCAGCTAATGAAAGTTTCCCAAGTAACCTATACCTGGAATTTAGATTGTATAAATCCTTAGGCATGTATCCTTCAGGTGATACTGATTCAGTTGGTGGCGGTAACCATATGACGGTGAAACCCAATGAAGATAATTCACTGGCTTTCGAATTGAGCTCAGAATACCATTTCCCAGACTTGTGAGATTCCCAGTTAAATCCTTGGCAAAGAATTTCATACCCCGAGCCTGTTCCTGAACATGCTTGTACAGTGGGTATCAATTGCTTGGCATCTGGAATAGATTCCTCTACAAAAGTAGGAGTCGAGCTTCTGAAGATTCTATAAGCTTCTGCAGCTAACTTTTCAATTTCTTGTAGGATATTCTCCTGTGTTTCTTTATTTTTTATCCCTTTCCCTCTCTCAGAGGATATATCAGTTACTAAATTTCTGATCTCATTGACAATCTCATCAGTAAATGCAGGACAAACAACTTGTTCAGATTCGATAGTTTTAGAACTTTCCTCACAAACATTAACTTCAGAAATTTCATTCTCAGAAGACTCTAAGGCAATTTGATCTTGAACAGTTTTCATGTCTTCCAGTTTTATACTGTGTAATTGTTCATTTGCAGTTCCAATCCTACTGGTTTGAGTTGGGAAATTATTCGCACTTGTGAGAGGGATATCGAAATCAGCTCCCAAATTACTCAACCATGCATGTTCACTAAGCTTGAGCACAAAAAGCACACCTGAAAATTCCTTTTCCACAGAAAATACTCCCCAACTACCCAAACCATCTGCTTTTGGCTGCAATGCAAAGGATCTCCATAAAGTGAGCATAGCAAAGAGAGAACCAAGTTCTTCACTTAGTACATCTCAAGCAGAAAATTCGAAAACTCATAGATTAGGCTTCCGTTGAAACTCCATATCAAAGTGAAATCAATTGCTAGATAAGGGATCAGATTAGGTAGTTTACAAATGCATCCAGCTAATTTACACTCATATTTACATGAAATCCCAGCAGTTAACTAGAAGCACTAACCTAAGAATGTCATACATGTTAACCTATGCTTCCAAATTTACTTCAACTTGTTGATTAAGTAAGCATGAAGTCTCCAAATTTTGAAATGACTACAAATCATACGCAGAAAAGATCAAGACCTCATTGTAAGGTACACAATCAGGTTGACCACCTTAACCTTGCAACTTGTTCATAACTTATGTTCTTTTACATTTTCCTTTTTGTAGGGTGCCTAGGCCAAAACTTATAACGACTGACATCTGCCCCATTTAGAAAAATTGATAGGATGGTAGTTAGGGGGTGCAAAAAGGACTAGAGGTCAAGCCGTCAAGGTTCTAAATTTCTGTTTTCGATATTGAGGGGGTTTAAAGTTCTACATGCCGGATATCAGATGTCGGGAAATTTCAGGGTTATTTGAAAATATCGGAGTGCATGTCAGATAAAAGTAATATCATATAACTTAACACTATCCATCGTAATATCATATATGCAATTCAAGTAATATTTATTACAATTCAAATTTGTCAGGCATAATCAAAACGTGTGCAGAAAGAATGGAAGACAGTATAAATTCCTTAGTACGGCATTTGTATATTATACAAATGAGTAAAATATATCTATGATTCATCACACAACCACATAGAAGTATAACTAAATCACACTATAAGTAGAACCTTAAAAGTAAAACATGCAAGTCGTAGCTACTTATCTTATCCTTGTCACATTGATCACTTATGCACCCTCCCATAACTCTTAAATTATTTTATAGGGAATTACTGCTTCAGGATCAGATATGGTCTAGATGTGTTTAAGTTGCCGACCTACCCAAAATTGCAACTAGAAGAATCAACTAGAAATTGGGTAATTTTGGACGAAATTGTATGGCCGAAATTTTGGCCATGACTTCGGATTTATCCTGAAATTTTGGGAACTCCCCCTAAAATGACAAAAGAAATTTAGTATGGTTTCTGTTAAAATATAAATATTAAAACCCTCACCCCTATCACAACTTCGGAGTTTTGGTCTATTGGTAGGGCCTTTTACATGGTATCAGAGCAACCCAAGTTCGAATCTCACTGGCTACGCAATTTAAATGCGGATTTAAAAAAAATACCGCTGCGTATAGTCCAGCTCTTGGCCCACAAAAATGGCCCTCAACCTGCCGAGGCATGTTAGAATATAAATATTAAAACTCTCACTCTTATCACAACTTTGGAGTTTTGGTCTGTTGGTAGGGTCTTTTACAGTTTCATTGTCCCCAAGCCTCCAAAACTGAAATCTTTGACTAAATTTCAGCCATATAGGCCAACATTTAAAACAATGCTAGGAGTAGACCCAAACAAACCGGGGATGGAGCTATTAATAGGAATTTAAAAATAGTTAATTTGACAAAAGAGGTGGCCCTCAATGAACTTGAGGAGAAAGATTCCTGTAGAGGACCCCAAAATTTTGGGATACAGGCTTTGCTGCTGTTGTTGTTGACTAGGCCATAACTTGGTATGAGATGGATCAAAACTCGAGAGTTTTGCACAGCAAATGAGGCATTGGCTCTACATCATAGATGCACCCACGTCCAATTAAAGGCAGTAGAAAAAATTAACATCCAAATTCATCCAAAATTCCCAGTGATAACTTACCACAGAATATAGGCAGGTTCTTAGTCAAACCCAAACAGAATAAGGAATCAAAGTTTTCTCACAGCTCACCTGCAGTAAAGTTTGCAACGCCTTTTGCCTAAAAGTTTTGGTTGATGGAGGATGTGGGGCTGAGGGGATTTCCCATAGTTTCTTCTCGTCTCTACAAACACCCCAGTGAACAACTACATCGCCACGTATATCAGTGTCAAAATGAACAAGTTTATTATCTGTCTGGTTGCTTGTCTTCACGGTAACTGCCATGAAATTATGGACCAATTCCTCCTTTGAAATAGAATATTCTTCATAAAATCCTGTATACTGCTTATCTTTTGCATCAACAACGACATCTTGTGGTTTAGATCGAGAGCCATCAGATTTAAGCAGCAAGCTAGAAATCTGAGCCAGAGCTCCTGAAAACAAAGTAACGAAGATGTTTGACGGGCATCCAAGTCAGAAGCTACATAAATGAGAAGGAAAACAAATATGCATCAAATATGATGTCAAAGGGAAAGGGTAAGAAGCGGAGATTGAAGATTAAAAAGTTCTCCAACACTATCAAAAAGAAAGTTGAAAATGGCTAAATTGATATACTATATGGGAAGGCAGAAATGCACTGCAATTTCACCATTATGTGATTGCTATAGTCCAAATGGACTAACGATTGCTAGATCAACCATTTTATTGTCTTACAACATATATCATAAACTTCTTAAGAAGTTCTTGTATAAATTTCATCTGAATTTTCTACATCTTTTTTATACATATATATAAACCTAAAATCATTGATCAAGAGGCTAAACTAAAGACGAAAATAATTTTCTGACACAAATTTTGATAGTCAAGTTATATTACAAACATGTACCATAACTTCCCAGCTTCTGTGAATTTGAATAGTTTAGTTGAGCACAGAAAGTCATCCTATGCACACTTACAAAAATATCCATCAGCATATATTTGCTGATCTGAACTAAAAATGTGCTCCAACTTCATCGGAGTCAGGGTTGAGTAATGATTTAGTACTCATAAAAGTGTACAACTTTGCAATTTGCTTGAATATTGTAAGAACTTGTAAAATAATTCTAAGAACATATAGAAAAGAAACTCTTTTAATCCTACATAACAGTTTATATAATTCTTACACAACAGGATCTATAGCTCTTTGATATAAGAGGCATGCATCGCTAAGCATCCTTGATAGCTCAAGATATACCTTTTTCTATCTCTTCTTCTTCCCTCTCTGCACCACCATGGCCAGTTTTTCTCCAAGGTCACCATCTGAGGACCCATTCTCTTCATGCCTTACCTTAGGTCAATCTCCCATTTGACAGCTGTCATAATCCCTCTTCTCCCCCTCTGCTTCCCTGTCATTGCTTCCACCCAAAGCAAGAAGCCCGAAAAAAGCCCCCCCCCCCCCCCCCCCCCCGGTCACTATCCTTATCTTCTTCGCAGAGTTAGCAAAATTTTACTACTACTCGATTTACACTCAGGAAGTAACATATCTAACATCTCAAAATTGCTTGTGTCCACATGGGTTTTTCTCTCTATCATTGCAGTTCTCTTTGTCAACTAAAGAAATTATGCTAATTTCTGTCCTCACATCACATAGAATAATTGAGTGCGAACTAAGGTGGACCAAATGACATCAAATCCTAATTCCCTAGTAGATGAAATCCAAATAGGATGTATGTCCTAAATGTTATAGCACTACAAAATACAATGTAACAAAATACAGTGCATTCTAGAAGCTCTGTTTTGTGGCGAGGACAGAACGCTGGAAGGGTGTAGGCAGAGGAGAACATGGTGTGCAGGTTGAAAATCTTGCTGAGGGTGCGTAGCCATGCCCTATGCAAAACAACCAAGAAGAGAAAGAAAGAATGGAAGAAAAAGAAAAAAGATTTCCTATGCATTACATTACTTTAGCAGCTTAGCCTATCATGTCCAAGAGGTATAATCTTGGTTTATAAGAAATCTTATATATCATGGTCCATAAACAAATAATGAGAAACTGTTGACTTCAAGAGTCGCTGGCTTTCGAATTAGTTTGGGAACTTGTATAGCTTACGGAGTATTTTTTAACATAATTGTAAAAATCTACTTCTAACAGTAAATAATACCTGGCAATATGCTGAAGCTCTGTTTATCATCAATCTTTTCATTTGTCAAAGGAATTATAAAATCCCTACCCTTGTGTTGAAACCATACTCCTGTTTCCTCTTCCTGATGCAGAAAAATTGTAGTACAGTTAGCACTCCTAATTCCCTGAAGTGCACTATTTGTAAGCTGTAAAGAGCTAAACAAATCACTGCACAGAACAATTATATGCAAATATAGCATATCCGAGAATCATTTGATTTCATGACAGGAGTTACAAAAATTCAATAATAACTCTTTCTTATTCATTTCTAGTTTAACCCATTTTGCTTTACTCCAACTAAAAAGTTTAGTAGCCTGACTAACCTGCGACCTACACTACCAGTAATCTTCCTAGTAGTTCCTATCAACTACTTCATGACATTGTTCACAAAAAATAGAATTAAAAAATAGCTTCATGACCTTTGGCATGAGCAGAGCAAGTTAAACCAGAGAGCCACCCACTACACCAAAAAGGAGAATAAAGGCATTGAGTCATCGACAAAGGCAAAATTTCAAAATGATGCAAAATTCAAAACATAAGAACTTTATACCTTCAGGACAAAATGAATGGCCGCTATAGTGTTGTTGCTAACAAAATTAATCTGCAGCTCATGAAGATACTTCCCTTCAAATTTAGATGAAGATTGCTTTAATGGCGTTTCTACTGCATAATCCTGGAGTGATTCAAATGCATTTGTTTAAGAAAAAAAAATACAAATTGCAGAGGAATAAAGAAAACAAGAAAACAAAGAGATCAACACCTTGATGGGCATAGAACCAGGAGGTCTCATTTCTGCAGGAGGTTGATCCCATTCACTGCAATACTTACCAAGGATCGTCAAAAATATATAAAAAGTTTCTTTTCTTTTCTTTTCTTTTTTTTTTTTGGGGGGGGGGGGGGGGGGGGGGGGGGGGTAGGGGCGCGCTTGGTTGAATATGATATTTGAAGAGAAATGTAGGAAATGAGAGAGTAAAACAAGTTCCACAAATTCTAATAAAATGGAAAATAAAGTTCCCTGCAAATAGGTAATACTTGTTTTAAAATAATTTTCTAAAAAGTGGGGGAAATGTTTCATTCTCAGCATATTATGCATTACAGGAGACACAACTTTTAAACATAGAAAAAAATTAACCGTCACAAGTCACTGTACCTTCCAACAGGTTTAAATCAAATAAATAGCGAATATGGATATTGGACATGTCAAACGTACAGTACTAATTCAAAATTGTCTGAAATAACATTTTTTATGTAAAACCATGCAACAGAGACATGAATCCTGCCACACAAAAAACAAGTAACTTGAATGCATGGTACCTTCCAAGATCATCAGAATAACTGATTCCCCAATGCAGAACCCACTTCCCTTCCAAATCACAACCCACAACCAAATTCCATTGTGATCCCTCTTTCTCCGCCCGCTCCAACCTCACCTTAACTTTCCCTTCTACCTAACGGTAAAAACAAAACACCGACAGTCAATCTATACCACTACTCAATGTACGGGGTCTGGAATATCACAAAAAGATTATGTCTGTCAAGTTGAGAAAGAAAAAAAAAATTAACTAGTAGTACTATGGTTACAACCATTGCATTCAAACTATATTCCATTTCCTAATCTGGTACAATCTCCAGTACATTGCATTCATGCCTAGAAATATAAGAGTTAGTGGATGTTGTGCGACATCAGGGTAGTGGAATAAAATTTGTGCACGAAGTTTGTGCACACATCATTACATAACTTAAATTCTATTAATTTGTCAATGTATTTTTCTTTTTCCTTTTTTCTATTTGACAAATTTCCCTTTTTGCTTTATGTCAATATTTTCTAGACAACCAAAACTTCGAAGTAGCTGAAAGTGTTGAGGGTTTAAGGGTTTAGTACTTATATTCTAACACTTCCCTACACGTTAAAGGCCATCTTTGTGGGCCAAGACCTCTATTGTAGTAGCAAAGTTTTTTCATATTATTTATTTATTTTAATCTCCTTGTTAATATTGCACAGCTAGTGGGATTTCAAACATGGATTGCTCTAATCACCTTTTTTTCAAAAAAAAACATGGATTGCTCTAATGCCATTTTTATTTTTTAAATACCAACATACCAAAACTCCGAACTCCGAAGTTGTGGTAAAGGGTTGAGCTGGTATTTATATTCTAACACGAAATATTTTATACTATAAATGTGGAATTTTTCACCAAACTATCCCTCTTTTTGTAAGTATGTACCAAATTATCCCTGTTTGAAAATTTAATACCAAAAAGTCCTTATCGCTAACTGAGTTAGCGCCTGATGTAAAACTAACCCTAAAATAGAGAATTTTCAAGAATCTTAATGGGTTAATTTTACCAACACATTATGCGGATTAAAGTTAGGAATTTTAAACAATTAATTGGTTGGATGGATTTTCAAGAACTGAATCATGTTAACAATCCCAATTAATAATTCAACCCTACAATCAATAATTAAATTCCTAAGTGTTTTAGCAAGTAATAGGTCCAATATTGATTCGTACTCTACTCAAGCATGTGGAACACTCAATCTCAGTTATTTTTGTGGACGACAGGCAAATCAGATAATATAATAGATAATAGGGCAGTAGAACATAAATATTTAAAAAGTGGAAAGAGTATACTGAGGGTTCGAAGAACAATTGCGTAGATCTCTGGTAGAACACAACAATGGCTGACCACGACAAATCAGCAACCACAGTATCAGGGAGACAGCCGCAATCCAAACCAGCAATGGCAACAGCAAGAGTGAAGGGGCAATAGGGCGCGACGAACCTGGGCTGGCGTCGGCCTGGGAGGGGTCCAGTGAATGGGGTTGGGTCTTAGGGTGTCGACGAAGGAGAGGGGTGGGACGGAGGCGTGGAGGTGGGGTAGCTTGGGCGAGTTGTTTTGTGGTGGAAGTGAGAGGGGGTGGTCGATGGGGGTGAGAGTGGGACTGGGGAAGAAAAGAGGAGTGTGTTTCTCTGGTGATCGGGATTTGGGGTAGAGGAAGAAGATGATGAAGAAGGGTTGTGACTGGCGGCCGGTGTAGGAGTAGGGGATTAGGGTTTTGAGTTAGGGATTTGGAAAATTAGGGTTTGGGTAATTTTAGTTGGAGATTTTTTTAATTTGGAATAGATTTTAGAGTTTATCACAAACCCTAAAATTGTATTAGGATTTACACAAACCCTAAAATTTGGATCTCACTTATATCACACAAAGAGAGAGAGGAAGAGCAAAAACTCAACACAATTTTTTTAATCAAGAATAGCATACTTTCTCATTAATCTCAAGGCCTATAAATAGGCTCAAAACAAATCTTGATACAAATCTCAAAAGATTCTAAAAATCTCAAAAATATAAAAAAGATTACATAAGGCTATAATTACCAAAAACAAATATGGTACTGAAATAAAATCCTAAACTAAATAAAATAGATGTCCTCATCATTCTTTCCGGGTGGGAGAGAGCTCGACCCAGTCGAGTCAAAACCAGTGATCCTGTCATGGTGCTCCAAAAGATCTGGATCCAGTTGCGGGAGCTCCTCACGATCACTGCAACTATCATCCAACTTCGGTTTGTTCTTCCACCTCACCAAATATTTGTGCATACCACCATCTCTTGTAGAGATTATCTGATCATCTAAAATATTATTCAATTCTTCTGTCGGTGGATAAATAGTATCAGGTAGAGGAGTAAATGTGGGAATCTCACCATTAGGCTGTATGGTAGGCTCATCTATAAGAAAATTTCTATGGTTGAATTTTGAGCCTTCATAAAGTACTAGATCCTCAATATTGAAAGTCTTACTTATGCCAAAGCCTTCAGGAAGGTCAACGACATAGATATTATCATTGATTGCCTGTAGAATCTTAAATGGGCCTGCACCACGTATATTCAAGTTCTTAATGGATCCAGATGGAAACTGTTCCGGACGAATCCGAACCATCACTTCGTCACCAATATCAAAAGTTATAAATTTCCTTCTAGTATCTGCTATTAACTTGTAGTTAAAATTATTCTCATTAAGTTTCTTGAAAATTTCTCTATGCAAATCATGAATGTTATATGCAAATGTGGGTGCAGGCTCTGTGACTTTGTGATGTTCTAACACAGGGATAAAATCTATGGGTTGCCAAGTGACTTGGGAAGGAATGGGTGACTCAGGTATACTCAATGGAGGTGACTGGACCGGCTAAATATAATTGAGAGACTGGTCATCCTTTTTTTTCATCAAAGTCATCACTTATATTAGGTTCATAGGTAAACTCATTGTCGGGCTCATCGGCGATGACTACGGTACCCTCTACTATATTGATCCTACTTGGGCTGGGACAGTTCCCAGCAACATGGC
The DNA here is from genome assembly GCA_017893485.1 of Hemerocallis citrina. Taxonomy (NCBI): domain Eukaryota; kingdom Viridiplantae; phylum Streptophyta; class Magnoliopsida; order Asparagales; family Asphodelaceae; genus Hemerocallis; species Hemerocallis citrina. The sequence continues at coordinate 32,539,946 of CM030361.1, read as the reverse complement.
CATATCCCGTACATTTATAGCACTTAATGAGATGATCAATCTTAGAATAGTCTCTTTCAGTGTTCTTACCCGTATTGTCATTTCTAAGTGGATAGGAATATGAAGTATGTTTGTTTGGGTAAGACTTGTTAGGGTACTGAGGAGAGAAGTGCTCAGGTCTAGGTGGGTCAGTAGAGGTCATTCTAGAGGAATGATCTCTCGAGTCGCTGGACCTAGGATGAGAATTAGCTTTAAGGGAATCCATATCGAGGACTAGGGCGTAGGCTGCCATTATTGAGTCCACATTTTTATGGATTAGCTCGTTCCTAAGGTCAGCTCGTAGTCCAGCTCTGAACCTAGAGAGAGTTTGTTCTTCACTCTCTTTACCTAAAGCATTACACCGAATAAGGAAGTCATCAAACTTATCAATATATTCTTGTATGAATTTACTTTCTTGATAAAGTTGGTTCCACGAATCTAGCAATCGGGTGTAGAACGATAACGGTACATATCTTTCAGTGAGCTTCTCTTTCATGGCTTCCCAAGTGGCTATGGGTGTCAGGCCTCAACCTCTGAGGGCATGTTCAAGATTGGTCCAGTGTTGTTGAGCTTTCCCAGTTAATTTCATTGTGACAAATTTAACTTTTAGGGCTTCGCTCATGTCAAACCACACAAAGTAGTGGTCCATCGCACGGATCCAATCAAGATAAGCTTGGGGTTTCATGTGGCCTTCAAACTGGGAAACGTCAGCCTTAACGTTCTTCTTATAATGTTCGTCAGGATCACGTTCTTGACATTGATCGTCACGAACATTCCTTTGAGGGTTCTGACAATTGGCATGAAGCTCAGGGACAATGGTTTGATTTAACTCCACTTTCTCAAACCTCTGATTGATATTGGCAAGAGTTGCTTGGATGGCAGCTAGGATAGCGAAGATATCAGGGTTGTCCATTTCAGGTCGGGAAAATCTAGGGTTCCTAATTGGGTGATTTGGAAGGGATAAGAAAGGCTCTTCAGGATCTGTGATGGTGCTGCGAAGACGCATTCACCAAAAGTGGAAACTAGGGGTCGTGTGTCCCCTAATTTTTTTATATATTTTTTATATATTTTTTAAATGAATCTGAAATGACCTAAAATAAAAGAAAGAAAAATAAAAGACTATACGATCCTAAATGAATGCAAAAATTGATGCCTAAATGATGCAAGAACTAGGGTTTTAAGAACCTTCGCTCTGATATCAAAATGATGTAAAACTAACCCTAAAATAGAGAATTTTCAAGAATCTTAATGGGTTAATTTTACCAAAACGTTATGCGGATCAAAGTTAGGAATTTTAAACAATTAATTGGTTGGATGGATTTTCAAGAACTGAATCACGTTAATAATCCCAATTAATAATTCAACCCTACAATCAATAATTAAATCCCTAAGTGTTTTAGCAAGTAATAGGTCCAATATTGATTCGTACTCTACTCAAGCATGTGGAACACTCAATATCAGTTATTTTTGTGGACGACAGGCAAATCAGATAATATAATAGATAATAGGACAGTAGAACACAAATTTTTAAAAAGTGAAAAGAGTATATCGATGGTTCGAAGAACAATTGCGTAGATCTCTGGTAGAACACAGCAATGGCAGACCACGACAAATCAGCAACCACAGTATCAGGGAGACAGCCGCAATCCAAACCAGCAATGGCAACAGCAAGAGTGAAGGGGCAATAGGGCGCGACGAACCTAGGCTGGCGTCGGCTTGGGAGGGGTCCAGTGAAGGGGGTTGGGTTCTAGGGTGTCAACGAAGGAGAGGGGAGGGACGGAGGCGTGGAGGTGGGGCAGCTTGGGCGAGTTGTTTTGTGGTGGAAGTGAGAGGGGGTGGTCAACGGGGGTGAGGGAAAGGAGGGGCGAACTGTAGGGGGCGACGTCGATTTGGGGCTGGAGGTGAGGGTCGTGGATGATGGCGCGGAGGAGGAGCGGGACTGGGGAAGAAAAGAGGAGTGGGTTTCTCTGGTGATCGGGATTTGGGGTAGAGGAAGAAGATGATGAAGAAGGGTTGTGACTGGCGGCTGGTGTAGGAGTAGGGGATTAGGGTTTTGAGTTAGGGATTTGAGAAATTAGGGTTTGGGTGATTTTAGTTGGAAATTTTTTTAATTTGGGGTAGATTTTAGAGTTTATCACAAACCCTAAAATTGTATTAGGATTTATCACAAACCCTAAAATTTGGATCTCACTTGTATCACACAAAGAGAGAGAGAGGAAGAGCAAAAACTCAACACAATTTTTTTAATCAAGAATAGCATACTTTCTCATTAATCTCAAGGCCTATAAATAGGCTCAAAACAAATCTTGATACAAATCTCAAAAGATTCTAAAAATCTCAAAAATATAAAAAAGATTACATATGACTATAATTGTCAAAAACAAATATGGTACTGAAATAAAATCCTAAACTAAATAAAATAGATGTCCTTATCAGCGTCCCAGTGATATTCTCCGCGCTATCTCAGTTAGCGTGTGCCAGGGGATACCACTTTTTCCCTCAAGTAGGGGTGTGCGAAAAAACTCACCAAATATAGACATGCCAACTCCGTTAGTGCCCCTCTTTATACCACTCGCGCTAACGGGGTTAGCGTGATTGGTGGACAGTAGGGGTCACTACTCCTCAAGTAGGGGTGTACGCAAAAAAATTCCAAGTATAGACACGCTAACCCCATTAGCGCCCCTCTTTATACCAAGCGCGCTAACGGGGTTAGCGAGTGTCGATTGGATAACGCTCGCTATCTCACTCCTACACGACATAGCACGCTAACCCAGTTAGCGCGCCTGGTATAAAGAGGGGCGCTAACGGGGTTAGCGTGTCTATACTTGGGATTTTTTTGCGTACACCCCTACTTGAGGAGTAGTCTCCCCTACTGTCCACCTATTACGCTAACCCCGTTAGCGCGAGTGGTATAAAGAGGGGCACTAACGGAGTTAACGGCCCTGGTATTTGGTGAGTTTTTTCGTACACCCCTACTTGAGGGGAAAAGTGCTATCCCCTGGCGTATGCTAAGTGAGATAGCGCAGAGAATATCACTAGGGGTGCTAACTCAGTTAGCGATAGGGACTTTTTGGTATTAAATTTTCAAACAGGGATAGTTTGGTACATACTTACAAAAAGAGGGATAGTTTGGTAACAAAATCATAAATGTGCACCATACATGCCGACTCAACTACTATGATCTTAAAGATCCTTGTAAAACGAAAAGTGAACAAGAGATGTTACCTTCTTAGTGTGCTTCAAAGGGAAAGTCCGAGAAAACAAGATCTCCGAATCGGGGGCTTGAGAAAGAGAAGGAGTTTGCGCCAAATTGGCCCTAATAACGAGCAAACTTCTAGAAGGGCCTGATTTGGATGAAGCATTGGAAGTAGTGAGCGATCTACTGCTACTACTGCGATTAGAGATTGGGAGAAGGGGTTTGGATCTGATTGGGAAATTAGGGTTTGGGATTTGGGGAATGGAGAATAGTGGCTTCGATTGTAAGATTGACATTTGAGATTGAGAGAAGAAGAAGAGGAAGATGACAGATGCGAGAGAAATAGAGCGAGATGTACTTTGAGTGAAGGATATTAAAGTGGAGATCGTTTTAAACGGTTTCTGAAATGAGCCCAACTCGAGCCGAGCCGAGCCGAGACTAGTCCCGGCCGTTTAGGTTAGTGGGCAAGCTCGAGCTCGGCTCCGCTCGTTATTGGGTTGGCCAAGCTTGGCTTAACTCAGCTCATTCATTTCAGGCTCCCAACATGGTTCGACTATGGCTTATTTGCTCTTTAAGAGCATCTGTAGTCCTTGTCTATTTATCAAAAAAAATGGATAAAAAATTTGGCAGTCATCTTCTATTTATCCATTTTTTATTGTTTAAGATGAGCAGCAGACGACTATATTTGGCAGTGCAAATGACAATATGCATATTATAGAAATTGGAAGATTACCGTCTGATGCGGTTTGTTTTTGGAGAGAGTGTGGATGCACCAGGTGTGAGTTCGGACTCAATTTGTAAGGGGGGAGGAGCTCGGTAACGGACGGTGAGCTGGAGGCTCGTTCCGGCACTGAAGGGTCGGCTCGGTTGGTCTTGCCTCGTGTACCTGCAGACGGTCTGGAAACACCGGGGTTTATCCCGGTGGCAGACCCTCCGACGATCTAGTCAGTCTTTGAGAGAGAGTAGCAGTAACTAGGGATTTAAGTAGTGAAGATTGATTACCTTTGAAGGTGGGTGAGGGTCTGGTATTTATAGATAACCCCAACCGGGTTTGGATCCGCTTGGGGGCCGGGTCTGGACCCGAAAGCCCATGGGCCTGACGTGGCAAGAGGCCCAGGGGGTTTAGGACATACGTGGCAGCGCCAAGAGCGGTTTAGGGCTGACGTGGCAAAGCCCCAAGTGGTTTTGGAGCTGATATGGCAGATCGTGGGGGCCCTGTGTCTCTGGGAGAATCGGAGGGCCTAGGTTGCTCCAGGTCATCCCCCTCCCTTACCCGGCTGAGTGGAAGGCCCGGGGGACGGTCGGGGATTGGGGACCGAAGGTCGGGGCGGATCGTCGGAACAAGGAGGCCGGTTTCGTGGCAGTGAATTTACAGCTCGGCACCGAGCCTATGGTGGTCCGGGGCCGAGCTGGCTTGACTTTGAGCGAGAGCCATCCTGGGCCCCAGGCCATTTTTATCCTACCTCATAAGCCCCCCACTCCTGCGGGGATGCGAGAGTTAGCCGTGGAGGAGTATTTCTAGTCGTGGAGAAGAGTAGGTGATACCTTTCGGGGGCCTCGGGGGCCGATGTGTCTTTGTGGGAAGGCTGCCCTGGTGCTGGACCTCACCTCGGTCTGGCGAGGGTTTACGGGCCAAGCTGGGCATTGGCGAACCATTGTGCCTTCGTGAGAAGGCTACCCTCGTGTTAGCCCTCACCTCGGACTGGCGAGGGTTTTCGGGCCGACCGGGACGATGGCGAACCGTTGGGCCTTCGTGAGAAGGCTACCCTGGTGCTAGACCTTACCTCGGACTGGCGAGGGTTTACGGGTCAGCAAGGGCAATGGCGAACCGTTGGGTCGTGAGAAGGCTACCTTGGTGCCAGACCTTACCTCGGACTGGCGAGGGTTTACGGGTCGGCAGGGGCGATGGCGAACCGTTGGGCCTTCGTGAGAAGGCTACCCTGGTGCCAGACCTTACCTCGGACTGGCGAGGATTTACGGGTCGACAAGGGCGATGACGAACCGTTGGGCCTTCATGAGAAGGCTACCCTGGTGCTAGACCTTACCTCGGACAGGCGAGGGTTTACGGGTCGGCAAGGGCGATGGCGAACCGTTGGGCCTTCGTGAGTGTAACGCCCCGCACTCAGTCCGTACGCACACAATTAACTAAATTCTAGCCACGCCCACCACAGGCTGCCTCAAAAGGGTGTCCGGACGTTGGGTAACCCTTCTTCATGGGCTTCCTAATATATGTACACTTCCTTCTTTTCCATTCTCCACGTCACCTTTTCCCACCAATCCATCCATTCTTTCTTTTTACTATTTAGTATATATATACACTATATACTATACTATATACTATATATATATAGATCTATACTCTCTAGAAATACTGGGTCTCACATTCACCCCCTCTTAAGAATTCAGCGTCCTCGCTGAATACGGGACGTGCAATCTAGTACAGGATCGCCTTTCTAGTCGAATGTAGACTTGTCTCCTAATCGCTGCCCTCCCAGGGTCTTACGCATCTCATATACACATATTGCGTCCCACGCACTTCCTATATACAAGTCCTACATTCGATGTCGAAAGTTGGCTCTGATACCATCTGTAACGCCCCGCACTCAGTCCGTACGCACACAATTAACTAAATTCTAGCCACGCCCACCACAGGCTGCCTCAAAAGGGTGTTCGGACGTTGGGTAACCCTTCTTCATGGGCTTCCTAATATATGTACACTTCCTTCTTTTCCATTCTCCACGTCACCTTTTCCCACCAATCCATCCATTCTTTCTTTTTACTATTTAGTATATATATACACTATATACTATACTATATACTATATATATATAGATTTATACTCTCTAGAAATACGGGGTCTCACAGTGAGAAGGCTACCCTGGTGCTAGACCTTACCTCGGACTGGCGAGGGTTTATGGGTCGGTAAGGGCGATGGCGAACCGTTGGGCCTTCGTGAGAAGGCTACCCTGGTGCCAGACCTTACCTCGGACTGGCGAGGTTTATGGATCGGCAAGGGCGATGGCGAACCATTGGGCCTTCGTGAGAAGGCTACCCTGGTGCCAGACCTTACCTCGGACTGGCGAGGGTTTACGGGTCGGCAAGGGCGATGGCGAACCGTTGGGCCTTCGTGAGAAGGCTACCCTGGTGCTAGACCTTACCTCGGACTGGCGAGGGTTTATGGGTTGGCAAGGGCAATGGCGAACCGTTGTGTCTTCGTGAGAAGGCTAAGCTGAGTTGCTGGCTGCCTTCATGGAGCATTAATGGCGCTCCGGGATTCGTGCGGCGTTCCAACTTCCCGGGGTCAATAAATGGCGTCCTCTAATAAATGTATGGCGCTTCAGCTCCCTAGGCGTGACGGCTGGGCTTCCGTCGCTTGGCCTCCCAAGGGCCATAATGGCTGGTCTTTGGGGGAGGTTATAAATACCCCGCTCCCCCCTGTAGCTTCGATCACAGCAAGGGTGGTTCATCGACCATCAGAGGTGTCTGCCTTGGGCGGACGCCTGTTACTTGAAAAATTCCAACCCTGAGAGCGTCGGATGGGTGGTTACTCTGCCGCCGTGATCTTCTCCTGGTTCTGACGGCCCTGATACGGTTGTCAGACCCAAGGGAGATCAGGGCGGGAGGGATGACGATCGAAGTTCGGATCCGGGGGATAAGGTGCCTCGGACGGATGGGTCTTCTCCGATCTCTGTCTTCCTTCCGGGCTGACGGCTTCTGACGGTTGACAGCCCGAAGGATTTAGAGATGGGAGGTGGGCCGATCTGCTTTCCGACAGGGTCCCAGGCGATGGTGGTTTTTCTCCCACCTTCGAACAATTCGGGGTTTCGGCTTCCGAGGTCGTAAGCCCCGAGTTGCTCGTGGGTGAGAGGGGAACCGACCGAGCCCTGAAGCCCGGGTCGCTCGCCCAAGGCGAGTGCCTTTAAAACTTTTAAACAAAATTTTCTCTTGCTTCCAGGGACAGATACGGGGGTGTGCAGGTCCGAAGTACTTCATCCGGACCGACCCTTGCGTCTGGTTTCCAATCTGATGCTGGGTGACGTCAGCGGCGCACGTTCCAAGGTGACGTGGCGCGATTTTCTAGGTGGCAGTTTCACGCAAATCGAGGAACAGTAATGTGAAAATCGAGGAGTCAATCCTTCCTTATAAATACCCCCCACCCTTCCTTCATTTCGCCTATCTCTCTCTCGCTGCTTCTTTCACCAAACACTTCGGCGCTCGCACCCTTTGTTTACAGCTCCGGCTCGCCCTTTGTTGCGACACAGGTTAGTTCTAGCTTTACTTCGTTATCATGTCTAGAGCTCAGTCTGGCTCGTTTGCTTTGACCTCGAAGGGGGGAGGTAGCCCTGGAGCGGGGCTCTCGGACTCGACGTCTTGGGAAGAAGACACCAAGGTATACGATGTGAAGCCCCTGCGTGTCCGGAGGCCGTACGTGATCCATACTAGCGGCTCCGAGGAGGAGGGGAGTGAAGACTCGGATTCGGTGCGGATATTAGATCCGGAGCCGGAGGAGGGCAGTAGCGACAGTGAGGGAGAGGGGGAGGCCGAAGCGGCTGAGGCTCGGCGGAAGGGTGCAGGGAGAAAGTTCTCGGATCGGCGGCGGAGTCGGGGCGGCGGTTCCTCTTATGCGGCGACTGGTCTTGAGCGTCTCGCCACCCCCTCGCCGGAGAGGGTTAAGAGGAAGAGGATGTCGAGGAAGACGGGAGCGAAGGCCGGCGGTCGGAGCGAGGCATCCCCGGTCCGAAACATTGTGACGGGATCCCCGGTGCAGCCGAAGAGAATTAGGCAATATCCCGACGACCTCTCCGACAAGGTGTTGTATGGGGTCCAGCCTTCTTCGCCGAGCCGGAAGAAAATAAAGATGGACACGCTGCCGATTATCCTGGAGGCGGTAGATTTAAAGGTTGCTCAGTCGGCCTACCATATCGGGTCCGGTTATGAGGTGATGTTGCCGAGCCCAAGCCTCCGCCCTACCGATCCGCTACCAGAGTGGTACTGCGTCTTTCCCCTGGACGCCTTCGGCTCCGGACTGAGGCTGCCGATTCACCCGTTTATCCGGGAGGTGCTCAATTGGGCGTCCCTGGCCCCGATGCAGTACGAGCCGAATTCATGGAAGCAGATGGTATGCTTTGTGCTGCTCTGCGAGGAGAGGAAGGTACCACTCCGGCTGGAGGTCTTCCGTGCGATGCTGGGGTTCAGCTCGTCGGGGGAGTCGGAGGGGATATGGTACATCTCGCCTCGGAGTCGGGGGAAGGTGGTCCACGGTCATCCGGACTCCATTAAGGAGTGGAAACGAAAATACCTCGTGATCCGGAGCGCGGAGCCTTGGGACATTCCCACACGTTGGAACTACTACAGGCCGAACTTCAAAGCGCTGAGGCCGAAGGATCTGACCGCCGAGGAGTGGGGGTTAGTCGAGCGTCTCCATTTGTCGCACAGTATCAGCTGGCCGAAGGTGACGGAGGGTCACCTGGCGAGCGTCGGACTGAGCCCGGCCGTGTCTAGTATGTTGTCGTTTCTTTTTTCTTATTTTACTGTTCTTTCGAGCTCATTGTCCTTAATGGGTTTCCTTGCAGGTATGGACCCAGAATCCATCAAGGCTCGGAGGCTCGCCCTAAAGAGGCAGAAGGCCGAGGAGGAGGCGAAGGCGACGAAGGGGTCGTCCCAGGTCGTCTCGGAGGCCCCGGTTGAGCCGAGGGCCAAGCGGACCCGCTCGGAGACGAACAAGGAGGTCGTTCAGGTGAGTCCGGATCAGGCTAAGGTGACTGACGGCGGCAAGGGGAAGGCCCCCCTGGTCGGATCTGGGGGGGGAGATGAGTCGCAGCGGTCGTGGGTGCCGGTTTGGTCGATACGGGAGGGGGACTGCATGACCCGTGGGCCCAACGCCGTTGAGGTGGTGGAGAAGCTGGAGACTCCTCGGGACCGTAAGGAGATGAGCGGCGAGACCGTGGGTGAGGCGTTCGCGCGTTGGGCGCAGGCGAGCGTGCTGGTAAGTCTGCCGACCCAACTTTCCTTTGTAAAAAACCTTCGTCGGGGGTGTTTCTGAGCATCGCCTGGCTGCCGCAGGTTTGTCTGGAGGCGGCCAATGTGAAGAGTCTCTTCGAGGAGGCCGTGGGTTGGGAGCGAAGTCGGGCGGACAAGTGCCAGCAGGAGATGAAGGAAATGAAGATCGAGCTCGAGGGCTCGCACCAGAGGGAGCAGCAGTTGAAGGTCGAGCTCGACGCCAAGGACGCCGAGTGGGGGAAGAAGTTGGCCGCCCTGAAGAAGAAGTTCGCAAAGGAGAAGGAGGCACTGACGACGACAGGGCAGGACCTGGTGATCGCGACCCAGAAGGAGGTCTATGAGAAGGCCCTCAGCCATGTGAGGCACTTCTACCCGACCATCGACCTGTCCAGCCTTGATTACGACCTGGAAGTCGAGCCGAAGCCTAAGACTCCTGACGGGGGTGCTCGTGACGAGCAGGTCATTGGATCGGCTGCCGACCCTCCTGCGGACCCGGCCGACGCAAAGGTGGGGAACTAGGCCGCTTGCCTCCCTGTTTTCGTCTTTTTTCTCTTCTTCTATTGTATTTGCCGAACGCGGACTAGCCACCGCATTTTTGTACAGAATTTCACTTTATTATATATGAAAAGGGATTTGAGTACCCTTTTTTTGATGTGTTTTGAGTGGTGGTTGGCTTCCTTTTAGGTAACAGCTCCCCCCCCTAAGGCGGATCCCTGTCGTTCCGACGTAGCGTGGCTCCGGAGTAAAATCAATGTCTTGGAGGCCACCTTGGTCCGCTACTGCGAGGGAGCCCGTGATCAAGATGCTGCCTTCAACTATTATCGGGATAGGTCCGAGGCTCTGGGTGCGGAGGCGACCTGTCTGAAGAAGGCAATAGTGGATCGGGACCTCGGAAGCGCCGGACTCGGATACACCATGTCGAGTGCGTCGGTGCAGCGGCCAACGTCTGAGAGGCTCCTTCGCGACGTCCTAGTGGAGAAGGAGATGGAGATACATTGTTATAAGACGATGCTGGGCATGTCTGGGACGAGAATGGGATCCTCCTCGGGGGGCGGCGAGCGGAGGGGGTTCCCTCGGCATTGCTGTTGTTGGAGCGTGTTCGACCGGCTGACGCTCAGAGCTCCGTGGTCGGCGTGTCGACCTTGGCGGAGCCCAAGGACTACCGTGACGAGGGGAGGGCTCCTAGCTGTTCGGTCAGAGTGGGATTACCCTCCGTCGGACCCGAGGGGCCCTAAGAGGTCCCTTAGCCAGTAATTTCTTTCCGTTTAGATGAGTGGAGTGGTCCTGTAACGGTCTTTATACGTTTTTCGAAGTAATAAAGGAGTATGAATAAGGGGTGCCTTTCCATTCTTTGCTGTGATGAATTCGTTAATTGACTGCCCGCAGAGTTGATGGTCGGACCTGTCGATCCGCGGGGCCGACACCGGAGTGATGACTTGGGTGCCGCAGCTTTGAGAAAGCGATCCCTTGGCTTGGCGTTGGGTCGGATCTACCGAGGCGTTTGGAGTTGACAAAAAGGAGATCTCTTTTATACATACAAAGAGGGGCGCTAACGGCCTTTTACATAAGAAAGTTTACAAAAGATTATTATTTATACTAGCCAAGCAGGAGGCCTATGTCCGCTCTTCTAGGAACTTCATTAGGTGCTCGGCGTTCCAGGGTCGCTTGATCACTCGACCCTCCATGTCCATCAGTCGGTATGTGCCGGGGCGTATGGCCTCGGCCACTCTGTATGGGCCTTCCCAGTTGGGGGCCAGCTTCCTCTTCTTGGTCGATCAGAGACGGACAATTTGCGCAGCACGAGGTCCCCGGCTTTGATGTCTGTCGGGCGGACCTTCTTGTTGTAAAACCTCTCGATCCGCTGTTGGTAGATGCTCCTTCGGACGGAGGACTTCTCCCTGACTTCGGCGACGGGGTCCAGGTTGGCCCTTAGGCCGGATGAGTTGTCCTCTTCGTCGAAGGCCAGGATCCGGGGAGAGGGTAAACCGACCTCTACGGGGATCACTGCCTCGGTCCCGTAGGTCAAACTGAACGGTGTCTCTCTTGTGGGGATCCTCTTGGTGGTTCGGTGCGCCCATAGCACGCTGGGCAGCTCTTCCACCCACATCTGTCATGCCCCGCTTCCCAAAAATACGAAAATACGGGCGCGAGACTAAGGCCCAGCGAATGGTGCGAACACACCATCCATAAGCTGTACAAGTAAACTCAACAACAATGTAATAAAACAAACCACGCAGGCATATAAATCACAATTTGATAATGAAAATTCATGACACAATCCATAAATATAACCAACAACTGGGAAATACAATAATTACGGGTCAAACAAGCCCGAATTATAATAAAGAGTTGAATAAACAAAACACAAATTAATACAATAACATGATAAATAATAACTAGAACACTTGGTCAGCGACACCTTCTGGTAATTCTCCATTCGGGCCTGCAAGTATATTATAACAAAAGAAAAGAAAAGGGAAACAAGGAGACCCGTTAATGCAAGTTACGGGCCGCAAGGGGAGTACAAGCTAAGGGAAACAGGAACAAAAATAAAACAAAAGATAAACAGGAAAAGAGCAAGGAATCAAGAGTAAGGAAAATGCAATAAGTAACATGGTATGAACAAGTCAATATGAAACAAGTGGCGTGTAAAACAAGTAACAAGTAAACAAGTATCGAGTCAACATGTAACATATAATTGGATCATGCAAATGCACGTGTTAATCTTATGTCTAATGTCTTGATTCTATCTAGGTAGCACTTCATGCATCCCATATTTTTACTACATGGTTGCTACAGTCAATACAATTTCGTTTAGATTTAGTGGTGGGTTTTATAGGTCACGTACTCGGGAAAACATGTACATTCAATATTGTATCGAGATACGTGCAAACTTGTAACGTGGAACATGTAGAGTGTAAACTTGTAACGTGAACATGTAAACTTGTCATTCGCAATCTTGCAACTTATAACTTGCAACTTGCATCGGGAAACCACGAGCTCCCGTCCGAGTACGCTCTTCTATATTGCCCACTACTTAAATCTTTCCCTTATACCCCGGCTTGTTACTTTTATTTTAATTTAACAAGAAGAACAAGATGTCATATTCGTATTTAACTACTGTCACGGGTGAAGCATTCCTGCACAAAAATATGTATAATCCTAAGAGTACATATGTGTATATTTATTTGTGTTCGTGTCATGCATAGGATAACAAGGTATTCACGATCACATGTGAATACAGGATCGACAGATTAGGTATAGAAATGGGTATCAATTCGACTTATGAATGCGAATTGGAGTCAAAAATAATATACTTGCGGTATTTTTACAAATGGCTTGTACTAGAACAAATAAAAGTGTACAAGAGATTCTTGCCTTATTGAAGACGAATAGATCCGATAGAAAAATAATCCGGCGAAGTCTCCCCAAAAGCACGTGCGAAGACCGTGCAAAGAATCAACAGTAAAGAGAAATCTCCCACAGCGGATCCAAGCCCAAACAGCGAACGGCGGCGCCGGATCTGCTGCGCACACGACGCGGGACAGCAAAACTCTCCAATAGGATCCTCCCCACACCGGATCGGCTACAAACAGCGAACAGGAGCCTAGGATTCGCTGTGCGCCGAACACCAAACAGCGGAAACCGCCCAATCAGCTCCTGCCTCCTTCTTCAACAGCGAGAAAGAGAGAGAGCATGCGAACGGCGGCGACGGCACGGCGCGATCGCAGCAACGACACTCGCGGAGAGGCGAGGTGGCTGACGACGGTGGCTTGGCGACGACTGCGGCGATTCGAGCGGGAAGCGCTCGAAGGCGGGGATGATGCTGATGGCATTCGTCGAGGTGCGGGGGAAGGCGATGGCGATTCGATGGAGGAAGGTGAAGGGGGTCGAGCGGCAATGGCGCTGGCGACGGGGGTGAGGGATGGACGAACGAGGAAGACGACGGGGAGAAGGCGGAGGGCAGCGGTATTGGAGATGGGTTCGGTGGGTTTTAGGGCGAAGACGATGATGGTGAGATGGGTCGGAGGAGTGGGGACGATGATCGAAGAGGCTGAGGGAACGGTGGAGATGATGGAGGTGGGAGTGAGCGGGAGGAAGAAGAAGATGAAGAATGGGTGTTCGGGTTTGTTTGTCCGTTTGGTTTTGTTTTTGTTGGTTTTGATTTGTTTGGTTTGTTTTTGTTTTAAACAGAGAAGAGAAGGGAGAGAGATAGTATAATAAAATATAGAAATAATATAAAATTAAGTTGTAGAGTAATTTTAGGGATGGAGTTACGGGGATTACACAATGAGGGGAATTAATAGGCTTATAATTAGGAATAGAGATTACGGGGGTTACAGGAGAGATTCTAGGGGTTGATTAAGAGTAGATCTGGTCAACAAAAAACTAAGGAAAATTGGGTTAATGGGTATTGGGTTTAAAACCATTGGGCTTTACAATAAACAATTGAGTTTGGGCTTTAAATTAAATAAATAATACAAAATAGATCAAGATCAATTTGGGCTTTAAAAATAATAATATTAATAATAAAGATCAAGAAAATACAAGTAATAACAACATCACTAATTTTAACAATATTAATATTACTAATAATAAGAACAAACAATATTAATAAAAATGGTAATAATGACAATACTAAAAATAATAGATTTAACAATGAAAATAATAAAATAATAATAGCAAGGTTATATAAAGAAATTGGCTTTAACAAACAATGAAGGAAGTTCCGAATAATTTTAGTTTGGCTAAAATGAAAATAGTCGATCAATTGCAAAATAGAAAGTAAGGTAAAATATACCTTTATTCGAAATAAACATAATTTCCGATCAGAAATATTTTAAATATAAAAAGTTAAAATGAATTTAACATGACTTAATTCATATAAAATTCGAAATACAAAATATTATTCAGAAATTATATATTTACGGAAACGAGGGTTACAACAGCCCTTTGGGGGAACTGTCGAGGCGCTTCTTGAGGCCATCGAGGATTTGCCTGTTTGCGTTCTCCGCTTGGCCGTTGGACTGACGGTAGCATATAGCGGAGAAACGCTGCTGGACGCTGATGTCCTCGCAGAACTTTCGGAAGCTTTGACCTGCGAATTGGGTCCCGTTGTCCGTGATGAGGACCTGGGATATTCCGAACCGACAAATGATGTTCTTCCAGAAGAATTGCTGGGTCTGGTGCTCGGTGATGCTGGATAGTGGTTCGGCCTCGAGCCACTTTGTGAAATAGTCGATGACGACTATCAAGAATTTCCTTTGCCCTGTTGCTACGGAGAAGGGACCCACCAGGTCCATCCCCCACATGGCGAACGGCGTAGGACTAGCCAGGGATCGGAGATTGGCTTGAGGAAGCCTCTTGATAGGGGAGAACCTCTGGCATGGGCCGCACCTCTTGATCAGGTCTTGGGAGTCTTGGAGCATGGTGGGCCAATAGTAACCCTGATTCAGGGCTTTACGAGCGAGTGATCAGCTTCCCATATGGCATCCGCCGATCCCTTCATGATGTTCTTTCAGCGCATAGCTGGCTTCGTCATTGGTGAGGCAGCAGAGGTACGGCTTACCATCGGCCAGTGTGTACGAGCGTTTGAAGAGGATGTCGTCGATCATGACGAACCTTTTAGCTCGGATCCTGACTCGTCTTGCCTCGGCCCGGTCTTCGGGAAGCTCGGCTCTGACTAAGAATCTTCGAATGGGGGCGGTCCAGTCGTCCGGACTGATACCGCTTTGTACGCACATTGCCTCCTGGTCTTGGTCATTGATACTTGGCTTTAAGAGGATTTCGATGAGTACCGTTTGGTCGAGGCCCTCGAAGGAGGAGGAGGCGAGTTTTGATAATGCGTCTGCTTGGGCGTTCTGCTCCCTGGGGACCCTAACGACCGTGGAGCAGCAGAAGGATGCTAGGAGACGTCGGACCACAGCCAAATACTTCACCATCTGGTTGTCGCGGGCCTCGTATTCCCCGGTGATCTGATTGACCACGAGCTGAGAATTGCTGAAGGCCCGGATCTGCTTGGCTCCGGCTCGGTGTGCTAGGGTCAGTCCGGCGATCATGACCTCGTATTCCGCCTCGTTGTTGGAGACCGGAAAGTTGAGGCGGAGGGAGTATTGAAGGAGGAATTGGTCGGGGCCTCAGAGGATGATTCCAGCTCCACTCCCGGTTTCACAGGAGGATCCGTCGACATAGACATCCCAGGTCGGATCTGACCCATCGATGTGGGGCTGCTCGGAAATTGTGCATTCGGTTATGAACTCGGCGAGGGCCTGTCCTTTGATCGCTGTTCTCGGCTGATAGCCGATGTCGTACTGACTCAGCTCGATTGACCACTTGACTAAGAGGCCGGAGGTTTCGGGCTTGTGGAGGACAGTTTTTAATGGCTGGTCGGTCAGTACTTGGATGGAGTGAGCCTGGAAGTAAGGACGGAGCTTTCGGGCTGCCATGACCAGAGCATAGGCCACCTTTTCTATCTTCGCGTACCTCGTCTCAGCGGGGAGCAGGACTTTGCTCACATAGTATAATGGTCTCTGAACCCCGTCCTCTTCTCGGACGAGGACGACGCTGAGAGCGCTATCCGATGCGGACAGGTAGAGCCATAGCGGTTCGCCCGGCTCGGGCCTGCTGAGGAGAGGAGGGTTGGCGAGGTACTGCTTCAGCTGCTCGAAGGCTTCTTGTTGATGGGTACCCCATTCGAAGCCTCCCTTCCTGCGCAGGGCCTTGAAGAAGGGGAGAGACTTCTCCCCTGACTTGGAGAGGAAGCGGCCGATGGCTGCCAGCCGGCCCGTAAGCCTCTGAACTTCCTTGACATTCCGGGGCGGGGCCATATCAATTATAGCCTGGATCTTCTCGGGGTTCGCCTCGATGCCGCGCTGGCTGACGATGAACCCTAGAAACTTGCCGGTGGAGACGCCGAAGGCGCACTTGGCCGGGTTGAGCCTCATGTTGTGATGTCGGAGGACTCCGAAGGTTTCCTCGAGGTCGGCGACGTGGTCTGGCCCGGCCCGACTCTTGACGAGCATGTCGTCGACATAGACCTCCATATTGTGGCCAATCAGGTCTTTGAAGATCCGGTTGACGAGCCGTTGGTAAGTGGCTCCGGTGTTTTTCAGCCCGAAGGGCATAACGCGGTAACAAAAAGACCCTGATCGGTGACGAACGAAGTCTTTGCGATGTCTGGCAGAAACATCCGGATCTGATTGTACCCTGAGAATGCGTCCATGAAGGATAGCAGCTCGTGCCCCGAGGTTGCGTCGATGCGGGGGAGGGGGAAAGGATCTTTCGGGCATGCCTTGTTTAAATCTGTGAAGCCTATACAGATCCGCCATCCCTCGGTCGCCTTCTTAACCATGACGACATTAGCCAACCACTCGGGGTAGTTGACCTCCTGAATAAACCGAGCGGACAAGAGCTTGTCCACCTCTACCTTCACAGCTTGCTGCCTCTCTGGGGCGGATTTACGCCTCTTCTGGGCGACTGGCTTGAAGCCCGGGATGATGCTCAGCCGATGCATGATCAGGTCTTCGGATATCCCGGGCATGTCAGAGGGCTTCCAGGCGAAGAGATCGACGATGTGGCGGATGCAGTCGATTATGCCTGACTTCAAGTCCTCGGGGAGTGAGCGGCTCACCCAGAACCATTTTGACTCGTTCGCAGCACCGAACGGAACCTCCTCCAGTTCGTCGACCGGCTCAGGAGCGGGACCGTCCCTCTCGGACTCGAGCTCGACGGCGTCGAGGGGGAAGACACCCCCTCCGACGGCGGTCATATAGCATGACCGTGCCGCTTCTTGGTTACCTCGGACGATACCGACCCCTTGCTGGGTGGGGAATTTGAGTTTCAAGTGGTAAGCCGACGGAACCGCTTGAAGGGAGCACAGCCCGGGTCGGCCGAGTATGGCGTTGTAAGCCGCCTTGACGTTTACCACCATGAAGTCCATGGACTCGGTTCGCTGGATCGGAGCCGATCCCGCAGTAACATCAAGAGTCACAATCCCTTCTATTACGACAGGGACGCCGGAGAATCCGTACAAAGTGTATCTGGCCGGCTTGAGCTTGCCTCTGGGCAGTTTGAGATTCTCGAAGGCTTCGAGAAAGAGAATGTTGACCGAGCTGTCGTTGTCGACGAGGATCCGGCGAACTTCACAATTTGCCATGTGGAGGCCAATGACGAGGGCGTCGCAATGAGGGAGGCGGACGCCTTCTAGGTCCTCTCCGGAGAAGGAGATAGGTACCGGTTGTAATCGGGGTGATGGGTTGTCTTGGACAGCGTTCACCTCTCAGACGAAGGCTTTTCGGGAAGTATTTGACTCTCCTCCCATTGGTCCTCTGTGGACACAGTGTAGAATGGCCGGCGTGCCTGCGGCTCCCTCGGGCTCGGGATCCCGATCCTGGATGCGATTCGGAATAGGGATCGGAAGCGAAGGCCTCCGGTTCCTCGTATCCCGCCGATCCCGTTGGCTTTCTCTTGTGAACTCTCGGAGGTATCCTCGTGAGATGAGGGCCTCAATTTCATCTTTCAGGGCCCGACACTGGTCGGTTTCGTGCCTATGATCCCTGTGAAAACGGCAGTAGAAGCGTTGGTCTCACTTCTTGTTGTTGCTTGGTCGGGGAGGGAGTCGGACAAGGCCCTTGTCCTCGATTTCTAAGAGGATGGCGGACACGTTCTGTGTCAAGGGAGTGTACCTTTCGAAATGAGGGACCGGAGGGACCCTCTTCGCGCCGACCCCTTCCTTTGCTGCTTTCCTGGCGGGTTCGATCTCATCGACCCTGCGCTTGCCCTTCCCTGCGACTTTTTTGCTGCCCTCTGGGTTTAGAGCTTCTTCAGCTCGTATGTATTTCTCGACTCGATTGAGAAGGTCGGGAAAGTCCAGAGGTGGCTTCTTCGCCAGGGAGACCTTCAGCTGAATGTGGCGGACATTGTGTCGGAAGGCGGCCGAGGCGACCCCGACGTCGAGGGCAGAGACGGATCTTGCCTCGGCTGTGAACCTTTTGACGAAGTCACGGAGTGGCTCCCCCTCCCTCTGGCGGAGGTCGAGCAGGGATGCACTCGTCTTCTCGGCTTTCCTGCTGGTGACGAAGTAGCCTAAGAAGTTGGCCTCCAGCTGATCGAACGAGAAGATTGAGACGGGGGAGAGTCGGGAGAACCATTCCCTTGCCGGGCCCCGGAGGGTGGCCGGGAAGGCTCGACACAGCAGGGGATCCGAAGCGCTGTGAATCATCATGAGGGTCTTGAAGCCCTCCATGTGATCAGCTGGATCACCCTCGCCGTTGTAAGTTTCGAATTGTGGAGGCCGGAAGTTCTGGGGGATCTCCGCTTCTAAGATGTTAACGGAGAATGGCGGCCGGGAAGGCGCTCGGCCTAGGACGGGGTTCGGATTCCCGTCGCCGATGCGTTCGAGGAGATTCTCCATCTCCATGAGGCGACAGAGTAGCTGGTCTGTGCGCTTCGGTGGAGGAGGTGGCACACGTGAGTAGCTCCTTCCTTCGCTCATTTGACGGGGTAGGTCGGGCGTCGCGGACCTTGGCGCTCCGTGAAGAGCCTCCATGATTTCATCCTGGAAGTGCCGAAACTCGGCCCTGGTGACCGCGCCATGGTCAGAAGGGTCGGGTCGGGGCGTAGGAATTCGGCCAATGTGGCTGAGTACCGACGGCCTATCTCCGGGCGCGGGCCTGGAACGATTCGGGGCTGAGTTGGAAGCGGTCCCTCCCCTGACCTGGCTAGCCCTTCGGTTCATGATGACCCGACGAAGGTCGTTTTGCTCGACGTGAGGTTCGCCTTGTTGGGGTCCGGGGTTCGCCCCCGGATTATTTGATCCTTGCCTTCCGTCGAGGGCGTCCTGAAGAGGAGGCCCGTCTTGGCGGGCGGAAGAAGTCGGTCTCCGGGCCCTGGGAGGCATGGGAGAGTGGGTCGAAGGGAGAGCATCGGTGGCGAGGCTCGGACTGTCGTCCTTACCGAATAAATAAGCTTTCCCACAGACGGTTCCAACCTGATGCGGTTTGTTTTTGGAGAGAGTGTGGATGCACCAGGTGTGAGTTCGGACTCAATTTGTAAGGGGGGAAGAGCTCGGTAACGGACGGTGAGCTGGAGGCTCGCTCCGGCACTGAAGGGTCGGCTCGGTTGGTCTTGCCTCGTGTACCTGCAGACGGTCTGGAAACACCGGGGTTTATCCCGGTGGCAGACCCTCCGACGATCTAGTCAGTCTCTGAGAGAGAGTAGCAGTAACTAGGGATTTAAGTGGTGAAGATTGATTACCTTTGAAGGTGGGTGAGAGTCTGGTATTTATAGATAACCCCAACCGGGTTTGGATCCGCTTGGGGGCCGGGTCTGGACCCGAAAGCCCATGGGCCTGACGTGGCAAGAGGCCCAGGGGGTTTAGGGCATACGTGGCAGCGCCAAGAGCGGTTTAGGGCTGACGTGGCAAAGTCCCAAGTGGTTTTGGAGCTGATATGGCAGATCGTGAGGGCCCTGTGTCTCTGGGAGAATCGGAGGGCCTAGGTTGCGCCAAGTCATCCCCCTCCCTTACCCGGCTGAGTGGAAGGCCCGGGGGACGGTCGAGGATCGGGGACCGAAGGTCGGGGCGGATCGTCGGAACGAGGAGGCCAGTTTCGTGGCGGTGAATTTACGGCTCGGCACCGAGCCTATGGTGGTCCGGGGCCGAGCTGGCTTGACTTTGAGCGAGAGCCATCCTGGGCCCCAGGCCATTTTTATCCTACCTCACCGTCTATGTGTCGGACGGCATATGATATGCCGTCTGAGAGGAATTTTTTAATTGTGAAATTGCGAGACGACATATGATCTGTCGTTGAATTATTAAAAATAAAAAAATTTAAAATCGGAAGAACATCTTCTGTTTCATGAAGAGAGAGAAAACCCAAGCTGATGTGCATAAGTCCTTCACTTTTTTGATTTTTTTTTTTTTAATTACGGGACGGCAGATCGTCCTTCACAAAAATTAAAAAAAATTACGCAAATCTTCAAATGGTAGATGATCTTCCGTTTCATTAAAAAAAAAGCTATTTTTTGAGTTTTGACGACTGCAGTGCTATGCCCTAATTGCTATTTCTATATTTTTCATATACCCATTTTTTAACAAAACGACTGCAAATAAATCGAAGACGACTACAAAGGTTTGTATTCATTTTTTGGATATATAGACAACGACTGCAGATGCTCTTAACAAAGGGGAAAAAAATTATGGCTTATCTGCTTGGTTTAGAGTCTGAAACATTTCAAGGGGTAGGCTTCAAACATGGAAAATATGGTTTACGCTCCAATTTGACAAATCCTTTAAACTTTTCAACTTTATTATAAACTCCTCTAAACAGTATTTAATAAACAACAATCTCTATTATTTTGGAAGAGGGGTACGATCAAAAAAGAGGATAGGGAGGCCTGAAACCTATCAGTAGCTGCTGCAATTTGGGACTTGTGGCTAGATCGAAACAATTTGTATTTTCGAAATTGCAATCATAGATTTATTGTCATTATGCATCAAATTTACAGTTTCATTTATGTATGGACAGGTCAGATAGGTCAGAGAAAGAAGTTACTCATGGAGAGGGAGTAGACGGGCAGTCCAACCAATAATGGGGGGATGGCTTTATTTTATGGTTCTTGCATTTGTATTTTCTTTTGATTCCAGTCAACTAGATTGATAGGATGCGAGATGTTAGCTCTTTATTATGCTTTGTTAAGTTCTACTTTGTTTCGTTAATCAATTATTAATGGAACGATGACGATGTCATTTTTATTCTAAAAAAAAAATCTCTACTATTTTAATGGAAGAATTTATCACTATACAAATACGTGTATTGTAACCCAATAAACAGGTGTAATGTACATGCATAGCTAATATAAAGAATGTCTTAGATTCGTTGTCAGACAACGTCAAAGTTTTTTATAAAAAATATATATTTATAAAGACGTGCATCATACGTGTAAAATAGTATGAGATATATAGTCCTCAAGATTGACGATTCAATAATGTGACATAATGAATTAATGAGAAAAAATATATATTCAAAGACCTAACAAAATTGAAAACCTACAAAAGCATCATTGGAAAAATTAAATAATCATAAAGCTTGGCTCGAGTTCGAATTGGATCAATTTTGAGCATACTTCTGTACTCATGTATCTGTGCGAGATTTTGCTTAGTCGTACACATGGAGAAAGAACTTGACTGATCAGATAAAAACCGTTTGTTGAACAAACTGTAAAAGAGCACAACGAACATATATGATATATGATCGAAGTAGATATGCACAGAAGGTTTTTTTTGTAAAAGGAAAGATATGCACAGAAGTTGACAACTTTATTCTTTGATCCTCGTCAAATTGATAATGTGGCTGACGTGGTCCTGATCGGGTAGTGCATGTTAGAAAGTTTTCAAAAGAACCACAAGATGCAGTACTGCTGTTAGAATCTAGAGAGAAGCTGGAGTGGGTGCTGGATGGTGTTGGGGGGGTTTTAAAAAGATTAGTCATCTTACACATGACATGTTATTAAAGAAAAAAGAAATAGAAAAGCTAACACAACTGAACTGTACCTTCTTCACTTATATTATCTCACCCATATTATCTCAGTACTTGAGTACTTTGAATGATCTAGATCATGGACCCTTCCTCAACTTATAAAAAAAGTTGTCAAACATTTTATAATATAATTTCACTTTAACAATGTTAGCTTTGTTCTAATTCGATCTTAATGGTGTTTCCTCAATACTAGTGAACAAGAGGTCGTATATTCAAGTTGCACCAATCTGTAAAATGAATAATGGCAATTATACTAGATTTGTAATTTGAATAATACAAGATTTAATACATCAAGCAATTAATTAATTATTTTTTCTTTTGTCATTTGGTCATAGTCGTCCACACATAATTTTTATTTATTTTTAGATAAAGATGACCTCGTCACAATTTCATTAATGAAAGCTTAATAATACAGAATAGAACTTGATACAATATTGATGACGAAATTACAAAGAACTCGGCAAAAAGTACTAAATGTACTAAATCAACTACATCTACTGTCACGCCCCGCTTACCATTATACGAAAACACGGGCACGCAACTAAAAACCCAGCGAATGATATAAGTGTGTCATGAACTCATATCATCCATAAGCTGTACAATACCAGTAAGCTCAACAATACAATAATAATTATATAAACAAGAATATAATCCAATAACCAATATCTGGGATACAAGAACTTACAAAATAGCCGGAGAATACACAATACAATAGTAGTTCACTAAGATTCTTCAGTATCTCATTGTTGTACCGGTATGACATTAACTCAAAAGAAACATGGATGGTCCCCGTTAGAGCAAGTTATGGGCCGCAAGTAGTACAAGCAAAATGGGAACAAGAACAAAGATATAACAGGGAACAAGAAATCATATAACGGTAAGATACAACATGTAAACGATGATCATGCAACTTGATTTATATGCAGGAATCGTGTAACTAGTAAACTGGGCATGTAACATGTAAACAGAAATCATATAACTAGTAAACATGAATCATATAACTTGTAAACAGAACTTGTAACATGTAAACAGGAATATGCATGTTCTCGTGTTAATCTTAAGTCTATTGATTTAATCAGTTATATCTAATGCACGTAATCTTGTGTCTCATACCACAGGTTCGGGCGCATATAATCATGTAAACGTTTAGACTCTAGTGGTGAATTCTATAGATTATGTACTCGGAAAAACATGTAGATAGGAAATCATATTCAGTTATTTATTCATTCAGTCATTCAGTTATTCATTCATTCAGTCATTCAGTCATTCAGTCATTCAGTAATGGTAGGGAAACCACGAGCTCCCTTCCGAGTACAGTCCCCTATATTATCCACTACTAGGTCATACCCTTATTACCCTGACTTGTCATTCTTTTAATGTGATTCAGTCATGTACATGTAATCAGTATACAGGCAGTCGATATAATCAGTGAAACAGTTGCAATAATAAACCATGCAGTACATGATATAAAGTCATTCGACCTATCTGTTGTATCAATTCAAATATCAAATACGAAAATAACATGTTTATATTTTAAAAACATAAATATACAATTCTGGACAGCAAAATGTTGTTATACAAAAACTATTTTTTTCGATCCTACAGGAAAGAGAAATCAGTTCTGTCAGAAATTCTAGAAACTAGAATCACTGTTGGTTTTGATGCATATTCACACGATACATTGTAGATACAATAGCTAGGTCAACCAGACAATTCTCTAGTGGTCTATTGTTCAGGCTGCAGCTCAGTGCAAGGTTCTTATATGTATAAATTAACTGTAAAATCATTTTAAAATCTTATAAAAATTATAAATCGATCCCTAATCATGTCTAGTAATAACCTGGTAAATTTCATATCTTTATTCTATGGTTAACACGGTGTTTTAGTCAATAAATCATGGTAGTGTACTTCAAATCAGTAATCTGGAAATTAGAAAGCATACAATACTAAAAATGTGATAACTTGCAGCCTACAACTCGGAATCTGGATCCGTAAGAAGTTTCAGAATCTATATTCATAAGGCTACAACAATTATTTATAAAGTTCTACTTTATTTAAACTGTAACTACGTCAAAATCTCACTGCGAGTTAGTACAAGCAGTAGGAAAGAAGCACACAAATTGATATTTACGATCTTTTGATGGGCATTGAATCACAGAGACAAATGAGTTGATTCGATTCAATTTATCGACTGATTTAATCATGGAAAGGTTGCAAAGCATGAATAATACGATGGTTCAATCAATCGAAATTTATAAAGAATATTTTTCATGAATATGGACGGTAACGGATTTCAAAGCACGATAATCAAATATAAATACTAGATGCGGGAGGTCAAACAAAATGCTTGTATGGAACAATAAAAATGTATAAGGTACTTGCCTTATATAGTGTTTGCATGTGTGACGAGAACACAAGCGAGAGCGACGGTAACAACACAGCGTGAGCAATGTAAATCACCCTGGAGGGGGGTGAATAGGGTGATTGTGCGGAATTTTAAAAAAAACTAAAATAATGTGCAGAGTAAATAAAAAGGATAAGAATAGCAAATGCAAATAGCACAAGTGACGCAGCGATATAACATGGTTTGACCCCCAGGTCTACGTCCACACCTCCTACTTGTAGCAAATCTCTGTCACAAGTGTTCCACTATACTCAAAATCCTTGTACAGTAATTCTCAAATTCAGGCCGAGAGACCTATTACACCCATAGGACTTCTAACACAAGTCCCGTCAATCTCACCGAAGTTGAAGAAAAAGAAAAAGTTCAAGATCTTTAATGATCATGACTGAATAATACAAATAGTTATCACATACACTCGGATTGATTGTTGAAAGATCAGTTTAGAAGATTTTTCTCAGAAGTGATAGGTGAAGAATACACAGTGGTTTCATCTAATTAAATAGACTGGGAAGTGTATCGATCAAAATTAGAAACGATACATTCCAAAAATGTGAACAGCGCAAAGTACGGTCGACTGCAATCTCGGTGCAGTCGACCGTTCATCTCTCTGACGTAAAGTAGAGAGATGAAGGGTCGACTGCTTCTTACGTAACTGTGAGTTGCAGTCGACTGCGATGCGGTCAACCGTCATGAGGTGCGGTCGACTGGTATCGCGCTATTCATACCGAATCCACTTTATATTCTTACCAAAAACTAATCAATCACCAATCAATTTTATACAGATTAAATCTCACAAATATAGAATGATAGCAACTGGTCTTGATAGCTTTCTTGGACACTAATTAATCAACTGCTCTTTTTGAATATTTTCTTCTTTTGCTTGATTTCTCAATCTTTCTTTATTATTTTTCTTCTTTGAATATTCTTGAATCTCTCTTGGATCTCTTATGGATATTATTTGATCCTGAAAATCTGAACAACTCAATTTAAACTTATTAGTATTTATAGACATGTTTTGTGCACACCAAACTAACAGTCAACAATCTCCTCCTTTTGGTGTGAACAAAACATGCCCTTGAATATTGAAAGTAAAAATTAAACAATTTGGCATATAAATACTCTCCCTGAATTTAGTACTTCCTGTAACATATATTTTCATAGGTAAAGAGAGATTTGTAAATACTCCCCCTTAATTCAATACTTCATATAAGATAAAAAAAATATTTACTTTCATTCATTCATAAGATTCATAAATGTTCTCCCCCTTTTTGGAACACACCAATAGGGGCAAAGGACAAGTATAAATAAAATAAAACATGGGAATAGGGGTGGCGAACGGGTCGAGTGGGCCGGGCCGAGCCCAACCCGTAAGGGTTGGCATGTTCGCTTGACCGGTCCGGACCGGGTTGCGCTCATATCCGGGCCGGGTCTATTTTTCGTTTGGGTGGCCCGCCCAACCCGTGAACCCTTTAAGGTTCAACCCGGGTTGGGCCGGATCGACCCGCGGGTTGGCACATTTAATATTTTTTTTTTGGTAGCTTAAATTAAAATAATAATTATAATTATAATACTAAGTAAGTAATAATACTAATAAACAATAAAAATCGTAATAATAATAATAAGATTGAAAGAGTGAAATTGACAACAAATTTTGAAATATTATTTGTTGCCGCTAAATTTGGTGTGGGGGCAAACAGACAGTATTTGTGAGTTCGTGGAAAACCTGAATAGCAAACACCTAACCTGTTCCGCCGGAGCTTGACCGTTGACTCCCGCCGTTCACCTGCAAGGAAGTGCGAGACACCGGGGTTGATCCCGGCGACGCACCCTCCGACGCTCAAGTCAGTAACCAGAATGATTAAGAAAGAGCGTTTAACCAGAAAAAGATTGATTACCTCTTAATGGAGATGGGTGAGGGGTATTTATAGGCGTCTTAGGGACTGGTTTTAGGAATGTAATCCCCGTGATTAGATAAGGAATATTCCTCGCAATCAGATAAGGCATGTAATCTGATAAGGTATATCCCCTATAATCAGTTAAGGAATTTAATCCCTAATCCCCAGTGAAAAGATAGCTGTGAATCATGGCCGTTGATTTAGATCTAATCAGGGACCTTGATTGTATCTTGTCGGATCGGGTTGGTAGCGGGTTGAAACCCGTACCCAGCTGAGGTGGATCCGTTTGCGGGTTATTGGATCTGTGAGAAGGAGACCCAGTACCCGCTTCGGACCCATTTGCATGTGAAATTACCGTTTTACCCCTGAGCTTTAAGATTCGGGTCCGATGTGAACGGTCCCGATTTAATCCTATTTTTAGCCATATCACGAGCCCCCCACTCCTAAAGACTGAGTGTGATCAGCCTTTGAGGAGTAGTTTTACTGTTTCAATGGCGTACGGGATTTTATCGGTGTTCTCAAGGGAGTTTGGAATCTTGCTCGGGGTGTAACAGTGTTATTATGGGCTTGTAAAATGCCCAAAAATATTCTCAGAATTTTCTGGATTTTTGGTGATTTTTCCAGATTTTTCTGAATTTTTTCTCATTTTTTTGAATTTTTTATTCATTTTCCGAATTAGATAATTAATTATCCAAAATATTAATTAATTATTCTAATTTAATAATTATTTTTTCAGAATTTAAAAATAATTTTTTCTGAATTAATAATTATTTTTAGAATTTTTAATTAATTTTTTCAATTTTTAAATATTTTTTTCGGATTTTTTAAATAAAAAAAACAATTAAATAAATAAATAAATAATTTAAATATTACCTGGACACGTGGCAGATTTCTGGCCGTCCATCATGACCAGATGAGCACGCATCGTAAGGCAGATCGCGATCTGGACACGTGGCGCGTTTCGGGCCGTTCATCATGATCAGATCAGCGCGCATCGTGAGGCAGATCACGATCGGGACACGTGGCGCGTTCCTGAGCGTCGATCGTGTCGCGATACGAATTTTGGAACGATCGGACGGATCGTGTGGCCCGGCCTCTTTTTTTCTCCAAATACGAGTTCGGCACTTCGGCGCTTCGGCGAAGTCACCCCGGATCGTTGAGATGTCGCCACGTGGACCGCCACGTGGCATTTTTTTTTTTTTTTCTTTCTTTCTTTCTTCCTCCCCGCTGCTTCTCTTCTTTCTTCTCTTTCGCGTGCTCTCGCCCCTTCTTCTCCTTCGATGTCTGTGAAGAGTAAGCTCGCGGAGCTCGTGGAGGGAAGCTCGACGTCGGCGCTCATTGAAGGGCTCGACGTCGGTGCGCTTTGCAGTCGAGGAGGAGCTCGAGCTTCGGCGAGGAGAAGAGCTCAATGAGCGGAGCTCGACGTTGGGTTCGACGAGAGGAGGTTGATGGCGACCGCGAGTGGGCTCGACGAAGGGGACTTCGGCTGTCGTGGGGAGCTCCGATGGTGAGCTCGGCATGGTAGAGGAGCTCGGCGAAGTGGGGAGGCGCTTCGACGGAGGTGAGTTCGGCGGCGAACTTTTGATGAAGAGGAGCTCGTTTGCCGCGGAGTTGTGGGCTCGGTGATGGAGCTCGGAGCGGCGGAGAGCTCGGAGGTGAGAGCTCGTGGGGCTCGTCGTATACACGGAGCTCGGGAGAACTTGGACGAGGGGTCCGGAGCTTGGACGAAGGGCTCGGCGAACGGGCGTGGAAGGTGGCGAACGGGGAGCCTGGTGATGGGTTGAGCCCGTGACAAAGTGGAGTTCGGAGCTTCGGAGGTTGGCTCGAGCTCGATAGAGGAGGTCTGCCGTGTCGTGGAGCTCGGAGTTGTTCGGAGCTCGGGTTCGGCCAGTGAGCTCGGTGCTTAGGTCGCCGAGCTGATGACGGAGACGGTTCGACGATGAGCTTGGTCGGCGCCGTGGTCGAGAGCTGCGCATGGGTCGGTGGTGGTCGAGCTTTACACTGTGGACTCAATGGTGGAGTTTGATGAAGAAGGGAGCGAGCGGAGGTGAGCTCGACGACGGATGGCGCCTGGCGCCGAAGCTTGTGCTTCGGCGGAGGGGAGCTTGTCGACGTGTTGGGTCTTGGAGCTCGACGAAGGGGGGAGCCTGGCGACGAAGCTTTCGAAGGAGATGATGGGTTTTCTCTCTTTTTTGTTCTGATCGGTTTTGGCGGGAGAGTGGAGAAGGAGCTGGATTGGGGTTCGGGTCGGATCCCCTTGATGGGTCCGAACCCGGCCCGTGAGCTTTTTTTTTTTCTTTTTTTTGTTCTCTCTCTCTCTCTCCTTCCTTATTCGGAAAATCCGAGCTCGTCGGATCTGCTTCCTGTTCGGCCAATCCGAGCACGGATTATGAGGAGATTTTTTGCCACTTAGCGGTTCGGTAGTTCGGTAGCTCGGATTTGAGATCCGAGCTACGTGGCTCAATCTGGACCGTTGATCACGATCGTGGCGCGAATCACGAGACAAGATGCACGAGTTTCGAGAAAACGTTATCTTGTCGTTTTGTGGTGACATGGCGCGATCTGATCCGTCCATCACGCTTGAGTGCGAATTTGGAGATGATCTAACGGTGAGATTGCCTCGGGACGATTTTTCTCCAAAAACGAGGGTCGGTACCCCGACACCTCGGATCGGCACCTCGGATCCTTTCTGGGAACATCTGGTTTGCTCTGCAACTGAATCTGGTTCGGCAGATCCGAGCACGGATTTTGAGGAGAATTTTTTTCACTTTGCTGTTCGGTAGGTCGGTAGCTCGGATTTGAGATCCGAGCTACGTGGCTCAATCTGGACCGTTGATCACGATCGTGGCGCGAATCACGAGACAAGATGCACGAGTTTCGAGAAAACGTTATCTTGTCGTTTTGTGGTGACATGGCGCGATCTGATCCGTCCATCACGCTTGAGTGCGAATTTGGAGATGATCCAACGGCTAGCTGGGGTCGGCCGAATTTTTCTCCATAAACGAGGGTCGGTACGGCAGCACTTCGGATCGGCAGCACTTCTGAGGAGAAAGGGGAAGGGGAGGAGAGGCAGTTGGGTTCTCTCCTCTGCCTTGTTCTTCCGCACGGTGGAGAAGAGGAGAAGAGGAAGGGGAGAAGAGGCAATCGGGTTCTCTCCTCTGCCTCGTTCTTCCGCACAGTGGAGAAGAGGAGATGTGTTGGGGAAGAAGGAGAAGAGTGAAGGAGCTAAGATGGGTATGGGTCGGACCGTGGGTATCGGATCCGACCCCGACCGTTAGCCTCTTTTTCTTTCTTCCTCTTCATCTGCTTGCTTTGTTCGGCGAATCCGAGCACGGGTTTTGAGGCACATTTTCGCCGCTCCGCAGGTTGGTAGATTGGCAGATCCCGGCTACGCAGCTCGATCTGGACGGTTGATCACGATCGTAGCGCGAATCACGAGACAAGAGGCACGAGTTTCGAGAAAACGTAATCTTGTCGTTTTGTGGTGACATGGCGCGATCTGATCCGTCCATCACGCCTGAGTGCGAATTTGGAGATGATCTAACGGTGAGACCGCCTCGGGACGATTTTTTGCCATATACGAGGGTCGGTACCCGGGCACCTCGGCTCGGAGGGTCAGTACCGTTGGCCGAGGTGCTGAGTTGTCTATTTTGAAGGAAGTGTTCCTTAAAGACTCGGTTGAGCTGTTCGGGAGCTCGGCTGTTCGGATGGCTCGAGCGTGAGGAGAAGCTTATTGAGTTGATGAAGGGGATAGGTCGGTGAAGCTCTGCTCCTCGGCTCGGGAGGATGGGTCAGCATATGGGAGAGGTGAGGAGCTCTGAAGTTGTCTCTATTCTGTTTGGTTTTGGAGATTTTTGAAGAGGAGCTCCACTCCTAGGAGAAGAGGTGCTGGGAAGACCCATTCTCTGAAGTGAGTGCAAGGAGCAACTCCAGGGGAGGGTTGTGAGCTCCGAACTCGTTGGGAAGAGCTCCGCTTTGGAGGCGAGCGGAGTGAAGAGCTTGGCCTTGAGAAGAAAGAGGAAGGGGAGGAGAGGCATTCGGGTTCTCTCCCCTGCCTCGTTCTTTCGCACAGTGAAGAAGAGCAGAAGTGTTGGGTACCTTTGGCGGGAAGACTGAAGAAGGAGAAAAATGAAGGAGCTAAGAAGGGTATGGGTCGGACCGAGGGTATTGGATCCGACCCTGACCCGTTAGCCTCTTTTTCTTCTTGCTCTTCATCTGCTTAGCTGCTCGGTAGATGCATCTTGTTCGGCAGATCCGAGCACGGATTTTGGGGCACATTTTCCGCAACTTTACTTCTCGGTAGATGGGTAACTCAGCTCGGATGGTCGTGGGGGCAGTTCGGAATGGCTATCTTCCTCCGGCCCGTTTAAGGACGAGCCGGTGAAGTAAAGTCGAGCCATAGGACCCCGACCATCGTGAGGTTAGTTTGAGGGATGCAGGAGCAGTTTCGAATGGCGAGCTACTTCTAGTCCGCTTAGGAGCGGACTTGCGAAGCAAAATCGAGCCAAGTGTTGGACTCCGATCCATTCAACGGCTGCAGGAGCAATTTCGAACGGCGATCTACTCCCGGCCCGTCTGAAGACGAGCCGAGGAGGAAGAGTCGAGCCGAGTGCTGGACTCCGAACCATTGTGTGATTAGTTTAAGAGATGCAGGAGCAGTTTCGAATGGCGAGCTACTTCTAGTCCGCTTAGGAGCGGACTTGCGAAGCAAAATCGAGCCAAGTGTTGGACTCCAATCCATTCAACGGCTGCAGGAGCAATTTCGAACGGCGATCTACCCCCGGCCCGTCTGAAGACGAGCCGAGGAGGAAGAGTCGAACCGAGTGCTGGACTCCGAACCATTGTGAGGTTAGTTTGAGGGATGCAGGAGCAGTTTCGAATGGCGAGCTACTTCTAGTCCGCTTAGGAGCGGACTTGCGAAGCAAAATCGAGCCAAGTGTTGGACTCCAATCCATTCAACGGCTGCAGGAGCAATTTCGAACGGCGATCTACCCCCGGCCCGTCTGAAGACGAGCCGAGGAGGAAGAGTCGAACCGAGTGCTGGACTCCGAACCATTGTGAGGTTAGTTTGAGGGATGCAGGAGCAGTTTCGAATGGCGAGCTACTTCTAGTTCGCTTAGGAGCGAACTTGCGAAGTAGAATCGAGCCAAGTGTTGGACTCCGATCCATTCAACGGCTGTAGGAGCAATTTCGAACGGCGATCTACTTCCGGCTCGTCTGTGGGCGAGCCGAGGAAGAAGAGTCGAACCGAGTGCTGGACTCCGAACCATTGTGAAGTGCTTAGCAAGTTGTGGGAGCAGCCATGTAGAAGAAGCTGGGCTCCGAACTCACCTTTTAGCGAGTCGTGACTCGGAGAGATAGAGATGAAACGAGAGCAACAATTTCCAATGAAAAACGTAAGGTTTTATTGAAATAAGCTAAGTGGCTGCTTCAATAGAGCGTGCCGTTATTACATGTTGTTGGCCGGGTTACAAGCATCGGCCTTATTGAAAATCAAAATCCTACTTCTACAATAAGGTGAGGACCTCTTGGGAGGAGCTGAGTCTTGAAGCTCGGCGGGCCTTTCTGTTCGTTTGGAAGAGGTGGTGATCAGGTGAGGAGCTCGGCCCCCTCTTTTTGGACGAACTGGATCAGGTGCCCCCGCCGTATGAGTTCTTCGATCTCCTCCTTGAGAGCCCGACAATCATCCGTGTCGTGGCCGTGGTCCCTGTGAAAGCGGCACCACTTATCCTTATTCCTCTTCTTGCCAGGTGTATTCATTCTCGGGGGAGCGCGGAGTAGCCCTTCGTTATCCACCTCCATAAGGACTTCTGATATGTTGGCAATGAGGGGGGTGAACTTCTCAAACCGAGGAGTCGGGCGATGCTGTCCATTGCTGTCCTTCTGGGATTTTTGGGAGCCCTCATCTTCTTCGGCCAGCTTTCGTTTCGTCCCTGAGGCAGACCCTCCGAAGCTTGGAGGGTAGGCGGCCTCTTCGGCACGAATGTACTTGTCACACCTGAGAAGGAGGTCGGCAAAGTTCTGTGGAGGCTTCTTAGCAAGAGAGGAGCGGAGGCTGGAATTGAAGACGTTGGATTGGAAGGCGGCTGTTGCGACGGATTGGTCGAGGGAGGCTATAGTCCTGGCTTCGGCTGTGAACCTCTTCACATAGTCTCTTAACTTCTCACCTTTCTCTTGCCTAAGTTGCAGGAGTGAAATGCTGGTCTTCTCCGTGCGCCTGCTACTCACGAAGTGGGTGATGAAGAGTGTCTCGAACTGCTCGAAGGAGAATATGGAAGACGGTGCGAGGCGGGAGTACCACTCTCGAGCCGGGCCCTTCAGTGTCGCGGGGAAGGTTTTGCAGAGGAGGGCATCGGAAGCTTGATGGAGGAGCATCAAAGTCTTAAAGCTTTCGATGTGATCGACTGGATCGGTCTCCCCGGTGTAAGTCTCAAATTGGGGAGGTTTGAAGCCGAACGGGACAGGTGCATCCACTATGGTTCGGGAGAAAGGGGGTTGGCTAGGACGTAGGGTCCTCCCCCTAAGCTCCTCTTCTCGGTTTATCCGACCCAGGCACCTTTCTACTTCATGAAGACGGCGGTACATGGCGTCATCCCTCCGACGGTGATCTGCCGAGCCTCGAGACTCATCTTCGTACGAAGGAGAACGAGGGCTGCGGCGATGGTAGCTTCGGGAGCGACGAGGACTTGGGGTACGCCGGGAGTTAGTAGGAGCAGGACGAGGAGAGGGGAACCGTCGGCGAGGGCTTCGGACCGGGGGAGGAGATGGAGCCTTGGGTGCGTTGGTGAGAGCTTGTAGGATGGTCGCTTGGAACTGCTGGAACTCGGCACGGGTGATTGGTGCCTCCTCGTTCTTAGGCTGCTGCCGACCCACGGGGGAGCGTGGCCTTCTTCCGCGATGCTCGGGGGATTCCCTTCGCCCCCTACGGTTAGGAGACCTTCTGTAATCCCGGTGACGGGGAGATCGTTCACCCGGACGATAGTGGCGGGAGGTTCCCTCTCGGGCCCGTTTTTCGTCCAGACGGTGACGAAGATCCACGTCCTTCTTCTGCCGACTCTGAGGATTGTGTGATGCCATGGAATCCGTAGAGGCATTGTGTATGGAGATGCGGTCTTGGTGGAGAGGTTGCTTTCCGCGGGAGCCCCCCGCACCAGCATTCTGAGGTCCGGTCGGACCCTTGGGGGGTTGCTGATTCTGAAGGGGCTGATCTTGCTGAAGGGGAGGTCGTTCCTGCTGCAGAACGGGTTGGTCAGGGACTGGCTCCTGCTGATCGGCGGGATTGGGCCCACGGTTGGACCCCCTAGATTTGGCTTTTCTCGGAGGCATGGCTGGAGAAGATCTAGTCGACGGAAAGAGGAGGGGCTGCTATTCGTATGTTCTTCCCACAGACGGCGCCAATCTGTTGCCGCTAAATTTGGTGTGGGGGCAAACAGACAGTATTTGTGAGTTCGTGGAAAACCTGAATAGCAAACACCTAACCTGTTCCGCCGGAGCTTGACCGTTGACTCCCGCCGTTCACCTGCAAGGAAGTGCGAGACACCGGGGTTGATCCCGGCGACGCACCCTCCGACGCTCAAGTCAGTAACCAGAATGATTAAGAAAGAGCGTTTAACCAGAAAAAGATTGATTACCTCTTAATGGAGATGGGTGAGGGGTATTTATAGGCGTCTTAGGGACTGGTTTTAGGAATGTAATCCCCGTGATTAGATAAGGAATATTCCTCGCAATCAGATAAGGCATGTAATCTGATAAGGTATATCCCCTATAATCAGTTAAGGAATTTAATCCCTAATCCCCAGTGAAAAGATAGCTGTGAATCATGGCCGTTGATTTAGATCTAATCAGGGACCTTGATTGTATCTTGTCGGATCGGGTTGGTAGCGGGTTGAAACCCGTACCCAGCTGAGGTGGATCCGTTTGCGGGTTATTGGATCTGTGAGAAGGAGACCCAGTACCCGCTTCGGACCCATTTGCATGTGAAATTACCGTTTTACCCCTGAGCTTTAAGATTCGGGTCCGATGTGAACGGTCCCGATTTAATCCTATTTTTAGCCATATCATTATTCATATGAATTTAAGTTATACAATTTTAACAATTTATAACGAAATGAAGAATTCAATTCACAAATAAGTTTTATACAATAACATATTTCTTATACACAATTTTAATTGAGTACAAGTTTTCTAATTTGACATAACAAGCAAAGCTATTGTTGTTGTTGTTCTTCTTCTTCTTCGGGCGAGTCGCTCCCACTTGTGGAACTTGATAGTGCTTTCCCTTGTATCCTATCTTCAGCCTTCAGCCAGTCTTCTATGCAAACGAGCATCTCTAACGCCTCGGGCTTCAACCAATTCCTGTAATCAGATAGAACCCTGCCACTTGTAGAAAATGCACTCTCAGAAGCAACTGTAGAGACAGGAGGAGTTAGTAAATCTTTAGCCATAATTGACAGAATACTAAAAGTGTGCTCATGTTCTTTCCACCATTGTAAAATATCTAGTGGAGAAAGAGTAGGCTCAGTATCCTGTTGGTTATACCAATTTAATTCATTTGGTTGATTAGTCCTAGGTTTTTTAGATTGAATTTGTTCAAGTAAACTAAATGTTCTATCACCAATTCTACTTTTACCCTTACCTTTAGAACTACCAGAAAAAGAACTAACTACAGAAGTTGTACTACTAGAAGCAAAACGTCTATCATAATAATCATACAAGTTATTTAAAGTAGATTCAAACTGAACTAAAAAGTAGCGCAATCAGTTGTTAATTCTACATTGTTCTCTAAATATCCAAAAAACATTTCTATCAAATTCTTCGTACCTTCTAATTTGATTCGGGGATCCATAACAGTAGCAACACAAATCAACATAGGAGGAGGAAAATAATACTTCAAAAATTTTTGAAATGCAGGTATCACAATGTCACTAATATAGGGATCATTTAACATTTCGTTAAATATTTGCATTATGCTAACTAATTCAATAAAAATGCTACTAGAAGTAGATTCATATGTTTTTGAAAACTTTAAAGTTGCGGTTTTAAAAGGTTCTAAAAATTTCAACAAAGATTCGGCAAAAAACCAATTGTTGGGAGTCATTTCAAAATTGTGCATATTTTTTGCGATACAAAAATTATTTACAACTGCTTTATAATCGGTGACAACATTTAGTAAATCAAAAGTAGAATTCTATCAGTGTCTAACATCCTTTGGAAATTTTCTAAAAGGAACACTTCTAACCCTACACCAAGCTTTCCATTCTTGTAAAATGCTTGGACTTAATGCAATAAAATGTACACAATTTCTAATTTTATGTATATATGGATCAGCTATTCTTAATGCATCTTGAACACATAAATTTATAATATGACATGCACATCTAACATGAAAAATATTGTCAGATGGAGGGTTTAATACAGATTTTAAAGTAGTAATTGCTACATTGTTGTTAGATGCATTATCAAAACTAATAGCCATAATTTTATCGCGAATATGAAAAACATCACAAATTTCTATAATACGGTTTGCTATTTCAGCGCCACTATGGGGATACGGCAACGACGCAAGTGATATGATTCTTTTTTGAAGAATCCAATCATTATCGATCCAATGACAGGTTATTCCCATCGTTGGAATATTGTTGACACCCGTCCAACAATCCGAAGTTAAACTAACCCTACAAGTTAAACTCCATAAAATTGCAATCAAAGCGCCCTTCATTTCCATGTACACTTTAAAACAATCCGATTTGCAAGTATTTCTCGGAATTCTTTTAAAATGAGGGTTTAAGGCCGTTTGATTAAAATTTTCTAAGTTCCTACTCTCGGGATAGGAAAATGGCAACTCTTCCTTAATGACTAATCGGGCCATTTCTCGAAGAACAAGTTCGGGATCATAAGGGTGGCTATCTACTTGACCGGTCCTAGGGTTGATTTTTTGTTGGCCTTGTATTTGATCAAGAAGTTCTTTATGATTATGTTGTATGTGCCTACTAATTGTACCGGTGCCGTCACCTCTCTTGAATTTGTATGTTTTACTACATGTTTTACACACTTTCAAACCTATACCCGGAGTATGTTCGTCTGGGGTATAATCATAAAACTTATGTCAATCGCTAGTTTCTCCTCTACTTTTCCTACTACTACGGGGTTGTGTAGTTTCGGTTTGTTGTTGTTGTTGTTGTTCTTCTAATTATATGTCACCTACAACATCCATGTCGTGTGTACCCCATTGTTCCATAGTAGGATCAATGTAATCTTGGGCGGGCTCACTAGTTGGGACAATTGGTGGCCTACGTGAAGAGGAGGATGAATCTTGTCCGCTACGACCGCTACCACGTGATCTAGACATAATGTAGTAATGTGCTAAAGTAAAGTATGTAAAAAAAATATACAATGTAGGAGCGGTGAATTATACAAAAAAAAAATCTAAAAAACAAGAGGGTTGAGATAGAGAAGTTCAAAAAAACGAACAATAATTTTAACTATAACGCAAAAAAAAAAAATTAACGAGAGAGAGAGATATTTTGATACTGTTCACCGTGGAATACGCGTATGTAAAAAAACCCGTTAAAATAAGAATAGAATAGAAAAGATGGAGGAGCGCTTTGCCGATTTCGCAATTGAAGAGTTGAGAAGAGGTTGAAGTCGATTTGACGAGGGTTGAAGAGAGTTGAAGACGTTGAATTTTGTTTCCGATACGACCGAAATTTGATCGTGTATATGCCTCCTTGTACACTTGTTTGATGAATACTACAATTGTTCAAAAATTCTTTACAAATGATGTATAATAGTAGAGAAAGTAAG
Organism: Hemerocallis citrina; assembly: GCA_017893485.1. Taxonomy (NCBI): domain Eukaryota; kingdom Viridiplantae; phylum Streptophyta; class Magnoliopsida; order Asparagales; family Asphodelaceae; genus Hemerocallis; species Hemerocallis citrina. Next base: position 32,503,094 of record CM030361.1, on the reverse strand, counting down.
AGAGTGAGGTGTGATTTTTTATGAGATTTTTGGGGGATATTTATAGGCTAAATAAGTGGGGGGGAAAAAAACGGCTCTGGGACAGAGCAGCAGGCCAGCAGCAGCAACGGTCTGATTTTCGACAGTTCGACCCGCGGGTCAACGGTCGACCCGTCACGGGTCGAAACCCGCGGGTTGGCGGGTCAAATTCACGGGTTGGGCCGGGTTTCGCGAATTCGATTCATGAAAATTGCGACCCGGGTCGACCCGGTACTGTTCACTGGGTTCGACCTGAACCCACGAAGCAATTTAATGGGCCGGGTTGGTGGGCCGGGTCGCAGGTGGGTCGCCGGTTGACCCGGCCCAGTTGCCATCCCTACATGGGAAATATAATAATTTTTCTAAAAATGGAGGAAAATCTACTCCTCCCGAAAACTATTTGGAAATGAAAAGAACGTTCATTAAGCAAAACAAGAGAGATGGAGTTTGGAAATATAATAATTTTTCTAAAAATTGAGGAAAATTTACTTACATGATATCGTTGATAGAAAGACTTTTTGATATACAGGGAGAGCTCTTCTTGGTATCATAGATTTGAGATTTTCCCAATACAGATGCGATGCATGGATAAGAAGTAGAAATGAAGAATGAATTTCAAGAAACCGATAGTATAAAAAAAATGAGTAGATAGCTCTCAAAAATCACAATGTGCAACCAGAAAAAGAACTGGTTGACCGCAAAACCAATGGAGCATAAAAATATTCCCGAGAGCAAACCGATTGACCGCACATCGTGTAAAGACAAAACACAAGTCAAAGGGTGGGTTGGTCAACCGCAAATACTAAAAGCCAATATTTTGAAAACAGAGTATAAAACAAAACGAAGATCGAGAGTGTGCCGGTCGACTGCCCAGTCGACCGTACACCCCCACAGGCATACCCCCACAGGCATACAGTCGCCCGTCCAGTCGACCAAAATGCATTTTCAAGTTGAAATATCAATAACATTCAGTTATCCTTTCAAAAAATAAAATTGTTTTTCATCTAAAGGTTTGGTAAAAATATCAGCAAGTTGAGAATGAAATGAGTTTAAATTTGCTTACCAGACAAGGAATTAAACTAAAATTGTTTTACCTTAAAAAAGTATGATCTTCCCTTTTCTTTTCTTGATATGATGCAAAAGTGTTGTTTTCATCCGTCATGAGCTTTAGGCATCCACTATCAAGATGCTACCGATCTTTAGGTGAAGTGCATTGATGTACCTACATTAAGATTAGTATGTATCCAAGTAGGTACTGTTCCTGCACTTGTATTCTTCTTTATCCAAACGAAGTTAGTATTCCTTTTTAAAGCAAAATTATAAGAAATATGCCCTAATCTACAACAATAGTGACAAGTAATACGATTATGCTTTGGATCATGCACATATGCATAATTGTGTGTTGGTTTCTAACTATTTTGGTGGCAATGCATATATGTATGACAAGATTGCTTAGACTTTTTATGTTGTATTGGCTCATTGTAATCAAGCCCTCGATTATCATGATAAGATTTTGAATTCTTTGTAATAAGGTAACTGAGCCCTTCATATTTTTCAACAATTTTCTCGAGATTAATTACTCTTTTACAAAGTCTTTTCCTAGTCATCTCATCGTCTTTAGTGTTCCAACAAAGAGTGTCTAGGGTAGCATCAAGTATTCTATTTTGCTCATGAGCTTTGTTACAACCTTCCACTACCTCATCAAATTTTCTTTTACATTCTTTTAAATCATCAGTGAGCTTAGCAATATGAACAGATTTCTCATGAATTTCATGTGTTGCTAAATATTCTTGAATTTGTTGTTTTAAGAGTTCATTTTCCTCTAGCAATACATCATGATCTATTCTAAATGACCCGAATATTTCCATGATCAAGGAATTTTTATTTTTTTTGTTTTTGATTTTTAGCGATGCAAGAGTCATGAGATTTATTTGGAATTTGTTTATATTGTCTTAGTTCATGACTCAATTTCTTAGCATAATCTTTTAATCCATTAGACATATCTACTTACTCATCATAAGTGGGTTCTTCGATTACCTCTTCTTGCGATGGTGATTGCATCTCACCATTTTCAAGAGTCATGAAGCCGATATTGTTGTGATATTGCTCATCTTCACTTGAATCTGAGTCTAGCCACATTGCCTTCAATGCCTTCTTTCTCAATCATGAATTGGAGGGATGATAATCTTTGTTCCTACCTTTCGATAGGAGACAATTTGGGCGTATATGTCCTGGCTTGTTGCATTTATGACACACATTATTTTTGTCTTTATCTCTTTCTCCTTGTGACCTACTGTACTTTTTGCATTTGAGATACTTACAGAATTGTTTAGTTAGCCGTATAAAATCTTCGTTTAATTCTTCATGGTCTGATTCAGATTTTGATGGACGTGATTTCTCTGCTTTTAGGACAATGGTCCTCTCTTCGGTTTTTTGTTCAATCCTGATGTTCTGTCTGTATCATTTAGTTTCTGTCATCTCCATCTCGTATGTCTTCAGCTTTTCTTGGAATGTATAGTAATCGAATCCCTTTTCCTCAAGGGTTTCCCTCACTGCAGCAGCTTTTACATCCCACTCGGGCGTGAGACAACTTATGAGTTTTCCGACCTTTCGGTCATCATCCAACCCCTTTTCTAAGCTCTCAAGCTCGTGTACAATGATATCGAAACGAGCAAGCTTGATCTATGTTTTCTCCTGGCAACATACGAAAAATATCGAACTTATAAAAACATAATTTTACTTTAGCTTTTATCTCCGAAACAGTTCCCTCATGTCATTTCAACATGTTGTTCCAAATTTCATATGCTATCTTACAATTTCGCCCTCATCGTATTAATTCCTCATTGTTCAACCCTGCATAGAGTGCTGTCATAGCCATGGAATTTGCAGTTTTTAATGCTAGTTCACCTTTTGTGAATGCCCTCTTTCCATCGCTGACAGGAACCTCAGTTTTGTTTATGCACATGTTCCATACTTCTTCTCCAAGCATCTGTAGAAATTGAGACATACAAACTTTCCAAACATCATAGCATTTTCCATCAAAAAATGGTGAGCGTGTAAGACTTGTCCCATTGGAGACGAATGGCTCCAATGAGTACAATTTTTCGGCCATTGGACCTTTTGCTTAAACTTTTAAGCTTTTGATAAGCACCTCGCTCTGATACCACTGTAAATCACCCTAAGGGGTGAATAGGGTGATTGTGCGGAATTTAAAAAAACTAAAATAAAGTGCAGAGTAAATAAAAAGGATAAGAAGAGCAAACACAAATAGCACAATTGATGCAGCGATATAACGTGGTTCGATCCCCAGGTCTACGTCCACACCTCCTACTTGTAGCAATTCTCCGCCACAAGCGTTTCACTATACTCAAAACCCTTGTACAATGATTCTCGTATTCAGGCCGAGAGACTTATTACACCCAAAGGATTTCTAACACAAGTCCCGTCAATCTCACCGAAGTGGAAGAAAAAGAAAAAGCTCAAGATCTTTAATGATCCTGGCTGAATAATACAAATAGTTATCACACACACTCGGATTGATTGTTGAAAGATTAGTTCAGAAGTGATATGTGAAGAATACACAGTGGGTTCGTCCAATTAAATAGACTGTGAAGTATATTGATCAAAATTAGAAACGATACATTTCAAAAATGTGAACAACACAAAGTACGGTCGACCGCAATCTCAGTGCAGTCGACCGTTCATCTCTCTGACGTAAAGTAGAGAGATGAAGGGTCGACTGCTTCTTACGTAACTGTGAGTTGCAGTCGACTGCGATGCGGTTAACTGTCATGAGGTGCGGTCGACCAGTATCGCGTTGTTCATACCGAATTCACTTTATATTCTTACCAAAAACTAATCAATCACCAATCAATTTTATACAGATTAATTCTCACAAATATAGAATGATAGCAACTGGTCTTGATAGCTTTTTTTGACACTAATCAATCAACTACTCTTTTTGAATATCTTCTTGTTTTGCTTGATTTCTCAATCTTTCTTTATTACTTTTCTTCTTTGAATATTCTTTAATCTCTCTTGGATCTCTTATGGATATTATTTGAATCTGAAAATCTGAACAACTCAATTTAAACTTATTAGTATCTATAGACACGTTTTGTGCACACCAAACTAACAGTCAACAAGCAAGAGACGGCAATGACAAGGCCAAGAGCAATGGCGACACAACGGTAAGAGCGACAACAGCAACACAGTGAGAGATGGAAACAACTTGGCAAGGGACAAGACAGTAGTATCTCGGCAAGGGACAACAACAACACAGCAAGAGACAGTAGCAACTCGGCAAGGGACAGCAGCAACACCCACGGCAGTGGCAACATTGCAAGCAACTCGGCAAGGGACAGCAGCAACACCCATGGCAGTGGCAACACCGCAAGCAACGACGATGGTAACCCACTGCGAGAGACAGCGGAAACAATAGTGAGGGGCAGCGACTGCGGTGTTAGGTTTAGGCATAGCTCGCAGCAGGGTGGTAGTAGAGGGGGAGGGCTGGCTGACGGCGAGGAGTCCAAGAAGTGGCAGCAATGGAGAGAGGTTAGGGATGAAGTCAGGGTGAAGATGGTCGGAGATGAAACTGCGGTGGTGGTCGAAGATGGAGAGGTGGCGACTGCGAGGTGCTCGGGATGCAGCAGCAGGAGGTGCTGCGGTGGTTGGAGGGTGGTGTATTCAGGGGTGGCGCTTGGGGGAGACACAGTGAGGGGGAAGGAGCTCGGCAAATGGTGAGGCAGCGAGGGACGGTCGTGTGGTCGTCGGCGTGGTGCGGCAAGGAGGAAGAGCTTCGACGGTGGCTCGAGCGATGGTGCGGTAGACGATGGCAACCGGGGTGCTGGTCGTGGTGGTCGATGGATGCGGGGTGACTGCGACAATGGGGCGGCAAGGCGAGTAGGGGTTGCGAGGGGTTGCAGTGAGGGTTGGCGACACTCGCGGTAGTGGGGACAAGGCTGTCGAAGGTGGTGCGGCTCAGCTCTGGCGTGAAGGAGGAAGAAGAAGAAGGTCGGGGAGAGAGGAGATGAGGAGGCGGCTGTAGATGATTAGGGTGGAGATTAAGGGGATTAATTATGGAGATTAATATCATTAATTATAGGGTTAGTTTGAGATAATGATGGGGTTAGTGGGGAGTAATTAGTGGGCAGTTAAAGAGATTAAGGGGGTAGTGGAGAAATTTGGGGAGATTTGTATGTTGATAGTTAAATTTGGGTAGGGTAGGACAAATGGGTTAACAGATTTTGGGTATACAAATGTGGGTTTTGGTTTTAATAGTTGGATTTACATTAATATACGAAATAATAATAATATGGGGCTGAGTTTTGGGTTTATATTAAATTGAATTTGGGCTTAACTCATACTTTAAACAATCAAATAATAATATAGTATTATTATAGAATGGTTAGAAAACTTGGGCTTGGAATAGATTTAAAAACATTTATTAAGTATAAAGAGTAACCATAAATTCAACAATCAAGTACTAACATTAATTAGATAATCAAATACAAAATGAATAATAATAGATTTGGTTCTGGTCTAAAATATAAATAATCAACCAATTATGAATAGAAAATAAACTTATAAATTGGAATAAGATTTGTATTAAAATATATAGTCATTTGAAAATAATTACAAATACAAATAACGATTAGAAATGGACTTTAATAGGAGATCCAAAAACAAATTTAAAATAAAACGAATTTAAGAAAACGGAAAATCTTTATACATAGTCGAAACATAGAAGTTACGCAGAAAATATGTATAGCCGGAAACGATGGTTACATCTACTAGAACAATGCATACATATACAATAACTGCAATCTCTAAATCGCTGACACACATATTTGAATCCTCTATACTCACAAAAAATGATCCAGTGAATATTGAATAGTCTACTTACTTAATATTAATCGTCCAGTCCATCATAGATCAAGTTTGATGAATAGTCAAAATAAATTAGATTACTTGATATTAAAATCAAATATACTTGAATCAAAGCTAATCAGAATAGTTTCCATCTTTAAAAAATTACCTGTCAAAATAAGAGATGCTCTCATGCAATTTTGAGTCCGTATTTTTTTTTATAGAAAAAGAACCTCACATATTTGGCCAATAGTTCTTTTTTCTTTTCTCTAAAAGTTTCCTCAATTAAAAAGACTTGACTTTAATCTATAAAAATCAAGATTAGGAAAAGAATAAATTTATGTTAGGTGTGACACCCTCTCTTAGTTTTCTTTGGATTCGGGTTTATAAAAATTGCTTGACGATTAAATGGACCAGATGATTGTTGGAGCATATGTCAAAGCATAAAGTATTATCAAAAAAATTTATCAAACTTCTCATATATTCTTATTTTATTTATTTATTTTTGGATAAAAGATGACGCTCGTCATCGTTCCATTAATAAGAAATAACGAAACAAAGTAGTACAACTGAAGAAAAACACGTGAGCAACAAGCTACACGATACATCTAAAGTGCTCGGACCTACCCGAGTTCAAAAGTAAACAACAAAAGTCTAAGACACAGCAATCAGCTCCACCTAGTACAATCTCTCTAACCTTGCCGACACTTAGGGTATGAATCGACGTACGACACCAACATGCACTGTGCTAGAACTCCACCTTGTCTGTGCCAAGCTTGTTTCTCCTCCCTGTCTATGCCCCATCGCTGGTCTTTATCTTCTTGGCTGCCTCCACGGCTCCTGCCCAATCATGAATCAGCAGAAAAATCTTATTCATTGAGTTAGGAAATCTAGAAAAACTGTTGCGGAAAATAAATTCATTTCGATCTAGCCATAGGTTCCACATTGAAGCTGCTATTGCTATATCCCAACCCATTTTATCCTCTGGTCTAATATTTGCATCCCTAAAAGAACCCCAAATGTCAAATGTTGAGATCGGTAGCAAATTACAACCAAAACCCCTACAGACTACCTCCCAAGTCAGACGAGCTTTAGGACATAGAAAGAAGATGTGCTGAACATCCTCTTCCGAACTTTGGCACACCCCACATGTAACGTCGATTAGCATGTTTCTCTTCCTGAGATTGACTTTGGAGAGAACCGCGTTATTGTGAGCAAGCCAGCAGAATATTTTAACTCTGAATGGAACCTTAGCTCTCCAATAACGGCTTGTTCTTTACATCTCAACCCTCCGTCGTTGATCCATTTATACATAGATGAAACCGAGAACACCTTGGATGCGTTCCTATCCCACCATCTGTCGTCTGCCTGACTCTGAGATTGACTCCTTACATCTAGGATTAATCTGTTCAGATCTTCGAATTGAGCTATACCCTCCGTGGTGATGTTAGTTGAAACTATGAACGTGAGTTTGCCGTTTTTCCGAACATCTGCCAGTGATAGGTCCAAGTTCGGCGTATAGCCTCTGCTGCTAGTGGGAATTGATTTCAGAGAGTGGTACTTCCACACCATTTATCATTCCAAAATCTGGTACTCTTTCCTTGCCCAACACTGCATCTAGTGTTAGTATGGAATATCTCTCCTTGCTTCGCAATACCTTTCCATAGGAAAGATACTTTGGCTGACGAGCTTTTACCTCCAAATCTAAATTTTTTTCTCTTCCGGTACAGATCGAAAGAGTGACTCCACCATCCCTTGTGCTTAATAGTAATCTTCCACCACCACTTGCTGAGCAGTGCTCTATTCATATCATGTAGGTCCATAATACCTAGTCCGCCGTATTCCCGTCTCTTACAGACTCTACCCCATCTCACCAAGTGGAAACTTTTGTTGCCTTCGTCCGCTCCTTTCCATAAGAATCTTCTTCGTAGTTTGTCGATGTTGTTGACAACCCACTTAGACAGTTCGTAGATGGACATCAGATACAGTGGGATCGCACTAAAAACTGAGTTTAGTAGTATGATTCTTCCTCTGAGAGAGAGGAAACGACTCTGCCAGGCCGCTAGTTTCTTAGCGATCTTTTCGATGAGGAAACTCTAATCCTCCTTCAATAGTCCTCCGGGCCTAATCGGAGTCCCCAAGTATCATATATTCTTATGATAATAACAAAAAAATGTATTTAGCCTAAAAATTTAAGTCGACGGCACCGATAGTGAATAATTTTTCAATTCCTTCTCTTTATAGTTGCAACTTGCAATGATATTGAACAATAACTAACATTTGTTGAGTCAAAAACTAAGATGATTTTAAGGTTTTTTTTGTTTTGTTATGAAGAAAACGTGATTGTACATATTGAATTAAACAGCATAAGGAACAACACGATTGATACTTAATAGAATTGCAATTTCTTTGCTTGATAGTTGGAAAAGACATAGATAAAAATAAAATAAAATAAAATAAGTACATTGTTGTTGAGTGCTTTTTATAATAAACGAACTTACCCAGCAATGAATCAGAGCATCTCTTATTATAGCTACTAGTAATTTACCTATAAATATAAATTTTTTAAAGTAAATTTTCAGACATAGTCCAGATTTGAACCTATAACCTTCTTTATAATAATTTTGCATGCGCATTGAGGTGGGGTAAAAATGACCCAAAGCCCAGCCAGGACCCAGGATTGAGTCCACTCAAATAGCACGCCAGCTTGGCACCGGACCCCCACCAGCTCGGAGCCGAGCCTACAAACTCGCCCCCACAAAACCGGCCGTCTCGTTCCGACGATTTTCCGCGACCTTCGGCTTCCGATCCCGGCCAGTTCCGTGGTCCCCCCATCAGCCTAGTAAGGGATAAGAATGACCTGGTGCTACCTAGGCCATCCGATCCCCCCAGAGGCACAGGGGCCACACGATCCGCCACGTCAGCTCCAAAACCACCCAGGGCCTTGCCACGTCAGCCCTAAACCACCCATAGTACTACCACGTCTGCCCTAAACCCCCTGGGCCTCCTGCCACGTCAGGCCCATGGGCTTTCGGGTCCAGACCCGGCCCCCAGACGGATCCAAACCCGGTTGGGATTATCTATAAATACCAGGCCCTTTCCCACCTTTACAGGTAATCAATCTTTTACCACCTAAAAACCCTAGTTACTGCTACTCTCTCTCAGAGACTAACTAGATCGTCGGAGGGTTTGCCACCGGGATCAACCACGGTGTTCCAAGACCGTCCGCAGGTACGCGAGGCGAGGCATCCGAATCCGAGCCGATCCTCCAAGTACCGAAGCGAGCCTCCCGTTTACCGTCCGGCACCGCATCCTTCCACCATTACAAATCGAGTCCGAACTCACACCTGGTGCATCCACACTCTCTCCAAAAAATAAACAGCATCAGGTTGGCGCCGTCTGTGGGAAAGTCCATCAACTTTTCGGTGCGGACGACAGCCCGAGCCTCGCCACCAACGGTCTCCCTTCGATCCGCTCTCCCATGGCTCGCAAGGTCCGGAGAGACGGGCCTCCTCTTCAGGACTACCTCGACGAGAATCACGGATCAAACAATCCGGGGGCAAATCCCGGACCCCAACGGAGCGCACCTCATGTCGCCGAACCCGACCTTCGCCGGGTTATCCAGAACAGAAGGGCCAGCCAGGCCAGAGGAGGGACCGCTTCCAACTCGGCCCCGAACCATTCCAGGCCGGCACCCGGGGAAAGACCATCGGTACTCAGCCGCATCGACCGAATTCCGACGCCACAAACTGACCCTACTGACCATGGCACGGTCACCAGGGCCGAGTTCAGGAGCTTCTGAGACGAGATTATGGAGGCCCTTCACGGGGCGCCAAGGGCCACGACGCTCGACCGACCCCGTCAAATAAGCGAGGGAAGGAGCTACACCCGTGACCCAACTCCTCCCCCTGAGCGCACCGACGAGGTACTCTGATGCCTCCTAGAGATGGAGAATCGCCTCGAACACATCGACGACGGGAATCCAAACCCCGTCTTAGGCCGAAGGCCTTCCCGGCCGTCGTTCTCTGTCAACATCTTGGAAGCAGAAATCCCCCGGAACTTCCGGCCTCCACAATTCGAAACCTACAACGGTGAAGGTGATCCAGCTGATCACATGGAGGGCTTCAAGACCCTCATGATGATTCACAGCGCTTCGGATCCCCTACTGTGCCGAGCGTTCCTGGCCACCCTCTGAGGTCCGGCCAGGGAGTGGTTCTCCAAACTCTCCCCCGGCTCAATCTTCTCGTTCGATCAGCTGGAAGCCAACTTCTTGGCCCACTTCGTCACCAGCAGGAAGGCTGAGAAGACGAGCGCGTCCCTGCTCGACCTCCGGCAGAAGGAGGGGGAGTCGCTCCGTGAATTCGTCAGGAGGTTCACCGCCGAGGCAAGATCCGTCTCTGCCCTCGACACCGGGGTCGCCTCGGCCGCTTTCCGACATAATGTCCGGCACAGCCAGCTGAAGGTCTCCTTGGCAAAAAAGCCTCCCCTGGACTTCCCCAACCTTCTTAGCCGAGTCGAGAAGTACATACGAGCTGAAGAAGCTCTGAACCCTGAGGGCAGCAAAGAAGTCGCAGGGAAGGGCAAGCGCAAGGTCGACGAGGTCGAACCTACCAGAAAAGCGGCAAAGGAAGGGTCGGCATGAAGAGGGTACCTCCGGTCCCTCGCTTTGAGAGATACACCCCCTTGACACAGAACGTGTCCGCCATCCTCTTAGAAATCGAGGACAAAGGCCTTGTCCGACTACCTCCCCGACCAAGCAACAATAAGAAGCGAGACCAACGCTTCTACTGCCGCTTCCATAGAGATCATGGGCACGAAACAGACCAGTGTCGGGCCCTGAAAGACAAGATCGAAGCCCTCATCTCCCGAGGGTACCTCCGCGAGTTCACCAGAGAAAGCCAATGGGATCGGAGGGATACGAGGAACCGGAGACCTTTGCCTCCAACCCACATTCCGAACCACCGCCAAGAGCGCGATCCCGATCCCGAGGAAGCAGGGGAACATGCCATCTTACATTGCGTCCACGGAGGACCGATGGGGGGAGAGTCGAATACTTCGCGGAAAGCATTCATCCGAGAGGTGAACGCTGTCCAAGACCTCCCCTCGCCTCGTGTACAACCGCTACCTGTCTCCTTCTCCGGCGAGGACCTCGAAGGCGTCCGCCTTCCTCATTACGACGCCCTCGTCGTTTGCCTCCACATGGCCAATTTTGAGGTTCGCCAGATCCTCTTCGACAACGGCAGCTCAGTCAACATCCTTTTCCTCGAATCCTTCGAGAATCTCAAGCTGCCCAGAGACAAACTCAAGCCGGCCGGATACACCTTGCACGAGTTCTCCAGCGTCCCTGTCGTCATAGAAGGAATTGTGACTCTTGACGTCACAGCGGGCTCGGCTCCGATCAGGCGGACCGAATCCATGGACTTCATGGTGGTGAACGTCAAGGTGGCGTACAACGCCATACTCGGCCGACCCGGGCTGTGCTCCCTTCAAGCAGTACCGTCGGCTTACCACCTGAAGTTAAAATTCCCCACTGAGGGAGGAGTCGGTGTTGTCCGCGAAAACCAAGAGGCGGTGCAGTCTTGCTACATGACCGCGGTCGGAGGGGGCGTCTTCCCCCTCGACGCCGTCGAGCTCAGGTCCGAGCAGGATGGCTCCAACCCCGAGCAGGCCGACGAGCTGGAGGAGGTCCCATTCGGGACCGCAGACGAGTCGAAATGGTTCAGGGTGAGCCGATCGCTCACCGAAGATTTGAAGTCAGGCATAATCGACTGCATCCGCCGCAACGTTGATCTATTCACCTAGAAGACCTCCGACATACCCAGGATATCCGAAGACCTGATCATACACCGGTTGAGCGTCATCCCGGGCTCCAAGCCGGTCGCCCAGAAGAGGCGCAAATTTGCCCCGGAGAGGCAGCAAGCTGTGAAGGAGGAGGTGGACAAACTCTTGTCCGCTCGGTTTATTCAGGAGGTCAGCTACCCCGAGTGGTTGGCGAACGTCGTCAGGGTTAAAAAGGCGACCGGGGGGTGGCGGATCTGTATAGACTTCACGGACCTGAACAAGGCATGCCCAAAAGATCCTTTCCCCCTCCCTAGCATCGATGCTTTGATCGACGCGATCTCGGGACACGAGCTGCTGTCCTTCATGGATGCCTTCTCGGGGTACAATCAAATCCGGATGTTCCCACCGGACATTGCGAAGACCTCGTTCGTCACCGACCAGGGTCTTTTTTGTTACCGCGTTATGCCCTTCGGGCCAGTGGCGGATCTAGGAATTTAGTTCAGTGGGATCCTTATACAAAAATAAACACGATAACAATTAAGAATTTAGTTCGCTGGGTTCCTATAATGCTTAAGAATTTAGTTCACTGGGTTCCTATAATGCTTATATAAAAAAAAATTACACTGTAACTTTTTTTCAGTGGGGTCCGTGCCCCCCACTGGTTGCAAGCTACATCCGCCCCTGCTTCGGGCTGAAAAACGCCAGAGCCACTTACCAACGGCTCATGAACCAGATATTTAAAGACCTGATCGGCCGCAACATGGAGGTCTACGTTGATGACATGCTCGTCAAAAGCAGGGAAAGGCCAGACCACGTCGCCGACCTCGAGGAAGCCTTCGGAATCCTCCGACGGCACAACATGAAGATCAACCCGGCCAAGTGCGCCTTCGGCGTCTCATCAGGGAAATTTCTGGGGTTCATCGTCAGCCAGCGCGGCATCGAAGCGAACCCAGAGAAGATCCAGGCCATAATAGACATGGCCCCGCCCCGAAATGTCAAGGAAGTTCAAAGGCTCACGGGCAGATTGGCGGCCATCGACCGTTTCCTCTCCAAGTCAGGGGAGAAGTCTCTCCCCTTCTTCAAAGCTCTGCGCAGGAAAGGAGGCTTCGAATGGGGCACCCATCAACAAAAGGCCTTCGAACGGCTGAAGCAGTACCTCGCCAACCCTCCTCTCCTCAGCAAACCCGAGCCGGGCGAACCGCTGTGCCTCTACCTGTCCGCCTCGGATAGCGCCCTCAGCGCTGTCCTCATCCGAGAAGAGGACGGAGTTCAAAGGCCGTTATACTATGTGAGTAAAGTCCTACTTCCTGCAGAGACGAGATACGCAAAGATAGAAAAAATGGCCTACGCCCTGATCATGGCGGCCCGGAAACTCCACCCTTACTTCCAAGCTCACTCCATCCAAGTACTGATCGACTAGCCATTAAAAACTGTCCTCCACAAGCCCGAGAACTCCGGCCGCTTGGTCAAGTGGTCAATCGAGCTGAGTCAATACGACATCGGCTACCAGCCGAGGACTGCGATCAAAGGTCAGGCCCTCGCCGAGTTCATCACCGAATGCACCATTTCCGAGTCGGCCAATGTCGAAGGGTTGGATCCGACCTGGGAAGTCTATGTCGACGGATCCTCCTATGAAACCGGGAGTGGCGCCGGGATCATACTCCAAGGCCCCGACCAATTCCTCCTCCAATACTCCCTCCGCCTCAACTTTCCGGCCTCCAACAACGAGGCGGAATATGAGGCCATGATCACCGGACTAACCCTAGCCCACCGAGCCGGGGCCAAGCAAATTCGGGCCTTCAGCGATTCCCAGCTCGTGGTCAATCAGATCACTGGAGAATACGAAGCCCGCGACGACCGAATGGCAAAGTATTTGGCTGTAGTATGACGACTCCTAGCATCCTTCTGCTGCTCCACGGTAGTTAGGGTCCCCAGGGAGCAGAACGCCCAGGCAGATGCATTATCGAAACTTGCCTCTTCCTCCTTCGAGGGTCTCGACCAAACAGTACTCATCAAAATCCTCCTAAGACCCAGCATCAGTGACCGAGACCAAGAGGCGATGTGTGTGCAAGATGGCGCCAGCCCGGATGACTGGACCACCCCCATTCGAAAGTTCTTAGTCAAATGCCGAGCTTCCCGAAGACCGAGCCGAGGCAAGGAGGGTCAGGAACCAAGCTGAAAGGTTCTTCATGATTGACGATATCCTCTTCAAACGCTCGTACATGCTGACAGATGGGAAGCCATACCTCCATTGCCTTGCAGTGACGAAGCTAGTTATGCCCTGAGAGAACTTCATGAGGGGATCGGTGGATGCCACATGGGGAGCAGATCACTCGCTTGAAAGGCTCTGAATCAGGGATACTATTGGCCAACCATGCTGCAAGACTCCCAAGAGCTAGTCAAGAGGTGCGGCCCGTGCCAGAGGTTCTCCCCTATCAAGAGGCTCCCTCAAGCAAACCTCCGATCCCTGGCTAGTCCCACGCCATTCGCCATGTGGGGCATGGACCTTATAGGCCCCTTTCCCGTAGCCACCGGACAAAGAAAATTTTTGATAGTCGCCATCGACTATTTCACCAAATGGCTCGAGGCCGAGCCACTGTCCAGCATCACCGAGCGCCAGACCCAGCAATTTTTCTGGAAAAACATCATTTGCCAGTTCGGAATCCCACAGGTCCTTATCACGGACAATGGGACCCAATTCGCAGGTCAGAACTTCCGAAAATTCTGCGAGGACATCGGCGTCCAGCAACACTTCTCCGCTATATGCCACCCTCAGTCCAACGGCCAAGCGGAGAACGCGAACAGGCAAATCCTCGACGGGCTTAAGAAACGCCTCGACAGTTCCCCCAAGGGGCGGTGGGTCGAAGAGCTGCCCAGCATGCTGTGGGCACACCGAACCACCAAGAGGATCCCTACGGGAGAGACGTCGTTCAGCTTGACCTACGGGACGGAGGCGGTGATCCACGTCGAGGTCGGCCTGCCGTCCCCCCGGATCCTGGCCTTCGACAAAGCAGACAACTCATCCGGCCTAAGGGCCAACCTGGACCTCGTTGCTGAGGTCAGGGAAAAATCTTCCGTCCGAAGGAGCATCTACCAACAGCGGATCGAGAGATTTTACAACAAGAAGGTCCGCCCGACGGACATCAAGGCCGGGGACCTTGTGCTACGCAAGTTATTCGTCTCCGACCCAACCAAGAAAAGGAAGCTGGCCCCCAACTGGGAAGGCCCATACAGGGTAGCCGAGGCCATACGCCCGGGCACGTACCGACTAATGGATATGGAGGGTCAGGCGATCAAGCGACCCTGGAACGCCGAGCACCTAATGAAGTTCCTAGAAGAACAGATATAGGTTTCTTGCTTGGCTAGTGTAAATATTAATCTTGTTGTAAACTTTTCTTATGTAAAAGGGCCGTTAGTGCACCTCTCTATATGTATGGAAGAGATCCCTTTTTGTTAACTCCAAACGACTCGGCAGGTCCGACCCAATGCTGGACAATAGAATCGCTCCCTCAAAACGGCGGCACCCGAGTCATCACTTCGGTGCCGGCCACCGAGGTCTCGGTAGGTCAGAACCGGTTCGTAGGCAATCAATTAACAAATTCATCAGAGCAAAGAGTTACAAGACCCCTTATTCATACTCCCTTATTACTTCGGAAAATGAACAAAGACCATTACACGACCACTCCACTCATCTAAACAGAAAGAAATTACTGGCTAAGGGACCTCTTAGGAGCCCTCGGGTCCGACGGAGGATAATCCCACTCCGACCGAACGGATAGGAGCCCTCTCCTCGTCACGATGGTCCTTGGACTCTACCAAGGTCGACACGCCGATCACGGAGCTCTGGGCGTCAGCCGGTCGAACACGCTCCAGCAACAGTAATGCCGAGGGAACCCCCTCCACTCGCCGGCCTCCCGAGGAGGATCCCGTCCTCGTCCCAGACATACCCAGCATCGTCTTATAACAGTGTATCTCCATCTCCTTCTCCACTATGACGTCACAAAGGAGCCTCTCAGACGAGGGCCTCTGTACTGACACACTAGACATGGTGTACCCGAGGCCGGCGCTTCTGAGGTCCCGATCCACCATTGCCTTCTTCAGCCGGGCCGCCTCCGCGCCTAGAGCCTCGGACTTAGTTGAAGGCGGCATCCTGATCGCGAGCCCCCTTGCGGTAGCGGACCAACGTGGCCTCCAGGACCTTGATTTTACTTCGGAGCCACGCCACGACGAAACGACGGGGATCCGCCTCAGGAAGGAGAGCCGTCACCTAAAAGGGAACCAACCACCACTCAAAACATATCAGCAAAAGGGTACGGAAAGATCCGGGGTCAAAATACTTGGCCAATCAAAAAACCCTTTTTCATATATAATGAAGTAAAATTCCGTACAAAAAAGCGGTGGCCAGTCTGCATTCGGTAAATACAATAAAAGAAGAGAAAAAAGACAAAAAACAGGGAGGCAAGCAGCCTTGTTCCCCACCTTTGCATCGGCAGCCGATCCGACGACCTGTTCGTCACGCGTGTCCCCTTCGGGAGTCTGTGGCTTCGGCTCGATTTCCAAGTCATAATCGAGGCCGGACAGGTCGATGGTCGGGTAGAAATGCCTCACGTGGCTGAGGGCCTTCTCGTAGACCTCGTTCTGGGCCGCGATAACCATGTCCTGACCCGTCGTCGTTAACACCTCCTTCTCCTTCGCGAACTTCTTCTTGAGGACGCCCACCTTCTTAGCCCACTCGGCCTCCTTGGCTTCGAGATCGACCTTCAGTTGCTGTTCCCTCTTGTGCGAGCCCTCGAGCTCGACCCTCATCTCCTTCATCTCCTGCTGATACTTGTCCGCCCGTTCTCGCTCCTGCTCCACGGCCGCCTCGTAAAGGCTCCTCACCTTTGCTGCCTACATACAAACCTGCGGCAGCCAAGAACGGCTCAGGAAAAACTCACGTCACGAAAAATTACAAGGGAAGAGGGTCGGCAGACTTACCAGCACGCTTGCCTGCGACAAGCGCATGAACGCCTCCTCCACGGTCTCGCCGCTCTTGTTCTCGCGATCCCAGGGAGTGGCCAGCTTCTCCACCACCTCGATGGCCTGGGATCCGCGAGTCAAGCTGTTCCCCTCCCGTATCGACTAAGTCGGCGCCCATGGCCGCTGCACCTCCTCCACCACAACGTCCGCTCCCTCGGCTCCGACCATAGGGGCCTTCCCCTTGCTGCGGTCAACCACCTTAGCCTGGGCCGGGCTCATCGGAGCGACCACCTCCTTGCCCGACTCCGAGCGTGTCCTCTTGGTCCTTTGGTCGCCTGGGGCCTCGGGGCCGACCTGGGACGACCCCCTCGTCCTCTTCGCTTGGCCCCCCTCCTCGGCCTTCTGCTTCTTCAGAGCGAGCCTCCTAGCTTTGATCGATTATGGGTCCATACCTGCAAGAAGACCCATCAAGGAAAATGAGCTCGAAAGAACAGTAAAACAAGAAAAAAGAAACGACGACATACTAGACACGGCCGGGCTCAGTTCGACGCTGGTCAAGTGACCCTCCGTCACCTTCGGCCAGCTGATGCTGTGCGACAAACGGAGGCGCTTGACTAATCTCCACTCCTCGGCAGTCAGATCCTTCTGCCTCGGTGCTTTGAAGTTCGGCCTACAATAATTCCAACGGGTGGGAATGTTCCAAGGCTCCACGCTCCGGATCACGAAGTATTTTCGTTTCCACTCCTTGATGGAGTCCGGATGGCCGTGGACCACCTTCCCCCGACTCCGAGGTGAGATGTAGTAGATCCCCTCCGACTCCCCCGACGAGCTGATCCCCAGCATCGCGCGGAACACATCCAACCGAAGCGGCACCTTCCTCTCCTCGCAGAGCAGCACGAAGCATACTATCTGCTTCCATGAATTTGGTCTGTACTGCATCGGGGCCAGGGACGCCCAATTAAGCACCTCCCGGATAAATGGATGGACCGGCAACCTCAGTCCGGAGCCGAAGGCATCTACGGGGAAGACGCAGTACCGCTCTGGTAGCGGGTCGGTAGGACGGAGGCTTGGGCTCGCCACCATCAGTTCGTAACCGGACTCAATATGGAAGGCCGACCGAGCAACCTCTAAATCGACTGCCTCCAGGATCGTCGGTAGCGTATCCATCTTTATCTTCTTCCGACTCGGCGAAGAAGGCTGCACCCCATACAACACCTTGTCGGAGAGGTCGTCGGGATACTACCTAATCCTCTTCGGCTGCACCGGTGACCCCGTCACAACGTTCCGAATGGGGGACGCCTCGCTCAGACCGCCGGCCTTCGCTCCCCTCTTCCTCGGCACCCTTTTCTTCTTAACCCTCTCCGGCGAGGGGGTGGCTAGGCGCTCGAGACCGGTCACCGTGGAAGAGGAACCTACGCCCCGACTCCACCCCCGAGCCGAGAATTTTCTCCCCGTACCCTTCCGCCAAGCCTCAGTCGCCTTGGCCTCTCCTTCTCCCTCACTGTCGCTACTACCCTCCTCCGACTCCGGATCTAATATCCGCACCGAGTCTGAGCTATCGCTCCCCTCCTCCTCGGAGCCGCTACTCTGGACCACGTACGGCCTCCGGATACATAGGGGCTTCACATCATACACCTGGGTGTCTTCTTCCCACGACGTCGAGTCTGAGAGCCCTGCTCCAGGGTTGTCTCCCCCCCTCGAGGTCGAAGCGGACGAGCCAGACTGAGCCCTAGACATGATAACGAAGTAAAGCTAAAACTAACCTGTGTTGCCTCGAAAAGACGTGCCGGAGCTGCAAATAGAGAGTGCGAGTGCCGAAGTGTTTGTGTTGTTCTTTTTGGAGAAAACAGCGAGAGAGAGATAGGCGGAATAGGAGAAGAGTGGGGGGGTATTTATAGCGGAAGAGTTGACTCCTCGATTTTCGTGTTACTGTTCCTCGATTTGCGTGAAACTGCCTCTAGAAAATCGCGCCAGGTATCCTAGGAACACGCGCCAGTGACGTCACCGAGTTGTGCATTTGGCGACCCCTCGGTTCCCACTCAAACGCCACCGGATACAGTGGTCGGTTCAGAAAGAAATCCTCGGCAACTCAACGCCGCCACTTGGTTCTTGTCAACGGAAGAAAAGTTTTGTTTAAAGTTTTAAGGCGCTCCCTTTGGACGAGCGCCCCGGGCCCCAGAACTCGGTCGGATCGACTCTCACCCGCGAGCAGCTCGGGGCTTGTGACCTCGGAAGTCGAAACCCCGAACTGTTCGAGGGTGGGAGAAAAACCACCATTGCCTGGGACCCTATCGGAAAATGGATCGGACCGCCTCCCATCACTGTCTCCTTCGGGCAGACAGCCCTCAGAAACCGTCGGCCCAGAAGGAAGACAGTGATGACAGAAGAGCCATCCACCCGAAGCTCCTTACCCCTCGGGCCCGGATTTCGGTCGATACCCCTCCTGTCCCGATCTCTCTTGGGCAAACAACCCCATCAGGGCCGTCGACCCAAGAGAAGATCCGGACGGCAAAGTAACCACCAATCCGAGGCTCCCAGAGTTAAAATTTTTTAAGAATCAGGTGTCCGCCCAAGGCAGACACCTCCGGAGGTCGGTGGACCACTCCCGATCTGATTCGAAAAGGCAGTAGGGGCGTGGGGTATTTATAGCCTCCCCCGAAACCTGCCATTATGGCCCCTGGGAAAGCCAAGCGATGGGAGCCCAACCGTCATGCCTGGGGAATTGAAGCGCCGCATTTATTAGGGGACATCATTAATGCCCCGGGGAAGCTGGAATGTCGCACGCACCCCGGAGCGCCATTAACGGTCCATGAAACAGTAACCAACTCAGGGCCGCCTTCTCACGAAGGTGCAACGGCCCGCCATCGTCCTCGCCGACCCGTAAACCCTCGTCAGTCCGAGGTCGGGCCGAGCACAAGGGCAGCCTTCTCACGAAGGCACAACGGCCCGCCATCATCCTCGCCGACCCGTAAACCCTCGCCAGTCCGAGGTCAGGCTGAGCACAGGGGTAGCCTTCTCACTAAGGCACAACAGCCCACCATCGTTCTTGCCGACCCGTAAACCCTCGCTAGTCCGAGGTCAGGCTGAGCACAGGGGCAGCCTTCTCACGAAGGCACAACGGCCCGCCATCGTCCTTGTCGACCCGTAAACCCTCGCTAGTCCGAGGTTAGGCTGAGCACAGGGACAGCCTTCTCACGAAGGCACAACGGCCCGCCATCGTCCTTGCCGACCCGTAAACCCTAGCTAGTCCGAGGTCAGGCTGAGCACAGGGGCAGCCTTCTCACGAAGGCACAACGGTCTGCCATCGTCCTTGCCGACCCGTAAACCCTCGCTAGTCCAAGGTCAGGCTGAGCACAGGGGCAGCCTTCTCACGAAGGCACAACGGTCCGCCATCGTCCTTGCCGACCCGTAAACCCTCGCTAGTCCGAGGTCAGGCTGAGCACCAAGACTCACCGTCTAGCACCAGCCCCAGAGGCCCCCGGAAAATCTCTCCCGTTCTTCTCCACAACTAAAAGTACTCCTCCACGGCTAACTCTCGTACCCCCGCAGGAGTGGGGGGCTTGTGAGGTGGGGTAAAAATGACCCAAGGCCCAGCCAGGGCCCAGGATTGAGTCCACTCAAATAGCACGCCAGCTCGGCACCGGACCCCTACCAGCTCGGAGCCGAGCCTACAAACTCGCCCCCACGAAACCGGCCGTCTCGTTCCGACGATCTGCCGCAACCTTCGGCTTCCGATCCCGGCCAGTTCTGTGGTTCCCCTATCAGCCTAGTAGGGGATAAGAATAGCCTGGTGCTACCTAGGCCATCCGATCCCCCCAGAGGCACAGGGGCCACACGATCCGCCACGTCAGCTCCAAAACCACCCAGAGCCTTGCCACGTCAGCCCTAAACCACCCATAGTACTGCCACGTCTGCCCTAAACCCCCTGGGCCTCCTGTCACGTCAGGCCCATGGGCTTTCGGGTCCAGACCCGGCCCCCAGACGGATCCAAACCCGGTTGGGATTATCTATAAATACCATGCCCTGTCCCACCTTTACAGGTAATCAATCTTTTACCACCTAAAAACCCTAGTTACTGCTACTCTCTCTCAGGGACTAACTATATCGTTGGAGGGTCTGCCACCGGGATCAACCCCGGTATTCCAAGACCGTCTGCAGGTACGCGAGGTAAGGCATCCGAATTTGAGCCGATCCTCCAAGTACCGAAGCGAGCCTCCCGCTCACCGTCCGGCACCACATCCTTCCACCATTACAAATCGAGTCCGAACTCACACCTGGTGCATCCACACTCCCCCCAAAAAACAAACAGCATCATGCATTACACACGTTGATAAATTTACAAATGACATTGAGGCATTTTCTCATTATAATATTAGAGATTAGAGATTTACACATGCA
Source organism: Hemerocallis citrina (assembly GCA_017893485.1). Taxonomy (NCBI): domain Eukaryota; kingdom Viridiplantae; phylum Streptophyta; class Magnoliopsida; order Asparagales; family Asphodelaceae; genus Hemerocallis; species Hemerocallis citrina. The sequence goes on along the minus strand of CM030361.1, from coordinate 32,482,070 downwards.
ATACACTTCTTAATAAATATAGTTTTTTTAAAATAAAAAATTAGAAATAGTCTGGAGTTGAACCTAAGAACTTGATATGGCTAAAAATAGGATTAAATCGGGACCGTTCACATCGGACTCGAATCTTAAAGCTCAGGGGTAAAACGGTAATTTCACATGCAAAGGGGTCCGAAGCGGGTACTGGGTCTCCTTCTCACAGATCCAATAACCCGCAAACGGATCCACCTCAGCTGGGTACGGGTTTCAACCCGCTACCAACCCGATCCGACAAGATACAATCAAGGTCCCTGATTAGATCTAAATCAACGATCATGATTCACAGCTATCTTTTCACTGGGGATTAGGGATTAAATTCCTTAACTGATTATAGGGGATATACCTTATCAGATTACATGCCTTATCTGATTACGGGGAATATTCCTTATCTAATCACGGGGATTACATTCCTAAAACCAGTCCCTAAGACGCCTATAAATACCCCTCACCCATCTCCATTAAGAGGTAATCAATCTTTTTCCAGTTAAACGCTCTTTCATAATCATTTCTGGTTACTGACTTGAGCGTCGGAGGGTGCGTCGCCGGGATCAACCCCGGTGTCTCGCACTTCCTTGCAGGTGAACGGCGGGAGTCAACGGTCAAGCTCCGGCGGAACAGGTTAGGTGTTTGCTATTCAGGTTTTTCACGAACTCACAAATACTGTCTGTTTGCCCCCACACCGAATTTAGCGGCAACAGATTGGCGCCGTCTGTGGGAACAACATACGAATAGCAGCCCCTCCTCTTTCCGTCGACTAGATCTTCTCCAGCCATGCCTCCGAGAAAAGCCAAATCTAGGGGGTCCAACCGTGGGCCCAATCCCGCCGATCAGCAGGAGCCAGTCCCTGACCAACCCGTTCTGCAGCAGGAACGACCTCCCCTTCAGCAAGATCAGCCCCTTCAGAATCAGCAACCCCCCAAGGGTCCGACCGGACCTCAGAATGCTGGTGCGGGGGGCTCCCGCGGAAAGCAACCTCTCCACCAAGACCGCATCTCCATACGCAATGCCTCTACGGATTCCATGGCATCACACAATCCTCAGAGTCGGCAGAAGAAGGATGTGGATCTTCGTCACCGTCTGGACGAAAAACGGGCCCGAGAGGGAACCTCCCGCCACTATCGTCCGGGTGAACGATCTCCCCGTCACCGGGATTACAGAAGGTCTCCTAACCGTAGGGGGCGAAGGGAATCCCCCGAGCATCGCAGAAGAAGGCCACGCTCCCCCATGGGTCGGCAGCAGCCTAAGAACGAGGAGGCACCAATCACCCGTGCCGAGTTCCAGCAGTTCCAAGCGACCATCCTACAAGCTCTCACCAACGCACCCAAGGCTCCATCCCCTCCCCCGGTCCGAAGCCCTCGCCGACGGTTCCCCTCTCCTCGTCCTGCTCCTACTAACTCCCGGCGTACCCCAAGTCCTCGTCGCTCCCGAAGCTACCATCGCCGCAGCCCTCGTTCTCCTTCGTATGAAGATGAGTCTCGAGGCTCGGCAGATCACCGTCGGAGGGATGACGCCATGTACCGCCGTCTTCATGAAGTAGAAAGGTGCCTGGGTCGGATAAACCGAGAAGAGGAGCTTAGGGGGAGGACCTTACGTCCTAGCCAACCCCCTTTCTCCCGAACCATAGTGGATGCACCTGTCCCGTTCGGCTTCAAACCTCCCCAATTTGAGACTTACACCGGGGAGACCGATCCAGTTGATCACGTCGAAAGCTTTAAGACTTTGATGCTCCTCCATCAAGCTTCTGATGCCCTCCTCTGCAAAACCTTCCCCGCGACACTGAAGGGCCCAGCTCGAGAGTGGTACTCCCGCCTCGCACCGTCTTCCATATTCTCCTTCGAGCAGTTCGAGACACTCTTCATCACCCACTTCGTGAGTAGCAGGCACACGGAGAAGACCAGCATTTCACTCCTCCAGCTTAGGCAAGAGAAAGGTGGGAAGTTAAGAGACTATGTGAAGAGGTTCACAGCTGAAGCCAGGACTATAGCCTCCCTCGACCAATCCGTCGCAACAGCCGCCTTCCAATCCAACGTCTTCAATTCCAGCCTCCGCTCCTCTCTTGCTAAGAAGCCTCCACGGAACTTTGCCGACCTCCTTCTCAGGTGTGACAAGTACATTCGTGCCGAAGAGGCCGCCTACCCTCCAAGCTTCGGAGGGTCTGCCTCGGGGACGAAACGAAAGCTGACCGAAGAAGATGAGGGCTCCCAAAAATCTCAGAAGGACAGCAATGGACAGCGTCGCCCGACTCCTCGGTTTGAGAAGTTCACCCCCCTCATTGCCAACATATCAGAAGTCCTTATGGAGGTGGACAACGAAGGGCTACTCCGCGCTCCCCCGAGAATGAATACACCTGGCAAGAAGAGGAATAAGGATAAGTGGTGCCGCTTTCACAGGGACCACGGCCACGACACGGATGATTGTCGGGCTCTCAAGGAGGAGATCGAAGAACTCATACAGCGGGGGCACCTGATCCAGTTCGTCCAAAAAGAGGGGGCCGAGCTCCTCACCTGATCACCACCTTTTCCAAACGAACAGAAAGGCCCGCCGAGCTTCAAGACTCAGCTCCTCCCAAGAGGTCCTCACCTTATTGTAGAAGTAGGATTTTGATTTTCAATAAGGCCGATGCTTGTAACTCGGCCGACAGCATGTAATAATGGCTCGCCCTATTGGAGCAGCCACTTGGTTTATTTCAATAAAACTTATCTTTTCATTGAAAATTATTGCCCTTGCTCCTCTATCTCTCTGGGTTCGGAGTCCAGCTTCTTCTACATGGCTCCTCCCGCAACTCACTAAACTCTAACGATGGCTCCGGAGTCCAACGCTTGGTTCGATTCTGCTTCGAATAACTCGCTTTTAAGCGGGTTAGAAGTGGTTCGCCATTCGGAATTGCTCCCACAGCCGTTGAATAACCTCACAATGGTTCGGAGTCCAGCACTCGGCTCGACTCCTCTTCCTCGGCTCGTCCTCAGACGAGCCAGGAGTGGATCGCCGTTCGAAATTGCTCCTGCAGCCGTTGAATGGATCGGAGTCCAACACTTGGCTCGATTCTACTTCGCAAGTTCGCTCCAAAGCGGACCAGAAGTAGCTCGCCATTCGAAACTGCTCCTGCATCCCTTAAACTAACCTCACAATGGTTCGGAGTCCAGCACTCGGTTCGACTCTTCCTCCTCGGCTCGTCTTCAGACGGGCCGGGGGTAGATCGCCGTTCGAAATTGCTCCTGCAGCCGTTGAATGGATCGGAGTCCAACACTTGGCTCGATTTTGCTTCGCAAGTCCGCTCCTAAGCGGACTAGAAGTAGCTCGCCATTCGAAACTGCTCCTGCATCTCTTAAACTAATCACACAATGGTTCGGAGTCCAGCACTCGGCTCGACTCTTCCTCCTCGGCTCGTCTTCAGACGGGCCGGGGGTAGATCGCCGTTCGAAATTGCTCCTGCAGCCGTTGAATGGATCGGAGTCCAACACTTGGCTCGATTTTGCTTCGCAAGTCCGCTCCTAAGCGGACTAGAAGTAGCTCGCCATTCGAAACTGCTCCTGCATCCCTCACACTAACCTCACGATGGTCGGGGTCCTATGGCTCGACTTTACTTCACCGGCTCGTCCTTAAACGGGCCGGAGGAAGATAGCCATTCCGAACTGCCCCCACGACCATCCGAGCTGAGTTACCCATCTACCGAGAAGCAAAGTGGCGGAAAACGTGCCCCGAAATCCGTGCTCGGATCTGCCAAACAAGATGCATCTACCGAGCAGCTAAGCAGATGAAGAGCAAGAAGAAAAAGAGGCTAACGGGTCAGGGTCGGATCCAATACCCTCGGTCCGACCCATACCTTTCTTGGCTCCTTCATTCTTCTCCTTCTTCAGTCTTCCCGCCAAAGGTACCCAACACTTCCGCTCTTCTCCACTGTGCGAAGGAACGAGGCAGGGGAGAGAACCCGAATGCCTCTCCTCCCCTTCTCAAGGCCAAGCTCTTCACTCCGCTCGCCTCCAAAGCAGAGCTCTTCCCGATGAGTTCGGAGCTCACAACCCTCCCCTGGAGTTGCTCCTTGCACTCACTTCAGAGAATGGGTCTTCCCAGCACCTCTTCTCCTAGGAGTGGAGCTCCTCTTCAAAAATCTCCAAAACCAAACAGAATAGAGACAACTTCAGAGCTCCTCACCTCTCCCATATGCTGACCCATCCTCCCGAGCCGAGGAGCAGAGCTTCATCGACCTATCCCCTTCGTCAACTCAATAAGCTTCTCCTCACGCTCGAGCCATCAGAACAGCCGAGCTACCGAACAGCTCAACCGAGTCTTCAAGGAACACTTCCTTCAAAACAGACAACTCAGCACCTCGGCCAACGGTACTGACCCTCCGAGCCGAGGTGCCCGGGTACCGACCCTCGTATATGGCAAAAAATCGTCCCGAGGCGATCTCACCGTTAGATCATCTCCAAATTCGCACTCAAGCGTGATGGACGGATCAGATCGCGCCATGTCACCACAAAACGACAAGATAACGTTTTCTCGAAACTCGTGCCTCTTGTCTCGTGATTCGCGCTACGATCGTGATCAACCGCCCAGATCGAGCTGCGTAGCCGGGATCTGCCAATCTACCAACCTGCGGAGCGGCGAAAATGTGCCTCAAAATCCGTGCTCGGATTCGCCGAACAAAGCAAGCAGATGAAGAGGAAGAAGGAAAAAGAGGCTAACGGTCGGGGTCGGATCCGATACCCATGGTCCGACCCATACCCATCTTAGCTCCTTCATTCTTCTCCTTCTTCCCCAACACATCTCCTCTTCTCCACCGTGCGGAAGAACAAGGCAGAGGATAGAACCCAACTGCCTCTCCTCCCCGTCCCCTTCTCCTCTTCTCCACTGTGCGGAAGAACAAGGCAGAGGAGAGAACCCAAATGCCTCTCCTCCCCTTCCTCTTCTCCTCTTCTCCTCTGCTCCAGTATGTGAAAGAACAAGGCAGAGGAGAGAACCCAAATGCCTCTCCTCCCCTTCCTCTTTCTTCTCAGAAGAGCTGCCGATCCGAGGTGCCGTGGTACCGACCCTCGTTTTTGGGAAAAAATTCGGCCGACCCCATCTAACCGTTGGATCATCTCAAAATTCGCACTCAAGCGTGATGGACAGATCAGATCGCACCACGTCACCGCAAAACGACAAGATAACGTTTTCTCGAAACTCGTGCCTCTTGTCTCGTGATTCGCGCCACGATCGTGATCAACCGTCCAGATTGAGCCACGTAGCTCGGATCTCAAATCCGAGCTACCAAACTACCGAACCGCTAAGCGGCAAAAAATCTCCTCAAAATCCGTGCTCGGATCGACCGAACAAGAAGCAGATCCGAGGAGCTCAGATTTTCCGAACAAGAAGCAGAGGAGAGAGAGAAAAAAAAAAGGGGGAGCACGTGGGGCCGGGTTCGGCCCGTTAAGGGATCCGAACCCATCAACCCACGACCCGAACTCCACTCCTCTTCTTCCCCATGTTCCCGCCAAAGACAAATCCCAACAAACCCTTCAAAAAAAAGAAAGGGGCCACGTGGCATGCCACGTGGCATCATCTCAATGATCCGAGGCGCCGATCCGGGGTGCCGATCCGAGGTGACGGGGTACCGACCCTCGTATATGGAGAAAAATTCGACCGAACCCATCTCACCGTCGGATCGTCTCAAAATTCGTGCTAAAACATGATGAACGGTTCAGATCTCGCCACGTCATCACAAAACGACAAGATAACGTTTTCTCGAAACTCGTGCCTCTTGTCTCGTGATTCGCGCCACGATCGTGATCAACCGTCCAGATTGAGCCACGTAGCTCGGATCTCAAATCCGAGCTACCGACCTACCGAACAGCAAAGTGGGAAAAAATTCTCCTCAAAATCCGTGCTCGGATCTGCCGAACCAGATGCATTAGCCGAAGCAACAAAGAAGCAGGAGAGAGAGAAAGAAAGAAAAAAAAAAAAAAAAAAAAAAAACACAAGAGGCCGGGTTCGGACCCGTTAAGGGGATCCGACCCGAACCCCTCTCCAGCTCCTTTTTTCCCTTCCACTCTCCCGCCAAAACTAACCAAAAGCCAAAAAACTAAACCAAACTCAACCCCGTATCTCTTCTTCTCCACTCTCCCGCCAAAACAAGATGAAGGGAAACCCAAGAATCCACTTCGTCACGAGCCGAGCTCCTCGACGACGGCGAGCTTGCCTCCCCCTCATCGAGCTCAAGCCGCAACCAATCTCAAACGTCGAGCTCCGAACCCACCTGTCGAAGCTCCACGGTGCCGAGCTCACGGGCCGAACCCAAGCTCCGAACTCCTCACCCGCACCGACAGCTCCAACTCCGAGCTCGCCTCTTCTCTTCGTCGAGCACCGAATCACCGAGCTCGTCAAAATGCCGACCCACTTCGCCGAGCTCCTCGACCCTGCCGAGTTTCACCATGGCCGAACCCAACTTCTCACATGAGCAACCGTTCAGCTCACTTCTTCTTCCTCACCGAGCGTCCGAGCGAAACGAACCCAACAGGAAGCTCCTCCCTCTTCTCGAGCGTCGCCCCCAAGCTCTATCGTTGAACCTCCTTCGCCAGGCCATCGACAGAGCTCGAGGCTCCATCACACGAGCTCAAGCTTCGGAATATGACGAAGTCGAGCTCCGACGAACACATTCGTGCTCTCACCCTCGCCGAGCTCCCTCCGTCGTCGAGCCGAACCCATCAACTCAGTCACTGCCGAGCTCTCCCTCTCTCCGAGCTCCACGTCGAACCCTCTCCTCGCCGAACCCATCGTTGCCGAGCCCTCTCTCCCTCACTCCGAGCTGCGCCACCGAGCTCCACACTGACGAAGGCGAACTCTAGCGACGGTTCGTGCTCGGAGGTGGTTCGTGGTGTTTCGTGCTCGGAGCTCGGCAACTCAGTGGAGAGGACCTCCGCTCGGTAGCGACGACGGAGAGGAGCCCTCTTGCTTCGACCTCATAGCGCCATCCACTTTTGACGTTCGCCCAAGCTCGTCGTCTCCGGTCTCCCCTTCCACCGACGAGTTTCAGAGCCTCGCCGACCTCTCTCAACGAGCTTCGACGTTCGTCCGCCACGCTCGCCCACCCCACGGCAGCCAAGCTTCCCTCCGAACTCCACGCCGCTGCCGTCCTCCTCGCCGAACTTCGGTGGAGATCCCAAGAACGGGGGTGGAGTCGGGGTTGGGGGCGTTGTCGAGTCGAATGTTGGGTCGGAGCAAAGTAGAAGAAGAGGAAAGAAACAAGACGAAGAAGAAGCAGCGGAAGCAGCAAAGAAAAAGAAGGAGAAGAAGAAAGAAAGAAAGAAAAGAGGAACAAAAAAAAAAATAAAAAAATAAAATAAAAGAAATGCCACGTGGCATTGCCACGTGGCTTCGTTACAAACCTCGGCGGATCCATCTAGCCGAGCCGAGCCGAAGTGCATATCCGAAGTACTGAAGTGCCGAACTTGTAATTGGAGAAAAAAAGAGTCCGGGCCACACGATCCGTCCGATCGTTCCAAAATTCGTGTCGCGACACGATCGACGCTCAGGAACGCGCCACGTGTCCCGATCGTGATCTGCCTCACGATGCGCGCTAATCTGATCATGATGGACGGCCAGAAACGCGCCACGTGTCCAGATCGCGATCTGCCTCACGATGCGTGCTCATCTGGTCATGATGGACGGCCAGAAATCTGCCACGTGTCCAGGTAATATTTAAATTATTTATTTATTTATTTAATTGTTTTTTTTATTTAAAAAATCCGAAAAAAATATTTAAAAATCGAAAAAATTAATTAAAAATTCTAAAAATAATTATTAATTCAGAAAAAATTATTTTTAAATTCTGAAAAAATAATTATTAAATTAGAATAATTAATTAATATTTTAGATAATTAATTATTTAATTCGGAAAATGAATAAAAAATTCAAAAAAATGAGAAAAAATTCAGAAAAATCTGGAAAAATCACCAAAAATCCAGAAAATTCTGAGAATATTTTTGGGCATTTTACAAGCCCATAATAACACTGTTACACCCCGAGCAAGATTCCAAACTCCCTTGAGAACACCGATAAAATCCCGTACGCCATTGAAACAGTAAAACTACTCCTCAAAGGCTGATCACACTCAGTCTTTAGGAGTGGGGGGCTCGTGATATGGCTAAAAATAGGATTAAATCGGGACCGTTCACATCAGACTCGAATCTTAAAGCTCAGGGGTAAAACGGTAATTTCACATGCAAAGGGGTCCGAAGCGGGTACTGGGTCTCCTTCTCACAGATCCAATAACCCGCAAACGGATCCACCTCAGCTGGGTACGGGTTTCAACCCGCTACCAACCCGATCCGACAAGATACAATCAAGGTCCCTGATTAGATCTAAATCAACGATCATGATTCACAGCTATCTTTTCACTGGGGATTAGGGATTAAATTCCTTAACTGATTATAGGGGATATACCTTATCAGATTACATGCCTTATCTGATTACGGGGAATATTCCTTATCTAATCACGGGGATTACATTCCTAAAACCAGTCCCTAAGACGCCTATAAATACCCCTCACCCATCTCCATTAAGAGGTAATCAATCTTTTTCCAGTTAAACGCTCTTTCATAATCATTTCTGGTTACTGACTTGAGCGTCGGAGGGTGCGTCGCCGGGATCAACCCCGGTGTCTCGCACTTCCTTGCAGGTGAACGGCGGGAGTCAACGGTCAAGCTCCGGCGGAACAGGTTAGGTGTTTGCTATTCAGGTTTTTCACGAACTCACAAATACTGTCTGTTTGCCCCCACACCGAATTTAGCGGCAACAGAACTCCTTTATAATAATTATGCACGTACGTTGCATGCGGTTGAAGCTAGCTAATTAGACTTAGCTTGATTCAAGCATATTTAATTTTAATATTTGAGTGTAAAGAATTCGAATCTGTTCACACTGGGGATAAACAAATTTCCACTATCTTAAAATAATTTTCTCGGAAGCTGGAGTCGAACCTGTCTCACTTGATAGTGAGAAATATATATAGTATTTCGTCAACAAAGTTAGCAGTAGCTGTATTCTATAGCTAGTTGTAGTGGTTAGCTTTCAAACTTCTCCCTCTCCAACTGCCAAAATTCGATTTCCCAAATCCAAACAAAAACCAAAGCAGAGTGCAAAGAGCAGAAAAGAGCTTCTCATTCAAGAAACCTTTGGAATCCCATCCCATCCCATCCCATCCTGCTCAAAAGCAAATTCCACTCCCCAAAAGCAAAAGATGGAATAAAATTCCCCCTCATCTCACCTCTTCATTCCTTTCTCCCAAAACACCATGACACCATCATCATCATCATAATGACCACCACCATCCGCAAACTCGCCGTCGAAGTCATCGACGCCCGCGATCTCATCCCCAAGGACGGCCTTGGCACCTCATCCCCCTACGTCGTCGTCGAATTCGATGGGCAGCGTAAACGCACCCGGACCAGACCCCGCGATCTCAACCCCCAGTGGAATGAACGTCTCGAGTTCGTCGTCTCCGATCCCATCACCATGCATGCCGAAGAGCTCGACGTCGAGGTTTACAATGATAAGAGGATGGGGTCTTCCCCTGGCGGTGCAAGAAAGAATCACTTTCTTGGGAGGGTGAAGATTTATGGATCACAGTTCGTGAGGAGAGGGGAGGAGGGTTTGATTTATTTTCCGTTGGAGAAGAAGAGTTTGCTGAGCTGGATTCGAGGGGAGATTGGGTTGAAGATTTATTATTACGACGACGAGGTGCCCCTGCAGGTTGACGAGAAGCAGCCTGCACCAGATCAAGAAGACAAGAAGCCTGATCCGCCGCTGCCGCCTCAGCCTGTTTCGGATGCTCCGGCACCGACTGAGGCCGCTGTGGAGACCCAGATGCATGCGCCCGCACAGGTCTGTGTGTAATGTAATCTTGTTGTTTTCAAATTTTTTTTGCTTGCTATATATGTCATGTTTCATTCATTTAATTAATGAGAAAAATAATACAGGTGTGTGTTGTTGTTATGGAGGAGGTGCAGGGGCCGCCACCGCAGCATCAGAACCAACCGCCGCCAGCGGAGTTGGTGGTGCCGCAGCCGGAAGGCACGGATACGCCGCCAGCGCCACAGGATGAAGCGAGGAAGATGCAAACATCATACGAGAGAGCAACCAGCAGAGTTTATATGGGGCGAGCTCCGTCGAACGGATCTCCTAGGGTCATTTCTGGCAGGTTTTCGTCGACTGTTGGTGAGCCTGTCGACAGGGTTCAGACAACCTATGACCTTGTTGAGCCAATGCAGTACCTGTTTGTTCGTATCGTCAAAGCTCGGAACATTCGGCCATCGGAGAGCCCCTACGTGAAAATTCGGTCAGGTTCGCATGTTATGCAGTCCAGGCCAGCTCGTGATGGGTCAGGCAATCCAGAATGGAATCAGGTGTTTGCACTGAACCAAACCAAGCTTGAATCAACACTAGAAGTCTCTGTTCGGGAGGCTGGGCCTACTGAGTCGTTTCTGGGTGGAGTTTGCTTTAATCTGAGTGATGTTCCGGTCCGAGAACAGCCCGATGGGCCGCTGGCTCCACAGTGGTACAGATTGGAAGGTGGTGATGATACCGCTCCAGGCGGTAATGTCACCGGAGATTTGATGGTTGCGGTGTGGGTCGGAACTCAATCCGATGATTGCTTCCCTGAATCAATCAATTCTGATGCTCCCTTTGTGAGCTACACCAAGTCTAAAGTTTATCAGTCACCTAAGCTGTGGTACCTGCGAGCATCGGTAATTGAGGCTCAGGACTTGAAAATTGGGCCACTGGCACCGGGGTCTGTGATGGATGTTCGTGTCAAGATTCAGTTTGGGTTTCAGTCTGCGAGAACTCGACGAGCAGTGGTGACAAGTAGTAATTCTACCTTTTCTTGGCTCGAGGACTTGATGTTTGTAGCTTCTGAACCACTGGATGAACAATTAGTACTACTTGTCGAGGACCGGTCCACAAAAGAACCGGCATTTGTGGGTCATGTGCTTGTCCCGATAAATGCCATCGAGCAACGGTTGGATGAGCGACTCGTGGTGGCATCCAGATGGTTTAATTTGGACAGCGGCGGCGGTGGTGGTGGTGGTTGTGGGGAAGGTGGTGGTGGGCCTGAGAATTATACGGGTAGGCTCCACATGAGGTTGTGTTTGGAGGGTGGGTATCACGTGCTAGATGAGGCTGCACACGTGTGCAGTGATTTTAGGCCGACAGCCAAGCAGCTGTGGAAGCCGCCGGTGGGAGTATTGGAAGTCGGAATAGTGGGTGCACGTGGGTTGTTACCGATGAAGACCAAAGGTGGGGCCAAGGGGTCCACTGACGCCTACTGCGTTGCCAAGTACGGGAAGAAGTGGGTCCGGACTAGAACGATCACTGACACTTTCGACCCACGGTGGAATGAGCAGTACACATGGCAAGTCTACGACCCGTGTACTGTGCTCGCTATTGGTGTGTTCGACAATTGGAGGATGTTTGCAGAAGCGGGTGAAGACCGACCGGACTACCGAATTGGGAAGGTCAGAATCCGGGTTTCGACATTAGAGAGCAACAAGGTCTACAACAATTGCTATCCACTTCTTGTTTTGCTCAGGTCAGGGATTAAAAAGATGGGGGAGATTCAAGTGGCAGTCCGGTTCGCTTGTCCGGCTTTGCTACCTGATACATGTGTGATGTACACACAGCCGATGCTGCCACGAATGCACTATCTCCGTCCGATTGGTGTAGCTCAGCAGGAAGTGCTACGTGGTGCTGCGATCAAGATGGTGGCAGGGTGGCTAGCCCGATCTGAACCGCCAATGGGGCCAGAGGTGGTTAGATACATGTTAGATGCTGATTCCCATACATGGAGTATGAGACGGAGCAAGGCCAACTGGTTTCGGATTATGGGAGTGATTGCATGGGTTGTAGGGTTAGCGCGGTGGATAAACGACATTCGCAGGTGGAGGAATCCAGTCACCACTATCCTCGTCCACGTCCTCTACTTAGTACTTGTCTGGTACCCTGAGCTAGTAGTCCCTACTGGTTGCCTCTATGTTTTCTTGATCGGGACATGGTACTACCGGTTTAGGCCGAAGACTCCATCAGGAATGGACATGAGGCTGTCACAGGCGGATACAGTGGATCCCGATGATTTGGACGAAGAATTTGATCCAGTTCCGAGTGCAAAGGCTTACGAGATATTGAGGGCAAGGTACGATCGGTTAAGAATAATAGCAGCAAGGGTGCAGACTGTAATGGGGGATTTTGCGGCGCAGGGAGAGCGGGTGCAGGCGTTGGTGAGCTGGAGGGATCCAAGGGCGACAAGGCTTTTCATCGGAGCGTGTTTGGTGGTGGCATTGGTGCTATATGCAGTGCCACCGAAGATGGTGGCAGTGGCGCTAGGGTTCTACTTTCTCCGGCATCCGATGTTCAGGGATCCGATGCCGCCTGCTAGTCTCAACTTTTTCAGGAGGCTACCTAGCTTGTCAGATAGGTTGCTGTAGAGTGTGTGTAACTGTGTCAGGAATTGGGGAATAAAAATGATGAGATACTGTAGAGGGAAACATGGGAGATAAGAGAGTTTGAGATTGTGGCTAATTAATTCATTTAAATAAAGTGAAATGCAGTGAATGAAAATTAAATTTGGGATGAAAATTTATCTATCGAAAGGGAGTATTAGCCATCATAAAGTGAAATGCAATAGAAGGTAGTATTAGCTATTTAAATAAAGTGAAATGCAGTGAATGAAAGCAAGCTCATCTCTACTATTATAATGGGAGAAGGCCTTTGTCCATAATCCAAACCGTACAACGTACGTGCAGGTAATTTTTTTTTTTGCCCTTTTCATTCCCCCAATTTTTCCCCACGTGCACAGCACGTGTATAATACTAGTTATTAATTAATTAGCTGTGGCGCTAGCTGTGGTTTTTTCCACATCAACTATCATAATTATAAGAATAGTTCAAAAAGCAATAGAAGAAACACAAGCTCTGGCCTAATCTGTCAATAATATTCTTCTTTATATAAATATTGCCCTTTTTAGGGATGAAAACACAAGCTCTGGCCTAATCTGTCTAAACAAATTACAAAATCAAATCTGTAAATATTGCCCAATTTTCAGTTAAATCGCAACACAGCTAATTTTTTTTGAGAAACACAGCTAATTTTACAATGTCGAAAACAGGACTGTGATCACTAGCATCCAGTAAGTGAGCACAATCATCTGAGAATATATAGAGTGAAATTATTGAAGAGAGAACGCCTGTATGCATAACAAAAAAAAGGATTAAGAGAGCTGCTATCTCTAAAGAACCTGAGATATAAGTACTCCTATATATCGAGTAATGCTAGCTCAGCAGACCTGTTCATTTCGTTACTTGCCGTGAATTGCAATCACACTAATATATGCACATCCTCTACATTTTCCTCTTTATATATATTCTTGCTGCCTTTATCAAAAAAGTTTGATGTAGTCGTGGGTGTTTGCATCCAGAACTTTGGCATCTGCTTAGAACGATCTGTATTATACCCAAATCGAATTGCATCATAAGAAAGAAGTTCGGAAAGCGCAAGTTGCACTACTCTTAGGCAGTACTGATACATGGACCAAATTCAAATTACCGGATTGAAGCCGAACACAACTACTAGATGGAAATTTTTCTTTTTATATGCTACTTTTTGAAACTATTTGCAAAAAGATGACAGTTGTCAAAGCATTTGCGCTCGTGGACTCAACAACTAAACTCGCCATGTCCCAACTTCTAGCATGAAAGAACTGAAACTATTTGTAGAAAGATGACAGTTGTCAAAGTATTTGCACTTGTGGACTCAACAACTAAGCTCGTCGTTCCCAATGGCGAGTTTAGTTCTTTCATGCTCGACGTTGGGACATGGCGAGTTTAGTGCCAATTTTTTTAGAAACTCGCCGTTCCCAACGGCGAGTTCAGTTCAAAATTTCCAATGAAGACTCGCCGTTCCCAATGGCGAGGACATTTATACTAGACTCGCTGTTGGAAACGGTAAGTTTAGTTCAAAATTTTAAATGAAGACTCGTCATTCCCAACGACGATAACATTTATACTAGACTTATTGTTGGGAATGACGAAGATGTAGGAAATTTCACAGATAGTGAAATACTCTGCTGGACTTAGTGAATTTTCGGGAAAAAACTCCATAAATTCTTTTTTTAACTAAACTCGTCGTTCTCAACAACTAGTCTAGTATAAATGTTCTTGCCGTTGGAAACAACGAATCTTCATTGTGAAATTTTGAACTAAACTCACCATTCCCAACAGCGAGTCTAGTATAAATGTCCTCATCGTTGAGAACGACGAGTCTTCCTTGAGAAATTTTGAACTAAACTCGCCGTTGGGAACGACGAGTTTATCAACAACAACAAGAAAAACACTCACCGTGCTCCAACGACAAACATGAAACAACTAAATTCGTCGTTAGGAGTTGGGAACGACGAGTTTAGTTGTTGAGTCCACGAGAGCAAATAATTTGGCAACTGTCCTATTTCTGAAAATAGTTTCGGAAAAGTGGCATATAAAAAAAAGTCAACAAGATGATGGAATTTTTGTCAAGGCAAAAGTAATATGGGATCATTTTTTGGTAAAACTTTAACAGTTATAGGTGTGCCATCTACATCAGATTTACAAATTGGAATACCATTCACATTGATCAGTTATGCCTTTACTATGTGTTTGGGTGATTTTGAATGGTTGATCAAAGAATATTTTTTATTCTAGCAACCCCCACCCCCACCAAAAAAAAGGGAAAGATATCATTCTTTTCATTATTCTTGGCTAAGGAGCATCTAGCTAGAAGAGGAATAAAGTTTTGACTGGGTTGAAGTATGCTAGATGTGCACTTTAATTGAAAAGAAATAGCATCAGAATAGAACATTTCGTTTTTTAACAAAATATATTTTCCTCTCAACTCTGTAGATTGCCATAACACTATACATAGCCTTGACTTTTACTAAATCACCGAGCAGGAATTATAAACGATGCAAATTCTCTCAGAAATTTGGATGTGGTAAGCACAAAAAAATTTCACAAAGAAACAATATAAATAAATAAAAGGGTTTCTCAAGCTCCCAAAAAAGAAACCCTAGTTCTACAAATTGGAGGGGCGGCGGCGACAGCTAGGGTTTGTCGCTCCCTCCCCGTCCACCGTGCTGCGCTCCTATCTTTTGTTCCCCTCATATCTTTCCTCCTCTCCATTTCCCCCTACCACCAGATCCCGCTGCCTGCGTCCTCCACCTCCTTTGTGCGCCTCCTACGTTTCCTTGTGCACCTCTTACCTTCCCTCTCTTCCATCGACTCGGCGTAGCGGACGAAGGATGGCGTCGACGTGGAGTCGGTTGTAGTGGCCTTCATCGGTCATGGAGTTGTGGAGGCGTGGAGGGTCATCAAATCGCTGGGTCGGTGTCGTGGTGTCGGGTTGTCGAATCGCAGGGACGACGTCGACGAGGGTCACTGTTCCTCATCGATTCAGGTGTTTGGGTTGGTGAGGCAGTTAGGGTTTGAGCCCGAGGGGTATTTGCACCGGGTATTGATTGGCAAGTATGAGATGGCTATCTTGGCTTTGAGTGTGTTTGAGAAGTTGATTAGTGTGGGGTTGTTGCCTGTCAAGGAGTTATGGAGGTGGCTTGTGACAGAGGGGTGACGGCGTTGGTGGCAAGGGTTGTTGACCAGTCGGTGGTCGTCACGCAGCTTCAACCTGCGACGAGGAGTTTCTGATCAATCAGTGGTCATCACGCAACTTCAATCTGTAGTGGGAGGGTGTCTAGTCTATTGGTGGCCATCACGCTGCTTCAATCTGCAGTGGGGGGTCTCGAACACGCAGTTTCAATCTGCGGCAGCGTTGCTGGATAGGCATACTCTCATTGGCTTTAGTTAGGTGCAGAAGGGTGAGGAGTGAGGGTATTGGAGGTGGGTAAAAGGAGCTTGGACTTGGGTCTGGGTTGGGAAGTGGATTTGGGGAAGATGAGAGAGTTTGGTGGTGTGTGTAAGGAGGTGTCCCTAATATCCAAATCTTTTTTCTAAATATCCAAATTACAACTAACTTACAATTAGCAAGAAAGTGAAACATAGTTGTGTGGAGCAACGGTAGTCGAGCAAGTTTATAGTTTGGGCTCTACTTCGATCTATTCAGGTCAAAATGAGGGCTGCCTAAGGTCTCTCTCATGTCGGGGGCTGGGAGGCGTTTGGGGAGCCGTCGGGGACGACGACAGCCTCCATTGCGAAGTGGCGGTGATAGTCTACAGTGGTCAAGCTAAGGGATGAGAACGATGTCTAAGTCTGGACATGGGTACGTCAGATTGGTGGGTACCTGCGGTGTCTCTCGTAAGGTGCTTGAAGTTGACGTATGGGTCATTGTTGGGGGCGACGGCGGTGTGATTGCGAGTGACGGCAATGATAAACAGAGTACAAGCGAGAGAGTGACACGTGAGAAAATTGCTCTGGCGAGATTGGCCGATCAATATAATTAGATTTTATTGTATTTTTTGTTTGTTGATTGGGATGTATGAGTTCCAGGACCCTAATTGTTGGATCTCCTTAACTTCATAAGCCTTATTTTTAATTGTATGTTTTGTTAATTTTTTTTTCTAATTGAAACGCGGGAGGGCTTTCAACCCACGGTTGACAATAAAAATTTTTTTTTAAAAATCACTTATGCACAAAATCACAACCCAACTCTAGTAAGATGTATGCATTTACTTTTACCGTTTTGAAGAATGTAGATAACTAACACCGATGATCAAGATATTAGGAAATGATCAGGTTAATTGTTTTGACCAAATAGTTCCACCCAATTTTTTTTTGCATTAGAGATAAAAGTGGCCCAACCAAGACAAAAGGCCCATAGGAATAAAGGATGGATAAGTGTAGGGCCCAAGGCTACGGTCCACAAATTCTATGCGGCCCGTGCACTTCATAGACGTGGAAGCACCTAAACCCGTACATAAAACTATGGGCAAAAAACAAAGTATCCCCCTAACGTTTGGGCTTAATACAATATGCCCATATAACGTTTGAAAAAGTACATTTAACCCATTCCACCGTTAACTTAACCCCATCCGTTAAGTTAGAATTATTGAATTACCTTTTTACCCTTACCCTTTCATAATCAAATCTCTTCTTCTTTTTCCTCTCTCTTCATTCTTTTTCTTTTTCCACTTTCTTCATTTTTTTTCAGATTATGCAATTCATTTCAGATTATGCAAACAACTTATATCTTATTCATATTTCTGAAATTTAGTCAAGTTGCAATTTTTTTCCCAAATCAAATGCAAATATGATATATGTTTTCTTCTCAGTTTCTACATCATTCATTGACTCATTGTTATATCAGATTTATGGCTCAATTTTAGTGTTGATATCTGTTAACTCTTATCCGATCCGAAAATATAATCAGTACTAGGATGGGTATCATAATGGATTATGATAACAAGGCGAGCAGCCAAATTACTAATGAGCTCTGGAGTTCCCAGCTCAGATATTTTTGCCTCTGTTCCTAATCAGAGGCACACAGAGAAGCAAATGGATACCGATACAACTAACCCCAGTCTTCAGCAAATGGATACTGATACAACCAATCTCAATCGTCATAAGAAGAAGAAGCTAACCAACCCCAATCGTCAGAAGAAGGATAAGCTGGACACTGATATTTTTGAGTTTTACTTAGAGTTAGTCCCACATTCATTAACTATTATAATGTAGTAAGCATTTTCTCTGCTACATTTCTTGAACAGTAAAAAAAAATTCTCTTGTTTCAACAGGGATCTATGGAGCAAGATTTCTGAGGAGAAGAGGAGCTCCTTCACATATTTTGATTCTTTATGGTTTTCGTTGTACGGAAAAGGATCAATGAAATCTAAAGTGCTTCTATGGATTAAGAAGAAGCAGATATTTACAAGAAAATATATCTTTGTTCCTATAGTTTGTTGGTGGGTAATACTTTTTTCCTCACATGGCAATTTTCTGTTTATTAGTAGAACCACCATATGCAGTCTGATCTTTTGTTATATTTGTAGGAGGCACTGGAGTCTTCTTATTTTGTGCCACTTTGGAGAGAAGCAGAAATCAAAGACGAAACAACCATGCATGCTGCTTCTAGACTCGCTTCAGTCTGTAGATCCTAAAAGATTGGAACCAGACATTAGATGGTCTTCTTTTCCTGGTGCAATAAGATTTTTACGATATAGAAGCCAACTTGTTTACTTCTTTCCAGATTTGTACGTGACATATATAGATCAGAGGAAAGGACGGAGAGGGATGACTACATATCTAAAATTCCTCTTTTGATTCCCAAGGTAGTCACTTAATGATCACATCTTCTTTACAATTTATCAATGATATTCTCACCTATTGATATATAGATGCCTGGTAAACTTTTTACAGGTTCCTCAGCAGAAAAGTAAAGAGGAATGTGGCGTATATGTTCTTTATTTTTTGTACTTGTTTCTCCAAAATGCACCAGATAGTTTCAGCCAAGAGCACTACCCTGACTTCGTAAGTTCTCAAGCATTTAGAAATGGAGTTGTTTACTTCTAGTATATGTTCTTCTGTATGTTGTTTACTTCTAGTTTCTGTGCTTTCACTTTAAGTATGCAAGTCTTATGTATTAGCACAATAGATAGTAAATTTGGACTTATTTCAGTACTAGATTTGGGAAAAAAATTGCAACTTGACTAAATTTCAGAAATATGAATAAGATATAAGTTGTTTGCATAATCTAAAATGAATTGCATAATATGAAAAAGAATGAAGAAAGAGGAAAAAGAAAAAGAATGATGAAAGAGGAAAAAGAAGAAGAGATTTGATTATGAAAGGGTAAGGGTAAAAAAGTAATTCAATAATTATAACTTAACGGATGAGGTTAAGTTAACGGTGGAATGGGTTAAATGTACTTTTTCAAACGTTATATGGGCATATTGTATTAAGCCCAAACGTTAGGGGGGTACTTTGTTTTTTGCCCTAAAACTATTTGATCCTTGTCTTTCCCCTTTCCCCATCTTCTTAATTCAGTTCAAATTTCATTTCAATTCAACCCATTCCCAATGTCCTCAATTTCTTGCTATCTTCAACATCTGATCTCTATTAGAATATCGAAATGTTTGACAACTCGATCTCTAACAACCCATCTGATATAAACAAAATATTCCACAGTACAAGGTGCATGAAAACCCAACACAACCTAAATATTTCCTCAACCCACATAGCATAGCACAAAGAAGTGGAGATCCACTAGTGGCAACTCTAAAGAGTCTACCAAATCATCCTACATCTTCTATATGTTTTGAAGAAACAATTTCAAATTGTTGAGAATGACGAGAGATTGTTCAGATACCCTGGACTCCATCACCCGTTGTTCCGCAATGACCATCACGACACAAAATGAAAAATATTACACTATACACGTATTCAACCTTCCTCGATCTAGCACCTATCCCCTTCGACGTGCCAACAAAGAGCTACATTGATACCCCAATATTTGGAGGAACCATTGTCAGGGATGGATGGTCCGGATGGAGAAAATTTTCTTAGTGGGGTCATATTATTTTTTTTTCAAGTACTTAGAATGCATATGTAATTTTCTTTAACTGACCTTGTGGCGTCTTCGCCCCCTTCTGCTTCGGCTACCCATTCCCCTGTCAAGCGCGTTTACAAAAAGAAAGTTTTCGATCTTTCGAAGGTTCGAGTGAGCGCTCGCCTTCTTGCGAGGAAAGCAGGCCCCGTGTCAGCTTTTCAGCTAGGGCACAGTTGAGTTTCGCCTGATCGTTGACATCCCCGGTGTTAGCTGTGCCTTTCCGCCGTTTCGCCACTAGAGTCACTCCAGATTGCTAGTGGAGTTGGATGTCGTCGTGGAGGAAGTTTTATCCGCCAGTTTTCTTGGATCGGACCTATTTCGGGTTCGGTATTATGATGCTGGTCTCCTTTGTGCTCGAGTCTCTGGTCCTTAGCTTCGCTCTCTGGTTTCGGGATGGTGTTTCTCGCCGTGTTGGCGCCCTCTGTGTTGACGCTTGTTATTGTATTTCTTTTTAATCGTTTAGTTCTGTTTTACCTCTTGTAAAACCCTTGATGCTTGTTTGTATTATTACTGTTTTATTGATTAATATATTTTTTGATGGCTGGAGCCTTTTGGCTCTATCCGATTCATCAAAAAAAAAAAGAATGCATATGTAATTTTAATAGTACAACTGCACAATTTCTAAACGAGAAAAGTAATTATTTATAAATGTTTTTTTTTATTATTTTGAATATCACATTCGGGTGTAAAATTTTAAATAGCTAATTAGATAGTAAAAAAATTTGGTCACTCATTTAACACCTAAGATATACTGAATAATGAAGATTTTGTTACTTGATGTGAGTACTAAGGAGGTGCAGAGAAGAATATTTAGAAGAGACCGAGAAATCGAGAAGCGTTGAGGAGGAAGTAGAAGAGAAAAGAGGTTTCGGATTGGAGTGAAATTCTACTGCAGGTTCTGTGGAGAAGAAGGACATAAAAGGCATTACTGCTCGTCTCTAAGAAATACTTCAGGTGAGTTGATCGTTAAGATGTCGCTCGTGCTAGGAAAGAGGGCATAATCGTTGAACATGTGGAAAATTAAGGCCCAATGCAGAATCGAGAAGAACAAACAAAAGTAACTCATACAAACATTGCGGGTTATGTGGCTACTTCCACATATGAGGCAGAGCTGGATAACAGGGTGGGTTAACTGGAGGACGAGTGATTGGCATGCGGTGGCCACCAACGATGCCTCAGATTGAGATCGCCGACTAAGATAATGCCGAAAGCTTCACCAAGGCATAGCACTCGCATGAGAACATCGCCGACCCTTCACTACCATCACAACCCACAACATCACACCTCCCCTATCACCTCACCTCAGCTTCGATGAAGCTACCTTGATATTGCGACTAATAGGACTCCAGTAAGGGAGACTTCGCAATCAAAGTTTTCTGAGGAACAACTACTGGCGGCGCTTAATGAAATTCGTCGCAAGGGTAAGGAAATTTCCGAGAAGGAGGAGGAAGATGGGGAACAGTGGCAGGTCTACCAATCAAAGTTGGCCAAGAAGCAAGAAATTCTAAGGGCCAAGAGCATGCAGGTGTCATGCACATTGTGTGGTGATCAACATCGCAGGGACGACTGTCCTATTGGGATTTTTGTATGCTTCGAATGCAAACAACCTTGTCACTGTGTTCACGACTACGCCATTCGAGGAGGTAAAAGGAAGTCTCATTGGAACCAGGCCGAGGCGAAGCTAACTGCAAGGAAGCGCGAGTCAGTACACGTTGTTGTTTCCGTTACTGGTAGGATAAGAGCTTCGAGGGAAAGGTTGAAGACAACCTTGGGGGTTATCAGGGCGGTTCAGGGGTGGCCTTCGACTGAGGAGGTCATCACGGGACTACGATGCCTGTCGGACTCATTCAACCTTAGGAGGTGGGAATTAAACAAAGTTTAGGATTTTTGGGTGGCCGAGTTTCCAACGAGCGAGGGGGTTGCGGCTTTGGCTCGTTGGGAGATCATCAAGATTGTAGGTGGTAGATACGGAATTGCCATCAAGCGATGGAAGGGAAGCGAAGGCTCAAGTGAACAGGAAATGGTCACAAAAACGTGGATCACCTTAATGGGTTTTCCTATGCACTGTTGGGAGCTTGGAGGTTTTGGAGACCTTGTCAGAAAGTTTGAGGTGGTTTTGGAGGTCGACGAGTTGACGGAGAAATGCAAGCGAGGTTGCGCGAGAATTCGGATAGGTTGCAATGGCCTGCACAACATTTCGACGACCATTAAAGCAATGGTGGAGAACTTGTGTTTCTTGGTTGAGGTGAGCATCGAAGGTGAAGCGAAGCAACTGCCGACGGAGGTTGAGGGAGGGAAAAAACGATCGCGAAACAGCTGTTCAATGAAGGTCAGGGGACGATTTCGGAAGATAGAGCGAGACAAAGGTCTGGGCGTAGGGAAGAAGATGACCAATTCACGATGTCTGAACCGGCACTACCAATAAACCCGGTTCAGCACCACAAAGGCACTGATCTACAAAGGTAGCGAATCGGGAGGAGATCCAACAGGGGAAGAATTCTCCTTTGGGAAATTGAACACAATTCTGCACAGGGGCGAGGGCCCCACCATAACGCCACCTAAGCGAGGGGAAATAGTTGGCATCGTGCAATTCGCGGATCTTGGGGTATGTGGGACTGGTACGACCATCTCCTCATCACCGCCATACCTTATGGGTTCACATACGGAGGTGGAGGAGGGGTGTGGGGTACTGGTTGCAGAAGCTGTACCAGAGAGACTGGACAGCAGTTTGGGACTCGAAGGGGGGGGGGGAGGAATAGTACGTCAAGGGTTTTGTTAAGATAAATCAGAGTGATGAAAATAATACTGAATATTGAATTGAGTTTAACCAAGTACAATACCACCTATATATAGGAGGAGAACAAATATCAAAACAACTCTACAACCAATATGGGACTATAATAATATCAACACCCCCACTCAAACTCACGATGGGTCAAGCAGTGTGAGTTTGCCTACTAAATATCTAAATCTCAGAACAGTATGGGATTTGGTGAAGAAGTCTGCAGTCTGCTGAGAAGATGTAACAGAATGGAGAGAAATGGTCCTACCTCAAAGCGCTCACGAACATAATGGCAATCAATCTCTATATGCTTCGTTCGCTCATGAAAGACCGGGTTGCTTGCAATGTGCAATGCACAACGGTTATAACAATGAAGAGGAGTAGCTCCTGTAAGAGTGATACTCATATCTGATAGCAGCCAACGAATATGAACAATCTCTCTAGTAGTAGCTGCCATTGCTCTGTACTCAGCTTCAGTCGAAGAACATGCAACAACTGCCTGTTTCTTACTTCGCCATGAGATCAACGAATCACCAAGAAATAGACAGAAACCAGTGGTAGACCGTCTGGTAGTAGGATCACCTGCCCAATCTGAATCAGAATATGCACCCAGCTCTAGTTTGGATGTAGCAAGCATGAATAATGAGCGAGTAATAGTACCCCGAAGATATCTGAGAATCCGAAGAAGAGTACCGTAGTGAACTGATGTAGGAGCAGAAACAAACTGACTGACAACACTGACTGCGTGAGCAATAACTGACAACACTGACTGCGTGAGCAATATTGGATCTGGTCATGTATAAGTAGACAAGTTATCCAACAATCTGTCTGTATCTAGTGGGATCAGGAAGGAGCTCACCATCAGTGGGACGAAGCTTCACATGAAGCTCTAAGGGTGTATCGGCTGATCTACTGTCAGAAAGGCATACAGCGGAGATAATATCTGATGTGTATTTCTGCTGAGAAATGAGTATCCCCCAAGATCCATGAGCAATCTCTAGGCCCAGAAAATAATGAAGTCTACCAAGGTATTTCATATGGAACTGCTGATGAAGGTATTTTTGGGTGGATGTAATGCCCGCAGAGTCATTCCCAGTAATGATCATATCGTCAACATAGAGTAGTAGGATTACCCTCTCCTGCGGTGATGACCGTATAAATATTGAATGGTCCTGAGAACTCTGACTAAAACCAGCATTAGTGATGACAAAGCGAAAACACTCAAACAAGGCTCGAAGGGCCTGCTTCAAACCATATATAGCCCGACGTAACCGGCAAACATGACGAGGAGAAGTAGGGAGGCCAGGAGGAGGATCCATATAAACAACCTCAGATAAGGTACCATGAAGAAAAGTATTCTTCACATCCATCTGGTATAACGGCCATTGATAAATGGCTGCAACAGCAAGAAGAGTGTGAACAGTAGTCATCTGTGCAACAGGAGCAAAGGTCTCATCATAATCAATACCATGTTCCTGAATAAATCCTTGGGCTACTAGACGAGCCTTATGCCGCTCAATAGATCCATCAGGTTGATATTTGACCTTGAAGATCCACTTGCAGCTAATAGGCTGAACGCCCTCTGGCAGAGGAACAACATCCCAAGTGCCAGTCTGATCAAATGCACTGAGTTTCTCTGCAATAGCTTTTCTCCATTCAGGATATTGAATTGTGTCTTGATAGGTTTTGGGCTCACGTGTAGAGTGTATAGCAGTGAGATATGCATGAAACTGTGGTGAGTAGGAAGCTAGGGTGGCAAAACCAAACTGGTCAGAAAGACCAGTGGCATCAGGTGTATAACGAACCGGAGGAATACCAGAAGTGAAACGGGTAAACTGACGAAGAGGTGGTGGACTGACAGGGTGTGGGGGTGAGGACGGTGGAGTAGGTGCATGTGTCGGTGGAGAAGTAGGTGGGATGGGTGCTAGCTTCTGTGGGGATGCAGGTGGTGTTTCGGTCGGGAGAACAACAAGTGTAACGACTGCAGGAGATGTGAATGGAGCCAGAGGAGTGGGATCAAAAGGAATGCGAGAAGATATAGTCGGGGGGCTAGCAACAACTGGGGAGTCGAGAAATCTAATATCCTTGGTGGGGGGGGGTCAAGTAGTAAGGGGAGTCTTCCACAAAGGATACATGTCGAGAAATGCGGACACGACCCGCTGATGGATCAAAACAACGATAATCTTTGTGTTCAGGACTGAGACCTAGGTGAACGCACTTAGCAGTATGAGCGGAGAGCTTCGTGTGCTCAGTATGAGGGAGAAGGGCATAACAAGTGCATCCAAAGGTACGAAGCATACTATAGTCGGGAGGTAAATGATAAAGAGCCTCATAAGGCGTTGTACCAGCTAGGGCAGACGAGGGAGTAATGTTGATGAGACTAACAGAGGTCATGATAGCTTCAGCCCAGAAAGAACGAGGAGCGGAAGAGGAGAATAAAAGAGCGCGAGCCGTCTCAAGGATGTGATGATGCTTGCGTTTAGCTACACCATCCTGCTCATATGTGTGAGGGCATGATTGCTAAAACAGGATGCCGTGAGACTGAAAGATCGATTTCATAGTGGTGGAAGTGTACTCACGTGCACCGTCCGATCGAAAATTCTTAATGCGCACACCGAACTGAGTGTGAATCATAGTTGTAACGAATCGGTAAATATCAGGTATCTCAAATCGTTGATGCATAAAAAAAATCCATGTATGTCTAGTGAAGTCATCGATGAAGGCAATATAATAGAGATTGCCTTTCCACGAAGGTACGGGAGAGGGTCCTCATATGTCAGAATGAACAAGTTGAAAAGAGTGAGTGGTTTCAAAAGTTTTTTTGTGACTAAAGGGTAGGGTAATGTGTTTGACCAAATGGCAACCCTGACAATCAGATAAATATTTAAAAGTGAGAGAACTTCACTGCGAGCTGTAGTCTGGAGTCGTGATGTGCTAATATGACCTAGATGTCTGTGCCACAGATCAGCATCAGAGGAAACAATACCGGCAAAACTAGAAGGAGAGTGATGTGCACGATGAAAATCCAGATAATATAGACAACCATGACGACTAGCATGCCCAAACTCCTCATCGGTGGAGGAATCAGTAATAGAACAACCTAAAGAGTCAAAAGTAATGACAAGACCACTATCGCACAACGCACTAATAGAAATAAGGTATATAGATAAATGAGGAGCATAGAGAACATATGGTAATGTGAGAGTGGGATAGTTAATTGTCCCTGAGTGTGTAATAAGAAGTGGTGAGCCATCAGCTGTGTATAAAGATGGAGTGTGAGAGGAAAGTGCTGTGCATGTGGTGAACAGTATCTGATAACTAGTGAGATGATGTGATGCACCAGAATCTAAAATCCAGAACGAATTCATATCGGGAGTGGATGAAAGTGCAGGAGCAGATGAGCTAGCATTGATAGATTGGCCCATGAGCTATAGTTCTAGTTGAGTGAGACGTTGCTGAAGATTAGCCCAATCAGTAGGAGATGGCAAGGCCGGAGTAATGGGCATGGCCGAGGATGGGAAGGAAGAAGCACTGCGAGGAGAAATAAGACTAGCACTGCTGTGACTGAGAGCACAATATGGAGGGAGATGCTGCTGGTGTCTGGATCGGGGTAGGGAGTAGGGCGGTGTTACCGGTGGCGGAAGTAGAGGTGGGGTAGGATGAGGAATAATGTAAGGAGAAGGTAGGAGACCAGAGGCAGACTGAAAGTGGCGCTGCTGCTGTTTGAATCTGGAGGATGAGCGAGAGGCAGTTGCACCGGGGAAGTCAGTGGAGGCAGAAATATGTGGGAAAGACTGAGATGCCATCAAGTAGTGGTACTTGTATATATATAATAATAATAATTTAAAAAATCATTTTTTTCGTTTTTTTTGGAAATAAACCTGAGTCAAAAAAAGAAAATCAACTATCAAAATGCAAGAACTGATACATCTTCCAAATCAGAATGCAAGGACTGAATCAATGGTGACGATACAGATTCAATCAACAAAGAAAGCCCAAATCAATCAAAAGAACTGAGTTGAAGAGGGTTCCAATTTGGATGATTAGGGTTTGCGGCGAGGGAGGCGACGCAGCGAAGAGGGGGGAGCGGAGGAGGTGGGACTTGCGATTGCGGCGAGGGGAGGAGGCGACACCGTCTGGACTTCGGTGGATAGCTTGGACTTCGGAGAACGACTATGGGTTCCGACAATGGGTACTGGCGCGTTGAAGAGGCGACGGGATCTGGCGCTTCGACGACTTGAACGAGCGAAGGATGCCGGAGGAGATTTGAAGATGTGGCGACGCTAGAGTTTGAGGATCTCAATGTTGAAGATCTGGAATGTTGAGAATGACAATGATGGTCGCTGTTGAAGATGTGGCAGTGCTAGGGTTTGAAGATCTTGATGTGTTGAAAATCTGGACTGTGGAAGATGACGATGAAGGTTTTGTTTTGTTTTGTTTGTTTGTTTGTTTTTTTTTAACCAGGGTTTTGGAAAGAAATTTGTATAACTTTGGATGTTGGAATCTGAGGATTTTTGGATGGGAAAGTTTTAAGATAAGAAAATTTGTGTAATTGGCTCTGATACCATGTTAAGATAAATTACAGTGATGAATACAATACTGAATATTGAATTGAGTTTAACCAAGTACAATACCACCTATATATAGGAGGAGAACAAATATCAAAATAACTCTACAACCAATATGGGACCATAATAATATCTAACAGGTTCAAAAGGGGGTGCCCAACTACACTCGTACAAATGTCAGGTCGGAAAGCAACAATGCAATGATGGGCTCAGACAAGGGATTTTTTTTAATGAACAAGTGGGCTTAGAAAGGGGATTGATTCTAAATGAATATGTGGGCCAAGGTTTGGACTCAAGTAATGGTCAGGCTGTTCAGTTAGGCCGGGCTAAGGGGGGAATGGATCATATTACTGATTACAAAACGAATAAACCGAATTGGGGGAGGGGGGAGTGTACAAATCAAGTTACTAATAGGCTTATAGAAGAGGAAGTTGACAACAAGGAAGGGGGAAAGCTCAAAGCAGTGGTCAAGCAAGAAATCGAGAAAATAATTCAAAGAGAGGTTAAGAAGAGGGTGAAAGCAATATTAGGGAGCTGGGGTACGGAAAAAACAGGACTGTCATCGGGATCAGACACTGATTCCCTGGGATCGGAGGTGCTAGATACAGAGGAAGAGGCACGAAATGAGAGTGCCTTTGAGGAGATCCCAACGGTAGAAGCTACCACGAAGAAAGACAAAAAGAAGGAAAAGACTAAGGAGGGCTTCAGAGAGAGTGATAGACAGCGTAGCAAGGGGGACAAACCGATGACTGTGAAGGAAATTTACCAAAGGGTGGGAAAGCGAAAAAGCTACGAAAATCTGGCAGGTACACATTCACCCATATCTATATTTGGTTCAATTCCTGATTTTCTGTTAATTCAATTAACAAGTGCTTATGGGATAAATATGCATGCATGTCATGATGCACACACAAACACAATTGAGGTCATTCGGGGTAGGGAAATGGAAAATACTATTAAGGTACAGAAGGTGTTAAACGGCAAAGTGGAACAGGACTGTTTATCACTTAACTTGATTGAGTTGGAACCAACTCATCAGAGTGAGGGGGAAGAGATGATCATTGTTAATGTTTAACGTTATATTTTGGAACGTTAGGGGGCTTGGAAAAGCAGCCAAGCGTAGAATGGTGGGGGACGTAATTAGGAATAACACTATTGACGTGGTCTGTCTGGAAGAGACAAAAGTGTCTCAACTAACAGACAGGTTTCTTAGGGGTCTAAAGCTTAATCACATTAACGAACGGTGGGTCAGGGATGCTATAGGAGCATCAGGGGGGATTATGGTGGGGGGTCAATACCAGTAATTTCGACTTACTGGATGACTGGGTGGGTAATTTTACTGTATCAATTGTGATACAGAGAAGGAGGGATGGTTGGCAACAGGTGATCACAGCAGTATATGGGCCAAACGTTAGAAGCCAGAGATAGGAACTCTGGGAAAAACTATATAGCATTAGGGTCAAGTGGAACTTGCCATGGATGCTAGGAGGAGACTTTAATATCGTTAGACAGTCACACGAAAGAAGCAGAGGGATGGGTAATGGTCGCGATAGCCTCAAGTTCAACAGGGTCATTTCCAATCTCAGCCTCATGGAAATTTCTGTCAATGATCGTAGCTTTACTTGGTCTAATCGGAGGAGGAACCCTATTCTTGCTAAATTAGACCGGATTCTGGTTTCAACGGACTGGGAGGCTAAATTTCCATGGGCGATGGCACGCTCTTGCATTAGAAATACCTCAGATCATATACCAATAATCATTGGCACGGGCGAAGAGGGGAGGCACATTACAAAAGCTTCCGCTTTGAAAAAATGTGGTTGACTAATAAGGAATGTCATGAGCTAGTTAAGAGCAGTTGGAAGGTGAGATTAGACAGATTGACCTGGCAACAAGGTTAGTTAGAAAATTGGGTAGACTTAGAAGAAGACTTAAATATTGGAATCGAGTAAAATTTGGGAATGTACTTCAACGGAAGGAATCCACTTTGAAGGAGATTAAGGAACCGGAAAAGATAGAGGAAGCGGATGGT
Organism: Hemerocallis citrina; assembly: GCA_017893485.1. Lineage (NCBI taxonomy): Eukaryota > Viridiplantae > Streptophyta > Magnoliopsida > Asparagales > Asphodelaceae > Hemerocallis > Hemerocallis citrina. The sequence goes on along the minus strand of CM030361.1, from coordinate 32,453,101 downwards.
CTGGATGACAACCAATTTGGGAGGCTAACAATTTGTAGGCATGAGATCCTGGAGATTTATAATAGGGAAGAAATCATGTGGCGTCAAAGGTCAAGGATTAATTGGCTTTCGGAAGGGGATGCTAACATTAAGTTATTCCACAAAAATGCAACCATGAGGCTTAGGAACAATTTCATCCACTCTTTGGATATTGATGGAAACAGAATCTCGGAGGAACGTCGATTACAAGTGCATATTCATGAGTATTTCAAAGAAATATTTGGGCAGAACAGGGAAAGCATGTACGAGTCAGTAGAAAATCTTTGGGAACCGCTTCTGTCGCCGGTACAGGAATGTGTAACAGCGTTGCAAGAACCATTCACCATGGAGGAAGTCAAAATGGCAATTTGGGGAATGGGCCAGGATAAAGCCCCAGGACCATTTGGTTTTTCAGTATTCTTCTACAAGCAATTCTTGAAAATTCTGAAGAACGATATCATGGACATCATGAATGCCTTCTATGAGGGGACACTGGACCTGGGAAGGTTGAACTATGCCAACGTCTGTTTAATCCCTAAGAAGAAAGAGGCCACAGGGATAGGGGATTTTAGACCTATCAGTTTGATCAACTGCTCAGTTAAGATCATCACAAAAACCCTAGCTAACAGGCTTAGAACCCTGATAGGGGATATCATAGACGACTACTAGACAGGGTTTATTGTGGGTAGGGACATTCTAGAGAGGGTGGCATTGGTACAGGAGGTGATCCAAGATTGTAAGAGACTTAACAAACCAGGGTCTATGCTTAAATTAGACTTCGAGAATGCTTATGACAAAGTAGAATGGAAATGCTTACTGGAGATTCTTAGTAGGCGAGGATTTAGGGATAGGTGGATCGGATGGATCGAGACATGGCTAAGCTCGGCAAAGGTTATGATAATGGTAAATGGTAAACCAGAAAAGGAGATTAGGTGTAGGCGGGGTCTTAGACAGGGGGACCCATTGTCACCACTGCTTTTTACCATGGTGGCAGACGGGCTACATAAGATGCTTCAATCGTATAGAGAAAAAGGCTTATTAATGGGTTGGGTATAAGGAGGCGGGTTTCAGCGGTGATGAACGTGCAATACGCTGACGACACACTCATTTTTGGAGAATGCAACATGGCTCAGGCAACACTTCTCAAGTGGGGGCTATATCTTTTCGAAGATTGGTCAGGGTTGAAAGTGAACTTCTATAAAAACACGATCACTACATTGGGGGTGACGGGGGAGGCGGGAGGTGCAGTTGCAAATATCTTCAACTGCACGATTAAAGCATTGCCTATTAAATATTTGGGGCTACCAATTGCGGCTGACAAACCTAGAATGGAGGATTGGAACGAGCTGATTGAGAGAATAGCAATTAGGCTGGACAAATGGAAGGGTAAGATGCTGTCGTTCGGAGGTAGGCTAGTGCTGCTCAACTCAGTCATTAGCGTCATCCCTCTATATTTCTTATCATTCTTCGAGATTCCGGCCTGGGTGATAAAAAGAATTGACAGGCTGAGAAGACGATTTCTCTGGCATGGGTCGGGTACTGATGGGAAAGGGTACTCGTTAATCAAATGGGGGTGGTATGTAGACGAAAAGAATTCAGTGGCCTGGGGTAATGAATCTCCGACAAATGAATCAAGCACTACTCTGTAAATGGTGGTGGAAGCTCAAAGTTAGGGCTAAAGCTAAATGGGCTATTCTGATAGAGAAAGCATATATCAGGAAAGGATGCATGCATAAGAAAACAAAGAATATGGCATCTATGTCCGGATTCTGGCGAGGGGTTTCCAGGACCAGGGACATATTTCTGGCTGGGACTACATTCGCTATTGGTAAGGACAAATGTGTCTTCTTCTGGAAAGACAAGTGGTGCGGACTGATTACTTTAAAGAGGAGATTTCCAGATATTTATAAAATGGCGACGGACAAAAACGATTGGATAGCTAGAAACTGGAGAAACGATGGATGTAGGCCAAGAATTAGGGGGAGACTGAACACGGAAGCTAGAAGACAAAAGGAGGAGCTAATCCTATTCTTATAAGATTGGAAGCTGACAGAAGAGGACATTGAAGACAAGGTCTCCGGGCCAGGAGGGAGGGGAGGTGGATTTTCGGTAAAAGCCACTTACGAATGGTTAAACGATGAGGGGGTGCGGACACATGATCCGATTTGGAGGGTGAAAGCCCCACTAAAGGTCAAGATCTTCAACTGGCTGGCTAGTAGAAAAGTAATCCTGACTCGTGACAACTTGGCAAAGCGAAAGTGGCAGGGCCCGGGAATATGTGTGATGTGTCAAATGGACTGCGAAACAGTTGATCACCTTCTACTTCAGTGTCAGTACGCTAGGCAAATCTGGAGGGACCTTTTAGTCCGACTGGGCATCAGGGGCCAGGGTTCGGAGACGATTAACGAGGTTTGGGGAGGGTGGAGGGATTCCAAAGTACGTAAAGAACAAATAGTTATATGGGATATTGGGGTAGCAGCGATTTGTTGGGGTATTTGGTTAGAAGGGGATAATAGAATCTTCAGGCCAACACACAAGCATATCATGCATCAACAGCTATTATTCAGTATTACTGCTAAAATTGTATTCTGGTCCCAAACGGCAGGTACTGAAGCAACAAAGAAAATTAAAGAACTGTATGGAGACATCAGTACCTCTACCAATGAAGTGGAGTCAAAGGAGGAAGGTGGGACACAAGCGGGGGAGTGAATGACAAGTCGGAGTGGAGGAGTTTACAATTTTTTGGGATGTTCCGATGAGAGGAACTTTTTGTATCACCTGTAATTATTTCATTTTTTGGGAAGGGTATTGAAATTAAACTTGATTTTGAGTTAGGATTAATTATGGGTTCATAATCCAAACCCAAAATTAAGCCCAAGTTCTAGAGAGTCTCTAGAAACATCATCACCTCCTCTAGATGTTCTAGAGAATTCTATAAAATAATAATCTAAAGATTGTGTAGAAAATTCTAGGAATAAAATCTAGATATTATGGTAGAGAGTTCTAGAAAGATATTTTGTAATCTTGGAGCCTATAAATAGCTCATTCCTCTCCCATTTGTAAACAAGTTGAACAAATAAATAAAAAGCAAGTTAAAGAAAGAGTGTTCTTCATAAGTTCTCTAATTCTCTCTTTTCTAAGTATTCTTCCATATCATTCTTCATACTTAGAGGATTTCTTCTCTTGGTTTCACTCGGGTTTCTCGGGTATTACGGTCTTGGGCTAGTGCTAAGCACTATCGGAGTTTTCTCTACATGGTATCAGAGCCATTCTAATCTTGTGCTCATCAAGATCGGGGTTTAAGAGAGCTCGGTTTATTCTAAGTATGGAATCAATGGGTCGTGTCGTTGGATTGGGAATGGAGATCTTAAACCAATCTAACTACCGGTTATGGAAGTCATGTATGGAGTCATACTTGGTTAGTGAGGACTTATGGGATGTCGTCGGCGGTAGTAGCACAACACCACCAAGGGGAGATGCTGCAACAGCGGAAGCGACAAAGGAGTGGACACGGAAAAATGCCAAGGCGGAGTTTGCTTTGAAGAGGTCAATATCCTCGGGAGTATTTGAGCATGTCTCAAGGTGTAAATCCGCTAGTTCGATTTGGCAAGCGTTAGATCAATTGTTCAACAAGAAGAACGAGGCTCGACTACAATTATTAGAGAACGAGTTGGCGAATGCGAAGCAGGGGGAGTCTTCAATCTCAGAGTTCTTTATCAAGGTAAAAAATCTTTGCTCAGAGATTAATACTCTTAATCCGGATGAGTCGATTTCAGAAGCTCGGATGAAGCGGTCTATTATTCGTGGTTTACGACCCGAATATACACCGTTTGTTACTTCAGTTCAAGGATGGGCTACACAACCTTCCTTGGAGGAGTTCGAAAATCTACTAGCTTCGCAAGAATCACTAGCCATGCAAATGGCGGGAGTTAAAGTCAATGATGACTCGGGGAGCGCATTTGTAGCTCGGAGGCAACAAAGTTTTAGAGCCAAGTTCAAGGATAGTGATACAAAAAATAATGATGAACGAGAAAGATCTTCTATGGGAGACAAGAAGCGATTCAAGTGCTACCGGTGTGGGAAACTTGGGCACTTCAAAAAGGATTGCCGAGTGAAGTTGAAAGAAACAAATATGGCGGAATCAAAGGGTCACACTGAAGACGAAGCATGGGGAAAATGTTTCACGGTGGAGGTTGCATCTTCAGGTACCACTACAACCAAAAATCTAGAAAATGATTGGATTGTAGATTCTGGTTGTAGCCATCATATTACCGGAGACGAGAAGTTATTTTCCAGTCTTCAGCGCCATGACAGAAAAGAAGCCATCATTACCGCAGATAACTCAATCCACCATGTTGAGAAAGAAGGGACTGTTGTCATCAAAGGAGATGATGGAAGCCCAATCACTCTCAAGAACGTATACCATGTCCCTGGAGTACGGAAGAATCTTCTCTCCGTGGTGAATGCGGTGGACCAAGGTAACTACGTTTTATTTGGCCCAAGAGACGTTAAGTTTTTGAAGAATATCAAGGAGTTAAAAGCGGACGTTGTTCACACTGGAGCACGAGTTAAGGATTTATATGTTTTATCGGCCTCAAGCTCTTATGTTGAGAAGATGAGTACCAATGACAATGCATATATATGGCATGCTAGGCTTGGTCATATAAACATGACTAAGCTCAAAGTCATGGTGAATAAGGATTTGGTTAATGGACTTCCAAAATTGAAGATTCAAGATGAAGGAAAACTTTGTGAAGGATGTCAATATGGAAAATCACATAGGCTTCCATTTGACAATTCTACATCACGATGCAATGCTCCGTTGGAGAGGATCCATAGTGATTTGATGGGTCCAACGAGAACATTCTCCTATTCCGGGTTTCGCTACATGCTGCTGTTCGTTGATGATTTTTCACGGTACACTTGGGTATACTTTGTAAAGGAAAAATCAGAAGTATTTTTGAAGTTTCAAGAATTCAAAGTTACCGTGGAAGGAGAGTTGGGTCAGAAGATCAAGATCCTAAGGACTGATAATGGAGGGGAGTTCATGTCAAAGGAGTTTCTCTCTTTTTGCAAAAAGCATGGTATCAAGAGAGAATTTTCATGTCCATATACACCTCAACAAAATGGAGTAGCAGAAAGGAAGATCAGACATCTAAGCGAGACGTGTAGAAGTTGGTTACATGGCAAGAATTTGCCTAAGGCCTTATGGGCAGAAGGCATGAGATGTGCAGCCTATGTTATCAATCGAATGCCACTAAGTCCGAATAACATGAAGTCTCCTTATGAGATGGTTCATGGGAAGAAGCCAACGGTGAAACATCTCAGGATATTTGGATCAATCTGCTACGTCCATGTGTTCGACTCTCAGAGAACAAAGTTGGAGGCAAAGGCGAAGAAATGCATATTTGTCGGTTATGATGAACAAAGAAAAGGGTGGAGGTGCATGGATCCTGAGACACATAGGTACGTCGTGTCTCGTGATGTTGTCTTTGACGAAGTTTCCTCATATTATGGACAACCTCAAGTCTTGGTCGAACAAGAAAGTGGAGATTCCTTCAAGGTTGATGAACCAGTTCCTCAAATGCCAAGTGAGAGCGGAAGTCTTGAAAAAGAGATGCAAGGTGAAAGGGGGAGCACTAATCAAGAGGAAGATGATGATGAAGATCATGGTTCCATGGCTAATCAAAGGCCTAAAAGGAATATTGTTAAGCCTGCCCGGTTCAGAGATGAAAGGTTTGTCACTACTTACTCATGTTATTTTGCCGCTCCATTAGATGAAGAAGAGCCATCATCTTATGATGAAGCTAAAGGTGTTCAAGAGTGGGAGACCGCAATGGAAGAGGAGATGAATGCCCTTATAAAGAATGAAACTTGGGATTTGGTTCCGAAAACCAAGGATGTTCAACCCGTTTCATGTAAATGGGTGTATCGAATTAAGCGGAAAGCGGATGGAAGCATTGATAGATTTAAAGCAAGGTTGGTTGCTCGGGAGTTCTCTCAGAAGTATGGAGAAGATTATGATGAGACTTTCAGTCCTGTGGCTAAGATGACTACGGTACGTTTACTTCTATCTTTAGCCGCAAGCTTTGGTTGGAAGTTATGGCAACTAGATGTGAAAAATGCGTTTCTATACGGTGAGCTTGATAAGAGTATCTTCATGGAGCAACCACTTTGGAAGTTATGGCAACTAGATGTGAAAAATGCGTTTCTATACGGTGAGCTTGATAAGAGTATCTTCATGGAGCAACCACTTGGTTTCAAATCACGAGAGCATCCTGATTATGTGTGTAAGCTTAAGAAGGCTTTGTACGGGTTAAAACAAGCTCCTCGAGCATGGTATGGAAAACTTGCTCAATTCCTTCAGTTTTGCGGTTATGTACCATCAAATTCGGATCCAAGTCTATTCTTCAAGAAGAATGGAGGAGTCCACGTGGTAGTTCTTCTTTACGTGGATGATATGATAATCACCGGAAACGATGATGCTGAAATTGCTCGTCTACAAGAGGATATGTCGGTGAGATTTGAGATGAAGAAGTTAGGTGAGTTGAATAACTTTCTTGGTTTGGAGGTTGAAAGGGTAAAGGATGGAATCTTCATCGGTCAACAAAGCTATGCAAGAAGGATTGTTGAGAAGTTCAGGGTACACGAAGGAAAGACACGTACTACTCCGATGGATGTGAACATAAGGCTTAAGCGCGATGAAGGGTCCTTGCTACCCGATCCTCGACCTTATCGCTCTCTTGTGGGAAGTCTTCTATATTTAACCATTACAAGACCTGACATTGCCTTCGCGGTAGGTCTCATAAGCCGTTTTATGCAAGAACCAAGAAAACCACATTTAGAAGCGGCAAAGAAGATCTTGAAGTATGTGAAGACAACTCTTGGCATGGGTTTGGTGTATAAGTACAATGCCAAGACCTCTCTTCATGGCTTCACAGATGCTGACTTTGGTGGAGATCTTGATGATCGAAGATCAACTTCAGGCTATGTGTTCTTATGTGGAGACACAAGTGTTTCATGGTGCAGCAAGAAGCAAGCAACGGTGTCATTGTCTACCACTGAAGCAGAGTATAAAGCGTCAACACTCGCAGCTCAAGAGTGTATATGGCTTCGAAGACTCCTTGAAGATTTGTTCGAGCCAATCAATAAGCCGGTTGAAATTTATGGAGATAATCAAAGTGCTATCAAGTTGGCTAATAATCCGGTGTTTCATGCAAGGACGAAACATATCGAGTTAGAGCATCACTTCATAAGGGAGAAGGTGCTTGATGGAACAATTGAAGCTTTGGAAGTTCGAAGCGATGACAACGTTGCAGATATCTTCACCAAGTCATTACCAAAAAGTAAATTCGAGTTACTTCGCTCGAAGCTCGGTATGGTTGACAAAATCAAGTTTAAGGGGGAGTATTGAAATTAAACTTGATTTTGAGTTAGGATTAATTATGGGTTCATAATCCAAACCCAAAATTAAGCCCAAGTTCTAGAGAGTCTCTAGAAACATCATCACCTCCTCTAGATGTTCTAGAGAATTCTATAAAATAATTATCTAAAGATTGTGTAGAAAATTCTAGGAATAAAATCTAGATATTATGGTAGAGAGTTCTAGAAAGATATTTTGTAATCTTGGAGCCTATAAATAGCTCATTCCTCTCCCATTTGTAAACAAGTTGAACAAATAAATAAAAAGCAAGTTAAAGAAAGAGTGTTCTTCATAAGTTCTCTAATTCTCTCTTTTCTAAGTATTCTTCCATATCATTCTTCATACTTAGAGGATTTCTTCTCTTGGTTTCACTCGGGTTTCTCGGGTATTACGGTCTTGGGCTAGTGCTAAGCACTATCGGAGTTTTCTCTACAAAGGGAACATCATTGTACGGGATGGGTCACCTTTTTTGGGTAGGAGAATGAGTATCATGGCCCCTTGTTGGGATGCATGAATATCATCTCTCCTTCTTGGTTGTTATTTGATTAAAATCTCTGTAATGATGTGCGGGGGGTCTAGTGCCCACCGTTTTCAATATAAAAAAACATTACGGTGTAATACGACAATTTGTTTCACATAAGAGAATCTATCTATCCATCCATGCATGTTTCTATTTGATAGGAGTGTTATTCAAATAGTTTTTGTTGTTGTTAAATTTCATTCACTGAAGAGATTGTGTTATTCTTTTGGTTGTTCAAATAGTTTTGAAGTTGAGAATGTTGAACATACAATATCTGAACTCAGTTTCAAACTCTGGTACTATAATGCTTTATCATATTTATTCGTTTTCAGGATATGCTATCCTCACAGGTTACCTGATCCTGCTTTATTCAGAGCTTCTATTCATAACCTAGTGCCAAAGAGTGATATAAACTGATATTGAGATGAAAAAATTACTTGAGAGTGATATTTACAGATACAAGAGAATCAAAGCTTCATCTCTTTTAAACTCCATCCCTCTGCTTCACTCTCTCGCAAAAAGACTTCACTTGTGCAATCACTGTTGAATGCCTAGAACACCATTCCAAATGGTCTGCTCATTCTGGTCATAGTACGAAGCGCTGTCCTCAATGTCATCCTTGTTTCCATTATCAGCACTTGATGCACAAACATACGGACAGTCTGCCATCCCTCCATATATAATCCCATTAAACACTTCCCCAGCGCCTAGCTGCGGCTGTTGTTCCTTGACATCCTCCCCGTCGAATTCATCTTCTGGTGTGTTTGAGTTCTTCTCCACTAGCTCATGAAACATCGATGACCGCAGCAAGAGGCTAAGAGCAGTTGGAGAGGACTTGCATCCAGGAATTTGATGTTGTGAAAACTCTTGTTTGCAATTTAGTAGCAAATCGTCGTCCCTTGGAAAGGGACTGCGGCTCTCAAGTGTCTCGCTGTTGCTGCAGTTGGTCGCAAAGAGGTTGCCAGCTGGTGGTTGGATAGTTTGCAGTTGGCCAATGTTTGGTTGCAGTAGTTTTGCTGTAGGGTCCATGCCAGTGGTAGAGCCTGGCCTGAGCCACCTGATGTATGTGCTTAAGTCGAAGTTGGTAACTGCATTGATTCCTCGGTATTCTATTGCTGCGATGTCATATGCATGAGCAGCTTCTTCCTGAGTGCCTGATACCAATTTACAAATTTAAGATTTGCAGATTAGATGTACCAAATGGAAGTCGTAAGCGTTTGTTTGACTTACTGTAGGTGCCAAGGTAGAGATATTTGTTCCCAAAAACCCTCCCAATTCTTGCCTCCCATCTTCCATTATGATGATGCCTGCATATGCATATGCATATGCAAACATGAATTTATTACTTTGTTCCTGAATTATTACTTTAAGAGAATAAAAACTGCAGTTTCGCTAAATATACGTACCTTGCAACTCCTCTATATTTGGATACACCTCTAGAGAAGCCACTGCTCTTCCTGTGGTCGATCGAAGATGTAAAATGTTAGAAGTGTTACTTAACATGGCAGTGAGGCACGCAAAGTGCTAATTGCTGCTTGAAAAGTCTGGCATGCATACCTTCTCAGTGACGCTAGGTACTCTTCTTTGGTCATATTCTGCATTATATCAATCTCCTTTTCGTAGTCAGATACCTGAATGAATCACATTGATTGTCAAGTCATGCTTATTATGCATATTTTTCAAAATTGTCCTAATTATAAACAATGCTTCTTCTTTTTTATTTGCCTCTAAATTGTATTTTTTGATTGAGTTCTAATTCTATCGACGACTTACTGGGAAATTTGTGAAGGTGGTTGGTCCCCAATACTTAAGAGCAGCTAGATCATAAGCTCTCGCAGCTGACTCTTCCTCGTGATACGCCCCAAGGTAAACTGCGTCATAATTCATATCTAGTGTTAATGGCAGATAGCGATATAGCAGAATGAGCTACTTCTTGCAATGAAGTGAAGCGAGTAGGAAATTACTTAACCTTGTTTTCCCTTCTTCCTTTGTGTTGCATTCCATGATCCCTTATCCCATAGATGAGCTTCGAATCTTCCAGTCCATCGGTGTCTGACATGAAAATATTGCTGTTAGCTAACTAATGAACAGTTCCAGCAGCCTGGTAATTGGATGCTATATATATACTTTATTTTAGTATGACTATTTGTTTCTACATTTTCATACTATACTGTTATATCATATTGTATATGTTTACTTGCTAACTCCGCGAAACCTTGAGCTCCTCTTGATGGTATTGCTAGCTGCAGGGGACTGCTCAGTCGCCTCTCCATTGGCATTGGTTGCTACTGGTGGCAATGCTGACTCTCTTCTCCGCCTTTTGATGAGCTTGACACCATTATTGACATTTGAAGGACCTGCAGCTACACTCACAACTCTCCTTTTGTTGCTGTTAACCTCACTCTTAACAAACATAATGTCCATATTACTTGCTTAATGTTTGTTGCTTTTCTTGATTTGATGGACAAAGAAAATAGAAGAAAGAACGAAGGAAGACCGAATTTAGTGGGAGACCTCACAAGGAATGGGTATGTAGCTGTACTTTGTGTTTATATATTGTTCCTTCTAATTTGTAATTTTGTATTAGAACGAAGAGACAATAGAGGACAATCTTAACCGATAGTTTCAAAGCCATTTGTTGTGGAACTAGCGAATTTTGGCTTGGTATCTGAAATAGGTTTATTATTCTTATTCAATTAACTGGATACAATCATCTTTTATATAAATAACATAGATAAGTGCGGGCTTTACCCTGAATATAACAAACTAATACAACTTCTGTTCTAATACTCCTTCTCAAGTTAGTGCATACTAGTAGTTTACACGTGCGATGCACGTCTTAATAAATATAGTTTTTTTAAAAGTAAAAATTCAGACGTAGTCTAGATTTGATCTAAAACCTCATTTACAATTGTTATGCACGTGCATTGCACGGGTTGGTAGATGGACAAATTACACTAAGGCCTTCTCCAATTATAGTAGTAGAGATATGTCATACATGTCAAATTTGTCATTGATGAACTATATTCTAGCTCTCACAAGGGGCTTTATGAGAGTATCAGCTATGTAGTGATCAGTGCAAATATATTTAGCATCTATCTGAGGAGGCTCATACAGAGTGTCTCAAATCTTGTTGTGAACCACATAACAGTCAACTTCAATATGATTGACTCATTCATGAAATATAGCATTAGTGGCTATATGGATGGCAGATTGGCTGCCACCTATGAAGCATAGATACGGGTACGGGATACAGGTACGACATAACACGGGTACGGGTTTACCAAAAAAAAAGTAGGATACGGGTATGTTGGTTGGTACATTATATATAGATATATATATATATATAGAGGCTTCTTCCATTGCAAACGCTACTGTAGCGTTTGCAAACGTGCAAACCACTTAACCCGTCATTGGCGATGACGGGTTAAGGCAAAAAACATAACCCGTCATCACCAATGACGGGTTATGTTTTTTGCCTTAACCCGTCATTGCCAATGACGGGTTAAGTGGTTTGCACGGGTTTGCACAACATTTGCGTTTGCAATGGAAGATAGCCCATATATATATATATATATATTATTTATTTTATTAAAAATGCTATATTTGAACCATTTCATAGAATTATAAGAATACATTATAATTATGAGCATTTTTAGATTAAATAATTGATAATTTAACTATCAAAATACATTGTGTATACTTATTTTATGTTTGAGCATAACATAAAACATCAAGTTTTAAAATTACGCTAGGGACCTAAACATTCAGCTACACTTAATTGTGTCCAAAAGTTACAAAAATAAATTAAAAAACTGGATACTTGGGTATGCACCCGGGAGTATCCAAGGAGTATCGACACCTGATACGCACCCGACACGGGTACATTAAGCGTTTGGAAGTACCCGTGCTTCCTAGGCTGCCACAATTCACACGCATCAACTCATGATGCAACTCAGTATGTAATCGTTTGACCCATGATGTTGCAGATGAAGTGGTTAAACATGCAATACATAACCTCGCTAATGTGACAGAAGAAGAAGATCGTTGCCTGGAAGCACGATAGTGCTGGAGAAACTGAATCTTGTCCTCGTTTAACTGGACATTAATTAAACAGGGGCTACATGTGCAATGTGTTCATAGCCATGAGAATGCATGTTATCGGGTAAAGTTAGCCAAAAATGACAATGTCAATGTTAGGAATGATGATGTCAATAGGTCAAATCACCCTAGTTGACTTGTCTTGGTCAAACTGATCTGATCCAAAGCAGAAGCAGTGGCTACAGCAGGTGCGGGTCGGATCTGGATTGGGTCAGACCGGAAGCACCGAATCGGGTTAAAAATCCGATCGTGTATGGTTCGGTTTGAACCTGGATCTAGGTTTCGGCATGGTTCAAAGAGAAGAGAGAGAAAGAGCGCAAAGAGCAGCATTAGCAACCATAGCAATGGCTGTGGTGGTCGGCGAGATGCGGTAGCATGCGACCAGCGCGAGGCTATGTCGGTGGTCTGAGGGATGTTGGATATGGGTCGGGTTTGGTTGGATTTTGGGTATGGAGTGGACATGTGGGTCGGGTTTGGTTGAATTTGGATTGGATTTTGGATCTGGAGTGGGGATCCGAGGTGGAGATCGACGGGAAGGTGGGTCCAGGATGGAGGTAGGTTGGGTTGAGGAGGTCGGGTTTGGAAAGAGAAGGGGATGGCGGCTGGAAGTGAGTTAGGGTTAGGGTTTTGATGGGTGGTGGTGGCGGTGTTGGGTCCTACTGCGAGGCCACGGGTGGCAGTCGACATCGGCTACGGCTAGTTAAGGTTGTGGCTCTGATACCATGAAATATGTATTATAACTATATATTAAGGCAATCATTCTAACCCCGCTCCCCTCATATATTATGAAATAGAGCAAGGAGAGCAAATGTAAGGAAATTCCATTTAAACTAATACATGTGTACTGCAAATTTTCATAAGGGTTTTTTTTTTCAAATTTCAAAAGGGAGTGAAAAGATAAAGAAATGGGAAAATACAGTTATGGTTCATAATATTTACATGTATAAAATCTCTCTTAAGTATTACTTAACTAATCACAAACGTGCTTATTGAAATTTTACCAAACCAGTGTTTTTCGCCTTCTCATCTGCTACTTACTCTCATTCTTTCCACTCTCTACAAAAAAAAGAAAAAAGGAAAAAAAAACAAAAACAAAAAAATAAGGTGTTTGTGGCGGAGGAGGAGAGGGTGGCGGCAGGGCGGGCAGAGGGAGAGAGATTCTTTGAGTGGGGTCCACCCGGAGGAGTTCTCTAGGCTAAGGTCGGTACCAGCGAGGAGGATAAAGGAGGTGGTGGAGCATGAAAGAGGTGTTGTGCGGAATACGAATCAAACAACCAATCAAAGAGAGAAATAGCGAGAAAAACAGAAAACACACAAACACAAGGACACACAGATTTAATGTGGTTCGGCAAACAAGTGCCTACATCCACGGGGCGGTTGGGGTTTCTTCTTCAAATAATCACCAATGGGTGAAACAAACCCTTACAAGAGATGACGGCTGCAAATCCGAATAGAGGTATCCTTTTACAAAACCCTAACTGGTGTATTTATAGGGAAACTACTGGGCCTTTCAAAATGGGCCTAATCTGGTTTACAAACCCGCCGACAGTCGACTGGTCTTCTTACCAGTCGACTGGTCTTTAGTTCTGGACAGTCGACTGAGATGAATCTTCAGTCGACTGCTTCTACTGTATCTTTAGCCTTTGAAACTTCTCTCTGGACAGTCGACTGGTTCCCATCATCAGTCGACTGATGTGCTGCAGATACGATGGATATAAACAAACTGAACCAGAATCGAGCCATTATCCAACAATCTCCACCTTGGCGAGATCTTCCAAGTGTCCAACAATCTCCACCTTGGCGAGATCTTCCAAGTATCCAACAATCTCCACCTTGGCGAGATCTTCCAAGTAGCCCAAGCAATCTCCCAAAAATACTCCAAAACAAATGCTCATCACCAAATGTAACAAAACAAACTCCACCTTAGTATGATATCACATACTAACCAAACAAATAGTGAAGCACCATTCCAACCGCCCAGGCCAAATCATCAAGCATGCAAAATATTAGCCAGGTTCATGCAATGCTTGAACTTGGCTGCCCCAACAATTTTGGTCAACATATCAGCAGGATTATCAGCTGTCCCAATCTTCACCAGAGGAATATCACCATCCTTTATCAAATCACGCACAAAATGATAACGGACATCAATATGTTTGGTCCTCGAATGATGAACTTGGTTCTTCGCTAAATGAATAGCACTCTGACTGTCACAGTGTACCTCCACCTTCTCCCGATGAATTCCCAAGCTCTTCAAAAGTCCATGAATCCAAATAGCTTCCTTCATGGCCTCAGCAACTGCCATGTATTCAGCCTCAGTAGTAGACAACGCTATAGTGGACTGCAAATTGGACCTCCAACTTATAGGTGCTCTAGCCATAGTAAACAAATAGCCTGTAGTAGACCGCCTCTTACCTAGATCACCTGCATAGTCAGAATCAACATAACCCACCAATAACCTGCTAATATTGTCATCCCTTTCAAACTTCAAACCCACATCTGTGGTGCCACTTATGTACCTCAAAATCCATTTAGCTGCTTGCCAATGCTTTCTGCCTGGATCATGCATATATCGACTAACCATACTCACCGCCTGAGAGATGTCTGGTCGAGTACAAACCATGGCATACATCAAACTACCAACCACACTAGTGTAAGGTACATTAGCCATATACTGTCTCTCTTCATCTGTACTTGGAGACTGAGAAGCACTAATTCTGAAATGAGTGGCTAAGGGTGTACTGACTGGTTTAGTTTTCTCATCTATACCAAACCGTTTCAGCACCTTCAAAAGATATTGCTTCTGTGTCAAACTCACTATGCCCTTTACCATGTCTCTAGCTATCTCCATCCCAAGTATCTTCTTAGCTTCACCAAGATCCTTCATCTCGAATTCAGAACTCAGCTGATTCTTTAAATTTTGAATCTCCTTAGCATTTTTAGAGGCAATCAACATGTCATCCACATATAATAACAGATATATGAAAGAACCGTCCTGCAATTTTCTGAAATAGACACAATGATCATACTCACTTCTGGAATATCTCTGCACTTTCATAAACTGATCAAACCTCAAATACCACTGCCTTGGAGATTGCTTCAACCCATAGAGAGACTTCTTCAACCTGCAAACACAATTTTCCTTCCCAGCTGTCTTAAACCCATCTGGCTGCAACATATAAATTTCTTCATCTAGGTCCCCATGTAAGAATGCAGTCTTCACATCCATCTGTGTCAATTCAAGATCAAACTGTGCTACCAAAGCTAACAAAATCCGAATAGAAGGATGCTTCACAACCGGAGAGAATACTTCATTATAGTCAATTCCTTCCTTTTGAGCATACCCCTTTGCAACTAGTCTAGCCTTGAACCGAACACTGCCTTTTGGACCTTCTTTCTTCGTATATACCCACTTGCAACCGATAGCTAACTTCCCCTTTGGCAATTGCACTAGATCCCAAGTCTTGTTCTTATGAAGAGAGTTCATCTCTTCATCCATGGCAACTTTCCAATATGTATTTTCAGGACTTCTAGTAGCTTCTTTGAAGTTGGAGGGAACTTCATCATCAACAATGGGAAGGGCAAATACAACTGTTTCTGTAAAGCGAGATGGTCGTTTGATATCTCTTCTTTGCCTTCTTGCTGCAATTGATTCTTCCTGCTGGGGAGGGTCTTGGATAGGAACTTCTTCCTCATCCTCAGTATCAACCACATCATCTTCATTTTGGGCAGGAGTAGAGTTTCCAACTGAACGCTTTTCTAACTCCACCTGTTGGAGAACTCTCGCACCAGTCGACTGAGAGCATCTACCAGTCGACTGTCCCGAGCTAATCTTCTGCTTCTCTTGATCAGTATCACCAGTCGACTGCACATGAGGACCAGTCGACTGTCCCGAGCTGATCATGCTGGTCTCATCAAAGGTGACATCCCTGCTGATTACTAACTTTTTCTGTTCTGGACACCACAACCTGTAACCTTTGACACCAGTACTAAAACCAACAAATATAGCCTTTTTGGCTCTTGCATCAAGTTTAGTTTCAGTTACATGAAAATAAGCAGAACAACCAAATATATGCAATAAACTATAATCAGATGCAGGTTTACCACTCCATACCTCAATAGGTATTTTGCCTTCAAGTGCTGCTGATGGTAAACGGTTGACAATGTGGCTTGCATATATAACAGCTTCTGCCCAAAATGTCTTCTTCAATCCAGACTGCGCTAGCATACATCTCACCTTCTCAAGTAAGGTTCTGTTCATCCTTTCTGCAACCCCATTTTGCTGTGGAGTCTTCCTAACTGTGAAGTGCCTCTGGATCCCTTCATCTTCACACAATTTCAGAAACGGATCGTTCTTGTATTCCCCTCCATTATCTGATCTCAGAACCTTAATCTTCCTTCCAGTCTGGTTTTCAACTTTCTTCTTCCAACTTGTGAACAATGTCAAAACTTCATCTTTGTGTTTCATGGTATATACCCAAACTCGTCTGGAGTAGTCATCAACAAATGTAACAAACCAGTGTCTACCACTCATAGAAGGTGTCTGAGTAGGGCCGCAAACATCTGTGTGCACATAATCGAGGATACCCTTTGTCTGATGTACAGCTGTACCAAATTTCACCCTAGTTTGCTTACCCAAAACACAATGTTCACAAAATTCCAACTTGCACCCTTTAGCATCTTTAAGCAACCCTTGCTTCACAAGCCCCTGCAAGGCCTTTTCTCCTGCATGCCCGAGTCGCATATGCCACAACCTAGTAGAGTCGGGAACAACCTGTTTAGGCCTTTCAGTTACACTGGCAGCCTGACCCAAATATGTTTTTCCCTGCAAGAAAAACAAGTTGCTTTTCCTTTGCCCTTTCATCACCACAAGTGCTCCATTAGTCACCTTCAGAATGCCACCTTCACTAGCAAATTTCATTCCACTGGCCTCCAAAACACCAAGTGAAATCAAATTCTTTTTCAAATCTGGAACATACCAAACATCTGAAAGCTCCCTAATAAGACCATCGTGCATTAGCAATTCAATCTTCCCGATTCCTACCTTCTTACAAGGTGCATCATTTCCCATCAAAACTACCCCACCATCCATATACTCCAAAGAAGTAAACCACTCCTTTTTCCAAGACATATGATAGGAGGCTGCTGTATCAAGAAACCATACTTCTTGATAAAGTGAGGGACTAGTTGCAAGTGCATAAGAAAAATCATCGTCACTATCTACATTATCAACAATCACATTTGCAGTCGAATTTTCCTTATTTCGTAGCTTAGGACAATCCTTTTTCCAATGCCCCCTTTCATGACAGAAAGCACATTCATCTTTGGCTGGTATCTTTCTGTCCTTTGAAACTCCTCTCGATTTGGAACGAGATTTGTTTCCTTTATTCCCAGATTTGGTTTCAGATCTGGTCTCAGTTCTGCCCCTTACAATCAATGCCTCAGAAGTTTCTCTATCAACCATTTTATCCCTTCTCCTAGTTTCATTATTCAACAGAGCATTTGCAACATCTTCATATTTAACAGTGTCTTTTCCATATATTAAAGTAGTTGCTAAATGATTATAACTTTCAGGTAATGAATTCAACAGAATTAAGGCTTTATCTTCATCTTTAATTTTCTCATCCAAATTTAACAAATCAGCCAATAATTTATTAAATGATTCAACATGAGCGTTCATAGACATACCTTCAGTATAGGTGAAGCGAAAAAGCCTCTTCTTCAAATACAGCCGATTCTCCAAACTTTTCCTCATGTATTTGTCTTCGAGTTTCTTCCACAACACCGCAGCAATGGTATCCCTCATCAAATCATACTTCTGAGCCTTCGCGATAAAGAGCCGAATAGTCCCACACGCAACTCGATTCAACTTCTTCCAATCTACATCGGACATATTCTTTGGTTTTTCTGTCTCCAAAGCAACATCTTGTTCTTGTTGAACCAGAACATCCAATACCTCACACTGCCACATTCCGAAATTGTTTGTTCCATCAAATTTTTCAACTTCAAATTTTGCGTTGTGAATCGTTGTTCTGGACGAACTCGATCCCACAACATCCTTGCAAGGAAAGGAATTTGACATATAGTGACAGCAAAAATCCGTGGGTAAAGGGCGAAAAACCGTAGGTATAGCCCGTAAAACCTATACCAACGGACATATTTTTCCGTCGTTTTTAATTAGCTATGCCCACGGTAAAATGCCGTCACTATAGCCTATAGCGACGGTTTTTTTACCCGTTGGTATAGGTATCGGTGTTATACCCACAGTTTCATATCCGTTGGTATAGGTTTTAAGGACACCACTTGCTTTCCTATACCCACGGTTGAAACTCCATTGCTATAGATTTTAGTGATGGTTTTCGCATCCAAATATTTAAATATATACCCATCGCTCTATACAAATTTTTTTCTTACTAATTACGCGTATGATAATTAAATATTTTCTTTTATAATATTAATTCAATTATAAACTAAATACACCATAAAATAGATAAATGTATTTATGAAACAAAATTAGATAAAATTAAACTTCAATCATATTAAAAATTAATGAAATATTACAAGGATGTCAAATTACAAAATAGTTAATAACCAGATACACAATTGAAGAAATCCACACTTAGGCTGAATCACTCATAAGGCAACTACAGTTCTCTCGGCTCTTTAAGGAGCTGTGGCAGTAACATAAGATACAACTACAGTGATGTCGTCGAGTTTGCCTCCATAATAACGATATCTAGCATCTTGGGCTGCAGTTGAGAAGGGCATCTGTCTGTTCTTGTCGAGTGCTCGCTGGTGAGCAAGAGCAGCAATCTTCTGGGCTGTCACCTGTGGGCCCAGCCCAGCCCTCATGGCGTGGAACAGCAAATACCTGAATTCATCCAAAATAAGGTTCAGAGTTGCCATCCAGTCTCTTAAAAATGTGTATCAGCTGTTAGCTTCTCCAAATCCGGTAATTGTTTGTAAAGTCCCCAGCTGTGAGTTGCAGTAGGTCCTTCAGTAATCTACTAAAATATCAACATCCTTAATCCTAACCAAACTGACAGGGGACCAGGTATTCTTGTTGGCATTGAAAAAATGAGAGAGGTCTGGATGGCATTTAACAAATAAAAGAGCATAGGAACATCCGCTTACCTGGGCGGAACTAGGTAGGTCACTGCCATTTCCACTCTCGAGTTGGTAAGTGAAGTTGAAGTCATGCTGTTGTACTGGTGACCGGAAGACTGTAGTGTCTCCACCTACTCTACTTCACTGCTTGATACTCTACTTCACTGCTTGATATAGCCATTTGTGCCAAGGGTCGTAGGTTCACCAATTTACCAAAGAGACCACCTTCATAACCTGGTTCAACAAAGAATGAAAAAAAATTAAGGTGAAGAGAGTGAAAATATTTGGAAACAATTGTAGCTCGACTCCAAGAAACAAGAGAATATTTGGAAACAATTGTAGCTCGACTCAAATATAACCAACAAATTACAGAAACTCGATAAGCTTTTTAACCATCCAAACCAATTCAAATCAATAAAAAAAAATTTAGAACCAAAATTTTCTACTTACTGCACGAGTGAAGCTCATGGATTTGTAATCACTCCAATCAAGTGTATCCTCGGGTAACTTTCCTTTCCTTATAGACCTAATTATGGAACATAATAAAAACCAACTATTACCGACATCATCTTATGAGACAAACATAACACAAACAGATTCAATGACTCAAATATCAACTAAAAGTCTAAAATGATGCAAGCAACAAATATAACATACCAAACTAAGCAATTATATAATGCATAAAGCCACAAACCCAAGAAATTAAAGAAATTCAACAAGTTACCTGTAAACACTATCCAACTTAGTAATTGTTCATCGACACAAATTAGAGGAGGACATAATCATCATCCAACCATCTTTTGATGCAGCAATTCAGAATTTGATGTTACTGAAATTGAAACTCTCTTCTCGGCAGTAGTTAAGAAGCCAGATAGCTCAAAATCGGAAAACAAAGCTGCTGCAAAATCCGATAAAATTCACCTGGTAATAGCCAATGCAAAATAATATTGATTTATAAACTGCAAATCATTTCTGCATTATATATTGCAATGCTGTGATTTTTCTTACCATATCAGTTGTGATCATGTTGTCCATTTTGTGCAATTCTTTTCTACAGAAGCTCAAAGTTAGTTCTGAATGGCATGCCCACTTAACTGGTTTGTCTATTTCTTAAGTGCTTAGATCTGGTACAATTGTACAAAAACCTACTTCATAATATAACAGAAAATAATGACCTTGATATGACCAAATGATTGAAGGATGGACGACTTCATAGATCCATATATGCTTTTATATTTATGCTATTGAATCCTGGTCTGGTAGTCTTAATTATTGTTGCAAAGCGATATGAAGGTGTGATTATTTAACCATTAGTGTTTTCATGCATCCTTTAGGTGAAAATTCTTTGGTCAAATCAAACTTAATTATGTTAACACAAATTGGAAATCTATTATCTGATTTGCAGATATAAAAAGATAACGCTTCAAAATTTCCTAAGCAATACTTCATGTATTAATTAATGTTGTTCACTGATTATTTTTTTAAAAAAGATTTAAAATTTTCATAAAGTTGTTCCTTATTTATCTTTCTAGTTTCAGGATTCTCTTATCAAATACTTAATTTTATTAAATTGCTATGTTTTTTCTGGTTCTTTTATGTTTTAAAAAATATCTTCCATCACTCCAATTCTTTGGCACATATTACCTTCCAATTTTGTTTTTTAAATATTTTAGCTTTTAACTTGCTATTATAAGATTGAAACTGAGATATGGACCCGCTAAAAATGCACATCTAATATTTGGAAATGAAAATCAGACCAAATAGCTATGGAGCAGCATTGTTGGTTGCTCATACATTTGGTGAGGATGATTATTTGAGGGTGCACCTTCAGCTAGTCTTCATTGACTTGGTTTTTGGTATCTCATGCAGTAACTATTCCTATTACCATATCAAGCAATGAAACATCGCTAGGTTTTTGTTAGAGAATAATGCTTTAACTACTCCAACAATTTGTTCTGGACTAAACAACTAAGTTACTTACTACTGTGCTAGATATGAAGATCAGCTATAAAACACAAATTAGAGTTCTGGTGTGTTCACAGGGGCTGGTATATGTAGGCAAAATAGAGTATTTTAGAAATAAAATTTTTTAATCTGCTACATTTAACCAAACAACAGTATTTTCGTTACTTTTTAGGCTTAGCACAAAGAAGCATGCTTACTCTCTCAGCAAGGCTATGGCTGTCAGTTGCTTGACCCCTTCTTGCTCTCACATGTATGAAATCTTGCTTCGGTGGTTCTGAGGGCTGAGTATTTTCATCTCTTGCCTCTGCTTCGGTTTTTGAATCCCCATTTTCATTTCTAGACTTCACCACCTTGAGTCGCTTAGCTTCACTATCTGCCTGCAACAAAGGAAATCTAAATCATTAAAAAACAAAGGTCGCAGCCTATGTAAGATTAGGCTCATATGAAATAAGAACTCTTGCATCTCTTGGAGACTCCAGTACAGATCTCAAGCATTCAAATATGATGATGCCCAATCACACTAACATGTTCATAAAGTGAGGGATATATGACTAAAACAACTCACCCCCTTCCCCAACTCCTAATATATGCTCATAAACAGAAACCAAGCAAAGAACTTAATTGTTAAGCTGATTGAGAAGGCAAGACTTCTTAATCAGAATAAGTAAGGATTTAACCATAAGTCTATCATTATGAATAGACTTAAACGATAAAGGGTTGTCTCAGTGAAATTCATAGATTTAATATTGATATCAATTTATAACCAAGCTTCATTAGGAAAACGGGTGAAATCATCTCGGTAAACCATCATATATTCCTATTAGTAACCAAGCTTCATTAGGAACTATTTGTGAGATGATCAAGCATGTAAACCATAACAATTGTACAGACTGAAGAAATGAAACAGATACGGTATCATAAATTATCTGTATAGAAATGCAATACAGAAAATCTAGGGCATTTAATGTCTAATATTTATGTATCTAAATACCTTTGCCACTTGTTGAGTCTGGATAAGACTAATGCATCTCTGGAAAACTGGTCGAGCATACTGAGAAAATCCAGGACCTAATGCCTGAAATAAAGAACGGAAAACAAATTAAATAAGAAAGATCGATTCTTTTGCATCATTGTTACAACTAAATAAATTGATCAATCCAACGTTAAATAAAGAACTCATATTATCAAGGGAGGGAAAAATGAACTGTGCAAAGAATTCATTCATAACAAATAGGAAGCCCCATAATCCAGAATAATTTTCGTAAAGAAAACTCTGAAATAACAATGGAAGGTGTAAAATGAATAGCAAATTACAACTTTCGTTTTAACTTCTATCAATTAATTGGAACAAAGGACTATAGTCTAATACAAGATCAACCCCAAAAGCAATGGACAAGAACTCAACTTAGTACCTCCCTGACCAAAAGTCTTCACCAAGGGACACAAATATTACTTGTTGGATGGATTGAAGGGCATCCAAGGGTTATGGATTGAAGGGCATCCAATGAGAAATAACATGTAATCCATGCGGAACACTTACAACACATAAAGTACACCAATCAGGTAGAAAACCAATTCATACTAAACTGACTTTTGATATCGCCAATTGTAATCTTCTGGTCAAAGTAGGTGCAAGTCACAATTTAATCAGATTCTACTTTCTCAATAAACCCAGCATTAATGCAATGATTCAAATAACATGGTGAACTGTATATGGGTAAACTAGACACAACAAATGAAACAATCTCTCATTCAAACTCTCTTGATGACACCAAAGATGTTTCCCAAAATGTTTGACATTTGGGATAACACATGTTATCAAATTTATTACGTTAAGTATAGAGTTCTATAAACTGTAAGGGGTGGAAGAAATATTAAAATTTAATCCTTATTTGGTTTAATCCTTAGATCAAACAAGGTAGATGCACCTCTTACCGCAGACGTGAGAGACAATCAGAATTAATAGGTAGCTAGTATGACTCCGAATTCTATGATTCAGATCAACAACTACAGGAATCCAAGCCAACTCTCAATTTATGGCTTAACTCAGAAAAAAAAACTCTTCAGTTTATAGCAGCAGAAATGTTAAGGATGACTGCACTATTGTGAATTAAACTAATAATTATATGAAAAT
Source organism: Hemerocallis citrina (assembly GCA_017893485.1). Classification (NCBI taxonomy): domain Eukaryota; kingdom Viridiplantae; phylum Streptophyta; class Magnoliopsida; order Asparagales; family Asphodelaceae; genus Hemerocallis; species Hemerocallis citrina. The sequence goes on along the minus strand of CM030361.1, from coordinate 32,429,833 downwards.
GTCATAAATTGCAAGTTGTTACTTGTACTATCTTCAATTCCATCGTCATACACTTGCGCTTTACTAATATATAAAAAATCCTTCAACCTGATAAGTTATAACGTAAATTACAAAGCAGACACTTCAAATCTTAAAATCAATACAATCTGTAATCTGAAAGACATCAAATACAAAGTAATTTATGAATCTTTTATCTATGGGAAATAGAACGTACCAGATAGGCATCTGCAAAACTATCCCTGCTTTATACTAATTTCCATCATTTGCAGAAGATGGCTTGAGTTTCTTCTTGTAATAGCAATCAAACACTTGATAACAATTTAATTTCCGATAGAGCCTTGTATATGTTCTTCCTAAACTTCAGTTTATTGAACCAGAAAATAGCACATATCATCCTATTATCAAATTTCCCTGCTTCCAATAGATTTCCATTAAAAGTAATCTCTCACTAGTATGTATATTCTAAAAAATTGTTTCCCTATTCCAGCCATAAGAAAGTCCAACTGGGAACCTGGGGTCGTCGTAGATCATCAAAACTCATACCATTTAAACCCTCCGACCATGAATACTTCCGAGTAGTGCTTCCTCGGGTGAAGCCTTGAGAAGTTCTCGATCTTCCACGTGTGCCTCGACGTCGTCGGCGCGTCCTCCGCCGCCGCCTTCTGCTCGCCCTCCACAGTCGCGGCCGCCACCGCTGGCTCCGCTCGGACTACTGAAATCAAGAAATCAAGAAATCAAAAAACACAGCGATTTCAAGGGTTTTCAGATCGGGGAAGCACAGTACCTTCCATGGACTGGACTCCGTCGACGGTGAGTTGCTGATGAGTTCGCGAAGGAATATCTCCTTGTTGGAGAAGAGTGAGGGATTTAGAGGTGGGGAGTTGTACAGAGGGTGAGGGGCGAGATGAGAGGGTGAAGGAAAATAGGGTTTGGGTGGGCGGAAAATGGGGCGGGATCGAGCGCGAGAAAGGATTTGGGGGGGGGGGGGGGAATAAAAGGATTGGGGGGGGGGAAATAAATTGTAGAATATATCCACCTATACCCACAGTTTATTATACGTCTGTGGGTATACAATGTCTGTACCTACGGTTTTAGTGATCCGTCACTATAGGTGTCCGTTGGTATATGGCAAATTTCTTGTAGTGTTGGTTGCATCCGCATCACTCGCCATCTCCCTCTAGGTCGAACCGAAAGCTCTGATACCACTTGTTGTGCGGAATACGAATCAAACAACCAATCAAAGAGAGATAGCGAGAAAAACAGAAAACACACAAACACAAGGACACACAGATTTAATGTGGTTCGGCAAACAAGTGCCTACATCCACGGGGCGGTTGGGGTTTCTTCTTCAAATAATCACCAATGGGTGAAACAAACCCTTACAAGAGATGACGGCTGCAAATCCGAATAGAGGTCTCCTTTTACAAAACCCTAACTGGTGTATTTATAGGAAAACTACTGGGCCTTTCAAAATGGGCCTAATCTGGTTTACAAACCCGCCGACAGTCGACTGGTCTTCTTACCAGTCGACTGGTCTTTAGTTCTGGACAGTCGACTGAGATGAATCTTCAGTCGACTGCTTCTACTGTATCTTTAGCCTTTGAAACTTCTCTCTGGACAGTCGACTGGTTCCCATCATCAGTCGACTGATGTGCTGCAGATACGATGGATATAAACAAACTGAACCAGAATCGAGCCATTATCCAACAAGAGGTTGAGGAGGGGAGGTGAATGAGCAGCCGCTAACCCCTCCTGCCTTGACCCGCGTGACGTCGCCCGGTCCAACAATGCCCAATCTGTCGCCAACCCGAGTCGAACCTCACAACCCCTTCATCTTATTTTATTTTATTTATTGATGATTAATGGAGGATAAATATATGTTTAGACTGATGGTGATGTTATGTTTTGCAAGAATTTTTTTCATTATCTATGCTTTGATTGAGTAACAGTTAAATTTTTATAATTGAAAGATCGATTTTTGTGAATAAAGTTAATAAGTTTCATACTTGGATGATGATTATGTTTTGAAGTAGTGAGTAACGTATGGACTTTTATGAGTTTATAACCATGATTTTATGGGTTCTTTGTGTATGTTTGGAGACGGAAGATGACGCACGTGTAACGTGGAGATGGAGGGGAATGTCGCGGTAGTCGAGGATGGCGGAGAAGCAGGAGATGGAGGAGTGGAGGCCGGCGTTGGAGAGGGTGTGGATTTGGGAGGGGGAGAGGAGGGGAGAGATGATGTAGATCAGGGTCTGAGTGTTCCCGGTCAAGAATGTACACAAAGGTGAGGCTGTGCATGTATTTTTTGAATAAATTTCACTAAACTATACTCTTGAAGTGATAATTTCTCACAATTCACTCACACTTTTTTGAGTTCCATATAATTTTATAATTCTCTCAGAATTATTTTAATATGTGCAATTTGCACAGAGTTATACTAGTATTATTCCTATCAATTAACTGGTTACAATGATCTATTATATAGGTAACATGGACAAGTACATGTTTTTGCAGAATATAACAAACTAATACAATTATATCTCTAATATCTCTAATAGTATCTAATTGCCGGCATACATGCTTGGTTAAAATATGAACCTGACTTGTTCGAACAAGTTAAGTTTTTTGTTCCATTAATTTTTATTGAGAGACTGAAAGAAATCGAAAGAGTGTATTTTGGTATAGATTCTCTATTGGACTATATAATGATTAGGATGTGTGTTTGTCTTAATTGATGTATACAACTTTTCCCCCTATCTTTTGATATGTGAAGATGTATACTAGGTTACAAATATGTATTTCCTTAAAGCTGAATATCAATTTCCATATGCCGGGAGCAATCTGTTGGAGGAAACATGCAACATCTGTATCTTGGAACCTTGGATTATTAGGAAGATTCGAGCTGCATTAATATAGTTCCACATTTATATGGAGTAGCTTGCAGAGATCAGTATTGAGAATAATGATCCATAAGTTCATCGAATATTGAATGGTACGTCTTGATAGTTTTTGAGAAGGAAAATGGCAATCGCCAACCTGTTAATTAACAGCAGCTAGCAAAACACCAAAAACTAGTCCCAAACTACAGAAGTAAAGGCCTCAGCTAACCAAACAACAACATCAATGAAAAAGAGCAGAAACAAGCACAGGTGAACAAACTAAGAAAAAACAGTACATAGCGAAAACAAATACTAGCTAATAGTTATAATTAGAAAAGCCAAAAATACTAAGACAAATGCATCAAACAGTAGACTATTTAATGTTTAACTTTGAATAATTTTTGAATGAGGGGTATTTAATTAGAGCTTCATGCCCAATAGTTTTAAAGTAAGGAGAGGAAAATGTAACTTCGTTTATAATAGAAACCATTAGATGGATTTTTTTTTTTTTTTTTTTTGGGTGTCATTTCGCTAACTATAAAAAGAATGATATTCTAAACAAAACAAAGTTTATCGAATCGTATATATCATCTATGAAGGTCATCAACTCAACTAAATGTCAAAGTTAGAATAGAAAAACAAAGACAAACAAACATTAGCAAACGAGCGTATCGCAACTAATAAGTCCAAACCCTAATTAGTCCTCTAGTGTCGAAATGCGACAAAAGATATAAAGTATATTATTCTGCCAAAACCTAGTTGTGGGCGTAGAATTTTGTCTTGTGAGATCGAGATGAAATCAAGTTTGCGATGCTTTGGAGGCTGAATAAGGCTTAATCAATGTGTCTACAAAATAAAGTCCTTGGTTAGTTCACCAATTTTAAATTTTTAGTGATCTTATTTTTTTTTTGGAAAGCTGTATGCATGGAATGTGCTTTTAGGGGAGAATTTGAATTTGGTAGCGAACGCATTGTTTTCTATAGATTATGGTATTAACATTTCTTGGTTTATTTTTTCTGTGGTTTGGAATATATGATAATCCAAGAATATCTATTTTGAGGAATGGATCTGGTAAAGTCTTTGACGAGTTTGAAGAATAAATTGTGATATATGTGATGGAGAATTTTATGTAGAAGATTATGTGCAAGATAGGGAGGGACTACGTACGTATTAGTCTCCAGACTCCGGTCTTGTTTTATTGTTTTCGTTGATCCCTTCGTGATGATAAAGTCAGTAAAAGCATCGCCAACTAAAAATGTTTTGGAATGAGTTCTTTTTTTGCGCACTTAAAATCGAAGGAAGATCTCGTACTTGTAGAGGGAGGGGTAGGAGAATTGTTGTGACACATCTTAAGACAATTTTAACCCACATTGTGAAGACACTGACAATCATATTAATTCATATTAATGTATTAACTTATCTCTAATTATTATTACTAGTATCATACACGTGCGATGCACGTGGAGGGAGAAGGAAAAAGAAACCCAAAAAAAACCGAACGAAAAGGATTAAAAAAAAAATGCACGTGCGATGCACGTGGAGGAAGAAGGAAAAAGAACAAAAAAACGGATGAAAAGGAGAAAAAAAAAGGATAATGAAAAGGAAAAAAAAATAATTTCCAAACTGATCCACTCTTGAAATATTTACCAAATTGGTCCACTTTCGAAAATATTTACCAAAGTGAGTCATTTTGTCAACACGTGCGCTGCACGTGTTGACAAAATGACATCCGGTGACAGATGACACTAAGCCCTTCTCCCATTATAATTTCTCCCATTATAATAGTAGAGATTATTATTATATATCTTAAGCTAATAGGCCCGCCTCTTCTTTCTTTATTTTGAAATAGAGAAATGAGAGCAAAAGTATGAATTAACACATGCAGCCCACATCAATTGCATAATTTAAAAAAACACACACAAAAAAAAACATCTTTCTACCACATCTCTCCCAAACCCACTAACCCTAATCCTCCCTATCCCAAAACCCACCCAAATCTCCTCCGTCGCCCGTCGATCTCCTCGCCATCGCCGCCCGTCGCTATCCTCCATCGCTGCCCTCGCCATCGCCGCCCGTCCATCTCCTCGCCGTCGCCACCCGTTGATCATTCAAATGTATGTTTCATTAGATTTGCTCTCCCTTTCTTCATCAATTTCATTACCACTCATAAAGCTAGGGTTTCATCTATTATCTGAGCTCAGAATATTTGGTGAGTAGTATCTCAAGTATTTAATGTAGTTCATGATCATTTGTTGATGGGCTTGGATTGGGTTTGATTTGGAGGTTAGGGATGTGTGATTTTGTGAGTACAAGGGTTCATTCATATAATCAAATTTGCACAGATTTTGTTTTAGAATGATGTTGGGACATGACGATGTTGGTTATAATTTCATATGTATGTTCACATTTACATAATGTTTCTCAAGAAATATTTAGTGGACGTGTAGATTTTGGTATAAAAAACTGCTAATGCAAGAAAAAATGATTAGTAATTGCATATAAAGTATGAATATTTTGGTTTCATTTGACATTGTTAACAGGTGTTGTGTTCCATTATTATTCAGATATTTATTTGACATATCGTGAAATTTATATATTATCTTAGATGTAGATATATTAGACATATCGTGAAATTCATATATCTTCTTTTAATATATAAATTTATATCGTGATATTTATCTGCAAAATTTCTTTTTTTCGAAACATATACATGATAAAACAATTTCTCTCAACATTTACTTAAAATCATTGAGGCTATATTTAATCGGAATCGTTATGGATGTAATTTAAATTCATTTTTTATAGTAAAGATGATTTTAACATCACAAAAGAACACAAGGAAAAAAAAAGGAAAAAAAAATTGTACACTTTATCAACTCTTTATAATGTTTGTGTTAACATTATCTATGATAATCAAAAATCAATAATCAAGTTTATTATTTTTGTTCTACTTAGATAACTAAAGTAGCTGCAGTTTGCATCTTTGAAGCTTTAACAATCTTTATCAATTTGTTAATAGTTAGTATAGAATGTGTGGTTTGATTATAAATTTGATCCATCGCCTCACCTATATATGGTTTATACTTTTGTGTTCATCAATTGCACACTATTTTGTATGGTATATGTTTTAATCATCCATATGTTTCAAGGTGGTGTAGTTAGGGGTCTTTAAAGGGAGAATGAAGTGTTTGTTTAATTCTTACTAATTAAGACCATGGTTAGTTTGATTCTAATCAAGGTCAGTTTGAAAGTAGTCAAACATTCAGTATGATATTCTTTATTTTATTTATTTTTAAACAAAAGATTAAAAAAATTATAATTGATAATATGTTGAACATCCAATGGAACAGAATTTTACTTATTTAATTCTTTTTTTTTTCTAAAATACAATTTGCTGCATAATTAGAGGTTTTTGTTTATTGATATGGTGTAAATTGTAACTGCATTATGTCGAAAGAGTAATGGAACTGTCAATATACTGCATCATAATCTATTTATGGAGATAATTTTCAATATAAAGTCATTGAAGAAAATCTTCATAATAGATTGACAACAAATTTTCAAATGTGACAATAATCTATTCTGAACAATTTTAGTACTACACAATTATTTGTATCGTGTTCCTCTTAGGGAGTACTTATAAATGTTATTCCCTTTGTTTTACATTGCGAATATATGCAGTTTTTGACCAGATGGTGTATTGCACTTTCCAACTATTCATCAAAATATTTTAGAAAAAGTTTTTGTTGACTTTTAGTTTGGTATGCACAAAACGTGCTCATTAATACTAATAAGTTTAAAATTAGTTGTTCAGATTTTCAGGATCAAATTATATCAACAACAGATCCAAGAGATATTCAAGAATATTCAAATAAGGAAAGCAATAAAGAAAGATTGCAAATACAAGCAAAAGATGAAGTTATTCAAAAGAGTTCATGATTAATTTGTCTACAAGCAAAAGAGGAAGATACCAAGACTTGAATTTTTTCTTCTATTTTCGTGAGATTTTAATTGTATAAGATTGATTAAAGATTGATTAGTTTATGGTAAGAAAACAGGGTGGATTTGGAATATACAGCGCGATACTGGTCGACCGCAACCTTGAGTTGCTTGAGAAGCGGTCGACCTTTCACCATTCTACTTTACGTCAGAGAGCTGAATGGTCGACCACACCAATATGATGGTCGACCGCACTTTGCATTGTGTATATTTTTGGAAAGTATCGTTTCTATTTTTGATCGATACACTTCCTGGTCTATTAATATTGGACGAATCCACTGTGTATTCTTCAACCCTATTACTTCCAATAAAATAATTATGAACTAATCTTTCAATAATCAATCCGAGTGTGAGCGATAATTTTTCTGTATTCTTCAGTCAGGATCATTAAACGATCTTGAGTTTTGTTTTTTCTTTCTTTTCCACTTCTGTGAGATTGACAGGACTTGTATTGGAAGTCCTGTGGGTGTAATAGGTCTCTCGACCTGAATCCGAGCATCACTGTGCAAAGGATTTTAAGTATAGAACAATGCTTGTGGCGGAGAATTGCTACATGTAGGTGGTGTGGACGTAGATCTGGGAGTTGAACCACGTTATATCGCTGCGTCATCTGTGTTTGCTGCTCTTAACTCTTTTATTTACTTTGCACTTTATTTTATTAATTTTTAATTCCACACAATCACCCTATTCCCCCCCTCCCCCCCTCCCCAGGGTGATTTATAGTGGTATCAAAGCGAGGTGCTTATCAAAAAGCTTCAAAGCTTAAGCAAAAGGTCCAATGGCCAAAATCTCTCCTCCCCAAAACTTGTACTCATCGGAGCCTTTCGTCTCCAATGGGACAAGTCTTACACGCTCACCATTTTTTTATTAAAAAATGCTATGACGTCTGGAAAGTTCGTATATCTCATTTTTACAGATGCTCGGAGAAGAAGTATGGAATGTATGCATCAATAAAACAGAAATTCCGGTTAGCGATAGGAAGACATCCTTTACAAAAGCAGAGTTGGCCCTCAAGACAGCAAATTCCAAAGCCATGACGGCTCTCTATGCAAGGTTGAACAACAAAGAACTAATGCGATGCGGGTGTAACTGCAAAACAGCATACGAGATCTGGAACAACATGCTGAAGCGGCATGAAGGAACCGCTTCCGAGGTAAAAGCTAAAGTTAATTTATGTTTCTATAAGTTTGATGTGTTTCGCATGTTGCCAGGAAAAAATGTGGACCAAATGCTCGCTCGCTTCGATATCATTGCCCACGAACTTGAGAGCTTAGGTAAGGGGCTAGATGATTACCGAAAGGTCGGAAAACTCATAAGTTGTCTCACTCCAGAATGGGATGTAAAGGTCGCTGCTATGAGGGAGACTCTTGAAGAGAAGAGATTCGACTACTACAAATTTCAAGAAAAGCTGCAGACTTACGAGATGAAAATATCGGAAATAAAAAGATATAGACAAAACATTGGGATTGAACCAAAGACCGAAGAGAAAACCATTGTACTGAAGGCAGAAAAATTCTGACCATCAAAAACAGATTTAGACCTTAAGGAGTCTGACGAGGACATTGCTCTATTGACAAAACAATCTCATAAGTACCTCAAACATAAAAAATATGGCAGGTATCGAGGAGAAAGGGAGAAAGATAAAGATGATGTGTGCTATAAGTGCAAGAAGGCTAGACACATTCGTGCAAATTGTCCCGTCTCACAAGATAGGAATAGGGACTACTGTCGCTCAAACCCAGGTCAGAAATGGGGCTGAAGGCAACATGATTAGATTCCGATTCAAGTGAGGAGAGCAAGGCTACGATGACGTCGGCTTCATGGCTCTTGGAAATGGTGAGGTGCAATCACCGTCTCAAGAAGAGGTAATCGAATAATCCACTAGTAGACATGTGTAATGGTTTGAAAGAATATGCTAAGAAATTAAGCCGTGAACTTAGGCAATATAAACAAATTTCAAATGATACCCATGACTCTTGTATTACAAAAAATCAAAAACTGAAAAATAAGAATGCCTTGATCTTGGAAAAATTTGAGTCATTTATAAAAGATCATAATGTATTGCTAGAGGAAAATAAAATCTTAAAACAACAAATTCGAGAATCTTTAGCAACGCATGATGATCACTTATGAAAAATTCATGAGAAATCTGTCTATATTGCCAAACTCACAGGTGATTTAAAAGAATGTAAAAAGAAATTTGATGAGGTGGTGGAAGGATGTAATGAAGCTCTTGAACAAAATAGGATTCTTGATACTACACTAGACACTTTTCGTTGAAACACAAAAGACGATGAGATGACTAGGAAAAGATTATGTAAAAGAGTAACTGAGCTTCAAAAGATTGTTGAAAATTATGAAGGGCCCAGTTACCTTATTACAAAAAAATCAAGATCTTATCATGATAATCGAGGGCTTGGTTACGAAGAGTCAATACACCATCAAAAATGTAAATCATCCATTCATACACACTTGCACAAACTCCAAGATAATCATAAACCAACCCAAAGCTATGCAAGTGTGCTTGACTCAAGACATAGTCGTATCACATGCCATTACTACTGTAGATTAGGACATATTTCATATAACTGTTCATTAAAAAGGAATACTAATTTTGTTTGGGTAAGAAAGAATGTTAATGCAGGATCAAAACCCACTTGGACTCCTACAAAATTCCATGAAAGTGGTCCAATGCTCTCAACTTAGGAGATCGTAGACACCTTAATAGAAGACGCTCGAGAGGCTCAGCAAGTTATACTAACACCAGCATCTCCATCAAGGAAAAAGGAGAAAGATCTTGGTCCTTCAGATAAGTATAGCATCGGGTAAAATCTATAGTATCTTGAACTTATATTAAATGTGCATCTGCTTATTTATTCCTGAAATACATGAAATGTGCGAACTTTACAATAACATAAAATCACCATTTGACTCTTAGTCAGCAATTATGTTATTAGAATGATCGACCGTACATATCATTTGTTCTTAATCAGTCGAGAATGAACCGATCGATCGAACGGTCGACCGTCCACCCCTCTGTTACAAATCACCAAATTAAAACACGTTATTTCGCGTTGAGCGATCGATCGTATATATGAACCGGTCGACCGACCAAGTCGGCTAACCTGCTTATTCCCTTTCTAATATAAATACCTATTCACCCCTAACCTCTTTTTCTTATAAAACCCTAGCCTCCGAATATAAACCCATCAAATAAACCCTCATCTCTCAACTTTTTCGTCAAAAAAGTCTCAAGTGTCCTCTCATCCTTTGTCTCAATGGCTTCCTCTTCTCACAAATCGAAGGGCAAGAAAGCTGTTGCTTCCAAATCCGTCACTAAAAATGGTATAATCTTTCGCAACTCACAGTGTGCTGATCTTTACTTCTCTTCTTTCTATAATGCCTCCGTCGTTGCAAATTGGGTTATTAACCTATCATCCTTGGGAGGGCAATTCTCTGTCATGGTTAGAATTCTTAGGGATTTTGGGTGGAAAAACTATCTTGCTACTCCAAGCACTCACTCAGAGTCTCTAACTCAACAATTCTATGCAAATCTTGAGGGACTTCAAGATGATGATCTTACTCTCTCTTTTATCATCCTTGGCCGAAGAGTCAAAATCACTCCCGAATATTTCTGGGGGAGATACGAGTTTTCCGAAGGGGAGTTTGATGCATATCATTTAGACTTTAAAACCCTCAATTATAGGCCCGGTCACAATCAAAACACCGTCAAATCTATGATCATTCAACTCGAATTCTCTTGTCTCCCTCATCCCGCTCCTACCAATTTTACCGATACCGCTCGTGTTCTTAATAAAATTTTCAATGCTGATATTTGGCCCAAGAAAAATGATAAATCAGAAATTAGAGTTGATCAATCTTTCATCATCTTTCTTATTCTTGGGGAGTACAAATTCGATCTTGTTACATTCATCATTCGCACGATGAATTATGCAACTTCTACTAATCGTGGTCTCCCATTCAGCTCTCTCATATACAACCTTGCTATTGATTCCCGCATTGATGTCGGGAACTTCTTGCTTAGTAAAAGCCCTATGCCTATTATTCCTTAACAAATGAGTATTGATGTACCCTTCAACCAGCGTGCTCATCGTCATCAAGCCCAACAACAAGCACGACAAGCCGAACAAGCACCACAAGCATTTTCCTCTTCACGACGCAAGAGTGCCACTTCATCTTCATCATTCGTGACTCATGAACAGTTTACTGCTCATCAAATGCAAGTATATGAATATTATGTTAAAACAATTGAGTACTCGAAAGAGAAGGAAGATTGGGAAATTCTTCCTCCACCGAATGATGAAGATGATGAGGAAGATGAGGAAGACGATGACGGCAATGATGGAAATAATGGTGGGGATGATGATGATGATGAGTGAATATCTTTTTGTAATTGAAATATCACTGTGTACGCTCCTTGTTGCTATGTAATCTTATATGAAAAAATTATATCCATATTAAGTTGCTTATCTTAAATAACTGATTGCATGCAATATATCTGTTTTTCGGTCGACTGTGGGGTCGACCGGTTTTTGCATAAATGGTCTTTTAGTATTTGCGGTCGACCGTGTGGTCGACCGATTTGCCCTCTGTGATCTTTTGTATTTTTCACAAAGGGGTGCGGTCGACCGGTATGCTCTCGGAAATTTTTTTTAAATCATCTCTATTGCGGTTGACCGTACGGTCGACTGGTCTCCTCTCTGGTCTTCGATAAAAACTCTTTTTAGTTTTTTTTTAACGTGTTTTCACTAGAATATTCTTTTAACGTACTTTCACTTTTCTTCTACTTAAATTCCTCTTGGTGTGTTCCAAAAAGGGGAGAATTTTTTGGAATATTTTCACATAACGTCTAAAGTATTCATGACATGTTTTCAAATCTTTTACAATGATTTTATAAATGTTTTCAACTACAAATATGGTTTCAAAAGTTTTACACTAATAATATATGTTGTAGTTCAGTATAACAGGTGGCATTGAATTAAGGGGGAGTATTTACTTCTCTCTTAAAAGCTCTTACTTATGAAAATCTATGTAACATGATATACAAAACTCGGGGGGAGTATTTATGTGGCCTATTTAAATTTCAAACATTCCAGCATGTTTTGTTCACACCAAAAGAGGGAGATTGTTGACTCTTAGTTTGGTGTGCACAAAACGTGCTTATTAATACTAATAAGTTTAAAGTTGGTTGTTCAGATTTTCAGGATCAAATAATATCAACAAGAGATCCAAGAGAGATTCAAGAATATTCAAACAAGAAAAGCAATAAAGAAAGATTGCAAATACAAGCAAAAGAGAAAGTTATTCAAAAAGAGTTCTTGATTAATTTGTCTACAAGCAAAAGAGGAAGATACCAAGACCTAAATTTTTCCTTCTATTTTCGTGAGATTTTAATTGTATAAGATTGATTAAAGATTGATTAGTTTATGGTAAGAAAACAGGATGTATTCGGAATATACAGCGCGATACCGGTCGACCGTACTTCATGACCGGTCAACCGCATCGCAGTCGACCGCAACCTTGAGTTGCTTGAGAAGCGGTCAACCTTCCACCTCTCTACTTTACGTCAGAAAGCTGAACGGTCGACCGCACTTTGCGCTGTGTATATTCTTGGAAAGTATCATTTCTATTTTTGATCGATACACTTCCTGGTCTATTAATATTGGACGAATCCACTGTGTATTCTTCAACCCTATTACTTCCGATAAAATAATTCTGAACTAATCTTTCGATAATCAATCCGAGTGTGAGCGATAATTTTTCTGTATTCTTCACTCAGAATCATTAAACGATCTTGAGTTTTGTTTTTTTCTTTCTTTTCCACTCCGGTGAGATTGACGGGACTTGTATTGGAAGTCCTGTGGGTGTAATATGTCGCTCGGCCTGAATCCGAGCATCAATGTAGAAAGGGTTTTAAGTATAGTGGAATGCATGTGGCGGAGAGTTGCTACAAGTAGGTGGTGTAGACGTAGACCTGGGGATCGAACCACGTTATATCGCTGTGTCATCTGTATTTGCTGCTCTTAACTCTTTTATTTACTTTGCACTTTATTTTATTAATTTTTACTTCTGCACAATCACTCTATTCATCCCCCTCCCCACCCCCCCACAGGGTGATTTAGAGTTTATATATCAATGTTTGAGATATATGAAAATGAAGCACGGATATTTTCTTAACACGATAATGTTTATCGTATTTCTCTTCAGATGTTTACAAAATGATAATCGAACTTGGTGTAGGTAGCTTCTCATTCTTCCTCCCAGTCCAAATCCTTTGCATTTTTTTCTCCATTTTCTCATCATTGCGCACTTGGTAACTCTTGCTCTTCCTCATATGAAGACAATTTTTCTTCAATTTTTTTTGTTTTTGGAAAAAAAAAATGAAATCATTTATTTGAGTCACAAGTTAGGAATGGGCATATGCTCTATAATTTACATCTTTTTTTTAAAAAAAAATTAGGGGGTTTTAGGCTTCTTTAAGAGCCGGAGTGGAGTGGACATCAAAAAGTCATCCTTTTGTTGCATTTTTTAGTCAGAAATGGTTTAAACTATGCTTCGTTATGAGTCTGAGTGGAGTGGAGGACATAAAAGAATCGTCCTTTTGTTGCATTGTTCAATTAGAATTGGTTTAAACTAGAATTTTAGCATTGTTTAGTTAGAATTGGTTTCTCATCTTTGCGCATGCAGTCATTGTCGAGTTCGAGGTCCAATGTGGGTCCCAACCAATCGTCGAATAATTAAGGGGCATCTCTAATTTTTTGATTTTCATATAATTTTATGAGTCTCTCAATAATATTTTAGTCTGTGCAATTTGCACAGGGTAAGACTAATCTGTAATATTATAATGGGAGAGTTGGGTTGTCATTTATAGACATTCTACCATCTAATCTCAATCATTCATTTACCCAACTGGTGTTATTAGTTACCATAATACCCTCAAAGTTCAAATTTATTTTCGACATAATTATTTACAAAAGTGTCAATCATATAAAATAAAAATTGGTGCCACTATGGGTAATTTGTAAAAGGTATGTGATGAGCAAAGGAATATCTCAGGATCGATGTCAGATTACATCCTAGTATTTACTTTAAAATATATATTTATTAGGACGTACAAAGCAGGGGCGAAGCCAGAACAATTTTACCGGGAGGGCCAAGGAAAAATTCTACGACTACATGTAAAAATATAGAGTTTTTTTTATAAATTTTAGGGGGAACAAACAATAAAACTTAGAATTTAGGGAGGCCAAATTATAATTTTTTAAGGATTTATAAAATTTTTAATAGTGTAAAGGAGGTTTTTGAAAATTCTAGGAAGGCCCGGGCACCTCCGAGCCCTCACTATGCTCCGCCACTGGTGCAGAGCACGTGAAGATTAGATTACTAGTAAATATAATGTATATATATTCACGTGTACTATCTTCACGTATAAAATATAGAAAAGTGTGAAAAGTAATTAATAATCGATAAAGAAAGAGTAATTTTGTAAGACATAAGTTATTTTTAAAATTTTCATTTTTACTTTTTGGCACAAAATAGGACTAAAGCCCAAAACGGCTTTAAAGAAGCAAGAGGGAATGGAAGTGTTCAAGAAAGCCCACATACTCTTAATGGGCCAAAAAATAAAACAAATCCTTTTGTTTTGGGGGAAAATCCACCGACTTGTAGCAATTTAACACCAAAAAAATTGCGTATCGTCAGTTTGAGTCAGTGACGGCGTGAGAAATGGGGGATCAGAGCATCTGTACTCGATGGTTATTTTGTTAAAATTTTCAAAAATTAGAAATTTTGGTGCTGCATTCGTTGGCTATAAACTCAAAAACTGGGTTTGAGATGTACAAGGGCCTGTCAAATTTGACAGACGAAATAGCTATTTGGAAAAAATATAGTCGACGAAAGTTGATTTTTCGTCCGTTCGATCGGACGAAAGATCTTCTTTCGTCGTTTGAATTTTAGTTTATTTTTTCCCATCGGACGGTAAATGATTTACCGTCCCAAATTTTTTATTTTTTAATAAATTGACGGACGGAAAATGAATTCCCGTTAGAGCAATTTATTTTTTGAAAAAATTGGGATGGTATATCATTTACCGTCCCACAATTAAAACCCAAAAAAATTGTAGGGACAGTGGATGATCTTCCGTCCTTAGATTTTAAAAAAATATTAATTATATTATAGAATTACCAATATACCCTCTATCTCCCCAACGTTCATGTTTCCGTTGTTCAACAGCTATTTTTCTGAAAATAACTACAACGGCTATGGAAAAAAAAATGCCTATAAATTAGAACACAAAGTTTGGTTGTTCTTCATCAAAAAAAAATAAAATCTTTCCACTTTCTGTTGTTTTACTTTCTTCGTTCTTCTTCTCAATAAAAAAAAAAATTCTACACTATCTGTTGGTTAAATTTTTCCAAAACCAATTTTTTTTGTAGTATAGATTTCCTTCTCCCTCAAATTTGTTGGCTGAAAATTTTCTTTAGTTTTCATTTCCCTCTTCCTCTATCTCTATTTCCCTATTTCCGTGTTTGTTTTAATTTGATTTAATGTCAAATCGTCCTAATAGAGGCCAGGCATACTCGGGTTTTGAAGATGTTATCCTGGCTCAAAGTTGAGTTGCTATCACCCAAGATCCATTAATCGGTAGCGATCAAACGGAGACACAATTTTGGGATCGCATTTATCTCACATTTGTCAATCTCTTAGGCACTACAACATACAGAACAGCCAGCTCTCTTTCCAGTCGATTCTCAACTATTTCAAAGGAAGTGTTCAATGCGAAGTTGAACAGTGTTACAAATAGACCAGTGATATGGCTAAAAATAGGATTAAATCGGGACCGTTCACATCGGACACGAATCTTAAAGCTCAGGGGTAAAACGGTAATTTCACCTACTAACGGGTTTGAAATGAGAACTGGGTCTTTCTTCACGACCCAATAACCCACGAACGGATCCACCTCAATTGGGTACGGGTCCAATCCCGAAACACACCCAGTCCAGCAAGATAAAATCAAGGTCTCTGATTAATCCTAATCAACGGCCCTGATTCACATTTATCTGATTACGGGGATTATATTCCTTATCAGATCACGGGGATTACATTCCTAATCTAGTCCCTAAGACGCCTATAAATACCCCTCATCCATCTCCATTATGAGGTAATCAATCTCTTGCCAGTTTTACGCTTTTTCATAATCACTTCTAGTTACTGACTTGGGTGTCGGAGGGTGCGTCGCCGGGATCGACCCCGGTGTCTCGCACTTTTGCAGGTGAACGGCGGGAGTCAACGGTCAAACTCCGACGGAACAGGTATACAGGTTTGCTATTCAAAATTTCCCAAGAATCCACAAATACTATCTGTTTGCCCCCACACCAGATTTAGCGGCAACAGATTGGCGCCGTCTGTGGAAAACAAACGAATAGCAGCCTCCCCTCTTCCCGTTGGTCAGATCTTCTCCAGCCATGCATCCAAAACAGAAGGGGAAGGTAGCGGTCTCCAACCGAAGAACCACTTCTCTTCCTCCTCTCCCACCTCCAGTTCAAGGTGCTCCTACTCAACAGGCCCCTCCAGGGTTTCGGGGGGCTGCCCAGGGGCGCTCCCGTTCGAGTCGTCCGAAGCAACATCCTCCTCATGATCAAGTCGTGGGTCCCAATCCTTCAGTTGAATCTGTGACCTCTCAAAGCCCTCCCGAGCGGGATTTTCGTCAAGTGGTTGCCAACCGTCAAAAGGGGGTCGACCTTAGAACTCGCCTGAATGGATGGCGGGCCCTTGGTCGAGTCCATCAACCCGAGAACTCAGGAGCTTCAAGAATCCGAACCCCCCGACGATCGAGGACTAGAAGATCCCCTCCCCCGAGGAGGCAAAGAGGGTCCCCTCAGCGTCATCGGCGGAGAACTCATTCTCCAGTAAGCCGAGCCACACATAGGACTGCCAAGCTGGAGAGGCACCAGTCACAAGGGCAGATCTTCATGACTTCTAAGCGACCGTCTTACGGGCCCTCAATATCGCCCCAAAGAACGACCAGAGGCCACCTACTCATGAGCCAACTAGGAGCCATCGCCTTCAAACTCTCAGTCCTCCTCCACCTCCAAGCTACCATCGACGCAGCCCCAGTCCACCCTCGTATGAAGATGAGTCCTGGGGCTCGGCAAGATATGATCAAAGAGAAGACTCGGTCTACCGCCGTCTCCACGAGATGGAGAGGCGCCTCGGCCGAATTAACTGGGAAGAAGAGCAATGGGTGACAAACCTCCGCCCGAGTAGACCTCCATTCTCCCGCACCATCATGGAGGCCCCCATTCCAGAGAACTTCAAGTCGCCTCACTTCGAATCATATACCGGGGAGTCAGACCCCGCAGATCACATAGAGAGTTTCAAAACTCTCATGATGATCCACCATGCATCAGACGCCCTCCTCTGCAAGATCTTCCCTGCCACGCTGAAGGGGTCCGCGCGAGAATGGTACTCTCGACTCGCCCCGGCCTCCATCTTCTCATTCGATCAGTTCGAAGGGCTCTTCCTTACTCATTTCGTGAGTAGCCGCTGAGCTGAGAAAACAAGTGTATCTCTGGTGACCCTCAACCAAGAAAATGGTGAATGCCTAAGAGATTACGTTCGACGCTTTACCGCCGAAGTCCGGTCCATTCCCTCCCTCAACCAGTCAGTAGCCTCTGCCGCATTCGAGCGCAACGTCACTAATGCCAACCTCAGGGCATCCCTTGCCAAGAAGCCTCCTCGGGACTTCTCAGAGCTCCTACTTATGGTGGAGAAGTACATATGGGCGGAAGAGGCTCTCAATCCCCTTACTCTTGAGGAGACATCTTCCGGGAACAAACAGAAGAACACAAGTGAAGAGGGGTCCCAAAAATCCCAGAAGGACAGTAATGGCCAGCACCGTTCGACTCCACATTTTGAGAAGTTCACCCCCCTCATTGCTAATATATCAGAAGTCCTTATGGAGGTGGACAAGGAAGGACTACTCCGCGCTCCCCCTAGAATGAATACACATGTAAAGAAGAGGAACAAGGATAAGTGGTGCCGCTTTCACAGGGACCACGGCCACGACACGGATGATTGTCGGGCTCTCAAGGAGGAGATCGAAGAACTCATACAGCGGGGACACCTGACCAAGTTCGTCCAAAAAGATGGGGCCTAGCTTCCCCCCTTTTGAGGAACCAACAAACGAACAGAAAGGCTCGCCGAGTTTTAAGACTCAGAACCTCCCAGCTCCTCCCAAGAGGTCTTCACCTTATCGTAGAAGTAGGATTTCGATTTTTAATAAGGCCGATGCTTGTAACCCGGCCAACAGCATGTAATAATGGCTCGCCCTATTGAAGCAGCCACTTAGTTTATTTCAATAAAACTTTACGTTTTTTCATTGGAAATTGTTGCTCTTGCTTCATCTCAATCTCTCCGAGTCACGACTCGCTAAATGGCGAGTTCGGAGTCCAGCTTCTTCTACATGGCTGCTCCCGCAACTTACTAAGCTCTAACAACGAGGTCGGAGTCCAACACTTGGCTCGATTCTGCTTCAAATTACTCGCTCATAAGCGGGTAAGAAGTGGTTCGCCATTCGGAATTGCTCCTACACCTCGTTAACCCCTCTAACAACGAGTTCGGAGTCCAACACTTGGCTCGATTCCGCTTCAAATAACTTGCTCTTAAGCGAGTTAGAAGTGGTTCGCCATTCGGAATTGCTCCCACAACCGTTGAATCACTCTAACAACGAGGTCGGAGTCCTACACTTGGCTCGATTCTGCTTCGAATTACTCGCTCATAAGCGGGTAAGAAGTGGTTCGCCATTCGGAATTGCTCCTACACCTCGTTAACCCCTCTAACGACGAGTTCAGAGTCCAACACTTGGCTCGATTCTGCTTCAAATAACTTGCTCTTAAGCGAGTTAGAAGTGGTTCGCCATTCGGAATTGCTCCCACAACCGTTGAATCACTCTAACGACGAGTTCGAAGTCCAACACTTGGCTCGATTCTGCTTCAAATAACTTGCTCTCAAGCGAGTTAGAAGTGGTTCGTCATTCGGAATTGCTCCCACAACCGTTGAATCACTCTAACGACAAGTTCGGAGTCCAACACTTGGCTCGATTCCGCTTCAAATAACTTGCCCTTAAGAGAGTTAGAAGTGGTTCGCCATCCAAAATTGCTCCCACAACTGTTGTCTCTCCCATTTAAACAACAAGTTCGGAGCTCACAACTCTCTCCCAGAGTCGCTCCTCAAACTTGTCTCTCCTAGAGTTCCTCCTCACACTCGCCTCACAAATGGCTCTCTCCTAGAGCCAAGCTCTTCGCTCCGCTCACCTCCGAAGCGGACCTCTTCTCAACAAGTTCGGAGCTCACAACTCTCTCCTAGAGTTGCTCCTCAAACTTGTCTTCCAAATGACTCTCTCCTAAAGCCAAGCTCTTCGCTCTACTCACCTCAAGGGATGGGTCTTCCCACGGCTCTTACAAGGGTCTTCCTAGCACAAGGGTCTTCCTAGCACAGCTTCTCTGCCCCTAGGAGTGGAGCTCCTCTTCCAAAATCCCCAAGACCAAAACACTCATTAACTTCATGAAGACAAGGATGTTGCGGGGCTATTTTGACCATGAAGGAGGGTGAATCTTCATCCCACTCCTAAAGAGAAGTTGTAGATCTTCGAATTAGCTTCGAAACAAGGGGTTACACGCCCCGAGCCGACCTCCGTAGCTCCGGGAACATCGAAAACTCTCTTTTACCTCATGAATACAAGGATGTTGCCTGGCTATTTTGACCATGAAGGAGGGTGAGTCTTCAAATCACTCCTAAAGAGAAGTTGTAGATCTTCGAATTAGCTTCGAAACAAGGGGTCGCACGCCCCGAGCCGACCTCCGTAGCACTGGAAACATCGAGAAGAACTCTCCATGGAAAATTGAACTTCGGCACAAGCTGCCGAGCGTTCTTGCCACCGACCATGTCACATGAAAAATTTGGACTTCGGCACAAGCTGCCGAGCGTTCTTGACACCGACCATGTTACATGGAAAATTTGGACTTCGGCACAAGCTGCCGAGCATTCTTGCCACCGACCATGTTACATGGAAAAATTGGACCTCGGCACCCCTTCATCGAACATTCTTGGCACCGACCATGTTACATGAAAAATTTGGACTTCGGCACAAGCTGCCGAGCGTTCTTGACACCGACCATGTTACATGGAAAATTTGGTCTTCGGCACAAGCTGCCGAGCGTTCTTGCCACCGACCATATTATATGGAAAATTTGGACTTCGGCACAAGCTGCCGAGCGCTCTTGGCACCAACCCTCAAACATGGAAAAAACTTACTTCACACTTCAGCAAAGACCTGCCGAACCCCCTGAACTTCGGCCTCCTTCTTAACACATTTGGAAGGGGTCGGCAACGTCGTCCAAAGCAATTTGCCATCGGAGCTTCAAAAAAAGGGGGGGCACAAGGGGCCGGGTTCGGACCCATTAAGGGGACCCAAACCCAAACCGAACCATCACTTCCCCTCTCCTTCTCCATATTCCCGCCAAAACTAAAAAGAGCAGAACCCAACACCTCTTCTTCCTCTTCAAAACGTCGCCCTTGTGCTCAAGCTCGAAAGCTTCGAGCCCATCTCGACACGCTCCATTGTCGAGCTCCATCTTCTTCAACCTCCGACGCCAAGCTCACACCTCCATCTCGACACGCTCCATTGCCGAGCTCCGTCTTCTTCAACCTCCGACGCCGAGCTCACACCTCCATCTTCGAGCACGACTCCCGTCGCCAAGCTATACCCACCATGGCCGAGCTCCATCTTCATTGCCGAACTTACCCCCTCCGTCGTCTAGCTCCGGCGTCGAGCTCTCCATCCCGAGCTCGCATCCATCACCAACCGCCATGGCCGAACCACGAGATCCACCCTCGCCGATGCCGAGCTCGAACCCAACTTCTCGTCGAACTCCACAGCCGAGCTCCACCGTCGCCTCCTTCGCGAGCTCACCTCCAAAACAGAGCTCCATCTCCATGGGTCCAAATATAGAGCCGAAAGCTCCCTCTTCATCGAGCTCGAGGCCATCTCGACGAGTCTCCGAGCTCACCGTCGAAGCTCTCTCCTTCGACAGCCGAGCTTCACAATGACGGGCCGAAAGCTCCCTCTTCATCGAGCTCGAGGCCATCTCGACGAGTCTCCGAGCTCACCGTCAAAGCTCTCTCCTTCGACAGCCGAGCTTCACAATGACGAGCCGAACCCATAAAACCGAAGCTCCCAACTCCTCTCTCCCTCGACGAGCTCCGAGCTCTGTCTCCTTCCTCGACAAACAAATCGCCGAGCTCCACCATGCTCCTCACCGAACCTAACTTCTCCGACATCGAGCGTCAGCCGATGTTCGTCCGCATCGCGAGCACCTCGAGCTTCACTCCTCGACGACCTCCGAAGACGAGCTCCCCCGTCGAGCTCCACTTCGCGAGCGTCTGGCGCTTCGAGAATGAAGAAAATGAAGGAGAAGGGAGAAGCAGCAGAGAAGTGGAGAAGGAAGAAGAAGAGAAAGAACAGCAAATAAATAAATAAATAAATATTTTAAAAAAAAAGGTCAACGCTTACCGTTGACTTCGCCACGTGTCGTCCACATGGACTTCGGCAACTTTTTGCCGAGCATTCATGAAACCGACCCTGTTACACCAAAAAAATGGCCTCCTCTCCCTCCTCCCGATGCGCGCTCGCTTGATCGTGATCAATGCATACGATCGCGCCAAGTGTCCAGATAATATTTAATTTATTTATTTATTTATTTATTTGTTTTAATTATTTAAAAAATCCGAAAAAATATTTAAAAATCGAAAAAAATTAAATAAAAATTCTAAAAATAATTATAAATTTAGAAAAATTATTTTAAAATTCTGAAAAATATAATTATTTAATTAGAATAATTATTTAATATTTTCGATAATTAATTATTTAATTCAGAAAATGAATAAAAAATTCAAAAAAATGAGAAAAAATTCAGAAAAATCTGGAAAAATCACCAAAAATCCAGAAAATTCTGAGGATATTTTTGGGTATGTTACAAGCCCAGAATAACACCGTTACACCCCCGAGCAAGATCCAAATTCCCTTAAGAACACCGATAAAATCTCGTACGCCATTAGAACAACAAAACTACTCCTCAAAGACTAAAAAACTCAGTCTCTATGAGTGGGGGGCTCATGATATGGCTAAAAATAGGATTAAATCGGGACCATTCACATCGGACACGAATCTTAAAGCTCAGGGGTAAAACGGTAATTTCACCTACTAACGGGTCTGAAATGGGAACTGGGTCTTTCTTCACGACCCAATAACCCACGAACGGATCCACCTCAATTGGGTATGGGTCCCAACCCGAAACACACCCAGTCCGGCAAGATAAAATCAAGGTCTCTGATTAATCCTAATCAACGGCCCTGATTCACATTTATCTGATTACGGGGATTATATTCCTTATCAGATCATGGGGATTACATTCCTAATCTAGTCCCTAAGACGCCTATAAATACCCCTCATCCATCTCCATTAAAAGGTAATCAATCTCTTGCCAGTTTTACGCTCTTTCATAATCACTTCTGGTTACTGACTTGGGCGTCGGAGAGTGCGTCGCCGGGATCGACCCCGGTGTCTCGCACTTTTTGCAGGTGAACAGCGGGAGTCAACGGTCAAACTCCGATGGAACAGGTATACAGGTTTGTTATTCAAAGTTTCCCAAGAATCCACAAATACTATCTGTTTGCCTCCACGCCAGATTTAGCGGCAACAACCGGCAAGCAGTACCACGGAGGCTGATAAGGTGTGTTTAGTGTTAATGAAAATCATTAATTTAGTTTGTATTGTTTATTAAAAAAAATTGTTTTTACTAAATTATAATATGCTGTTATTAATTATGATAGGTACGCAATGTGCGAATGGAATACATGCAAATAGCTGGAAAGCCATTCAAATTTGAAGAGTGCTATGAAATTCTTAAAGATCAACCTAAATTTTCTTTGCGTATAATGCATGTTTTCGAATCAGTACCAAGTTCTCAATCCGGGGAAGGTGGCAGTACAATGCGTTCGCCCACAACTGTAGACTGAGATTCCGATATACCAGTTGATATTGCTGCACCTACGCCACTTTCTCGACCACCTGGTAGAAAAGCAGAAAAGAAAAAAGGAAAGCGCATAGTCGAATCATTCGATATTGCTGCAATGGTTGAAGAGACGAAAAATTTGCAATCAAGACTTAGGACTCAAAGTAAACTTTGACTCATTTTATATACAGACGCAGGAAAAAAGGATGGAGATGAAACAAAAAGATTATGAATTGAAAGAAAGAATGAAAGAAGATCACATAATGAGTATGGATCTAACTAACTTACCTGACACTCAACGTTATTATTTTTAGTGTCAACAGAATGAAATAATGCATAAAGAGGCTACCATCCAGGATAAAGTAGTATTTGATTATTAGTTATATGTTGTCGTATCTTCTCCTAAAAATATGTATTTGCTTTTAATTGGAAAAATATGTAGTAGTCTTGCATTTCATGATTATTAGTAAGATGTACTATTTTATGTTGTAATGTGAAGAAGAAAAAACATTGAAATTCATAGACGATTGACTTAAATGAAATGATATTACATTAATATAAAGAACTACAACTGCATATCATGAACATTAACACATCTCGCTAATCTTCTTCCTCTCCATATTCGTTCCAAATATGTTCAACCAAATCAAGACGAAGTATATGATGCATTTTTCGGTCATGTAGTTGTACGGTACGTGTTGTCCGAGCTGTACGCTCAGTTGGACCAGACCTATTAGGTATGGTGAAGGTCGAGTCAGCATGTTGGTCGTATTCATACTCACAAATCCCTTCTTCTCTTTCATCCTCAACAATCATATTGTGTAATATGATATATGTTTTCATAATATATGAGAGACTTGTCAGCATTCCAAAGTCTGGCGGGACCTCTAACAATAGTAAATCGTGCCTGTAAGACGCGTTCAACATCCTTTCGTGCTGCTTCTTGCATTTAGGAAAAAAAATTCTTTTTCGGTGTATCTGGGGCCGAGTAAGTCTTCACAATAGTGACCAATGGGGGTATATACCATCAGCTAAATAGCATCCCATTTTGTAGACATGATTGTTAATCACAAATTCAGCCGGTGGTGCACAACCATCGAGAATGTTGTTGAATAGCGGAAAATGGTTGAGTACGTTACGATTATTATTGCACCCAGGCATCCCAAAGAATGAATGCCAAACTCAGGCATCACAGTCAATTGACGATAACAACGATCACCAAGATACCAAACACCCTACAACATAATTAGTAGTATATAAAATTACAAATTTGCAATAAACGACCCAAAAATATAAGCCGGAATAAATTTACAAATATGGACTTTTACCTGTTCGCAAAACTGTAATACAACTCGGTGACGAGCCATGATATTTGCAAGCATAATATCATGCTCACCCTCGTATTGAGATCCCAAATATGGTTGTCATATAATAGATGCCGAAGTCCGCATCTCCAATTAGTACTTGGCTACAGATATATTGTACCTAACTTGATATGTTCTTCGAAACTCCAGTTCACTGCGATTCCAACGTGTGATTTTTGGCCTTTGGTCAGCGGCTTATAATGTGTTGCAACATTTGCCGTTGTTGCACTGACTGGAACACACACATGTGTGTATTCATAATCCCAGTACTGAAAATACAAAGATGTATTATTTTGAAAATTAAGAAAAACATAATATTGTATTTAAAAGTTTAAATAAAGACTGTAATTAATAAAATTACCTCGAGTACTTGCCATGGGCCGTTGAACTATTTCATTTTATTTATGGAACAAGAATCCAGAGACATGTATAACAGTGCCAAAGCTTGACTACCCCAGTCAAATGTACCAACTTCAGTTAGATCTTCAAGTGCTGCAAGCCAACCACAGCTAACAATGGAAGCACCATTGGCGAAAAGAAATTCACCCAAGAAGTAAAAAAAATGTGCAACTGTCATGGCTTTAACGTTATCATTTTTTCTTTCTCATTCACACTGTTGCGAAAATATTTCTTCAAGAACGAATAATGTATTCCCTGAGACTTCCAATCATCGGCAGTTAATTCAGGAAAGAAGCAAGTCTGTACTAATTCGAAGGGATATTTCTCGTCGTTACATGGTGGTTTATCGCCGATTCCGATGGATATTCCCGTTAATATCGCTCAATCCAACGGGGTAAATCCCAACTCACCACACGGCAGACGAAATGTGTGGGTAGTGTCCCACCATCTCTCAACCAATGCCTCGATAAGCTTATGAGATGTTTTCTCCGTATCAATTGTGAAAAAATGCTGCCAACCTGTATTTTTAATTATTTCCTTCACTAGTGGGACACGGGAGCATATCTTGTAAGATTTGATTGGACCATTCCAACTTTCCCTAAATGTACAAAATCCACCAAAAGATATTTCAGTGATATGCTTACAAATATGAGACCGGTTGTCAACTGCCAGTATCTACATTGTTGGATCGCATAAATTCACATCTGGAGTATCCAATTCAGGTTGTTTGCATCTATTGCCATGATCTAAACTAGCTTGACCATTTGATTTAAGCATACCAATAAATCGTCGAATCGATATTTTGTTTTGTTGAATTTGAAGAGTCTTTAAAGGAAAAAATGAGTTGGGAGATAGGGGAAGTTGGTTCTCTGCTATTTGTTGAGCAATGAAAGAAGTTTAAGTTTAATCTTTATAGGATGAGCGAACGACATCGGAGGGAAAATTAGGGAAAAAATGTTTTCAAAAGTTGGAATTTTATCAAACGGTAGATGATTTGTTTGAAACTTTTTCATTTATTTTTTTGGATTTTTTCTTCACAAACAGGGAAAGAAATTTCGTCTGTGATATTCTTTTGTCGCGCGATGAAGCGACGAGGGAAGATTCCCCGTCTTTCAAATATTTTTTTTTAATGAAAAAATGGACGGACGGGAAATTATTTCCCGTCTGGTCAATTTTTAATTAAAAATAAATAAAAATTTGTTTGAGACGGGAGAATCATCTAGCGTCTGTTCCATTTTATTTTAAAAAAAAATTAAAAGGAGGGACGATAAATAATCTTTCGTCGGAGAATTTAATAGTAAAAAACCTCAAAATTTGGGTTTCAACGACTGCAGCACAAACTCTTTTTTTCTATTTCTATTTGCCAAATACCCAAAATATAAGTTGCGACGACTACAGATGCTCTCACATGCTATCAAAATTTTAAATTACTAAGAATCCTGTCATGACTTTTCAAACTTGAAGAACCGATACATTCTTAGTAAACAAAGAACTGTTAAGATTCGAAGAACCGTTACATTTTTATATGTTTCTCAAAGGCCGAAGTGGCTATACTTTTTTTCCATATTCGCAGTGATGTTAAAAGATTCGACTTTGATTTTGTTGCAGTTTAATTTTTAATTTATACAATACTAGTAAATACATGTGTGATGTACGTCTGAATAATAATTTTTTTAATAAAGAGTAGAATGGGAGAGTCAGAATTAGGAGAAATAGGAGAAGCACGTGTAGTGATAGATTGATTGGCCTTAAAGAGTATAATGGGAGAAGCACGTGCAAGATGTGTAATGATAGATTGGCATCACGTGCGATGCACGTCTTAATAATTTATAAAAAAACTGACGTAGTGAGGATTTGAACCTGGAACCTCATTCGTATTTGTAACACCCCGTAATTTTCAAATATATAATATAGTGTATATGGTGATAATATATGGTGATTATATATATGTGTGTGTGTGTATTAAATGATTGATGGCATATGTTGTAAATATAATGAAAAGGAATAGTGTTAGAGGGGCCCACGATGTTGTAAACAGCAAAAGAACATGTTGTTGCTGCTCTGATGTGTGTAACGTCATTGAAGATGACGTGGCATTGGAGCAAGGGGCCCACCCGGGATAGAATATTTCAGCTGTAGGTGTGCTGACGTCACACACGAGAAAGAAAATAGCGGGAGTAGGTAAGTGAATTTAATCTCATATCGAGAGATTATATGAATAAAATAATATATAAATACTATTGCTTATGATTAAGAGTCACAAATTCGGTTAACCACCTTTTGAGAGGCAGTCTGTAGTGGGCAGTTGTACTATACTATAAATAATTTGTCTTCTAAATTATATAAATTATCCGAGCTCGGGGCAGGGGTGTTACAAATGGTATCAGAGCCGACTTTCGATACTGAGTGTGGGGCATATAGACCCAGTCGGGCGGTGGACTCCAGGACTGTGGTGCCTCAATTAAATCCGGGATTATGATTGATCGGGCTGTGGATTCCGGGATCATGATTAATCGGGTGGATAGAAGAGCAGCTCATCAATGTACTATACTAAACGCGATAATGCAACATTCACGGAAATCTCTATTCCCACCCTCACATTCCCGATAATTCTTTCATTCCCGGAAATTTTTCAATCCGTGTACCAAACGCTCCCTAAGATCTTTTCCCATTATAATATTAGAGACTAGAGATCAGAGATTAGAGATTAGAGATTAGAAATTAGAGAGATAAAATGGATGTGCAGGAATGTTAATTAGAGAGCATGCAAGAGAATTCAAACCTTTCTATTAGATAATAAGTAGTAGCGGTATGTATAAGAAAAAACACATTTTAGTTGAAATTTAATTCATAGGTCATGAACATACAAATACAAGGAATACCTTCATGTACTTGGAAAATTGTTTCCCTCCCTCTGGCCTTCGTTCGGGAGGATTTCAGGTGGTTTGCTTTTCTCAGTCATTGCTGATCGCCATCCTCCTTCGGTGCCCTCTCCGCCATTGGTGGGCCTTTCTCTTTGGGCCCATGGAGCTATCGTGGGTCGAAGTTGTTAAAAAAAAGAAAAAAAAAGATTGCTTATGGTCTGCAGCCTGTTGGGTCTTATTCCGGTTTTGGATCGGCTGCTTCTGGGCCCATTAGGCCCAGTCGACGCTTATCTCCAGAGTCTTCTTCTCATCTGTTTTCCCGCCCTATCGCCCACACTACCTCTTCATCTTCCTCCTCTCTTTGCTCTTATTCTCACCTTTCTTCGCTCACCTGTTTTCGGTGCCTTCAACCGGGACATTTGAAGCTATCTTGCGTTTCCAAGATGAAATGTTTGTTCTGCCTTAAGGAGGGCCATGCGAGCCACCGCTGCTTCGCCCTCCAAAAACTTTTGGGCCTTTCTGTGGGGGTTCCGATCGCTGACCAGGTGCTTGCAGCTCTTGACTTTCCGGCTTTGCAACGGAAATTGGTGGACCTTCCTTCGGATAAGAAAAAAAAAGAAAATTGTGTCCAGGTCGCCCCTTCTCCCTACCCCCCCTTCTGCCTCTCGCCTGCCTGTTCCTGCTACTTCTGAGGCTATCGCTCTATTTTCCCCTTCTCCTCCTCCGGTCAAGCCGGTTGTCACTTAAGTCTTTCTCCCGGATACGGAGCTTTCTGAGAGATTGAAGTTTTTTAGCTCTTACAGGGCCATCTCCTTCCTCGGAGGCTCGATTCCTTTCTACATCCTTAATTCTTTTCTTTGCAACTCTTGTAACGTTAAATATTGGGATTGGGTGCTCTACTCTTGCTCTAACGGAGACGCTATCATCCGGTGCCCCTCCCCCAAGATCCTCGAAGAGCTTTGTGCCAATTCTTCACTCGTGATCGGCACTATCTCTCTCTCCATTCGCAAATGGGTTCTGATTAACTCGCCTTCTTGGACTCTGGACCCTGCGCCTATCAAAGTCTCTCTGGTGGGTCTTCCTCCCATTTGCGATACTCTGCGTTTGGTTGGTCCTATGGCCAGATGTATTGGGGAGATTGTTAGCATTTCGTCCTGTGCTAGGCTTGCCTCCGGCAGCCTTCAGGTTGAAGCGTTGTTCCGTTGCCCCAATATTAAGGAGCGAATCGAGGCTTTTTATCTGAAAGACGGTATCTCCGCTTTCACCATTTCAGTTCAGTATCATGATGCGTCTCCGTCTTCGGTGCCCTCTAAGCCAGCTTTTTCCCCTGATCCCTCCACCGTGTTTCACCCTGGCTCGTCGTCAGTGTCCAAGGCAGAGCAGTTTGTTGGGAAGGCTTCTTCTAAACCTCCCGCTAGGAGGGAGTTGCCGCCACTTCGCAAGCCCTACTCTAAGCCAAGTGTATCGAAGATCTCTCTGTCCAAGGCGCCCAACTTGGTTTGGATCAATCCTAAGCGCTCTTCTCAACTGCCGTCAAGGGGCCTGTCTCCTTCCCCTTCCCTTGTTACTCAGTCGTCCCCTCCTCTGATTCCCTCTAGAGCTCCGTCGCATGGCAAAAGCGCTCAGGTTTCTCCACCCGCTTCCTCCATTGCCGAACAGTGGCCCGCTTGGGAGGTTAATTCCTCCTTCGCTTCTGATTGGGAGAAGTTTTAAAAGACGGTGCATTTCCCTACTTCTAGCGCTTCTCCATCTCCTCCTTTCTCGAATATTGCTAAGAACTCCTCTCCCTCTAATGCCCTGGGCTGGGTTGATCAGGACGATTTGCTTCGGGAAGAAGAAGCTGATTTGTAGAGTTCGCGTGCTTCCAAACAGGTATCGATTGCTTTTAGTTCTTTTTCCACCCGGTTCTCTTTCTATGTTTCTGTTGATTATTTTTTACTTTTTTTCTTTATTGATTTTGCGATTCCTGCGATTATAGTCGCGCCGCAAGCGCCTTGTAAGGCCTTGCATCCCCTGTTTTCCTCTTCCTTGTCCCTAGGTTGGCTCTCGCCTGATTTGGTAGACCGGGCTCGAGGCAGTCGGATGGCCCAGTCCTCCGGTGCTCTCCCCGATTCTCCGTATCGGCGAGCCCAGGAGTTACCCTCCTCTGCTATTTCTCTTATTCTTTCTCCCTTGGTTTGCCCTGTCAAGGACAAATTTCTATCTCCCCATTCTCCTTCTAGCGAGTATGTATCGTCCTCTGCTCATTTGTCCTCCTCGTCTGGCCGGCGCTCTAATCGATTAATTAGATTTAGTGCTCGTCTGTTGGCAAAACATACATCGCTTTCCTCCTCTATTCCTTTAGTCAGAATGACTTCTCCTCTTCCCAATTCTTCCCCCCCTCCTGCTCTGTTAGGATCCATTTTCCACCCCCAATTCGATTCTATCTCGGATATCGAGTTCGTGTCCCTCGCCCAGTCTTTCGGTTTCAAGCTTGCTCCTGATGCTTCTCGTCCTATTAATATTCTCAGGCATATCGAACGTATTAGAGTCAGGGAGCACCTCGACTTTAATGATTAGTATTTCTTGGAACATCCTGGGTCTCAATTGCCCCGTTAAACAGAGAGTGATCTTTGATTTAATTGTTTCCTCCCATTGCGACCTCATTTCCATCCAGGAATCGAAGGTCGAGTCTCCCTCCCCCCGTCTTTTTCGTTCATTAGGAGGGTCCTCCATAGCTAGATGGATTTTGCTGGACACGATTGGCGCTAGGGGAGGCATCCTCCTGGGATTCAAGGAATCGGTTTTCTTCCTTATCGCGATTCACCGTCTGAATTTTTTCCTTATCGTCCAACTTCACTGAATGGTTCTCAATTGTGCGTTGACCGTGATTTCGGTTTACTGGCCGTCATCGTCGCAGCAACGACCTCTATTTTGGACCGAATTCCGTTCGTTACACAATTTTGTTAACGGTCTCTGTTTTATGTGTGGAGATTTCAACGTTACCTGGTTCACCGCCGAAAGGTCGAATCCGGTAGCTTCGTTCTCCCAATTCTGTACTTTAAACGACTACATCAGGGATCTCCAGTTAATCGACCTCCCGATCAATGGGAGATCCTTCTCCTGGTCGAACCAACGTTCTCCCCCTACCTTGTCCAAACTAGACCGTTTCCTTGTTTCTCATTCTTGGTTTTCCCAGTTCCACAGCTCTTTCGCCAAGGCCTTACCCAACCTGTCCTCCGACCACGTTCCCATCGCCCTATTCTCTAACTTTCATTTCCGTCATCATCACCAATTCCGCTTCGAAAAATTGTGGCTCCAAGACCAGCTTTTTGTTCATCTGGTTGAGGAATGTCTTGCTTCTATTACTGGCTCATCCAGTCTTGGCAATCTACTTCTTAAGCTCCACGCCATTAAACACGGCTGTAAGATCTGGCGTCGAGAAAGGCATTCCAGTACCAACTTCCTTAAAAGTTTTCTCCTTGCTTCCATTGAAGCTTTTGATATTTTGGAAGAGCAAGGTCCATTGTCTGTGTCTGCTCGCGAAGAGCACCAAGATTGCAAGCGAGAGTATGCTGACATCCTCCTTCAGGACCATACAAAATGGGCTCAAAGAGCCAAAGTCAAATGGCTGAAGGAAGGTGACGGCAACACCGCTTTTTTCCACAATTTTGCGTATCACAGGCAGCATTGTAATCGCATCTCATTGATCCATGACAACGGGGTGGACCTCCACTCTGAATCAGATATTCACTGCGCTTTCCTTTCTTTCTATAAAAATCTTATCTGTTCTCCTAAATCGCGTCTGATTTCCCTTGATTGGCATCAACTCTGTGGCTCCCAGTCCTTTGATCTGTCCTCTCTCGAGGCTCCTTTCTCCATGGAAGAGATCAAATATGCTGTCTTCGCTTTAAAAAGCGACCCGGCGCTGGGACCGGACGGCTTCCAGGCCTTTTTCTTTCAAAAGTTCTGGACCTGGCTTAAGGTAGACCTGGTTAACCTGTTTAAGGACCTGCATCAAGGTTCCTTCTCCTTTGACTGTATTAACTATGCGCACATTGTTCTCATCTCCAAAATGGCGGGAGCGCATGTGTTAGCGGACTTTAGACCCATTAGCTTGATCAACACTACCTTCAAAATCATCATGAAAGTTCTAGCCACTAGATTAAGTGCGATCATCTTGCCCCTCACTGATCCGGCACAATCAGGTTTTATCAAAGACCGTTTTATCCTCGATAGCGTTGCGTCTGCTCAAGAGATTATCTCCCTCTGCCACCATTCCAAATCTGAAGGCATCCTTCTCAAACTGGATTTTCAAAAAGCTTACGATAATGTGAGTTGGGATTTTCTTTTCGATATCCTCCTTCATCGGGGCTTCGGCCCTAAATGGATTGCGTGGATCAAATCCAGCCTTTTCGCCGGTACCTCCTCTATTCTTATCAACGGCTCTGAGGGCCACAAGTTTAAGATCAAATGCGGTCTTCGCCAAAGGGATCCCATCTCCTCCCTTCTGTTCTCCCTGGTTGCGAACATTTTCAGCAGGTTACTTCGCAATGCGCGTGAAGCTCAGGTCATTGATGGCCTTGGGCGCTCTCAACACTTTGATGGCATTCTTAATCTGCAATTCGCTGATGACACTATTATTTTCACTAAACCAAATCGCTCATCTTTGTGTAACCTTAAGCTTCTGCTTTATTGTTTCGAAATGGCTTCGGGCCTCTCCATCAATTTTCAAAAGTCCTCCGTGCTTTGGCTGGGTGGTGATCCCAGCCGTCAGACCGAGGTCTCCCAATTTTTTAACTGCCCTATTGCTTCTTTCCCCATCACTTACTTGGGTATTCCACTGAGATGGGGCAAGCTGCTCAGATCTGACTGGTTCCCTCTCATTGATAAAATTGAAGCCAGACTTAATGTTTGGTCCGGTAAATTACTCTCCCGAGGAGGTAGATTAGTCATTCTTAACTCTGTTCTCTCTGCTATCCCTCTCTACATGATGTCTTTCTATTATGTCCCCTCTTGGGTCCTCAAGAGATTAGACCAAATCAGAAGCAATTTTTTCTGGTCTGGTTCCCCCAGTTTTAAACAAGGTTCTCATCTCTGCAACTGGAATCTAATCTGTTCCTCTAAGGCTAGCGGTGGCTTGGGAGTCCTTAACCTTCGGAACCATAATATCGCCCTGTTAGGCAAATGGCTCTGAAGATTCCATAAGCTTGATCACCTTCCTTAGGTTCAGTGTATCAAAGGGTATTAATGCACTTCTAATCCCGGGTGGACCTTTCCTTCCTCCACCCATCGTTTAGCTTCCCCGTTCTGGAAAGGAGTTTGGAAGGCCGCTTCAGCCTTCCAATGCGATATTTACCGTATCTGTGCTGACGGTTCCAGAACCAAATTCTGGACCGATCTTTGGATAGGCAACACTAAACTTTCATCAGCCTATCCTCATCTCTTCAGTCTGGCTTCTTCCCCGGACGCCTCAGTGGCTGAATCTTTTTCCATGATTAACTCCATCAGGCATTGGATCATCCCTTTCGCGGTTGAACTGCCGCCCCCCTTAGTTTCCGATCTTTACGAGCTTATTTCTTCTCTAAATCTATTCGAATGGCAACCTAATGAAGATGTCGCTTGGCATTGGGGCTCGTCCGGGACCTTCTCTGTTAAATCTTTTTATAGCTTTCTTAATTTTCACGGGATTAAATCCCCCTCCGCTACTTTCATCTGGAGCTCCTGTGCTCCCCTCAAGGTTAAGATTAATTCTTGGCTTGCTTTAAACAACAAATTGCTCACGGTCGAGGTTCTTAACAAAATGAATCTAGCGTGGGGTCAACTCTGTCCTTTGTGCTCGGAAGAATCGGAAGATGGTAATCACCTTTTTGTGTGTTGTTCCTTCATCTCTCCTCTTTGGAAGATTGTCTGTCTGGCTTAGGAAAATCCGGCCTTGCCAACCAATCTTGTCTCTTATTGGTCTTCCCCATTATCGCCTCCTAGATTTCGCTTAGGGTGGAACCTTTTGGTTCACATTATTATTTGGATTGTGTGGTTGGAAAGAAACCATAGGCTCTTCTCGCATAGCGCCTCCTCTATATCTCTTATGATTGAAGAGTTTTTATTTCTGTTTAAATTTTGGTCTTCGAAAGTTAAGCTCGAAGATAGAGATTCCTTTTATTGTTCCCGTTTAAATGATTCTTTTCATTGTCTTTCCAGTCTTAACGCTTTATGATCCTTTGTTTTTGGATGGATGCTTATTTCAATTATTTTCGCAGGTTTAATATGGGGGCAGGCTTCCCTCTTCTCTGGTGCCTCTTGTTCCTTTTTGGCCCTGGATCTTTTGGTTTTATTGTGCTCTGCGGAGCCCTTTTGCACAGGTTCTTAGCCTGATTATGCTCGGCCTCTCGGTGTTGGCTCTTTTGGGCTCTGTATGTTTTAGCCGGCTTTGTTTCGGAACTGGTCTTGGGTGTCTCTTGTTGCGGTCTTTGGACCCTTTGGTTTTGGTGTTTTGAGGCCCTACTTTTCTGCTGCCCTTATGCCTATTTGTGCTCCTTGTCTGTTCTGGTTATATAGCTTCAATTATCTATGGTTGTTGTTTCATCTTTCATGTTTTCGCCTGCCATTAGTGGCTCTTGTTGTTTCGATGGCTGTTATATGCGTTTGTTTGCTGGTGATTGTTTGTTGCTTAGCTCTCTTTGCTTTCTGCCTTTATATTTGCGCTTGGAGCTCGCGTGCCCCGATCAGTTTCTTTTGCTGTTGTGATAGTTGATTTGTTGAGTGGGGCGGCCTTGCTGTGTGATTATAGCTGGTTTGGTTATTGCTGTTCTTAGCTAGTTTCGTTGCTGGCTGTGTATTTCATTTTTGGTTTGGTTTTTTTTTGCTGTTTGCGCGCCTGGTGCACTGCACCGGCTCGTCGCTCGGCACTCCCCTCTCCCCGCTGCGGGGATTTTTTCTCCTTTGGGGGGCCCGAGTGACAAGTCTGGCCGGTTTAGTTGTGCCGAGCGGCTTCTCTCGCTGTTTGCAGCAACCGCTCGCTGTGGATGCTGGGGGCGTTATCATTGGGTGTCTTTTATGCCGGCCTTCTCCTTAGGCCTGTTGGCAGCCCGTTGCCGGTCCTGCTGCGCAGTGCCTGCTGCCGTGCTGGAACCTGGAGTAGTCTATGGCCGGGAGTCTCCCATTGTTGTCCCGTCTTCTTGAGGATCGTTTTCTCCTTCTCCCCCGTCGCTGTTTCGATGTTGGTCTGGGGTGTCTGTATCATGTCATCTGTAAATTTCGTTGTTTTCTTTCTTCCTTGTGTTTGTTTGGCGCGCCTTCCGGCATGTGTTTTACGGCTTGTAAAACTTTGTTATGTACAGTCGATTTTTATTTTAATATATTTTTTGATCTGGCTGGAGTCATCCGACTCTATCGGTTTACATCAAAAAAAAAAAAAAATAGAGAGAGTAAGATAAATTATACGTCATTTCTTACGAAAATCACCATATATAGTTTTAAACAATTTAATAAATCTCACATAACCAAAGTTACATAAAAGAAAATCCATTGAATTTTAATTAACAGAAGAAAATCCTTATTGAACTCAAAATTCACATAAGACTCGATAGAGATTTCAAAGCTCTAAAATTAAAAAATATATCCACTAGACGAATCTAAAAACTCTCTAAAAATAAAAATAAAAAAATCAGTCACACGGCCTGTTTAACATTAGATCCTAAATTAATTAGTAACCTTTTTTTTGTACTCTCACTAAAAAGTAAAAAATACAAAATCTCTAATATCTCTAATATTATAATGGGAGAAAGCCAATGTGTAAATTACTATCCATCTATCTATCTATAATATAATATACTAGATTTGCTCGTGGTCACGTGCCTACGGCACGTCTTCGGAATGATACAATACACGAAAAGTCCTATAAACAGTAAAACAACAATTATGTAGTTCAAGTTTGAATAGTAGTTGTAAATAAAAGTTCATGTTTCTATTAGTATATGTTGAAAAATAATTATAAATAAGGGTGTAAAATCCAACATCTTGGAACTTTAAGTGTGGAAAATGATGAAATTTAGCTGTTGAAGAGATATTTCCTATTTTCAATATAACATGTGCAATAAAAAAAGCATAAAAATTCTAAAAATTTTACAAACCTGAAATCTTAAAATCTAAATTTCTAAGTAAATAAAGAAAGAATGGGAGGGAGAGAGAGAAAGAGAGAAATATGAAAAAGTGAAGAGAGAAGAGAGAGATAGTAATAAAGTAATGAGTTTTTTTATTTTTGTGGAGAAAATTTAATTTTGGGGTTTAAAATTTTGGGCGGGAAAATATGTTTTGTGAGAATCAATCTAGGCCATTGGTTTTAGAGGAGATTGAATGAGAGCCACTTAATAGCTTTCTTTGTAATTTATTATATAGATTTACTTACTATTTAATAGAAGAGTTTGTCACAAATAAACAAATTTTAATATTTTTTTTGTCATAAAAGAAACACCACTTCTGTCACCAAACAAACATGTGCATCGCACGTGCAACTTCAAATCTATTTTTTAACACCTGCATCACACGTACACATCAAAGTTTTTCCTTCTTAATTTTAAAAAAATATGTGTATCGCCCGTTCAACTTCATTTTTTAAAATTAAGACAATCATCACATGTGCTAATTACTGTTAACTTATATGTATCACACGTTTAACTCCAACTCTTTATCAAAACGTCCATTACACGTGAAAAATACTATTAATATTATAATGAAAGAATTGGAGTTGTAAATCTACCTACTTACGTGCAACACACGTACAACTCCAACTTTCCCATTATAGTCTTCATATTTACTTTTAAAAATATATAATCATATTTATTAAAAAATACAAAATCTTGATTTAATTAGTACAGCATTTCATCAACAAATGTTTCAAAGTCAGCTTCTTCTTTTTTCTCCGGTCAACATATTCTTTCGAAAAGTGAAGATATATTAATTAACTTGGTTTGCCTGTGGGCGCGTACTTACGGTACGTCTTCGAAACGATGCAGCATATAAATGTAAGTGTTATAATGTCATAAATATAAAATAAAAAATTAATTGATCTAATATGAAAAAGTTGTAGCTGTCATACAAAACAGGGGAACTTACATGACCATATATAGTGATGTTGTTCATTGCAAGAAGTAGTGATAAGCTAGATAGATGTTGTTGTTTAGTTTTAATGAAGAACTTGCTTTGTAGATAAAGGAGGAAAAATATTTGACGATTAACTTTGGTGTTCTCAGTGTATTCTACTATCAGATGTTAATATATTTTCTGATATGTACACTATAATAATGTTAATGTATAATGCCGGATACATTTACTTTTCAGCATTTCAGATGCATGAATCTGAAACTTCCATCATAGAGTTTATGTAGCTCAAGTTTGAATAGTACGACAACAATTAGTTGTAACTAAAAGTCTATGTTTGAATAATTATAAATGGGGGGTGTAAAATCCCACTTCTTAAAACTTTGAGGGTACAAAATGATGAAATTTAACTTTTGAGAAGATACTGCTACTTTCAGTGTAATTTTAGAGGTTGAAATTTACACAAGTAAATATTCATTTAAAATATTCATTTCATTTAAAATCAATTAGGAAACTCAGTGAAATTTTCTACATGAGCAACAAAAAAAATTCTTTAAAATATGAAAAATCCGGAAATTTACAAACCTAAAATATAAAAATCTAAATTTCTGGGTAGAGAGAAAGAGAGAGAGAGAGGGAGAGACATTTAAATATTCTTTGCAATTAAAATCGATCAGGTAACTCAGTGAAAATTTCTACATGAGCAATTAAAATAAGCAAAAAAATTTGAAAAATTACAAATTTGAAATCTGAAAATCTAAATTTAGAGGGGTCGAGGGATTTTAAAAAGTGAAGGGAGGAGAGAGAGAGAGATAACAATAAAGTGAGGAAATTTTTTGTTTTGGTAGGAAAATTTTAGTTTTTAGTTTTTAGTGTTTTTTTTTTCCCCCGGGGGGGGGGGGGGGGGGGGGGGGGGGTTCGAAGAAAATTTGTCTTTTGGGGAGGGGGGTTGGTGCGGATTGAAGAAAATTTGTTTTTAAATTGTCTTATAGTTTATTATTTAGATTCAAAAATTAAACATTTTTTGTACTTCTCACTAAAAGTAAAAAAATGCAAATTCTTTATTTATTTAGTACAACTTTTTATAAAAAATTGCTTCCACCTTTTTATTCAGTCTACTAAATCCTAAAGTACATATATGTTTTTTGGTGTGGCTGGAGTCGAGAGACTCTATCCGTTCTCATCAAAAAAAAAAAAAAAAAAAAAATCCTAAAGTACATAAAAAAATATATTAATAAGCTCAAAATTTAATGCTGATCATAATAAAGTAATTAATGTTTGATGGATTGAGATTCTATTCTGGTTTTCTGATTTTGCGTTATGAGGTATACTACTGACTCAGCTACAGCAATCATCACTATCATAAGCATAGATTAGTAAATTAATTATCCCACTGAGCTACACCAAACAATAAATTACTCCTAACCAATCTATTGTTAGATATTATCTTTTACGATCACGCAGTTTGCGACCACTTGGTTTGTAAATACATTTTAAAAAAAACAAATACAAAGCATAGACTAGTAATTTAATTGATAAACTTTACTAAACCCCCTTAAGTTTTAAAAATTTACACTAAATCTTCTTGAGGATTACCTTTTTATTAAAAAGCAATTTTCTATGGTGAAAAGTCGTTTTTGTCCTTTAATAGAAAGCTAAATTTGAAAAGGGAAAAAAAAACCTACAACTTTTCTCTTTATGCAGAAAACTTCACTGTTTTTTTTTTCCGCATAAAACTACATTTAAGTATGGTTGCAAAAAATCTCATGAAGTATATTTTCAAAAAATCACATCTAACTTTTCTGCTTGTATTAGATAACATCATTTATCTTTGCAAGTTGGTTCAGAAAACATCATGCATAATTATCCTTATTGTCAAAAAAATCTCACTCAACTTAGCAGAAAACTCACGCCATCGAAGTGAATTTTTTGTAATTATACTTGAATGTGATTTTCTGCACACAAAAAAGTTCAGTAAAGTTTTCTGCATAAAGAAAATAGTTCAAGGGGAGGTTTTCAAATTTAGCCTAAATAGAATTACTGCAAAAGTATATGCAATCGTAATTTTATGAAGAGATTTAGTATTAGCCATCATAAATTCAAATATTGAATTTCCTACTAAATTTTGTTCCAAAAAGTGTTCTAGTAAAATTTTATCTTGACATATTGATAGCAAAATTATTATTTTAAAATGCTTTTCCATAATGACATCCAAAAGAATTTGTATTTTCAAAATAATATCAGTAGTTTTCATATTTTAAAAATAATACTTGTAAGTATTTAATATATTCCAACATAGCACCCATATTACTTGGGTTGTTAAGTTGACGGAATATTCTATGGATATTCTTATTATTGGTTTTCAACCTAATAAGAAACTTCTAAAATGTTCAAAATACCATCTTCGTCCTCTTTCAATGTTTCTTTTTTTTCATGTTTCATTAAACCCTAACCCAACTTACTAATGCCAATCAATTTCTACTATCTTCTTTAGGTTATAACATTTTCTATTAAACTCTAACCCAACTTTCTAACTCCATTAAATTTTTCTATCTTCTTTACAATAGGATTTTTCAAGATGAAAGGGAAAAAAATAGAACAACATTGAAACTAGAGAATGGAAAAATAAAGACTTATGGACAAAGTTTTCATTTAAATCCATTTTCATCCATAACTTAACACTATGTAAGTAAGAAGTAAGATGCTACTTGGAATATATTAAATACATATAAGTGCTATATGGAAATACAAAAATTACAAGTATTATTTTAAAATATCACAACTTTTGGGTGTTATTATGAAAAAAATCATATTCTTAAATATAAATAATGTATTTTTGCCAAAAACAATCATCGGTGAGTTTTATTGCAATTAAACTCAGGAGGGTTAGTTGCCAAACCTCCCTCACGGGGGGTTAAACCAATATATCCTATAACAAAAATGTTTTATTATTATTATATAAAAAACGATTTGAATAAGACTTAAAAAAACAGTTAAAAAACAGACAAACTGCTATTTTTTTCCCCAAAATGATCCACTTTCGAAAATACTTTTCTAGATGACCCAGTTTTTAAACTAATTTTAAGGATGGCCCAGTCCTCATAGGCCACATCACCGAACTGTGGCCTCTTTGATTTCGATGGCGCAGTTCACAACTGCAACCTCAGTAAATATCATACATCTTTGGCTAATAGGTTCCGAGACTTGGAAAAAGTTTTCCTAAGTGTAAAATGTGAAAATTACGATGAGCAATTGGGTATTGCTGCCTCGATATAACATAAGCCACAATACCGAACTGCAGCCTCTTCGATTTCGAGGCCGCAGTTCAGTACATATCATACATCTTTGGATAATAGGCTCTAAGACCTGGGGGGAAATTTTCTAAGTGTAAAATGTAAAAAATACTAGCCGCAGTTGGATATTACAGTCTTGATACAATATAGGCCGCAGTTCACAACTGCAACCTCCGTTAAATGCTTCGTAGGATCCAGTTTTTAGTATATAACTGAAGTCGCAGTTGTGAATTGTGGTCTATGTTATATCCCGACTGCAGACACGTATTTTTCACATTTTGCACTTAGAAAATTTTTTCCCCAAGTCTCGGAGCCTATCAGCCAAAGACGTATAATATGTACTTAGGCCACAGTTGTGAACTTTTGTCTCGAAATCGAAGATGTCGCGGTTTAGTACTGCGGTTTATGGATTCCCCCCCCCCCCCCCCCCCCCCCCCCCCCCCCCGAAATAAGTCTCTTTTTTAACCTAATTTCCAAAATAGGTCGGTTTCGAAACTAATTTCAAAGATAGTCTGTCCTCATAAGCCGCAATACCGAAATACGACCTCGTCGTGTAACACCCCGCAAAATTGAAAATTATAATTTTGCCCCTGGGTGTTACGCACGTATATTTTTGTAATGTGTTTCACTACATATTTTGGATTCGTACTATTTATGAATTTTCCGTATTGATTGTAGTCAACTAAAATATAATATTCAATCCCTGGGATTTACGTGCTTTTTACGTGTTTTGATGCACGTGCTTCCACCACTACGTATAATATTTTCTATAGGTTTAAATTATTTATTTTTATGTATTTAAATCTATTTTATAAAACGAAAATTTATTTTCCCCTTGTTTTGATTAAAATGCATTTTTGTTTTTTCTGCACGTATAATGCACGTGCTTTCTACGTGTAGTGATTTCATTATGAAATATATATAAATTAGTATATATAATCTTCCTTATATTGTTTTCGATTATATTTAATAATTTTACATCAACAGAGTCGATTTTCGCATTTTTGATATTTTGCGTGCAACGCACGTGTTTTTCCACACACGTGACGATTGCGTCATAGATGTGACAGTGTAAAAATGGCCTGAGGCCCAACCAGGGCCCAATACAATTCCCACTCAGAAAGATAAAGATAGCAACCTGGTTCGGCTCCGGACCACTTCAGGGTCGGCGCCGAACCTCGTGTTTTCCCTCACGATACTGGCCTCCTCGTACCGACGAGCCTCAGTAGCCCTCGGAGTCCGATCCGGGACAGTCCCACAGGCCGTCCCCCCTCTCTGGCGGGGCAGAAGGATGACCTGGCGCAGCCTAGGCCCTCTGATTCCCCCCCGAAGCACAGGAGACCCACGATCAGCCACGTCAACTCCAAATACCACCAAGGATTTCGCCACGTCAGCCCTATACCACTCCTGGTATTGCCACGTCTGCCCTAAACCCCCTGGGCCTTCTGCCACGTCAGGCCCACGGGCTTTCGGATCCAGACCCGGCCCCCAAGTGGAACCAAACCCGGTTGGGATTCTCTATAAATACTAGACCCACATCCACCTTTTGAGGTAATGAATCTTTTGCCACTTAATTATACCTAGTTATTGCTACTCTCTCACAGAGACTGACTAGAGCGTCGGAGGGTCCGCCGCCGGGATAAACCCCGGTGTTTCAGGACCGTCTGCAGGTACACAAGACCTCGGATCCGAGCCCAACCTTCAACATTTTTTCGAGCTCATCGTAGGTCCCAGAAGGTCAACCAAAGGTCGGCAGACGAGCGGCATTCTCCTTCAATATAAATTGAGTCCGAACTCACACCTGGTGCATCCACACGTCTCCCAGAAATAAACAGCATCAGGTTGGCGCCGTCTGTGGGAACCAGCTGCTCCAGAAGCCGATCCGACCCAGACCCTCAAAGGCCATCGACAGCCGAACCCTCATGGCCTCCAAAGGCAAGGGGGCTGCTTCCTCCGTCAACCAACGGGACTCGCCCCCACCCACTGATAAAGCTAGGCCACGCACGTCGAAACACAAGGCTCCCCCTCGGGAGTCCCAAAGGAG
Source organism: Hemerocallis citrina (assembly GCA_017893485.1). Lineage (NCBI taxonomy): Eukaryota > Viridiplantae > Streptophyta > Magnoliopsida > Asparagales > Asphodelaceae > Hemerocallis > Hemerocallis citrina. The sequence goes on along the minus strand of CM030361.1, from coordinate 32,387,816 downwards.
CGTCGGCTGGCCAGCCCAGCCCGACCTCCGGGGAGTAATCCTCAACCGCAAGATTACCCACAGCTGGGGAAGGGCCGCTTCCAACCCGGCCCCGAACCATCCGAGGCAGACCCACAGGGACGACGGCCCACGGGGTCGGCAAGGTGATAGGAACCGGGGATTATCAACCCCGAACCCTATCCCAAACCGCACCCAGGGTCAGGATCCCGAATCCGAGGTATCCATGGATACGCCATTCACCCTACACTACATCCACGGGGGGCCGGTGGGGGGAGGATCCGATACTTCCCAAAGAACCTTCACCCAGGAGACAAACGCTATTCAGTACAGCCCCTCTCCTGAGCTACAACCGCGGCCAGTCTCCTTCTCAGGAGAGGACCCCGAAGGAGTTCACCTACCCCACGGCGAGGCCCTCGTCGTTAGCCTCCACATGGCCAATTGTGAGGTTCGCCGAATCCTTGTTGACAACGGCAACTCGGTAAATATTCTCTTCCTCAGAACCTTCGAAAGTCTCAGATTATCCAGAGGGAAACTCAAACCAGCAGGATGCACGTTGCTCAAATGTTCGGGCGTCCCGGTCGTAGTGGAGGGAATGATTGCCCTCGACGTCACCGCTGGATCGGCCCCCGACAAGAGGACCGAGTCCTTGGATTTCATGGTCATCCACGTCAAGGCGGCCTACAACGCCATCCTCGGCCGGCCCGGGCTAAACTCCCTCCAGGCGATACCTTCGGCCCACCATCTGAAACTCAAATTCCCCCCCCCCAAGGGGTCAGCATCGTCCAAAACAGCGTCGAAGCAGCACGGTCATGTTGCGTTGCCACCGGGGGAGGGGGCGTACTCCCCCTCAGCGCCGTTGAACTCGAACCCGAGAGAGACGGCCCTGCCCCTGAGCCCGTTGACGAACTGGAGGAGGTCCTATTCGACACCGAGGATGAGTCAAAATGGTTCCGGGTGAGCTGCTCACTCGCCGAAGACCTGAAGACGGGCATCATCGCTTGCGTCCGCCGCAACGTTGATCTCTTCGCTTGGAAGCCCTCCGATATGCCCGGGATCTCCGAAGACTTGATCATGCGCCGACTGAGCGTCCTCCCTGACTCTAAACCAATCGTCCAAAAGAGGCGCAAAGTCGCCCCGGAGAGGCAACAAATTGTAAAAACAGAAGTGGACAAGCTCTTGTCCGCTCGATTCATCCAGGAAGTCAGCTACCCCGAGTGGTTGGCCAATGTCGTCATGGTGAAGAAAGCGACAGGGGGTTGGCGAATCTGCATTGACTTCACGGACCTTAACAAAGCGTGTCCGAAAGATCCTTTCCCCCTCCCGCGCATCGACGCTTTAATAGACGCGACCTCAGGGCACGAGCTGCTGTCCTTCATGGACGCGTTCTCGGGGTACAATCAGATCCGGATGTTTCCACCAGACATCTCCAAGACCTCGTTTGTCACCGACCAAGGTCTTTATTGTTACCGTGTTATGCCTTTCGGGCTGAAAAATGCCGGAGCCACGTACCAGCGACTCGTCAACAGAGTCTTCAAGGACCTGATCGGCCGCAACGTAGAAGTTTACGTCGACGACATGCTTGTCAAGAGCCGGGCTGGGCCGGACCACGTCGCCGACCTCGAGGAAGCCTTCGGTGTCCTCCGACGCCACAACATGAGACTCAACCCGGCTAAATGCGCCTTCGGCGTCTCCACGGGGAAGTTCTTAGGATTCATCGTCAGCCAGCGCGGCATTGAGGCAAACCCCGAAAAAATACAGGCCATCATTAACATGTCCCCGCCCCGGAATGTCAAAGAGGTTCAGAGGCTCACAGGTCGGTTGGCGGCAATCGGCCGTTTTCTCTCCAAGTCAGGGGAGAAATCTCTCCCCTTCTTCAAAGCCTTGCGCGGGAAAGGGGGCTTCGAGTGGGGTACCCATCAACAAGAAGCCTTCGAGCAGCTGAAACAATACCTCGCCAACCCGCCTCTCCTCAGCAAGCCCGAGCTAGGCGAGCCGCTTTGGCTCTACCTGTCCGCCTCGGACTGCGCCCTCAGCGCCGTCCTCGTCCGAGAGGAGGAAGGAGTTCAGAAACCACTGTACTATGTGAGCAAAGTACTGCACCCGGCCGAGACGAGATACGCGAAGATAGAGAAGGTGGCCTATGCCCTGGTTATGGCAGCCCGAAAACTTCGACCTTACTTCCAGGCCCACTCCGTCCAAGTACTGACCGACCAACCACTGAAGACTGTCCTCCACAAGCCCGAAAACTCCGGTCGATTAGTCAAATGGTCGATCGAGCTGAGCCAGTTCGACATTAGCTATCATCCCAGGGCGGCCATTAAAGGACAGGCCCTCACCGAGTTCATAACTGAATGCACCGTCTCCGAGCAACCTGACATAGAAGAATCGGATCCGACCTGGGAGGTCTTTGTTGACGGCTCGTCATGCGAAACGGGGAGTGGGGCGGGCGTCATCCTTCGTGGCCCCGACCAATTCCTACTTCAATACTCCCTGCACCTCAACTTTCCAGCCTCCAACAACGAGGCAGAGTACGAGGCCATGATCGCCGGATTGACCCTCGCCCACCGAGCCGGTGCCAAGCGAATCCGGGCATTTAGCGACTCTCAGCTCGTGGTCCATCAAATCACCGGAGAGTACGAAGCCCGTGACGACCGAATGATGAGGTATTTGGTGGCAGTCAGACGACTCTTGGCGTTCTTCGACGGCGCCGCGGTTGTCAGAGTCCCCAGGGAACAGAACGCCCAAGCCGATGCGCTATCCAAACTTGCCTCTTCTTCCTTCGAGGGTCTCGATCGTACGGTGCTCGTCGAGGTCCTCTTGAAGCCAAGCATCAGTAGCCCAGAACCGGAAGCGATGTGTGTGCAAGAGGGGACCAGCCCGGACGACTGGACCACTCCCATCCGAAAATTCTTAAGCAGGGCCGAGCTTCCTGAAAAAGCCGAGGCCAGACGAATCAGAATCCGAGCTGAAAGGTTCGTCATGATCGATAACATCATCTTCAAGCGCTCGTACACCTTGGCCGACGGCAAACCATACCTCCGCTGCCTCGCCAAGGATGAGGCCAGCTACGCCCTCAAAGACCTGCACGAGGGGATCGGCGGATGCCACATGGGGAGTAGGACACTTGCCCGAAAGGCCCTGAATCAAGGGTACTATTGGCCCACCATGCTCCAAGACTCACAAGACTTAGTCAAGAGGTGCGGCCCCTGCCAAAGATTCTCCCCTATCAAAAGGCTTCCTCAAGCCAACCTCCGATCCCTGGCAAGCCCTACGCCCTTCGCCATGTGGGGTATGGACCTTGTGGGGCCCTTCCCCCCAGCGGTAGGGCAAAAGAAATTCCTGATTGTCGCCATCGACTACTTCACCAAGTGGATCGAAGCCGAACCACTATCCAGCATCACCGAGCACCAAGTGCAACAATTCTTTTGGAAGAACATCATTTGTCGATTCGGGATCCCTCGAATCCTCGTCACGGACAACGGAACCCAGTTCCAAGGGCAGAACTTCCAATCTTTCTGTGAGGACATCGGCATCCAGCAGTGTTTCTCCGCCATTTGCCACCCTCAGTCTAACGGCCAAGCGGAGAATGCGAACAGGTAAATCCTCGACGGCCTCAAAAAGCGCCTTGACAATTCCCCCAAAGGGCTATGGGTTGAGGAGCTGCCCAGCGTACTATGGGCACACCGAACCACACAGAGGATCCCCACGGGGGAGACGCCATTCAATCTGACCTATGGGACCGAGGCAGTCATCCCCGTCGAGGTCGGATTGCCTTCTCCCCGGATCTTAGCCTTCGATGAAGAAGACAACGCGTCCGCCCTGAGGGCTAACCTGGACCTCGTCGCCGAAGTACGAGAGAAGTCCGCGGTCTGAAGGAGCATTTATCAGCAACGGATCGAGAGATTTTACAACAAGAAAGTCCGCCCCACCAGCATCCAGGCAGGGGACCTGGTTTTGCGAAAGCTATCTGTCTCTGATCCAACCAAGAAGAGGAAGCTGGCTCCCAACTGGGAAGGCCCGTACCGCGTAGTCGAGGCTGTACGCCCTGGTACATACCGACTGACGGATATGAACGACCGACCCATCAGCCGACCCTGGAACGCTGAGCACCTCATGAAATTCCTGGGAGAGCAAGCTTAGGTTCTAGCCTGGCTTAAGTAAATTAAAACTTTTGTAAACCTTCATGTGTAAAGGGCCGCTTCGGCGACCCCCCCCCCTGTCTGGTATAAAAGAAGTCTCTTTTTGTCAAAAGTTAAAAACCTCGGCAACTCTGACCTGGTACCGGGCAATGGGGGCGGCACTTGGGTTCTCACTCAGGTCTCATCCCCAAACGCCTCGGCAGGTTCGACCAAACTCCGGACCGGAGGTCTCCCTGTCGCCCCGCATCGATCCCTCACGAATCGGCGGAGCCCAACCTCGCCTACACCGCCCTTCACCACCCCGCTAGCCAGAGCAAAGAAGGAAAAGAAAGCTTTATTCATACTCTTTTATTTTGTGCGGAGAAAACAAGCAAATACCGTTACAGGACCACTCCACTCATCTCAAACTAAAGGGAATCGCCGACTTAGGGCCCCTCGGATCCGGCGAAGGGCGGAATCACTCCGACCAAACGACTTGGAACTCTCTCTTCGTCATGACGGTCCTTCGGTTCTGCCACAGTCGACACCCCGGCCACGGAGCTCTGGGCATCCACGGATCGCATGCGTTCCATCAGTTGCAACGCCGAGGGAGCCCCCTCTGCTCGCCGACCCCTCGAGGAAGATGTCGAAACACCCAACATAGTCCTATAATGATGTATCTCCATCTCCTTCTCCACTATCATGTCGCGAAGTAGCTTCTCCGAGGAAGGCCTCTGCACCGAGGAACTTGACATGGTATATCCAAGACCAACGCCCCCTAGCTCCCGATCCACCATCGCCCTCCTCAGCCGGCTCGCCTCCTCACTTAGGGTTTCAGACTTGTTCCTGTAATAATAGAAGGCCGCATCAGTGTCGCGAGCCCTCTTTCGATACCGAACCAAAGTGGCCTCTAAGGCCTCAACCTTGCCCCGAAGCCACGCCACGTCGGAATGAAGGGGGTCCACCTCAGGAGGGGGAGCCGTAACCTACAAGAGAACCAGCCCACTCAAGACATATAAGCAAAGAGGTTCAGAAATTCTTCGAAGTTGGAACACTTAGCCAGCCAAAAAACCCTCTTTTTATAAATTCAGTTTCCCCATACAAAAAATGCGGTGGCCAGTCCGCGGAAGGCAAATACAATCGAGAGAAGGAAAAAGAAGGACAAAAATTATACAGCTGGTGATGCTGTTTATTTCTGGGAGACGTGTGGATGCACCAGGTGTGAGTTCGGACTCAATTTATATTGAAGGAGAATGCCGCTCGTCGAACGACCTTTGGTTGACCTTCTGGGACCTACGATGAGCTCGAAAAGATGTTGAAGGTTGGGCTCGGATCGGAAGGGTCGGATTCGAGGTCTTGTGTACCTGCAGACGGTCCTGAAACACCGGGGTTTATCCCGGCGGCGGACCCTCCGACGCTCTAGTCAGTCTCTGTGAGAGAGTAGCAATAACTAGGTATAATTAAGTGGTAAAAGATTCATTACCTCAAAAGGTGGGTGGGGGTCTAGTATTTATAGAGAATCCCAACCGGGTTTGGTTCCACTTGGGGGCCGGGTCTGGATCCGAAAGCCCGTGGGCCTGACGTGGCAGAAGGCCCAGGGGGTTTAGGGCAGACGTGGCAATACCAGGAGTGGTATAGGGCTGACGTGGCGAAATCCTTGGTGGTATTTGGAGTTGACGTGGCTGATCGTGGGTCTCCTGTGCTTCGGGGGGGAATCAGAGGGCCTAGGCTGCGCCAGGTCATCCTTCTGCCCCGCCAGAGAGGGGGGACGGCCTGTGGGACTGTCCCGGATCGGACTCCGAGGGCTACTGAGGCTCGTCGGTACGAGGAGGCCAGTATCGTGAGGGAAAACACGAGGTTCGGCGCCGACCCTGAAGTGGTTCGGAGCCGAACCAGGTTGCTATCTTTATCTTTCTGAGTGGGAATTGTATTGGGCCCTGATTGGGCCTCAGGCCATTTTTACACTGTCACACAAGCCCCCCACTCCTGCAGGGGGTGCGGGAGCTAGCCGTGGAGGAGTGCCTATGGTTGTAGAAATGGGATGGCGAGTCGCTGGGCCTTCATGAGAGGGTTATCCTGATGGTGCTGCCCTGAGGCTTGGATAGGACCTCGAGCTAGTCGAGGGTCTACGTGTAGGTGAAGGCGATGGCGATCTGTTGTCCCTTCCGGAGAAGAGTACCCTGGTGTTCGACAGAACCTCGAGAGGTCGAGGGATTATGTGTCGACAAGGGCGATGGCGAGCCGTTGTTTCTTCCTGAGAAGAGTACCCGGGTGCCAGACCGAACCTCGAGCTGGCGAGGGATTATGGGCCGGTAAGGGTGAAGGCGAGCCGTTGTTTCTTCCTGAGAAGAGTACCCTGGTGCCAGACCGAACCTCGAGATGAGGGGGAATTATGGGCTGGTAAGGGTGATGGCCAGCCGGTGGATCTTCCGAAGAAGAGTACCCAGGTGCCAGACCGGACCTCGAGCGGGCGAGGGATTACGGGTCGGTGAGGGTGAAGGCGAGCCGTTGTTTCTTCCTGAGAAGAGTACCCTGGTGCCAGACCGAACCTCGAGATGAGGGGAGATTATGGGCTGGTAAGGGTGATGGCCAGCCGGTGGATCTTCCGAAGAAGAGTACCCAGGTGCCAGACCGGACCTCGAGCTGGCGAGGGATTACGGGTCGGTGAGGGTGAAGGCGAACCGTTGTTTCTTCCTGAGAAGAGTACCCAGGTACCAGACCGAACCTCGAGATGAGGGAGAATTATGGGCTGGTAAGGGTGATGGCCAGCCGGTGGATCTTCCGAAGAAGAGTACCCAGGTGCCAGACCGGACCTCGAGCTGGCGAGGGATTACGGGTCGGTGAGGGTGAAGGCGAACCGTTGTTTCTTCCTGAGAAGAGTACCCAGGTACCAGACCGAACCTCGAGATGAGGGAGAATTATGGGCTGGTAAGGGTGATGGCCAGCCGGTGGATCCTCCGAAGAGGGGTGCCCTGGTGCCAGATCGGACCTCGAGCTGGTGAGGGGATTATAGGTCGGGCCGTTTGTGGGCGAACCGTTGTGCCTTGGGGCTGTTTGAGTAGGGTAGTCTGTTGTTTTCGCAGAGCATTTGGGGGCGCCCTGGGATCTGTGCAAGATTCCCATTTCCTAGGTGCGTAAATGGCGCCGCCTAATAAATGTACGGCGCATGGTCTTCCGTCGTTTGGTTTTCCCCATGTCATAAAGGCCGGCGTCTGGGGGAGGCTATAAGTACCCCCCCCCCTTTTTCTCGTAGTGGTTCAGATCAAAGCAAGGGTGGTCTGCTTGGCCCTTAAAGGTGTCTGCTTCGGCAGACGCCTGTTTCTTGATAATTCTTACCCCCGGTTTTGTCGGAGAGGTAGTTTCTTTGTCGCCCGATCTTCTCTTGGATCTGATGGCCCTGATGTGGCGGCCAGATCCAGGGGGGATCCGGGCGAGAGGGATAACGACCGAACTTCGAAGGGTGAGCAGTCTGCAACTGTGGAGGTTCTATCCCTCCGAGAGGGATGAAGGGCGTTCCGGGCCGGTTGTTTGCAACTGCGAAGGTTCCGTTGCTGGAGTAGGCTGGACTTTTGCAGTTGCATCAACTGGCTCGGAATGGAGCACTTCTTTCGGCCTTCGGGTGTTGATCTGCTTTTGACCGGGGTGCTTGCCGAGGGGGGCGTCTTGAAGCTTTGGGCCCCGGGTAGATGAGTAGTTCTCCGATTGGAGGCTGACTATTCTACGTCCCAATAGGGCTCCAGGTTGAGGCGGTTTCTGTCTCACCCGGGAACAGTTCGGGTCTTCGGCCGATGACGCTGTAAGCCCCGAGCTGCTCGCGGGTGAAAGGGGAACCGACCCAGTCTCGGAGCCTGGGGCGTCTGTCTGAGGACGGCGCCTTAAATCTTAAAAATAAAAATGTTCCCTCCTCCGAATACTTCTTCCGCGCTGGCCTCCTTGACTGGCTGCCAGCCTGTCAATGGATGATGTCAGCATCGCACGTTTTGAGGATGTGGCGCGAATTCTTAGGCGGCAGTTGCATGTCAGATAGGTGAACAGTACTTGCGGGAATCGAGGAGTCGCTTCTATCTCCTATAAATAGTCCCCCCTCTCTCCTATCTGTCCACTCCTTTCTTTTTCAAAATAAAATTTTTCAACACTTCAGCGCTCATCTTCGCATCTTGCTGTACCAGGCTTGCCCTTCCAAAGTAACCCCAGGTGAGTTAGCAAGTCTACTTAGTCTAGGCATAGATGGACAGGGCTCAGTCCGGCTCATCAGCGTCGACGTCTAGGGGGGAGGTGGAGCCTATCTCTGACTCGACGTCCTGGGAGGAGCCCGTACTCGAGGAGGAGTCAGTGCACGTTGATGAGTCTTCTGACACGGTTTCGTGGGAGGAACCGGTGGTTGAGGAGGCGGCACATGGTGCGAGGCGGTCGCGCTCTCGTCGCCCCTTCGTGGTGGAGAGCAGTGAGTCGGAGGAAGCGACTGCTGGCTCGGACGACGTCCGTGTTTTGGAGTCGGCTACCGAGGGTGAGAGAGGCGAGGGCGACATTGTAAGGAGATCCACGGTTCCGGGGGCAGGTCCGAGTTCCATGCTGACTGGTCGGGGGCCCTTATTCACTCCCTCGCCGGAGCTACCCGAGAAGAGGAAGAAGGCTCCGAGGAAGGTAGGGTTGGGGACTGCTGGCTCGAGCCAGGGGACAGGTTCGCCCGCGCAGCCGAAGCATTTCCGTCAATATCCTGACGACCTGTCCGACCAGGAGCTCTTTGGTGTGCAGGCCTCTTCGCCGAGTCGGCCGAGAGTGTTGATGGACGCGATTCTGACCGCCTTGGATGGCGGGGATTTGGAGGTCTTGCAGCTGGCGTACCACATAGGTCCTAGTTACGAATTGATGCTGCCGAGCTCTACTCTTCGCCCGACCGATCCCCTGTCTGCGTGGTATTGTGTCTTCCCCGTGGACGCGTTTATTTTTGGACTGAGGCTGCCGGTCCATTCGTTTGTTCGGGAAGTGTTGAACTGGGCCTCCTTGGCGCCGATGCAGTATGGGCCGAACTCTTGGAAGCAGATAATCAGTTTTGTACTGATGTGCGAGGAACAACGGGTACCCCTGCGCTTGAACGTGTTCCGAGCGATGCTGATGATTAGTTTGGCGGCCGAGGGGGTTTACTATATTTCCCCCCGGAGCAGGAGGAAGGTTGTTCCTAGCCACCCGGACTCTATCAAGAATTGGAAGAAAAAATATCTGGTGATCTGGAGTGAAGAGCCCTGGGACATTCCAACTCGATGGAACTACTCCAAGCCGAGTTATCCTGCGCCGGGGCAGGGGGATCTGACGGTCGAGGAGTGGGGATTTGTCGAGCGTCTCCGTTTGTCCCCTAGTATTAATTGGACGAAGGTGACGGAGGTTCGCCTGGCGAGCGTTGGACTGAGCCCAGCCGTTCTCCGTATGTAGTTGTTTCTTTTCCCTCGATCCTTTCGTACATTCTCGCTCATTGCTCTTAATGGTTTTTTCTGCAGATATGGATGAGGCATCGATCCAAGCAAGGAGGCTCACTATGAAGAAGGAAAATGCCGAGAAGAAGAAGGCGGAGGCGGCGAAGAGGCCGAGGGTGCCGCCCCTTGTTATCTCGGAGGTACCGCTCGAGCCGACTTTTAAGAGGACTCGTTCGGAGACGGGCCAGGGGGGTGCCCCTTTGAGGGGTAAGGGCCCGGCGAGGGCCTCCGATCTTGACAAGGGGAAAGGTCCCTTGGTAGGGGTCAAGGAGGAGGACCCGGTGGTGGAGTTACTGCGGCAGCGGTGGGCGCCGGACTGGTCGGTTCGGATGGGCGACTGTCTGACCGAGGAAGCCCAGGCCGTAGAGGTGGTGGAGAAGCTGGCAACGCCTCGTGATCGCCAGATGATGGAGAACGAGCCCGTGGAGGTGGCTTTCACGCGCCTGGCGCAGGCCACCGTGTCGGTAAGCTTGTCGACCTCCTCCTTTCTGTTTGGTCTTGCCTCAGGAGTTTTCTTCTTCATCTGCTTCTTTCGGTTGCAGGCTTGTATGCAGGGAGCTAACGTGAAGAATCTCTACGAAGCGTCCCTGTTACAAGAGCGTGCCCGGGTGGACAAGAGCGAACGAGAGATGAAGGAGACGCGGATCGAGCTCGAGGGTTCGCGTCAGAGGGAGCAGCAGATGAAGCTGGAGCTCGAGGCCAAGGACACCGAGTGAGGGAAGAGGGTGGCCTCCTTGAAGAGAAAGTTTGCCAAGGAGAAGGGGGAGTTGATAGCTGCGTTCGCCAATGAGAGGAAAGAGCTGACGGATGCGGGCCAGCGGATGGTGATAGCCGCCCAGGATGAGTGCTACGCGAAGGCGCTCAGTCACGTGAGGCATTTCTATCCGACCCTCGATCTGTCGAACTTTGAGTACGACATGGAGATTGGTGGGACCCCGAAGATTCCTGCCGGAGAGGGGCTTGTTGGCAACCCGGCCGTCGATCGTCCTGTGAACCCGATTGACGCCGAGGAGGGAAATCGAGTTGTATAGTTTTGTCTTTCTTTCTTCTTTCCCCCTTTCGATTGTATTTGCCTCCCGCGGACTGGCCCCCGCCTTTCTGTGTATATATAAAAAGGTAATTCGGACTTGCCAAGGGTTTTGACGCCGGTCGTTTCCGGATCTCCCCGCTTATGTGCTTCGAGTTGGCTCACTTCGGAGGTTGCGGCTTCCCTTCCCGAGGTGGGCCCCGTCGTTCCGACGTGGCGTGCCGCTCGAGACGAGGGGAGTATTTCTGTAATGGCCTTTGCCCCTGTTGACAGTATACAAAGTGATGAAGGGGATGTGGCTCGGCCTTATTGTTTCGCGAGGAATCGGAGTGGGGCGAGGTGACGCCTTGGCGGTCGACCCTCTAGCCGGGTATTAGGTCGGGTCTGCCGAGGCGTTTGGAGTACGATACAATGAGATTTCCTTAGTATGAGATAGGGGGGGCCGCTAAAACGGTCCTATACAAAGGAAAGCTTTACAAAAGGTTTACTTCTAGCTAAGTTAAAGTCTAGGCTTGCTCTTTGCAGGAGTTTACTGGGTGCTAGGCGTCAAGGGGGAACCCCTCTGGCTCGACGGTAGGTTCGGGGGTAGGGCCGTCCTTCTTGGGTTTGAACATGACGGCGTTCAGGGGGAACATCGCTCCTCCGTCGATGGTCATGCAGTACGATCGCGTTGCTTCTTGGCTGCCTCGGACGACGCCGACCCCTTGTGGGGTGGAAAATTCGAGCTCCGGACGGTAGGACGAAGGCATCGTTTGGGGGGAGCATAATCTGGATCGGCCGAGTATGGCGTTGTAAGCTGTCTTGGCGTTGTGACAATCCTTTCTAGCACGACAGGGGCGCCGTAGAACCCATGTAAGGTGTATCCGGCCGGTTGGAGCTTGCCTCTAGGTAACTCCAGTTTCTCGAAGGTTTTGAGGAAAAGAATGTTCACCGAGCTGCCGTTGTCGACAAGGATTCGGAGGACTTCACACTTAGCCATGCAGAGGCTAATGACGAGGGCGTCGCAGTGGGGGAGGCGAACGCCTTCAAGGTCCTCCCCTGAGAATGAGACTGGCGCGGTTTGTAGCTCGGGAGAGGGATCGCCTTGGACAGTGTTCATCCCTCGGATGAAGGCTTTTCGGAAAGTATTTGATTTCCCTCCTATTAGCCCTCCATGGACTCAATGTAAGATAAATGGTGTGTCTGCGGCTCCCTCGGACTCGGGATCCCGACCCGGTATGCGGCTCGGAGGGGGGTTCGGGGGTGAGTGTATCCCGCTCCTAGTTTCTCGTCGACCCCGCGGGACTTCTCGGGTGAATTCACGGAGGTATCCTCTGGAGATGAGTTCCTCAACCTCGTCTTTCAGGGCCCGGCATTGATCTGTGTCGTGTCCATGGTCTTGGTGGAAGCGGCAGTAGAAGCGCTGATCTCGGTTCTTGCCGTTGTTAGGTCGGGGAGGTAGTCGAACAATGCCTTTGTCTTCGATTTCTAGGAGGATGGCGGATACGTTGTGCGTCAAGGGAGTGTATCTCTCGAAGCGGGGGACTGGCGGGACCTTCTTCATGGCCCCCGGGTCCCTTGGAGCTTTCTTTGGTGGTTCGACTTCCTCGGTCTTCCGCTTTCCTTTCCCGGTGGCATCCCTGGCATCTTCGGGATTAAGGGCCTCTTCTGCCCTAATGTATTTCTCGACCCTATTAAGGAGGTCGGGAAAGTCGGCGGGGGGTCTCTTGGCCATAGAGGCCTTCAGCTATCCGGGGCGGACGTTGTGTCTGAATGCCGCTGAAGCGACGCCTGGGTCGAGGGAGGAGACCGACCTTGCCTCCGCGGTAAATCTCCGGACGAACACTCTGAGTGATTCCCCCTCTATCTGCTTGAGCCCAAGTAATGAGGTGCTGGTCCTTTCGGCCTTCCGGCTAGTGACAAAATGGACAAGAAAATTGCCCTCGAGTTGGTCGAAGGAGTAAATGGAGCCGGGGGCGAGTTTCGAGAACCACTCGCGAGCGGGACCCCGAAGGGTGGCAGGGAAGGCTCGGCAGAGCAGGGGATCCGAGGCGCTGTGAATCATCATGAGGGTTTTGAAACCCTCCATGTGATCAGCAGGATCTCCCTCGCCATCGTAGGTCTCGAATTGAGGGGGTCGGAAATTCCGGGGTATTTCCGCTTGGAGGATGGGGGTGGAGAAGGGAGGACGAACAGGTCTGTACCCCTGTGTCGCTCTTTGGCCGCCGTCCCTTATGTGATCGAGGCGATCCTCCATCCCTTGTAGGCGCCTTAGGAGAACGCCATCATCCTCAGGCTGGATTATTGAAGGGCGGGACGCACTGGCTTCGGCGTCCGACCTTGTTTGGGAATGGGGGGGTTTCTTCCCTGGGGGTCCGTCGGAGGGCTCCCAGAATTTCTCTTCGGAAGTCTTGGAACTCCTTGTGAGTGACGGGGGCTCCCTCGACTTGGTTTGGTTGGTCCGAGGGTTGTCTTCCGACTCGGCTGAGTGCGGATCTTCGTACCTCGGGCGGCTGTCTCGGACGGTTCGGGACCGGGTTGGAAGCGGCCCTTCCCCTGCTGCGGGTAATCCTGCGGTTGAGGATTATTCCCCGGAGGTCGGGCCGGCCGGCCGACGCTCCTTTGGGACTCCCGAGGGAGAGCCTTGTGTTTCGACGTGCGTGGCCTGGCTTTATCAGTGGGTGGGGGCGAGTCCCGTTGATTGACGGAGGAAGCAGCCCCCTTGCCTTTGGAGGCCATGAGGGTTCGGCTGTCGATGGCCTTTGAGGGTCTGGATCGGATCGGCTTCTGGAGCAGCGTTTCCCACAGACGGCGCCAACCTGATGCTGTTTATTTCTGGGAGACGTGTGGATGCACCAGGTGTGAGTTCGGACTCAATTTATATTGAAGGAGAATGCCGCTCGTCTGCCGACCTTTGGTTGACCTTCTGGGACCTACGATGAGCTCGAAAAGGTGTTGAAGGTTGGGCTCGGATCGGAAGGGTCGAATCTGAGGTCTTGTGTACCTGCAGACGGTCCTGAAACACCGGGGTTTATCCCGGCGGCGGACCCTCCGACGCTCTAGTCAGTCTCTGTGAGAGAGTAGCAATAACTAGGTATAATTAAGTGGCAAAAGATTCATTACCTCAAAAGGTGGGTGGGGGTCTAGTATTTATAGAGAATCCCAACCGGGTTTGGTTCCACTTGGGGGCCGGGTCTGGATCCGAAAGCCCGTGGGCCTGACGTGGCAGAAGGCCCAGGGGGTTTAGGGCAGACGTGGCAATACCAGGAGTGGTATAGGGCTGACGTGGCGAAATCCTTGGTGGTATTTGGAGTTGACGTGGCTGATCGTGGGTCTCCTGTACTTCGAGGGGGAATCAGAGGGCCTAGGCTGCGCCAGGTCATCCTTCTGCCCCGCCAGAGAGGGGGGGACGGCCTGTGGGACTGTCCCGGATCGGACTCCGAGGGCTACTGAGGCTCGTCGGTACGAGGAGGCCAGTATCGTGAGGGAAAACACGAGGTTCGGCGCCGACCCTGAAGTGGTCCGGAGCCGAACCAGGTTGCTATCTTTATCTTTCTGAGTGGGAATTGTATTGGGCCCTGGTTGGGCCTCAGGCCATTTTTACACTGTCACAGCTGGTTTTCCCACCTCAATGTCAGCCGGATCCGTAGGGGGGTCGGCAACCAGTTTATCATCGGACCCTTGTCCGCCAGGGGTCTCCGGTGTCCCCTCAATCTCCATATCATACTCGAGGTTGGACAGGTCGATAGTCGGATAAAAGTGCCTCACATGGCTGAGGGCCTTTGCATAACTGCTATCCTGGGCTTTGATCACCAGGATCTGACACGACTCAGTCACCTCTTTCTTCTCCTTCTCCGACATCTCCTCCAGAGCCACCCTCGCCTTCGCCCATTCCTCCTTCTCCTTGTCAAAAGCCGCCTTCGTCTCCGCCTCCTTCTTACGAGAGCCTTCGAGCTCTCCCTTCAATTCCGTCACCTCCTACTCGGCCTTGTCAGCCCGGTCTCGCTCTCGCTGCAACGCCGCCTCGTAGAGGCCCCTCACATGGGCCCCCTGCACGGTCGCCTGCCACAGCCAGACACTACTAAGAAATCTTTCTTAAACAACATAACCCGACAGCTAGGGGGTTCGATTGACTTACCAGCACAGTGGCCTGCGCAAGACGCACGTACGCCTCGTCCAGGGTCTGGGACTTCATGTCCGATCGGTCCCGAGGAGTCGCCAGCTTATCTGCAACCTCCACGGCCTGGCGCCCCCGGACCAGGCAATCACCCTCGCGGATCGACCAATCCGGCACCCACCTTCGCCGAAGTCTCTCCTCTAGTCCGGGATCCACCAGGGGACCCTTCCCCTTATCAAGGTCGGCGGCCGTACCCTGATCCGGACCCCCCTGGACCACCGCGTCCCCACCCGTCTCCGACCGAGTCCTTTTCATCCTCGGCTGAATGGGGGCCTCGGAGACCACCTGGGACAACTCGGTCGTCTTCGCCACGACATCCTTCTTCTCGGCCTTCTTCTTCTTCATGGCGAGCCTCAGCACCTTAATCGACTCTTCATCCATTTCTGTAAAAAGATCCATTAAGAACAAATGAGCAAGAAAGTACAAGAGGAGTGAGAAGAAAGAAACAACCACGTACGAGGCACGGCCGGGCTAGGGCTCAGTCCGACGCTCGCCAGATGGGCCTCCGTCACCTTCCCCCAATTGATGCTATACGACAGGCGGAGACGCTCAACGAGTCTCCACTCCTCCGCCGTCAAGTCCCCCGGCCCCGGAGCTGCGTAGCTCGGCTTAGAATGGTTCCACCGAGTAGGGATAGCCCAAGGATCCTCACTCCGGATCACCAGATACTTTTTCTTCCAGAACTTGATGGAATCTGGATGACCGTGGACGACCTTCGCCTTACCTCGAGGCGAGATATAGTATACTCCTTCTGCCGATGAGCCGATCAACAACATCGCTCGGAACACGTTCAGCCGCAGGGGTACCCTCTGCTCCTCGCACAACAGCACGAAGCAGATGATCTGCTTCCAGGAGTTCGGCGCAAACTGCATCGGCGCCAGGGACGACCAATTTAACACCTCCCGAACGAATGGATGGATGGGCAGCCTCAGGCCGGAGATAAAGGCGTCCACAGGGAAGATACAATACCTATCCGGCAGGGAATCGGTCGGCCGAAGAGTAGAACTCGGCAGCATGAGCTCATAACTGGGCCCTATGTAGTAGGCCAACTGCAGAGCCCCCAAGTCGCTTGCCTCCAGAACGGTCGGGGATGCGTCCACCTTCAACCTCTTCCGACTTGACGACGATGGCTGGACCCCCGAGGACTCCTTATCCGAGAGATCGTCGGGGTAGCGACGGAAAGACTGGGGTTGTGCAGACGACCCTATCACCGAGTCGCTCGGGCCGCCAATCCTTGATCCCTTCTTCTTCGAAGCTCTCCTCCTCTTGGTCCGTTCCGGCGAAGGTGTAGACAAACGCCCCAGAACGGGCGGATTCCGAGACCCTGCGGAGCCGTCCCCCTCGGAGCCACCCTCCTCTCCGGAAGCCAACCCTAGGGTCCGGACTTCGTCTGAACTACCGCCCCCCTCCTCAGAGTCGCTGCTTTCCACCACGAAATGCCTCCGGGATCGCAATGGCTTCACATTGTGTACAACCTCCTCCTCGCCTACCGGCCCCTCCCCAGAGGTCGACGCCGACGAGCCAGACTGAGCCCTATCCATCTGTGCCTAAAGCTAAACGGGGTTACCAACTAACCTGGGATCACCTCGGAAAAACGACCTTGCTGCAGGAAACTGAAGGGACGAGCGCTGAAGAGTTGAAGGGTTTTTTGAAAAGTAAGGAGCAAGAAAGAAATGAGCGATGGGAGGAGAGGGGGAAACATTTATAGGGGATAGGAACAACTCCTCGATTTTCGCAGTCACTATTCACCGATTGACGTGCAACTTCCGCCTAGGAAATCACGCCACGTCCTCGAAACATGTGCTGCTGACGTCACCCAGTGCCAGACTGGCCGCCCGGTACGGGGGTCGGTTCGGGCAAAATAACGGCTCGCCTTCACCGGTGCAAAAGTACTCTTCTTCGGAAGATCCACCGGCTAGCCATCACCCTTACCGGCCCGTAATTCCCCCTCGTCTCGAGGTTCGGCTTGGCACCGGGGTACTCTTCTCAGGAAGAAACAACGGCTCGCCTTCACCCTTACCGGCCCATTATCCCTCGCCAGCTCGAGGTCCGGTCTGGCACCCGGGTACTCTTCTTCGGAAGATCCACCGGCTGGCCATCACCCTTACCAGCCCGTAATTCCCCCTCGTCTCGAGGTTAGGTCTGGCACCCGGGTACTCTTCTCAGGAAGAAACAACGGCTCGCCTTCACCCTTACCGACCCATAATCCCTCGCCAGCTCGAGGTCCGGTCTGGCACCTGGGTACTCTTCTTCGGAAGATCCACCGGCAGGCCATCACCCTTACCAGCCCGTAATTCCCCCACGTCTCGAGGTTCGGCCTGGCACCAGGGTACTCTTCTCAGGAAGAAACAACGGCTCGCCTTCACCCTCACCGACCCGTAATCCCTCGCCCGCTCGAGGTCCGGTCTGGCACCTGGGTACTCTTCTTTGGAAGATCCACCGGCTGGCCATCACCCTTACCAGCCCATAATTCTCCCTCATCTCGAGGTTCGGTCTGGCACCAGGGTACTCTTCTCAGGAAGAAACAACGGCTCGCCTTCACCCTTACCGGCCCATAATCCCTCGCCAGCTCGAGGTTCGGTCTGGCACCCGGGTACTCTTCTCAGGAAGAAACAACGGCTCGCCATCGCCCTTGTCGACACATAATCCCTCGACCTCTCGAGGTTCTGTCGAACACCAGGGTACTCTTCTCCGGAAGGGACAACGGATCGCCATCGCCTTCACCTACACGTAGACCCTCGACTAGCTCGAGGTCCTATCCAAGCCTCAGGGCAGCACCATCAGGATAACCCTCTCATGAAGGCCAAGCGACTCGCCATCCCATTTCTACAACCATAGGCACTCCTTCACGGCTAGCTCCCGCACCCCCTGCAGGAGTGGGGGGCTTGTGTGACAGTGTAAAAATGGCCTGAGGCCCAACCAGGGCCCAATACAATTCCCACTCAGAAAGATAAAGATAGCAACCTGGTTCGGCTCCGGACCACTTCAGGGTCGGCGCCGAACCTCGTGTTTTCCCTCACGATACTGGCCTCCTCGTACCGACGAGCCTCAGTAGCCCTCGGAGTCCGATCCGGGACAGTCCCACAGGCCGTCCCCCCTCTCTGGCGGGGCAGAAGGATGACCTGGCGCAGCCTAGGCCCTCTGATTCCCCCCCGAAGCACAGGAGACCCACGATCAGCCACGTCAACTCCAAATACCACCAAGGATTTCGCCACGTCAGCCCTATACCACTCCTGGTATTGCCACGTCTGCCCTAAACCCCGTGGGCCTTCTGCCACGTCAGGCCCACGGGCTTTCGGATCCAGACCCGGCCCCCAAGTGGAACCAAACCCGGTTGGGATTCTCTATAAATACTAGACCCACATCCACCTTTTGAGGTAATGAATCTTTTGCCACTTAATTATACCTAGTTATTGCTACTCTCTCACAGAGACTGACTAGAGCGTCGGAGGGTCCGCCGCCGGGATAAACCCCGGTGTTTCAGGACCGTCTGCAGGTACACAAGACCTCGGATCCGACCCTTCCGATCCGAGCCCAACCTTCAACATTTTTTCGAGCTCATCGTAGGTCCCAGAAGGTCAACCAAAGGTCGGCAGACGAGCGGCATTCTCCTTCAAATAAATTGAGTCCGAACTCACACCTGGTGCATCCACACGTCTCCCAGAAATAAACAGCATCAATAGACTATGCAAAAATTAATAATAATAATAATAAATAATTTTCTTATATCGTATTTTATTATTTTAACAATTTTCTGTTGATAAAATTGATTTTTCGTATTTCGGTATTTTACGTGCAACACACGTATTTTCAGCGAGCATATTTGAACGTATTTATTTTCGAAATAAATTTCGGAGTGTGTAACACCCCAAATTTTAAAATACGCTAATACAGTGTGTGTGTATATATATATATATATATATATATATATATATATATATATATATATATATATATATATATATATAAAAGTATATAAGATGATAAGTTACATATGTGTTCAGTTGGTAAAACAGAGAATGGATAATATTTGAATATGTGAATAATGGGTATTGTGAATGGGGGCCCACGGTAAGCTATGTACAGCATGAATTGTTGTTGGCTGTTTACAAAGAGTGGAATGGCATATATGTATTTATATAACATTGGCATATGGGCTGATGGCATACATAAGAGCATATGTAAAAAAAAAAAAAATGTATTAGAGTGGGAAGTGAGGGGCCCACCAATTGAAAACAATGTGCAAAGATGTGCTCTGTTGTTGTTTTTGATTGGTTTGTGGTGAATGGTAGATATATGTATATATGGTCATTTATATTGCATGTATGATTGGAGTTGGACCCTTTTTCCTATGTTGACCCGGGTGGAAGGTGGAGAGAGACCGGGAGGGGGGTTTTTGGAAGTGAAGAGTTGGGAGTTTGGGCTTTGAAGATATGGACAAATGAAGAGGTGGAGGTTGAGTTTGTGAAGAGTGGGGAGGTGAAGAGTTGAGAGTTTTTAGGAGTTGAGAAAATGAAGAGGTTGAAAATTAATTTGAGAAATTTATTAGGTGGGTAATTTTGCAAATTGAACCCTCTACATATCCTATAAATAGCACCCAACCCCTTTTCATTTCACACACAAAAAAAAATTAGAATTAAAATAAGAGAGAGAAAAGAGAAGAAAGAAAGTAAGATAGAAGAGAGTTTTTTTTTTGTGCTTGGAGGCTCTTGCTAGAAGGGGAAGATCTAGGAGGTCACTTTGGAGCTAGAAGAGGTGTTCACTCTCTTTCATTGTCAAGCTTCTACAAGGTGGGTGTCTCCTACTTTCTAAATTATAGATAATGTGCATGCTAATAAGAAAATAAATGTGTAGTGTAGGATTTGATTTTGAAAAAAAAAGAGTAGAACAATCTATGCTATTGGATGTGGTGAATAGTAGTGAATCATGTTATGGTAGATTAAATTACAACTTGTTAGTTGATAAATGAGAAAAGAATTTATTATTGCCATGCACTAGTATACATGAATCTAGAGATTTTGATAATTGTTGAGTTTTTCTTTTTAATAAGAAAATACATTTTTGGTAAAGTGAAATTTGATACTATAGGACCCATTTGATTGTTCATAAAAGATCTAATGTGCTATTTTGACTAAATTGAGTAAATACAAATTCATGCTTATTAATAGGGAGAAATAAATTATTGTCTAAAATATGAGATTTTTCTAATCTATAAGTTTCTGTTAGTAAGTAAATTTCAGTTTAAATTTTACTATTGTAGACTAATGAGAAGATTAGATTAAAAGAAGAATTAAGCATTTGGAATGAACAAAACGACAGAAAGTTTGGACAAAAGATTAGTTTTGTTTCTCATACCAAGTAGTCACAATGGACTAACTGGCTAGTTGGGGGTCCTTAAGAACGTCACTGTAGCTCGTATGGAATCAGAGGTCCCGAGTTCGAACCATACGTTCCCCTTTTTCTTTTTGTTTTGGTTAAAATTAAACTACAGGCCGAGATTGATATTTTAGAAGTTAAATCCTTCTCCGTGACAACCTAGTCACAGTGGACTATTGGTTAGCAGATTAATACTTGGGCCTTGGTTGTTCAATCACGGGATCAAACCCCACCCCACCTTTTTCTTTTTATTTAATTTTTTGGGTCCGTTAAAACTAAACCTGCAATCTGATAGCGAGTAGGTCAATTTGGTAAATAGTTTCGAAAGTGGGTCAGTTTGGTAAAAACTTCCGTGGGAACTAGATCTGTAATTTTGATAGTGAGTAGGTCAATTTGGTAAATAGTTTCGAGAGTGGGTCAGTTGGGTAAAAAACTTTCAAAAGTGTTTCATTTTGGATAAATTTTAGTATTCATAAAACATAAATGAAGAATTTATTCTTAAAGATTGTTTTTGTGAGTTTTAACGAGGATTTGAGATAGGAAGAAAAATAAATGATTACAAAAGTATTAGTAAAGAGCATGATTTTTTTTTATTTACAAAATAATGATTTAGGGTGAATTGAAATCTCTTTATTTTCTAGAAATGTTTTTTGGGTCCGTTGAAACTAAACCTGCAATCTGATAGCGAGTAGGTCAATTTGGTAAATAGTTTCGAAAGTGGGTCAGTTTGGTAAAAACTTCCGTGGGAACTAGATCTGTAATTTTGATAGTGAGTAGGTCAATTTGGTAAATAGTTTCGAGAGTGGGTCAGTTGGGTAAAAAACTTTCAAAAGTGTTTCATTTTGGGTAAATTTTAGTATTCATAAAACATAAATGAAGAATTTATTCTTAAAGATTGTTTTTGTGAGTTTTAACGAGGATTTGAGATAGGAAGAAAAATAAATGATTACAAAAGTATTAGTAAAGAGCATGATTTTTTTTATTTACAAAATAATGATTTAGGGTGAATTGAAATCTCTTTATTTTCTAGAAATGCAATATGGTTGAGTTATGTGACTTTTGAGATCATGAAAGATTTTGTTGTGAATGAGTAAATCATGTTTAGTGCTAAAGATGAGACATTGAATCGTGTTAAAATGAGACATCGTATGAATTTGAAATTGTGAATGAATTATTATTTATTATGAATAACTAGATCATGAATTGAGACAAGTTATTGACCATTTGTGAATAATTTGAAAGATGAAAATATCTAGATTTAAGACATGATTATTAAGGGGTATATGTACCCATGTTTCTTGTGCATGAAAGCTTATGACTTTGAGTTAGTAAGACCTCGGTACCGGCATTATTGAAATAAAAGAATGTTGAGTTGTGATTTTGAGATGTGGTTATGGAGCCATCTCGTATTTGTTGACTAAGTCCGGTAGGAGGTAACAACTAATTCTACATGTGGAGATTATTCATGTCTTGAACTTAGGAAAATTTAGGCACATAAGTGAAGATGTAGTAAACTTAGGGAAACGTAAGTGGGGTGCTCTATATAGTTGTTGGTGGACTCCAAGACTATAGACCCAGTTGGTGGACTGAGGTTGCCCTGTGGGAGACAGATTATTATATTTTAGTCCGGGACTATGAGGACGGGTCAGCGGTGGACTCCGGGATCTTGAGTAGTCGGACGGATGGATTTCTGTGTTTACCGTCTCCAATGTATATATATATACTGGGCTAGAGGGTCACATACGGGACGGTTCGTACGATGTGGAATCTGTTATAACAGCTGTTGGTGGACTCCAAGGCTGGGATTCACATTCGTGGAATAGTCTGAACTTTGTTTTGCTACCGGGTAGTTTTCATGGCGAGGGATCGAGCCCTTTATTGTGGAGAACGTAGGCGCTTGCCCTCGGACCTATGTAGTATGGGATGCATAGAATCCGAACAAGTGTGCATTAGTGTCATCCTAGTATAGAAATGTGTGCATTAGGCATTAAGGCATGACATACACTTATGTTTAGAATAATCACTTTTGACACTTTATATGTTCATTCAATCTTTTTGTGATTTGTTAAAGTATGAGATCGTTATACTATTCCCGGCATAGAGAGGATAGCCGTGTATAACATTTCGTCAGTTGCAAGTAACTGACGAGCCCACAGATTAACATGCAGGTAAAGGATCATTCATGGAGTTATAAAGTGGATATGCTGTTGCTGTTTAGAAGTTAAAGATGTTGCAAATGATGTTAAAGTTATACAAATTGTATTTCATTGTTGTAATCTTTTAGTCTTCCGCTGTGTAAAAACTAAGTGTAAAGGAACTCTGATGTATTAAGAATGAAAAGTTTTAAATTCCTTGTAAGATTGTACGAAGTGAAGTAAAGATCCTGCGAAATCTCGAATTTATCCTTGTTTGAAATTCGGGGCGTTACACGTCGACTTCAAGAACGCAGTTGTGAACTGCGGCTTACGTACATAGCATAATAGACTCCCAATACTTGGTTTAATATTTCTCAAGTCCAAGGTAGCTGAAAAGAGATTTCACTGAGACCGTAGTTGGGTACAGCGGTCTCGATAATACTTAGACCGCAGTTCACAACTGCGACCTCATTTATACCATCGATGGGGTCCAGTTCTTAAAACCTTCCTACCCCTTATTCATAACTTCACTTCTTCTTCTCCTAACTTTTCTCCCCAACTACGGCAACGACAACACCTGCGAAACCCAAATCCCTACAACTCTCATCACTCTCCTCATACTCCCTAAAATGCCAACAACCCTCATTGCTCTATAGAAAATGTAATCTCTCACAGTGTCAGTTGCCAACTGCAACCTTCATACAACCTTGACTGCAGTTTCTAACTATTACTGTTAATTGATTGCATTTTCCAGAAAGTAGCCAGTTCTCTGGAAAATGCAATCAATTCATAATCGCAGTTGGCAACTAGCTCCTCTGTTGGGAATATTAATGAAGGAACTTCAAAGCATGCAACTTTCCTGTTTACACAATCGAAGCTCGATTCACATTCAATTTTCCAGTCATTTCACATCCAACTACAACATATAGTACAAGCCAACCACAGATTCTCGAAGAACAAGATATTGCAAAACAAAAATACACAAAATACACAAGCTTCTTAGTATACTACAATAACTCACATTATGGCATCATCTCAGTACAATAACTCGCAAGCTTCTTAGTAAACTATAGAAACTCACATTGACCCACATTGACTCACATCTCAGAAACTCACATTGACTTAAAATATAAACTACAAAGGTCCTACTCCTGTTTACCGATCGCTCAAAGGTTACCCGCTACCAGAACTCGGGGGTCGTTCACCACGACCTTGTGCTCCCCTACGTAAGGCACTTGTTGTAGCAGTACCAGTCAACTCACCCTGTACACATTGTATGAACAATTATGACACTGTATTGAAACAAAATATATAAACTTTATAAATATGTTATAACTTACCCGTGAACTACTTCCGGTACCGGAGGGAATATCACTCTTACAACTGCACCTATTTTGTCCTTTTTGATGACATTTACTACACGTTAGTGTGCTCCTAGAGCTTGCTCCAACATCCATGTCATTGCAGATGAATGTAGTTCCCTGTCCTTTCATACATATTATGAGTCTCACATTAGCTATCAATTTGGGAGC
Organism: Hemerocallis citrina; assembly: GCA_017893485.1. Lineage (NCBI taxonomy): Eukaryota > Viridiplantae > Streptophyta > Magnoliopsida > Asparagales > Asphodelaceae > Hemerocallis > Hemerocallis citrina. Next base: position 32,364,001 of record CM030361.1, on the reverse strand, counting down.
AATTTGGATAGGCCAATACCCTTGGTCTTGCACATGATGCAATGTGGGCTTCCAAGTTGCCGCTAAGGATACCACAAAATAAAACAGATCAATATACGGTTGGTAATCGAGGGTCCGAGAAGCACATGCCGCCAATACATGTAAACAAGGTAGATGAAAAAGCTGGAATTTCTGACATGTACATGTACGCGCTCCCAAGTCAACAATATGAGATTTTCCACCATTTCTCTTAATACGACAAGTCGAATACATGTTTTGACTTGAAATATGCCATGATTATGATGGAACATTATAGCCTCATGCAAATCAGCTCTATCCCACCGTATATCGATAAGTTCTTGAACTTTCGGATCCCAAACCTGCCTTTCACTCATCAATTTTTGCGCCTCAGACGACGTTTGGTGAAGTAGGAATAAAATTTTCACTATCGACAAGATTACGGATAAAGCTTGAATTCGATGGTGGCAAGTCATGTACGGGAGAATTTGTTGGTATTTGGTTTGTGAACAGGTTTTCTGGTCAAGGCGAGAATCTTTCATGTGGTTCAGGACTCGAATGGGTACTCATCTCATGAGTCGGCACTTCACGTACTGTGCTTGACATACGATTAACAAGTGGCAGACTATTAGGAATCCCGATTTTGTCAAGATACAACTCCAATGCAATCTGACTAGAAATCGGATCAACTGTTCTTGCAATCATGGAAGTAAAAAGTCATCATCGACTACAAACACTGCCATAAAAAATTGGGACTATCATTTTTCAGCTGCATATCGAGCTTGGATTTTAAAATTCCATTCGCCTTTATCAGAGTTAATAATTATGTACACCTTTTCTACTAGTTCGTACATTGTAATATTATGGGGGGCCAACTACTTCCTGTTCGACATCACTGTAACAAGCTCCTGACTTTGGGCTATGAATTAATTATCCTCCATAATATAACAAAATAGAAATTTTGTAATCCATATATATACGTAAATGGACGAATATGAGAGTAATTATCTCATTAAAAACATAAATACACATAATTTATAATTTATAGGGTTCTTAAGATTTTGCTTGTCCTTAAGCAAAAAGTAAAATCATGAATAAGGGAAAAAATAATCAAGAGTAGACTCAACCCATCACACTAAGAGATCTTATCATGTAAGCATCAAAATTTCAACTAAAAAATATAAACAATCACAAATAAAGTAAAACCAAGCAAACCCACTTTCTCCGTGCAATTATCTATTCATAACTCCAAACCCAATCATATTTGTCATGCAATTAATATAATTATAGTATGTAACTACCCAATCTGTGATTATCCCTTCTTACTACTGCAAACCGAGTAGCAAACTAGAGTTTTTATTTATTTATTTATTTTTATTTATTTTTGTTTTTTTTTGTTTTTTTTTAAGTCTCTTCTCTAAGTTGTCACTTGCCTTTTGACGCGAATGCAAAACATTTGTGATGAATTCGCCCGGTTACTCAACAAGTTACAAACTTAAAGTGTTTTGCATACTCATATTTTAAGTTGTCATTTTACGTAAAAGTAAACATTTGTGATGAATACCCCTAGTTACTAAGCAACTAAAAAAATTGGAGTAGATTGACTTTATTGATAATTAATTAAATTTTTTTTTTCATTATTACTCTATGTACCTAAACTCTGTTTAGGACTAGATCAAAGGGTATAATCACAAGAAAAAACATCACATTTTTCTTTTATGTATAATCGCATGACTCACACAATTTGGTATGGAATTGTGAAATTCAATAATCCTAAAGTAAATAAGTATGCTTACTCTTGCTTTATGAGCAATTGTCTAACCCCAAAAAAATTATTTCAATGCTTATCATTATAAAGAACTCAACAGTATAAAAGTGAGTTTAATTGAAATCCTTTTAAATTTTGTTTTTCTTTTCTAAAAAATAATAAATTTGTAAACCTTCCCCCCAACCTTGAATATCACATTGTCCTCAATGGGAGAAGAAAAAGAAAAACAAAAAGAAATACAAAAAGTTCAGAATTTCTTTCCTGATTCGTCTTGAAAATTCTGCACGCGCGGCGTTCACTATTTTCGCAATATCTGGAGCTGTAGATGTCCAAATGGACTGAATTCTTTTTTTGCTGGAAAGCTAAGAAGATGGGCTACAATCGCTCTTTGAATCACTTTTCCAGATTCTGACTCCATACTGCTCAAAAACAGCCATCAATGAAGGCGTACAAAACAGCTCTGCCCATTGACTTCCAAAATTTATTATGCAATCCTACAAAATAAAATCAAAAATTAAAATTATACTAAACTAAAAGAAAAATAAAATTTAAATGCAGTAAAATAAAACATGGGTTGCCTCCCAAGAAGCGTTAAATTTTAAGTCTTCAGCCAGATATGGGGGTGAGATGGTTAAGTAGCGCCAAGATCCAACAACATTAACACATCCTTTCTAATTCTTCTCTTCAGATGTGGATCAGGTTCAAAATCTAGTTTGAGGCGTTTCCTTCTTGGTGATGTCTTTGATTCCCCCACCCTTTTGAAATTTTTCTGTAAAAATGAATAAATAGACGGTGCAGCATCCAAATACATAACATGTTCAAAAAAAATTTCTTTCTTAACTTCAAAAGTTGCTGCATTTATTGGACATACTTCGATTGGCAACTTTTCAGTTTCAACACTATGTTTCTTACCCACAATTAAATCGATTTCTCTTACTTGAAAAGATGACTGTTCTTCAGGAGGAAACTTTATGGAATTAAAAACATCATACGTTACTTGCTCGTGCTGGATTTATTCCTCCACAATTTGTTCGATCTCATCTTGCTTTTCAACCATATTTTGTTCGGTAATTTCTTCTTATGGTTGCTCAATTGTCCTCCCTCTGCTTAGTGTTATTGCTTTGACATCTTCCATGGAGTTGACAACTGAGTTGCTTGATAATGTTCCTGCAGTTTTTTCGTTAATAGTATTTGAAATTTGAATAATTTGTACCTCATGATTTTGGATGGAAGCCGAAGTTGAATTTGCAACATTCTGAATTGTCGAATCTGTCTTTTGTATGTATTGTTCTGTCTTTTGTATGTATTGGTCTATCTTCTGCATGTGTTGCATAAACATATCTTCTAATGTCGGCTTCTTTTCTTGCTGTGGAAAATTTTGAGGTGGTATAACTACTCCTTGATTGTTGTTCCAAGAAAAATTGGGGGTGTTTCTCCATTCTTGATTGTATGTGTTTGCATAATGATTGTTTTGCATTTGAAAGTTTGATACAAAATTTTCATGTTCGGCATTTGATGGAGCAAAAAGGTTCCCCACTTGACAATTTGCACTTGAATGATTTCCTGCACAAAGATCACAAATCATATTAGATTGAATTGCATTAAAATTTGTATTACCTAACTGTTTAGATAAAATATCAATTTATGCAGTTAAAGTAGAAACAGGATCAAGTTCAAAAACTCTAGCCACTTTTCTTGGCATTGTTCTTTCTGAAGACCACTGGTAATGATTTGATGCCATTTCCTCTAAAAGCTCATAGGCTGCTTTGTAAGTTTTGCTCATAAGTGCACCACCAGCTACTGCGTCAACGGTAGATCTATGTGTAACTCCCAAACCATTATAGAATGTTTGCATTTGCAGCCATTTCGGTAGTTCATGATTAGGACACTTTCTTAATAACTCTTTGTACCTTTCACATGCATCATACAAAGACTCGGTCTCAAATTGAGTAAATGTGCAAATATCATTTATTAGCTTTGCAGTTTTTGCTGGTGGAAAATACTTGGCTAGAAATTTTTGTGCAAGTTCCTCCCAAGTAGTAATACTACCGGGTGGTAGATAACGTAGCCAAGCTTTCGCCTTATCTCGTAATGAAAAAGAAATGAGTCTCAATCTGATTGCATCATCTGATACTCCGTTGTGCTTGAAAGTGTCACAAATTTCCAGAAAGTTTGCAATGTGAGCATAAGGATCCTCGTGCGGTAATCCCCAAAATTGAACAGTCTTTTGAATCAATAGAATCATTTCCGGTCCAATCTCAAAATTGTCAGCTTCAATAACCGGCTTCTTTATGCTTGATTCATAAATCGACGACATAGCATAGTCTTTCAAAGGCCTGTTTTCATCGTTTGTCATGATAATTTCCTTGTATGTCCTGAAATGTAAGTATTAAAAATAGAAAAAAAACTAAAAAATAAAATAAGAAAAATAAATGAAAGTAAAAATAAGTCAAAAGAAAAATAAAGCGATAAAATAATAATAAAATACAAAAAAAAATCCAAACTAGTAATAATCTAGCAATTTTCAATATCAATAAAAGAATAACTAGTCCCCGGCAACGGCGCCAAAAACTTGGTGTGAATATTTGCAAGTGTACAAAATCGCAACAAGTAATATAGTTAAGTGAATAGAGTGTCGAACCCACAGAGACTAGATATTTTATTGAGTACCGATATTACTAGATTAACTACTATTTGGAAGATCGAAATTTAATAAATAAAGAAAACAACTAAATTAAAAAAAAATCTAACTAACTAAATTAATGGAGATTGAGCGGAGTCTGAAAATTGTAATTTGTTAATGGCAAAATTAATTCTAGGGCTTTTGATTTCACCTAGTTCATCCCACACAATTTATAATTCCATAAGAATAAAAATTTTATTTTTCCAAGTTATAGACCAAAATTCCTAAATTATTCAATGCTTTCTCTCGAACAACACCAAAAATATCTCCAACTAACAGTTTGTCATATCTCTATGCAAATTTAATTAATCGAAAACTCATTAAGTGCTTTGGATTTCTTAACGATCACATTAATCGCGGTAAATTATCTCTAATTTCGCTCAATCAATGATGTTCAATTTTTATTGTTCTAAATCACAAATTATCTCTCGATCTCTCCATGATCCAATAAATCATACTAAAATTCGCCAAATAATTGTAAGCATTAAGCACAAAAATTAAACATATAACCATGGAGAAATAAAAAAAATATGGAATTAAAAATTGGGTTCTCAAAATTAGGCTACATCTAAACTCTAGAAAAATAAATTTAGTTCATAGTAAAATTGTAATTAATAAATTTGTTCAAGGATTGCATATTTAAATTTTTGAAGAGAAAAAAAAAAATACAAAAGTGCTGTTTTATAAATAAATAATTGCAAACTGCATTCAGTAAACAATTGTATAAGTATCTCTCTTCTTTGTATCGAACTCAGCACCAAAAGAATCGCCAGCCACGTCAGATCCCTCGAACGTGCCAGAGCCACAGAAAACGCGTCCTGTCGTTGTCGCCACGTCACATGGAGCCACGCGCTGAGCACAGAACTGCGTATGCTGTCTTCTGGTCACGTCGCCACTTCACCTTCTGTTTCGTCTTTTCTGCTTGGGACCCGCAGCCACGTCGTCAGCTCTACCGTGTTCGAGTCCAACGTGACAAACAAAGAGAGAGAAGAGATGAAGCTCTCTTTTGTTTGTAAATATATATGTAATATATATTTTCTTTATTAGCCGTCACCTATCTACCTCTCTTTTGTTTTTAACCGCACGCCAACTACCCACTTCCTTTTTTTTTTCTTTTTTTTTTTTCTGTGTCCGCTGAGTTTGTTTTTTTTTTTTTTGGAGTTCGATTCCGCTCCGTTCTGTTGTCTCGGGTTTAGAGTCCTTATATAGGAGTTGAGTTGTAGCTGATGTGTAGACTAAGATTAGGATATATCTTTATCAAGCTTCACACCAATAAGATTAGATGCATGCAAAATATAAATTAGAATTTAAAATATATATTTAAATTTAAATGAATTAGATGAACTTAAAAATAATAAATTTTTATTTTTTTGGCTTATCAAAAGTTGTTTATTCTTTTTACACCCTCATGACAATTGAAATTGTATTTTGCTCCTATATTGTCAATTTTAACATATAAAATTCAACAAATCATTAAAGAAATAATAAAACAATAGTTTTTCTTTGTTTTGTTGATTTTTATCAAAAATAATTACTTTTTGCATTAAAATCTTATTTTTTCATAAATAAATAATTAATTGAAAACTTATAGAAATAAGATGAATTTTAGACAATATAATCGAAAATAAGCAATTTTAATGGGTAATTGAATACAAATATTTATATAAAAATTAGACACATCAATATGAATACCTTTAAAAAAACCCGGTGTTTGAGAGCGAAGATGACACCACAGATGATGTCAGAGAATATGAACACAGTGATAATTGTCGAGGGTATTGTCAGCTTGAATGTGGGTGGCGAGATTTGGAGAATTTGGTGATGAATAGGAAAATTAGGGTTTGGGGATTTGGGGATTGATGGTTGATGGGGAGATGAAGATGAGGTGAAGTTGATTCGTTGACTAGGGAGAGATTTTACGAAGTGGGATGAGCTAGATTATTTTCGAACAATTTGAGTTTTAGAATTGAGAAATATTTGAAGATGAAGATGAAGTGAAGCGAAGTGAAGTGAAGGGAGAATAAAGATTTAAGAACTGGACCCCATCGATGGTATAAGTGAGGCCGCAGATCACTAAGTCAGTGAAATCTCCTTTCAGCTACTCTGGACTTAAGAAATTGTAAACCAAGTCTTGAGAGTCTATTATGGTATGTACGTAGGCCCCAATTCACAACTGCGGTCTTGAAGTCGAAGATGTCATAGTTCACAACGGCCTTGAAGTCGAGGAGGCCACAGTTCGGTACTACGGTTTATGAGGACATACCTATCTTCGGAATTGGTTTCGAAATAGATTTATTTTAAAAATTAGTTTTCAAAAGAGACCTATTTCGTAGAAAAAATCGTGGTCTATGAGGACTGATCTATCTTCAAAATTAGTTTGGAAACGGTTATCTTAAAAATTAGTTTTAAAAAGTGGGTCAGTTAGGGGAAAAAAGCCACCAAATACAAGGTGGTTTTGAATCCCAAACAAAACCAGACAGCCCACAGAAAGCAAAAACTCTCTGTCGTGGCTCCTGGTTTTTCCCCAACCCTAATTATTAACCCCCCCAAATCCCAACCACCCCATTTCTCCCATCGAAACCCAATCTTCCCCTCTCCGCTCAGCTCCCCACCCCCCAAACCCGTTCGAGTCTCCCTTCAATTTTGAAGATGCCGATTGTTGTGCAGAAGCTGTTTGATACTTGCAAGGAGGTGTTTGCTGACTGTGGGCCCGGAATTGTCCCCTCGGTCGATAAGATTCAGAGACTTCGATCTATTTTGGGTATGAAATTGAAATCTTCAATTTTGAGCGTAGTTTAGAGATGGGTTTTGGATTATGATGGGTGGGTTTTGTTAATTAATGAGGTTAGTCTCTCTCTCTCTCTATAGTTTTGAATACATTGTGATCTGATGATGACTGGATATGTTACTGCAAGTTGTGGCATCTCATATATAATAATAATAATAATAATAATAATAATAATAATAATGAAATCAGTCTATACTATACTGGCCTATCATTACTAGGTTTGTTAATTTGATTTTGATATCCACTATCCAGCGAAGAATGTACTCTTTTGTTGTTTTAGAAGGATGATGAGGAGAATTACATAGCTAATGTAGGCTTGTGTTTCACTTTTGTTGTCTTGTACGGCTTACGTTTTGTCAACGTAGATTATTGAAGTGTGCAGAATTTTAAAATTGTTGAAATGCATCTGTTTGTGGGTTTTAGGAGATTATGTTACAAATAAAACCGTAAAATAATCAGAGTGGTCTAGTTGGACTGTGGATGTTGTAATATTTTGGTTTATGTTGTTTCCTTAATTACTCATTAATGAAACCGGTGACTAGTTAGTCACTTTATCTTTTAAAAAAAAAACCCTTAAAATAAGTAGGTTTTAAGAATAGGTTGTTTGCTTGTTTTCATAGAACATGTTTGGCAAAGTCAGTCGGGTTATACGCTTGATGAATGCGAATTCTTAATAACGGAACTAGTGTGCTCTATTTTGACAAATTTTGCTAGCGGCGTAAAGATTCCTTCGGTCTGGTAAGTTGCTGGCGCTGGAGGACCACTTCTACGTTAATGAGACTGAATTTGGTCAAACAGAGAGTCTCTGACAAATTAGTGAATGTATCTGCATTTCTGAAAGATTTTGTCTGCAAGTTTAGTAAATGGGTAGGTCACAAATTTGCGGGTGGTCTCTTTCGGGTCAGTTTCTGACTCTGGAGGACCACTCCTAAGTTAATGAGACTAAATTTGGTTATACAGAAGAGTTACTGACAAATTAGCGTATGTATCTTTACTTCTGAAAGATTTATTCATTTTTGTCTGCAAGTTTAGTATATGGGCCTTACAACTTGTTGAATGCATTTTGTAGCATAACAATACTTTTGTTTTATGGTTTCCTATATATATATATATTTGCCTTGAATGCAGATACTATGAAGCCAGCAGATGTTGGGCTTACTCCAAAAATGCCTTACTTCAAGAGTGTTGAGCCCAGAGGACCTCCTCCAATCACGTACTTACATCTTTATGAGTGCCCTATGTTCTCGGTATCTTAGTATACTTAACCTCAGTTCACTTGATTACAAAATTTTGAAATATATAATTTTACCAAATTTCTAATTAATCCACTGCAGATTGGAATCTTTTGTTTGCCTCCCTCTGCTGTTATTCCACTGCATAATCATCCAGGAATGACTGTCTTTAGCAAGACCCTTTTTGGCTCCATGCACATTAAGTCGTATGATTGGGTAGATGTTCCAGAAAACTCCACTGAGATAACTAAACCATCACAGCGTAAGCACTATGAACTTTGTTCTTTCATAAGCAAGCACTATTAACCTTCTTACTGTCATTGATCTCCTCTCTTCTTAATTCTCACCAAAACTTTTCTCTTTCAAATTTTTTTTGTATACTTTATTCGACAACAGTTCAGGGTCGAGATGTGCGATTGGCAAAGGTGAACACTGATGCTGTGTTCACAGCACCATGCGAGACATCCATACTCTATCCAGCTGCTGGAGGCAACATGCACTGTTTCACTGCCAAAACTGCCTGTGCGGTCTTGGATGTGCTGGGCCCACCTTACAACGACTCTGAGAAACGGCATTGCACATATTACAATGAATTCCCTTGCGCTAGTGTCTCTGGTATGTTTTCTCTACTCATTTGCCACTTTTTGATGATTAACATGTATTGTATTTAGGGCATGAACATGTGAAGGTGTAAATCTTAACACACTATGTGGTTCAACCAGTGGAGGGGTTGACTCTCTAAAATTTAGAGGGAGTTAGCTTACTCTAAATCTGAAATCTAGTTATCAATTCCCCCCGGTAATAGTTAGTAACTCCTTCCATAAGGAAGTTATTTTCCTAACAACATTGTATGGTAACTTTGAAATTAATCCCTCATTCCCTGATGGGATGGGAGGAGTTATAGAGGTTTTATTTGTGTTTACGTAATAAGGTAGTTACCAGTACCTGTACTATCTTTAAAAATAGGACATTACATAGTAGGAGCATCCATAGTCGTGCATGCTATAAAATGTATATATGCATATTTAGAAATAACATTTGGTTGTTTCGCTGTAGTCATGAAATGTCAAAATATAGCAAAGTTAGAGAAAATTTGAACATATGAAACATGATACTTCGTCCGAAGAAAAGTTTTACTTGTTTATAATTTTTTTAACATTTTAGTAATTTTAAAATATTTTTTTATTATAGACGAAACATGATGTTTCGTCCGAGAAAAAAAAAATTAATTCTTTTTTGGTCAGTTTCGTCCGTCGCTTTCGCGCAATCTCAAAAGCCTCGGACAAAACATGATGTTTCGTTCGGGTTATTTGGTTTTTTTTCCTTATAGTTTAGTGACCCATAGAAAATCATACGAGTCAATCAATAATCCATAGAAAATTCAATGGTCACAATCAATAATCCATGAAAAATTATATGCAATCTAACCCATAGAATCCATTTTTTTTTTTTTTTTGCAATCCAGAGCGCTCTTCGTCCGAGCTTCACTTTTTTTTTCGGGGTTTTTTTTACTCATAAAAATTTCTAATTTCATTAGACGAAACATCAGATGTTTCGTCCGATGGATTAAAGTAGTATAAAATATTTGGGACGAAACATAATGTTTTGTCGGCTATAATATGCATATTACTTTATCTTCTCTCAAATATAGGATTCTCAAATATAGGATTCCAGTGTACCGACAAAGCTAAAATATGGCAGAACAGCACATGACTACAACGCTCTGATTGCTATAAAATGCAATATTGGATATATAGCACACGGCTGTCAATGCTCTAAAAAAACACAATAAAAATAAAATTTTTTTATTTTTTAATGTATATCAAGTGTTAAATTTGTGTATGATAATTGTTAATGATTGTAAGAACTAAATAAGTATTATATAATCGACGATATGGATTATATATTTGTCATCAAGAGTAGAGACATAAGAATATTTTGACTGTGAGTAACTGTACAGTATTTAATCAAAACTGTGAGATACCACACTATTTGAGAGTGATTCAGATTTTTGGAACTTCTTTATTTGACTGCATTCTGTTCATGTAAGATGCTCATGATACGCTTATGTTGGTAAGAGGTGTAGATGCGCTGAAGCGTGACCGCAACAAATAGTACACTGATTCTGGTTTTCTTTATGCTGCTTCTAATATATAAATTTACAGGAAAGGCCCACATTTTTGCTTGAGTTACATTGGTTAAGCTCAAGAATGGCCTCCTCGGTATAAGCTTAAATAGGCTCTTTAAACATTACGTATTCACTTACTCAATTTCCACCATCCTACACAAGCATTATTGTGTTGCTTGATCTTCTCACCTACTGTGTTTATTTTTTGTTCAGATGTAAGGTACTTGTTATTTAGCTATTTTCAGTTTCAATTTCATGCATGATATTTATCTCTTTTGACGTTCTTCAATATCTCATTGGATCAAACAGTTGATGTTTTAGCTTCCTGATATTATGAAATTTTTTTTTGGCATACTGATATTATGTGATCCAAATGATATTATGCAACTAATTAGTAGGTGAGATTCATCATTCCACTTTCCTGATAGGTTTTTTTCTGTAATCCAGGCGAGTCAGCATCAATACTTGATGGGTTTCAGTTGGAGTTGCATGCTTGGCTCGAGGAGAAAGATAAGAAACCTGATGACGTGGTTGTATTTGGAGCCAAATACAGAGGTCCCAAAATAATTGATCGCTGATGTGGGTATCTCAGTATGTTAGCCGCAGTTCACAACAAACAGAGAAACACACCCGTTGCAGTTTGGGTGTAAATATACAAATCAAGGAAATGAAATGGATTACATATAAACGAGAAAAAAAAAGGATAACATATGGAAGGATAGGCTCTGAGTTTGTTGTTCAAACATTTGGTTTCGTTTTTTTTTTTCACCCTTTTTCATGTAGTTCAAACATTTGCCTAGAAAAGTTTCCTTTCATTGTAAGTTCTTGACTTGAAGTTTATGTTGCGTAGAAAGGCAGCATTGCTTGCGGTTTTAATCTAGTTTTCATCATGTCTGTAGGTCGTAATTTCAAATGTTTTCATAGAAAGGTTTTACTCTAGTTTTCGTCTTGTCCATACTTGTAGGTCGTAATTTCAAATGTTTTCTGAACGTGCTAATTGAGCAACTGAATATTCTATTTGTTTGCATTGAGCAACTGAATATTTGTTTGCAAGTAGGAAGTAATCAGTTTCAAAGTTTGGCAAGTGGAAATGGGAAGGGGGAGTAGGATTCCTGGTAAAATTTCAAATCAAAATTTCATTGCATTCTATGTTTGAGATCCCATGTTTGTCTCACTTTTTCTTTGAGCTATGAAGTTCACTACATGTGTTGATTTATACCTAGAGCTATTGGATTGTAAGATTTCTCTGTACGTACAGCTGCTAAGGAGGATGTTTTAGTCGAGGCCGGTCAGCTGGTCCTATTTGTTGCAAATGTGGTTTTTCCTCCATACACGTTTACCAATTTGACTTAGCGATGCAAATAAAAAATGCTACACATACATGTGATTCTACTCTAAACTTATATGAGCCTTGTCTTTTAGTGGTTGGTGAGTCCATAAATCACCAAAAGACGAATGGGCAAGATCCAACAATTACTAAAAAATAAGTCTCATGTAAGTTTGAGGTAGAATCTCATGTATGTGTAGCATGTCTCGCTTATGCAATGAGCTAATGAAAGTGATCCTTAAATAGCTAAAATTCTCGAGGTAAACACGTGTTTTGCCCATGTTAAGTTCATTTTTTTTAAACCAGAAACGGTAGATATAGTGTCTATCTCGAAATATATTTAAAAAACTGAAAACTGAAGGAAATATGTACATCAATATTATGAAACACGTGTGTTGCCCATGTTAAATTCTGAAAGTGCAATGGTTTTCTTTTTAAATTGTCTAAACCCATGTCAAATTGAGTTGTGCACAACTCAATCATCCAAAAGCTAACTTATCTGATTGTGTTATACTCGTGGTCTTACTAAATGCGTTGATGGAGATTATGACATGCCAACTACTAGATAGCATCTGTAAGTAGTGCCATCAATGAATAGGCTTTCAAACATCAATAATGGTACACCCACAAAATTTTTTCTACGACTTTTTTATTTACAATCTTAGATAGTATAATCTCTAAATACTATAATGAGAGAGTTGAGGTTGTCATTTGTAGATATTCAACCATCTAATTTCAACTATTTTTTAAAGTGAGTTATATTAACCATTCATTTACTTAACTGTTATTAGTTACTATAATATCCACAAAGTTTAAATTTATTTACAACATAATTATTTACAAAAGTGTCACTCATTTAAAATAAAAGTTTGTTCCGCTAAGAATAATTTATAAAGAGTATCTGATTAGTAAAGGGAGGTCTCATGTTCGAAGTCAGATTACATCTTATTACTTAACTAGATTTGCCCATGGGTACGTGCCTATGGCACGTCTTCAAAACGATATAGCATATGAAAAGCCTTGTAAACAGTAAATCAACAATTCTATAGCTCAAGTTTGAATAGTATGACAATAATTAGTTGTAAATAAAAGTCCATATTTTCATTAGTATATGTTAAAAAATAATTATAAATTGGGGTATAAAAGTCCATTTTTCCACATATATATATATATATATATATATATATATATATATATATATATAATATTATAATGGGAGAAGGCATTAATGTCATTTGTCAATCTACCAACGCGTGTATTGCACGTGCATAACTAATATGAAAGAGGTCTCAGGTTCGAGTCCTCACAACGTCAGATTTTTTACTTTATTTTTTTAATATATATTAATTGTGCATCACACGTGTAAATTATTATCTAGCTATCTATCTATCTATCCATCGATCAATAATATAATATAAAATAACTATTATAATGGAAGAGTTGGAGTTGTAAATCTACCTACTTACGTGTGTAACGCACGTGCAACTCCAACTCTCCCATTATAGTCTTCATATTTACTTTAAAAAATATATAATCATATTTATTAAGACATTCATCGCACGTATAAATCAGAATTTTTATTTTAATTTTTTTTTAAAATAATACGTGCAGCGCACGTGTGTATTACTAATATATATATATATATATATATATATAGAGAGAGAGAGAGAGAGAGAGAGAGAGAGAGAGAGAGAGAGAGAGAGAGAGAGAGAGAGAGAGAGAGAGAGAGAGAGAGAGAGAGTGTGTAAAATAAATAAAGGAGTTGTTTTGGGGAAAACTTTTGGGGGGATTTTTTTTTCTTTCTTTTTTTTGTTGGGGGGGAGGAGGAGATGTGTTTTGTGAGGTTAGATCTGAGTCTTTAATTTTGGAAGGACTGAAGAAGAGCCACTTGATAGCTTTCTTTGTGTTTTATTATATATATATATATATATATATATATATATATATATATATAACGTGCATCGCATGTGTAGATTACTAGTACTATTGAATGCCACACTATTGAATGTTATTATAGAGTGTATTATATAAACCTCTAAAAGTAATGTGTCACCTAAGGTTATAAAGAAAAAAGTTGTAGGTGTAACATTTTTTTGATAAAAGATGACCCGCGTCATCGCTTCATTAATGATAAATAATGAAACATAGTACCAAAATACATCCAAAAAGTAGAAGCACAAAGCTCCCAATATCATCCGCCTACCCATCAGTAGATACGAATCACAAAATAAACAGTCTATTACATTCATAACATAAAAAGCAGAAAAGGATGGTGAACTCCTCTAAGTCTCCCCGCTCATCTTCATCTTCTCCTTTTCACCGGCATATCCTGCCCAATCATGGATGAGAAGAAAATTTTTATGCATTGATATTGAGAATGAACATAAGTGATTGCGAAAGCATAAGTCGTTCCGATCTAGCCATAGGTTCCAAACTGTTGCTGCTACCGCTATATCCCAAGTTGGTCTATTCTCTATCCTAATTATGTTATCCCTCAATCTACCCCCACACGTCTGTAGACGCATTAGGACGCTCGGCGTATCCAAACTCTCTACAGATAACTTCCCAAGTGTTTATAGCCTTATGACACGCGAAAAAGATGTGTGTGACATCTTCATCCACCTCTAAACAATACTCGCACCTGACATCTATAGGCATATTTCTTTTCCTTAGGTTTACTTTGGATAGAATAGCGTCACTGAACATCAACTAGCAAAACACTTTCACTTTTAGTGGAGCTTTGGTTCCCCAGATTATGTTTTCTTCTTTGCTTCTAATACCACCATCATTGAGCCATCTGTACATTGATGACACCGAAAATTGTTTTGACTCATCGATATTCCAGTATCTTTCATCTGCCCCATTGCTCAAAATGTCCTCCTTCTGCTTGAACGAACCTATTTAGTTCTTCAAACTGACGGGTGCTCTCAGGTGACTGACAAGCTGATACTATCAACCTTAGTTTTCCATTTCTCCAAACATCCGCCACAAGTGAGTCCTTGTCTTCTGTTAACACCACTGCCAGTGGAAAGAGGTTGTTGAAGGACCTGTTCCCGCACCACTTGTATTTACAAAATCTAGTCTTCTTCCCATTTCCTGTAGAGCACGTAGTATTTGTGTGAAATTTTTTCCCCTTGGTTAGCCACTCCTCTCCACTGAGGCGATACCTTCCTACGCATGGTTCTCCCTCCAAAACGATATTTCTTCCTTCTTCAAAATAGGTTGAAAGAAAGGCACCACCACCCTTTGTACCGATTATTAATCTTCCACCACCACTTGCTGAGGAGAGCTCTGTTCATGTCATGGAGATTAAGGATTCCCAGGCCACCGAATTCTCTTTTCTTACCCACCCTGCCCTATTTTACCAGGTGGAACCCTCTGTTACCTTTATCTATTCACTTTGGAACTTTAGCGCCTCGAATTTCTAATATAATATCTTAGAAAATACGTGGCACAATTCCCAACATCAACTTCAATGTAATATTAAACACAGTCCAAAAACACAGATAATTTTTATTTCAACTTTTATTACAACAATCATTTACAACACAGTGGAAATACAAAACACCTTGAATTACAAACTTTCTTTTTACAACACTTCTTTTACAAAATTTACACAAAAGCTCTATTACATCAATTTATCTCGAGCATCCAAACCCAAGCTTTAAGCAACAAAAACCTGTAAAATATGAGGCTAGAGATGATCCCTAACCCCCAAAACTAAAGGGGTCAGCCATAACGGTGTGAGTGACATAAAACAAGCAACGTAAGTTAAGCATAGATTCATAAACAACATGTAATAAACAAGAATACATAAAATGTGACGTAGCAAAGAAACATGAAAACATCTAGTGAAACAAGACTAAGTGTCAAGTGTAGAAAACAGAAAAACACATGCATGAAACCAAGTTAAGAAAACACAATTCTATATACTGACTCTCTAATGCGTACTTGTCGGATTCTATGCATTCCATAGTACATAGCTCCGGTGCAAGCCCTTAATGATCTCCACTTATAGGGATAACCCCTTGTTATGCAACTAATCCTACTACGGTGATGGAAAACACGATCCAGAATACTCCGTAAATAGGCACCACAGCCCTCGACGCGCAAGCATCATATAAGATAGCTCAAAAACAACCGGAGAATCATCTCCCAAACCCGTGTACCCCACGAATAGGCTTGCAAGGCCCTCGACGTTCAGATACACCAGGTACATTCCGTGAATAGGCCTGCCGACCCTCGACACGCAAATGCACCCTGCATGCGACGTAAATAGGCCTGCAGACTATCGACACGCGAACACACAAATGTCCTCTCGAAACAAAACAACAAACAGTCCTGGAATGCATCCGTTGGACTAACAAAACCATGAGCCTATACTTATGTTTCTCAAGTTCCATCACATCCCCACTAGTGCCTGTCCTTAAGTTGATTATTATTAAACCACCAAAAAAAATTCTCATCTCTAGAGTTAGTGTATCTTGCCTGACTTAAATACTCAACAACAACTAAACTAAGACCCCCCCCCCCCAGGTCTAACTCAAAAAATCTCAACTGCCGGTTCACAAGACTCCCACACAACTCCTAGAGATCTCAACAAGATCAAAATTCACAAATCCATCGTCAAAACGATCAAGGGAGAAACCTCTCCAATCAACAAAACCCAAATCTTTATAAATTTCCCGAATCCAAATCCAACAATAAAACATCTTGAAAACATATGTTCTGTAGAAACAATAATATTTAGAATAGTAAGTTATATATCCAAAAATATTTAAGGAATCAACCATTTAAAGAACACCTGGAAAACTCAAGAAAGTATCAGTATCAGTCGACTGTAAGAAGGTCATCAGTCGACTATCCAGAGCGAAAAACCAACATCTTTAAGAAAATAAATTCTAAGTAGTAGCAGTCGACTGCTAATAGTCATCAGTCAACTGTCCAGAGTGAAAAACCAACATCTTTGAGAAAATAAATTCTAAGTGTTGACGGTCGACTGTAAAAGTCACCAGTCGACTGTCCAGAGTGAAAATCCAATAATCTTTTAAGAAATAATTCTAAGGGGTACCAGTCGACTGTAAAAGTCCTTAGTCGACTGTCCAGAACAAAATTTCAAGAAAAACTAGAGAACATAGCAGCCGGGTCATGTTGGTCGACTGAGAAGTCATACCAGTCGACTGTCGACCTACAGACTGCAGACCTTTGGTTGTGCACATTTCAACCGATACGTAGTTTTACTTTATGAAAACGATTTCTACAAAAAGCATATTTCTTATATGATCAAATACGACTTGTAGGATTTATAACAAGCCATAAAACTAATTCAAAACTACTTAAATTTATAAAAGTAGTGATTTGTAAATCTCTTTCAATAAAACATAATTGTGCATATAATCAAAATAGTGTTTCTAAAAATTAATTGTTCGTTGAAATAGCTTCGTAATCAGATCCAAACCACATCAACACCAAATCTCAAAAGAAAATCTCCAATTTGGATATATTTCCTCAAATTCAACTAAATCTCCAATTTTAGTCATCATAACTCAAATCCTCAAAACATGGTCTTTTATTCCATTACTCATTCTCAAAATTCCTCAAACTCAATCTCAACTATTCTCTATAGTTGATCCATAAACAAATTCATCATTTACGTGGCCAAGTTGCATTCATCCAACTCACCAATAATCCAAAAATCTCGTCTTTAATTAATTAATGCATAACAGTCATCATACTCAATCAAATCAGCAATAATCCAAAAGAAATAGCATACTCAAAATTTATATTAGGTTTTCCACCCATCTAAAATCATCCACATGCAATTCTACTCACAAATAATTTATTCTTCTCAAAGTTCCAATTTTTCATCCATCCAACATACATATTCTTACCAAACCCTAACATGCCTTCTAGTAGATCAAATTCAACATCCAAGAACAATCAAAACATTTATATTACTCGCATACATCATACACAAAACAAAAGAAAAACAAACAAACAAGCCACTCACCTTAAATGAAGAAATCTGATAAGAAAGCATTTCTTTTGCGAAATCCAAGATCTTCTCTCTCAATCTCCAAGAAAAATAAAAACAATAAACCCTTTGTGTTGTGCAGCGAAAGACGGCTGCACTTCACCTTTTAAATAGGCCGGAAACTGAAGGATTAGGGTTTTGAATACATTTGCAAAATAATCCTTTAACAAATTATTACTTTACATATATAAACCTTTCTTTATAAAGTAATTAAAATAAGTTAAATAAATTAAAACCAAATCAAATCCTTTTACTACTGAGTTGTACAGCAATCCAGCACAGCCTAGAAATAAAGAAAATTCGGATTTGTACTCAGGGTGGCAATTTTGTACAAAAGTCCTTCTTTTTGTAATATTTGCAAATACATCATAAAATATTCGTAAAAATCCAAAAAATTCAGAAATAATATCTAATAATACATATTATATTTTCCAATTAAAATATCTGACTTTTACTTTTCAGAAAAATATTTTCACAAGATCCAACATAAATTCCATATTTGCAAAAACACCATATTTGTTTAAATCTTTACCAAATCGACTCTAAATAAAATTTAAATATATTTTAATTTCAGTGATGACCATGGAAAGCCCAAAAATCATTAAAAACGAATTTTCATTATTTATTTGAGATCCAAATGGCTTTTTTTTACATAAAAGCCCCTCCCTTTCGAGGTATTTATAAAAAATAGTTTCTTTACTCAAAAAAATCCCAAAATTTAGAATATACTCCATTATAAGTAGGAGAATTTATTAAAAATGAAAAATTGGATATTTACACCAAAAATATTTGCACGTGTTTTGCACGTGTAAAAAGATAAATCTTCAGAAAAATATTTATTAAATCTTCAGAAAATCATTTTAATTTATTTATAAATCTTTAAAATTATATTTAAAAATACAGGGTACTACTGGAACCTCAAAAACTGACATCAAATACAAAGGATCGCACTAAGAACCGAATTTAAAAGAGTAATCCTTCCTCCTAGTGACAGAAATCTACTCTTCCATCCTCCCAATTTCTTAGCAATCTTTTCGATCAAGGGATTCCAGTCCACTCTCTGTAACACTCCTGGTCTAATTGGTGTGCCTAGGTACTTGATTGGAATTCCCCCATCTCACATCTCAACATGGCTGATATAGGGTTCGCCGGTATAGAAAGGCTTTCGGTCATCGGGATGACACTGGTCCTGCTTAAATTTACTGTCAGTCTCGACCAGCCTTGAAAGCATGTCAATGCTGCCTTAATAGCTACAATTTCTTCCTTTTCGGCCAGCCCGAATAAGATGGTGTCATCGGCATATTGAAGAATTGTCATTGGCTGTGCCACTCCTTTAATCTGAACCCCCTTGATGACCTTTTGCTCTTGAGCCCTCTGAAACATTTCTACCAGACAGTATGCTACAATGGCAAATAGCAGTGGAGACAGAGGATCCCCTTGCCTGAGTCCCCTCCTACATCTGATCTCTTTTCCATACCAGCCGTTGACATTTATTACCGATTTTCCTCCTTGGACACATGTTTTCATCCAAGCCCGACATTTCGGACCAAAGCCTTTTAACTCCAGTGCTTCATCAATGCACTCCCAATGTACCGGATCGTAGGCTTTTTCAAAATCTAGTTTGAGAAGGAAACCGTCCACTTTGCTTCTATTTTCCCCGTACACTATCTCATGTGCTGAAGCTATGCTGTCTATGATGTCTCTACCACGGATAAAACCACTTTGCGATGGACTGATCACATCGTGTAGGTGTGGTGCTAATCTTTGGGCCAAAACTTTTGTCACAATTTTGAATGAACCATTAAGCATGCTAATCGGTTTGAAGTCAGTATCCGAGCGAACTTCACCTTTCTTAGGGATCAGAATAACACAGGCGTAGTTAAGTCTATCCAGCTCTGTGTGTTCATCATAGAACTTGATATGGCTAAAAATAGGATTAAATTGGGGCCGTTCAAATCGGACACGAATCTTAAAGCTCAGGGGTAAAACGGTAATTTCACATACTAACGGGTCTGAAGTGGGAACTGAGTCTTTATTCAAAGCCCAATAACCCATGAACGGATCTGTCTTACTGGGTGCGGGTTTCAACCCGCAACGAACCCAGTCCAGCCGGATAGAATTAGGGTCCCTGATTAATACTAATCAACGGTCCTGATTCACATCTACCCTTTCACTGGGAATTAGGGATTACATTCCTAATCTGATCACAGGGATTACATTCCTAATCTGATCCCAACGGCGACTATAAATACCCTCCATCCACCACCGTTAAGAGGTAATCAATCTTTTGCTAGTTAACGCTCTCTCATAATCATTTCTGATTACAGACTTGAGCGTCGGAGGATGCGTCGCCGGGATCAACCCCGGTGTCTCGCACTTTTTGCAGGTGAACGGCGGGAGTCAGCGGTCAAACTCCGGCAGAACAGGTTCAGGTTTGCTATTCAGGTTTTCTAAGAATCCACAAATACTATCTGTTTACCCCCACACCAAATTCAGCGGTAACAGATTGGCACCGTCTGTGGGAAATAAACGAGTAGCAACCTCTCCTCTCCCATCGGTCAGATCTTCTCCAGCCATGCCTCCTAGGAAAGTAAGATCCAGAGGGTCCAACCGTGGACCCAACCCCGTTGATCAGCAAGAGGTAGTCCCCATCCAACCCGCTCAGCAGCAGGGGCAACTTCCTCTCCAAACGGAAGACCCTCTTCAACAAGATCAGCCTCCTCTTCAGAATCAGCAACCCCCTAAGGGTCCTGTCGGTCCTCAGAATGTCGGTGCGGGGGCTTTGCATCCCAACCCGCAGAAAGCAACCCCTCCATCAGGACCGCATTTTAGTACACAATATCTCTTCGGATTCCATGGCCACCCACAATCCTCGAGTTTCCGACCTCCGCAATACTGTTCTCAATCGACAGAAGGATGAGAATCTTCGCCGCTGTCTAGATGAAAAGCAGGCCCAAGAGGGAGCCTCCCGCCAACAACGTCCAGATGAGCGATCTCCTCACCACCAAGACTACAGAAGGTCCCCTACTCGAAGAGGGAGGAAAGAGTCCCCCGAGCACCATAGGAGAAGACATCATTCCCCTGCCGGTCGGCAACATCTGAGGAACGATGAGGCACCCATCACTCGTGCCGAGTTCCCACAATTTTGAGCAACAGTGTTGCAAGCTCTCAACCTCCGACCCAACAACAACAATGCCCAAAGGGCTCCTACTCCTCCACGGGTCCCAAGTCTTCGCCGCCGGTCTATAACTCCTCCTCCAGCTCCTAGTAACCAGCAGCACGTCCCTAGTCCTCGCCGCTCCCAGAGCTACCGTCATCGTAGTCCCCGCTCCCCTTCCTATGAAGACGAGTCCAGAGGCTCGTTTGACTACCGCCGAGGGGACGATGCTCTCTACCGCTGTCTCCAAGAGATGGAGAGGCACCTCGGCCGAATTGACAGGGAAAAGAGCAACGGGCGATAAACCTCCGCCCGAGCAGACCTCCATTCTCCCACAACTTACAAACCTTTAACAACGAGTTCGGAGTCCCACACTTGGCTCGATTCCGCTTCAAATAACTTGCTCTTAAGCGAGTTGAAAGTGGTTCGCCATTCGGAATTGCTCCCACAATCGTTGAACAACTCTAACGATGGTTCGGAGTCCAATACTTGGCTCGATTCCGCTTCAAATAACTTGCTCTTAAGCGAGTTAGAACTGGTTCGCCATTCGGAATTGCTCCCACAAACATTGAACAACTCTAACGATGGTTCGGAGTCCAACACTTGGCTCGATTCCGCTTCAAATAACTTGCTCTTAAGCGAGTTAGAAGTGGTTCGCCATTCGGAATTGCTTCCACAACCGTTGAACAACTCTAACGATGGTTCGGAGTCCAACACTTGGCTCGATTCTACTTCGCAAGCTCGCTCTTAAGCAAGCCAGAAGTGGTTCGCCATTCGGAACTGCTCCTACAACCGTTGAACAACTCTAACGATGGTTCGGAGTCCAACACTTGGCTCGATTCTACTTCGCAAGCTCTTTCTTAAGCGAGCCAGAAGTGGTTTGCCATTCGGAATTGCTCCTGCAGCCGTTGAATAACTCTAACGATAGTTCGGAGTCCAACACTTGGCTCGATTCTACTTCGCAAGCTCGCTCTTAAGCGAGCCAGAAGTGGTTCGCCATTCGGAATTGCTCCTGCAGCCGTTGAATAACTCTAACGATGGTTCGGAGTCCAACACTTGGCCCAATTCTACTTCGAAAGCTCGCTCTTAAGAGAGTTAGAAGTGGTTCGCCATTTGGAATTGCTCCCACAACCGTTGAATCCCTCTAACGACGAGTTCGGAGTCCAACACTTGGCTCAATTCTGCTTCGGATAACTCGCTCTTAAGCGAGTTAGAAGTGGTTTGCCATTCAGAACTGCTCCTACAATCGTTGATTCTCTCACTTAAATTGCAAGTTCGGAGCTCACAACTCTCTCCTAGAGTTGCTCCTCAAACTCGTCTTCCAAATGGCTCTCCCCCAGAGCCGAGCTCTGCACTCCGCTCTCCTCCATAGCGGACCTCTTCTCAACGAGTTCGGAGCACAACTCTCTCCTAGAGTTGCTCCTCAAACTCATCTTCCAGATGGCTCCCTTAGAGCCGAGATCTTCACTCCGCTCGCCTCCGAAGCGGACCTCTTCTCAACGAGTTCGGAGCACAACTCTCTCCTAGAGTTGCTCCTCGAACTCGTCTGCCAAACGGCTCTCCTAGAGCCGAGCTCTTCACTCCGCTCTCCCCCAAAGCGGACCTCTTCTCAACGAGTTCGGAGCACAACTCTCTCCTAGAGTTGCTCATCAAACTCGTCTTCCAGATGGCTCTCTCTTAGAGCCGAGCTCTTCACTCCGCTCACCTCCAAAGCGGACCTCTTGTCGACGAGTTCGGAGCTCACAACTCTCTCCTAGAGTTGCTCCCCAAACTCGTCTTCCAGGTAGCTCTCTCCTAGAGCCGAGCTCTTCACTTCGCTTACCTCCAAGGCGGACATCTTCTCAGCAAGTTCGGAGCTAAAAATCTCTCATAGAGTTGCTCCTCAAACTCGTCTTCCAGATGGATCTCTCCTAGAGCCGAGCTCTTCACTCCGCTCGCCTCCAAAGCGGACCTCTTCTCAACGAGTTTGGAGCACAACTCTCTCCTAGAGCTGCTCCTCAAACTCTTCTTCCAAATGGCTCTCTCCCAGAGCTGAGCTCTTCACTCCGCTCGCCTCCAAAGCGGACCTCTTCTCAACGAGTTCGGAGCTCACAACTCCCTCCTAGAGTTGCTCCTCAAACTCTTCTTCCAAATGGCTCTCTCCCAGAGCCGAGCTCTTCACTCCGCTCGCCTCCAAGGCGGACCTCTTCTAAATGAGTTCGGAGCTCACAACTCCCTCCTAGAGTTGCTCCTCAAACTCGTCTTTCAGATGGCTCTCTCTTAGAGCCGAGCTCTTCACTCTGCTCGCCTCCAAAGCGGACCTCTTATCGACGAGTTCGGAGCTCACAACTCTCTCCTAGAGTTGCTCCCCACCCGTCTTCCAGGTAGCTCTCTCCTAGAGCCGAGCTCTTCGCTCCGCTCACCTCCAAGGCGGACCTCTTCTCAACAAGTTCGGAGCTCACAACTCCCTCCTAGAGTTGCTCCTCAAACTCGTCTTCCAGATGGCTCTCCCCTAGAGTCGAGCTCTTCACTCCGCTCACCTCCAAAGCGGACCTCTTCTCAACGAGTTCGGAGCACAACTCTCCCCTAGAGTTCCTCCTCACACTCTCCCTCCAAGTGGCTCTTTCCTAGAGCCAAGCTCTTCACTCCGCTCACCTTCAAAGCGGACCTCATCTCAACGAGTTCGGAGCTCACAACTCCCTCCTAGAGTTGCTCCTCAAACTCGTCTTCCAGATGGCTCTCTCCCAGTACCGTGCTCTTCGCTCTGCTCACCTCCAAGGCGGACCTCTTCTCAACCAGTTCGGAGCTCACAACTCTCTCCTACAGTTGCTCCTCAAACTCATCTTCCAAATGGCTCTCCCCCAGAGCCGAGTTCTTCACTCCGCTCGCCTCCAAAGAGGACCTCTTCTCGACGAGTTCGGAGCTCACAACTCCCTCCTAGAGTTGCTCCTCAAACTCGTCTTCCAAATGGCTTTCCCCCAGAGCCGAGCTCTTCACTTCGCTCACATCCAAAGCGGACCTCTTCTCAACGAGTTCGCAGCTCACAACTCTCTCCTAGAGTTGCTCCTCGAACTCGTCTCCCAAATGGCTCTCTCCCAGAGCCGAGCTCTTC
This sequence comes from Hemerocallis citrina, assembly GCA_017893485.1. NCBI lineage: Eukaryota > Viridiplantae > Streptophyta > Magnoliopsida > Asparagales > Asphodelaceae > Hemerocallis > Hemerocallis citrina. The sequence continues at coordinate 32,339,796 of CM030361.1, read as the reverse complement.
ACTCCGCTCGCCTCCAAAGCGGAGATCTTCTCGACGAGTTCGGAGCACAACTCTCTCCTAGAGTTCCCCCTCAAACTTGTCTTTCAAATGGCTCTCCTAAAGCCGAGCTCTTCACTCCGCTCGCCTCCAAAGCGGAGCTCTTCTCGACGAGTTCGGAGCACAACTCTCTCCTAGAGTTCCTCCTCACACTCGTCTCACAAATGGCTCTCTCCCAGAGCCGAGTTCTTCGCTCCGCTCACCTCCAAAGCGGACCTCTTCTCAACGAGTTCGGAGCACAACTCTCTCCTAGAGTTGCTCCTCAAACTCGTCTTCCAGATGGCTCTCTCCTAGAGTTGCTCCTCAAACTCGTCTTCCAGATGGCTCTCTCCTAGAGCCGAGCTCTTCACTCCGCTCGCCTCCAAGGCGGACCTCTTCTCAACAAGTTCGGAGCTCACAAATCCCCCCTAGAGTTGCTCCTCAAACTCGTCTTCCAAATGGCTCTCTCCCAGAGCCGAGCTCTTCACTCTGCTCGCCTCCAAAGCGGACCTCTTCTCAACGAGTTCGGAGCACAACTCTCTCCTAGAGTTGCTCCTCAAACTCGTCTCTCAAATGGCTCTTCTAAAAGCCGGGCTCTTCACTCCGCTCACATCCAAAGCGGACCTCTTCTCAACGAGTTCGGAGCTCACAATTCCCTCCTAGAGTTGCTCCTCAAACTCGTCTCCCAAATGGCTCTCTCCCAGAGCCGAGCTCTTCACTCCGCTCGCCTCCAAAGCGAAAATCTTCTCGGCGAGTTTAGAGCACAACTCTCTCCTAGAGTTCCTCCTCAAACTTGTCTCTCAAATGGCTCTTCTAAAAGCCGAGCTCTTCACTCTGCTCACATCCAAAGCGGACCTCTTCTCAATGAGTTCGAAGCTCACAACTTCCTCCTAGAGTTGCTCATCGAACTCGTCTCCCAAATGGCTCTCTCCCAGAGCCGAGCTCTTCACTCCGCTCGCCTCCAAAGCAAAGATCTTCTCAAACAAGATCGAAGCACAACTCTCTCCTAGAGTTCTCCCTCAAACTTGTCTTTCAAATGGCTCTCCTGAAGCCGAGCTCTTCACTCCGCTCGCCTCCAAAGCGGAGCTCTTCTCGACGAGTTCGGAGCACAACTCTCTCCTAGAGTTCCTCCTCACACTCGTCTCACAAATGGCTCTCTCCCAGAGCCGAGTTCTTCGCTCCGCTCGCCTCCAAAGCGGACCTCTTCTCAACGAGTTCGGAGCACAACTCTCTCCTAGAGTTGCTCCTCAAACTCGTCTTCCAGATGTCTCTCTCCTAGAGCCGAGCTCTTCGCTCCGCTCGCCTCCAAAGCGGACCTCTTCTCAACGAGTTCGGAGCTCACAACTCTCCCCTAGAGTTTCTCCTTGCACTCACTACAAATAATGACTCTTCCCATGGCTCTTACGAGGATCTTCCTAGCACCTCTTCTCCACCCCTAGGAGTGGAGCTCCTCTTCAAAAATCTCCAAAACCAAACAGAACAGAGGCAGAGCTCCGGAGCTCTTTACCTCTCCCATATGCCGACCCCCTTCCTCGTCGAGCTCCGACCCATCCTCTCAAGCCGAAGAGCAGAGGCAGAGCTCCGACCCATCCTCTCGAGATACCGAGCTAATATGGGCAGAGGGGAACTGCCGAGTCACCGAACCGAGTGGACGAGGTACTGACCTCCACATATGGAGAAAAATTCTGCAGAGCCGGTTTCACCGTTGGATCATACCAAAAAACGTGCTAGAACATGATGAACGGCTCAGATCGCGCCATGTCTCCACAAAACGACAAGATAACATTTTCTCGAAATTCGAGCCTTTTGTTTTGTGATTCGCGCCACGATCGTGATCAACCGTACAGATGGAGCCACATTGCTCGGATCTGAAATCCAAGCTACCAATCTACCGAACTGCAAGGTGGCAAAAAAATGTGCCCCAAAATTCGTGCTCGGATTCGCCGAACAAGCAAGCAGATAAAGAGGAAGAAAGAAAAAGAGGCTAACGGGTCGGGGTCGGATCCGATACCCACTATCCGACCCATACCCTTCTTGGCTTCTTCATTCTTCTCCTTCTTCTTCAGTCTTCCCGCCAAAAGTACCCAACACTTCTCCTCTTCTTCACTGTGCGAAAGAACAAGGCAGAGGAGAGCACCCGAATGCCTCTCCTCCCCTTCTTCTTTCTTCTCAGGGCCGAGCTCTGCCATGGCCGAGCCACCGATCCGAGGTGCCGAGGTACCGACTTCCACATATGGAGAAAAATGCTGCCGAGCCAGTTTCACCATCAGGTTGTCTCAAAATTCGTGCTAGAACATGATGAACGGTTCAGATCGCGCCATGTCTCCACAAAACGACAAGATAATGTTTTCTCGAAATTTGAGCCTCTTGTCTCGTGATTCGCGCCACGATCGAGATCAACCGTCCAGATTGAGCCACGTAGCTCGAATCTGAAATCCGAGCTACCGAACTACCGAACTGCAAAGTGGCAAAAATGCACCTCAAAATCCGTGCTTGGATCTACCGAACAGCAACAAAAAAAAAGAGAAAAAGAGAAAAAGAGAAAAAGAGAAAAAGAGAAAAAGAGGGTCGGGGTGGACCCGTTAAGGATCCGAACCCACAACCCACTTCAGCTTCCTCTCTTCTTCTTCTCCAATCTCCCGCCAAAACAAAACCAGCTCATGTCCCTCAATGCTTCGTCTTCACTGAGCACCCATGCGAAACAGAGCCAATCTCCTTATGCCGAGCTCCTGTCCACCGCCAGAGCTCGAGCGCACCTTCGCCGGCCTCCAAGCTCCGATGCTGAGCTACGAGTCCCCTCCATTGAGCTCCGCAGACGAAATTCCCGAGGTCCGAGCTCATGCTCGCGACCACGCTCTGCCATGGCCGAGCTCCAGCACCTTCGTCGACGAGCTCCCCCTTCACGAAGCTCACCGTTGTGCCGAGTTCCAACCTCTCTCGACCAATCCATGGCCGACCCCCAGAGTCGAACGTCAAGCTATCTTCCCCGACGAGCTCCATCTCCGAGCTCGAACCCATCACCATGGCTCTAACGAGCTCCCTACTCCGCAAGCATCCCCCACATCGAGCTCCGCCTCGCCATCACCGAGCTCCAATCGAGCTCTCCTCCATGACCGAACGCCATCACGGAGCTCCCCATGACAGCCGAAGTCTCCTTCGACGAGCTTCGAAGCACAGGGCCGAGCTCCACCTTCGCCTCCTTCGTGAGCTCACCTCCAAAACAGAGCTCCATCTCCATGGATCCAAAGACAGAGCCAAGCTCGACCCCACCGCCATTATCGACGCTCTACTTCGAGCCCTCCAGCTCAACTCATCATCTTCTTCGTCGAGCATCTCCATCGTCAACCCAACAACTTGTCGACGAGCTCTGAATCACTCTCAGAGCTCGCCCAACTCCCTCGCAGCGCTCGCCTATTTCCTTCGACGAGCTCCGGTGACCCCTTGCTTCGTTCGCCGAGCTCGCCGCTCTCCGAACGTCTCGCCAGGCTCCACCGCCGCCGCTTCCGTCGAGCTTCGAAGGCGATGCCGAGGGGGCGATGTCAAGCTTGGGAGGAGACGAAGGAGAGCGAAGACGAAGAAGGAAGGAGAAGACGAACGAATGTGTGAAGAGAAGAAGAAGAAAACAGCGAAGAAGAACAGAGGAGAAGCAGCAGCGGGGAAAGAAAGAAAGAAAGAAAGGGGGAAAAAAAAATCGCCACGTGGCAGTGCCACGTGGCTTCATATCGAAGCATTCGGCCAACCGCCGAGGTGCTGAAGTACCGACCCTGTAATTGGAGAAAAAACCCACCGATCCATATAGTCCGTCCGATCTTCTCAAAAATCACGCCACGACACGATCGACGCACAGAAACGTGCCACGTGTCCAGAACGTGATCTGCTTGACGATGCGCGCACATCTGATCATGATCGACGCTCAGAAACGCGCCACGTGTCCAGAGCATGATCTGCTTTGCGATGCGCGCCATCTGATCATGATCGACGTCCAGAATTGCACCATGTGTCCAGGTAATATTTATTTAATTAATTAATTTATTTATTTGTTTTAATTATTTAAAAAATCCGAAAAAATAATTTAAAAATCGAAAAAAATTAATTAAAAATTCTTAAAATAATTATTAATTCAGAAAAATTATTTTTAAATTCTGAAAAAAATAATTATTAAATTAGAATAATTAATTAATATTTTCGATTATTAATTATTTAATTCGAAAAATGAATAAAAAATTCCAAAAAATGAGAAAAAATTCAGAAAAATCTGGAAAAATCACCAAAAATCCAGAAAATTCTGAGGATATTTTTGGGTATTTTACAAGCCCAGAATAACACCGTTACACCCCAAGCAAGATTCTAAACTCCCTTAAGAACACCGATAAAATTCCGTACGCCATTAGAACAACAAAACTACTCCTCGAAGACTGTAAAACTCAGTCTCCAGGAGTGGGGGGCTCGTGATATGGCTAAAAATAGGATTAAATTGGGGCCGTTCAAATCGGACACGAATCTTAAAGCTCAGGGGTAAAACGGTAATTTCACATACTAACGGGTCTTAAGTGGGAACTGGGTCTTTATTCAGAGCCCAATAACCCATGAACGAATCTGTCTTACTGGGTGCGGGTTTTAACCCGCAACGAACCCAGTCCAGCCGGATAGAATTAGGGTTCCTAATTAATACTAATCAACGGCCCTGATTCACATCTATCCTTTCACTGGGAATTAGGGATTACATTCCTAATCTGATCACAGGGATTACATTCCTAATCTGATCCCAACGGCGACTATAAATACCCCCCATCCACCACCATTAAGAGGTAATCAATCTTTTGCTAGTTAACGCTCTCTCATAATCATTTCTAATTACTGACTTGAGCGTCGGAGGGTGTGTCGCCGGAATCAACCCCGGTGTCTCGCACTTTTTGCAGGTGAACGGCAGGAGTCAGTTGTCAAACTCCGGCGGAACAGGTTCAGGTTTACTATTCAGGTTTTCCAAGAATCCACAAATACTATCTGTTTGCCCCCACACCAGATTCAGCGGTAACAGATATCATAAAAGATATTCATCAAGTCTTCCTTCATCATTTCCCAGTAGTATTTGTAGAAGAAAATTGGCAACCCATCTGGCCCTGGCGCTTTGTCCTGTCCGAACTTCTTAACTGCTTCACGAACCTCCTCTTCTGTAAATCAATTTTCAATTCCATCATTACCATCTAGCGTGGATGTGTTCCATATATCCGTTGATAGAGTGCATCTAGTGGTAGATTTTCTGCCCAACAAGTCATGGTACGTACTGCTTGTCTAGGTGTTCTCGTATGATGACCTCATTCTCTGTCCACAATCCGTCCACCATTGGACCGGATATGTAATTTTGCCTTCTTCTTCTGTTTGCCATCTTGTGAAAGAATTTAGTATTCGCATCCCCTTCCCTAAGCCATTGGATTCTCGACCATTGCCTCCAATATATCTCTTCCATACTTCCAATCTGCTGCAACTTTAGTCTGCTCTTTGCCATCTCATCTTTTTCCGTGTGCAATAGATCCCTCTCTTCTTGTAAAGTTTCCAGCTCGTAAGTCCAATTGTCAAGAGTCTCTCTTCTTAAATTTGTTTCTCCCTTATTCTGTATAGACCATCCTTTTAACTTCCTGCAGAGACGCCTTACCTTTTCCACCCAAATACCTACGGCCATCGTATCTTTGGTGTTAGCAGACCAAGAATCTTTTATGACTTGCTGCGTCTCCTCTATTGATGTCTAGGCTTTCTCAAATCTAAAAGGATAGCACTTGTTTGTGTTAATCTGCCCACAATCTATGACAAGTGGCAAATGTTCGGAAGTATATCTACCCATCAACTTCACTTTTGCCAGTAGGAATGCTTCTTCCCACTCCATAGACACCAAAATTCTATCTAGTTTTGCCAGAATAAGACTTCGTTGTATGTTCGACCAAGTAAATTTCATGTCTCTCATCTCTAGCTCGAGCAGTTCCAGTTCCTCTATGGTATTGTTGAACGACTCCTGCTCACTATGACTGTGCCTCGCCCTCTATGTTCGTATTGAAATCTGGTGATGTTGAAGTCCCCTCCTATCAACCATGCCCCCACCCATTTATTCCTGATCTCCTGTAGCTCCTTCCATAGATCCTTGCATTTTCTCAAGTCGTATGGACCGTACACAGTAGTCACCCCATGCACCCAGTCGTCGCTTCTCCTTCTTAGCCCGATAAACACCGAGAACAGTCCGATATGTTTATCTATAATTTCAAAGAGTTTCGCATCTGCCCCAACAGCTATGCCTCCTGAGTAACCCTCCGCCGACTTGAATCTCCATTCAAAATCTGACATTCCTCTAAGAGTTCGGAATTCTTCCACCGATGGATCTTCTATTCTGGTTTCTTGAAACCCACAAATACTAGGGCGAATTTTATTCAAAGTAACACTAATGGATCTTTTTTTAACATTTTGCCTCATACCCCTAACGTTCCAGAAGATGTAAACCATCAAAAAATGAATAATTACACATATCCTCTACACCTCCCTATCCCCCTACCCCCCTCCGTCATGGGCCTAAGTAATTGCAATTCTAGACTCACTTCTAATAATGGCAACATTCTCAAGTTGTTCTGATCTATTAGAACTCATGGCTAGACCGTACAGACTAGCAAAATAGATAAGAGAATCATCATTTAATAAATTAAGAACCAAAAAGTCGGAAGAAGCAATACCTCCTCCAGGCGTATCCTGCTCCGTGGCTTTCGAGGATAGCCTGGTTACATTTTCCCTATTGTGATGTTGACTTCCCCCTTTATCCATCTTGCGTTTTCCTTTCCTCTGATATTTAGTCAACTTCTTTCTAGAACTGCTGCATATACTTCCCTTGATATCCTTGTCACCATACTCTGTCTCTGTTTCTGAGATAATGTTGTCTTCTCTAACATCGTGTAGAGCTCCAATAATCCCTCCTCTAGAGTCCGGATCAGTCGTCTGTTTTATGGGTTCGAAGACCAGATTGGTTGGATTGAGTGTGCAGTCTGTACTTTCTTCATGGATTTGAATCGCCGGCAATGGGCCCCTGTCAGCTTTGCTGGGCTTTGGCCCAAACTGCGTTGTCTCATAAGCTTTATTAGTCACAAGAGCTTTTAATGCCAACTTGACAGATTCTTCAATTTATGCTTCAGAAAAATGCAACCAGCTATTGTTTGCTATTCCCAAAACCTTGCTTGCCTCGAGCCCACCCCCCTCTTGACGTTTCAGTATGCCATCCCTAACGTGCGACCTCGTACCTTCACCCTGTAGCCTCGTACGATTGGTCACATCACGAGTTGATGTTTTGACCCCAGTCCAATTGTCTAACTCTTGTGACCAGATTTCGTCTTTTTGAGCTGCACGCCAGCTGGCATCCGCTGGACATTCAAGTGGTCCCCTCCCATCTGCTTTAATTTGAATTGGACGATGAGGATTAGAGTTGCTTTGGATGAGCGGCTTGGATGTTGGATTGCTTTGAAAACATGATGGACGATCATGATTCAACACACCCAAATCTAATGGGCTGAGTGCATCTTCAACTTCTGGCCTCTCATCCCGGCCATCCAAATTTGGTAGCTCCGCTCCAGCCATTCCTCTGAACGAGACACTTTTCTTTGGTTCGACAATAACTTTCACTTCGTATATTTCGTGATCAAAGTCAACCAGGATCTTCGAAGGGATTGAAGCTCTGTCTTCTACCCCGATCTTCAATCGTGCAAACTTTCGACATGAGTGCATCAGCGTCCCTCTATCAATCTCGATCAACATATCGAAGCTACGGAGAATGTTTTGGAATCTCGAACGCACCCATAAGTGAAAAGGGAGGTTGTATAATCTGATCCAAAGCAACGCCAGCGAATCCGATTTCACCGCCCCAAATCTGCGAGTCCATTACTTGAAATTAACAAAGAACTCCATGCCCTGTGAGTCTCTTCCTTCCAAGCTCTTCGTTCTCAAAGCTTCCGCCACCATATCTCCATCACTGCAATGCACAAAAAATATCCGATCCGCTATTTCTTGAACAATCCAGTTCGGCGATGAAGCGGACACCAATGTTGCCGCGAGAAGCTCTAAGATATCTTTCTCCTTTGGGTTACCAGTTCGTGACTTTGCCAAGAAACATTTGTTGTATTTACTCTCAAAGTCGGCCATTAATGGCGTCGGAGTAACAGTGGCGTGAATAACTTTTCTCTCCCCCGCAGCACTTTCTTGAGTCCTACTAGCTTCCGACGCGAGTGGAGTTGCCAGCTTTTGAGTCTCTTGGAAGGTAAAGGCACCAGCGTTTCTTCTCCTAGGGCATGCCGTCGAAATGTGTCCGTTCTCTTTGCACACATAACAAAACCATTCATTCTTGCAGTTGCTAATGGAGTGCCCGGCTCTTGCACATTTGTGGAAGTTGGGTCGTGGATTTTGCTTCCTCTCGACTGAGTCGCTGGTACTCTTTTCGTTTTTACGGCACTTCCTCGGCCTCACCAAGACCCACTCGCCTTCTTCGTCTTCCTTTTTCCTCAACGCGTCATGCTCTAGCGGTGGCGAGCGTAGCCACGTTCCGACTTCGAAGTTGCCTCTCGGCTCACCTTTAATGACCTCCGCAAATGTTTTCCTTTTCTTCTCTAATGGTCTTGCTTCATTGTAATCTATCTCCGGCGACTTGCGGTGCTCAGCTCGACCACTCCGGCCTCTCGCTTCCCTGTGGTTGCCTTCCTTCTCCGTCGCCCTTCCCATTCGCTGTTCATGTCCTCTAGCTTCGATCGAAAGGTCTCATGACCAGGTGGTGAGCGCGTAGAGTACCTTCCCCTTGAACTGTGTCGTTCCAGTGCTTGAGCTCCATGTTGCTTGCCTGGTTTGGCCCTTTCCACGACCTCCTTCTCGCGCTTTGACATCGGCGACTGACTGCGGTGAATGTGGTGGGTATGGTTAGGGTATTGGTCTGGCCACGGTGAATGTGGTGGGTATGGTTAGGGTAGGCTGAGTGGAGTTGGTTTCTCGTCTCTTCTCTATATCGGTATCCAAATTGATTTACTTACTATTCAGGGCAATGACCAGTATTATCGTAGGTGTAACATTATTGTTCAAACATAGTAGCTTCCATGAATTTTTAATATTCAATAGTGATTGTTGCAAATTCATAAAAAGATAAAATATTGATTTGGAGACAAAGGATACACAAGAAGAAGAATAGAGAGAGACAGAGAGAGGGTTTTGCATTAGTTTTCTCCGAATTACTTCAACCAGTTGCATAAAAACAAGAATTGCGAACATGTAAACACATTAGATTTTGAAAGCTTAATTCAATGCAGTGATGCTTCCCCCGCATAAACAAAACAATGACATTCTTCTAGAATAAATGAAGATGGAAGAACATAAAGTTTCTTCTTGGAATTACTCAAAGATGATCTCCCTTGAATTTAAAAACGACAGCTACTAGAATAGAGAACCACACACACTTACTCCAATATAACTAATTAGTATTTTTCACATGCAATGCACGTTTTGATAAGAGTCGGAGGATTTTTACGTGTGAGGTGTGTTAAGAAATAGTTTTGAAGTTGGACGTACGTTGCACGTAATTGAAAAAAATATTTTGCAAAAAAAACTACTATTTCTACGTGTAATGTACGTGTTTATAAATAGAATTTGAGTTGTATGCAACATATGTGTATATTTGGTGTTAAAAAATATTGAAATTTATTTTACACGTGCGTTGCACATTTCAAATATATGATTTTTTTTTATTTGTTAGTTTTTGTTGTAATTAATGGGAGAGTTTGAGTTGCACGGATTTGTATGTTGACAAATTACAACTCCAACTCTCCCATTATATTTAGAGAAGAATATAGAGATTATATATATAGAGATATAGGGCCTGTTTGGTTGGAGGGGAATGGAGGGGAGGGATTTTTTTAAACAATTCTTGTTTGGTTCATTTTTTAGGAGAGGAGGGGAGGGGAATGGAGGGGTGCAAAATCTTTCCTGAGCCAATTTTAGCTCCCCTCCAATATTGGAGGGGTTTGGAGGGGAGGGGAAGTGGGTCTAATTTTTTTAAGTGGTTGGAATAAATTGCCCTTTTTAGATCTAAATGCATATTCTAATTATTTTCCCATGTACAATCAAATCTTCTCTCTCCTGGATCCAGTAGACACTCCTGCATCTAGTCGACTAAATTCTATTGTGACTAATTATTTGAAAATTTTACATAAACTTCTGAATTTCATGCAAACTAGGTCTGCTTACGAAAATTAATTATCTCTAAAAATTTTGTGCTAAAATAAAGTCTAGGAATACAAATTATACGCAAGTCAGCTGAGCAGTAGACTAAAATTGAACCAAGAAAAAGTGGGCTGAATAGACAGCCAAGGGAAATGTGAGTTATTTGATCAGATAAAAATATATTGCCCTTTAAAATAGGAGTCAAGGTTGGATCATCTCAGATTGAGTAATACATTGCATGTTTAATATTAAAAAAAGGGGAAAGCAAATATCTGTAAATAATTATACAGGATGGAAATAAAATTTCCTCACAAAAGGCTGTATTTGAGCTCTAATTTAGTTATCCTATTTATGCAGCACTTCTCATTAACTATAGATAAACCTTTCAACAATCACTAACCTGCATGTTTTACATTTATCTATCTTGCAACAACTTTTAGCTTTAATTGTAATCGAGCATACAAGTTGCAAGCTAATTTGATCTAAATTTCAGAATGCCTTCAGTAGTATTTAGTCATATTCCAGGAGTTATTTCTTTTCTATTTTCTGCAGCATCATTACTCATCAAGAATGCATTCTGCAGATTCTACTACCACAAGGGTTGGTAGAATTGCATGTAAACGACAAGGTGTACTATATATACCTTGACAAGTCTAGCACAATTGAAAGACCGTCCTTCTCAGAAAAATTCTCTCTGATTGGCTAGGGATAGAGGAATGGTCCATGTAGTCATACTTTCCAAGATCCCATTTAACTACCAAGTTCATTAGTTTTGAAGCTTGTTATGAAAGTTTTCTTTCAAGTTACAAGACATTTCTTATGTGACCAATAATTTTCAAATGTTTTTAGTAGCAGTATGATCCTGATTGCCACTTTTAGCTACTTATTACCATCAATAATATCAGTTATTTATATACTAATTTAGAATTATAAATAGTAATGCATATGCTTTCTTAAAATATAAAATGGTATGAAAGTAATTTTATTATAAAATTCATTATCTCTTCTTCTGAACCAAACAAGAAGATAGAAAATATGATAAAAATCCCTCCCTCTTCCTTTCTCCTCCCCTCCATTAAAATCCCTCCCTTCCCTCCCCTCCAAACAGAGCTATATAGAGATATTTGGCTATTCCTAAAAATCTCTAATCTCTAATATTATAACAGGAGAAGGCCTTAGTGTCATTTGTAACTTTGTAAATCTACCAATGCGTGCATTGCACGTCAAGGCCGGTCCTAGGATTTTGAGGGCCTTGTGCAAAAAAATAAATTGGGCCTTCTTTACATATTCTAATATTAATTTTAGTATTAAATTGGTTTCGATGTCATGTATATATACTTATATATATTATACAGATTCAATTGAAAAATATAAGTAGCGTACATTCTATATCAATCATAATTTTATATAAATTTATTTAAAAATACCTTTCAAGTTGCAAAACCTTGGTATCTTCAAAAATCTCTGATCTTTCTCAAATTCCAGCATCTTGTAGGAGTTCCATGATAAAACCTTAATAAACAAAACAACAAAACATCAAATTTAGTAGTTTAGATGCATATCAGTATAGAAGAAATACACGACATAACGTATCATTTAAAAATGATCGTCTCACATGTTTAGATGCAAAATCACCAATTATGGTACTCATATCAATTTTTTCTAAAAAACCAATTTCAATAGATATTAAAGCTAGTCCATTTAGTCTTTCTTGTGACATTGTCGATCTAAGATAAGATTTCAATAATTTTAATTTGAAAAAACTTCTTTTTCTGTAGACGCAACAGTAACAGGTATAGTTAATAAAATTCTATAAGCAATGAATGCATTTGCAAAATAGTCTTGCTTTTTAAAAAAGTTTAGTATATCAATAGCTGTCTTTGTTTCTTTTGGTAAAATCTCTCGTAAAATTTTTAGTTCTCCAAATAAATCTTTTCCATCAAGATCAGAAAACATTTCATGTATTAGAACAATTTCAAGATGGTCGCAACATGTTTTCAGTTGGGTATCGTCTAATGAATTTAATTTGAGCTAAATAAAAATCTAAAGATATCTTCATATGCTTTATATTGATCAAACCTTTTCTTAAGTGAACCAATAGCTCGATCTACAATATAATAAAAATAATTAATTTTAAAAGATTCTTCAGACGATTGTTTTGGCTCGTTATCAGCATTCTCATCAAAATATTTTTCCTACGAATTTGACGTTTCTCATGAAACACAGGTTCAACTTCCATTTCAGTAGCAATTTGTGTAGCGACAATTATGGCTTGTTTGAGTCCAGTTTCTCTGAAATTTTCAAAAAAAATTGATCAACCCTTCTACTTGTTCTATAGCAACATTAATAAGCATGTCTTCAGATTGTAATTTTTTGCTCACTAAGTTAACAGCAAACAATATTTCATACCAAATAACCATGGCTAATAAAAACTCAAAATATCCAAGTTCATGTTTTGCTAAAGATTTAGCCTCACTCTTTGTTTTAGACTCATTATCAGTTTCTGCTAATTCAAGTAAAGCTTCTCTAATTTCAGGAGCTTGGAACCTAATTGCTTTAACACTTTCTACACGACTTTCCCATCGTGTGGCAGACAACGACTTAACAGTTAAACCATTTACGTTATTTTTTAAAATTTGCCATCGCTTTGTAGAATTGGCAAACAATGTATAAATACGGTTTACTACTCCAAAAAAATCTTGTGCTTTCACACAACAGTTTGCCAAATCACAAAGTGTTAAATTAAGACTATACGAACCACATGGCATGTAAAATGCTCTAGGGTTTATGTCTAAGAGTTTTTTTTGTACTCCTTGATATTTTCCTTTCATATTAGACCCATTATCATATCCTTGACCTCATATATCATCAATATTAAGATCAAGAGTTTTTAGCATATTTTTTAATCTTCAAAAATTCCTTGTCCAGTTGTGTCATTCACTTTTAAAAATTCTAAAAAATACTCTTCTATTTTTATTGGACTTTTAGAAACATCTACACAACATAATATCAAAGACATTTGCTCCTGAAGTCATCAGGAGTACAATCAAGTATTACTGAAAAATATTTTGATTCTTTAATTTTTTCAATGATTGCACTTTTTATTTCACTAGCTAACATATTAATCAGTTCATTTTGTATTTTATGACTGAGATAATGGAAATGAGTTTCACTATTTATAATTCGTCGAACATGTTCTTTCATTGTTGGATCCCACTTTGCAAGCATTTCAATTAAACTTAGAAAATTTCCATTATTATGTTCATAAATTTTATCATTTGATCCACAAAATGGTATACTACGTTTAGCTAGATATTTTACACATGAAATTATTCTTCGCAATACTTCCTTCCAATGTATTTTTTCTTCGTTAATTTGAATTGGAATATTTTTATCAATTGTTTCATTTTTTTTCTAATCTTCGACGTAATTCAAACCAAATGTTCATGTTAATGAGGTGATCATTACTTGTTTCATGTTCTTTAAGCCTTTCACTAAGATGTATCCAATCGTTATACCCTTCATTTACTAATTTACCTTTTTGGAGACTTTTTTTTTAAATAATTTGCAACAGAAACAAAATGCTTTATCAATATCCTTCCAATACACGAGCCATATTCTATCTTGTTTCTCTCCATTTGATAAATTTCGTGTGTAATGTGAAGAAGAGAAATGTCTAGATAGTTTATCTTTAGAACCATTTACTATTAATAAATCTCTTATAGGACCTTTTTCAACTAATAAATCTCTCGATTTTGTGTCTAGATTATCCCAAGTCCTTGGATCATAAATGTTCAACTCTACTGGAATTGATGAACATGATTCTTTATTACAAAAAAAATCAAGATTTGGATGTTCATTATGATCAAGATTATTAACTTGTTTGTTACTACCAAGAGCTATATCATTAATATTTTCATTTCTATTCTCAACTAGATCATCAACATGTTCATTCATATTGTGACCTAAATCATTCACTAATTCATTTTCTTTTGAAGTTTCAACTACATTTTCTTGTTCTTTAACAAAAAACTTATTAAGGGCTCCTTTTTGAGATTTGGTTAATTGTTCCAGCCTTCTTTTTTTCTTTAGTTTCTCATAACCAGATGTATATTTTTTAGAAAATATTTTTTATAATAAAAAACTATGCTTAGTAATCAAATTAGTTAAGTTGAAACAAAACAACCTGATTGAAGTCGTAAACAAATCTGATGTGTGAATTTACTTTAGAATCTCCTGAAGTAAGCCTGTAAGAATAACAAGACACTTTATCCATCAAGAAACAGAAGTCTCATTATATAAATTATCTACCACAACTGTTTGTGTATCTAAAACTACATTAAAACTACATTTGTCGAAAATGTATTCTAGTCCCTAGATGCAGAATCAGTGTTCAATAAATTTAGTAATTTACTCAAGTAGTCTAGTGAAAGACATATGTTATGGTATCATATAGTGCAAGAGCTTTGCTACGGAGTAACGGAAAAGCCCCAAAACATATTAGATATAGTGCAAGAGCAGATCAGACATTTGATGTCCATCCAGAATCCCAGTTTGGTAAGCTAACACTACACTAAAACAGATAGAATGATCAATGATCTAATAAGGGACTGGACTAGGTTACAGTACCAAACAGCTCATCCTGAGCAGTACGATATCATTGAAGATGGAAATAAGATCCATAAATCAGATGTGCTATACGATCAAAATATAACACTTTAATACTTACTAGCATAAATCAGATGTGCTATTACTATACCTTTATATTGCTAAAATTGAATAGTATTGAAATTGAATAGGCCAGAAAACAGATCTATAGTATTGAAATTGAATAGCATCACTGAGTCACTGACCTTTATAGTGCTTAACTGCTTATCCTTTTGGCTTTTGGAGAAACAGTTCCAACTTCCAAGCTGAGCTTACTGCTTATCCTTCTGTGTTCTGGCTTTTGTTGCTCCAAAAATGTATAATAGTAGAGTAGATCAAAACATTTCTAGGAAGATGGAAAGATTATTTAGGAATATGAAATGGTTTCTTTTGAGTTGAGTAGATCAAAAAAAAATTCAGTTGAAGCAAAATATTGGGCATTGTAACTGGGCCTATAGAAAAAATGGAAAAAAATGGGCCTTCATTTTAACTGGGCCCTGTGCAACCGCACAGGTTGCAGAGGCCCAGGGCCGGCCCTGTTGCACGTGCATAACTAATATGAAGGAGATATCAGGTTCGAGTCCTCACTACGTCAGATTTTTTACTTTAATTTTTTTAAAATAAATTAAATGTACTTCGCGCATGTAAATTACTATCTATTTATCTATCTATTTATGATATAATGTATAATCTCTAATATTATAATGGGAGAAGGCCTTAGTGTCATTTGTAAATGTTTTGTCAATCTACCAACCCGTGTAGCATAACTATTATCAAGGAGGTCATAGATTCAAATTAAGACTATGTCTAAAATTTTATTTTAAAAAACTATATTTATTAAAACGTGCATCGCATGTGTAAACTACTAGTAACTATTATAATGACAGAGTTTGAGTTGTAAATCTACCTACTTATGTGCAACACACGTGCAACTCTAACTCTCTCATTATAGTTTTCACATTTACTTTTAAAAATATATGATCCTATTTTTTAACGTATGCATCTTACGTGTAAATCAGAGTTCATATTTTCTTATTTTAAAATTTTAAAATAAATTAACAGCGTGCATTGCACGTGTATATTAATAGTACTAGTTAACCAGAATCTACCGAACAGGATAATCTCGAGACTCTTCTCTTTTTTCTTAGTATTTCTTTTGACTTTTGGTGACAATTCATTTCGGTTCGGTCGTACAATATCAAGATTATTAAGCTTCAGCTTTGACATGATTATTCTTACAAAGTGTGTGTGGTTTTTTTATTATTTTCTGGGTAGTTGTTATTGTTGCAAAAACCAAGTGAAAAGGGTTGAGTATAATTTATAAAAAAAGGCAGAGTTAAATGATAAAGAGCCTCACCTTTTGGGTGGGCCCCATCAGCAAGCAAAAGTGCGCTGCCTGTTTCGGTGTTTCCTCCCTGTTGGTTTTCAAAATCCTGCTTTGCTGGCGCCTCTTCAATCCAAAAGAAAAAATAAAATCCCGAAGAAGCCTCGAGGAAAACGACGACGATCCAAAACAACAATTATCAAATAACACCCTCCTTTAATCCCCAAATTTCATTTTCCTCCCCCCAACCGCTTCCGCCATGTCGATGCGAAGGCGAACCCTGCTCAAAGTCATCGTCCTCGGCGACAGCGGGTGAGATATTTCCCCAATTTCGAATTTCTAGGGTTTCGTTTTTGTAAAGATCGGTGAGATCGTTAGGGTTTTGCTTTCGAATTTGACCCAATTATTGAAATTTGCGATGATTTGTTGCAGAGTGGGGAAAACTTCGCTGATGAATCAGTATCCTTTACAGATTGTTGAATTTAGGGGTTTAGGTCCTATTTTCTTGATTAGTGAGATTTAATGAGGTAATGTTCGGATTTATGTTAGGGTTTGAGTGAGTGCTATTGTTGATTTGATTGGAGTATTTTGCAATAAATTGACAAATATTTAGTTATAATATGTTTAATTTTGTTGTTGTATTTGTGGTTGAGTATAATGCGTAGATATTATGGACTGCCAAATTCATTTTGAAGGTTAGGGTTTTTGAACTTCCTTCTAAAAAAAATTAGGTTTCGAGGAGTTGTGGAAATCTTATGCTAAAATTATAATTTGTTAACTTCTTGCTTTGGTATAGAGTTGGGATGATTTGAATTGCTTTTATGTATTGTGGCAACTCTGGTTGAGAAATCACTGGAATATTTTTATACATGTATTAAGCTACAAATTGGAGTTACCTACTATACAATAAAAAAGGGATCCAAAATTTTGGGATAAAGGCTTTGTTGTTGTTGTAATATTACTAGGCTAGTTTTCTGTAAAACTACTGATATTTTAATATTCATGAATTTTAGTTATATTTTTAACTTTGTAAATTATCATGTATATTGCAAAATTTTCATTAACCATACCATTTTCAGTCATAATCAGTTGGTTTCAATTTGTTTCATATTGGGGTTCTTGACCTTTTATTAGATATGTACACAAGAAATTTAGTATACAGTACAAAGCTACCATTGGTGCTGATTTTGTCACCAAAGAGCTTCAGATTGATGATAGACTTGTGACTTTACAAGTAAGCTATTGTTACTTAGATTAGCCATTCTTATAGATAATCTATATGTTTTGTACAAATAAATGATAATGTTTTTTTTTGTAGATCTGGGATACAGCCGGCCAAGAAAGATTTCAAAGTCTTGGTGTCGCATTTTATAGAGGGGCGGATTGTTGTGTTCTCGTTTATGATGTTAACTATCTCAAGTCATTTGATACTCTTGACAACTGGCATGATGAATTCCTTAGACAGGTTGGTACAATTATTTCATTTCACAGCAAAATTTTAGGCATTGCTTATGGTACAAGTATTGGAACTCTTCCTCTGATATGACGAGTTTCTTAAACAAGCTATTAATGAGTTACAGTTCTTCCGTTGGGTTTTTTCTGCATCATATTCAGTACAGTTTATACTGTTTATAATTTATCAAACCCTTTAGTTAGTGTTTAAGATCATAATCCTTTTCAAAAGAATTTATCAATTAATGTAGTTTACACCTGTATCTTCATTTTTCAGTTGGGGCCCTGATGGATAATAAAAATTTAAAGTTGCGGTCTTCTTTATGTGGTATGGTAACTTCATACCTTAATGGATCCATATTCCGGAATTTTCATGATGTATCAAAAAACAAATGATGAACTAAAAATTTTGTCAATTATTTTTGAATATAGAAGTGATACTATAAATAAAAAAAAAGTATAAAAAGGGTTTTAATTTTTTACTGTACATGGCTGTTTTGCATGCCTGTTTTACTGTACAATTAACAAAGCCTTTTGTTAATTTTCATTACAGCAGAAGGGAATTTTGAGGGTAGCTGTTAGCATCTATAGTGATGTTTACTTTAAACTCCTTGAAATACAAGGCTAGATGGAAAACAAAAAATTTGTCCTAAGCGAATCAGAAGCATTGTGAAGGCATAAATAGTAAGCACTAGAAAGATTCACTTTTTTCTGTTTGTTTTGCTATAGAACAGGAGTTTCATGGCATTTGATTTAATTTTTATTTTCCTACAGTGTGTAATAGACATAAAAATATAGAAGAATACACAAAATTTTTACTAAGTGTGTGATCAGCTTTGGGCTATTCTGTAGGTTGAATCGTTCTTGAAGAGGCTTAAGTATGAGATACATGACGAGTATAGATATCAAATGATTAATTTGACGATACAGAAGTTGTGTTTCTTTTCTCATTGCATTTGTAGATTCTAGAATCTAACCATGTGTTACTTTCAGCCAACCATATGTGAAGAAAAAACAAAACAACTGAAATCTGTATGTACGAACGGTTAAAATCATAAACAGTGTACTGAATCAAAAACACAAAAGGAGAATGGCTAGACCAAGGCGGCTTAAGTTATACTGGTTGAGGCGAAAGGTGCAGAAAAGGACAATTGCTTGACAAAGAAACGCAATAAAAACTAAATAATGAAACAAATGATATGTAGCTTATAATAGAAGTTTGTGAGAAGTTCATCATGTCCTTTTTCTTGGTGGATTAATATTCATTCTAAAACCTTTCAATTCAACAAGTGAGGGAGAAGGATATTACTTGACAGATTGGTGGGTAATATCAACTAAAGCATGAGAAACGCAAGGAAGTGATACTATATTTAGACACAGTGATGGTTATAGTAATGGAGGAGTTGTAGAGAGATGAAACTATACACGATTCAAAAAGATAAAACCAACCATTAAAAAAATTATATAACTTATTTTTTCAATTCCCATTATCCTCGCTATACTTTTCTTTTCTTCCCCCCCTCTTTTTTTTCCCGTTATTGTTTTTGCGAAACAAGGTTCATGTTGAGGGAGAAAATCATGATGTGTCTATTGACTTATCTCAGTAGGACCCTTCGAACAATAGTAGGGAACACATAGTTAATGTTTTAACTTTAAAACTAACGAAGAAAAAAGAGCCAGCTAGTCTGAAACCTTCTCCTCGAGGCCTAAGATAAGTGCTCTGTAAAAGTCAGAGCTATGTCTAGAGCTTACTAGCTTTCATCAGGCCTACAATTCTCATGGTTTAGCCATTCCTGTGGAAGTGTATTTGAATTTTTGTACCATCTTGGATCCTTTTCTAAACTTTTCTCTAATATTTGATATGATATGATATGCGACACTTGGGCATTGGTGTCAGAGTGTATTGTTAGAAAGGTTATACTGTTGTTTTTTTCTTCATAGAAATTGAAGGACATGCAACTAATTTTTTTTTCTAAGATCGCAGCTGTGAAGATGGTGAACAATGAGTAGCGTAGTAGGAATGTGATACATCATGAGTGTAGTGGCTGCTAGATTTAAGCACATTATTCAGGATTACCTTATTTGATATGTGCTGGGAAATATTTATATCTAATGAAATCGATGAGTTACTTAAAACCTAGTGATTTTACTTGCTAAGAAGCATCTATTTGTAGGCGTGTAGCCTATCCGTTAAACATCATCTCAATTGGGAGTTGAGCTGTTTTCACTTTGTCCATGATAAGACCATTACCATGGTTAACAATGGGTATTATTGGCCTAATCTCAAGCATAATGTTGGTGCACATTACTTGCCAATGTCATCCTTTTTTGACTGCAGAGCTGAAGTAGGGGCATGGGTGTTTATACACTTTGCTCTCACGGCTCTTGGCATGTCTTGGGGCTGTGTAGGACTATTAGGGAACAAAATTTAGTTTTGGTGGCAGTGGAATGATTTTCTAAGATGGTACAATTTTCATTAGATGAATATAACAGATGCTTCACACATAATGAAGCTCGTCATTGGTGAGGTTGTTCATTTGCATGCTCTCCTGAAATCATGGTGGCAGTCAAGGAAGTTACATTTAAGAATTATTTTTGGAAACCTGTTGAAATTTCTTAATGCATGTGTAGTTTTATACCCAATTTCTCCATTGGTCTAAGGGATGTCATCCTCGGACTGATTATTATGCCAACTTGCTCAGTAGTAAATGGGTGTTTAGATAACTTCTGTATCTTGTGACCAACCATTTCTACTTGACAGGAATTCTTTTCCCTATAACAATTCTCATCCCTTATTTAAAGCGGTGGACTTGTCATTGTATCATGGACATATTTTTACCTTATTGTGTTCCCTTCTGCCAGCACCTCTTACACATCTCAATGTCTAGTGTTTTCTAGAAATGAGAGGATAATTAACTTGTATTTTCCATTCCAATTTGTCCATTTCTTGCTGGAAAGAATGCTGCTTTTGTCTTTCTAACCTTACTGAGTGAAAATCCAGTTTTGTTCATGCTAGTAGCATCTTCATAGTCAACTAAAAGGCAGTGGGGAAGCTTAGCATTGTGATTGCCAGTTACCTCATAAATGATAGTTGTGGAATCACTGATCTTAGGTGGTTTTGCCATAAGTAACTTGTTTGTCCTAAATGGCTCTATAAGGTCAAGTGTCTGAATATTAATGGGAGATTTGTATCTATGTTTTCCTGCTATCTGTTTATCATTTATTTGTCTTATTATATCCCATGCTATATGCTATATGTCATGAAACCCTTCAATCACCATTAATCCAACAACTACTACAGGTTTATCTTGCATGATTCAGGTCTTGAAACTACATGATCTTTTTATCCATATTCATTTTCGGTTAGGATGATCATGGGGAACAGTATGTCCAGTGTCTCGTCAACTGTGGCCTTCCATTTATCTTTAATTTTTAGTATCGGAATTTCCAATATCCCCGGCTTATCTACAAGGCAGAATTAATCCTCAGTACATATTGGTTATGCTCAAGGCTTATTTGGGGACAAACAAGCTGCTTTTGAATTGTTTGTTAAGGAATTCCTACCAAATTTTAAGTAACAATTCCCAATCAATAATATGTTCTTGTCGAGAATTTGATGTTAATACTTGTAAGCTAGTGATGGCTATAATATGTTCAGAAATATATATGGTATTATTCTTTAATGTTTGGTTTTTTCTTCCCCAAACTAAGTGACCCTATTGAGAGTGACGTCTTGATGACTCGGTTTTATTATAGCAGCAACCGTAGGCTCTTTCGTAGTCATTATTTTATTATTTATGAGAATATAGCATGTCTATGTAATCACTTTAGGTTTATTGTTTCATTAATTATTTGTTTGGGTTGCTTAACAAAAGAGTACCACATATTCTTTTATGTGCTGTTTTCTTAAAATTAAAAGAAATATTTTAAATTAGTGATCATGTCGTTTGATGCTGTTCATGCATATGATTTGTGTCACTGTGCCGGTTAACAATTTATCACACTCCAGGCTAGTCCATCAAATCCGAGTACATTCCCGTTCATTCTGCTTGGAAACAAGGTTGATGTAGATGGTGGAAACAGCAGAGTGGTGATTATCAGTACTTCTTATTTTATTAGCTTCTCTTAGTTGAAAGTGTGTTCTTAGCTTATTCTACCAATCCAGGTATCTGAAAAGAAAGCAAGGGAATGGTGTGCTTCCAGGGGTAATATACCCTATTTTGAAACTTCGGCCAAAGAAGATTACAACATAGATGCAGCCTTCCAAAGTGTTGCAAAACTTGCACTGGAGAATGAAAGAGATCAGGATATGTAAGTGTTGACCAATCATTTGTTTTTTCTTATTGTTTTTTTTTCCTGCATTTTCTACATAATTTATAATTGTATTCAAATTTCCACCAGATGCTGTGTAACTTTCTTAACCAAAAACTGAACTTATCTCTTTTAATAATTTTAAATTCTTAAAACAAAACAGAAATCTTAACCAAAAACTGAAAACTAAAATTGTTTCTTATACTTCGATAATTATAAATCCTGTTCCATGTTGAAGAGTATTTTTCGATCAATTGTTTCCTTTCAATCACTGCATTATAGGTGTCTAAAAAAATTTCTGTTGAACCTAGGTTACTTGCAGAAGTGTTAATTATGCGGGTACTCTCACTTAAGTAGATGATCAATCAAACAAATTTAAATACTGATACAATTGAGTGTGAGCTACATAAAAAATTACTTAGAAAACAAATTTTCTATGCTTTCTATGTGCGTTTACTTATGCATCAAGTTATTGTATAATCAACGTTATTTTCGTCAAAACCAAAAAAATATCAACTTTTTAAAATAGTCTATTGATGGAATAATTTGCAAGCACACAAAATCACAACAAGTAGTATAGTTTAAAAGGAAAGAGTGTCAAATCCACAAGGACGAATTATTTTATTGAGAACCGAAATTCACTAGATCATCTGGAAAATTTGAAAATTTTATAAAAACATCAACTAAATTAAACTAAAGGCAAAACTAAACTAATTGAAAATAACGAAATTGAAATTTTAGGGTTTATTAATGCAAAACTAACTCTAGGGCTTTCAGTTTCACCTAGCTAATCCTACACAATTCATAATTCCATGAAACTCAAAATTCTACTTCCAAGTTGTAGACCAAAATCCCCTAATTATTCAATGTCTTCTCTTGAATAACACCAAACATATCTCCAACTAATAATTCCTCACATCTCTATGCAAATTTAATTATTTGAAGATTCATTAAGTTTTATAGATTTCTCTACAGTCACGGATTTCTCTACGGTCACATTAATCGCGGTAAATCATCTATAAATTTTCTTAATCAATGGTGTTTAATTCTATAATTCTAAATCATAAGTTATCTCTCGGCATCCCTTGTGATTCAATAAATCAAACAATAGTGGGCCAAAAAATTGTAAGCATTAATAACAAAAATTAAACACAACCATGGAAAAGTAGAAGAATAAAATAACATGAAATTCAAATTATATATTCAAAACTAGGCTACATCGAAGCCCTAGAAAAATAAAATTAATTCATGACAAATGTGCAGTAATAAATAGAAGAGACTATGAGAGAAGAAAGAACTCGTTTTGCTCGGACTTCTCCAAAAAATTAAGCCTCGGCCAAAAAAAAAAAATCAATCCCGCATTTCGGCTGGAAAATCCCAGTCCTTTGGTCTCAGGATCCTTTTTCATACAGGGAGAAGGGGATTGTTATTTAAATAGGATTATGATATTTTTAAATAGTTAATTAGTTAAAACTCAAAGATTAAGTTTAATCTTATGGATTTTACAACTAATTATTCACTAATCCTTACAATCCAACACTTTCTTTATTTTTTTTATTTTTTATTACAAAATTTCATTTCACCCCCTAGTTGACCACAATATTTTCTATTGGTTCAAAGGGCCAATTTGTAAAAAAACGTGCATTTGAGTGCTCGAGTTTTCCAAAAATCTTCATATAGAATCAACTTGAATTTTGAAATCTTCATCCTTATTTTCTTACTTGATTTTACCATAACGCCCGCCTTTTGCACTTATCCATCTCATTCCTTCAAAAACAAACAAATAAATAAAAATAAATTGAAAGAAGATAAAATTGAAAGAAATAAACGAAAACCTACAACTTTAATACGTAAAAGAGTAATAAAAATCATGTAAAAATTACACTCTATCATATATAATTTATAATCACTTAATGGAGGGCTAAAACAAGTTCATGACTTTAAAATTGTACTTTTATGGGGTTTTTATGATGTTGATGACATCCAACATTACAAATTTTTAACTTAGATGGTCAGCCATTCATTTTAGAGTATGAGTATACTCATTTAGATACTAATGAAAGTAGCCCAACTCAACTCATTGATTTTGTTAATGTAAAGACGAGCTTTGTTGGAGTAGAATTTGGAAAGTTTGCCAAAGAGACGGAAGGAGATACCGAGATAGTGATGGGTGTGTAAGCGGGGAAAGAGATGGTGAGGATGGTGGAGTTGACGAGTATGAAGTGTGGATGATGATGGTAGAGGGGAGGTTTTTAGGGTGATGATGGTGGAGGTGGTAGGCGGAAAGAGCTTTCGGTGGTCTTGGTTTGGAGATGGTCAGGACTCAGGGATATTTGGAAATGATGGTGATGGTGGGGAAGAGGTTTTGTAGAGGTAATGTGATGATAAAGTAGAGATGGTGGGGAAGATATTTTGAGGGTGATGCTGTGGCAAGATCTCGATGTTGATGGTAGTAGAGATGTTGAGATTGGGTCATGGTGGTGGTGAGTCAGGTGACAATAGGGAGCAATTTTGAGTTTTGATGTGGCGGGGTTGACGATGGAGTGAAGCTCATGAGAATATTGTTGACGGTGGAAATGGTGGAGGGAGAAAAAGAAATCTGCAATTGATTGATCTTTATGATTCAGTTGATCACATTGTTTTAAATATTGGCCTATATGGCCTAAATTTCATCCGAAATTTCAGTTTTGAAGGCTTGGGGACAACAATACCATTCTAAATTTTATTTATCTCATTTTAGGGGGAAATCCGTAAAACTTTAGGATAAATCAGAAATCTTGGCCAAAATTTCGGCCACTAAATTTCATCTGAAAGCACCCAATTTTGGGTTGATTTTTGTCAGTTGCAACTTTGGTAGGTTGGCAACGTAAAACACTTGAAAACCATATCCGACCCAACACTAAAATATAAAAATCTACCGTAATTCCATAACCATATCTGACCCAACACTAAAATATAAAAATAAATCAAAACCATATCCAATCCCATAGAAGTAATTCCATATAAAACAATTTATGAGTAATGAGAGGGTGCATAGATGGTCAATTTAACAAGGACAAGATGAACAGGTATACGACTCGCATGTTTACTTTTACGGTTCTACTTATAGTATGATTTAGTTATACTTGTATGCGGTTGTGATAAATCATAGATGTCTTACTCATTTGTAATTAGTGTTTGAACTGTGAAATATATTAATGTACCATGTAATACTATATAATTATATTGTATCTTCCATTCTTTCTGTGCGTGTTCATACCGACTGATGCATGTGAATTGCAATCAATATTACTTGAATTACATATATGATATAATGATACATGGTGTTAGGTTACATACTTTACACTTGAGATATTTTATCCGATACGACGTGCTGATATTTTCAAATAACCCCGAAATTTCTCCGACATCCAACATCTGACATGAAAAACTTTAAGCCGACACGATATTGAAAACCTACATTTAGAACCTTGGTTGGGTGTGCAACATATACGAAAATATTCTACCAGATGTTTTGATGGAAGACCATCAGGTGTAGAGTTCTAAGAAGTAGAATGTTTAAGGTAGACATCCAGGTATTTATTGCGAAAACATCTGAAACTTTGAGCTTTCAATACAGTTTGGTATTTCATCAGATTGAATGATCTTAATTCTTAAATCTGCATCTGTTATTTACTTTACTAGGTTTCAGCATCATTCAGCCTAAAAGGTATGATTATGTGTATATTTAAATTCATTAGATAATGAGAACTTTGTAGACAACGTTTAAGATAAATTTAATTGATTATTTAAGTAATTTAAATAAATTACCATGAATTCTATAATACCAAGAGATATATTAGTTTTTTTTAGAATGTCACGACTGCTACCAAAATTAGGAGGCTGTTCTTGTGTTGTCCAGCTACTTGTTTCGATTTGATCCTGGAGTGTAGAAGGATTTGCATGAATTGCATAAACATGTTATGTGAATATCTCATTGTACTTAGTGAACTAAATTTCATCTTATTAGTTACTTATCATGTATGGTTGGCATGATCCATGATCAGTGCTGAAGAGCATTTAGGTGATTAACTATGCAAAATGCCGGAAGCACGTGAAGTTAAAATATTTATTAGACATGATATCATGGGGGATGGCACTCTGCACACCATCGGTATATTTTTGTTTGAAGGAACAGTATTGATTTATTAACAAAACAAACTTTTATTTTATTGGTTTTTTTTTTCTTCCATATTTACACCTGCAATCTTTACTATTTCCATATCCCCACCCGAAATCTTTATATTTCCATATTACCACCTCAAATCAATAGATTGATTCCAAAAACACGCCTGACATCTAAATATAGTATTGTGTCATTTTCTTTTCTTCTTCACTCTCTAATTCTTTATCAAATCAATAAGAGAATCCAAAGAGAACCTACCCACCCATTTCAATTTCTTCAAATCTCTTGCAAACCATATCCTAGCAACCATTAAACTTCAATTTTCTTCAAATTATTCTCACCAAAAAGTCTTGGATCATATTGCTCTCAAATCTTTTGTGACAATTTGAAGGGTAAGAAGTTTGAGTATGATATTTATCAAAAGAAACATTCATTGAAAAGGAGATGTGGAAGATGTGTTTGGTTATAATTGTATGGTTGAGAAATGAGATCCTAATGAGACATTGGTGAAGGAATTGAAGATGGTAGGAGAGAAAATAAGAGATTTAAAAGATGATGGTTAGTTTGGGAATTAAAATATGTTCTTATTGGATTTGGACCCCATAAGGAGATTATTCAATATCCTCCCCACAATTGATTGAAAATTTAATGTTAGGTGGTTTTTTGGAATTACTACAAAGGTTTTAGGTGGAAATATGGAAATATGAAGAATTCAGGTGGAAATATGGAAATATCAAAGATTTGAGGTGTGGATATGGAAAAACCCCGAAAGACTCATACTCAAGGACGGCCGTGTAAATGTTTGCTTGGTTGATAATTTACGTCCTCCCATATATTGGCCACTAAAATCTTTTGCTAATGCTATTTTCATGAAAATTTTCTCATTAAATGCCAGTTGTATTATGATAGTCTTGAAGTGCATTCACTTAAAG
Source organism: Hemerocallis citrina (assembly GCA_017893485.1). Lineage (NCBI taxonomy): Eukaryota > Viridiplantae > Streptophyta > Magnoliopsida > Asparagales > Asphodelaceae > Hemerocallis > Hemerocallis citrina. The sequence continues at coordinate 32,312,726 of CM030361.1, read as the reverse complement.
GTGATAAATTAGTTGGCTCATTTATCTTTAAACATATGATTGCTAATCTTCGGCCTAAGTATTTCATTTAGCAATTTTGCTTCTGCAAACTCCATACTCATTCTTGTCTTGGTTCTTTCTGTGACTAAATTTAATCTTTCTTTTGCTTCTTTAACATGATAAGGTGGCTCTCTTATAACTTTTATTTAGCCCTTTTTTTCTCCTTTTGTTTCTTATATCATATTTTTTTCACCTGCAGTTACTTCCAGAACATTCCTGAATCTGTTCCAGAATCAGACCAGACAAGAGGAGGATGTGCTTGCTAGCACAAGCTACTGTAGCATCCATAGTCTGCGCAGTCTTTGATTGATCATGATGTTCTCTGGGTTTTCCCCCCATCTATTCATGATCTTGGCTTTTTTTTTTGCACAAATATTATTATTTGTATAACAATTTCTTGTGTTTGAGATCATGCTTTGCATGATCAAATTTACTGCTTCCATTTGAATGTAGCTGGCTGCCTATTTTTGCTGGTTACTGATTTGTAGAGAAGCAAGCTGAAGAACGATTCATTTGAAAGACCGAATTTGTATACCCGCTTGTGTCATTCTACTAAACTATTGTTTGAATTTCAGGTGTGGACAAGGATGCTAATTAATCTAGTCATTGATGGCTATCTTGGGCCCAAATATGGGGGCAGCGAAAATTGAATACATGTTAATATGTTTAATGAACAGTTTTTCATATTGTTGGATTGAGACCTCTTGCCTCACAAATAAAGACTGGTGATATTATTGCATGTGATTGTTGGAAGTTATGCTTGATACTTTTTGACTATGATGTGAAGTTGTATGAGGTCTGCAATGGTATACTAAGGGTCTGTTCTTTTTTTGCCTCTTATAAGAGGTGAACTCTTATAAGAGATTTACAGTAAGAGCCTCTTGTAAGAGTCTCTTTTTGAGGTGTTCTTTTATATAAAAATAACTTCTTATAAGAGCCTCTTATAAGAGATTTCTGTTCTTTTTTTACCTCTTACAAGAGCCTTTTCTCCACTTTTAGATATTTTTGTCCTTGCTATATAATTTCTCTATTTTTACCAACATTTCTCCATGCAACTTCATGTCCACTTTTGTATTCTGTTTAAAAAAAGAGAGAAAAAAACACAATATAGAAATCAATCCAAATAATTGTGCCCAAGTTGATTAGCAATTTCATTATGTACGTTCTTCATAGCCAACATTTCTGAAGCCCTGAAAATGTCATTGTTATCTTCATCCCCGCCTTCTCCTTCGCCATTGTTGCCTTCATGCTCTTTAACACTATTGATCAGCAATTTATGCATGTCAGAAATTTGGTTTTATAATTTATTATCCCTTTCCAATCACTCCCTGCTTACCATATGCCATATGTCACACACAAGTTATTCGTGTGCAGCTTATACGCACACACATACGTCAAGCGAAGCCATCCAATTTGAAGATGACTCATCAAATTTGTGACTGCTCAGTTTTAGTGTGTATGCGGACCTCACACACGCACCTGAACCGAACCCAAACTGATCGATTGTCGTTATACAATTGTTGTGAACATTATGTTATGTCAACACAACTATGCTTGATTATTACTCAAATTGATAAAACAAATTTGCGGCCTCATTTTTGATGTTGATATATTAAGTATTTATATGTTATGAAATGATAAGGCTGGGTGTGGATATGGACAGAGATTGATATAGATGGAGATGATATCTAATTATCTATTAATAAGAGTCCTATCCTGCAAGCGAGAATATTTTTACTGGTGATCATATTGACTGATTTTGATTTTTGAGTGCAAGAGTTGTTTGGGATTTGAAACAGACAAAAGTCGTGATTCATAATTGAAAAGTTTATATGTAATGTATTAGGTTAATGTATATGTAAAGTTTGTACATATTTCAATATTGTATTACATGCGGGAGTAATACAATACAATTTCATAACTCTCAATTGTTGCACTGTAGTGGAAAAGAAGATCTGGAAATCATTAATTTAGGGGTAATATAGTCTTTTTAAGTGATAGAAGACTTTTAAGATTTTGAAAGAGGCTAGTAGAAGCCATTTAGGTTTAGAAGCAATTTTGGGAGAAATCTCTTATAAGAGGTAAAAAAAGAACACTAAAAAAACTCTTGTAAGAGATGGACCACCTCTTACAAGAGGTAAATCACTTATAAGAGTAGAAAAAGAACACTACCTAAGTGAATACTTAGGCAAGTCCTAAAAGTCCTATTTTCACTATGGGACAATGACCAAGTGGCACCTAAAGTTTGTGCTAATACTCTAAACACACCTGAAGTTACTATAATATCCCAGTAGCATCCAAACTTTTATTATTTGGACCTAAAGACCCCCGCTGTTAATTTCTTAGTTAAGTTAGTGGAATATTCTTGAAATATATCCCTTAACGGGTTTAAACCCGTTAAGAGGCACGTGAAAAGACCAAAATGTCTTTCCCCTTTCTCTGTTCCATCTTCAACTGAAGCCCATCTCCCATTGCCACTCCTCCGATCGCCAACCTCGCCCACCTCCATCACCCTCATCGTCACCCATTCCTCGTCATCTTCAACACATCGTCGCGCCCCGATCATCCCCCGTCCTCGCCATCCCTGTCGTGCCCAAGCCTGCTCCCATCGCCACTGCCAACTTTGCCTTTGCCATTAACCCATCGCCGCCTCGTCTTCGCCCTCGCCGTGCACCCCCCTTTCAACCTCCGGAGAACCCCCCATCGCTCTCGTCGTCGCCATCCAAGCCGAGAACAGAGCCCATCGTCGTTTTCCCTGTTTCGTCGCGAAAACAGAGTTACTTCGCGTCGTGTTGGTCGTTGCCGTCGCTTCCCGACCGCACCGCTGCCGTGGTCATCGTAGTCCTTGCCACAGCGCCTCCGTCGTTGCAGTCGACGCCGTCGTCCCGAGCGCTGTCAACTCTCCCGCGCTATCTCTCTCTCTGTTGATGCGAGGAAGGAGGAGGAACACCATTGGTCGACTTCGCTGTTTGCTGTTGTGGACGACGCGATCCGAACTTGCTGTTTGCTGTTTGTGTGGATCCAGTGTGGGGTTTCGATCTGTTGAGTTGCTGTTTTGTGATTCGTTGCACTTGGTGTTTGGTGTTTTGTGCACACCCGATCTCCATTTGCTGTTTGGTGTTCGCCCCGATCTGGTGTGGAGTTTGACCGTGCTTGGCACAAAATAAGTATGCATTTGGGATTGTATCTATATTCTTCAGTTCTTTGTTTGCTATCTGTTAGATACTTATGATCTAAAGATGAAAATGTATCTCGATAAACTCTTTGCTCTATGTTGGTTCTGAACAATTTATTAGTTCAGAATGTTATGATATACTAATATATGATGATTAAAGATTTTTTTATTTAGAATAAACTATGACCTCTGTTAAAAATTTAGAGAACAAAATTTTAAAGAAAATTTGAAGGATTTTTGGTTCAGTTGGCACTCTCAATTGTAAATAGACTCTCAATTTTAAAGGACTTGTTGTTCTATTTTCCAATTAAATTTAAAGAAAATTTAAAGAAAATTTAAAGGAATTTTATAGAAAATTTTGAGGAAATTTAAGAAATTTAAAAGGAAATTTAAAGGATTTTAAAAATTATTTTAAAAGGAAATCATAAGGAATTTAAAAGGAATTTTTAAGAAATGTAATGGAATTTAAAAGAAAATTTTAAGGAAATTTCAAGGGAATTTTAGGAATTTTAAAGAATTTTTTGGGAAACTTTTAGGAATTTTAAAGGATTTTTTATAATTTTTTTAAGGCATGGGGGTAAAAAAATAATTTCACCCTCTAATTGTTAAAAAACTAACGGAATTGGACGCCAGATACATATAGGTCCAATTTTGACAAGTTCAGTGCGTTTAGGGTATTACCGTAACTTCAGGCGTGGTTAGGGTATTAGCACAAACTTTATGTGCCTCTTGATCATTGTCCCTTTCACTATTTGTGTTTTGCAGGGTTACTGTTCTTGTTCTCTATTACAAGGTGTTGCTCTGTAGCAGACACAGTTTGATAGGATTATAGAGGGATTCACTATAAGGTAACGTCAGTTTTAGTTATTTGGACGTTTTACCTTGTAAGTGATGGATGATATCAAACAACATCATTATTTTGTTCTTTTCCATTATTTGAGTCTTCAGTGCTGGAAATTGACCTCGTATACTTGGTCCGTTTTTAATGGCTGCGAGTTTTCAATGATTGTTCATAACAAATTTATCATGAGGGTAGAACAAACTATAATAGAATTGCAATTTTAAGAGTACTCAATTCGGGCATGAAGATTCCTGGAAATAGATGGGCAATTTGGAATTTGCAGTCAATTCAGGTGCATGCCTGATTGTTTTCTGGGAGCATGCATGAATGTTTTGTGTTGGCATTTTCAACTTAACGAATAGAGGTTCATCGCTGCCTAAGCTGTAAGGTTGACTGCAATAAATGTAAAGTTATAATTTTTTTGTGAAAAAGAAAAAGAAAAAAAAAAGATGAATGTCCACAAAATTCATCTTCCTCGGTTATCTTTTCTACTGTAGTCTTTGCTAACCAAGTTTTAGCAGGCACTAGAGATATCGGCATCTAATCTATCCTCCACACCAATTTGTTATTAACTTATTATCGATATTCTTGTTCTTTGATTTTTATGCATGAGAATTAGGGTTTTCAATCTCTTTTCTAAATAAAATGATTAGTAAAAAAGAATGGATGAATGTGAAGGGGCAGAGCTAGGTTTGGGGGAGGGGGGACAAATGAGAATTTTTCCCCAAACTATCCCACTTTTTGAAAGTTTTTTCCAAACTGCCATATTTTTGTTAAAAATTTTCAAAACGCTTACTCACTTTTCGCTTACTCGCTTTTTCAAAAAGTGAGTTTGGGTAAAATCTCATCGTTTTTTTAGAAAGCAAGTTTTAGGCATTGCTTTTGCACTTGCCTACACTCGCTTTCTCAAAAAGCGAGGGGATTTATCCCACACTCGCTTTTTAAAAAAGCGAGTGTCGATTGGATTTTTTTATGCCCCACGCTCGAAATCAGATGAGTAATTGGTTATGCACTTAGTAATTTGGACTTTGTACTAGTTTGTATGTGTTTAATTTTGAAGAAGCGTGCGATTGTTGCGTGTTGAGAATTGGTTATGTATGATTTGACTGAAGAGTATTGTAAGCAAAATTGAAGATGTTCTTTTTTAGCCTACACTCGCTTTTTAAGAAAGCGAGTCTAGTATTTTGCTCCTCGCTTTCTGAGAAAGCAAGTGTTGAGCCTGAATGAGCACCCCTAATACTCGCTTTCTGAGAAAGCGAATTTAGGTGAAATCACCTCGCTTTCTCAGAAAACGACTGTGGAGTAGTTAGTTTTCCAGCGATCAAGCTGATCTTTGAAAATCTATGAACTCCACAGTCGCTTTCTGAGAAAGCGAGGTGGTTTCACCTAAACTCGCATTCTGAAAAAGCGAGTCTAGTTGAAACCACCTCATGTAATACCGCTATTTGGAGCGAACAGTCGACTGGTTGGTATAGCAGTCGACTGGTCGGCTCGAAATTTGAGATTGAGATTGAGATTTGAGAATTTAGTCTCACATGGGAGGTTTGATATGATAATTTGAGTATAAATACTATTAGCCAATGATCAAGAGTCACTAATCCGGTTAACCACCTTTTGAGAGGCAGCCTGTGGTGGGCAGTTGTACTACATAGTATTTATAATTTGTCTGAGTATTGGGGCGGGGCGTTAGAAATGGTATCAGAGCCGACTTTCGACCCCGGGTGTAGGAGAGGCCTACGATCTGCGGTGCTGAGAGTCATTGATCTCCGGGATCGGTGTTGAGTGTGTTATCCGATTTGCGGTGTTGAGAGTGACTGATCTCCGGGATAAGAGACTATACTACATCGGCTAGAAAGGGCGGTCCTACACGAGATGTGTGCCCTGTACTCAGCGAGGACGCTGATCCCTAAGGGGGGGTGTATGTAATACCCCTGTTTGGAGCGAACAGTCGACTGGTTGGTATAGCAGTCGACTGGTCCGCTCAAAATTTGAGATTGAGATTGAGATTTGAGAATTTAGTCCCATATGGGAGGTTTGATATGATAATTTGAGTATATATACTATTAGCCAATAATCAAGAGTCACCAATCCGGTTAACCACCTTTTGAGAGGCAGCCTGTGGTGGGCAGTTGTACTACATAGTATTTATAATTTGTCTGAGTATTGGGGCGGGGCGTTAGAAATGGTATCAGAGCCGACTTTCGACCCCGGGTGTAGGAGAGGCCTACGATCTGCGGTGCTGAGAGTCATTGATCTCCGGGATCGGTGTTGAGTGTGTTATCCGATCTGCGGTGTTGAGAGTCACTGATCTCCGGGATAAGGGACTATACTACATCGGCTAGAAAGGGCGGTCCTACACGAGATGTGTGCCCTGTACTCAGCGAGGACGCTGATCCCTAAGGGGGGGTGTATGTAATACCCCTGTTTGGAGCGAACAGTCGACTGGTTGGTATAGCAGTCGACTGGTCGGCTCGAAATTTGAGATTGAGATTGAGATTTGAGAATTTAGTCCCACATGGGAGGTTTGATATGATAATTTGAGTATAAATACTATTAGCCAATGATCAAGAGTCACCAATCCGGTTAACCACCTTTTGAGAGGCAGCCTGTGGTGGGCAGTTGTACTACATAGTATTTATAATTTGTCTGAGTATTGGGGCGGGGCGTTAGAACTTCTCAGCCATTTGCTTGCCAACAAACTCCAAACCTAGATAATTTGTAGGATTCTTGTCTCCAAAGGCACATTGTCTAAAGAATCTCCAAAATTTCTCTTTGGCTAAACCTTCCAGATGTATCGCTTCTGGAACCTCTTCAACCACCAACATCGCACCAAAGGGTCCATCAAGTTCACTTCGTTCTTCTGATGTGCCCAGAAGTGCTCACACAAATTCAGTATCAGACTTGTTACCAATTCCTTCAGTTCCTACTCACATCCATTATTATTGCCAAAGATTATCATATTTCTGTGCCTTCGCCACCCCCATAAAAGCTATCCGTACTAATTTCTTCATGACCTTACATGGTTTCTTTCCTACGTTGGTGATTAGCATTTCCAAGTCTTTTAAATTCTTCGATGGGGTTGAATTCAACTACCAGAAGATCAATTATATCCCAAAATTTATAGATCTTCTCACTGTGTATGATCAATTCACCTAAACTCGCTTTTTCAAAAAGCGAGTATGGGATAAATCCCCTCGCTTTTTGAGAAAGCGAGTGTAGACAAGTGCAAAAGCAAAGCCTAAGACTTGTTTTCTGGAAAAGCGATGAGATTTTACCCAAACTCTCTTTTTCAAAAAGCGAGTAAGGCGTTTTGGAAATTTTTTTAAAAGGTAGGGCAGTTTGGAAAAAAATTCGACAAATGGCCCCCCAAAGTTTTTCCAAAACACCCCTTTCCAAGTAAAATTTTTATTTGGGACCATCTTTTTTACTTGTTTATATTAAAATTTGGGACCCCAAATAGGAAAATTTTAGATCTAGATCCCTAACTTATTCATTTTGAACTATTATTGAATTAAGTTGTAAGTTAAACCTCTAGTATTTTACAAATTGCAATAAATCGCACTGAATTAATTAAAGTTGAAAGAGTTAATAAGTAAAATGATAAACTTCACTCTTTAGCATTCATTCACTTATTTTCTACTCTCTTAGTAAGTAAATTGGAAGATTGATCTCCCTGTTAGTTCGTGCTCTAACCTCAACGTAAGATCTCTCAATAACCCTTTGTATAAATCAAAATCATAATGGCTAAAAATCTTTTTTTTAACTACAGGCTAAGATCCAAAATTACTCTTACATTTTTAATTTTTCAGCAAGATCAAATTTTATTAATTAACATTTACAAAACTCAATCTCTTGATAATGATTTTTATTGATTAAGCCTAATTACATAGACGTTTTCTTAGTACCTTACCAAATTTAGCAATCGATCAGTTTATAAATATAGAGTTTTGCTATATAATTTTTTATTATGTTTCAATAAATTGAATTTTTCTTATAAAAAAAAATATTTTACTCAACTGCTACTCGAATAGGTGGGACCATTTAGAAATGTCTGGCCCGCCACCGAATGTCCAGAAGAGAAATCCAATCAGCTCACTTAGCCTACCCACTACAGTTGGATTTACTGTCACAATCTGGAGGTTGGCTGTTTATGATTCTCAAAATAAGTGTACCCAGCAGCCCTAAAAAAAAATATATTAAAATGTGGCAGCCTTACAACAATTTCACATGTTCAACAGTGGAGTTCAGCTAGATTCTTCCTCAGTTCCGCGGATTCCTAGTTTTAGAACACAGAATGTGTAAGCTAATTACACTCATGTGGAAACAATTAACAAGTTATATGTGTAAGATGCATTGTAAGCTTATATGTACGAAGGATTGAACTTTGAACCTGGCTGTTAGAGAAAATGGACCTGGGTGTACCAAGTGAACTTTTTGAAACTGATTTACAACAGAAAGAAAGTGAAAAGTGGTTCAAGGCATGGGTTGCACTTTCTTTAAGAAACTATTTGGCCGATTCTGAAAATAAATTATTGATCACCAAACACTTCTCGCGGAATACAACGAGCTTCTGATGTACAGTGCTGACAGGACTCCAATCGCAGCACGTACCAACTTGCACCAGCAATTAGCAAGACAAACAAAAACTGCAGAATATAGATTTTGAGAAAAGATTGAATGATAGATTTTTTTTTTCTTCTTATGTTATTTTTTCTTCCCAAAGATGATCTCTTCTTATAGCTTGCAAGAGCATCTGTAGTCGTTTGCTAAATATGCATAATATGCATATTTGGTCAAAAACAGCGCTGCAGTCGTTGGCCAAATATGCATAATATGCATAATTCGCTAGAGGAGATTGTCATAAATGAGAGAGGAAATGAGAAATATGCATATATGAGATACGAAACTTCCAGTGCCGTCGCACCATTTTTTTTTTTTTTTTTTTAAAAAATTGTCGGACGGCACTTGAAGTGCCGTCGCACAAAAAAAATTATTTTTTTAATGGTCGGACGGCACTTGAAGTGCCGTCCCACCAAAAAAAAATTAATTTCCTAATAAAAAAAACAAAAAAAACAACCTATCCCTCGGACGGCACTTGAAGTGCCGTCCCACCCTGTAGGGGTTTTTTTGCAATTTTTTTCGTAATTTCTAAAAAAATTTTGTAATTTTTTATAATTTTTTTGTAATTTTTTATTTGCACTTCGAGGAAATTTTTTTCCCTCGGACGGCACTTGAAGTGCCGTCACACCTTTTATAAAAAATAGCATTCAACAACTGCAACAAAACGTCACTTTGCTATATTCATTTATCCATTTATGCATATTTTGACCCTCAACGACTGTGGATGCTCTAACCAGAAAGCAATTAATTTGTATGCATTAATCAAAAAATGGCTATATAATGAATATCATTTAAATTTTGAAACTGCTATAACATAAAGTCTCTTTAAGTTTGAAACATTTATATTATTAATAGAAAAAATGTTTTGAATTTTGACAGTTCAAAAAGAAAAGAAAAAAAGTTCTGTTTTTTTTAATAGACCCCTAAGGCCCGGCCCGGTCATAGATATGTATATATATCATGTGGAATGTAGGAATTGAACCCCCAACCTCTTGTGAACTCAAAACTTTAACCGTTGGGCCATGAGACAGTATTGTCAACAAAATGAGTGTTTTGAATGTATACTCAATTCCAACAATCCCATACTTATATATTTAAAACACTAATTTTGAAAGAAGCTGTTTTTCAATAGTATAGAACCATGCATAAGTAAGGTGTCAGAAGACTTGAACCTTACATAGTGGACAATCCCCAAAATGCAAGAATAATGAGTGATCTTAAGTCTTGAACTCATTACCCGTTTTTACATAGTGAAGGAAAACCACACGTGATTCTACCAGGTGCAAGTTCTAAATGCCAGCACATTTCGGCCTTGTGCATATCCCAGTATAGGTGAATGTTTTTAGAGAATCAGTCTCATTCTCATAGAAGCGGCCACACTTCACAAACACCCCGGTGAGTCTATCAAGAGTGCTCTTGTAGCTAGGCACTCCTCTCATTCAGAGATATAGAGCTCATTAAGAGCCAAGCCCATCCGTACTAACGCTACAATATATCATGCACATACACATCAAGATGGACTAATGAGTGGTAAACTCCTAGGTTGCATGATTTCAATCACAGTATCGCTTGTTTTTCCCATTGAACCTATGTCTCGGGATCTCCAGTCGTATAGGTTGGGTTCCCACCAATTGTGATCCTAAATGGGCTTCAGTCCCATCCTTATCAATGTATTCCAAACTTTATCTCGAGACAATCCTTTCGTCAAAGGATCTGCAAGATAACTTTCTGATCTGACAAAATCCACAGTAACAGCACCAGACCAGGGCCGGTCCTAAGTTTTTTAGGGCCTTGCGCAAAAAAATAAATTAGGCCTTTTTTACATATTCCAATACTAATTTTAGTATTAAATTGGTTACGATGTCATGTATATATACTTATATATATTATACGAATTCCATTGAAATATATAAGTAGCGTACATTCTATATCAATCATAATTTTATATAAACTTACGGTGAATAATAACTTACGGTGAATCGGTGATAGAGGAGATGATCAATTCTAGCACTGCTACAGCCAACTGCACAACATAACAGGATAAAATCTTTTATTAGTAAATTAGTAATCAAAATATAACACTTTACTAGCATAACTATTTATGCTTCTTTATCTATTTATGCTTTTTGACAAGATTCAAATACAATTAAAAGTTCAAATAAATTTACATTTTCTTTCATAATCACACAAAAAGATACATAGATCGATATCAATTTCTTTAACCATTTCGAAGTTGTTATAGAAATTGTTATAGAAATGAAATTGATATATCCATAACGTATCATATCACACTATCTTTTTGGGGGGAAAATCATATCACAAATAGGAAAAATTAGCTAATCAGAACCCCCCTGTAGCAACTTTAGAAACTATGAATGATGAGCATGCCCAACAAATATATATCAGCTTAGATAGCGTAAAACTTAATAAAACGCAATTTCACCGTGCCAATCTGTCTATAAACTTCTCATACCTCACCAACATTAGCCCTAAACCAGGAGTATTTTTTTAAGTAAAATTGACAAATCATTCAATATCCAATCCTTAACCTAAACCCGCGACAAATTCATCCATATTACACCACAACTTCCTCATATGCGTTTATTGGAAATTAGACAGGTAATTGAACAGAACAGAACGGCGTACTGGACAAATACAGAGGAGCCAAAGATATGTCTTATTCTAGTAACATGAGGGCTCAGAATTCAGAAATACTAACACACCAACCATGATAAAGCAAATATATTATGCTTAACATCGAGATCATATACCATGATAAAATAAAGACATTATAAACTGATTATACATGGTATGCAAATTAAAATTTCATATACCCTACTTTGAAAAGCCGCAAAACATATCAGATAAAATGAGAAAGGCCAGAAAACAGATCTCAGATTTGTAGTATTGAATGGCATCACTGACCTTTATAGTGCTTATCCTTTTGGCTTTTGGAGAAACAGTTCCAAGCTGAGCTTATTGAGTAGATCAAAACATTTCTAGGAAGATGGAAAGATTATTTTAGGAAGATGAAAAGGTATCTTTTGAGCAGATCAAAAAAAATTTCAGTTGAAGCAAAATATTGGGCATTGTAACTGGGCCAATAGAAAGAATGGAAAAAAAATGGGCCTTCATTTTTACTGAGCCCTGTGCAACCGCACAGGTTGCACAGGCCCAGGGCCGGCCCTGCACCAGACGTGAGGAGCTCTCTCACCGTACTGTACTTGCGACGAATCGCTAATCTCTTACCGTTATAGTAAGCATTTTGTACTTTAGCTATGGCAGCAATATTATCTGAGTGGATTAAGATCGGAGGTATAGGCCTATTCCATGAAGGAATGTAAGACAAGAGGTTCCTCAACCAGCTTGCCTCATCACTAGCCGCAGCTAGAGCAACTAACTCAGACTCCATAGTAGAGTAAGTAAAAATAGTCAGTTTCTTGGACCTCCAAGAAACAGCACCACAAGCGATACTAAAAACGTATCCACTTGTGGCCTTGGAATCATCCGAAAATGAATTCCAATCTGCATCGCTGAATCCCTCAAGGACAGCGGGAAACCTCTCATAACGTAGTCCTAAGTTCATGGTCTTTTTCAAGTACCTCATGACTCTGTCAATAGCATTCCAATGCTCAGAACTAGGACAACTCGTAAATCTACATAATACACATACAGCATATGCAATGTCAGGTCTAGTGCAGTCAGTAGCGTAGCGAAGGCTACCAATAATACTAGCATATTCTTTTTGTCTAACTGCAGCACCAGCCCTAAGGCCCGGTCCGGTCATATATATATATATATATATATATATATATATATATATATATATATCATGTGGAATGCAGGAATTTAACCCCCAACCTCTTGTGAACTCAAAACTTTAACCGTTGGTCCATGAGACAGTATTGTCAACAAAATGAGTGTTTTGAATGTATACTCAATTCCAACACTAGTTCCCTACTAATTAAGCACAAATATTATCTACACCATGCCACATCAATTACATCATTTTGTGTTATGTTTGCATAATCAATTAATGAAGTTATTGAACTATATATAAACGATTTGAATTGGTTTTGCACTGCATATATACATGATTGGTTCGGCTTGTTGAGGTGCAACTAGGTTGGTCAGCTAGCTATGATATGCCGGTTGGCCTTAGCACGATGGAATCATGTCCATACACAAGAATGGAGTCCCATATCGAACAGTTCTAGATCGGGTCTGGGCACGACTCACTCCTACGTTTTAGACTTGGTTCCAATATTCCTACATCTCATTCTCACAATTCCGTTTCGTTGTGGATATTTTATACACCTGATCTGATTCCTAAGATCAAAAGTCACAATCAAGAACTTCACCAACTAATTAGCTTAATTTAAAAGCAATATTACAGCTCTCAGAAACAAAAGAAGTTCTTACTTATTTAAGGAAGCCCTTACAGGAGTAATTCATCTCTCTCTCTCTTCCCCCTCCTCTATTATAAGTAGTAATTATATCTATATTACAATTACTAATGGCAGCAGTTAATGAGTGTTATACCAGCTGCGGTACCGGCACCAGTGGTATGATCAATATTACCTTCGACAATAGTCACCCATCCTCGATCGATCTCTCTGATTACATATCAAATTTGGAAGAAACTTTAGATGACTCAAAATCACCAGATATTCGTAATGATCATCAATTAGTACATGTACCTATCCAAGGAGGAGGACTAGTACTCCCAGCTTCCCCAATCTCTGAAGATGCCAGTAGCAGTATCAGTTGCAGCAGCAGCAGCAGCAAAAGAAACAAGTATTTTGTTTATTTTTTTTAGTTCGATCTGCAATTTTAGAGCAGAGATTCATTGTATTGATGATTGACGGCATAATTAACTAAATTGTTATTATATATATGTGTGTAGGGTTAATACTTATACTGCAAAAAAAGTAGTGCGCAGAGTTGCGTTCAGGACCAAGTCGGCGGTGGAGATCATGGATGATGGATTCAGGTGGAGGAAGTACGGGCAGAAGACTGTCAAGAGCAGCCCAAACCCTAGGTACGTAACATATTTTTGATATTTGATCGATGTTTTCGTTATTGTTAAATCAGATATGCATGCATTTTCTTGATTTTCCAGTCATTACTCGATATTCATTCATACTCTTTTTGGCCTAGCTACTTTAAACCTCGATCGCCAATCTCTAAACCAGCTGGGCATTCTTTTCTTTGGCATCTTGGAGAGCTAAAACACAAAATCAACCGTGGTTCTGTTTTTGTGTTGCTTAATTAATTTATGACACGTCCTCAAATAAGTGAAAGAAAAGAAAAAAGAACAGCAAAGAAGAAGATTAGGATCGATCAGAAGTAATTGAAGTTGTGAATGTACGTAGAGTGAGTTTCAAGTTGAACGAGGTGATGGAATTTTATATACACTTAAGAACATGTATAAAACATTAATAACAACATAAAATATGTTTCTATGAATCTAGATCTTAATTATGTTGTAAAAGTGCTTTAATATAAAATCATACATCATAAAACTATAGATCTTTGCTAAATCAAAAGAAAAAGAACATTAAAAGCGAAAGCACTAACCTGAAGCCATTGAGGAAAATTACGCAGAGGGTTTGGATCTTCCTATATGATACGCACCTCTATGAGAGGCCGTCTCTCTATTCTTCTGTTGATGGGATTACAAATGGAATAAGAAGATACGTATATACAGGGGACCATAACCCTAATTGATAATTGTTGATTTCCAATTTTGCCCATCACAAAATGAAAATTTTACTTTACGGTATCTACACGTGTTATATCACATTTTAAATTATATGTTTTTAACCCATTACTTAATCTTGATTAGATCACTTTAATTTGGGTTAGGCTTTAGAATATCAATTATATATTTAGTCACATATGTGAGCCCACATAGATTATTTTTCAACAATCTCCCACTTGGGCCACATATGTTACTCCTTATAAATGTACATACTTTATGAGCTCAAAATTTTGCTATCATAACTAAAAGCATATCCAAACAATCTCGTCCATTAATCATGTAAATATAGGTTCAAAGCAATTTTCGTTACATTTATCATAACTAAATTCATCAATGGTCACATATATCAACATAATCAAACCACATAGATCAAGTGTGAATGTGTAGCATGGAAATTTTATGCAACGTGATCTATACACATGCCTAGTTCCAAGTGGTCCTCTTCAAAACTTAAGTGAGGTCAAAATCAAAACATGACAAAAGAGTGAGAAAACTGAATTCTTTATTTCTGATCAGAAAATAACCAAATGTATAAATGTCTCACACAAACATAATGCAAATAAAATATAAACTCCCACTAAATTATGATATTCTCAAATAATACAACACCCATATGAGCAGTATGCTCATAAAAGACCTTGGGTGGTAATCCCTTTGTGAGCGGATCCGCTATCATGGAGTTTGTCCCAATGTGCTCTATGGATATCTGTCCACTTTGCACTCTTTCTTTCACAACTAGGAACTTTATGTCAATATGTTTCGACTTTGTCGAACTCCTGTTGTTGTTGGAATACATCACTGCTGACTTATTGTCACAAATTAACTTGAGTGGTCTTTCTATATTCTCCAAAATGCGCAGTCCAATAACAAAATTCCGTAGCCATATTTCATGATTCAATGCCTCATAGCATCCTACATACTCTGCTGCCATAGTGGAAGAAGCTATAAGTGTCTGTTTGACACTTTTCCAGGATATAGCTCCTTCAGCTAACAGGTAAATATAACCTGATGTAGATTTTTTTGCTATCTTGGCACCCTAGCGAAATCAGAATCAGAATAACTTACGACCTCCAAATGATCTGATTTCCTATATGTGAGCATGTAGTTTTTTGTTCTCTGAAGATACCTCATGACCCTCTTGGCTGCTATCTAATGGTCCATACCAGGTTGGCTCAAATACCTGCTTAACATCCCAATAATGTACGCAATATCCGGACGCGTACATACTTTAGCATACATTAGACTCCCAACAGCTGATGCATAGGGATCTTTTTGCATTTTCTGAATTTCAAGGTTACTTTTAGGGCATTAATTGAGACTAAATTTGTCTCCTTTAGCAACAGGGGTATCCCCTGGTCTACAATCTTGCATGCCAAACCTTTTGCGTACTTTATCGATGTATCCCTTTTGTGATAATCCAAGAGTACCTCGAGAACGATCTCGGTGTATCTGAATTCCTAATACAAAAGAGGCATCCCCAAGATCCTTCATCTCAAAGTGCTTGGACAGAAACCTTTTAGTTTCGTGCAATAAATCTATATCATTAGTGGCAAGCAATATGTCATCGACATATAGAACTAGGAATATATGCTTACTCCCCATGAACTACATTCAGCTCAAAACCAAATGAGATAATTACTTGATGAAACTTGTGGTACCATTGACGAGAAGCTTGCTTGAGTCCATAGATGGATTTTGTCAATTTGCAAACCATATTCTTTGGATCTCCCGACACAAAGTTTTTTGGTTGCACCATATAAATTGTCTCATCAATTTTGCCATTGAGAAATGCTGTCTTGACATCCATCTGATGTAGCTCAAGATCAAGATGATCAACAATTGCCATAATTGTCCTAAACGAGTCTTTCGATGAAACTGGAGAGAAAGTCTTTGTAAAATCAATGCCTTCTTTCTGAGTATAGCCTTTAGCTACAAGACGTGCCTTATACCTCTTCACATTACTATTTGCATCCCTCTTGGTCTTAAATATCCATTTACAACCAATTGGTTTTGCACCTTCTGGTAATGGGACAAGTTCCCAAACTTTGTTGTCTTGCATAAAATTATACTCCTCATTCATGGCATTCATCCACTTTTGAGAGTTACAACCTTTCATGGCCTAATAAAATGTGATTGGATCATATTCCATCATTCCATTGTCATCCTCATGTTCTTGGAGAAATACAATATAATCATCCGGAATAGCATTCCTCCTTTCTCTCGTGGATCTCCTTAATGGCACTGGTTCTTGAGGTTGTTGAGTTTGTTCTTCTGGAACAATTACCTCATTTTGAATGAGGGGGGTTGTTCAACATTGTCTTGTTGAGGTTCCAGATTCACTTCTTGATCAATAATAGGTGTGGGAACCTGAATATTGTCAAAAGTGATAGTAGGAATTGAGTTTGTAATTAAATCCAATTCCTCCTCAAAAGCAATGTCCCTAACCTTATTTCTTCCCCAAACTCAACTTCCTCAAAAAATGTTGCAGTTTGTCTCAAAAATATTTCTAAATGTGAGATCATAAAACTTATAGCCCCTAGATCGTTCAGAATAACCAATAAAGTAGCTGCTCACTATTTTGGAGTCCAATTTCTTTTCATGTGGCCGGTAAGACCTTGCCTCAGCTGGAAATCCCCAAATATGAAAGTGTTTTAGACTAGGCTTTCGACCTGTCCAAAGCTCATAGGGTATTTTTGCAGCTGCTTTAGTTGGTACTCTATTGAGAATGTAAGCTGCCGTCTTTAATGCTTCTCCCCAGAGGGACTCAGGTATGGTGGAATGAGCAATCATACTCCTTACCATATCCTTAAGAGTCATTTTCTAATCCTTGAAATTTGTCCCATTAAGCATGAAAATAGAATTGATGTTAGCAGTTATTGAGGCAGCAGATGATAAACTAGCTGAATATAGAACAAAAACAAACAAAATAAGCTCACATGAGAATCCATATAAAATAATAAATTCAAATAATGGTTAATCTCATCTCAAGATACTAGGCACAACGTTAATATCAAGTCTTTGGACAGTAACATTAACTGTAAGCGGTGCTCTTATTGTAGTAATCAAATATTGACAATAAATCATGCCAAATAATAAGTCATTCTTTGGACTGACTTATTGTTCACATGGAATATCTTATAATTGTCACATATTTATTACCACAGATGTGTATGAAATTCGGCCAAATATCAACTTACTTTTGGGTCAGTTAATAAACGCATGAATTACAAACACACAATCATCTTGATATTTTAAATAAATTAATCTACACAAAAGAGGTCACTTTGGCAACATTTTGTTTCAATTAATATATTCAAATATTAGACATTCATAAGAAAATCCAAAACAAAAATTTGAATTTTAATTGTTTCCCAAAATTTTATCTATTCCTTAATTTTTTTTGTAATTTTACTTTATTTTAGATAGATAATGTTAAGATAATATCTATTTTAAAAAGATAACAAAACCATAACAAAAAATGTGATATATATCTGTCTGAAATAATAACAAAATCATAACAGAACTAAATCTATCTACTAAAATCTTTTCACTTAACAGAAGACAAATAAATCCCACTCCCGGAGACCTATTCTTGTAAACTGCAATAGTCAAAGCCAAAGCCAGCAACCCCATGGGGGGCTCACGCCATGTGGCAACTGCAGAAGCATCTGCTTCTTCCCGCTGCTCACATCAGCACAGGGTGTGCTGAAGCCAAAACACACAACCCCATCATCTCAACTGGGCCCCACCGGGTCAAATAATTCCACACAACTACCTCCATGCAAATCATTATGGGCCAATCCTGATTAATTATCCATATCTAAAGCCAAATCTAAACAATTCATATCGAGTAATAGAGAAGGACGAATTTGTGTACTATTGAACTAAAAAACCCTCAATTATGTACACTATAGTTATGATCCCTATTACTTGAACATCACAGTATTAACAAGGAAGATTTAATGAACTTGACCAACTCACAACAACTATACCTTATTATGACTTGAATGGATGACAAAAAACATGAAGTAGTGGGTTAACAACTATATAGTCTATCGGCCTAATAATTTCATCAACTAAAACAATGTAGTTGTCAACTGTTGCACATATATTTATTGAGTAATCACCCTACGAAGTAAATGATAACAATAAAAGGCATAAAACAGTTCAATGCTTGCAGTGTGAAGAATATTACGGTAAACGCCATGAATAAATCTGATCTAATCAACATCTAGAATATCAAAACCACACCTTTAAAATCCAAAACCATAACAAGTTCCATTCCAGATCTGACATTTTTGTTTTTTTTTTTGTTTTGTTTTTGTTTTTTATAAAGAATTTAATTCCAGATCTAAACAAAATTAACTCAATTACTTCATCAATTGAATTTCTTAAAAAGGAAGATCAAATACCAAGAAAACAAAAAAAGATCAAAAGAAACCCTAAATTTCTTAAATTTCTTAAACAAGAAACCCTAAATTTCTTTAAATAAGAAACCCTAAATTTCTTCAATTAATTCAGCAAAGATGGCTCTGATACCAATTGATGGAATTTTATATACACTTAAGAACATGCATAAAACATTAATAACAACCTAAAACATGTTTCTATGAATCTAGATCTTAATCATGTTGCAAAGTGCTTTAATATAAAATCCTAAATCTTGAAACTATAGATCTTTGCTAAATCAAAAGAAGAAAAACATTAAAAGCGGAAGCACTAACCTGAAGCCATTGATGGAAATTGCGCAGAGGGTTTAGATCTTCCTATATGATACGCACTTCTATGAGAGGTCATCTCTCTATTCTTCTGTTGATGAGATTACAGATGGAATGAGAAGATACGTATATATAGGGGACCATAACCCTAATTGATAATTGTTGATTTTCGATTTTGCCAATCACAAAATGAGAAGTTTACTTTACGGTCTCTACACGTATTATATCGCACTTTAAATTATACTAGTAATTTACACGTACGATGCACGTCTTAATAAATATAGTTTTTTTAAAGTAAAAATTCGGACGTAGTCTAGGTATGAACCAAGATCTCCTTTATAATAGTTATGCACGTGTGTTGCACGCATTGATAGATTGACAAATGACACTAAGGCCTTCTCCCATTATAATATTGGTTATCTATATAGGGGTGTTTGTTAGTTTTTAAAAATAGTGGGGGTATATGCTAGTTTTCACATTTTGAATGGGGGGCATTTGCTAAAATATCCGCTTTTTAGGGGCTGCACGTGCATCACACGGGTATGTTTGGTGAATTTAGTTTGGTCGTATATTGCACGGGTTTGCTCAGTTACAAAATTAGGGTTTGTTTGTTTACAACCCCAACTCTCTCATTAAAATAGTAGAGATGTTTTTAACCCATTACTTAATCTTGATTAGATCACTTTAATTGGGGTTAGACTTTAGAATAGCAATTATACATTTAGTCACATATGTGAGTCCACATAGATTATTTTCCAAAACAAGGTTCCTCTTATGAAGTCTACTTACAATTTGCTGGTTAATTTGAGCATACATATTGTACACTATCTATCATTACATTCATGTAATCATGTCTACATGTTAGTATATATCTTTACTCTAAATTAAATTAGCTAGCTTTCCATACCTGTAATCTTGGCACATATATACTGATGCATTCAACAAATGATTTAATCATATTGAACGCATGCATGCATGCAGGAACTATTATCGGTGCTCTACAGAGGGATGTTCAGTAAAGAAGCGAGTAGAAAGAGACCAACATGAAGCGAGCTATGTCATAACAACCTACGAAGGAGTTCACAACCACACCAGCCCTGACGTTGTCTACCATGCAACGCAAGACGCTCTTTCTGGTCGTTTTGTTGTCTCCGGGGCTTCCATCATGTGAATACTAAATCCAAGTTAAAAACCTCAGCTCCATGTTTATTACCGGTACTTAATTTTTACTATCTAATATAATGGATTGTCAAAAGACAGCAGTAGTATATTTTTTTATTGGGAAAAAGGAGTATGAGCAACTTGCTCATTTAGTAAATAAGCAATTGATGATGTGGCATATATGTGATTGAAATTTTTTTAAAAGGGTTAGTTGTCCAATGTATCACATGCATGCCACATAATCAATTGCTCATTTATTAAATGAGCAAGTTGCTCATATCCCTTTAACCCTTTTTTATTAGATGAGGAAGAATTTGTATGACAAGCGGTACTTGTACTACTTTTCTTTTTAATTTTCTTAGAATGTACTCAATTTTCTTCTTACTTGGTTGTGATTTGGAAAGGGTGGCTACAAAATGACATATATATTTTTTTATATGCCACATTTCGAAACTATCTGCATAAAGAGGACAGTTGTTAAAGTATTTGTGCTCGTGGATTCAACAACTAAACTCACCCCGCCGTTCCCAACATCAAGTTTAGTTATTTCACGCTCGCCGTTGGAACACGGTGAGTGTATTTTTTTATTTTTTTTGTGGAGAAAATCGACGTTCCCAACGGCGAGTTTAGTTCACAATTTTCAATGAAGTTTTGCCGTTCTCAGCGGCAAAAACATTTACACTAGACTTGCTGTTGGGAATAGTGAGTTTAGTTTTTTTTAAAGACTCGCCATTTCCAATGGCGATGACATTTACACCAGACTCACTGTTGGGAATAGCGGCCTCTTCATAGCGACCTCCCACACTTGTCAGCTTAACACGACTTGGTGTAACTGAGGTCACTATTGTCAATAGCGGCCTTGTATAACCAAGGTCGCTATTCCCAATAGCGACCACAGGTTGTCCCAATCGCTTTTAGTCCCACTTGGGAATAGCGACCTCAGTTAGATAAGGCCGTTATTGACAATAACGACCTCAATTATACCAAGTGGTTTGCAATTATACAATACCCTCTATAATCTACCATGTGTGAGAGTACAATGTGTTGGTTGCTGATGCGGTTTGTTTTTGGTCGCAGTGTGGATGCACCAGGTGTGAGTTCGGACTCAATTTGTAATGAGGGAAGAGTGCGGCACGGGACGACGAGCGGGAGGCTCGCTTCGGTGCTTGAGGATCGGCTCGGATTGCCTCGCCTCGAGTACCTGCAGACGGTCCTGAAACACCGGGATTTATCCCGGCGGCGGACCCTCCGACGATCTAGTCAGTCTCTGTGAGAGAGTAGCAATAACTAGGAAAATTTGAGTGGCAAAAGATTGATTACCTGAAAAGGTGGGTGAGGGTCTGGTATTTATAGAGAACTCCAACCGGGTTTGGGTCCGCTTGGGGGCCGGGTCTGAACCCGAAAGCCCATGGGCCTGACGTGGCAGAAGGCCCAGGGGGTTTAGGGCTGACGTGGTAGTACCAAGAGTGGTATAGGGCTGACGTGGCAAAGCCCTTGGTGGTATTTGGAGCTGACATGGCGGATCATGGGGCTCCTGTGCTCCTGGGAGAATCTGGTGGCCTAGGTTGTGCCAGGTCATCTTCATTCTTTACCAGGCTGGGTGGACGGCCCGGGGGGCTGTCGTGGATCGGAGGCCGAGGGCCATCGAGACTCGTCAGATACGAGGAGGCCAGGTTTGTGGGGGTGAACTTGAGGTTCGGCGCCGACCCTGTAGTGGCTCGAAGCCGAGCCAGATTGTTGTTTTTCCCATTTTTGAGTGAGAGCTGTACTGGGCCCTGGTTGGGCCCCAAGCCATTTTTACCCTACCACACAAGCCCCCCACTCCTGCGGGGATGCGGGAGCTAGCCGTGGAGGAGTGTTTATGGTTGTAGAAATGGGATGGCGAATCCCTGGGCCTTCATGAGGGGGTTGCCCTGATGTTAGAGCGAACCTCGAGCTGGCGAGGGTTTATGGGCCGGCAAGGGTGATGGCGAGCCGTTGATACTTCCTGAGAATATTATCCTGGTGCTAGACCGGACCTCGAGCTTTCGAGGGATTATGGGTCGGCAAGGGTGGTGGCGAGCCGTTGAGTCTTCCGGAGAAGATTACCCTGGTGCCAGACCGAACCTCGAGCTTTCGAGGGATTATGGGTCGGCAAGGGTGATGGCGAGCCGTTGAGTCTTCCTAAGAAGATTACCCTGGTGCTAGACCGAACCTCGAGCTTTCGAGGGATTATGGGTCAGCAAGGGTGATGGCGAGCCGTTGAGTCTTCCTGAGAAGACTGCCCTGGTGCGAGACCGGACCTCGAGCTGGCGAGGGATTATGGGTCGGCAAGGGTGATGGCGAGTCGTTGAGCCTTCCTGAGAAGACTACCCTGGTGCTAGACCGAACCTCGAGCTTTCGAGGGATTATGGGTCGGCAATGGTGATGGCGAGCCGTGGTGCCTTAGGAGGTTTGAGCGGGGTGGCCCGCCGTCTTTGCGGAGCATTGAAGGTGCTCCGGGATCTGTGCGATGTTCCAATTTCCTAGGGGCATTAATGGCGCCGCCTAATAAATGCATGTGGCGCATGGGCTTCCGTCGATTGGCTTTCCCAATGTCATAATGGCCGGTCTATGGGGGAGGCTATAAGTACCCCTCCCCCCACAGCGGGTTTGATCACAGCAAGGGTGGTCCATTGGCCATCAGAGGTGTCTGCTTCGGCGGACGTCTGTCTCTTGCAAAATTTTAACCCTGGTAGTGTCGGAGAGGTGGTTACTCTGCCGCCCGGATCTTCTCTTGGATCTGATGGCTCTGATACGGTAGCCAGATCCAGGGGAGATCAGGGCAAGAGGGGTAACGACCGAAATCCGGACCGGTAGAGAAGGAGCCTCGGATTGGTGGTGGCTTTGCCATCTGGATCCTTTTTCGGGTCAGACGACCCTGACACGGTTGTTTGGCCCGAGAGAGATCCAGACGGGAGGGGCATCAACCGTATTCCGGACCTGGGGCTGAAGAGCCTCGGACAGATGGGTCGTTTCCGATTGGAGGTGGGCCGATCTGTTTTCCGATAGGGTTCCAGGCGATGGTGGCTTCTGTCCCACCCTCGAATAGTTCGGGGTTTCGGCTGCCGCGGCCGTAAGCCCCGGGCTGCTCGCGGGTGAGAGGGGAGCCGACCGAGCCCTGGAGCCCGGGGCGTCCGTCGAAGGACGGCGCCTTAAATCTTAAGTAAAATGTTTTCTCCGCCGAACACTTCATCCGAACCAACCCCTGTGTCTGGCTGCCAATCTGGCACTGGGTGACGTCAGCAGCGCACGTTTCGCGGACGTGGCGCGATTTTCCAGGCGGCAGTTACACGTCAATCGGTGAACAGTAATTGCGGAAATCGAGGAGTCATTTTCATCCTCTATAAATGTCTCCCCCTCTCCCCCTATCGCCCACTTCTTTCTCGCTTCTTTCTTTTTCAAAAAATCTTCCAACACTTCAGCGCTCGTCCCTACAGTTTGCTGCAGCAGGCTCGTTCTTCCGAAGCGACCCCAGGTTAGTTGGTAAGTCTGTTTAGTTTAGGCACAGATGGACAGGGTTTAGTTTGACTTGTCAGCGTCGACTTCTGGGGGGGAAGTGAAGCCCGCCTCCAAATCGACTTCGTGGGAGGAGCCCGTGCTTGAGGGGGAATCTGTTCATAATGTGGAGCCCTCCGATTCGATTTCGTGGGAGGAGCCGGTAGGCGAGGAGGTGCCGGTGTATAATGTGAGGCCGTTGCGATCTCGGAAGCCTTTTGTGGTGGAGAGTAGCGAATCTGAGGAGGGGAGCGATAGTTCAGACGAAGTCCAGATTCTAGGGTTGGCTTCCGAAGAGGAGGGTGGCCCCGAAGGGGGTGAAGCCGAAGGGGCTCAGATAGGAGGTCAGGGTGTGGGCTCGAGTTCCATGCCGACCGGTCTGGGGCAATTATCCACCCCCTCGCCGGAACGAGCCAAGAAGAAGAGGGCTCCGAAGAAGAAGGGGTCGAGGACCGGTGGCTCGAGCCAGGCTCCTGTTTATCGTAACTTGATGACAGGGTCGCCCGTACAACCTAAGCCGTTCCGTCGGTACCCCGACGATCTTTCCGATAAGGAGCTGTTTGGGGTCCAGCCGTCGTCGCTGAGCCGGAAGAGGGTGAAGATGGACACACTTCCGACCGTTCTGGAGGCAGGTAACTTGGAGGCTTTGCAGCTGGCGTACCACATAGGGTCCAGCTACGAGCTCATGTTGCCGAACTCTACCCTTCGACCGACCGATCCCCTGCCTGGTTGGTATTGCGTCTTCCCTGTGGACGCCTTCATTTCCGGATTGAGACTGCCAGTCCACCCGTTTGTTCGCGAGGTGTTGAACTGTGCATCCTTGGCGCCGATGCAGTACGGGCCGAACTCCTGGAAGCAGATCATCTGCTTCGTGCTGATGTGCGAGGAGCAGAAGGTACCCCTTCGGCTGAATGTGTTCCGAGCGATGTTGATGATCAGCTCGGCGGCTGAGGGTGTCTACTACATTTCGCCCCGGAGTAAGGGGAAGGTCGTCCACAGTCACCAGACTCCATCAACGATTGGAAGAAAAAATATCTGGTGATCCGGAGTGAGGAGCCCTGGGACATTCCCACTCGATGGAACCACTCCAAGCCGAGCTACAAAACGCCGAGGTCGAGGGACCTGACGGCCGAGGAGTGGGGGTTTGTTGAGCGCCTCCGTCTGTCGCATAGTATCAATTGGACGAAGGTGACGGAGGGTCATCTGGCGAGCGTCGGACTGAGCCCGACCGTTCTGTGTATGTAGTTGTTTCTTTTCTTTTGACTTTGTTGTTCCTCCGTGCTCATTGTCCTTACTAGATCTTCTTGCAGATATGGATCCTGAATCAATCAAGGCAAAGAGGCTCGCCATGAAGAAGGAGAAGGCCGAGAAGAAGGGGGAGGCGATGAAGACGAGGGGGTCGTCCCAGGTGGTCTCCGAGGCCCCTGTTCCGTCGAGGGCCAAAAGGACTCGCTCGGAGACGGTCAAGGACGTGGCTGTTCAGGGCGGCCCGGACCAGGGCAAGGTCACCGATCTTGATAAGGGGAAGGGCCCTCTGGTGGATCCGGAGATAGAGGAGAGGCTTCGGCGACCGTGGGTGCCGAGTTGGTCGATCCGCGAGGGAGACTGCCTGACCCGAGGGCGGCAGGCCGTCGAGGTGGCGAGTAAGCTGGCGACCCCCCGGGATCGTTCGGAGATGAAGGCCGAGACCCTGGAGGAGGCGTATACTCGCCTTGTACAGGCTAATGTGCTGGTAAGTCTGCCGACCTCTCTTGCCTTGTAATTACGTTGTAGAGGAGGCTTCCTTAGTTGTGCTTGGTGCCTGCAGGCGACTGTGCAGGGGGCCCACGTGAGGGGCCTTTATGAGGCGGCCTTGAAGCGGGAGCGCGACCGGGCTGACAAGGCCGTGCAGGAGACGAAGGAGATGAAGATAGAGCTCGAAGGCTCTCATAAGAGGGAGCAGGAGATGAAGACAGCCTTCGACAAGGAGAAGGAGGAATGGGCGAAGAAGAAGGCGGATCAGAAGAAGGAGTTCGCCAAGGAGAGGGAAGAGCTGACGGAGACGGGTCAGCTCCTGGTAATCAAGGCTCAGGACGAGTGTTATGCGAAGGCTCTCAGCCACGTGAGGCACTTCTACCCGACCCTCGACCTCTCCAACTTCGATTATGACATGGAGATCGAGGGGACACCGAAGACCCCCAATGAAGAAGGGCCCGTTGATGACCCGGCTGCCGACCTCCCTGTAAAACCGGCTGATGTTGAGGTGGGAAAACAAGTTGTATAGTTTTGTCTTTCTTTTTCCCTCTCTCGATTGTATTTGCCTTCCGCGGACTGGCCACCGCATTTTTTGTAAGAAGCAACTCAATTTATAAAAAAGGATTTTTGACTGGCCAAGTGTTTTGACCTCGGATATTTCCGAACCTCCTTGCTTATGTGTTTTGAGTTGGCTGGTTCTCTTGTAGGTTGCGGCTCCCCTTCCCGAGGTGGACCCCCGTCGTTCCGACGTGGCGTGGCTCCGGAGCAAAGTTGAGGCCCTGGAGGCCACGTTGGTTCACTACCGAAAGGGGGCTCGTGACACTGATGCGGCCTTTATCTATTATCGGAATAAGTCTGAAGCCTTAAGTGAGGAGGCGAGCCGGCTGAGGAGGGCGATGGTGGATCGGGACCTCGGCAGTGTCGGTCTTGGACATGCCATGTCGAGTGCCTCGGTGCAGAGGCCCTCTTCTGAGAGGTTACTTCGCGATGTCATTGTGGAGAAGGAGATGGAGATACACCGTTACAAGACGATGCTGGGTGTCTCGACATCTTCCTCAGTGGGTCGGCGAGCGGAGGGGGTTTCCTCTGCGCTGCTACTGTTGGAGCGTATGCGACCAGTTGATGCCCAGAGCTCTGTGGCTGGTGTGTCGACCGTGGCTGAGCCTAAGGACCATCATGACGAGGAGAGGGCTCCTAGTCGCTCGGTCGGAGTGGCCCCGCCCTTCGTCGGATCTGAGGGGCCCTAAGATGGCGGCTTCCTCCAGTTTGAGATGAGTGGAGTGGTCCTGTAACGGTCTTTGTTTGTTTTCTCAGAACCAAATAAAAGAGTATGAATAAAGAATTCTTTTCCTTCTTTGCTCTGGTTAGTAGTGTAGTGAATGGTGGCGGTGGCGAGGTTCGGCTCCGTCGATCTGTGAGGGATCGACGCGGGGCCTTAGGAAGAGTCCCTGGTCTGAAGCCGGGTCGGACCTACCGAGACGTTGGGGACGATACCAGAGTGAGAACTCAGGTGCCGATCCCATGGTCCGGTGTTAGGTCGGAGCTGCCGAGGCATTTGGAGTTTGACAAAAAGAGATTTCTTTCATACAAGATAGGGAGGGTCGCTGAAGCGGCCCTTTACACATGAAAGCTTACAAAAGATTTTATCTACATTAGCCAAGCTAGAACCTTATGTTCGCTCTTCCAGGAACTTCATTAGGTGCTCGGCATTCCAGGGTCGGCTAATGGGCCGGCCGTCCATATCTGCCAGTCGGTATGTACCAGGGCGTACAACCTCGACTACACGGTATGGGCCTTCCCAGTTGGGAGCCAATTTTCTCTTCTTGGTTGGATCAGAGACGGATAGTTTTCGTAACACGAGGTCCCCCGCCTTGATGTTTGTGGGGTGGACCTTCTTGTTGTAAAACTTCTCGATCCGTTGTTGGTAGATGCTTCTTCGGATTGAGGATTTCTCTCTGACTTCGGCGACGAGGTCCAGGTTGGCCCTTAAGCCAGATGAGTTGTCAGCTTCGTCGAAGGCCATGATACGGGAAGAAGGCAGGCTAACCTCAACGGGGATGACTGCTTCCGTCCCGTAGGTCAAGGTGAACGGCGTCTCTCTCGTGGGGATCCTCTTGGTGGTTCAGTGTGCCCATAGCACGCTAGGCAGTTCCTCGACCCACAGCCCTTTGGGGGAACTGTCGAGGCGCTTTTTGAGGCCGTCGAGGATTTGCCTGTTTGCGTTCTCCGCTTGGCCGTTGGACTGAGGGTGGCAAATAGCGGAGAAACGCTGCTGGATGCCGATGTCCGCGCAGAAGGTTTGGAAGTTCTGACCTTGGAATTGGGTTCCGTTGTCTGTGACGAGGACCCGAGGGATTCCGAACCGGCAAATGATGTTCTTCCAAAAGAACTGTTGTACTTGGCGCTCGGTGATGCTGGACAGAGGCTCGGCTTCGAGCCACTTGGTGAAGTAGTCGATGGCGACTATTAAGAATTTCTTTTGCCCTACCTCTACGGGGAAGGGGCCCACAAGGTCCATGCCCCACATGGCGAATGGGGTAGGACTAGCCAGGGATCGGAGATTAGCTTGAGGAAGTCTCTTGATAGGGGAGAACCTTTGGCACGGACCGCATCTTTTGACTAGGTCTTGCGAGTCTTGGAGCATGGTCGGCCAATAGTACCGCTGATTCAGGGCCTTCCGAGCGAGCGTCCTGCTCCCCATGTGGCATCCGCTGATCCCCTCATGAAGATCTTTCAGCGCGTAGCTAGCCTTGTCGCTGGTAAGACAGCGGAGGTACGGCTTGCCGTCGGCCAAGGTGTATGAGCGTTTGAAGAGGATGTCATCAATCATGACGAACCTTTCAGCTCGGACCCTGACTCGTCTGGCTTCGGCTCGGTCTTCTGGAAGCTCGGCATTGATTAAGAATTTCCGGATGGGAGTGGTCCAGTCATCTAGACTGGCGCCGTTTCGGACACACATTGCCTCCTGGTCTTGATCGTTGATACTTGGCTTTAGGAGGATTTCTATGAGTACCGTTTGGTCGAGACCCTCGAAGGAGGAAGTGTAGCGCCCCGAATTTCTAATATGAGAGCTTAGAAAATACGTGGCACATTCCCAGTGATCCACTTCAATATAACAATAAACACCACCAAACACCACTAGAATTTTCAATATTTATTACAACAAATCTTTACATATCACAGCGAAAGACTAAACAACTCAAAATTAACTCAAAAGTCTTTACAACTCAACACTGAACACTAAATAGTCCGTTTATCCAAAAGCTACTAACTCAAGCATCCATTCTCCAACTCTAGGCAATAACCTGCAACAAGTGAGGCTAGAGTTGAACCCTAACCCCCAAACTAAAGGGGTCAGCCATAAATGGTGTGAGTGGCATAAAAATCAAATAACAACATAAAAAGTGAGTCCAACAAGTAATAACCAAAATACCAAATAGAACAACAGGTGATACCAAAACCAAAAGTCAAGTGTGGGAAAGCAGGAAATCCAAATGCAGAAAAGTGAGTCAAGAAAACATGATGACTAAATGCTGACAACGATGACTACTAAGAGAAGAAGATAAACTATGATAATTTGCCCATGGTTGATCATTCAGGAGATAGATCCCACATCTCAGGTATTTCCCTGGATAATTCAGGAGATCTTCCCACATCTAAACACAGTCTCATCATCACAAGAATACCACAAGAGCGTCGCCTCGACCTTGATAATTCAGGAGTTCAATCCCACATCTCAAGATAATTACTTGGATAATTCAGGAGATATACCTCACATCTCAGGTTAACTACCTGGATAATTCAGGAGATAAATTCCACATCTCAAGTTAACTACTTGGATAATTCAGAAGATTGAGTCTCACATCTAAAGTCTTACTGAGGTGCATAACTCATGTTCCCATTCGTCATGACACTACTAATGCCTGTCCTTATAAATTTGGGTTCTGAACAAAAATCTCCTAGAGTAGTGTACCCTACCAGACTAAAAATATGATTGACTGAAAATTCGCCTCAATGGGCCTCAACAAATAACTCAACAAATATCTCAACACCGGTATACTAGGGTCACGTACCTCTAGAGACTCAAAAACAAATATCTGAACAAAATCCCACTAACTGAGTGGCTCAACTGAATATCTCAAAATCATATTCTTAAAGAATATCTCACAATCAAATACTGAACAAATATCTCAAAATCAAATACTGAACAAATATCAAAAACTGAACAAAGATCTCAAATCAAACGCACAGATCCCTCAATGCCAGTCGACTCATGCTCAGGTAAGTCGACTGTCCAGAGGACGATTCTCCAGAATTTCACAAAAATAATCTAAGGCAATATCAGTCGACTAGGGAAAGTCATCAGTCGACTGCCCCGAGACAAAT
Source organism: Hemerocallis citrina (assembly GCA_017893485.1). Lineage (NCBI taxonomy): Eukaryota > Viridiplantae > Streptophyta > Magnoliopsida > Asparagales > Asphodelaceae > Hemerocallis > Hemerocallis citrina. The sequence continues at coordinate 32,282,772 of CM030361.1, read as the reverse complement.
CACAATAATTCTCAAAAATATAGTCTAAATATTTAAGTCGACTGAAAGGTTCATAGGTCGACTGTCCAGAAAGGACTAAACAAATATACAATCAGCAGACCAGTCGACTGACACAGTCTAAGTCGACTGTCCCGAACAATTCTCAAGAGACTGAAAATAATCAGTAGCGTCGTACCAGTCGACTGTACGGTAGGCCAGTCGACTGTCGGCCTACAGTTATCAAAACTAGGTCTGAATACAAGAAATCAATCTGAAGCTTTCTAAAGAATCATGGTTCATTATTTATCAAACAATAGTTCATACACAAGCCAAAGATAACTCTCAAATAATCTCCAATACGATTTGCATTACTCATCAATCAATTCCTCAAATCTCAATTTCTCAAGATCTAAACCACAAATCTTCCATTAGGGTTTCTCAACAAATTTCTTCCTCAACTCTTAATCAAATTCTGAATTAAAAAATCATAAGATCTAGATGTCTATCACCTGATCACAAACTATTCAATTCTCAATCATGCTTTCCAACAATACGATTCCATAGATCAATATTTCCTCAATAAATCTTGATAATTTCTCACCATGGTCCAATATCAATAAGAGTTCTCATAATCCATATTAAAATAAAAGATCTACATCACGCATACAATGAGACAAACAAAACAACATCATATCGATCTCAAACAAAGTGCAACAAAGTATCTCACGTCATTCATCAATCAAACAACAAAACAAACAAGCAAAACAAAAACAAACCACTCACATTGATTTGAAGAAATCCACAAAAGCTTTTCTCCTTGCTAGATCCAAAAGTCTCTTCTTGCTCCTCAAACAAATCTCAAAAATCTGAATATTCTCTCAATGACGGCTGGGAATAAAAATCCCTTATATATGCCGGATGATTATTAGGGTTTTACCACACTTTGCAAAACAATCCTTTCAAGAACACAACTTTCATATATATCCATTATTCTTGTAAATTCAATAAAACTCCTTTAAATTAGGATCTAATAGAAAATATACTTTTAAACTTCAGCCAATACTGCTCAAAACGTTCAGAATACCGGTTTTGCATTTCAACCCTTGAAAAAGCCAATTTTGCAAATAAGTCATTCTTTTCTCAAAAATTGCAAATAGTATCAATTAATTTCAGAAAAATCTGGAAAAATACTAAATAAATCCCAAATAATAAATAATGATTTTTCATAAAGAAATCTTAATTTTCCGAACTTCTAAAAAGTCATTTGCACGTATTTTGCACGTGTACAAAAGATAAATTTCTTAGAAAATATTAATCAAATCTCCAAAAATCATTTTAATTCATTTTCAAATAATTAAAATAATATTTGAAAATATGGGGTTCTACAGGAAGAGGCGAGTTTTGACAACGCGTCTGCTTGAGCGTTCTGCTCCCTAGGGACTCGAATGACCGCGGAGTAGCAGAAGGACGCCAGGAGACGTCGGACTACTACCAAATACCTCACCATGCGTTCATCGCGAGCTTCGTATTCTCCGGTGATCTGATTGACCACGAGCTGAGAATCGCTGAAGGCCCGGATTTGCTTGGCTCCGGCTCGATGTGCTAGGGTCAAACCGGCGATCATTGCCTCGTATTCCGCCTCGTTGTTAGAGGCCGGAAAGTTGAGGCGGAGGGAGTATTGAAGTAAGAATTGGTCGGGGCCACGAAGGATGATGCCAGCCCCACTCCCTGTTTCGCATGATGATCCATCGACAAAGACTTCTCAGGTCGGATCCGAGGCCTCGGTGCAGGGCTGCTCGGAGACGGTGCACTCAGTGATGAACTCGGCGAGGGCCTGGCCTTTGATGGCCGTCCTCGGCTGGTAGCTGATGTTGAACTGACTCAGCTCAATCGACCACTTGACTAAGCGGCCGAAATTTTCGGGCTTGTGAAGGACAGTCTTCAGTGGCTGGTCGGTCAGTACTTGGACGGAGTGGGCCTGGAAGTAAGGACGAAGCTTCCGGGCTGCCATGACCAAGGCATAGGCCACCTTCTCTATCTTTGCGTACCTCGTCTCGGCGGGGAGCAGAACTTTGCTCACATAGTACAATGGCCTCTGGACCCCATCTTCCTCTCGGATGAGGACGGCGCTGAGGGCGCTATCCGAGGCGGACAGGTAGAGCCATAGTGGTTCGCCTGGCTCGGGCTTGCTGAGGAGAGGGGGGTTGGCTAGGTACTGCTTCAGCTGTTCGAAGGCCTCTTGTTGATGGGTACCCCACTCGAAGCCCCCCTTTCCGCGTAGAGCCTTGAAGAAGGGGAGAGACTTCTCCCCTGACTTGGAGAGGAAACGGCCGATTGCAGCCAACCGGCCCGTGAGCCTCTGAACCTCTTTGACATTCCGGGGTGGGGCCATGTCAATAATGGCTTGAATTTTCTAGGGGTTCGCCTCGATGCCGCGCTGGCTGACGATGAACCCCAGGAACTTCCCAGTGGATACGCCGAAGGCACATTTAGCTGGGTTGAGCCTCATATTGTGATGTCGGAGGACTCCGAAGGCTTCCTCCAGGTCGGCGACGTGGTCCGGCCCGGCCCGGCTCTTGACGAGCATGTCGTCGACATAGACTTCCACGTTGCGGCCGATCAGGTCTTTGAAGATTCTGTTGACGAGCCGTTGGTATGTGGCTCCGGCGTTTTTTAGCCCGAAGGGCATAACGCGGTAGCAGAAGAGACCCTGGTCGGTGACGAACGAGGTCTTGGAGATGTCCGGTGGAAACATCCAGATCTGATTGTACCCTGAGAATGCATCCATGAAGGACAGTAGCTCATGCCCCGAGGTTGCGTCGATCAAGGCGTCGATGCGGGGGAGGGGGAAAGGATCTTTTGGACATGCTTTATTTAAGTCCGTGAAGTCGATACAGATCCGCCAGCCCCCGGTTGCCTTCTTCACCATGACGACATTAGCCAACCACTCGGGGTAGCTGACTTCCTGAATAAATCGAGCCGACAAGAGCTTGTCGACCTCTGCCTTCACAATTTGCTGCCTCTCCGGTGCGACTTTGCGTCTCTTTTGGACGACCGGCTTAGAGTCTGGGATGACGCTCAGCCGATGCATAATCAAGTCTTCGGAGATCCCGGGCATGTCGGAGGGCTTCCAGGCAAAGAGATCAACGTTGCGGCTGATGCAGGCGATTATGCCTGGCTTCAAGTCCTCGGGGAGCGAGCGGCTCACCCGGAACCACTTTGATTCATCCTCGGCGCCGAACGGGACTTCCTCCAGCTCATCGACAGGCTCTGGGGCGGGACCGTCCTTCTCGGGTTCGAGCTCAACGACGTCGAGGGGGAACACACCTCCTCCGACGGTGGTCATGTAACATGACCGTGCTGCTTCCTGGCTACCTCGGACTATGCCGACCCCTTGCGGGGTGGGAAATTTAAGCTTCAGATGGTATGTCGAAGGTACCGCTTGAAGGGAGCATAGTCCGGGTCGGCCGAGTATGGCGTTGTAAGCTGCTTTGACGTTTACCACCATGAAGTCCATGGACTCGGTCCTCTTGACAGGAGCCGATCCCGCGGTGATGTCGAGAGTAACAATCCCTTCTATCACGACAGGGACGCCAGAAAACCCATGCAAGGTGTACCCAGCTGGCTTGAGTTTGCCTCTGGGTAGTTTGAGATTCTCGAAGGCCTTAAGGAAGAGAATATTTACCGAGCTGCCGTTGTCGACGAGAATTCGTCGAACTTCACAATTAGCCATGTGGAGGCTAATGATGAGGGCGTCGCAATGAGGGAGGCGAACGCCTTCGAGGTCCTCTCCGGAGAAGGAGACAGGCACCGGTTGCAACTTGGGCGAGGGGTTGTCTTGGACAGCATTCACCTCTCAGATGAAGGCTTTTCGGGAAGTACTTGACTCTCCCCCCATTGGCCCCCCGTGGACACAGTGCAAGATGAATGGCGTATCCGCGGCTCCCTCGGGTTCGGGATCCCGACCCTGGATGCGGTTCGGAGGCGAAGGCCTCCGGTTCCTAGCATCTCGCCGATCCCGTGGGCCTTCTCTGGTGAATTCTCGGAGGTATCCTCGTGAGATGAGGTCCTCAATTTCGTCTTTCAGGGCCCGGCATTGGTCGGTTTCGTGCCCATGATCTCTGTGGAAACGGCAGTAGAAGCGCTGGTCTCGCTTCTTGTTGTTGTTTGATCGGGGAGGTAGTCGGACAATGCCTTTGTCTTCGATTTCTAGGAGGATGGCAGACACGTTGTGTGTCAAGGGAGTGTACCTTTCGAAGCGAGGGACCGGGGGTGCCCTCTTCGCGCCGATCCCTTCCTTTGCTGTTTTCTTGGCAGGCTCGGCATCATCGACCCTGCGCTTGCCCTTCCCCACGACTTTCTTTGCTGCCCTCTGGGTTCAGAGCTTCCTCAGCTCGTATATACTTCTCGACCCGGTTGAGAAGGTCAGGGAAGTCCAGAGGTGACCTCTTTGCCAAGGAGACCTTTAGCTGGTTGTGGCGGACATTGTGCCGGAAAGCTGCCGAGGCGACCCCTGCGTCGAGGGCAGAGACGGATCTGACCTCGGTTGTGAACCTCTTGACGAAGTTACGGAGCAACTCCCCCTCCCTCTGACTGAGGTTGAGCAGGGAAGCGCTCGTCCTTTCGCTCTTCCGGCTTGTGATGAAGTGGGCCAGGAAGCTGGCTTCCAACTGGTCGAACGAGAAGATCGAGCCAGGGGAGAGTTTGGAGAACCAATCCCTGGCCGGACCCCGGAGGGTGGCCGGGAAGGCTCGGCACAGCAGGGGATCCGAAGCGCTGTGAATCATCATGAGGGTTTTGAAGCCCTCCATGTGATCAGCTGGATCACCCTCGCCGTTGTAAGTCTCGAACTGCGGAGGTCGGAAGTTCCGGGGGATCTCCGCTTCTATGATGTTGACGGAAAATGGAGGTCGAGAAGGCCTCCGTCCTTGGACTAGGTTGGGATTCCTATCGCCGATGCGCTCGAGTCGATTCTCCATCTCTAGGAGACGTCGGAGCACCTCGTCTGCGCGCTCAGGAGGGGGGGTCGGCGCACGAGCGCGACTCATCCCTTCGCTCATTTGAAGGGGTCGGCTATAGGTCGCGGACCTCGGCGCTCCATAGAGGGCCTCCAAGATTTCCTCTCTGAAGCTTCTGAACTCGCCCCTGGTGACCCCGCCGTGGTCGGAAGGGTCGGGTCGGGGCGCAGGAATTCGGCCGATGCGGCTGAGTGCCGGCGGCCTTTCCCTTTGTGCGGGCCTGGAGTGGTTCGAGATCGAGTTGGAAGCGGTCCCTCCCCTAGCCTGGCTAGCCCTTCTATTCACGATGACCCGACGAAGGTCGGGTTCGGCGACGTGTGAAGCGCTTCGCTGGGGTCCGGGGTTTCCACCCGGATTATTGGATGCTTGCCCTCCGTGGAGGGCCCCCTCGGGAGGAGGCCCGTCTGGTCGGGCGGAACGGGCTGATCTTCGGGCTCGGGGAGCCATGGGAGATTGGGTCGAGGGAGAGCGTCGGTGGCGAGGCTCGGACTCACATCCGTACCGGATAAAGTTCCCACAGACGGTGCCAACCTGATGCGGTTTGTTTTTGGTCGCAGTGTGGATGCACCAGGTGTGAGTTCGGACTCAATTTGTAATGAGGGAAGAGTGCGGCACGGGACGACGAGCGGGAGGCTCGCTTCGGCGCTTGAGGATCGGCTCGGATCGCCTCGCCTCGAGTACCTGCAGACGGTCCTGAAACACCGGGGTTTATCCCGGCGGCGGACCCTCCGACGATCTAGTCAGTCTCTGTGAGAGAGTAGCAATAACTAGGAAAATTTGAGTGGCAAAAGATTGATTACCTGAAAAGGTGGGTGAGGGTCTGGTATTTATAGGGAACTCCAACCGGGTTTGGATCCGCTTGGGGGCCGGGTCTGAACCCGAAAGCCCATGGGCCTGACGTGGCAGAAGGCCCAGGGGGTTTAGGGCTGACGTGGCAGTACCAAGAGTGGTATAGGGCTGACGTGGCAAAGTCCTTGGTGGTATTTAGAGCTGGCATGGCGGATCATGGGGCTCCTGTGCTCCTGGGAGAATCTGGTGGCCTAGGTTGTGCCAGGTCATCTTCATTCTTTACCAGGCTGGGTGGACGGCCCGGGGGGCTGTCGTGGATCGGAGGCCGAGGGCCATCGAGACTCGTCGGATACGAGGAGGCCAGGTTTGTGGGGGTGAACTTGAGGTTCGGCGCCGACCCTGTAGTGGCTCGAAGCCGAGCCAGATTGTTGTTTTTCCCATTTTTGAGTGAGAGCTGTACTGGGCCCTGGTTGGGCCCCAAGCCATTTTTACCCTACCACAGTTGCTATAAAGAGGCCGCTATTACCAATACCGGACGATGCTGACGTGGCACTAGGTAGCCAAAAATGCTAATAGTTTGGGAAGTGACCTCTCGCCAATAGTTTCAAAAAGTGGCCTAGTACCGCAAATCATTCTAAGAAGGATTCAGATCGGTTCTATTTTGAGGGGACTCAGACCTAGATCCGAACCGACAATATGTCTTATTTTAAGACCCGAATTCAGATCGAGACCTGTATAGATCGGGTCGGTTCCGATACAATGTTGGATTCGGGTATCGGGCAATTATGACAATGCTAATGAAAACCTAGACCCAAATCCGACCCGCTACCCTCCCTCATTTCCTGATAGGCCTCTTCTCTTTGATTGGACAAAACTAAACAAACCTCCATCAACCTCCTTCATGCCGCATTTCTTCAAGGAAAAAAAAAAACCCTGAAAAATGGCATCAACCGCATTCTCAATCGCCACCTTCTCCCCTTCAAAACCCCACCTCCTCAAAGTCCGTGCCATGGCCCCACAAAAGAAAGTCAACCGCTACGACCCCACCTGGTCCAAGCAATGGTTCGGCGCCGGCCTCTTCGCCGAAGCCAGCGAACCCGTCACCGTAGACGTCATCAAAAAGGTCGAGAAGCGCAAACTCTTATCCACCGTCGAAAAGGCCGGCCTCTTGTCCAAAGCCGAGAGCCTCGGCTTCACTCTCTCATCCATCGAGAAGCTCGGACTCTTCTCCAAAGCCGAAGAGCTAGGCCTTCTCAGTCTGGTCGAGACAGCGGCCGCGTTTTCGCCGCCCATTTTAGCCTCGATATCGTTGCCGCTGTTTGTGGCGGCGATTGGGGTTGTGGTGGTTGTACCGGACGATTCGGCGGCGCTGGTAGCGGCTCAGGCGGCGGTGGCAGCGGTGTTGGGGGCTGGGGCGGCGGGGTTGTTTGTCGGGTCGATTGTTTTGGGGGGTTTGCAGGAGGCGGATTGAAGTCTGAGAGGTATTTGATGAAATGCAATGTAGATAATGTTTATTATATTGGGGAATTGGATTCTTGATTTGGTTATATATATGTTGTCTGTGAGTTATGGTGATACAATGCAGATTTTTGTGTGGCAATGTTGGATTGTTTGTCAGATAGTGATGAAAGGTTCATCTGATGCAGTTTTTTTGGTACTGTTACTGCTCTGTTGTCGTGAGTCAGTATTGAGTAGATTAGTAGGCAGTGGAGTGTGGTTGAGTTCGAGGTTGCGCATTTTGTACAAATTTGGATTTGGTGAGCTTGTTTAGGGTGAAGTGTAAATATAGGTAGTGGCGTATTGCGATGAAATTTGACTGCGGTTTGAGTAGGTTGTCGATGGTAGTATAGTCTATTGATGGAAGTTTCTATGGGTGTTTGATATAGTCAAGGTTGCAATATTGTCATGGATGGCGGAACTTGCGGGTGATGGGTAGTATCCATTGAGGTCATATAGGAAGCGAAGCATTTGGTAGGGTACATTTGGTGTAGTGAGTTGAGCAGGATATCGAGCAAATCTCAGTAAGAAACTACTGCTTCATTTCAAAACTCAATTACTTTATCTAGCACAGCAATTAGTTAGATATTATTACCATTTGAAAGTAAATTCGACTAGCTAAAAATCCAAATGATATGAGATGTACAATTTCTTGTTGATACAAACTGATTTGATGATACAAGTGAAATGTTACAATTCCTTTGCACAGCGGAGGAATATAGACTCTTATTTCTATTCTTTGTTTGCCGTTATTGTTCTTGATAATGTGCTCAAAACTATTCTCTTCTCCACAAGTAAAATGGATTTTTCCTTCCATGTCCAGTGTTAAGAGAAGTGCTAGGCTCGATCAAGGGAAAGGAATTAGAGATATGCCCTACAACGAGGAGGGAGGCCAGGAAACTAGGTCACTAGTATCTAAATTGGATTTTGGTATGCGATATGGGTAAAAATAGAACAAAATTGGGACAGTCCAAATCAGGCACAGATCTTAAAGCTCTCGGGGGTAAACGGTAATTTCAGCACATACAGGCCCGATGGGATGAGCTGGGCCGTTTTCAGGCCTATCGATCCAATCCAACATGTAATAGGACTGTTACAACAACCCTAACGCAAAGAAGTTCAGATCCATCGAACCCAGTTTAAACTCCCTAGAAATATTTCTAAGGGGTAACTGATTCTATCATTTCATACACAAGAGAGAGTTTGAAAACTGTATCTCTTCATCAAGAGAGGAGTCCAGACTCAATCTCTTCATATAGATGGCATAACCGACTCTATCCAACCACCGGGAAGTAGAGATAGATGAATATCTGGAAACCGGCCTCCCTCGGCGACTATATATATACCTTGAGACCTCCTTAGAAACAAGGTAACTGACAACTCCGCTCTCAAAATCCATAATATCTTCGAGTTTCTGACTTAGGCGTCGGAGGGTTTGTCGTCGGGGCCATCCCGGTGTTTCAGACTTGTTTGCAGGTCCAGATGAGCGATCTCAGCAATTGGTCAAAGTCGACGAATAGCGAATGTTCGATCTTTACTGATTTATTCATAAGAATTCACTTTTCAGAAATAAGAACGCAGAAATAAGAACACAGAAATAAGAACAGTATGTTTTAGTGTATGTCGGGAATCAGAAATCCACTGCAAAAAACTACATCTTGGAGTAGAAGAAAGTAGCAGAGATTAGAGATTCCTCCAATTCATTGTACTCTATTTGATCAGACCATAACTCTATCGAGACCAGATGCCAAGTTCTCAGAGGATTCAAACTTGCGATCTTTTGAGAGGAGGAAGTAATTTACCATCCACCAAGTTAGAATCTATAGCTTCACCAAGAGAGTTTCCTCTGTGCAGAAGGCAGACATAAAATACAATGAACATGGTCATCACTGCCGTACTCCAGACAAAATCTTTGATAGCTGAAGGCATTATTGAGGCCACATGATATGTAACCATCGCAGTTAGAAAGAATCACCGACAAAAAACACACTGCCACCTTCAAATGCTTCCTTCGCACAGAGATCAATGGTAGCTTCTCAAGCTTACTGAAACACAGGATAAGGAGCATGAGAGCTAAATGCGAGATGACTGCAAAAGCTAACGCAGCTTGTTTCCTGATGGATTGATAACTCTCTAGCACCAAGTTGAATGTGAGGAAGGCTAGCAAGAGAGATAGAGGTGATGGGTGTGATTCCTTCACTTCGAGTTTGCAAACACCCGCAGAATTGGCCTCCTTATCCATACCTGTAAAATGGTGGAAAATACGAACAAACTTGGGAGAAAGAAGGTGAGGAATACGGGCTGTTTATATAGAAGGATCTTGAGATACCAAGTTTTCTAATGTTCATAGGAGACTTTCGGTAGGAATTTTAGGAACAATTCTTGTAAACTTCCCTGCTTGGTAGTCTATTAGAAACTCTACAATGATTGGATTAGTTATCTTTCAAGTGAAGATAAAGATTTGCAAAATTCGGTTAGCAAAACTATACCTCCACCAATAAATAAATTTAGTTATTAGTGTTGAAGAAATAGATTTGAGAAAAATTAAATTGGAGTGAGTTTAGATAACTATGGGTTTCTCAACTCTTTAGCTAAGAAAAGTTGAGAACTTGAGATAACTACAAGCTATCTTTACTCCAAAATGTGCCAAGAGTATGAGCAAAATTAGTTATATCTTGTTAAAGAACATTAAAATTTAACATTGACTTCAAAAATCTCAAGTTCGATATATTCCAAGTGCAATCCTCATGCTGAGGAACTCAGCTATTCTGCACAAACAAATCACAAATGCCTTACTCTGTAAGTAACTTCCATCAGTTATATATTCTAATAATCCATGAGAAAATTGTGCCACTATAAGTTCATTCTAGCCCCTCTCGATATCTTGCATAAAGAAGACAAATTCACACCAGAAATAATTGTGATGTGAGAGTACAAATTAAGATTTTTCCTTGCTGTCCAAATCCACTACATCTCGATCGATCTACTCAATTACAATCTTTACATTACCAGTTTCGGTACGGTCAGTAATCTCCCCGGCTACTTCCGACGTATCAGGATGCAGAAAGCAAACGTAAAAAGTGGAACAAATACCCAGTCCAGCCGAGCTCCACAGAATCACTTTGACAGCAAGAGGCGTAACATATGTAACCCGATAAGTGAACATTAGAGCGAGGATAGTAGGGAGCAGCCACAGTAACACCTTCAGTTTCTTCCTTCTTTCAGGGGTTGCTTCCTCCCATTGATTGATCACCCAGTGGAAGAGGATGAGGACCGAGTATGAGAAGATGATGAAGGCGATCTCCAACGGCCTGTTGATCGACCGATAAATCCCTTCAACGAAAGTGACTGCGATGAATACATAGATAAGTAGTAACTGGCATGAGTGAAGAACCCGATAGTCGTGTCTAACCCTGTCTTTGCTCGTCGAATCTGATGGTTTAATTTCCATGAAGATGTATGCAGTGTAAAATGAACTGATCGAACTTGTGCAGAATGAACTGATCCAGTTTTAGTTGTTGGCTCTTTATATATACAGAAAGAAGGAAAGTGCATAAGAAAGTCTCAAAGGAGAATCAGATATGATTTTCAAAGGAAAAAATAGAAAACGAGTAATTGTGGAATCAAGTTGGGCAGCTACTAACAAGTCAGTCAGGAATTGTGGAAGGTAGGTAGGTGCACGGAAATTTCATAGAGGCTTCTCAGGTATGGGTTTCTTTTTTACTCTCACATGGTCTTTCAAGTTTCTGTTCAGAAGCAAGTGTCATTGTCATTTGCTAAGTCTCTTTAGAGCATCCACAGCCGTCAGTAAAATTTTCATTTTATACATAAAAAATCATTGTAACCGATACAGTCTTCTGCTGTTCTCTATTCTGCCATAAAATGACATTTTTGCTACAGTAGAAAGGTAAACATAGTAGTGGGGATTGCATTATGCATATTTTGCCGGACGAAGCATCATGTTTCGTCTAGATTATTTAAATATATTTTTAAATAATCGGAAAAAAGTTTAAAAACAAAGAAAAAACTCAAAAAAGAAAATAAATGGCTGGACGAAACAAGATGACCATTCGTCCAAGCCATTCTGACAGGGGTCCATTCCCTTTATTATTATTTTTGTTGCAAATGATCATCATTGGTTACTGGGTGCAATTTAAAGGGGAAAAATTGCAAATTTTGCCAAAAAAAAAACACACCCTTAAAACCCGAGCGAAACATCAGGTTATTTTGCAAAAAACTAAATAATTGGACATAACATCATGTTTCGTCCTGTTTATTTTAATAATAAATTTATGTTTCTGCTTATTTTAAGTCATTTTTTAAAAAAATCTCCCGCACGAAACATCATGTTTCGTCTGTTTCATTTTAAACGTAATCATGCATTTTTTTAGCTTTTTGACAACTGCAGCATTCTTACGAATTGTTAAGGTATCTGCAAATTTTATCTCACCGGGCAAACCTAGTTAATATATAAATGGAGTAGGTTCACTTTACGCAGCTAAGGTCATGTTTAAAATATAATAAAATAAAAAAGTTTGTGTTCAGAAGTGCTATTATATTTGTTCATTTATCTATATAATAAAACACAAAGAAAGCAATCAAGTGGCTCTCCTTCAATCCCCCAAAAATTAAAGGTCCAGATCTAACCTCACAAAACACATTTTCCCCCCAAAAGTTTTCCTCCCAAACTCATATTCAACCCCCCCCCCCCCCCCCCCCAACAACTCATTTATTTATTTTAGGCTAAATTTAAAAAAAGTACACAAAGTTTTGGGTCAGTTTATAAAAAGTACACAAAAGTTTTTTCTTTTTTATAAAAGGACACAATGTTAAAATAAAGTTCACTGGGTTAGTTTGGGTTAGGGGTAAGGTTAGGGTTAGGGTTGGGTTAGGGTAGGGTTTAAAAAAACCACTTTCATCTTTCATTTGTGTTTAAAAAAACCACATTCATCTTTTATTTGTGTTTAAAAAAACATCACCTAACTAATCATATGTTTAAATAAACCCCCCCGAACTAACCCTAACCCTAACTAACCCAGTGGACTTTATTTAAACATTGTGTCCTTTTTATAAAAAAAAAAAGTTGTGTACTTTTTTTAAACTGGCCCAAAATTGTGTACTTTTTTTAAATTTAGCCTTTATTTTATTATCTATATATATATATATGGAAACATGAACTTTTATACCCCAATTTATAATTATTTTTCACCATATACTAATGGAAACATAAACTTTTATTTACAACTAATTATTGTCATACTATTCAAATTTCAGCTACATAATTATTGATTTATTGTTACAATGCTTTTCATATGTTGTATCGTTCTGAAGACGTGCCTATGCCACGAGCAAATCTAGTCATTCAATAAAATGTGAGACGCTTTTTTTTTTAATAATTGATTAAAATTCATTACACCTTTCTTTTAATAATTATTAAAATCGGTTACACATTTATGACTTATTTAAACTAGTAATATGTACACGTGCGATGCACGCTCTAATTCTTTTTTTTTAAAGTAAAAACTACGATTGTTAAAAAATTAAAAAAAAAGAATGATAAAGTACATGCACGTACATGATTACAGCTCTTACAGAACTGCAATCGTCATCATTATCATATTGTTTTGAGAAACAACTCAGACACTACGATGAAACAACTCAGACACTATGATGGTGACAATTGGCCATTTAAAATCCCATGTTCCAATGCATAGATTCAGCATATAATCTCTATCCCTTATTTCAAGTGTAGTTAAGCATTAGATACATACATCACCCGGAACTAAAGCAACAAAGTCCTTGTTTAGATAGGTAAAGGGAATAACTCGGTCTTCCATAATTGAATATCTAACCATATTTTTTGGGGAAAACATTGGCATCATCGAGTTGAAATCTGACTCCAGCATAAATACATGCAATTGGGACAAAGAGGTGTCACCACACCGCCAAGGTGAATGAAACCAGTTGAAATATGGTTAAAGGTTGCTATAATGATGAAACAATTTGGGGTGTGTTCGGAAATGATGTTAAGTTATGATGATAATCCAAATTTTGGGGTGTTATCTCACATAGCTTCTGTTACCATAACCCTGGGTTGTTCGGGGCGCTTTCAAAAATATTGAGACTTCTCTAAACTCCATTCAAACCTAAGTTATCTTGGCTATTAGCCACTAAACACTTTGTTGAGAGATAGCTAAAGTTTTTAAATTGGACGTAGAGGTATGAAAACCAAAGTTAGCATACATACACTTCCGCTTAAAAAAACTATGGAAGTCATAAATCTTCCAGATTTCTTGTCATCTCACCAAGCTCTTCACTTCCCTCCATTCATCCACATCATTCACCGTAATTTGAAATCAACTTTTTTCGCATTGGCATTCCATCAAACACCTTATCTCCCTCTCTCTATGGACAGAACTCCGAACAAATTTTTACATTGGCATTCTATCAAACACCTTGACCTCACAAAAATGCAAACCACTTCAACATCAATTTTCGCACTGATATTTAATCAAAGTCATTGACTTCATAATCAAACCACCATGAATATTAGACATTATACGAAAATGCATCAAAATACGTGCTAAAAAATCATACTAAGAAGAACCTTTCAAAGGGAACTAAAAGTAAGAGGGAAGAATGGTTCAGAGTTTGCTTACTGTGAATCAAGAATTTCCAAAAATCTTCTCACGGGGAGGCATGGCAGCAGCATGGTGGGGAGGCCCGGGGGGGGGGGGGGGGGGGGGGGGGGGGGGGAGGCGTGGCAGAGGCGACGAAGCTGTGGGAAGAGATAGGTTCTTCGGTGCAAGAAACCAGAAGAAGAAGAGTGAGGAAAAGGAATAGATGAAGAGGTGTGAGGGAGAAGGAGAGGAAGAGGAATATACGTGTTTGAATGTTTTGATTTTGGTGACACGTGTGGTGCACGTGTATATTTGGTGGATTTAGTTTGGCCGTCTATTGCATGGGTTTGCTCAGTTACAAAATTAAGGTTTGTTTGTTTACAACCCCAACTCTCCCATTAAAATAGTAGACATATATATTTTTCGTTTCTTACACACTCGTCCTCCCTCAATACTTCGTCACTTCCACACCCAAGCCCTTCTTCTCTCACTCTCAATTTTGGCGCTGCTAGGTTTTCAAAGCAAGAAACGAAATGTAGGCGGCGATTCGCCGATTCGATCTCGAGAAAGAGACGGAGCTCCGAATCGAAGTGGGCCCCAATTCGCCTTTCGCAGCCCGTGCCGTCGCCGGCACCGTGATGCAGCCTTGGGCTTGTTCTTGGCCATGGTTGTATGTGGAGAAGTGGGCTGAGTCTAATGGAGGATTTAGGGAAAGAAAGATTCAAGAAGATGAGAAGAATTGAACTGAAATCACATACATGAACAGCTGATCTGTTCTTGGTTATTTATAAGCAGCATTTACGCGCAAAGCACGTAAATGGACAGTCCGTCGGGTTAGTTACAACAAGGGTCTCACCTTGATCCAACAGCTACGACCTAATCTTTACAAATCTGATGGTTCAGAACCATCCATACCCCCTTCGTTTACAACTTTGCATTTAAATCCCTACTTACATTTATTACACTATGGCTGATACTCATCCAATATCAGATACATCCATTTCCCCTGCTCATCCCTGACCTTCAACTCTTCGATGTAGCTTCATTCTCTTTACTACCCATTGCCAACACCTGCTCTGTCTGGTCTGTATCACACCGCCGAGTTCTTCGGCGCCGAGCTCCCTCCGCAGACCTGGACCCCCATTCCCTCTCACCACAACAACGCCCTAACTAGTTTCCCTTTAATTTTAATTATTGTTTTGATTATTTTGGTTTCTTAATTATTCGCAAAACCCTAACTAGGTTTCTTGATTTCTTGATTTTAGATCTTTACATGGGAAGGCGCCACTATTGAAGTGGATGGAGTTAGCGAGATCGAGTACGTTGCTGACGAGGTAAGGAGTTTCTTGATTTGGTCATTTTGGTGGAAATTCTAAAGGAGTGGATGGTTTTCCTGATTTGAATTGGTTGTTTTTTATCTGTTCAGACGCCGATGGTGAGCAATGTGAATGTGCACACGGGATTCTTGATGCGAGAAGGATTCGAGTTGCGAAGACTGGTGGTGGTGGTGGTGGTGATAATGATTCGTCGCAGGTATACATTTCTTGGAAACTCTATGCATTAGGTTTTATGTGTTACTACTGCGTTGAAAGAGAAAGAAAATGCACCCATAGTAGATTAGTGTGCTAAATGAAACTTAAGTGAGGATTGTTTCAGAGTAATTTTTTGTGTTTTGCTCGTTTCTAGTCTTATGCATTTTATTTATGTTATTGATTTGAATCATCAGACTCAGGGCCTGTTTTGGGAACAAATCTAGGATAGCTGAAGTTAATATTTTGGTGGAGATACAAGTATGCTAACTTTGGTTGTTATATTTCTACCTCCAACTTAAAATGTAACTGGGTTCTTTTCTAACTAAGTGTTTGGTAGCCTGATGTCAAGATCACTATAGTTATCTCAACTTTCCGGGTGAGATAACTGAGCTATCTCAACTCCAAAATGGGTCTCAAACAGCCCAAAGTTATGATAGTTGAAGATAGGTGAGACAACTCCACAGAACTCTTTTTTTTTTTTTTTTTTTGATTAAAAGATGACCGAGGTCATCGCTTCATTAAAAAGTTCTTAACGAAACAGGAATATTAAAAAGTTCTTAACGAAACAGGAATATGAAATACATAGAGCTCGCAGGCTAACATCTCCCAAACGTCTAATCCGAGCTAACATCCCGAACATCAAACAAAATACAAAATACATGAAATTAACAAAGCATCTAATGCATCCCGCCTACATCTGGAATCTACTACCAAAAGATAGCCTTCTCCCTGCTAGCAGGCTACTCTGTCCCCTCTCCTGAACACATCTTCTTCCTGGATCTGTTTAGGCCTGTCCATTCATAACGGCAAAATTCAATTTTATGCAATAACGAGGAAAGAGAATGACGGACGCTATTGAAACAAAAATCGTTGCGGTCTAGCCATAGTTCCACAACACGGACGCCACAACTATTTCCCACTGTATTCTAACCTCTTTTGTATTCATGATGTTTCTAAGAACCCCCCAAACCTCAACACTAGACCCCGGGCAGTGTAATACGCCGAACGAAATACCCACTTCCCCCCAGACCCATCTAGCTCTATGACACCTGAATAAAATATAATTTGTATCTTCTTCTTCGGACATACATGTACCGCATAACGCACTTTCCACAATACCCTGCTTTCTCAAATTAACCCTGGATAGAATAGCATCGTTCTCCACCAGCCAACGGAAAGCTTTCACCCTAGAAGGAACGCTGATACCCCAAATCACCTCCGTAGTCTTGTTTCTAATACCACCATCATTAAGCCTTTTGTAACATGAGGAAACTGTGAACTTTCCATTGCCCTCCAACGCCCACCATCTCTCGTCCTCCGACTGTTGGGTGTAATTCCCTTCTATCCGAATGAAGTTATTTACCATTTGTAATTGGACGATCGCCTCCTGTTCCAGTGTATCCTTGACCTCTAATCTCAATTTGGAGTTCTTCCAAACGTCATAGACCAACGAGTCTTTGTTCAGAGCTGCTTCTGCCACTGCTGGGAAAAGGCCCATAAGCGAATTAGTACCACACCACTTGTCTTTCCAGAATCTTGTCTTCCTGCCATCTTTTATTCTACAAAGAGTATTGTTGTGGTAAAGCTCCCCCATTCTGTAAACCCCCTTCCAAAAGAAAGATTTCCTACTATGGATGCTCTTTCCCCCAAATCTGAATTTCTTCCTTGTCCGGTAATTAGTCAGAGACTTGCACCACCAATTATTACGCTGTATTTCCATCTTCCACCACCATTTACTAAGTAACGCCCTGTTCATGTCTCTGAGATTAATTATGCCCAACCCTCCGAACTCCTTCCTTTTGCAAATCCTCCCCTAGCTAACGAGAGGTATCCCTTTCCCCCCCTCGTTGGTACCTTTCCATAGAAATCTCCTTCTAAATCTGTCTATCTTGTGGATTACCCATACCGGTAATTCGAAAACAGACATAAGGTAAATGGGGATACTATTGATAACTGCGTTCAGCAATGTGATCCTCCCTCCCAACGTCAGGAATTGCCCTTTCCACCCTGCTAGTCTTTTCTCGATCCTATCGATAAGTGCTTGCCAATCTTCCTTAGTAAGCCTCCCTGGCCTGATTGGGATCCCAAGATACGTAAGCGGGAATTCTCCCCTATTGCATCCTAACATCTGTTGGATCATATGGATTGGAATGGAGCAGCGTTCGCTCAATTTGATTATGCAGCTCTTGTTGAAATTGACCTTCATTCCAGACCAAGCCTCAAAGCACTTCAAAACCGCTCCCACCGCTATGATATCTTCCTTAGACGACGTCCCAAACAATAGCGTATCATCCGCATATTGCAGAATAGAAATCTGCTCGAACACACCCCTGATGTCAATTCCAAAGTGATTCCTCTCCCTGTTCCCGTTTGCGATCATCTCCGGTAGACCGTCAGCCACTATTGCAAATAATAACGAAGACAGAGGATCCCCTTGACGAAGCCCTCTCTTGCATTTGATCTCCTTACCCTGAGATCCGTTAACAATAAGGGATGATTTACCCCCTCTGATGCAATGAAATATCCACTTTCTCCCCCTTTCCCCAAAACCTTTAAGTATTAGGGCTTCGTCCACCGAGTCCCACTCGACTGAGTTGTAAGCCTTTTGGAAGTCCACTTTAAAGAGGAAGCCATCCGTTTTATCTCTGTTTGCTCTGAAGACGGTTTCATGGGCCGATGCCACGCTATCCATGTTGTCTCTTCCTTTAATGAAGCCGCTCTGAGACTGTCCAATAATCTCATTAAGTAGTGGCCCCAATCTGTTAGCCAATACCTTGGTGATGATTTTAAAGGATCCGTTCAGAAGATTGATTGGTCTGAAGTCCCCAGCCTCTTTAACCTCAGCCGGCTTGGGGATCAACACAATGTTCGCATAGTTCAGACGATCTAAATCAGTTTCCCCTTGTGAAAGTCTCGGACTATTCGCATGAAATCCCCCTTGATGATATTCCAATAGATGTTGTAGAAGAAGATCGGGAAGCCGTCTGGGCCCGGAGCTTTATCTGATCCTAGGCTTTTGATAGCGGAGATAACCTCTTCTTCTGTGAAGATGCTTTCGATCTCATCTGATCCATTTAGCCTGGAATCCATCCACATATTCTGATTCAATGAACACCTATGCTCTCTTCTTTTACCCAATAGATCCTTGAATTTATCGTGCAGATGTTGTTTAATTCTATCTTCATTCTCGCACCACTCTCCATCTACCTTAAGTCCAGAGATGTGATTTTTACGCCTTCGACCATTGGCTATCTTATGGAAAAACTTAGTGTTGGCGTCTCCTTCCATCACCCACTGGAATCTTGAGCGTTGCTTCCAATAATATTCCTCCATCCTCCCAATATGTAGAATGTCTCATCTATTCCTCCGCAGCTCCTCTAATTCAGTGTCTATAAGATCTCTTTCCTCCTCTATGATTTCTAAATGCTCAATCCTCTCTCCTATTTCATCTTTTAATTTCTGATTCTGTCCAAATTCCATCCTAGCCCAGTGCTTCAATTTCGAACGTAATCTCCTGGTCTTTTGAATCCAACATCCCACTGCCGAATCTGGCGATGTAGGCGCATTCCAGCTTTCCTCAATAATCCTCTTAGATTCTTCACACAATGTCCATGACTTCTCAAACCGAAACTGATGTGTTTTCCTTCTTTCCCCTTTCCCGCTGTCCAGAGCTAACGGAGTGTGATCAGAAGTAAATCTAACCAACGCTTTGACCTTGGCCAATGGGAAGGCATCTTCCCATTCTGAGGAGACTAAGATTCTATCTAGTTTCGCCAAAGTTGGAACCGCTTGTAAATTTGACCAAGTGAATTTCCTATTCGAGGGATTGATTTCCACCAACTCTAAATCATCGATCAAGGCAATGAATTGTTCCCTGTCACCCCTCGGAGCTCCTTTTCCAAGGTGCTCGAACTGAAACTTTGTAATATTGAAATCTCCACCCACTACCCACGGGCCCTTACACCTTCCTCTAATATTCCTAATCTCGTCCCAGAACAAATTCCTTCGGGCTGACTCATAGGGACCGTAGATAGTAGTAACGGTCTGAACCCAACTGTCAACTCGTCTTCTAATAGTAATGTGATGGAAAATTCTCCCGAAATTTCATCTATAATCTCGAACACCGCTCTTATTATGATAATTACATTTCCAATTGGATCATTTTGGTTAATGGTCCTATGATGTCATATTTATATGTACTATGTTTGCGTTATGATGAAGTTGATGATAGTAATGCATCATATATATAGTTTATGTGTGTGAGATCATTGGATTATATGTTTGCCTTATGATTATCTACAGTTTATTGTTTCAGTTGATTTAGATTGAGATATACTTAGTTTATGTGTATGATCATTGGATTATATGCTTGCCTTATGATTATCTACAGATTATTGTTTTGATTGATTTAGATTGAGTTGCAAGCTTGTCACTCTTGCCTAAAATTGTATAAAATTTGTGCTTGATTATCAAGTGATCTGTATTCTTGATTTGCCTATATATCCATGCACAATTAATTATATTACTATTCACACGCGAGGTAATTTATATTATGATTCACGGCGATTTTATACACTATGAGAAACATGGAAAGTAATGGACGGCACATCCTCATTTGACAACTATGCTCCTTACTTATCATTTATTTGATTAATCTACAATGAGTTTGACTGTTCCTTTTGAAAATTCATCTAAAAGGGAAGAAGTTTCTATTGGCTAAAAAATTGAACATAGTATTATTCCCATCATATCAGTATGCAAGATTTTCATTGTGCCTTTTGAAGGTGAAAACTGCCAGATATGTTATTGATTGAATCTGCATGAATGGGACGAGAGTATGATGAGCAAATGAGTAACAATTCTTGATTCAGTTTCCTTTTTGTTTGGCATGAAACTTACTTCGATATTGCATTGTGCTAGGAATTGATCAAATTTCTTTTTCCAAATATATGTGAGCATTCATGAATTTATTTATGTCCTATGCTTTGTTCTCTTCTAGTATGAAACTTACTTCTTGATTTATTTAGTGATTCAGGGGCCTAGAGTGATGGTTGTAGGACCTACATATTCTGGAAAAAGTAGTGTGTGCAGTATGCTCCTTAACTGGGCTGTTAAAAGTAGCTGGAAACCTACATTCCTGGATTTGGATGTTGGCCAGGGATCCATTAGCATTCCAGGAAGCATTGCTGCCGCTCCCATTAAATTGCCAAGACATGAAGTTGGAGAAATTCCATCAGAACTGCCCCTTGTCTATTTCTATGGTCATATTATTCCTGGGTACTTATTTAACTTGATACACACTATGGATATGATTGTCCTTTCCTAATATTTTTGCTGTTGTATCACTTTCACCTACCTGATTGTTTCTTACTCTGACGTATACAACATTGATTTTCTAACTACGCTTTTGAACAGCACCAATACAGAATTGTACAAAACCCTCGTGAAGGAACAGCACCAATACCTAACAGTGGAGCTACATTTCTCTAAGAATGCTGAATCTCGAGCTGCTGGCATGGTAATCAACACCATGGGCTGGGTTGAAGGTACTGGCTATGAGGTACTTTGTTACACAGAAATTCATGATTATTTTTACTGTTAAGATCAGTTTCTTGTTTTGTGTTCAGATCATTGATGTACTTTTACTTCTGACTTATGTTGTATGCAGTTCCTTCTTCATGCAATTGCCACATTCAATGCAAATGTAATTCTGGTCTTGGGACAGGTAAGTCCAATATATACTAATTTTGATTGTATGTTATTTTTTTCACTATCTATTGTTCGTGAAGGCAACCGTACTGAAATTATATACATTTTGTGGAGACGGACATGACGTTTTGTTTCCCATGATTAAAGGGAAATATCTAAGATTCATGATAACTTAACAGTCAATGTACAGGAAGCCAGTTTTAAGAAGTTAAACATAGGCTAGGGCTATCTGATTTGTAAAGGCTAAGCTGAAGCTTATTTTTTTCTCTACGTATTATATCACTACCTGGCTTTCCTAATTGATCACTCAGTAAGACTATGATCTGTGACTCTGTGTGCCAATATATTTCCTAGACCCTCATTAGAGTGTCAGAAATTATTATTATTATTTCCTTTTCATTGTTGCATAGCGAGAATGTATCAAGCACTAATTTGTTACCCCCTTAGAAACCTTTTAGATTTGCATTATTCATACTAATCTATAACTAAAATTTATGTAGGAGAAGCTTTGCAGCATGCTGAAAGACGTTTTAAAGAACAAGCAAACTGTAGATGGTGTTAAACTTCACAAGTTAGGTGGTAGCGTTCCAAGAAATCAAAAAGTCCGCCAAAAGGATATAAAGCCTTAAGATCAGGGTATTTTGATGCTTAGGGGAATATCAGCTTGTTTTTGTTGTTGTTATTCTTTTCTTTTCTTTTCTTTTCTTTTCTTTTTTCTTTTTGGGTCCTTTAGCAGAATTGTTAAAGACAGCGGTCTAGTTTTGCTTAGGTGTCTAAAGAGACTTTACTTCGGAAATTAATCATCTAACATTTTATGAGGAGTGTTAATGATGTAAAATCAACCCTAAAATAGAGAATTTCCAAGAATTTTAATGGGTTAATTTTACCAACATGAAAGTACGGATCTAAGTTGGAAATTTTTAACAGTTAACAGGTTCGATAGGTTTTCAAGAATTGAATATGTGTAACAGATCCAATTAATAAATCAACCTTACAATCAATTAAATCCCCCTACGTGTTTTAGCAAATAAGAAATTCAATACCGATTCGTACTCTATTCAACGTACTCTATTCAAGAGTGTGGAACACTCAATCTCAATTATTTTGTGGTCGAATGGTAAATCAGATAATAGACTAGATGATAAGGCAGTAGAACACAAATATTAGGAATAGAAAGAGTATACCGAATGTGAAGAACAATTGCAGCAATCGAAGTGGCGACTACTCGAGCTGCTGGTGGCTGTCGGGCTGCAATCGGGCCGACGAGGGCAGTGCTGCCGTCGGTTGCTGACTGGCGACGAGGGGGGGACCAGGGTATTGGATGCAGGCGAGGTGGAGGACGGAGAAGGGGAGGATGACGGCGAAATCGATGAGGGGAAGGGTCGGAGGTCGACGACGATGCGGGATTTCGAGGTTATCGACGAAGGGGATTTCGACGGGGTGAGTAAGGAAGAAGGGGCGACGGCGTTTGGGTGAGGGATTTGGTCGCGGTGACGGGGCGTGGGCGAAAGCGGTGGTAGGGAGGGTCGGGGGCGACGGAACTGGGGGATGGGTGCTTTGGAGCTCTGGCTGTTGGTCGAGGAAGAGGACGAAGGTTGGGAGATGGATTCGATAGTGGGTTAGGGATTTTGTGAAGTGGGTGTAAAACGGGATCGGGAGATGACGAAGGAAGGAGAAGAAAGAAGGGAGAAGGTGGCGGCTGTACGGGGGGGGAATGTGATTAGGGTTTAGATATATCTATACTATTATCTATCTATCTATCTATCTATACTATTATTAAGCAAAGCCCTATTTTGCTGGCTTTTTACTATTATGTCCTCACAAACATAACAGGCTAAAAAAATATACAGGGGTAAAAAAGTAATTTGCATGAAAAAAATATAGAACCATCTATACTATTATTAATAGCAATCGGTATGCTTCATTCATGAACAGAACATTAATATTTTGTATCGATAACAGAACAGGCATTGATATTTTGGACCAAACAGACAGTAATTGCTGCATTGAGGAGTGAAACGGTGAATGGTTATTGCTTGGGTTTCCGAAGCATTTTTTTGAGAACCCAAGGGTTAAGCCACAATAAGGATATATCTATACTATTATTAAGCAAATCTATACTATTATTAAGCAAAGCCCTATTTTGCTGGCTTTTTACTATTATGTCCTCACAAACATAACAGGCTAAAAAAATATACAGGGGTAAAAAAGTAATTTGCATGAAAAAAATATAGAACCATCTATACTATTATTAATAGCAATCGGTATGCTTCATTCATGAACAGAACATTAATATTTTGTATCGATAACAGAACAGGCATTGATATTTTGGACCAAACAAACAGTAATTGCTCCATTGAGGAGTGAAACGGTGAATGGTAATTGCTTGGGTTTCCGAAGCATTTTTTTGAGAACCCAAGGGTTAAGCCACAATAAGGATATAGATATTATATATAACAAGTCACCCAAACGTTTTCCTTCAAAGCCCAAAATTTCCTCTTTTATATTTAGAGTGATTGACTACGTCAGCTTCCTGGATATCACACTTGTTACTTACATAGCTCCGGTTTTAAAGCTTCTGTTTGCAGTTCAGATGTTGCTGTACAGAGTGAGGTTTCTAAAGTTTCAGTTCATGATCTGAAGTTCTACTATTTTGTTCCTTAGATTCTGGCTGTTATTTCTTTTTGTACTGTTAGGCATCTGACTGTTTCGTGATGCCTTTTATTTGCTATCTGCTTTTGTGAACTTTGCAGGCTAAAAAAATATACAGGGGTAAAAAAGTAATTTGCATGAAAAAAATATAGAACCATCTATACTATTATTAATAGCAATCAGTATGCTTCATTCATGAACAGAACATTAATATTTTGTATCGATAACAGAACAGGCATTGATATTTTGGACCAAACAAACAGTAATTGCTGCATTGAGGAGTGAAACGGTGAATGGTTATTGCTTGGGTTTCCGAAGCATTTTTTTGAGAACCCAAGGGTTAAGCCACAATAAGGATATAGATATTATATATAACAAGTCACCCAAACGTTTTCCTTCAAAGCCCAAAATTTCCTCTTTTATATTTAGAGTGATTGACTACGTCAGCTTCCTGGATATCACACTTGTTACTTACATAGCTCCGGTTTTAAAGCTTCTGTTTGCAGTTCAGATGTTGCTGTACAGAGTGAGGTTTCTAAAGTTTCAGTTCATGATCTGAAGTTCTACTGTTTTGTTCCTTAGATTCTGGCTGTTATTTCTTTTTGTACTGTTAGGCATCTGACTGTTTCGTGATGCCTTTTGTTTGCTATCTGGTTTTGTGAACTTTGAACTATGTTGGATTTGGCTTTAAACAAGCTCAAGCTATTTGTCACACTCATGTTTAAGCATCATTATCAGAGATTCATATCTATACTATTATTAAGCAAAGCCCTATTTTGCTGGCTTTTTACTATTATGTCCTCACAAACATAACAGGCTAAAAAAATATACAGGGGTAAAAAAGTAATTTGCATGAAAAAAATATAGAACCATTTATACTATTATTAATAGCAATCGGTATGCTTCATTCATGAACAGAACATTAATATTTTGTATCGATAACAGAACAGGCATTGATATTTTGGACCAAACAGACAGTAATTGCTGCATTGAGGAGTGAAACGGTGAATGGTTATTGCTTGGGTTTCCGAAGCATTTTTTTGAGAACCCAAGGGTTAAGCCACAATAAGGATATATCTATACTATTATTAAGCAAAGCCCTATTTTGCTGGCTTTTTACTATTATGTCCTCACAAACATAACAGGCTAAAAAAATATACAGGGGTAAAAAAGTAATTTGCATGAAAAAAATATAGAACCATCTATACTATTATTAATAGCAATCGGTATGCTTCATTCATGAACAGAACATTAATATTTTGTATCGATAACAGAACAGGCATTGATATTTTGGACCAAACAAACAGTAATTGCTCCATTGAGGAGTGAAACGGTGAATGGTTATTGCTTGGGTTTCCGAAGCATTTTTTTGAGAACCCAAGGGTTAAGCCACAATAAGGATATAGATATTATATATAACAAGTCACCCAAACGTTTTCCTTCAAAGCCCAAAATTTCCTCTTTTATATTTAGAGTGATTGACTACGTCAGCTTCCTGGATATCACACTTGTTACTTACATAGCTCCGGTTTTAAAGCTTCTGTTTGCAGTTCAGATGTTGCTGTACAGAGTGAGGTTTCTAAAGTTTCAGTTCATGATCTGAAGTTCTACTATTTTGTTCCTTAGATTCTGGCTGTTATTTCTTTTTGTACTGTTAGGCATCTGACTGTTTCGTGATGCCTTTTATTTGCTATCTGCTTTTGTGAACTTTGCAGGCTAAAAAAATATACAGGGGTAAAAAAGTAATTTGCATGAAAAAAATATAGAACCATCTATACTATTATTAATAGCAATCGGTATGCTTCATTCATGAACAGAACATTAATATTTTGTATCGATAACAGAACAGGCATTGATATTTTGGACCAAACAAACAGTAATTGCTGCATTGAGGAGTGAAACGGTGAATGGTTATTGCTTGGGTTTCCGAAGCATTTTTTTGAGAACCCAAGGGTTAAGCCACAATAAGGATATAGATATTATATATAACAAGTCACCCAAACGTTTTCCTTCAAAGCCCAAAATTTCCTCTTTTATATTTAGAGTGATTGACTACGTCAGCTTCCTGGATATCACACTTGTTACTTACATAGCTCCGGTTTTAAAGCTTCTGTTTGCAGTTCAGATGTTGCTGTACAGAGTGAGGTTTCTAAAGTTTCAGTTCATGATCTGAAGTTCTACTGTTTTGTTCCTTAGATTCTGGCTGTTATTTCTTTTTGTACTGTTAGGCATCTGACTGTTTCGTGATGCCTTTTGTTTGCTATCTGGTTTTGTGAACTTTGAACTATGTTGGATTTGGCTTTAAACAAGCTCAAGCTATTTGTCACACTCATGTTTAAGCATCATTATCAGAGATTCATATATAGCAGATACTATCACAGATCCATAGGTGTATATTTGATTCTTAACACGCTAATTATGATTTTTTGTTTAAATAGATGTACTACGTGCTTAAAAAATTGAACTTCGAATTCAACCTAAAGATAAACCCCAAAAACGAAAACTAAAAACACATAGCTAGCTAGAAGGGATAAGTCAACACATATCCACAGGATGAGGAAGTCAACCACATACGAACAAGATGAAGTGATGAATTCAAACACATATCCAACAAGATGTGGTGAGCTTTAACAGATATCAACAAGATATGATGAATGATTGATTAATTACCATTAAGCACTTCCAGATCAAGTGTATCAACATCAAACCTAGCCTCAAAATAGTGTTGAAACACATGACCCGGAGCATCGACGTGTGTCCCAGCATGAGCAGGCAACATCATGACAGAGAGATTGTAAAGTGACCCATTCTTCATTGATTCTTGGAGCCACAGAAACTGACCCAGCCCTTCACCCAAGTACCCATACGGAATTTCCTCCCTGTAGAAGTGTGTAATGTCAATGATCCTCCCTCCATCATACTCTTCTCTCCTTACAGGCTTTAAGTCACGTGCACTGCATGATTGTACATCCACGTCGAAGGCTGGGTGGGAGGAGGAGCAGAGGATGAGGAGGTAGAGGTAGATGAAGAAGATTAGCAGTGTTTGTTTGGTGGTTTTTTTCATGGTTGAGATTATGAGCTAAGTCAAAGTTAGCACACTACTCTGATTATAATACAAATCTATAATCTATATCTATCTATCTATAACTATTATAATGGGAGAGATGAGGTTGGTAATTAATTAACAATTTTTTGTATGTGTGCAAACACGTGCAGCACACGTGTTTGTGGTTTTTTTGTCTTTTTCCTTCCTCCTCCACGTGCATCGCACGTGCACGTGTTGGTAAGTTTTTTTTTTGTATTTTTCCTTCTTCCTCCACGTGCATCGCATGTGCATGATACTAGTGGGGATTAGGAAAATTAATGTTAGGGATTTGTACTTGGGGAATTTTAATTTGGGGATAGATTTTAGAATTAAGGGATATTTTAGCAAATGCCCCTATTCAAAATGCGTAAACTAGCATATACCCCCACTATTTTTAAAAACTAAGAAATACCCCTAGTTTGGATGGAATGGTTAAAATTCCGATAAAATTAACTTACGTACATCACATGTAACACAGTAAAATGACCAAAATACCTCTAATAAAATTATTTTAGCAAATACCCCTATTCAAAATCTAAAAACTACCATATACCCCCACTATTTTAAAAAAAAGGGATATTTTAGCAAATGCCCCCGTTCAAAATATGGAAACTAGCATATACCCCCACTATTTTTAAAAACTAAGAAATACCCTTAGTTTGGACGGAATCGTTAAAATTCTGTTAACTTACGTGCATCACACGTGACACAGTAAAATGACCAAAATACCCACTACATAAAGTAAGGGTTTCTTGAAGCAAATTTGAAAAGAGAATGAACCGTCTCCTTTCCGCTTTGCAAGTCCGTATAATTTTTTCTCTGATGGCCATCTACCCCACCTTGTTATATTAGGGTTTTTAGAGCATCCACAGTCGTTTTCTATTTCTCCCATTTTCCCATATTATAGCAAACGATATGCCATTTCTCCCATTCCTCTCAAATCTGTTTCTCAAATTTGAGAAACGCAAGTAAGAATTCTCAAATATAGAAGACGGGGAATCATATACCGTCCGAAAGATTTTAATATTTTTTAATCGACTGAGACGGGGAATCATATACCGTCCGAAGGATTGCCGATTTTTTTTTATTTAAAAAAGGGTCGGACGGGGAATGATACCCCGTCCTTACCTTTTTAAAATATCGTTTTTTTGGGAAAAAATCCCCAGACGGGGAATCTTCTCCCATCCGGGAGATGATACCCCGTCCAGGGTATTTTCCCTTTTTTTTTCCCTTTTTTGGGTTTTTTTTTACCAAATTGCCCTTCAATCTCTTTTGAACGAATTTACAAGTCCAGGGGTAATTTGGTCTTTTGCCAAATGAGAAAAATTTGAGAAACGACGACTGCACGATACCCCCCTATATGCTATTACTGTAGCTGCCATATTTTGGCAAATGAGAAAAACGACTGTGGATGCTTAAAGAAGAAATACCCCAACCCTAATCAGTCATTGACTCATTGTAAGCATCTTCTCCACCTTGTTATATTAGGGTTTTTGATAGATTATGTTTGTTTGATCGTTTCAACTTGATCAATTTTGTGATGGTTTTTTTCTGAATTCTTTTTTAAGGAAAATTGGTTGTAGGAAGAGCCATGAATTCGAGAAGGTTCGCATCTGAATCTTTCTTCTGTTATTTTGTTTATATTTTTATTATTCGGATGCGAACCTTCAAAATTTCATGGCTCTTCCCACAACCAATTTTCCTTAAAAAAGAATTCAGAAAAAAACATCACAAAATTGATCAAGTTGAAACGATCAAACAAACATAATCTATCAAAAACCCTAATATAACAAGGTGGAGAAGATGCTTACAATGAGTCAATGACTGATTAGGGTTGGGGTATTTCTTCTTTAAAAACCCTAATATAACAAGGTGGGGTGGATGGCCATCGGAGAAAAAATCATATGGATCTGCAAAGCGGAAAGGAGACGGTTCATTCTCTTTTCAGATTTGCTTCAAGAAACCTTTACTTTATGTAATGGGTATTTTGGTTATTTTACCGTGTCACGTGTGATGCACGTAAGTTAACTTAACGGAATTTTAACGATCCCGTCCAAACGAAGGGTATTTCTTAGTTTTTAAAAATAGTGGGGGTATATGCTAGTTTCCATATTTTGAACGGGGGCATTTGCTAAAATATCCTTTTTTTTTAAATAGTGGGGGTATATGCTAGTTTTTAGATTCTGAATAGGGGTATTTGCTAAAATAAATTTATTGGGGTATTTTGGTCATTTTACTATGTTACATGTGATGCACGTAAGTTAACTTAACGGAATTTTAACCATTCCATCCAGACTAGGGGTATTTCTTAGATTTTAAAAATAGTGAGGGTATATGCTAGATTTCACATTTTGAATGGGGGCATTTACTAAAATATCCCTAGAATTAATCACTAACTCTAAAATTAGATTAGGATTTATCACAAACCCTAATTTGGATCTCAATTGTATCACACAAAAGAGAAGGAGGAAGAGCAAAACTCAACACATATTTTTTTAATTAATAATGGCATCCTTTCTCATTAATCTCAAGGCCTTTAAATAGGCTCAAATACATCTTGAAACACATCTCCAAAATATTCTCAAAATCTAAAAAATTACAAAAAGATTACATATGGCTATAATTGCCAGAAATAAAAAATGGTAATAAAATAAAAATCCTAAACTGGAAAGATGTCATCATCATTCTCTCCGGGTGGGAGAGAGCTCGACCCAGTCGAGTCAAAACCAGTGATCATGTCATCGTGCTCCAAAAGATCTGGATCCAGTTGCGGGAGCCCCTTACGATCACTGCAAGTATCATCCGACTTCGGTTTGTTTTTCCACCTCACCAAATACTTGTGCATACCACCATCTCTTGTGGAGATTATCTGATCATCTAAAATATTGTCCAATTCTTCTGTCGGTGGGTGAATAGTATCAGGTAAAGGGGTAAATATGGGAATCTCACCATTAGGCTGCAGGGTAGGCTCATCTATAAAAAAATTTCTAGGGTTGAATTTTGAGCCTTCATAAAGTACTAGATCCTCAATATTGAAGGTCTTACTTATGCCAAAACCTTCAGGAAGGTCAACGACATAGGTATTATCATTGATTGCATGTAGAATCTTAAATGGGCCTGCAGCACGTATGTTCAAGTTCTTAACGGGTCCAACAGGAAACCGTTCCGGATGAATCCAAACCATCACTTTGTCACCAATGTCAAAAGTTATAAATTTCCTTCTAGTATCTGCTATTAACTTGTAGTTAAAATTATTCTCATTGAGTTCCTTGGAAATTTCTCTATGCAAGTCATGAATGTTATATGCAAATGTGGGTGTAGACTCTGTGACTTTGTGATGTTCTAACACAGGGGTAAAATCTATGGGTTGCCAAGTGACTTGGGAAGAAATGGGTGACTCAGGTATACTCAATGGAGGTGACTGGACAGGCTGAATACAATTGAGAGACTGGTCATCCTCTTTTTCATCAAAGTCATCACTTATATTAGGTTCATAGGTAAACTCATTGTCAGGCTCATCAGCGATGACTGCGGTACCCTCTACTATATTGATCCTACTTGGACTAGGACAGTTGCCAGCAACATGGCCGTATCCCTTACATTTATAGCATTTAGTGAGAGGATCAATCTTAGAATAGTCTCTTTCAACGTTCTTATCCGTATTGGCATTTCTAAGTGGATAGGAATTTAAAGTATGTTTATTTGGGTAAGACTTGTTAGGCTACTGAGGAGAGGAGTGCTCAGGTCTAGAGGGGTCAGGAGGATTCATTCTAGAGGAATGATCCATCGAATCGCTGGACCTGTAATGGGAACTAGCTTTAAGGGAATCTATATCGAGGACTAGGGCGTAGGCTGCCGCTATTGAGTCCACATTTCTATAGATTAGCTCGTTCCTAAGGTCAGCTCGTAGTCCAGCTCTGTACTTAGAGAGAGTTTGTTCTTCACTCTCTTTACCTAACGCATTGCACCGAATAAGGAAGTCATCGAATTTATCAACATATTCTTGTGTGGATTTACTTCCTTGATACAATTGGTTCCACGAATCTAGCAATCGGGTGTGGAACGATAGCGGTACATACCTCTCAGTGAGCTTCTCTTTCATGGCCTCCCAAGTGGCTATGGGTGCCAGACCTCGGCCTCTGCGGGCATGTTCAAGATTGGTCCAATGTTGTTGAGCTTTACCCGTTAATTTCATAGTGGAAAATTTAACTTTAAGGGCTTCGCTCATGTCGAACCACAC
This sequence comes from Hemerocallis citrina, assembly GCA_017893485.1. Lineage (NCBI taxonomy): Eukaryota > Viridiplantae > Streptophyta > Magnoliopsida > Asparagales > Asphodelaceae > Hemerocallis > Hemerocallis citrina. The sequence goes on along the minus strand of CM030361.1, from coordinate 32,251,651 downwards.
AAAGTAGTGGTCCATGGCACGGATCCAATCGAGGTAAGCTTGGGGTTCCATGTGGCCTTCAAACTGGGGAACGTCAGCCTTAACGTTCTTTTTGTATTGTTCGTCAGAGTCACGTTCTTGACGTCGATCGTCATGAACATTCCCTTGAGGGATCTGACGATGGGCATGAAGCTCAGGGACAATGGTTTGATTTAGCTCCACTTTCTCAAGCCTCTGATTGATATTGGCAAGAGTTGCTTGAATGGCAGTTAGGGTAGCGGAGATATCAGAGTTGTCCATTTCAGGTCTGGAAAGTCTAGGGTTCCTAATTGGGTGATTGGGAAGGGATAGGAAAGGCTTTCAGGGTCTGTGATGGTGCTGCGAAGACGCATTTACCAAAAGTGGAAACTATGGGTCGTGTGTGTCCTAATTTTTTTTTTATTTTTTAATGAATCTGAAATGACCTAAAATAAAAGAAAGACAAAAATAAAATAAAAGACTAAACAATCCTAAATGAATGCAAAAATGATGCCTACGATGCAAGAACTAGGTTTTTAAGAACCTTCACTCTGATACCAAAATGATGTAAAACCAACCCTAAAATAGAGAATTTCCAAGAATTTTAATGGGTTAATTTTACCAACATGCAAGTGCGGATCTAAGTTGGAAATTTTTAACAGTTAACAGGTTCGATGGGTTTTCAAGAATTGAATATGTGTAACAGTTCCAATTAATAAATCAATCTTACAATCAATTAAATCCCTACGTGTTTTAGCAAGTAAGAAATTCAATACCGATTCGTACTCTATTCAAGAGTGTGGAACACTCACTCTCAATTATTTTGTGGTCGACAGGTAAATCAGATAATAGACTAGATGATAAGGCAGTAGAACACAAATATTAGGAATGGAAAGAGTATACCGAATGCGAAGAACAATTGCAGCAATCGAAGTGGCGACTACTCGAGCTGCTGGTGGCTGTCGGGCTGCAATCGGGCCGACGAGGGCAGTGCTGCCGTTGGTTGCTGACTTGCGACGAGGGGGGACCAGGGTATTGGATGCAGGCGAGGTGGAGGACGGAGAAGGGGAGGATGACGGCAAAATCGATGAGGGGAAGGGTCGGAGTTCGACGACGATGGGGGATTTCGAGGTTGACGACGAAGGGGATTTCGACGGGGTGAGTAAGGAAGAAGGGGCGACGGCGTTTGGGTGAGGGATTTGGTCGCGGTGACGGGGCGTGGGCGAAAGCGGTGGTAGGGAGGGTCGGGGGCGACGGAACTAGGGGATGGGTGCTTTGGAGCTCTGGCTGTTGGTCGAGGAAGATGACGAAGGTTGAGAGATGGATTCGATAGTGGGTTAGGGATTTTGTGAAGTGGGTGTAGAACGGGATCGGGAGATGACGAAGGAAGGAGAAGAAAGAAGGGAGAAGGTGGCGGCTGTATGTGGGGGGAATGTGATTAGGGTTTAGATATTTGGGGATTAGGGAAATTAATGTTAGGGATTTGTACTTGGGGAATTTTAATTTGGGGATAGATTTTAGAATTAATCACTAACTCTAAAATTAGATTAGGATTTATCACAAACCCTAATTTGGATCTCAATTGTATCACACAAAAGAGAAGGAGGAAGAGCAAAACTCAACACAGATTTTTTTAATCAATAATGGCATCCTTTCTCATTAATCTCAAGGCTTTTAAATAGACTCAAATACATCTTGAAGCACATCTCCAAAATATTCTCAAAATCTAAAAAAATACAAAAATATTACATATGGCTATAATTGCCAGAAATAAAAATTGGTAATAAAATAAAAATCCTAAACTGGAAAGATGTCCTCACCAGTTAAATATATTGATATATTTTCCAACAAAATTTTTGTCGAAGAAAAAGTAAACATCTAACGGTGGTTCATTGATGACCAAAAAATATATACGGTGAATATATGTTAGAGGGCCAAAACTCAAGGTGGTTTTGTGAAATTTACCCATTTATTAATGTTTACTCTGTAATTTGCAATTAGGGAAACAGTACTCATACGTATATGAAAGAAAATTTGTTTCTCTCTTCTTGCTTACAACCTATCATGTACCGACACTTCCAAATGGTCTCACATCCGTATACAATATGTCAGGGACGTCGTAGTTGAGCGGAGTTCACCGGAGCTGGTCGAAACCCATGGTTATCAGAGGAATAAGAGCTGTGTATTTTTCTATCTTTTTGGTATCAGTTGTATCCCTTTTTACGTGCTTTGCGCACTATTTTTAAAGTGAGGCTTGGCGGGAACGGCGTTGGCGCCTTGCACGTGCTGCACACGTGTCGTGGCCTTGTTTTGTAGCGAAACCGCCAACCGCCCTCCTATAAATCCTGAGCTATAATAGAGATCCGATGAATAATAAAAATTTAGTTTCTTCCCCCAAATCTCAATCTCTCTAACCCTACATTTCATGCAAATTACTTTTTTACCCCTGTATATTTTTTTAGCCTGTTATGTTTGTGAGGACATAATAGTAAAAAGCCAGCAAAATAGGGCTTTGCTTAATAATAGTATAGAACTCTAAATATAAAAGAGGAAATTTTGTGCTTTGAAGGAAAACGTTTGGGTGAATAATAATAGTATAGATGGTTCTATATTTTTTTCATGCAAATTACTTTTTTACCCCTGTATATTTTTTTAGCCTGTTATGTTTGTGAGGACATAATAGTAAAAAGCCAGCAAAATAGGGCTTTGCTTAATAATAGTCAATCACTGTAAATATAAAAGAGGAAATTTTGGGCTTTGAAGGAAAACGTTTGGGTGACTTGTTATATATAATATCTATATCCTTATTGTGGCTTAACCCTTGGGTTCTCAAAAAAATGCTTCGGAAACCCAAGCAATAACCATTCACCAGCAAAATAGGGCTTTGCTTAATAATAGTCAATCACTCTAAATATAAAGGAGGAAATTTTGGGCTTTGAAGGAAAACGTTTGGGTGACTTGTTATATATAATATCTATATCCTTATTGTGGCTTAACCCTTGGGTTCTCAAAAAAATGCTTCGGAAACCCAAGCAATAACCATTCACCGTTTCACTCCTCAATGCAGCAATTACTGTTTGTTTGGTCCAAAATATCAATGCCTGTTCTGTTATCGATACAAAATATTAATGTTCTGTTCATGAATGAAGCATACCGATTGCTATTAATAATAGTATAGATGGTTCTATATTTTTTTCATGCAAATTACTTTTTTACCCCTGTATATTTTTTTAGCCTGTTATGTTTGTGAGGACATAATAGTAAAAAGCCAGCAAAATAGGGCTTTGCTTAATAATAGTATAGATTTCCAAATCCTTCTTTAATGGCGAGACCTCGATTGCAAAGGAATCCCACTCCTGACAATCTGGTATCAGAGCCTGATAACGTCTATGGCGACGGCCGCGATGAGGGAAGCACGTCGATGGAGGGTGAGGTAGCAGGTCTGAAGCTACAGAGTGAGTATCTCACCAAGAGGGTAGAGGCGATAGCGACAAGTGTTGATGAGCGGTTGGTGTCGATGTCGACTAGGTTGGATGGATGCGATGATGGCGATGATGCAACAGATGCAGCCCCAACCACGACACCCCATTGCTCCCCTGCTTTTGAATCCACCATCGCAAATCCTTCACAGGGAGGTAACCAATCCTAACCCCAACGAAGTAGATCCCACAGATCATAATGACTATGGAAGAGTGTTTCGAGCTCCTTTTAAGATGGAATTTTCTGCCTTCCAAGAAGGGGACCCAACAGAATGGATATGTGGGGTTGAACATTTCCTCGAGTTCTATGGGGTTCCAGACTCAGAGAAATTGAAGTATGTCTCATTAAATCTGAGGGGAGGGCGGCCTAGCGGTTTCAGAGACACATTAAGCTAAGAGCTCAGGCGATGTCTTGGCCATTGTTTTTGGAGGAGCTGATTACGCGATTTGGCCCAACCATTTTCCAGGACTATGGAGGGACTCTCTCCAAATTGAAACAAAATGGGGATTTAGAAGTGTACATACAGGAATTTGATAGGCTGTCCAACTTCGTAGAGGACTGGTTGGAAGCACATTTCTTGAGCACATTCATCAACGGATTGAGAGATGAAATTCAATGGGATGTCAAGTCTCAGAGGCCGAAGAATGTGAGTGAAGCAATTGTGAGGAGAAGTTTGCTTGCATAAAGGAGAGTTACAAGACACCTTTTGTGCCCAAACCCATAACCCCTTCCAGCACTCATACTCCCTACATCACCAAGACTCCAAATTCTGTTACCACCCCCAATCTTGCATCAAACTTTATCCCACGGAGGCTGAGTATTCAAGAGATGAGGGAGAGAAGGGCCAGAGGGTTATGTTTCAATTATGATGAGAAATACACCCAGGGTCATCTCTGTAAGGCATAGAAATTCTACTACCTTGAAGCACTTGAGGAAGAAGGGGAAGGGGCGAAGGGGAAGGGGCGAAGAGGCTGGGTTTGAAGCTGCTAATGTAGAAGAGCAAACTGTTAGTGTTCCACAGGCTTCCATCCTTTCCAACCTACATCTAGAGATCTACTTCCATGCACTGATTGGCACCCAAGTTTACCCCCAAACCATGCGAGTAAAAGGGAAGATCAATGGCAAAGAAGTTAATATCCTGATAGACACCGACTCTAGTCACAATTACTTAGATCCTCTTACGGCAGAGAAGGCCAATTTGCAAGTGATGAGAGAACTATTGAATTCTAACTGCGGAATAATTCAACAACAACGACGAGATGCAAGAACTATAGAATCAAAACAAGAGAACAAAGAACAACTAAAAACAACACAAGAACACAAGATTTTTTTGAGGTTCACAAAAAATAATGGCTACTTTCCCGTGCAGAGACACTCCTGCGGTTTCCACTAGAAATATGAAGAATACGTTTACAAATCTCTCAAGAACTCATCACCAAGGTGTAGGGTTTTTCTCTATCTCCCTTCTCTCAATGACGGCTGGTAGATATCTATTTTCTTTTTTACTTAACCCTAAAATTGTACACAATACAATATATATAGGATTTCTCAACTTCAATCTCAGCCGCTCATCAAAACAGTGTCGGGACGGTCAATCGCAACACCAAGTCGGTCAACCGGTTCTTTCCTTCGACTGCACAAGGTCCAACAGAGAGCATGTCGGTCGACTGCATGGTCTATCGGTCGTCTCTTCAAGATACAGGATCCATCCAGAGAGAGTCACGGTCGACTGCATGGTCGACCGTTCTTTTGCCTCTGCGAATGCAGTCAACTGTCCACTTACGGTCGACCGCAACTCGCCTGCGGCAGCTTGCTGCTTCTTCGACTCTTCTTCTCATTTGACTTCTCCAACCCCATTATCGTGTATTGGATTCACAAACCCCAACAAGAACCACGCTATAAAGTCATAGTGGCCAATGGGCAAAGTATGTATAGTGAGGGAAAGGTGGAGAATGTAGGCTTCATGGTGCAAGGAGTTCATTTGCAGGCTGAGCTATTACTGTTTCCCTTAGGGCCAGCTCAAGTTGTCTTGGGGGCACACTGGCTGAGGTCTTTGGGTCCCGTAACGATGGATTTCTGCGGCATGATCGTGGATTTTATTGTAGTAGGCACCATGAGGAGACTGCAAGGGATTGTGAATCCCCATTTGCAGTGCATGACTGCGGAATAATTTGGGAAGATGGGAAGTTGCATATGCCAAGCATACATGATCCAAGTGCAAGAACTGCTCCTTCCAGATGAGGAAGTCTTGAGCCTCTCCAAGTTAAGTGATGTCTCTGCAGACATTCAACAAATCATCCATAAATTCCTTGAAGTCTTTTCAAAGAAAATTAAGCTGCCACCAAGGCGTGAAGTAGACCATCACATTCCTCTCATTGAAGGCCGGAGACCCATTTGTTGTAGACCATACAAACACCCCTATGTGCACAAAAGTGAGATTGAGAAACAAGTACAGGAAATATTGTCTGCAAGTTTTGTGAGGCCCAGCAATAGCCCTTACGCATCTCCGGTGATCTTGGTTAAGAAGGCTGACGGAAGTTGGTGTATGTGCGTAGACTACAGAGCTTTAAATAGCTAAACCATCAAAGCCAAGTTCCCCATTCCAATCATTGACGAACTACTTGATGAACTCCAAAATTGACCTCAGATCTGGTTACCACCAAATCAGAGTTAAAGAATCTGATGTGCCTAAAACTGCCTTCCGCACTCACCACAGGCAATATGAATTCCTAGTGATGCCTTTTGGGCTCACAAATGCCCCGGCAACCTTCCAGTGTCTCATGAACCAAATTTTCAAGGAATACCTACGAAAATTTGTGTTGATTTTTTTTACGACATACTCGTGTACAGTCCTACTTGGGATAGCTACCTCTAACACCTAAATCTAACTATGTCAGTACTAAGCTCCAATTAGCTAGTGGCCAAAGTAAGTGTAGCTTCGGCCAAGAAGAAGTGGGATACTTAGACCACATCATCAGTGCAAATGGCATTGTAGTCGACACTGAAAAGATCAAGGCACTGGAGAGTTGGCCAGAACCAACTACAGTGCAAGAACTAAGGGGATTTCTAAGCCTAACTGGTTATTATTGCAAATTTGTAAGGCATTATGGGGGAATTGCAGCACCACTCACTGAATTACTCAAGAAAAATGCCTTCAAATGGTTCTCTGTGGCTGCAGATGCATTTGTGGCACTTAAGAAAGCAATGACTTCAACTCCTGTGTTAAAGGCTCCAGATTTCTCAAAGACCTTTGTGGTGGAAGCAGATGCTTCTCAAAGGGGAATTGGTGCAGTACTAATGCAAGAATCACATCCAATTGCGTAATGAGAAAGGGCCTGAAGGGAAGGGCATTATCACTATCCACCTATGAGAAGGAGGTTTTAGCAATCTTGCAGGCTATTAAGCAGTGGCGGCAGTACTTGTTGGGGTACGCCTTCATTATCATGATAGATCAAAGGAGTATCAAATATATCTTGGAATAGAAGATCACCACAAAAATCCCAGAGAAATGGCTTTAGAAGTTGCTAGGATATACATTCTCAGTGGAATATAAACGAGGGGTGGATAACAAAGTAGCTGATGGATTGTCCCGAAGGGAAGGAGATCAAGACACCTGCTTTGAGATCACTGTTGTCACACCACAATGGTTGGAATAAGTGAAGCTAATGGTCCTTCAAGACCCATACTTTCTTAAATTGAAGGAGAGGTTGCACAAAGGAGAGGTCGACCCACAGCATTACAGGTTCATTGCAGGAGTTTGGTATTATAAAGGAAAAATCCAACTCAGCCCCACGGCTAATGTGAAGATTCCAATTTTTTATGATCATCATTCTTCAAGTGCAGGTGGTCTCTCAAGCTTTCACAAGACCTTGTAGAGGATACGAAGATCCTTCATGTGGGAAGGAATGACAAGGGACATTAAGCTATTGATCAAGGGGTGTCTAGTCTGTTAGCAAAACAAAAATGAAAATTTGATGTCTGCAGGTCTGCTTAATCGCTTACCCATTCTAGATAGAGTTTGGGAAGATATATCTATGGATTTTATAGAAGGGTTGCCGAAGAGCAGTGCCAAGAATGTCATCATGGTGGTGGTGGATCGCCTAACCAAGTAAGCCCACTTTATCGGCCTATCTCACCCTTATAAAGCCCAATCCATTGCCCAACTATTCACCGATCATGTATACATGTTGCACGACATGCCAAGGAGCATTGTGAGTGATCGAGATCCAATTTTCATTAGTAAATTTTGGGAGTTCTTCATATTGCAAAGTTGCAAGCTACACCATTCAACAACCTATCACCCACAAAGCGACGACCAAACAGAGATAGTGAATAAATCATTGGAGTTGTACCTGCATTGCTTTTGTGGGCAGAAGCCTTCGGAGTGGTTTAAATGGCTAGGGTGGGCGGAGTTCTGGTATAACTCTAACTGGCATGTTTCTACAGGCATCACACCCTTTGAAGGGGTTTATGGCATACCTCCACCATCGTTGCTCCATTCTGTTCGAGGCACCTCTAGTGTCCCTTCAGTGAAAGATGAACTAATGTCAAGGGACGCCATTCTGAAATTGTTGAAAGACAATATCTCCTTAGCTCAAGATCGTATGAAGCATTTCGCTGATAAGAAGCACACAGAGAGTGTTCGCAGTTGGTGACTTAGTCTTCCTCAAGCTGCAGCCCTATAAACAGGTATCTATGAGGAATACTGCACCACAGAAGTTGTCTTCCAAATTTTTTGGGCCATACAGAATCTTAAAAAGGATCTTAGAAAGGATCGGTGCAGTGGCTTATCGACTTGAACTTCCCCAAGAGGCTGTGATTCACCCTGTTTTCCATGTATCGAAGTTGACGTAGTGCTTTGGGGATCATTTGCCTAATGTCTCTGCTGATTTGCATCACTGGTGGGAGGAGGATGTCACTCCAGAGGAGCCGGAGAGACTCTTGGATCGAAGAATTTTTAGAAAGGATAATCGAGTGGGTATCCAGCTCCTTGTTAAGTGGAAGAATGTGGGTTTGGAGTTTGCTTCGTGGATAGATATTAACGACTTTCGCAATCGGTTCCCCAATTTCGAACTTGGGACAGGTTCGTTTCTAAGTGGGGAGGGAGTTGTCAGGGATTTGAGCGGAGGTCACCGGAGCTGGTCGGAACCCATGGTTATCAGAGGAATAAGAGCTGTGTATTTTTCTTTCTTTTTGGTATCAGTTGTATCCGTTTTAAAGTGCTTTGCACACTATTTTTAAAGTGAGGCTTGGCGGGAGCTGCGTTGGCACCTTGCACGTGCTGCGCACGTGTCGTGGCCTTGTCCTGTAGCGAAACCGCCAACCTCCCTCCTATAATTCCTGAGCTGTAATAGAGATTCGATGAATAATAAAAATCTAGTTTCTTCCCCCAAATCTCAATCTCTCTAACCCTACATTTCCAGATCCTTCTTTAATGGCGAGACCTCGATCGCAAAGGCATCCCACTCCTACACAGGCATCAAATACCAAATCCATGTCCAAGTCAAACACCTTACACAAAATGTTGTGTTCCATTCTGTTTGTATAACTTGTCTTGGTTATCTCATCGAGATCGCATTGATATTGGGAGTTAGAGATATGAGAAAATCGAGCATGAGAGGCATGAAAGAGTGAGTGATCTGAGAGATTGTTCTGAAATAGAAGAGTAAATTTATGGGCTGTAATACTAACCAAGAAGGCATTCATGTATTTAGCATCCCAAGTTAATGGGCGATAACCTGTGTGATCAACCTATATTGAAAGGCAAGGCACATATTTAGCATCCCAAGTTACATATAGGAATATTATGTAAATCAACACTCCAAAGTCCAAACTTGCTATTAAATCAACATGAATGGGGCATGCTCCACAGAAAGTGTGATCAACCTAGATTGATAGGCAAGGCAGTGCAAGCAAATAGCTCGACGAGCTTACTGTTTGTTTCTATTAGTCTTACAAAAAACAAATGAACAGGCCTTTTTTGAGAGTTGCCTTGTTGTTGGGTATGTGTTGTGTCGTATCCATGCAATATAGCTTACAACTTATAACAATTTTCTTTTCCAGATTATAAAATTATATATAAGTGCTAATCATTTTATGTCTCTGTTTTTTCTTTTCTTACATGTATTATAATTATATTATTTAGTCATGCTTGTAAATGAAACTTCCATAATTATTCCATATTTTATTTTAAGGTACTGTAATGGGTCTTCTTCCCTGGCCATGTAAAAATAAACAAGGATATATTAGTTATGCTGAACACTTGGATCCTGAAGTTTCTGCATTTATAGATCCAAAAGTTCTTATTGTGGTCATGCTCTTCCCCTCATAATTGTAACTTAATGTTAATTCAAAATTGTAGCCAGTAAATTGCTAGTCCTGCACTATAACGCAATCATTTTCTTATGGTTTGCTTTTGAACCTATTAAATTCTGTCTCATTAAAACAATGCTTGATCTCCAAATCTGCTTAACTTATTGTCTGTCAATTTGGTTCTATCAGGCTGGACCCTTCGCAGTTTTCAGCTATGCATTTTTGTATAAGTATTGAGCTTGAACAGTCTTCAGAACCTTACTTAAATGATGTCCTAATTACCTAAACATCTTCAGAACCTTACTTAAATGATTCTATCCTTTTTGCCTTTGTTGTTGCAGGAGTACTTTTATGGGCTAGTGAATGATTTATTTCCATATAAATCTACAGTATATTTCAGCGAAATTTCTATATTCAAAATTGGTGGCGGCCCACAAGCACCTCGTTCTGCTCTCCCTATAGGGCAAGAGCCTGTTGCAAACCCTACTCGTCTGGTTCCTGTTAACATCAACCAAGAGTTGCTCCATTCAGTTCTTCTTGCTGTTTCTTATGCTAAGGAACCTGATCAAATTCTCTTTAGGTAAGCAGTAATTCTAACGATGTCAATTCCACATATTGGAGATGTTTGTAATGGGAACGTACATGGGAACTTTAATTGTTTGGTGTATGCTAATTTGAAACACATAGTAGAAAGACTGATTTTTAAAACCTTGAACTAGAAACCAGAAACCTTACCCTAAAATCTATAGCGATTCTCAGTCGACCACTTCTTTCTACCCCAATGGTAAAACACTTGCAGAGCCTATTTGTATATACTTTGTGATATATACACCTAGAACAATGATTTTGTGTTGGTCAGCAATGATGGTGCTCTTCAACTTTCAAACATCTGTAATCTTGTATTTATGTGAGTGTAGTCAGGTGATTGTTACCTGTTACTTTAGTGAGCGAGTTTAGGTTGGCTTCCAAAACTGGGTCAGGCTTCACTTAATAAGTCAAAAGAAACTTTTATGTTTCACGAACTCACATTTGTTTTGCTTGATTTTAAACAAGCAGCTGCAGTTAGCAACTTCAAACTCACAATTTTCAAAAGTTGCTAGGAAGTAGGAAGTTAGTTGATTTATCCTGTCATAAATTTTCCTCATGGAAAATCTAATAAATTCTAACAAACTTGTGTGCAGTAATGTTGCTGGGTTGGTTTATGTTGTGAATGTTGAAGTACCCAGGTATGGTTCTTCTCTTAATTGATATTGCTGCTGCTTGAGTGAGTATATCTAATCTATTAGACTTATGATGGTATTACAGTCAAAGACTCGCATACCTTGCACCTTGCCGAGAAGAGCTCCCTAGCAAGATATTTGTAGTTGGTACATTGACGTGGTCGGAGAGCTCGAGCTCGAGCACTGGCAAGATATTCTTCTAACTTCGGCCATTTAAACAAAACCCTTTTGAGGATTCCATACATGTGATGATTTTCTGCCAATACTTAAAAACTAACACCTTCTATCATTCCATGGCCGTGTACAGATGATAACCATATTAATGTTTTGTGGTATTGGATGCTCTGCAAGATTCCGACATTGGTCGTGGACACAGTTTTTGAGTAAAGTACTGTACACAGTTGTTCCGATTTGGGAAATTATGTAACATTGAAGCAGTTGACATTACTCTTGCAATTCATCAGCCTGACTGGTTTCTTCAACCGATTTTTTTTTTCTCAGAGTCAGAATATATTGAATGGCTTCATATTGATCACATGCAACATTAACCAATATCCTGCAATGTACTTTTGAGTTTTGTAACCCATGCAAAACTCTGGTGTTTGTTTGTACCTTGGTTCATGTGATTAGTTGCAAGCTGCTAAAAACTGCAACTTAAAGAGACTGAGGTTGATATTGTTAGAAACATGAATTTTGTATCAATCTCAAATTAGATACACCGAAATTAGGATTAACCGAATCATTCTTTCACAGAAACTTTGGTTGTTGAAGGTTTATTATAAACATATCTTTCGTACAGAAGTACTCCCTCCTAGCATCATATAAGTTGCATTAGAAAAATTGAAAGGTATATGACTGAGTAAAAGATTTTATGTGGGAGTTTCATCAAATTTTTCTAAATCGGACAAAATCTAGCCAGCACAAATGGGCCATTACATCATATATTTCTCACTTATTGCGAGTGTGTTCTGAACTCTCCCCTAAATTACACAATGAAAATCAATTTTCCCACTAGTATAAAAGAAATTCAATTAATTCCCAGCAATTCTTAGTTTCCACTACTCTCCGTTATCATTGGCACAAGTTATGGCTTTATAACTCGGATGCATTTCTAGACATATATGTGCACAATTATATTACAGGCTTATTTTCAGACTTCCAGAATGTGGGCCTGATAATTTGGTCACTTAAGTAACTCTACATCTAATAGTCTGGCCCAAAAGATACATAATGACAACTCAAAGCACACACTGGCTCAAATTATATATTTTGGGCCTAATAGAAAGATAGGACCACCTCTTGTGTTATGATTGCCCCCCTTGTATTTGTGCCTTTGAAAACCCTTTACTTGGAGGCATGTGAGAGTCATACCAGGCCAATTGGTTTACCAAAAAAATTGCACAAAACTCGTGATGTGGCATTGCAAAGTTGCCAAAACTGTGATTGCTACGAGATTTGTACTTATGAATTGTAGTCACCAATATTACTTTTCCTATAGATGTGATTTACATACTTCCTAGAAAGTAGTGTTCGGAACTTTCTGCGGATTACAGTTACCGATGTTGAGCTTGTAGCTCTTGATGAGGAGGACGCTAAACAGGTTCATTAACCTTGTTTCATTAGTACTTTATTATTAGTTAGTTTTATTTGCTTGGCAAAAAACCACCAAAAAAAAAAAAGGTCAGAACACCGACCGGCATCTGAAAGTATTGGTCACTGCGAGGCTCACTGATGAAAAAAATAAAAAACTCATTTTTGAGTCCCTTCATAGTCGGAACAACTTCTCTTGTTCTCACCGCAAGTGACCACAACCCAGTAGATAGCGGAAATATCACCGCACCGCACCGCACCGCCCCGCACCGCATGGTGGATCCATTATTTATGCACATATACGCATATAGATGTTTCTATGCAGGAGCTCAATTAAATTTCCTCAGACGTAGGCAGCCACATAAATAATTGCTTTATTACTTCCATATATAGCTCAACTCCTCACTCTGAATGCTCTTACTCTGAAAATTTTGCCGTACTGACCCACTTTTTGAAAATATTTGGCGGGCTGACCCACTTCCGAAAACAATTAGCGAACCGACCCAGTTTCGGACATATCAGCAAGAAACGTTCTTAAGAAAAACGGCATAGGTTATTTCGATGTCGTTCTTCCCAGTAACTGCATCTGTTTTAAAAAAACTATCATGCCGTTATTTGGAATAACGACATCTGTTACTTTTAGTCGAAGAAGCAAACAGTCTCAGTTGTGAGCTGAGAGACAAATATGAAAATAAAATAACCTATGCTGTTCTCTGAGAGAACGGCATGATTTATACTGATGCTGTTATTTTGAATAACGGCATCAGTTACTTTTTATTTTGCACACTTACCTATATTCAGTGCCCTCCAACTCTTCTCCTACCCCTTTGTACTTCGATTTTTTCTCTCTCTATCTTCACTCCCGTGACCCACAAATCCTAGATCCCTAAATCAAAAAATCCCAACTATTGGAGTGCTCTCAAATTTCATAAATCCTACATCCTTACTCCCACTCTCATTTCATTTCTCATCCACAACGAATTTTCAAGCTATCGACACTACGGTCTAATTTGAAGGTATTATTATTATAACCGTATGTTTGATATGTATTCCCATATTATGCTTATGAGTAGTGAATGACTTGAATATGTTTGAATTTTTATGCTTAGGTATGGAATATGATATCCATATTTGGTTATATTTTAGGGGTGAAGTAATTAAAGATCCGAAGATTATTGTTATAGTGATGTTGAACCGGTCATTATTTGGGCTCCCCGCAACTTTATATACTCACAATTAATAGATAAGATATTTGAAGTCACTAATTGGGATAGAAGTGAAATGAGTGTCAAAATCAAAGCCCGTTATGTTGCCGGTAAAGGGGATGGGGCAATATTTCATGGTGGTTCCCGTAGACAATGACAATTCTCTGAGTTCCATGATTGGTAGGACACTTGATCCAAATTACAGTTGGAATGCTTTGGAGTTATATATTGACCAAATGAGGCTTCCAAATACTAGACGAGTTGTTATTGAAAGTCCAAGGCCTGCACTGACTTTGAAACCATCTGCCGAGTCACATGCAAGAATATCAAATGCAGAAGAAGATACTAGCACAACTCCTTCGGAACCTATTACCACCGAATACGAGCAGGTACATCCGTTGATATTGTCACAAAATATTGTCAGAGCCGACATGGCAATGCAAAACTTTGACAATGCCGTTGTAAATAACGATTTGGTAGAAGATGAAGAAGATGGGGATCACGGTCTTCAAGTTGATGAGGAGGAGGATGCCGATGAAGCTCCGGTTGATGATGTCAACGTTGATGTGTCGGTTAACAATGCCCGCGTGTTGCCAAGTCAATCCATAAGTGCAGCTATACTTGGATCTCAATCGAGTGAATGGATGTTTCGTGCCACCATACATGAACATGGACAGTCTTCCGTCGACTCTTCCAAAACGAATGAACTCTTCATTGGTCAAAGATTTCCATCTAAAGATTCTATACAACATCAAGTGAAGATGTACACCGTGAAGAACCACCGAGAATTCGTGACGGTAAAATCATCCCCCTGTCTATACTATATCAAATGTAAATACGCACCCATCAACCATTCAGCCGAGGACACTGCAGATAATCCGACACTTCTAAATGTAGTTGGTTGTCCTTGGCGATTGCGTGCAGTTGTTCCAAAAGGCCATACTTATTTCATGGTAAAGAAGTTTGAAGGTCCGCACACATGTGTGAATCCTACATTGACTCAGGATCACAAGAAAATTGATTCTACGGTTGTATCGCGGTCATATTGAAAGTTGTGAAGGCACAATTCAGAATAACACCAAGAGCCATAATTGAAATAGTGAAGGTTGAGTTCAATTACACAATTTCGTACTGAAAAGCTTGGAAGGCAAAACATAAAGCAATTGAGCGATTATATGGTTCTTTTGAAAAAGCTTACACTAAATTGACGTATTTTCTCAATGCAATTCAAGCTTCAAATCCGGGTACGGTTGTACATTGGGCCAAGATTGTGTCCGGTCCGGGCGAAGAAACCTTTATGGGTGTTTTTTAGGCATTCGGGCCTTCCATCGAGGAATTTAAAGCATGCAGACCAGTTATAAGTGTAGACGGAACTCATTTGTACGGGAAATACAAAGGTTGTTTGTTGATTGTTGTTTTACCGGATGCAAATGGTAGGTTGTTTCCATTTGTGTTTGCAATAGTTGATGGTGAAAGCATAGAGACGTGGACATGGTTCATGAGCTGTATTCGGTGCTTCGTCACAGATCGTGCAGATCGCCATGCAGGTATTTTATCAGCAATGAAAATGAGTTCGGAACATGGAATGAACCATTTGCTTATCACCGCTATTGTATGAGGTATTTTGCTAGCAATTTCCATAAAAAAATTTTGTTGCAAGTTTATGATGAATAAGCTGAAGGTGATCGCGTGTCAAAATCAGTTGAAGAAGTTTGAGGAAAAGATGGTACAACTTAAAGCGACCAATGTTAATAGGGCTAATTGGTTGAAGGAGAAACTGATTGAGAAGTGGGCACTTTCTGCCGATGGTGGTCATAGATATGATATGGTGGTCGTAGATACGGTACAATCGCTTCTACCACCAAATCATACTTCCTCTCATTCCAACATGCTACATGAGCGCGGTGGTGATCGGCCCAATCCATATTTGGCAATCGACCTTGATCGGTAATATTGTGAAGTCTACGGTCGTACATTGACTTTTCGGGGATGGGCTGTTGTGCATTGAATTGGCGGAGGACGCGGTCGGGATAATAGAACTCCACAATTGAGAAATTTATAAGTGGAGTTCGTGTCAACCAAAGTTGATTATTAGCCGTGCATATTGGGGGTAGACGATGTAGCCTTTCGTCTGTATACGGTGTCCAGTTGATGTACTCTTTTCTAAGCTGATCGAGTTCATCCCTGTAATATGTCAGCACACCGTGTGGGTTATCTCTCCAGGTGAGTTTTCCTATCCACTACACACCTAAAGGAGCCTTCAACACTAGATTATCATGTTGCACACTCCAATTATTTAAAAGAACCGTTACCCGGGGCCGGCCGAGGTATATTTGTTCCCAACACCATATTTGGAATAACCCCATCAGCCCAATCATTTGTAACGACCCCATTGAACAATTGCACAGCCCATGATAAAGAGAGGCCAAAGCCGCACTTTCCCAACTATAACGCCCGGCTCTATGTATGTCGACAATCAATGGAAGGTACATCAAATGCATTACATCACCAGAAGAATTAGGGAAGAGAATACCTCCGATCATCGACAAAAGATATGTCCGCGTATAACATTGGAGTTGGAAGTCGGTCGGTTCGTCTACCAAACTATTAGTGAACTCTGTAAAGAGCCAAGAACGTCGGACTGATTTCCCGACGAATACACCCCTATCATCCTCATCAACCACCTACCCAAGGTAATCTCTTAACAACATGACTTTATTGAACATCAGGTTGCCAGTCACTGCCACCCCATCGATTGGAAGACCCAATATGATGGCTATATCTTGTAGGGTGACCGTCATCTCCCCAACAGGTAGGTAAAACGTGTGTGTCTCCGGCCTCCATCGCTGCACAAGAGCGGTAAGTAATACATGGTCACATTTCACTTTCGCCAACTTTGACATTCCATAAAATCTGCTATTTACCAAATAATTTTGTACTCGAGGGTGCGTCGGCAATATGGTGTGCATTCGGAAACTCATTTTCTCAACATCTCCATTTCGCACCGCCTGCGACCTATGATCTTCTTGCAAATAAAGTACGGTAGGATCTAAAGGATCCGGATGTCCATGTAATGCATGCGAAGATGAAGATGAAGCACCCACATCATGGGAAGAAGATGGTTGTGTAGGATCTATTTACCTGTGAACATTAAAAATAACGTGTCAAATACAATATTAATAAATATGATGTATGGAGATACTGAAATTTGTAAGCCATGTTTCTTAAACAGAATTAATAATCGGTGTTTGAAGATAACAACAACTTCTCAATACTCGTATCGAGATATTACTTATAACAATCACCACCACAACATCTCCACACACTACATATCTATCTATATAAACAAAGTTGAATAACAATCTCCACATCTATCTATATAACAATACATATCCACACACTACATATCTACATATCTATCTATATAACAATCTCCACACACTACATCTCCACACACTACATATCTATCATAGCAATATCCATTCATACAAACCGAACTATGAATATAATGATTACAAATATAGCAATTCTAATTTATGACTATTTATCAATCAATGTCTAATATACTACATTGTCATTTTTAGACTACATCAACGACGAGAATTCTTAGATAGCAATATAGGTCATCCACATCTCACATAGATGAATCTCACTTCACATATCTAATACTTACATGGATCTAATCTACAGCTATTTTACTATACTATCAATATAGCTCTTATTGATCAAAATCAACATTTCACACATCATCAACAACAATCCTTAAGTACATTTCGCATATCTACTACTTAGATAAATCTAATCTAAATCTCTTGTACTATGCTACTGATATGGGTCAGGAATAAAGCGTGGCTCACCCTGAGCCACCAGATCTCCTCAGGATACGCGTCCTTCCTGATCCTCCAGATCAGCCACGTCAGCACCGGAAAACCGCCCGGAGATCTGCCACGTCAGCCCGGAAACCACTCCGGCGCCTGCCACGTCAGCCCTATACCGCCCGACTTTCCACCGCTTCAGCCAATCGGGTAACCGGGTCCGGCCCAGCCCCAAACGGGTCTAGACCCGATTGGAAACTCCTATAAATACCAGGCCCTCTCCTTTCTTAAAGGGTAATCAATCTTTTCTCCCCTAAACCCTAGTTACTGTTGCTCTTATCTTAAAGTAACTGACTAGATCGTCGGAGGGTCTGCCACCGGGATCAACCCCGGTGTTTCGAGACCGTCTGCAGGTACACCAGACCTCGGATCCGAGCCCTCTGATCCGAGCCCAGACATCCACGTCACTCCCAACCAGTCGCAGGTATCGCTCGGCTAGCCGAGGGTCGCCTCTGAAGAAGCTTTCTCCTTCAAATACAAATCGAGTAAAGAACTCACACCTGGTGCATCCACACGTCTCCCAGAAACAAACCGCATCAGGTTGGCGCCGTCTGTGGGAAAGCTACTTCGGAAGCCGACCGAGTCCTACGGCCGAGGTACCTCGATTACCGAACTCCCATGGCCTCCAAAGGCAAGGGGGCTGCGTCCTCCGTCAACCGACGAGACACACTCCCATCACATACCAACGCCGGGCCGCGCACATCAAAGCATAGGGCCTCCCGTCAGGGATCCCAGCGGGCCCCCACTCCTCCAATCCAACCTGACCTTCGAGGAATAATCTCCAGTCGGCACGCTGACCGTAGTAGGGAAAGGGCCGCTTCCAACTCGGCCCCGAACCGTCCTAGGCCACCGCCGGAAGAACGAAGGCCAGCACTCAGCCGAGTCGGGAGGCAACCTCTGGTCCAGCCGGCCCGAGCTGAGGGAGCTCCTGTTACTCAGCAAGAGTTTCAGGACTTCCGAAGGGAAATCCTTGGGGCTCTCCAACGGGCCCCCAGGGAGGAAGCACGCCGTTCTCAAACCAGGTTAGACGCTGAGGCCAGCGTCTCGCGCTCCTCAACAATCCAGCCCGAAGCCGAAGACATGCTCCTGAGGCGCCTCCAAGAAATGGAGGACCGAATCGATCATATGGGCGACGGTGTCGGAGCCGGTCAGGGATACAAACCTGTCCGACCCCCCTTTTCCGCCCTCATTATCCAAGCAGAAATTCCTCGGAACTTCCGACCCCCACAGTTCGAGACCTATAACGGCGAAGGGGATCCTGCTGATCACATGGAGGGTTTCAAAACCCTCATGATGATTCACAGCGCATCGGATCCTCTGCTGTGCCGAGCTTTTCCGGCCACCCTTCGGGGTCCGGCTCGTGAGTGGTTCTCAAAACTCGCCCCCGGCTCCATTTACTCCTTTGATCAACTGGAAGGCAATTTCCTCGCCCATTTTGTAACCAGCCGGAAGGCCGAAAGAACGAGCGCCTCTTTACTTGGGCTCAAACAGGAAGGGGGGGAATCACTCAGGGCGTTTGTCCGGAGATTCACGGCGGAAGCAAGGTCAGTCTCCTCTCTCGATCCGGGCGTCGCCTCCGCGGCATTTCGGCACAACGTCCGTCATGGACAGCTGAAAGCTTCTCTGGCAAAGAAGCCCCCGATCGATTTTCCCGACCTCCTCAACCGAGTCGAGAAGTACATCAGGGCAGAGGAAGCCCTAAACCCCGACGAATCCAGGGAAGCACTCGGAAAAGGGAAACGGAAGGCCGAGGAAGTCGAGCCTTCGAAAAAGGCCCCAAGGGATGGGAGCACCATGAAGAAGGTACCGCCGGTTCCTCGCTTCGAAAGGTATACCCCGCTCACACAAAATGTGTCCTCCATACTCCTCGCGATCGAAGACAGAGACCTCGTTCAGTACCCCCCTCGACCGTCCAACAACACTAGTAAGAAAAGGGACCAGCGGTTCTACTGCCGCTTCCACCGAGACAACGGGCACGACACAGATCACTGCCGTGCCCTGAAAGATGAAATCGAGGCACTGATCCAGCGAGGATACCTCCGGGAATATAAGAGAGATGACGCTCGGCCGCAAAAGGACACGAGGAACAGGAGAACCTCACCTCCTCCTCGAGCTCCCCTACAACTCCCCAGGCAAGAGCAGGAGCTGGAAGAACCGGACGACCAACCCATACTGCACTGCGTCCACGGAGGGCCCATGGGAGGGGATTCTAACACCTCCCGTAAGGCGTTCATCCGGGACGTTAACGCCGTCCAAGGGCCTCTCACTCCTCAAATCCAACCACTCCCCGTCTCCTTCTCGGGTGACGACCTGGAGGGGGTTCGGCTCCCACACTGCGACGCTCTCGTAATCAATCTCAGCATGGCAAACTTTGATGCTCGGCGGATCCTGGTAGACAACGGGAGCTCGGTCAACATTCTGTTCCTCGATGCTTTCGAGAACCTAAAGCTCCCCCGAAGCAGACTGAAGCCGGCCGGATACACCCTGCACGGATTTTCTGGAGTACCGGTGACAATCGAGGGGATCGTCACACTGGATGTCACGGCGGGCACGGCCCCGAATCGGAGAACCGAGTCGATGGATTTCATGGTTGTCAACATCAAGGCAGCCTATAATGCCATACTCGGCCGACCGGGCCTATGCTCCCTCCAGGCTGTTCCCTCGGCCTACCACCAGAAGATGAAGTTCCCCACCAGTACCGGTGTAGGAGTGGTCCGAGGGAATCAAGAAGCCGCTCGCTCCTGTTATATGACAGCAATAGGAAGCGGAGTGCTCCCCCTCGACGCCGTGGAAATGCAGCCTCAAAGGACCCAGCCAGAGCCAGAGTCGGCAGACGAGCTGGAGGATGTCTCCTTCGAGGCAGAGGATTCATCGAAACAATTTCGAATAAGCCGCTCCCTCGCACCTCGCCTCAAGTCCGAGCTCATCGCCTGTATCCGGCGCAATGTCGATCTGTTTGCTTGGAAGCCCTCTGACATGCCAGGAATTTCCGAGGAACTCATCATGCATAAACTCAGCGTGATCCCCGGCTCGAGACCAGTGGTACAGAAGCGACGCAAGTTCGCGCCAGAGCGACAACAGGCGGTTAATACAGAGGTCGATAAACTCCTTGCCGCGCGCTTCATCCAGGAGGTCAGCTACCCCGAGTGGTTGGCAAACGTCGTCATGGTGAAAAAGGCGAGCGGGAGCTGGAGGATCTGCATTGATTTCACGGATCTTAACAAGGCATGCCCGAAGGACCCATTCCCCCTTCCCAGGATCGACGCTCTCGTCGATGCAACATCGGGTCACGAGCTCCTATCCTTCATGGACGCGTTTTCAGGCTACAACCAGATCCGCATGTTCCCTCCCGACATCGCCAAGACGTCCTTCGTCACGGACCAGGGGCTCTATTGCTACAGAGTCATGCCCTTCGGGCTGAAGAACGCCGGGGCCACATACCAGAGGCTCGTCAACAGGGTCTTCAAGGAACAGATCGGGCGCAATATAGAAGTGTATGTGGATGACACACTCGTCAAGAGCCGGCGGGGAGAGAATCACGTCTCCGATCTGGAGGAGGCCTTTGGGGTACTTCGGACACATAACATGAGGCTTAACCCGAGCAAATGCGCCTTCGACGTCTCCGCGGGAAAGTTTCTTGGGTTCATTATCAGCCAAAGGGGAATCGAAGCGAACCCCGAAAAGATCCAAGCAATCCTGGACATGGCCCCGCCGAGGAACATCAAAGAAGTCCAACGACTGACTGGGAGACTGGCGGCCATCGGCCGTTTCCTCTCCAAGTCCGGAGAGAAGTCTCTTCCCTTCTTCAAAGCCCTGCGAGGCACCGACGGGTTCGATTGGGGAGTACAGCAGCAAGAGGCCTTCGCCCAGTTAAAGGAATACCTCGCGAACCCCCCTCTTCTCAGCAAGCCCGAACCAGGAGAGCCACTCTGGCTCTACCTATCAGCCTCGGAGAAGGTGCTCAGCGCCGTTCTCGTTCGGGAGGAAGAGGGATCACAGAAGCCTGTGTACTACGTCAGCAAGGTCCTACTCGACGCCGAGACCAGGTACTCTCGGATGGAGAAAGTAGCGTTCGCCCTGATCATGGCCTCGCGAAAGCTCCGTCCGTATTTTCAATCTCATTCTGTCCAAGTGCTGACGGACCAACCCCTGAAGGCGGTACTCTACAAACCAGAAAGCTCGGGTCGACTCGTGAAATGGTCAATTGAGCTCAGCCAATATGACATTGGCTATCAGCCCAGAACAGCAATCAAGGGGCAGGCGCTCGCAGAGTTCATTACGGAGTGCACTATCTCCGAGCACCCTGCAAACACGGAGAGCGACCAGACGTGGGAAGTTTACGTCGATGGTTCCTCCTGCGAGGCAGGCAGCGGAGCAGGCATCATCCTCCAAGGCCCAGACGGTTTTCTTCTGCAGTATTGCCTCCGCCTCAACTTCCCGGCCTCTAACAACGAGGCCGAATACGAGGCAATGATCGCTGGGCTCACCCTGGCTCATCAAGCCGGTGCCAAACAGATCAGGGCTTTCAGCGACTCCCAGCTCGTGGTCAACCAGATCACCGGAGAGTACGAGGCCCGAGACGATCGTATGGTCCGTTACCGAGGTGTAGTTCAACGCCTACTCTCGTCCTTCGACGAGTCGGCTGTTTTGAGGATCCCTCGGGAGCAGAACGTCCAGGCTGACGCTCTGTCAAAATTGGCATCCTCTTCCTTCGAAGGTCTCGACCGCACGGTCCTGATCGAGGTCATGCTAAAACCCAGTATAGACATTCCGGAGGTCCTGAGCCTCGAAGATGGAGAGCCCCCCGAAGACTGGACAACCCCAATTAGACGATTTCTCGTCAAGGGGGAACTCCCGGAAGACCGAGCCGAAGCAAGAAGGGTCCGGGCCCGAGCGGAAAGGTTCGCAATGATCGACTCAACACTCTTCAAAAGGTCCTACACAACCGCGGATGGACGGCCTTATCTCCGCTGCCTCACTCCCGGCGAAGCCGAATATGCTCTCAAAGAATTACACGAGGGGATCGGCGGGTGTCACATGGGAAGCCGTTCGCTCGCACGAAAGGCTTTGAACCACGGGTACTACTGGCCCACCATGCTGCAGGACGCTTTAAATCTCGTCAAGAAATGTGGCCCCTGTCAAAGATTCTCCCCCATCAAGAGGGTTCCCCAAGCAAACCTACGATCCATGGCCAGTCCAACCCCCTTTGCAATGTGGGGGATGGATCTGGTAGGCCCTTTTCCCAAGGCGACGGGGCAACGAAAGTTCCTTATAGTTGCCATCGACTACTTCACCAAATGGATCGAGGCGGAGCCACTAGTTACGATCACCGAGCAGCAGACTCAACAATTCTTTTGGAAGCACATTATCTGTCGGTTCGGGATCCCCCAAGTGCTCGTCACGGATAACGGGACCCAGTTTGCAGGCAAGCATTTCCGCAAGTTCTGCGAAGACCTCGGTATCCAACAGCGCTTCTCTTCGGTATGCCATCCCCAATCCAACGGACAGGCAGAGAACGCGAACCGTCAGATCCTCGATGGGCTCAAGAAGCGACTCGATAATTCCTCCAAGGGGCTATGGGTCGACGAGCTGCCGAGCGTTCTCTGGGCCCATCGAACAACAAAAAGGATCCCAACAGGGGAGTCACCCTTCAACTTAACGTACGGCGCTGAGGCCGTCATTCCCTTGGAAATAGGTATCCCCTCTCCCCGAATTATGGCTTATGACGAAGCAAGCAACTCCATGCAACTGCGAGCAGACCTGGACCTCATTGACGAGGTCAGGGAGAAGTCATCCATCAGAAGGAACATCTACCAGCAAAGAATCGAGAGGTTCTATAACAAGAAGGTGCGCCCAACAAACATTGCTCTCGGAGATCTTGTCCTCCGGAAACTGGCGGTATCCAACCCCGGCCAGAAAAGGAAGTTGGCACCAAACTGGGAGGGCCCTTATAAGGTTTCGGAGGTCGTACGACCGGGTACCTATCGCCTGACCGACACCGACGGCAAACCTGTCAAGAGGCCCTGGAATGCGGAACACTTGATTAAATTCTTAGGAGAATAGACTCCATGAGAAATA
Source organism: Hemerocallis citrina (assembly GCA_017893485.1). Taxonomy (NCBI): domain Eukaryota; kingdom Viridiplantae; phylum Streptophyta; class Magnoliopsida; order Asparagales; family Asphodelaceae; genus Hemerocallis; species Hemerocallis citrina. The sequence goes on along the minus strand of CM030361.1, from coordinate 32,227,894 downwards.
TAATTTTAAACGGCACGTTGGGCCTAGTCTTTTGTAAAGTCCTGTAAACGGCACGTCGTGCCTAGACTTGTCTGTAACAAGCATGTATTGTAAACATCAGCTTTCTTAAAACAAGCTTATGACTCCAATTCTTGTAAACTGATAAAGGACCCCTCACGAACTCGTCACTCGGATGAAATCGCGAGTCCAAACACGCTTCTCTTACAAGCGTGGGGCTCGTCACTCGGAGGAAATCGCGAGTCCAAACACGCTTCTCTTACAAGCGTGGGGCTCGTCACTCGGATGAAATCGCGAGTCCAAGCACGCTTCTCTTACAAGCGTGGGGCTCGTCACTCGGATGAAATCGCGAGTCCAAACACGCTTCTCTTACAAGCGTGGGGCTCGTCACTCGGATGAAATCGCGAGTCCAAACACGCTTCTCTTACAAGCGTGGGGCTCGTCACTCGGGTGAAATCGCGAGTCCAAGCACGCTTCTCTTACAAGCGTGGGGCTCGTCACTCGGATGAAATCGCGAGTCCAAGCATGCTTCTCTTACAAGCGTGGGGCTCGTCATGCACCGTCTCTCCATGAGAACCTGTGCAGGAGCTCGGCACCGACCCCGAGCAAAGGCGGGCGTCCCCTCCGGGGGGCACCGCGACCTGAACGCTCGGCGGCGGGGCTAGGCTACGCCTGCAGTTGTCTTTCTCACCGTTGTGGGGGCTCGGCACCCGTCCCTCGCTCGGTTTGACCTCCTCGGAGGCCATCAACCGAGGCTCGAGGCGACATTCGCCAGCCACTCCCGCACCGTCTCTCCATGAGAACCTGTGCAGGAGCTCGGCACCGACCCCGAGCAAAGGCGGGCGTCCCCTCCGGGGGGCACCGCGACCTGAACGCTCGGCGGCGGGGCTAGGCTACGCCTGCAGTTGTCTTTCTCACCGTTGTGGGGGCTCGGCACCCGTCCCTCGCTCGGTTTGACCTCCTCGGAGGCCATCAACCGAGGCTCGAGGCGACATTCGCCAGCCACTCCCGCACCGTCTCTCCATGAGAACCTGTGCAGGAGCTCGGCACTGACCCCGAGCAAAGGTGGGCGTTCCCTCCGGGGGGCACCGCGACCTGAACGCTCGGCGGCGGGGCTAGGCTACGCCTGCAGTTGTCTTTCTCACCGTTGTGGGGGCTCGGCACCCGTCCCTCGCTCGGTTTGACCTCCTCGGAGGTCGTCAACCGAGACTCGAGGCGACATTCGCCAGCCACTCCCGCACCGTCTCTCCACGAGAACAAGTGCAGAAGCTCGGCGTTTATCCCGAACAAGGCGGGTGCCCTCTCCGAGGGCGCCGCGACCTTGACACCCGGCGGAGACGCTCGACGCTGCCTTCCGCCTGTTCACTCACCAAGCGTTGGAAAAATTTTTATTTAAGCTTTGAGGCATCCGCCTTCCGCAGACACCCCGAGCCTTGAGTCGGATTATTGGCCGCCCTCTCACCCGCGAACAGCTCGGGGTTTTCGGCTTTTGCCAAAACCTAAACCCCGAACTGTTCGAGGATGGCAGGGAGGCCAAAGACTAGCGGCTCTATCTCTCTCGACTCGAACGGATCAGCCGACCCCTCTGACGCCCAAGAACAGCTCGGGGTTTACGGCACGGACAAAGTCCAAAACCCCAAATTGTTCCCGGGCGGCGGAAGAGCCACCGAGCTTCGGAATTCTCCGAACACCCCAAACGATCGGTCGGCCCACCGTTCACCAACGGACAACCCGGGGTCCCATGGCCCTGGCGGCCGGTACCCCGAATTGTTCGAGGGTGATCGGTATGCCTCCGATCCGGGATGCTCGGAAACATTACCTTTTGTGGACGCCCGCCATGAACAGACATCCGAGTCAAATGACTCACTGATGGAAAAAAGAGGGGGGGCGATTACATAGCCCCCTGAGGCCTCATTTATTGCACCTGGAAATGGGAAACGGCGGAAGGCGAAACGTCGCCATAAATATGCCTAGGAAGGCGAAACGTCGCGATTATTGACGAAGTCGCGTCAATTGCGACTTTGGAGGTTTCTCGTCAGCTACACTCAGCATCCGAGGCAATCAGGGCTCCGAAGAACAAACGATCTTATTCATTACTCATCGCTTACAACTCAATGAATGAAAACGCAAATACAATGAGCTCTCAACTCACTCACTCAGCCGGGAACTCGAATTCGGGGCTCCTGTGACGCTCGGCTATCCCAACCAAGGAAGACGTGCCCGCCACCGAGCTCTCCGCATCATCCGGCTGTGTCACAACCAGCGAAGGAGGCGGCAACCTCCCCGGAGTAGAGTTACTTGCCTCTTCAACAAGACCGGCACCGAGTATGAGCTTCAACTGGCGAATCTCCAATTCTTTCTCTATAACGGCCTCGCGAAGAGAAGACTCGGAGGCAGACCGCCCGCTAGACGTATCCGAGACCGCCCAGTCCTTCTCAATGACCCACCAGTCCCGGTCGGCTACAATCTTTCTCAAACGAGCCACCTCTAGACCGAGCTCTCTAGACTTGTCCAAAAAGTAATTCTTGGCAGCCTCTCGATCCCGAGCCAACTTCCGTTGGCGAGCTAGCCTCTATCAAAAAGAAAATACAAGAATCACAAAATGCAAGTGTTGTAAAGTCGGCCCAAAAAATTATATATTTCATTTCATCTCAAAAAGATACAAAATTTGCGGTGGCCAGTCCGCCGAGGGCATTTACAAAAGGGGGAGAAATAAAAACAAAAACATCTAGTCTTGAGGGTCGAGGTGCACCTCTTCTTCGTGGTGGCCGCCGTCGTCACCATCACCCCCCGGGGTCGGAGGCAAGTCTGGCTTCCACCCGAAGCCGAGGTGGTCAACGTTGCACTCCGGATAGATGTACTTGAAATGAGACTTGGCTTGCTCATAAGCCTCGTCTTGCGCCGTCATAAGCGTATCCCCCAAGGCCGCCTCCAAGTCCGCCAGGGCCTTCTTCGCCTTCTCCTTCTCCGCAGTCTCGGCCGCGATCTTCTTCAGCAGGTCCTCTCGGTCCTGCTTGTGGATCTTGTCCAGAGACTCAATCTGGGCCTCGTGCACCACCACCATGTCCCGAGCCTCCTTAAAATCTTCCTTCGCCTTGGTCAATTCCCGAAGGAACTTCTCCTTCTGCTTCCGCTCGTATGTAATCTCCTTCTCCAGACACTTGTGGAAGTGCTGGCCGTGAAGCATCGACTGTCAAGAAAAATCAAACTTAGCAACAATTACAACAATTACAAATTTACAAGCCTATTTACCGGGTGGGCTTCGGACGACTTACCGAGAGGTTGGCTTGGGCCCAGCGCATGTAGGCCTGATCGGCCGTTTGCGCTGCCAAGGCCATTCCGTCCCGATCGGTGATGGCCTTCGAGACGAACTCCATCGATACGGGTCCGTCGAGGATGGAGTCGCCCTTCACGATCGACCAATCAGGTGCGAAGGGCATCGTCGCCATCCGTCCCACCAACTCCGCCGCACTCGGACGTACGGGGGGAAGTTGTTGTGCCGGGGCTTCAACTGTTTTCCCCGACCCTCCCGCTGGGTCTCTAGCCGACCGCGAAGGATGGTGGTGCTTCTTTTGCTTCTTCGATAAAGGCTGTTCCTCGGGCACCGGGGGAGGCACGGTGGAGGGCCCTCCAGCTTGCGAAGGCTGGCCAGGAGTCTTCCGCTTCTCGGCGGCGAGGCGTTCCTGCTCTTCTTTCTTCTTCTTCTCTTGTCTCGCCTTCTCTGCGGCGGCGAGTAAGATCTGCTTGGCGTGTGCCTGTTGTGTCGTCATCCCTACAACAAGACAGAAAAGGAAGGCTAAACGTTAACACGAAGGCAGAAAGACAAAAAAAATGAGGAAAGAAACATACTAGGGTCGGCGGGACTCAGTCCGGCCCTCGCTAGGTGAACCTCGGTCACCCGGCGCCAAGCGATGCTGTCTTCCCGGAGTAAATGATCAACCCTCCCCCACTCTTGGGCGGTTAACTCATTCCTCTTTGGAGGCTTGTGCTTCGGCTTCACGAAATTCCACTGGGTCGGGATGTCCCATTCCCCTTCGGTCTTCACAACGAAATACTTATCTCTCCAATTCTTGATCGAGTCCGGGTGGCCGTGCACCACTTTCTTGTTCGGTCTCGGCGTAAAGAAGAACACGCCCTCGATATCCCCGAGCGAACCTATGCTGAAGATTGCGCGGAAGTATGAAAGCTTCGGCCTCACCCCTTTCTCTTGGCACTTCAGGATGAAGCATATGAGATGCTTCCAAGAGTTGGGTCCATACTGCATGGGGGACAGCCCGGCCCAGTTCAGGACCGTCTTCACGAAGGGGTGCAGGGGGAACCTCAACCCCGAGATGAAAGCTTGCTCCGGAAATAAGCAGTAGCCCGGAGCCAACACCGTCGTAGGTCGAATACCCGGGCTCGGCAGCAGAAGCTCGTACTCCCTCGGAATATAGTAAGCAGCCCTGATGATGTTCAGATACTCTGGTCTCAAGACGCTGGGAGTACTGTCCGCACGAATCTTCGTCCTTGTATTTTCTCCAGGTACTGGAGGGATCGGCTGGATGTCCTTCACATCATCGGGATACATCCGTATCGACACAGGATTTCGGAAGGTGACGGGCGGAACATCAAGACCCGTCCTCGGCACACCCTCGTCAGACGAGGAAGAACTTTGAGGCATGGCAAGAACTACCTTCTTCCTACGTGGCCGGGGCTTGCGCTCAGGCGACGGCGTCGACAGGGGGGGCAACGGAGGCAGATCCTCTACGTGGCCGGCATCCGGCGCACCAACGCCCTCCCCTTCCTCACTCTCCGTGTCGCCCTGCTCTCCTTCCTCCTCTTCATCACCAGCACCCGACTCCTCGTCCGACCCCTCGTTCGACTCCTCCTCCTCATCATCACTATCCTCGTCCACACCACCCTCTACCATCGGCTCCTTTCCTGGCCTCCGAACACTCAATGGTTGCACGATTAGAGCTACGTCACTGTCACCCTCGGAGCCGTGTTCGGAGAAAACCTCCTCTTTAACCTGGTACTTGCCCAGAGATGACGACGTTTCCAAATCTGACTCCATCTCCGAGTGACCAGACGTTGTAGCCTCGGAACCGGACTGAGTACGCGACATTCAGAAAAAAGGAGAATTACTAACCTGATTCTTTGGAAGTTACGCTTCTCAGCAAAGAATCCGCCAACAGCGATCGAAATGCCTGCGCTAAAAACTGGAAAAATTGGGGATTATGAAAAGATAAAGTGAAAAGAAATGAGGGGGGGTGGGGGTTTTATAAATAGACAGCGACTCCTCGATTTCCGCAAATGAGCATCTAGCCGTTAGATCTAATCTGACAAGATCAAGCGGCTAAAACAAACGTTGAAATTTGCGCCATCACGTCAGCAGAAAGGGTGAAATTCCAACGCTGCCCCTCCCTACTCGCCCGGCAGGAATAACCTCCTACCATAAGGTGTGAAGCTGCGGCCAGTCTGAGATCTCGGAGGGAGATCTCGGAGGGAATAGTGCGAAGTATGGCCAAGCTACCTTCTCCTTCAGAGGGTGGGGTCGACGCTCGGATGGAAACTCGAGCCAAGCTACCTTCCCCTTCAAGTGGTGCGGCTCGACGTTCGGATGGAAACTCGAGCCAAGCTACTTTCCCTCTCACAGGGTGGGGCTCGACGCTCGGATGGAAACTCGAGCCAAGCTACCTTCTCCTTCAAGGGGTGGGGCTCGACGCTCGGATGGAAGCTCGAACCAAGCTACTTTCTCCTCTCACAGGTTGGGCTCGACGTTCGGATGGAAACTCGAGCCAAGCTACTTTCCCTCTCACAGGGTGGGCTCGACGTTCGGATGGAATCTCGAGCCAAGCTACCTTCCCCTTCAAGGGGTGGAGCTCGACGCTCGGATGGAAGCTCGAGCCAAGCTACCTTCCCTCTCACAGGGTGGGCTCGACGTTCGGATGGAAACTCGAGCCAAGCTACCTTCTCCTTCATGGGGTGGGGCTCGACGCTCGGATGGAAACTCGAGCCAAGCTACCTTCTCCTTCAAGGGGTGGGGCTCGACGTTCGGATGGAAACTCGAGCCAAGCTACTTTCCCTCTCACAGGGTGGGCTCGATGTTCGGATGGAAACTCGAGCCAAGCTACCTTCCCTCTCACAGGGTGGGCTCGACGTTCGGATGGAAACTCGAGCCAAGCTACCTTCTCCTTCATGGGGTGGGGCTCGACGCTCGGATGGAAACTCGAGCCAAGCTACCTTCTCCTTCATGGGGTGGGGCTCGACGCTCGGATGGAAACTCGAGCCAAGCTACCTTCTCCTTCAAGGGGTGGGGCTCGACGTTCGGATGGAAACTCGAGCCAAGCTACTTTCCCTCTCACAGGGTGGGCTCGATGTTCGGATGGAAACTCGAGCCAAGCTACCTTCTCCTTCAAGGGGTGGGGGTCGACGCTCGAATGAAAGCTCGAGCCAAGCTACCTTCTTCTTCATGGGGTGGGGCTCGACGCTCGGATGGAAACTCGAGCCAAGCTACCTTCTCCTTCAAGGGGTGGGGCTCGACGCTCGGATGGAAGCTCGAGCCAAGCTACCTTCCCTCTCACAGGGTGGGCTCGACATTCGGATGGAAACTCGAGCCAAGCTACCTTCTCCTTCATGGGGTGGGGCTCGACGCTCGGATGGAAACTCGAGCCAAGCTACCTTCTCCTTCAAGGGGTGGGGCTCGACGCTCGGATGGAAACTCGAGCCAAGCTACCTTCTCCTTCCACAGGGTGGGCTCGACGGTCGGATGGAAGCTCGAGCCAAGCTACCTTCTCCTTCATGGGGTGGGGCTCGACGCTCGGATGGAAACTCGAGCCAAGCTACGTCCCCTCTCACAGGTTGGGTTCGACGAGCGGATGAGAATTCGAGCCAAACCACATCTCCTTCAACATGTGGGGCTCGACGCTCGGATGGGAACTCGAGCCAAGCCACCTCTTTCAACAAGTGGGGCTCTTGGTCTCGTCCGCCGACCCTCGTGGCCTCGTCCACCGACCCTATGGGTCTCGCCCGTCAACCCTATTGGGCTCGTCCACCGACCCTCTTGGCTCGTCCACCGACCCTGTTTGCCTCATCCGCCGACCCCCTGAACTCGAGCCAGGCTACCTCTGCTCTCAATACAGGTTCGGCGTTCGGATGAGAATTCGAGCCAAGCCACATCTCCTTCAACATGTGGGGCTCAACGCTCGGATGGGAACTCGAGCCAAGCCACCTCTTTCAACCAATGGGGCTCTTGGTCTCGTCCGCCGACCCTCTTGGCCCCGTCCACCGACCCTATTGGGCTCGTCCACCGACCCTCCTGGCCTCATACCTCGACCCTATGGGTCTCGTCCGTCAACCCTATTGGGCTCGTCCACCGACCCTCTTGGCTCGTCCACCGACCCTGTTTGCCTCGTCCGCCGACCCCCTGAACTCGAGCTAGGCTACCTCTGCTCTCAATACAGGTTCGGCGTTCGGATGAGAATTCGAGCCACGCCACATCTCCTTCAACATGTGGGGCTCAACGCTCGGATGGGAACTCGAGCCAAGCCACCTCTTTCAACAAATGGGGCTCTTGGTCTCATCCGCCGACCCTCTTGGCCTCGTCCACCGACCCTATTGGGCTCGTCCACCGACCCTGTTTACCTCGTCCGCCGACCCCCTGAACTCGAGCCAGGCTACCTCAGCTCTCAATACGGGTTCGACGTTCGGGTGAGGATTCGAGCCACGCCACATCTCCTTCAACATGTGGGCTCGACGCTCGGATGGGAACTCGAGCCAAGCCACCTCTTTTAACAGGTGGGGCTCTTGGTCTCGTCCCCCGACCCCCTTGGTCTCGCCCGCCGACCTTATTGGTCTCGACCGCCGACCCTCTTGGTCTCGTCCACCGACCCTATTTGCCTCGTCCGCCGACCCCCTGAACTCGAGCCAGACTACCCCAGCTCTCAATACGGATTCGGCGTTCGGATGAGAATTCGAGCTGCACCACTGCCTCCTTTCGCAGGTCGAGCTCGACGCTCGAATAGGGATTCGAGCCATACTACCTCCTCCTTTCCCAGTACGAGCTCGGCGCTCGGATCAGAGTTCGAGCCTCACCCGTCCACTCTCCGAACTGGCCAGACGCTCGGATGACCGACCACAAGACCTCGGACGCCGTCCCAACAAAATGACCTGGACGACCCCCCGCTCTTCCAACTAGCGAGGCAGTCGTCCGCCGAGCCTTCCGGTCTCGTCCGCCGACCCCCCTGAGCTCAAGCCTGGCTGCCTCTCCTCTCAATGCGGGCTCGGCGCTCGGATCGAAATCCGAATCAAACCCCTCTCCTCACTCTCTTAAAACTAACCAAGACACTCGTCCAGCCGACCTCGCGACCTCATGTACAGACGAACCCCATCGAGCGGCCCGGACGACCTCTCGCTCTTCCAACTAGCGAATCGGTCCTCCGACCCCTGGAGGGTTCGTCCACCGACCCATATGGGTTCGTCCGCCGACCCGAAGGATCGTCTGCCGACCCAAACTCGGCCACCGACCTAGTGAGCTCGGCATTCATACTACCGACTATCCCCTCCTAAGAACTTCACCCCACGCACATCCAAACGAAGAGTCCATTCCTCCTGCCCCTGGCCCTCATCGGGGAACAACAGACCCTACTTCTCACCCTGACGTCTGCCCTTCCCCCGAGGACCAGGAATCACCCCCGCACTGCTGGATCACCCAACCCTGCGGGAGTGAGGGGCTTGTGATATGGGTCAGGAATAAAGCGTGGCTCACCCTGAGCCACCAGATCTCCTCAGGATACGCGTCCTTCCTGATCCTCCAGATCAGCCACGTCAGCACCGGAAAACCGCCCGGAGATCTGCCACGTCAGCCCGGAAACCACTCCGGCGCCTGCCACGTCAGCCCTATACCGCCCGACTTTCCACCGCTTCAGCCAATCGGGTAACCGGGTCCGGCCCAGCCCCAAACGGGTCTAGACCCGATTGGAAACTCCTATAAATACCAGGCCCTCTCCTTTCTTAAAGGGTAATCAATCTTTTCTCCCCTAAACCCTAGTTACTGTTGCTCTTATCTTAAAGTAACTGACTAGATCGTCGGAGGGTCTGCCACCGGGATCAACCCCGGTGTTTCGAGACCGTCTGCAGGTACACCAGACCTCGGATCCGAGCCCTCTGATCCGAGCCCAGACATCCACGTCACTCCCAACCAGTCGCAGGTATCGCTCGGCTAGCCGAGGGTCGCCTCTGAAGAAGCTTTCTCCTTCAAATACAAATCGAGTAAAGAACTCACACCTGGTGCATCCACACGTCTCCCAGAAACAAACCGCATCAGCTACCAATATATATAGCTCTCATTCATCAAAATAAACATTGTAAAAAAAAATAGGGATTTTGAATACTTACCACAATTTCGGATTTCCGAAGATTTCTAAAGGAAATGAATGAATCACAAGTAGGGTTTATGTTTAATTATTGTTTGGAAATTTAGAGATCACTCCAATAGTTTGGATTTTTGGATTTTTTGATTTAGGAATCTAGGGTTCGTAGGTTACGGAAGTGAAGAGAGAGAGAAAATTGAAGTACAAAGGGGTAGGAGAAGAGTTGGGGAGCACTGAATATAGGTAAGTGTGCAAAATAAAAAGTAACTGATGTCGTTATTCAAAATAACGGCATCAGTACAAATCATGTCGTTCTCTCAGAGGTCGTTCTCTCAGAGAACGACATAGGTTACTTTATTTTCATATTTGTCTCTCAGCTCACAATTGAGACTGTTTGCTCCTTCGATTAAAAGTAACAGATGTCGTTATTCCAAATAATAGCATGATAGTTTTTTTAAAAACAGATGCCGTTCTTCCCAAGAACGTTTGTTGCTGACGTATTCAAAACTGGGTCAGTTCGCTAATTGTTTTCGAAAGTAGGTCAGAGCGCCAAATATTTTCAAAAAAGTGGGTCAGTAGGGCAAAAAATTCTCTTACTCTCCCCCGTCACCAAATTCCCACCGACCAACCCTTGATCAGGACCTCTATCTCATACTGCGACCCACCAACTCCGTGTCTCCTACCTTGAAACGATACACATTCCAACTCCTCAAATGCCAACAACGGCTTCATCAAGTATGGATGGAAGATGTAAGGTGTCTTCTACCACAGCATCCACAATTTCATGTGCATTATCTGATGCGCACCATCACAATGCTAGACACCGATTCTGTAAAAAGCTCGAAACATAGCTTGCGAGGATGCCTGGATACATTCATACTCGGCAAGTTTGGGATGGCTTACAAAAACCGATCGATCTTATCAAGAACAATCAGCAACCTAAAATTGTAATCTCATGCCAATTACAACTTTTGATTCGTAACAAAGCATAATATTGTATTCGGATTAAAAAATGTCTTCCTCGTGTAACTTCTTCATTCACAACAAATGACAACTAAATACGACTGGAAACCAAAATGTCTAATTGTTGTGGTAGATTGCAGCGTCAAGAACACAGAACATAGTTAACAATAAATAAATATTTGGTCTCTAATACAAGGCGATTACATCATGTAGACCAATATTAGTATTAAAAAAAAAAAAACTATTCCACCTAAAGCAAACCAGATATCATAATAACCGCACAGATGCTGCAATCCATGGTAACGGCACCCACAACCATCCTGAACAACATTGCAGCCTCCAACATCTGACCTACATCGGTGCCCCAACTATTGCCACTCTTTGCTCCATTCTTCTCTTTCTGCTCAGTTTCTTGATTTAGTAAAATTCGCCCAATTACTACAGTTGCATCAGTTAGCAACACCAGTAGGAAAGGCCTCAAGTTGATAATGCTTCCAGCTGCAGATTTTGACAAAACTACGAGCAGAGCTATAATAACAGAACACAATATCCGAATATTTTCTGAAGCTGAAATGGATTGACTGATCTGGCTGGGTGTGAGAGCTCTGCAACTTGTCTTTGAAGCAACACCTGTAGTAGCTCTACATGCTTTGAGAGTGGGTGATGGTTCTTTAGTGCTAAAATAGTCTGTCACTTGCTTCACCGTTTCATTCTCTACTTTGTCTGTAGAGATTTCATTGATCGCCTCAATTTCTGGTATTGCCCTATTGAATGGTGGCAGTTCTTCCCTATTCGTATTCTCCACTGTACTGGCAGCAATTTGACTGTTTATTTCATCTGGAAGGGAAGCAGCTGCAGTACAACCAAAATGTTCAGCAATTAAACACCACATTACAGGGATAAGCAAAAATATATCAGCAATTTTGAAGTTATCATATTCAACATTTTTCTTGGTTTTCCCCCAAATAAATCAGGATGGATCTACTGTGAAAAGTATGTTAAGAATAAAGCTGTGCTAATGAAAACATATTTTCTGTACGAACTTGACTAAGTAATAGGAAAGAAAAAGATCTGTTGCACCCTTGCCAAGTTGCCAGTTGCTGCCTTATTTTATGTCGATCTCAATAGTACAGAGAACTACTTATGTGCCATAGTATTCACAACGAAGTTTCAGCCTGAGTTTATTCACTCAGAAGTGGAGGAAAATCCTGGTGATGGTGAAAACTACAAGGACAAAGCGGTCTGGCCATAAAACAACACTACCACATAGATGACAAATTCCCTTAGACTACTAAAGAATCCATGTAAGTAGGTAAGACAAATTTTTGCTCACTTCTATTATTATATATCACTGATACATATACTGTAAGTGCCAATTTAGTCCCAAAACATAAAAATAAAAAAAAAGGATACAGCCTTGTATTTCTAATGTATATTTCAGAGAAATTTTGGTCCTTCACATCCAAAAAGTAGCATTTTCCATGGATCTCCCCTGTCTATCTTACTCTAAAAAGTATAAAATGGAACTCAAAGATCGAATCACCATGATGAGATTGTGAAATCTCAAATTCTCAATGGGTAGTGCTATATTTTAGACTAAAAATGTACTCAAGCAAGAAGGGTGGAACAAACAGCACACCAAGTACCAGAACAAAGACGGTCTTTATCTACGAGTAGCACTCATCCAGTGCTTTATTCTTCCTTCCATATACTATTATTATCCCCCCAGCTCTATATTTGTATGTGTCTAAACACCAACACATATACCCTTAGGCACTACCTATACACACCCATGTCCATACACTGTTAATGTATATGCACACACGGGTTCTAGCACATGTACATTGCACACACACTATTCTCAAGCCTTTATGTATCTGCTTTTTCATTCATCCACCATCTCCCTTTCATAAAAGTTCCATAACCACTGCAAAGTCTAAAAGTTCTGTAGATTCTTGATTTTGATGACTACAACACAATACGCAATTGTTCTTACAAATCTCTTAGAGTGTGTACTTAAAGCGTTCAAGGCCACAATACAAATGATGAAGCTTTCAAAAGCACTAGATCAAGCCACAAAGACAAGAACAAATTCAAGACTCAAGATTCAAGACAAAGATTTCTCAGAGCTTCAAAAGTGATTAGCAAAAAGAATAAGTGTCTTGTAACTTCTTTGTAATATTTGTGTCTTAGAAATCTTTGTAAAAGCCTTGTCACACACACTCACACCCCCTAAGAATGAAAATAAAGTTTACTAAAATCAAAATGTCAAAATGAAGCCTGTATAAGTTCAGCTGTCAAGTACCAGTTGACTTACTATGGGAAGCAGTCGACTGTTCTAGTACGAAACAGACTAAACTCACTCAAGCTTTGACCAGTCGACTCTTATGGCAACCCAGTCGACTGTTCAAGCAGTTTTGACAGTTTTCTGAAGTTTAAAATTTGTTTTTCAAATTTAAAAGTTAAAACTTTACAGCCGTTTTATGGTAGTTGTGGAACTGTTTCCCAACGTCTTAGAGATTCTCACTCTATAAATAGAGTGTAGAATCAACTTGGAAAAAGTTCCCACAATTGATTAACAAGTCTCTTTTTATTTTTGTGAAAAAGAACTCAAGTTTTCAAAGATTCTCATTCTCTAGACTTGGTTCTCTAATTTTAGTCTTGTATAACAAAGATTAAGTTCTAGACTGAAGTTAGAAGGTGACCTTTAGCCTCTAAACAAAAAGCACTAAAAAACAAGGCTTTAGGTTGTTGTAATCTTTATTTTTGTTCTTCACTGTCGGGTTGTGAGAGTGGTCCTCTCGGTTGGAGAGAATGACTCTTGGTGTAGAGTCAATGTCACTCTAGGTTGTAGAGTGAGGTCTTACTCTCTCTAGTGGTGAAAGCGGTCTACAGATTTGACATAGTTGTTGTCAAAGATCGTAGAGTATTCTTGTAACTTTTCAAGAATAGTAGAAAATCTCAAGTGGGTTGCTTGGGGACTGGATGTAGAAAGGGAGGACCGAACCAGGATATATCGTGGTGTTAGCATTGTCGATTCTCTGTGGTTTGAACTCTCTAACTTGCAATTTTATTTTCGCTGCATTTCTTTGTAAATCGTGTATGTCCAGTCGACTGGTTCTCTCCTTAAGTCGACTTAACAGACTCGCTGTTCTTCAGTTGATTTACTCTCTTTTATTTGACGTTACAGTCGACTGGTCTATCGTGTATAGTCGACTTAACAGTTGTGTTAGCTTTAATTTACTATGTTTTTTAAACAACACTATTCAACCCCCCTAGTATTATTTGCCTTGCATACAGGATCCAACACTTGGTATCAGAGCCTGGTTAAGTGCAATGACATCTACTTAAAATACAAGTCAACACCATGAAGGTCAATCCACACAAAGGCTGCCTCCCTTTGATGGAACAAACTACAACTACTAAAAATGTAGAATGAAGATTTACTTACAATCCATCAACTATGAGATTTGGAACATGACCGAGATGGAGTATACCGTGCCTACTCTTCCCTATGTCCAATGGAATGATGATATGAAGAACAGCACCATGAACAATGCAAAGGCGATGAATGCTCTCTTTTGTGCACTTACCAAAGAAGAATTCAACCGAGTGTCAAATGCAACAACGGCATTCCAAATATGGCATACTCTTAAGGTAACACATGAAGGTACAAATAAGGTCAAAGAATCTAAAATTTCTGTTCTTGATATCTTGTTCATAGGTTCAAGATGTTCCGAATGAAGGAGAATGAAAATGTATCACACATGATAATAAGATTCACCGACATCACAAACTCCCTTGTGGCTCTTGGCAAAACATATACGCAAGCAGAAATGGTAAGAAAGGTTTTTCGTGCTCTAACCCCCGAATGGGAAAAGAATGCCACCGCAATTGAAGAAGCCAATGATTTAACACAACTCACGCTTGAGAATCCTGTGGAAAATCTAATGGCGTATGAAATACAATTGGAGGAACCCAAGAAGGACTAAAACCGCAACAAGCCAAAAAGAATACTCTTGTTTTCAAGGTCATGTCCGATTCAAATGATGATGATGATGAAGAAATGGCCATGTTCACAAGGAAATTCAAGAAATTTCGTCACAAAGGTAAATTTAATTCTAAGTTTAAGGATACTAATGAACCTCCTACTTGTTTCAAGTGCAATAAGATAGGTCACATGAAGAAGGACTGTCCATTGGAGAATACAAAATTTAAAAGGAAAGTCTCTAACTTCAAGAAGGACAAATTCACCAAGAACAAGTACATGAAGAACAAGAAGGCCTACCAAGCAACGTGGGATGATGATGACTCATCATCAGAAGAAGAAAATGAAGAATCGAATGAAGTCGCAAATGTGTGTTTTATGGCAAATCAAAGCAATGCAAGTGATAGTGTAGATTCTAATGATTTATTAGAAGCTTTTAATGAAGTTTTTCAAGAATTAAAAAAGGAGAAAATAAAAGGTAAAAATCTAGAAAGAGTTAATCAAACTCAAGAGTTAATCAAACTCTTTCTCAAGAAAATCATGATTTACAAGTTGAAGTCAAGTCTTTAAATTCTCGTCTTTCCAACATGGATATAGATCTTATATCTCTAAAAAAGAATTATGAAGAGATATCTAAGAATGTATCTAAGTTTAATAAAGAAAAAGATAATTTAAATGAAGTTCTCCAAAATCAAGTTCAATCCAATAAAAGATTTGGACTTGGTTTTCAAAAAATTCTTGAAAAAGGTCATTCTTCTAATAACACTAGCAAAAAAAAAATTAATTCTGTTTCAAGTGTAAAGAATAAGTTATATGATTTCTTTGGAAAAAAACAAAAATTCTTTATAATCATGATAATAGAAATCTTTTCGACAAGACCAGTCGACTAGCCCCTCAATTCAGTCGTCTGTCCAGAGGTATAGTCTTATTCAAAAAGACAACAACCTCATATAAGTCAACTAGTTTCACCTCCCAGTCGACTGCCATCACAAAACAGTCGACTGATGGGTACAACAAAGTCGACTGGACAGTGCAAAAATATTTGGGTTCCAGTCAACCTGAGTCTTAATGATAAGATTTCTTATATAAATTCCTTTATTCATAATGTTTGTAATTCTGTTAATTATAAGCCTGCATATGGTGGTAAATCAAACTCACTTTGGGTTTGGTTTCCCAAACACTAATCTCTTTCGGACCCAATAAAAAGGGTACCATTTTCACAAATAAAATTTTGTAGGTACCTAAAAGAGAACGATGGATACTTGACAGTGGATGTTCTAAACACATGATTGGCCATGCAAACTTGCTCTCTTCCATACAAAAGATAGATGGAGGAACCGTTACATTTGGTGACAATAACAAAAGAAAAGTCATCGAAATAGGCATGGTCGGTAAGAATAATAGTCCTATTATTGAAGATGTATTCTTAGTTAGTGGTTTAAAGCATAACTTGTTAAGTATTAGTCAATTATGCGATAAGGATTATAAGATAGTGTGAAAAGGATGCATGCTTGATTTATGATTCATCTATGAAAAATTTAATCTTTCAAGGTTTTAGAAAGAAATATATATATATGAACTATGTTTAAAAACAAATGAATTTTCGAATGATTTTTGTTTAGTTGCTTCTAACAACGATTCTTGGCTTTGGCATAAGAGATTTGGATATGTAAATATGAAAAACATTGCTAAACTATCTAAAAATAACCTAGTTAAAGGACTGCTAAAATTATCTTTTAAGAAAGATAAAATGTGTGATGCATGTCAACTAGGAAAACAAGTAAAATCTACTTTTAAAACAAAGGAAATGATTTCTACTAGTAGGCCTCTCGAATTGATCCATATGGATTTATTTGGTCCTACTAGAGTCGCTTCCTTAAATAAAAGTAGATATGTATTTGTTTTAGTAGAAGATTTTCAAGATTTACATTGGTATTCTTTTTAAAACATAAAAATGAAGCTTTTGAAGAATTTGCAAATTTCTGCAAACGTATTCAAAATCAAAAATCTCTAACCATAGTCACTATTAGAAGTGATCATGGTGGAGAATTTGAAAATGAAACGTTTTTAGAATATTGCAACAAGAATGGTATAACACATGCTTTTACGTTTCCTAGAGCTTCACCACAAAATGGAGTGGTTGAAAGATTGAATAGGACATTGCAAGAATGTACACGTACAATACTTGTTGAAAGTAATTTGCCTAAATACTTTTGGGCTGAAACTGTTTCAACAGCATGCTATGTTTTAAATCGAATATTAATTAGGCCAAAGCTTAAGAAGACTTGTTTTGAATTATTCTATGAACGAATTCTTAAAGTATCTTATTTTAAAGTATTTGGTTGTAAGTGTTTCATATTAAACACAAAAGATAATTTGGATAAATTTGATGCTAGATAATGAAAGGTAATTTCATTGGATACTCAAATAGGAGTAAGGCATATAGAATTTTCAATAGGTCATCTTTAACTATTGAAGAATCTATGCATGTTTCATTTGATGAATCTTTACCTTCATCTAATGTTATTGAAGATGATGAAATTGACTCATCACCACTAGATAACATTGTTAAATCACTTGAGCAAACTACCCTAGATAAGTCGACTGATGGACTTCATAAGTCGACTGATGTGTTGAATCAGTCGGCTGATGGGTTTATTAAGTCGACTAATCCCGTAGAGATAACTCCAACTTTACCAAAGTCATTTGTTGAAGTTCGATATCATCCTCAAGACTTAATTATTGGTGACATCTCACACAGCATTCAAACAAGATCACACTTCAATATGATTTCTTATACTGCCTTCTTATCGGATTTTGAACCCAAAAGTATTCAAGAAGCATATGAGAATGAATTTTGGTTGAATGCTATGCAAGATGAACTTAACCAATTTGTAAGAAATGATGTATGGAATTTAGTTCCACAACCCCCTAATCATACTATTATTGGTACCAAAGGTATTTAAAAATAAGTTAGATGAATCAGGACAAGTTGTAAGGAACAAGGCTAGATTAGTTGCCCAAGGATATAATCAAGAAGAATTGATTTTGATGAAACATATGCTCCTGTTGCTAGACTAGAATCAATTAGAATTTTGATATCTTTTGCGTGTTTTATGAATTTCACACTTTTCCAAATGGATGTTAAAAATGCTTTCTTAAATGGTTTCATTAAGGAACATGTTTATGTTAAGCAATCACCTGGTTTCGAACATGAACAATTCCCAAACCATATTTTTAAATTGAAAAAGACTTTATATGGTCTTAAACAAGCACCTCGTGCTTGATATGATCATTTAAAAACTTATCTTTTAGAAACAGGTTTTGAAATTGGTAAAGTAGATACTACATTATTTATTAAGAAAATAAAAACAGACATATTAATCATACAAATTTACGTAGATGACATAATTTTTGGATCAACTAACAGTAATCTCTATCAAGAGTTTGCTACTACCATGAAAAATAAGTTTGAGATGAGTCACATGGGTGAACTCAATTATTTCCTTGGACTACAAATAAAAGTCTCAAAATGGCATATTTATTAATCAAGAAAAATATGCTAAGGAATTACTTAAACAATTTAGTATTGATGGCACTAGTAGTAAGACCACACCTATGGCTACTACTACTACACTTGACAAAGATGAATTAGGTAAGAGTGTCGATCAAAAAATCTATCGATGTATGATTGGCTCACTCTTATATATAACTGCTAGTAGACATGATATTATGTTTAGCGTATGTTTGTATGCTAGATATCAGTCTAATCCAAAAGAATCTCATTTAAAAGCAGTGAAACGAAATTTTAAGATATAGTAAAAGCACATCTGAATATGGTTTATTTTATCCACGCACCAATAATTTTCAGCTATTGTCGTATAGTGACGCTGATTTTGCTGGAAGTAAAACTGACTGTAAAAGTGCCAGTAGAACTTGTCACTTTTTGGGACATTCTCTAGCATCTTAGTGCAGTAAAAAGCAAAATTCGGTATCTCTATCTACTACAGAGGCTGAACATATTGCTGCAAGTTTGGCTTGTGCTCAAATTCTATGGATGAAACAAACTGTATTAGATTATGCTATTTCTTTTTCAAAACCCTCTATAATGTGTGACAATACCGGTGCCATTAATTTCTCTAAAAATCCGATTCAACATTCACATATGAAACATATTGATATTCGACATTATTTTCTATGTGACCATGTCTTAAAAGGAGATATTTTATTGGATTTTATTTCAACTGATAAACAAATAGCAGATATCTTTACCAAACCAATAAAAGAATATATTTTTATCAAATTTAGAAGAGAACTACGAATTTGCTCATATCATGATATTTTCTAAAAAAAATTAGTCTCTAAGTCGACTTATATTTATGTTTCAGTCGACTTATGCAGCGTTTTTTTGTTTTTTCTCTAAATTTTTGTTTCTTGACAAGTCGACTGTATTTATTTCTCCAGTCAACTGACAATACCTTTATTAAACTGTTAAGTGTTTGGTTTTATTTTGCTCTCGACTTAGTCGACTTTCGCGCCTATATTTTCGTTTTTATTCTGAATCATCACAGGATGAGGTTTCTCTTTTAAGATCCGATCCCATCTTTCTTTTACCCTCTTCTCATCTAAACCCTATATTCTATTTCTCTTGCAATCGCAGCCTTCCATTACAAGTAAAAACCCTAGTCTTCTTCACTGCCTCTTTTCACTTTTACCTTTCCTTTCCTAACTCAGGTCGGCTGCTGCTTTGGGCTTCTGTGAGTTTGCTGCTCTTGGATTTCGCTTGATCTCAGATGCGATTTGCTCCTTTGATTGTCGATTCAAAAGTCCTCTTTGGAGTCTTGTGTTTTTTTTGTCATTCTTTGTTTCGGGTAATCCTCTCTTTCTCCTCTCTTTTAAAGTGTTCTAAGTTTTCATAATGCCTAAGCCTAAAAGAACTAGATCTTCCAATGTTGAAGATGAACAATCTCAACACAATTATCTTCAATATTTGAGGCATCCCTATCTTGTTGATATATATTTCATTATTTGTCAAATTCTTATTTTTCCAGCCCGTTTTATCAATTTCCCTGATTTAGATAGAATCCTCTTGCCCCATTGTTTCAACAATGTGGGTTATTTGATCTTCTATCTTTAGTGAATAAACCCTACTACTATCCGCAACTAATTTATCTGTTTTATACAAATATGAAAGTTTCTACTACTGCGGATGGTAGTGAGATACTCTTCACTAATTCTGTGAAAAATGTCCGTATGAAATTGACTGTTCAGAAATTAGGACAAATTTTGAACATTCCTAATGAAGGGTTAGATATAGGGAAAATTGAACTTGATAACTCTATTTTGTCCAAAAATTTTCTTCCCAATCGTGGTCCCCCACTGACCAATAAACCTATTACCCCGCTTGCCAAACTAGTTGCAAGAATTTTGTCGTACAATATTATCCCTAAAACGGGAAGTTACGATCAATTTTCGTTTGAATTACAACGGCGATGTATGCTATCTTTAGGAACATTCAAATCAATTGGGGTGGAGTAATCTTTAGTCGTCTCCATAAGGCTCACACTTCGTTTCTACCTTATCTCACTCATATTTCTAATCACTATCAGATTGATCTCGATTCTGAGTCTAGTGTTGTGACTCGTTATGAATCATTTGATCGTGCGAGTCTAGCCCGTATGAAAATACTTCATTCACCTCCTATTTCCCCTCAACGAAATACTCCTATTCCTTTAGCTACTTCCATTCCACATCGTTCTTCTGCGTCTAGTTCGTCCTCTGGTCCTCATCCTAGAGCTAGTTTTTCCAATCCTGAGAGTCTATACCTCTGTCAACTATCTCATGGATCGTCAGGATCTTCTCTTGGGTCGGCAGGACTCTCTTGAGGCTAGTATTGCTAACCCCACCCAAATGTTTGCTAGGCAGTTTCCTCAACCTACCCCTGCCTCAAACAGTGATGATGAAGATGACAATGAAGATTGATGTTTCTTTCCGAGTTGATTTTTGTACTTTTGAATTATGTTTTATGATTTTGTACTTTGTCTTATGCACACTCTCTTTGAATTTTCATGTATAACTTTCTCTCTTTATGCTATGGTTTTTATCTATGGTGCTGGTTTTTCCTCTTTCTTTTTGTTGATGACAAGGGGGGAGAAATATCTTATGTATTTAAGTTATTGTGCTGTCATCATCTTATTTATAGCTATGTGCATGTTGTACTTTATTTAGGGGGAGCTTGTTCAAAATTGTATATCTTTTACAATTATGTGTGAGCATCACGTTGTGTAAATTCTTACTATTACAATTATGTGTGAGCATCATGTTGTGTAAATTCTTACAATATAATATTTAAGTTATTGTGTTGTCATCATCAAAAAGGGGGAGAATGTAGATTCTTGATTTTGATGACTACAACACAATACACAATTGTTCTTACATATCTCTTGCAGTGTGTACTTAACGCGTTCAAGGCCACAATACAATGATGAAGCTTTCAAAAGCACTAGACCAAGCCACAAAGACAAGAACGCTTTCAAGACTCAAGATTCAAGACAAAGATTTCTCAGAGCTTCAAAAGTGATTAGCTAAAAGAACAAGTGTCTTGTAACTTCTTTGTAATATTTGTGTCTTAGAAATCTTTGTAAAAGCCTTGTCACACACACTCACACACACCCTAAGAATGAAAATAAAGTTTACTAAAATCAAAATGTCAAAATGAAGCTTGTATAAGTTCAGCTGTCAAGTACCAGTTGACTTACTATGGGAAGCAGTCGACTGTTCTAGTACGAAACAGACTAAACTCACTCAAGCTTTGACCAGTCGACTCTTATGGCAACCCAGTCGACTGTTCAAGCAGTTTTGACAGTTTTCTGAAGTTTGAAATTTGTTTTTCAAATTTAAAACTTTACAGCCGTTTTATGGCAGTTGTGAAACTATTTCCCAACGTCTTAGAGATTCTCACTCTATAAATAGAGTGTAGAATCAACTTGGAAAAAGTTCCCACAATTGATTAACAAGTCTTTTCTTATTTTTGTGAAAAAGAACTCAAGTTTTCAAAGATTCTCATTCTCTAGACTTGATTCTCTAATTTTAGTCTTGTATAACAAAGATTAAGTTCTAGACTGAAGTTAGAAGGTGACCTTTAGCCTCTAAACAAAAAGCACTAAAAAACAAGGCTTTAGGTTGTTGTAATCTTCATTTTTGTTCTTCACTGTCGGGTTGTGAGAGTGGTCCTTTCAGTTGGAGAGAATGACTCTTGGTGTAGAGTCAGTGTCACTCTAGGTTGTAGAGTGAGGTCTTGCTCTCTCTAGTGGTGAGAGCGGTCTACGGATTTGACATAGTTATTGTCAAAGGTCATAGAGTATTCTTGTAACTTTTCAAGAATAGTAGAAAATCTCAAATGGGTTGCTTGGGGACTGGATGTAGGTCGGGAGGACTGAACCAGGATATATCGTGGTGTTAGCATTGTTGATTCTCTGTGGTTTGAACTCTCTAACTTGCAATTTTATTTTCGCCGCATTTCTTTGTAAATTGTGTCTGTCCAGTCGACTGGTTCTCTCCTTAAGTCGACTTAACAGACTCGTTCTTCAGTTGATTTACTCTCTTTTATTTGACATTATAGTCGACTGGTCTCTCATGTACAGTCGACTTAACAGTTGTGTTAACTTTAATTTACTATGTTTTTTAAACAACACTATTCACCCCCCCCCCTCTCTAGTGTTATTTGCCTTGCATACAGGATCCAACAAGTTCATCGGCTTCCCATCAAATCCCGCATCCGCGTCAGCCCCACCTCTGCAACCAGTGGAATCTTATCCATCTCAATCTTCTCTTCTTTCCTTTTTTTTCTAACACACTGGTGGGCCACTTCTAATTAACTAATCTTCATCCTATTCACTCTCCTGCTACTCCTGATGATGATGCTGATAGTAGCAAGATTGAGAACCAGAGGAAGAAATGCGGCACTCTTTGAAAATCCAAAAGAACTGGAGCCCTCTTCGGAAAACCAAAAAGGAGGTGTATGGGGAAAGGTGAGCCGGAAACCCCTTCTGCACCTGCTGCGGCGGTCGACAGCTACCTTGGAGCAAGTAGGTGGCTAAAATCCGTGAGCCCAACCACAGGGCTCGCTTCCGGCTTTGCAGTTTCAACACCACCTACAATGCTGCCAATGCCTATGATCAACCTACTATTACTCTCTACGGTCACTGGCGCCTTAATCACTCCCCCAACCCCAACCAGAAAATTTGTTCCAGCAATTCTGCCACCAAACCGGAACCCAATCTGAATCAGAAACTGCCTCTCCCAACTCCAAGTTCGGATCGTGGTCTCCGTTATCCTCCACTACTTTGACTAATCTGGATACACTATATAATTATGCGACAGGTTTGCTAATGGCCGAGGATATCGGGCTGGCTGCACTCCAGAAGATTCCACTGATCACTTCAAACATGACTCCGGCAATGAAAACCTAATGGCTAGTCGTTATATCCAATATTTTAATTTTTGTATACATGTAAAGAGTTATACTTACTGAAAATATCTATAAGATAGTCAACTACCTGTTGAGAGCTTGAGATTGCCAATAGCAACTATCACAATCTCAACAAGATAGCCATCAATAAAGATCCAATACAGAAACCTCATACAAAGAAATAAAACCCACTAATATATAACAAATAAGATATCCAAACCTTTGAAATGTACAGAACAAAGAACATTTCATCAAATTATTGTACCACCAACTCGACACTTGTCTGACAAATGATGGCAAAATCTAAAAACGTTTCCTAATTTCCATGCTCGTAACTGATTAAATTCACAGGTTTGACAAAATCTATAACAGAATCATTTCTATCACCCTCCCTATTGCCCAACTTCTTCAGCATCGCCAATTTCTTCATGCTCATTCTATATTTACTAGATCCAAGTACCTCTATCAACTTTGGACAATATCTCAGTGATTAACAGAAGCTTTTATATTGCATACCCATCAAGACCCATCAAGCAAAATCAAACCTTTTCCTACAATTCAAGAGGAAAGATTTACGGAATCCAAAAAATTCTACATCCAACAGAAGCAGCACACTCCATAATTTCTCATCATCTTTATACAGAGAAATTTTAAAAAGTGGTCTTGGAGAGAAAATGATGGAACCCCAAATATTTTGGGGGATAATGTTTAGATGAGGGTGAGGCAATGAATTAGAGAGGAAAAAAAGTATTGACTTGTGAAAGAAATTTTGGCAGTATCCATAAGAGAATTGTAACTCTCCGGACCTGCTCAACTACTTACACGTTTATGCGTATGCTCACCTACATGCCTAAAGAACCTAACCACGGCCCCACCACAGGACATTGCCTCACCCAAAAGAGCTAGCTTAATAGGTACTCATGGGTTCATTTGCTTTCTATTTAAACAACTTTCCACTCACTCACCATCCAATATGGTACTAAACTTCTAACCATCACACTCAAACGCTACACCATATACCTGTTTATACAATTAGGCCCATCCTACAAGGCCCACTAAGTATTAACAAGTTCATTCTACAAGCCCGAACAACTAAAGGGCCCAACTCTTTTAGGAATATACTAATTCCTACAAGCTCACTAATTAATAATCTAGACCCACCAACTTAGGGATATTACAAAAACTGACATAGGATTTATTATAATTACAATGACATCGGCTATTATGGGAGAGAGGATAAAGAGGGTTGACAAAACTTGTCTCTCAATTTTGTCACAGAAAGGATATACAAATTTAGAGGGTATAGCTTCAGCAAGCTCTCTTCATCCCCAAACCCTCTGTTCTCCACATAAACCCTAGCTCAAGTTTCTTATGTATAAAATTGCAGGATTCTAGGATCTCTAAACTTTGTTTCTCTTTAATCCTTAGCCTTTAGTTAAAAACATATTCCTCCAAACACCTGGAGACTTTCTACCAAAATTTTCTTTTTACATTGTCGTTTTATTTTCAAATTTTTTAATTGATTTATCTGATGAAAATTCCAAAAAAAGTGTCCTGCTTGAATCAGATGATTAAAACGTTGAGTTTCTTATTACATGCACTTTACATCATCAAACTTCTTAATTATTTGATTTTTTTTTCCTTGAAGTTAATATATAGTGAAATATACCAATAATAAACAAAATGACCTTTCAACAACATTTTATCCCAAAATCAAAGTGGGCCAGACGGTGGATCAAGGAATATCGGAAAAGAAGATGACAAACTGGCAATTGTGATGATATAGGAATTGAATTATGAGGTAAGGAGGAGGAAACAATTCTTTGTTGGTTTGCATGATTGTGTTGGTAATGATGGATGATGGTTATCCACTTAAGTATAAGTTACCTATGATACATTTAGAAAATTTACGGTCAAAAGACGGGTTGTTCTAAAAGCTGTCAAGATATCTGCACCGTGATTAGATTTGCGTACAAGTTTGATTGCATACAGAACAATTCCAGAAACTCACGATTGCATTTTAGTTTATTTTTTGCTTCTTCTTGTTCATACTTTGGCAGCTCTATTTTAGTCAACAAGATTTGATACTTGTCTACTCGATAAAAAAATTATGACCAGAATATACATCTTTCACTGAACCCCATAAGAATTCTTTTCCCGAAATAGGTCTCTAATTAAAACTAATTCCCAAAATAAGTCTGTTTCGAAACTAATTCCCAAAATGTTCGAAACTAATTCCCAAAATATGTTTGTCCTCATAGGCTACGGTACCAAACTGCGGCTTTTCAATAACGAGGTACATGCCATATAATACTAAATTCTGACACTTGAAGAAAAAAAAAATCTAAGTGTAAAATGTGAAAAATACGAGGCCACATTTGGGTATTGCGGCCCAATTACATATCATAGCTAATATGCCCCAAGACTTGGAAAAAAAAATCTACGTGTAAAATGTGAAAACTACGAGAACTGCGGCCTCGATACAACATCGGCCGCAGTTCTCAGTTATATGCTTTGTAAGACCCAGTTTTAGCATATAATTGAGGCCGCGGATGTGGACTGCGGCCTATGTTATATCGAGACCGCAGTACCCAACTGTGGCCTCATATTTTTCACATTTTACACTTAGAAATTTTTTTCCTGGTGTCGGAGTTTAGCATTATATGACATATACTAAGGCCGCAGTTCACAACTGCGGCCTTGTTATAAAAAAAGTCGCAATTCGATATTGCGGCCAGGGGCGTAGCCACACAGTCCCGAGGGGGTGCGGCTGCGCCCCCTGAGTTTTTTTTAAAATTCATCATATATACATATATAATCTAACTCATTCCAAAGCGAAAACAAGTGTACTGTGTAAGAGGTAACAGAAGGATCAGCTGTCGTCTGATTATCATGCCACTAAATGAGGTGACTTCTCCATCATTAGTATCTTTCCACATGCCAGATCTAGGGTGATGATCTTCCCAAACATACTACCCATTCCTATATCCAACGATGTATTTACTTTTCGTGAATGGACGACCAAATAACAACAAATGCTATTAAGAATATTTTGATACAAATATTCACAACACAAAAATAACTAGTAAATATAAAATAACAATTTTCAAATGGCAACTGCTGCTACAGATCTAGTTGAGAATGATACAACTAAACTACCCAGTAGAACAGAAACAAAAATGTAACTCAAGCAATCAATTAATGATTTTAAAGAGATGAAGATATGGTGATATTGGATCTGTTTGATTTCATTTAAGTAAAGCTAGCAAGTCACTGTTTGATTAATGGTAGGATCTTCTTTTAGCGGTTGCTTTCAATTTTGTGTTGTTGTTGAGAAGTTAGTTACTTGTTTATTATCATTCATGTTTTCTTCCTTAGAATGATCCATCTATCTCAGTATTCACCCAAATAGTCATAATTTGTTGCCTTTAAATTTGAAAGAGCTAATAAACGACAACACCGTAGGGATTTTTGTAGCTTAACATAGCTTATTGTTTGCGTTTATTTTGAATAGTAATTTATTTGTTTTAGGGATACTAATTTGTTAGAATTGGATATCATTTTAGAATGAAAAATACTACATTATTCAAGTTTTTTGAAAAAAAAAATCTCAAGAACAAGCAGCTTCAAGCAGCCAAGAGCCCCCACTCGGGCCACCCCCATCCCCACATCGGCCCGTCGTCCAGCCCCCACCTATGTCTGATATAGAAGATGACTATCCATCTGATCCTGCTTTAAGAAAAAATATTTATGAGTATGATGTTAAAGAGAGAGAGAAAGTTCGAGATACTACTTACAAAAAGGACCATGTCAGCCTAAAAATCACTACTTTCCTTAGGTTATTGTACAAATGAGAAGCGTCGATTTCAGTCTTCGTGGTTCAAAGAGATGTTGTTTAAGAATTGGCTAGAATATAGCATTACAACATATGCTGCTTATTGTTTTTATTGTTATCTTTTTAAAGCCGATCATGGTGGCCAAGGCGGTGGTGATTCATTTGTTGGTGAAGAAGGTTTTAAAAATTGGAGAAAGAAAATGAAGTTGAATGGGCATGTTGGATACCACACTAGTATGCATAACAAATGTGTGAGAGCTGGTTATGATCTTTTGAAGCAATCGCAACACAATGAACATTCTTTGGCTACTCAGTGTATTCAAACTCAAGCCGACTATCGTCTCCATTTGACGGCATTAATTGATTGCATTAAATGGTTGTTGCGTCAAGGATTAGGTTTTCGTGGTCATGATGAATCTGAGGAATCAAAGAGTAAGGGAAACTTTCTTGAACTTTTAGAATTTCTTTGTGATCACAATGAGAATATCGATAGAGTTGCATTGAAGAATGCTCCAGAAAATCTTAAATTGACATCCCTCAAATCCAACAAGAGATTATTACTTTCACTGCAAAGGTAACTACAGATCTTGGTGATGAATTGTTCACTATTTTGGTTGATGAGGCACGAGACATATCCGTGAAAGAAAAAATGGCACAGAATATGAAATCTCGAAGGGTTTTATTGCTAAAGAAAATAGATATTTAGTGATTGTAATAGTTTATGACATTTGGTATTAATATATAATATTTTGAGGATTACAAATGTGTGTACTATTATTTTTTTTTTAAAGTGTCACCCCCTAGATGAAAATTCTGGCTACGCCACTGATTGCAGCCTACCAGGACAGACCTATTTTGGAATTAGTTTTAGAAAGAGACCTATTTCGGGGGGGGGGGGGGGGGGGGGGGGGGGGGGGGAATCCCCCATAAGAGGGTGGTCACTGAGAGAATACAAACCCTAAGACACGAAGCAGCCCAATAATTGCCCGAATTGCCCTAACAAAGCATACAGTCCTAGCTCACTATCAACTTCAACAGAATATAAAAAGTATCAAGTACGATGTGAAAAGACAGAAAACCCAAACCTAATACTTTATCATTCATAATAAAAATTGTAAGCAAACAACAAGAAAAAATAGCATCCCTGAAATCTCTTTACCATGAAACTAATCACACTCGCATCATCAAGGCAATTAATACTCAAATCAGGGCATCAACACCATTTTTCTCATCAAAAGGGGTTTTACTATGGAACGAACTTACACAACGTTCAATAAGGAAATCGGGAAATCTATGATGAACAATTAAAAGGTACCGGAGGCAGCGGCGGCGGCGGCAGCCGTTGCGTCCGACGGGAGGGAACGGACTTGACCGGTGATGAACGCCAACCGATCTGTTCCTCGATTCAGTAGCCTTTTCCGACGAGCTTCTCGAGCATCTTCCATTTCTCTCTCTCTCTCTCGATTTCTCTCGAAAAATTTTCCCTTGATTTTTCAAAATTGGGTTCGGGTTAGCTTAGGACTGCGCCTGTGCAAGGGTTCGGGGTAGTACCCGAATCTTGAAACTCATATGGCCCGCTCTGGCCCAATAAGATAAGAAGGCCCAATGGGTTCTTATGATATCTTGTCCATACTTGAATGTAGGGATATTGGTGAAATGCAACATATTTATCATGTTGGTTGAAAATACAACATATTTTATCTTAGTCCTCTCCAACCCCAACCTAAAAAACAAAAAAAAACACACACACACACCAACAACATATTTATCATATTGATTGTACTACACGCCAACAACATATTTATCATATTGATTGTACTACACGGAGGTTAGCAGTGGTCAAAGTTTCCGTGGGTCTAGCAAAAAAATATTTTTTCGTGGGTTTACATCTTGGATCTTAAATTTCTTGTTTTAGCTGAGGAAAATGCTCGAAGAGTCTATATTAGGGGTACTCTTGTTTTATAATTTTTTTTATTTTGTTATTAATTATTTTGTCTACTAAAAAATATATATATATATCATGGAAGAATAGAATGCATAGGCTAGATCTGAAACACAATTTTACAAGGGGTCACAAATAATCGCCATTCCCTTAAGTAATCTTTTTTGGACATTCAGCCAAAGTCATCCCCATATGTAAAATTGACAGAGATAAGGCTTATGTTTAAGAACAAAGTTAAGTTGGGATAACTGGAGTCATCTTTTATAACTTCAAAAAATTATAGTTACTCTAACTTTGACATGTTTAGGACTCATTTTAGAGTTAAGAAAACCATAGTTATCTTATCAAAAATGGTGAGAAAACCACAATTATATATACTACCCTTACATATTTTTTCTTAACTTTGAAGACAAGTTCAAAATGGAGATTAGGGTGTAAGTAGGGGTGAGTGGTTCGGCACCGAACTGTCCAAAATTGTGAAAACCGAACCTGATTAGGCTTCAAAACGGGGTCAAACCCTACCCGACTACTGCTTGAATCGTAAACAACCAAACCAGTTTATATCTATTCGGTTCGGTTCGGTTCGATTCAGTTTTTATCTGTAACGTCGCGAGCTCGACTCAGTTGTGCACACGACTATGCGTGCGCGCACGCGAAAACGAATATAGCTTGTAGGTGACCTTTGATCATTGGCTAATACTATATATACTCACTCATTTCTCACATTTAACCGATGTAGGATAATGTTATCCTAACTCACCCACAACCAATTTCCATCACGTAAGATGCATGTAGGGGTGGCATTCTGGCCTACCGGGCGGGGCCGGGTCAAAACCCGGCGGGTTTGACCCGGGCCCTGGGTTAGGTGGGCGGGGCTTGGTAGAATCGCGGGCCGGGCCGGGCCAGGGGAGGAAAGGAGGGGCCTAGACCTGGCACCTGGCCCCTGACCCCTAGCTCGGGGATCGAGCCAGTTCGTAGCGGGCCGGACTAGATTTCAATTTTTATTTTTTTATTTTACAAAGATAAAGGAAAAGGAAAATTGTTCACAATTGTCAAGAACATATAGATGAAAGAGATATTCATAAATTAAAATATTTTTATAAATTACAAAGTTTAATATATAATCAAATAGATTAGTAACATTTCATACAAATTTTATCAAATTACAATATGAGGGAAACATTTGTATTTAGAGATTGAGATGACCTCTATTTAGATTGAAGAGAATGCATTGGACTATTGTCGTGCACTTCTCTTAACCTAAACTAGTATTTTTCACGTGCGATGCACGTTTTAATAAGAGTTGGAGGATTGTCACGTGCGATTTACGTGTTAAGAAATAGTTTTGGAGTTGGACGTGCGTTGCACGTAATTGGTAAAAATATTTTGAAGGAAAAGCTACAATTTGTACGTGCAATGCATGGGTTTATAAGTAGGATTTGAGTTGTACGTGCAACATATGTGTATGTTTAGTGTTAAAAAAATATTGTAAAAGTATTTTGTACATGCGTTGCATGTTTTAAATAGGTGGAATTTTTTTTTATTTGTTTGTTTTTGTTGTAATTAATGAGAGAGTCAGAGTTGCACGTGCAACGCACGGGTTTGTATGTTGACAACATTACAACTCCAACTCTTCCATTATAATATTAGAGATATAGAATCTCATCTGCCTAAAATTTTCAATTATTTACAATACATTATCCAAACTTCATTCTACTAGATGCTCATTCATCGCTACTTGTTGAGTCATTGTGTGCTTTATGTAAATCTTGGATCCTCTCTTCCGCCTTCATCTAATCTTCGGCACATACTAACATCTCCAAATTGAATAAAATGAGGATGTATATATAGAACATGCATTTTTTTGAATTTCCCAAAATACCCTCCAAAACTAGCTAGTATAGATCTGTGGGGGTATTTTAGTAATTACATAAACCCAATTTTCTTTTTAAACAAAATCTGGATTTTTTTTTTAAATGGCCATGCTAGCCCGGATTGGACCGGGCCAGTTCAACCTAGTCCCGGGTCTGGCTGGGCCTAATTCAATTTTTTTAGGGAAAAATCGACGGACCAGACTGGATCATTTTGGTTTGGCTGGTTGGCCCTAGTTCAACCCGAGTTTGGGCGGGCCAGGCCAGGGCTAGCCTGGCCCGGCCCTAATGCCACCCCTAGATGCATGCCTCTCTTCATGCACTCAAAGCCACTCATGGGCCCACAGCACACACAACCAGCATATTCAACTCCTTCTTATTTCCATTTAGCCCATTTAAGCCCATAAATCTCATTATGGCCCATAATAATAATATAGGTTCAATCTCATATATATATAGAGTACCATGATTCTGATAGCGTACTGTCCCTGGTCTCTCTACCAGCATACTGACCTCAGCTCCATCTCAGGTGTACATCTGGTCCACTCCTATCTACAGTCAGTGTCGAACGTCGGCTCTGATACCATTTGTAACGCCCCAAGCCCGGCTCAGTTGCATACGTGACATGCGAAAACGAAACTCTAATCCACAGCCCATTACAAGCACTGCCTCACAAAAGGTGTTATAGCTTATAAGTGACCTTTGATCATTGACTAATACTATATATACTCACTCAATTCTCACATCTAGCCGATGTGGGATAGTGTTATCCTAACTCACCCACAACCATTTTCCATCACATGAGATGCATGCCTCTCTTCATGCATAATATATATAGTTGGGCGGCAACCATGCGAGCCGAAGGTAGAGCGGTAACCGTGAAAGTGGAGGGAGGCGCTACGGTTTGGGTTTTGAGTTCTCCGATAATGAGAAAGGTTAGATTTGGGGAAAAAAACATTACGCTTCGTTCAGAAATATTTGTTTGATTTTGGTTAATTTAAGTTCTAACTAGTGTTACCCTATGCAAATTGCACAAACAAAAATAATTTTGAGGAATTCATAAAATTATATGGAACTCTAAAAAAATGAGGGAATTTGTCATGCCCCGCTTCCCAAAATACAGGAATACGGGCACATGACTGAGGCCTAGCGAATGATGCGAATACACCATTCATAAGCTGTACAGGTAACTCAACAACAAGATAACAACAAAACCACGTAGGCATGTAAAATCACAATAGAATAACAAAAGTACATGACATAGTTCATAACATAACCAACAGCTGGAAAACACAAGGTAGTTACGGGTCAAAGATGCCCGGATTACAATAAAGAGTAGCATGAATAAAACATGAATTAAAGATAACATGATAATTAACAAGACTAAAATACTTGATCAGCAACACCTTCTGGCAACTCTCTATCCGGACCTGCAAGTACATTATTACAAAAAAAAAAAATAAGAAGATACCCGTTAATGCAAGTCACTGGCCGCAAGTGGTATAAGCTAACGGAATAAGTACAAAATAAAACAAGAAGCAGGAAAAAGAATCATAGAATCAAGAATCATGTAATAGGATAAATACAACATGTAAACAGGATCATGAACAAAACATCATAAAACAAGTGGCATGTAAACAAGTCAACATGAACATGTAACATGTAATTGGATCATACAAGTGTACGTGTTAATCTTATGTCTTTTATTAATTCTATTTAGGTAGCACTTCATGCATCAATACTTTTACTATATAGTTGCTACATACAATCAGTTACGTTTAAGTCTAGTGATGGATTATATAGGTCACGTACTCGGAAAAAATAAATCATTTGTATCTTGTTCGAGATGCGTGCAAACTTGTAACGTGAAGCATATAGAGTGTAAACTTGTAGCGTGAAACATATAAATATATAATCATGTAATGGATTCTAGAGGTGGCCCCTGTAGATTCTAGAGGTGGCCCCCGTCAACCCATGACGTGACACTTAGTTCTACGTAGCACTTAGTTCCATATAACTTGTAATCATGAAAAATATGGGCCCCCTTCCGAGTACACTTACCTATATTGTTCACTACTATGGTCTTTCCCTTAAACCCCGGCTTGTTACTTTTATTAATTTTAATCAACAATAACATATATCATATTTAACTACTATCACGGGCAAAACAATATGCACATAATCATGTATAATCCTAAGAGTACATATGTGTGTATCAAACGTCTTCATGTAATGCATGTGGCAATAAAGTATTCGCGATCATGTACGAATACGGGATCGACGGGTTATGTATAGCAACAGTTTTCAAGCCCAAATCGATGAATACGAATTAGAATTTGTAACGGATAGTCAAGAAATGTACTTGCGGTATTTTTCAAAGAAAGCTTGTACGAGAACAAACAAGCTGTACAAGATGATACTTGCCTGATAACCGAAGACGGTGATATCGAATACCAGAATAACGGGATCAGAATTCTGGGCTGCGAAGCACGTGCAAGATATGTGCACGGAGACTAGTGCACAAAGAGACAACAACACAACAAAAGCCAACAGCAAAATAACAAACTCCACTTCACGATCGGATCTCCCCACACAAACACCAAACACCAATAAAATAACCCAACCCCCAAAACAGCAAACACCTGACAAAATCCTCCACCCCACAATAGCCAACAACAAAAGTAACCACTCTCCTCCCTTCTCCTACCTTTCGATAGAGAGAGAGAGAGAGAGAGCTATGGCGGGAGAGGGGAAATGGCGACTGGAGACTAGAGGTGAAGCTCGACGGGGTTCGGAGGTTGGGGATGAGGGGTGGAGCCAGAGGGAGACGATGAGTTGAGTGATGGTCGACAATGGCGGAAGGCAGAGGTGCTCGACTAGATGGTGAGCGGAGGGTGAGCGGTGTTGTGCAACGCGGTCGGGAAGCGACAGCGGCGCAAGCGGAGGTCGGAGATGAGGGTGGGGGTCGAGCAACTGGGCGGTGAGGAGGCGAGCGAAGGAGCGACGAGGGAGGAGAAGGTGGAAAATGGTGGGGTGGTGAGTTGAAGGAGGAAGAGGTTGGGTTTGAGAGGCGAACGGGGAAGGGAGAGGGAGAAGGAGGAAGTCGGGTTGTTTTTGGGTTCTGTTTGGTTTTCATAACAGAGGAGGGGGGGAGAGGAAGACGGGGAGAGAGAGAGAACGGGTAAGGGGAAAAAATAAATATATAATAATATTTTAGTAATGGGTAGTTATTGTGAGTGGGGGTTATGGGGTTACGGAATATGAAGAGTGGGGGAATGTGAGGAAATTTGTATACAATCACATAGGATTGAGCCTATAGAAATATATATGAGTACTGGGGTTGGATTTGGGCTTAAAACAATTGGGCTTTATATTTGGGCTTCACAAATTAGAATAAATAAGCAATGCAAATCAAATGAATATAAATTGGGCTTTAGATGGTGGGCTTCATAATAGATGATATAACATAGATCAAAACAAAGGAATTTAACAAAATTATAATAACAATAATAATAATAACAGTAATAATAATAATGCTGATAATAATAATAATAGTAATAAAATAATAGTTAAATAATCAAATAGTGATAATTAGTGTAGGTTGAAATTCTAGGTTCGAATAAAATAGTCGGGTATTTAAATGAATACAAAAATTTGGGTTCAAAGAGTAGAAAAATTTATAGGAAAAATTTAAATACCAGAATACAAGAAAAGAAAAATACAAATCCGTATAAACAGGAACGAGGGTTACAGAATTGGAAAAAAAACTACATCTTCAAGTGCATAGTTAATAAAGTTTACCCTAAAAAATACGCACACAGCCCAGTCTTTATGTACATCCTGACTGGCAACACCCAAGCTCTGGTCCACCTCACCTCGACCCTCCCCTCCCAAATTCACACCCTCCCCGATGCTGCCATCCACTCCTCCCTCCTCTTCTACATCTCTGCCATCCTTGACAGCCGCGATGCCCCACCTCTTTGTCCACCACGCGCTGCCTTCCGCCACCTCACTCCTTACCAAATCTCATTCTTTGATTTGACACCGCAATCATTCACGTCTTCACCTCGTACTCTTCCCAAATCCAAATTTCGGGATTTCAAAAACACAAATTAAAAATTAAAAATGAAATTAGGTAATAAATTAGGGTTCTATAAATTAATATATACATCACACATAGATATAATTGATTTGGTTAAGCAAAATTTCTCAAAAGTTTTTTTCACAAACACCTTGCGTGCTACATATGCATTTCATCGAATACTTATAAGTAAAACATAGTTCAAGAAATTAAGTACCAAATTTCTAGGTTTTAAAGTGTTTCCTATTCAAATATGCATGAGGCAACAACAAAAGGAAAAAATGTCGAAGAAACCTTACCAAATCTCATTCTTGAATCCAACATCGCAATCATCTCTGTCTTCAATCTGTACACTTCACCAAATCCAAATTTTGGGGTTTCAAAAACACAAATTAGAAATTGAAATTGAAATCATGTAGTAAATTAGGGGTTTAGCAAAAATACATACACTACACATAGATACAACTGATTTGGTTAAGCAAAATTTCTCAAAAATATTTTTGACAAGCACCTTACGCGCTACATAGGCATTTCATCGAACAGATGATGAGCAAATCACAGTTCTAGAAATTAAGTACCGGGTTTCTAGGTTTTCAAGTGTTTCCTATTTAAATATGCATGTGGCAATAGCAAAAAAGAAAAAGTAGAAGAAACCTTGTCAAATCACATTCATGAATCTAACACCGCAATCATTCTCATCTTTAACCCATACTCTTCCCTTCCTACAAGGAATATTTTCTTGATGAACGCAGTGGTTCAGAAACGGCGAAGGAGGCGGCAACGTCTAAGGCGAGGTCGAGGTTTGAGTAGGGCAGTGTCGAATGCGAGGAGGGCGCATGAGAGGCGGGTCGGAGGGGACAACATTGGAGGCGAGGACGGCACGTAGGAGGCGGCTGCAACGTCGGAGGTGAGGAGGGCCTGTGGGAGGCGGTTGCAGCGTCGAAGGCGAGGAGGGCGCAAGGGCACGAAAGGTGGCTTGAAGAAGAAGAGGGCGCAGGAGGTGGGTCAGAAGCGAGTCTAATGCGAGAAAGGTGTGTAGGAGGCAGGTCAAAGGGGGCTGTTGTAGAATCTGATACAAATAATAGTGCTAATAGCGAAATACACACAACAAGCAACATAAAATTTCCAAGAACTAGATGAACCAAAAACAAGCGACCATAATAATCGCAAGATCTCACAAGAACACAATCAATATACAGAGATAACCAATACTTCTTATTCCCCAAGAAATACAAATATTATAAAGAGATTACAACTCTCAATCTCTCCCTCTCTCTCACATTTGAAACACTCGACACACACCCCTCTTGAAGTAGAACATTGATAATGTCTCACCCTTGATATGAGTTGCTTCACCATAGAGTTCACATCTACTGCTATATTTATAGCCCCAAGTAAACCCTAAAAGATAAGCATAAATACAACTTATTGGGTCTTAAACTCGTCAGCCCAAATAACACACAACGTCGAAGTCGATCGACCACACTTTGGATCGGTCGACCGCAACGTGTCAAGCTCTCACCTGAAGCATGACCAGTCGACTGCACGGTCGACTGTCTCGCTCTCTATTGGAACCATGTACACTCAAAGAATGCCTAGCAGCCTAGTTGCGGTCAGGCGGTCGGTCAACTGCACCTCAGGACAGTCGACCGCAACTCCTCCAGCTGACTTCTTCTAACTGTTGTTGCCTTCTCTTGCTGTCTTCATTTTCTCCTATTCTTCTCTAACTTCAAGAATTCTCATGCATACGTGTGTTTGAGGCCACAATCCTATAGGGGTTGTGTGAGGGGGCAGCGTGGAGGCAAGGGTTGTGGAGGATTTCGAAAGTTGGAGAAGATGAGATTGTGTCTGGGGAAAAGGAATGGGAGAGATGGTACACCCAATAGCATAATATATAGTTCTAATAAGTTAATGGATATATAGATGCAAACCCATTTATACCCATATTATTTTATTGGATCTGGATTGAAGTATATGGTCCTTGAGTATATATATATATATAAGACTTATTCCATTGCAAATGGGTCTGTTTGCACAGACCCGTTGCAAACGACGATCTGAGCCATTGGATTGATCAAGATCTGATCCAACGGCTCAGATCACCCCCGCCCAAACACCCTCCATCTCACTTAAGTTTCAGGAGGAGGGGGGTAGAATGGGTATTTTACCCCCATTATACACCTTAAACGCTTAACTCTCTCTCACACTTACTTTATTTTTCATACAATTTACATTTTTTTTCACAAAAAATATAACTTAGCATGTCGTTCTCAACGACGTGCTAAGTTATATTTTACACTAACTCTCTTTCTTGTACAATGTTACATTTTTTTACAAAAAATATAACTTAGCATGTCGTTGTCGACGACGGGCTAAGTTATATTTTTTGTAAAAACATATACCTTAGCCCATCGTTGACAACGATGGGCTAAGGTAAAGTAAGTTTTTTTTTCTTTCAGTGCGACCTCTTTCTCACTCTCTTCCTACTCTATCTCTCTTCTTCCCCGATCTGAAACCCTAACCCGTCGTCTCCCAAACCCCAAACTCGTTGCTCTGTCACTCACTCTTCTCACTATTCTCTCTCACTCTCTCTCTCTCTCACTCTCACTCTCTCTCTTCCGAAGCACCCCCCAAAACCCTAATCCCAATAGTGAGTCGAACTCTTCCTCCTCCTCCGCTGTCTCCGCTGTCTCCTGCTCTGTCACTCACTCTTCTTAGAGATGACTTCTCTCACTCCTAATCCCAATTCACAAACTTTGATCCCCCCCTCCAATCTTCGGAACCCCTCCTCGTTCAATCTTCGAATACAAATTGGGAAGTGGAAGCCCTAGTTCGCTGACAACTTCTACATTGGGGAAATTCGCAGTTGTGCAAGGTATTGACTAAATCTTTGGCTTTGTTGTGTATTTATGATGTTTTTTTTAAAATAATTTTTTTGTTTTCTAATTACTTAAATTGATTATTGTGTTGCTTAATTTTGTAGATGTAGTAGTTTATATGTAGTTATTTAATGAGTTTAGACAGTGAAATTGTAGACATAGTTTTTGTTCACTCAAGTTGAAGATTGAGCTAGATTTTTTATTATTCGTTATTAGTAAAACCGCGTAAACGGTAATAAAAAAATCGAAACTTTGTGAGTGGATTAGAATCACGACACACAAGCCAAGACAACCTGTAGAATTGAGTTTCGACTCACGGTTTGCAAGATACGACCGTATATCGCTTTTGGTCAAGAAAAAAGCAAAATAAAGCGATACACGACCATATCTCGCAAACAATGAGTCAAAACTCAACTCTAGAAGTTGCATTGGCTTATGTTACGTGAGTCTGATCAACATATAAAGTTTTGTATTTTTTGGATGTCATTTGTGTGGTTTTCTCACATAACTCGAACAACAACAATTATAACTTCAAACAATTTGTGTACGGTTACGCAAGAAAATCGCGCATCTAGAATATGATGCATAAAATTTCTCTGCTTCATCTAATGTATGAAACGACATACCTATCTTTGGTTTTAGGTGCTCATCAACTTGCAGCCGAGATTCACCACTTTCTTGTGCACGAAAAAATTTATTGCCGGCTGTTACGCCCTGCTTCCCAAAAACACAAAATACGAGTGTGTGACGAAGCCCAGCGAATGATCTTAACATTATTCATAAGTTATAGGATCGACTCAGCATCACAACAAGAATATAACAAGAGATATATATAATCAAGCATGCATGAATAATTTATTAGCAACAGAAACAATTGAAACACAATAATAATATCCAAATAGTTTCAAGTCTGGACCAAGTTAAAACTCGGGAACATATGCCCATTACAAGTTCTAAGTAGTAAGAATTTAAATAACTCAAGAAAAACAAATAATCTAAGCAAGTCCTTTCTCCACTTGAAGACTAAAATCTCTGCTCACCAATTCCAGCAGGTAGCACGTCTCCAAAGTCTGCTTAATAAATATAAAAAGGAAAAAAATAGAGAAAACAGGATAAAACGCTCTTAGTGAAAGTTAGGGCCACAAATAGTAAAAACGAGTACAAATGATATGGAACAAGAATTGGAATCAAGAATGTAACAGGGATACAACAAGTAGTAGAAATTCAAGAACTAGCTAGTAAGAAGGACAACTCAAGTAATAGGCTGGATAACAGATACTAATAGTGGAGCAAGTGACAAGTGAACATATAGGGGTATCTAACCTCAAGTGAAAGGCATCAAGTATAAGTGTCAAGTAACAAGTCTCAAGTCT
This sequence comes from Hemerocallis citrina, assembly GCA_017893485.1. Classification (NCBI taxonomy): domain Eukaryota; kingdom Viridiplantae; phylum Streptophyta; class Magnoliopsida; order Asparagales; family Asphodelaceae; genus Hemerocallis; species Hemerocallis citrina. The sequence continues at coordinate 32,189,145 of CM030361.1, read as the reverse complement.
AGTGTCAAGTTGTCAAGTACAAGTATCGCATTGCAAGTGTCAAGTATTATATTCAAGTATCAAGTCTCATGTAACATGTCATCAAGTATCAAGCAAACATGTATCAAGTTCAAGTTTCATGTTTTAAATCTCATGTATCATGTAATCAAGTATCGAGTAAGTATGTATCATGTTCAAGTCTTGTAGTTATTACTATCAAGGTAGCACTTCATGCATCCATCTTTTTACTACATAGTTGCTACAGTCAATGCAATTTCGTTTAGGTCTAGTAATGGAGTCTATAGAGCAGTGTACTCAGGTATCAAGTATCAAGCAGGCACGGTTCATGAATACGAAAATAAATAACAGGTTCACGAAATAAGTCCGTGAATACTAACAGGTTCAAGAACCACACAGTGGGTTCATGAATACAACAAGTTCATGAGCCAAGTAACTGGCTCCATGAATACATCAAGGTGCAACAATTTCATGAACCGAGTACTGGAAAACACGGGCCCCCTTCCGAGTACACTTACCTATATTGTCCACTACTATGGTCTTTCCCTTAAACCCCGGCTTGTTACTTTTATTAATTTTTATCAAACAAGCATGCAAGTGTGCGAAACAAGTCAAGAAATCATAATCTTGGATATGGAACAAGTTTGAGATATTTATATAGCATATTCGATGGTCAACACGAGTAAAAATATCACGAACAAAGAAATTCTCAAATCTGGACAGCACGACGTTGTTGTACCAAAACTATGATTCTCGTTGCTACGAGATAGCAAATGTGGATCCGTCAGAAGATCTAGAAACTAGACTCCTTCCCGGTTCCAACGCATATAATTAAGGTACAAAAAAGTTGTGGTAACATGTGTCAAAACAGCGAACTACACAGCTATTGTGTTCATGCAGAATTTGTAAATCTGGATTTATACATGTGAAACAGTGTTGAAACATTGTTAATTAATTCTGAGATAATTTGGGGATGTTCACTAAGGTGTCCAGCAATAGCATATAAAATTTCAAGTCAAACTCTTACTGTTAACATAGTTAAATTAATTTACAAACTAAAGAAGCGCAGCAGTTTCGTGGATCTGCGACTACCGCTATAGGTGCAGTAAAACTGCGATATCTCCTAGAACGTAACTCGGAATTCAAAAATTCTGGAGACTGTCGACATCTAGACATCTAGAGCTACATTTACTGTTCAGGGCTCAGATTCAGATTCTGATTTTAAAGGGATAAAAACAGCAAGTAAAGTTCAGGACAGCAACAAGTGTGAATGTCTTACATGTATAGGTTGCATGATAATTGGTTGTTAAGCATCTTGATTAATGTGTGATACAAACACGGAGTAATGATTATCAAAACAGCAAACAATATTTATTTCTCAATTCAAATAGGTGCAAGATCATCACAGACAAGTTACAACACACATCTACAAATCTAGGGTTTCTTAACTTCATATGTTCATGTGTCTAGGAGATAAAATGAGTCCAAGTAACTGTAATATAACAATGAAATTGTTGTGACTCTTAAGATTATGAAATTGATGAGGATTAATATTTGATCAACAACGACGAGTCAAGGAGGAGTCACAACTACTAACTATTTGTAGTATTTTCAAAATTAAACGCTTGTACTAGAACAAAAATTTGTACAAGATGAATACTTGCCTTGATTGGATATGGGTGTTGATCGACGATCGAGATCGGATGGATTGGATCGGAGCAGATCTTGATGGAAGATCAAGATCAAGACGATCGGACGGCTGGATCTGCTCTGATCTGAGTTGAAGATCACGATCGGATGGATGGCTGAGATCTGATCTGGCTGTGGAGATCAGATTTGCTCAAAATCGGATCTGATGGAATCCGGCGGCTAGGATTCAATCCCAATCTCCTTCTACTTCTTCCCTCATTCTTCACCGAACAGCCAGGGAGAGAGAGGGGGGAGAGTCGGTGACGGTGGCTGGACTGCGGCGCGAGGCGACAGCGGCGAGGGCAACGTCGACGAGTAGCGGCACTGTCGTCGAGGGGCATCAACAGCGAAGGGAATAGGCGTGCTTGAGCTGCTCTGTTTTCGAGTTCGAAACAGAGTGGCGAGAGCGGGGGAAGGACTTCGGGGGTTTGGGTAATAGAGAAGGTGGTTGCGACGGCGAGGCGATGGGTGGAGGTGATTGGCAATGGTAATGGCAAAAATGGGTGCGAGGTTGAAGAAGACGGTGGGGCGTTGGGTAATGGTGAATGGGTTCGGTGGGGTTGGAGATGATGGGGATGGGTGATGGTCGTGGTGGTTCTGTGGTGGTGAAGACGATGGGAAAGAGATGATGGGGGGTTGACGAAAGCGGGAGTCGACGGTGGAAGTGACAGGGGATTGGGGTTGAAGATGCGAAGGAGAAGGAGACGGAAGATGAAGATGGAGAAGAGAGCGGCGGTATAGTTAATGTTTAAACAGTATTTTGGTTAGGGGTTAGGGTTAGGGTTAGGGTTAGGGTTAGGGGTTAAATAGCTAGGGTTTTGGGTTATAGGGTATTTGGGTATCAGGTTTGAGTGGAATCCAAAAGGAGACTTAGTCAAAAATCAATAAAAAGGGGAATAAAGAGATAAATGATGTGAAACAGCTCATCTCTTCATGATGAACGACACAAAAGAGCAGGACGGACATACAATTGAATTAGATAAAGGCACCAAAAATTAAGTTGAAACAAAACAAGAGATTTTATTCGAACTGGAACAACAATACGGATCTCAAATTGAATACAAGAATACCAGGAATGAAAATACAGTAGAGAGAAGAAAAAAAAATACAGATACGGGAAATAGGAGTTACACCGGCAGTGGAACTTCTTTCAACACTATCCATATCTAATATAAAAAATAATAGAACAATTATCAATACACTAATCATATAGACCTAATTACACTATTTGCATATATAAAGACACAAGACAACATACACAAATGGCATTAAAAAATTACAAAACTTTGTGAGTAGGTCGGGCTCACCCCACACAAGCCAACGCAACATGTAGAATTGAGTTTCGACTCACGGTTTACAAGATACGGCCAAGTATCGCTATATTTCAAGAAAATCCAAAATAAAGCGACACACAGACGTATCTCGCAAACCGTGAGTTGAAACTCAATTATGCAAGTTATGTTGTCTTGTATGGGGTGAGCTCGACCTACTCGCAAAGTTTCAGAATTTTTAGTTGCCGTTTGTGAGGTTTTCTACGTTATGACGTACTCAAATTAACAAAAAATAGTTGATTTAATGGTTTTTTGTACGAAAACGTATAAAACTGCACAAACGACAACGAAAATTTCCAAAACGTTGTGAGTAGGTCGGGCTCACCCCACACAAGCTAACGCAACTTGTATAATTGAGTTTTGACTCACAGTTTGCGAGATACGTCCGAGTATCGCTTTATTTCAAGAAAATCCAAAACAAAGCAATACACACCCGTATCTCGAAACTCAATTCTACAAGTTGCGTTGACTTGTGTGGGGTGAGCCTGACATACTCGCAATGTTTCAGAAATTTTAGTTTCCGTCTGTGAGGTTTTCTACGTTTACGTACTCAATTTAACAAAAAAATAGTTGATTTTTGGTACAAAAACATATAAAACCACACAAACGACAACGAAAATTTTTGAAACTTTGCAAGTAGATCGGGCTCACCCCACACAAGACAACACAACTTGAAAAATTGAGTTTCGACTCACGGTTTGCGCGATACGGCCATGTATCGCTTTCATTCATGAATATGAATGGAAAGCGATATACGGCCGTATCTTGCAAACCATGAGTTGAAACTCACACCTAGAAGTTGTATTAGTTTGTGTGTCGTGAATCCGGCCTACTAGCAAAGTTTTGGAATTTTTTTTTGCTGTTTGTGTGGTTTTACTAATATTGAATGATTAAAAACATCTACTAGATCAATAATTTGAGCGAACAATAACAACTAAGTCTATAATTATACTGTCTACAATCATTCAATTAACTAAATACTAACTACTACATCTACTTAATTACGATTCACAAAATTATATTCAAGTAATTAGTAAACATATAGATCTACATAAATGCAACTCCGATGCATAAAAATCAACACAAATACATAAAATCAACATAAATACTTTCTACAATTGAGATTTGCACAGTTTAGGTGTTGTTGACGATGTGTTTGGATTTAATCGCCGAACTAGGATTTCGAGTTCCCGATTTGCTTTCGATGATTGGAGGAGAGATTGGGAGTGAGAGAGAGTGTTAGAATGGAGGAGATGCAGCAACAGTGGATGGAGGAGGAGGGGTTTCCAACAACGAGTAGGGTTAGGATTTTTGGGTTTCGGGAGGTCCTTCGGAAGAGAGAAAGAGACGGAGAAGAGGGAGAAAGTGATTGACAGAGTGAATTGAAGGAGGAGGAGGCACCGGAGTGAGAGAGGATTTTGGTGAGGTGGTTGGGTTTTGGTTTGGATTTCAGAATGGGGAAGAAGAGAGAGCGAGTAGGGAGAGAGAGAGAGAGAAGATAGAATAAGCAGGACCTTTTTTTAAAAAAAATAACGGTGGTTGGGTTTGGGTTTGGGTTTGGGTTTGAGAACGGGGAAGAAAAGAGAGTGAGTAGGGAGAGAGAAAGAAGATAGAATAAATAGGACTTTTTTTTAAAATAACCTTATTATACCTTAGCCCGTCGTTGCCAACGACGGGCTAGGTTGTATTTTTTAAAAATATATATATAACTTAGCCCGTCGTTGCCAACGACGAGCTAGGTTGTATTTTTTGCAAAAAATAAAAAACTTAACGGCATCGAGAGAGAGAAAGTGTGAGAGAGAGTTCACGCTGAAGGGATATAATGGGATGAAATACCCAATATACCCCTCTGAAACTTAAGTGAGATGGGGGTGTTCGGGCAGGGACGATCTGAGCCGTTGGATCAGATCATGAGCGATCCAACGACTCAAAGTGTCATTTGCAACGGGTCTGTGCAAACAGACCCAATTGCAACCGAAGAAAGCACTCTCTCTCTAGAGAGAGCAATGTTCCGTTGTGCATTCAGCCTTTGTGTGCACTCGGCCATCCCGCCTTCGTATCAACGATCCGAACCGTTCACATTGATCTACACATCTAAATTAGTCTAAATATGTAAAATCAAATCATTTGAAATTCATTTACCCATCCATTGAAGTGTTACAAAATTGTATGGCTGAAAAACGTTGTTTTTTATAGTCACGTGATGGATGGGCAAATATATTTCAAATAATTTGATATTACATATTTAAACTAATTTAGATGTGTAGATCAATGCGAACGGTTCGGATCATCGATACGAAGGCAGGAAGGCCGAGTGCACAACAGAATATCTCTCTCTCTCTCTCTCTCTCTCTCTCTCTATATATATATATATATATATAGTAGTGGATAAACTATAAACCAGAACCCAACCCGCTATATGTATAGTGGACCGGTTCGGTTTGTGTACTGTCACATTTACTTGATACCCAAACCCGATATTGGACTGGAACCAACCCGATTTATACGGGTCCGGGTCCGGATCCTAAAATAAGACCTGATGCACTTCCGAGTCCGGGTCCGCTCAAAATAGAACCGACCCGGATTCGTTAAAAAATACCTCCAAAAATATGAAATTCGAATAATATGGTTATAGGATATACATGTAAATAGTAATTGTTGAAGATAGATGTGTAAATATAACATTTATTCATGTACCTTAGTGTAAAAATTGTTGAAAACATAGGATATCAGGTGCAAAAATGCTTGAGTGCAAGTACTACCGGACCCGATGGGTAGAATTTTTTAACTAGGACCCGGACCTCACAAGTCCAGATCCGGATCCAATTTTTGGACCCGTGAGGTATTAGGTCCGGGTCCAGATAGTGGAGGACCCGACCCAATAGCAGCTTTAATTGTACCTCTAAAGTCAAAGGTAATTTTAGTCATCTAAATTTTGTTCCCAATAGGAGCCTTAATCTATTTTGTTCCCAATAGAAGCCTTAATCTATTTATGTCACGGATGTCACCATAAAGAAACTAATTCCTCTTCCTCCTAGTGTAGCGCCTAGCAATATCAATATTCACCAATATCAATCAATGTGTGTACCAACTGCTGGCAACTACTTCGAAAATAACCACACGCATGATCAACTCCAATAGAAGAAGTAAAATTTGACGGTAATGAACGCACTTTTGTTACTTGCAGTGCAAACATCAAATGAACTTTGAAGTTGAAGATGTTGATGTTTAACTCTAATCAATGACCACAAATCAAATCAGATTCGATTACCTACACATCACAGAATAGAGAGTGATTATAAGACCTGACGATAGATTTAAGCCATGGAAGATGGGAAAACAACAGAACAGGAATCCACTGAGATGGCTTTTTTGAATAAATTGGCGGGGCATCTTGTACTGCTTGTATTCTCCCATCAATAACAAAATATAAAACGAGAAATTGTGCTTGTTATTGCTGCTGCTTTGCTTCTATTAAAGTATAAAAACATACACAATGAAAATTTTCCAGGTATAATTGAACCCGGAAGTAGTAGCAGCAGCCAAAAACTTCAAACAAAAGAATGAATGGCGATGTGACCCCCTTATCAAAAATCCTCCTTTTTTTCTTTTCTTTTTTCCCTTTTTTTTCTAGGATACAATCTACAGCATAAACACTGTAGAACAAGTAATGTAACCAAAGTGGGTTATCTGCAGTTACAAAAAATAGTCAGGCGTTTTGCGAGTAGTATCTGGCTCCACCTGCCGTGGTGCCGGATCAAATTGGAGGAAATTCTGATCCATATTCTCCCCTATCTCCAGTATTGCGGCCATGTTACCACAACGGTAACAATAGTTTGGAGCACTGAATACCGTGACAACATTTTTTTCCTGCAAGATATTAAAAAATCAAGCAGAAAGTTAATAAATATTCATGAAAGTTTTAAAAACTACATCTCCAAGACACCAACCCATTCCGCAAAAAGGAAATTATACAAATTTTAATTGTAGGGTCAAGTATTTTAAATATTAGAAGTCTAGAACCCAATAATGCTCCTTAACTGGTTATTGTGAAGGCTCCTGATAATTTTTAAAAATAAGCTTAATCAAGCATGTCCTGTAAGGATGTGTTCTTATCCATAAATCTGCCAAGACTCATATGGCTCATACCAATCCATTCATCATATCCATCTAAGAGGTTGACATTATTAGTCTTGTTATTAAAGGGTAAAAACGGCCTTAATTACAAGATTGCGCAGAAACAAAAGAAATTCTCAAGTGGACACATACAAATCAACTTACTTGAGACCAACTGTAACCTTCCATGACTAGCTGATGGGCTCTGGCAACAAGAGTGAGACCATTTCTGTGATTAAATTGTTGAGCAATATCCAGCCCAAAAGTGTACCCTGCTCCCCTTGGTGATATTCCCCAACCACATCGATCATCCGGATCAGACCATAGGAGATCACACATTGGTCCTTCATGCGGGACCTACGACACACAGAGATGTCACATAGTCTTTAATGAATGTAAGAAATATACAAAAGTACTCTGTAACATAGTTACCAATCCTCCAAAGATTCAAGGGGAGAGAAATTGCACCATATAAATCACTTATTACTTAAGAGTCAAAAAGGCACCAGCTTATGAAATCATTTTCTAATAAATAACCTGTCATATATGAAGGAAAAGGTAGATTTAAAGCTAAGATGGTTTCATGGCTGAGGTATGTTGATGGCTATGTTATCTACAAATATTTAAGAGAACCAAAAATCAGAAACAAGAGTAAGGATGGTGAAAGAAAAATATCAGAATGCAGTGAAGATAAAGATATAACTTTCAAAGATATTGATATAACAGTGGCAGTTTAAAACTTTTACATGTCTCAAACAAGTTAATGTCTACCATATTAATAATAAAGAAACAAACAACTACCATTAAAGCAATCAATGAATTAAATTAACTTTCCACATCTTTTCAAGGTCAGCTTTATACAAGCAATGTTGTTAATTTAGTTTTGATCTGTATAATTTAAGTTGCACACAAAAGTTTGCTATTATCTTCGAGAATAATGAGCAAAATGATGAGCTAGGCTAAGCTATGCAGCTATGCATACCTCTTGTATACGTTCAAGAGCACGAATATTGTCCAAAGTATCTAACGATGGGGAGAGACCACCATGCAGACAGAAAACCTAAAATGTAAAAAAGAATGAGTCAGAGATTAAAGAAGTAAGCTACAGTAAGATAGACATGATAAAGTGTGGAAGAAAAACAAACCTGATTCTCAATTAAAGCTGTAAGCGGCAGGTAATCGAAAAGGTCAGTGAAATATTTCCACACATTTGCATTCCCATATTTTCTCAAACATTCATCATAAAAACCATACCTGAAAGAAAAATTCTAGTCATTATCAATAGCATCATTTTTATAAGGCAACTTGAAGAACATTTGGAACCTGGTAAAAACTCCATATAAAAACTCTTGTAAAAACTTACCCATATTAGTAGCATCATTTTATAAGGCAACTTGAAGAACACTTGAAGAAAAAATCTAGTCATTATTAATAGCATCATTTTTATAAGGCAACTTGAAGAACACTTGGAAACCTTGTAAAAACTCTTTCAACTTACCCATATAAAATGAAAGCAATAACAGGTGGATTTGTAGAATAGTAGAGAACTAAATTGTAGAAATCCCTTCAAATTGTAGAGTTTTTTTGAGTTACATAAGCACATAGCAAGCCTTGCTGTAAGTTATGGAATAATTAAGCTTCCCAGCAACCAAGTAAAAATATGGTTGATAATGTTAGGTTGATTATGTTGTAAACTTGGGAGGATAAGCAAGGAATGGAAGTTTAGAAAAGGTTTGAGAGTTGAAACTTGAAACAATTAAAGAAGGTGACAGGAAGTGACAAAATTTGGTAAAACGTATGTAAGACAACCGCATAGAGGCCAATACTAACAGTTTAATAAGATGATCCTCAAAAGCTACTTGAAGGATTAAGTAACATAATTTATCAACCATTATGACGTAAGATTAGGCTATTACAAAACAAGGTGGAACAGTGGATAGGAAGGAACGTGGATTGGATAGTCAGCCAAATGCATATCTGGAACAAATGTTGTCATAATTAGCATACAAAGCATGCTTGAACCTCCCTATTACTTCTGACCTTAAATGATGATGTCCTTTGAGTATAAAAAATTACAATTACAGAAGTGATAAAGGTAAATAAAGAACATTCTATAGTTCAATCATTTTTTAAATAAATAAAATAAAATAAAATAAATCCTACGAAAACCAGTATGATATTCTGGAATATCATAACGTGTTACCGACACTGCTTAAATATGGCTTCTAAAGCTCATCCCTGACGTGATAAACCATCATTAATGACTCAAGTACTTAGATGATTAACACTATTCTTCAAAACCTAACAACAAGAAATGGGCTCAGCCAAGGAGCAAAATTGCCAAACCCTGAGAAGGCCCCAGGAAAGGTTGATCAAATATTACAAGGGAATATCAAAGAGTAGAGTTAATTCCATGACAAGACAATAAGGGTAAAAGTCTTGTTGATTGCAGACATACACGAGCAAACCCTCCAGAAATCTCTCATGGGCTTAGAAATTTTTCCCCATTTGGAGTGGCTTTTTGTGTGGATTGATCATTGTGTTGTTGGTGGTGATGGAGATATCGAGTAGTGTCAGTGTAGGGAAAATTGTCAGGGAAAAGGGGACCAGATGGAAGGAATTTTATAAGGGAATTCAATTCATATTTCAGGCACCAATTACAGGTTCCCATCTCTTACCTTCGCATATTTCTTTGTCACCACCTGACAACATTTAACATCAACAAGACCAGATTGCATCCCAAGTTTTTCAGTTGGATGACACTAAGCAGAAAAATAAAAGAACCAACATGCCACAAACCACTCATTAAGAAGGGGTTAAAAAATGGCTAAATTACAAGAAACTACCCTATCTATTCTCTCTTTTTAAAACTACCCAACAATGCTTTAATGCCAAACACACTTCAAACAACAAGATGATAATTCAACTATTGTGCTAAAATAGCAAGGCCTCAACTACAAAAAATTGATGGTTATCTTATAATCCTTTACGCCAGTGACTCAGTAATCTTTATAATCATAATCCGTGCACAAGAGAACACCAGTTATCCTCCATAAATTACACTTTTTGGTTTGTAAGGTGTCCTATCTAGACTAAATGCCCACAATAACATATTACGGCATTAACTCTTTTAACTTCTGTTAATTTGGCAGAGAGGCATCACAGGACAGGAATGTAACAAGAATTTTTTTTAAAAATCAAGAAGCAGTTACACTTGAGTTATTTGCCGGCTTTCATGGTTTCCTCTAAGAATTGTAATTCTGTCTCGGTAACGAACTTTTAGGGCCACTAGAAGAGTAACTGTCTCCACCGAATAATAACCACGATCTGCAATGGAAAGTATCACTGTTATGTTTATGCACAAATGAATAATAAAGTAACCAACAATGTCACTGCAATTTGATTACTAACTGCATACATGCAGAATAACAGACGATCACAAAATAAAATGAAAAAAGGACAAGAAGCAACAGCATGTACAAGTCACAATGACAATCTTAGGTTAAGCAGCATGGTTTCAGGGATTTTCACAGCATTTAAGTAGATTACCTTAAGAAGAAGAAGAATTGGTAAGTATAATATTCAAATAACCAGGTTACCCAGGTTAGCACCCCCACACCCACGCACAAAAACTCCGCTCCTGGCGATGGGTAGACGGGGACAGGGGAAAGAAACGGTGTGCTTGAGGTACAGGGGCATAATAGCCAGGTGAGGAAGACAGGGTTACTGGGAATATACATGATGGTTGGGACATATAAAAGCTAACCTCTTCACAGATGCTTGACTAGCTTATTGCCAATTATTACTCCTCATAATGCAAGCCAGAAACCTTTTATATCTAATCAACAAAAATTCTGGTAAAGTTCTCCCTATTTGTTTTGATCATTATGTAAGATGACAAGTATCTTTTTCAATCTTCCATGACACACATGAAAGTTCATGTCCACCACTAATATGGGCCAAAAAAAACCACCTTCATTTAATTCAAGAATATGGACAAGATGAAGTTATTAAACAACTAAATGCTTTGCTCATTATGTACGATGGATCTTCTCGTCTATGAAGCACGGATACGGGTACGCGTATCCGATACGGTACGTATCCGGTACGTGGATACGCCGATTTTTCAAAAACTATGATACGGGTACGTTAGAATACGTTTAAATAAAATTAAAAAAATAATTAAAAATATACATTAGATTCATATTCTTATCAACTTTGAGATTAGATTTATGTAATTGATTTATCTGCATGTTTACAGAACATCAGTATTCTTATCATTAATCTTATCACTGGTTTACAGAACATCAGTATGTTATGCAAGTGTTTACAGGACATCAACTTACAAGACATTAGTATGTTATGCAAGTGTTTACATGACATCATCAAGAAGAAATATTCCTTCATAAGTGGTTAGTTACATAATCCTTATTTGAGGTTTTTATCAGCTAGATGTATGAATTGTAGATCAGAAGAAATATTCCTAACAACAAAAGAGGTCTAAAATCTTAAGAAAACGAACAGGTCAATATTCTTATCTAACCACATATAAATTCTTATCCAACCACAAACGAAATATTAACTAAATCTAAAATATCTTCTCACATATTCCAACAGTAAGCATAAATTGGAAAAACACATGGACCTATTTTGACATTTTTTCTTCACCATGCATTCTAATGTCAAGATCCTTTTGTTATTACCTATTTTTTCAAAAGTATAGATATTGTTACCGATTTACCCAAGTCCTTAAATTTTCTAGATATCCTAACACACATTTAAGCAACTTCTGCTACTCTCCTTGATCATTTCAGTTGCATATGCCCACAAGACCGCACTTGCCAACCAAGGAATGCCCATGTTTCAATTGATGCAACACCAATTTTTCTCTATATAATAATTAGTATTACCCCATTCTTATATTATTTTAGACGTTTTAAATTTCGGCCGACATAGCCGAAATTTCGTTTTGGCTAGCTAGCCGATACGAAATCACAAATTTTATATCCATATCGTTTTGGACCGAAATGTGTAGATTTCGGCCAAAATTGCAAAAATATCAGCCGAAATATTGCCAAAATTGCCGAAATATCGGCCAAAATAGACACATTAATGTTATTATGAATATATAACTTTTTTTTGTTTTACTTTTTGCGTATAAGTCTTTCGGTATAAGACCTTAAGCTAAGATAATGTGAGGATTTCTTCTCTCTATTGTTTGTGTATATACAAAGTCAAGTAAGTCTATTAACTAATACATTTTTTTTCTAATAAATGCAAATTCGGTTTAGTTATATACTATTTTATATTGTTGTTAAATTCTACGAATATTTAACGTGATTAATTCATGTCATTAGTAACATTATACAATATTTTATATAATAAATGACATATAAAACATATAATATCTTGTTTAATAACCAAAAAAAATATGTTTATTGAGTGTCCAAAATGAACATCTAAGATGATCACATTTCCCCGATATCACCAATCCGAGACAAAACATCCCTTGCCAAGACAAGTCCGAAATCCGAGATTAAAAACCTTGATTTTAGAACAACTCACTATACAAGAAAATCTGTCCTGAATCACAGATGGCCCAGCAAATCACTTAAAACCTCAATCAACAAAATTGGTTCTTCATTTACATTAAATTTCATGTAGCCATCTTCCGCTAACTTCCATCTAATAGCCTCCAGTATTACACAATTGCTCCGCAAAACTTTCCATTTTTACACCAAAGCCACACAAACTGATCTTAATTTTTTAAATATGTTTTGCTCCAATTACCAACCTTTGCATAACAATAGTGAGTTCTGGCAAGAATGGACCTATTTGAGTTTTAATTGAGAAAAGATCAATCGTTATCATACGAGAAGACACATTGTTACTATTTTCTATAGTGGACGCATTGACAACACTAAAATGAGTACGATGAAAAATAAGACTAAAATGGTCCCATGTTTCCTTACCAAAGACTTGATTCCTTAAAATCCCTCAGTAGCAAGCAGATCACTTGTACTTATTCTGAGGAAAGTATAGCATCATAAAACATACAACCATCATCTAGAACAATATAACTCAATTACATAAACAGTATCTTATCCACTACATATTTTGAATGCTAATGAAAGAAAAAAGATGCTAGGACATAAGAATTGAACAACTGGAAACATTTCTAAAACCATGAACCAAAGAATGGCCTTGCTGATTATTGTTGATTCCACTTTCCCAGTAACATATTATCTTAGCACGAGTAGTAAATCATAAACCTAAATCTTCTGCTTAAAATAATCAACATATGGTAATTGCACATTTGCATGGCAACTTAATACTCCCCAAAATCTAGGCTCTTCTCTATTCCCAAAATTTCTAGAAGTATGGCACTAATGACAATCTTTAGAGACACCTTATACCACTTATTTGGGTAATTGGTTAATTAAGAATCATGCTAATTGTCCTACTAGTGGTACATACTACGCATTTTATGAGAGAATAACAACCATCTGGTCCACAAGTAACAAACCATAACTGTTTTCATTCCCCTAAACAACTAGTCATACATACTACCATTCGCACAAACCACACTCTCCAATTGATTTGAGCTGTCCACGTTGTAATTTTGGGGAGGACACTACTCACATTCTGCTGCTGTGTCCAAAAGCTAAACTTACTTGGAAAATTATGGGGTTGGAATTTGGGGTGACAGAGGCTCCTACCTGTATAGACGACGTATGGGGGAGGTGGAGATAGAGAGTAATTAAGAAAGAGTGTAGATTAGTGTGGGATATTATGGTAGCAGCGTGTATGTGGACCCTGTGGTTAGATAGAAACGATGCTTGCTTTCGTAACATAAACTGCACATTCTTGAGATTGTTTCATAAAATTTTATCTTTTATGAATGATTGGGCAGGTACGGCGGTTGCGAGGAAGAAGCCTCGTACGGATGGAGAGGAGTGACGAGAGGCCTGCAGCCACCGATGAGGTTTAGGCATGTAGGCTATTTTGAGGGCCAGTCTTTTGTTTTTAACTGGCAGATGTTATTGTATTTCTTTCTTTAGTTAGGGTGTTGACTGGATTAAACTTGGATTGTAATATTTTGTACTCTTTGTTTCGTTAATTATTCATTAATGAAACATGTGACTAGGGTCACTTTTATATCTAAAAAAACACACACACACTCTCCTAAAAGTAAACATTCTAAGCGTGGTATTTTGCAGTAATAAGTACCTACAAGTAGGGATGGTAACTGGGCCGGGTCAACCGGCGACCCACCCGCGACCCGGCCCACAAACCCGGCCCGTTTAAGAACTTCGCGGGTTCGGGTCGAACCCGGTGAACAGTACCGGGTAGACCCGGGTCGCAATTTACGCGAATCGAATTCGCGAAACCCGGCCCACGAACCCGTTCAAACCCACGAATTGGATCCGTTAACCCGCGGGTCGACCCACGGGTTTTGACGGGTCGAACGTTCGACCCGTCACGGGTCGAACGGGTCGAAACCCAATGGTCAACGCTGCTGGCCTGCTGCTGCTCTTGGATTGAGCCGTTGCAAACGGCTCTTAGAGCCGTTTGTTTGGTTTTTTTTTTATTTTTTTATTTTTTGTTTTTTCCCACTAATAAGCCTATAAATATCCCCTAAAAATCTCAAAAAAAATTACACCTCACTCTCTTACTCTCTCTACTATTATACATCATTTTAAAGAATTTTTGAACAATTGTAGTATTCATCAAATAATTGTACAAGGAGGCATATACACGATCAAATTTCGGTCGTATCGGAAACAAAATTCAACGTCTTCAACTCTCTTCAACCCTCGTCAAATCTACTTCAACCTCTTCTCAACTCTTCAATTGCGGAATCGGCAAAGCGCTCCTCCATCTTTTCTATTATATTCTTATTTTCACGATTTTTTTTACATACGTGTATTCTACGGTGAACGGTATCAAAATTTCTCTACCTCTCTTGTTAATTTTTTTTTTTTTGCGTTGTAGTTAAAATTATTGTTTGTTTTTTGAACTTCTCTATCTCAACCCTCTTGTTTTTTAGATTTTTTTTGTATAATTCACCGCTCCTACATTGTAGATTTTTTTTACATATTTTAGCACATTACCACATTATGTCTAGATCACGCGGTAGCGGTCGTAGCGGACAAGATTCCTCTTTCTCTTCACTTAGGCCACCAATTGTCCCAATTAGTGAGCCCGCCCAAGATTACATTGATCCTACTATGGAACAATGGGGTATGGATGTTGTAGGTGACATTCAATTAGAAGAAGAAGAACAACAACAACAATCCGAAACCACACAACCCCGTAGTAGTAGGAAAAGTAGAGGAGAAACTAGCGATTGGCACAAGTTTTATGAGTATATCCCGGACGAACATACTCCGGGTGTAGGTTTGAAAGTGTGTAAAACATGTAGTAAAACATACAAATTCAAGAGGGGTGACGGCACCGGTACAATTAGTAGGCACATACAACATAATCATAAAGAACTTCTTGATCAAATACAAGGCCAACAAAAAATCAACCCTAGGACCGGTCAAGTAGATAGCCACCCTTATGATCCCGAACTTGTTCGTCGGGAAATGGCCCGATTAGTCATTAAGGAAGAGTTGCCATTTTCCTATCCCGAGAGTAGGAACTTGAAAAATTTTACTTTTGATTTACTAAATGTTGTCACCGATTATAAAGCAGTTGTAAATGATTTTTGTATCGCAAAAAATATGCACAATTTTGAAATGACTCCCAACGATTGGTTTTTTGCCGAATCTTTGTTGAAATTTTTAGAACCTTTTAAAACCGCAACTTTAAAGTTTTCAAAAATATATGAATCTACTTCTAGTAGTATTTTTATTGAATTAGTTAGCATGATGCAAATATTTAACGAAATGTTAAATGATCCCTATATTAGTGACATTGTAATACCTGCATTTCAAAAAATTTTGAAATATTATTTTCCTCCTCCTATGTTGATTTGTGTTGCTACTGTTATGGATCCCGTATCAAATTAGAAGGTACGAAGAATTTGATAGAAATGTTTTTTGGATATTTAGAGAACAATGTAGAATTAACAACTGATTGCGCTACTTTTTTAGTTCAGTTTGAATCTACGTTAAATAACTTGTATGATTATTATGATAGACGTTTTGCTTCTATTAGTACAACTTCTGTAGTTAGTTCTTCTTCTGGTAGTTCTAAAGGTAAGGGTAAAAGTAGAATTGGTGATAGAACATTTAGTTTACTTGAACAAATTCAATCTAAAAAACCTGGGACTAATCAACCAAATGAATTAAATTGGTATAACCAACATGATACTGAGCCTACTCTTTCCCCACTAGATATTTTACAATGGTGGAAAGAACATGAACACACTTTTAGTATTCTGTCTAATATGGCTAAAGATTTGCTAACTCCTCCTGTCTCTACAGTTGCTTCTGAGAGTGCATTTTCTACAAGTGGCAGGGTTCTATCTGATTACAGGAATCGGTTGAAGCCCGAGGCGTTGGATATGCTCGTTTGCACAGAAGACTGACTGAAGGCTGAAGATAGGACGCAAGGGAAAGCACTATCAAGTTCCACAAGTGGGAGCAACTCGCCCGAAGAACAACAACAACAACAATAGCTTTTCTTGTTATGTTAAATTAGAAAAATTGTAGTCAATTAAAATTGTACATAAGAAATATGTTATTGTATAAAACTTATTTGTGAATTGAATTCTTCATTTCGTTATAAATTGTTCAAATTGTATAACTTAAATTCATATGAATAAAATTTCAAAATTTGTTGTCAATTTCACTCTTTCAATCTTATTATTAGTATTACGATTTTTTTTGTTTATTAGTATTATTACTTACTTAGTATTATAATTAAACATCATTTGGGGATATTTGATTCAATTTGAAGAATTGTAGTATTATTACTTATTAGTATTATTACTGAATTACATACTTAGTATTATAATTAAACATCATTTGGGGATATTTGAAGAATTGTAGTATTATTACTTATTAGTATTATTACTTACTTAGTATTATAATTTTTTAAGAAATGTAGTATTCATCAAACAAAAATATGGTTGTTTGTATACATCATTTGTAAAATTATTATTATTATTAGTTCAATTTAAGCTACCAAAATATATATATATATATATATATATATATATATATATATATATATATATATATATATATATATATATTATTAAACGGGTCAACCCGCGAGTCGACCCGGCCCAACCCGGGTTTAGCCCTAAAGGGTTCACGGGTTGGGCGGACCACCCAAATGAAGAAGTAGCCCGGCCCGGCCCGGACCGGCTACTCAACCGTGCCAACCCGTACGGGTTGGGCCCGGACCGGTCCGAACGACCCGTTCGCCGCCCCTACCTACAAGCATATCCCTACACCTCATTAATCCTTAATTGAGCACTACCAAACCAAACTACGTCACTGAATAGATTCCCGTCATAATTTAGCAAATTTGTCGCTTTCTTCATAACTCCAACACTTCATTTCTTGAAAGAAAAAAAAAGGAAAAAAAAAATGAATAAGTTAGTCCAAAATGAGAAAATAATCCACCAATTATCTTCGAACCACAGCACCATTCCATCATCAACTTAATTATAACCAATCTTTTCCAAAATTACCCTTACTCGCAAATCAAACTATCAATAATAATCAAATCAAACCCCTAAAATTCAATCCAGAACCCAAAATACAGAAAGAAGGCCAACTAACCAACATAATCGCCCATGAATAAGTAATTCGTATCGGGCAAATCCCCACCAATCTTAAACAACTCAATCAGATCATGAAACTGGCCGTGAATATCGCCGCAAACGGTAACCGGACATTTGACGGGCTGCACGTTCCACTCCTCCACCAGAACCGCCCTCGCTTGATCGCAGAGCGCCTTCACCTCGCCCTCCGCCAAGAACTTGCACTCCTTCAAGAACTCGATCTGCCGATCCAGATCCGCATGTGACGGCATCGTGAGGGCGCAAAATTTGGGGTAATTTGGAGGGGGAGGGGGGATTAGACGGATCTGAGCATTCCAGGGTTAGGGTTAGGGTTAGGGATAAGAGGAGGAAGATGGAGAAGATAGAGATGATGATTGTTCCGTTTCGGGGCTCATTCGAGCACTGTCCGTTTTGTTTTACTTTTTCTTTCTTCTTGTTTTCTTGAGTTTTATTTTCTATTTTTTTCTATTTTTTTTTTTAAATATAATGGGATATTAAGAACTTTAGGATGGTTTAGATAAGGAAATTTGGAAACTAGTGCATGTTATTTAGAATCTTAGACCATATTTGTGTTGTCGGTAATCTTTTGACTTTTCTTGTGTGAATGAGGACAACACATTTGCAATTGGATATTATTAAATGTTCATTTCGTAAACAATATGTATGGCTAACTATTTGTATCAGTTTGTGGCCGGAGTCGTGAGATTCTATCCGTTTTCATCAAAAAAAAAACTATTTGTATCAGTTTGTGTATTCTACTATCATTTGTATTTGTATCGGTATTGAATGTTTTTATCTGTACTTGTAATGTATTTGTATTTATATTATTATTATTTTGTAATTTTTTGTTTAATTTGTTTTAAGAATATCTACGATAAAAAAAAGTATAATAGTATGTGACTTTACAGAAGATTTTATGCTAAACTAAACTAAGCAGATTGGAAACCCAAGATTCATATAGCCGATTCAAACTAGTTGGAAAAAAAAATATTGAAGTTAATAATATTCGAGAATATCGAGTTTTGGGAGTCATTTTAAAGTCTGGTTGGTTTAAAAATGGCATTGGCAATTTGGCTAAATCGATGAGCCATAATAGATAACCATCAACAAGTTGTTTAGGAGTTTGGTCACAGAATGCAGTAAAATCTAAGCAATCTCTTTTAGGAATATTTGGAGAACATTATTTTTGTGAACAGAGTGGCAATGAGGGCACTTATTACGATTACTTTTCAGTATAGCACGACCACAATGGATCGTGCACTACAAATTAAAACCATCCACATTTTTGCTGCATTATTTTTTTTTAATTTATAAAAAAATTTACTCTAGCATACACTTGAATTATGCAGTTTGTTACACCGAATAATTGTAGGAAAAGAATGAGATGCATAAGAGCATCCACATTCGTAAATGTCAAAAAAAAAAAGCATATTTATATATAGCTTTTTAGCTTTTGCTACAGTGCGCTATTTTATAGCAATTTAAGATATATAAAAAAACAAGACCGACTTTGTAGTTGCGTCCCGCAATTTTTTCGAATTTTTTATTTCAATTTTTTAATAATTGAAACTGTTTTTTAGTTGAAAATATATATATATATATATATATATATATATATATATATATATATATATATATATATATATCCCACCCCACTAGATGGATCTTCAAGATCCGTCCCGGGAGGAGGCTTCTTTTTTTGCCTTTTTTTTATTACGAAAACTTAATTTTTTGGGAGGGACGGACTTTGAAGTTGCGTCGGAGAATTAAAAAAATATTTTTTTTAGTAGGACGAAAGTTGAAGTTGCGTCCTTTATAATATGCATTTCTCTTATATTCTCTCATTTATAGTAATCTACTGTTGCATTTTTGTCAAAAAAATACATAAATTGCAAACGACTGTAGCTAATCGTTTGCTATAAAATGCATTTAATGGATAAATAGCACACGGGATTTTAGATGCTCTAACACCATATCAAGTTCATAGACCGATTTTAATATTACAGTTGGAGGGAGAGCTTTGTCTTTTATGTAGCCAAACAGGACCTTGGTCAGCAATCAGTTAATGCGTTCAAAAGATAACTAGGATATCGGAAATGTCAACTTTAAAACAATAAAAGACCCTGAGTGTCTAAATTTCAGATTATATAATCACTTTCTAGGTGGATTTACTGCATTTGAATTTAGATAAAACTCCAGTCACCACTTTCTAAATTTTAAATTGTACGAATATTACAGTAGAAAAGGCATAAAATATGAAGATTATAATCTGTAGCTAGCTCCCCCTGAGTTGATATGTTGAATTCTTACCAACCTGACATTATTACATAATAAATGACTTTTATTGGAAGAGTTAAAAAACAGACCCTACTTTTAATACCATTTTCTAAAGCCATATTTCTCAGCTTGGAACCGAACTCTGCATCAGAGTTGTCTCTCATTACCATTTTCTAAAGCATAAGAGGCCAATTTTGAGCACAGAAGTTATGCATTCTACACAATTGAGAGCATTCATGTTCTGAACATCAGGTTCTCCTTCTTCCTGTAGGAGCCAGCTTAAATCATTCACATCCTCAACTCGTTCAGAAAAGGCCATCTCCACATATTTACGGAGACTTAGACCATCGGTGAATGTATCAACGGTGGGTCGCTTCCAAGTAAACATCTCTAATAGAAGTACTTTGTAGCTGTACATATCGCAACGTGTAGAAACTTTGTTGTGTGAAGTAAAAGGATATGCAGTCTGCCATATACTTTCCAGAGTCAAGCTGATCTCTGGAAATTTCTCTACTCAATAGTCGCTTTCTCAGAAAGCGAGGTGGTTTAGCCTATACTCATTTTCTGAAAAAGCGAGTGTAGGTGAAATCTCATGTACTTTCATATGCAGTCTGCCATATACTTTCATATGTACTCCAACATCATGTGACTTACAAATTCATTCACAATCTTTGAACTTCAAATAATTTGGAAACAAATGGGAATTATCGCTTTTTCAGAATTAAACACATACAACTTAGTAGAAAGTCCACATCACATTCGAATTAAGCTACACACAAATTAGTAGAATTAAGTTACTGCAAAGTTGACAAAACAAACACACACATTCGAATTTGACATGGTTTAAATGTTTTGAGATCCTTCATTACACATTCTAACAAACACAAAACAAACGCTTTTTGGGTTGGTTTTGACATGCTATAATTTTGGCTTTTTTCCTCATTGCCTTGCTACCAAATTTACTAAACAAATTTGTAGTGAAATGACGCATACAATAACGATGATATGCATTAGGTTCGTTCCAAGCTCTATTTTGCACTTCCATAGCAGACAAAATACTAGCATGACGATCAGAGATAACACACAACTCAGTACGATCGGTGACAAAATACCGAATGCAACTCATGAACCATGTCCAAGTATTTATACTCTTTCCATCAACTAATGCAAATGAAAGGGGAAATAAGCTATCATTAGCATCCGGGAAAACGGCAATTAACAAACAACGTACCTTGTACTTACCGTACAAGTAAGTTCCGTCAACACTAATAACAGGTCTGCAAGACTTGAAACCTTCAATCGAAGGACCAAATACCCAAAAATACTCTCTTGAATGTTTCTTGCCAGGACTAGACTGATATTTATCGTAGTGGACAACGATTCCTAGATTTGCTGCCTGTATTGCTGATAGAAGAAAAGACAACTTCGTATATGCTTCTTCAAAGGTACCGAACAACCACTCAATTGCTTTTTGTTTTGCAATCTAAGCTTTCTTATATGAAATCTGATAATTATATTGTAGTTTCACTATCTCAATAATGGCCCGCAGTGTTAAACCTATCTCAGACTTCACCACACTCACAATCAAATTGCAAACAAGATTAGAATCAACTTTACAGTAGTCCTGATTCAGTATGGGATTCGTACAAGTATGAAGCCCAACTATATTCTCCACCATGAAATTTGTCCCGCCTGTAACGATTGCTCGTAATCTCTAAGGACAGCCACCCTCACTTACTACTGGGGGAATTTGCACAATCTCCTCAATTCTACATTTTCTAGGTGCCAATTTGCATTTAATGGTGTACAGTGTCGGTGAAGATTATAATGTGACGAATTCACGATGTTTCTTGATAGAATACAACTTCACAGTCTGCTGAATTGACTCTTTACTTATAAACTCCTGTCCAATGTACAATTCGTCTATATTGGATGAACTAAACGACTCTTGTGGAACTTGATGTACTCTAGCACCTTATGTCATCTCCTCGATAACATGAGCGTTAACATTGACATAGCTATCAGAATCTCTCACTTTATTAGACCTGCTGTTATTTGTGTTTACATTTGCATATTCATCATTTTCATCCCCATCATCATTTTCTACACTCTCATCAACTTCATCGTCCGTTTCTTTCTCTTCTTCATCATCGTCTAATAGGTCGTTGCTAATGGTAGCATTTTAAAATAATTTAAATAAAGTATCATTTCGAACATAGTCATGAACCGAACTAGGTTGACGTGGCAACTCAAGATTTGTAGAATTCGGGCTTGTTGTATTTGTGAAAGTGTCTTCGTGTGGGGAAGGTGGAATTGCTTGTGAAGTTTGAACGGAATTAGACCTCATCTGCTGTGTCGGTACTTCTCGTACGAAGCTTGAACTATGATTATCATGTGGCTGGGCATTCAAAATTTGGATTTGCTAAATATATAACTCCAATGCAGATCAAGTACAATTAGGATCAAGTGTCCTAGCAATCATTGACTTCATAGTATTATCAGTAGATACGTGCACTGTCATAAAATACTGACCATCTCCTTTTTCTACTGCGTACTGAGCTAAAATTTTCACATTCCATTGATCATTATCCCAATTAGGGAGTGTTTGGTTGGAGGGGACTGGAGGGGAGGGGAGGGGAGGGGTTTTTTAAAACTTTTCATGTTTGGTTCATTTTTTAGGAAGGGATGGGAGGGAAGGGGGGGGGGTGCAATACCTCTCCTGAGCCAATTTTGGCTCCCCTCCAATATTTGGGTGATTTGGAGGGGAGAGAAATTATGTCCAATTTTTTAACGTGAATGGACTAAATTGCCTTTTTAGTTAGTTCTCTTTGATATTTTCCCTCTTCAATCTCCACATCATCGTATTGACTATTCACATTGTTCCTTCTTAGAATTAATCGTCGATGAGGATCGTTCCTTCTTGCTACTTAGGAAGTGCAGTGTAAATTTAGTCTTGTATCTTAACAGTTATCATTTCAAATCTTGATTTAATTATATATTGTCCTATTTTTACTTTATTCATGGCACCATGGCCCATGGAGATCTCTGTTAATTTTTCACATACTAGCGTGCTTATAATTTTGGTCACATCTTCTATATCGAGCTCTTTCTTCACAGCTGAGTTGATGAAGTGATCAAATAAACTTGAATGACTGATTCCAGGAATAATGTGACAGAAGAAAATTTGGTATTTCATATATTGGATTGTAAAACTCTGTAGAATAGGATTTTTTTATAACTTCTTATTAATGATGTTTGATCAAACATTCAAAAGATTCCTCCAGTATCTAGGCATGGAAATCTATAATATCGACTCATCCTAATGAAATTCTTTTTCTTAGTGGGTTGTCGATCAAACCAAATCATTATGCATGGATCCCCACTGACCCGTTGCCATCCATACCCTACCAAAAGGGAGGAGTTGTTCTTTGACCACTGACTTCCAAGACAAGGTAGTGAGCTGTTAAAAGCAGCTGATGATTTCATATGATAATTGCCAATTAGCAGAGCTTTTATCATTACATCGAAAAAGAAGTAGAAAGAAATAGAATGGGAGAAGCAGAGGAAAGTGTAGATACAATAACTTTTACTGTATCTTACAATCTTTTACCAAGTATTGCGACGATTTTAGTATGAAATAGAATTGGGTGGAGATCGTTCCATCACCAATCTTTTACCAAGTATCAAAGCAAAGCAAAGATGTCATTCCATCACCAATCTTTACTCTGATTGCGCCTTCTACTTCATTTCTGATACGAGAAGTTTCTTCTGAAAGGTTAAGGGAGGATGCAACACAGTAACTTGTCCCAAAGATTAGTTTGATTGGACATATCGATCACCGTGTGAAGGGTATAACAGTAATTTTATTATAAAATCCATTCCCTCCCCTTGTGAACCAAACAAGAAGATAATTATTTTCCCTCCCCTCCCCTCCTTTGAACCAAACAGAGTCTTCTTTAAATCCCTCCCCTCCCTTTCCCTCCCCTCCCCTCCTTTGAACCAAACAGAGCCGTAACTTCATAAATTTTCTCAACTATTTCTGCCAATGTAATGGTATGGGGTGCCCAAACTATTCCAGGATCAACGGCACTATAACAACAACCTATCTTTGGATCGTGAATTATTTCACCACCAAAGTATAACCAAATAGGAAATCGTAATCTATACCTATGTATATTTATACGAATATACGAGTTATTATCTACCCACAAACAAAAGCTACAAAAAAGTACAAAACAATAGGTGATATAAATCATATCTTCACACGCTTATTCAGAAGGATATAGCCCTAGATATATGGGTATAAGAGTTGAAGTTGCTATCCTCTTCAAGTTTATCAAAATTCCAAAATATGGATCTTTCGGAAGATGGGTTTAGGATTTTGAGAGCGGAAGGTGAGAGTGTTGGGAAAGATTAAGTGAATATACTTAGATTTATAGGAGATTTAGTGGGTATGAAGTCAATTTTGTAGGGTTTTAGGTTTTGGAGTTAAGGAGAGAGTAAGAATGGAGATAAGAAAGAGTAAGAATGAAGATAAGGTGAAATCGAAATTCGAGCCTGGGGGCTAAAAAACCCAAATCGACACTTGTTGTCTCAAAAAACGAGTTTGAGAAAAATCTCATCGCTTTTTGAGACACCAAGTGTAGGCAAGTGAAAACCGAAGCCTCACACTCGTTTTCTGAAAAAGCGGTGGGATTTTTCCCACTCGTTTTTTCAGAAAGCAAGTATGGCATTTTGAGATTTTTTTTCAAATATAGGGCAGTTTGCCGAAAAACTTTAAAAAGAGGACAGTTGGGGAAAAAATTCTGATTCCAGTGAGATAATCATCGTACGTCCAAATAAAGTTCTGTTAGTGTGGAAAGTTTTCTCGAAGGAGGGATGACCCCACTAAATTTGTTTTGGCGAAGAATAAGAAAGAGAGGGTAGGTTTGTTAGTGAATGGGGTATGCTGCCTATAAGAGACTATTGTTTCCGAGATCTTTGGATAGAAGATTTAAGCAAATGCCAAGTCCAGGTGGAACTTCACCTTGAAGCATGTTATCACTAACATCAAGAGAAGAGAGCAAGGAAAGATTCCAAACTGAGGTCTGGTTCCACTAAGATTGTTTTTTTTAGCAAAAAATTAACATCGTGACCGCTTCATTAAACAATAATTAATAAAACAAGTAGTACAAAAAATATACATAACATTTACAAAGCTAAGCCTACATCCCTAACTAGTACTTTCTCTAGTCAAACTTGTAGACAAAACTTCTGCACCATGTTCTCGCATCCACCCTCTCCGATGTAATTCGAATTTCAAAAAATCTAATTTGAAATTCGAACTCCATCAAAATAATTCTCCACCGCAAAAACTCCCATCACATTCCCCCAAGCGTCCACCCTGGCAACAACCACAGCTACCATCTTTTGATAGCATGCTTACTCCTTTCTGAACGACGTTGCCGTCGTGGATCCGCCAAACCAACCACACCGCGACGCTGTAATACCCCGCAAAATAGCATATGACTATTTTGCACTGTAACTCGTGCACGTCTGAGTGCTGCACACGATTACATATTTCCAAGGAAATTATCCGTTAAATTGAGAGATTTCAGACATACGAGCTGTTCTGAATCCGATGAGGTAAACTCGGAATATCGTCTCGATTAAACTGTGGTTTTGTCCCGATTGTTTTGACCAGACAATTTGTGGGAGAAAATTATAATTTCCATAAAACACGTATTTTATAGGATTTTAATATATATGTATTGGTTATTTTCAATTAAGCCAGTGCTTGAAGTGAATGTGATATGAGTTTGTGCACTAGTGTTAGAATCGGAGTGTGGTAACCTAGGGTTCCTTGACCTAACCTAGGGTTAGGAACCCTAGCATCATGATGATCATGGCTTGATCTTGATAAAGATCCAATGGTGGAAATAAATCACCATGTGTAGGTTGACTATGAGAATGGGAAGCTTCCATGAAGCTTCCACATGATGTGTTGGCACCCCATCTCACCATGCACCTCCACAAGCCCTAGCTCCTCCCATCCTAACCCTCCACCTCTCCAATTCTGGCCTCATCCCCACCCTAGCTTCCCTTCACTCCATATATACCCACCTCCACTCACACTCTCTCATTCTTTCATTCCTTCACTTGTTCTTGTCTCAAAAAAAAAAAAAAAAAGAGAAGGAGAAGGAGAAAGGTGGAATCTTTTGAGTAGGGAGTTGTAGTAGGGTGGAGAAGTAGGGGATTGAGGAATCCAAGTTATACAAATGCAAGGCAAGCAAACAAGCAAAGCAAGGAGCAAGGAAAAGAGAAAAGCAAGCTAAGCCTGCAAGGAGTGTTCTTGCAACTTCAAGTGGGTGATCTCTTGAACTCTTGGCATTTATTTTGTTTTGGTATGAATGGATGTGGAGTAGTGATAGCTATGATTTTGTTACCATGTTTGAGTATGAGAAGTACTAGGAAAAGATAAATTGTATGGTAGAGAATTACTCTTTTTGAGTTTTGAGTAAATAGCATGATTGTGAGGATATGTTGGGAAATTTCTTACACCCAAACGGGTTGGGATCTTGAGCTAAAACTTTGGGGTATTGTTCTTCTATGTATGTAGAGTATCCATGATTTTTGTCATAATATTTGGATGCATTTTAGTAGCCCAAACAGCGGGTCCAAGTCCGGACAGTAAGCAGCCAGAATAGCTGCTGGCTGCGAAAATTTTTGTGTCTTTCCGATTTTGTATCTCGGAAATGACAGGGCATTTTGAGCTGGAAATTTTTGTGGACTCTGTTGTATGTGTCTAAAACCATAGTCTTAAATTTCGTAGTTTTCCGAGGTCTTTTGATCCCCGAAAAAAATAGTAGAATGCGACTGGTCCGTAGGTGTCGGCTGAAGCTGACTGTGCTTGGGGCTGAAGTTCAAAAAGCCATAACTTCGTGTACGTTTATTATTTTGCTACTAAATTTTGGGAGTAGCTTGGGGTATGAGTCTATTTGATGAATCTCAAATTTTGGATTTTTTAGAGATCATTTGACAAGGTTTCAAAAGTGATTAGTGAGGGGCAGTAAATACCCTGCTGAAAAAGAACAGCTGAAAATATTGCTATGTTTGAGGAGTCATAGATCCTTGTGTGAAATGAATTTGAATACGAATTTTGGACACAATAAAATGGTATATGTGGAGATTGAGAATCTCAAATTTCATGAACATTAGACTCAAGGTTGATTTATTGTCGAATTTCGAAGTAGGCTATGTTCAGCCTAGTGCAAGTTGTCTAGTCCGTGGAGATGGATAGTTCTAGAATTATCTGTTAAGAATTTGGGCGACTAGCCAACTAGAGATTTGCAGCAGGGAATCATAGCTTCCTAACCCAATTGGAATTTTGTAATTCTTGTTTAAGGGTTGGAAGTTATGATTTTCCGAAGAAGGGATAGATTCGGCCTTGTTAAGGAAATGGTTGCTAGAGAAATCAGTCTTTTCCTTGTTATGCCCCAATGGAAATGGGTATCTTTGAGGACCCTAAGGATTGAATCTGAGGACGTGTCCAACTAGGAAGTTAAAGTAGACACTCCCAGCTTTCCATAGGACCCGGGGTCGAGCAATTCCGATGAGTGAGCGACTTCTATAACATTGGGGAGGTGCAGCAAGTGCAAGAAGGAATGTACTACTGAGAATATATATGGATTAACTGGGTGCCAAGATGATTGAATTCAAGGAAATGGTTAGCTGGAGGGTTGTAGACCAGAGTCTTAGAGATTCAGAATGGATGGTGTCAAGCAAATCCGAGCTGTGTGTTTGAAGTTGTGGTCATTATAAGTTTGGCACCCTGTTGTTGAGATTGACTTCAAGATTAAGTTAGCTTGGGGACTTGAGCTCTTAAATATTTAAGAGAGTCGCCCGCTGGGGGATTGCAGTGGATCTCCCTACCCTTCTAGAAGTCTGATTGTGTTAAATTCCGATAAGCATAGCTTGGGTCACAGTTACTGCTATTTCTTGAATTATTTTATCGGACAATTGATGAGGAACCCTCGACATAGGGTGATCATGAGCTATCGGGTTTTAATGATGTTTTAGAAATTCATTTGGAACTTGGATAAGTTCATGTGCTTAAAACTCATGGTGGACATGAGTGAGTTGAGATATAGCTCTGGTCGATTATGTTTGGTGTCTCAATGCTTGAGTCTGTCAATGTTTGATGGTTATGCTATGCAGGAAACATGTCAAGTGGAAATAAGTATTTTAAGAGCCTTATGCTTATTAGATTCATAATCCCAACTGTCTTGCAAATACTATATCTCGGAAAGTTAAAATACAGCATTTACCAATAAAATCACTATCATAAGTGCTTTAAGTCTTAAATTTTAAGAAAGCTGTTAACTACTGCAAGGGATATATTTCTTATTTATTTTTATTTTTTGAAATAAGGCCGTAGCCACAAACCAACACTTTATCCCGAATACATACTAATTAACGATTTTTTTGTGCAAACGGGATCGAACTCCCAACCTCTCTTGCTCACAAACAAAGAAGCTCATCAGTGGTACACTAACACTTCCGCAGGGGATAGATTATAAATACATGTGTATGTATTATTTCATTAAGAAGTAAAGACTGCTCTAGCTTTTTCTAACTCAAAAAAGATAAAGGATGTGATAAGGTACTTGTTTAGGTACCTGTTTGACAGATAAAAAAGATGCTTCAGTTATCTGGTCCAGTTTCATTTGCTCTTATTCTTTTTTTTTTTCCCTTGCAAGAAACACCCATCATTGTAAATTTGATAAACTTCATATACATTATGTCTTCAGTCCAGGTCGAAGATCACTAGTACAACAAGCATACCGAAGTATGCGCACAACAACAACAACAACAATAACAACAATAATAACAACAACAATAACAACCCACATTTTAAGAATTTCCTCAAGGGAGATTGCCAACAAATTTTAAGGAAATTACACATAAAATTATTAGGAAAGACATAAGGGGTGATAACTAGAAAGAATTGGATGATCATGATGCAAGAGACAATAACTATCCTCATAGTATAACTGGCAAACAAGAATCATGATTTAAAAATCATGTTTTTCTACCCCATTGGCATGAATTTATTCTACGAAAAATGACCTTGAATTGTGCTTTACAACTGTTTTCTTAATGAATGAATAAACAAGGTGGTTAGTGCCGTCTCCTAGAATATCTACAAACATGTTAGTAGCCTACCTAGAACCAGTGATCTCTCTCATGAGAAGATCTCCTCTCAAACAATGAACTCATAATTATACTGATTGAAAGAATCTAACTGACCTACCTAATCTTCATCCCAGATGCAATGACAATGTTGTATGTGGTGTGTGTGTGTGTGTGTTGGGGGGGGGGGGGGGGGGGGGGGGGGGGGGGGGGGGGGATACAAAGTAGGCATGATTGAGTCGTATGTGAAAGAGAAATCTTAGTGACTGTTCAAACATCAATTCAGCTTCAACCTTCGATTTTGTCTCATTGGGACCGGTTATCAAAAACAAATTAAACATAGGAATAATGAATAGAAAACACAAAGGAAATCAGTGAATTGCCATCTAAAAATCAAGCTATTATTTGTTGTCATCGAAAATTTCACTGATGCCCTTGGTATTTGGGTAAAATAGTTCTCAGTCTTTCTCTATGTAAATCTGTCTTCTACATTTCACAGGCAAATAAGTATCTTAAGTTAACTAAATAGAATTCGGCAAACAAGTAAGCTTTTTGAATGCAAACGACCTTTTCCAATTTTGCACGTGGGCCCTCCTTAATCAATCATTTGAATGAACATTTTTACCAATTCTGTTTTCATCGACAATAATTCTTATCAATCATATAATCTTTTATTTACATACAATTATTATGAAATATAATAGTCATTGACTAAGGCGTGTGGAGGATCTAAACATAGCTTGTATACAGTAATTAATTTTGAGAAAGGTTTATCAACAGCTCAACACAATGATGAATTGTATAAGTTTGTTTATTTAAACATAACAATTAACAAAACAAATTCAAGCTCAATTTTGAGCTTAGACACAAAAAAAGAAGCTCAAGCCTCATCACAGCTGTCTTTACCTTAGCACGAAAAATCTTGATTGATATATAATTAACAACCACCTCTAAAACTTTGGAACGAATGTGCTTAAAACAGTCTCGGCGAAAGTATTAGAGAACTAAAAATCTTAGTGATTGAGGCGAAAGTATTAGAGAACTAAACAAAGTAGGCATGATTGAGTCGTATGTGAAAGAGAAATCTTAGTGACTGTTCAAACATCAATTCAGCTTCAACCTTCGATTTTGTCTCATTGGGACCGGTTATCAAAAACAAATTAAACATAGGAATAATGAATAGAAAACACAAAGGAAATCAGTGAATTGCCATCTAAAAATCAAGCTATTATTTGTTGTCATCGAAAATTTCACTGATGCCCTTGGTATTTGGGTAAAATAGTTCTCAGTCTTTCTCTATGTAAATCTGTCTTCTACATTTCACAGGCAAATAAGTATCTTAAGTTAACTAAATAGAATTCGGCAAACAAGTAAGCTTTTTGAATGCAAACGACCTTTTCCAATTTTGCACGTGGGCCCTCCTTAATCAATCATTTGAATGAACATTTTTACCAATTCTGTTTTCATCGACAATAATTCTTATCAATCATATAATCTTTTATTTACATACAATTATTATGAAATATAATAGTCATTGACTAAGGCGTGTGGAGGATCTAAACATAGCTTGTATACAGAAATTAATTTTGAGAAAGGTTTATCAACAGCTCAACACAATGATGAATTGTATAAGTTTGTTTATTTAAACATAACAATTAACAAAACAAATTCAAGCTCAATTTTGAGCTTAGACACAAAAAAAGAAGCTCAAGCCTCATCACAGCTGTCTTTACCTTAGCACGAAAAATCTTGATTGATATATAATTAACAACCACCTCTAAAACTTTGGAACGAATGTGCTTAAAACAGTCTCGGCGAAAGTATTAGAGAACTAAAAATAAAGAATTGGATTGTTTCTCTCTTTTCAAGCCACTTGCAGGTTAAAAAGGGGTGGGTCATGACTCATGAGTGCAACAGTTATAGAGTATCTCCGGAATTAGTTTGCACTATTGTTGGATGCCAAGTAGTGATTCTAGTGTCTGAAGCACCATCATTTATTTTTTCATTCTTAAGGAAAGAGATGGAAAAGGCATAGTATGTTCTGTGTTGTTTGCTGGTGTAGCCTGATTGAAAACTTGGAATTTAAATTTATACTTTTGGTGGTCAAGTTAGATCTAACTGCCTGATTTAATGAATAGCAAGGCAAAGCAAGCAAGACTAATTAGTTTTATATTCATCAGAAAAAAAAGTAGGAAAATAGGTATTGAGAATATGATTCCCAACCTTTGGTCAAAACAGTAATGAACTAATAATACTGACATCTAAGTATCTAACTATTTATAAGAACATGCTTAACAATATGGACAGAACAATGGATTCAGAAGGGGCTAGGAAAGAACTAGTTTAAGCTAGAATAGAATACATTTTGTTAAACATAATCAAGATTTAATCATATCAAGCTCAATAATGCTGCCATATGAGTAAATGAAAAACAAACTAGGCATTAGAAAAACAAGGTCAACTAATTAACACCACCTATTAAATCATAAAACTTGTTTCTTCATTTAATGTGCATTACAACATTGAGATTTAAGCCACAATTAAGAATGTGAAGATACAATAAAATAGATAGTACAGTTTCCAACCCTGATCATCCGGTGCATCTAGTATAAGAAAGAAAAATACAACAAAATTTTAATCCAAATTCTCAAGCCTTTGGAACTCGACCAATTACTACCTAAAGATAATCCAAGAAGTTGATGAATAAAGGGGAAAAAAATGTGAAGCCCTTCGTAGTAAAAAAGAATAAAGAGCTGCCACAACATAAAATTAAAATTAAATACTGATTAGATGTTTTAAAAAAATATCTCATTCATATAAGAAGGAAAAGACGGCAAAAATAACTCTGAGAGTGCCTCTGATCAACATCATTTATATATGTGAACATTGAGCAAGAAATGAAAATGGTGCTTCAATCTAAAAAATGTTAGATATCTAAACCATGTTACAGGACTAATAAATGTCACAAACTTGACTTACTTGCAATCTAACCATCTTTTGGACTAATAAGAGTATCTTCAAAAGAAATTATTCATATGTTGGGCACTGCTAGCATTCCTCATCTTCATCTTCATCATCATCAAAGTCATTATGGTCATCACAATCATCATCGTCATCATATAAATCAGTCTCGCTTTGGATGTTAGCCTGCATGAATTGAAACTGGCTGATAACCTGATTTGCTTCTGATATCAGAGCAGATCTAGCAACTTTAAGAACACCGGCTTTAACATCAACCTCAGGTTTACAGGCTCTAAAAGCACTACTACTGGCAGCAACATATTTTCTCCTTGTTTCCCTTTTATGTAGCTGGTTGATGTACTTTTCATGTAATGCCATATTCTTTATGTGCTTAAGAACTTCAGGACTTTCAAGATTTTCTTTGTCAGCAGGCTTGGACCTTGAGAGAAGCTTCCGGTTAGCTGACGAAGATCCCCCACTGCAGTTCTGGAGAAGACCAAGTGGACTAGATATACAATCAGAGGATAAATGTGAACTGTTCTGTGGAACATCCATAGCAGGTGTGGTTTGTAAAGTTTCAAGAACTGAGAAATGGTCTGCTTCGTGACTTTGATCATTCACGCAGTGCTTCCTTAGCAAATGTCTTACAGTCTTTTGTGCAACAAGTGTCGTCCTCCTGCTGCTCATCTTTTTATTAAATGATATTGCAGGTTGAGTGGATTTATTACCAAGTAAGCTAAAACTGCCTACTGGGGAAAGATTGGAACTGTTTGTCCTTGACCGACGTGGAGGTTGAGGTGGAGTCACAAAGCTTCCATTAACTTTGTTGAAGCATTCCTGGGCAGACTTCCCAGGCACCTGCAAAGATAGGAATGTCGATATAAGATTTTTAAGAAAAAATTTGCTAAAGGAGAGACCTTAGAACTGCACTTGGGGAAAATTAATGAAAGGAAGCATCATCGCTTCCTAGAAGACCAAAACATTTATTAATTCCAGGTCAAAGGACATGCTAATAATAGTATCACTCTTTCCAAGCAACTAGAGAATATATTACCAACTATTTGCATCGTATGACTTGACCAGATAAATTACCATATACAGTAAATCAATGGTTAAGTTGGAGGCCTGAAAAAAAGAATATAGCAGCACAAGGGGATAAATAGGCGATACTAACCACAATTATGAGAATGTAAGGATAAGATGCATTGTCGATAGAGAACTAACTAACAAACTAAATTCTAACAGGACAAGAGAAATTTCATGGAGATGAACTCATTTATTTAATTCATAGAGGGAGGCCTTATTTTTTTATAGGTAACAGATAACTCAGACACTAAGACAAATCTGAACTACTTTGCTACCAACCTCATTAAAAGATTCTTATTTCTTGCCTTTTATAAAAATAACACTATAAAGGATGTATAAATAAAATAGCTCCTAAGTATATTGGAATTTATTATGACTGGTACAAATCTGCAAACCTGCTTAAAACCTAATTTCTTGGTGCAGAAACTCATGCAAATTTAAACCCTTAGCCTGCTTAAAACTTATTGTACAGATTCTAATACTGAGACCGGTTTGTAAACTTTACTAAAAAAACCCACTGAACCTGACCTTGTGCTCCTTGAGAGCAAAACCTAGACCCATGATTCGGAAGCTTGATGTCGAAATTAGATATTTGCCTGCTGTTTCTCAGTACTATCAAGCATATAAGGTGAAACCCCCGATTGGATATTGTCAGTGTGTCTCAGTATCGACGATTTCTGAAATCTTTTCCACACTTTAACAACAAATTTAAACAATAAAATATAAAAAGGTGATCTTCTTATTTGAGCAGACAGCAAAATATACAAACTAAATCTTAACTCAGCCTTTTACAGCTTTGAAGAGAATATGCCAGTATCTTTCTGAAATCATAAAATTGCTCTAATTCAATGTAGACATCAAACATGTGGTTTTACTACAGTTAACTTTCTAGCCGCAACCCAAACTAGTTTAAGTCCAGTCTATTCTTGGTTTCGATTGAATAAAATATTAAAATTGACGAAGCTGAAAAATAAAGAAAACGGTAAAAAAAATTTTAAATCATTACCTGAGCAATTGTAAACTAAGTTCTATGGTACTGCAACCCTTACACACTATAATAGTACAGGAAATATCAATGCCATAGTAACAACATAAGAGAACATTAGCTCAACATAACAATTTAACAAAAGCTTAGCAGACCCAGGAAACTAGTATCACATTCAAAGTCAACAGCACATCCAAAGCAAGTGTATATGAATCTGATCTAGTTATAATTTGCATTTGTTGCATCATAAGTTGATTAAAAAAACTGAAAACAGAATTAAATAATCAACAATCAAAACAACATGCAGCATCAATGCATTGTGAAATTCTACAGAAGTATGTAAAGCTTAACTTTGAAACTGATCCCATAAAATTCAAGCATCTAGAAGTATCTACTGAACTCATATTACTTGTGTCTGCATAGAATCACATTCTACCGAAACTAATCAACATCATCATATTCAACGGAAAAACTTAAAGGTGTTCAGCAAAATACCATCTTGGACACTTTCTTCCAAAAATGCGGAGAAGGTTTTGCTGCTAAGTAAGCCCTTTGAAGTGCTGCTTCTTGCCCTTCCGTCCATCCTCCAAAACCGCAAGATTTCTCTACAGCTGCCTTCTCCCGCTCAATCTTTTCCTCGCACTCTCCCACAATCTTTCTCTTCCTACCTTTCTCACCCCCACCTTCTCCCATTTTACAATCCAACCCATTAATCCCCGCATTCTCTTTTCCCCACACCTTTGCAGAATCCACCACACTTTTTTCGGATTTCTTTTGGCATTCTGTTGGACACCTTTTTTGGGTTTCCTTATTAACACTAAATTTTCTTGAATCTGAGATGCCCTTGTCCTCAATCTTCGTAGGATTTCTGTCAATCCCCGCATTCAATTTTCCGAGCACATCCTTCAAATCCACAAACCTAACTTTTTGCGACCTCTGCTCCGCCCCTCTCGTACCCAAATCCACATTTTCCTCCTCTTTTTTCTTCGAACTATCCCCAAAATCTATCAACCCTTCTCCTTGGCATTTCGTCGAACAATTTTTAAGCCTCGCTTTCGTCGAATCCAGCTCACC
The DNA here is from genome assembly GCA_017893485.1 of Hemerocallis citrina. Lineage (NCBI taxonomy): Eukaryota > Viridiplantae > Streptophyta > Magnoliopsida > Asparagales > Asphodelaceae > Hemerocallis > Hemerocallis citrina. The sequence continues at coordinate 32,153,714 of CM030361.1, read as the reverse complement.
CTTGTCCTCAATCTTACCAGAATTTAACAATCGAATCGACCACCTTCTTTCTTGACTGTGATCAACTGATTTCTCCGATGAAGAATCGGAAGCTAACCTCGCGGATCTGCGACAAACCACAACTGGGTTGTTCTCGATCGACAGCAGTGGCTCTCTGCGGTATTTCGACGAACACCTCTGGAGGGTTTTCTTGACGGGTGCGGATTGGGATGGATCTGGGGTGGTTTTGGAAGGGGTGAAGATGGGTGGGTTGTTTTCCTGGTTTTGGGGGGGAAACTGAGGGGATCTTCGTAGGGTTGGAGGGGTTTGGTAAGACCGGAGCCGGCGTCGGTACTCGTTGCTGGTTTGAGAGTCGATGACGGGAGTCGTCCTCGACATTGTTGATTTTGACTTTTGAGACGGTTGAACCCCTAATTGGGAATTTGAAATCGAAATTCTAGTTTGAATCTTGAGAGAAAGGGGAATTTTCGGATTTTCCCCCACAGGAATAGGGCAAATTTTTGCCGTACCAGGCCAATTTTTGAAAATATTTGCGTTTAAGGGACACTTTCCAAACTATTATCACTTGTTGTCTACTTTGTGCCACGTCAGCAACGGTCGCTATTTTCAATAACGGCATCTTCACTTTAGAAGCCGTTAATGGGAATAACGGCCTCTGTTGTCAATTTTATGGAAATTTTATTTATCTGTCGCTATTCCTATTGGCAACCTTAGTATAAATTAAGTCGTTAATGGAAACAGCGACCACTAATGTAATGTATTCTCCTCACTTTGTGAAATTTAGAGAGTTTTTCTTCCCTGAATTTTTTTTAAATAACTACTTAATTGAGGTCGTTATTGGGAATAACGACCTCGTATAACCGTGGTGGCTATTCCCAATAGCGACCACAAGTGGGACCCGACCGCTAATAAGGTCGTGCTCCCACTGTCTCTCTCTCTTTACACCTCACTTTAATTTCATCTTTCCCATCTTCTTCTCCCCAAAACACAAAATCCCAATAACCCAACCCCCCTGTACCTCCCCAAAATCAAAAAAATCCCAAAACTCCAAAAAATCCAAGAAATCTCTATCACTATCAGTCTATCACTTATCCCCACCCTCCTCCAAAATAAACAGTTTCTGAAATCCTAACTTAACTTGCATAACCTTAGCCCCTCCACCTTTAGGGGGCGTTTGGTACGCAGTATTGTATTAGAGAATCTAGGATTACCCTCTTGATTACCTGGTTTGGTAAGACATATGCATAGTTTTGTAAATAATCTTAAATTTTCAGGGTTATCAAAATAATTAGTTTGGAAGGATAAGCATTCTCCTTGAAAGTGGTGGAATTTGTGGATTCCTTCACATAAAAAATGAGTGAGATTATTGCATACCCAAAACACCCTCCCCTCTTCCTTTTGACAACAGACAAGAACCCAAAAACCCTCACCTCCTTCCTCGATCGCTTCCAGCGAGCCCCGACCTCCTCTCGAGCGCCGCCTCCTCCTCCATCGCGCCCCCTGATGCGCGCCGGCACCCCCTATCCTCTTCCCCGCTCGTCGACAACAATCAGAACCCAAAAACCCAAATCCCTTTTACTGTACATCTTCCTCAACCCCCCTTTGCTCCACCTCCGGCGACCCTCCTCTAGCGCAGCCAGCAACCCCCCTGCTCCTTCCCCTTTCCCTTTCGACAACGGCACCCGAAACCCCAATATCCAGGCCAAGTGAAATCAAGTGGGCTTCTCGTTGGGATACTTACCTTCTCATGAATGACGATCAGATTCACTAGTTTTCCATTATCAATTCATTAAAGATTTTTCTCTTCCTATCAGGCATGGGTGCTATGATTATGATGAGAACCCTGTATAAAGATATAACAAACTACAATCAGCTAGAAACTCAGAATGATGCCCAAGAAGAAACTGGATGGAAATTAGTTCATGGCGATGTTTTCAGGCGACCTGTAAATTCAGGTCTTCTCTGTGTTTATGTTGGAACAGGGGTTCAGTTCTTTGGAATGACATTAGTCACTGTGATATTTGCATTGTTGGGCTTTCTTTCACCGGCGGTTTAATGATCACTATGGTCCTTGTGTGGGTTTTCATGGGTCTGTTTGCCGGATACTCCTCTTCTCATCTGTATAAAATGTTCAAAGGCTCCAACTGGAAGAAAAACACTTTGAAAACCGCATTCATTTTCCAGGCATTGTCTTTGGCATTTTCTTTGTCCTGAATGCCTTGATTTGGGAAGAGAAGTCGTCTGGTGCAGTTCCCTTTGGGACCATGTTTGCGCTCGTGTTTCTATGGTTTGGTATTTCAGCGCCTTTTGTCTTTGTTGGTAGCTACATAGGGTTCAAGAAACCTGCTATTGAGGACCCGGTGAAAACCAATAAGATCCTGAGGCAAATACTCGAGCAAACTTGGTACATGCAGCCCACTTTCTTTATACTTATTGGGGGTATTCTTCCATTTGGTGTAGTTTTTATTGAGCTCTTCTTCATTTTAACATCAATTTGGTTGAATCAGTTCTACATCTTTGGTTTCCTATTCATAGTCTTTGTCATCCTCGTCATTACTTGCGCAGAGATTACGATCGTACTTTGCTATTTCCAATTGTGTAGTGAAGATTATCATTGGTGGTGGAGAGCATATCTGACAGCAGGTTCTTCTGCTCTATACCTGTTCCTATATGTTGTGTTTTATTTCTTCACCAAGTTGGAGATCTCATCACGAAGTTTGTTTCAGGGGTCCTTTACTTTGGCTACATGTTGATTGGATCCTATGCATTCTTTGTGTTGACGGGAACAATTGTGTCTTATGCATGTTTCTGGTTTGTCCGCAAGATATATTCATCGGTGAAGATAGACTGAAAGTATGAATCAGTGAAAAACATACTGACTGAAAGTATGAATCAGTGAAGATGTGATGGAGGTTTAGTCTAGTCAGAGAGGGAGTAAGGTTTATCACAGTACAAATAGGATAAAGTTACTTGAAAATATGTGTGCTTTTTGTAGGGAACCAATCTGAACAGTGATAATAGGATCTGGTTTGTATCACTATTTCTTCATTTCTTTCTCTTTTCTGTTTTTAGCGAAAACCAAAATTGTACGTTGATGTGTGGTTGTCTGTAACTGTTTCATGGGTCATAATTCGCTACTGTCTTTGCAGTTAAAGAATGGACTTATTTGGCATCTTGTGATTTGTGTGTTCGTGGGTTCCTTTATGAATCTATATTATTTATTTATTTGGCATGGAGGTGCAAATGTCCAACTGCCTAACATATTCTGAGTTCAATTCTTTTATGTTATTTTTTATTTAAAACTTGTTGAAATATGTGGAGTTAAAATTTGCTTCTATGAACTTTATTGTTTCATTTGTATATATTTAGGTACCTATGTCTCGTGTTAATAATTACATTTTATTTTACCTTTTTGTTATGTTCTTTTATTTACCTATGAATCCAGTTTAACTTTTATATTTATTTATTTTTAAATAAAGCCAAAATGGTATTTTCGGTCATGTCTACTATAGAGATGGATTAATGGGAATGAATTGTTCTATACCAAACACGGTAATAAAGTATTCCCAGACATGTAATGTCGAATACCAAACACAGTATTGCAACCTTCCCGGGAATCTTCATTCCCACCCTCATATTCATGGGAATCCACTAATTCTTGGGAATTCTCCAATCCGCATACCAAACGCCCCCTTAAGGAATATATTCTCTCTCGTTGCTCCCGAATGTGCCCTCCATTACAATTTGTCATCATGTCAGGTATCATCTACTCCACCTTTTGGATATGTAAAAAAAAAAACTAGTTTGTTTCTTGGCGAGAATATCGGTTTATCGGAGCTTATATTTGTGTATTTTGGTGTATAAATTGTATGTGGATAGAGAGAGATAGAGGGTTATATTGGATTTGCCTTTTATTTTTTGTTAGAATATGCATGAACTAAAATAGGTAAGGTGTTGTGAACGTTTGATTTATAACAAAATAACATAGGTTTTCTTAATTGCAAATAAAATATTATTGTAATTATGTTATGGTCATGATTGTATATTGAACCGCAAATTTATTTGTTAATGTATATGTATGGACTATAAAATTCTTATTTGGTTGTATTACGGGGGAGAAATAGTTCAAGACCGAAATGTAGGAGCTTGTTATATAGGTGTTGGACCGGAAATACTTTATATCGTAATATCAAAAAACAAGAACTAGCAGAGAATATTTACGAATTAACTAAATGGGATAGAGATGAATGGAGTGCGAAAATCCTAACTAGGTATGCAATTGAAAAAGGTGAAGGACAATATTTCAAGTCAGTGCTTATAGTTAATGATGATTCTCTTATTTATATGATTACAAGATCACTTGATCCGAACTCTAGTTGATCTGCATTGGAGTTATATATACAACAAATAAAGATTTTTGTAGGTCATCCACATGTTAGTAGTGTGTCATCTCCCGTTCCCGAAGTACCGGCCCCTGAGCTGAGTCTCAATCATCCTATTCAGTCGCATGTGGAATTGTCTCTAGCACATGATAACATATTCACAATTCCAACACCACCAAATCCTCCACAACATGGCTTGTCATCTCCTTCCAATTTAATACGTCATTTTGTTGATAATGAAAACATAATTCAGTCCTTCGAAAATGTTGTTGTTAACAATGACTTGTTAGAAGATGAAGAAGTTGAAAAGAGGTATAAGAGGTAGAAAACCGTGAAACTGAAGAAAATGTGCATGTACATGATGTAAATGATAACCCTAACGACATTAATGATGTTCACGAGTTGGAACGAAAGATTAAATTAACAACATATCACAAAACATCCACCGAATGAGTGTACGATGAAACGACTAATATCACGAAACATATCACAAACAACTAATATCACAAAACATATCACAAACATTCACCAAAGATGAAATCTACGATGAAACAACGACTACATATCACCAACTATAAGAAAGTACGACTACATATCACCAAGTATAGCTATGTCTAATATGAAATATGACAAACTATGACTAATATGAAAGTACGACTACATATCACAAAATATGAAAAACTACGACTAATATGAAACGACTACGATGGGGTGTACATGTCAGGCTTCCTACGTTTCCGAGTGTCTTTCCGGCGGCGACCAACCTGTGCAACTTGTGTAACTTGTGATATGAGCATTTCGTCGGGAATTTCTTCAATTTCATTAATAGGTTGCTCCTCTACTTGTTGTGCTTGTCATCTTCATTGCCTTCTTGTGCATGTTCTTCGGGAGCTTGCTCTTCTACCGGTGTCTCAATTCGTTGTCGTTTCCGTGTTGGATGCTTTGCCACTTTTTTACGTCGAGATTTTATGTAAGTCGGGGATGTCATCAACGCGTCAAATCTAGCCACCTCACCTACCTCCTCTATTTGCAAATGACACGGCGTGAGAATCTCTCGTGCGAGATCCTTTGCAGCTTGAGCCAAATTGCTTCGCAAAACTTGTGCACATTTCTGGGCAATGACCCATACTTGGTCCATCTGCATATATCACAAACAAACAACATATCACATACACCGATATGGGGAGCAAATGGAATAATAGAAATGTTTAAAATAAAATCAAAATGTCAATATGGTATGAAAAAATATCATACAATTTTTCTAGTGGATGTCACCCTTTGTTGATAAGTGGGTAGAGAAGAGGAATAGGGGGGATCAGGTTTGACCTCAGCACTCGGAACTGGTAGGAGGACCCCTGCTGGCACGGAAGTACGAGAAGCTACATATAAAAGTGCAATCCTCTGGTACCAAAAAATATATATAACGTGCAGTGATCCATCATACTATAACACCCTAGATTTTTTTTAAAAATAATGAATTTGATATTAATAAATGAATTAATATGATTTTTGGTGATTTAATATACATTTTTCTGAAATTTACTTTTTTAAACGTGCAAAACACGTGCAAATATTTTCTTGAGAAGTTCAAAGTCAGAAATTATTTTGGGAAAACCCATTATTTATTACTAGATATTATTTGTGAATTTTCTGAATTTTTCTGATAATTATTTGACCTATTTGTAAATATTACAAAAAGAGAGATTTTTGTGCAAAATTACCACTTGGAGTGAAAACTCCAGATTTTCAGATTTTGGGTTGAGCATGATGCCTAGTCAACTAAGAGGTAAAGATTTTACTTTTTGTTTTAATAAATTTGGTTTATTTTGCAAGTTTTGATAAAGAAGGGCCTTTTTGCAAAATTGTCATTTAGATGGCAAAAAGTAGGAGTGGTATACCGTACCGTACCGTAAAAAAATTACTCTATCGTCTACCGTACCGAAATACTTGGTACACAAATTTCTCTACCATTACCGTGCCAAAATTTCGGTACTACCGAGCTCGGTAATACCGAAATATTGGTATGGTAATGGTAGTACCATGGTAGTACCGGACATCAAGTGATCGCAAAAAAGAACATGATAACGGGTTAAGTGATCGCAAATTTTTGATACTTTGATTTACCTTTCTATAGATGACAAAGACATCCCTTGCAAAAAAGAACATGAGCGAGGCATTTGATTTGTAGCTAATTTCAAGCTAAACAGAGCTCAAGTTAAGCAAACTATAGGGACAAAATGTCAAGATTAGAAACATGAAGCTTGAGGTAGCAATAGAATGAATTATCCTAGAATTAAGTCACAAACAGCAGACACATCACATTCAGCTTTGCTAAGAACCAGTTAATTACTTAATTCAGACATATCCCATCATAGATCTCTAAAAAAAAATACTGTGTTCCTTCTAATGAAATTATTCATATGATGAACACAAGGGAAAAATGAAAAGCCAAGAAAGAAGGAAAACCTGGAACAGGCTTCAGAGGAAGTGCTAAAGTCCGAAAATAGCACCTTCACAACAGGCTGCAAGTTTCTCTCCGCTTGTAGTTCCACTGATGTATTTTCTGAGCAACAGCCATTAAAGCTCCAGGATTCCGAATTTAAGAGCACAATTTGTAGCATTGGACATTTAGTTCTCAGATCTCTTATTACTACTCTGTATGAAAGCTTATCCGTTGCACCTTCAAGCAACATAGAATGAGAAGTTATTAGAGTGTGCTAAGATTGGTAGTGGCAAGTGACTATAAGTGAGAGTTGCACTTACATTCGATGCTTAATATCCATTTCCCGTTCAAGATGCCCATCAGGTACTTGAGGGTTCTCTTGCATGCTCCCTTCTCATCAGCAGATGCAATGACATGATTCACTGCAGGGCTCCATGACTTTGAGATCGTTATGCCAGTCCACCTTGTGAACTCGGATATAACATCCTGATAATGGAAATGGTTAGAAACCTTAAGTGGACTCATCATATCTTTACAAAACTTCAAGAGTGCATTACTATCTGCTGGTCGATCTATCTTTCCTTCAATTTCTCCCATTTCTTCTCCTCTTTCTTTGATTTTTCCCCCCTTCCATAGTTTCTCAGTTTCTCTAGTTCCAGAAGGAACTTCGCAAGTCAAACCTCACCAACAACTAACTCGACCTCCTCAGATAAGCCATCATGCTAATACCAGCAACAAATGCAGCACCAGCAGCAACTGTACTGTATGCAGAAACCCATGTGTCTTTCTGGATATAGTCGCGCTCAGATCCGCTCTTCTTCCGGCTGCCACCTAATTCGGGATACTCTAAATGCAGCCTTAGAGCCTACAAGAGGAAGAAGAAAGAAACAGGAGGTTAATTTCATATATCAGTTACTTATTTGAACCTAAATCCATCTGAATGATTAAGTGTTCCATCAAACCCCAATGGTAGAGCCCCTGGAGGTTTTGTATGAGATTTTCAACACAAACGAAAAAGAAAACAAAATCTATACCGTACGAGTTCTGGATTTTATTCCAAATGACTCCCAACCATCTTTTACTTTGTTAGAACGAAAAAAGTTTATTTTAATGAAAAACCTACAAACAATAACTTTAGGTGAACATAAAAGATTTTCTACTCTTTCACCATGAGGGATATTTGCACCTCAATTTATTTCTGCTACTTGCTACATATTCAGATAGGCAGAATTCATGATACCTTCCAACCAATGAGCCTTGCATGATCAACAGCGGCCGCAAGATCACTGTCTGATGCAAGAACAACCTTGTCGTGATCCTCATCTTCATACTAGATCAAACATTAACAAAATTGGAACACGAGAAATAAGAAATGAATCTACATACTTGAAAAATTAAGATATTAGTACTGTATGAGAGTCTAAATGTACCAATATTTGGGGCAAATTGTTCCGATCAATATCATCACCAATCCTCTTTAGAATGCAAGCTAAAAGGTCTGCCATACTATGTGTATCTGGAAGCACAAGTATATTTCACTTAGATCTTCTCAAATATGGCATCAATTTTTCCAGTTCTTTAATATTAGAATTTAATAACAAACAAGCGGCAGAGAGCAATACCACAGTTAAACCTATGCATCCTTCCCTTTCTATCCTGAATCTTAAAGCCAAATGTATAGCTTAGGCTTGAAGGTGGATAAAAAGTAGACCTTTTCAGTAACTAAACTAAGCACAAATTGAAAACTCAAATTGGATTTTCAGTAATTGAAAGCTCAAATTGAAAGCACAAATTTGATTATCAGTAATTGAAACAATCAAATTGAAAGCTCAAATTCAAAGAAATAAGCATAATAAATTACCCTTCCAGATTTGGTGATTCGGTGAAGAGGGGAAAGGATTCGGACTGAAGTAAAAGAGGGTGAGGGAGGGCGATGGGTTTCGACTTTGGCTTTCAAATCGAGGGGGCTGTGCCGCTGTAGAGGATGGCGGATTGGAGTAGAAGAGGGCAGATTGGAGTAGTGGAGGGCGATTGGGTTTCCACTTTGGCTTTCGACTTTGGGTTTCGACAATCGAATCAGTGGAGGAGGGCAGATTGGATCATTGGAGTAGAACTGTAGAAGAGGCCAAGAGGGGGGGTTTCGATTTTCGAATCGATGGAGGCGGATTGGGGTTGCGGTAGGAGGTGAGGGAAGAGGAGTAGAGGACGGGTTGGGAAGACTGGAAGAGAAGAGGGAAGAGGAAGAAGAGACGGCTACGAGTACGAGTACGACCTAGAAAATGAAAAGAAAGACTGGGAAAAAAATGATATTAAATATATATTAAATATATTCGGTACAGTACGGTATACCAAAGGTATAAAAATTTTGTACCAGTACCATACCATCAAAAATCGGTACGGTACAATACCGAAAATTTGGTACGGTATTACCAAATTTCGGTATTGTTTGGTATGGTAATGGTATGGTACGGTAATATGGTATTTTTTGACACCCCTAGCAAAAAGTACAATTTTGTTTTTCTGGGTTTTTACAACAATGCCGGCCAGATTTGGAGTGTTGGTTTTGTTTTTTAAATTCAAATTGAATTGGTATTATCTAATTTACAAGTATAAGGATTTATATATGTAAAGATATATTTAAAAGAAATATTTTGCAAATCTATTCAAAAACCCTAGATACCCTAATTTCCGGCCAATATAAAGGGTGGTGCAGCCGTCTCTTTGCTGCACTACACAAAAGGATTTCTTTATTATTATTTTATTGGTGTTTCAAACCGAGGATCTTTATTTTCTTGCGAAATGAAGGATTTTCTTTTTTTCTTTATTATCTTCGGTTGATTCTTCAATAAGGTGAGTGACATGTGTTTATTTTATATTGTTCCATGCATGTTGTATGTGATGATTTTTCTATTAGAAAGCATATTAGGGATTGTATTTAGATATAATGAATTGTTGATGAGTAGATGAACTAAAAATTAATTCTTTTCATGGAACTATGCTCTTGATAATTAAAACCCTAATTGATGACTTGAGATTTGTTAAGAACCTAATAGAAATCATGAGTAGGTTGTTCTCTTTCATATCCTTGCTGTTTTGAGTGATCATATTGAATTGTACAATAGTTATTGCATATAAGTAAATAAAACTTCATCTTTACTGTGTATGAGTATAGGTATACTCTATTTTGATCTTTGGATGACTAAAACTTGATAAGGGTTGTTATAATTGCATTTATTTCATGGGCAACTGATGTATGAGGTTATGTATGGGTGTTATGGATTACAAGATGAATTTTTAAATCAAATGAATCAAGTTTTGAAATTGGGGTTGAGTATTTGCTTTGGGTCTGATGGTGAATGGCCGAAACTTGGTTTTGTGGATTTTATGAAGTTTTCGATTGAGATTTGATTTATTTTGATACTAAGGATGTTTTGAACATTATATTACTTCTTAATTGATGGGTATTGATGCTTTTACTGATACAAACATGTACACATACACTTATATATATATATATATATATATATATATATATATATATATATATATACTATACACTGTTTGGAAGAAATTTTGTGATTTCGTGAAGTTTTCAATTGGATCCTGATTATTGCATACTGAGGTTGAATTAGACATTATACTACTTCCTATTGATGAGATTTTGAAGCTTTAACCAAAGAAAATATATGCATATACACACTTACATATACTTATGCACTGTTTTGAAGAAATTTGTGAAAAATTGCTCTTTTGAGATCTTGATGTGTTTTCGATTTGTTCTATAAACTCCTACATGTTGTGCAAGTCATAATTTAGCATCTCAGGAAAGTTGTTTTTGATGTCATGAAGTTTAAGTAGTGTATCAGTCGAAACATGTACAAAATTTCGAGACTGGCTACATAGCAGCTAGCGGGCGACAGCACGGTCGACCGGCATGTTTTTTTTTTGTTTTGAGAATTTCAAAAGGGATGGTCGCCGCCATTATTTTGCACTATTTTGGTAGTCAACCGCACCTGCTGTTGTTAAGTTGTTTTATTGAGTTTTCTTCGTCTCTTTTGAATGATTATTTCTTCGAGCTTATGGATTATTCATCTACTATTTTAGGTGATGTTTTTGCTATAGATTACAATATTTTACAGAGAGTTATATTTTGCTTATAATAAAAATTAAATTGATTTCCTATGACTTTATAAAGAGAGCTATATGTGATTTTCGAAGGAATTGATGTTTTGTGACTTTTTATGACTTCAAAATATGGGTTTCTGTTATTTAATGGATGTAATACTTTATTTCGATTCTGAAATTTTATGAGTATATTAAATGGATTTGAATTTTTGTTGTTTTCTTTATATAAACGTTTTGATGATGGATTTATGAGTTTTATTGAAAGTTTTGGGTTGATAGTTGAGTTATGAGTCTCTAGAAGGTAAGTGGGACCCTAATTACCGGCAGTTGAGATTTTGTGATTTGGTTAGTTAAGGCATTGTTGTTGATTAGTTGAGATTTTGTGGTTTTGATTAGTTGAGGCTTTGTTATTGATCAGTTGAGTTAAGTCTGTTAGGGTACACTAACTCTAGGAGATTCGTAATCAACTAATTAACTTAAAAAGATAAGGATAGACACTAGATGGTGATATGATGAAATGAGAATATGGGTTATGGACCTCAGTATGGCCTGCAGTGTGAGTGAAATAGTCTCTGAAATTATCGGGGTCGAGGCGACACTTATGAGGTATTCGTGTGATGAGGCGCCATAGCTTGCGGTGTGGGGTATTCTCGAAGATTCCCAGGTGTGAGTGAAATAGTCTCCGGAATTATCTGTGGATAGAGATTGACCTCCAAAATTATCGGGGCCTTGGCTAATACTCACAGTTTATCTAGATCTCATAGTAGTCATCGTAGTAGGATTAGTTTCATAACAAGGGACTAAACCCTATCAAGTGGAGAACGTTAAGGGCATGCACCTGTCTTATGTAGAGTGGGATGCATAGAATCCGACAAGTATGCATTAGAGAGTCAGCATATAGTATTGGTATTTTCTTGACTTGGTTTTATGCATGTTGGTTCCTGTTTTTCTACACTTGATACTTAGTCTAGTTTCACTTGATGTTTTCATGTTTTATTTATTATTATTTCTTATTTCATTTATTCTTACTTTTGGTACATGTTGTTTATGACATTATCCTTTATGTTTTATTCATGTTGCATTTCTTTTTATGTCACTCACACCGTTATGGCTGATCCCTGTAGTTTTGGGGGTTATGGTTATCTCTAGCCTCATGTTTTACATGTAGGTACTTTAAACATTGGGATTTGGATACATGAGATAGAATGATGTTGTGGCTTGTGTAAATTGTAAAAGAATGTGTTGTAAAGAAAAGAATTTGTAATTCAAAGTGTTTATTTTCCGCTGTGTTTTATATAGAATTGATGATTTGAAGAAAAAAAATTATCTGTGTTTTGACTATGTTTACTATTACAATGAGGTTGATGCTGGGAATTGTGTCATATATTTCTGAGATATTATATTAGAAATTTGGGGCGCTACACATACGAAGGAATACCGGTAACAATAGTATCATACCTCCGCTCATTCCACGCCTTGACATGAGTTCGGTGATGGGAAGCCCAATTATGATCGGGCACATGTCCAACCCCTTTGACCTTGTGTAAAAGAATGTCATATGTCCGTGGGGTGGGGATGGTCTGAAGACCGAACTAATGAAGCACTCGATCTGGATAGTACATCTCGACAACATTAAAGTTGACGAGTGGGGCTCTCGTCAACCATAACTGACTTTGTGCGGTAAAAATAGGTGGTAGTCCCTCCAATCTATTGGTTGTGTACGGTGCGAATATGACGAACTCCTCTCTTAACATATCTAGCTCGTCTCTGTAGTAAGTAACCACCCCACGTGGATTATCTCTCCACGCGTGTCTACATGCCCAGCACACCCCGATGAGAGCCAACATTGCAGCATTCGCTGCATCTATCAACCACCCCTCTGACTGCCGACTTATACGGGGACGTCCAATATGTAAGTGTTCCCAACACCATATTTGTAGGATTAATATCGAACATGTCATCTCCTTCGCATTCAATGCTCCATTGCACAAGCTCCTGTACAAAAAGGCTAATACAACACTGCCCCAGCTGTATTGACTAACTCTAGTCAGGTCACCGATCAATGGTAAGTACATGAGAGGCATGACATCTCCTGTCGAGTTGGGAGAAAAGACACCTCCAAATACAGTCATCAAGTAGGCTCGGGTGTAGCACTCTACATGATACTCCGTCTATTCGTTGTTTAAATTCTTGAATGTGTTCTATAGCCAACTTAATCGGATGGACACATCATCAAATGTACTCTCATCCGTCGCAACACCAAGAAAATCTACCACATGTACCTTCTTATTAAATGCCATTGTACCTATGATGGTGAGGCCATCAATTGAAAGTCCTAGATAATCACGATATCCTGAAGCGTCATGGTCATCTCTCCAGCGGGGGAATGGAATGAATGAGTTTCCGGCCTCTAACGCTCGGTAAGTAGATGTCGATCGAGTTTCATCTTCCCTATCAAACCAATTCCGTAGAAACTGGTCTCTACTAAGAGCTTGTATGTCATTGAATGCATTGGCAACGTCTCATGTGTACGGAAACTGCACTCCATGGCTGTATCGTCTCACACTTGCTGGGATTTATATGTCTGCTGCATAGTCAACAAGGTCAGATCATGATTACCTAGCCCTCCAGGTGCAATGTGAGATGCTTGAGCGTGCCCAGCACTAGCAGATGAAGAAGCTCCCCCGCCTTGGCCACCCCGCGATGGACATCCATGTCCACGGCCAATATTACTTGGTCCTTCGTCGGTAGCCTCCATAAATACAATAATGTTTAGTGAACACTACATTGAAACAAGTATATTTTTTAAACAAAACAAAAAATACTACTTACTTGGGGCCTACCACCTGCTACAACATTCTTCGTTCGTACTGTATAATCGTTGATTACAGCTGCAAAACATAATCGAAAATATTTATAAGTTCTCCATTAACAAGATATATTTCAGTCAAGCTCCCAAGTTCGCCTGAAGCTCAAACAAACAAACACAACCAACATACAAACACACCTACACCGAAGATTTCGAGTTATCATGTTGTTCGTGGACTTCAATTCTAAGTGCAATTAGACTTTTATACAATTATTTTTTCTTCTTTCTTCGTCGGGTAAACCAATTGTTCTGATCATTGTCCAATGTCCGTGTCCGCACATGTGCGGGGTCACTTGCTAGTTATAAGAAGGGGCTCAACGCCTCTTCTAACCAATGCATGTAAATATTTGGTATTTGACTAATACTACTTTACATTGAGTAAATTGCCAAAAACATCTATAAATTACGATGTCAATACAATAAACACCCTCAACTATAGGTCAACGAAATTTTTTTCCTACATTATGAATTAAGGTCAACTTTGTTAAAAACCCCCAACGTTCATACGAAATATCTAAAATACCTTCATTTAGAACAAAAAATAATAATGTATGGGTTTACATGGATAAAAGGATGAGAAAGGGAGGGATTGGATATGGAGGTCGAGGGTGGGAGGGGGATAGGGGGAAGTGGATTGGAAGCAGAGTTTCGGAGATGGAGAAGGAGGTTTTGGAATAGAGGGACGGTGGGGAGGAAAGGGATGGGAGGCTGAGGGATTTGGAGACGAAGGTGGATTCACAAAGACTAGTGGTGACTGATCAGTTCATGAATGTGGTTAAGGCGTGAGAGCTGGTGAGGGAGATTGTGATGGTTGCAAATGGGAAAGGTGTAGAGGAGGAGGTTGCAGCGTTAGTTTGAGATGGGGGGGGGGGGGGATTTCCGTTTGTTTTGGAAGACATGGATATGGATGAGAATTTAAAAATGTTGATGGAAGAGACATTGGAACTTTATGAGATGGCAAAGGCCATAGTGTAACACCCCGTGTTAATATATATATATATATATATATATATATATATATATATATATATATAAGGGAAAAGGGGTATGAGCAACTTGCTCATTTAGCAAATAAGCAACTGATGATGTGGCATACATGTGATCGGAAAGGCCTTAAAAGGGTTAGTTGTCTAATGTATTACATGCATGCCACATAATCAATTGCTCATTTACTAAATGAGCAAGTTGCTCATATTCTTTTTACCCCCCCCCCCCCCCCCCCCCCCCACACACACACACACCCCATGGGCGAATCTGGGCCCAAGCAGCCCAAGCAATTACTTTGGGCCCCCAATTTTATAGGGCCCCATATTTTTTAAGTATTTACAATAAAAATAGTAAAATGCAATATTTTTTTATATAATTACATTATATTAATAGTTATTTTATTAGCTTAGTTGGTTAGAGTGTTGTGTTAGTAATGTGAAAGTTGTAGGTTCAAAACTTGCATGAGCAAATTAATTTTTTAATTATTTTTATTTTTAAAACTAAATATTTTTCACATAGTCATACATGTCATTTTACCATTTTATGAATTTAATATTATTTTTCACTTAACCCAATGTTCTATAGTATATCATATTTATCTGTTTATGATAAATTTCTAACCAAATTTTCAAGTGCATATGGTTTGTAGAACCCCGTATTTTCAAATATTATTTTAATTATTTGAAAATGAATTTAAATGATCTTTGAGGATTTAATTGATATTTTCTAAAAGATTTATCTTTTGTACACGTGCAAAACACGTGCAAATGACTTTTGAGATGTTTGAAAAATTAAGTTTTCTCTATGAAAAATCATTATTTATTATTTGGGAATTATTTACTATTTTTCCAGATTTTTCTGAAATTAAATGGATCTATTTGCAATTTTGATGAAAGAAGGACCTTTTTGCAAAATTGACATTTTAAGGGTTTAAAGTGTAAAAATGTAATCCTGGACGTTTTGAACAGTATTGGTTAAGATTTAGAAGTATATTTTCTTTTAAATCCTAATTTTAATGAATTTTAGATGAATTTCCTAGAGTAGATATATATATATATATATATATATATATATATATATATATATATATATATATAATTGTATTTTGAAGGGATTGTTTTGCGAAAGTATTTGGAAACCCTAAAAACCTAATTCCCGGCATATATAAAGAGAGTTGCAGCCGTCATTCGCTGCATAACTCAGATTTCATTATATTGTTTTCTTGGTGATTGGAGAAGAAGTTTTTGGATCTAGCAAAGGAAGGCTTTTCGTGGATCTTCTTGATTCTAAAGGTGAGTGATATGAACTTTGTTTTGTTTTGTTTTATGTGAATGATTATGTGTTGATTGTTTTGATATTTTGTATCTTGTATGTGGTCGATGCAATGGTTATTATTATTATTATGCATGTGAAATCCATGAAAGATTAGTAGATCTCGATTGACAATTCTTGATCGCTTGAAACATGTTAAGATTTGAGTATAGTTACGACAATAAGAAATTGGATGGTTGAATCTCTGGATCTTGTGATTACGAATCGAATTAGATTTGAGTTGAGGAAGAGATTTGGTATTGAGAGAGAGACTCCAGTATTGATTATTGATGACAGACCTAATTTATGAAAACTGTAGGCCGACAGTCGACTGGTCTACTTATCAATCGACTGGTATGACCCTATTATTGTATCTTCAGACATTTGAGAATTGTTCGGGACAGTCGACTGGGACTATTATCAGTCGACTGGCCTACTGAGTAAAATTGGTTCAGACTTTTTGGGACAGTCGACCGTGACCCTTATAAGTCGACTGTTAGTACTTGGAATGTTTCTTGAGAATTATTGGTAATTGTCTCGGGTAAGTCGACTGATGGGTTATTAAGCCGACTTATAGCACTTGTTATAATCTTGGATATTGGTTCTCGGGGCAGTCGACTTACTACAGTATAAGTCGACTGGTGCTGATGAGTTTTTGATAATCTTGAGTGTTCTTTCAAGTCTTTAGTTCTTTGTAGATGGGTACATTCTGCGGTATTGGGAGTCATTGGTCTCTGGGGTTGGTATACTCTGCGGTGTTGGGAGTCACTGTTAGTGATCGATAACCGAGTATCCAATCTGCGGTGTTGTGAGTGACTGATAACCGAGTATCCGATCTATGCTATGGTTAGTCTTTGTAGATGGATATAATCTGCGGTGTTGGGAGTTACTATTAGTGATCGATAACCGAATATCCGATCTATGTTATCTTTAGTCTTTGTAGATGGATATAATCTGCGGTGTTAGGAGTTACTATTAGTGACCGATAACCGAATATCCGATCTATGTTATCTTTAGTCTTTGTATATGGGCATACCCTACGGTGTTGGGAGTCACTGTAAGTGATCGATAACCGGGTACCCAATCTATGGCATTATTAGTGATTGGTGGTTGGACGTGTACCGTGGTATTGAGAATGTTCGATAATCAGGTATTTGGGAGTGACAGTCGACTGGCTGAATTATTCAGTCGACTGTACAGTGCAGTTGAGCTGTACTATTTTGAGAGTGTTTTGCTTGATGGATATTGGATCGTTGGTATTGTTTCTCGACTCGGCTTCACGCATGTACTGACCTATCGTTTCTTGTTTCATATTACATGTTCAGTTTGTGTATTTTTGTGCAGTACATGTTGCTTGAGAATTTATGTTTATTGTTTATTTATGTTTGTTGTTTATATCACTCACACCATTTATGGCTGACCCCTTTAGTTTGGGGGTTAGGGTTCAACTCTAGCCTCATATGATGCAGGTTGCTTAGGATTTGGAGGCTTGGATGCTAGAGTTAGCTTTAGAGAATAAGAGTGATATAATAGAGCCTTGTGTAATTTTGTAAAGAGGAATATTGTAAAAGAACATTTTTAATTCAAGGTGTTTGTATTTTCCGCTGCAATTGAAAAAGATTATTGTAATAAGAATTTGGAATAAAATAATTTGAGTTTTTGGTCTATGTATATTGTTACATTGAAGTGGATCGCTGGGAAAGTGCCACGTATTTTCTAAGTTTTATATTAGAAATTCGGGGCGCTACATGGTTATTCTACATTTTAAGCTTCTATAACTAGTATTCTCATATACATATAATCATCATCAATTCATTCTGATCGGGTGCTCTAATATATCATATTTACCTCTTTGAGATAACATATTTCATTTTTGTTGTTAGAGTTTGTCCGGGTTCATTTTGGCCACGAGGCATTTCATATAAAAAACGTACGTTATCAATTAACTTTTTTTTGGAAGCATCTATATAAATTTATTTTCATTTATATAGTTTGGTCTCCAATGCTCCAAATTTGTTTGCAATTAAATAATTATTATTATTTTGTCAACTTGCAAAAGGTCCTATTTGAGAATTTGCTTAGGGCCCCCTAAAACTCAGATACGCCCCTGACACACACACACACACACACACACACACACACACACACACATATATTAACACGGGGTGTTAATATATATATATATATATATATATATATATATATATATATATATATATATATATATATATATATAGTGTTAATATATATTTGGAAATGCTCCATTGAAAACGGGTTTATTTTCACGGGTTGGAAAACATCAATCTGAGCCGTTGGATCACTTTTGATCGTGATCAGCGGCTCAGATCGCCTCCTCCCATCACCCAATATCACTTAAGTGGCGGAGGGTTATTTTGGAAATTTTGTCCCAAATAACTCTTTGTCTGATTCGCTCCGAAAAAATGAATATAACCTAGGCCGTTGTTGGGAACAACGGCTTAGGTTATAAAAATTTGAATTATAGGCCATTGTTTGGAACAACGGCCTTGTTCTAAATTTTTATAACCTAGGCCGTTGTTCCCAACAACGGCCTAGGCTATAAAATTTTATAGCCTAGGCGGTTGTTGGGAACAACGGCCTAGGTTATAAAAATTTAGAACAAGGTCGTTGTTCCAAACAACGGCCTATAATTCATTTTTTTATAACCAACGGCCTAGGTTATACCATTTTTTTAAGAATCTGTTCAGCGAAGAGTTATTTAGGAAGAAATTCCCAAAATAACCCTCCGCTGATCAATTGAAACGGGTTATTGGGAGTTCGATCTGAGTCGCTGATCACGATCATGAACGATCCAACGGCTCAGATTGGTGTTTTCCAACCCGCAAAAACTAGACCCGTTTTCAATGGAGCATTTCCCATATATATATGTGTGTGTGTGTGTGTGCGCGCGCGCGCGCGTGTGTGTGTGCGCGTGTGATAGTATAAATGAGTTTGGGCTGTTGAAAATATATGTGATGGCATGGATGTAAATTTGTTGAAGTGAAATTGTATTAATGGGGTGGGGCCCACGTGAAGATGGAAAAGCATATAACATAGGTGGTGTTGTTTCTCTGGTCACCAATGGGTGACGTGGCTTCAAATGGGGCCCACCTCTGGAAGGATTTCGGTTGTACACAAAAGGGAAAAACAGAAAGAAGGTATGGAATTTAAATCCTATATCGGTTAAAATTATGAATAAAATTATATATATATATATATATATATATATATATATATAATAGCCTATGATCAAGAGTCACCAATTCGGTTAACCACCTTTTGAGAGGTAACCTGTGGTGGGCAGTTGTACTGCGTAGTATCTATCTCCTTTGTGGCGAGCGAACAAAGGAGATTGACAGGTTAAGGAAGAAGGTGGATGGGTTGTTAGCGGAGAAACAACATATTGTGGTTTTGCTTATGAGTGCGTTGGAGTCGAGGATGAGCGAGGTGATGCAAGGGGTCGTAGGATGAGTGGTCAGTGACGGCGTTGCAGTGGTGAGGGTGGGGCCCGCATTTTCGAAAATGTGAGAGTTTGGAGGCTGAATGAGATGAGAAAGTTGGAAGAGCGTAGGATTTTGGGATGTAAAACCCGACGACTCTACCTCCACCACCACCTTCGAGCTCACCGCCGTGGTCGACGTCGCCTCCACCCCCACTTCATTACCACGGCGTCGCCTCCACCCTCACTTCATTTTTTGTAATTCTTAATAAAGGTAATTTTGATATTTCAAATGAAAATTTAGGGTTTTTTTAAAAAAACAAAGTTGACTGCAATTCATAGTTTATTATTTTTCCCCCTCATTGACCAATAGAAGAAGGTGTTTTTTTTCTTCCGTTGACCTCATAGTTCATAGGTGTTTTCTACAATTTACCCCATTTTATATTACCAAGTTGTTTTCATTATTGGATACTAGTATAATGTACGTGTGATGCACGCCTACTAAAGTATAGTCATTAAATTAAATGGATATATATCAAATAAAAAAAAGTTTATATTTGAATGTTTTGATTTGGGTGACACATGCGGTACACGTATATATTGTTGGATTTAGTTTGGATGTGTATTGCACGAGTTTGTTTAGTTACAAAGTTATGGTTTGTTTGGTTACAAATCCCAACTTTCCTATTAAAATGGTAAAGATGATGAGAGTTGTTTTCGACATTTGTAGATAATAATAAGTATATGTGATGCATGTATCTCACTAACATGTATACTATATATTTAACTATCAATTAAAGTCGAATGTTGGAAGATTTATAGTGGTTGATTTTTCAATGTTAGCTTTGTTTACAAACACTTTTGGTTTACAACACTGTGTTGGCATTCCTTTGAGTACTCGTTTCAGATTACATGTTTTTACTAATCAAGAAAAATACATTGTCCATAAAAAAGAAAAAGAAAATCTTTTTTAGGATTTATAATAGGGCAAAAACCAAAATACCCCCCCAACGTTTGATCCGA
Organism: Hemerocallis citrina; assembly: GCA_017893485.1. Classification (NCBI taxonomy): domain Eukaryota; kingdom Viridiplantae; phylum Streptophyta; class Magnoliopsida; order Asparagales; family Asphodelaceae; genus Hemerocallis; species Hemerocallis citrina. The sequence goes on along the minus strand of CM030361.1, from coordinate 32,133,117 downwards.
GTACAAAATATTCATACAGCATTTGAAAAAGTATACTAAACCCATTTCTCCATTAACTTAACCTCATCCGTTAAGTTATAATTATTAAATTATTTTTTTACCCTTACCCTTTCATAATCAAATCTCTTTTTTCTTTTTCCTTTTTCTTCATTCTTTTTTTTCAAATTCCGATCGATCTGTCAATCGAATAAATCAGAGTTCTCTTTTAAATTTATGGATAAAAATGCAGAACTCATCCTTTAAAAGCATCGTTTTGTTTAATTTACATTTAATTGTTGTAAAAACATGACTTCAAAATAACTTTAGATTGTTGCTAAGAATAATGTAACTATTAACGCCCATTGAACATGTAAATTCTACTGTACAAATAATGTATGTCTATCTGTATTTTTTTTATTTTAAGAAAGGTAGAGAAGTCCTATCTCAAAATATATTAAGCTAGTTAAATGTATGTTATTTTTCCAATATAATTGTAAAATGACCTGGCCTCTGCTCATAACTAGTTAAATGTATTTCACTTATTGATCAGTACGTTTTCAATATAACTGTAAAGTAAAATAACTTGTTGTCCTCTATTACTACTATGAATTAACGGTCTTTGTGAGGATAGTTGAAAGCTGAAGAGCAGACGGTGATAGAATAACTGGATACTACTGGATATTGCATGTGCAATCCTGCTTTTGTATTAATTTCACTTTTCATATTTATTTGCGGAGAATTTCTTAGCTCCAAGGGGGATGGAAAGATGGTTTTAAAATTAGGTGTACAGCAAATCTTAAGTTCACACATAGGCGGCAGATCCCCTCTCATCTGCTTAAATTTATCAAACAAAAAAATCAAAATAAAAAATTCATCAAATAAGTGAAAATGAGAACAAAATAGAGGGAAGACGAAGAAAGAGAAAGGACCATCGATTGCAGAGAGAGAAGCGGCAGCACAAGTAGGAGAATGAGGAGCTTCATGGCCATGGCAAGGGTTTTTGAGAACTCTGATTTATTCAATCGACGGATCGATCGGGATTTGAAAAAAAAGAATGAAGAAAAAGGAAAAAGAAAGAACAGATTTGATTATGAAAGGATAAGGGTAAAAAGTAATTTAATAATTATAACTTAACGGATGGGGTTAAGTTAACGGAGAAATGAGTTCATTGTACTTTTTCAAACGTTGTATGGGCATTTTGTACTCGGACCAATCATTAGGGGGAACTTTGGCTTTTGCCCTTTATAATATGCACATACATGACCTATACTCCGTAATATTGTCGGGCTATCATTTATCAATTCAAATTGCCACCTCCACAAGGTTTCCTTTTTATTTTTTTATTTTTGGAATCGGTTGTAGCCGCCCACATTGAAAAAAGATGAATTTTTCAAACATTCATAATTAATTCCGTCTAAGGCTAAAATCGAACATATGCCATCTTACTTTAAAGTGGGAAGCATTGCCATTTGTAGTATAAGTGTTTAGCCCTCACTCGCTATGTAAAGAAAAAGAGACAAATACAAAAAACACCCAAATGTTTTAGTTAGATACAAAGAGCAGGCACACGTTATCTAAAAGTACAAAGTAGACTAAAACAGTTTAGGGTCTGTTTGGTTTGTTGTTTTTTTTTCCTTTTTTGTTTTCCAAAACCCCAAAACCCGTTTGGTTAGGTTGTTTTGTGAAAACAGTTTTTACAAAACTCCACTTCAACTTCTTTCTGTTTTTTCACATTCTCTCTCTAAATATATTTATATATTATTATTATTATTATTTTATATATATATATATATATATATATATATATATATATATATATATATATATATATATATATAGAAAGGAACCGTTGCACACTACTTTGGTGCTCATCGCATGAACACTAGGCCTTCGGGCGTTTCATATCGAAAATCCGAACCGTTCACATTGACCTACACATCTAAATTAGTCTAAATATGTAAAATCAAATTATTTGAAATTTATTTGCACATTCATTAAAGTGTTACAAAATTGTATAGCTGAAATTTATTGTTTTTATAGTTACATGATGGATGGACAAATGAATTTCAAATAATTTGATTTTACATATTTAGACTAATTTAGATGTGTAGATCAATGTGAACGGTTCGGATTTTCGGTATGAATGCCCGAAGAACTAGTGTTCACGCGGTGAGCACCAAAGTAGTGTGCAACGGATCCTTTCCATATATATATATATATATATATATATATATGGGGAAAAGGGGTATGAGCAACTTGCTCATTTAGTAAATGAGCAATTGATGATGTGGCAAACATGTAATTGAAAAATTCTTAAAGGGTTAGTTGTCCAATGTATCACATGCATTCCACATAATCAATTGCTCATTTACTAAATGAGCAAGTTGCTCATATCCCTTTTACCCTATATATATATATATATATATATATATATATATATATATATATATATATATATATATATATATATATATATACATACTATACTATTATTATAATATATATAATTATTTCATATATACCATTTTATATATACTATTATAATATTCTATTATTATTATAATATATCTTATCATATAGTTTATTATTATTATAATAAGTTATTTAATATATTATTATTAGGTATATATTATTATAATTATTATATGTTATTATATATATGTATATAATTAAATATGTTTATTATAATAAATTATTTTATATTATTATATAATATACAATTATTATAATATATTATTATTTTATATATACTATTTTATATATACTATTATTATATTATATTATTATTATATATATATATATTATTATTATATATTAATATTATATATTATTATATATATTAATATATAATATATTACTATTATATATTATTTTATATATTATTATATAATATACTATTTGATACGGCTAAAAATGGGGTTAAATCGGAACCGTCCAGATTGGGCGCGAATCTTGAAGCTCGGGGATAAAACAGTAATTTCACATACAAATGGGTCCGAAACGGGTACTGGGTCTGTAGAACCCCGTATTTTCAAATATTATTTTTATATTTGAAAATGAATTTCAATTTATTTTTGGGGATTTAATGAGTATTTTTAGAAAATTTATCTTTTATACACGTGCAAAATACGTGCAAATGCTTTTATGAGAAGTGTGAAAATTTAGTTTTATTTATGAAAAATCATTATTTAATATTTGAGATTTAATTAGTATTTTTCCAGATTTTTTTGAAATTTATTGGAGCTATTTGCAATTTTTGAGAAAAGAATGACTTTTTTGCAAATTTGACATTTTTAGGGGTTAAAGTGCAAAATACAATTTCTGGACGTTTTGAACAGTACTAATTGAGATTTAGAATGTATATTTTCTTATAAATCCTATTTTAAATGAGTTTTGATGGAATTTCCAAAGATAAGACTAAATGTGTGAATTGTATTTTAGAAAGGGTTGTTTTGCAAAGTGCGGGTAAAACCCTAATTATCAATCCGGCATATATAAGGGATTTTTCTCCCAGCCATCATTTGCTGATAAAATATTGAATTTGGAGATCTTTTTGGTGGAGCAAGGAGCTTTTGGATCTAGCAAAAGGAGGATTCATTTCGTGGACTTTTCTCTATTCTAAGGTGAGTAATATAAAATTTTGTTGTGTTGTTTTGATTTATATGAGAGATATAGAAATTGTCTTGTGGTTTGTTTCATGCGTGTGACTTGTTTTGTTTATTTGATTTTGTGAGAATTATGATTCGTCTTGTTGATTGATCTATGTGTACAAATATCATGATGTAATGACTGGATGATGCGAACAATAAAGAAATTGTGATGTGGTATGAATCATGTGAAAATTGGTGGATGAAATAGTAGATCGTTATAATTAAAATTGTTTGCTAAAAGCATGTTGAGATTTGAGTATGAACACCTGGACATTAGTTTATGAATCAAATTTTATTTAGATTCGTGAAAGAAACTTAGATCTTGTAAATCCCTAATGAAAGAATTTTGATTTAGAATATGAGAGTTTAGATCTTGACACATTAATGTTTTGGGTGAAATATACATATACCTGATGAGATTCGTTGAGAATCATTATTTTTCCCTAATTAAGAACTATTTACACGATTATTAGTTCATTAGAAATCATTAGTTCATTAGAAGCTCCAGAATTCGATTTTGTAATCAGACCTAATTTTGAAATTCTGTAGGCCGACAGTCGACTGGCCTACTATGCAGTCGACTGGTACGAGCCTGATACCTTATTTTCGAGATTGTTGAAAAAGTTGTTCTGGACAGTCGACCTAGCCCCTAGGCAGTCGACTGGTCCACTGAGAAAATTATTTTGTAAGAATTATTAGTCCTTCTGGACAGTCGACCTATTAACCATCAAGTCGACTTATACACTTAGAATATTTTTGAGAAGATTATTGGAAATTACCTCGGGTAAGTCGACTGGTACCCTTTCTTAAGTCGACTTATATGACTTAGTTTATTTTTGTAAAATCTTGAATTTGGTCCTCTGGACAGTCGACTTATCTCAGTACGAGTCGACTGGTACTGAAGGACATTTGTAAACTTCACTGTTAATTCGAATGATTAGTTTTTATATACTTGTTATTTCAGTTCAGTCTAAGATTAAGCCATTGACCTTGAGATATTCAGTTGAGTATGTCATTGAGACATTTAGTTGAGCCACTTTGTTAGTGGGATTTAGTTTAGACTTTTGAGTTTGAGTCTCTAGAGGCGTATGACCCTAGTGTACCGGTGTTGAGTTATTTGTTGAGGCCCATTAAGGCATTTCAGTTATTGAGATTTGAATTTAGGCCGGTAGGGTACGTCACTCTAGGAGATTCGTTAAGTAATCAAATTAACCAAAATTTTAAGGACAGGCACTAGTGGTGATATGATGAACGGGAACATGAGTCACGAACCTCAGTATGGCTTTCGGTGTGGGATTTAATCTCCGGAATTATCACAGTAGATTATTAGTGGTATGGGATATGTCTCCGGAATTATCACAGTCTTGTGGTGTGGGACAATCTCCGGAATTATCACTGTAACTATTGTGGTGTGGGATTGATCTCCGGAATTATCGGAGTCGAGGTGAAGCACATGTGGTATTCGTATGGGGATGTGTCAGTGTTTCGGTGTGGGATGATCTCCGGAATTATTCAAGTGAAATATCTTGGGTGTGGGATCCATCTCCGGAATTATCGGGCATGAGATACTATCCATGGTTTATCTTTATCTCGTAGTAGTCATTGTTCTAGGATTAGTTCATAGCGTGGGGATTGAACCCTATGAAGTGAAGACGTTAAGGGCTTGCACCGAACCTATGTAGAATGGGATGCATAGACTTCGACAAGTACGCATTAGAGAGTCTGCATATAGACTTGTGTTTTCTTGGTTTTGTTCATGCATGCGGTTTTCTTGTTTTCTACACATGACACTTAGCTTAGTACCACTTGATGTTTTATGTTACTTTCATTTCGTACTTTCCATATTCTTTTAGTACTTGTTGTTTAAGAATTTATGAGGTATGATCAATTATGTTGTTTGTTTATTTTTATATTTCTCACACCATTTATGGCTGACCCCTTTAGTTTGGGGGTTAGAGATCACCTCTAGCCTCACATGTTGCAGGTTGTGCTTAGAGTTGGAGATGGGATGCTTAAGTTGGTTTTGAGATATAATTGATATATAAGAGATTTGTGTAAAATTTGTAATATCAGTCTTTGAGATAAATTAGTGTTGTAAATGAAGAGAATATTGAGTTGAGTTGTTTAGAATTCCGCTGTGCATTGTAAATGATTTGTTGTAATAAATGTTGAAAATTTTAGTGGTGTTGATTATGTTTAATATTGTATCGAAGTGGATCACTAGGAATGTGCCACGTATTTTCTATGTTAATAATCTAAAAATTCGGGGCGCTACAGGGTCTCCTTCTCACAGATCCAATAACCCACAAACGGATCCACTCCAATTGGGTACAGGTCCCGACCCAAGGCAAACCCAGACCAACAAGAGGCAAATCAGGGTCACTGATTTGATCAAATCAACGGGCCTGATTTGCTCTCACCGGGGATCAGGGATTAGTTTCCTAAACAGATTGTGAGGATTTTACTCCTGACAGTTACACAGGAAATCAGGCCCCTAATCACTCCCATGGCGACTATAAATACCTCCCCCTACCACTGTGACCAGGTAATCACTCTTTTTCCACCTTAAGCTCTTTCTTAATCACCACTGATTACTGACAAGAGCGTTGGAGGGTGCGTCGCCGGAATCAACCCCGGTGTATCGCACTTCCTTGCAGGTAGCGGCAGGGATCAGAAGGTTTGGATCCGCTATTCAGGTTTCCTACGAACTCACAAATCTTATCTGTTTACCCCCACACCAGAATCAGCGGTAACAGATTGGCGCCGTCTGTGGGAAACCATCCGAATAGCTGCCTCTCCTCTCCCCGTCGACTAAGCTCTTCTCCAGCCATGCCTCCCAAGAGGGTCAGATCTAGGGGGTCCAACCGCAGGCCCAACCCCGCCGATCAACAGGGGGAAGTCCCCGTGCATCCTGCTCCGCAACCCGAACAACTTCCTCCCCCGGCCCAACAGGGCCAGCCTCCTCATCCGAATCAACCACCCCCTAATGGCCCTGCCGGTCAGAACTAGCGGAGGCAAAGGCAACCTCTCCACCCGGACCATGTCTCGGTCCACAATGCCTCCTCGGACTCATGGCTTCCCATAGCCCCGACCTCCGCAACACTGTCCTGAATCGCCAAGGGGATGAGGACCTTCGCAACCGCCTAGATGAGAAGCGGACCCGAGAGGGAGCCTCCCGCCAACATCAAGGTGAGCGATCTCCTCATCGCCCAAACGGCAGAAGGTCTCCAGACCGAAGAAGGTCTCCGGACCGAAGAGGACGGGAGGAATCTCCCGAGCGCCGAAGGAGGAGGCCGCATTCCCCTGCCGATCGACATCGTCCGAGGAACAATGAGGCACCAATCACTCGTGCCGAGTTCCTACAGTTCCAGGCTACGGTGTTGCAAGCCCTCAACCTTCGCAACAACAACATTGATGCCCAAAGGGTTTCGACACCCCCACGGGTTCCAAGTCCTCACCACCGATCCGTAAGTCCTCCCCCGGCTCCTAGTCGCCAGCAACATCAACACAGTCCTCGCTGATCCCAGGACTACCGACACCATAGTCCCCGCTCCCCTTCCTATGAACAAGAGTCCAGGGGATCGTTTGATCACCAACGGAGGGACGATGCCCTCTACCGCCGTCTCCACGAAATGGAGAGGCGCATCGGTCGCATGGACAGGGAAGAGGAGTCGAGAGCAGGGGCCGTCCGCCCCAGCAGACCCCCCTTCTCTCGGACAATCATGGAGGCCCCCATACCGAGGGGTTTCAAACCTCCGCAATTTGAAACGTACTCAGGGGAGTCCGACCCAGTTGATCATGTCGAAAGCTTCAAGACCTTAATGCTGATCCATCAAGCTTCCGATGCCATGCTCTGCAAGACCTTCCCCGCCACCCTCAAGGGGTCGGCACGGGAATGGTACTCCAGGCTCGCTCCCTCTTCCATCTTCTCATTCGAAAAGTTCGAAACGCTCTTCATAACTCACTTTGTGAGTAGCAGGCGAACAGAGAAGACGAGCCTCTCCCTACTCCACCTCCGACAGGAGAGGAGAGAAAAGCTGAGGGACTATGTGAGGAGATTTACCGCAGAGGTCAGGTCGATCGCCTCCCTCGACCAGTCAGTGGCGACCGTCGCGTTCCAGTCGAACGTCCTCAACTCCAACCTCCAATCGTCCCTCGCCAAGAAGCCTTCGCACAACTTCGCCGATCTTCTCCTAAGATGCGAAAAGTACATTCGGGCGAAAGAGGCCGAATGCCTCCCGAATTTCGAAGGATCCACCTCCGGATCGAAGAGGAAGACGACAGAGGAGGAGGGGTCCAAAAAGCTACAGAAGGACAATAGCGGTCAGCGCCGTCCTCCCCCCAGGTTCGAGAAGTTCACTCCCCTCACCACCAACGTCTCCACCATCATGATGGAAGAGGAGAAGGAAGGAGTCATACCTCCCGCTCCGAGGATGAACACCCCGGCCAAGAGGAGGAACAAGGAGAAATGGTGCCGTTACCACCGGGACCACGGCCACGACACCAACGACTGCCGGGCGTTGAAAAATGAGATAGAGGCCCTCATCCAGAGGGGGCAGTTGGCCAAATTTGTGAAGGCAAACAATCAGGGGGAACGCGCCACTCCTCCGCCTCGGGGGGCTAACAAGCGCTCCGAGCGGCGCGATGAGACCCCCGAGTTCGAGGAAGAACGAGTTATGCACCTCATCCACGGAGGCCCCATGGGGGGCTCCTCCAACTCCTCTCGGAAGGCCTTCGTCCGAGAGATCAACTCAGTTCACAGCGCCCCTCCCCCCAAAGGCCTCGGCCTCCCCGTGACTTTCTCTGATGAAGACCTCGAGGGGGTCCGAACTCCCCACTGCGATGCACTTGTCATCGACCTTTGCATGGCGAACTTCAAAGTGCAGAGGGTCCTGGTGGACAACGGGAGTTCGGTGAACATCCTCTTCCTCTCGGCATTCCGAGGGCTGCAGCTGTCCCGGGATCGCCTCAAACCGGTCGGTTACACGCTCCACGGGTTCACAGGGGTACTAGTAACTGTCGAAGGGGTTATCACCCTGGACGTAACTGCTGGGAAGACCCCTACTACCCGGACCGAGCCGATGGACTTTATGGTCGTCGACGTCCCGGCCGCATATAATGTCATCTTAGGCCGACCCGGCCTAGCTGCCCTGGAAGCTGTCCCTTCAACGTACCACCTTAAAATGAAGTTCCCCACTCGATCGGGAGTGGGAGAAGTCAGGGGTAGCCAAGAGACGGCTCGGAAGTGCTACATGACTTCCACGGAGGGTCCGGTGCTCGCCCTCGAGACCCTAGAGATCCCCGAGCCGAATGTCCGACCCACGTCCGAGTCGGCGGACGAATTGGAAGAAGTACTCTTTTCGGATGAGGACACGAGTCGAAAGTTCCTTATCAGCAAGTCCTTGCCGACTGCACTATGTTCTGACTTGGTGCAATGCATCCGGGATAACCGCGACCTGTTTGCTTGGTCCGCTGCGGAATGCCCGGGATTTCTGAGGAGCTGTTAGTCCACCGCCTCAGTGTCAAACCGGGGTGCAAACCGGTTCAGCAGAAGAGGCGTAAATTCGCCCCCGAGCGACAACAGGCCATCAAGGAGGAGATGGACAAACTCGTAAAGGCTCGGTTCATATAGGAGGTGAACTACCCCGAGTGGCTCTCCAATGTTGTCATGGTCAAGAAGTCGAATGGTTCCTGGAGGATATGCATCGACTTCACAGAGCTGAATAAGGCGTGTCCAAAGGATCCGTTCCCTCTCCCAAATATCGACACCCTCATTGATGCCACCTCGGGCCATGAGCTCCTCAGCTTCATGGATGCCTTCTCCGGCTATAATCAGATCTGAATGTTCCCCCCGGACATTCCGATGACTTCCTTCATTACCGACCAGGGCCTCTACTGTTATAGAGTCATGCCGTTCGGATTGAAGAATGTTGGGGCCACCTACCAGTGCCTCGTCAACAAAGTCTTCCAAAGCCAGATAGGCCGCAACATGGAAGTGTACGTCGACGACATGCTCGTTAAAAGCATCCGAGGTACCGACCATGTGGCCGACCTCCAGGAGGCTTTCGGCGTATTGAGAAGACACAACATGAGACTAAATCCGAACAAATGTGCGTTCGGAGTCTCCTCAGGAAAGTTCCTCGGCTTCATGGTGAGCCAGCGAGGGATCGAAGCAAATCCTGAGAAAATCAGGGCCATACTGGACATGGCCCCGCCCCGGAACGTCAAGGAAGTGCAGAAGCTTACGGGTCGGCTCGCCGCTATTGGGAGGTTCCTTTCGAAGTCGGGGGAAAGGTGCCTCCCCTTCTTCAAGGCTCTCAGGGAGGCCAAGGGTTTCCAGTGGGGCGAATTGCAACAGAAGTCTTTTGAGCAGCTGAAAGCATACTTGGTCAATCCTCCCCTGCTCAGCAAACCCGTTCCGGGGGAACCCCTCTTCATCTACTTAGCTGCTTCCGAGCAAACCCTAAGTGCAGTTTTGGTGAGGGAAGAAGACCGGGCTCAGAGGCCCATCTATTACGTGAGCAAGGTGCTTCGGGATGCCGAGCTCCGCTATCCAAAGATAGAAAAGATGGCCTACGCCCTGATCATGGTGGCAAGGAAGCTCCGTCCGTACTTTCAGTCCCACTCGGTTGTGGTCCTCACCGACCAACCGCTGAAGCAGATCCTCCACAAGCCCGAAACCTCGGACCGGCTTATGAAGTGGTCCATCGAGCTGAGCCAACACGATATCTCCTACCAGCCCCGGACTGCGATCAAAGCTCAGGCCCTCGCCGACTTCATCGTCGAATCCACCATTCCCGAGGTCAGTCATGTCCTGAACAGTCCCCCCATTTGGATGGTTTTCGTGGACGGCTCCTCCTGCAACGAGGGAAGCGGCGCCGGTATCATCCTGAACAGCCCTGATGACTTCGTCCTCCAGTATGCACTCTGCATGAATTTCAAAGCCTCAAATAATGAGGCGGAGTATGAGGTGCTAATTGCGGGCCTCGGACTCGCCCAAAGTGCCGGGGCGCAGCGCCTCCGAATTCATAGTGATTCTCAGCTGGTTGTGAACCAAGTTTTGGGCGAGTACGAGGCGCGAGACGAACGGATGGCGAAGTACCTCGCCAAGGTCCGAACCCTCATGAGCCGTTTCGAAGAGGCACTCATCTAACGAGTCCCTCGGGAAGAGAATTCGCAAGCCGATGCCCTCCCCAAGTTGGCCTCATCCTCCCTCCAGGGTCTCGAGCAGACCATCTTGATCGAGGTCCTCATGAAGCCGAGCATAGAAGATGAAACCCTCGACTCAGTGGAGCCTTTACCGGTCCTGCTACAAGATAATTGGATGAAACCCTTGGTGGAATTCCTAAGGGACGGACTCCTCCCCGAGGACCCTAAAGAAGCACGCCGAATCCGAACCAGGGCCGAGTGGTATGTCTTGATCGAGGGGATCTTATACAAGCGCTCCTTCTCGCAGATTGACGGCCGACCATACCTAAGGTGCCTCTTCCCAGAACAGGCCGACTACGCCTTGCAGGAGCTACACGAAGGCGTCGGTGGAGCACATTCGGGGTCTAGGTCTTTGGCTCGGAAAGCTTTGAATTACGGATACTTCTGGCCGACTCTCCTCCAAGACGCCGAGCGACACGTTCGGTAATGTGGCTCTTGCCAGAGACACTCCCACATTCGTCGCCTCCCCCAAGCCAACCTCGCCTCCCTATCAAGTCCTATCCCCTTCGCAATGTGGGAAATGGACTTACTAGGGCCTTTCCCTCCAGCTCCGGGCCAGTTCAAGTTCTTGGTTGTAGCCATCGACTACTTCTCAAAGTGGATTGAAGCCGAGCCCCTCGCCACTATCACCGAGAACAAGGTGCTTCAATTCTTCTGGAAGAGCATCATCTGTCGGTTCGGCGTCCCCCGTGTCATCGTAACCGACAACGGAACTCAGTTTACCGGGGCTGCGTTTCGAGCTTTGTGCGAGGACCTTGCCATCCAACAGCGCTTCTCTTCCGTCTCCCACCCACAGTCGAACGGCCAAGCAGAAAACGCTAATCGGCAGATCCTCACGGGTATCAAGAAGAGGTTGGACAAATGTTTTAAAGGCTTGTGGGTCGACCAACTCCCCAACGTACTATGGAACTACCGCACGAACAAGCGGACCCCCACATGAGAGTCCCCTTTCAACCTCACCTATGGATCCGAGGCGGTGATACCTCTAGAGGTCGAAATACCTTCCCCTCGCCTCGCAGCCTACAACGAGGAACAGAACGCCAGAGACCTCAGGGCGAACTTGGATCTGGTGGATGAGCTGAGGGAAAGAGCATCAATTCGGCAACAGAACTACCGAAGGAGGGTCGAGTTGGCGTACAACAAGAAGGTCCGACCCACCAATCTCAAGCAAGGGGATTTGGTCCTGAGAAAACTGGCCATATCCTTCCCCAATCAGAATAGCAAATTGGCCCCGAATTGGGAAGGACCTTACAGGATCTCAAGAGTAGTTCGGCCCGGGGCTTATCATCTGGAAGACCTAGAGGGTAGAGAGATTCCGAGGACCTGGAATGCCGACCATCTATTAAGATACCAAGAAAGCGCTCCGGCGCCTCTCTAAGTATCACAGGATATCGAGCCATTCCTCTCCTCTAACTTGTAATTCATTTTTTAAGTTGTTACATGTAAAAACGACTCGCCGTCAATTATCAATGAAGAATGCTCTCTCATACTTATAAATTTGCTCGCTTCTCTCCGCCTTTACCTTTTATTTCTTTTATTTTTCAACCAATGGTTCGGAGTCCAATGTCCGGCTCGACTTTACTTCCTTGGCTCGCCCCCGGGCGAGCCAGAGGTAGATCGCCGTTCGGAACTGCTCCCACAACCGTTGAACTACACCAATGGTTCGGAGTCCAACACTCGGCTCGACTTTACCTCTTCGGTTCGCCCCCGGGCGAGCCAGAGGTAGATCGCCGTTCGGAACTGCTCCCACAACCGTTGAACTACACCGATGGTTCGGAGTCCAACACTCAGCTCGACTTTACCTCTTCGGTTTGCCCCCGGGCGAGCCAGAGGTAGATCGCCGTTCGGAACTGCTCCCACAACCGTTGAACTACACCGATGGTTCGGAGTCCAACACTCGGCTCGACTTTACCTCTTCGGTTCGCCCCCGGGCGAGCCAGAGGTAGATCGCCGTTTGGAATTGCTCCCACAACCGTTGAACTACACGATGGTTCCGGAGTCCAACACTTGGTTCAATTCCACTCCCTAAGCTTGCTTCTCGGCGAGCTAGGAGTGGATCGCCATTCGGAATTGCTCCCCGACCGTCGAACACTTGCTATGATCGGCGAGCCCCACCATGGGGAAGGGCTCGACTCACCCCTCGACTTTGCAAGAAGAGGGAGGCCGAAACGCTGTCTGGCACCACTGGCCGAGCACTCTTGTCGCCGAGACGAAAGTGAACAAGAAGAAGGGTCAGATCATGCTGCCCCCGATCGGCTGACCGAGCAAGTGCCCATCCGAGCTCGCAAATGGAGAAAACTCACTTTCTCCTCAACTTTCGTGTAGAATCTCGATCAGACGGCCCAGATCTTGCCAGCGACGCTAAACGACAAGATAGCATTTTCTTGGGAACAGAGCCGTCTCGAGATTCGAGCCAGAATCCAACGGCCCAGACCTTGTCAGCGTCGCTAAACGACAAGATAGCGTTGCCGTGGGAACTGGTTCGCCTCGAGATCCCGTCCCTAATTCCTACGTCTCAAAACGCGCCAAGGTGTCGAACCACGAACAAAAGAGGGTTCAGCCCGGAGACCTCGGCTAAATTGACGAACACAGTCACAAGCGAGACAACTACGCAGAGCAACGAAAGACATGCTAGTTCTTGAAAGAAATTTTATTAATAGTTAGGACATAATACAAAGCAATCCTTCCACGGTTACAAGGCACTAGAAAACAAAAAGTACACCGCCGACCCACTACACTTGGTTTTTAAACGAAAAATCATCACCGTCCCGCTCGGCCGCCAGTCCGGTAACTTCGGCCGTTAGTTCCTCCGCCTCCTTCCGAAGCTTCGCCTCCACGGTCTGCAAGTGACGGATCTCAGAGAGCAAATTGTCCCGTTCGGCTATTATTTTCGACAAATTGTGCCGAATACACTGGACCCGAAGGGCGTTGCTAAAGGCAGTCTGCAAATCTTCATCCTCTCCTATAGGGGTCGTCTCGGCGATCTTGCTCTCCAAGCGCTGGATCTCGGCGTCTCGCTGATCGAGGACGAGCTGAAGGTGGCCCCGCTTGCTTTCCGCTCGGCGTGATTCCAGCTCAACTTCATAGAGCCGCTCTCGGCACCTCACCGAGCGTGACCTCGTCACCCCCGAGCCAACCTCGGTCTGAACGTCGTCGTCCGAGCGATTGGGGCCGGCGTCTTGAGCTACCACCACGAGCTGAAAAGAAAAAAAAACAAATAACAAAATTTCAAAACATTGCCGAAGTCCAACACTTGAAGAATCTTCCAAACAAACTTTCACATTTGTATTCAGATATAGTGGCTCTACATACAACAAGACCGACCCTACAACAGAGTTTTACAACAGCCAGAAGAAACATAAGACGACATGTTTAGTGCCTCTTCGGAAGGGGTACGCTTCGGTTCAAGGAAACGCGAGGACGGCGAGGCCTGACCTCCGAGCTCGATTCCAAACCAACGAAGCGAGATCCCCCTTCGCCGCTGACCCTGACTGTGGCGCCGACCGAGGCACCGCTAGACGAGACGTCTACACTACTCTGAGCGTCAGCAGGACTCCGCCTAGCCACGGGCAAACGAGTCGCAAGTTCGTAAAAGGTAATCCCTCTTTCGCTCTCTTCGCGAGTGCACGATGTACTGCGAACGTTGGCCCTCTCAGGCAGAGGCTTGAGCGACGCGATCTCTTCCTCCAGCTAAATAATCCTGTCTCTCAGAGCATCGTCCTTCGCCAACGTCTTCAAACGAGGAGGTCTCGACGAGCCCGAGGCATTGGCGCTATCGGTCGCAAGCCGTCGGTAGTGGGTGACCTCGATCCCCCTATCTATCGTGATCCTCCTAAGCTTGTCGACCTCAACCAACAACTTTTTGCGCTCGATCGACACCTTCTCCAGCTCGGAAGCTAGCTTCTCTTCTTTCGCCAAACGATCTTTCTCTGCTGACTCCAAGTGTTGGATCTCGGCCAAGATCTCGTCATTATTCCGCTCAACGACGGCAAGCTCTCTACGAAGCCGCTCGATCTCGCCTTCGGGGTAAGGGGCTTGAGGTCGTTTTCGTAGCTGCTTCAGCTCGCGACAATGCCCCCTCACAGCTGCCTTTATCTCCTCCAGCTTCAAGAACATATAAAAGCGCTTCTCTCGGCTAAGTGAAAGCTCTCGCTTTGTTTTGGTCAGCTCCTTACGAAGGTACGAAACCTCCGTGATCGGACCGAACTTTACCTGAAAAGCAGAGATAAATCCGACGGCCAACACTTGGAGAATTTTACAACTAATCAGACACAAAATCCGGGGACAAACACTTAGATAAATTTTGGCCAAACTAAAAATGTTTTCATTCAAAGCTCAAGAAAAGTGTTACAAGAGCGGTGGCCAGTCCGCAGTTCGGCTTACAAAAAAAAGAAAAGAACAAAAGACTGAAAGACGCAACCAAGTCAGGGGTCAAACTTTTTGTCGTTCGGGTCTGTCGACCCCTCGGCCTCGTCCTTACCCTCGACCTCGTCCTCGTCCTCGTCCTCGTTCCCGCTCTCCTCCTCGGAGTCGGCCTCGTCCTCACCCTCGACCTCAGTCTCGCCCGGGCCTTCGACACCTTCGGTCTATCCCTCAGGACTGAGCATCGCCGGGGGAAGCTCCTCCTCCCCCTCCATAGGGTCGTAGAAGCGGTAGGAAGACGTGTCGAACCCCGGGTTCCGGGCGGCGATGTGAAGAAGGGCTTGGCCGTACGCGTCCTCCATGTTCTTGAACATGTGATGCTCGGCCTCGTCCTGCACAGCCTTCTTCGCCTTCGCCACCTTAGACCGGTGCTTGGCCATGATCTTCTCGGCCCTCTTCCGAGCCTTCTCCGCCTCCGACCGGGCATTAGCCAACTCCCCCTTCAGCTCGGCATTCTCCTTCTCTGAGGCCTCGAGCTTGGCGGCAGTGTCCTTCGACTGCTGAATGGCGTCGGCCAGCTTCACCTCCAACCCTGACACTTCGGCCCCCCGTTTTGCCGAGAGGAGTTGCTCAGCATCGAGCAGCTTCGTAGCTTTGACGCGCTTCAACCTCTCCCGGTCATACTGCGCCGTCAGCTCCTGTTCCTTGCTTGCAAACTCCTCGAGCAAGAAGTTGAAGTGGCAGAGGGTCTAAAAAGAGAACAAACCGTTAGAATCCGAACCCAGGAACTTAGAAAATTTCAGGAAAAAGTTTCAATAAGAAAGAGTTCGGTCCACTTACCGACATCGTGTTCTGAGCGATCTGCATTGTGGCGTCCCCAACCAGCCCGGCCTTAAGGGCCGCTCGATCCTTTGGGGTCGGCAGGTGCTTCACCGCTTCCATACAAATGTTGCCGTCGCCCAAAAAACCATCGACATTCATCACTTGCCAGTCAGGGACGAAGATCTGCTTGTGCCTCTCGGTCAAAATCTTCTCCGCATCAGCAGTGAGGGGTGGAACTTGGAAGGATAGCACCTCTTTCACGCCGAATGCACCGCTCGACAAGCCGGGAGCATCCCCCTTTGCCGTTGGTGTCGGCACATCGGAAACAGGAGGATCGGGGGCCGCGGCCTTCTCCTGCTCGGGACCGGTCTCCGGGACAACGACCTTCTGCTGGTCGGCAGTCTTCGCGACCGAAGGTATCTTCGGGGCTCGGCCGCCCTGAGGCCCAACCGAGGGTCTCTTCTTCCTCGACTCCTGTTCCTTCGCCTTGGCCTTCGCCATCAAAGCCCTGTAATCCATCCTAGGAGACTCTGCACAAGCCGAACGAAAAAACTTAGATAAATTTTTCAATAACTTCAAGCAAAGAGTAAAAATACCAGAAGCGTACTAGGATCGATCGGACTGAGACCCCCTCGGAACAAAGCTTCCTCGGTAATGTCTTTCCAACTTAGCGTTGGCAAGGCGAGGAGCTTCTTGAGGACCTCTGCTTTCTCGTCACTCAGCACCGGCTCCTTCTTAGCTCACTTGGGCAGGCCTTCCTTCGCCCAAACTATCGGAATTGCCCAGGGCGCGGGAGCTCGGATGATGAAATACTTCTCCTTCCAATGCTTGATCGAGTCCGGGTTCTCGATCAACTTCACGCCCGTCCGTGGCGATAGGTAGAACCTCTGCTCGTTCCTGTTGGGCTGGCAAGGGCGGTAGAGGCTCCGAAGGAGAAACATGCTCGGTTCGGCACCGATCTCTTGGCACTGGAGAACAAATGCCAAGACATGCCTCCAAGTGTTCGGCATCAGCTGGGCGGGGCTCAAACCGTACCAATTCAAGGACCTTGACAATAAACGGATGAAGGGGAAAGCTGAGCCCGGCGGCCAAGGAGTCGAGAGGAAAGATGCACACGTCCGTCGAAGACTTCGTGTTGGCTCGAAAACCCGGTCCGGGGAGGAGTAGCCCGTACTCGGCGGGGATCTGAAATCCGGTTCGGATCCGATGCAGATCGGCCTCCGCAAGAGACGAGATAGTATGGTCCACTTCGGACAACTCTCTCGGTTCGTTCTCCTCTACCGACTTGGCCGTGCCTTGGGTCACCTTCTCCAGCATCTCCTCGGAGTAGATCCGAACGCCTCCCACGCTCGACAGAACAATAGGCTGCCGACCGAACTCCCCCGCCGTCTTCGGCTTCTCGATGATCGTGACCACTCCTTTACCCTTCTGAGACTTCGCCACGACCTCCTGGAGCGGCTCGGCTACTTCGCCCTCCTTGCTCGGCCGAACAACGCTCTGATCGGTCGGCTCTATCACCTCCTTCCCTTTGCCCGCTCGGCCTACGACTTGGTCCGAGGCGGGGGTCTCATTCGAGGAAGTAATCTTAACCATTTTCTAAAGAGAAAGGAGAGAAACTGACCTTGAAGTAACAGCTACGGTCGGAAAAGTTCACCGGAGCCAAGGAACGCCTTGCCGCGACAGCTAGCAACGCCACCCAGGAGCTAAAAACTTCGACGGTGAAAGTAAAAACTTGAGAGAAAAAAGTAAAAGTAAAGAATGAGGTTTGGGGTGGGGGAGTGAATATTTATAGTAAAAGAGAGAGTCTCTTGGGCTTCCTAACGTAAGGGCGCGACTTTTGGCATGCCCTCGAAACGTTATAGAAGCCCAAACGACTTTGAGAAAGTCAACTGGCTCGGCCCGCACGGGTTCAAAATCCGAGCGTCATGCCATCCGACCTTACCATTAAGGGCTCGGTCGGCTGCCGAACAAGTGCCCATCCGAGCTCGCAAACGGAGAAAACTCACTTTCTCCTTAACTTTCGTGTAGGATCTCGATCAGACGGCCCAGATTTTGCCAGCGACGCTAGACGACAAGATAGCATTTTCTTGGGAACTGGGTCCGTCTTGAGATCCGCGCCACCATCCAACGGTTTAGATCACGCCACATCGCCCAGACTAGACACTTCGGACCCAGGCGCTCGGCCTCTGTCCGAAGAAGCAAGAGAAATTTTGATTAAATGTTTTAAGGCACCGCCCTCGGCGAGGGGGGGGGGGGGGGCGGTCAAAAAGCAGATCAGCACACCTCCCATCTCTAACTCCTTCGGGCTGACAACCATCAGAAGCCGTCAGCCCGGAAGGAAGACAGAGATCGGAGGAGTCCAATCATTCCGAAGCAACATGGCCCTCGGTTCCAGACTTCGGTCGTCACCTCTTCTGCCATGATCTCCCCTGACCCTGACACCTACATCGGGGCCGTCAGAGTCAGGAGAAGATCATGGCGGAAGAATGACCACCCATCCTTCCGAAACAATTGATCCCTCGGCTCCAGACTTCGGTCGTCGCCCCTTCTGCCATGATCTCTCTCGACCCTGACACTCACATCGGGATCGTCAGAGACGGGAGAAGATCATGGAGGAAGAGCGACCACCCGTCCTTCCAAAGCACTTTGTACCCCGGGTCCGAACTCCGGTCATCACCCCTTCTGCCCTGATCTTCCCCGACCCTGACATCCGTATCGGGACCGTCAGAATCGGGAGAAGATCACGGCGGAAGAATGACCACCTGTCCGACACCCTCAGGGTTTGAACTTCTCGAGAGAAGACAGACATCCGCCTCGACTCCGGTCGTCACCTCTTCTGCCATGATCTCCCCCGACCCTGACATCCGCATCGAGGCCGTCAGAATCAGGAGGAGACCATAGCCGAAGAGCAACCACCCAAGGCAGACGTCTCCGATGACTAAAACTCAACATTGTTGTGACTGAAACCACAAGGGGAGTAAGGTATTTATAACCCCCCTCCAAGGACCAGCCATTATGACTCTCGGAAGTTGAAACGCCGCACATTAATTGGAGAGCGCCATTTCTTAATGACCCCGGGAAGTTGGAACGCCGCATGAATCCTGGGATGCCATTAATGCCCTTGAGAATTGAATCGTATCGAGATTCGTTCCCCCATTCAACGGCCCGGATCGCGCTTCCATGCTCGGTCCGCCAACTCCCTACACCTCCGGTCGGCTGCCGTGCAAGTGCCATTCCGAGCTTGCAAACGGAGAAAACTCACTTTCTCCTCAACTTTCGTGCAAGATCTCGATCAGACGGCCCAGATCTTGCCAACGACACTAAACGACAAGATAGCATTTTCTTGGGAACTGAGCTCGTCTCGAGATTCGCCCCACCATCTGACGGCTCAGATTGCGCCACGTCGCTCGGACAACCGAACCCTCGGATCTCCGGTCGGCCAACCGAGCAGCTGCCCATCCTACGGCCCAGAACGACACTCGGCCAACCGAACCCTCGGATCTCCGGTCGGCCAACCGAGCAGCTGTCCATTCGACGGCCCAGAACGACACCCGGCCAACCGAACCCTCAGATCTCCGGTCGGCTGCCGAGCAAGTGCCATTCCGAGCTCGCAAGCGGAAAAAGAAAACCACCGAGCGACTACGACCGTTGGATCTCTCAGAAATTCGCGCTCTTGGTGATGAACGGTCCAGATTACGCCACGTGCGCTAAACGACAAGATAGCGTTTTCTTGGGAAATGCGCCCGTCTCGAGATTCGTGCCACCGTCCAACGGCTCAAATCGTGCCACGTCACTCAGACTGTCGAACCCCAGTGCCTCCGGTCGGCTGCCGAGCAAGTGCCCATCCGAGCTCGCAAACGGAGAAAAAAGTTGTCGAGCGATAACAACCGCCAGATCTCTCAGAAATTCGTGCTCGTCCACGATCAACGGCCCAGATCGAGCCACGTCATAAATAGGTATTAAACGCCAGTTTTTATTTATTTAAATCGTTTTATTTATTTAAAAATTGCGAAAAATTGCTAAAAATTCGGGAAAATTAACTAAAAATTCTGGAAAATAATTATAAATTTGGGGAAATATTTTTGAGCTCCTGAACGAACAATTATTGCCTAGAATGTACGGTTAAGGCCCTTGGACAATTGGTTAACACGTCGCAAAATTAAATAAATAATTCGAAAAAATAGATAAAAACCGTCGAATATTCAACAAGGCTTCAGAACAGCTTACTGCTTCAAAAATCACCTCACTACTCCCTTTGAGGTTCAAAACTCCCCATTCGGACTCCGATACTTCTCCACCAGCCACTAAAACTGTCAAACTATTCCTCAAAGGCTGATCACACTCAGTCTTTAGGAGTGGGGGGGCTCGTGATACAGCTAAAAATGGGGTTAAATCGGAACCGTCCAGATTGGGCGCGAATCTTGAAGCTCGGGGATAAAACGGTAATTTCACATACAAATGGGTCCGAAACGGGTACTGGGTCTCCTTCTTACAGATCCAATAACCCACAAACGGATCCACTCCAATTGGGTATGGGTCCCGACCCAAGGCAAACCCAGACCAACAAGAGGCAAATCAGGGTCACTGATTTGACCAAATCAACGGGCCTGATTTGCTCTCACCGGGGATCAGGAATTAGTTTCCTAAACAGATTGTGAGGATTTTACTCCTGACAGTTACACAGGAAATCAGGCCCCTAATCACTCCCATGGCGACTATAAATACCTCCCCCTACCACTGTGACCAGGTAATCACTCTTTTTCCACCTTAAGCTCTTTCTTAATCACCACTGATTACTGACAAGAGCGTCGGAGGGTGCGTCGCCGGAATCAACCCCGGTGTATCGCACTTCCTTGCAGGTAGCGGCAGGGATCAGAAGGTTTGGATCCGCTATTCAGATTTCCTACGAACTCACAAATCTTATCTGTTTACCCCCACATCAGAATCAGCGGTAACACTATTATTATAAGATATTGTTATATATATATATATATATATATAAAATAATAATAATAATAATAATAATAATAATATTATAAATATATTATTATTATTATTATTATTATTATTATTATTATTATTATTATTATTATTATTATTATTTTATATATATATATATATATATACACTATTATTATAATTTATATTATTTTTTAATATATACTATTTTATATATACTAATATAATGATCTATTATTATTATAATACATATTATTATTATTATATATTATTATTATATATTATTATATATACTATTATATAATTTATTATTATTGTAATAAATTTTTTAATATATAATTATAATAGATTATTATTACATATATATTTTTATAATTATTATATGTTATTATATATATGTATATAATTAAATATGTTTATTATAATAAATTATTTCATATTATTATATAATATACAATTATTATAATATATTATTATTTTATATATACTATTATTATATTATATTATTATTATATATATTATTATTTTATGTATACTATTTTATATATACTATTATTATATTATATTATTATTATTATATATATATTATATTATATTATTATTTTATATATACTATTTTATATATACTATTTCATATATATTATTTTATGTATACTATTACAATAATCTATTATTATTATAATATATATTATTATTATTATATATTACTATTATATATTATTAAATATATTAGTATATAATTTATTATTATTATAATAAATTGTTTAATATATAATTTGAATATATTATTATTACATATATATTATTATAATTATTATATATTATTATATATATGTATATTACTAAATATGTTTATTATAATAAAATATTTTATATTATTATATATCAGTATGTTTGTATATGTATACAACATGTATGTATTAGAGTATATATACTGTATACAGTATATAATACAACTAAATCTATACATACATTATACTCTTAATTTCTAAAAAACTATTTTCATAAAAAATTATTACCAAACAGCTTTGACACTCTCATTTTCAGAAAACTGTTTTCAGAAAACTGTTTTCAAAAAACTATTATTAAAACAACAAACCAAACGCAACCTGTGTATTTTTAAGTAACATGCAAGTAGTTTTTGTATCTAACTCAAATATCGAAGAGTTTTTTTTTGTTTTGTTTTTTTTTCCCTAAGAAAAAAGAAGAATAAAACATCTTTTAGCTACATGAAAACTTTACGATCATAATATTCGATTCAATTATTTTCCTAAAGTGGCAAAAAACATAATCCATTTTTTGAAGTGACATAAAAAACCTTATCCATGTTGCTTAATTTTTTATTTATATATATTACAAGATAAGTTTCGGTAAGGGGCAAATGATATCTCTACTCCATAACTACATTATTCGCATATATTCGCAAATATTCGCATATACGAAAACAAACAAAACGAGGGTCAGTCCGGTCGGAATATCAACCCTCCTTTCATTGAATTTTTTTGCCGTGGGTCACCTTTTAAAAATATTTGCAATTATAGACCAGTTTTGAAACTATTGCGTTCGTAAGCTATTTTTTGGCACGCCAGCAGCAATCGCTTTTCTTATTAGCGACTTCTTCATTTTGAAAGTCGCTAATGTGAATAGCAGCCTATGTTTTAAAATAATTGAAATTTTTTGTTTGCTATCGCTATTTCCATTAGCGACTTTAGTATATATGAGGTCGCTAATAGGATTAGCGACCTCAAATAAATGTATTGAAACACTTAGCGATTTATGCAGACCTTTGCTCTCTTGGGCATATGATCTCAGTAGGAAACTCCATCTCATTGTTATTTGTAAAATTTACAAAATAGTCACACAACTAAGACCTCTATTTGGGGGACCTTAGTACACTAAATGGCTCTTTTCCTAATAGCGACCTTAGTACAACTAAGACCTCTATTCCGAATAGAGACCTCATTTTAAAAAATAAATTGGTTGTTGTTTTTCAGACCATCTCCAACCATGCTAGCCTTCTTTCAATTTTAGCCAAAATAGTTAATACAAAGATAAAAATATGCTCCAACGGGACTAGCCAAACCACTCGCAAAAAAAGATTTCTAATATTCATTGGCTAGATCTGGTGAGTATGTACCACTCGCTAAACTTCTTTCCAAAATCACAAAATTGCGAAATCGCGAAATTGCAAAATCAATCGCGAAAATTGCAAAATCAATTGCGGAAATTGCGAAATCAATCGCAAAAACTGCAAAATCAATTGCGAAAATTGCGAAATCAATCGCGAAAATTGTGAAATCTCACGGAAAATTGCGGAATCACGACATTTATATTTATGTTGTTGCAAAATAGCGGAAATCAATTGCGAAATTTTGTTTTTTGGCTTGAAAATTTTATTTTGTATTGGGCTTTTTATGGGCTTTTATCAGGGCCGGCCCTGAGTTCCGGGGGGGCCCTAGGCGAACTTCCGAAATGGGCCCCCCCTGCCCCATACATTTAAAAAAAACATGCAAAAAAAAATTTACGCGCGAAATGCGTGCCTATATTTACAAGGGAAGTTTGAAATTGGGGGCCCCTAAAATCGCGATTTCGGCGGGGGCCCGAGGCGGCCGCCTTGCCCGCCTACATATCAGGGCCGGCCCTGGCTTTTATATTATATTTTTATTTTATTTAATTTTGGACTTTAAATTATTAATGGTTATTCAAAATAGATAACATGGTTGGAGTGGAGACTTTTTTTGCTAGCCAAATTATCCATTTGTTATCCATTTTGGCTATTTTAGTTAGCCAAAATAGCTAACGTGGTTGGAGATGCTCTCAGAGAGCAAAAACTCTTTAGATTTTGCTAAGTGTTAGAATACAGTTCATTAAATATCGCTGGTCGCTATTCCGAATAGCGACCTTAGTTTCAAAAATAAATTGATTATTATTTTTTTAGAGAGCAAGAGCTCTATAAATTTTTTCTAAGTGTTAGAATACAATTCATTAAAGATTGCTAATCCCATTAGAGACTTTATATATGCTTTGGTCGCTAATAGGAATAGGGACAATAAACAAAAAAATTTCAAATATTTTACAACATAGACCGCTATTTTCTTTAGTGACTTTTAAAATGAAGATGTCGCTAATAAAAATAGCGGCTACTGCTGACCCGACACAAAGTAGTCCATGAACGCTAATAGTTTCGAAACTGGCCCATAATCGCATATATTTTCAAAAAGTGACCTATTATGGCAAAAAATTTCCTTTTTTTATCCAGACGCGCTTCGGGGGAAAAAAAGAAAACGAAAAGTGTAGCAAGCACTCAACAAATACGTCGTTCTTTACTTTTCTCGTAATCCCCCCCTTCTTCTTCCTCTCTCTAAAATCCCGAAATCCGTCCCGAATTCTCGGTCTCTCTAATGTCCGATGGCGAGGTAAGCCTCGACGAGGGCGAGGCGTTTCGAAGAGTACGGCGCAAACTCGCCGATCGATCCAAGGTATTCCTTTCATTTAATCCCCTGTAACTTCCTAATTTTCAAACCCTAATATCGATTTTGCTATTGTTTTAGCAAGTTATTCAAACGAAGGATATGACGAAAGAGATCCTCTCGAAGCAGGCGGGTAAAATCGCGAAACAAGCTGAAGAGCACGAGAGATTTATCACCAAAGTAAAGGGGATTTCTTGAATTGTTTCTAAGCCTTTTTTTGTTGTTGTTTTGTTATTGATTTTGGTTGATTTTTTTTTTTATTTCTTTCAGGTGACTCATTTGTTAGGCGTTCTTGGATTCGGCACATTTTGCTACATATTGGGGGCTAGTAAGTGTTATTATTATTATTATTGTTTTTTAAAGCTTAAAATTAGGTGCTCCTTTTGGGTTGTTCTAACTGTGTGTGTTTTGATTGGTTAGGACCTCAAGATGTTCCTTACGTGTATTGCTTGCTTTATGTGACGTTTGTTCCTCTTCGGTGGATATACTATCGGTACAAGAAATGGCATTACTACCTCTTGGTAAGTTACATCAAGAAGTAGGGTATGATAAGTGCCATGCGTGATTGTTTACGATATGCGGGTCACTTCCTTTATAGAAATTGTTAGCACGCCCAACTTGTACAAACACAATGTGGAGTGCCCATTAATGACTTACACTCGAAGTTTGTATAAATATTCTCTTTTGTTCACATCAATATAGGTACAATATGAAGTGTTTTGTAGCTTCACGAGAAGTTGTTTAACAAGGTCAAAGCTAAGAAGGGAAAGTGCATTCTAGGACATGGAAAAGTAGAGTAAGGATTTGGGAAATTTCATTTGGATTAGACAATTGAACAGTACACGATGGAGAAGAGATAAAGAAAGATAAGTGTTACTTATGTTATTAATATGTTTACGAAACCCCGTCAACCCTTACGATAAATTCGGGGTTTTGGTCTATCGGTATTAGAGCAACCTATGTTGCGCTATATTTAACTACGGATTATTAAAAAAAAAACTGCTATGTTCAGTTCCGGTCATGGACTTAGAAAGATGGCCCTCAACCTATGAGGGCATGCTATAATATAAATTCTAAACCCTCAACCTGTACCATATCATTGGAGTTTTGGTCTATTGGTAGGGTCTTTCACAATTACCTTTGGTTGTTTAATGAGAATCATACATGGGTCGTAAAGGTAACCTGAAAGATATATAAATAGTAGCAAGTATTATATCAAAGGAAAATCAGTAAGATTGTAGCTATGTTTGGTTTTGTTATTACCCCTTCCTTTTATTATTTTTATATATTCAAATTCATCAGTTATTTTAACGATTGTGTGAAAATTTGTTACCATATGTCAACTGGCACATTATGTGTTGTCCCCTATCTTGATTAGACATCCTTGGCAGCTTTTCAACAAAAAATTGCAGCATTGGTTATTAGTTGATAACAATTCCTAAAACTTTTGTTATATCCTTTATTGAGTATTCTGTTCCAATTGATCCTATCCCCAGGATAAGACTTTGATGAGGTGAATTGGTGTGGAAAGAAAAAAAACATGGCAATTGGCAAGCAGGAAGGCATGACCGAGGCTTTTAGGGATTTAGTGGATAAAGGCATAATTATTGTTGTAGAAATAAATAATTCCAAAAAAATAAATTTATGAAGTCCGTACCTAATAAACAAGTTGAAATTCAACACTAAAACTGAAATATAAAAAACTATATTATATGTTTTGAAGGGACAATAAAGCAGTCTAGAAATCAAATATAAAGAGGAGACTAATGGAAGGGTTATGGCAAGCTACTTAGTATTTATTAGTTATCAGGTGCATCCAAAACTCATTTATACATGTTGGGTATTTATATTCTCGAAAATGACACATAAATCACCTGGTGCATTTACTTTGGAGTATTGCATGACACCCTTGTGTCCAGATCAAAGTAAGAATCTTGTGTTTATCTCTGGTTGATGGTGATTAAAAACATTATACTATTTGTTTATTATTGATTTCTTAATAGACAATAATATTATTCAATTAAAAGGTGCAATTTGTGTCAAAGTCGACATAATTGATTTGTTTTGTTATTTGATATCACCTTGTTTCCCTCATGCATGTAGTATAATGTAATTAAAAGAAATTCGTCTAACCCAAGGTTCTTAATGGAAGCATGATGAGAATTAAGATAAATTCTTCTAATTCAATAGAAAATTTACCTTCGCGAGTTAATTAGAGACAAGTTTTCTCCATTCTCTTTGTGGAAGATTTAAGGGTACATGAGACATCTTTTTAAGGCTACACGAGACATCTTTAACGCTATAGCGCTGATATAGATCCAACATGCATGCATAGCAATTATATACGAATGATAATAAGGTTGGTTGCCTAGCACTTGTAGTGCATTTGGCAAGTCTTCTCTCTTTTAAGTGAGAGGTCATAAGTTCGATTCCAACATTAGACAAAATTAATTAGGGATGTTGGAAAATTCCTCTTTGTCCCAATGTGGGTGGCTACAGCCGATTATCAAAAGAAAGATAACAGAGTTGGTTCATTTTATGGTATAAAATATGATTCAAACTGTATATAGCATGGCCACTTCCATCAAAGAGTCGTTATCCATCTTGGACCAATGCTAGACATTGATATTTCACGGACAGTTGTTTTACACAAACATATGTCAAACACTGATATTTCCTGGATGCTCATTGTACACGCATTTGGCACTTCTCATGTGCTAAATTTTGTAATATATTTCTTACATGTTGAGTAGTTGAACACTTTTTTGAACACATCATCTACAATTTCCCAACTCTTCTCCACATTTCTGTACTAGTAACTTCTGTTATTTTGCATGAATGTAGATCTCGTATTTTGATTATGCAGGTCAAAGGTACATTGTTAGATGTTATTTATGTATAAGTTTATTTTTTATTTTTATTGTAAACGGTGGGATGCACCCCCCGCGTTTCATTAAAAAGCATTTAATCAAACATACAACCAAACAAAAGGTTATTTATGTATAAGTTATGTATGATAGTGAGATATAATGTTATATATGCAATATTATGTTCATGTCCTCTGTCCTTTTTACAAATTGGTTCTATCCTGTACCCTTAGGACCATACCTGTATCCATGCTTCATTGTTCAAACCAAGTGAGTTCCTTTTTATCTAATTTCTAAGCCCTTGTTAAATAGAACAGTTTTCTTATAGCTAGTGCATATACTCTATACCTGGATGAAGTATTTTCTCATTCAAATCCCCTAAAAAGGTAGTTTTGGAGGATTTGAAGAACCAAATTTAAGAAAATTTTGAAACAAGGTATAACTTTCAGAAGGGAGTTACAAACATAAAATCCACATCAAAATGTGTACAGTGAAAATAATGTCTCTTTCATTCTCTCTCACACACAGGTAGACATGTGGATACTGGATTCACACCCACCACCAATGTTGTTCTTACCCTTGATTCTGGATTGCTTAGTTGAACTGAATGTGTTAGGGATTTAAAGGTTCCTACTTCTAGATATTGGAGCCATCAGGGTTATGGAACATGACCTATCACCAAGTTTGAATTTGGGTTTGCGTGATTATCCAAATACACGCATCATAAGAAGATCACAACTAACCACAATCTCCAAGATATGTGGCATCATTCTAAACTGACCTACACATCCATGGGGAAAATATAGAGAGTTTTTTTGGTCATAAAGTATGGAGGGCATAATCTACCCACCTCTTGAGTCCGAGGTTTTAGGAGTCCCCAAACTCACAAGTCAATACAAAATATATTGGTGAAGTATCTTTCACACTTGGCAAAAAATCACTATCCACTTGATGTCTAAACACCTTTCTCTTGGTCTCCAGTTTGATTGAACATGTGTTCACTTAATCCATCCAACTCCCTCTTTTCTTCTTCCCGAATAGGGGAGACTTCTTGGAGGGAATTGTATACACGTCTCCAACCTTAGGTCCTTAGTCTCTATCTCCTACCTTGCAACTTTCTCTTGGTCTCCTTATTGATTGAACATGTGTTCACTTAATCCATCCAACTCCCTCTTTTCTTCTTCCCGAATAGGGGAGACTTCTTGGAGAGAATTGTATACACGTCTCCAACCTTAGGTCCTTAGTCTCTATCTCCTACCTTGCAAGGAACATCTCCGTTATGGAGGGAACTTTATACACGTCGCCACTCTATTACTCAGTAACAATCATAGCCTCTGATATATTCCCTATTACTGGATGAATTGATAATTCAAGGTTAATATTAAGAATTATCTTTGTTTTGGTACATTCAAGTTTCAAGTATATTTTCCAGCAAAAGATGATGCTTTAATTTTTTCTTTTTGACTGTTTTTGTGTTACTGGTAATGGCCATTTGCAGGATTTTTGCTACTATGCAAATACGATATTCCTGATTATGCTCTTCTTCTACCCAAAGAATGAAAAACTTTTCATGGTCTGCTTTTCATTTGCCGAAGTACGCACCCGCTCCAGATTTTAATTGTTGGGCATTATTTTTCTTACGTGAAAGTAATTCTTTATGCCAATTAAACTTTTGCAGGGTCCACTTGCTTGGGCTATGATTGTTTGGCGCAATAGCTTGGTATTCAGTTCGCTTGACAAAATTGTCAGTGTGCTAATACATCTCATGCCGGGTAAGATAATTATCATCTGATGTAAATTGTGTAAATTGTACAATAGCACTTTTGTGGATGATTGTCCATTTTGCGTACATTCCACAGTCATCCTTTTACTAACACACAATTATGTTATTTATTGTTAGAAAATTGGTTTAAAGGAGGGTTAGTCTAATCCTATCCAATGTGTTGATTTATTTCTTTACTTCCTAGAAGTGCGTTCTCTTAGATTTATTGATGTTCGTTTGATTAGGATTATGAATTCTTCGAGCTGGTATAGGATTCCTGTTATATCTTAATGAGCAATCTGTATGCAGTATTCTGGATGATAATGTGAGATTGTCAACTGGATTACTCCATTTGACAATTTGGTTCATTTATAATTCTCTATGAATTTTAAGATTACCAAGAGATTCACACATGATAAAGAGAATTTGGTTCCCCACATGACTGATCATTTGTCTAGTGTGTGACTTTGTCTATGTTATGCCAATTGAGTTTAGCTCATGAAGCATGCTGCATAAACTCTCACACCATCAGAACTCCGCAGATCCTAGGGTGATGGAAATTTTTGACCAAAATATTGACTAAACACTGTCGAATGTATATAGGAACTGCATTGTTTATATACTGTGAAAAATATGCCACCGAATTGCATGTAACTTGTTGCTATACGAAACTGTATCATTTTGGTGACGTAGACTAGAAACCTTTTGCTCAAACCACAACCACATCTGTAAGTTCATAATGCCATACTGATAAATAAGAACACAGATAATATCATATGCAACAGGAAGCTGAAGTGAACTAAATGTTTTTCCTATCTAAGATTGACCTGATATCTTAAATACTGACTCATGAAATAATATTCAACGCTAATCCTGAAAAACCAACAGATTATTATACACCATATATTTGTTTTCCTTATAAAAGAACTCATGAACCAAATTTCTCCAAACAAATATATGATGGAATTTGGCAAAGTTACCGAAAAGTTGCGAAAAGCCATTGATAAGATATGATTCGTATGAAGAGATGGCAGGTAGCGATCAGGAAGTAAACCTTCCATCGACAGGAAAAAGTGAATGGCTGTCAGAAGCCAGGCCCATTGTGTATAATCCTTGCTCCTAGACTACAGAACCAGAGCAAATAGTCACAGTAAGAAATGCTGCGGCTACCCCAACTTCATCTGTGAATAAATGTGCAACGCACGTGAAACTAAAAATAAATGAATTTTTAGTTCCAAATTTTATTATTAATTTTACTTTTCAAGGATAAATGAAAAAATTTATACACGATTATACAATAGATAATGATTTATTAATTACTTTATTCGATTCAGTATGAAGAGAAGTGCTTTCTTTATCAATTCAATTCTTTATCCATAGAGTATAGTATGTAGGCCATATCCATTTGTTCCTATTTTTTTGTTATCATGAAGTCTCTTTCCTTGATACAGCTGACAAAAATTGTTGCTTTGGACGATGCATATGTAGAAAGCCTACTTTTATCTAAAAATTGGAAATAAAATTTGGTTGGTGTAACGAAACACACTAACTTAAGCAGCCTAGGGATTGGTCACCTTTGATTAAGTATTGAGGCATTTTAGTGCCACAAATTTTAATCATGTTTGCGAAGGGAAAATCACATGTATTGCAAGTTGTCTTCACACTCAACGACAATGATGCCAGCTTTACCTAACCTTCTCTAGTTGTAATACTGAAGCTAATTCCATAAGAGAAATAAGCAAATCACTCTATTTGGTATTCTTATGAACAAAAAGTGATGAGACGACTTAAAAAGTTAAGAAAACTCTGTATTATATCTGATCAAGTCTTTCTTTTTATTATTGGCTGTCAAGACTGTAAGTGTCAACTTGATGTTGCCTTCCTTTTCAAGCATGTTGAGCTAAAACCTTCCTTAGAGAGTGGGTCTGTAGACTAACCTTTGAGATCTTGCGCTTAATCATATGCAACTAAGGAGAACTTTTATAGCTGCCATATCATATTATAAGTTTAATGAATATATCGATTACCATATTTAATGAATATGCTCGGTGCTTTCTTGTGTTGTCTTGTATCGAAATAATAATGATTTTTCTCTTCTTCGTCAAAGATTACTATTTCTTTCTTCTTTTCCGTTATCAGAACTATTTTGTTTAGATTCATAAGTAGTAGACAAACAAAAAGGGTTAGCGAGGAAAAATTCATTGAGCAAATGAAACTTCTTCTTCAACTTATTCACTTATTAATTTCTTTTCTTTAATTTTTTTAATTGGATTCACTTGTGAAATTTGAAATTGAAATACAAAGAAAATTCTGAAAACAAAAAAATCGACGGATTCCTTCTTTCTTGTTGCTTTATAACAATTATATTATGGAAGAACGGTAGAGCCCAACCTATAAAACAATGAAATAAATTCATATCTGGTTCATCCTTCGGAACCATGATGAAATAGGATGAATTGAGACGGTATTTTGTAAATACGTACCCATTATCCTGATTCATGCGAATAGTTACTTCCATCATTTCTCCATCGAAATATCTTTTTGTTTATTAATAAAATTGAAACTGATCATAGTTGATAATCCTTCAGCATGGAATTTGCACAGAATCTGTGCTTCTCAA
The DNA here is from genome assembly GCA_017893485.1 of Hemerocallis citrina. Classification (NCBI taxonomy): domain Eukaryota; kingdom Viridiplantae; phylum Streptophyta; class Magnoliopsida; order Asparagales; family Asphodelaceae; genus Hemerocallis; species Hemerocallis citrina. Next base: position 32,101,417 of record CM030361.1, on the reverse strand, counting down.
CTAATTTGTTGCAATGGATTTTGTAACTTATGAATTATTTTCCATTTCAGGTATTGTTTTCTTCACAATAAGGTGGTTGGACCCTGAAACTTTTGCTGCCATGCACCCAGAGGGGAGGGCAGCCAGAGTAACTTGGCCATATGTGGAAGATAAGTCATATCTATGGACTTGGCTTTTTGTTGTTCCTTTGGTTGCTTATACTCTCTGGCAGCTTCTATATTTCCTCATTGTTGATGTACTACGCCGACAGAGGCTGTTGCGGGACCCCGAAGTTATGACTTCTTACAGGTCCTACTTCAATTTCTTCACCGCTCTTTTCCTTCATCATAGTTATATTTGAAGATAGAACTAGGTTTCGGGTTTATTTTAATTTTACCGCTGAATGTTGTAGCAGTCTCATCAGTTTAGGTATACAAACCTTGCTGTCGATGCTCAATTTGGTCTTATTGATTCATTATTTGATTAGCATCAATTCTATAATTCTATTATTATTTTTGAATGTATTGCTGAAGTGAGAACTAACACAAAGTTGGGATTTCAAACTGCTATATGGATTGGATTAGGTTCTCGGATTTATGAGTTTGTGAAATTTTAGCTACGATTGGGATTATGTGAGTGAATCCGAAATGATCATGTGGATCAATGACAAAAACACTAAAAGTACTGACAAAAAACTACAAGTATGAGGCATCCATAAGAAATTAGAGGTAGCCCTGGTTGGATATAAAATGAGGAAAGGAACCAAACTGAGATGGATCAAAAACATATGTAAGGAAGACCAATATCAGTGCCAATTAAGAAGTGTGAAATATAGTTCTGGGAGTAAGGACTAGGGGTAGACCTAAAGAAATTTTGATTTTAGCAGTTTGGGAGGATATGCGAGGCGCTAATTTGATATTGGATGACTCCTGGGTCGCATGGAGAAAGTGTCTCATGTGGCTGATCCCCAAGATTTGAGATAAAGGATTTGCTGCTGCTACGGCTGATGTATTATTATTTTCTAATGAGTTTTCGAAGTCTTCTAGATGCTTTTGTGGGTACAGCATCAAAAGTTTAAAATTCTTTCAAGAACAGTTTTGGATTTTTTTTTAAAAAATGAAAATAATGTTGGAAAATTTTCATTCAAAATAAATAGAATACTGATTGGTTGGTGAGTTGTGACTTTTGATAATTTACATTCAGTGATAATCCTTTATTATTATTATATATATATTTTTTTCTGTTTGAGTGAAAAGATAAATTGTGAACAATTTGAATGAGTCTTTAGTTGATCTTTCAGGGAACTCTCCAAGAAGGCGCAGAAGGCAAACAACATCTGGTGGCGGTTGAGTGGGATGCTAGGTGATCAGAATCGACCCATCATGTACATTCTGCTCCAAGCTGTTTTCACGGTCGCAACGCTAGCCCTCACTGTCCCTATATTCCTCTCCTACAAGTTGCACGTGGTCTTTCAAATTCTTAAAGTTTGTGCAACCATTTGGAATGGGGGAACATTTCTTCTTGAAGTAATCCCGAGACAGGTGGTTCTCAAGGAGAAGAGGAAATTTGAGACAAAACCCATACCAACACCAACAGAAGTGGAATCTTCAACAACCAATGGAGATGACAGAGACCAGACGGAAGTGGAGACCTATGGAGATGACATAGACCAACCTGAAGTGGAAACCAGTGTAGATGACACAGAACAGCCTGGTGGCCATTCTGACTAATGGGGAACATGAGCACACGCTTGTTGAATGAAATAACTCTTCAATCATCTCTGTGTAAATCTTTTTACTCCTGAGAATAGCTATACTTTGCCTGCGTGTTTTTTAACCTACCGTACGATGATAGGAATCTAATTTTTTGTTCTTATTTTGATGTTAGTAAGGTTCTAGAGTGGGTTATGGGTGTTGGGTGGTTGTTTGTATACAGTCGATATCTTGTTAGGCCAATCTTGCCCACCACTGATGCGATTTTTTTGCTGTAATAGGCTACTTTTTGAAAATATTTGTGATTATGGGTCAGTTTTGAAACTATTAGCACTCGTGGGCTACTTCGTGCTACGTCAGCAGCAGCCACGATTCTCATTGGCGACCTCTTCATTTTGAAAGTTGAGAATAGCAGCTTATGTTTTAAAATATTTGGAGTGTTTTGTTAACTGTCGCTATTCTTATTAGCGACCAAAATATATATAAAGTTACGAATGAGATTAATGATCTTTAATGAACTGTATTATAATACTTATCAAAATCTAGACGGTTTTTACTTTCTGAAAAAATAATAATCAATTTAATTTTAAATTTTGAAACTGAGGTCGCTATTCAGAATAGAGACATTTATTGTACTAAGGTCGCTATTCTGATTAGAGGCCTTAGTTGTGTGACTATTTTTCAAAATAAGGAGATTGAGTTTTCTACTGAGGTCGCTATTGCGAATAACGACTGAAGTATACTAAGGTCGCTATTCCCAATAGCGACCTCAGTTTAAATTTTTTTTTTTCTTGTTCCAAGAGAGCAAAAACACTCTAGAAATTGCTAAGTATCTCAATACATTCATTTGAGGTCGCTAATCTCATTAGCGACCTCATATATACTTAGGTCGCTAGTGGGAATAGCGACAACAATCAAAATATTCAAAATATTTTAACACATTGGTTGCTATTTCCATTAGCAACTTTCAAAATAAAGATGTCGCTAATGAGAATAGCGGCCGCTGCTGATGTGATACAAAATAGCTCACGAGCGCTAATAATTTTGAAACTGGCCTATAATCACAAATATTTTCAAAAAGTGACCTATTGCGTCAAAAAACTCCACTGCTGCAAGGTTACTTCTGATTGCTGATGATTCTTATATACTATTTACCCGAAGGCAGGCTTCAAGTTCTACAATACAAATCTATCTAGATACTATTGTAGTATTTGATTTTTTCTTTCGTATTCTAGAGTCTACTTTTTTCATTTGCAAATCTGCATATTAGCATCTTGGATTGTCGCAGAATATTTGTAAGTATACACATTGTGAACAATGTGGGAGCCATCAGTTTTGAAACCTTATCCATTATAGAGTAATGCTTATAGGGATACAATACAATTCATCGGTATATATTCTAATGTCGGTTATTGACTCCGAATTACGTATATCAGTATGTTCCTGAATTACATTATGTAGCTTCTTGTTTGAATATATAATCAAACTATGCCTAAATGATATTTCTTATTTTCCTGGAATATCCAGTTGCGGAGAAGAGTAGCTCCAATTTGATCCAAGTAGTATACCATCCTATAAATGATTTTTTTTTTTTTTTTTTTTTTTGATTTAAAGATGACCCCGTCATCGCTTCATTAATGCGGAATTAAAGAAACAAAGTAGTACTAATTACATATGTTCGGAATTTCCATGAAATCCCTGATTACAAAACATGAAAAGCCTAGCCATCTAGAAAGCAAAAGATACAAAGGATTGTATATAATCCCCACAGATAAACTCTAGCAGTCGCATCTGATAAAGCTGCTATGGACCAAGTAAAAAGCTAAAATCACATCGAGTTGGAAACAGTATGCCTTTAGCCCCTTGCTCGATTTCCTCCCATGACTCCTACTCCTCATCTTCCATACACAGGTGTTTAGCGGCTCCCCTTTGACCTGTCCAATCATTTGTTAGAACTCCAATTTTAAGCATAAGAGCTGAGAAAGTATATTTGATATTGCGAAAACATGAATCATTCCGAATCAACTATAGACACCACATTGTAAACGATGCACTGATACCCCATTCCCATCTATCCTCCTTTCTAACCAACTCTACCCACCACCGACCCCAAATATCTGAACTAGACCTCGGGCTTTCAGTACACCCAAAACGTAAACACACTACCTCCCAAGCTAGTTTGGCCTTAGGGCATAAGAACAGTATGTGGTTAGTATCCTCGTCCGCTCTCTGACAATCCCCGCACGTAGTGTCAATAACGATATTTCTCTTCCGTAAGTTCATCTTCGATAAGATCGCATCACTCATAACCAACCAGGCGAAGACTTTAATTCTCAAAGGGACGGAGAGCTTCCATATAATGTTGGCGTCCCTACATCGCAATCCCCCGTCGTTAATTTGCTTATACATCGAGGCAACTGAGAACAACCTAGATGACTCTAGCATCCACTCTCTACTATCCTCGGACCCGGAGGAGTACCGTCCCTCACCTTTAATAAACAAGTTGAGATCGTTCAATTCTGTTATCTTCCTCTGGGATAAATTCCCCCTAATCTCCAACTTCAATCTATTGTTACTCCAGACATCCGACACCAAAGTATCGATGTTAATTGTCGCCTCTGCCGCTGCCGGGAATAAGTTAATAAGGGAAACATCTCCACATCACTTGTCCCTCCAAAATCTTGTGTCCCTCCCGTTCCCGATCATGCATCTAGTGTACGCATTAAACATAATCTCCACTTTGGAAACACCCTTCCATAACATGGAATGTTTCCCGAACGCGCTTCTCCCTCCATAGCGAAATTTCTTCCTACTTCTATAATGGTCGAAAGATTTGCACCACCAATTGTTTCGTCGCTTCCTCATCTTCCACCACCACTTGCATAATAGAGCTTTGTTCATATCCCTCAAGTTAAGAATACCCAGCCCGCCATATTCCTTCCTTTTACAAACTTTTCCCCATTTAACCAGGGGCAAGCCTTTGTTCGATTCGTCGGCTCCTCTCCAGAGAAATCTTCTTCTGCTTTTATCTATTTTCTGGATAACCCACTGCGGAATTTCGTAAACCGACATCAAGTACGTTGGGATATAGCTAAGCACTGCATTAAGCAAGGTAATTTTACCACCCAGTGTTAGCAATTTCCCTTTCCACCCAGCTAACTTTTTGTCAATTTTGTCGATCATCGGTTGCCAATCTTCTCTCTGAAGAGCTCCGGGTCTAATTGGAATGCCCAGATAGATCAGAGGGTAATGACCCACTTCACACCCAAAGTAGGTCCTAATTGAGTCAATCGGGATTGATAGGTTATCACTAATCGGGATAACACATGTCTTAGCCAGATTCACCCTCATCCCCGACCAAGTCCCAAAGCACTGTAATGCCATGCGGATGGCGTATATCTCTTCTTCTTTGGCCGCTCCAAACAATAATGTATCGTCTGCATATTGAAGGATAGAGATAGTTTATGCAATTCTTTAGCTCTAATGCTCTGAATGATCCCCCCTCCCTTCCTCTACAAATCATTTCCGCCAATCCATCCGCTACAATAGCAAAAAGTAGTGGGGACAATGGATCTCCCTGCCTTAAGCCCCTTCTACATTTTATTTCTTTACCCCTCTGCCCGTTAATCTGAATCGTGGACTTCCCCCCTTAAATGCACTTCCTCATCCATGAACGCCATTTATCGCCGAACCCTTTAATCTTGAGTGCTTCGTCAACACACTCCCATTCCATCGAATCATACGCTTTTTCGAAGTCTATCTTTAAAATAAATCTGTCTGCCTTATTCCTGAGCCCTCTATATATAGTTTTGTGTGCAGAGGCCACACTGTCCATGATATCTCTACCCCTGATGAACCCGCTTTGCATTTCACCCACCACTCCTTCCATCTGCGGTGACAACCTTTGCACTAACACTTTTGTAATGACTTTGAAAGATCCGTTCAGCAGGCTGATGGGTCTGAAGTCATCTATCATAGTAGGCTCTTTCTTTTTGGGTATAAGAACCATGTTTGCATAGTTCAATCTATCCAAATCCGCGCTTCCATTGTGGAATTCATCGAATATATTCAGTAGATCCGCTTTGATAATATCCCAGTATATCCTGTAGAAGAAAATTGGGAATCCATCTGGTCCCGATGATTTATCCTGACCCAAAGACTTCACTGCATGAAGAACCTCCTCTTCCAAGAAAAGACCCTCTAAGTGAACACTCTCATCAATTCTTGACGCGCTCCACATCTCGGGAAGAAGATTGCTCATGTATTCCTTACTGGTTCCTAATGTTGCCTTGAAGCTTTTGTCGAATTCATTCCTAATAATTCCTTCCTTCTCAATCCAGGACCCATCGATCAGGAGTCCAGTAATGCGGTTCATTCTCCTCCTTCCGTTAGCCACCTTGTGAAAGAATTTTGTATTCGCGTCCCCCTCTTTAAGCCATTGCACCCTAGCTCGTTGCTTCCAGTACTCTTCCTCCATCTCTCTGATCTGCTGCATCTCGATTCTAGCTATGAGCAGCTCTTCTTCTTCCACTTGCATTAGATCCATCCCTTCTTGTATCTTTTCTAGATTTTCTAGCTTACTGCCCAGTTCCCTCAATTTATCTTTATTGGATCCGAATTCCACCCTCGCCCATTCCCTGATCCTCTTCATCAATCTTCTCATCTTTTCATTCCAAATCCCTATAGCGGACACCTCCATGATGTTTTTGTTCCACGAATCTTGGATAATCTGGTGAGTATTGTCCGACAACGTCCATGCTTTCTCAAATTTAAACGGATATTGTTTTTTGACGTTCTCCTCTCCACACTCCAACAGTAAGGGCATGTGATCAGATGTAAATCTCGTTATAGTCTTGCATTTGGCCAGAGAGAAAGAGTATTCCCAATCTGTGGATACCAAAATCCTATCGAGCTTTGCTAAAATCGGCTTCGTTTGCATGTTGGACCAAGTAAATTTTCTATCTGTCTTCTCCATCTCCATTAACTCTAGCTCATCGATGGTTGCATTAAAGTTATCCTGATCTACCCATCTTGGTCCCCTCCCTCAGTGTTCGTGTCGATATCTTGTGATGTTGAAATCACCCCCCATAACCCAAGGGTCTGTCCACTTCCTCTTAATATCCTTCATTTCCTCCTAAAATTCTCCCCCCTCCTGGAGTCGTAGGGGCCATACACCGTAGTCACCACCTGAGTCCAGTCATCACTTCTTCGTCTAACTCTAATAGACACCGAGAAATCCCCTTCCTTGTAATCCAAAATTTCAAAAACTGTTAAGTCTACACCTAATGCTATACCCCCCGAGTAGCCCGCTGCTGGTTTCAACCTCCAGTCGAAGTCCTTAGCCCACGCCGGAGTCCAGAATTCATCTATAGTAGGATTCTCTATCCTAGTCTCTTGGAACCCACATACAAAAGGTTTCAATCTGCTCACCGTATTGTTAAAAAGTCTCTTCTTACCCTTTTGCCGCATACACCTAACATTTTAGAAGATGTATGACATTAAAAAAGTAATAAAATCTATCTATCACTCTCAGGTGGCGAACCCTATCTCCTAAAGCTTAACCCAATTGATGTCCTCTCTAATCCTAACAGCATGTCGTACCTGTTCTACTCTATTCGTACCCAAGTCTAAACCGTACAGACTAGCAAAATAGATAAGCGAATCATCATTAAGTAAGTTTAACACTGAGTAGTTCGTAACAGGATTACCTCCACACGCTGATGTTGGTTCCTTTCCTTTTGCCACCACCCTGATCAAATCCTCCTCACTTGGTCCTTGGTTGCCCCATTTGTCTAGCTGTCTCTGGCTCTTTCTAGGATGGTCCATCATCTTTTTGCCCGAGCTTCCCAAGTCTTCAATTCCCCTTTCTGTTTCTCCAACATCAGCCTCAGTTACAGAGATAAAGTTATCATCTCTAATCCCATCTAAAGCCGCTATCATTACATCTTCTTCTCCCTCATTAGTCTCAACCGGAGTTTCTTCGACTATTTGCAATGTCGAGTTGATGATATTCTTTCCCTCTTCGGATACACCATCCCGACCTTCCACAGTCCCTCCAACACCATCCCCCTTGCTAGTTCCTCCTAGTTCATTAAAATATTTATAGGTGACAAGCCCAGTTGATTCCCTAGCCCGCTCCAGCATAGCTATATTCGGCCCATTCAGCCCAGGCCCATATTTGGTAGCTAATAAGGCTTTGAGAGCCAATCTAACAGATAGCTCAATCTCATCTTTTGAAAATGAAGTAACATCATTCATGCCTTCTCTTTCTCCATGAATCTCGGGTGCTGTGCTGACAGTCTTAGCTTTTAGAATCCCAGGAATCAAGCGCGTCCCATCCACCTTCTTATCGCCGCATACAAGTCCCCTCCTAGTAACGTCACCTCTTTCATTCGCCGCATACAAGTCACCTCTTTCATTTCCTTCAATCTCCAACACACCCCTTACTTTGTCAGCAGTAGGACCCACTCCATGTCCTCTTTCGCCAGCTAGACTATTGCTTGAACGGTCTCGATTGGGATGTTGCAAATTCGATGTAGATCCAGCTCCATACTTGATTGGATGGCCCTGAATAGCTCTATCCCAATCCGACGGCCCCCGTCCATCTTCCTCCTCCAATTCGTTCCCATTCTGTTTCTCCTCCGCCCTCCTGGTTTCTCCATGGAACGAAACCGATTTTTTGACCTCCGTAATGACCTTCACCTCGAACCTCTCTTCCTCGAAGTCGACGGCGATCATGGACAGGATGTCAAATTTACTGGCTACACCAACTCGAATACGCGCGAACTCTAGATTTGAATGTACCATAGTTCCTCTATCAATATCGATAACTATCCCAAAGCTTCTAACCAAGTCTTGGAATCCTGAGCGCACCCAACATTGATATGGCAGATTGTAAAGGCGCAACCACACCGAAAACAGAGAATCTGCCTTCAAAGCTCCTTCCGCTCCCGACCAACGCTTGAAGGTCACGTAGAACTCCATATCGCCGCTTTCCTTTCCCTCAAGGCCCTTCATCAGCATCACTTCGCCCACTCTATCTTCGTTAATACAATGCACCAAGAATAGATTCGTTGCTCTCTGAGACGCCGCCCATTTCCAATTCGACACATTTGTCGTCGCCGTCAGCAGCTCATCAATGTCAGAGCACGTAGGGTGCCCAGTATGTGCTTTAACCAACACGCAGTTCGTATACCTCCTCTCAAACTCAGCCATAATCGGGGTCGGAGTTATCTTCGCCATTGCCAGTTTTCTCCTCCCTGCCGCACTTTCCTCTGTTTTAGAGGTTACCGACTCGCCGAGTATGCTTCTCTGTTGGATTGGACGCTATTGCTCTTGTTGTGTGGACACGCCATGGAGATATGCCCTGATTGTTTGCACAAGAAGCAAAACCACTCGTTCTTACACTGGTTAATCGAGTGGCCCCTCTGGGCGCATTTGTGGCACATCACATTGCCGGCGGCCAGGTTTCCTCCAGTGTACCCCTTTCTCTCTTGTGATCTTCACCGACCTCTCTTGGCCTTTGTTTCTTTGCTTTGACGAGGACCCACTCTCCCTCTTCATCTTCCTTCTTCAGGATGTCAACTCTATCTGGTGATGGGGCTCTATACCCCTCATTCCTACGGCGATCACCCCGAGTAACCTCCGCGTAGGACTTCCCTTTTGCTTCTTGCTGTGTGTGGTGATAGCCTCTATCCACCATCCCTTTAGCCGGCTCTCTGAGTCTATCTCTGTTTCCCACTTGAAACTCCCTAGCTCTTGAATAGCTCCTGCCCCTGTCCCTACCTGCATCGTCGTCCAGGTGAAAGTGTTTCCTCCCAGCACCCTCCTCCTTCGAGACTTCTCTCCCTCTCTTTGGCATATCAGGGCTACCAATGTCACTCCGGTTGTAGGCTTTGGTGGAGGTTCTGTGGGAAGCTCTTGAAATGTCTCTCGAGTCTCTGTGAGGAGCTCTTGGAGTGTCTCTCATGTCTCCTCTTGAGCCTAACTGTGAGGTTTTTTTCTCAACCAGATTTGGATCCTATAAATGATTTTCTTTTGTAGAAATAGTACTACTGGTGATCATGAATAATCTGTCAATCATTGATTAATCATTTTCTTGCATCTATGACAAGTTGAGAACCCCTATGGGATGGTATATTCTTATATATATAATAAATTAAATGGCATATCATGAGTGTGCTAATTGGCATCCAAGCAGTGCCAAATCATTTTTTCTTTATTATTCAATCATTTTCAATAATATGTAATCACTTGCTTTAAGTTTGTATTATGGATCCCCATCTCCTCCACCACCACCTCCGACTTCCGCCTCCTCCTCGACATCCAAACCCTAAGCAGAGCCGTCTCCTTCTCGACTCCCAATCTCAACCAAACCCTAACCCTAGAAAACCAGACGAAGAACAACAAGGACAAAAAGGTTGTCCAAAACTTTCAAAAACTTCCTCAAACCCTGACCCCGTCACCAATTCCACTGCCGCTTGTCCATCCACCTCCAGTCCCTCCCACTCCTTGTCCATCCTCTGCTCAATAGGGGACAGACTGACCCAAGCTGTTCCAGCTTGACCTCGGCAACGTAGCTGGAAGTGGCAGGTCATCTCCTTGACAATGGACTTGCGCAAAACCTAGGGTTTGGGGACCAAGATGGGAGAAGGAAGAAGATGATGAATAAATAAGTTAGTTCTTGAAGTTGAAAATCTATTCACGAATGCATTCAGATTCGGTTACAGGATTAGGTATTTATACCCGTTATTACATACAACGTACTTGTTTATCATTTGGGAAGATGATGGCGGTTACAACCGGGACCCACCAGCTCATTAACAACCAATCACATACGTACAACTAATGCACGTGCAGAGCCCATACATCTCATACAGGGGTTAAAAGGAAAGATTACTAACACTTTTACAAATAACCTCCTTCCATACAAATATTAGCTAGGGACTGATATGTGAACTATTAGGACTGTTATGTAACAGAACACTATTACTTCTCCTTCTTCAGCAGAGAGCAGCAGCACCAGATTGGGCTGGATCCAATTGAGGATTGGATCCCAAGCTCGCCTCGGCCAGACCCTCACCTACTCCTGCCCTATCTCCGCCTCCTCTAACGGCAAACATTCCCCGTGCATTTCTTGATCTCTGTAGTGGATCGAAGATGAGGAGTGGGTGGAGGTAGGGCGGAATCCAATAGATTTGACGAGATTGTTCCTGATGTCGTTGGAGGAGATGGATGGGGGGATGGGGAGGTGGAGTACGAGATTTGCTTTGTCGGGGAAGGGGAAAGGTGGGGTGTTGAATGTGAGCTTTCAGTTTGAGGTGGTAGGTGAGGGAGAGGAGAGGGCACAGTCGAGATGTAAGGGTGTTTCATGAGGTGGTGTGAAGATTCTGAAGTCGGAGGTGTCGGTTTTGAGGGGAGTCAGTGAGGAGTTCTGAGAGGAAGAGGAGGAGAAGGAGTTTAGTGCGGTTGAGAAAGGGGCGGAGATTGAGAAGGAGGTGACGGAGTTGGAGAAGATTGGGGTTGGAGGTGAAGAGAAGGGAGTTTGAATTTGAGGAAAGGATGGAGGTGATTATGAGGAGGAAGAAGTTTATGAAAAAGGATAAAGCTTGTGAGGTTAACGATGTTGAAAACAATGTGAAACTGTGGTTTGCAATGAGGAAGCGAGTGATGAACAATTAGAAGAGGTTTTGGCTGATATAGAAGAGGGGTGTTAGGATTTGAATGTGTTGTGGATTGTTAGGGTTTTGAGAAGATGGATGAGAAGAGAGGAAGAAGAAGATGTCGGCTGTAAGAGGAGAGGATTAGGGCAAAAATGTTGATTAGTATTCATTTGATTCTAAGTATTACATATATGAAGATACTAAGCCCAATGGGCCCTAAGAGCAATTTGGGTCATAACATAACAATCTCCACCTTGAACCAAATTGCATCTAAAACAAACTAAAACATAAAGCAAACATAACCTAAAACAAACTAGCAACATGCTAGAAACAAAACTAGCTCAAACTAGCTAGAAACAAACTGACATCAAACTTGAACAAAGCTTGAACTTTGCAATTGGAAGAGGCTTTGTGAGCATATCGGCCGGATTCGATTCGGTACCAATCTTCTTCACGGCAACCTTGCCTTCCGAGATCACATCTCGAACAAAATGGTATCGAATGTCAATGTGCTTCGTCTTCTCATGGTACATGCGGTCCTTAGTCAAATGAATCGCACTTTGGTTGTCACAAAATACCGTAATAGGACCCTCAAGTGAAGACATCTCACCAACAAACGCCTTGAGCCAAATAGCCTCCTTAATAGCCTCAGTAATTGCCATATATTCGGTCTCAGTACTTGACAGTGCAACGGTGGCTTGAAGTGTAGACTTCCAACTAATTGCACAATCTCCAAGGGTAAAAATATAACCCGTCAAGGAACGCCTCTTATCCAAATCACCCGCAAAATCCGCATCCACAAAACCCGTCAGTTTCTTGCCACTACCAAACTCCAAACAAGCATCAATAGTACCTCTCAAATAGCGGAAGATCCACTTCACTGCTTCCCAATGCCCTTTCCCCGGACAAGAGAGATATCTACTTACCACACTAACGGCTTGAGCAATGTCGGGTCGAGTACACACCATCAAGTACATGAGACTCCCGACTGCACTTGAATATGGAACATTTTCCATATATTTCTTCTCATCATTGGATTTTGGGCTTAAAGCGGCCGAAAGCTTGAAATGCGCCGCAAGAGGTGTTGAAACAACTTTCGCTTTCTCCATGCCAAAACGGCGTAGCACTTTCTCGGCAAAACTCTTTTGTGAAAGAAATAACTTTCTCTTGAACCTATCCCTTGTGATCTCCATCCCGAGAATCCTTTTGGCGACCCCCAAATCTTTCATCTCAAATGCCGAACTTAGTTGCTCTTTCAACCTCCTAACTTCTTTCAAGTTTGAGGATGCAATCAACATGTCATCCACATAGAGCAACAAGTAAATGAAATCCCCACCATCCAACTTCTTGAAGTAAACACAACTATCATAATTGGAACGATGGAAATTAATACTCACCATGAATGAGTCAAACTTCTTATACCATTGCCGCGGTGATTGCTTAAGGCCATAAAGGGACTTCTTCAAAAGACACACACGGTCCTCCTTTTCCACAACCTCAAAACCCTCCGGTTGGCTCATGTAAATTTGCTCCTCCAAATCACCATGCAAGAAGGCAGTTTTCACATCCATTTGCTCCAATTCCAAATCCTTCATTGCCACCAAAGAGAGCAAAACTCGAATGGAGGTGTGCTTAACTACAGGAGAGAACACATCATTGAAGTCTACACCTTGGACTTGACCGTACCCTTTAGCCACTTGCCTTGCCTTGTATCGAAAATCTGCGGGATTTGAGCCATCAATCTTCCTCTTAAACACCCACTTGCAACCCACAATCCTCTTACCACTGGGAGGCTTCACAAGAGACCAAGTCTCATTTTGTTGCAAAGATTGTAACTCTTCATTCATAGCGGCAACCCAATTGGCCGCATCTTTAGAAGAAATAGCTTCTCTGTAGGAAGATGGCTCACAATACTCCACATCCTCTGCAATTGCCAAACAATAAGCAAAGTCGGAGTATCCATACCTCGTAGGTGGTCTTGTTTCTCTTCTAGCTCGGTCCCTTGCCAATGCATATGGTTGTACCTCTTCTTGGGCTTCCTCCAAATTGACATCATCATGTGAGATCAAATCATCACCTTCTTGGACCGGCACCTCAAACTCCACCTTCTTCTCAACCTTCTCATTCTCCTTAATAGTCGGCTCGGGTACAACATCATTTGCCTTCAACATGGCCGACTCATTGAAAATGACATCTCTTGAAATAAGGAACTTGGATGATTCGGGACACCACAACTTATATCCCTTCACATTTCTGGGATACCCAACAAAAATACACTTCTTCGATCTAGGCTCCAACTTTCCTTCATTCACATGTACATAAGCGGGACAACCAAACACCCTCAAATTCGAATAATCGGCCGTCTTACCCGACCACACTTCTTCGGGTGTCTTCAACTCAATTGAAGTGGTAGGAGATCGATTCACCAAATAGCAGGATGTGTTAATGGCTTCCGCCCAAAACTCCTTACCCAAATCCGCATTTGAAAGCATACTTCTAGACCTTTCAAGTAGTGTCCTATTCATCCTTTCTACAATACCATTTTGTTGTGGAGTGTTGACCCCGTCTTGTGCCGAACAATCCCTTCAGCCTTGCAAAAATTATCAAACTCACGGTTGCAAAACTCCAAACCGTTATCGGTTCTCAACCTCTTAACTTTCCTTCCTGTTTGGTTCTCCAAAAGTGACTTCCATTCTTTGAAGGTGCGAAACACATCACTTTTCTCTTTCAAGAAATAAACCCAAACCTTCCTTGAGAAATCATCAATGAAAGTAAGCATATAACGAGAACCATTACCTTTGGAAGGCTCACGAGAAGGTCCCCAAAGATCCGAATGGATGTAGTCAAGTGTTCCATTGGTCGAATGAATGGCCGTGGAGAAGCTCAACCTCTTATGCTTGCCAAATACACAATGCTCACAAAACTCCAAGTTGCCCGTGCATTGGCCACACAACAAGCCTCTCTTGCTCAAAATGGTCATTCCTCGCTCGCTCATATGCCCCAATCTCATATGCCAAAGCCTAGTAGTCTCCTCATCCGATATAGTACCCGAACGTGCAATGGCGGCCGAGCCCGTGACCGTAGAACCTTGTAGGAAATCAAGAGTTCCAATTCTCTTCGCCTTCATGATTGTGAGAGCCCCTTTAGAGACTCTAAGGACTCCACCTTCACTTTGGAACTTACACCATTTTTCTTCAAGAGACCCCAAAGAAATCAAATTCTTAGACAAATCGGGTATATGCCTCACACCCGTCAACCTTCGGACCTTTCCATCATGGAACTTAATTGTCACCGAACCAATTCCGGCAACCTTACACATATTGTTGTTCCCCATTAGAACCTTACCATCCGTAGGCTCATAAGTCTCAAACCAATCTCTATTCGGAGTCATGTGTTGCGAAGCACCCGTATCCATCACCCAACAATGCATATCATCAACATTAGTATCTGTCACACAAAGAGTATCAACCGTGTCACATTCGGCCACATTGGCCTCATCCGAAGAAGAACCTTTACTATCCGCCTTTTGTTTATTTTTGAGCTTGAAACAATCGGCCTTAATGTGTCCCTTCTTCTTACAATAGTTGCACGTCAAATTCTTGTGCCTAGACTTCGAACGGGTCCTTGTATCTTTCGAGTTTCGGTCCCATGACCTACCTCGATCAACAACTAAACCAACACCTTAGCTCCCTTTCTCATTATTGGTCATCTCACTATCAATGTGCAACTTGGCTTGCAAATTGCTCTTAACATCCTCTAGAGAAATTTTATCTCTACTATAAATCAACATGTCTCTAAAAGCCTTGTATGATGCGGGCAATGAGCATAATAACAAAAGGGCTTGGTCCTCATCCTCCACCTTAACATCAATCTTACTTAAATCATTCAAAATAGATGCAAACTCCGTAATATGATCGGAAATTGATGTACCTTCAACCATGCGAAGAGTGTAGAGGCGCAACTTCAACAGCAGTCGATTGGTGAGGGACTTCTTCATGTAGATGTTCTCCAACTTCTCCCACAAAGCCTTAGCGGTCTTCTCCGATAGGACCTCTTGCAATGTCGAATCGCTCAAGCACAATTGGATAATAGAGAGCGCTTTATCATCCATCTCTCTCCATTTCTTATCCGCCACCGCATCAATCAATTTTTCTCGACCAAAAATGGCATCCTTAACGCCTTGGCTCGACAAAATCGCTGCCATACGTACTTGCCATAATGCAAAACTCGTCTTCCCATCATACTTCTCAATATCATATTTTCCCGACATATCCATACAAATTTCTTGAACCCAATTCAACAAAACACCAAGATTTTCTCCCCCAAAAATTGATTACTTAAATCACAAAAGCAAACCTTCCTTCTTGATATCTTTCTCCTCCGGTGCTCCCGACGACAAAGACCAAGAAGCAATCACCACGGGATGGACTGGACGAAGCAATCAGATCGCGACGGATCAGATCTGGACTGAACTGAACGACGATCTGATCTGATCTGGAAGTGGTCGGGACGAAGACTGCTGGTCAGTGACTGCCGGAGTGGTGGAAGGGATCAGGCCGAAGGGATCAGCACGAACGGATCGGGACTGGGATGTGGTGGTCGGAAGGGATCGGAAGTGATTGGGAGTAGGGATCGGGATGAGGGTTTTGGTGTTGAAGTAGACAGAGGAAGGAGAAGATGAGGGCTCTGATACCAGTTTGTTAGGATTTGAATGTGCTGTGGATTGTTAGGGTTTTGAGAAGATGGATGAGAAGAGAGGAAGAAGAAGATGTCGGCTGTAAGAGGAGAGGATTAGGGCAAAAATGTTGATTAGTATTCATTTGATTCTAAGTATTACATATATGAAGATACTAAGCCCAATGGGCCCTAAGAGCAATTTGGGTCATAACATAACAAGGGGCATGTTGCTGATGAGCCGACGATTGAAGTTATAGGTTGGGCGAAGGAGTCAGAGTGTGCATTTGTGGAACCAGAAACACCCAATAAAATGAGGTGCAGTGATTGTAGAGGTGAAAGATTGAAGGGTAAGTCCCTTGGTTCGAAGGATGAGACGGTTGCTAGTGAATTTTTGAGCATGCTCGGTGTAGACGTTAATAGTCTGATAGAGCTGAGCTGTGACAGCGACCCAGATTCACCGAGGGGGGCAACTTTGTAAACAATTTAAATAGGAATCTCTATCCACAGGTAATCATATATTTGGGTTTGGCGGCAAGGAGGATAGCGACTTTTTGACAGAGGATTTTGATCTGTCTTCGATTGTTAAAGAAGTCGAAACAGAATTTCAGGAGGATAGGAAGTCTAGGGCCAAAATGATAGAAGATGCTGAAGCAGAAGCTTTGATGCGACAGTGGGGTCTTGATGAGAAGGACTTCCATTGCTCACCAACGGGTATTAGACATGGATTTGATAGTCCTATTAGTCGTCACCCGAGGATCCAATTGAGCTGCCTCCTGTAAGTGAGGGATTGAGTCATTTTGTTCGGACAGAGGATGGAGGGTTCTTAAGGGTCAATGAATCCAACCCTTTTCCAAAATGTGAAGAACAATGTGAGTTTAATCATGCAGGCATCATGGAAATTCTGCAGAGATTGGCTGCAGAATAAAGTTAGGTACTGGCTGTTGTGTTGCAAATGCAAGGGAAAAAAGAAGTGTTTATTCTTCTGCTTTATGGATATTCTCCAAGGGTAAATAAAACACATCTGCGCTTCTCCAAACCATATTTATTCACACCTTTCAGCAGGTAACAAACATAGCATGCACTTGTGAAAGGAATTATATTTTTTGGGTATTCTCAAAGGTTGATAACTTGATCTGCATCTGTGCTTCTCCGAACCGAACCATATATAGGCACACCTTTCATCAAGTGACTAACATATCATGCACTTGTGAAAGGATTGAATTAAAATTTTGATGCAATATGTGCCCCTCTATGCACATCTAATTTTCTCTGTTGTTTAATAATATTTTTGATAAACGCTTGCTCATTTTGTTCTGCAGTTATTCCTTAGTGTTGACTCGAGAAGTCTTCTTCAAATCAGAAGAAGAATTCTCACCACTTGAAAGATAGAGGAACCGCAATGAAATATAAACTCCCTGATGGTTTGTTCAAATGAATTTACTATAGCTAGAGTTTGCTTAGCTTCTGTTCCATAAATAATAGTGCATATGAAATTTTATATGACTTGAGGTACCAGACTGAGAATTAAAAACAATTACTTTTAATACAGTTAAAAGATGCCCATCTTGGAGTTAATGCTTAGATTTCATAATGACCAAAGAACTCGTACATGCGTTAAGTGGTTGAAAGAATACCATGAATCACTTAAAATTGAGCCAGGGCATGCTTAGATTCTAGAAAGACCAAATAAATTACTAGCTTCTACTGATGATTGGTATGTCTCCCTTCTTACGCTCGGTTGTAAATATCTTCCTAGTATGGCTTCAGCAGTTTACATAGCTCCCTTCCAGGAAATATGATATACTTTGTTCTAAGCAGTTTACAATTTACAATTGAGTACTGCACGCGATTATGTATTTTTCTAATAACTATTAGTTTTTAATTGAGAAATTGCAGATATACAAGTTGTTATGAACACCGATGAGATAGACTAGGGATATTTTCTCGATTAAACTGTAGATTGTCCCGATTGTTTTGACCAAACAATTTTCGGGATAAAATAATAATTTAGATTATATATATATATATATATATATATATATATATATATATATATATATATAGGGAAAGCTTCGGTTGAGCACTACTCTAGTGCTCACCGCATGAACACTAGGCCTTCGGGCGTTCATATCGATAATTCTAACCGTTCACATTGATCTACACATCTAAATTAGTCTAAATATGTAAAATCAAATTATTTGAAATTCATTTGCCCATTCATTGAAGTGTTACAAAATTGTATGGTTGAAAATCATTATTTTTATAGTCACATGATCGATGGGCAAATGAATTTTAAATGATTTGATTTTACATATTTAGACTAATTTAGATGTGTAGATCAATGTGAACGGTTCGGATTTTCGATATGAACGCCTAAAGGCCTAATGTTCACGCGGTGAGCACTAGAGTAGTGCTCAACCGAAGCTTACCGAAGCTTTCCCTATATATATATATATATATATATATATATATATATATATATATATATATGTGAGAAGTCTTTCGTTGTGCACCACCTATGATGCACACGGTGTGTGCCCTTGGCCTTCCCGCCTTTGTATTGACGATCCGAACCGTTCACATTTATCTACAATTCTAAATTAGTCTAAATATGTAAAATCAAATCATTTGAAATTCATTTGCCCATTCATTAAAGTGTTACAAAATTGTATGGCTGAAATCATTATTTTTTTATAGTCACATGATGGATGGGCAAATGAATTTCAAATGATTTGATTTTACATATTTAGACTAATTTAGATGTGTAGATCAATATGAACGGTTCGGATCATCGATACGAAGGCAGGAAGGCCGAGTGCACACGAGTGCACACGGAGGGGTAGTGCACAATGAAAGATTTTTCTATATATATATATATATATATATATATATATATATATATATATTGGTTATTTAAAACCAAGTTAGTACTCGAATTGTTTTGGTGCATGATTATTGGATTGAATAACCATGCCTATTTATGCACTAGGGTTAGGGTTAAGGTTAGGGTATGGTGACCTAGGGTTTCTTGACCTAACCTAGGGTTAGGAACCCTAGCATCATATGATCATAGCTCGGATCTTGATGAAGATCCAATGGTGGAAACAATTCACCATGTGTGTTGACTTTTGAAGAATGAGAAACTTCCAAGAAGCTTCTACTTATGTGTGTTGGCTCTCATCTCATCCCTCCATCTCCACAAACCCTACCCATCTTCATCCTAGACCTCCATTCCCCCATCAATTTCCAGCCCCATCCTCCAAAACCCTAGGACACCATCTCTTATAAATCCCCTACTCCATTCTCTTCTCATCTAAAAAAAAACGGTAGAGAAGAAGAAGAAGAAAAAGTGAAGTCTTTTTGAATAAAAAGTGTAGTAGAAGATAAGAGTAGTAGGAGATTTGAGATAGCCAAGTTCTACAAGAGCTAAGAGCAAAGGAAGGGAGCCAAGCTACAAGGAGTTTTCTTGCAACTACAAGTGGGTGATACTAACTCTAAAATTTAGCTTTTTATGGGTATGTGATTTTGTTTAGCATGTGGTAGTCATTTAGAGAAATTTGATTTTGATTATCATGTATGATGTTGGCATGCTAAGAAAAGATAGTTGAATGGTAGAAAAATTCTTTCATGATGCTTGTGCTGAGAACATGTGTGAATAGGTGAGTTTGGAAATTTCTTGCTCTCAAATGGTTGGAAATTTTGAACTCAAATTTTTAGGGCTTGTTGTTCTATATATCTAGAGCACCCATGAGTTTTTTCATAATATTTGGAAGCAATTTAGTA
Source organism: Hemerocallis citrina (assembly GCA_017893485.1). Taxonomy (NCBI): domain Eukaryota; kingdom Viridiplantae; phylum Streptophyta; class Magnoliopsida; order Asparagales; family Asphodelaceae; genus Hemerocallis; species Hemerocallis citrina. Next base: position 32,081,604 of record CM030361.1, on the reverse strand, counting down.
GCCCAAACACTTGGCTCAAATTCGAAACAGAGAGCAGCTGGAAATGCTGCTGCTGTGTGAGAAATGTTGTGTCATTTCGAAATTGTAACTCAGTATTGGCTAGGTATTTTGAGCTGAAATTTTTTGTGGACACTCTTGTATGTGTCTACAACCATAGTATTAAATTTCATAATTTTCTGAGGTCATTTGATGCCTCAAAAAATTTGTAAGCTACGACTGGTCTGGATGTTAGAACTGAAGCTGACTATTTTTAGAATGAAGTTCACATGGCCATAACTACTTGTGTGTGTATAATATTGCTATGAAACTTTTGCAGTAGCTTGTGGCATGAGTTTATTTGATGATTCTCAAATTTTAGAATTTTTAGATGACATTTGATCTAGTTTCAAAAATAAATCGTATATAGTGGTTTAGACCCTGTTTGAAGAAGCAGTTGAAATTTATGCTATGTTTGAAGGGTCATAACTCTTTGTGTAAGATAAACATAGATGCAAATTTTGGACACAATGGAATGATATATTTTTAGTTTAATAATCTCAAATTTCATGAGCTTTGGACTTAAGGTTGATATATTATTGAATTTCAAAGTGGACCAGGTTCAGCCTAGTTCAGATTGACTAGTCTGTAAAGATGAATAGTTCTGGAATTGTTTGTTAAGAATTTGGAAGATTGATCAACTACATATTTGTAGTATGGAGTCATAACTTTCCAAAACATTTGGAATTTTGTAATTCTAGTTTGTAGGTTGAAAGTTATGATTTTACAAAAACTGGGGCAGATCTAGTCTTAGTTGAGACATTGTTGGCTAAATAAACCAATTCCTCCCTGTTTGTGTACCTGATGAAATTTGGTGTTTTTGAGGACTTTAATGATTGAATCTGAGAATGTATTCAACTGGGAAGTTGTAGTAGACACTCCCACCTTTCCATAGATTCCGGAATCGACTAATTCCGATGAGCGAGCAAATTTTTATGATATGGGAAAAGTGCAGCAAGTGCATGAAGAGATGTACAACTGAGAATATATGGAATTTTTATAGTATCAAGATGATTGAATTTGAGGAAATGATTAACTAGAGAGTTGTAGCCTAGGGTCTTAGCTTTCCAGAATGGGTAATATCAAGCGATTCCGAGTTGTATGTTGGAAGTTATGGATGTTCTAAGATCAGCAACCTACTGTCTTGATTGACTTCAGCTTTGTATTAACTTAGGGAACAAAGTTTTATAAGGAATTTGAGAAAGTTATCAACTAGGGGATTGCAGTAGAGTCTCCTACCCTTCTAGGAAACCTGATTTTATGGGATTCCGATGAGTGTGGCCTAAGTCGCAGCAATGGCTACATCTTGAACTGCTTGATTGGACGATCAATGAGAAATTCTTTACATACTGCAGTATGGGATTGTGAGCTATTAAGTTCTAAAGATGTTGTTTAGCACTTCATTGGGGCTTGGACAAGTGTCATGTGCTTAATACTCATGGTGGACATGAGTGAGTTGAGAGTATGGTTATGGTCGATCTTGTAATTTGGTGTCTTGATGCCGAAGTCTGTCAATGGTCAGAGGATGGGTGTTCGTGTATGTTACCTTCATTCACAATTTTTATGTATCTTTTGGGCGCCGTTGGACTACTCAGAGTCACGGGCCGGGGTTATGGTTGATAACCTGTGAAGGTATTGGGAATCGATGAGTGTGATTCCCGTGATTATTGTTATTTTGACAGACCAATCAGGCTCGACATTTTTTGATCGACACCGTGTATGATTTGAGTGCTAGCATGTTTTCAGTAAACTACAATGATTGGGTTTTCCTTATTTTTCACTTGAAGACCGAATTGGTGTTAGGGGTGATTTCCTATAATCCGCCTCGTTCTGAGAGTTAGCACTAGGTAGTGATAAACAGGGATTGTCTCTTCCTGTCATTAGGGATACGTGCTACTGTGTATCTTGCACTGTTGATTCCTGAAGTACCGTGGTAAAAATGGGATGGGATTTCCTGGTGATTGGGGGTTTTAGACAGGTCGTCATGTTCTATGTTGGTGGATACGAACGGATCATAATGGATCTTCTGTGCAATGGATATGCTGCTGTGTATCTGTAAGTTTGTCACGACTTTTGAGGATGGTCTGATACAATAATTATTGGTGACAACGGGGTAGCTCCCCAAATTATTTATTTATATACCTCCTCAATCATGTTGTATTATCAGGAACATGAAGTGTACAATAATAGAATGCATTGCATGGCAAGGGTTCGAATCTCTGAAACTGGAGAAACGACTTGATCTGGGGCACATGTAGTATGGAATGCATGTGTGTCCAGAGTATAGCTGACATTAGATTAAGTGCATCCGTTTTGTACTCTGTACATTGCATTAGACCTCAGGTCATGATATACACAGACACTAGGAAGTTAGGATGCACGTTTCTTTTTCATTCAAGAAGGATTGTGACTGCTAGTTGGAGATCGCTATTTTCTTATCAGCATTGCGTCAGTAGGATTACTGACGTACCCCACTTTTAGATACTGGATATCGGGTCGCAAGTGCAGGAGAACCCAAGATCATCGGGGCATCCAAGTAGAATGGCAGTGTGCATGCCTACTATTCGATTTTTCGAGCAGATGCCGGAATATCAGAGTAGTGCAGCAAAAGATTCGAAATGGGACGCATTTCAGGGAAGCAGCAGGACCACTCAGCAAAGTTTGGTGGGAATCAGTCGATCATAACTTTGGAAGACAGCTGATAGCTTCATAAGTAGAATCTGGATATTTTTGTAAACATTTGTAATTAGTTTATGTAATTTGTATTTCTAGTTCAAGAACAAGATAACGGTTGTAATTATTGATGTAATGATCTTGTTTGACAATAAAAGTTTTAAAATTTCTGTGTTATTTACTGTGTTAAGATGTATTTGAAGGCAAAGATTCTGGTTGTGTCACGGATGTCCGATAACGGGGATCTGGGGAGCTACATTTTTGGGGAGATGTTATTTTGGAGCCTTAGAGCTGGTGTTGCTTCCTAACTATATTACTCTTTATTATTTTGGTTCTTAGTTTTTTGGGATGCCTCTTTTGAGGAGGCTTGCTTGTGACCGACTCCTGAACTATATGATATTGCAATTACTGTTTATTCTGAATTGTTCTGATTGTCATGTTTTGTGTGTTTTATGGACTGTTTGGGTCTCCTCCGTTTGAAGGTGTTTCCCTTATCGTGTTGGTCTACCAGTGTGGCAGACTGGTTTTCGGGATTGGCTCTGCCACTCGATTGAGGTAGCTGGGTTGGTATCTCTTCTTTTGTTTGCTGGGATGTGCATCGGTCTCCGGTGCTATCATACCCCATCATTCATCTTATCATTTCTTTGGTGGTACCTCTGCTTGACTGGGTGCCCGTTGAGCTTTTAAGCCTTCTTACTGTCTATGTTCTTCGTTGTTTTGGTTGCTATCAGGGCATCTGTGGTGTTTTGGTGTTTATGCTAATTCTTGCGTGTGTTTTGCCGTAGCCGGTAAAGCTGTTCTCAGTGCCTTCGCGCCGTCTTTACAGCGGCATTTGTTGCTGTACTTTGCTGCTGTCCTCCTGGTCGGAGTGTTTTGCGTCCGTCTGCGCATTGCTTGAGTTAGTGTTATTGCTATTGTTGTTGTTAGGAGGCTAATCCTTCATTAGCTACTCTCCTGAATTATTATTGCTTTTAGTGTCTATTGCGGTTCTGTTTGAGGCGCAAACGCTTTCAGTTTTCCCTCTCATTTATTGTTTTACTGTACACTTCTTTTGGAAAAATATTCTGTTTTCTTGGCTGGAGCCTAAGGCTTTATCCTGTTATTCAAAAAAAATGAAGTATTTTCTCTCTCTTGGCTCTCAATGGAGGCCAATAACAACAATATATAGAGATCTAGAGAAACCCTAAGTTGATATCTTGATACAATAGCTATTGGATATTACTGAAGAGATAACCCACCGATAACAGTCATACAATCTAACTTAAAGAGCAAGTTCGGTCTTCAGTGAAATTACTCAGACCCGCACTCGAAATATGCATCAGCCGCGCGCGGTCAACCGTCCAACAAGACCGGTCAACCGCCCCCTCGCAGGAAGACCCTGTACAGGAGTTGGTCGTGGGGCGGTCGACCGCCAGACCCGTGTTGCTAATGTCGTGACTTGCTTTCATTCTGTCGCTTCGACCTCCTTTGCTTCATCGTCTTTTTGTTGACGACTGTGATTCCGAGTGACGACGAGGACAAACGGTGTACAAGCAAGAGAATGAGAGAGTATGAGCTCAAGCTGGCACGAGGTACTTTTTCTGGCGAGGTCGGCCGACCAGTAGGTTGGGAAGTATGAGTTCATGACCCAGCCTGTTGGGTTTCATAAACTTCATAATCCTTATTTTTGGTATTATGTTTTATTAAGTTATTTTTAATGAAATATGGGGGAGGACCTTTAATCCACCGTTAACGATAAAAATAAAAAACAAGACAAGGTTAAGGTGGAAATTTGTTGAGTTTAAAGTCCTTTTCTTGCCGTACTTCTCGGCATTTAATGGAAGCTTTTGGGCACTTTAATTGTATTGAAGGTATCAGGATGTTTTACAATAGAAGTTTATACCCTTTTTTTTTTGAAATAATAATAGAAGTTTATACCTTAGAAGGAAAGAATCTTTTGAAGGAAAAATATGAGCTCCCAGTGATTTGCTTTGTCAACATAAAGTTTGTTGGTCAATGTTTACATGAAGATAAGTGTTAGAATTAGATATCATGGAGTGAGATAATTTTGAAAGCGTGCATCTGTCATTATATTCTTTGCTAATCTGTTATTTGGTTTAGCTGCTAATTAACTATTTACTTGTGTAGGCCCTGATCAAGTAAGTTTGGTTTAGCTACTAACTATTACAATTTGTCTACAAATTACACAACTCAACTCTCACATTAAAGCATTAGAGATTAGAGATTTAAGATATCTTAGTTATTATCTAAGTAATGAAATTTAAAACTGATAGTTTTTTAATTCCTACAATTTAATGTCCACGTACCAATTTATACTCTCACATAAAATAAATGCAGAGCATATGAAACCGCATGCATTACGAAAAACCATTCATTTTAATCTTCATTCTCACACCAAACCTTCCCACAAAAACCTACGTACTCATATCTTTCTCTTCTATATATACTCTACATTGCAATTGCTTTGTTAAAAAAATAAAAATAAAAACAAATTAATAATAATAATAATAATAATAGTAATTCCCACTATTAGGGCTATGGAGTCGAAAAAAGTTAGAAGTGCTCCAACCGTAGCTTTTCTTCTCCTTCTCATCTTACTTGCTGCCGCCGGTAAGAGCTCAGCACGTCTCCCGCCCGATCCAAACCGCAATATTTGCTTCGACGAATGTTTTCATAAAGAATGTGAAACTTGGTTCCTGCAGCTCATTAGGGCGGCAGCTTGCATAGGGCACTGTGCGGAATTTCCCAACAAAAAAAGTAGTTTGCAATTATTCGATTGTGTGTAACAATACTTTATCCGATACTAATGTCTCGTCTCAAGGGTGGGTGTTTTTTTGATGAAAAAAACATCTCAAATGTGTTTTTCTCTTGTATTCGATCGATCCCTTAGTAGGCAACTTCTATTTGGATCGGAGTCAATAATAAATAAGGAATTAGCATTTCTAATGCAAAACCATAGGAAATGCTAATTTAGATTGCTGTCATGGAAGATCATTTTTCTGCAAAGAAATTGAAACTAAAGAAATTAAATAAGAGCTCCCTGATCGATCTTTGACTATATATCTTTAACCAGTCAACTCGATGAAATTTTGACACGGGAATCGTGAATTCAATTAAGTTAGTAATACAGAGCTTGAAGACAAATTAATAATGTCCAATATAGAATAATTTTAATGTACATGGAACAGAATGCATGATGCCTAATTTTGGCTAAAATTCAACAATCTGAGAATAATGACTCGTCAATTATAACAAGAAAAAGATGAAGAAAAAAAATATGGTTTGTCCAAGACCTATGGAAATTTGAAAGTGCTTCTAAGTATTACTAGGTTAGGGTATTAAAAGTTTGTCTGCAGGAACTAGTTTTGGGTATTGCTTTGTGAGCACAACAAACTTCAACAACACCAATCCTGAGTTTCTCTCTCTAGACAATTCTAGAGAGAGAAACTAGATCTGAGAAAAAAAACCCCAAAAACCCTACATCTAGAAACCACTAGGGGCTGCAGCCCCCCCCTCCTTCGCATTACCGCGGCAACCCCTCCTCCCTTACTTCGCGGCGACGAAGACGAAAACGAAACCAGCGCTCCTTCCTTCGCGTCTTTGCCTCGCATCCCCAGAGCGTGGAGCTCGTCCCCCGGTGCGCAACCCCTCCTCCCTTACGTCGCGGCGACGAAGACGAAGACGTAACTGCGAGGGTCCTTCCTTCGCGTTGTCGCCTCGCCTCACCAGATTGCCGAGCTCGTCCCCCGGTGCGCCACCTCACTTCGACGACAGAGTTTGTCGACGCGCCAATTGTGGATGGGGGTTGCGCCTCCTTAGGTCGCGGAGCGACGTCCTCCTTTGGTCGTAGAGTTAGGGGTTTGGGGGTGGTTTGATTGGGGGTGGGGTTTGGGTTAGATTGGGGTTGGTTGGCCTTGCTAGATGTTTGTCCGATTGTTCTTCGTGCTTGCTACCATGTCCACACTCTCGGGGCCAATCACGACGATCTGCAGCTATGATTTGGTTTTTGCGAGGGTTGGTAGTGCATGTGAATAAGCCGGGTGTGCTTCTCTATCTGAGAGTGGCTATGATGAGCGGGTTATGATGTTTTGCACGATTGTGGAGCTTGGGCCCGAAGATGAGGTCCCTTCGTGGTGTGCGCTCACTTGTCTCTACTTTTGGGGTGCTTGTCTCAACTGTCGCGGAGCGACTATGTCGCGCTAGAGCATCCTCCCGCGCCTGTTATTGCGAGCGCCATGGATCTGGGGTTCAAGTGTGATCAGGGCATTGGCGAGGTGCACCCCCCTCCCAAAGTACGATGTCTTGCACGATTGTGGAGCTTGAGCCCGAAAATGGGGTCCCTCCATGATGTGTGCGTTTGAGTGTCCTACGATGTCACCGGTGCAGTCTTCACTACACCTACTATCAGGCTATTGAGCTTCCTCTAGCTTAGGCCACTGGCTCGTGACAGCGTCGCCTCTTTCCTCAGATTGGGAGTATGAGTCGAGATAAGTATGTATAGTGAGAAATCGCCGGAGAGAGCTAGAGCGTGAGAGAGGTGAAGGTATCCTCTCCACGGCTCTCTTCTGGAGCGTGGTGTTTGGTGGGGTGGGCGAGATAGTTTTTTTGGTAAGAAATTGCCTGAGAAAGCACTATCGTGTGAGAGGTGAAAGTATCCTCTTCACGGCTATCTCTTTGGTAGCGGCTGTGGGAGCAATTGGCGCATTCGTAAGACGAGTGGTGGAGATGGTGGGAGGGTGCGATCGCTGTGGATGTGCCGTGAGGTCAGAATTCGATCTGCGGGGCTTGGGCCCAAAGATGAGGTCCCTCCGGCGAGGTGAAGGCAGGGATCGGCGGGTGATAAAATCCTGCCAAATTTATTTCTGGTGGGTGTGCATGTGCCGTGGAGGCACTGTACGAAGCTACACTGACGTACTTACAATTTTGCTAGACCGAGCTGGTTTGTCGGCCCACCCTCCAGGGTTGTTGGAGGGATTTATTGTTTGTACGCATCATGTTGCTTTATGTATATTTTATTTTCTGTCTGTAGTTTGTACTTTGGCCCAGTACTCTGGGTTTGTTTCGTTAAGCTCTTATTAATGAAACAGGATGACCAAATTCAACCTTTTCCCTAAAAAAAAAAAACTAGTTTTGGGTATTTAGGACAGTTGGTGGAGCAATAGTGGAAACAACGATCAAGGGTTTAGTGGCTAAAAGAAGAGGATGCAAATACAAAAGTCTTCCATACGGTGGTAAATAGAAGGAGACAAAACAACATTTCAGGATGGTTTGTGGGAGGAACATGGACTGAGAATGAGGGACTAATCTGACAACATATAGATGAAAGGTTTAAGGAGTTATTGGTTGCTATCGGGACATCTGTGGTGTTTTGGTGTTTGTGCTGATTCTTACGTGTGTTTTGCCGTAGCCAGTAAAGCTGTTCTCAGTGCCTTCACGCCGTCTCTACAGCGACGTTTGTTGCTGTCCTCCCGGTCGGAATGTTTTGCGTCCGTCTGCGCATTACTTGGTGGCCTTGGTTAGTGTTATTGCTATTGTTGTTGTTAGGAGGCTAATCCTTCATTAGCTACTCTCCTGTATTATTATTGCTTTTAGTGTCTGTTGCGGTTATGTTTGGGGTGCAAACGCTTTCAGTTTTCCCTCTTGTTTACTGTTTTACTGTACACTTCTTTTGGAATAATATTTTGTTTTCTGGGCTGGAGCCTAAGGCTCTATCCTGTTATTAAAAAAAAGTACTTTCTCGCTCTTGGCTCTCAATGGAGGCCAATAACAACAATATATAGAGATATAGAGAAATCCTAAGTTGATATCTTGATACAATAGCTATTGGATATTACTGAAGAGATAACCCACCGATAACAGTCATACAATCTAACTTAAAGAGCAAGTTCGGTCTTCAGTGAAATTACTCAGAACCGCACTCGAAATATGCGTCAGCCGCGCGTGGTCGACCGTCCAACAAGACCGGTCGACCGCCCCCTCGCAGGAAGACCCTGTACAGGAGTCGGTCGTGGGGGCGGTCGACCACCATACCCATGTTGCTAATGTCATGACTTGCTTTCATTCTGTCGCTTCGACCTCCTTTGCTTCATCGTCTTTTTGTTGACGACTGTGGTTCCGAGTGACGACGAGGACAAATGGTGTACAAGCGAGAGAATGGGAGAGTATGAGCACAAGCTGGCACGAGGTACTTTTTTTGGCGAGGTCAGCCGACCAGTAGGTTGGGAAGTATGAGTTTATGACGCAGCCTGTTGGGTTTCATAAACTTCATAATCCTTATTTTTGATATTATGTTTTGTTAAATTTTTTTTTAATGAAATACGGGAAGGACCTTTAATCCACCATTAACAATAAAAATAAAAAAGAAGAAAGGTTTAGGTGAAAATTGGTTGAGTTTAAAATCCTTTTCTTGCCGTACTTCTCGGAATTTAATGGAAGCTTTTGGGCACTTCAATTGTATTGAAGGTATCAGGATGTTTTACAATAGAAGTTTATACCCTTTTTTTTTTGAAATAATAATAGAAGTTTATACCTTAGAAGGAAAGAATCTTTTGAAGGAAAAATATGAGCTCCCAGTGATTTGCATTGTCAACAAAAAGTTTGTTGGTCAATGTTTACATGAAGATAAGTGTTAGAATTAGATATCATGGAGTGAGATAATTTTGAAAGCGTGCATCTGTCATTATATTCTTTGCTAATCTGTTATTTGGTTTAGCTGCTAATTAACTATTTACTTGTGTAGGCCCTGATCAAGTAAGTTTGGTTTAGCTACTAACTATTACAATTTGTCTACAAATTACACAACTCAACTCTCACATTAAAATATTAGAGATTAGAGATTTAAGATATCTTTATTATCTAAGTAATGAAATTTAAAACTGATAGTTTTTTAATTCCTACAATTTAATGTCCACCAATATTTTATACTCTCACATAAAATAAATAAATGCAGAGCATCTGAAACCGCATGCATTACAAAAAACCATTCATTTTAATCTTCATTCTCACACCAAACCTTCCCACAAAAACCTACGTACTCATATCTTTCTCTTCTATATATACTCTACATTGCAATTGCTTTGTTAAAAAAATAAAAAAAAAACAAATTAATAATAATAATAATAGTAATTCCCACTATTAGGGCTATGGAGTCGAAAAAAGTTAGAAGTGCTCCAACCGTAGCTTTTCTTCTCCTTCTCATCTTACTTGCCGCCGCCGGTAAGAGCTCAGCACGTCTCCCGCCCGATCCAAACCGCAATATTTGCTTCGACGAATGTTTTCATAAAGAATGTGAAACTTGGTTCCTGCAGCTCATTAGGGGGGCAGCTTGCATAGGGCACTGTGCGGGATTTCCCAACAAAAAAAGTAGTTTGCAATTATTCGATTGTGTGTAACAATACTTTATCCGATACTAATGTCTCGTCTCAAGGGTGGGTGTTTTTTTGATGAAAAAAACATCTCAAATGTGTTTTTCTCTTGTATTCGATCGATCCCTTAGTAGGCAACTTCTATTTGGATCGGAGTCAATAATAAATAAGGAATTAGCATTTCTAATGCAAAACCATAGGAAATGCTAATTTAGATTGCTGTCATGGAAGATCATTTTTCTGCAAAGAAATTGAAACTAAAGAAATTAAATAAGAGCTCCCTGATCGATCTTTGACTATATATCTTTAACCAGTCAACTCGATGAAATTTTGACACGGGAATCGTGAATTCAATTAAGTTAGTAATACGGAGCTTGAAGACAAATTAATAATGTCCAATATAGAATAATTTTAATGTACATGGAACAGAATGCATGATGCCTAATTTTGGCTAAAATTCAACAATCTGAGAATAATGACTCGTCAATTATAACAAGAAAAAGAAGAAGAAAAAAAATATGGTTTGTCCAAGACCTATGGAAATTTGAAAGTGCTTCTAAGTATTACTAGGTTAGGGTATTAAAAGTTTGTCTGCAGGAACTAGTTTTGGGTATTGCTTTGTGAGCACAACAAACTTCAACAACACCAATCCTGAGTTTCTCTCTCTAGACAATTCTAGAGAGAGAAACTAGATCTGAGAAAAAAAACCCCAAAAACCCTACATCTAGAAACCACTAGGGGCTGCAGCCCCCCCCCTCCTTCGCATTACCGCGGCAACCCCTCCTCCTTTACTTCGCGGCGACGAAGACGAAGACGAAACCAGCGCTCCTTCCTTCGCGTCTTTGCCTCGCATCCCCAGAGCGTGGAGCTCGTCCCCCGGTGCGCAACCCCTCCTCCCTTACGTCGCGGCGACGGAGACGAAGACGTAACTGCGAGGGTCCTTCCTTCGCGTCGTCGCCTCGCCTCACCAGATTGCCGAGCTCGTCCCCCGGTGCGCCACCTCACTTCGACGACAGAGTTTGTCGACGCGCCGATTGTGGATGGGGGTTGCGCCTCCTTAGGTCGCGGAGCGACGTCCTCCTTAGGTCGCAGAGTTAGGGGTTTGGGGGTGGTTTGATTGGGGGTGGGGTTTGGGTTAGATTGGGGTTGGTTGGCCTTGCTAGATGTTTGCCCGATTGTTCTTCGTGCTTGCTACCATGTCCACACTCTCGGGGCCAATCACGACGATCTGTAGCTATGATTTGGTTTTTTCGAGGGTTGGTAGTGCATGTGAATAAGCCGGGTGTGCTTCTCTATCTGAGAGTGGCTATGATGAGCGGGTTATGATATTTTGCACGATTGTGGAGCTTGGGCCCGAAGATGAGGTCCCTCCGTGGTGTGCGCTCACTTGTCTCTACTTTCGGGGTGCTTGTTTCAACTGTCGCGGAGCGACTATGTCGCGCTAGAGCATCCTCCCGCGCCTGTTATTGCGAGCGCCATGGATCTGGGGTTCAAGTGTGATCGGGGCATTGGTGAGGTGCACCCCCCCTCCCAAAGTACGATGTCTTGCACGATTGTGGAGCTTGAGCCCGAAAATGGGGTCCCTCCATGATGTGTGCGTTTGAGTGTCCTACGATGTCGCCGGTGCAGTCTTCACTGCACCTACTATCAGGCTATTGAGCTTCCTCTAGCTTAGGCCACTGGCTCGTCACAGCGTCGCCTCTTTCCTCGGATTGGGAGTATGAGTCGAGATAAGTATGTATAGTGAGAAATCGCCGGAGAGAGCTAGAGCGTGAGAGAGGTGAAGGTATCCTCTCCACGGCTCTCTTCTGGAGCGTGGTGTTTAGTGGGGTGGGCGAGATAGTTTTTTGGTAAGAAATTGCCTGAGAAAGCACTATCGTGTGAGAGGTGAAGGTATCCTCTTCACGGCTATCTCTTTGGTAACGGCTGTGGGAGCAATTGGCGCATTCGTAGGACGAGTGGTGGAGATGGTGGGAGGGTGCGATCGTTGTGGATGTGCCGTGAGGTCAGAATTCGATCTGCGGGGCTTGGGCCCAAAGATGAGGTCCCTCCGGCGAGGTGAAGGCAGGGATCGGCGGGTGATAAAATCCTGCCAAATTTGTTTCTGGTGGGTGTGCATGTGCCGTGGAGGCACTGTACGAAGCTACACTGACGTACTTACAATTTTGCTAGACCGAGCTGGTTTGTCGGCCCACCCTCCAGGGTTGTTGGAGGGATTTATTGTTTGTACGCATCATGTTGCTTTATGTATATATTTTATTTTCTGTCTGTAGTTTGTACTTTGGCCCAGTACTCTGGGTTTGTTTCGTTAAGCTCTTATTAATGAAACAGGATGACCAAATTCAACCTTTTCCCTAAAAAAAAAACTAGTTTTGGGTATTTAGGACAGTTGGTGGAGCAATAGTGGAAACAATGATCAAGGGTTTAGTGGCTAAAAGAAGAGGACGCAAATACAAAATTCTTCCATACGGTGGTAAATAGAAGGAGACAAAACAACATTTCAGGATGGTTTGTGGGAGGAACATGGACTGAGAATGAGGGACTAATCTGACAACATATAGATGAAAGGTTTAAGGAGTTATTGGTTGCTATCGGGACATCTGTGGTGTTTTGGTGTTTGTGCTGATTCTTACGAGTGTTTTGCAGTAGCCGGTAAAGCTGTTCTCAGTGCCTTCACGCCGTCTCTACAGCGACGTTTGTTGCTGTCCTCCCGGTCGGAGTGTTTTGCGTCCGTCTACGCATTACTTGGTGGCCTTGGTTAGTGTTATTGCTATTGTTGTTGTTAGGAGGCTAATCCTTCATTAGCTACTCTCCTGTATTATTATTGCTTTTAGTGTCTGTTGCGGTTATGTTTGGGGTGCAAATGCTTTCAGTTTTCCCTCTTGTTTATTGTTTTACTGTACACTTCTTTTGGAATAATATTTTGTTATCTGGGCTGGAGCCTAAGGCTCTATCCTGTTATTAAAAAAAAGTACTTTCTCGCTCTTGGCTCTCAATGGAGGCCAATAATAACAATATATAGAGATATAGAGAAATCCTAAGTTGATATCTTGATACAATAGCTATTGGATATTACTGAAGAGATAACCAACCGATAATAGTCATACAATCTAACTTAAAGAGCAAGTTCGGTCTTTAGTGAAATTACTCAGACCCGCACTCGAAATATGCATCAGCCGCGCGCGGTCGACTGTCCAACAAGACCGGTCGACCGCCCCCTCGCAGGAAGACCCTGTACAGGAGTCAGTCGTGGGGGCGGTCGACCGCCAGACCCATGTTGCTAATGTCGTGACATGCTTTCATTTCGTCGTTTCGACCTCCTTTGCTTCATCGTCTTTTTGTTGACGACTGTGATTCCAAGTGACGACGAGGACAAATGGTGTACAAGCGAGAGAATGAGAGAGTATGAGCTCAAGCTGGCACGAGGTACTTTTTTTGGCGAGGTCAGCCGACCAGTAGGTTGGGAAGTATGAGTTTATGACGCAGCCTGTTGGGTTTCATAAACTTCATAATCCTTATTTTTGGTATTATGTTTTGTTAAAATTTTTTTTAATGAAATACGGGAAGGACCTTTAATCCACCATTAACAATAAAATTAAAAAAGAAGAAAGGTTAAGGTGAAAATTCGTTGAGTTTAAAATCCTTTTCTTGCCGTACTTGTCGGCATTTAATGGAAGCTTTTGGGCACTTTAATTGTATTGAAGGTATCAGGATGTTTTACAATAGAAGTTTATACCCTTTTTTTTTGAAATAATAATAGAAGTTTATACCTTAGAAGGAAAGAATCTTTTGAAGGAAAAATATGAGCTCCCAGTGATTTGCTTTGTCAACAAAAAGTTTGTTGGTCAATGTTTACATGAAGATAAGTGTTAGAATTAGATATCATGGAGTGAGATAATTTTGAAAGCGTGCATCTGTCATTATATTCTTTGCTAATCTGTTATTTGGTTTAGCTGCTAATTAACTATTTACTTGTGTAGGCCCTGATCAAGTAAGTTTGGTTTAGCTACTAACTATTACAATTTGTCTACAAATTACACAACTCAACTCTCACATTAAAGCATCAGAGATTAGAGATTTAAGATATCTTAGTTATTATCTAAGTAATGAAATTTAAAACTGATAGTTTTTTAATTCCTACAATTTAATGTCCACGTACCAATTTATACTCTCACATAAAATAAATGCAGAGCATATGAAACCGCATGCATTACAAAAAACCATTCATTTTAATCTTCATTCTCACACCAAACCTTCCCACAAAAACCTACGTACTCATATCTTTCTCTTCTATATATACTCTACATTGCAATTGCTTTGTTAAAAAAATAAAAAAAAAAACAAATTAATAATAATAATAATAATAATAGTAATTCCCACTATTTGGGCTATGGAGTCGAAAAAAGTTAGAAGTGCTCCAACCGTAGCTTTTCTTCTCCTTCTCATCTTACTTGCCGCCGCCGGTAAGAGCTCAGCACGTCTCCCGCCCGATCCAAACCGCAATATTTGCTTCGACGAATGTTTTCATAAAGAATGTGAAACTTGGTTCCTGCAGCTCATTAGGGCGGCAGCTTGCATAGGGCACTGTGCGGAATTTCCCAACAAAAAAAGTAGTTTGCAATTATTCGATTGTGTGTAACAATACTTTATCCGATACTAATGTCTCGTCTCAAGGGTGGGTGTTTTTTTGATGAAAAAAACATCTCAAATGTGTTTTTCTCTTGTATTCGATCGATCCCTTAGTAGGCAACTTCTATTTCGATCGGAGTCAATAATAAATAAGGAATTAGCATTTCTAATGCAAAACCATAGGAAATGCTAATTTAGATTGCTGTCATGGAAGATCATTTTTCTGCAAAGAAATTGAAACTTAAAAGAAATTAAATAAGAGCACCCTGTCGATCTCTGACTATATATCTTTAACCAGTCAACTCGATGAAATTTTGACACGGGAATCGTGAATTCAATTAAGTTAGTTAGTAATACGGAGCTTGAAGACAAATTAATAATGTCCAATATAGAATAATTTTAATGTACAGTGAACAGAATGCATGATGCCTAATTTTGGCTAAAATTCAACAATCTGAGAATAATGACTCGTCAATTATAACAAGAAAAGAAGAAGAAAAAAATTATGGTTTGTCCAAGACCTATGGAAATTTGAAAGTGCTTCTAAGTATTACTAGGTTAGGGTATTAAAAGTTTGTCTGCAGGAACTAGTTTTGGGTATTGCTTTGTGAGCACAACAAACTTCAACAACACCAATCCTGAGTTTCTCTCTCTAGACAATTCTAGAGAGAGAAACTAGATCTGAGAAAAAAGAACCCAAAAACCATACATCTAGAAACCACTAGGGGCTGCAGCGGCTACCCAACCCCCCCTCTCCTTCGCACTACCGCGGCAACCCCTCCTCCCTTACTTCGCGGCGACGAAGACGAAGACGAAACCAGCGCTCCTTCCTTCGCGTCTTTGCCTCGCATCCCCAAAGCATGGAGCTCGTCCCCCGGTGCACAACCTCTCCTCCCTTACGTCGCGGCGACGAAGACGAAGACGTAACTGCGAGGGTCCTTCCTTCGCGTCGTCGCCTCGCCTCACCAGATTGCCGAGCTCGTCCCCCGGTGCGCCGCCTCATTTCGACGACAGAGTTTGTCGACGCGCCGATTGTGGATGGGGGTTGTGCCTCCTTAGGTCGCGGAGCGACTTCCTCCTTAGGTCACGGAGTTGGGAGTTTGGGGGTGGTTTGATTGGGGGTGGGGTTTGGGTTAGATTGGGGTTGGTTGGCCTTGCTAGATGTTTGCCCAGTTGTTTTTCGTGCTTGCCACCATGTCCACACTCTCGGGGCCAATCACGGCGATCTGCAACTATGATTTGATTTTTGCGAGGGTTAGTAGTGCATGTGAAGAAGCCGGGTGTACTTCTCTATCTGAGAGTCGCTATGATGAGCAGGTTATGATGTTTTGCACGATTGTGGAGCTTGGGCCCGAAGATGAGGTCCCTCCGCGGTGTGCGTTCACTTGTCTCTACTTTCGGGGTGCTTGTCTCAACTGTCGCGGAGCGACTATGTCGCGCTAGAGCATCCTCCCGCGCCTGTTATTGCGAGCGCCATGGATTTGGGGTTCAAGTGTGATCGGGGCATTGGCGAGGTGCACCCCCGCTCCCGAAGTACGATGTCTTGCACGATTGTGGAGCTTGGGCCCAAAAATGGGGTCCCTCCATGATGTGTGCGTTTGAGTGTCCTACGATGTCGCCGGTGCAGTCTTCACTGCACTTACTATCAGGTTATTGAGCTTCCTCCAGCTTAGGCCACTAGCTCGTGACAGCGTCGCCTCTTTCCTAGGATTGGTAGTATGAGTCGAGATAAGTCTGTATAGTGAGAAATCGCCGGAGAGAGCTAGAGCGTGAGAGAGGTGAAGGTATCCTCTTCACGGTTCTCTCCTGGAGCGTGGTGTTTGGTGGGGTGGGCGAGATAGTTGTTTAGTAAGAAATTGCCTGAGAAAGCGCTATCGTGTGAGAGGTGAAGGTATCCTCTTCACGTCTATCTCTTTGGTAGCGGCTGTGGGAGCAATTGACGCAATTGTAGGATGAGTGGTGGAGATGGTGGGAGGGTGCGATCGCTGTGGATGTGCCATGGGGTCAGAATTCGATCTGCGGGGCTTGGGCCCAAAGATGGGGCCCCCCCGGCGAGGTGAAGGCAGGGATCGGCGGGTGATAAAATCCTGCAAGATTTGTTTTTGGTGGGTGTGCATGTGTCGTGGAGGCACTGTACAAAGCTACACTGACGTACTTACAATTTTACTGGACCGAGCTGGTTTGTCGGCCCACCCTCCAGGGTTGTTGGAGGGATTTATTGTTTGTACGCATCAGGTTGCTTTATGTATATTTTATTTTCTGTCTGTAGTTTGTACTTTGGCCCAGTACTCTGGGTTTGTTTCGTTAAGCTCTTATTAATGAAACAGGGTGGCCAAATTCAACCTTTTCCCTCAAAAAAAAAAAAAAACTAGTTTTGGGTATTTAGGAGAGTTGGTAGAGCAATACTGGAAACAACGATCAAGGGTTCAGTGGCTAAAAGAAGAGGGCGCAAATACAAAATTCTTCCATAAGATGGTAAATGGAAGGAGACAAAACAACATTTCAGGATGGTTTGTGGGAGGAACATGGACTGAGAATGAGGGACTAATCTGACAACATATAGATGAAAGGTTTAAGGAGTTATTGGGATGCCGTAAAACTAATAGATGTAAGCTGATACCAGAAATGTGGAGTGCATCAAGGATAGATGGAAGCGAAGGAATCGAGAGTCTGTTTACAGAGGAAGAGGTGCTTCTCGCCTGTTAAGATTACTGGATAAGAATAATTCTTTATTGATTAATTTATTGAATAAACTGAATACAATATGGCTCATACATATAGGAGAGAATAGAAGACTAAACTGATACATAACCAATATGAGACTAAATTAATATATCATCTAACACCCCCTCTCAAACTCAAGTTGGTTCAAGCATCAAGAGTTTGGAATACTGACGATGTTGATGTGGAAGGAACGACAAACTGTGGTGCAGTGATGGCACCACAGTGCTCATCCCTAAGCCAGCGAATTGAGATGTGTCTTCAGCGCTGCTCCTAACAGATGCACCGACAGACGCCCCCCGCTCGATGAAATTGCCACGCCGCTCTGGGCATCACCCGGACTTGGTTGCCCTATGGGCAAACGTGTCGCAAGCTCGTAAAATGAAATGCCTCGCTCGCCTTCCTCGCGAGTGCGGGAGGTGCTCCTGACATTAATTGGCCCCGAGTTCGGCTTTTGGCGAGCCACTTCAACCTCCAGCTCAACGATCCTCTGTTTCAGAGACTCGTCTCCTACGTCTACCTCGAAGCGAGGAGGCACGGCGGAACTCGGAATGCTAGGGAGACTGGCGATAATCCGGCGGAGGTGAGTGACTTCGATGCCCCTGTCTACTGTGGCTCTTTTCAACGCATCGACCTCCACCGTCAACTCGTCACGTTCGGTCATCAGCCTGCCCACTGCCTTGGTCAGCTCCTCTTCCTCCGCCAGAAGTTCAGCCTCCACAATCTGCAAGTGGTGCACTTCGGTGAGCATATCGTCCCTCTCCGCTGTCATCTTTGACAGAAATAGTTGGAGACACTTCATCCTTAGCCCATTTGTGAAGGCTGTCGACGAGCCATCCTCCTCGCCTACGTGAGGAATCTTGGCGAGCCGACCCTCTAGTCGCCGAATCTCGATGTCCCGTCGGCTCAAGATCACCTGCAAATGGTTCTGCTCACTCTCAGCCCTGCGCAACCCCAACTCGACCTCATAACGGCACCTGGCCAAACTTAGCCTCGTCGACCCCAAGCTATCCTCGGAACCAAACTCCTCCCCGGAGCGAGTAGGTTCGGCTGAGTGGGTAGCCTCGGCAAGCTGAAAAGATCAAAGCAAACAATGGGGCTCAATAAATAGTCACAAGTTTACTCCTCATCCGGCCCCTGAATAAAAGCTACATGCACTAAGGCAAAAGTTCTTTGTCTAAACACTTAGTCGAATTTCAAGCAAAAAAAAAAGGGGAGGGGGTTATTCAAAGGAGACATAGGGTCGAGCTCAAAAGTTTCTTTCATTCATCACAAAAAATGCGGTGGCCAGTCCGCAATTAGGCAATACAGGACAAGACAAAACTCAAAAGACAAAAAAAAAGAGAAAGCAAAAAGAGGAGAAATCAAGGGTCGACCTCTTTCTCGGGACGTCGAGAGTGGACGGGGATAGACCCCCCCCGATGGGGGCTGAATCGCCAGTGGGGTCACTTCGGTAATTTGCACCCCGCCGACGACCTCAACCTCGCGGTCGTCCTCACCGTCCCTTCTTCTTCTTCTCCCTCCGACTCAGGGTCGAAGCCCTCGACATGGCCCGGAAACAGCCTCCACCCCGAGCAGTCCACCTCGGGATATCGCTTCGACACCTGGGAGATGGCTTGGGCATAGGCCTTGGCCATGTTTTAGGCAAGGAAGCCCTGCACCTTCGCCATGGTGGCCTCTACGGCCCCCTTTACCGCGACATCCTTGGTCTCCGCCGCCTCGGCCACCTGCTTGGCCGACTCCTCCTTCTGCCGCAGAAGGTCGGCTTCGAGCTTCGCGACCAGGCCTTCGAGGTACTCGAGCCTCGTCGACCTCCCCTCGAGCTCGACCCTCAGCTTGTCGAGCTCTGTGCCCATTCGAGCCTTCTCGGTCCGAGCCCGGTCGGTCTCCTGCTTCAGCTCCTTCTCCAACTCCGTCATCTTTTCTGTAAGATGACCAAAGTGGATGACGATCTACAACAAAACAACACAAAGTGGAAAGAGTTAAAAAAAATCAAAAGTGAAAGTAACCAACAAGAGTTGAAATTCGACACTTACCGAAACCGCCGAGTGCCCGATCTCGATGGCGTCGTCGCCAGCCAAGTCGGCCTCCATGGCGGCTCGGCCCTTTGGCGTTGCCAGGTGTTTGACCACCTACATACTCGCCAAGGAGTCGCCAAGGAACCCATCATGCTTCCGAACCTGCCAGTCCGGAATATGGATCTTCTTGTGCTCTTCCGTGAGGAGCTCCTCGGCCGTCACCGTTAGCGGGGGCATATCCATCCCGAGGGCTGAGGAGATCGGAAAGTCGCCAGCCTCGGTTGGTGCCGAGGCTACTCTTGGAGTCAAGGTAACCACCGCCGGAGCCTCGTCCCCCTCGACTACGCTCGCTCCCCTCAAAGCCTTCGCGGGCGGCAGCTTGGTGGAGACCCTTTTGCGCTTCTTCGGCGCCTTACTTCCGAGGGCGGCCCTTTGCGCCATCACCGCGTCGAAATCCATTGCCTCTGCATCAAATAAGAAGCCAGTTAAAAACACAAGTTGGAATAAGCAAAGTAAGAAAAAAAATGAATGAGAACGTAGAAAGAGCCGCGTATTGGGATCTACACTGCTGAGCCCTCCCCTGAAGAGAATGTTTTCGGTCAGCTCTCTCCAATCGTACTTTGGCCTATCTAGAAGAGTCTGCACTGCCTCCTCTTCTTGAGGGTGAAGCACCGGTGACACCCTTACTCTCCTCGACACCTCCTCCACGAAACTGGTAGGTATGGGCCATGCCTCTGCGCTCCGCACTATGAGGTACTTATCTCGCCAGTGCTTGATGGAGTCGGGGCAGATGACGAGCCGACCTCCGTGCCTCAGAGCTAGGTAGTACCGAAACTCCGACCGGATCTGCTGATGAAGCCGGTAGATAGTCCGGAGTACCCTCAGCTCCAGCTCAATCCCAGCCATTTGGCAGTGGAGTACGAGCCCATTGATAACTCTCCACGCGTTCGGCATCAGTTGAATGAGGCTAACCCCAAACCACCTAAACACTTGGGTCGCGAACGGGTGGAGAGGCAGCCGAGCACCGGCGATGAAGGCATCGACCGGCCAGAAACACATGTTTACTGGCATCGGCAAATTTGCCATAACCCCAGGACCCGGCAGTATTAGGTCGTACTCCTTCGGAATTTGGAAGCAACTCCGGATCACTGCCAAATCCTCCAGGCTGAGGATAGAGACCGTCTCATCGGCCTCGGAGGTCTCCCTTGCCTCATTCTCCTCGAAGGTTCTCCCCCTCCCATGGATAATGCGCTCGGCATGCTCCTCAGGAAGCTCTCGAACCCGCTGAAGCCCGGTCAGTGGTCATGGATACTTGCCGAATGGCCTCATGCGCTTCGGATCCTCCATTATACTGTCTCGGCCGGATACCTTCCTGCCTTTATCTTGGCAACTCGGAGAAGGGACTTCGGCGGCAGAAGGGGAGGGCTCGGAGATAGGAGAAAGAGACATATTTATACTTAAAAAAACAACTAAGTATAAATTACCTTTGAGTTGATGGGAACGGTCAGAATTTTCACCGGAAAAGCAATTGACGATCACCGTGAGCTCTCACTAGTAGAAATTACTGCCCGAGTAAAAATTCGAAGAAGTGAGAAATGAGAGGGGGCAGGTGCGGTCTTATAGAGCTTGGCACACGAAACGAGGTTAATGGGCCCACAGAGCCAGCCCATTTACACAAGGCGACAAAATAATCTGAACCGTCACATTATTTACCGCACCTAGTTGTACTATCGCATTAATGGCTGACACATCTGTCAGAGTCGTCAGAAGATCAGCAGCCATCGCATTAATGACTGTCACATCTGTCAAAAGTTCAGCAGCCGCCAACTCAACCTGACATTTCCTATGTTGCCAAAAAACGCAATCCAAGTCTTCGGCACATGCTGCCGAACATTCTTGCCACCGACCATGTTACATGGAAAAATTGGACCTCGACACATGCTGCCGAGCGTTCTTGCCACCGACCATGTTACATGGAAAAAATTGTCACATGAAAAAAATTGTACCTTGGCACATGCTGCCGAGCATTCTTGCCACCGACCATGTTACATGAAAAAAATTGTCACATGGAAAAAATTGGACCTCGGCATATTCTGCCGAGCGCTCTTGCCACCGACCATGTTACATGAAAAAAATTGTCACAGGAAAAAAATTGGACCTCGGCACATGCTACCGAGCGCTCTTGCCACCGACCATGTTACATGGAAAAAGTGGATCTCGGCACGTGTTGTCGAGCACTCTTGCCACCGACCATGATACATGGAAAAGTGGACCTCGGCACATGCTGCCGAGCGCTCTTGCCACCGACCATGTTACATAGAAAAAGTGGACCTCGGCACGTGTCGCCGAGCGCTCTCGCCACCGACCATGTTACATGGAAAAGTGGACCTCGGCACATGCTGCCGAGCGCTCTCGGCACCGACCCTTTTACAGGGAGGAAACCACTCCGAACTTCGCCAAAGATCCGCCGAACGCGCCTATAGCCTGGCCGAAGTGTCTGTGCGCTTCGGCAGAAGGTGTCGAACCCCCGGGGACCTCGGCCTCCTTCGTAGCGAGTGTTCGGAGGGTGTCGGCGACGAAGCCGAAGCATCCAGGCCATGAAACGATGTAAATAACATCAAATCATCTACCTAAATACTACGAAAATTTGATTTAAAATTCAGGAAAATTAATTAAAAATTCTAAAAAATAATTATAAATCCGGAAAAATATTCTTGAAACCCTAGGTAGATAATTATTGCTTAGAAAGGTTAATTAAGACCCCCGAATGACAAATCACCACTTCGCAAAGTGAGGAAAAATCACCAGAAGTCGAAGAGAGCTTAAGAGTAACCTCGAGCGTGCAAATAGCTTTGAAAATCACCATAATACCTTATACAAAGATTCAACATCCCTTGTTTGGACTCCGATACCACCCTGCAAGCCATTAAAACAGTAAAACTACTCCTCAAAGGCTGATCAAACTCAGTCTTCGGGAGTAGGGGGCTCGTGATATGGCTAAAAATGGGGTTAAATCGGAACCATCCAAATTGGGTGCGAATCTTAAAGTCTTGGGGGGATAATATGGTAATTTCACCCACAAACGGGTCTGAAGTGGTTATTGGATCTTCTCCTCAAAGACCCAATAACCCACGAATATGTCCACCTCAACTGGGTGCGGGTTTCAACCCGCAGCAAACCCAGTCCAGCGAGATAGAATTAGGATTTCTGATTATTCCTAATCAACGGCCCTGATTCGTATCTATCCTTTTACTGGAAATTAGAGATTACATTCCTAATATGATCCTAAGGATTACATTCCTAATCTGATCCCAAAGGTGGCTATAAATACCCCCCATCCACCACCATTAGGAGGTAATCAATCTTTTGCCAATTTACGCTCTCTCATAATCTTTCTCTGATTACTGACTTGAGCGCCGGAGGGTGCGTTGCCGGGATCAACCCCGGTGTCTCGCACTTTTTGCAGGTGAACGGCGGGAGTCAACGGCCAAACTCCGGCGGAAAAGGTTAAGGTTTGATTATTCAGTTTTCCTAAGAATCTACAAATACTATCTGTTTGCCCCCACACCAGATTTAGCGGCAACAAGTGTCTATTGCGGTTATGTTAGTGCACAAACACTTTCAGTTTTCCCTCTTGTTTACTGTTTTACGGTACACTTCTTTTGGAATAATATTCTGTTTTCTGGGCTGGAGCCTAAGGCTCTATCCTGTTATTCAAAAAAAAAATTGAAGTATTTTCTCTCTCTTGGCTCTTAATGAAGGCCAATAATAACAATTGTTACAGCTGATTTCGGTGTGGGGGTAAACAGATAAAATTTGTGGATCCGAGGAAAACCTGAACAGCTTACTCAGCCTTCTTGCTTCCGCCGCTACCTGCAAGGAAGTGCGAAACACCGGGGTTGATTCCGGCGACGCACCCTCCGACGCTCTTGTCAGTAATCAGCTAAAGATTAAGAAAGAGCTTGAAATGATGAAGGAGTGGTTAACCTGGTCTCGGTGGTAGAGGGGTTGTATTTATAGTCGCCTTTGGAATGACTTGGGGCCTGATTTCTTGCCTAACAAATAGGAGAAAAATCCTCCTATTCTGTTTTAGGAAGTTAGGCCTTGATTCCCTGGTGAGAGTTAATCAGGCTTATTGATTTGATCAAATCAGTGGCCTGATTCTCCTCTTGGTGGATTGGGCCTGTATCGGGTCTGGACCCGTACCCAATTGAAGTGGATCTATTCGCGGGTGGTTGGTTCTGTAAGAAGCAGGCCCAATACCCGTTTTGGATCCATCTGTATGTGAGATTACCTTTTTACCCTCGTGCTTCAGGATTCGTGCTCGATCTGGACGGTCCCGAATTAACCCCAATTTTAGCCATATCACGAGCCCCCCACTCCTAAAGACTGAGTGTGTTCAGACTTTGAGGAGTAGTTTAGCTGTTTTAGTGGCTGGTGGAGTTGTATAGGAGCCCAGATGTGGGATTTTGAATCTAGAAAGGGGGTAGTGAGGCAACTTTTGATGCCGCTGGCTGTTCCCAGGTCTCATCGGGTATTCAAGAGTTTTTATCTATTTTTTCGGACTACTTGTTTAATTTTGCGACATGTTTGCTAACTATTCGGGAGCCTTAATTGTACGTTCTGGGCGATGATTGTTCGTTTAGGGGTTCGAAAATGTGCCCCCAAAATTTCAATTATTCTCCAGAATTTTTGGCTAATTTTCCCGAATTTTTAGCAATTTTCTCGCAATTTTTAAACAAATAAAACAATTTAAATAGATAAAAAATGATTTAAATACCGATTTATGGCGTGGCTCGATCTGAGCCGCTGATCGTAGGTGGGCGCGAATTTCGGAAAGATCTGACGGATGCTGTTGCTCGGCAGCGCTTTTCTCCGTTTACCAGTTCGGGAGGGCCTCTGCTCGGCAGCCGACCGAAGGCCTGGGGGGTTCGGCAGGCGACCGAGGGCTTGAGTGACGTGGCGTTATCTGAGCCGTTGGATGTTGGCACGCATCTCGAGACGGGAACGGTTCCCAAGAAAACGCTATCTTGTCTTTTAGCGCACGTGGCGCAATCTGAGCCGTTCGTCATTGGGAGCGCGAATTTCTGAGAGATCCAACGGCTGAGATAGCTCGGTGCCTTTTTTTCTCCATTTACCAGTTCGGGAGGGCCTCTGCTCGGCAGCCGACCGAAGGCCTGGGGGGTTCGGCAGGCGACCGAGGGCTTGAGTGACGTGGCGTTATCTGAGCTGTTGGATGTTGGCACGCATCTCGAGACGGGAACGGTTCCCAAGAAAATGCTATCTTGTCTTTTAGCGCATGTGGCGCAATCTGAGCCGTTCGTCATTGGGAGCGCGAGTTTCTGAGAGATCCAACGGCTGAGATAGCTCGGTGCCTTTTTTCTCCATTTACCAGCTCGGAAGGGCCTCTGCTCGGCAGCCGACCGAAGGCCTGGTTCGGCTGCGTCGTGGCGCTATCTGTTCGGAGGCGATCTCGCTTCCGAGGGTATTAATGACCCTCGGGGTTTGTGCGGCGTTCCCCCTTCCCAGGGTCATTAAGAATAATTCCGTTAATTAATGCGTGGCGTTTCAACTTCCGAGAATCAGTAATTCCCTTAATTAAAACGCGGCGCTTCAATTTCCGAGGGTAGTAATGGCTGGTTCTTGGGGGCAGGCTATAAGTACTCCATTCCCCTTGTCACTTTTGCCACAACCAAATCGAGTTCCATACCTCGGAGGCGTCTGCCTTAGGTAGCTTTTTTCTTGTGGTCCGGAGGGGTGGTTGCTCTTCTGCCTGGTTTTCCCTTCGTTCCTGACGGCCCCAAAGTGGATGTTAGGAGCGAGGGGGGACGAGGTAGTAGTGGCGACGACCGTGGTCCGGATCCGAGGGATGAGTTACTTCGGAAGGACGGGCGGTCGCCTTGTTGTCTTGTTGTTTCCCCATTCCTCACTGCTCCGGAAAAGGGGGTGTTAGGAGCGGGGAGCAATAAGACAGTAAGGTCGGCGGCAACAGTCCTGTCCCGGGGTGTGGTCTTCTTCGGAAGGACGGGTGGTCGTTCTCTCACCAAGATCTTCGGCTTTCTTTGGTGGCTCCGAAGCGAGCGTCAGAGTGAGCGGAGGTCTTGGTGAGAGAGTGACGATCCATGTCCGGTGCCGATCCCTTGGGCCATTCATCATGAGTAGCAGCTCGGGCTTTTGGACCGTCCGAGCCTGCTGTTTGCAACTGTGAAGGCGCTGCGGTTAGAGCCCTCTGGCAAGCCGCGCCTTCCAGATGCAAACAGCTGGCTCAGAACGGTGCGTTCATCCCGATTCCTGAGTGTGGATGGGTCCCCTCTCATCTCTGTCTTCCTTCCGGGCTGATGGCTTTTGGCGGATATCAGCCCGGGGGAGTTAGAGATGGGGGAGTACCGATCTGTTCCCGCCCGGGGCCCGTAGTTGGCAGAATGCCAATTGGTGCACGGGACCTGGGGGGCGCTCGCCGAAGGCGGCGCCTTAAAACTAAATCAAAAATTTTTCCGGGATCTTTTTAGACATAGGTGGGGTGCCCGAGGGTTCGATAGTCCGAGCGACGTGGCGCTATCTGAACCGCTGGGTGCTGACACGCATCTCGAGATGGGCGCAATCTCCAAGAAAACACTATCTTGTCATTTAGTGCTCTCGGCGAGATCTGAACCGTCTGATGGAGATCAGGCGCGAAATTTGAGGGAAAAGGGAGTTTTCCCCATTTACCAGCTCGGGAAGGCACTTGCACGGATTCCGAGCGGACTCTATTGCAGACACGTTCGGTTCGTTCGCAACTCGGATTCAGGTCCCCTCGTGCCGAGCTCGTTAACTTGGTGATGGGCCTTCGAGATGCTTCGAGAGCAGCCCAAAAGTCGCTCTGGAAGTTCAAGAGACGTCTCATTTTTACTATAAGTCTTCACCCCCCCCCCCTTGACCAAGTCTTCACTTTTCACTTTTACTCTCTCTCTTCCGTTTTTACTTCGCTTCGAAGTTTTTAGCTCCCTGGTGGTGTCGCTAGCTGTCGCGGTAGCGTTCCTAGTTCCGGCGAAGTTTCCGACCGTAGCTGTCACTTCAAGGTCAGTCTCTTTCCCTTCTCTCTTTAGAAAAATATGGTTAAGATTTCGGCTGAGACCCCCGCCGCGGAGGAAGCCGTTGGCCGAGGGGACAAAGGGAAAGGTGTGGCGGAACCGAGCGAGCAGGACGTTGTTCGTCCGGATGCAGAGGGTGGAGTGGCCGAAGTGCCCCAGGAAGTCGTGGCGGAGTCTCGAAAGGGCAAAGCCGTAATAACTATAGTGGAGACGCCGAGGAGAGCGGGGGAGTTCGGTCGGCAACCCATCGCCGTGTCGAGCGTGGGAGGAGTCCGGGATTACACTGAGGATATCTTGGAGAAGGTTACCCAAGGCACAGCCAAACTGGTGGAGGAGAACGAACCTAGGGAGCTGTCTGAGGTAGATCACAGGATTTCGACTCTTACCGAAGCGGACCTTCATCTGGTCCGAGAGGGCTTCCAGATCCCTCTCGAGTACGCGTTGCTCCTTCCTGGGCCGGGGTTCCGAGCCAACACTAGGTCCTCTCCGGACGTATGCGTCTTTCCGGTCGACTCCCTCATTGCCGGACTTCGCTTTCCCCTCCACCCGTTCGTGGTTGATGTCTTGGTTTGGTATGGTTTGAGTCCCGCTCAACTGATGCCGAACACATGGAGGCAGGTTGTGGCGTTCCTCCTTCGATGCCAAGAGATCGGCGCCAAGCCGACCATGTACCTCTTTCGAAGTCTCTTCCGACCTGTCCGGCCGAGAAAAGACGAACAGAGGTTTTATCTTTCGCCCCGAACGGGCGTGAAACTGATCGAGAACCCGGACTCGATCAAACACTGGAAGGACAAATACTTCCTCGTTCGGAATTTGACGCCATGGGTGATTCCGACAGTTTGGGCAGACGGACTACCCAAGCGCACAAAGAAGGATGTTCCGCTGAACGCTGCGGAGACCGAGGTTCAGAAGAAGATCCTTGCTCTGCCGACGCTTAAATGGAAGGATATCACCGAAGAGCATCTGTTCCGTGGGGGTCTCAGTCCGATCGACCCTCGTACGCTTCTGGTATTTATACTTCTCCCCGTAAAGTTTATAAAAATTTGCTAAGTTTTTTTATTCGTCCTTTACAGAGAACATGAAGCTCGACTACAAGGCTCTGGTGGCGAAGGGCAGGGCTGATCAGGAGAAAAAGAAGAGGCCGTCGACAGCTCCTCAGGACAGCCGAGCCTCGAAGAAGGCCTCGGTCGTAAAGGTAGCCGATCAACCGAAGGTTGCGGTCCTGAAGGAGGGAGAGATTGAGGTCCTTGTCTCTCCGGCAACGGTCATGGTCCCCGAGCAGGGGGGGGTCGTGGACCTCGATCCCCCGGCGGCGGATGCTCCTGCTCCTACCCCGGGGGCGGACGCTCCTGGTCCATCGGGTGGCGAGTTCGGAGTGGCTGATGCGCTGTTCCTCCAGGTTCCGCCCCTCACCTCCGACGCGGAGAAGATCTTGACCGAGCGTCATAAACAGATCTTCGTCCCTGATTGGCAGGTGATGAACGCCGACGGTTTTTTGGGCGATGGGAACATCTGCATGGAGGCAGTGAGGCACCTGCCGACCCCGAAGGACCGGGCGACCCTGAGGGCCGGGATGGCAGGGGACAACGTGATGCAGATGGCCCGGAGCACTATGTCGGTAAGTGTGTCGAGCCCTTCTTCATTCATATTTTTTTTCTTGGAATTTTTTCCAAGTTCTTGAATTCGGATTTTAACGTGATGTTCTCTTCTAGACCCTCTGCCACTTCAATTGGCTGGTCGAGGAGATGGCGAGGAAGGATCAGGAGAAGGAGAAGGAGAGGACGGAGCGCGTTCGGGTGGCGAAGCGGCTTGAGTCCGAGCTGCTTCTTTCGACGAAGATGACCGCCGAGGTGGAGGACCTGGAGAAGAAGCTAGCCGACGCCATCCAATCGTAGAAGGATACGGCGGCCAAGCTTGAGAAGGAGGTGGCCGAGCTGAAGGAGGAGCTAGCCAGCGCTCGGTCGGGAGCAGAGAAGGAGGTTACCGAGCTGAAGGAGGAGCTGGCCAAGGCTCAGTCGGAAGGGGAGACCGCTCGGAAGAGAGCCGAGAGGATCAAGGCCAATCACCTGAGGAAGGTGAAGAAGGTGAGGAAGGCCGTGCAGGAGGAGGCCGCGCAGCACATGATCCAGAATATGCCGGACGCCTACGGCCGTGCCCTGTCCCACGTAGCCGCGAAGAACCCGGGCTTCGATTCGTCCTCCTATGACTTTTACGAGCCCGTGGAGGGGGAGGAAGGGATCACCGAGGGTCTACTCGGTCCCGATGGAGAGACGGAACCCGCCGAAGGCGATGGGGAGACCGAAGCTGAGGGCGAGGAGGAGGAACTCTCCGAGGAGGAGAGCTGGAGCGAAGGCGGGGGCGAGGGTGACGGCGAGGGCAAGGCCGAGGGGTCGAAAGATCCGAGCGGCAAAAAGGTCGACCCCTGACTCGGTTGTCTTCCTACTTTCAATCTTTTTGGTTTTGTTTTCTTCTTGTAAGCCTTATTGCGGACTGGCCACCGCTTTTGTTTTTGAATGAAAAAGTATTTTGTTTGGCCAAAAATTTGTCCAAGTGTTGAGCCTCGGATTTAGTGTGTGTTTTGGACGTTTTTAGGCGTAATTTTCCCCAACTGTTGGGCCTCGGATTTATCTCCGCTTTTCAGGTAGTGTTTGGTCCGGTTACGGAGTTGGTCTTCCTTCGGAGGGAACTGGCCAATTTGAAGCGTGAACTTTCGGACAGCCGGCAGAAGCGGTTCCTCCTGCTCGGCCAGGCGGAGGAGGTCAGGGCAGTTCTGAGGAGGAACTGTCGCGAGCTGCATCAACTGCGGAAGCGCTCCCAGGGTCCTGGTCCCGAAGGGGAAATTGAGCGGCTCCGTGGGGAGCTTACCGCCGCCGAGCAGAGGAACGACGATCTTTTGGCCGAGGTACAATACTTGGAGCTACTGGAGAAAGAGCGTTCGGCGGAGAGGGAGAAGATGGCCTCCGAGCTGGAGGGGGCTTTGGCCGAGCGCAAGAAACTATCTTCCGAAGTCGACTTGCTCAGGAGGATCACAATAGATAGAGGGATTGAGGTCACCCACTATCGGCGGCTTGCGACTGATAGTTCCAATGCCTCGGGCTCGTTGAAGGCCCCCCGATCGAAGAAATTGGCGAAGGACGTTGTTTTGAGGGATCGGATTATCGAGCTGGAGGAGGAGATCGCGTCGCTCAAGCCTGCGCCGGAGAGAGCTAATGTTCGCAGCACGTCGTGCACTCGCGAGGAAAGCGAGAGGGGGATCACATTTTATGAACTAGCGACGCGCCCGCTAACGACCAGGCGGAGTCCGGCTGACGCTCAGAGCAGCGCGGCTGTCTCGTCGAGCGGGGCATCGGTCGGCGTGGCTGTTAGGACTAGCAGTGAAGGGGGGTCGCGCTTCGTTGGTTTAGGGTCGAGTTCAGAGGGTCGGCCTCGTCGTCCTCGCGTTTCCCTAAACCGAAGCATTCCCCTTCCGAAGAGGACTTGATTACAGCATTTTTCATTTTTATTGGCCTTTGTAATAACCTAGTTGTGGGGTCGGTCGACCGTCTGTAACACAATTATGTCTGAATGCATAAAAAATTCTGTAAAACTTTCAAGTGTTTGTCTTCGGCATTGTATTGAAACTGCGTTTATTCGTTTTTCCTTCTTTTCAGCTTGTCGCGGCGATCGATGGATCGGACTCTGGGCATCCGAACGATGACTCCGAATCCGAGGCAACCTCTGGGACGGTGGTTCTAAGCCCCAGGAGTGCCGATCTGAAGCTACGCCGAGCCGAGGGGGAGTGGGGCCAACTTTCGTTGGTCCTCAGTCTCCGGGAGGCCGAAATACAACGCTTGGAGAACAAGGTCATCGAGCTGAGCCCCGTTGGGAAGGACGAGAACTCGCCGACCGCGTTCGGCAATGCTCTTCGGGTCAGAAGTATTCGGCACATTCAGTCGAAACTTATTACCGAACGGGACGACTTGCTTTCGGAAATGGGACTCCTGCGGGCGGAAATGGCGAAGCTTCGAGGAGAGGCGGAGGAACCGTCTGCCGAGGAAGGCGAACAGAATGGAGTGGATGCTTTTTTATGAAAGACAAGTGTAGTTGGTCGGGCGTTGTATGTTTTGTATGCCGACACTTTTGTAATGGGCTATTTTGTACTATATGCCGACAATTAATAACATTCCCTTTCGTTGTTTTGTACGTCTGTCTTTGTTTATAACTGTATTGGCCGTGCTGAACTATTTGAACTTAGCGTATCTGTTCAGCCGAACGGATCCCCAGGGGTGCGGCGATTTGTCGCTTAGTGGGTCTGACACGGCAATGTTCTCGAGAGCGCTATTGTTGACGTGGCGAGATCTGGGCCGTTGAATGTAGGCGCGAATCTCGAGGCGGCTCGTTTTCCAAGAAAACACTATCTTGTCGTTTTGCGTGAGTGGCACGATCCGAGCCGTCTGATTGAGATCACGCACGAAAATTGAGGGGGAAGTGTGTTTTCCCCGTTTACCAGCTCGGGAAGGCACTTGCTCGGACGCCGACCGAATGTGTTTGCCTTCGGATCTCGTCTGACGGTCAAGAGTGGTCGGAAAACGTGTTCTCGTCCTTAGGCATAGTTCAACGGCTGCGGGAGCAATTCCGAATGGTGATCTACCCCTGGTTCGTCCGGAGAGGAACCGAGGAGGTAAAGTCGAGCCGAGTGTTGGACTCCGAACCATCGGTAAAGTTCAACGGCTGTGGGAGCAATTCCGAACGGCGATCTACCCCTGGTTCGTCCGGAGATGAACCGAGGAGGTAAAGTCGAGCCGAGTGTTGGACTCCGAACCATCGGTAAAGTTCAACGGCTGTGGGAGCAATTCCGAACGGCGATCTACCCCTGGTTCGTCCGGGGACGAACCGAGGAGGTAAAGTCGAGCCGAGTGTTGGACTCCGAACCATCGGTAAAGTAAGGGGGGAGAAAAACAGGCAAATTCAAAAGCAAAATTCAACTTTCTTTATTTGATATTTGACGGCGAACCGTTTTACATAGTAGAATTCATAGAATAGGTTACATGTTAGAGGAGAGGAATGGCGCGACACCTCGGATTACTTAGAGAGGCGCCGGGGCGCTCTCTTGGTATTTCAGGAGGTGGTCGGCGTTCCAGGTCCTCGGGAGCTCTCTACCATCCATGTCTTCAAGTCGATATGCCCCAGGCCGAACAACTTTTGTGACCCGGTACGGCCCTTCCCAATTCGGAGCTAGCTTGCTCTTCTGACTGGGGAGGGATATGGCTAGCTTCCTCAACACCAGGTCTCCTTGCTCAAGGTCGGCGGGTCGGACTTTCTTGTTGTAGGCTAGCTCGACCTTCCTTCTGTAATTTTGTTGCCGAATCGACGCCCTTTCCCTCAGTTCATCTATTAGATCCAAGTTTCCTCTGAGGTCCCTGGCGTTCTGCGCTTCGTCATAGGCTATGAGTCGGGGGGAAGGTATTCCGACCTCGAGGGGTATCACGGCCTCGGCCCCATAAGTAAGGCTGAAAGGGGATTCTCCGGTGGGCGTCCGCTTGCTTGTGCGGTAGTTCCACAACACACTAGGGAGTTGGTCGACCCACTGTCCTTTGGAGCACTTGTCTAACCTCTTCTTGATCCCTGCCAGGATCTGCTTATTAGCGTTCTCGGCCTGTCCGTTCGACTGAGGGTGTGAGACGGACGAGAAACGCTGTTGAATGACGAGGTCGTCGCACAGGGTTCGGAATGCTGAGCCAGTGAACTGGGTCCCATTGTCCGTCACGAGGACGCGCGGGACGCCGAATCTGCATATAATGCTCTTCCAGAAAAACTGCACCACTTTGCTTTCGGTTATCGTGGCAAGGGGTTCGGCCTCGACCCACTTTGAGAAGTAGTCGATGGCTACGACTAAAAACTTGAGCTGACCCGGAGCTGGAGGGAAAGGCCCTATCAAGTCCATTCCCCACATTGCGAAGGGGATAGGGCTCGATAGGGAGGTGAGGTTGGCTTGAGGGAGGCGTCGGATGCTGGAGTGTCTCTGGCAGGAGCCACACTGCCGAACGTGTCGCTCGGCGTCTTGGAGAAGCGTCGGCCAGAAGTACCCATAATTCAGAGCTTTTCGGGCCAGGGATCTGAATCCCGAGTGCGCCCCGCCGATCCCTTCATGAAGCTCCTGTAGGGCATATTCGGCTTGATCCGGAGAGAGGCATCGCAGATACGGTCGGCCGTCTATTTGGGAGAAGGAGCGCTTGTATAGGATGCCCTCGATCAAGACATAGCGCTCGGCTCGAGTTCTGACTCGGCATGCTTCTTTGGGATCTGGGGGCAGGACTCCATCCCTTAAGAAATCCACCAGTGGTTTCATCCAATTGTCCTGCAGCGTGACCGGCAATGTCTCCATCGAGCTAGGCGCCTCGTCTTCGATGCTCGGCTTGGAGAGGACTTCGATCAACACGGTCTGTTCAAGACCTTGCAGAGAAGACGAAGCCAATTTGGAGAGTGCATCGGCCTGTGAGTTCTCCTCCCGAGGGACACGCTGGATGATGGCTTCTTCGAACCGACCCATGAGATCCTGGACCTTGGCGAGGTACTTAGCCATTCGCTCGTCCCGGGCCTCATACTCGCCCAAGACCTGATTAACAACTAGCTGAGAGTCACTGTGAACCCGAAGGCGCTGCGCCCCAGCACTTCGTGCGAGTCCGAGGCCCGCTATGAGAGCCTCGTATTCCGCCTCGTTGTTCGAAGCCTTGAAGTTCATGCGGATCGCATACTGCAGGATGAAGTTGTCAGGGCCGTTCAAGATAATGCCGGCGCCGCTTCCTTCACTGCAAGAGGACCCATCCACGAAGACTGTCCAAATGGGAGGCCCATTTGGGACGTGGCTGACCTCGGGGATGGTGGTCTCTACAATGAAGTCGGCGAGAGCCTGGGCCTTAATTGCCGTCCGAGGCTGATAAGAGATGTCGTGCTGACTCAGCTCTACGGACCATTTCATCAGCCGACCCGAGGTCTCTGGCTTGTGGAGAATTTGCTTTAGCGGTTGATCGGTGAGGACGATGACTGAATGAGATTGGAAGTAGGGCCTGAGCTTCCTTGCTGCCATGACCAAGGCGTAGGCTATCTTCTCTATCCTCGGATAACGGAGCTCGGCATCCCGAAGCACCTTGCTCACGTAGTAAATAGGCCTCTGGGTCCGGTCCTCTTCTCTGACCAAGACAGCGCTCAAGGACTGCTCGGAGGCTGCTAGGTAGAGGAAGAGAGGCTCGCCTGGGACCGGCTTACTGAGCAGAGGGGGGTTCACCAGATAGGCTTTCAGCTGGTCGAACGATGCTTGCTGTGCTTCGCCCCATTCGAATCCTTTAGCCCCCCGGAGTGCTTTGAAGAAGGGGAGGCATTTTTCTCCCGACTTGGAGAGGAAACGACCGATGGCTGCGAGCCGACCGGTGAGCTTCTGCACATCCTTGACGTTCCGAGGCGGGGCCATGTCTAATATGGCCTTAATCTTCTCAGGGTTAGCTTCGATTCCTCGCTGACTCACCATAAAGCCGAGGAATTTTCCCGAGGAAACCCCGAATGCACACTTGTTCGGGTTCAGGCGCATGTTGTACTTTCTCAACACGCCGAAGGCCTCCTGGAGGTCGGCTACGTGGTCGGTGCCGTGGATGCTCTTGACGAGCATGTCATCGACGTACACCTCCATGTTTCGGCCGATTTGGTGCTGGAAGACCTTGTTGACGAGGCGCTGGTAGGTGGCGCCTGCATTCTTCAAGCCGAACGGCATCACCCGGTAGCAGTAGAGGCCTTGGTCGGTGACGAAGGAGGTTTTCGGGATGTCTGGAGGGAACATCCGGATTTGATTGTACCCCGAGAAGGCGTCCATGAAGCTGAGGAGCTCATGGCCCGAGGTGGCGTCGATGAGCGTGTCGATGTTCGGGAGAGGGAAGGGATCCTTCGGACATGCCTTGTTCAGGTCGGTGAAGTCGATGCATATCCTCCATGAGCCATTGGACTTCTTGACCATTACGACATTTGACAGCCACTCGGGATAATTTACCTCCTGGATGAACTTGGCCTTCAGCAGCTTATGCACTTCCTCCTTGATTGCCTCCTGCCGCTCGGGAGCGAACTTTCTCCTTTTCTGCTGAACCGGCTTGTACCCCGGTTCGACGCTTAGGCGGTGGACGAGCAAGTCCTCGGAGATGCCGGGCATGTCGGCGGCCGACCAAGCAAACAGGTCGCGGTTGTCCCGGATACACCTCACCAAGTCGGAGAACAGCACGGTCGGCAAGGATTTGCTGACGAGGAATTTTCGGCTCGGATCCTCATCTGAGAAGAGGACTTCTTCCAACTCGTCCGCCGGCTCGGACGTTGGCCGGGCTTTCGGCTCGGGGATTTCAAGTGCCTCGAGCGAGAGCACTGGCCCTCCGGTGGAAGTCATGTAGCACTTCCGAGCTGTTTCCTGGCTTCCCCTTACTTCCCCTACTCCCGACCGAGTGGGGAACTTCATCTTCAAATGGTATGCTGAGGGGACGGCCTCAAGGGCGGCTAGGCCAGGGCGGCCGAGGATGACGTTGTATGCTGCCGGGACGTCGACGACCATGAAGTCCATTGGTTCGGTCCGGGTAGTAGGGGTGCTCCCCGCAGTAACGTCAAGGGTTATCACCCCTTCGACGGTTACCGGGACCCCCGTGAACCCGTGTAGAGTGTACCCGGCTGGCTTGAGGCGGTCTCGGGACAGCTGGAGGCCCTGAAAGGCCGAGAGGAATAGGATGTTGACCGAACTCCCGTTGTCCACCAAAATCCTCTGCACCTTGAAGTTGGCCATGCGGAGGTCGATGACGAGGGCATCACAGTGAGGGGTTCAGACTCCCTCGAGATCGGCGTCGGAGAAAGACACGGGCACACCGAAGCCTTTGGGGGGAGGAGGAGCACTGTGGACCGAGTTCACCTCTCGGACGAAGGCTTTCCGGGACGTATTGGAGGAGCCGCCCATGGGGCCTCCGTGGATCATATGCAGAACCCTTTCTTCCCCGAACTCAGGTGTTAATTCGCACCTCTCGGAGCGCTTGTTAGCCCCCCGAGGGGGAGGGGAGTTTCGGTCTGTCCGTTCGTTAGCCTTCACGAACTTGGCCAACTGCCCCCTTCGAATGAGGGCCTCGATCTCATCTCTCAAAGCCCGACAGTCATTCGTCTCGTGCCCGTGGTCTCGGTGATACCGACACCACTTGTCTTTGTCCCTCCTCTTCGCTGGTTTGTGCATCCTCGGGGCTGGGGGGAGGACCCCCTCCTTCTCTACCTCCATGAGGATAGTGGAGACGTTAGTTGTGAGGGGCGTGAATTTCTCGAACCTGGGGGGAGGGCGACGTTGACCGCCCATGTCCTTCTGAGCTTTTTTCGACCCTTCCTCCCCCGTCGCCTTTCTTTTCGATCCTGCGGAGGGTCCTCCAAAGCTGGGAAGGGCTTCGGCCTCTTCTGCTCGGATGTACTTCTCGCACCTCAGAAGGAGGTCGGCGAAGTCATGCGGAGGCTTCTTGGCGAGGGATGATCGGAGGTTAGCGTTATGGACGTTCGACTGGAACGCCACGGTAGCCACGGACTGGTCCAAGGAAGCTATGGACCGGACTTCTGCGGTAAACCTTTTCACATAATCCCGCAGTTTTTCTTCTTTCTCCTGCCGCAGGTTTAGTAAGGAAAGACTCGTCTTCTCGGCTCGCCGGCTACTCACGAAGTGAGTGATGAACAGCGTCTCGAACTGTTCGAACGAGAAGATGGATGAGGGGGCGAGTCTTGAATACCATTCCCGAGCCGACCCCCTGAGGGTGGCGGGGAAGGTCCTGCAGAGCACTGCGTCGGAAGCTTGGTGGATAAGCATCAGTGTCTTGAAGCTCTCGACGTGGTCGACCGGGTCGGATTCCCCTGAGTATGTTTCAAACTGTGGCGGTTTGAAACTCCTCGGAATGTGGGTCTCCATGATCGACCTTGAGAAGGGGGGTCGGCTGGGACGGAAGGTACCAGCTCGGGACTCTTCTTCCCTGTCCATACGGCCGATGCGCCTCTCCACCTCATGGATACGGCGGATGAGCGCGTCGTCCCTCCGCTGGTAGTCGTACGATCCCCTGGACTCCTCTTCATAGGAAGGGGAGTGAGGACTGCGACGCCGGTACTCCTGGGATCGCCGAGGGCTTCGTTGCCGCTGCTGTCGGCTGGGAGCTGGTGAAGGACTCCGGGTTCGGCGTTGTGGACTGGGACCCCTGGGGGGCGTCGGGACCCGCCGAGGGTTCTGGGGGTTCTGTCGGAGGTCGAGGGCCTGCAGAACGGTCTCCTGAAACTGGAGGAACTCGGCTCGGCTGATGGGCATATCTCGGTCCCTCGGATGACGTCGATCCCTGGGGGACCGGGACCTCCTCCTTCGGCGCTCAGGGGACGCCGCTCGGCCTCTGCGTTCTGAGGACCTTCTGCCGTCCCGTCGACGTGGCGACCGCTCACCCTGACGCTGGCGGGAAGCTCCCTCTCGGGCCCGCCTCTCGTCAAGATGGGTACGGAGGTCGTCGTCCTTATGGCGGTTTTGGAGTGAGATGCGGAGGTCGGGGTGAAGAGAAGCCATCGAGTCCGAGGACCCGTTGTGGACCGAGACATGACCCGGGTTGAGAGGCTGCTTCTCCTTCCGACCGTTATGGCCGGACGGACCATTGTTGGGCTGCTGTTTGGTGGGAGGAGGAGGAGGTGGGACCTGCTGGGTCAACGGGGGGAGATCAGGCTGAACGATTGGATTGACCGGAGCTTCAGTTGCCGGATCGGTGGGGTTCCCCCCACGGTTTGACCCTCTGGATCTGTTCTTCTTCGGCGGCATTGCTGCAGAGGACGACGAAAAAGGAGCGGAGACTGTTCGTGTGGTTTTCCCACAGACGGCGCCAATCTGTTACCGCTGATTTCGGTGTGGGGGTAAACAGATAAAATTTGTGGATCCGAGGAAAACCTGAACAGCTTACTCAGCCTTCTTGCTTCCGCCGCTACCTGCAAGGAAGTACGAAACACCGGGATTGATTCCGGCGACGCACCCTCCGACGCTCTTGTCAGTAATCAGCTAAAGATTAAGAAAGAGCTTGAAATGATGAAGGAGTGGTTAACCTGGTCTCGGTGGTAGAGGGGTTGTATTTATAGTCGCCTTTGGAATGACTTGGGGCCTGATTTCTTGCCTAACAAATAGGAGAAAAATCATCCTATTCTGTTTTAGGAAGTTAGGCCTTGATTCCCTGGTGAGAGTTAATCAGGCTTATTGATTTGATCAAATCAGTGGCCTGATTCTCCTCTTGGTGGATTGGGCCTGTATCGGGTCTGGACCCGTACCCAATTGAAGTGGATCTATTCGCGGGTGGTTGGTTCTGTGAGAAGCAGGCCCAATACCCGTTTTGGATCCATCTGTATGTGAGATTACCTTTTTACCCCCGTGCTTCAGGATTCGTGCTCGATCTGGACGGTCCCGAATTAACCCCAATTTTAGCCATATCAACAATATATAGATCTAAAGAAACCCTAAGTTGATATCTTGATACAATAGCTATTAGATATTACTGAAGAGATAACCCACCAATAACAGTCATACAATCTAACTTAAAGAGCAAGTTCGGTCATCAGTAAAATTACTCAGACATGCACTCGAAATATGCATCAGCCGTGCGCGGTCGACCGTCCAACAAGACCGGTCGACCGCCCCCTCGCAACAAGACCCTGTACAGGAGTCGGTCGTGGGGGCGGTCGACCGCTAGACCCATGTTGCTAATGTTGTGACTTGCTTTCATTCCATCGCTTCGACCTCCTTTGCTTCATCGTCTTTTTGTTGACGACGAGGACAAACGGTCTACAAGCGAGAGAATGAGAGAGTATGAGCTCAAGCTGGCACGAGGTACTTTTTTTGGCGAGGTCAGCCGACCAGTAGGTTGGGAAGTATGAGTTCATGACGCAGCCTGTTGGGTTTCATAAACTTCATAATCCTTATTTTTGATATTATGTTTTGTTAAGTTCTTTTTAATGAAATACGGGGAGGACCTTTAATCCACTATTAACGATAAAAATAAAAAAGAAGAAAGGTTAAGGGGAAAATTTGTTGAGTTTAAAATCCTTTTCTTGCCGTACTTCTCGACATTTAATGGAAGCTTTTGGGCACTTTAATTGTATTGAAGGTATCAGGATGTTTTACAATAGAAGTTTATACCTTTTTTTTTGAAATAATAATAGAAGTTTATACCTTAGAAGGAAAGAATCTTTTGAAGGAAAAATATGAGCTCCCAGTGATTTGCTTTGTCAACAAAAAGTTTGTTGGTCAATGTTTACATGAAGATAAGTGTTAGAATTAGATATCATGGAGTGAGATAATTTTGAAAGCGTGCATCTGTCATTATATTCTTTGCTAATCTGTTATTTGGTTTAGCTGCTAATTAACTATTTACTTGTGTAGGCCCTGATCAAGTAAGTTTGGTTTAGCTACTAACTATTACAATTTGTCTACAAATTACACAACTCAACACTCACATTAAAATATTAGAGATTAGAGATTTAAGATATCTTAGTTGTTATCTAAGTAATGAAATTTAAAACTGATAGTTTTTTAATTCCTACAATTTAATGTCCACGTACCAATTTATACTCTCACATAAAATAAATGCAGAGCATATGAAACCGCATGCATTACAAAAAACCATTCATTTTAATCTTCATTCTCACACCAAACCTTCCCACAAAAACCTACGTACTCATATCTTTCTCTTCTATATATACTCTACATTGCAATTGCTTTGTTAAAAAAATAAAAATAAAAACAAATTAATAATAATAATAATAATAATAGTAATAGTAATTCCCACTATTAGGGCTATGGAGTCGAAAAAAGTTAGAAGTGCTCCAACCGTAGCTTTTCTTCTCCTTCTCATCTTACTTGCCGCCGCCGGTAAGAGCTCAGCACGTCTCCCGCCCGATCCAAACCGCAATATTTGCTTCGACGAATGTTTTCATAAAGAATGTGAAACTTGGTTCCTGCAGCTCATTAGGGCGGCAGCTTGCATAGGGCACTGTGCGGAATTTCCCAACAAAAAAAGTAGTTTGCAATTATTCGATTGTGTGTAACAATACTTTATCCGATACTAATGTCTCGTCTCAAGGGTGGGTGTTTTTTTGATGAAAAAAACATCTCAAATGTGTTTTTCTCTTGTATTCGATCGATCCCTTAGTAGGCAACTTCTATTTGGATCGGAGTCAATAATAAATAAGGAATTAGCATTTCTAATGCAAAACTATAGCAAATGCTAATTTAGATTGCTGTCATGGAAGATCATTTTTCTGCAAAGAAATTGAAACTTAAAAGAAATTAAATAAGAGCTCCCTGATCGATCTCTGACTATATATCTTTAACCAGTCAACTCGATGAAATTTTGACATGGGAATCGTGAATTCAATTAAGTTAGTTAGTAATACGGACTTGAAGACAAACTAATAATGTCCAATATAGAATAATTTTAATGTACATGGAACAGAATGCATGAGGCCTAATTTTGGCTAAAATTCAACAATCTGAGAATAATGACTCGTCAATTATAACAAGAAAAAGAAGAAGAAAAAAATTATGGTTTGTCCAAGACCTATGGAAATTTGAAAGTGCTTCTAAGTATTACTAGGTTAGGGTATTAAAAGTTTGTCTGCAGGAACTAGTTTTGGGTATTGCTTTGTGAGCACAACAAACTTCAACAACACCAATCCTGAGTTTCTCTCTCTAGACAATTCTAGAGAGAGAAACTAGATCTGAGAAAAAAAGAACCCAAAAACCCTACATCTAGAAACCACTAGGGGCTGCAGCGGCTACCCCCCCTCCCCCCCCCCCCCCATTTCTCCTTCGCATTACCGTGGCAACCCCTCCTCCCTTACTTCGCGGCGACGAAGACGAAGACGAAACCAGCGCTCCTTCCTTCGCGTCTTTGCCTCGCATCCCCAGAGCGTGGAACTCGTCCCCCGGTGCGCAACCCCTCCTCCCTTACGTCGCGGCGACGAAGACGAAGACGTAACTGCGAGGGTCCTTCCTTCGCATCGTCGCCTCGCCTCACCAGATTGCCGAGTTCGTCCCCCGATGCGCCGCCTCACTTCGACGACAGAGTTTGTCGATGCGCCGATTGTGGATGGGGGTTGCGCCTCCTTAGGTCGCAGAGCAACGTCCTCCTTAGGTTGCGGAGTTAGGGGTTTGGGGGTGGTTTGATTGGGGGTGGGGTTTGGGCTAGATTGGGATTGGTTGGCCTTGCTAGATGTTTGCCCGGTTGTTCTTCGCGCTTGCCACCATGTCCACACTCTCGGGGCCAATCACGACGATCTGCAGCTATGATTTGGTTTTTGCGAGGGTTGGTAGTGCATGTGAAGAAGCCGGGTGTGCTTCTCTATCTGAGAGTCGCTATGATGAGCTGGTTATGATGTTTTGCACGATTGTGGAGCTTGGAACCGAAGATGAGGTCCCTCCGTGGTGTGCGCTCACTTGTCTCCACTTTCAGGGTGCTTGTCTCAACTGTCGCGGAGCGACTATATTGCGCTAGAGCATCCTCCCGCGCCTGTTATTGCGAGCGCCATGGATCTAGGGTTCAAGTGTGATCGGGGCATTGGCGAGGTGCACCCCCTCTCTCGAAGTACGATGTCTTGCACGATTGTGGAGCTTGGGCCCGAAAATGGGGTCCTTCCATGATGTGTGCGTTTGAGTGTCCTACGATGTCGCCGGTGCAGTCTTCACTGCACCTACTATCAGGCTATTGAGCTTCCTCCAGCTTAGGCCACTGGCTTGTGACAGCATCGCCTCTTTCCTCGGATTGGGAGTATAAGTCGAGATAAGTCTGTATAGTGAGAAATCGCCGGAGCGAGCTAGAGCGTGAGAGAGGTGAAGGTATCCTTTCCACGGCTCTCTCATGGAGCGTGGTGTTTGGTGGGGTGGGCGAGATAGTTGTTTGACAAGAAATTGCCTGAGAAAGCACTATCATGTGAGAGGTGAAGGTATCCTCTTCACGGCTATCTCTTTGGTAGCGGCTGTGGGAGCAATTGGCGCATTTGTAGGACGAGTGGTGGTGATGGTGGGAGGGTGCGATTGCTGTGGATGTGCCGTGGGGTCAGAATTCGATCTGCAGGGCTTGGGCCCAATGATAGGGTCCCCCTGGCGAG
This sequence comes from Hemerocallis citrina, assembly GCA_017893485.1. Classification (NCBI taxonomy): domain Eukaryota; kingdom Viridiplantae; phylum Streptophyta; class Magnoliopsida; order Asparagales; family Asphodelaceae; genus Hemerocallis; species Hemerocallis citrina. The sequence goes on along the minus strand of CM030361.1, from coordinate 32,039,949 downwards.
GTGAAGGTAGGGATCGGCGGGTGATAAAATCCTGCCAGATTTGTTTCTGGTGGGTGTGCATGTGCCGTGGAGGCACTGTACGAAGCTACACTGACGTACTTACAATTTTGCTAGACTGAGCTGGTTTTTCGGCCCACCCTCCAGGGTTGTTGGAGGGATTTATTGTTTGTACGCATCATGTTGCTTTATGTATATTTTATTTTCTGTCTGTAGTTTGTACTTTGGCCCAGTACTCTGGGTTTGTTTCGTTAAACTCTTATTAATGAAATAGGGTGGCCAAATTCAACCTTTTCCCTAAAAAAAAACTAGTTTTGGGTATTTAGGACAGTTGGTGGAGCAATACTAGAAACAACGATCAAGGGTTCAGTGGCTAAAAGAAGAGGACGCAAATACAAAATTCTTCCATAAGGTGGTAAATGGAAGGAGACAAAACAACATTTCTGGATTGTTTGTGGGAGGAACATGGACTGAGAATGAGGGACTAATCTGACAACATATAGATGAAAGGTTTAAGGAGTTATTGGGATGCCGTAAAACTAATAGATGTAAGTTGATACCAGAAATGTGGAGTGCATCAAGGATAGATGGAAGCGAAGGAATCGAGAGTCTGTTTACAGAGGAAGAGGTGCTTCTCGCCTGTTAAGATTACTGGATAAGAATAATTCTTTATTGATTGATTTATTGAATAAACTGAATACAATATGACTCATACATATATGAGAGAATAGAAGACTAAACTGATACATAACCAATATGAGACTAAATTAATATATCATCTAACACCCCCTCTCAAACTCAAGTTGGTTCAAGCATCAAGAGTTTGGAATACTGACGATGTTGATGTGGAAGGAACGACAAACAGTGGTGCAGTGATGGCACTTGATGGCGCATGTGACGGAACTGAGAAGTAGAGTGTTGCGGAAGGAAGTAGTGATGTGGTGGTGCACTGTTGAGATCTCACCACGAACAGTGGCAGGATCTCCATATCCCGATCTGTGATGGGATCTCACCTCTGACTTGAGACATAGTCGATGATGGGATCTCACCCCTGAACTGAGAAATAGACTGATGAGATCTCACCCCTGACTTGAGAATGGTCGATGATAGGATCTCACCCCAGACTTGAGAATTGTCGATGATGAAATCTTACCTCGGACTTGAGAATTGTTGATGTGGTGGGATATCATCCCTGAACTGAGAACTGGATGCTGATAACACCCCATCTCAAACTCACGATCGATCAACCGGAGTGAGTTGACGATCTGGATGTGAAAGCACAAGAACCTGCAAGAAAGGTTTTTTTTTACTCTTTTTTTCTTTTTTTCTTTTATTATTTTTTTATTATTATTATTAAAAAAAATTTTGGATTTGGGTTTGGGTAAACGAGTTTGGTTGAGAGGTGATTTGGATTCGGGTATTTGGGAAAGGATTTGGGTATTTATTGGAAGTGGGTATCAGGTATGGATCTGAAGAAGTAGATTCAGGTTTGGGTAATCAAGTTAGGGTTAGGAAAGAAGAGTTTGGAGTTTTGGTGGAAGTTGAGTGGAGTGGCGGCTAAGGGAGGTGGGGGCTAAGGCAGTATTGTTCCAGGTGTAGGCAGAGGGAGAGGTTCTTTGAAGACCCACAGTAAGAAAGATTTCCCCTACCACAGAATGGAATAGGGAAGAAGAGCTCTGTTGACATTGAGATACTTGACACTGACACTCTATTAAAAGAGGTGGAAACCGTCTTTAATGCAAGCCATCCTGATCCTCTTGAATTTGAGAAGGAAAGAAAATTGTTGAAAGAGCATGAGCAATCCCTTATTGATGCAATTGCTAGGCTTGTCAATGCATCAGATGGCGAAAGTGAAGATGGTGAACAGCAGTACTCCAATGGTGGCCAACTCATGGAATGAGTTCAAGGATGGAGGAACAGTCAGTTCTCTAGAAACCAACACGGTGCGAATTACGATGATGACAGAGGGGGTTATTGTTGTTGTTGTTGTTGTTGTAGGAGTTGCTGGTGTTGTTGAAGACAGAGGTTGTCGCCGGTGATGTTTGTTGATGGAGTTGTTGGTGTAGCCTCTTGTTGTGGCAGCTAGGGTTTTGGTAGAGGTAGTTGATGACTGCTTGGGTTTTTGGATCTTGTTGTTTGATGACGGCTAGGGTTTTGGAGACTTGATGGGGGGAGAGATTAGGGTTTTGGTATATTGATCGGAAGCGGAAGAGAGGGATGTCGTTAGGTGGAGTGATTCCGATGAAGACAAGAACCACTCCACCTCGACGATGAGGATAAAATTAGTATAGGCCTTATAGGATTATTGGATCTGATACCATGTTATGATTATTGGATAAGAATAATTCTTTATTGATTGATTTATTGAATAAACTGAATACAATATGGCTCATACATATAGGAAAAAATAGAAAACTAAACTGATTCATATCCAATATAAGACTAAACTAATATATCATCTAACGTCGCCATTAAAGGGCTGGGTCAGGACAAGGCACCTGGCCCAGATGGCTTTCCTATTTTTTTCCACAGGCTCTATTGGAAGATCATCAAGAAGGATCTGATGAACATTTTTCAAGACTTCTATGACGGAAGTGCAGAACTTGATAGGATTAATTACGCGAACATCATTCTCATCCCAAAAAAGAACGAGGTTCTAAGAGTAGAAGACTTAAGACCGATTAGCCTGTTGAATGGCTCTTTCAAGATTATCTCCAAGGTGCTGGCGCAAAGATTGTACCCGCACCTGAACGATGTGGTCGGCGAATCTCAGAGTGGGTTCATCAAAGGATGAGATATTATGGATAGCGTTGTCTCTGGACACGGGATAATCTATAGAGGAAGGAAAGATAAAACTGATGGATTCTTACTTAAATTGGATTTTGAAAAGGCTTATGACTCAGTTGAATGGGAGTGCATAGATGAGGCATTATAAATCAAAAGGTTTGGGACAAAATGGAGAATGTGGATTAAGATGTGTGTCAGAGGATGGCAATCATTTGTTCAAGTTAATGGAAAATTGGGAAAAGAAATCACGTGTCGTATGGGTTTTAGACAAGGGGATCCACTTTCCTCCTTCTTATTTACCATTGTGGTGGACGGTCTTGCAGAAATGATCAGGAGGGGTAGAGAGGAACGCATCATCTGCGGAATAGAGATTAAAGGTATCCCTGATGCGATTTCTATCCTTCAATATGCGGATGATACCTTAATGTTCGGTAAGGCGAAAGAAGAAGAAATTTGTGCTATCGGCATGGCTCTGAAGTGCTTTGAGGCTTGGGTCGGGATGAAGGTGAATCTAAGCAAGAGTTGCGTCCTCCCTATCAGCGAAAACTAATCCATCTCTGTCACGACTATTAAAGACTTTATAGGGTGTGAGATTGGACAGTTTTCAATCATATATCTAGGCACATCCATTAGGGCAGGGGTGTTGCGAAGAGAGGACTAGAAACCTCTAATTAAGAAGATAGAAAAAAGATTTTCTGGATAGAAGGGACGTTTTCTCTCGATGGGGGGATGAATTACACTGCTTAACTCTGTGCTCAGTAGCTTGCCACTATATCTGATGTCTATTTACGAACTTCTAAAATGAGTTACAAACAAAATAGACAAATGCAGAAGAAGGTTTCTGTGGAAGGGAGCAGACGAGGCTAATAAAGGGTTTCACCTGGTGATATGGGGAAAGGTTTGTAAGAGGAAAGAATCGGGGGGGGGCTTGGAATTCTGGTTTTAAGAGATATGAACAAAGCCCTCCTGAGTAAGTGGTGGTGGAAAATGAAAAGGAGGTGTAACAATTGGTGGTGCAAATCATTCCCGACCTACCGACATAGGAAGAAATGTAGATATGGGGGGAGAAGTGACCACGGGAAGGCATCTTATCTGTGGAAATGTCTGGCAAAAGTAGGAGAGGTGTTTCACACTAATACATCTTGTAGGATTGAGAACGGAAAGGATACCAGATTTTGGAAAGATAAATGGTGTGACAACAATACTCTCCTAAGTCTGTTCCCGGAGGCTGCGGCAGCTACGATTAATACTGATACTTTAGTTGCTGATGTCTGGCGTAATGAAAGACTTAGGATTGAGGTTTTTTTTCCGACTATCTCAGGAGAGTATTATTCAATTACAAAACCTCAACAATTTCATTCGGACTGAAGGTTTGTACACTAATGAAATGGAGAACGGAAGAAGTTAGAATTTAGATTCTACCAACAGTTTCGCTGACACGTACGTCTATGTACAAATGGCTTAACGACGGAGTATTAAGGAGTACGGAGGCCAAAATTATCTGGAATATCAATGCGCCTTTGAAAGTTAAAGTGTGTCTTTGGCTAGTGCAGAACGATACGATATTATCCAAGACTAACTTACTTAAACGAGGTATGCAAATTGATGGTAGATGCTCGAGATGTAACATTGATGATGAAGACACAAATCACTTATTATTTAGTTGTCCTAAAGCCAAGTTAGCATGGGAGGTGGTGAGTCTAGGGTTTGGGTGTGTAGAGTGTCCCAGATCTGTTAGGATTGTGTCTTGTATACTCGTTATTCAGATTAAAAGAAGGTAATATAAAGCACGGAGGTCGAAGTGTCGAAGTGAGTAGAAGGGAAAACAGCAGCAGCAAGGGTGCAAGCTAGTTGCGGTTGACCGGTCTTGGTGACAGTCGACCGCACCCCTCGACTGCACCCCCGACCGCTCGTAGTACAGGGAATGTCAGAGAGTGGTACGGTCGACCGGTCTTATTGGACGGTCGACCGACTGCGGTGCTGTATTTGTTTTTGGGGTTCAATTTGTTAGGTCGGTTCAGCCCAATCTTCAACTCCAACTTAGATCGTGCAGCTCCTATTCAGTTACTTCTTTTCCAGCTTATATCGGATGACTGAGGATCAAGATTAGACCTAGGTTTTCTCTCTATTCTTCTATATATATTGTAAACTCCTCCAATATGAGAGATAATACTTCATAGAATCTTTTCTCCATTGCAAAGAGAGGCTCGAGAGAGAGAAATAGTTCTTGGTGGGTGAGTTTAATTTCTTGCGTCAAGTGAATCAGTAACTCCTTGTAATCTCTTCTAGTTGAATATCAGATCTCCCTATATTTTCCCCCGGATTAAGCAAAAACTAACCGGGATAAGTCATCGTTGTTGTATTTGTGTTAGTTTGGTGGATCTACTTGCTTGCTCAATTTATTCGCCTCGTCTACTTCGACTTTCTCATTGCTCCAATTAGTTCCGCTGCGGCCAGAGGGCATTTGTTGACGCCCCAATCCCAACAACTGATATCAGAGCTTCAGGTTGCCGAGTCCCTTGGTTAAGATGATAGGCCACAGTATTTTGAAGATCAAGCAGTTTGATGGTAAGATCAATTTCAATCTTTGTAAGGCTGACATGTATGATGTTCTTGTGCAAGAACGGTTGCAGTCAGCAGTTAAGAAGAAGGAAAAACCAACTGATATGAAGGATGACGTTTGGTAAGATATTCGTGAAAGAGCCATAAGTCTAATCCGACTAACCTTGGTGGATGAGGTCAAGTGCAAATTTCTTGAAGAAACTGACGCGGCGAGTTTGTAGGAAAGACTCATAGCTAACTACTCCGGTTCGTCGTTATTAGATTGGATCCATTGGAAGATAAAGTTGTTCCGTTTATCTATGAAGGAAGGTACCGATCTCCAAGACTACATTACAGAGTTCAATAAGGTATTATCTGAACTTAAGGCGATCAACGCAGATGTGTGTGAGGAAGATAAAGCTTTCAACCTGATATATTCACTACCGGATTCGTACGAGCCTTTGATCATGATGCTACACGGTAGATCTGCCAAGGAGAGTATTTTGGTAGATGATGTAATCAAAGCATTGAAAGAAAATCAACTTAGGAAGGAGACCCATAAATCTTCATCGTCTATTCTCACAAGTTGTCTAGCAGTGGACGGTCATTCGAGGGGACGACAAAGTGCTTTGCAAAAAGATTCGATCCGTTGCCGATATTGCAAGAGGCCAGGGCATATCAAGAAAGACTGTTGGAAGTTGCAGAATCAGGAGACGCAAAGAACGGGAGTTCAGCCGTGAATGTGGTTAGTACCTTTGATTCAGGTGATTCGTGTCTTCTTATTTTAAATTCTTTAGAAGCGGATTCTAGTTGGTTTCTTGACTCAGGGAGTTCTTTTCGTATTTGCTCCGAGAGGGAGTTGTTTTTACTTATAAGTATACTACGGGGCGTTGTGTGACAACAGGAATTGGAGAGATTTGTGAAGTAGTGGGTGAGTAGACAGTTGAGTTGAAGATGCCAGGTCTAAATATGTTCACTTTAAGGGATGTTTTGCATATTCCTCTGCTAAAACAGAATCTGATTTCCTTGGGAACTCTTGATGCACGGGGCTGCAGGTACACAGCTCGAAGTGGAGTTCTGCTTATTTTTCAAGGTCGTCGTGAAGTGATTAAAGGTATGAGAGTTGTTGGGCCAAGCCAACACAATCTCTACAAGCTTTGGGGAATTCGAAAATCCTACGCACGGGTTGATAGTTCTTTTCCCATTATTCCCGCAAGCTCAGCTAGTTTGCCGCAACTAGAATCATCGAGATGATACCACGACGTTCGAATATCATCGAGAGGTGGAGAAAGCCTACGGGTAGGTGGAGTTCGTGCAGAGTTTGGCAACTTCGTGAGTACATCTACGGAGGTGTGCCTTTGAGGGGTAACACTGGATTTGGTGAGATTGAGTAGAGATCATTTCAATTAGAAGAAGAAGCTATTGTTCTAAGTTTTCTTTGCAAGTGGAATTTGTTAGAGTTTGGAGATGAGTAACACATCATGTGATAACACTCGTATACAATTCATGGTGGAGTTTGTTAGGATTGTGTCTTGTATACTCGTTGTTCAGATTAAAAAAAGGTAATATAAAGCACGGAGGTCGAAACGTCAAAGTGAGTAGAAGGAAAAACAGCAGCAGCAACAGTGCAGGCTAGGTGCGGTCAATCGGTCTTGGTGACAGTCGACAGCACCCCCGACCGTACCCCCAACCGCTCGTAGTACAGGGAATATCAGAGAGTGGTACGGTCGACCGGTCTTGTTGGACGGTCGACCGACCGCGGCGCTGTATTCATTTTTGGGGTTCGATTTGTTAGGTCGGTTCAGCCCAATCTTCAACTCCAAGTTAGATCGTGCGGCTCCTATTCAGTTACTTCTTTTCCAAGTTATATCGGATGACTGAGGATCAAGATTAGACGTAGGTTTTCTCTCCATTCTTCTATATATATTGTAAACTCCTCCAATATGAGACGTAGTACTTTATTGATTCGTTTCTCCATTGCAAAGAGAGGCTCGAGAGAGAGAGAGATAGTTTTTGGTAGGTGAGTTTAATTTCTTGTGTCAAGTGAATCAGTAACTCCTTGTAATCTCTTCTAGTTGAATATCAGATCTCTCTATATTTTTCTCCGGATTAAGCAAAAGCTAATCGGGATAAGTCATCATTGTTGTGTTTGTATAGTTTGGTGGATCTACTTGCTTGCTCAATTTATTCGCCTCGTCTACTTCGACTTCCTCATTGCTCTAATTAGTTCCGTTGCGACCAGAGGGCGTTTGTTGACGCCCCAATCCCAACAAGATCGAGTTTCGAGGTATGGGGCCATTAGAGAATAGATTTGGTCAGAAAAGATGAGAGGACAGCCTGGAATATTTCTGTTGCAGCTACAATATGGAGATTGTGGCTAGACCGGAATGATTTGTGTTTTCGTAACCTCAATAATAGATTCACTGTCATGATGCACAAAATTTTCTCCTCTATTCATGTTTGGACAAGTCAGGTTGGGGCAAAGAAGAGGATTCAGATGGAGGAGTAAATTGATCATGCGAACTTGGATTGGGGAGATGAGCATCTATGTCTTCTAAGCTATTGTATCTTCATTTATGCACTTTAGATTATAGTTTGTATGTGTCGCTTTAACTGATGTAAGATCTAGATTAGTAGATGTGTAATATAAACTACTGTGTTTCGTTAATTTTTCATTAATGGAGCGATGGCAATGCCATCTTTTTATAAATAAATAAAAAAACTAGTTTTGAGTATTTTATATATAGTATATATTGTAGTTTGTAAATTTTCTGTCCTTGGCTTGATCTATTAATAGTTGAATTTAAGGCGCAGCACAATCACCTCACGTTGATCAAACTGTAACTTTTAATTACGTACGGCTTTACATCTACAGTACTTACATATCCACCATAAAATTATAGCACAAAACCTGTAATATTCACGATCTACCCTGGTTCAATGAGCCACAACTTGGATCACCACGTCATTCTGGTCAATTCAATGCATGAGTCAATCAAGATAATCCCAGACTCGTGAATCAGTAGTGTAATGCCGGAGAATATGTTCTATGTCCACAATGTAAGTGATAATATAATACAATTAATGCAAGAGAGTATGTTTTTGCATTGAGTCCACTGTGTGGACATGATTTTGTTGAAGAATCTACCACAATTCGTAATGCTAATAGCGAAATTACACAACACGCAATAGAAACCACCAAAACTTAGATGAACCAAGAACAAGCCACCACAATATATGCAAGATCTCACAAGAACACAATCAATATGCAGAGATAACCAATACTTCTTATTCCCCAAGAAATATAAAGATTACAAATGCGATTACAACTCTCAATGTCTCTCTCACCTTTGAAATACTTGGCACAATCCCCTCTTGAAGTTGAACATTGATAACAGCTCACTAAATCTCTGTTTTTAGATGTTCTTTATGATACAAACCATAGAGTTTACAACCATATATATAGCCCCTAAGTAAACCCTAAAAGATAAACAAAAATCCAGCTATTGGGCCTTAAACTCATCAGCCCCAAAACAAACAGCGCCATTGTCGGTCGACCGCACCCCCAAGGTCGGTCGACCACAACATGTAAAGCCTATGACCGGTCGACTGCACGGTCGACTGTCCCGCTCTCTGTTGGACCCTGTACACTTGAAGAAATCTCAGCGGTTTGGGTCGGTCGACCGCACCCCCAGGTCGGTCGACCGCAACTCTCCAGACTACACTTCTTCTATTGCTATTTTTGTCTCCTCATCTTCTTCTCCAACTTCAAGTACTCCGTGCCTAAGTGTATTTGAGGCCACAACCCTAACTGATTTCACTTTTAGATTTGTTTTTTATATCTTTTTAGGGCTGATTGGAAAGATTTAAAGTTCAAATATTACAATTTTGATGTGAAAGAAGAACCAAGCCTCAACTCTTCCTTTAAAAAAACGGTTTGATCACGGCCATATATATAAATAGCCACGGATTCCTTGTATACTGAAAATGTTTACTGGAAAGGGACCGGCCCGGTAAAGAGATGATCAGAGAAGGTATAACCTTTCGTAAATTGGTGGAAACAGTCTTTCCTCAATGCATCATGGATATGTGCATGGGATATTGGATACTCATTTGCACCCTGACGATGACGGAGATACAACTAATTAATGGTTCTCAAAAATCGGATTTTGTAAAACTTGTGAAAAGTGGCTTCCGTGCATAGACTTGCATGGCAAACTATGCTCAAATTAACTACCAGCAGAGTAAATGGAGATGAGGAACATCATCATTTCATTGAGCAAGATCAGCGACGACCGAGTAAGGAGGAGCATCGAGTACTACTGTGAACCGTAAAGATTTTACGTTGAAATTTATACACATGACATGATACAACAAAATTTTCACTAATTTCTTGTGAAGCTTCTTTGTTCAAGTTAAAAAAGGTTTATTAGTGTTTGTTTCACTGTAATGCTTACAGTCTAGAGCCTTATAAATAATCAAGTCAGGTATGAGTTTTTTTTTTTGGGGAGGAGAATTAAGGTGACCTACTCACCGCTTCATTAATGATAAATATTAATGAAACATAGTACGACTAATTGCAAATATCTAGACTACTATTACATATATCTACCACTCGAAAGACGGTACATATACAATTATAACTCTATCTCGCCCTCTTCCACCCCTCTTGCCCTGCCTACACCCCCTCCTCTGTGCGTACTCTAATCCTCGTATTTGCTTGACTTGCCCATGTAAGAATGGACGCAAAAATTTTATGCATCATGACCGAATATCTGCTATTGTGGTTTTGAAAGCACAACTCATTACGATCTAGCCATAGACCTTATAATGTAGCAGCTACCAAGATATTCCAAACTTTTTTAAGTTTCTTCCTGACTACCGTTGCTCTCCACTGACCCCAAATCTCTAATAACGAGCTCGGACACTCAACAATCCCAAAACCTAAGCACACAACTGGTGGGATTGGAGCGTCAACAAACACCCGTTGTCGCAGGGGAACTAAATAAAACAATGAGAAAGTCGAAATAGATGAGACAAATCAATTGAGCAAGCAAGTAGATCCACCGATCCAACACGAACATGAGGATTTATCCCGGTTAGCTTTTTCTTAATCCGGAGAGAAATATAGGGAGATCTGAAGTTCAACTAGAAGTGATCACAAGGAGTTATTGATTCACTCAATACAAGAAATTAAACTCAATACAATGAAATTAAACTCACTCACCAAGAACTATCTCTCTCAAGCATCTTTTTACAATGGACAAAATATCAATGAAGTATTCTTCTCTCATATTGGAGGAGTTTACAATATATATAGAAGAATAGAGAGAACCATAGGTTTAATATTAATTCTCAGTCGTCCGATATAACCTGGAGGAGAAGTAACTGAATAAGAGCCGTACGATCTAACTTGGAGTTGAAGATTGGGTTTAAACGACCTAACAAATTGATGCCCAGAAAATACACAGTGCCACGGGTGGTCGATCGTCCTCCTCTCGGCTAAACCCTGTACAACTGCGGTCGGGTGTGCGGTCGACCGTCTCCCAGTCGACCACAACTTTGCTGCACCTTGATTTTGCTATTTTCCCTTCTACTCTCTTCGACGCTTCGACCTTCGTACTTCATCTTACCTTCTTCTAATATGAACCACGAGTATTCAAGACACATTCCTAACAACAACTTCCCAAGCTAACCTTTCCCTAGGACAAGTGAATGGAATGTGATTAGTGTCCTCATCTTCTACCAGGCATCATGAACACCAAACGTCCAACTACAGGATGCGTTTATGAAGGTTGACTTTTGACAGAATTGCATAGTTTGCAACAAGCCAAAGAAAATCTTTCACTTTCATTGGTGCATCGGTTCTCCAGATTGAACTGGCTTCCTTATTTCTTATCCCTCCATCATTTCGCCACTTGTACATAGACGACACGGTGAATGTATCATTAAGCTCTAAATTCCAACTTCTCTCATCGTCCACTCTGTTATAGTACTGGCCCTCCGTCATAATGAAGTCCTGATGTATTTGCAGTTGAAGAAGACATTCTTGAGTTGACTGATCTTGTAATTGAATCGTGAGTCTATCATTTCTCCAAACCCCGTTGATCATCATATCAACGTTCACTATTTCTCCGATGACGTCCAGAAAAAGGGATTGAAGTATGTTTCTCCCACACCATTTATCTTTCCAGAATCGTGTATCATTCTCGTTGCCAATTGTACATCTTGTATTAGCATGAAAGTCTCCCTCACCTTCGCGACCCCTTTCTAGAGGAATAATGCCTTACCCTGCTCACTTCTCCCTCCGAACCTAAACTTCTTCCTTCTCCGATATAGCATGAAGGACTTGTAACACCAATTGTTGCATCTTTTTCTCATTTTCCACAACCACTTACTCATTAATGCCTTTTTCATGTTGCCCAGATATAGGATTCCTAATCCCCCGAACTCCTTTCTTTTGCAAACTCAACCCCAATTGACCAGGTGAATATCTTTATTGTCTTTATTTGCTCATTTCCATAAGAATCTTCTCCTACAATTTTCAATTCTACCAATAACCCATTGAGGAAGTTCATAGATTGATATAAGGTATGTTGGCAAACTGCTTAGAACTGAATTAACAAGTGTAATTCTTCCACCTAGCGACAGAAAGTGTCCCTTCCATCTGACACATCTCTTTTCGACCTTCTCTATCAGATGTTGTCAATCCTCTATTCGCATCGTCCCTGGCCTAATAGGCGTACCAAGATACTGCAATAGGAATTCTCTTATCTCGCATCCTAAGTAGTTCTTGATAGCACCAATTGGGATCGACAAATTTTCGGAAAAAGGGATAACACAACTCTTATGGAGGTTCACTTTCAGGCCCGCCCCGGACTCAGAATAGTTGATAACAGTCTTCAGTGCCAAAAAAATTCTTCTTTCGCTGCACCGAACAATAAAGTTTCGTCCGTGTATTGTAGTATCGATATTGACTCAGGTATACCTTTGATTGCAAGACCCTGCGTGCTCTTCTCTACCTCTCTTAATCATTTCTGACTATCCATCCGCAATTAAGGTGAACAAAAGCAAATACAAAGGGTCTCTCTGTCTGAGTCCCCTACGACATCAAATTTCCTTTCCTGATTTTTCGTTTAACTGAATAAAAGATTTTCCACCTCGAACACTCTTTCTAATCCACAGTCTCCACTCCGGACTAAATCCTTTAAGTTGTAGTACCTCATCCACACAATCTTATTCGACAGAGTCGTACATTTTTTCAAAATCTAGTTTTACCAGATAACCGTCTATTTTTTCCTTGCAATATCTGAAGACAATTTCATGGACTGACGCAACGCTGTCTATGATATCTCTCCCCTTGATGGAGTCACTCTGCGCTTTCCTGAACACATCTTTCAAGTGAGGAGACAACATTTGTGCCAGGACTTTGGTAATGATCTTAAAAGACCCGTTCAGTAGGCTAATCGGTCTTAAATCCGCCCCCCTTAACACCTCTGATTTTTTTGGGGATTAGAATAACGTTCATGTAGTTTAGTCTATCAATTTCAGCTCCGCCGTGATAGAACTCCCCAAAGATAGCCATCAAATCATCCTTGATGATATTCCAATATAATTTGTATAAGAAAATTGGGAAGCCATCCGGACCTGGTGCCTTATCTTGGTCTAGGCACTTGATTGCCTGTAAAACCTCTTCTTCTGTGAAGTTGCTCTCAGTCCCTTTGCTTCCATCAATTCTCGAGATATTCCACTTCTCTGGTAACATACTGCATCTTTTCATTTCTTTGTTGCCAAATAGCTCTCTAAATTTACCATCTATATGACGACTCACTAATTCTTCATGTAACGCCCCTGCCCCTAGCTCAGACAATTTATACAATTTATAAGACAAATTAGATACTATGTAGTACAACTGCCCACCACAGACTGCCTCTCAAAAGGTGGTTAACCGAATAGGTGACTCTTGATCATACACAATTATTTTTATTTTAAACTATTCTTGAGTACTCCTCGATATGGGATAATTTACTATCTCTTTTCACCTCTTCCGTGAAAGCACAGCAGGTGGGCCCCATTCAAATATGCTGACGTCATCAGCAATTATCAAATAGCCAAGCTGCTGTTTTAATAACGTGGGACCCCCACCCGCACTACACAAATTCATTTCAAGTTATTTTACCAAACCATGCCATTTATACAAACAGCCATCTCTTTACCTTTTTCAATATATATATATATATATATATATATATATATATACACACACACACACACACACACACACACACACTTTTGAAAACTATGGGGTGTTACACACACCCTCCTTCAGAAATCAGTGTCCTCGCTGAGCACAGGGCATGCACATGCTCTTCTATCCGCCCAATTATTCATGATACTGGAATCCATCGCCTGATCAATCATAATCCCGGATTTAAATGAGCCGCCCTCCTATCCGCCCAACTAGTTATGATCCCGGAATCCACCACCCGATCAATAACAGTCTCGGATTTAATTGAGGGTTCACCACAGTCTCGGAATCCACCGCCCGACTGGGTCTATAGTCCTGGAATCCTCTGTCCGACTATATAGACATGCCCCACACCTGGTATCAAAAGTCGGCTCTGATACCATTTGTAATGCCCCTGCCCCTAGCTCAGACAATTTATACAATTTATAAGACAAATTAGATACTATGTAGTATAACTGCCCAGCACAGGCTGCCTCTCAAAAGGTGGTTAACCGATTAGGTGACTCTTGATTATAGGCAATTATTTTTATATTAAACTTTTCTTGAGTACTCCCCGATATGGGATAATTTACTATCTCTTTTCACCTCTTTCGTGAAAGCACAGCAGGTGGGCCCCATTCAAATATGCTGATGTCATCAGCAATTATCAAACAACCAAGCTGCTGTTTCAATAACGTGGGACCCCCACCTGCACTACACAAATCCATTTCAAGTTATTTTACCAAACGATGCCATTTATACAAACAACCATCTTATACACACACACACACACACACACACACACACACACACACACACACTCTTTTGAAAACTACGGGGTGTTACACTTCATTCTCGCATCAATTATGTCCCAGGTACATTCCCACAATGTGATTGCGTCTTCTTCTCTCATTTGCCACTTTGCGGAAAATTCTAGTTTGGAATCACCTTCTTTTAGCCATTGGACCATTGATCGTTGTCTCCAGTACTGCTCCTCCATCTCTCCAATACATTGGATCTCTTGTCTACTACTTTCCAGTTCTTCGTCCTCAGATCCAAGGAGGTCTCTATCCACTTCAACCAATTCCAACTCTTGAATCCTCTCTCCTAATTTCTCCCTCTTTCTTTTCACCTGTCCAAATTTCTGCTTTGCCCAATCTTTTAGGCATTTTCGTAGTCTTCTCATCTTTACAATCCATATACCTGTCGCACTCTGAACATCCGTGGTGGTATTCCTAAACTCTTCAATAATCCTACGAATACCACTGCTAAGGGTCCAAGTTTTCTCAAATCGAAAAGGGCATTGAACTGAGGTTTGGCCATCACCACAATCAAGTGCTAACGGTATATGATCTGAAGTGAATCTAGTAACTGATTTAACAGTCGCTAGCGGGAAGACATCATCCCAATTAGTGGACACTAAAATTCTATCAAGTATGGCAAGGATCGGGTTGACCTGTATATTAGTCCACGTAAACTTTCTATTTGAAGGCTTGATCTCCAAAAGCTCTAAATCATCGATGGTGGAATTAAAATCATTTATGTCATGTAAACTAGCACCCCTACCTCTATGTTCGTACTGAAATCTAGTAATGTTAAAATCTCCTTCAACAACGCAAGACCCTACCCATCTATCTCTTATGCTTCTGAGTTCTTCCCATAGCTGTCGCTGTAGCCTAGAGTCATATAGACCATATATCGATGACACCATATGCTCCCAACCATCACTCACTACTAATCGGAATGGATATAACGGCGTATCTATCCCGGCGTCTATGCCCAAATGCCGCGATAGATCGCCATTATAATATTTTTTTAAATAGCTTTGATCTATGACGGCGGTGCTATTTTACGCCGTTAGATATATAATATATAACGGCGGTTTTATAGATACCGCCGTTATAGACCAAACAGCTATTCGCCTATTTCGTTTCGCTCAGCTGCCGCCTGCCAAATATTTCCTTCCGCTCCACTCTTCCTTTCCCCCCAAAAACGTATGCTTCTAACCCTAACTAATCCAGCGCCGCTCCACATCCGTCTCCAAAATCTCTCTCTCTCCCCCCCCCCCCCCCCAACCTGTCGACCTCTTCAGCGCCATCTTCCCCTCTCCCCACACGGCTTCGTCTCCCCACACGGCTTCGTCGCCCTTCTCCATTCAAGAAGATGCTCCGTGTGGATTCATTCTCTATTTGATTGGTACATTTCACATCCTCTTAGTTCTGATGTCACTTTCAAGAATCCTTTCTTCTTCTTCTTCTTCTAGAATCTAGGGTTTTTGAATTACTGGGTTTTGGGGATTTTTCAGTTGCCACCCTAATTCTAATTTTAATTTTGGTCAGGTACGGCAAGTACAAGCCTCTAGTGGAGCCTGCCAAATGGTAAACTAATTTTCTATTTTTCGATTGATTTTTTTGTTGTTGTTGTTTGATGGTTTGCTTTATTATGTAATCTTTTCTTTTGTTAATTTTACTTTATTTTAGTCAGAAATGTGGGAAAAGGGCGGTTCGTCAGGCGTATCACAATCTTTGCAATGGTTAGATTTTATTTATTTTTTTGGTTTGTTTGGATTTTACATTTAATGACCACTTAAAGAAACAAGACAAAGAAATTAAACTCTTAAATGTTGACTGTGTTCGCTTATGTGATTGTGTTAAGGATGTGCGAAGGAACAGAAAGTGTGTGCCAAATGTTGTTGCCAAGTCCAGCAGACCATTGGCAGGTTCAAATTTTCATCCTACTTTTTTTTTCTCCCTTTTCCCATTAGACGAATAGCGTGATCTTATGGTTGGCAGTTTGGTTTCCTATAGGGATATCTCGGAGGTGGAGGCCGAGCGCAAGGAGTTTGATGAGGTTTTTTCCCCTCTTTCCGTGTCTCTTGTATTGTATACTTTTGTATTGATAGTGAATTAAAGGGTTTTTGTAAGTTGTTTGTAGGCTATCAAGCATGCCCGGGAAAGGGAACGGAGGACACTTCTCCGGATGGTAAGCATTCCTCTTGCTGTATTGCGATGGATCTTGTTATTGGATATATATGTATTAGGAGTTCTATGTTTGCATTGAAGTGTGATCATGTTGTTTTAAGAAAAAGTTTGTGCCTAGGTATCTATCTTACTTCTCTTTGAATTTTACTAACCACAGTTTGAGTATGAGACAAAGTCATGTCCATGTACCATTAAATTCTGGTGGATTACAATTAAGTATTAGATATCCCCATCAAATTTGTATCTTTTCCTTATAATGTGCTGTGGGTTGCTTAGTAATGCTCCTTAGGGACTATGCAAAGGAATTCTAAGTATAACTTAAGTTTTTCTAAACCTCTTAAAAATGAATATTGCATTTTGCTATATAGGCACACACACTTCAAAGATTTGTGGATATTTTTGGGAATTGAATATGAAAATTGGGTGGACTGCCGAATTAATTTATACTTCATTTCCTGTTAATTTTATGGGCCTTGATATATTAAAACATTTTCCTGAGTCATAAAATGGTGTGGGTTTGGGTTGACATGAAATGTCAGAATGTGGGGTGAAACCTATGCATCGGACTATGGTGTCACATATATGCTAATTCAAAAGCTTTTGATGATAGTATGTGTCTATTAAACTGAGAGGAGTGAATTGGTGAATAACCACTTGATTAAGAACTCCACTGTATCACCCAACTTTGGGCCTACCACCAAAGTTAGACTTTAAATAAAAGATTCATGAAGATTGTCTATGTTCTTGTTGTAGAGAACTAGCAGTTATGCTTTAGTCCCGATTAATTGATATGATGGACTTTAATAACCTCAATTACTTGCAATAGTTACTTTTCTCTTGTTGGAGCTAATATAGGAAGAGTGTCGTTGGTGTATAATATGTGGGGCAGTATTAAAGAGAAAATTAATGAGGCTTTTGTTGTTTCTGAGCAACTGCCCTTAACACATGCTAGGAGTGTGAATTGGGCAAAGATGATGCTGTTTGCTGAGCTACAGTCTCCAAGCGCAACCTGACCTTTCGATGGGTCAATCCAAGTTCAACCCTACTCTAGTTAAGGTTTCCAGTCGAGTAATCCTCACGTTAGGTTAGAGCGGGTCTGGTTGGAAGTGGGTTTGTTTTAATTAATCTAGGTCAATCCTGATTATTAGATGTGATTTTTATCAAATTTATCTCTTGCATGTTGCATTTAAACAAGTCTGAACCGAAAGCTTTTTTGTATTCTTATGTTGATAGATTCATACTTACCCTACATAATTAACACATAAGATGGTAGTAAGATCGGTAATGTGGTGAAATTAACGTACTATTGATTAGATGGAGTGATGTATTTTGTGAGTATTTCCATTTTCTTGTGCTTTTTGATTTGAATATACGGTTTCTCAATGCTTACTGATTGCATAGTGTAATCTATTGTAAATTAAGAATGATTGGTATATTACATCAAAAAAAGAATGATTGGTATAACCTGAATACTCCGTATTTCATTCGCAAGTTGAGCAAATTTCTCTTGGAATCATGCTATTGCTAGTTGACCAGGAAGATGTTGTGTATGCAAATCTATGTTTGTGGAAGTTTAAATATAAAAAATGGTAGGTGGTTATTTCTTCCTTTTTTATCCATTATATTATGCACATCTAGTATAAATGCCTTGAGCACAATGTTGCCTGACTAATGAAATGTGATGCTGTATGCGTATGGGGGTGGTAAGTGTTATTGTTGCCACTCTAATGCTTAAAGTATAGAATTTGAATGTTCAAAATTGTTCTATGACCATCTGCGCAATTGAAAATTAGGCACTCCATCATTACATTGGCTTCTGTTTTGTTTAACTTGGCCACGGTTTGGTTAAAGTCGTGTCTATGTGCCATGAAATCCCAGTGGATAATATTTTGCTGTTGAATATCCCAACAAATCTGTTTCTTCTCCCTTCTAATGTGTTGTGGTCTCCTTGTAATGCTCCTCTTGGAGACTGAAGGAATCTTAAGTAGAGCTTGGGTTCTTTTAAACCTCCTAAAATGAATATTGCATTTGTCAATATACGCATATGCACATACGAGGTTTGTGGATTTTTTGGGATTTGTATAGTTGGTGGCATGCCAACTGAATTTACCCTTCATTCCCTGTTCAACTTTATGGGCCATGATCATTGAATCATTTTCCTAATTCATCAAGTTGTGTGGATTCTGGTCGAAATGGAGATCAGAATGTTGGGTGAAACTATCAAAATTGGACAGTAGAATCACATGTATGATAAATTAAAATCAAATGAGAATAGGTATGTGTATAGTATATTGAGAGGAGTATTGAATTGTGACTTTGATTAAGAACTCCAGCCAACCACCAAAAGTTGCCTATCACCAAATTTAGACTTTTTAGTTTAGACTAAGCCAGATTCCTGAAAGAGCGACCCGGTCGTGTGCGGGGAATGCAAGGTCAGTCCCCGAATGCGTGACGCCACAGGATTGGCATTTTCTTGTCAAATATTGGAAATCGGAACCTAGAATATATCTTAAATTGATGATATAAATTATTAATTTTGGTAAACATAAGCATTTATTCCAATTATTAAAATGGTATAGAGGAAAGCTGAGATTGGTCAAAGCAGCCGTAGGTAGTTGAAGATCAAGCACACTACGGGGAGCTGCAGCTTTGCTATTGTGCGGGATGAGATGGTAATGGAAATTTTATTTTATAGCAAGTCTGTTTTTTTTTGTGTGCCAATTTCTGTGTTGGTATGATTTAACTATTTCATTTGACTCATATATAGGATACGACAGTCGAGGGAGAGAGTGTCGGTGAGGTAGATTTTTTTGAATCTACCCACACAAGTAAGGATGGGACATATCGGGATGAATTTGCAGCTGATATAGTGGTATACATGAAACTTTCGAATTCCAATTTTCATTCTGCAACAAAAATTTGGATAATATTCACAACTCAAATTTGGATTTTAATTTAGAATAACTTACAAAATTTCAAACTAATTTTCAGCCCAATTTGGATTTTAATTTAGAATAACTTACAAAATGTCGTGTTCTGGAAGAAAACGATATTTAGAATAGTTCCTGTAACCAATTAGGAAATTTTTGTTTCATAGTTAAATTAGATCAGACCTGTTTGCCAGGTCTTAGCACAAGAACACTCCTCCCTTCTTGGTCTTTGAAATTTGCTCTGTATGCTTTCCTAGTTTCCCCTTCATGGGCAACTTCATGCTGGAAGGAATTCTCTGTTGAAGTTAAAAGTGCATTTCTAAAAAAAAAGAAAAAAGACTAATGGACATATGTGTAGTTTACCCAGCGAATTTCTTCTGGCTTGAAACTAGTCCTCCACTTCACCGACTCTTCCAACATATTTTTTGCCTTCACAACATTCCAGTTTCGAGCTTTCAAATACCTTCTTAATCATGGATCAGTGAAAACTTTTGTGCTAGGGCCAGATAGGGGTCCAAGAGCAGCTTTTAGTTCATTGATCTGTATGCAAGAAAAAGTATCCTCCATGTTCATCTCTATACTATAATAATTGGAAAGCTTGCATTATTTATTTATTTATTTGGGAAGAAAAGGCATTATTTGGTCGACAAGTCGATCAGCCCCTCAGTTAGTAGTTTTGTTAGAAGTCTAGAACTATTACTTAATCTTTAAAAATGATGTGAGATGTGGATTTTACTTGACATGAATGTTACTGCATTACTTATTATACAGATACTGATGGTACAATGCATTATATAATTTGTTTAAGTTCTCTTACCTGTATACGGAACGAAATTTTGGTGGTTCAATGTATGAGGTATTATTTATGTACTGAAGTTTATTCAAAACAGTCAGTACACCAACTCTGTTGTCATACAATAAACTCCATGTTTTATTGTTAGGATCAGGTAAGAAGTTTATTAGGTGAATATGGTTTAGGCCTATATTAGGCACTTTGACTTTTCAGCTCTGTTACAAACCCCACAAACAATACATAGCTAGCTGCCATAACAGTAGCATATTATGTATTGTTTTCTGGGCTATGTATTAGTATTGTGGGTTACATATTGTTTGAAGGGTTTATAACAGAGTTGCAAAAGTCAAGAAGCCTAATAGAAATTTAGTGTCAGTCAGGGGGTCTATTTATTTTTGTCTAAGTCAGTTTATTGGTTTAGTATATTAACTGTGTTTAAGACGACATAGCATGCCTGTAAGACTTGATCCATTGTTACAGGTTGAAGTTGACCATAGAAGCAGTAATCATGTTCCGTAGGAAGCACAACACTCATCATACTGAGGAAGACGATGATGTTTGTCAAGAAGAGAAGGTAATGTATTGAGCTATAAGTGTCTGTTATATTGACTTTGTCGTATGACATTTTTAGATACTCATCATACAAAGGAAGACGATGATGTTTGTCAAGAAGAGAAGGTAATGTATTGAGCTATAAGTGTCTGTTATATTGACTTTGTCGTATGACATTTTTAGATGGAATAAACTATCTGGTGAATAAACTAATAAATGACTGTTATAACAAACCTATCTGGTGAATAAACTAATAAATGACACTATTGTGAATTATACAGAGCCAGGAAATTTCATCGACTTCTAGTCACGCACATACATCTGGGCGAAATATCAATGGGAATGAAAGCAATGCCGAGCCACAGCAGGAGACTTGCAATAGTTTAGTTTAATTTGGACTATAGTCTTTTTATGTTTTGTCGAAACTGAATTTATGTTTTGTTAAAGAAATTGATGTATAACATGTATATTTCTAACTCTTCGTATGACCATTTTTAGACAAGTAATTATTGTTTATTGTGGTCCATGATTATATAGTTGTTTATTATGCTATTAGTGATTTTAAGATTTGAAAATTTGATGTGACTACAAATATTTTGAATTTGTGACCTATTTTAAAATAGTTGGGAAAAAAACCCGATGCCGGGATACATATCGATCCACCGAACGTGGCGAATTATTTTTTTTTTTTAAAATTGAACCTATAACGGCGCTTTTAAAAGCGCCGTAATAGACCTACGAATTGTAACGACGCTTTTTAAAAACGCCGCCATAGGGCTACGGGTTTTAACGACGGTTTAAAAATGCGCCGTTACAAGCTGTACACATATAGCGGCGTTTTTTAAAAACGCCGGTATAGGCATCCAACCTACAATGGCGCTTTTCTAGAACGCCGTTACAGATCATAGGCCTATAGCGGCGCCTTTTAAGACGCGCCGTTGTAGACCTATGGTCTGTAACGGTGCTCTAGAAAAGCGCCGCGATAGGCCCATGATCTGTAACGACGCTCGATGTAACGGCGCTGCTCGCGGCAATAATTAAAACGCCGCTACCATCTATAGCGGCGTTTATAAACGCCGCTATAGACAGAAAAAAACGCCGCTATAGGCTTTCCGATTAGTAGTGACTCCTACGCCTAATTCTAACAGTGACCGAAAATACCCCAATCATATCATTAACAATCTTAAAAATAATCGGGTTAACACCAATAGCGATACCCCTAGGTATGAAGTTTTACAAAAAAATATTCGACTACTTTGAGAACTGTATTTTCATCCTCCGTTCAATCTGAGGCCATCTCTACCAACATCAAAGGTGAGTAACATTTATCTTTATTATTGTATATGTATATGACTTTTATCCCACACCATTAGCAATCAATACACAATTTTATTTTATTTTTATTTTTGAAGGAAAATGTGGAATATGGCCACCATGTTTCATTAATAAGAAATTAACCAAACAAACACAGTGTACTGGGTCAAATTACAGACTACAGACAGAAAAATAGATTATGAAGCAATATAACCAGTACATACAATCAGAGCTCACTTTAACACCCTTAAAGGGTGGGCCACAAAAACTAAAACTAGGTCGAACCAGCCACAACTTATCCCCGACCTCCACCACTAATGTACTGGACCCCATCTTGGGTCCAGTCACAAAGCGATGACCATCTAATTGTATGTACGTCAAGTAAGCTTCATGCACCGCCTCCACGGAACTCGCATACCCACCTAAAGCGAATCATGCGGGATTTGGATGTTCGCCGCTCCCATCATTCTCCTCCCCACCTCCCGCAACCTAGCAAAACATACTCACACTCTGCCCAATCGAAGTCACAACCAAAGGAGAGCAGTGGAGAGGATACTTTCACCTCTCTAACGCTTTAGCTCTCACAAGCGATTTCTCACTAAACAAAACTCTCACTCACCCTAACCATGGATACAGTCAACGAGAGCCATGAAGAGGATACCTTCACCTCTCTCACGCTTTTACTCTCTCAAATTTGGTTCAGATTTTACGTGAGAGAGAGAGTGAGAGAATGAGAGAGTGAAGATGTTGCTTCTCACTACTCTATGCAGGTGTCTGTTTGTGTTTGTGAGAAATCAATACACAAAGTTAACTCCCACATATATCCATGGCAAAATTGTGGCCATATTCTATTATTGCCTATGCAACTTTACTGCTACTAGATCTCCTTCCCCACTTGAACTCTTCCACCATCACCGTCCTATCAATTGCGTACTCACCAATGCAACTGATCAAGACGCACCAATATCGCCAGGAGACAACATGCACATTAGGACCTTATCATGAATATGCACAACAATCGTAGCCATCAGCAGGCACATCACGAAACAACAGATAAAGAGTTGGTAATGGTTTCCTTTAGCCTTACAGAGTTACAGTGATGGGTTTAACTCGGTCTCCCCAAAAATAGTTGTTCTAGCAATAGTTACTACTGTTTCATGCGTATCCTAAATAACATCAATATAGAGAATGGACACAAAAACGAAATTGTTTGAAGAAAAAACCCAGAGAAAAGATCAGCATCCTAAATTCATAATCTTCTATAAGACGTATAAATATGAACATCATCGCCATGCCATTTCTACATATTTCATATCTTAATATATAATCGAATAACATGCATACAAACGGGAGCAAGAGCTAGCAATCAAAACTTTCTAACAGAAAGGTTTACACATCTACTTAGCTAGTCAGTCTCATGATAGCATACATATTTTAAATGACTTGATTTTACATATTTAGACTAATTTAGACGTGTAGATTAATGTGAACGATCTTAATTATCCATGCGATTACCAGAAGGACGAGTGGTGCACAACAGAAGGGGTCTCTCTCTCTCTCTCTCTCTCTCTCTCTCTCTCTCTCTCTCTCTCTATATATATATATATATATATATATATATATATATACTAGATTTGCCTGTCGGCACGTCCCTACGGCACGTCTTCGAAACGATACAGCATATGAAAGTCTTGTAAACAATAAAACAACAATTATGCAGCTCAAGTTTGAATAGTAAACAATAATTAGTTGTAAATAAAAGTCCATGTTTCCATTAAAATATGTCGAAAAATAATTATAAATGGGAGTGTAAAATCCAACTTCTTAGAACTTGTGTGAAAAATGATAAAATTTAACCGTTGATGGGATATTTGCTATTTTCAATGTAACATGAGCAATAAAAAAATGCATAAAAAATCTGAAAATTTACAAACCTGAAATCTGAAAATATAAATTTCTGAATAAATAGAGAGAATGAAAGAGAGGAGAGAGAGATAAATAAATAAATAAATAAATAAAGGAGTAGTTTTGGGAGATTTGAATTTGAGTTTTGGAGGAAAATTTTTTAGCAGAAAAATATGTTTTGTAAGGTTAGATCTGGTCAATTAATTTCTGTCATATTGAATGAGAGCCACTTGATAGCTTTCTTTGTGTTTTATTATATAGATATATGGGCGGCCCATTGGGTGGTCTAATGTGGGCTGAGGAATAAGCGGTAAATAATTATTAATTAAATAAATAAATTATATTGAGCTAGTTTTTTGTGGGCAAAAGAATAGTCTTTGCGACAAGAGATTTGAAGCGACGACAATCTATGCACTTAGGATCCTCACTGGAAGAGTTAGTTCTCTGTTTGGAGATGTCAATGCTTGCACACATGGTGGAATGGTTCAATTGTGCGACCTTCTCGGCAACTTCTTTGCCGATTTGGTTTTTCGGGAATCGGTTTGGTAGTGGTTATGATGTTAAGGAATATTATCCATCCTCACATCCACAGCACAAACCAAGAAACAAGAACTTCACAATTGAAATATGCCCTAGTTTGAACTTTATGTTTTGTTTTTTTCAGTAATGCTACATCCACTACTAATTTTACTATATTTCTCTTTACTATCTTAGGTGGCACACTCTAATAGACAGAGAAAGATAGAGTAGGTGGGGGAACTCTTCAATAAAATTATGCTACCTAAGATAGTGAAAAGAATGGTAGTGAAATTGGTAGTGGCTGATGAAAATAAATATATAAAAAAAAAACGCATTTGCAGTTGGCTATATATCCAAATTTTTTTTTGGATATTTTAAAAGAAAAAACCATCTGTAGTCGTCGTCTATATACTCATATTTTGGGTTTGGCATAAACAAGAGATGGCCAAATTTGGGAGACAAAATGGCTCTATCATATTTTGGAAATCGGAAGATGATTTACCGTTTTATAGTCGGACGGTATATGATATGTCATATGATCTAACTGAATTGCAACTGTATACTCGTTTCATAAAACCACTGTCCGAAGCATACAACACCTTAAACTGGGGAGAGAACGAAAGAAAAAAACTTGGAAGTGATACTTGAAAACCTAAGAAAGAACAAATCATATTAAGATGATTTTATGACCCCTTTCACTGAGGGTGAAACTCTTAGGGGACGTTTGGTACGCGGTAATGTATAAGGGAATCTAGGATTACCCTCTTGATTACCTGGTTTGGTAAGACATTGGTATAGTTTCGTAAATAATTTTAAATTCCCTGGGTCATTAAAATAATTAGTTTGGAAGGATAAACATTCCCCTTAAAAATGGTGGGATTTGTGGATTCCTCCACATAAAAAATGAGTGAGATTATTGCATACCCAAAACACCCTTAGGATTTTTAGCTTATCATAAATCTCTCTTATCAGATTTGTTCCCA
The DNA here is from genome assembly GCA_017893485.1 of Hemerocallis citrina. Lineage (NCBI taxonomy): Eukaryota > Viridiplantae > Streptophyta > Magnoliopsida > Asparagales > Asphodelaceae > Hemerocallis > Hemerocallis citrina. The sequence continues at coordinate 32,014,420 of CM030361.1, read as the reverse complement.
TCACTGAATCCCGCCCAAATCCTAAGACCCACTGTTCGTCTATCTTCCCCACCTTCCTCCCGATAATTGTCAGTATCTCAAAATCGTCAACTCCCATTTTGTGCCTTTGAAGACGCATATATTCAGTTTCCTTCTGTTCCAAGTACTTCAAGATATTGTACTGCTCTTCTTCAGAGACCTCAGCGTCAGCAAGTTTCTGCTCCAAGATCCAGAGTCTAAAATTGCAGTCCCACATAAAATATACAGGGTCAGAGGGGGTGTAATTTACACGGCTTCAACACTTCATAGGAGTAAATAGACAATGACATATAGGAGCACTAAGCATAAATTTCTTTTGCTCTCTTTCAATTGCATAAATGGACTTCAATAAAGTTTCTGTTTAGAAATTGCTAGAGGAAAGATTGAGTGGTTGACAGGTTAAGGTTTTACCATTCTTGTATTGGTGTGTACTCGTTGAATTGGCAATTTGGTATGGAAATACTAGCAAAAATAATTCATAAAATTAAATAGTCAATTTCCCAGAAAGTAATTCTGTACATCTATGTTTAAATAATAAGACAGTATCCAGTATAGAAGAAATTAAAGACCTTTGTAGTATTCTCTACATCTACTGACAATTATTTTGTATATATTTAAGTACCTATGTCTTGTATTAATAAATATATTTGATTTTTTCTTTTTGTTATGTTCTTCATATAACTGGTTGAAATATATTTGAATCATCGTGTAATATTTTTTAGTATCTATTTGTTAATTTATTAAAGTTTTATAAGTTATATATTAGTATTGCTTTTGCACATTCATGCATATACATCAAATACTAAATTAGATAACTTTTATATTTATTTATTTTTAAATAAAGCCAAAAGGGTATTTTCGGTAATGTCTACTATAGAGATAGATTGATGGGAATGAATTGTTCTATACCAAACACGGTAATAAAGTATTCCCAGGTATGTAATGTCGTATACCAAACACAGTATTGTAACATTCTCGGGAATCTTCATTCCCACCCTCATATTACTGGGAATCCACTAATTCCTGGGAATTCTCCAATCCACGTACCAAACGCCCCCTTAAGAAGTTTCTTTCTGACATGTTTGTAAGTAGTATTATGATAACTTTCACATTTATTATGTAAGGGTTAAAGACAAAATGATACCTAAATTTTATGTTAATTCCAAAATAACACATAAAATCCAAATGTTTATTCTCAAATAGCACAAACCGTTAATTGACCCTTTAAGTGAATAAAAATATTATATGGATATTTGACAAACGAGTGCAGCACGTTTTTTAGTCAAATATTCATTTTATCTTTACCGCGATTGATGTGACCGTTAAGAAATCCACAGAACTTAATGAGTCTTCGATTAATTAAATTTGCATAGAGATATGACAAACTGTTAGTTGAAGATATTTTTTGTGTTGTTCGAGAGAAAGCATTGAATAATTTGGGGATTTCGGTCTACAACTTGGAAAAATAATCTTTTTATTCATATGGAGTTATAAATTGTGTGGAATTAACTAGGTGAAATCGAAAGCCCTAGAATTAATTTTGCCATTAACAAATCACAAAAATTTCACATCCCGATACTCTTAATTAATTTAGTTAGATTTTTAGATTAATTTAATTTAGTTGTCTTCTTTATTAATTTCGATCTTCCAAATAGTAATTCATCTAGTAATATCGGTACTCAATAAAATAATTAGTTCATGTGGGTTCGACACTCTTTTCACTAAAACTATACTACTTGCTGTAATTTTGTACACCTGCAAATATTCACATCAGTGGTGCATAGTTGCAGGTTTAAGGGTGACTGCAAAAGGGAAGCGTGAGGGAACGCTGTATTTGCTTAGAGACGTGAGGGGCGTTTCTCCTGTAGTTGACTCGCAGTCGGAATCGAGTAGTAGGTTGTGTGGGGTGCAACCGAGTTCTTTCAGTTGTGGAGGGGAGGTTACTAATTTAGTGGGAGCTGCTGGCCATGAAAGTAATCCTAGAGGGCAAGACGTTCCAAATATCAAGTTTTGTATAATCAGGCCTTGTATAAACTGGGCCCAATATTGAACCCAAATAATAAGAGCAGGGTCTTTCTCTCTGTCTCAAAAACCCTAGCAGAAAACCAAAACCAAACCCCCAAACCCCCAAACCCCAAACCGTCCACTCGTCCTCGTCGTCTTCAACCTTCGATCAAAGATCAAAATTCGGGAATGGTGTGGTTCCAATGCGAAGATTGTGGCGAGAATCTCAAGAAGCCCAAGCTCCCCAACCATTTCCGCATCTGCTCAGCTTACAAGGTCCAATCTTTCTCTCCCCCAAATCTTCTTTCTCTTTCTCTGTCTCATTTGTTGTAATCTCTTGTTTGCAGCTATCATGTATCGATTGCGGTTTAACGTTCAACCGAGAGTCCGTTCAGACTCACACTCAGTGCATTTCCGAAGCGGTTTGTTCTTTACCCTTTTTCTGCTTTTTTTTTTTTTTTTTGGGGGGGGGGGGGGGGGGGGGAATGAACAAAAAAGGGCCAGATTTATGTAAATTGTTAATTTCGGTGAGGGTATTATGAAAAATTTGTGAAGTAGTTGTCTTTTTTATTTGGGTTAGGGTGATTTTTATGGTAGAGATTGAAATTGTTGGATATAAAGCGGATTTGATGTTTGTTGGATAATTTGAAGTGGTCAAAGACTTAAGTTAACTATACTGCTAGGTTGAAGTGATCTTAAGATTAGCTAAATAGGAGGTATAGCGGGGATGTATAATGTGCGTAGCAGCGGAATGGATGATTTTATCGTTAACAGCAGAAAAGTACAGTTTTTGGATGGCGTTTGTTGTTGCTGTGTAATGCATTATCGGTATTATATATATAAAAATTGATGAGGTGCACTTGATCGTGATTTAGTTGTCTGAACTTTTTTTTGGTCATTCTGGTGTTTTTAATCATCGTGTTGTTCTAGTATCGATCATCTGTCAAATGTAGTCGTTCTTGCTTAATGAAAGTACTGAGTAATTTTTGGTTGATGTGTGTGGCCAACCAATTTTCAAGATTATTTGAGTTGATGCCAAGTTCTTGTATGTTAAAAGGAAGTAAATTGTATTTCATTCTTATATGTCAAATGATCTTTATAGTTGTGTTTCTTGTATTCTTAACTGTTGATCTGTGTGTTTTTACTGAATGTTTTCCTTTTAGGAGAAATATGGTCCAAAGGGTCAAGCAAAGGTAGCAAATGATGTACAGGCTAAACCTAACAAACCTAAGCCAAACGCTGATGTGGATGTAAATGTTGGTTTATCTTCACACCCTCCTTGGCATTGTAGGTGAGTTGAATGCTATCAATCTTCTAATACATGTGTAATTATATTTGTTAACGGTTAAAATAAGACTAGTTAAGTTGAGGATATAGAATTTTGGTTCTTCATTACCCTGAAGATTTCAAATTTTTAGTTCTTTTATAGATTTGGAGCGTAGGCTTTTTATTTAAACATTTTCCTGTAAGGAGGATTACAAGTGTGTTCATAAGAAGTGCATTTTAGAAACATTTTATTAGAAGTAACTGCAATGGTTAGAGACTTGGAGTTTTGCATGTTTAGAGTGCCATCATTTCTTCGGCTCCTATGAACACGCCCTCCTTTAAGATTGAGTACTGTTGTTGACTGATCCCTCATCTTGCATGTGAAGTTGTATTTAATTTATGAGTACTTAAAGAAGCCATCTCTGCATAGGAAAACATCCCTGCAGTCTACAGTAGTAGAAAGTAGTTTACCACCTCTATTTTTTCTGCTCAGCCACCCCACCAGAGCATGCATGCACACTCAAAAAACAAACAAAAGAGAATGAAAAAGATACCACATTAGATAGAAAGATTTTGGCTCTCTTTCCCTTTCCTTTCTCTTTTTACTGACTAGGTTTGTCACATAAATGATATGAATTCTGAGTCTTTGGGGGAAGTACACTTCAAATTGCTGACACTGGTTAATAAGTTTCGTTATCACTATCTTAGTATTTTCTTATTCGAAGAGCTTGAACTTGCTACAAATTCAATGTCCCATAATTCTTCATCTGATGCCAAAATCTGTCCTCGAAAACATAAATAAAAGCATAATAAGTTTGTTATTGCAATGTCCTCTAAATACATAAACAATAAAGAACCGAAACAATTATTAAAAACAAAAAACATGATATGAGCTCAAGCTAGCTACAGATTCAATGTCCATAATTCTTCATGCTGATCATTGTAGGCCAAATCTGTCCTTGAAAATAGAAACAAAGAATAATAGGTTTGTTATTGCATTGCCCTCTAAATACTCAATCAATTAAGCAATTGACTTTTCTATTATGACTATATAAAAGATTCTTTTATAGTGAGTTCTTTGGATAGCATGCAGTTCACTTATGCTTGGTAATTTTAGGGAACTAATGGGTGTTTTTCTTTTAGCCTTTGCAATACAAGCACCACTAGCCATCAGACTTTGCAGCTCCATGCTGATGGCAAGAAACACAGAGCTAAGGCCCGTGCCTTCCATGCTGCTCAGAAACAGTCAAATCACACAGAAGAACCATCTCGAAACGAAGAGGCTGTTGGTAATGGTCAGAAGGTGGAGTCTGTTAATGGTGCTGATAACAAAATGCAAGAAAGAAAATTACAGAAAGACTCTAATAGAGAAGGAAACGAGAGCCAAACTAGAAAGAGGAAAGTTGACTCATCTGAGGATGGGCTCAAGGAAAAAAGTGGGAAGGGTAATGCTTGTGATTTAACTAATGGTAAGGTGATTCAAGCAGAACAATCTGAAGCATCAAAGCATAAATTAAAGAAAAAAAAAGTGGCAGACGAATCATTGAACTCTGCAGAGCCAGCAGATAAGCAAGAGCCTGTCTTAAAAGCAGCTCAAAGTAAAATCAAGTGGAGGAAGTTAGTTATTTCAACCTTAAAATCGGTATGCACTTTTCTTCCTGTAATGTTTACAGTTTCATATTATGAACTGATCAATTCATGGATTATGTCAGAAATTTGTAGTTTCAATTGATTTCATTAATAAATCTTAACCACCAGTGAATATCGTTGAAGTTTTTTTATCTTGTTAGACTTGAATGGGTTGATTGGCACCATATTATTGTTTTCTGTTGGATATGGAGCTTCTCATAATTTCTAATTTTGCGTGGACCATCAAATTATAATCATTATTAATTTTGTATTGACAATCAATCTATTATTTTCATATGCAACCCTAAGTTATATTACTTGGTGTCTACATAATTTTGATTTAGAATATTATTGTATTTACCGTTATGTTCGAGTCCATGCATCCGACTCTTTTGTTGTGCTTCATACCCTTCACAATGTCACTTCCCATATCTGCATTGGTTTTGTCCTTCCTAGTTGTTTCGAAATGGTATATAGTGTAGCTTCTATGCACCGCAAAGATTGGTTTAATCGTTCAAATTTTATTCTGATAACTTTTCAGTTTTTTTTTTAAAATTTTTTTTGGCAGTCGGATGGAGTCATGAAGATGAAAAAATTACAGAAACTCATCATTAGGGCCCTCAAGGAGTCTGGTGTAACTGGGGATGAGAAGCAACTTCAGGACGAACTGATGCTGAAGGTCCAGACCAAAGACAATTTTCATTATTTCTTTCTCTTTCCTGTTGAATTTTTGATGTTTAATTAGATCTTGTGTGTTGCAGGTTACTTCAAGCTCTCGGTTTGCCATTGATGGCAAGCGCATTCGCTTGATGGCGAAAACCGAAGAATCCTGATCGTCTTTTGGCACAAAGCTAGAAGTTTTGTTTATGTTGGAAGTGTTGCGATTTTGTTTACTCGTGCTATGCAGCTCTGGAATCCGTTTAATCAATTTTGGTACATTTTGTTATATTGATGCTACGACTTTTTGTTATTATTGGATAAATGTGCTCTCAAGTACGGGGAAGTTGCCATTAAAATTGAATGTATCCTATTTTGGAAGTAACCGAGAATATTTATTGATTCATGATTGTATAATCAATGGGAAATTATGTATTCTGAGACTTGATCATTCATCAAGTTCCAGCAGAATTCAAAGATATCAGTAGTGTTATATTGGTTCCATGCATCCAGTGAAAATTTATTGTGAAACGCTTTTATGTTCCTGTAATAATTGGAGCTGTACAAATTTGGTATTTGTATGTCAGTATATACCATACGAAGCGTTTGCGTTCTTGGAGATTTTGATTTTGGTTCCGAACCCACCTGCCTCTCTAGTTTTCACTGGTGGAAAGAAGCAATTGCTTTCTAGCAGATTTTGGTTCGAAACCGCCTGACTCTAATTTTCACCGGTGGAAACAATGGCCGGTTTGACAAAGAAAACTTCATTTCATAGCACAAGCATTTGGGAAGAACTGTAATAACTTATAAGTTTCTAATCTTCTAAGGTGAACGAGAAAATGTGTTGTCAAACCCACAATAATACAACAAACTTTATAACCATTGTCAAATACAACCGACCATTTTTCCCTTCAGATTTTTATGTTAATTACATGAAACAAATTTGACTTGAACCCTTTATTGATCTCAGTCCATTTATCGATAGAAACAACTAATCTTTACAAATACAATGTAAAACTAGAAACATGTCTTCATATACAAAATATACGATTTCACAAGATGTCAATCTTCTTTCTCTTTTGCCACGCTCTTTGCACTATGTTTATCAACAAGGGCACTATCTGAGACGAGGAAGGAAAATGGGAAAATGCAGCAATGCCTCAGCTAGGACTACTAGAGAAGAATGACAAGCACTGTTATGCAAACTGCAACAGTGCAAACTAGTGCCTGAAAATTAACCAACAGCAAAACATATCGATGTTAGTTTCAAGGTTTTGAATAAAATGGCAGGATTGAGATACAGAGAAGAAGAGTAACTGCAATTGCGGAAGCAGCTAAGCCACCTCGCTCTCTTGGATCTTTGAGATAGTAGTTTCCGAAATATAGGATTGTAGCATAGTACCACAACAAGGGGCATACGAATCCTGCAAGAAAACTGCAAGAAAATTGAAATGGGGTTTGATATGGGTCAGGAATAAAGCGTGGCTCACCCTGAGCCACCAGATCTCCTCAGGATACGCGTCCTTCCTGATCCTCCAGATCAGCCACGTCAGCACCGGAAAACCGCCCGGAGATCTGCCACGTCAGCCCGGAAACCACTCCGGCGCCTGCCACGTCAGCCCTATACCGCCCGACTTTCCACCGCTTCAGCCAATCGGGTAACCGGGTCCGGCCCAGCCCCAAACGGGTCTAGACCCGATTGGAAACTCCTATAAATACCAGGCCCTCTCCTTTCTTAAAAGGTAATCAATCTTTTCTCCACTAAACCCTAGTTACTGTTGCTCTTATCTTAAAGTAACTGACTAGATCGTCGGAGGGTCTGCCACCGGGATCAACCCCGGTGTTTCGAGACCGTCTGTAGGTACACCAGACCTCGGATCCGAGCCCTCTGATCCGAGCCCAGACATCCACCTCACTCCCAACCCGTCGCAGGTACCGCTCGGCCAGCCGAGGGTCGCCTCTGAAGAAGCTTTCTCCTTCAAATACAAATCGAGTAAAGAACTCACACCTGGTGCAACCACACGTCTCCCAGAAACAAACCGCATCAGGTTGGCGCCGTCTGTGGGAAAGCTACTTCGGAAGCCGACCGTGTCCTACGGCCGAGGTACCTCGGTTGCCGAACTCCCATGGCCTCCAAAGGCAAGGGGGCTGCGTCCTCCGTCAACCGACGAGACACACTCCCAGCAAATACCAACGCCGGGCCGCGCCCATCAAAGCATAGGGCCTCCCGTCAGGGGTCCCAGCGGGCCCCCACTCCTCCAATCCAACCTGACCTTCGAGGAATAATCTCCAGTCGACACGCTGACCGTAGTAGGGAAAGGGCCGCTTCCAACTCGGCCCCGAACCGTCCTAGGCCACCGCCGGAAGAACGAAGGCCAGCACTCAGCCGAGTCGGGAGGCAACCTCCGGTCCAGCCGGCCCGAGCTGAGGGAGCTCCTGTTACTCAGCAGGAGTTTCAGGACTTCCGAAGGGAAATCCTTGGGGCTCTCCAACGGGCCCCCAGGGAGGAAGCACGCCGTTCTCGAACCAGGTTAGACGCTGAGGCCAGCGCCTCGCGCTCCTCAACAGTCCAGCCCGAAGCCGAAGACGTGCTCCTTAGGCGCCTCCAAGAAATGGAGGACCGAATCGACCACATGGGCGACGGTGTCGGAGCCGGTCAGGGGTACAAACCTGTCCGTCCCCCCTTTTCCGCCCTCATTATCCAAGCAGAAATTCCTCGGAACTTCCGACCCCCACAGTTCGAGACCTATAACGGCGAAGGGGATCCTGCTGATCACATGGAGGGTTTCAAAACCCTCATGATGATTCACAGCGCATCGGATCCTCTGCTGTGCCGAGCTTTTCCGGCCACCCTTCGGGGTCCGGCTCGTGAGTGGTTCTCAAAACTCGCCCCCGGCTCCATTTACTCCTTTGATCAACTGGAAGGCAATTTCCTCGCCCATTTTGTAACCAGCCGGAAGGCCGAAAGAACGAGCGCCTCTTTACTTGGGCTCAAACAGGAAGGGGGGGAATCACTCAGGGCGTTTGTCCGGAGATTCACGGCGGAAGCGAGGTCAGTCTCCTCTCTCGATCCGGGCGTCGCCTCCGCGGCATTTCGGCACAACGTCCGTCATGGACAGCTGAAAGCTTCTCTGGCAAAGAAGCCCCCGATCGATTTTCCCGACCTCCTCAACCGAGTCGAGAAGTACATCAGGGCAGAGGAAGCCCTAAACCCCGACGAATCCAGGGAAGCACTCGGAAAAGGGAAACGGAAGGCCGAGGAAGTCGAGCCTTCGAAAAAGGCCCCAAGGGATGGGAGCACCATGAAGAAGGTACCGCCGGTTCCTCGCTTCGAAAGGTATACCCCGCTCACACAAAATGTGTCCTCCATACTCCTTGCGATCGAAGACAGAGACCTAGTTCAGTACCCCCCTCGGCCGTCCAACAACACTAGCAAGAAAAGGGATCAGCAGTTCTACTGCCGCTTCCACCGAGACAACGGGCACGACACAGATCACTGCCGTGCCCTGAAAGATGAAATCGAGGCACTGATCCAGCGAGGATACCTCCGGGAGTATAAGAGAGATGACGCTCGGTTGCAAAAGGACACGAGGAACAGGAGAACCTCACCTCCTCCTCGAGCTCCCCTACAACTCCCCAGACAAGAGCAGGAGCTGGAAGAACCGGACGACCAACCCATACTGCACTGCGTCCACGGGGGGCCCATGGGAGGGGATTCTAACACCTCCCGTAAGGCATTCATCCGGGACGTTAACGCCGTCCAAGGGCCTCTCACTCCTCAAATCCAACCAATCCCCGTCTCCTTCTCGGGTGACGACCTGGAGGGGGTTCGGCTCCCACACTGCGACGCTCTCGTAATCAATCTCAGCATGGCAAACTTTGATGCTCGGCGGATCCTGGTAGACAACGGGAGCTCGGTCAACATTCTGTTCCTCGATGCTTTCGAGAACCTAAAGCTCCCCCGAAGCAGACTGAAGCCGGCCGGATACACCCTGCACGGATTTTCTGGAGTACCGGTAACAATCGAGGGGATCGTCACACTGGATGTCACGGCGGGCACGGCTCCGAATCGGAGAACCGAGTCGATGGACTTCATGGTTGTCAACATCAAGGCAGCCTATAATGCCATACTCGGCCGACCGGGCCTATGCTCCCTCCAGGCTGTTCCCTCGGCCTACCACCAGAAGATGAAGTTCCCCACCAGTACCGGTGTAGGAGTGGTCCGAGGGAATCAAGAAGCCGCTCGCTCCTGTTATATGACAGCAATAGGAAGCGGAGTGCTCCCCCTCGACGCCGTGGAAATGCAGCCCCAAAGGACCCAGCCAGAGCCAGAGTCGGCAGACGAGCTGGAGGATGTCTCCTTCGAGGCAGAGGATTCATCGAAACAATTTCGAATAAGCCGCTCCCTCGCACCTCGCCTCAAGTCCGACCTCATCACCTGCATCCGGCGCAATGTCGATCTGTTTGCTTGGAAGCCCTCTGACATGCCAGGAATTTCCGAGGAACTCATCATGCATAAACTCAGCGTGATCCCCGGCTCGAGACCAGTGGTACAGAAGCGACGCAAGTTCGCGCCAGAGCGACAACAGGCGGTTAATGCAGAGGTCGATAAACTCCTGGCCGCGCGCTTCATCCAGGAGGTCAGCTACCCCGAGTGGCTGGCGAACGTCGTCATGGTGAAGAAGGCGAGCGGGAGCTGGAGGATCTGCATTGATTTCACGGATCTTAACAAGGCATGCCCGAAGGACCCATTCCCCCTTCCCAGGATCGACGCTCTCGTCGATGCAACATCGGGTCACGAGCTCCTATCCTTCATGGACGCGTTTTCAGGCTACAACCAGATCCGCATGTTCCCTCCCGACATCGCCAAGACGTCCTTCGTCACGGATCAGGGGCTCTATTGCTACAAAGTCATGCCCTTCGGGCTGAAGAACGCCGGGGCCACATACCAGAGGCTCGTCAACCGGGTCTTCAAGGAACAGATCGGGCGCAATATAGAAGTATATGTGGATGACACACTCGTCAAGAGCCGGCGGGGAGAGGATCACATCTCCGATCTGGAGGAGGCCTTTGGGGTGCTTCGGACACATAACATGAGGCTTAACCCGAGCAAATGCGCCTTCGGCGTCTCCGCGGGAAAGTTTCTTGGGTTCATTATCAGCCAAAGGGGAATCGAAGCGAACCCCGAAAAGATCCAAGCAATCCTGGACATGGCCCCTCCGAGGAACACCAAAGAAGTCCAACGACTGACTGGGAGACTGGCGGCCATCGGCCGTTTCCTCTCCAAGTCCGGAGAGAAGTCTCTTCCCTTCTTCAAAGCCCTGCGAGGCACCGACGGGTTCGAGTGGGGAGTACAGCAGCAAGAGGCCTTCGCCCAGTTAAAGGAATACCTCGCGAACCCCCCTCTTCTCAGCAAGCCCGAACCAGGAGAGCCACTCTGGCTCTACCTATCAGCCTCGGAGAAGGTGCTCAGCGCAGTTCTCGTTCGGGAGGAAGAGGGATCACAAAAGCCTGTGTACTACGTCAGCAAGGTCCTGCTCGATGCCGAGACCAGGTACTCCCGGATGGAGAAAGTAGCATTCGCCCTGATCATGGCCTCGCGAAAGCTCCGTCCGTATTTCCAATCTCATTCTGTCCAAGTGCTGACGGACCAACCCCTGAAGGCGGTACTCTACAAACCAGAAAGCTCGGGTCGACTCGTGAAATGGTCGATTGAGCTCAGCCAATATGACATTGGCTATCAGCCCAGAACAGCAATCAAGGGGCAGGCGCTCGCAGAGTTCATTACGGAGTGCACTATCTCCGAGCACCCTGCAAACACGGAGAGCGACCAGACGTGGGAAGTTTACGTCGATGGTTCCTCTTGCGAGGCAGGCAGCGGAGCAGGCATCATCCTCCGAGGTCCAGACGGTTTTCTTCTGCAGTATTGCCTCCGCCTCAACTTCCCGGCCTCTAACAACGAGGCCGAATACGAGGCAATGATCGCTGGGCTCACCCTGGCTCATCAAGCCGGTGCCAAGCAGATCAGGGCTTTCAGCGACTCCCAGCTCGTGGTCAACCAGATCACCGGGGAGTACGAGGCCCGAGACGATCGCATGGTTCGTTACCGAGGTGTAGTTCAACGCCTACTCTCGTCCTTCGACGAGTCGGCTGTTTTGAGGATCCCCCGGGAACAGAATGTCCAGGCTGACGCTCTGTCAAAATTGGCATCCTCTTCCTTCGAAGGTCTCGACCGCACGGTCCTGATCGAGGTCATGCTAAAACCCAGTATCGACATTCCGGAGGTCCTGAGCCTCGAAGATGGAGAACCCCCCGAAGACTGGACAACTCCAATTAGACGATTTCTCGTCAAGGGAGAACTCCCGGAAGACCGAGCCGACGCAAGAAGGGTCCGGGCCCGAGCGGAAAGGTTCGTAATGATCGACTCGACACTCTTCAAAAGGTCATACACAACCGCGGATGGACGGCCTTATCTCCGCTGCCTCACTCCCGGCGAAGCCGAATATGCTCTCAAAGAATTACACGAGGGGATCGGCGGGTGTCACATGGGAAGCCGTTCGCTCGCACGAAAGGCTTTGAACCACGGGTACTACTGGCCCACCATGCTGCAGGACGCTTTAAATCTCGTCAAGAAATGTGGCCCCTGTCAAAGGTTCTCCCCCATCAAGAGGGTTCCCCAAGCAAACCTCCGATCCATGGCCAGTCCAACCCCCTTTGCAATGTGGGGAATGGATCTGGTTGGCCCTTTTCCCAAGGCGACGGGGCAACGAAAGTTCCTTATAGTTGCCATCGACTACTTCACCAAATGGATCGAGGCGGAGCCACTAGTTACGATCACCGAGCAGCAGACTCAACAATTCTTCTGGAAGCACATTATCTGTCGGTTCGGGATCCCCCAAGTGCTAGTCACGGACAACGGAACCCAGTTTGCAGGCAAGCATTTCCGCAAGTTCTGCGAAGACCTCGGTATCCAACAGCGCTTCTCCTCGGTATGCCATCCCCAATCCAACGGACAGGCAGAGAACGCGAACCGTCAGATCCTCGATGGACTCAAGAAGCGACTCGATAATTCCTCCAAGGGGCTATGGGTCGACGAGCTGCCGAGCGTTCTCTGGGCCCATCGAACAACAAAAAGGATCCCAACAGGGGAGTCACCCTTCAACTTAACGTACGGCGCTGAGGCCGTCATTCCCTTGGAAATAGGTATCCCCTCTCCCCGAATTATGGCTTATGACGAAGCAGGCAACTCCATGCAACTGCGAGCAGACCTGGACCTCATTGACGAGGTCAGGGAGAAGTCATCCATCAGAAGGAACATCTATCAGCAAAGAATCGAGAGGTTCTATAACAAGAAGGTGCGCCCAACAAACATTGCTCTCGGAGGTCGTACGACCGGGTACCTATCGCCTGACCAACACCGACGGCAAACCTGTCAAGAGGCCCTGGAATGCGGAACACTTGATTAAGTTCTTAGGAGAATAGCCTCCATGTGAAATATAACTTTAAACGGCACGTTGGGCCTAGTCTTTTGTAAAGTCCTGTAAACGGCACGTCGTGCCTAGACTTGTCTGTAACAAGCATGTATTGTAAACATCAGCTTTCTTAAAACAAGCTTATGACTCCAATTCTTGTAAACAGATAAAGGACCCCTCACGGGCTCGTCACTCGGATGAAATCGCGAGTCCAAACACGCTTCTCTTACAAGCGTGGGGCTCGTCATTCGGATGAAATCGCGAGTCCAAACACGCTTCTCTTACAAGCGTGGGGCTCGTCACTCGGATGAAATCGCGAGTCCAAACACGCTTCTCTTACAAGCGTGGGGCTCGTCACTCGGATGAAATCGCGAGTCCAAACACGCTTCTCTTACAAGCGTGGGGCTCGTCACTCGGATGAAATCGCGAGTCCAAACACGCTTCTCTTACAAGCGTGGGGCTCGTCACTCGGATGAAATCGCGAGTCCAAACACGCTTCTCTTACAAGCGTGGGGCTCGTCACTCGGATGAAATCGCGAGTCCAAACACGCTTCTCTTACAAGCGTGGGGCTCGTCACTCGGATGAAATCGCGAGTCCAAACACGCTTCTCTTACAAGCGTGGGGCTCGTCACTCGGATGAAATCGCGAGTCCAAACACGCTTCTCTTACAAGCGTGGGGCTCGTCACTCGGATGAAATCGCGAGTCCAAACACGCTTCTCTTACAAGCGTGGGGCTCGTCACTCGGATGAAATCGCGAGTCCAAACACGCTTCTCTTACAAGCGTGGGGCTCGTCACTCGGATGAAATCGCGAGTCCAAACACGCTTCTCTTACAAGCGTGGGGCTCGTCACTCGGATGAAATCGCGAGTCCAAGCACGCTTCTCTTACAAGCGTAGGGCTCGTTACTCGGATAAAATCGCGAGTCCAAGCACGCTTCTCTTACAAGCGTGGGGCTCGTCACGCACCGTCTCTCCATGAGAACATGTGCAGGAGCTCGGCACTGACCCCGAGCAAAGGCGGGCGTCCCGTCCGGGGGGCACCGCGACCTGAACGCTCGGCGGCGGGGCTAGGCTACGCCTGCAGTTGTCTTTCTCACCGTTGTGGGGGCTCGGCACCCGTCCCTCGCTCGGTTTGACCTCCTCGGAGGCCATCAACCGAGGCTCGAGGCGACATTCGCCAGCCACTCCCGCACCGTCTCTCCATGAGAACATGTGCAGGAGCTCGGCACTGACCCCGAGCAAAGGCGGGCGTCCCCTCCGGGGGGCACCGCGACCTGAACGCTCGGCGGCGGGGCTAGGCTACACCTGCAGTTGTCTTTCTCACCGTTGTGGGGGCTCGGCACCCGTCCCTCGCCCGGTTTGACCTCCTCGGAGGTCGTCAACCGAGACTCGAGGCGACATTCGCCAGCCACTCCCGCACCGTCTCTCCACGAGAACAAGTGCAGAAGCTCGGCGTTTATCCCGAACAAGGTGGGTGCCCTCTCCGAGGGCGCCGCGACCTTGACACTCGGCGGAGACGCTCGACGCTGCCTTCCGCCTGTTCACTCACCAAGCGTTGAAAAAAAAATTTTTTTAAGCCTTGAGGCATCCGCCTTCCGCAGACACCCCGAGCCTTGAGTCGGATTATTGGCCACCCTCTCACCCGCGAACAGCTCGGGGTTTTCGGCTTTTGCCAAAACCTAAACCCCGAACTGTTCGAGGATGGCAGGGAGGCAAAAGACTAGCGGCTCTATCTCTCTCGACTCGAACAGATCAGTCGACCCCTCTGTCGCCCAAGAACAGCTCGGGGTTTACGGCACGGACAAAGTCCAAAACCCCAAATTGTTCCCGGGCGGCGGAAGAGCCACCGAGCTTCTGAATTCTCCGAACACCCCAAACGATCGATCGGCCCACCGTTCACCAACGGACAACCCGGGGCCCCATGGCCCTGGCGGCCGGTACCCCGAATTGTTCGAGGGTGATCGGTATGCCTCCGATCCGGGATGCTCGGAAACATTACCTTTTGTGGACGCCCGCTATGAACAGACATCCGAGTCAAATGACTCACTGATGGAAAAAAGAGGGGGGGGGGGGCGATTATATAGCCCCCTGAGGCCTCATTTATTGCACCTGGGAATGGGAAACGGCGGAAGGCGAAACGTCGCCATAAATATGCCTAGGAAGGCGAAACGTCGCGATTATTGACGAAGTCGCGTCAATTGCGACTTCGGAGGTTACTCGTCAGCTACACTCGGCATCCGAGGCAATCAGGGCTCCGAAGAACAAACGATCTTATTCATTACTCATCGCTTACAACTCAATGAATGAAAACGCAAATACAATGAGCTCTCAACTCACTCACTCAGCCGGGAACTCGAATTCGGGGCTCCTGTGGCGCTCGGCTATCCCAACCAAGGAAGACGTGCCCGCCACCGAGCTCTCCGCATCATCCGGCTGTGTCACGACCAGCGAAGGAGGCGGCAACCTCCCCGGAGTAGAGTTACTTGCCTCTTCAACAAGACCGGCACCGAGTATGAGCTTCAACTGGCGAATCTCCAATTCTTTCTCTATAACGGCCTCGCGAAGAGAAGACTCGGAGGCAGACCGCCCGCTAGACGTATCCGAGACCGCCCAGTCCTTCTCAATGACCCACCAGTCCCGGTCGGCTACAATCTTTCTCAAACGAGCCACCTCTAGACCGAGCTCTCTAGACTTGTCCAAAAAGTAATTCTTGGCAGCCTCTCGATCCCGAGCCAACTTCCGTTGGCGAGCTAGCCTCTATCAAAAAGGAAATACAAGAATCACAATGCAAGTGTTGTAAAGTCGGCCCAAAAAATTATATATTTCATTTCATCTCAAAAAGATACAAAATTTGCGGTGGCCAGTCCGCCGAGGGCATTTACAAAAGGGGGAGAAATAAAAACAAAAACATCTAGTCTTGAGGGTCGAGGTGCACCTCTTCTTCGTGGTGGCCGCCGTCGTCACCATCACCCCCCGGGGTCGGAGGCAAGTCTGGCTTCCACCCGAAGCCGAGGTGGTCAACATTGCACTCCGGATAGATGTACTTGAAATGAGACTTGGCTTGCTCATAAGCCTCGTCTTGCGCCGTCATAAGCGTATCCCCCAAGGCCGCCTCCAAGTCCGCCAGGGCCTTCTTCGCCTTCTCCTTCTCCGCAGTCTCGGCCGCGATCTTCTTCAGCAGGTCCTCTCGGTCCTGCTTATGGATCTTGTCCAGAGACTCAATCTGGGCCTCGTGCACCACCACCATGTCCCGAGCCTCCTTAAAATCCTCCTTCGCCTTGGTCAATTCCCGAAGGAACTTCTCCTTCTGCTTCCGCTCGTATGTGATCTCCTTCTCCAGACACTTGTGGAAGTGCTGGCCGTGAAGCATCGACTGTCAAGAAAAATCAAACTTAGCAACAATTACAACAATTACAAGTTTACAAGACTATTTACCGGGTGGACCTCGGTCGACTTACCGAGAGGTTGGCTTGGGCCCAGCGCATGTAAGCCTGATCGGCCGTTTGCGCTGCCAAGGCCATTCCGTCCCGATCGGTGATGGCCTTCGAGACGAACTCCATCGATACGGGTCCGTCGAGGATGGAGTCGCCCTTCACGATCGACCAATCGGGTGCGAAGGGCATCGTCGCCATCCGGCCCACCAACTCCGCCGCACTCGGACGTACGGGGGGAAGCTGTTGTGCCGGGGCTTCAACTGTTTTCCCCGACCCTCCCGCTGGGTCTCGAGCCGACCGCGAAGGATGGTGGTGCTTCTTTTGCTTCTTCGATAAAGGCTGTTCCTCGGGCACCGGGGGAGGTACGGTGGAGGGCCCTCCGGCCTGCGAAGGATGGCCAGGAGTCTTCCGCTTCTCGGCGGCGAGGCGCTCCTGCTCTTCTTTCTTCTTCTTCTCTTGTCTCGCCTTTTCTGCGGCGGCGAGTAGGATCTGCTTGGCGTGTGCCTGTTGTGTCGTCATCCCTACAACAAGACAGAAAAGGGAGGCTAAACGTTAATACGAAGGCAGAAAGACGAAAAAATGAGGAAAGAAACATACTAGGGTCGGCGGGACTCAGTCCGGCCCTCGCTAGGTGAACCTCGGTCACCCGGCGCCATGCGATGCTGTCTCCCCGGAGTAAATGAGCAACCCTCCCCCACTCTTGGGCGGTTAACTCATTCCTCTTCGGGGGCTTGTGCTTCGGCTTCACGAAATTCCACTGGGTCGGAATGTCCCATTCCCCTTCGGTCTTCACAACGAAATACTTGTCTCTCCAATTCTTGATGGAGTCCGGGTGGCCGTGCACCACTTTCTTGTTCGGTCTCGGCGTAAAGAAGAACACGCCCTCGATATCCCCAAGCGAACCGATGCTGAAGATTGCGCGGAAGTATGAAAGCTTCGGCCTCACCCCTTTCTCTTGGCACTTCAGGATGAAGCAAATAAGATGCTTCCAAGAGTTGGGGCCATACTGCATGGGGGACAGGGTGGCCCAGTTCAGGACCGTCTTCACGAAGGGGTGCAGGGGGAACCTCAACCCCGAGATGAAAGCTTGCTCCGGAAATAAGCAGTAACCCGGAGCCAACACCGTCGTAGGTCGAATACCCGGGCTCGGCAGCAGAAGCTCGTACTCCCTCGGAATATAGTAAGCAGCCCTGATGATGTTCAGATACTCTGGCCTCAAGACGCTGGGAGTACTGTCCGCACGAATCTTCGTCCTTGTATTTTCTCCAGGTACAGGAGGGATCGGCTGGATATCCTTCACATCATCGGGATACATCCGTATCGACACAGGATTTCGGAAGGTGACGGGCGGAACATCAAGACCCGTCCTCGGCACACCCTCGTCAGACGAGGAAGAACTTTGAGGCATGGCAAGAACTACCTTCTTCCTACGTGGCCGGGGCTTGCGCTCAGGCGACGGCGTCGACAGGGGGGGCAACGGAGGCAGATCCTCTACGTGGCCGGCATCCGGCGCACCAACGCCCTCCCCTTCCTCACTCTCCGTGTCGCCCTGCTCTCCTTCCTCCTCTTCATCACCAGCACCCGACTCCTCGTCCGACCCCTCGTTCGACTCCTCCTCCTCATCATCACTATCCTCGTCCACACCACCCTCTACCATCGGCTCCTTTCCTGGCCTCCGAACACTCAATGGTTGCACGATTAGAGCTACGTCACTGTCACCCTCGGAGCCGTGTTCGGAGAAAACCTCCTCTTTAACCTGGTACTTGCCCAGAGATGACGACGTTTCCAAATCTGACTCCATCTCCGAGTGACCAGACGTTGTAGCCTCGGAACCGGACTGAGTACGCGACATTCAGAAAAAAGGAGAATTACTAACCTGATTCTTTGGAAGTTACGCTTCTCAGCAAAGAATCCGCCAACAGCGATCGAAAAGCCTGCGCTAAAAACTGGAAAAATTGGGGATTATGAAACGATAAAGTGAAAAGAAATGAGGGGGGGTGGGGGTTTTATAAATAGACAGCGACTCCTCGATTTCCGCAAATGAGCATCTAGCCGTTAGATCTAATCTGACAAGATCAAGCGGCTAAAACAAACGTTGAAATTTGCGCCATCACGTCAGCAGAAAGGGTGAAATTCCAACGCTGCCCCTCCCTACTCACCCGGCAGGAATAACCTCCTACCATAAGGTGCCAAGCTACCTTCTCCTTCAGAGGGTGGGGCTCGACGCTCGGACGGAAGCTCGAACCAAACTACCTTCTCCTTCAAGGGGTGGGGCTCGACGCTCGGATGGAACCTCGAGCCAAGCTACTTTCCCTCTCACAGGGTGGGCTCGACGCTCGGATGGAAGCTCGAGCCAAGCTACCTTCTCCTTCAAGGGGTGGGGCTCGACGCTCGGATGGAAGCTCGAACCAAGCTACCTTCTCCTTCAAGGGGTGGGGCTCGACGCTCGGATGGAACCGCCGGGAGATCTCGGAGGGAGATCTCGGAGGGAGAAGTGCGAAGTGTGGCCAAGCTACCTTCTCCTTCAGAGGGTGGGGCTCGACGCTCGGACGGAAGCTCGAACCAAACTACCTTCTCCTTCAAGGGGTGGGGCTCGACGCTCGGATGGAACCTCGAGCCAAGCTACTTTCCCTCTCACAGGGTGGGCTCGACGCTCGGATGGAAGCTCGAGCCAAGCTACCTTCTCCTTCAAGGGGTGGGGCTCGACGCTCGGATGGAAGCTCGAACCAAGCTACCTTCTCCTTCAAGGGGTGGGGCTCGACGCTCGGATGGAACCTCGAGCCAAGCTACTTTCCCTCTCACAGGGTGGGCTCGACGCTCGGATGGAAGCTCGAGCCAAGCTACCTTCTCCTTCAAGGGTTGGGGCTCGACGCTCGGATGGAAGCTCGAACCAAGCTACTTTCCACCGCTCACAGGTTGGGCTCGACGTTCGGATGGAAACTCGAGCCAAGCTACGTTCCCTCTCACAGGGTGGGCTCGACGTTCGGATGGAAACTCGAACCAAACTACCTTCTCCTTCAAGGGGTGGGGCTCGACGCTCGGATGGAACCTCGAGCCAAGCTACTTTCCCTCTCACAGGGTGGGCTCGACGCTCGGATGGAAGCTCGAGCCAAGCTACCTTCTCCTTCAAGGGGTGGGGCTCGACGCTCGGATGGAAGCTCGAACCAAGCTACCTTCTCCTTCAAGGGGTGGGGCTCGACGCTCGGATGGAACCTCGAGCCAAGCTACTTTCCCTCTCACAGGGTGGGCTCGACGCTCGGATGGAAGCTCGAGCCAAGCTACCTTCTCCTTCAAGGGGTGGGGCTCGACGCTCGGATGGAAGCTCGAGCCAAGCTACCTTCCTCTTCATGGGGTGAGGCTCGACGCTCGGATGGAAACTCGAGCCAAGCTACGTTCCCTCTCACAGGGTGGGCTCGACGCTCGGATGGAAACTCGAGCCAAGCTACCTTCCTCTTCATGGGGTGAGGCTCGACGCTCGGATGGAAGCTCGAGCCAAACTACCTTCGCCTTCAAGGGGTGGGGCTCGACGCTCGGATGGAAGCTCGAGCCAAGCTACCTTCCTCTTCATGGGGTGAGGCTCGACGCTCGATGGAAGCTCGAGCCAAGCTACCTTCTCCTTCAACAGAGTGGGCTCGACGGTCGGATGGAAGCTCGAGCCAAGCTACCTTCTCCTCCAGAGGATGGGGCTCGACGCTCGGATGGAAGCTCGAACCAAGCTACCTTCTCCTTCAAGGGGTGGGGCTCGACGCTCGGATGGAACCTCGAGCCAAGCTACTTTCCCTCTCACAGGGTGGGCTCGACGCTCGGATGGAAGCTCGAGCCAAGCTACCTTCTCCTTCAAGGGGTGGGGCTCGACGCTCGGATGGAAGCTCGAACCAAGCTACTTTCCACCGCTCACAGGTTGGGCTCGACGTTCGGATGGAAACTCGAGCCAAGCTACGTTCCCTCTCACAGGGTGGGCTCGACGTTCGGATGGAAACTCGAGCCAAACTACCTTCCTCTTCATGGGGTGAGGCTCGACGCTCGGATGGAAGCTCGAGCCAAACTACCTTCGCCTTCAAGGGGTGGGGCTCGACGCTCGGATGGAAGCTCGAGCCAAGCTACCTTCCTCTTCATGGGGTGAGGCTCGACGCTCGGATGGAAGCTCGAGCCAAACTACCTTCTCCTTCAAGGGGTGGGGCTCGACGCTCGGATGGAAGCTCGAGCCAAACTACCTTCCTCTTCATGGGGTGAGGCTCGACGCTCGGATGGAAGCTCGAGCCAAACTACCTTCGCCTTCAAGGGGTGGGGCTCGACGCTCGGATGGAAGCTCGAGCCAAGCTACCTTCCTCTTCATGGGGTGAGGCTCGACGCTCGGATGGAAGCTCGAGCCAAACTACCTTCGCCTTCAAGGGGTGGGGCTCGACGCTCGGATGGAAGCTCGAGCCAAGCTACCTTCCTCTTCATGGGGTGAGGCTCGACGCTCGATGGAAGCTCGAGCCAAGCTACCTTCTCCTTCAACAGAGTGGGCTCGACGGTCGGATGGAAGCTCGAGCCAAGCTACCTTCTCCTCCAGAGGATGGGGCTCGACGCTTGGACGGAAGCTCGAACCAAACTACCTTCGCCTTCAAGGGGTGGGGCTCGACGCTCGGATGGAAGCTCGAGCCAAGCTACCTTCTCCTTCAGAGGGTGGGGCTCGACGCTCGGACGGAAGCTCGAACCAAACTACCTTCTCCTTCAGAGGTTGGGGCTCGACGCTCGGACGGAAGCTCGAACCAAACTACCTTCTCCTTCAAGGGGTGGGGCTCGACGCTCGGATGGAACCTCGAGCCAAGCTACTTTCCCTCTCACAGGGTGGGCTCGACGCTCGGATGGAAGCTCGAGCCAAGCTACCTTCCTCATCATGGGGTGAGGCTCGACGCTCGGATGGAAGCTCGAGCCAAACTACCTTCCTCTTCATGGGGTGCGGCTCGACGCTCGGATGGAAGCTCGAGCCAAGCTACCTTCCTCTTCATGGGGTGAGGCTCGACGCTCGGATGGAAGCTCGAGCCAAGCTACCTTCCTCTTCATGGGGTGAGGCTCGACGCTCGGATGGAAACTCGAGCCAAGCTACCTTCTCCTTCAACAGGGTGGGGCTCGACGCTCGGATGGAAACTCGAGCCAAGCTACATCCCCTCACAGGTTGGGTTCGACGAGCAGATGAGAATTCGAGCCAAACCACATCTCCTTCCACATGTAGGGCTCGACGCTCGGATGGGAACTCGAGCCAAGCCACCTCTTTCAACAAATGGGGCTCTTGGTCTCGTCCGCCAACCCTCCTAGCCTCGTCCACCGACCCTATGGGTCTCGTCCACCGACCCTATTGGGCTCGTCCGCCGACCCTCTTGGCTCGTCCGCCGACCCCTGAGCTCGAGCCACCGAGTTCTGCTCTTAATACAGGTTCGGCGTTCGGATGAGAATTCGAGCCAAGCCACATCTCCTTCAACATGTGGGGCTCAACGCGCGGATGGGAACTCGAGCCAAGCCACCTCTTTCAACAAATGGGGCTCTTGGTCTCGTCCACCGACCCTCTTGGCTCGTCCACCGACCCTGTTGCCTCGTCCGCCGACCCCTGAACTCGAGCCAGGCTACCTCTGCTCTCAATACAGGTTCGGCGTTCGGATGAGATTTCGAGCCAAGCCACATCTCCTTCAACATGTGGGGCTCAACGCTCGGATGGGAACTCGAGCCAAGCCACCTCTTTCAACAGATGAGGCTCTTGGTCTCATCCGCCGGCCCTCTTGGCCTCGTCCACCGACCCTATTGGGCTCGTCCACCGACCCTATTGGGCTCGTCCACCGACCCTCCTGGCCTCATACCCCGACCCTATGGGTCTCGTCCGTCGACCCTATTGGGCTCGTCCACCGACCCTCTTGGCTCGTCCACCGACCCTGTTGCCTCGACCGCCGACCTCTGAACTCGAGCCAGGCTACCTCTGCTCTCAATACAGGTTCGGCGTTCGGATGAGAATTCGAGCCAAGCCACATCTCCTTCAACATGTGGGGCTCAACGCTCGGATGGGAACTCGAGCCAAGCCACCTCTTTCAACAAATGGGGCTCTTGGTCTCATCCGCCGGCCCCCGTGGCCTCGTCCACCGACCCTATTGGGCTCGTCCACCGACCCTATTGGGCTCGTCCACCGACCCTCCTGGCCTCATACCCCGACCCTATGGGTCTCGTCCGTCGACCCTATTGGGCTCGTCCACCGACCCTCTTGGCTCGTCCACCGACCCTGTTGCCTCGTCCGCCGACCCCTGAACTCGAGCCAGGCTACCTCTGCTCTCAATACAGGTTCGGCGTTCGGATGAGAATTCGAGCCAAGCCACATCTCCTTCAACCTGTGGGGCTCAACGCTCGGATAGGAACTCGAGCCAAGCCACCTCTTTCAACAAATGGGGCTCTTGGTCTCATCCGCCGGCCCTCTTGGCCTCGTCCACCGACCCTATTGGGCTCGTCCACCGACCCTATTTGCCTCGTCCGCCGACCCCCTGAACTCGAGCCAGACTACCCCAGCTCTCAATACGGATTCGACGCTCGGATAGGGATTCGAGCCATACTACCTCCTCCTTTCCCAGTACGAGCTCGGCGCTCGGATCAGAGTTCGAGTCTCACCCGTCCACTCTCCGAACTGGCCAGACGCTCGGATGACCGACCACAAGACCTCGGACGCCGTCCCAACAAAATGACCTGGACGACCCCCCGCTCTTCCAACTAGCGAAGCAGTCGTCCGCCGAGCCTTCCCGTCTCGTCCGCCGACCCCCCTGAGCTCAAGCCTGGCTGCCTCACCTCTCAATGCGGGCTCGGCGCTCGGATCGAAATCCGAATCAAACCCCTCTCCTCACTCTCTTAAAACTAACCAAGACACTCGTCCAGCCGACCTCGCGACCTCATGTACAGACGAACCCCATCGAGCGGCCCGGACGACCTCTCGCTCTTCCAACTAGCGAATCGGTCCTCTGACCCCTGGAGGGTTCGTCCACCGACCCATACGGGTTCGACCGCCGACCCGAAGGATCGTCTGCCGACCCAAACTCGGCCACCGACCTAGTGAGCTCGGCATTCATACTACCGACTATCCCCTCCTAAGAACTTCACCCCACGCACATCCAAACGAAGAGTCCATTCCTCCTGCCCCTGGCCCTCATCGGGGAACAACAGACCCTACTTCTCACCCTAACGTCTGCCCTTCCCCCGAGGACCATGAATCACCCCCGCACTGCTGGATCACCCAACCCTGCGGGAGTGAGGGGCTTGTGATATGGGTCAGGAATAAAGCGTGGCTCACCCTGAGCCACCAGATCTCCTCAGGATACGCGTCCTTCCTGATCCTCCAGATCAGCCACGTCAGCACCGGAAAACCGCCCGGAGATCTGCCACGTCAGCCCGGAAACCACTCCGGCGCCTGCCACGTCAGCCCTATACCGCCCGACTTTCCACCGCTTCAGCCAATCGGGTAACCGGGTCCGGCCCAGCCCCAAACGGGTCTAGACCCGATTGGAAACTCCTATAAATACCAGGCCCTCTCCTTTCTTAAAAGGTAATCAATCTTTTCTCCACTAAACCCTAGTTACTGTTGCTCTTATCTTAAAGTAACTGACTAGATCGTCGGAGGGTCTGCCACCGGGATCAACCCCGGTGTTTCGAGACCGTCTGTAGGTACACCAGACCTCGGATCCGAGCCCTCTGATCCGAGCCCAGACATCCACCTCACTCCCAACCCGTCGCAGGTACCGCTCGGCCAGCCGAGGGTCGCCTCTGAAGAAGCTTTCTCCTTCAAATACAAATCGAGTAAAGAACTCACACCTGGTGCAACCACACGTCTCCCAGAAACAAACCGCATCAGGGTTATTTCCATGAGTTCAGATAAGTGAAGAAGGTGACAAGAGGTTACGGACCAACTTACGAGAACCATCCAATTCCACACCCAAAGCATGGAAGGGGCTTATCGTAGATCCCCAATCGCGATGATTCTTCATCACTTAGCAAATGATGCCTCTCATTACTCTCCTTGTCAACCTTAGCTTTCCCTGCAGTAAGCAAGATCAACTTAGACCCTGCAATTTTTTTGTTTCCATCATCAGAGAAATTCTACCCTTAATAAAAAAAATCCAAGTTCAGATTCACTGTCAATTTAACCATAACGAATGTGTAAATTCTTGTTGCAATCAGTGGCTACTGGAGAAGGGGAAAACAGAAACAAAAATAATTTTCTTTTTTAAAGGGACGAAATGCACCAAATTAAGCTGGGTGTCCATATAATTTATATTAATGAGAACAAAAGGTATTATCATCAAGAAAATAGATACAGCAATTGTTAATTTATGGCTTCCCCACTTCTTATGATATAATACATATGGAACCATAGTCAATTTAAAATTAGTGTTCTAATGTTCAATACAAGTAGCCTTGATATCAGATTGGGCCAACAGATAATCAGATCTGATTTCTAGCAGCTGTATTTCCATTTTCTAAACAAGATTTCAAGGTATGGTAAACTGAAGTTAAATAGTCAGATTTTGAATAACTTAGAACAATGAGTGAGAGGTGCACTAAGTCATGTAAAAATTAGCATCCGTTTGAAGACAAACAGCACAGCGGGCACTGGATGTTTAACGAAGATACACATAAATGATGCATAAAATGAAATGAAGAGATACCATGATCCATTGTCTGAAAAGCAGCTGTGTTAAAGATGTTTGTATATGCTCTCGCTTTGTAAACCAGTCTCCAAAATCCTGCATAAGACAATATGCCCATTATCAGCAGAATTCTAATTAGAGATCATACGAAAATTCCATATTTTATTCATATATGCAGATCACCGTAGCTGATAGCACAAGTTCCAAAATTAGCAGTAATCTTAGTGGAATTTTCAGCTATAAAATGATTACAAAGAACTACACTGTCAACCTTGTGCAATATTCTCTAGACTGACATCATTGTATTAAAGGTGCCCACTTGGAGTACTTTACCCATAGTAATCAAAATATTATAATTTTGTAAAGGAAACATAAGTGCAGAAGAGAGGCTTCCAACAACTGCATCGCTTCTTAATATGCATACAACACATATTTCCTCGTAATTCAGTTCAAAAGTTGCACAATTTAGAAATTTAGAAAGGCGGCATCCAATAGGGTAAAGTGGTAGATATATGATAATTCTTTAAGGTTCAGGGAGTTTCAATCCAAAGGAATGTTTAGCATATCGCATGTCTGAGATATGAATGTGACACCTTATACCAAATCGAGTTACCATAGACAACCGCAAGAGCTTAAGATTATGATGACCTTGCTAAATATGAAATATGAATGGATCTCATCTTCAGTTAAGCGAAAAATAGACAAGAAAGCCTCGGATGTAGAAAAGTTCAGTCAAATAAGTCGTATTAACTAAAAAAATTTGAGTTGTACAATCAACTGATCAAGAATCAAAAGGCACTCTACTCATCACTAAATCTCATTATGGTCTTTCCCTTTAAGAAAATCCAATAACAGGAGTCGTTAAAATAACCCAAGAGAAAAAAGAAAAAGAAGGAACATCTAACAGGAGTTTACATAGTTGGAGGGGAAAATATAAGTGATTTGACATGTGATAAGAGGTTGCATGTTCAATTAAAGGTGACAGAAAATTCTCCTCTCCCCAAAACAGGGAAGTAGGATTTTCCTTCTTTTCTCTTAAAAACAGGGAAAAACTGATCACCATTAACAAAAAAAGTTCCTTCCGCTAATATAATATCTTTCGTTGTACAATCAAAACTACTGTGCTCAATTTTACAAAACTGATCACCATTAACAAAAAAAGTTCCTTCCGCTAATATAATATCTTTCGTTGTACAATCAAAACTACTGTGCTCAATTTTACAGTTTACGTTTGTTAAGTGTGATGCAATTTTATCTTCAACAAGATGAGTTTCCTAACTTAAAATATGTAAAACAAATCCAACATGTGAAGGGACGTGTTCACTATCTGAGTTAGAATGCTCTAAATATGATCTAACAATGTAGTGTAAATGTATTTCTTCTTATATGATACAATCAGTATAAATGCTGCTCTTTCTATCTGACAAAAAGAATTCACATGGGATTACTTATTAAGTATTGCTCGTCTATCAACCTTAAACAATTCAAGCTAGGTCTTCTAACAGCCAATATCGATTTCTAAGGTAGCATCCTAAATCAGAAAGTATTTGGGGCAAATCTTATACTCCAACTAGCATCATTGAAACTGACAATTGTGATTGCAGAATAAATGATGAAATAAGTAGACATTCAGATATCTGGGGCTCAACATTCTCTAGGATCAACTTTGTTATGCAATAATAACAATATAAGGTCTAAGCTCCAAAACGAGTGATTCAAGATGCATTACAAAAGCATATATATGACGTCAATCTCTTAAGAGTGGGCCGCAGCCCAGCACGGAATTCATAATGATAGAGACGCCCTCCCCCCTCCCTCTCTAAAGTGAGCCAAAATAACGTCTGATAATCTATGGGTAGGTTAAAAAAACTTGGACGGAAGATCAAACCTTCAACAAATTAAAGAGGGTTCTGTAACTACCTACTGTAACATTGGGATTCAGTTATGCCGATACCAAAAACAGATGAAGAACAACAAACAAAGGTTTTGCAAGATTATAATAATCCAAGAACTGATCAGGAGCACTGTAGTTGCTTTATAGCATCCTAATTCTAAGGTCTACCTCAGATTGGCTCCAAACATCATTCCTAATCATGAGTAGTACACACAAACGATTTTATCACGGCAAAAAGTTTTGTCTAAGCAAGACATGCTTGTTGTTGAAATCGAAAGACTTCCGCAGTTCCATATATACCTATATCATTCTAGATATTCAGTTCAGCATCGCACAAGTGAGATTTTCCATCTTTTCTCTAAGAAACAGGGAAAAACTGATCACCATTGACAAAGATAAAAGTTCCTTCAGCTAATATAATATTTCTAGTTGTACAATCAAAACTAGGGTGCTCAATTTTACGGTTTACATTTGTTGAGTGCAATGCAATTTTATCTTTAACAAGATGAGTTTCCTAACTAAAAATATGTAAAAGTAATCCGACTTGTGAAGGGGACGTGTTCTCTGACCTGAGTTCGAATGCTCTAAATATGATCTAAGAACTAAGTGTAGTGTAAATGTCTTTCTTCTTATATGATACAATTAATATAAATGCTGCTCTTTCTACCTGACAAAAAGAATTGACATGGGATTACTTATTAACTATTGCTCATCTATTAATCTTAACAATTCAAGCTAGGTCTTCTATGCGCCAATATGAATTTCTAAGATAGCATCCTAAACCAGAAAGCATGTGGGGCAAATCTTATACCCCAACTAGCATCACTGAAATTGACAATTGTTATTGGAAAATAAAATGAAGAAATAAGTAGACATTTAAATACCTAGGGCTCAACATTCTCGAGGATCAACTTTGTTGAACAATAATAATATAAGGTCTAAGCTCCAAAACGAGTAATTCAAGATGCATTACAAAAGCATATATATGATACATATCTCTTAAGAGTGGGCCGCACCCCAGCAAAGAATTCATAGTGATAAAGATACCCTCCCTCCCTAAAGTGAGAACCAAAATAACGTGTCCGATCTATGGGTAGGTTAAAAAAACTTGGACGGAAGATCAAAACCTTCAACAAATTAAAGAAGGTTCTCTAACTACCTAATGTAACATTGGGATTCAGCTATGCCGATACAATAAACAGTGAAGAACAACAAATAAAGGTTTTGCAAGATTATCATAATCCGAGAACTGATCAGCAGCATTGTAGTTGCTTTATAACATCGTAATTCAAAGGACTACCTCCGATTGGCTCCAAACACCATTCCCAATCATGAGTAGTACACACAGACGGATTTTATAACAACAGAAAGTTTTGTCTATGCAAGGCATGCTTGTTGCCGACAGGGCCGGCCCTACCCTAGAGGCGGGTAAGGCGGCCGTCTTGGGCCCCGGAGATTTCGCGGGCCTCCAAATTTGAACTTTCCTTGTAAATATAGGTATGTATTTTGCCCGTAAAAAAAAAATATATGTTATTAGGGGCCCCATTTCGGAAGTTCGCCTAGGGCCCCCGGGAACTCAGGGTCGGCCCTGGTTGCCGAAACTCAAAGACTTCCTCAATTTCATATATACCTATATCATACTAGATATTCAGTTCCGCCTCGCACAAGTGAGGGATCCAATTGTTGGGCAATTAATAAAAATGCACCAAAATGCAGCTGACATGAGAATGTGCAGGATCGATACATACGATGCAGTAACAAAGAGGACGCAATGGACAGTATTAATAATAACTATTTTGTTTTAAAAATGTATATTATGGAGTAAGGCATCACAAACCATTTCTTTGATAAAATGCAAGATTCCCCTGATAAGTAATTCAAAGCTTAATCACCAGATAATAATTACTACCATATACTATTTATTAATTACCCAAATATACGAACTAACGACACAGATCAACGTAGTTAGCAGAATTCAATCGAATAAAAGACATTACAGAATTCATATACCATACTTCCAATACAATCAATGAACCCAACATCAATTCAGGAACCCAATTAATTAAAAACAAGTGACCATAATTCAAATTATATACATGCATAAATATCATGAACTAAATTTAGATACTCTACATCCTAAAACACCATTCAAATTTGCAGACCCATTTAAAAGAACAATCAAATTAGCATCAGACTGAGAAATTAGCATCAAATTCGAAGGACCCAGAAGAGCGAAAGCAACAAACTGACCGAACTAGAAGGGAAATGACGATCTTTGATGGTCGTTCTTCACCAGAGAAACCGAGAGGACAAGTAAGGAGAATGTGGGGATTTTTTTGGGTGCGTCGATTTGGGTGTTGTTTAGATTTTTCTGAGTTTTAATTATTATTTTGTTGGTGGACTGATTGGTGTACGATGACCGTTGGTGAGAACGTAAGAGTATCCACAATGGTGTTTTTCATTTTGCCAAAAATGACTGTTACAGTAATAACAAATAGAATCGAATGGTGCAGTGGCTGTTTGCTATATTCTTTGCTTTTTTAAAAAAAAATGCGTGGGACGGTATAATAGATACTGTCGCACAATTTTTTTTAAAAAAATTGCGTGGGACGGTATATCATATACCGTCTCTGGTTTAAAAACAAAAATTAAAAATTTTAATTACTGATTAACTATTAAAATATATTAATTAAATAAAATAAATTATATCATAATACCTAAACCTAATTAATTAACTACCTAAACCTAATTAATTATCCTAAACCTACCCACTAAATCCAAAATTCAAGGACGGTACATCATGTACCGTCCGAGAATTTGTATTTTTTTTTTTAATCGGCCAAATCTTGGCCGTTCATTTAAAAAAAAAAATTAAAAAAAGGAAAAATACAAAAATGAAAACCTCTCATACGGGATATGATCTCCCGTCTGAGGAGTTTTTTTTTAAAAAAAGCAAAATTTCGGAGGGACGGTATATGATATCCCGTCTGACGCGATTAAAATATATGAAAATGGGAGCGAAGGTATATGATATCCCGTCCTTTATAATTTGAGAATGGGTATTTCGTTTATCAAATTTGAGAAACAAGTATAGCACGTTTGCTAAAAATTGGCAAAATGAGAAACCACTGCAGACGATTGTTTCTTATAAAATGGCAATTTGCCAATTATAAGAAACCACTGTGGATGCTCTAAGGGGTACGTTTAGAGGAATATTCTATAGGGTGTGTGCGCTGAGATTTTTTTATAGGCATGCCTCTGAAAATTTTGGAAGTTTTAAGGGGTGGCATTCGGTCCGGGCCGGGCCGGGCCGGAACCACCCGGGCTTTGCCCGGTCTCGGGCCAACCAGCCGGGCTCTAGGTCCGGACCTGGCCTCCGGCCCCAAGGATGGGGGAAGGGTCGGGCCGGTTTTTTAGTATAATTTTTTTTTAAAGGAAGATGAAATATCAAGTATTAAATTGTAATTTCATAACAATTATAAATGACTAATAAATAAAAGAAATTAAAACCAAATTTAAATTGATTTCATAAATTACATGATGTTAAATAAAATGAAGTTCATGAATATAATTTCATATAAATTAGATCAAATTACAAAATAAGGAAATTATTTGAATTTAGAGACCAAGATGGCATCTATTTAGATTGAAGAGAAGACATTGGACTATTGTCCTGCACTTCTACTTAACCTAAACATAGAATTTCATCCCCCTCAATTTTCTCAATTATTTACAATACATTATACAAATTACATTCTACTAGTTCACTCGTCGCTACTTGTTGATCCGTTTTGTGATTCTTATAAGTCTTGAGTCCTCTCTTCCGCTTTAATCCAATCTTCAACGCATACCAACATCTCCAAATTTTTTGTCGTCAAACGATTCCTGTTCGGGCTCATAATCCTGCCACTAAGAGAAAAAGTACTTTCCGATGCAACGGTTGACACTGGTACCGTTGGCAAATTTTTAGCCATGCGAGAAAGAATACTAAAAATGTTCATTAGTTTTCCAAAAAGAAAACACATTTACTACATCATCAATGGGAGGTTGTACATTATAACAATTCAACTCATTTGGTGAATTGGTTCTTGTTTTTTTTTTTTAAGAGATTTAAAATACTAATAGTGGCAAGACATTTTTCCTTAGATAACATAGAAGAAGAAAAAGAACTAACATTTTGTGTTTGTGTAGTGTTGGATGAATAAATTCTATCGTAACTATCATATAAACTATTGAAAACATTTTCAAATTTGTAATAAAAACAACATGGTCAAAATCATCTATTTCTTTGTGTGGAGCATAAGTATAAAAATCTCAATTAAATTTTTGGTGTCATCTAACTTAATCATGCTATTCATTACACTAGCAACACAATATAACATAGGAAGGGGATGAAAATATTTTAAAATTTTAATATAAGCGGCATAAACCATTTATCCAATGAAAGAGTCATTTATCAAATCTTTAATTGCTGTCATCATAGTGACAATTGCAAGTAAAATACCACTAGCTGTAGATTTATATATTTTTGAAAATTATACAGTAGCATCATTAAAAGGTTCTAAAAATTTGTACAAATTATCGGCAAAAAACTAAAAATCATCATCTAACATACAATCTTGCATACCCATTGCAGTACAAAATTCTCTAAGATTAAAACGATAGCGAAGAACAATAATTAATAAATCAAAAGTTAAATTTCAACGATGTCTAACATCTTTAGGAAAACATTTAAATACAATTTCCCTAAGTTGACACCAATCATGAAAAACTTGATATATTGGACCACTCAACGTGATAAAATGAACACAATTTTTCATTGCCTCAATTTTATCGTGTCCATATTTAAGTGCATATTGTAGACAAAGATTTAAAATATGACAAGCATGTTAGGTTTTGTGAGAAATTAACAATTGGGAATTAGGGTTTTATCTCTAGATCTAAGTTGCTTGAGATATTCACCCTAGGTATCAAAATTGGAATACCTAGACTGCTATCACAAGCCAGTATTTATTCCTAAATACTGGTTTGGGTATCGGGTTATAAGCCCACAAACCCGCGTTCCAATATCCAATCAATTGTACGTTCATTACACGTGTTACACATATGCACGTGCTATATTTATATAGAGAGAATATACCAATATATCCAACAAAGCATACCTAACATGAAATATTTTCGTAACTAAAAGATTAAGTGTAATTAGCAAACTAGCAATTGTCTTAATATTATTAGAGGCGTTATCAAAACCAACAGCAAAAATTTTATCAAAAATACCAAAATTGTTACATGCTTCCATTATGTGTGTGGCAATTATCTCACCCTTATGTGGGTACATAACATATCCGAATGAAATTATCGTCTTTTGAAGTAGCCAATCAGAATCTATCCAATGACATGTTACATACATCATTGGTACGACGTTCACTCCTAATCACCCATCTGATGTCAAAGAAAGTCTAGTGTTTAGTGATGTAAGTGTTGCTACTAAAAAATTCTTAGCCTCATTGTAAACTAATCACAATCGCCCTTTACTACATTCCTATGATTTTTTTTAATAATGGGGGTTTAATGTGGTTTGTGCAAAAGTCTCTACACTCCTACTTTCACTAAATGAATAAGATAATTCATCTATAATTACTAACTTAGCCATTTCTCTACGAACGAGATCGTGATCATAGCTATGACTATCTATTTGGCCAGTCTTAGTTTGTTGTGTGAGGTTGTCTTTAGAAAATTTAGGTTGACATTTACTTAAGTGTCGTTGAAGTGTACCAGTTTCCTATCCTAGTTTAAACTTATATGGTGTTTGACACTTCTTACAAATTTTTAATCCTACATTATTATCATTTTGTGAAGGGATAAAGTCAAAATATTTGTGTACTTCGGTTTTGTTCCCTCTTGTTTTATGGGATTGAGATGAGCCTTATTCCGATGGTTGTGGTTCTATGTCTTCTACTTCTACTTCTACTTGATCCGCGCGTGTTTCCGAATATCGTGAATACTATCATAATTGTAAAGTGTTTCTTCACTATCTACATATGGAAGATGAATGGAAGGAATGCGACGGCTAATAGTGGACGCTTGGCTACTATGTCTACCACGTGATCGGTTAGATGCCATCTAAACTAGTGTATGTTATAAAAATTAATTGTAGTGTATGTTTTAAAATTTTAATTCTACAAAACAAGTTAAGATAGATAAACTACTGTATGTTATATAAAATTATTCTACAAAGCAAATAAAACAGCAACTATAAAATTGTTATTCTAGTGTACGTTTACCAATTTATCAAAAAAAATCTAAAAAGAAGAAAAGAAGAAGAAGAAGAACAAGAAGAACAAGAAGAACAAGAAAACCCAATCTGATTATGAGAAATGAATGATAACAAACAAAAATGATAATTCTAAAAATTATGCAATTACGAAAATATCTTATGAGTGTAGAATGTATGTTGATTGTTGAAGAATGAAGGTAGAGAGAGTTGAGAGCTTGTAGTGTTGATGTTGATTGTTGTTGAATGTTATATTGATGTTGAATCTTGAAAGAGAGTAATTGAATGTTGTTGATTGTTGTTGATTGTTGTTGATTGTTGTTCAGAAAGTTGAGAGATAGTAGAGAGAGTTGAGTAAATTTGTTAAGAGAATTGAATGAAATGATGTTGTATATATAGAAAATGTAATTTTCCAATTTCCCAAAATACACCAAAAAACTAGCTAGTATAAATCCGTTGGGGGGTATTTCGGTAATTTTACACCCTATTTATTAAAAACAAATTCAGGGAAAAAAAGTAAAAAATGGTAACAGCCAACGGTCGGCCCACGGGCCAGCCCGAATCGTTGTTTGGAACAACGACCTATGATTCAATTTTTTATAACCCAACAACGGCCTAGGTTATATCATTTATTTCAGAACGAATCAAGCGAAGTGTTATTTGGGACGAAATTTTCAAAATAACCCTCCGCCACTTAAGTCATATTGGGTGATGGGCGGAGGCGATCTGAGCCGCTGATCGAGATCATGAGCGATCTAATGGCTCAGATTCGTGTTTTCCAACCCGTAAAAACAAACCCGTTTTCAATGGAGCATTTGCCATATATATATATATATATATATATATATATATATATATATATATGGCCGTTTTCAATGGCTAAAAAAACTGTGTGTCTTGACAGACAAAAATGACTGCACTTATAGGAGATGAGGAGTAACTGATGGGTCTATGATCCATTACTCTGTAACAGCAGAGTAATGGCTCAAAAAACGTAACTGATGGATCTATTATTCTGCTGTTACAGAATAATGGCACCAGTTACAGAATTTCAAACGTCTGAACAGTAAACAGGAAAAATTTTGGAGCAGGGCAAAAAATAATTTAGGCTGGCCAGAACCAAACCAAACCAAGCCAAGTCAAAACTCGGGCCGGGTCCTCTCTCCACTACACATTAGTGGTAACCCCAGGGCTATACCCTTTAGTCCATTTCTTTAGCTTATATACTAGAGAAATCTTTCCCAACTTTCGATGCGGGACTATCCATTTTCTCCAAATTTCCAAGTTAGTACATTTCGAATACCCAACTTTGGACCAATATTTCTCATTCATACGGAATCCGTTTTTGGCAAATGAGTATATTACGGAATAGTACTCGACGAGAGGAATGCAATCCAATCATTTTACGGCACCGCCGGTGGCCGGAGCCCACCGAAATCAGGCCCAGAAAATATGCCAAAAATATTTCCAACAGAACTATTGCGTGGTGCAGACATATGGTCCGATCATCTCGGGAATCCCACAGGTACTATCAAAGTATTCCTTCAATATCGTCAAGGACTGAGATAGAGACTGGCTCAGTGTATGAATTGTGTGCTCTGTATTATAGTAGTGAGGAGTGACTTCACAGAACCTCTAAGGATCTTTGAGATAAACTATGATGAGTGCAGATATTATTGTAACATTGAAGTAAAGTGAGTTTAGCAGGTATGGTATCATTATAAAGTTTTGTAAGATTGTTTTGTTAGGTATGTTAGATTCTATCATTCCCGCACTTTACCCTGGCTTCTTATCTGTTTCGGTAAGAATAATTGGTGGTCCATCGGTATTATTATTTATCCGCTTTCAGCAGTTCCTTATGCTGCCTATTCTTTGTTAAGGGCCAAAAGAGTTTAATATTTAGTTGCACAACACGTGTTTCGTAATATTTGTCATCAATTTTCAATGTGACCAGTATGGAATATGAAAAATATGTGTCAAGCTCTGACAAAAATTTTTACCTATTAGGTGAGACCATTTGTTCCAGTAGAAATTATTTCTCAATGAGTCTGACCAAGAAAACGACGGTCGGGCCCAAAGGTACAACAACCAGGGGTGTCTCTTTCTTAATAGGTCTTTTTCTATGTTTTGAGCAGCTAGGCTGTTTGTTCATCCAAGCAAATTACAGAGTGGGTCACATTATGGCGTTTGCTAGCTGCACACAAGTATACAAGTATACAGTTGGCATTCTCATTAGCGTAGGTATAAGCAAACATGTTGTGAAAGCTAGTTAGACACCATGCACTTCTAAACCTTCTAATTAGGGAACACTTGTTTGAAATTGAATTATGTCCCGATCATGCAGTTAGTCATTTTTATCAGCATGTTAAAAGAGTTTTAATTTGAAGAGTATATTTGCTATATATCGGTGTTACTGTCCTCAATTGTTTTGATGTTCAGTTCGGTCCCTATATAGTATGTTTTACATGGATTTTTTAAGAGATTAGCGTCAATATAGCAGTATCGCTGTAAATGTTTCTTAGTTTCTGTAGAAAGATTAACAATCTAGCTACATTATTCACTAATATTTGCATACCATTCCGCTATATTTGATCTTAATTAGTTCAAAGTTGTACCAATAAAAGTCTTCACCAGAGTGACTAGAGAGTTACATATCCAAGTAATACTCATCATATTCTTATTCCTATTCGTTATAATTCACTTTCACGCTTTTCTTTATGCATTGGTTCCTGTTAGTTTTATCGTGTCAGCTCAAAAAACATGAATCACCTCATGAGTCAAGAATGCGGGTTATGGACCGAGTCTAAGAAGTATGAACACATTAGAGTGAGCAACATGAGTTACACTTTGGCTAGCTTGTATGATCAGTGCTTCATTAATTCAAGGCACGCAATTCCAGTTGTGAATTGTGATGGTGATGTAGCAGAAAATTGGTGACTCGGCTGCAAGTTTGAATGGAGTGAAGGAACAGGTTTGATCATAACAAGATATAGATGTGAGTTCCTTATAGAGCTGTATGTAATGTTTCGTGCTAGATTTGTGGGTTTGTTCTCGAAGTAATTGTTGCTGAGAAGGAGGCCGATAAATCAGACAGCTTGTATACTTCTCTTCTTTGTTTAAGAGAAATCTTTGTCAGATTATGTAGTGTTGTTGTGTTTTGAGTAGAGTACAAACTTTGTACTGCAAAAAACAGCTCAACATGAGGACTACTGCTATCAGACTTGTGACCATGACTAGGTCTAAGTTCAATGAGTTTTAAGGCGTTGAATTGCTGGCATGCATAGTATCAGATGAATGCGTACGAGCATAAAGTCAATTTAATTTTGTTCTGTAGAAAGGAAGACTTCAGTTGAATCTCTAAAATAAATTTCAAAATATTCGTTGGCCGGGGTGTTACTTTGCAAACTTTTTATCAAGTTTACGTGCACTTTTACCATATTCAAATATCGATCCTTTAACACGATTACTTTGAAATATACTTTGTTATGATTGATGTCGTAATGAACGATGCATAATACCATTCGAAGCTAAGGGTTAACCTCATCAACTCCCTTTCACATCAAAGCTAAATTAAAGTTTTGATATATGTATTGCATATATTACTTTTTTCGTTTATCCGTAGTTTTGAAGTAACTATTTTATTCTGATTATCTGATGATTGAATTGTTATATTTTTATTAAAAAATAGTTTTCGTATATAGTGATGCATTCTATTTTTGTTTTTTTTATATTATGAATAAAAAGATGGCAAGAGAATTGTCATCGAATCTCATAGATAACTGAAGCAAATATATAGACGATACATAGTCCCAATACATCTCCCTAAAGAAGAAAAGAAATTTTAAATAACTTGATGATTTGTTATTAGTATGTGGTAGTATATATACAACTTACCAGATCTGATCACAATAACTGATCTCCACTAATTTAGTGCTAGAATCAAGCTAACAGATTCCTACTGATTCTCCACTAATCAATACAACTTACCAAATCTGATATTGGAGTAAATCAAGCTAACAGATTCTCCACTAATCAATACAACTTACCAGATCTGATATTGGAGTAAATCAAGCTAACAGATTCTCCACTAATCTCTCTGTCAACAGATTTACCAAACTGAGTATCAATCTAATTATTATTATTGATATCCTCCCGCAAGTTGTATAATCTGGAAGAGAGATGCAACTTGGACAGTAAGGACTCGAACCGAGGACGAAGCAGTGGTTTTGTTAGAATATCAGCAAGCTGATCATCAGTAGACACAAAAGACACTCGAAACCTACCATGTTGGACATTTTCTCGGACAAAGTGATAGGCTAAGGCTATGTGTTTCATCCGAGAGTGGAAAACAGGATTAGCACTTAGATTTGTGGCACCGAGATTGTCGCAATATATAACCGGATTGGTAGTGGGTGTGTGACCAAGTTCTGTAAACAAGGAAAGGACCCATAGTAGCTCACTAGCCGTGTCAGCTAAGGCTTTGTACTCTGCTTCTGTTGATGATCGAGCAACAGATCGTTGTTTTCGGGAGCTCCAAGAGATGGGAGTGCTGCCGAGATACAACAAATAACCAGTTGTTGAAATATAATCATCCTTGTCGCCCGCCCAATCCGCATCCGAGTAGGCATGAAAAGTCAGCGGAGCAGTTGCCGAAATGAATACCCCTTTGTCACAAGAGCCCGCCAAATATCGGAGCACTCTTTTGAGTGCAGACCAATGCGTCGTTCGTGGGTTCTGCATGAACTGTGCAAGTTTGTTGGTGCTGAAAGCAATATCTGGGCGAGTAAGACTCAAATACTGGAGACTTCCAACGAGTGCTCGGTACTCAGTTGGGGAAGGCAGGAGGTAACCTGAATCCTTGAGTAATGGAACACTAGCAGACAAGGGAGTGGATGCCGGTTTCGTATCTGCCATGCCAGATTTATGTAGCAGATCAGTGATATATTTTCTTTGTGAAAGAAACATACCTGCAGCGGAAGGAATTACTTCAACACCCAAGAAATAGCTAAGACAACCAAGGTCTTTTAATGAAAAACGAGCAGCGAGTGTGGCAATGAGTTTAGACAACTCGGCAGAGGAGCTCCCAGTGACAATTATATCGTCAACATACACTAATAAGTACAGTGTAACACTCAGTTTTTGGTAGATGAAGAGAGAAGCATCTGCAGTTGAATTTACGAAGCCAAGGGAGAGCAGGAATACTCGGAGCTCCGTGTACCAGGCGCGGGGTGCCTGCTTTAGTCCATAGAGTGCCTTTTTGAGGCGACATACATGATCCGGGAAGTCTTTGTTGACGAAACCAGGTGGCTGTATCATGAAGACTTCCTCCTTGAGTGTCCCCTGAAGGAACGCATTGTTGATATCAAGCTGACGTATGGACCAACCCTGGCGAACCGCAAGTGTTAGGACGACTCGAATGGTTACCGGTTTAACAACTGGGCTGAATGTTTCCGTATAGTCCCAACCAGGGCGTTGGTGAAACCCTTTGGCAACTAACCGAGCCTTGTAACAATCAATCGATCCATCCGGATTCCGTTTGATTCTGAATACCCATTTACAGCCAACCAAATTCTGAGCAGAGGACCGACTGACAAGATCCCAAGTGTTGTTGCGGTGTAAGGCATCAAATTCATCTTGCATGGCTGAGCGCCAATCAGGGTCGCGAAGAGCCTGGGTGATGGTGCTGGGTTCGATGGGAGAGGAGGGTCGGACATGGAGGTTGAGCTTGTTGATGGGTTTAACTATGTTGTTTTGAGACCGGGTGATGATCCCACTGCCATTGGGTTTCTGTCTCTTGACAACGGGTTGGGTTGGTGGGGCAGGAAGTTGTGGAAATGATTGGGAGATTGAACTGGAGGATTGAGTGGTGTGGGTGGGTTCGTTTGAGGGTGATGATGGAGCCGGATTTGGTGGGTGGGTGATGGAGGGAGAGGGAGTGGCAGCGGATAAGTCTTCAGGTGTGTTTAGAGTGGTACTCACCGTGGGTTGGTCTATGGGCTGTAAAATGGAGAGTTGGAGTGGGCCTGTTTGTTGCTCTACACTTGAATTGGATTGAGCCACTAGAGAGCTGAACGGGAATTCAGATTCTACGAACTTCACATGGCGAGAAGTGTAAATCCTTCCTGTTTTGGGATCGAGACACAAATATGCATGTTGATCAGCCGAGTAACCTACAAAAACACACATAGCAGACTTTGGCGCAAGTTTATGATCAGCATATGGTTTAATCCAGGGAAAACACAAACATCCAAAACATTTTAACTTATGATAATCCGGGCTAATGTTGAGCAATTTGGAATAGGGTGATTCATACCCAAGAATTGGAGTTGGGAGGCGATTTATGAGGTAGGCTGCGGTGCTCATGGCGTGAGGCCAATAGGTTAGGGGCAATCCCGAGTGATGGAGGAGAGAGAGACCGGTTTCGGCGATGTGACGATTCCGGCGTTCTGAAATTCCATTGTGCTCGGGTGTATGAGGTGGGGTGGTGTGATGACTTATACCATGGTTGCTTAAAAAGGGACGAAGACCAATATATTCGCCACCATTATCTGTGTATAAGATTTTTATTTTGTGGTGGTAGAAATTTTCAATAAGTGATTTAAATTTTGGGAATATGGTTTGCACATCAGATTTGTGTTTCATTGGATAAAGCCAGATATAGCGAGTAAAATGATCAACAAACATGCAATAGTAACGAAGACCATCAATGGATAAAATGGGAGAAGTCCATACATCCGAAAAAATTATTTCCAATGGATAAGAAGATTTTAGAGTGGATTCATGAAAAGGAAGCTTGTGACATTTGGTAATTTGGCATGAGTGGCAATCTGATTGCTGGAATTTATTTGAGCCCAAAGAAAATTGCTGTTGAATGAATTTGAAGATTGAAGATGAAGGATGCCCAAGCCTATGGTGCCATGATGCAGAGGATTCCGTGTGGACGGTGTGGACGGACGGTGAGGTAGCGGGCCAGAGATAAAGTCCATCCACACATGGGCCTTTATGGGTTGTTTGGTCCGTCTGCAAGTTCTTTACATAAAAAGAGTTTGGCAGGAAAACAACAGCAGAGTTAGTTTGTTTGGTAAGTTTAGAGACAGAGATGATATTTTGTTTCATGGAAGGAACGCACAAGGCATTAGACAAGGATAAATCATTAAGTAAAAGTGTTCCAGAATGAGAGATGTTTGAACCTGAACCGTTACCCATAAACAATGAGTCGGGGCCAGTGTACGGGTGATGAAGCGCCAGGTTTGCAAGATCATTGGTGATGTGATGCGTTGCTCCACTGTCAACCAAAAAACCAGTCTGAGATGGGCCAGCAGCTGCAGTATTGGCCCGAGCTTGTCCAGTGTAAGCCGGAGGATCCCGAGGGGGAGGCGGGATACCGGGGTGTTGCTGTCTGAAGGTGTGGCACTGGGATAGAACATGCCCTTTGACATTGCACCACTGACATCGACCTAGAAACGGTTTTGGAGGGTTGCGGTAGCCAGTGCGCTGATTAGACTGTGCAGAGAATTGCCCTGACCGAGACCTGTTGTTGGAGTTAGGCCGAGCCTGAGCACTCAAGGCTGTAATTGGAGCAGGATTCTGTCTCTGAGCAGCAACGATGGAGAGTTCCTGGATGAGAAGTTTCTCGAGGAGGTCATCAAAGGTGATTGGGATGTCCCTTGCATTCACGCCGTCAATGACGGCTCTGTAGCCGTCGTCGAGACCGCGTAAGACATGGTCAGTCATGTCTTCAACAGAGACAGGAGATCCAAGTGATGCAAGAAGATCTGCTGTTTGCTTCAGGGAATGCATATAGGTTGTGATGGATTGTGTACCTTTGGAAGCAGTACGGAGACGCTCCTTTAGTTGCTTGAGATGACTGCGGGATGCCTTGGCATAGGTGCTTTTGAGAAGGGTCCAAAGATCATGCGACGTCTTTGTCTGAGACACCAGGGAGGCCACTTCATTGGAGAGAGTGGTGAGGAGGGCGCCATAGATGAGGCGGTCCTGTCGACGCCATGTCTGATAGGCAGGATTTGGGGTCGTCACTGGAGGCGATGCAGTGGTGGAGATTGTTTCCGATGGCGCGGGGAAGGATCCATCTGGATATTTGAGGAGATCATAGCCATCAAGGAGAGCTTCAACTTGGAGTTTCCAATTAAGATAATTGGTGGGGAGAAGCTTGGTGACACTGATAAGAGTGATACAGGCAAAGGGTTTGGAAGGTTCATAGGGGTTGGAAATGAAGGAGGTGCTGTCGTTGGCCATTGGAGGCAAGGGTGAGGGTTAGAGTAAGGAGCGGCGTCCTTAATTAGAGAGAAAGAGGGTAGGATCGTTTTGGCTCTGATACCATAAAGAAGAAAAGAAATTTTAAATAACTTGATGATTTGTTATTAGTATGTGGTAGTATATATACAACTTACCAGATCTGATCACAATAACTGATCTCCACTAATTTAGTGCTAGAATCAAGCTAACAGATTCCTACTGATTCTCCACTAATCAATACAACTTACCAAATCTGATATTGGAGTAAATCAAGCTAACAGATTCTCCACTAATCAATACAACTTACCAGATCTGATATTGGAGTAAATCAAGCTAACAGATTCTCCACTAATCTCTCTGTCAACAGATTTACCAAACTGAGTATCAATCTAATTATTATTATTGATACTCCCAAAATCAGGGGCGGATCCAGGATTGAAATGTGAGGGGGGCTGGAATTTTTTTTTGCACAAGATAACATGCAAAATATATATAAAGTTGTTATAGATATTAGAGAAGTAAAGTTGTTATAGATACTAGATAGAATAGAGTTGAGCTTGGACCCAAAAAAATAAATAGAAGGCTCAAATATATATGGGGTGGGCTTTAAAAATTTTTTTTTGGGGGGGGGGGGGAGGGGGGGGGGGGGGGGCTGAAGCATAAATTCACACTACTATACCAACAAAAAAAAAAAAAAATACTACCAAATGTTGGGTGTGTGTGTGTGTGTGTGTGTGTGGGGAGGGGGGGGGGTGCTGTAGCATACCCTAGCCCCCCCGGATCCGCCCCTGCCCAAAATACACAGTCTCATAATACATTAACTTTCTTAAACAAAAGAAAAGTAACTAGCTAAGCATGCAAGCTTCAAAAGGGTACAGGATCCACCACCCCCAACAGACAGGCTCGGGTGGGGCGAGGCGTCTCGATCAGAAGTTGTCGTTGCCAGAACTCGCATCACCTCTAGGGAATAGTGAGGCCAATATGCGAAAATTAGGATAAAAAACAGAGCAAAAAAATATCTGTTTCTGAAAGTTTCTTATTGATGTAATCCTTCTTTTCGGAGTT
The DNA here is from genome assembly GCA_017893485.1 of Hemerocallis citrina. NCBI lineage: Eukaryota > Viridiplantae > Streptophyta > Magnoliopsida > Asparagales > Asphodelaceae > Hemerocallis > Hemerocallis citrina. Next base: position 31,971,793 of record CM030361.1, on the reverse strand, counting down.
AGTAAAAGGGACTTTTCTATGCTACATAACAAACGCCGTGAGGCGAAAACGGAGGAAGGGATAAAGAAGCAGTCAGCGCCTCACTTCTCACGCCATCTGCCTCGACCGCAGAACCATCGTCACAGAAGGAGCCACGTGTCCCCTCACTGCAAGCGGTAGGCTCAAAGCGCGAGGAGGAAGTTACAATATTTCGCGGAGGAGAAAAGCACTTAAACGACCCCAATATTGATGAGAGGAGTGTACGGGGGGAGGTTATTTTATAATGTTATTGGGCCTAAAGAGGGGTCCAAGATACATTCTTCTGTTATTGGGCCTCCTGAAACTACGATTAGTCACAATGAGCAGCGGCTTGGGGCGAATAGCGGGCCCACAGAGGGGTTTGCTATGGAAGCCCCCCTACACGCAGATAGTGATGAGGACATGGAAGGGTGCCTAAATTTAGACGAGGAGTTCTCATTTACGGATGAGGAGTCAGAGGAGCTTGATTATGTGGCAGACACTCAGAGGGACATCTCTCCAGAGATGGTCTTATCCACCTTGCCAGAATCAGCGCGTGGATATAGTTCTAGTACGTTAGAAAGGACATCTAGATTCAGGGTACGGCAGACAATGAAGAGGGCTCATGTGGAGTCCCTGGATGACTATCTGGAGGTAGCTGCAGCGACCAAAGCTACTAAGTTCGATGACGGAGGTACGAAAAGTTTTTTAGCATCTATATTAAATATCATATCAGATTCTGATGTTTTTATCTTAGCTCAAACTTGTGGCTTAGAAGTTTGTTTCCCAGAGCGTAATGCTCTCCTGCTCAACAAACTTAGGGGTTGGGAAACTGAACAAGTTACGACAAGCTCTCAAAATTACCAACGATCCAACTCTAGGTTGACGGAGGTCTTGGAGGAAGACACCCGTCATCCACCCACGATCAACCTAGACATAGTGCCCCAATGAATACATTATTCTGGAATGTTAGGGTGCTGGGGGATAGGGAAAAAAGAGATATGGTTCGGGACGTTATTAAGAGCTCCAAGGCGGAAGTGGTAGGGTTATAGGAAACCAAACTCGCGAACGGGTTTAAACTAAAAAGAGTAGGGGGCAACAGAATCAAGGAATGGGTGCTACGCCCATCCACAGGAGCATCGGGGGGGGGGGGGGGGGGATTGCTTTTGGGTTAAACCCGGATATCTTCACCTGCACTGACGAGTACAGTGGAACGTTTTCCCTGACTATCCGATTAAAGCAACGATATGATAATTGGATGCAGATAATCATTGTCGTCTATGGGCCAAACGTGGCTACAGATCGAGACGCATTTTGGCAAGAACTTATCGGTATCCGACAACGATGGTCTGGACCCTGGATAGTCGAGGGGGACTTCAATATCACCAGATTCGCTTTTGAGTACAAGGAAAGAGGTTCTAGTGACAGACACAGAGAAGAGTTTAATAGGGTGATCACGGAACTAGAGCTGATCGATATCCCAATCAATGACCGACTATTTACGTGGTCCAACATGCAAGCAATTCCGATTATGGCCAAATTGGACAGGATACTAGTATCGATGGATTGGGAGGCTAAATTCCCATTAACAAGCGGTAAATCTATCCCTAGGCCTACGTCAGATCATTCCCCGGTCCTACATGATACCGGGGTACAGGGATCTCAAAGACTAAGGAAGTTCAGATTTGAGAAGGTTTGGTTAGAAGTCCAGGGATTTCACCACATGGTGATGGAAAACTTGACACTCCCAACTACTGGTTCGGATACAGCATCCCGATGGTGTGAAAAAATCCGCAGATTGAGAAAGCGGCTGCGTAGATGGAATCGGTCCAGATTCTCGACCATCTAGCGGGCTAAAGATTTCTTTTTGGAAGGAATTGATGAGCTAGAGAGATTGGAAGAAATGAGAGTCCTGTCCCAAGAAGAAAGAAACAAGCTACTAGAGCTCCGTCAAAATATCGCCAATCTTTATAAGCTGGAGGAGATCAAATGGCAACAAAGATCGAGGATTTCGTGGCTCAAAGAGGGAGACGCGAACACGGCCTACTTCCACCGAGTGGCAAGCGCAAGACGTAGATCCAATCTTATCCTGTCACTACAGACGGACACGGGAACATCGCAAGACGAAAATGTGATTTCCAAAACCTTTCAAGATTACTACAAGGGCCTCTTTGGAAAGAAGAATGACTTCAGGGTCCCACTCAGGGATGACTTCTGGCAGGCCTGTCAAAACGAGTCAGAACATACGCTATCCAATTTGGAAGCACCTTTCTCGGAAGCGAAAGTGGAAGAGGCCATCAGTCAAATGGGATCAGACAAGTCGCCTGGGCCAGACGGATTCCCAATAATGTTCTTCAAGGTGTTCTGGGAAGAAATAAAAGGGGACATTATGGTGCTGATGGATGAATTCTTCCACAACAATCTCAGATTGGGCATGTTCAACTTTGCAGAAGTTGTCTTGATACCTAAGCGGGTGGAATCTACGAGGGTGGGGGATTTTAGACCGATTAGCCTCATAAACTGCTCGGTTAAGATCATCACCAAGGTCCTGGCCATCCGCTTGGGGAGCATAATGGACAGTTTAATTAGCAAAACACAGACTGGTTTCATCAAGGGAAGATGTATCCTGGACTGTGTGGCTACTGCAGAACAAGTTATCCACCACTGCCATACGGGCCAGTCTAAGAATTTCCTCCTCAAACTGGACTTTGAAAAAGCATATGACTCTGTCGACTGGGAGTGCTTGCTGGAAGCTCTAAGAGGGAGAGGCTTCAGGATTAAACGGATTAGGTGGATCGAACAGTGTTTATATACTAGTAAAACGGCAATCTCGGTTAATGGCCGGCCGGGGCTACCGTTTTCTTGCAAGAAGGGACTCCAGTAGGGGGATCCACTATCACCTCTGCTATTCACTATCGTAGCAGATGTGCTGAGGGGCATGCTTGACAACTGCAGGATGAGAGGTTGGATAATGCCTGTGGCTAGCAGCAACTCTAACAAAGGGTGCACGATTCTTCAGTATGCTGATGACACCCTACTCTTTGGTAATGGGGATAGGTTAGAAACTGTCTGCTTTAAAAGGGCCCTCTACTGTTTTGAAGTCTGGTCAGGTCTCAGGATTAACTTCCACAAGAGCGCTTTGATTCCAATTGCACTTTCCGATGTAGATGCACAGGAACATGCGACCATACTAAATGGTATGACAGACGAGTTCCTAATCAAATATTTAGGGCTCCCACTCAGGCCAGGAAAGCTTACTAAGACGGACTGGCTACATATCATAGACAGGGTGGAGGACAGATTGTCAGGCTGGAAAGGAAAATCGCTGTCCCTCAGTGGCAGAGTGGTACTCATCAACTCGGTGTTGTCTAATCTGCCCATTTACTACATGTCGTTTTTTGAGCTTCCTAAATGGGTTATCCAAAGGATTGACCGAATCCGAAAATGTTTCCTTTGAAAAGGGGCGGACTCGAAAGGGGAGGGGGGGGTACCACATGATCAAGTGGAGTATTGCATGCATGAAGAAGAAACATGGAGGGCTAGTTATCATCAACCTAAGAGACATGAACCTTGCCCTATTGGGGAAATGGTGGCGGAAGGTCTTTCACCACAGCGGGGAAGGATGGCTGGACTTCATTCAACCATACCTTCGGAGAAAAGGTACGAGAAGTTTAGGCTTTCGAGTAGGGTCTAGAGTGTCTCGCTTCTAGAAAGAAATTACCAAAGCAAGCAGACCTTTCAACTCAGCAGTTACAGCTACTATTGGTAATGGACGGTCCACCAGATTATGGTGGGACAAATGGTGTGGTGCCCATACCCTTAAGGAGACTTTCCCAGAACTTTATGAGAAAACGATTCGACCGAATATATCTGTGGCTGAGACCTGGAAGAGGGGCAATTTGAGACCGCCTTTCCGAGGAACTCTTTCCCAGAGTTACATCAGCAACTGCTTGAACTACAAACACACATTACATGGACCGGTGCGATGTGCGCTCAAGGCCCAGATCAGATGCGCTGGGGACTAGAGACTAAGGGAGGTTTCACTGTTAGATCTCTGTATCATCGAATTCACTACCGATGGTGCAGACCTAGTTGGGCACAAGTGTTATGGAAGGCCAAAACCCCCTTTAAAGTCAGGGTCTTCCTCTAGCTAGTGCTCAATAATGCAATCCTCACCAGAGAGAACCTTGCCAAAAGACAACCCCAGATAGCGATCAACTGCGAATTCTGCAATATGTATACGGAGAATCTGAATCACTTTTTTATTCACTGCCAAAGGAGTAAGGCAACTATGACAGAGGTATTACGGGCCTTAGAAACAGGTGACTACCCCAACGAATATGAGGCCTTGTGGATTGGCCCAAAATTTACCTCGGTACGCCACGAAATGAAGAAGGCTTGGTACATAGCCATTGCGGCAACTACTTGGGTGTTATGGCTAGACAGAAATAATTTTTATTTTCGTGCTTCATGTAATAGTATTTTTGGTAACATTACTCATATCATGCATCTTATTTTCTTTTGGGCCACAGCTGCTGCCACAGGAGCGAGAGGGAGGATTGCCAGAGTCTTCCAGGTGAAGGAATTTGATACGATGAGGTAGAGTTTGGTCCGACACTGGACTGAGGGATAGGCGCCATTCACACTTACATGGAACATGCTACATTGGATCTCCATGAGCCGCAAATTCCTCTACTTTGTATTTTGTTTTGTTTCGATCTACTGTACTTTTGATTATACTGGGTATGGATGATTAGACCCACCCGCCAGGATTTTGTTGGGAAATTATGTTGTATTTTCTGCACTGTACTCTGTATTTCATCCGGTATGTCGGAATTATTTTATTAAATTTTTATTAATGAAACAGGGTGGCGTTAAAAAAAAACAAAAAAAAAACCGTGAGGTGTGAGGAACCTCTCATTATGAAGTAAAATCGTACAAGGATTAGGATTTATTACCAACTTGATAATTGATGAAAAGTGGACTTTTTTTTTCAAAAAGAAGAAAAACGGAGGTGATACATGGGATTAGGATTTTTGAGGATAAATTAGCACGGGACTAGCGTGTTCATATTATTATTAGCGGGGCCCACAGGCTCTCCACTTTCCTCACTAAAAACTGGAATTTTAATGAGACTGATCTGTGGTTTTAGTTTAGTTTATTAGAGTTTAGAAAAAGTCCACCTCAATCAATGACTTGACTGCACCCTATCGTGAAAATAAATATGTAGTGTATTAATATTGTATCCCCCAAAAATCTCTTCAAAATGCAAATATATATACAGGGCTATCTTCCATTGCAAACGCAAATATCGTGCGAACTTGGGCACACCACTTAACCCGTCATTGGGAATGACGGGTTAAGGCAAAACACATAACCCGTCATTAGTGATGACGGGTTATTTGTTTTGCCTTAACCCGTCATTGGGGATGACGGGTTAAGTGGTTCGCACGTTCGCAACTGCTACAGTAGCGTTTGCAACGGAAGAAGCCTCATATATATATATATATATATATATATATATATATATATATATATATATATATATATATATATATAGGGGTTGGTTCGGGTGAGAACCTAAGGGCCTCTCCCAACCACTCATCAAATCATTTTGTAGGACTGAGATTATGCAAGTACATAATAAGGTAATAGATCATACTGTACATAATTTTTTTTTTGTGTGACGGTTAAGGCAAATTTGGTCAAACTGGAGAGAGAAAATAATTTATTCCCGTAAAATATGGGAGAAGATTTTGTATCCCAAATTAATAGCAACTGCAGAATCATTCACCAATTCGTTCCTTACAGTTACTGTTTATTACAGTTGCTATTTATAATTATTACAGTTGCTGTTTAAGTGGTCAGGTATTGCTGTATAATTATTTCAGTTGCTATTTATAATTATTACAGTTGCCGTTCATCCTGATGAAGATTGTGGTTCGGCTGAAAATAAAATAAAAAATGCAATTTATGTTGCGTATATAAAAAAGGCAATAAAAGGCAATAAAATAAAAAATGCAATATATAATTATTACAGTTGCTGTTCATTCCTTTTATTTCGCGGTCAACAACGCTTAATTAAAGGGATTCTCATCTTAATGCAAATATTAATTAATCTTATTGTTTAATTGAAAAAAATCTTGACCGTTAAGATTAAGCATATGAGTGGCTGGGAGAGACCCTTAGGTTCTCACCCCAGGACATGGTTCTCACCCGAACCTAATCCTATATATATATAATTAAGCGTTGTTGACCGCGTAATAAAAGGAATGAAAGATCACAGATTATTAGGCAACATATATTGCCTTTTTTATTTTATTTAAAAGGAATGAAGATCACAGATTATTAGGCAACATATATTGCCTTTTTTATTTTATTTAAAAGGAATGAAGATCACAGATTATTAGGCAACATATATTACCTTTTTTATTTTATTTTCAGCCGAACCACAATCTTCATCAGGATGAACAACATTTGTTGCTACGTACAATGTTGCTAAATATGAAATTTTGTTGCTACGTACAATGCAGTTAGTTACTATTCAAAAAACATTCAGTTGCTATATTGATACAGTCAGTTGCTATAGTGACAGCATGTACAACATAAGTTTGCAAATTGATAAACAAACAAACAATATATATATATATATATATATATATATATATATATATATATATATATATATATCCTGCTAAAATATGCACTAGTTGTATCTACTTACAATACAGTCAGTTGCTATACAGTGAACGAATTGGTGAAGGAACGAATTGGTGAATGATTCTGCAGTTGCTATTAATTTGGAATACAAAATCTTCTCCAATATTTTACGGGAATAAATTATTTCTCTCTCCAGTTTGACTAAATTTTCCTTAACCGTCACACACAAAAAACGGGAATAAATTATTTCTCTCTCCTGTTTGACCAAATTTTCCTTAACCGTCATACACACAAAAAAATTCTGTAGAGTATGATCTATTACCTTATTATGTACTTGCATAATCTCAGCCATACAAAATGATTTGATGAGTGGTTGGGAGAGGCCCTTAGGTTCTCACCCCAGGGTTGGTTCTCACCCGAACCGACCCCTATATATATATATATATATATCTATATATATATAGAGAGAGAGAGAGAGACAGATATATATATATATATATATATATATATATATATATATATATATATAGAGAGAGAGAGAGAGAGAGAGAGAGAGAGAGATATATATATATATATATATATATATATATATATATATATATATATATATATATATATATATATATATAGGGGTCGGTTCGGGTGAGAACCAACCCTGGGGTGAGAACCTAAGGGCTATATATATATATATATATATATATATATATATATATATATATATATATATATATATATATATATATATATATATATATATAGGGAAAAAGGGGTATGCGCAACTTGCTCATTTAGTAAATGAGCAATTGATTATGTGGCATGCATGTGATACATTGGACAACTAACCCTTTTAAGGCTTTTCCAATCACATGTATGCCACATCATCAATTACTTATTTACTAAATGAGCAAGTTGCTCATACCCCCTTTTTTCCATATATATTTGGACAACTAACCCTTTTAAGGCTTTTCCAATCACATGTATGCTACATCATCAATTACTTATTTACTAAATGAGCAAGTTGCTCATACCCCTTTTTCCCATATATATATATATATATATATATATATATATATATATATATATATATATATATATATATACATACTCATGAAAACATAGACTTTTATTTACAACTAATTATTATCATACTATTTAAACTTGAATTACATAACTGTTGATTTACTATTTATAATGCTTTTCATATGATGTATCGTTGTGAACATGTGCCATAGACACGTGCCTATAGGCAAATCTAGTAAGTACATATATTCCATTTCTTAAATAGTTTTGGAAAGTGTCAAATCCTTCCTGACCATTTTGTCTATCACATGCTCTTTTTCTTAATTGCTCCGATTTATTTAAATAGTACATTTTCATCCTTCCTTTCAATTATTTTTTATACAAGAAGAATATATAAGACTTGCAATAAATATTATTGAGCAAAATATCTCATACATGATGAGTATCGAAATATAAGCCTAACCTATAATAATCTTTTGCATTTGAAAACTTGTGTAATACAAAGATGCAAAATATGTGAGACCTACAATAAACATCGTTCATTAAAATGGTTTTTTATAAAAGATCAACATATTAGACCTGCAATAAATCATTAAGTAAAATATTAGATACATGAATCTCAAAATATAAACCTAGCTAGAATATATTTTCTTGATCATTTTTGCTCATTCATTAGGGATGTGGCGCATGAAGTATATGGTTTATTGTTATCCTACCTTAAAGTCTAATTCATTGACTCTTATCCTGCCAGTTAAGTTACAAAATTACCTCACTCTACTCTACTGGGCAAACTTACAAGGTTAGAAATTTTTCTTTTATAAAAACTAGTAATCTACACCTGTAATGTAGACTTTTTTTTTCCTTAAATTCCTATATTTTACAAATTTATATAAATAATAATTTAGTAAATAATTATATCGTAAATAAATTTAAACTTTAAAAATATCATCTAATAATAATTGGATAAATAAATAATTAATATAACCAGTGGCGGAGCCACACCCAAGTCAGGGTGAGCGGCTGCTCTTCTTGAGTTTGGGTAGGCCCTTTGTATAGGTACAGTTATTTTTTATATTTTAAATGGAAGTCCATGCAGCACTCCCCTGAGCGTGACCCACAAGTAAAGGTCCATACAACCGCTTCTCACACCACCCGATCCGCTCGCTCTTCTTCTGCTGTTCGCTTTTTCTTCGTATAGTTCTTGTAATTTCACTCCCGCTGGATGAAAATCTTGACTCCGCTGCTGAATATAACTCTTATTTAACAATGAGTGGTTGAAATTAAATTAATTAAATTTGTTTGTCTATAAATTACATAACTCAATGTCTTGAGTTATATAGTTGAGTTATATAGTTGAGATGAGATGTAGAGATTAAGTTAATAGTACAACTAAAGTGAAGTGAAAATAAAAAAAGAATTATTTGCTTTTGTATTTCAATTTAGTAATTTGATGTATGCAAATTCTCTACTATTTTAATAAATAGGAGAGTTGAGATTTCTGACCAACAAATTCTAACTTGTATATTAACCCTTTTTTTTTTAGACGTATACTAATATAATAACGGTGGTAATGATTATAGCTAATCATGTCTCTCGCACTCCTCTAAAAACCCACCACACCACGCGGCTCCAAATCTCACCACCCCAACTCTCCCTCTCTCCCTCCTTCAATAAACATATAAATTAAACAAAACAGCCAGAGTCTCAACAACTCCAAAAAGCTTGCAATCCCATATTCCACAAATCACACCAAAAAGAAAAGAAAAAAAATCAAGAAGAGGACACAAGATCAGATCAATGGAGGGTGAATCCCCTCCATCATTCTGGTCTCGCTCCAATTCCACTTCCTCCACTACCAACAACAACAACAACAACGCCAGTGCCAGTGGCTTCAGACCTCTCGTTCTGCTCGTCTTGGTTTCCATCTTTCTGTTTCTGATCATTCCATCTATCCCATCACAAGGCTTTCGCCTGCGGCGGAGTCTGCTCAGCAACGGTTGGGACTTGCTCAACCTCGTCCTCGTCGTCTTCGCCATCCTCTGCGGTCTCCTCAGCCGCAACAACAACAGCGAAGACTCGTTGTCATCACCACCAGCAGCACCACGACCGTCACTACAAACACCCAACTCTGATTCTAATTCTCAAGAGTGGGCCGCCTATTCCACCTCCATCAACAGTGAGCCCAGCTCTTCCAAGCTCCGAATCCGACCAATGCGGAGCAGCAGCTCCTACCCGGACTTCCGCCAAGAGTCCTGGTGGGGCCCGCCTGACAGCTGGCGCTTCTCCGATGACGTCGATCTCTACCGCAATCGCCATTCTAGATCTGACGACCACCACCACCGAAACCACCGACAAAGTGTCGTCCAAAATGTACCCAACCCGGAATATGATCATGACGTCATCAAGACGATCACGGTCGATACAGTAGAAATGATTAAAAAACCGGAACCGGAGACTAGATCTCAATCTCCTCCACCTCCGCCTCCACCGCCACCACGTCAGCAACAGTCCCGGAGAACTGTCAGAAGAATCCCACCTCCATCACCACCACCACCTCCACCGCCGCCGCCGCCGCCGCCGCCGGTGGCTGAGCAGAAGAAGCTGCAGAAAAAGAAGAGCACCGGAGCGAAGGATTTCGCGGCGACGCTGTCTCAGTTTTACCAGAAGAAGAGGAAAAGAAGTAAGAACAAGAAGATCCACCACGACCATGAAGAAATTACGGATCATGCCACTAGACATTCTCCGCCTCCACCGCCGCCGCCCCCGCCACCACCACAGTCTTCGATGTTTTACAATCTCTTCTCTCATAACAAAAAGAAGAAGAGTAGCTCGACTCCGCGTCCACCTCCGCCTCCTCCACCATCGACGAAGCGGTCCAGATATCCGCTCCCGCCTTCGCCTCTGCGACCATCGCCACCTCCACCTCCACCTCCACCCCCGCCGAAATCCTCAAGAAGCCTGGTTTCTGAGCTAAAAAAGAAAAATGATTACGAGAAGTCTCATTCGCGGCCAGTCCCACCGCGGCTGCCACCGGGATCGCCGGAGTATGTTTTGAAGAAAAGGGAGAAGGGGAGAGTGGTGTATACATATACATTGCCACCATCGCCACCACGGCCGCCGATGTCACCACAATCACCGGTTGTTGGAGGAGGAGTTGAGGGGATTGTGAATGAGGAGAAACAGATGTTCTGTCCGAGTCCGGATGTGAATAACAAGGCGGAGATGTTCATTGCTCGATTTAGAGCTGGATTGAAGCTCGAGAAGTTGAATTCGATTAGGGAGAAACATCAGGTGCAACAGCAGCAACAACAACAGGATGGAGAAACTGGAGAGACGACAGTGGATGTTGTTAATTTAGAGGAGGTAACTAATTAAGCTAATAAGCTTCCACCTCATGAATTACAGTTTATTTATTTATTTATTGATTGATTTTTATTTTCTGACGAGGAAAATACATTGAGCATAGATATATCATATATGTATTGTTTTCATTCAACCTGGTTGTGAATATTATAAGTTTGGGTTTTTTTTTTTTTTTAATTTATTTTTTATTTATTTTTTATTTTTTATTTTTTACACAGTGAAACAGTTTGACTGTATTAATATTTGGTGATTATTTAATGTAATAAGCGTTTGATAGTGGTTATTTAATGATTTTAATGCCTTTTTTAATGTAAATTACTCATACTCCGGGCAGGCCCTCACCTTGAGATCGGTGAGGCAATCGACTCAGACCTACAATTTTTTTTGAATTTTTGTAGCTCCAAATTTATATTTACTTGTAAATATATTTACATATTTTACGCATAATTTTTTTTTTATTATAATTAGGATCTCAAAAAATAATTATTTAGGTCTTTTGATTCAGTTCCCCGAAAACTCAGGCACTGCTCATACTATGCTACTATCTTTTTCTTTTGCAATTCCGAATAAGATCATAGCAACAAATGCACCATTCGTACACACTCGCAATTGTAATTCATAATTGAATAATCGTGCAAGTTTCAATCCCTAACCTTTAGCTCATAAGCAAATGCAAAATACAATACTCTCCAAGTAGTAAAATGCAAAACAGCAGAAATGTTGTATTGCTGATCATGTCTCTCGCTCGCACTACTCTAAATCTCACAGCACCACGCCGATCCAACTCCCACCATCCCCACCTCTCCGCATCCGGGTCCTCGGCAATAGTAAAAACTGTTGCAGGAATAGAAGAGTTTTGGATTTCATCCAACGGCAATGAATTGCTTAACTTAATTGATGGAGAAGTTTAGATTAATTAGGCAGAAGATTGGGTGGGTTATGCAAAATAAAATAAAAAATAAAAAAAAAAAAAAAATCATCGTCACCTGTTTGCTGTATTATTCCCCACTATTCATCCTCCGCCTCCTCCAATCCCTATCTTCCCCTCCAGCGCTGTTGACTTTTCCGTCTGCCTTCTCCGATCCTAGAGCTTTTTGCCGTAATAGGCCACTTTTGGAAGATATTTGCGATTATGGGCCAGTTTCGAAACTATTAGCATATGTGGGCTACTTTGTGTCACGTCAGCAGTCACCGCTATTCTCATTTACGACATCTTTATTTTGAAAGTTTCTAATAAGAATAGCGGTCTCTGTTTTAAAATATTTAAAAAATTTTGTTTACTGTCGTTATTCCCACTAACGACCTTAATATATATCAGGTTGTTAATGGGATTAGCAACCTTTAATGAACTGTATTCTAACATTTAGCAAAATCTAGATAGCTTTTGCCCTCTGAAAAATAACTATCAATTTGTTTTTAAAACTGAGGTTGCTATTTGAAATAGAGACCTTAGTTGTATTAAAGCCGCTATTCGGAATGGAGGCATTTATTGTACTAAGGTCGCTATTCTGAATAGATACCTTAGATGTGTGACTTTTGCAAATTTAACAAAGAACAATGAGATTGTGTTTCCTACTGAGGTTGCTATTGCGAATAACGACGAAGTATACTAAGGTCGACCTTAGTTTTAATTTTTTTTCTTTCAAAAGAGCAAAAGCTCTCTAGAAATCGCTAAATGTCTCAATACATTCATTTGAAGTCGTTAATCTCATTAGCGATCTTATATATATTACGGTCGCTAGTGGGAATAGTAACAGCAAACAAAAAGTTCAAAAAATTTTAAACCATTGACCGCTATTTCTATTAGCGACTTTCAAAATGAATAGACTGTTAATAATAATAGCGGTCGTTAATGAGAATAGCGGCCGCGGTTGACGTGGCACAAAGTAGTCTACGAACGCTAATAGTTTTGAAACTGGCTCATAATCGTAAATATTTCAAAAATTGGCCTATGACGGCAAAAATTCCCGATCCTATCTCCCACAACTTTGGCCCAATCGGAAAATCTACTCTATCCTCCTTCAACTGCCCCAATCCCAATCCTTTAACAAACTCTTTTCCTCAACTCCGACGAGTTTTGCCACTTCACAATCCTTTCATATCTTTTGGAAACAAACTCTCCTTTCAACTGAAATTAGCCTTTAATTGGAGCATACCTATCTATGATCCTACTTGCAAATTTCAGTGTAATTTATCAAATTATCTTGTTCTTGAAATTGTGGGTCGTCAGAATTTTATAATTGAGCGATTGCAAAACAAAATTAATGGATGTGTATGCAAGCAATTATCTGGCTGTAATTTCTTTTCAAATTTAAATTGATTAATCTTTCTTGTGGTTTTAATATATTTTTGCATACTTCCTAAAGATTTGAAAGAGGGTTTATAAGTCAGAACTTAAGATAGGGCATAGTAAACAAACATTCTTTTTTAGGCCGAAGTTAACATACAGCACAGTTTCACTAGCACTCCCTTCCTCAGATCCAATCCAATCCAATCCAATCCAATCGAGAACCAGAAACAAAAAAGATTGAATCTCATCTTATAAGTCAGAATGGAGGGTGAATCCCCTCCCTCACTCTGGTCTCGTTCCGCTGATCATTTCTTCTCTTCCGTCACGCTCCCGTTTGCGGGTGAGTTTCAAGAACGGCTGGGACTTGCTCAACCTCGACCCTCATCGTCTTTGCCATCCTCAGTCGCGACAATAACAGCAAAGACTCACCCCCACCACCACTACGACCATCATCAGCATCACTACAAACACATTCTAATTCTCAAGAATGGGCCTACTCCAATTCGATTCTTCAATTCTCCGAATCCGACCAATGCGGAGCAGTAGTTCCGACCCGGATTTCCACCAAGAGCCCTGGGGTCCTTCTGACTGCTGGTGATACTCAGACAACATCGAGCTCAAGGCAATTGCAATCTCTGATCTAAACATCACCACTTTCGCAATTACTAGCAAAGAGTGGTCGAAAATGTACTCGATCCGGATCATGCAGGGCCTGAGCTCATGGGGCCCCAAGGCAAATTGCCAAAATGGGGCCGAAAAATTGTAAAAAAAATTGTTGGCGAGGAAAGAGCTACCAGTTGGTTGACAGGGGCTTTTCCCGGTGGTTGGCACCGACAACTACAAGACAACAACATCAATAGCAACAACAGCATGCATGCTGCTACAATAGTGACAACGGGCAATAAAGCAGGGGTTCAGGTTTGGAGTTCTAAGTCGGGTTCGGGTTTGGAGGGTGGTTGGAGATGAGTTTTAAATGAATGTCGGGTTGATGGTTGGGGCTATCAATAGGTCGATGGTGATGTAGTTGGAGATGCATTTCAAATGGAGGTCGGGATGACTGAGGATGTCACTTTCAAATGAAGTTTAGTGGATTTAGGGGAGATGGGAAGTTGCTTGATTAAGGGATCGAGTTCGGGTGATCGGGTTTGGGGAGTGGGTTTGAGTGAGTCGGGTCGGATGATTCGGATTCACTTTTTCCTCAATTTCTTTATAAACTGTAGACCAGCCCTCATTAATGGCTGTAAATTTTTTTTAAATGATCCAAAAAAAATTGGGGGCCCTAAAAATGAGCGAAAATTGGGGATCCGGGACGGTTGCCTCTCTCGCCTCTACTATAGGGCCAGCCCTGCCGCCACGATCACCTTCTTCTTTATTTCACAATCTCTTCTCTCATAAAAGAATAAGGGAAGAAGAGTAGCTGAACTGCACCGCCACCTCTGCCTCCTCCCCCATCATTATCAATACGTTCTAGATATCCGCTTTCTCCTTCACCTATTCGAATTCTGAGAAGAAGAACACCGATTACACATATTCGTACTCAATGTCACATTCAATTCCAACGCCGCCACCACCGCCACCAACGCTTGTTCAACCAAGATCACCGGAGTATTCAGTGTCACATTCAGTTCCAGTGCTAGCACCACCGGCACTGCATATGCCACTGAGATTGCCGGAGTATGTTTCCAAGAAAAGAGAGAACGGGAGAGTGGTGCATACATACATATACATTACCGCCATCCACTGGCACCGGTAGTTGGAGGAGTTGAGGGGATTGTGAATGAGGAGAAGCAGATGTTCATATGTTCTGTCCGAGTACGTCCGGGTGTGAATAACAAGGCCGAGATGTTCATTGCTGGATTCAGAGCTGGATTGACACTCGAGAAGTTGAATTCGATAGGGAGAAGTATCAACTGCAACAACAACAACAACGACAGGATGGAGAATTTGGAGACGACAATGGATGATGATAATTTAGAGGAGTTCACTAATATTTAAGCTTACACCTCATGAGCTTTTTTACATTGAGGTTTCTCTCTCTAGAAGTTGAGAGAGAAACTATCCCCCCCCCCCCCCCCCCAAAAAAAAAAAAAAAAAAAAATCCAAAACAAGAAAACCCTAGATCTAAATTGGTGGGGGCAGCGGTTAGGGTTCGTCGTCGCCGCTCCGTTGCTCTTCTTCCACCGTCCCTCCCGCCTATCGCTCCACCCCTCGTCCCTCCTTCCCTTCTTCTTCCCGTCGCTTTAAGGCCACTAATCGCCATGTCCCAGATGGGAATGGCGTCGCAGTGGTAGCACCGTTGAAGGCGCTGGCGAGGTTCGTGGGTGGAGGAAGCAGAGTCACCGCCGTTGAGTTCAAGCCCACCGACCCTCCACTATCCCTCTCACAACTTCGAGCTCCTCCTGCCGCAGACGTCAGCTTAGCTCGAGAGTGAAGGCGAGGGTAACGACGAGGGTTTGATCGTTGACGGGAAAAATTTCTTTTGGGAACTCAAATCTGGACCATTGATTTCCTTACTATTGAAGGAGAGCCACTCGATAGCTTTTCTTTGTGTTTTATTATATAGATTAGTAATGGCCCATTACTAATTAATGTTGTTTGGGCTTTTGTGGGCCGTTTATTCATTTATTGATTGAATTTTTTCTCTCTTTATCTCCATTCTATTATGAATACCCACACTGGACCCGACCCGAAACAACCCCCAAAAAAACGACTGCTCTTCCTCCAAGTCTCCAAAGTCTAAACCAAAGCTGATCAATATCTCCTCAAATCCCTAAATCTCCTAACCCTAATTCTAAATCCCAAATTGATTCCATCTCCATCCTCCTTTCCCCAAACCATCTCTGATTCCATCACGGCAACAACCATCTCCGACTCCCAAGTCCCATCTCCATCCTCGGCTCCATTACTCATTTCCCTAACGACCAAACCCTAATTCTATTTCTAAATCCCAAATTGATTCATGTTGCCTCCATGGCTTCATTTCCGAACCTGACCCCGAAGCCCTAACCGCTTGCCGTGCACCTTGCATGTGTCTGGTTGTTGTTCAACTATTCCCACAAGCCCACTTGATGTTGTTGTCTCCCAGCGCCCCTTGCTGCTGCTGTTGTTGTTGTATTGGTTTGTTGTTGGCTTGTTGCCGCTTGCTTGCTGTTGCCTATTGCTTGTTGCTTTGCTTTGTTGGCTGTAGCCATTGGCTCGACCACGGAGAATCGACAAATTGGTAACTATTTTCTCCCCTCTTTTACTTTTCATGATTGATTGATTATTTGATTGTTGTAGACTTGTAGTTGATTGGTTGTGTTTCGTGTTGATTACTTAGAAGCTCGGGTTTCGTGTTGATTGATTGTTTCATTGTTTGATTGTTGCAAGTCTCAAACTAGGGTTTCAAATTAATGTTTTATTTCATGCTTTGTGTTTTTGCGGCTTAATTTAGAAGATTTGGGCTTAATTGAATAGATTAGTATTTTTGTAAGTTGAAATTTGATAGATTATGACTTAATTAAAAAAATTTATTTACCCTTTCAGTTTTATCATGCCTAAAAAGTATCTATCGGAGAGTCAAAAAGAAGAAAAAAACAAGATAAAGATAAATTTACACAATCTCAAATTAGGGCTTTTGATAAGTTTCTTACCAACAAACCTATGAAAAATGATAGTGCGTTTACTTCAAGAAATGCGACAAGAAGTCATAATAATAAAGTATCAAATTTTATTGAAATAATAAAATATTGTATTTTACCTTCGACAATGTGCTATATGTGCGTGTGTGTTTTTTTTTAATAATATATATATATATATATATATATATATATATATATATATATATATATATATATATATATATATATATATATATATATATATATATATAATGTTCCGTTGTGCACTCGGTCTTCCCACCTTTATATCGACGATCCAAACCGTTCATATTGATCTACACATATAAATTAGTCTAAATATGTAAATTAAAATCATTCGAAATTTATTTGCCCATCCATTTAAGTATTACAAAATTGTATGGAAGAAAATCATTATTTTTTATAGTCACATGGATGGACAAATGAATTTCATATGATTTGATTTTACTTATTTAGACTAATTTAGATTTGA
This sequence comes from Hemerocallis citrina, assembly GCA_017893485.1. Taxonomy (NCBI): domain Eukaryota; kingdom Viridiplantae; phylum Streptophyta; class Magnoliopsida; order Asparagales; family Asphodelaceae; genus Hemerocallis; species Hemerocallis citrina. Next base: position 31,954,353 of record CM030361.1, on the reverse strand, counting down.
AGACCAATGTGAACGGTTCGGATCGACGATACGAAGGCAGGAAGGCCGAGTGCACAAGAGTGCACACTAAGGGCTAGTGCACAACGGAACATTTCTCTCTCTCTCTCTCTCTCTCTCTCTCTCTCTCTCGATATATATATATATATATATATATATATATATATATATATATATATATATATATATATATATACACACACTAGTAATCTGCACGTACAATGCACGTTCTAATTAAAAAAAAATTATAGTAAATAATAAGACGTAATCTGGCATCGAACCTGAGACCTCCCTTTACTCATCAGTCATCACATACTTTTTATAAATTACCTCTAATGGCACAAACTTTTATTTTATATGAGTGACATTTTTGTACATAATTATGTCGTAAATAAATTTGAACTTTGAGGGTATTTTGGTAGGTAACAATAATTGAGTAAATAAATGGACAATATAACTCTCACTTAAAAATGAATGGTCGAGATTAGATGGTTGAATAAATGTCTACGAATTACATATTGTCTACAAATGACAACCCCAACTCTCCCATTATAATATTAGAGATAGAGATGTATTAGTTTTTTAAGAATTGTAAAAAAAAATTACCCAATTTTTTTTATACCAAATTTTTAAAAAAAGTTATGAGGACCATATTTCGGGAGTTCACCTCGGGTCCTGTGAACATTGGGTCGGCCCTGTCTCCACTCTCCAATCGACTGGACTGAGTCCTCTTGTCTAGAACCCTAGCAATGAGGTTGGTCCCCCCAAGGTGAAAAAAGAAGTACTACCATCCATGTAGAACAGATCAGGCAGTGAGGATGGCGATTTCAGCAAGTTACTTCGCCATGGTATTATTATGCTGCAGAGACACCAAAATTGATTGCGCTATTCAAGAATCCCAACGGGAAAGCAGCATGGCGGTCAGACTCTTGACTATGAATTGCAAGTGCTTATTATCAACGAGGGACACTATGAGAACTTAAGGGTACCCTCACTCTTCCTCAAAGGGACTTGATGACAATGGCAAAATCAAGCGTTGGCCCCAAGTAGGGATGGCAACCAGGCCGAGTTGACCCGCGACCCGCCTGCAACCCACTCACTCGAACCCGGCCCTCAATTAGGTGGTTTGGGTCCAGGTCGAACCCGTGGGTCAACCCGGGTTGCAAATTTCGGAAACCCAACCTGCTCGATCCGGCCCGTCAACCCGTTGACCAAGTCAAACCCACTCACAACTCGCACACTCGACCCGCGGGTTTGGACTCAAACGTTCGACTCACGGGTCTAACGATCTGAAACAGTCTGTTTTGGGCTGTTATTTTGTTTTTGTTTTTGTTTTTTTTTGTTTTGGTTTCCCCTCTATAAATATCCCCTTGATTCAATCTAAAAACTTATACCGAATCATATGGTCCCACATTTAGAGCCCGAATTTATACTGAATTCTATGGCAGGAACTCCCGATATTCTTATACAAGAAATAGAAGAAGAAATACATGATGTTGACACACAAACACAACAAACCGAACCCACTAGTAGTAGAAAAACTAGGGGGAAAACAAGTGATTGTCACAATTATTATGACTATATCCCCAATGCGGATAATCAGGGTGTAGGACATAAGATTTGCCAATCTTATGATAAGAGTTACAAATGGGAGATGGGTGAGGAAACATGTACAATTAAACGAAACATTTTAAATGTGCACAAAGAATTATTATAAGACCAACAAGGCCAACAAAAAATCAATCCTAGGATCGGACAAATATATAACCAACCCTATGATCCCGAACTAGTTCGTCGGGAAATGACCCAACTAGTTATTAAGGATGAACTACCTTTTTCATATTCCGATAGTAGGAATGTAAAGTCTTTTAACAAAAATGCACTAAATCCACATTTTAGAAGAGTTCCTCGAAACACACTAAAGTCCGATTGTTTTAAACTTTACAACAAAATGAGAGATACTTTAATTGCACTCTTGTATTCCTTAATGATATGGCTAAAATGGGATTAAATCGGGACCGTTCAAATCGGACACGAATCTTAAAGCTCAGGGGTAAAATGGTAATTTCACCTACAAACGGGTCTGAAATGGGAAGTGGGTCTTTATTCAAAGCTCAATAACCCATAAATAGATCTGTCTTACTGGGTACGGGTCCCAACCCGTTACAAACCAGTTCAAAAGGATAAAGAAGAATTCAGATTCATAATTATCCCTAAGAAGTGATCTTAATCGCTTCTATCTATTCACACCGGGAAGTAGAGATATGTTCATATATTGAAACAGATCCCTAAGGCAACTATAAATACCCCTCTCTCCCCAACTGTTACCAGGTAATCAAGACTTTTCCAGTTTAAGTTCTTGCTTAATCATTCAGATTACTGACAAGAGCGTCGGAGGGTGCGTCGCCGGGATCCATCTCGGTGTCTCGCACTTTTTGCAGGTTCGCAGCAGCGGCAAGAGACAAAGTCAACACATTGGTAAAGGTCAACAGGTTTGCCTTGTTCGTTTTATCAAGAATCCACAAATTCTATTTGTTTGCTCCCATACCAAAATTAGCAGCAACAGATTGGCGCCGTCTGTGGGAAACGAAAAAGCATCCCGACCTAACTTTATCAGCGAGACTAGTTTCAAGCCATGCATCCAAAACAGAAGGGGAAGGCAGTGGTCTCCAGCCGAAGAACCACTTCGCTTCCTCCTCCCCCTCCTCCAGCTCAAGGTGCTCCTCTTCAACAGGCCCCTCCAGGGTCTCGGGGGCTCCCGTCAGAGTTGTCCGAAGCAACATCCTCCTCATGACCATGTCGCGTCCCAATCCTTCAGTTGAATCTATGGCTTCTCAAAGCCCTCCCGAGCGGGATCTTCGTCAAGTGATTGCAGACCGCCAAGAGGGGGTCGACCTCAGAACTTGCCTGAATGGATGGCGAGCCCTTGGTGGAGTCCATCAACCTGAGCACCCAGGGGCCTCAAGAGTCCGGACCCCCCGCCGACCAAGGACCAGAAGATCCCCTCCCCTGAGGAGGAGAAGAGAGTCCCCTCAGCGTCATCGGCGGAGAACTCATTCTCCAGTAAACCGAGCCACACATAGGGACCGCCAAGCTGGAGAGGCACCAGTCACAAGGGTAGATCTTCAAGACTTCCAAGCGACAGTCTTACGGGCCCTCAATATCGCCCCAAAGAACGACCAGAGGCCACCTACTCATGAGCCAGCTAGGAGCCACCGCCTTCACACTCTCAGTCCTCGTCCTTCTCCAAGCTACCATCACCGCAGCCCCAGTCCATCCTCGTACAAAGATGAGTCCCGGGGCTCGGTAAGATATGATCAAAGAGAAGATTCAGTCTACCGCCGTCTCCACGAGATGGAGAGGCGCTTCGGCCGAATTGACAAGGAAGAAGAGCAACGGGCGATAAAGCTCCGCCCGAGCAGACCTCCATTCTCCAGTACCATCATGGAGACCCCCATCCCAGAAAACTTCAAGCCGCCTCACTTCGAGACGTATACCGGGGAGTCGGACCCCGCAGATCACATAGAGAGTTTCAAAACTCTCATGATGATCCACCATGCTTCAGATGCCCTCTTCTGCAAGATCTTCCCTGCCACGCTGAAGGAGTCTGCGAGAGAATGGTACTCTCGACTCACCCCAGCCTCCATCTTCTCATTCGATCAGTTCGAATGGCTCTTCCTTACTCATTTCGTGAGTAGCCGCCGGGCCAAGAAAATAAATGTATCTCTGGTGACCCTCAACCAAGAAAAGGGTGAACGCCTAAGGGATTACGTTCGATGCTTCACCGCCGAAGCCCGGTCTATACCCTCCCTCAACCAGTCGGTAGCTTCTGCCGCATTCAAGCACAACGTCACTAATGCCAACCTCAGGGCGTCCCTTGCCTAGAAGCCTCCTCGGGACTTCTCAGAACTCCTACTTAGGGTGGAGAAGTACATACGAGCGGAAGAGGCTATCAGCCCCCCTACTCTTGAAGAATCATCTTCCGGGAACAAACGGAAGAATACGAGCGAAGAGGGGTCCCAAAAATCCCAGAAGGACAGTAATGGCCAGCGCCGCCTGACTCCACATTTTGAGAAGTTCACCTCCCTCATTGCTAATATATCAGAAGTTCTTATGGAGGTGGACAAGGAAGGGCTACTCCACGCTCCCCTCTAGAATGAATATCCCTGGCAAGAAGAGGAACAAGGATAAGTGGTGCTGCTTTCACAGGGACCACAGCCACGACACGGATGATTGTCGGGCTCTCAAGGAGGAGATCAAAGAACTCATACAGTGGGGACACCTGACCAAGTTCGTCCAAAAAGATGGGGCCGAGCTTCCCTCCTGAGGAGCCTACAAACGAACAGAAAGGCCCGCCGAGCTTCAAGACTCAGAAGCTCCCAGCTCCTTCCAAGAGGTCTTCACCTTTCAATAAGACCGATGCTTGTAACCCGGCCAATAGCATGTAATAATGGCTCGCCCTATCGAAGCAGCCACTTAGTTTATCTCAGTAAAACTTTACATTTTTTCATTGAAAATTATTGTTCTTGCTTCATCTCTATCTCTTCGAGTCACATTTACGACTCGTTAAATGGTGAGTTCGGAGTCCAGCTTCTCCTACATAGCTGCTCCCGCAACTTACTAAGCTCAAAAAACGAGTTTGGAGTCCAACACTTGGCTCGATTGTGCTTCAAATTACTCGCTCATAAGCGGGTAAGAAGTGGTTCGCCATTCGGAATTGCTCATACACCTCGTTAACCCCCTCTAACAACGAGTTCAGAGTCCAACACTTGGCTCGATTCTGCTTCAAATTACTCGCTCATAAGCGGGTAAGAAGTGGTTCGCCATTCGGAATTGCTCCTACACCTCGTTAACCCCCTCTAACAACGAGTTCGGAGTCCAACACTTGGCTCGATTCCGCTTCAAATTACTTGCTCATAAGCGGGTAAGAAGTGGTTCGCCATTCGGAACTGCTCCCACAACCGTTGAATCTCACTTAAAAAGCGAGTTCGAAGCTAAAGCTCTCTCCTAGAGTTGCTCCTCAAACTCGTCTCACAAATGGCTCTCTCCTAGAGTCAAGCACTTCAATCCGCTCACCTCCAAGGCGGACCTCTTCTCAACAAGTTCGGAGCTCACAACTCTCTCCTAGAGTTGCTCCTTAAACTCGTCTCCCAAATGGCTCTCTCCTAGAGTCAAGCGCTTCGCTCCGCTCACCTCCAAGGCGGACCTCTTCTCAACGAGTTCGGAGCTCACAACTCTCTCATAGAGTTGCTCCTCAAACTCGTCTCCCAAATGGCTCTCTCCTAGAGTCAAGCACTTCGCTCCGCTCACCTCCAAGGCGGACCTCTTCTCAACGAGTTCGGAGCTCACAACTCTCACCTAGAGTTGCTCCTCAAACTCATCTCCCAGATGGCTCTTTCATAGAGTCAAGCGCTTCGCTCCGCTCACCTCCAAGGCGGACCTCTTCTCAACGAGTTCGGAGCTCACAACTCTCTCCTAGAGTTGCTCCTCAAACTCGTCTTCTAGATGGCTCTCTCCTAGAGCCGAGCTCTTCACTCCGCTCACCTCCAAAGCGGACCTCTTCTCAACGAGTTCGGAGCACAACTCTCCCCTAGAGTTCCTCCTCAAACTCGTCTCCCAAATGGCTCTCTCCTAGAGCCAAGCTCTTCACTCCGCTCACCTCCAAGGTGGACCTCTTCTCAACGAGTTCGGAGCTCACAACTCTCTCCTAAAGTTGCTCCTCAAACTTATCTCCCAAATGGCTCTCTCCTAGAGCCAAGCTCTTCGCTCCGCTCACCCCCAAGAATGGATCTTCCCATGGCTCTTACGAGGATCTTCCTAGCCCATCTTCTTCGCTCCTAGGAGTGGAGCTCCTCTTCTTCGATTTGGCGCCAAAACCAAACAGCACATCACCGAGCTCGACCCCCTCTCACCTGGCCGAGCTCCAAGATGCCGACGTCGAGCTCCGACCCCCTGCCTCGTCGAGCTCTGACCCCTTGCCTCGTCGAAGTTGAGGACTGTTTTGACCACGAAGAAGGGTGATTCTTCAACCCATTTCTGAAGAGAAGTTGTAGATCTTCGAGTTAGCTTCGAAACGAGGGGTCACACGCCCCGATCGGACCTCCACAGCACCGGGAAAGTGGATCGCAACACAGCTATGCCGAGCTACCTAGCTACAACGCTGAGCTGCCGGAGCACTGACCTCCGTATTGGGGAAAAAACACTCCCGAACTCCTTGAGCCATCAGATCGTCTAGATATTCGCGCCATGGTTGATGGATAACTCAGATTTTTCCACGTCTCCACAAAACGACAAGATCACATTTTCTCGAAATCTGGGCCTCTTGCCATGTGATTCGCGCCATGATCATAATCAACCATCCAGATGGAGCCACGTAGCTCGGATCTGAAATCCGAGCTACCGATCTACCGAACTACAAAGTGGCGAAAAATGTACCTCAAAATCCGTGCTCGGATTCGCCGAACAAACAAAAAAAAGAGGGGTTGGCGGGTCGGGTTCGGACCCGTTAGGGATCCAAACCCGAACCCCATACACTCCTCCTCCCCTATGCTTTGGCGCCAAAACCCCTCACAGTCTTCTTCTTCCTCTTCAACACTCAGGCTTCCTCTTCCTCTTCAAAACCGTCACCCTCTTCTTCTCCAGGATTCCCGCCAAAACCAGAGGAAGAAGAACCCAAGCACGGCATCCTCACTTCCGTCTCCACCTCCCTCATGAGCTCCTCTGCCGAGCTCCAACCTCTCCACCGCTGTGTCGAGCTCTCACTTCGTCGAAGCCCCCCACGTCGCCGAGCTCGCCTCCAAACGTCATGCTCCAAGCCCCATGAACCCCTGCACGGGGTGCTGGACACGATGAAGACGGGGCTCGGAAACGAAGGCCAGGGGTGAACTCGAAGACGCTCGGCGAAAAGAAGAAGAGAGAAACAGAGCAGAAGAGAGAAAGACGAAGGAGAAGAACAAAGCAGGACGGAGGAGAAAGAAAAAAAAGAAGAAAGAAAAAAAAAAGGTTTGTGCCACGTGGCGGTCAACGCCTCCGTTGACCGTGCCACGTGGCTTCTTCTGAAAGGTCACGCCGGTTGCCGAGCTGTCGACCTACCGACCTTGAAATTGGAGAAAAATGCGGCCGACCTACACAAGCCATCCGATCATCTCAAAATTCGCGTCACAACACGATCGACGCTCAGAAACGCGCCACGTGTCCAGAAAATGATCCACTTTGCGATGCGAGCCATCTGATCATGATCGATGTCCAGAAATGCGCCACGTGTTCAGGTAATATTTAATTAATTTATTTATTTATTTATTTGAATTAATTATTTAAAAAATCCGAAAAATTAATTAAAAATCGAAAAAATTAATTAAAAATTCTAAAAATAATTATTAAATTCGGAAAATTATTTTAAAATTCTAAAAAAATATAATTATTAAATTAGAATAATTAATTAATATTTTCGATAATTAATTATTTAATTCGAAAAATGAATAAAAAATTGAAAAAAATGAGAAAAAATTCAGAAAATTTTGGAAAAATCACAAAAAATCCAGAAAATTTTGAGAATATTTTTGGGCATTTTACAAGCCCAGAATAACACCGTTACACCCCGAGCAAGATCCGAACTCCCTTAAGAACACCGATAAAATCTCGTACGCCATTAGAACAACAAAACTACTCCTCAAAGACTGTAAAACTCAGTCTCCAGGAGTGGGGGGCTCGTGATATGGCTAAAAATGGGATTAAATCGGGACCGTTCAAATCGGACACGAATCTTAAAGCTCAGGGGTAAAACGGTAATTTCACCTACAAACGGGTCTGAAATGGGAAGTGGGTCTTTATTCAAAGCCTAATAACCCATAAATAGATCTGTCTTACTGGGTACGGGTCCCAACCCATTACAAACCAGTTCAAAAGAATAAAGAAGAATTCAGATTCATAATTATCCCTAAGAAGTGATCTTAACCGCTTCTATCCATTCACACCGGGAAGTAGAGATATGTTCATATCTTGAAACGGATCCCTAAGGCGACTATAAATACCCCCCCCCCCCACTGTTACCAGGTAATCAAGACTTTTCCAGTTCAAGTTCTTGCTTAATCATTCAGATTACTGACAAGAGCGTCGGAGGGTGCGTCGCCGGGATCCATCCCAGTGTCTCGCACTTTTTGCAGGTTCGCAGCAGCGGCAAGAGACCAAGTCAACACATTAGTGAAGGTCAATAGGTCAGCAGGTTTGTCTTGTTCGTTTTCTCAAGAATTCACAAATTCTATTTGTTTGCTCCCGCACCAAAATTAGCAGCAACACTTAACTTGTAGAGTATCGTTAACTTCTGAGTGTGGGAAAGGTTGTAACGATGTTCCAATAATGGGTTTAACTTGTCATTTAATAGATAGTGATTGGATGATTCAAAAGAGAATCATCTCACTTGTCACTTTGCCGTATCCCCATAGTGGACTAGTTATTGTAACACGTATTTTAGAAGTTTGTGATTTATATCATATTCGTGATAAAATTTTTACTATTAGTTTTGATAATGTATCTAATAATAATGCTTCGATTGGTACATTAAAAACACAATTAGCTCCTTCATGTAATGATCATGTTAGATGTGCGTGTTATATTTTAAATTTATGTGTATAAGATGCATTGAAAGTAGCTGATTTATATATATTTGCAGTTAAAAATCATGTATATTTTAGTGCTTTGAGTGGTCATATGCTTCAAGAATTTAAAGGATGATGTAAATCTTGGGGAATACATTTTTAAAAAATTTCTAAAGATGTTAAACACCGATGGAACTCTACTTTCGATTTACTAAATGTTGTTACTCAATACAAAGATATTATAAACGAATTTTGTCTTGCAAAAAATATGAATTTTTTCAAATGCCTCCCCAAGATATTTTGCCGAATCTTTATTACGATTTTTTGAACCTTTTAAAATCGCAACTACGAAGTTTTTTTACATCTTATGATTCTACTTCTAATAGTATTTTTATTTCAATCATTACTATGATGCAAAATTTTCAAGAAATAATTTCCGACGAATACATTAGCCATATTGTTGTTCCCGCTTATACAAAATTTTTAAAGTATTTTAATTCTCCTCCTATGTTGTATTGTATTGCTACTGTTATGGATCCTCGTATCAAATTAGCGGGTACAAGAAGTTTGATTGAAATATTTTTACTTGGAGATGATTTAGAATATGATTGTAATGAATTTTTAGCTAGCTTTGAATCGACGTTGAATAACTTGTATGATTATTATGATAGAACTTTTGCATCGAGTAGTACAACTAGTATAGTTACTTATTCTTCTTTTACTTTTAGAGGTAAGGGTAAGAGTACATTAGAAGATATCACTGCTAATTTACTTGCTCTTTATTCAATTAAAAAAATCTAGGACTAATGCACCTAATGAATTAAATTGGTATAATCAACAAGATAATGAGAGTTCCAGTACTAAGATTGAAGTGCTACAATGGTGAAAAGAACATGAAAATCTTTTTTCCTATTTTTTCACATATGGCTAGAGATCTACTAACTCCTCCTGTCTCTACAATTGCTTCAGAAAGTGATTTTTCTACAAGTGGCATAATTCTAACAGATTACAGGAATCGCTTGAAGCCGGATTCGTTGGAGATGCTTGTGTGCACTGAAAATTGGATGAATGCTGAAGACAGGATTCAAGGAAAAGAGGCATCTCAACAAGTGGAAGTAACTCGCCTGAAGTCCAACAACATGATTATGAAATTTAGGATAATGAGATCCTAGGTTTAGGTTAAGTAGAGGTGCACGACAGTAGTCCAATGTCCTCTTTTCAATCTAACTCTAGGTTATATTGAACTCTAGATTGTCCTCTTAAATATGTAACTGAAGAAATTTTGGTATATTTTTTAACAGTATTTATATGTAAAAATAGCTGTAAAAATTTCATTGAAGTTGAAATGAATGATATATACAATTTTGTTTAATTTTAATGTCTTATATATGTTGTACAATTTTTATTTTTTTAGATTAAAAGAGAGGGAAAAAAGGGCCAATCCGTCGACTCGCCCGGCCCGACCCGGGTTTAACCCAAATGAGTTCACGGGTCGACCGGGTCGGGTTTTTCATTTCCCAACCCGGCCTGGCCCGGCTAATGGCCCAAATCGAGCTCGAGCCCTCCCGAAACCGGGTCAAACCCAAACGGGTTGGGCTCGGCCCAGCCCGGTGGACCCGATTGCCATCACCAGCCCCAAGTTTCCCAATCCCAAATTTTGCTGCTGTGTTTTATTTACAAAAATAACTTTTGTTTTTTGTTGCTATGTTGTAAATTGTAATATTTAAAATGGACAAAGAGTCAATACTGAAAGAAATTATTTTCAATTTTTTCCTCTTTCTTGAAAGGGTAAGAGGGACTTAATTGTTAACTGGCCCAACCACAAATTGCTACATCTCTACTACTTTAATGGGAGAGTTGGAGTTTGTAACAAACAAACTTTAACTTTGTAACTATATAAACACGTATAATACACATCTAAACTATATCCGATAAATATAAATATAAATATAAATGTGCACCGAACGTGTAGCCCAAATCAAAATATTCAAATATAAACTATTTTTTTCTTATTCGATATATATTCATTTAATTTGATGACTTTACTTTTTTTTAGTCGTGCATCGCACGTACATTATATTGATTCAAACAATTAGAGAGAAATTTTTTTTTTTAATTGATTCTAGATACTCTTATTAATCACCTACCAAACCCTAAAGCAACTAACCAACAAAAACCATTGTCACCTTCACCTTTTCTTCTAAAAGGAGCTGGCTGGCATCGAGTGTTTAGTCAAGAAAAGCCTTTCGTGTACACCTTCACCGTTTTAGCTCATAGAATCATTGACTGTTTTACTAGCATCACTTAATCCACTTCAACCTTTATGGTCTTTTTTTTTTTGCAAAACATAGATTTTTTTTTTTAATTTATTATTATTATTATTATCGTCAACGGTGGGTTGAATACCCGCTTTTCATTAAAAAGAATTTAACAAAACTTATAACAAAAAATAAGGTATATAAAGTTCGGAATACCCAACAAGCTGGGTCCTGGAACTAATACACCCCATCCAATAAACAAAAAATACAACAAAACCTAATCCTACTGGTCGGTCGACCTCGCCACAATAAGTTTCTCATGCCAATTTGAGCTCGTTTTCTCTCATTCCTTCGCTTGTACTCCGCTTGTCTCGCCGTCACCTCGCAACCACACCGCTGTCGCCCCTAGTAATGAACCCTACGTCAATTTCAGGCACCATACGATAGACACCGTAGGTACATACCAATCTGACATACCCTGTCTAGATTGTGACCTCGTTCTCATTCCCTAGCTTGACCATCGTTGACTATCACCAACACCTCACAACGGAGGCTTTCGTTGCCCCCGGCAGCTCCACAAACGCCTCCACGCCCCCTGACATGAGAGAGATCCTAGGCACCGATCACTTTAATCTGAATAGACCAAAGTTGAGTCCAAACTATAAACTTGCTCGGCTATCGCCGCCCCACACCAACTAGGAATTGTTTTCTTGCTAATTGTATCTTGGTTGTAATTTGGATATTAGGGACTCCACTACTCATCTTTCTCATTCACACAACCCAATCTACTCCCTCCTCTTCCCCAACTCCACTTCCCAATAGCACTATCATATTTACCCGCTACCCGGACCGGACCTGGACCCGGCATTGGGCTGAAACTAACCCAATCTATACAGGTCCGGGTCCGGGTCCTAAAATAAGGCCCGATACACTTTCGGGTTTGGTTCGCTCAAAATATAACCAACCCGGACCCGGACCGCAGGTCCGGGACCCATTAAAAAATACCTAAAAAATATGAAATTTGAATAATGTTGTTATAGGGATATACATATAAATAGTAATTGTTGAATATAGATGTGTAAATATAATATTTATTTATGTACTTAAGTGCAAAAATAGTTGTAATCGTAGGATATCAGGTGCAAAATACTTACGTGCAAATATTTATTCCACGCTATCGGACCCGATGGGTAGATTTTCTTAGCTAGGACCCGGACCCGGCTCTTACAAGTCTGGGTCCAGGTCCGGCTCCAATTTTTAGACCAGTGAGGTATCAGGTCCGGATCCAGGTCCAGGTCCGGGTTGTAACATTTCGTAGTTTTCAAAGGAGTACATAATATATATATAATATAATATAAAGTAAAGAGAGAGAGAACCTTGAAAATTTTGCCGTACTACCCCACTTTTTGAAAATATTTGGCGCCTTGTCCCACTTCCGAAAACAATTAGCGATATGCCCTTATTTAGGACACGTCAGTAACAAACGTTATTGGAAAAAACGGCATAGGTTATTTCGATGTCGTTCTTCCCAATAACGACATCTGTTTGGGAAAAAAATATCATGCCGTTATTTGGAATAACGGCATCTGTTACTTTTTGTCTAAAGATCTAACCGTCTCAATTGTGAGCTGAGAGAGAATTGCAAAATTAAACTAACTAATGCTGAAAGAACGACAACGATTATACTGATGCCGTTATTTTCAAATAACGGCATCAGTTATATTCGTTTTGCACAGTTACCTATAATCAAAAACCCCCTTCTCCTTTCTCCTACCCCTTGTCATTCGTTTTCTTGTCTCTCTCTCCACTCCTGTAACCCACAAATCCTAGATCCCAAAATTCAAAAATTCCAACCATTGGAGTGCTCTAAAATTTCATACATCCTACCTCCTTACTCCCACTCTCATTTCATTCTTCATTCACAACGAATTTTGAAGCTAGTGACGGTACAATTTAATTTGAAGGTATTATTATCTTAACCGTATGACATGGCAATAGGTGACTCTCCATCGACTTTATTCAATGTCCATGAATATTGAACTGGTGATTCTTATTGAATGTAAAATGAAAGACTTTTTTTCGTTATAATTGTAGTTGCAAAGAAATAAACAGCTAGGCCTGCCTGATTTTCCTACAAGCAAGGTATCATGAAAATTTCACTTCCACAATGCAACTACTATCCCAATTTTGTAAACTCCACCTTAGAGCATATGGTAAGTTGCAACTTGCAAGTCTTCATTAATATTAAAGAAACAGGATGGTCATACTCCACATTTTCTTCTAAAAAAAAACCAAAAAACAAAAACAAAAACAAAACAAAACAAAAAACAAAACAAGAAAAACTTGCAAGTCTTCAAACACCGATTAAAATGTAATTCAGCAAAAACAGTAGAATTTAAGCGGTATAACTAATTACTTATACAAACATAGTCTTTGTATATACTATATAGGTTATTGAGTAAACAAACATAATTTCTTGTGAGATATTGTCGACCCTCACCATTCCCACTCTTGTAATCATTTCTTGTGTTCTTTTCCCAAATAAAAGAGTAAAAGATGAGATCTTCTTCATTCTTAGTGCTTCTTGTTTGACAAATCCATCACCACCTCTGCAAGCGAGTGATCATTCCTGATATTCTGAATCCAGTTTGAATTGATTCTAACCCGTTCTAGGCACTGCTTCAGTGTCCTGGATATTGAAGGTTTCATCCGATCGGTAAAAAATTCTTCTATCTCCTCAGCTTTCTCTATGGAACAAAACTGGAAGCAAGAAGAAAGGGGTCAGTAATTACTTTATTGTGATTTATTTATAAAATAACCTGCAATAAATAGATCTGGAAAGATTAATGAGTTATGAGATATACTGGAGACACAGCAGCGCGAACAAAACTGTTTAGTAGGTAGCCAGATCCCCATGTCTTTGAGATGTAATCCCAGTTATCCTGCAGATCAATGACAAGTGTAAGTAAAACTACCAACTAGCAAAGCATATATATACAGCTAAAAATGGCCATGTCACTGAGTCCTCAAGAGCACAAAAATCTTAATTAGACAAAAAAGAGCCTAAATTTCCTTATTTCAAGATATGGCTAAAAATATAACCAAATCAGGACCGTTCAAATTGGACACGAATCTTAAAGCTTCCAGGGGTAAAACAGTAATTTCACCTATAAACGGGTCCGAAATGGAAACTAGGTCTTTTTTCAAAGCCCAAAAACCCGAAAACGGATTTGTCCTATTGGGTATGGGTAGCAACCCGTTACAAACAAATTCAGATATTTAAAGAGTAATTCAAATTCATGGTTATCTCTAAGAGACGGTTTAAACCAAATCTCTTATCATGAAACGATTTAAACTCTACATCTTATCCAAAAACACCGGGACATAGGGATAAATCATTATCTCTAAACTGTCTCTAAAGGCGACTATAAATACCCCTCTCCCCCCACCATTAAAAAGGTAATCAATCTTTTTCCACATAAACGCTCTTACATAATCTCATGATTACTGACATGAGCGTCGGAGAGTTCGTCGCCGGGATCCATCCCGGTGTATCGAACTTTTTGCAGGTCAACGGCAGCGGCAAGAAACCAGTCAAATGCTGGTGAAAGTCAACAGGTTTGTCTTTATTGTTTCCAAAAGAATCCACAAATTTATCTGTTTGCTCCCACACCAAAAACAGCAACAACATATTGGCGTCGTCTGTGGGAAACGAAAAAGCAATTCAACCTTCATCAGCAAAAGTAGCTTCAAACCATGCCTCCGAAAGAGAAAGGGAAGGCAGCGGCCTCCAGCCAGAGCCACTCCCCTTCCTCCTCCTCCAGTCCAAGATGTCCTTCGCAAAATCAATCAGCAAGTTCAACAACCACAGCCTGAACAACATCTTTCTCAACAGCCTCCTCCTCAATAGGCCCCTCCAGGATCTCGGGGGACTCTCGTCGAGGTCGTCCAAAGCGACACCTTCATCATGACCATGTTTTGGTCCACAATCCCTCAACTGACACTGGCTTCTCAAAGTCCTCCGGGGTTGGATCTCCGTCAACTAATTCTTAACCGTCAGCAGGGGGTCAACCTCCGAACTCGCTTGAATAAATGGCGAGCCCCTGAGGAAATCCCTCAACCTGAGCACCCAGGGGCCTCGAGAGTCCGGACCCCCCATAGACCGAGGACCAGAAGATCCCCTCCCCCAAGGAGGCGAAGAGAGTCCCCCCCACGTCGTCGGCGGGGAAGTCATACTCCAATAAGCCGAGCCCCACCTAGGGACCGTCGAGCTGGATGGGCACCAGTCACTCAGGCCGAGCTCCAGAACTTCAAACAAGAGATCTTGCGAGCTCTTAATATTGGCACAAGTCAGGATCAGCGTACCCCTAAGTACCCTCGCCATACCGCCACTCATGAGGGAGAGTCCCGAGGGTCGACTAGATCCGACCAGAGGGATCACTCTGTCCACCGCCGTCTCCACGAGATGGAGAGGCGCCTCAACAAGATCAATCCCAAAGAAGAACAACGGACCAATAGGTTCCGCGCAAGCAGACCCCCCTTCTCTAGGGCCATCATGGAAGCTCCGGTCCCCGAAGCCTTTAGGCCGCCCCCCGCTTTGAATCCTACAATGGGGAGTCGGACCAGACCGATCATATCGAGACTTTTAAAACTCTCATGATTATTCATCAAGCCTCGTATGCGGTCCTCTGCAAGGCCTTCCCAGCAACATTGAGGGGACCAGCGCGAGAGTGGTCCTCCCGTCTATCCCCAACCTCCCATCTTCTCATTCAAACAGTTTGAGGAGCTCTTCCTCACCCACTTCGTTGGCAGTCGCCGAGCCGAAAAAACAAGCGCATCTTTGCTAGCATTTAGCCAAAGAAATGGTGAACGCCTAAGAGATTACGTCCGACGTTTTACTATCGAAGCCCAGTCTATTGCCTCCCTCAATCAATCGGTAGTCTCTGCGGCATTCAGGCATAATGTCACTAACGCCGACCTCAGGGCGTCCCTTGCCAAGAAGCCTCCTCGGGACTACTCGGAACTCCTGCTTAGGAGAGAGAAGTACATCCGAGCCGAAGAAGCTCTCAACCCCCCCCCCCTTCAAGAGGAGTCTTCTTCCGGTAACAAACGGAGGAATACAAGTGAAGAAGGCTCCCACAAATTCCAGAAGGACGACAATGGTCAACGCCGCCTAGCTCCCCATTTCGAGAAGTTCATCCCCCTCAATACTAATATATCAGCAGTCCTTATGGAGGTGGACAAGGAAGGACTACTCTGTGGTCCCCCTAGAATGAATACCCCTGACAAGAAAAGAAATAGGGATAAGTAGTGCCGCTTTCATAAGGACCACAACCACGACACGGATGATTGTCGGGTTCTCAAAGAGGAGACCAAAGAACTCATACAACGGGAACACCTAGCCAAATTCGTTAGAAAAGATGGGGTCGATCCTCCACCCCGGAAGGCCAACAATCGAGCCGAGAGGCCCAACGAGTTCCAAGACTCCGAACCTGGAGCCATCCTCCACCTTATCCATGGAGGCCCAATGGGGGGGGGGGGGACCAAACTCCTTCCAAGAGGCCCTCACCCTATCGTAGAATTAGGTTTTCAGTTTCAATAAGACCGATGCTTGTAACACGACCAAAAGCATGTAAAAATGGCTCGTCCCATTGAAGCGGTCACTTAGTTCATTTTAATAAAACTTAGCTCTTTTCTATTGAAAATTATTGCATTTGTCTCATTTCTATCTCTCCGAGTCACATCTACGACTCGTTAAACGGCAAGTTCGGAGTCCAGCTTATCCTACACGTTGGATCATGTATGCAAGGCAAAGAACACTAGAGGGGGGGGGGAGTGAATAGTGTTGTATAAAAATTAAACAATAAATTGAATTTTTCGCAACTGTTAAGTCGATTGTATCGGAGAAATCAGTCGACTGTCAGCTCAAATATAGGAGTAAATGAACTAAATAGCAACCAATCTGTTAATTCGACTTAAAGCAGAAACCAGTCGACAGCACAGATTCGATTTTCAATATAACTCAGCGAAAATAAAATTTCAAGATGGGGAAATCAAACCACAGAGAGTCAACACAGCAAACACCAAGATATATCCTGGTTCAGTCCTCCTGACCTACATCCAGTCCCCAAGCAACCCACTTGAGATTTTCCACTATTCTTGAAAAAATTACAAGAATATTCTACGGCCTTTGACAACAACTATGTCAAATCCGTAGACCTCTCTCACCACCAGAGAGAGCAAAACCCACTCTACAACCTAGAGTGTAACCGAATTTACACCAAGAGTCCTACTCTCCAACCGAGAGGACTACTCTCACAACCCGAGAGTGAAACAACAATAAAAGTGAATATTACAATGACCTAAGGCCTTGTTTTGATTGTGCTTTTTGTTTAGTGGCTAAAGATCAACTTCTAACTTCAGTCTAGAATGAATTCTTTGTTATACAAGACTGAAATCAGAGAACCAAGTCTTAAAGAAAGTAAGTGTTTTGTAAACTTGTTCTTTTTCTCTCAAAAGCAAAAGGACTTGATTAAAAAGTTAAGGAGCATTTCCCAAATGAATTATATACTCTATTTATAGAGTTAGATTCTCTTGGAGGTTGAGAAACAGATCCCCAATTGCCATACAACGGCAGTAAGAATTTAAATTTAAAAAACAATATTTAAATATCAAAAAAACTGTCAAAAACGGGTTGAACAGTCGACTGGGTTGCCATATGAGTCAACTGGTCAGAGCTTGAGTGAGTTCAGTCAGTTTCGTACTAGAACAGTCGACTGTTCTCAAGAATAAGTCGACTGGTACTCAACAGATGAACTTATACAAGCTTCATTTTAACATTTTGATTTTGGAAAACTTTATTTTTATTTTAGGGAATATGTGAGTGTGTGACAAGGCTTTTACAAGAATTCTAAGACACAAATATTACAAACACAATTACAAGACACATGTTTATTTAATAAAACACTTTTGAAGCTCTTGAGAAGTCTTTGACTTGTGTCTTGATCTTGAGTCTTGATCTTGTCTTTGTGGCTTGATATGGAACTTTTAGAAGCCTTCATTGTATTGTTGCCTTGAACACTTTTGGTACACACTGCAAAAGATATGTAAAATAGAACGATTGTGTATTGTGTTGTAGTCATCAAAATCAAGAATCTACACTACAGGGCTGCTCCCACTACTTACTAAGCTCAAAGGACGAGTTTGGAGTCCAACACTTGGTTCGCCGCCGCTTTAGCCGCTTGTAAACAAGCAAGTGCGGAGCAGCTCACCATTCGAAATTGCTCCTACAACTTGTTGAACCCCCTCAAACAACAAGTTTGGAGTTCACCACTTTGTTCGATGCCGCTTTAGTCGCTTGCGAACAAGCAAGTGCAAAAAAGCTCACCATTCGGAATTGCTCCTACAGCTCGTTGACATTTTTAAAACAACAAGTTCGGAGTTCAACACTTGGTTCAACGCCGCTTTAGCCGCTTGCGAACGAGCAAGTGCGAAGTAGCTCACCATTCGAAATTGCTCCTATAGTTCGTTGACATTCTTAAAACAACAAGTTCGGAGTCCAACATTTAGTTCGACGCCGCTTTAGCCCCTTGCGAACGAGCAAGTGCGAAGCAGCTCACCATTCAGAATTGCTCCTATAACTTGTTGATAACTCCGTAACAATTAGCTCGAAGTTCACAATAATGGTTCGAAATTGTGCTCACAGCTTACAAGTATGCAGTTTCGGGGCTCAAAACGAACATTCATACTACTCCCACTACTGGTTAAATTTTGCAACAAGCAAGTTCCGAGCTCAACTCTCCCCTAGAGTTGCTCCTCAAACTTGTCTCCCGAACGGCTCTTTCATATAGCCCGATGAAGCTTTTCGCTCCGCTCGCCTCCCGAGCGGCCTTCTTCTGAACGAGTTCGGAGCTCAACTCTCCCCTAGAGTTGCTCCTCAAACTTGTCTCCCAAACGGCACTCTCCTAGAGCCTGGCGAAGCTCTTTGCCCTGCTCACCTCCTAATCCGCCTTCTTGCAAGAGAGTTCGGAGCCTAACTCATCTAGAGATGCTTCCTAAACTCACCTCCAAGAACGGATCTCCCCAAGAGTCATACAAAACTCTTCTCAACTTCATGAAGGTAAAGATGTTGCGGGACTATTTTGACTATGAAGAAGGGTGATTCTTCAACTGACTTCTG
Source organism: Hemerocallis citrina (assembly GCA_017893485.1). NCBI lineage: Eukaryota > Viridiplantae > Streptophyta > Magnoliopsida > Asparagales > Asphodelaceae > Hemerocallis > Hemerocallis citrina. The sequence goes on along the minus strand of CM030361.1, from coordinate 31,935,325 downwards.
AAGAGAAATTGTAGATCTTCGAGTCAGCTTCAAAACGGGGGGTCACATGCCCCGATCCGACCTCCATAGCACCGGGAACGTCGGTTACAATACAACTGTGTTGAAGCCTCCCTGGCCCTCGGCAGCTCTCACCGAGCATTCTTGCCACCGACGTTGAAATGAGAGAAAACAACGCAGTCAACAGTCAAATTTGCCACGTCACTCTGTCAAAGTGTCTCTCGACTTCGGCAAGTGGCTCTGAGCATTCTTGTCACCGACGTCAAAATGGGGAAAAAACTTTACCTCCTGATGTGTGCTCGACCGTGATCAACGGAGGTGATTAAAGCAAAAAAGAGAAAGTCAACGGTCAACATTGACCGAGTCAACCGTCAACCATTGACCGCCACATGTCAAGCAGCCGAAGCCGCTCTTGGGTTCGGAAACTCAATCCAAGCATTCTTGCCACCGCCCCTTAAATGAGAGAAAGTCTGGCTCCCGATGCGCGCTCGATCGTGATCAACGATTGTGATTAAAACAAAAAATTAGAGAGTCAATGGTCAACTATTGACCGCCACGTGTCAAGCCGTCGAAGGCTCTCCTGAGTTCGGAAACGCGATCCGAGCATTCTTGCCACCGAACTGGAAATGAAGAAAAAAAAACTCCCCTTCGCGATCCGTGCTCAAATCAAGATCAACGGTTTTGATGAAAACAAAAAAAGAGTCAATAGTCAACGTTGACCAAGTCAACGGTCAACCATTGACCGCCACGTGTCAAGCAGCCGAAGCCTCTCCTAGGTTCGAAAACTCAATCCGAGCATTCTTGCCACCGACCCTGAAATGTGAGAAAAACTCTGCCTCAAGATCCGCGCCCAAATCTAGATTGACGACTCAGATTCGCGCAACAAAAAAAAGAATTTTTTTTAAAGGGTTAACGGGTTGGGTTCGAACCCGTTATAGGCCCAAACCCGTGGTCCAACGGTTCTTCTCCCTCGGAATTGGGCACCAAAACGAAAAAGAAACCCACCTCCTTCGTCGACCCTCGTCTCCGTCGAGCTCGCCAACTGATCACCATGGCCTCCTCGAGCTTCTCTCCCCCCCTCTGAAATCCTCATCATGCTTCTTCCTCGGCGAGCTTCGTCATCGCCAAACCATCATAACTTCAAAAAACCCACTGCCAAACCCATGCAACGAGCTCCATCAACGAGCTCACCTCCACTGATCTCCGAGCTCTGTCTCCTTCGCTGTGCCGAGCTCACCTCCACCATTGCTAGCTCGACCTCACGACATCGAGCTACTCCTTCACAAGCTCTGTCGTCGAGCTCCCCTTCACGAGCTTGAGCTCTTCTCGTCGCCGAGCTCAACTTTCGACGAACCCAACAAGCAACGAACCCATCGACCTCCAATGTCGAGCTCGAGCTTCTTCTACCCTCGCTAACTCGCCCAGCTCCGTCGAGCTCCCTCGATGAGCTCTCCCACCTACACCTCCGTCACCGAGCTCCACCGTCGACGAACCCATCGAGCTCTCCCTCCTAAAGGTTCGAGCCCTCGTCGACCATCACCTCGCCAAGCTCTCCCAACACCTCACCAACCTCCATCAATGCCTCGTCGACCCTCTCCTCTCCTCAGTCGTCGACCTCACTCCCCCCCCCCCATTTTGAGCTTCCTCGTCGAAGCTTCGCCAAGCTCCGTCGAGCTCCCGCTTTTCCTCGCCGAACCCCTCCACTGACGCCGACCTCCAATGCCGAAGCTCTGACCTCCTCTTCATGCTCCTCGACGAGCTCCTCCCTTGTCGAACATCTCCTTCGACAGCCCTCCACCACCTTCATGAGCTCTGAACCCATCGCGAAGCCTCGTCGAGCTCTTCCCTTCCTACACCGAGCTCCTTGCCAGACGATGCGAAGGCAAGGCCAGAGTCGAGGACAGAGTCAGGGGCGAGGTCAAAGACAGAAGTCGGAGGAAGAAGGAGAGAAGGAAGAAGAGAGCGGGAAAAGAAAGAGAAAAAAGAAGAAAAAAAATGTCACGTGTCCGCAATTCGTGGAATCAGCGGCGTGATCCGAGCGCTCTTGCCACCGACGTCAAAATGGGAAAAAATTGCCTCCTTGTGATGCGCGCTCGCTTGATCGTGATCAACGCACAGGATTGTGCCACGTGTCCAGGTAATAACTTATTTATTTATTTATTTAATTTAATTAATTATTTAAAAAATCCGAATAATTAATTAAAAATCGGAAAAAAAATTAATTAAAAATTCTTAAAATAATTATTAATTCTGAAAATAATTTTAAAATTCTGAAAATATAAATATTAAATTAGAATAATTAATTAAAATTTTCGGTAATTAATTATTTAAATATGGAAATTGAATAAAAAATTCAAAAAATGATTAAAAATCGGAAGAAAAAAATCAGAAAAAACTGGAAAAATCACTAAAAATCTAGAAAATTCTGAGAATATTTTTTAGCATTTTAAAAACTCAGAATAACACTGTTACACCTCGAGCAAGATCCAAACTCCCCAGAGAACTCTGATAAATTTTATAAGTCATTAAAAACGGGCAAACAACTCCTCAAACAGGCCCGGCCCAAGCATAAAGCAACCCAAGCTCTAACTTTAGGCCTAAAAAAAACTAGGTCTTTTTAGGCCTTATATATATATATATATATATATATATATATATATATATATATATATATAATAAATTACAAAGAAAGCTATCGAGTGGCTCACATTCAATCTCTCCCAAAATCAATGGACCAAATCTAATTTCACAAAACATATTTTCCCGCTCAAAATTTGAAAACCCACACATTTCAAAAAAATACACTCTCTCTCTTCCCAAATCAAACTGCCCCCCCCCCTTTCTTTCTCTTTCTTAAGGTCGCTGCCTCTCTCTCTTCCCGTCGCCTCTCTCTTCCAGCTCTCTTTCACTCTCCTCCCGCTCTCTCTCGCTCTGCCTTTCTCTCTCTTGCCGCTCTCTCATTCCCGCTCCCTCTCTTCCCGTTGCACTCTCTCTCCTCTTCCCTATCTCTGTCTCTCTCTCACTCTCAATCCGCCTCTCTCTTCCCCCCCTCTCTCTCTCTGTTTCTCTCTCACTCTCTCGACCACCGACTTCATCCGCAATCTCACCACCGATCTCACCACCGTCCCTCTTCTCCCGACCACCGTCCTCACCACCGATCTTACCACCGATTTCAGGTATATAGCCTTGATTTTGTTGGGTTTGTGTTAGATGGGTTAGTTACATTTTTCGGGTATAAAGATTGGATTTTTTTTATTGCAATTCTCAGGTTATTTACAATTCCTGTCTCTCTCTCTCTTCCCCAACTCAGAACGCTGGATTGGCTGAGTTCCTACTGGTTGTCTGAGCTGCGAAGACAGGACGTAAGGGTTTCTTGATTTTGTTTGATTTTGTTTTGTTTTGTTTTGGTTGTTAGGGTTGTTGTGGTTTTTTGGTTTGGTTGTTTAAATTAAGGTGCTGCTGATAGTGGTGGGGGTGTTAGTTGGATTTGAGGGATGAGTAGCAGGTTAACCTGGAGCAGGTGATGTCGCCGATAATGTAGTTGTTTCGGGAGATTGAAACATGCATTGAGTGTTCTGCGATGCGACAAATTCAGGTATTATTTCTGGATTTGTTTGGATTTTGGTCGAGTTGTTGTTGGTAAATTAGTTTGTTGCTATTCTTTTTGGGCATATAAGCTTTCTAAAACAAGAAATTAAAATAGAATATCTATGAATAACCATGGTATCGATCTCGGTAAGCTAATATTGGGGTGTTTATTTGCTTCAAGTGTTGTGGTGTTCACGCGAGTCTTGGAACACACATCTCAAAGGTAACATCAATGGTAATCTATCTTCATGCTTCCTATCATGTTGCTATGGATCTTTTTGTTTATGAGTTAGTACCTTTTAACTTAGTACATCACATATAAATGTTCTTCACTTACTACTTCCATCTGAATAATTTCCTAACTCATATCCCAGTTCATGAATTTGGTTACTTAATCAGGGTTTTGATCTATAAAAAATTTCAAATTAAAATTGTTACCACCAACATGAGCCAGTTATGTACACTAGTCGAGTTGTGCACATTTTATCTTTTCTGAGGTTTAAATTGTACATGTGTAGGTTATGTCAGTTACTTTGGATGAATGGTCTGATGAAGATATTGACTCCATGACTGAGGTTGGGGGAAATGCTGCTGCAAATTCAATTTATAAGGCGTTTCTTCCGAAAGGTACCTCAAAGCCTAAACCCGATGCGAATATTGAGGAACGGACCAAGTTCATTAGGTGGGAAATATTTTCTTATCCAATAATAAACAACATAGAAAACAGATTGATTCTGATACCAATGTACTTTAATTTGTGCACAGATCCAAGTATGAGTTGCAAGAATTTTTGAAACCGAGTTTGCGTATGATTTCTTCGGTGAGCGCTTTCAGAACGAGTGATTCAGGGAAGAGTCTGGATAGGTTTTTTGGTTCTGAAAGTTTTAATATGCTGGTAAGTCATCTTTTTAACAATTTGTTATCTTAAGTTTCAACAGATTATCAAATTATTAGCAACATCTTAAATATTTTTAGTTTATCGGTCGGTTATTATTTAGTACCACCCCAATTGAATTTTCGGTTTCACTAAGGCCGCAACCATTTTGGGCTCAACTAAAAAACATACATGTTTCCACCCGGAGGGGAAAACAACAACTCAGCCCCACTAAAAGAGTTACACAAGTCTAAGAAATTTCACTCGAATTTGAATCATTTTCAGTTGGTGTGGAGAGCTTGATTACTTTTTTCCTGTTTTGGATAATAAGGATGGAGAAAAACAACTTTAGCCAAAAAAAAGTACAAAAATACAACTTGAAAGCACGCACCAACTGGGGATGTAGTAGTGTACAACTTCACCAAAGATGAATTGTATGTTTTGGTTGTAAAGTTATTCACATAACAATTTCTAACCGTGATCTCAGGCAAGCACCACGGAGTTTATTGGCACTTTAATGGTCAGAGTAATAAGAGGGATTAATCTGGCTATTAGAGATTTTAGATCAAGTGATCCTTATGTCATTTTGGCTCTTGGGCAGCAGCTGAACATTTTTTTTTTTTGACATTATACAATCCGTTCTTAGTTTTGCTCAAAACAATGCCCTCTCAGAATCATGTGTGAATATTGCAGAGAGCCAAAACCTCAGTAATAAAAAGTAATTAAAATCCAGTTTGAAATAAGGAGCTCAAGCTATCAGTTCCGCAGCGTAGTGGGGCTCTAAAACTGGTTAGCATGTTTGGGATGTGACTTTTTTTACTTAATCTATCAATACTACTTCATTGTACTTCTTGCATTCTACAGATAGTGTATCATCTGTATAATAAATTAGTTATGGAAATGTACATCTTCACTTAAATTTGACTTTTTTAACTTAAATTTGAACATCTTCACTTGACTTTTTTTACTACATAAATTTGAACATCTATATAATGCATTCTACTTCATTGACTTTTTTTACTTAAATTTGAACATCTTCACTTGGCTCTAAGAAAATAAAATTATGAAAATGTACAAAAAAAAATCCTTTTTTTCTAAGATTTCATTCCTGCTGTTCTAAGGCTTCAGGAAATAGTAGGAAAACTTAGTAGTTCAATCTCCTTTTTCTGTGGATATTGTTTTGAGAAACTAAAAAATTGAATTACCATAATTACTGTTGCTTTTAAAATAATTTTTAAATTAGCTTTCTATCACAATTTTCCTTTTAATCCAATTTGTCTCCATATTGTTTTGTTAAGACTTCAATAGAGCATACCTGATTCTTACAGACTTAAGTCAAGAACCTGTTATCTTAGCAGCTTCACGCTTTTTCTGAAGTCACTTTCTCTGTGAATCATGCAATACTTGAGTATACACGCAAATATCGCATATTATCTAAGTAGTAACACTTATGTTTGGAAGTCAACTGTGCCTAACTCTTATGTGCAATTAGTTTGCAATAAGATATGTGAGTCACGAAAACGTTCACGACGACGTGCATATATTTTACTTTTTACAGGTCTTTTCATATGCTGCATCTTTTACAGGTCTTTTCCGCCTATACAAGCATGCATTAAAAGAAATACAGACTACATAAATTTCTTTTGTTGTGTTCAATAGATAAAGTGTCTTCTTCATTTGGTTTACCATTATCATGTTGATTTTTAAAACTCCTGCAGTAACAATTAATTTGTATGTACCCTGTCCTATAGGTAAAGATCCAAGAATTAGCAGAACATGTACCAAAAGGCCATATTCCACGTTCTTTGACTGTTCATTCTTTGTTTAGGGTCTCTTATTAGGGGGCAATGCAGGTACAAGCATCAGTCGTGGTATGTAAATAGAATACAAAACACACCCTTATTCATTCAAAGTACCTTTCACAAATAAAAAAACTTTTGCAATGCTACACTTAAAGGCCATATTCCACGAAACGTGGAAGTCTCCAGCTGAGCGCCCCTTCCTCTGGATAGGGGGATTCAAACCATCTAATTTACTCAAGGTCTTCATTAATCTATTACACGTCAAATTTCTCTAAATAGGAAAATCACATTGAAGAAATGTCAATATATGTATATGTCTAAAATGCAGATTTTGATGGCACCATTAGATCTACTGACAGAGCAGCAGCTACTGGCGATATGCAACCTCCAGCAATCATCGCAGTAGCAGAGAAAGCGCTGTCGCATGGCTATGAGCAGCTCCAACAGTCACTGGCCAATGCAGTTGCCAGCAGGCCCCTCAACGAAGGTGCCAATGTGGGGGAACTTCATGGGCCATATGGCCATGGCCCTAGGCAAGATAGCTCATCTCAAAGGATTTGTACAACAGGTAATTGTTTCCTTTCAGCTACAAATTGAGCTTATTAATGTACTTACTACAGGAATATACCGCTATGTACTACATTCGTACAGTCCTTTTAGACCTTATATATACAACAATATTAAGACAAGCATTGCAATCTAAAGTCATTATCATCGATAATCTCTTAAATATATTTTATATGCTTTAATAGAAACTGCTTTTAATTCTGAAATGTACTATTTGATATCGATACGAAGGTAAATATATATATATCTGCCATCTGGAGGCCATGTCCATTATGCATTTCAAGAGAAAATACGAAGAGTGATAATATTATGCTAAAACATTATCTTAATGTAATCATTGATACAAAAATTTATCAAAGTTTGTGGTATGCTTATACCAAGATATACCATAATTTTAGATTGAGATGTTGGCCATCGATACTTTTGATTAAGGACAGGCTGATACCATTCTGAAATTGAGTTTTTTTAAGCATGCTTTAGACCCTTCTAATTTATCTTCGTGTACTTGAAGAGTGTCAGTCCCCACAAATTTATCTCCATTACTGAGCAATGTGTACTAAAATGATGGAATAACCTTCGATCAAGGGACATATTTCTTGATACTTAAAACAGGTTCTTTGTTAATTTATGGAATATTCTTTTTTCCCCCGGTCAAAGTTATTGTTTTATGAATATCTTTGTAACTTTAGAAGTGTCTAATTTTACGTACAATTTATAATACATATCTTTTATAATACAAAACAGAGTAACAAATATATGTTCCTTAAATGATTATAAATTTAACACAAATATTATCAAACATCATTATAAATTTAACAAAAATGGATTGATTCTGATATTTGCGATAATGCCAAAACCGGTACCAATATTTGCGATAATGTACAAAAATGGAATTTTTTCTCCCTATCTCATGCCCATATTAAAAATATTTGAGCAACTAGATAAATGGTATGAGAAAAATGTTACACATACAACGCAAAACACAGGTCAACGGTGTAGATCGTTATGCATGCTCAAACATTGACAACTTTGTTAATTTAACTTCAACGCGGAGATCGAGGTCTCAGGTTAATTATTCATCCTTTGTGTTGGAACACCAAAATTCATCCTTTGTCACGTGCATCACACATGTCCAATAAGTTGTCTTGAGGTTAATCATTTGGGATGAGGTCCCTATGCAGCATAGGTTTTGTGTAGAAGCTGTTGACCGTATACTTCAAGATATTCGTGATAATAAAATTCCATTTGGTGGTATCACTGTGGTGCTCGGTAGGGACTTTCGACAAATCCTACCAGCATACCGAAGGGGGTTCGAGAACAAATTGTTTGTGTAAATCTTTTATCCTGAAGCTTACTAGACCCTCATATGCATATTTTGAAATTACATGCACGATTGTAACCGGTACATATCCTCAAATTTATAAAAACAACTATATTGATCAATTGGGATTGCAGTAAGGTAAATTGATATTTACAACTACACCCTATGTTTACCGTCAATTGCTGCTAATTTAATGCTTCTTTTTTCCCCCAGATTGTCGTCTACACTCAGAACCGTTGTGTACATATTGACAGTTTCACTTTTGGTAGGGTGATGAAGAACATGTTTGGTTCAAGGCATTGTTCTGTTTGAAAGGTAATGGTTTCAAAACTCTTACTATTGTTTTCAAACTTTCATTGTTTTAATTGTTTATTGTAAACTCTTACTATTTGATTCAAAACTCTTACTGTTTTTTTAGGCTCAATGTTTGGTTCCATTTTTGAAGACTTCAACCATTGTGTTCTCCTAAAGCCCTGTAATTTTTTTGGGTCATTCGGTTGATTGATGTATCTTATGGTGGAGAATGTAATAGTTGTAATAGTTGTAATATTTAGCATTTTTTTAGATGATGTAAGTATCTGTATGTAATGATGATATAATATAGTTATGTTAATACCCGTACCCACAATTTTGTGGAGTATTGGGTTCTGTGTTTGGTTTTCGAAAGGTTTTTCGATGGTCTTTCTAAAAATTCATTACGTTTTCAAATGAATTTTTGGTTTTTATTTTGTATCTTGCATTATATTATGATTTTTTCCCCTAGAGCCTTATATATATGATGCCCGTGTGATGTTGTTTGGTTTCGCCTGGGGAGGATTGATATTTATTATCTGTGATGTCATATTTTTAATTGTTAGCAGAATTCCGTAAGGAATTGCTGTAAAATGGCTAATATTTTAGGGGAGATTCTGTCAAAATTTTTACTAAATTTCCTAAAATCTATTATGTTTTCAAACGATATCTTGGTTTTTATTTTGTATCATTAGTCATATGACGATTTTTCCCCCCAGATCCCTATATATATGATGCCTGTGTGATGTTACTTGGATTTGCCTGGGGAGGATTCATACTTATTGCCTGTGATGTTATATTTTTAATTGTGAGCAGAATTCCGTAAGGAATTGCTGTTAAATGGCTAATATTTTAGAGGAGATTCTGTCAAAATTTTTACTAAATTTCCTAAAATCTATTATGTTTTCAAACGATAGCTTGGTTTTTATTTTGTATCTTTAGTCATATGAAGATTTTCCGAATTTTAAAGGAGGATTCATTTTGACTGTCTGTGATGTTCATTTTTTTATTTTGAGCAGAATTCCGAAAGGAATTGCTCTAAAAGGACAAATATTTTAAGGGGGATTCTGTCGCAATTTTTACTACAATCCTGCCTGTAAAATTTTAGAAAAGACTGCCGAAATTTTTACTAAAGAACTAAATTAATTAATCATTTTTCTTGATAACGTGCTGTAGGAAACAATTTAATGGTGATTGTATTAGAAAACTATTTGGAAACAATATAATTTCAAAGGAGGCCGTAGAAAACAATTTAAACGTGCCATAATAAACAATTTAAAGGTGATTGTATTAGACTAACTCAAATAACTACAAATAAATTTATATGCAGTTCCGAATACGTGCCGTAGGCACGTGCCACGGGCATACCTAGTCTATATAATAAATTACAAAGAAAGCTATCAAGTGGCTCTCATTCAATCTCCCCTAAAATAAATGGCTTAGATTGATTCTCACAAAACATATTTTCCCGCCTAAAATTTTAAACCCCAAAATTAAATTTTTCCCCCAAAACTAAAAAACTCGTTACCGTATTACTATCTCTCTCTTCTTTCTTCACTTTTTCATATTTCACTCTTTCTCTCTCTCCCTCTCTCTCCAATTCTTTCTTAACCTACTTAGAAATTTAGATTTTAAGATTTCGGGTTTGTAAAATTTTCGGAATTTTTATGATTTTTTATTGGACATGTTATATTGAAAATAGCAAATATCTCTTCAACAATTAAATTTCATCATTTTCCACCCTTAAAATTCTAAGAAGTTGGATTTTACACCCTCATTTATAATTATTTTTCAACATATACTAATAGAAACATGGACTTTTATTTACAACTAATTATTGTCATACTATTCAAACTTGAACTACATAATTGTTGTTATACTGTTACAGGGCTTTTCGTGTGTTTTATCGTTCCGAAGACGTGTCGTAGGCACGTGTCCACGGACAAATCTAGTATATATATAAAGAGTAATTAATGAAGGCCTCCTCTGGCTCTTTATCTTCTACATAACGTTCTAATCTACTCTCAACTCTTCTTCTATTTAATTTAACTCTGAAGTCTGAACCAACTCAGCAAACAGCAACTCTTCATCTTCTACAGTTCTACACTTCTACCCTACCCTTGTTCATCTTAAAGACTTCATCTTATACCAAACTACCAGTCACCGACTCATCACTCACCCGCAAGGCCGCAACTCCACATCGTCCACTACTCCACGTCTCCCGTCTCCAGTCCACCCATCGGCGGCGGCCATCCCCATCGCCTGCTTCTCTCTGGCTCTCTCCTCATCACCTGTCGCTTGTCGCTCGTCGCCACTCGCCAGCATCGCGGCATCGCCACTCCGATCGGCGATCGCCAGCAACAGCATCGTTTTCACCTTTTTTCTCTCCTCAAATACTCCAATCGCAAGAGGCCCAGCATCACTGACCTGTGGTGGTATTGTAGGGATCCACTTGCAGCAGCGATTCCGCTGTCGTCCGCAAAGAATGGAGGCGGAGGGTCTGTGAATAAATTGGGACTTATTTTGGAAGGGATACTTGGTGGTGTGGCTATTTTAGGACTGCTTGTGTTTTTGGTGTTTATGAAGGCCAAGTCGGAGAATGCCACCAAGAGTATGAAACTACCGAAGCCAGTTGTGCTGAAAGCTGCGGTTGAGGTGGCTCCGAGAACGCCTACTGCAACAAGTGAGTGTATGTCTGTCTTGGTTTATCATTGAGTTGATGATGATTTTGCCACAAGTGTGTGAATTGAACTGTAAAAATGTTACCTTTTTTTTGTAGGGCATGTCTCAATCAGTGAGGATCGGTACGCTGGGGCTGACCCCTTACCGGGTTTTCAGCATGGAGGAGCTCGACAAAGCAACCAACGGGTTTTATCCCATAAATTTCATATCTGAAGGTCCTCAGGGAAAGGTACTATATTTTCCATGCTATTTGATCTCTGTGTATGTAAAGAAGCAATTAGATGCTATCTATAGTTTTGTGGCAATTGTTTAGACAGCTCTGCTTAGAACCTAAGCTAGTAGTATTTTCAACTCCAATTACAAGGGGGAAAAAAGAAATTGCAGGAGTTTTGGTAGGAGATATCATATATGATCATCTGATGACATTTGCTAGTTAAGCAAAATGAATTATCTCTTCTTCAATGTAATGTTAAAAAGTAGTATAAAAAATTTCTCTCAAAAGAACAATAAACGAGCAATTACTATTAGTATTTATGGTTAAAAAGGGTTAACGAACATTCATGATGGACATGGGCCAAACCCAATCTGGTTAGTTTCCAAATGTAGTGATCACCTACCAAACTGCCTGCATATTATCAAATAGGTGACTATGATTTGCCCACTCATCTATATCTTATGAGTCATTGGTTATGGAAATTTTTGCTAAAGAAATTGCTATTGAAATAGATATAGAACCTAAGTTTCGTGAAAAACATGTTATTCGTAGAAAGAAACAATTTGATGAGAGCACGGACAATGAAATTTTAAAATCTCCTAAAGAATCATTTAAAACTGACTACTTCTTGTACATAATAGATCAAGCAATTATTTCATTCCAAAGTAGATTTGAACAATTTAAAATACATCAAGAAATTTTTTGTTTTCTATTTAGTGTTGAGAAATTAAAGTTATTGGAAATTGAAAATTTAAAAGAAGATTTTCTTAACCTTTTACGATCATTAAAACATAACGACAACTCAGACATTGTTGGATTAGATTTATTTTTAGAACTGAAAATTGTAAGAGAAATTATACAAGTGAAAAATGATACACCAATTGACATACTTAATTACACTAAAACACTTGATTCTTTTTCAAATGCATATATTGCTTATAAAATAATGTTAACGATTCTCATAACTGTTGCTTCGGCAGAAAGAAGTTTTCCAAAACTAAAATTAATAAAATCTTATCTAAGATCAACAATGTCTCAACAAAGATTAAATTGATTGGCTTTATTATCAATTGAAAAAGAAATGTTGAATGAAATTGATTACAATAATATAATAAATGATTTTGCATCTCAAAAAGCACGAAAGATAACATTTAAATAAAATATATTAATTTTAACAAAATATTATTATAAGTTTTTAAAAGGCCTCATTTCGGAGTTCGCTTTAGGCCTCAGTAAGTATTGGGCCGGCTCTGTCCTCAAAGACTGTAAAACTCAGTCTCCAGGAGTGAGGGCTTGTGATATGGCTAAAAATAGAAATCAGGACCGTTCAAATCGGGCACGAATCTTAAAGCTCTCAGGGGTAAAACGGTAATTTCACCTACAAACGGTTCGAAATAGGAACTAGATCTTTCTTCAAAGCCCAAAAACCCAAAAACGGATCTTTCCTATTGGGTATGGGTAGCAACTCGTTACAAACTAATTCAGATATTTAAAGAGTAAATCAAATTCATGGTTATATCTAAGAGACAGTTTAAACCAAATCTCTTATCATGAAACAATTTAAACTCTATATCTTATCCAAAAACACTGGGACATAGTGATAAATCATTATTTTAAAATTGTCTCTAAAGATGACTATAAATACCCCTCTCCCCCACCATAAAAAAGGTAATCAATCTTTTTCTACATAAATGCTCTTTCATAATCTTCCTAATTACTGACATGAGCGTCGGAGAGTTCGTCGCCGGGATCCATCCCGGTGTATCGAACTTTCTGCAGGTCAACGGCAGCGGCAAGAAACCAGTCAAACGCGGGTGAAAGTCAACAGGTTTGCCTTTATTGTTTCCAAAAGAATCCACAAATTCATATGTTTGCTCCCACACCAAAAACAGCAGCAACACTTCACAATGTGTAACATGTACACTACAAGTACAGAGTCTTTTACCCAACTAACCCTCTGTTCGAAATTATGTCCCACAATAACCCTCTAACCAAATTATTTCCAAGATAATCCACACAACTCGCATTTCCCAATTGAAGATTTAGCACAACAAAGCCACAATTCGCAATTGAGTAAACGCAATTAGGAATTGTGGCTTTTTTTGTGCTGAAGTTGCATTTGGGAAATGCGAGTTAGACGTGGGACGGTTAGTACCAGTGCTTTGGTGGAGATAGTTTGGTGGGAGGGTTACTATGGGATATACTTTTAAAAGTGGAGGCTCTTAATGTGAACTTTATCTCATATAAATCCACCACCATCCACTTGGTAAAGTTCTCACCTACAGCCATATGAAACTGCATGTTTGCATACAATATTGCATAGATTTTAGGATGTTAGAAAAATCAAGAGAAAAAAAAGAGTAACCTAGGAAGCAGGGAGGGGGGATTTCAAATGTATCAACTTAAATACAAATATAGCAGAAACGGACCTCCGCTTGATTAGTTGTTCTTGGATTTGTAATCAACAAAGAGTAATGATTGCAAGAGGTCAAATACCTGTATGTATCTGAAGTACATTTTGAACGCAGGGTAGTTATAAGAATAAGACACTTGAATTCAATACAATTCATCCAATTTGAGCTATTAATAATTTAGTACACAATATATATATGGAAGTTAAACTGACTAGAGACTAGACAAATAAATGTCACCTGCTGGATTTCTACAAAGGAATATGTTTTTTTGTACAATTACTGAGGAAAATAATGCCATTCTAATAAAATTTTAAATCGCATTAGATAGCTACAGTTATGGACCTACTTTTTCACTACTGTAATACATTGTCTGATTACCCTCATCTCAATTGTTTGATGTGGATAGGTTGATTACCAAACTGTTGTGAGTGCCGACTGTTTCAGTATAGTAAAATTATGTCGCATTACCATCATCTTGTCTACGAGGGTGGGGATTTATGAGTATTGAAGATTCCACCAAGTATTATAAACTATAAAATCAACAGTCAACATGTCCATGGAGGAGTTATGGCCGGCGGGTTTGGTGAACTCAAAATCATGTTCATGTATTGTTTTCCTATATTATGATAAAAAAAGGAGCAGCTACACTTTTTACCTTAAAAAAATGACAGCTGGAGCAACTATAGTAACAATGTAGTTCAGGCTTAAAGTTCACGCGAATGCAAGATAAGACGATCCATACTGTCCAATTGGACAGTTATGGAATAAATTTAAGAATCTTGCAAGCAGGATGGGTGAAATTAATAGAAAACAGTAATGGGATGTGTACCTTTAACCATGTCCATGCTATTTCACGTCCTTCCCTACTTACTCCAAGTCCATAGACTGCATCCTGATTCCGGACCTTGATGAAAAGGAGAAAAAAAATCAGTCAAGAAAGCATGATTGAGTATTAATATAACTATCATCACCATCCGAATAAAAAAGAAGGGGGGAAAAGAAGAAGAAAATCGTTAATCACCTCTGGAGTCAATAGAAAGTTAAGAGCTTCAAGAACAATATCTGGATCAGGGCAAGATGCCAAAGAGCCTAATTGACATGGAAAGAGGCATATTTCAATAATAATAACAAAAACAACGCGTGCACTGCTGCACAGACCCACACTATCCCCTAAAAGTAATAAATAACTCAAGGAGAAGAAACTAAAAAAGAATGGAAGGAGACGATTCACATACTTAATATGCGTGCTCTTTCCTGACTCTGATCAGTCTCTCTGTATATCCTTAAAAGAGAATCATAACCAGATCTATTTGAGACGGTGACAGTCTGCATTACAGCAACGTAGGTAGCCTACAGAAGCAGTTTTAACAATTTTGGTTCACACAGCCAATATAGCAATAACAAACACACAAAAAATAAGATAAAATGAATGCAACAAATAATTAATATGAAGATAAATAATACATCCTACTGTCCAACCTTTCTAATATCTGGAGGAAGAAGTGATGATTTTCGATCACTACAGAAGGCTTCAAAACGTCTTGCTGCCTCATTCTGAGTTCTACTATGCCCAAATTTAGCAAGAGCAGTCAATAGCTCCCCTCTTAACATCACATCCAAGTGGCTTTCACCATCTCGAGGTTCCCAATCTAACTTTCTGAGAAGAAAATATTTTAAGAGAATCAGTTAAAGTAGAAAACTATTAAGCATCTCATATTTACTCGCATTTCCCACAGTTCCCATTAAATTTAAGAACGTATCAATGATATAATCAGAAAGAACCACTATTTCATGACAAGCTGTTGTATATTTCTATTACAGATTGACTAGTTCTTAGAAAAGTATCATAAACTTGCTTTATTACATGCATCACTTGTAAACCTTCACATAACTTTTCAATAAATAGCTTTCATCTAACAAATGTTCACAAGCATTGTGCATGACTTTTTCTGGGATAAAAGAAGCCTTAAGTTTTAATTAATCTACCCACTATCTATCTCTGCTGCTTTCTCTCCCTTAATCCCAAATCTGACACCCCTCCAGCTGCTATTCAGCTCTCCCTCCCTCAACTGCCTTACTTGACACCCCCTCTCTGTTCTCTTCTCCCACTCCCATGGTTGTTGTGCCTTACTTGACACCCCCTCTCTCTGTTCTCTTCTCCCACTCCCCTGGTTGTTGAGCCTTACTAGATACCCCCTCTCTGTTCTCTTCTACTCCCATGGTTGTTCAACAAACTGGTCTCTTGAGCGACAATGTGTAAAAAGTATGGAGCTTTAACAATGTCGAAATCAGGAAAAGGGTTTAGAATCCCCTTTTGCGCCCCACCCCTCTCTCTGTAGACTTCTTTCACTCTCATGATTGTTCTTCAAAAGAGTGGACTCTGAAGCAACAAAGCGTAGAAAGTGTGGAGCTTTAACAATATTAGAATAAGGACAAGGCTGTAGAAGCCGCTTTTTTTTTATATCCCCCTCTTTTGGAAAGGGCTTTTAGAGCAAGGGCTACATAGTTTGGTGAATACCAAGATAAATGGAACAAAGAGGAGATTAAGCTGGTCGTTGGAAAAAAACAGACGGTCGGGAAGAGAAAAAAATATAAGTACCCTGTTATGGGATCTCCCTGCTCTATCTCCCCTTCTCCCCCTTAGTTCCCTCTCTCTTCTCTCTGCCTCGACCTAACAATCTCTATATCTCGACTCTCCCTCTATCGATCTAATGCGTGTCACTTGCCCATCCCCTGCCTCCCCTCTGTTCCAACATGCATGGAAATTCATTGTAGGATTTGGTTGGGAATCCAGACACAAACATGTGCATAGAAATGTTTGACGGCACTTGGAGATCCACTATTTTTTATAGGATCCAAATCCAAAATTTTGGCTCGGATTCAAATGTGCTGTCATTTTATTAGGTTCCAGCGCTCTTCTATACTATAAATCTAACTTACAGGATTGGGATTTAAACTCTTAACACTCCCTGGTCTCTCTATTCCCAAATTCAAACCTTAGCACCTAAACCAGTTGCCCTAAAGGAGGGCAAAGTTACATTAAAATTATGTGGGCCCACAACTGAAAGGTAACATTTTTTCGCGAATGCATCCTCGGAAGCAGGATTGCAACCGAATATTGCATGTAGGGCTGCAAACGAACCGAGCTACTCGCGAGCTACTCGGCTCGAACTCAGTCAAAACTCGGTCAAAGCTCGAGCTTGGGCATTTTGTGATTATTATGCTAAGCTCGCGAGCTACTCGGCTCGAACTCGGTCAAAGCTCGGCTCGAGCCGAGCTCGAGCTCGAAAACTGAGCTCAATTGCTTAACGAGCCTAGCTTGAGCCTCAAGATACTCGGCCCGACTCGGCTCGTTTGCAGCCCAAACTGCATGCTTGTCCTATTTCCGAACACTAATCATTTTGAATCTTCAAGTTAGACAGATTGTTATCATGTCCAACTATTCAACAATAAGGCTCTACTGAAATATACACAACATAAAAAACAAGAAGAAAGAAGGATAAACAAGTGTTTGCTAATGATTAAATAAACTTACTCCACAAAAATTTGGAGAAGATCAACAAAAAAGTGTTTGATGTTATCTAACAGATCAGGAGTAGCATCAGCGGCCATCTGTACAACTTTATAACTTATCTGTATCAGGTGAGAAAAATGTCAGCATGATATAAGAAGACATGACAGAAAAAAAGAAAAAAGAAAGAAAGGTAATATTAAATAAAACATACAGTGATTATGTGTGAAAGCACAGTATACTCAAGCTCGTTCCTGTATGCATCCAACAACGACAACAAGGATGACAAAGTCTGCTTGCTAGCCATACATAAGGCAAATGAATCTTCTAGAAGGCCTGATTAGGAAATGTACTTAAAACCAGTTAGCCATGTAAATAATATTAATAACAATTAACAGCAGCAGCGGCAGCACCAGCAGCAGCAACAACAACAATAACAATAATAATAATAATAACAGCGGACTAAATAAAACTTGAATCAGTTTACCATATCTATCTGTTGCGGACAGCTTGTTTGCCATTATTGCATTTTTCAATGCAGCTGTTAGTCTTGTGTCATAGTTCACTCTGTAGAAGCCTGTTTGGTCTACGTTGAACTTAATCCAAAATGATTCTGAATCTGCTTTAGTGGCATTTGCAGAACTGATGACCTCTCCAATATCCAACTTTTCAGATTTTGATTTCAGTAGAAATTTTTTCTGATTATTATATGAACTGCAACATAATGTTAATGGAACAATCCACTGTCCATCACCAGCAGATCCATTTGCCAGGAAATATGACTGCAAAAGATAAAACAGGATTCCATATCATTGGACTAATTTACTGCACGAAACTGGTTATGGAAAAGACTAAAGAAATCATGTTTACAGTTTGCATACTAAGGATGTACTTGTAGAAAATTGCACCATACGATATATAGCTTGCACAGTTTAACCTATCCAAAAAAAGGTCTCACAGTATGATATATTCCAAGTAATGAATATTACTTGGTTCTCATTCTGCCAGGTTTGATGGGCTAGTTTAGTAGTATAAATTTCTATTTGAATCCTTTCCCTTTTAGTCTCGCATCGAGAAGAGACACATCGAGAAGAGAGTGCAGACTGGATCCTATTGGACTCTCTATATAAAAGCCTAGCATCTCACCAATATTTTAAAGAACTTTTCCTTTCTTTGATTCTGAAAAAGAACAAAATAGAAAGCATGTATGATTTCGAACCAGAAACAGTAACTGCTGTCACTTCCTCTAAGAACATTCTGAGAACATCAACTAATATTGTAGCTAGTTTATAATTTAAAATTTGAAGGCTTTATTTTATACAACTCAGTTTGAGTGCACACAGAAAAAGCAAGAAATCATAGACGAACCTGTTCAAATTCCAAAACATCATGTTTAATTGTTACAGAAACAACAGGATATCCTTTTTGCTTTGTCCAAGAAGTCATTAACATCTTTACAGGTTCCCCCGATTCCTCTTCCAAAACAGCCCATAGGTCTTCAGTTTTCGTATTTGAGGAAGCATATCGTTTTATATAAGAAGCCAGCGATCTCTACCAAAAAAAACGGAAAACGGAAAAAATGAAACATTATTATGACCTAACTCAGATACATGCCAACAGAACAAAACACACTAGCATAGGACGTATTGCTGAAGAAAATAATAATTGAACAGAACCAGCCACATTGTAGATATTTCCCATCTCATATTATCATTTGTATCAATAAGCTAAACTACATCGAGTTGTACACGTACCCACAAATATGATAATCTGACAGACTTATACTCATCCAGGCCAGAGGTGAAAATAACAGTACACCCAAGCAGATATACTGGCTTGTGTGAGTATTACATAAATAGATGCATGCATGAATGCACAAGTCTGTGCATATCAAAGTTAGAGGAATCAGTTTTGCTTCCAGTCCCTCCTAAAGTTTCGGTTCCATTCTAGGTTTTGAAGCTTTCAGTATCAGACTACCAATTAAAGATGCTACTTGAAATGATACTATAGCTAAGAAAGTTTTCTTGCATTGAAGGAAAAATAAAGAAAGAACTTTCATTTGAAGGTACAAAGAGAAAAGCACAAAGGTGAAAGGAAGGGAAACGAACATAGCATGTAAAGACAAATTTTTTTTGCCTCGTAAAGAACTTATACTATAGACGAAAAGATTTGATAATTACAAAAAGATAATCAACAACCAAGAAGTTAATAGCAATATAAAGTGGACAAACCCATATATCCAACCTGAAAACATGAGGCACCAAGGTAACTTTGCAGCATACGGATGATAGATGCTCCTTTACTGTAGCTTATAGAATCAAAAATTTCATCAATCTCATTGGCATGATTAATATCAACCTGAAAATAGGAGAGAAACAAATAAGCCTCAAAGTTGGAACAAGATACACAATTCAGCTAGACTTATATGGGCAGCAAGTTCACGCATCAAACATCATGGAAATTGTCTAACAGACCATGGTAAACATAAGCAGCAAAGGAAGTATACATGTAGCATATGACCAGTTCTCAGCAGATGCTGACATATTTTGTGTTAAAGACCATCAATGGTCCATGATGCATAAGAGAAGTCCAAGCATATGCTAATTAAACCCCAAAATGACGATGTGTTTGCTTGCTTCAACTTACCATTTAGATGGGACAGCTTGTACATTCATTACAATACTTTCTCATGTTAAGCATGAATCCCTCAATTCTCTAGCATGGTAGCCCCTACTCAATTAATAGGCTGATATGAAATTCATTGCAGGTTTAATTTACATTTTTCAATAGAAGAACTATATGTTTTACCTATTAAACATATTGGATTAGCAAAAAGCCACAACAATAAAAATATGCTTTAAAATGGAGTTAGGGTTCCTCGAGGTTGTACCTCAATAGGATGTGACTCAGAGAGCGCATCCAGTCGTAGACCTGAGGTAGTGTCATGAAGAAACTGAGTCCAGATATTCCATTCAGGAAATAAAGAATCTGCAGCTAGATAACTAACCTGTATATTAGGAATTCCATAAATATAGAACTACAGAAACTCTCAGGTTTATATAAATGATAACAAAGAAAATTATTCCAAAAGAATAATATCATTACCCATGTCGCAAATCCCTCATTAAGCCACAAATCTGTCCACCATTCCATTGTTACAAGATTTCCGAACCATTGATGTGCCAATTCATGAGCAACAGTGATAGCAATCTGGAAGGGGAAAAGTAGGATCTTGGTTCAGTTTAGTTACATTGTGACAAGTTTCTTGGAGCCCTAAGAAATGAGTTACAAAAACTACCTCATCATCAGAGACGAATAAAATAATTTGTCTTAACATTGTCGTATGTCTCAATAACAATGCTGACATATATATTCATCTAAGTAAAAATTCTCAAGGAAGTAGAGCACAGCAGCTCACCCACTGTTTGCTTGCGGCTGTTGAATGGCCATCATGATAAAGTAGAGCTGTTTCTCTATATGTAACCAAGCCATAATTCTCCATGGCCCCAGCAGCGAAATCAGGAATAGCAACCATATCCAATTTGGGAAGGGAATACGGGACATCAAAATAACTAGGTGAAATGAAATAAACCAAAAATTCATCATAAGCTGGTACTGCACACTTCATCATTCGAAAGAACCAGTAAGAAAGAATCTATTGCAGTTTTTGTGGCATACAGATTCAGAAAAGATATAGCAACATAATATAATGTGATTGATATATTTAACCACAAAGAATATAAAAAAAGGTTTCTAATGAAAATCATTAATATGGAATATAGATTGGATTTACCTTTTATACAGATCCAATGATTTCACAGCAACATCTAAAGCAAATTTTCCTTCATTGCTCTTACCAACTTGGCAATATACACGGACTATGGCACCTGAACAAATATTGTACCATATACAGAGACAAAGATTTCAGAGCTCTAAAATATACAATGGGAAGGAAAGGCTATTATGAACAGGTGATATTACTCATACCATCAGGAGTTTTACCCTCGACATAATCAAACAAACCAACAACCACAGCCACCAAATAAGTTGACATGATAGGTGATTCCTGGAAAATGAGAGTCTTCTCATGTCCATCAACCTTCTCTTCGGCAACCGGCATATTGGATAATGCTACCAGATCAGAGGGCACTTTCAATGTTATTTTAAATGTAGCCTGAACAAATAATGACAGTAAAACAAATGTGGCATGAGTTTCTAATTACAGTTAACAAGCATAGAATAATAAAATATGAGCTTAGCATCCATCAAAAAAGCAAGTATAAGAATAACTCCATTTGAGATGTCTTGACCCTGCTATAAATCAACATTAAATATGATATTGGTTATCTAATGTAGACTGATCTTTTTACTGAATCATGTAGCATATCAAAATTGTTCAATTTCTTTTGATCTATAGGAGATTATACAAGAGAGACCAATACAGGCAAACTTGTTCAATTTCTTTTGATCTATAGGAGATTATACAAGAGAGACCAATACAGGCAAACTTCATTCATCCAATCCAAGACTGAAAATCACATATTGATCATAGATTGTTCCTGTCCCAAAACATGGTACGCTATCTGATCCTTAATAAGAACGAAACAGATTTATCTAAAACAAGGTGACACTTTCTATTAAACAAATAATAATTTGTTTGAACAAAAGTGCAAGCAATGTGTTCATACTCTCATAGTTGTAATTTAAAGAACTTAGTTAATGTGTGCACTTCACCTCATCGATTTTACTACTGATCAAATAATCAAATTAAACAAGGCATTAAAGGTGGAGCCACAGACAGTTACTACTTGGAGTAGAGTGAAGTAGTTGTTGTTTCCTACACTACTTTTTCAATTTCTTGAGTGCACACATGTTTTCTCATATACATTTTAAAGATAATGCAAAGAATCGCCAAATGCAAATGCGTAAGAAAATACTCGAATCCCAAAAACAAAAAAGTCGGGGTTCTCTCATGTTCATCTAAATGGACCGATAAAAAACAGTCCAAAAGACCTTGAATGCAGGTTCATCCCAACACGGGAAACACCGCCTAGCATCCGCCGGCTCAAACTGCGTCACTGCCATGTTCCTGTTCTCCCCATTATGCTCGTACGAGCTCCAAAAAGAAAAACTAACACATCAGCCAAAAAATAAAGAAAAAATAAGAATCATTCACTTCAAAAATAAACAAAAAAATAGGTTAAATTGTACCTTCTATAAAACCCTTTCATTTGATCATTTAGCGTCCCCTCAAACCCTATCCCCAAAATCCCCTTCCCAATCGGAAGCGCCTCATCGAACCTCAACACCAATATCTCATCTTCTTCCACAGTAACAATCTCAGATGGTGCCACCTCCTAATAAACCCATCAAAATCAAAACATGTTCTTTAAGTAAATGAAATCGAAACTAGGGTTTCTCTTTTTACCTTGGATGATTCGAGGTTCTTGAAATGGACGGAGGGTTTATCGATTGAGAGATCGGCAGCATTGAGGACGAGGAACCTGGTGGCAGCGCTGACGTCGACGGTGACGTGGAGGGTTCCGGTGAAAGTACAGGCGACAAGGTCGGGATTGAGGTGGAGATCGTAGCGGATTGGGACGGCGAATTTGGGGAGTCGCGATTGGCCTTTGAAGTGTTCGACGTTTTGCTCTGCTTCCATTTTTTTCTTATTTCGGGATATTTTTCGGCGGAGTTTGGCGAAATATTTGTATTTGGGATTTGGCCGGCGTAATTACTGGTTAAATTTTATAAAACCCCTCGTTCGGTTTTTATTTTATTTTATGATTTCATTTTTTTCCAAGGTCTAATTGTTATTTTGTTTTGTAGTTGCAAAGAAAATAGATACGATGTGTCGCTGTGAAGTGAATGACTCCGTTTATGTAGTATAGTGGGTGAAAGATATTTCGTTCTACTGTGCCTTGGTGGCTCCGCCATGATATCTTCAATTGTCGTGGACTCCTCAGACACCATAAAAGTGTCTTAGAAGCTTGGACTCTTGTTGGAAGAATGACTTCGTATCTCTTTCTTTATAGGATTAATGACTTATTGGCACCCAAAATTAGTGATAATTATCTATGCACATCTCAAGTGAAAATAATATTCAAATAGTACCTAAACTTTTATCATTTGGACTTAAAGGCTCCCGCTGTCCACTTAGTGCAATATTCCCCAAATATTCCTCTTAACGGGGTTAAACCTATTAAGAAACATTTTAAATTACGAAAATGCCCTTAACTATCCAAAATCAAACTCGTTACCCTATCCAAACCCGAACCTCATCTTTTTTTCCTCTTCATCTTCTTCTTCTTTTCACCCTCTTTATCTTCTCCTTCTCCTCTACTCAAAAACCCACCACCGAAACTCAATTTCTTCTCCTCTTCATCTTCTTTTTCTCTTTATCATCTTCATTTTCTTCTTCTCTTCTACCCGAAAACCATCTCCTCTACCAGAAAACCCACAACCGAAACCCAAATTTTTCTATTCTTCATCTTCTTCCAAACTTTATTCTCTTCATCTTCTTCTTCTCCACAACCCATAAACCCACCACCACCACCACCACCATCATCATGTCCGTCAACCACCATCATCACCATAAAAAAAAACAAAAAACAGAAGAATAAAAAATAATTAAAAAACAGAACTGAAGAAGATAAGAAGAAAAAGAGATGAAGGTATTTGTGTAATTATACGTTAATTCTGTTAAAAAATTGATGCATGTGCCTTTAGGTCCATTTTTAAAAGTTTGAATGTTATTGGGGTATTACTATAACTACGGGTGTGTATAGGGTATTACTATCAACTTTATATGCCAATAAGCCATTATCCCTTCTTTATATCTTTTTTTTTTTAAAAAAACATTTTTACACTAAAGAGTGATAAATATCACCCGATTTTATGTAACGCCCCGAATTTCTTACGCAGACAATTCGTAGCACACCCAGAAATCTTTTGCTTCAATTGAGAACATAATTATAATATAATACAGAAAAAAAATGCGGGAATCAAACTATAAATCCAAAACCCTTGGATTGATAAGATGACGGGCTCAGGATATCATACTCTAAGCCAAGGCCTCAGGCACTCTTACCTGAACAATGCAATATGTGGGTTCGTCAGCTTATGAGGCCGAAGGTAAGAATCACAACAACTTTAACTAACTCCAAAAATAACATAACAACATACATAACATAATAGAAGTAAAACTGGAATCGATGTAATAAATGTAAATGGAAATTAGTCAATTATACAATATCATATGAGTGAGTGCATATCTAATTTACTAAAGCATCCAACATATGCTTATTATGAAAATATGCACAAATCCAAATATGAACTTTTAATGCACGCTTGTTTGGAACGATATGTCGTTCATACGACATATTTTCCGAATGCAAGCTGCTAGCGTTTCTTCTCATTACAAGGTTCAATACCTCACTATGCAATACCTACTCATGTATTCTATACTGTTTCTGACATTTATCTAGTGACTAGTAAGGTTGCATTTGTTCGGTCCATTTCTGTGTATGCAGTCGGTAGTGGTCATGCCGGGACCCTGTGGTCTTTCTCCACTCCTGAGCATCCATAATGGTGCTCAGCCCCGGTGGTCTCTCTCTCCACTCCCCGATCTTACATATTTCACCCGGTCCGAACCCCAGCGGTCTCTCTCCACTCCCGGGTACTACCAGGACCCTATGGTATGTCTCCGCTTCCGGACCTCACTAAAAGTTATCACGATTATAAGACGATCATGCAGGTATTTCCTGCTCTGCCTCGAGGCGCAGAGTTAAACTCTCACTTCTCATTCGTATCCGATAACATAGAACAGTAACGGACACTTATGGGTCCATCTCCTAAGTTCTGATAGGAGTCTACAGCTTATACATCTGCACCCCCATTCTTAATACTAGATCCCAGAAATTAACAGTTTAGACAATGTCGCACGTGTCCCTTTGACAGGTGAATACAACTCTCAATAATTATGTAAATTTCAATACTTGTCAGAAAATTGATCTCTTAGTCTCATGTGAAACCTCAATGAGTCTACTACAACATTGTAGTTAAGAACTTCTAGATTTACCCCCAATAAGTCTGTCTTAAACCATTTGTAAGACAGTAGGTTCAGAATCCAGAAAACTATAGCTCTTGCTACTTTTAAAAATTACAGAAAATCACACACTTATTGGAAATTGGATTTATTAGACTCAAAAGAAAGATTAATGAGTCTACTTCAAATTCTCAGTTTGTAGTTCTCTCAAAAATACTTCATTTAAGAGGTTAAAATGATCAAACACCAGAAGGTGTATAAATTTCCAGAATCCAAAAAAACTGTCAACCAATTATAAGTTCGAATTTATTAAAAATAATAAACGATATCCAAAATTCATGAAAATTTGTGAATATATAATAGACATACACTAGATTCACATATAAAAATTTCAGCTTTCAATTCCATAATTTGGAGAGATATGATTTTTGGAAATAAGTATGATATTCAGCTATAATTACGAAATAAA
This sequence comes from Hemerocallis citrina, assembly GCA_017893485.1. Lineage (NCBI taxonomy): Eukaryota > Viridiplantae > Streptophyta > Magnoliopsida > Asparagales > Asphodelaceae > Hemerocallis > Hemerocallis citrina. The sequence continues at coordinate 31,909,548 of CM030361.1, read as the reverse complement.
TTCTGTTTCATTTATAAACCAGTAATGTACTCAGATTTTATTAAAATACCAAATGATATCCAAAAATAGTTAAATTTTGAGGAAATGTTGTACACACATACAGGATACACATATAAAAAATTTAGCCATACATTTCATCTAGTTAGAGAGAAACTATTTTCTGAAGTGAGATCAAATTTCAGAAAAGAAACTATAATAGCGTTTCTAGTTTAATCATATCGTAATCTCACAAATTAATTAACAGCAATTAACACTCATAATCGAACAACATCCATACACAATCTAAGCATGAATAATCAATTTATATAAATTATCTAGTATGCATACATCTATAATATAAATAGAATTGGTTAAAATTGTTACCCACTTATTCGTTTCTGAATTCGATTGTTTCTACGCTCGATTTGATGAAGATAATAACCACATGAACGATGAAAAGCAAACAACCACAACGACAGCAAGCACGATGACGATGGTGGCACTACGGGCAGCAAGTGGAGTTGTGTGTGTGTGTGTGTGTGTGTGTGTGTGTGTGTGTGTGTAGAGAGAGAGAGAGAGTAGAAAAGGAGTTGAAGTTGTTGGAGTTCAGGAGAGCTCGGGAGAGCCCGGGAGAGCTTCGGGATGGCGACAATGAGGAAGCTTTGGTTTTCAAGGTGGATCTCGGGTGATCAAGTGAGTAGGGGAGCTCGGGGTTTCGTTGGTGGTGGAGTGATCGGCAGGGTGTTAATGGGGTGCGCTGAGGGTGACGGTGGAGAATGGTGTAGTGGCAGCACAGGGGGTAAGCAGTGAGGGTGTGGAGCTTGGTCGTCGGGTTGCTGGCAATCGGAGATGAAGACAGGGGAGCTAGCGACGGACGATGGAGGTGGAGGTGTTGGCCGACTGCGACGGCATTTAGGGGTTGCGCTGGAGCATCGGGTGCTGTTGGAGGTGATGTTGTGGTGTTGAAGAGGTGGAGATGGAGATGGTGGGGTGTTGGTGTTGAGCAGGAGCAGCGAGGAGGAGGTGAGGGTGGCGGCAATGGTGGAGCTGGTCGACGGTGTTCGAAGGTGGTGCGAGGAAGTGGAGAAGGTGGAGCTTGGGTTGCGGTGGGGTGCAGTGGCGGGAGTGTTGGTGGCGAGCGACAGTGAAGAGGAGGAGATGGCGATGGTGGTTGTGGCGAAGGAGGTCGGGGGTTAGGGGATGAGGACGAGGGAGACAGAGGTAGTTGCGAATGAGGGTGAAGTTGAGCTCGGGAAATGGAGAAGGAGTTGGGGTGTGTTGGGTTTCGGGAATGAAAATAAGGAGAATAAAAGAAGATGACAGTAAGGGTGGTGATGGTGAGATGATGAGTATGATAATATATGTATATATATATATATATAGGGAGGAGGATTAAGGGTGTTGAATGGGGGGGGGGGGGGGGGGGGGGGTAGGATTAGTAGGGTAGGTGGACACAGCAGTAGGGGAGGTGAGTTGATGTAGGCCATAAAATATAGTTGGGAAAATGAGGGTTGGCTGTTGAATTAGAAAATTAAATTAAAATTAGGGGTATGATTATGATTAAGCAGGGTTAAGGTTTGAATTAAACTAAAATTGACTAATCGGAAAAATTTGGAATGAATCAGAAAATATTTGGGTTTGGTTCAAAATAAGAGATCAAAAATGGATTGAAAGAACGAAAATAATTTATAAGAGATCGAAATACAAAAAACGTAAAATATTTATATTGATAATGTACAAAACACATGTGTATAACACGTGTGGGACAAAATTATTATAACTCAATTTTGCGGGGTGTTACATTTTATTAATATGATATAAATAAAACAGACACAACTCCTAGTGATATTACAAAAACATATACACATAAATATACGATACAATAAAAGAATAAATACACGATAATAGAATAATCCAATAAAAGACCAACTAAACGAAGATAAACTAACTGAAGCATAATTTTAGAAGACGATGACAGAAGGTAGCAGGAGAACAGAAGCTTGTTGATAGCAAAGCTGGGAGCACCACCAGACAACAAGTGATAGTCCAAGCCTCCCTATTGATTCGCTGCTACCCCCACACTCCCCTCCCTGGTCGACACCAATATGATCGTGATCACTCCCGATCGTTCCCCCTATCCCTCGACTCTTTCCTCCTCCAGTCGCTGTCATTTCTTGGACCCGATTGTCTGCCCAAAACATTATTAGGCCAAAAATATGAAGCATTGAAGAAGATATAGAAGAAGACATATGGCGGAAACATATATTATTTTTATTAGCCCAAAAAGTTCACACAGAAACAGCAATATAATTGTTCCAAACAACTATATCCACACTAAGAACCCTTTTATCGCCCTCATCCCTCCAAATATCCCTAAAAGAAGTCGGTAACTCCTCAATCCCAAACCCAAAGTAGATGATCTCTCACCTGTTGTTTCTCAAATCATATGGCCCCTCAAGGACATACTCTAGTAGGTGTCGACATGGAGGTATCACCCTCCGCACAATCTCCACCTACCTCGATGCATCCTCCACCTCTCGACGATTTTTGAACGTCATGATATTTCTTTGGTGATTATAGTGACAGCAAATTAGATGATGATTTAGCAACATTGGGCTTCAAATTACTTGTACAAGATTTTCCGTTCTCACAAAACTTGTAGAGGTTGTGTTGAACATCCCCTCTTCCCCTCGTCACCTTATGACACCCTTTGTCAAACTGATAGAACTTCACATTGAGATGTGTACATGTAGCCCAATGCTTTTAGAGTTTTCAGGGGTATTAGATTTTGTTTCAACAAAGAAATATGCATGACTTCTCCAATGTGAACTATTTTCCATCTTGCACCTCCAACTAAACTGTTCCATCACCCAGTATGTCACAAATCTAACAAGCCTCGTCTTTACACAATGACTTGTTGCAGACTTATAAGTAGAAAATATCTCCATACTTGGAACAAATTTGAGAAAAACTCTCCAAATCAAGAAACTAGCCATAATTTACATCTATCGAACTTGAAACAAGAAAATAGTCTGAGTTATCATATGATTCAACAACACTGACTATATTGGCACCCTTCCGATTCAACAACTTGATATAATTTCTCTTGTGATTGTCCAATCCCTTTGCAATGGTGACAACGGATCACAATCTTACATGCACTTTCCCTTCTAACCAAAATTTCCTCCACTGCCATGCAACTCATAGAAATAGATGTTGATTTATGAGTCTCCTTCATGAGTTCATCATCTTTCAAGCCCTTGATCACACCAGCCACCGAAATCTTTTCCGTGGCAAATTTCCAGTGTAACAAGGTGGTTATCAAATGCTCGTTTGAATCTGGCAATGAGTAAATCAGTTTGAAAGATTTATCCTCTTCGCTTAGATCATCTGCGCTTATTGCTCTCAATTCAGATAACACCTTATTGAATTTCACTATATGATCTTGAAGAGTGGTATTTTTCTTTATTGAGAAATGAAATAATTTTCTCTTGCAGTACATCTGATCTAGTAACTACAATCTCGAGTAGTAAATTATGAGTCTCGCTCACAGATTCATTGTGTTTTTCTCTTCAGGAAAGGTGCACTTGACTTCGTTCGCTAATGACAGTCGGATTAAAATCAAGGTTTTTAATCAAATCTCATATAACTTCTCATGTTTCTTGTCAGTTGACTTCCATTTATCTCCTTATAGGACAATATGCAAACCCAATTTAACCAATACATCGTATATGTCCACATCCCAGCGATTAAAATAGATCTTACTGTCAAACTATTTGATCTTCATGAAACTTTGATCTGACAACTTCTCTAAGGAACTCGAGCAACCTTTTAAACCACGAAACTAAAAAAAAATTGTAAGGATTATAGCGAGGGATGCTATAACAACCAATTACCACGAACAACCAAGCAAGTAGACCACACCAAGCACACAAAAGCACACAAGATTTATCTCGGTTAAGTGAACCTAATTTGGGGGAGAAATAACTGAGTTATTATACAACTAGAGAATATACAAGAGTTCACTTTGACCAATAACTTATATATCTATTAAGCATCAAGAGTTACGATCACTTTGACCAACAATTTATCTATCTATTAAGCATCACTAGAAAATACTTTATTGAGAATACTCTCAGATGAAATACTACCTCTCATAGAGCCTATTACATTATTATATAGAGAAACCCTAGGTTGTATTCTTGATCTAACACCGTTCGATATAACTTAAAGAATAAGTCATACGATAGGAGCCGTACTCTCTAATTTATATAGCAAACTTAAGCTTAAATAAATCCACTAAGAGCATCTGTAGTCGTCGACACCCAAATTTTGGGTATTTGGCAAATAGAAATAGAAAAAATGGCGGCGCTCTGTAGTCGTTGTTAGCCAAAATTTGACTTTTACGAAATCCAAATAGGACGGACGGATGATAATTTTCCGTCCGACGTTAAAAGAAAAAAACCCAAAAAAAATATTTAAAAATGGGAATGGAAAGTTTGATAGTGACATTTGAAAAGCAAAAAAAATTCCCTGATGTGTAGGACGAAAGATTATCTTCTGTTTGAGGTTTTTTGTTTTTTTTTCAAATGGAACAGACCGTCCGACCGTTTTTTACAAAAAAAAGTAAAAATAAAAATTAAGGGACGGAATCCCTCGTCCGATGAGTACGCGTGAAAAAAATTTCTCGGGCGAAAAATAATCTTTCATCCGATCGAACGGACGAAAGATTATCTTTCGTAAGCTATATTTTAGCAATTGTCATTTCGTCTGCCAAATATAGCTCACTACTGTAGCAACGAAACTCAATTTTTAGATATTTAGCCAAAGACTACAGCAAAATTTTGGGCAAAATGGCCAATGACTACAGATGCGCTAAGAAGCCGCTATTGTTCCTTGCCGTCCACTGAGCAGTCAACTGGAATACAGTTGAGCACAGCAGCAGGCTGTCTCCATCAAACTAGTTCCTCTTTAAGTTGTAGTAATTGAGACCATAAGTGAATTTGAAAAAATCATGTAAAGTCGTGTGATTCAGAGCTCTGTGTAATACGGCTGACGTTACAGATGTAGAATTTTTTTTTTTAAAGTTATGACTAACCTATTTTCTCAATTCAACCATACGAAGGTATGGTGACTGGTAATATTAATTTGCTTGGATATATACTGTATTCTCTTAGTTAGATACGTACAATTACCATGACATCACAATGTGATAATAACTACACATATTCTAGCTAACCTAAAGTTAAAAAAAAGTATTCTACTTAAATTATTAACATCTGTAGTAAAATTAAATTAAATTAAAAATAAAAATGAAAGCCATAGCTAAACAACATGGAGTGGTCCAACACTATATGCAGAGTTTTTTTTATGTTGATGAAACGGATAGAGTCTTACGACTCCAGCCAGACAAATGATAATATTAATCAAAAGCTGTACAAAAAAAAGTTTTACAAGACGTAAAATCCCAAGATACAGGAACAGAAACATTGAAACAACGTTGGCTGAAAAAATACAGCAATAAAAAACAGGAGCTACAACATCGCAGCCGTTATGAATTCAAGTCTGCTAGCAGGCCAAACATAAGGGAACATCAGTCGCGAGAGAAGGGGCGCCCTCTCTCCCTCGTCCTACCAGCAACGGAAAGACCTACAACAGCAAAGGGGACGCCCAGAAGATACCAGGAGCGTAGTACCGATCGGAGCCAGGTAACCTCAGAAAGACGCCAAGGGTCAGAGAACAAAGAGCTCCGGACACTTCCCATGGGGACTGACCGAAGGCCAACGACCAATAATGACACTCACATTGCGGCAAATGAAGAACATAATGAAGCGATCATCCATAAAAAAGAAACAGAGGAAAAAAATAACCTAGATACCACAACCTAATAAAAAGATCCAAGAGACAATCTCCTTCATGCTCAGTTAACTGAGAAGCAAATAGCCAAAGAGGCCTCCGCTCTCACTAATCTCAAGAAGCCGTGAAACCGCCGACAGGCAACACAAAAACATCCAAAAGATAAATAGAAACTTGCTCCATTAGAGAGAACTGTTAAGACTAAGTCGACTGAGCCTCAATCAGTCGACTGATCCTCACATAAGTCGACTGAAGCTTATCATCAGTCGACTGAATAAGACTGCAACTATTTCAACAAAACTCTCGGTACAGTCGACTGATAGAACACTACAGTTGACTGTACCCGATCCGTTACAATCCCTTTGAATCAGCAAAGATACAACCGTGTCCCTCAAGATCAGCAAAGATACAACCGTGTCAACAACCGATCTCCAGAAGAATGGGTCTGCAACTGCAATTATTTGTATCCCTAAAGGATAGAATTTGTAACCAATAAAATCTAGTTTGTTTTGTAAAAACTCTATAAATAAAGCATTAGCATCACCGGTTAAGGTGTGCAAGCCATTCAATAAACTCTCACTTGGTATCAGAGCAGATCTGATCCTAAACCCAGCTTAACTTCTTCCAATCATGGCCACCCCTCAATCCGCTGCAACCAACATTGTATCCACAACACCATCTACACTCCCACCAATTCAAGTTCACCACCTAATCTCCGTTAAGCTCGACAACAACAACTACCTTCTATGGCTCACCCAATTTCGACCTCTTCTAAAGGGGTACGACCTCGAAGGATACGTCGATGGCAGCTTCCCTTGCCCCACACGTCTTCTCCCACAATCCACAGAGATTAATCGAGCCTATACCGCCTGGAAGAAGCAAGATCAAATTCTCCTAGGATGGTTATTATCATCCCTCTCCGAGTCAGTGCTGGCTCAAGTAGTCGGCCTTAGCACATCTCAAGATGTATGGGAATCACTCCGCAAACACTTCTCCTCCCAATCTCAGTCCAGGGTCTTGTATCTCAAACGTGAACTCCAAAATATGCGTAAGGGAAACAAGACAATGGCTGAATATTACCTCCATGCGAAACAACTCGCTGACAATCTTGCCGCTTCTGGCAATGCTATCTCAACCACTGATCTCCAGCACATGATGCTAGGTGGTCTTGACTCATCCTATGATCCCATTGTGACGGTGCTTACTGCAACCGCAGCTGATCTCCATATGGATGACTTCTACTCAAATCTGTTAGCCTATGAGATGCGATGGGAAGCTCAACATGCAACCTCCCCTCAGCCCATGGCAAACATTGCCCATCAGGGCCCTCCCCGTCCCAACAATCGCTTCAACAACTCAAGGTTCGGCTCTCAAGGTCAGAAGAATCGGCCTTCCAACAGAGCCCAAGGGCGCCCTCAACTGAATCGCAATCCCCAAGGACCTTGCCAGCTCTGTGGCAGGAAGAACCACACTGCTATGGACTGTTGGTATCACTTTGACCGCAATTTCACTGCCGCCTCCTCATCCACCCCCCCAGCTGCATATGTTGCTGCCCCTGGATCCCTCCTTGATGGAAATTGGTGCCCAGATAGTGGTGCTACACACCACTTAACCCCTGATCTGAACAATCTTCACATCCAGTCCCCATATGATGGTCCTGATCAAATCAAAGTTGGCAATGGTAATACACTTTCTATTAAACATGTTGGTAAATTATCCTTTTGCCTTAATAATCGAACTTTCCTTTTCAATCAAATTTACCACTTACCATCTATCTCTACTAATCTATTATCTGTATCCAAATTTTGCATTGACAACAACGTCTTTTTTGAATTTCACCCATTCTCTTTTGTTGTGAAGGATCAGAAAACGGGGACACCGCTGTTGCACGGCACGAATAGAGGAGGATTGTATTACTTTGTCGACAAGCCAGCTAGTTCTCCTTTGGCTTTTCAATCCGTGTCCTTTTCATTGTGGCATCACCGGCTTGGTCATCCAATGCTAAAAACTGTCAATAAGATTGTGTCCAACTACTCATTGCCAGTAGATAATAAATCCACTTTGTTTTGTCATGCTTGTCGTGTTAGCAAGAGTCATAAATTGCCTTTTTCATTGAGTTCCACAATTTATAAAGAACCTTTACAACTGATTGTATTAGATTTGTGGGGCCCTGCTCCAATGCTTTTTAGAAATGGTTCTCGATATTATTTACTGTTAATGGATGCATTCAGTAGATACACATGGGTCTATCCCCTATCTCACAAAAGTGATGCTTTTACAGTCTTCAAACAGTTTAAGTTACAAATTGAAAATCTCACTGGCAAAAAGATCAAAATTTTTCAAACCGACAATGGAACTGAGTTCAAGAAATTCACTCCCTTTCTTCTCCAAAGTGGTGTTGTCCATCGCTTTACATGTCCACACACCTCAGCTCAAAATGGATTAGCAGAAAGACGCCACAGACATGTTGTTGTGTCTGGTCTCTCTCTCTTAAACCATGCATCCATGCCCTTAACATTTTGGGTTGATGCCTTTGTCACCAGTTGCTACCTCATAAATCGCCTACCATCCTCACCACTAAAAGGTCAAACTCCCCTTGAACTATTTTTTGGTTCCACTCCAGCCTACAATGCCTTAAAATCCTTTGGGTGTCTTTGCTATCCATATCTCAGACCCTATGCATCAAATAAATTAGATAAAAGATCCCTTGACTGTGTCTTTATTGGCTATTCCAGCACTCAAAAAGGATACATATGCTTTCATCGACCATCCCAAAGGATATACATCTCTCGTCACGTCGACTTTGAAGAAACAATCTTTCCCTATTCGGCAGTGCAAAGCAACCCCACCAATGTAAGTACTACTTCTGCCTCCTCTGCACCTTTACAAACCACATCAATTTTACCCACTCTACAAGTCCCTCACATACCACCTATACCAAATAACCCACCTAACATTAACCCATCTCAAACTGCCCCTCAACCTTCCTCGGTACAGTCGACTGGTGATACTATACAGTCGACTGAGGCTACCGCTCCACCACTTTCGGTACAGTCGACTGATATTACCCTACAGTCGACTGTACCTACTGCTGCACCCCAAACACAAGAACCCCTTCCCCAACACCATATGATTACTAGGGCAAAAGGTGGTATACGTAAACCTGTTAATAGATTATGTTTGCATGTCACTAAACACCCTTTGCAGGATGCAGAATTAGAGGAACCAACCTACTTCACACAAGTACAGAGCCATCCTCAATGGCGTAGTGCTATGGATGATGAGATCAATGCCCTACTACAGAATGGCACATGGACCCTCACCCCTGCTCAAAGCAATCAGAACATTGTGGGCTGCAAATGGGTCTTTCGTATCAAACGAAAATCCGATGGCACTATTGACCGCTACAAAGCTCGTCTTGTCGCAAAAGGATTTCATCAACAAGCAGGTATTGATTATGGAGAAACTTTCAGCCCTGTGATTAAACCCTGCACAATTAGGCTTGTCATTTCCATCGCATTAATGAACAAATGGGCACTCTGTCAATTAGATGTTCAAAATGCCTTTCTTCATGGCCATCTCACAGAAGAAGTTTACATGAAACAACCACCAGGGTATGTAGATTCCAGATTTCCAAAGCATGTTTGTCGCCTACGGAAATCTCTCTATAGGCTCAAGCAAGCCCCTAGAGCTTGGTACTCGAGACTCACTGGGTATCTTTGCTCTCTTGGTTTTGTCAGTTCCAAGGCCGACTCGTCTCTGCTCATAAGACAAACTGGTGACTCTACTCTATTTATTTTAATATATATTGATGACATTATTATCACAGGCACACCGGGGAACCATATCAATACACTCATATCCCAGCTCCAGTCTACATTTGCAATCAAGGACCTAGGCCCATTAAGTTACTTTTTGGGCATCGAAGTTCTTCCAAATTGCAATGGCCTTTTTCTATCTCAGCGCAAATATATTCTCGATCTATTACTAAGCTCTAAGTTCGATGGTGTCAAGCCTATCACCACACCTCTGGCAGCCAATACTCCACTCTCTAAACATGATGGGCCAACTCACAATGATCCTACCCAATATCGAAGCATTGTGGGCTCTTTGCAGTATCTATCTTTCACTAGACCTGACATTGCAGTTGCTGTCAACAAAGTATGTCAGTTCATGCATAACCCTCGCGATGTCCATTGGTCTGCTGTCAAGTGAATTCTTCGTTATCTCAAACACACCATCAACTTTGGCTTGCAGTTGTCTACACCAACGTCTTCCACAATTCATGCATATTCGGACTCGGACTGGACAGGATGTCCTGATGATCGCAGGTCTACAAGCGGCTATTGTGTCTTCTTTGGTGGCAACCTCATCTCATGGAGTGCAAGGAAGCAAAAGACAGTTTCCCGTTCAAGCACGGAAGCTGAATACAGGGGCGTCGCAATTGCTACCGCGGAAGTTATGTGGATTCAATCTCTACTAAAAGAGCTTGGTTTCTCCAAACTTTCACCGCCAACTCTCTGGTGTGACAACTTAGGGGCTACGTATCTCACGGTAAATCCTATCTTCCATGCTCGCACAAAGCATATCGAAATAGATTACCATTTTGTCCGTGAACGTGTTGCTTCCAAACAACTCAGTGTTCGATTTATCTCCACCAAAGATCAGCTGGCCGACATCTTCACCAAGGGTCTCAGCAGTAACAGGTTTCAAGACCTAAGGAACAAGTTGACCATCCAGGCTTGGCCGTTCAACTTGCAGGGGAGTGTTAAGACTAAGTCGACTGAGCCTCAATCAGTCGACTGATCCTCACATAAGTCGGCTGAAGCTTATCATCTGTAGAACCCCGTATTTTCAAATATTATTTTAGTTATTTGAAAATGAATTTAAATAATTTTTGAGGATTTAAATAAATATTTTCTAAGAAATTTATCTTTTGTACACGTGCAAAACACGTGCAAATGACTTTTTAGAAGTTTGAAAAATTAAGTTTTCTCTATGAAAAATCATTATTTATTATTTGAAAATTATTTAGTATTTTTCCAGATTTTTCTGAAATTAATTAGTACTATTTGCAATTTTTGGGAAAAGAAGGACTTATTTGCAAAATTGACATTTTGAGGGCTAGAGTGCAAACTGTATTTGCTGGACATTCCGATCAGCACTTGTTGAGGTTTAAAAACATATTTTTCTATTAGATCCTAATTTAAATGATATTTGGGTGAATTTTCAAGAAAAGGGATTATATATGTGAGATGTACTTTTGGAAGGGATTATTTTGTAAAGTGGGAATATAACCCTAATATTTTACCCCAGCATATTTAAGGGAAATTCTTTCCCAGCCGTCATTGAGTATATTCAGAATTTCTTGAGATTATTTTGGAAGAACAAAGGAGGATTCTTGGATCTAGCAAGGAGAAGCTTTTGTGAATCTTTTCTTCAAATCAAAGGTGAGTGGTTTGTTTTGTTTGCTTTGTATTGCTTGTTTTGATTGATGAATGACGCGAGATCTTTTGTTATGCTTGTTGTGATTGTTATGCCATTGTTTTATTAGTTTCATGGTATGTATGATATGGATCTTTTATATTGATATGGAGGATGAGAACTTTTGTTGATATCTAGACCATGGATGAGAAATGTTAAGATTTGTTGAGGAAATGTTGATTTATGAGATCGTATTGATGGAAGACATATTAAGAAGTGATTGTGTTATGATCAGATGATAAACGCCCGGATCTTATGATTGTAGTTCAGATTTTTGATTGAGTTGAGGAAGACATTTTGATGAGAAAAACCCTAATCGAAGGATTAAGAGTTTAGATCATGAGGATATGAGATTTGAGTATTTGAGTGATTGAGTAATGTAACCATGATGGAGATTATTGAGAATTGTTTATTTGCCTGGATACAAATTAAATTTTATGATCGATGAATCTTGGAAAAACTCCAGTTTAGTTTTGTGTTCAGACCTATCTTTTGGGAACCTGTAACCGACAGCCGACTGTCTTGTGAAGCAGTCGACTGGTACGAGCCTACTGTGTATTTTTGAGTCTTGAGATTTGTTCGGGACAGTCGACCTAGACTAGGGTCAGCCGACTGATCCTCTGTTTGTGATTTTGTTCAGTCCTTTCGGGACAGTCGACCTATGACCTTTCAGTCGACTTATATACTTAGAATATTTTGATGAGAATTATTTGTATTTGTCTCGGGGCAGTCGACTGATGGCTTCCCAGACGACTGATTATGCCTTAGTTTATTTTTGTGAAATGTTGGATTATGTCCTCTGGACAGTCGACTGATCTGATGTGCAGCCGACTGGTCCTGAAGGATCTTTGTATTTGATTGTGAGATGTTTTGTTTAGTGTTTGATTTTAAGATGTTCAGTTAAGTAATTGTTTTTGAGATGTTCAGTTAAGAACATGATTTTGAGATATTTTGTTGAGCCACTTGTTTAGTGGAAATTTGTTCCGATATTTATTTTTGAGTCTCTAGAGGTATGTGACCCTAGTATACCGGTGTTTGTTCAGTTATTTGTTGAGGCCCATCGAGGCACATTTTTCAGTAATCAGATTTTTAGTCCGGTAGGGTACACTACTCTAGGAGATTTGTTTAGTAACCCAAATTGATAAGGACAAGCATTTAGTAGTGTCATGATGAATGGGAACTTGAGTTATGCACCTCAGTATGGCTTTTGATGTAGGATTTAATCTCCTGAATTATCCAAGTAGTTAACTTGTGATGTGTGATTTATCTCCGGAATTATCCAGGTAGTTAACCTGTGATGCGAGGTATTTCTCCTGAATTATCCAAGTAATTATCTTGAGATGTGGGATTGAATTACGGAATGATCGGAGTCGAGGCGACGCTTTTGGGGTATTATTGTGATAAGGAATCTATGTTTAGATGTGGGATGATCTCCTGAATTATCCAGGGAAAAATACCTGTGATGTGGGATCAATCTCCGGAATGATCAAGCATGGGCAAATTATCATAGTTTATCTTCATCTCTTAGTAGTCATCGTTGTAAGCATGTAGTCATGATGTTTTCTTGAACCACTTTTATGCATTCGGATTTCCTGTTTTTACACACTTGGCTTTTGATTTTGGTATCACCCATTATTCTTTGTTGTTACATCATACTTTAGTGTTTGATTATTATTTGTTGGATATTATGTTTTAAGTTCATTTATGTTATTTGTTTGATTTGTTGCCACTCACACCATTTATGGCTGACCCCGTAGTTTTGGGGTTAGGGTTCAACTCTAGCCTCACATGTTGCAGGTTATTGCTTAGATTGGAGGTTGGATGCTTGAGTTGGCTTTGAGATAATTGGATTATTTAGTGTTTGGTGTAAAATTGTAAAGACTTATTTGAGATCATTATTGAGTTGTAAATAAAGATTAATTTGTGTTGAGATGTTTAGACTTCCGCTGTAATTGAAAAGTTTGTTGTAATAAAAGAAAGAAAATCTTAGTGATTTTGGTTGTGACTATTGTTGTATTGAAGTGGATTGCTGGGATTTCGCCACTTATTTTCTAAGCTCTCATATTAGAAATTTGGGGCTCTACATCATCAGTCGACTGAATAAGACTGCAACTATTTCAACAAAACTCTCGGTACAGTCGACTGATAGAACACTACAGTCAACTGTACCCGATCCGTTACAATCCCTTTGAATCAGCAAAGATACAACCGTGTCCCTCAAGATCAGCAAAGATACAACCGTGTCAACAACCGATCTCCAGAAGAATGGGTCTGCAACTGCAATTATTTGTATCCCCAAAGGATAGGATTTGTAACCAATAAAATCTAGTTTGTTTTGTAAAAACTCTATAAATAAAGCATTAGCATCACCGGTTAAGGTGTGCAAGCCATTCAATAAACTCTCACTAGAACAAAATAGTCATACAACCTGGGCATATAAACACGAATAATAGCCAAGGATCTGGGCTAAAGAGACACCAGTCCGATAGCACCCAGGTGTACAAAAGAAGGAATAAACCAAACCAGCATAATATCCTGCATATAAACAAGGTAGGATAATAGAAGCATTACAGTATGACGACCTGTGAACAGGGGAACCCAAAATGAAACCAAAAAAAAAAAAAAAAAAAAACCAATCACTGCTCTTCATGCACGGGAGAGAAAACATCATACAAAAGTCACAAATGGAAGCAGCAACCAAAAGAAGAGGATCCAACAAACTTCCTTAACCCTGTGTAAAAAAGAAACGGGACAATAAATAATTGCAGAAACATAGAAAATTATAAAGCATTAAGGTTACGGAGGCACAGTAAAGAGTCGTCTAGTCTACAACTGTAAAGAGAGTCTCTAGCTTCGGTTTTTAATGTCGAAGACCAGAAATTAAACAGAAATAAAAAATCTTCAATAATAGGAGAAATTGGGGAAGCGCATTGTTTGAATAACCTTTTATTTCTTTCCAACCACGTGATCCAAATAATAATTTGAACCGAAAGATTCCACGATCTACGGTACTTTTTATTCGTGGGATGAAAAGACCAACAAGAGGATAATTTGGAAGGGACAGACGGAAATTCCCAGGCTAGAGAACTAATTTTCCACAAAGGACGAATAAAATCGCATCCAACAAATAGGCGATCTGCGTCCTCAGAACTATTAGAGCAAAAGGGGCACATTTGTCCCCACGCCGAATTCCTTTTGTTGATGATTTCGACAGTGAGCAACCTGTTGTTGTGTGCGAGCCAACAGGTGATTTTAACCTTCATAAAGGCACAGGTATTCTAAATGAATGCAGCAAAAGGGGAGTGGATGCCTCGAAAGTTCAAAAAGTTATAAAAAGATTTAATAGTGAACATCCCCGCCGAGTTCCAATGCCAACTAAAATCTTCTTTCGGGCGCCATACGAAATGGTTAAGGGAAAATAGGAGGTCATTGAGGTCCGAATAAAGGTGTGAAGGAATATCGGCCGAGAAAGGAATAGCTTTTGCGAGTTTATAAGGGTGAAAGAATCAACCACGGTGGCTAGGGGATTGGAGGCCAGGTGGAAGAGCGCTGGGAAAGCAGAGGCAAGTTTGATGTTACCAATCCAGTGATCGGCCCAGATCTTGGTCTTGGATCCATCGAAACAGTCATGGAGGATGCCACATTGAAACGCTGCGGTCGCTTTCCAAACCCCCTTCCAGAACGAAAAGGCGTTGCGATGAATAGTGGGAGGGAATTCCCACAAATGTCTAGTGGAAAAGCAGTGAACCTTGATATTTTGAATCCAGGGTAAGTGATCAAATTTTAAGAATCTCCAAAGCCATTTACCCAACAATGCAATATTCTTGTGTCTGAGGTTCAACACCTCTAGACCTCCTGCCTCTTTGGATGAGCAGACCAATTTCTAGTTGCAAAGGTGCGACCCTGGCTTGAGAATGGAGGATCCCGACCAGAAAAATTTACTTCTGATTTGATCTATCTGCTTGATGACCCAAGATGGGACATAATAGAACGACATCATATAAAGAGGGATAGAAGAGAGAACCGAGTTAAGAAGGATAAGTCTACCATCACGGGAAAGGAGTTTCCCAGCCCAAACATTAAGCCTGGATTCTATCTTATCCAACATGGGCAACCAATCAGTTTTATGCAGCTTACCCCATCGTAGGGGAATACCCAAATACGTAATGGGCAAGGAGGTAATAGGACAGTTTAAAAAGTTGGAGATCTCATAACACTATATGCAGAGTTGGAAATGGAAAAAGCACCAAATTCTGGAAGGATAAATGGTGTGGTAAAACCACTCTTCAAAACCAATTCCCACAAGCCGTGGAGGCGACGAAAAACTTAGACCTCTCAGTTGCAGATGTTAGGAAGAATGGCAAACTAAGTTTTTTAGTATCTCACAACATCAATCCGGAGAGTATAGCTCAATTCGAAGATCTGAACGAACTGATCCTAGAAGAAGGGGGACAGGCAAATAGCTTAGAAGATGAAAGATGGTGGGATAGGGACGGTTCAAAAGTTTTCTCGGTTTCATCTATGTATAAATGGATCAACGACGGAGGAATGAGATGTAATGTCACGCCCCGCTTCCCAAAAATACGGAATACGAGTACATGACAAAAGCCCAGCGAATGACTAACGTCACCCATAAGCTGTTTAATCGATCAACTCAACAACATAAACAATACAGAACAATTGCGCAGGCAATAATAATGATCTCATGAACAAAAATACTTGGAATGAAGCAATATAAACATCCAAATACAATAATAATAATCCAACGTCTGGAAACAAAATAAAATTCGGGACATAGGCCCAAACCATAATAATCCAGTCCAAAAATAAATACAAATCCTCAATACATTAAGTCATTTAAAGCGATAAACAATTTATAAAGCAGAAATCTTCAAAATGTTTGTTCTCCAATTCCAGCAGGCAATTCTCCTTCATTACCTGGAAATATTTCATCTAAAAAGAGAAAAATAATTGTCCTTAGAGCAAGTCATGGACAGCAAGTAGAGAAAGCAGAGAACAATGGAATAACGGTATAACAATGAAACAACGAATCAATAGGAATCAATAAAATGGGACAATATCATGATAATTGATACAATTGACTATAAACAATGATGCAACATTCGGTAACGGTAATCAGTGATCAATAACGGTAATACTTAGCCAATATTCGATATCAATAGGAACAACATGCAGTGTCGATGCAGTGTGATCCTTAAGTCTATTAATCATTTTAAATCCTAACTAATGTAGCACTTCATGCATCCATCATTTTACTACATGGTTGCTACATACAAACAATTTCGCTTTAGACTTTGTAGTGGGCTCTATAGTTCATGTACTCTTCAACATTAAACATTATTCACCTTTCGGTGTACGGTACGGTTATCGGCAACGATACAATACACGATAGATTGGGTTACGGCCATAACCACAATCATCGATAAAACAATAGCCGGAACATTATTTAGGGATACACGGCCCCCTCCTCCAAGTACAGTTCCTATATTGTCCACCACTAGAAGTCAACCCTTAAACCCCGGCTTGTTAATTATTTATCAATGCAACATTACAATATGCAATTAAGGGTCAAGGAGTGAACAATAGTATCAATAAGGAAACAATAGGTCGATAACATGCATAGGACAGTTACAATAGTGACAATAACTCATTGGAAACATGCAATGCAACATACATTCATTAATTCATGCAATGATACGATAGGGGAATAATTAATACATTAAAAGAGAGATCTAAAATTCTGGAATGTAAAAACACAGCTGCAGTAAAACGGGCATAACTCTTGCTACAAAACTCGGAATTCGAAAATTCTGGATGTTATTGACAACTAGACACTCGGGGCTACATTTCATATTCAGAAAATATTTTATTTTAAGGTCGTTTACTGCTTCGAAAATAGCAATCAAGTTCAGGTCAGCAAGCATGTATAGTTCTTAGGGTATTTTTCTTGAAATAAAAATTAGTTAAACATGATGGGTTTCGATTCTATATTCAACAATTTGTGTAACTAGCATCATAGGTGTCCAAACATGATAAATAAGGATTAGAACACACACGTATACAAAACCAACATCAATCAATCATCAGATGACATACAACCTAACGAATGTCTCTACAATAATTTATTTGTGTTGTGACTTGTATGAATAACCCTATTAACAATTCTATATGCATTCTTTAGAGATCTAAACTTTAGAGTCAAATTGGCACGATGTCAAAAGTATCGGGGTTAGCTCGTGTAAACCCACAATAAACCCAACGAAAAGGACAACAAAGGGCAATATGATAACAAAAAGATCTACTTGCAAGAATTTTCAATAAAACTTGAATTTGAAACGAATAACAATTCAAGTGGACGGTGACTTGCCTGTTAGATGATGAAAACGGATATTGAGAATAACGGGATACGGATCCCGAAGCAATGAACTCACGAATTAGTTCAACCCACCAATAACACGTACAAAATACGTGCAATATACGTGCACTCCAATAAACAAAGCAATCAATAGCACAAAAGAACCCACTCACAGCAAGGAGACAATCAGCAACAGCCAACAAAAGAGATGGCAGCAATGTCAGCCATGGGCTTCGGTGGCCACGGCCAGCGACGGCGGCGACCTGGTGGCGGCGCGACTCGGCGGACGGCGTCGAGCGAAGTAGGAGGCAGCACCGGCGATCGGGAGTAGGAACAAGGGGAAAACGATGGGTTTTGGGTTCTGTGGGGCTGTCGACGAGTGGAAAAAGGAGAGGGGAGGTCGGGGGGTTGTGCTGGCGGTGATAGGCGACGAAGGAGGTCGGAGATTGGGTCGGGGAAGACGACGGGAAGGGTGTCGGTGGGTGATGTGGCTGATGGGCGAGGAGAGAGAAAGGGGGATCGGGATTTTGGTTTGCTGGCGTCGATGGGATGCTCGACGGGGAGGATGGCGACGGGGGAAAGGTCGTCGGAGCACGGGGTGTGGCCGGAGTTGGGGATGAGCACAGGGGTCGCCGGAGATGGTGAACGGAGTTGTACGGGATTGATTGGGGAAGATGAACAGTGGAGTTGGGTTAGAAACAGTGAGAGAGAAAGAGGAGAGAGATTAAACGGCTAGGTTTCGATTTGTGTACAGAAATTAGGTTTGCAACAGAGTGGTATTTATAGGGTACAATTAGGGTTCAATTAGGAGATAGATCAAAATCAACACGGTTCTAATAAAAATACCCATAATTCAAATGAACAAAATCCACAATATAGATAACTTAATAAAAGAGAAAGATAGTTCATGAACGAAAATTCCAACCCAATTAGATAAATAAATAACACAATTGAAATAATAAAAATTGGACTTAAAACAAATTGGAACTCGCCGAGAAAATCAGATCGGGTATAAAAATAAAATATTTCGATAGATGAATTTTTTTAAATTAAAGAAATCGAGGAATAACAATTAGTAATTATATTCATAATAATAATAAATCCATGCAATAAAATAACATTCAGGTTTAACAACTTATTAAAATACTCTAATAATAATATACATGATTTGGGCTGAAATACAATTAACCGATAAATTAAGATTTTAAAATACGCCCTACTCGAAATAATAATAGTATTTTCGATTGGAAAATACTTAAATAGAAAATCTCAAAACAAATTTGACACAAAATAAATTTATAAATGATTAAAATACTGAAAATATTCGGAAAATAAGTATTTACGGAAATGGGGGTTACATGTAAAGAACAATTCGTTATATGGGGGGCTCAGGTGCCCTTCGAAGTCAAAGTTTTCTGTTGGCTTGCTCATAAAGACGCGATTCTCTCCAAAGTAAATCTCAGGAAGAGAAACATGCAAATCGATGTTATTTGTGGGATGTGTCTAACTGTGGAAGAGGATGTGAACCACATCCTCTTTCTATGTCCTAAAGCTCGACTAACTTGGGAGGTAGTATGTAGGAATTTTGGGTGTAATCTTGTCCCTAACTCAACCACTGACATTTGGGGGACTCTTAGAGAAGTTCACATTAGACTAGAGGATAAAAAGGCATGGGATATAGCAATAGCAGTATCAATGTGGAACCTTTGGCTAGAACGAAATGATTTCATTTTCCGCAACAGTTCTTACAGATTCCCTAACTCAATGCATAAAATCTTTGTTCTTATTCATGATTGGGCAGGAGCGGCGGAGGCGGCAAAGAGGATGAGGACCAACAAAGGAGAATAGCCAATGAGAATAGCAGAGAGAGGGGGTCCTCTCATGTAGGCTAGAGGCGTCCTTGCCGGTCTACTGCCGATGTTGCTGCTATTTGGGTGTCGTTGTTTTATTTCATGTCTACTTTGGTGTCTGTCGCTTTTGTTTGTTGTACTTTGGATTAGTAGGTGTATCGGTTAAGTTGTTTATTGTACTACTTTGTTTCCATAATTATCATTAATGAAACGATGAGTACGATCATCTTTTATCAAAAAAAACAAACATGGAGTGGTCCAAAAATGACATAGAATCAATTGTTCTACAGCTTTTAAAGCAACCTCCGAAAAACTACATTCTCATAGACGAAGACTGGGCCCCACATGATGATATGGATGATAACCTTTTGGGCCATCGATCTATTTATGGAGTAGAATTTTTTGTCGTACTAACCCACCTTTTGAAAATATTTGGGGGTGTGACCCACTTTCGAAAACAATTAGCGATTTGACCCGGTTTTGGACACGTCAGCATAAGCCGTTATTGGAAATAACGGCATGCGTTATTTATATGCCGTTATTTTCAATAATGACATCATTTTACTTTTTTTTGCATGTCGTTATTTGGAGTAACGGTATCAGTATATTTCTCATACGAGCGTGAATCTTCTGACTTTGAAAAAATTCTAAGTGTGGAAACAACTTATAGATAATGTCGTATCCCCAAGAACGACATTTGAATTACTGATGCCGTTATTGAAAATAACGGCATCAGTTATAATAAAATGAACTGTCGCATTTGTTTGGAACAGCTGCAACAGTTCATTTTATTATAACTGATGTCGTTATCTCTAATAACGGCATCAGTAATTCGAATGTCGTTCTTGGGGATAACGGTATTGTTTATAAATTGTTTCAACACCCAGAATTTTTTCCAAGTCAGAAGATTCACGCTCGTATGAAAAATATACTGATGCCGTTACTCCAAATAACGGCATGCAAAAAAATGTAAAATGATATCGTTATTGAAAATAACGACATATAAATAACCTATGCTGTTATTTCCAATAACGGCTTATGCTGACGTGTCTAAAACTAGATCAAACCGCTGATTGTTTTCGAAAGTGGATCAGACCCCCAAATATTTTCAAAAAGTGGGTCAATACGGCAAATCTTTCTTATGGAGTATAGGACCATTTGCTGTGTCCCACCCAACCAAACTTTTTTATAAATACTTATTTCGTTGTTCAGTTTTCTTTAACTATGGGGGAAAAAGACATTTGTAACCTTATTATAGTACGTCACTAGCTCAACTACATTGCAATGTGTACGAATATACAGAATTAGAGCATCCACAGTCGTTGAAGCCAAAATTTGGGTATATGGCAATTGAGAAATAGAAAAAAAAGAATGTTGCTGCAGTCGTCGAATGCTAAAATATAGCCGGACGGGAGATAATTATCCGTCCATTAAGAATGACGGAGTATAATCGTCCGTCCCAAAATTTTGACTTTTTAATTTTTTTTTTTTTTTTTTAATGCACTAGAAGACAAAAAAGAAAAAAAAAACAAAAAAAAAAAACAAAAAAAATGGATTAGAGCAGGGACGGATCAAAATGTGCCGTCATTTTCATATGACGTGGCACTTTTTGAATTTTTTTTTAATTTTTCAATGCACTAAAAGACAAAAAGAAAAAAAACAAAAAACAAAAAATTGAGAAAATATGCCTGGGACGGAAGATTATATTCCGTCAATTGAAATTGACGGTGTATAATCCCCCGTCGACCAATTGCGTCGTTTTTTGAATTTTTTTTTTTTAAAAATTTGGTTCGGACGGGATATGATCTGCCGTCAATCTTCTTGGACGGTGTATAATATGCCGTTGGTTGACTTTTTTTTTTTCTTTTTTTTTTCAAAAGCTTCTTAATCATTGACTCAGTACTTTTTGTACGAGACGGCACATTATCTTCCGTTAATTAGATCGGACGGCATATTATCTTGCGTTAGCTATATTTTGCATTTGGCCATTTCGCCTGCTATATTTGGCACGCAACTGTTCATCGTACACCCAAAATTTGGGTATTTGGACAACGACTGCAGCTCGATTTTTTCTATTTTTTCCAAATTTTGGGTATATAGCAAACGACTGTGGATGCTCTTATATATTACACTTAAAATTGTGTTTGTCTTAAAAAAAGATTGTCAATCTTTACAAATGATAGCAGTTTGCTGAAAAATATGAAAAATCCTTAGTAATTAAAACATACTGATAAATGTGGGATGGGTGTGTTAAAAAAAAAATAAAAATGGAGGATTGGGAATTCTAGACCTCAAGGATATGAATCGGGCTCTAATGAGCAAGTGGTGGTGGAAGATGAACATGAGAAGAAATAGCTAGTGGTGCAAATTCTTTCGAACTTACTCGGGAAGGAAAAAAGTTAGATTGGGAGGAGTAACTATGTACGGAAGGTCATCTTATTTGTGGAAAGGAGTGACGAAGGTAGGGGATATTTTTCACTCACATACCACATGTACAATTGGAAATGGAAAAAATACCCGCTTTTGGAAGGATAAATGGTGCGGTAACAACACGTTACTTAATTTATTCCCGGTAGCAACTAGGAATATGGCTTCAACAGACTCGCTGGTCGCAGACGTTTAGCGAAATGGAAGGCTAAAGCTACAGACGGGAGAGGTAGTGTCACAGGAAGGAACCGCACAAAAACAAAATATGACTAGTTTCATTCGAAATGAGGAAAGGAGTAACCAAAGCACGGAGGACATCAGGATATGGAACTTAGAGTCTAACGAAAACTTCTCGGTAGCATCCCTTTATCACAGATTGAACGACGGAGGAATCAGAAGCAGAAGCACAAGCAGTAAGTTCATAATGAGTTCACATGCGCCTATGAAGGTAAAAGCATTTCTATGGATGGTAGTGAACGACGCTATTTTGACGAGGGTAAACTTACTGAAGCAAGGTATGTAGCTGGATGTCCAGTGCTTTAGATGTAACAACGGCAATGAGGACACGGATCACATTTTTTTCAACTGTTATAGGGCAAAACTAACTTGGGAGGTTGTCAGTCGTGAGTTTGGGCGTGTTCAAAGTCCCTCCTCAATTTTTGAGGCATGGGACATAGGAAGAGAGGGTAATATAAGAAAAGAGGATAGGGAGGCCCGGGATTTGTCAGTGGCTGCGGCAATATGGGGGCTATGGCTAGACTGAAATAATTTTTACTTTCGTAATTGCAATCATAGATTTCATGTCTTTATGCATCAAATTTACGGTTTCATATATGCCTAGGCAGGTCAGGCGGGAAGCAGAAAGAAGCTACGCTTGGAAAAGGAATAGGCGGCCAGAGAGTGATCTTTCGGGGTGTTATGTACCTGTATTTTGCTGTTGCTTTTGATTGTCGATGCATTATACTGATGAGATGCTAGACTTATCTTAGTTCATATGTATTTTGATTTGTAACTGGGGAGACTATGTTTCGTTAATCTATCATTAATGGAACGATGACGATGTCATTTTTATTCTCAATATATATATATATATATATATATATATATATATATATATATATATATATTCATATGTATTTTGATTTGTAACTGGGGAGACTATGTTTCGTTAATCTATCATTAATGGAACGATGACGATGTCATTTTTATTCTCAATATATATATATATATATATATATATATATATATATAATTACAAAGAAAGCTATCAAGTGGCTCTCATTCAATCTCCCCTAAAACCAATGGCCTAGATTGATTCTCACAAAACATATTTTTCCGCCCAAAAATTAAATTTTTTCCCCGAAAACTAAAAAACTCATTACTTTATTACTATCTCTCTCTTCTCTCTTCACTTTTTCATACTTCTCTTCTCTCTTTCTCTCTCCCCTTCTCTCTCTCCCATTCTTTTTTAACTTATTTAGAAATTTAGATTTTAAGCTTTTAGGTTTGTAAATTTTTCAGAATTTTTATATTTTTTTGTTGCACATGTTATATTGAAAATAGCAAATATCTCTTCAACAAGTTAAATTTCATCATTTTTCACCCTTAAAGTTTTAAGAAGTTGGATTTTACACCCTCATTTATAATTATTTTCAACATATACTAATAGAAACATGGACTTTTATTTACAACTAATTATTGTCATACTATTCAAACTTGAACTACATAATTGTTGTTTTACTGTTTACAGGGCTTTTCGTGTGTTGTATCGTTCCGACAACGTGCCGTAGGCACATGTCCACGAAAAAATCTAGTATATATATAATAGGAGAGTTTAATTTATACAGCTCAAATATAGGCAAGTCTTACTAAACTATTAAGCTGACAGAACTAGACGGAAAGGACGGTGATCCTGCTATAACGGTTAAGGAGCTTATGATGTCGAGTTGAAACCCAGCCATTAGAGTGTGGAGATGTTAACAACCTATCCATACTTCACTACCGGAACTGAATAATAATAAATGAAGCATGAGAGAATATTTTTATATTTAGAATATAAACGATTAAGTTTGAGATTGTCCATACTTGTTTAAGTTTGTCTTCTATTTATTTATCATTCCTTTAGAGCATCTTCAACCACGTTAGTTATTTTGGCTAACTAAAATAGCCAAAATGGATAACAAATGGATAATTTGACTAGCAAAAAAAGTCTCCACTCCAACCATGTAAAAATTTTAAGTCCAAAATTAGATTTCCCAATGGAGTACTGCAGAGGTTTGTATCCGCCATCACTGAATGCCCATGTTCTGACGACATTCAATCCAAGTTGCGATGCCTGTCTCATTGCCAATGAAACCACCTTCTTCCCTTTCACATCAACTGCCCGACACATCAGCTAGTACGCATTGAACCCATTAGGATAGAAAACCACTTCGCCATGTTCCCCATCCTTCGTTGTCACCAGTGTAACAACCCAGATTTTCATATGAATATATATATGATTTGTTAAGTACTAAAATATTTTTTTTTCCTTTTTGAAACTATTAGCATGGAATTATTTCATAAGCTTCAACCAGACTCACCATGAGCTAGACATGGACTCAAACCATGTTCTTTTGACCTATGAGCCATGAACACACACTTGTAGTGTGACATGACTTGTACAAAAAAAAAATTAAAAAAATGAAATGAGCTCATATAGGCCGGCCAAGCTTGGGAGAGAAAAGAAGGGAAAAGAGAACAAGGGTTAAGGCTTTTTTTGAACTCAAATTGTCTCATGATGAGTTCTTCTCCACTTCTACACTCCACCTCCCTCAAGAGCCAATCCAAAAATTGATTCTCCCCATTCTCCCATGCCCAAATTCGGCCAACCCTTCCTCTACCCTCCCCTCATTTTGTTTTTAAACCCCTCTCATCTTCATTTCTCATTTCTACCTCCTACAACTTCCTCACTCAAGAGAAGAAAAATAAAAAGAGTAAGAGAGACCTTGCTAGTGATTTGGAGTAAGGAGAAGAAGAGAAGCCAAGGAGCAAAGAAGGCAAGGAACTAGGAGCAAGAAGGTCAATCTTGAAGCTAGGAGCTTGTAGGACCTCATTTTCACCATATCATCAAGGTGGGTGTTTCTAACATCTATATTTGTTTTTATTTGTTAAATGATGATTGTAATGACTAAAAAATGACATGCATGATCTATATTGAACATAAATAAACTTTTTTTGTATTACGAAATCCAAAACATAAAATCCTGTTAAAAGCTGAAATTTTGTTGTCAGTCCGTAGCTCATAACATGAACACTACTAGTTGGATTAACTTGAAATTTTTATATGGTGTTCATTCATGTGTCTTTCACCTTCATGATTTTTTTTAGATTTTTATGATTTTTTATGCTATTAAAATAAAATGCAAAGTTGCATGCTGGTCAGAAGAAAAAAAAATAGTCTTTGTTGTTACTGTTGTGAGAAAAGTGTCTTGTATCTTACTGCATTCTTATGGGAATGATATGAAATTTTAGTATGTTAATGTTGAATGTATCTAAGACCGATATTTCAAATTTCATGAGTTTTGGACCACAGTAGCTATGTTAGTAAAATCATGCAAACTCAGCTAGTTATTTTAATAAACATATGTGCTGCTGTTATTGCTCTGTTTTTCATGACATTCAAAGAGACATAATTAAAAATATACTTGGTAGAATCACCTGGTTTTTAGAGGTGTTGTAACATCATGTATCAGGAACTAGAATCTAAAATTTTATAAAGTTCTGACACCATATACTATTTTAAATTGATTTTATCCCATGATTGTATTAATATGATGTGATGTTCTTGAAATCTGTATGCTTGTTAAAGATGGAACCACAAGAGCATGTAAACGACCTTATATGAAAAAACTTGAAACTAGTAAGTTATAGTAGACACACAGAAATTTCTGGAATGTCTAAGAAATCATGATTTAGGCAAGTGTACGAATTTATATGAACTTTGCAAGTGACGACAGAAACACAGTGAATCATAGAGCACACTGTTTTCCCTGTTCATGGAAATGAATTTGAACTTCTACAGTATTAGCTTAGAGTTACTGTTTGAGGTCACAAATCATGTTATAGATGTGGATATAAGTTAGTACTTAAATTATCTAAAGTTCCTTGCTAAGAGTAGCTCATAATTTCTTATAGACCCCAATATAGACAATGTTGTTCACTATTTTGAAATTGTATTGGATGTTGGGGTGTTGTTGTTGACCACTTTGGGACGAAATTCATGCCCAATGTGTGTTTATACTTGCTGTCTACCTTGAGTAGAAGTATGGGAGCGCCCGATCGCGATTCTTCAAAGAAACGGGACCGGGACTGACTCCGTTTTGGCATAAATGTCAAACGTCTGTTTGCTGTTTGGAATTATAAATTGTCATTTTTAGGGCTTCTAGCATCCCTTTTTGTGTATTCTTGGGTTAGAACTTACTCCTAGTGTAGTGTACCTTGTTGGGATACATCGGTTGAGTATTGAGACTCTAGGATTAAGTCTGTAACGCCCCGCCCCAATACTCAGACATTTTTTATTATTTTTAGAAGACAAATTAGATACTATGTAGTACAACTGCCCACCACAGGCTGCCTCTCAAAAGATGGTTAACCAATTAGGTGACTCTTGATCATTGGCTAATTATATTTATACTCAAATTAGTTTTTGTGCACCTCCCATGTGGGACTAAATTTCTCAAATCCTTCTCAAATCTGGCCCAACCAATCCGGCCCAACTATGCAGTAGCAGTCGACTGCTACTATATACCAGTCGACTGTTCGTGGAAATACGGGGTATTACATACACCCCACCTTAGAAATCAGCATCCTCGCTGAGTACAGGGCACACATCTAGTGTAGGATCCGCCCTTTCTGGCCGATGTAGTATAGTCCTAGATCCCGGAGATCAATCACTCTCAACACCGCAGATCGGATACCCGGCTATCAATCACTACCTGTGACTCTCAACACCGCAGAGTATACCCGACCCCGGAGATCAATGACTCTCAGCACCGCAGATCATACTGACCTCTACTACACCCGGTGTCGAAAGTCGGCTCTGATACCATTTTGTAATGCCCCGCCCCAATACTCAGACAATTTTTATTATTTTTAGAAGACAAATTAGATACTATGTAGTACAACTGCCCACCACAGGCTGCCTCTCAAAGGTGGTTAACCAATTAGGTGACTCTTGATCATTGGCTAATTATATTTATACTCAAATTAGTTTTTGTGCACCTCCCATGTGGGACTAAATTTCTCAAATCCTTCTCAAATCTGGCCCAACCAATCCGGCCCAACTATGCAGTAGCAGTCGACTGCTACTATATACCAGTCGACTGTTCGCAGAAATACGGGGTATTACAAAGTCTTGTTGACAAATCTAGACTGGTAGAATGTCGCCTCGAACGCGTTGGAGGAGATGACTCGTGTGCCGACGTACTCGTCGTGCATGGATGGATTCCATGTTTGTGTTTGGAGCTACCACTTGTCGAGGACCGTGGAGCGTGAAGTTTAGCAGGAGCTACTTTTTGGTCGGGCCGAGGTTGCGATCGAACTCCAAGCATAGATGCCGGTTGCGGCAATCGACAGAGTCGGTTCGTCGTTGGTTCGTGCCAAGTGTAGGCCAGGTGGGTCAACCCTTTGGTTGGACTTGAGGGCTAGTTGAATACTATTGTGGGATGGGTTGAGATTCATTAATGATAAAGGTAACTAACTAGAAAGAGTCTACAAGTAGAACTTAACTAGTTGTTCATAGCAAGCTAAGTTGATTACCAAGTTAGGAATTGAAAATGGTAGATAGATCGCCTAACTAAGGGAATGGGTAATATGAGTTAGTTTCTAGGCTCGCCTAGAGGGTCATACATCTAATAAGAAAAATGAAAGAGGATTAGAGGTTGGCTAGAGTCATGGTTTTTTAGAAATCGGGTGATAAAAGAAATGCTAGTAATCATGTAATTAATCTTATCTTTAACCTTGGAGTGGGGTTGCATTGATGCTTTGGTAGGACTAGATCGAGTCTTAGTTGAATGTAAAGACAGACACTAGCGAGGGTGTTCGCCTGTAAGGGGGGTGCATGGCGTCATCACACCTGGCAAAATCCTAGGTTCGTTTAATACGGACAGGGACCCCGAGCTGCCCTGGGGAGTGAAACTCTGTGGGGGCTCCGCTGTCTTCGGCATGGATGCCTTTATGTCCGTAGCAACCTTTGAGGAGGTTTGAAGTGTGGACGTCGTCTCGACTGCAAGTTCTGTTCTAGTGTAAGGAGGAGGGTAGCGGAGTTGGGGAAACCCTATATCCGTCAGGTCCTTTGTTGATCAATGCGGGCAGGAGGCTCAGAAAAAGGTCCGATAAGCGAGACTCTACGGGAAAGGCTCTATGTCCTTCGACAATGAGCCCTGGTGTCCGTATATCAGCTTTTGGTGGGGTCCGGGGAGACGTAGATATAGTAACATACCATGGGTCCAGTCGTGACGGAGTATGCCCGCGACTGTAACCCCAGCCGTGACGGAGTAAGCCTGCGGCTGAGATCCCGGGCATAGTGGATAAAACACGAGGTAATGGACACCACTATTGACAGCAGAGTAAGCCGGACGACTGCAGCCTCACCATCACTGGAATCAGAGACAGGAGAGAGCACAGGAGTAGGATGCATAGCGGGGGATCGAGCCCCATCAACTGAAGAACGTCGTTTGATTGGGGGATGTGCAGTATGGGATGCATATCTTTCAACCAAGCGTGCATTAGCTTTAGGAGCATGTGTGTATAGTGTGTGCATTAGATTAGACCATGGCATATACCGAAACTTGTTTGACATTACCTTTTTTCTTCGCATCAAATATTTGTGGTTGTTATGGTTGGAATCGTTATATTATGGTATAGAGAGGATAGCCGAATATAGCATTTCGCTAGTTGTATTCAACTGACGTGCCCACAATTATCAGTGCAGGATTGCCTACTTGGGAGCGCGGGAAAAACCCTAGCAGGGGAAAGCATCCAAGTGAAAGTTACTGTCCAAATTTTATTGTACATTCATGTTGTACAAATTAATTGAAATTGTTGTAATCATTGGACATTGTAATAACAATTTGATGTAATAAAAGTTTTAATTTCCTGTGATTATCATTGTGTTGTGACTCATTTGAAGAAAGATCCTGGAGTGTGTCACGAGTTTCTATGTTAGGAATTCGGGGCGCTACACCACGAACTGAGTCCCTCTCAGTCCTAACGAATTATGCAGTAGACGTAGCTAATCTGCAGAACCAAATATCTCGTGGCTAACGAATTCCTGCTCATACTCAATGCCCCGTTATTTCGGTGCAGGCTCGCCATGATGAGTGTTAAATTAATGAAGAGTAAGCATTCGATACTAACTAATCAGGAGTAAACATATTTATATAATTTCCGAGCCAAAAAAAAATCCCACAAGCAATCAAGATCTGATTTTGCGATTTCGATCTGCTCGCGATTTCGATTTCGATTTTGCGATCGATTTTGATTTCGATTTTGCATTCAGATCGATTTCGATTTTGCAATCGCGATCTGTTTCGATTTTGCGTTCAGACTTGTTTCGATTTTTTTTCTTTTTCTTTTTTGGTTTTGAGAAGAAGTTTAGCGAGCATACCATACTCGCTAGATCTGGCGAGTCAAGATTAGAAATCTATTTTGGCGAGTGGTTTGCTAGTCCTGTTGGAGCATATTTTTATCTTTATATTAGCTATTTTGGCTAAAATTGAAAGATGGCTAGCATGGTTGGAGATGGTCTTAGAAATTGTGAGTAAACTTACCTCATAAAAGACTTGTTCCAGCGGATATAATCACTTGTGTTATTTTTTAGCATATTTCGTACTCTTGTTTAAAATATTTCTTTTAAAGAAGAGACATAATGTTTGTGAAAATGAAACGATCTATATTATCAAAAAGTGCTCGCACACGACGCGCGCGCACACATATATATAAATATACACTAGCAATCTTCACGTGCGATGAATGCCTTAAGATTTTTTTTTTTTTTTTTTGAAAGTAAAAACTACAATGTTGTCTCACATCGAACCTGAGAATTCTTTTACCCATCTCAAATTCTGATCATACTCTTTACAATTATTCATAGTCGCACTACTCTTTACAATTATTCATAGTCGCACTAACTTTTATTTTATATGAGTGGTACTTTTGTAAATGATTATGTCGTAAATAAATTTAAAATGTGAGAATAATATGTTAATTGATAGCAGTTGACTCAATGGATGGTTAATATAATTTTATCTTTAAAATGAGTGGTTGAGATTAGATGCTTGATTGTCTACAAATTATACAATTCCAACAATTCCATTATATTATTACTAGTATTTTTCACTTGCGATGCAAGTTTTGATAAGAATTGGAGGATTTTCACGTACGATTTATGTGTTAAGAAATAGTTTTGGAGTTGGACGTGCGTTGCATGTAATTGGGAAAAATATTTTGAACGAAAAGCTATAATTTGTACGTGCAATGCATGCGTTTATAAATAGAATTTGAGTTGTACGTGCAGCATGTGTGTATGTTTAGTGTTAGAAAAATATTATAAAATTGTTTTGCACGTATTAAATAGCTGGATTTTTTTTATTTGTTTATTTTTGTTGTAATTAATGGGCAAGTTGGAGTCGCACGTGTAACACACGAGTTTGTATGTGGACAAATGACAACCCCAACTCTCCCATTATAATATTAGACTAGTATAATGTACGTGCGATGCACGTCTAAAAAAAGTAGAGTCGTCAAATTAAATGAATATATATTGAATAAGAAATAAAATAGTTTATATTTGAATGTTTTAAATTGGGCTACACGTGCGTTGCACATTTCTATTTGTTGGATATAGTTTGAACGTGTATTATATGTGTTTATATAGTTACAAAGTTAGGGTTTGTTTGTTCCAAACTCAAACTTTCCCATTAAAATAGTATATACTAGTTTTTTACACGTGCGATGCATGTTTTTTTTATAAAAAATATATTTTTATAAAAATTTCTGATGTTGTCTGGCATCGAACGTAAAACCTCTTTTATATTAGTTATGCATGTGCATTGCACGTGTTTGTTTCGTTACAAATAAAGTTTGTTTTGTGACAAACTATCCCATTAAAATAGTAGATAGATAGATAGATAGATTGATTATTAGAGATTAGAGATGTGTGTGAGGGTGGGTGGGCGTGGGCCCGTGTGCGAAAGTGTCTATTTCAATTTCTTTCGTTTCATATTTCGCCTCCAAAATTAAACTTAAGAAAAAATATTTATAAATCTCTACTACTATAATGGGAGAAGGCGTTAGTGTAATTTGTCCATCTACCAACCCGTGCAATGCACGTGCATAACTATTATAAATGAGGTTTTAGATCAAATCCAGACTATGTCTGAATTTTTATTTTTGAAAAAATTATATTTATTAAGACGTGCATCGCACGTGTAAACTATTAGTAACTAATATAAAAGAGATTCCAGATTCGAGGTCGGAATACGTCAAAATTACACTTTAAAAAATATATATTTATTTAGACGTGCATCCCATGTGTAAATTACTAGTTCTGCCATTGAAGGGAGTTTCCTGAAAAGTTATCGGCCAGTCTTCTCTCGTCCTAACAAAACCCCACGAACTTGAGTGTTTGACCATCTCACCACTACACCATCCCCTCTTGCCAAACTCCTCCACAAATCGCAATCTTAATTATGCGCTTTAATAACTAAATGCTTTTACCCCTTCTTGATTAACCTATTCGCCACCTGGATTTCTATGGTGCATGCTCTATATAATAATCTATAGATCAATCGTACTGTTTTTGCATTTTTTAGTATAATTTTCAAAACTAGTTTAACTTTCTCAATTTTTTACCTCTATTTTTAACATTTCAAAGATTTTTTTTTTGTGTGCGATAAAAAGATGATATCGACATCGCTTCATTAATGAAAAATTAACGAAACATATTAGAACAGATTACAACTCTAAAATTACAAGTACAACTAAAATCAATGCGACAACTACAACAAAACATTAGTCTCTAGTACCTAATTGAATATACAAATACTGAGATGACTATAAACACCCTCATGCTCTGCATCCTAATCTCCTGTCCTGATGTGGACTACTCCTCCTCCTCCTCCATGCGTAACATTTTTTTTACAGCTATCTGACCTGCCCAAGTGTGGATATAGAAAAATATTTCAAAGATCACTTTAGCTGTTCCACATTCGAATAATAGAGGCAGTTTAAAAGGAAGGAAAGGAAAGAGATATAAAGTGAACTCCAACTCAATATTTTCACTCAGCGCTCCTCATGGGGGGACCCCTCTGCAGGCTCAAGCCCCACAACTGTGCTGCGACAAATGAATGCTCCTCATGGAGGGACCCCGTCTTTGGGCCCAAGCCCCACAATCGTGCAACACAACATACTTCATACTGAATAGAAAAATCGAACCCAACCAACTCCTCCAAACCACCCACACAAATTCAAACAATAATAGATACCAACAGAATTGTTGGTATAATAATATGTAGTACACTTTACCTCAGGCCAGATAATAGATATCAACAAATACACCCGAAGTCGCTACTCAGCAAGGGGGAAGCTCAATGTCAGCCTATTTCAGATCTGGGCTGAAGAGAAGAGCTCCCGAAGTCGCTACTCAGCAGTCGTTGGGGAAGGTCGACGTCAGCCATCGTTGAGGGGGGGGGGGGGGGGGGGGGGGGCACTCGCTGCCTTCACCTCGAGCTCCACGCCATCGGAGCTCGTGATCGCCCCTGCAGTAGTCGACGTGATGGACGAAGGGGGTCCCAGTCTAGGACTAGCGACTTAAAGTCGTCGCTGCCCTCTTCTCGAACTCCCCGCCATGGGATCTCCCGATCCTCCGTTGTCACAGTCCAAGCGGCGGATCGAAGGGAGGAAGGGTGACATGGGCAAAAGGAAGAAGGTACGACGGGCCGCCGGCGTCGATCGTAAGCCGCGGGTTGGGTTCGTTGTTGGAGAGAAGGGGTTAGTGGTGGTGGGTGAAAGAAGGGGTTAGTGGTGGTGGGTGACGGGCTACGGGGATGGACGGTGAAGGTCGAACGGGGAGGGGGCAGCGCAATCCTAGCCGCCACCCCCTCCAAACTCATATCTAGATCTAGGTTTTCTTTTTTGGGTTTTTTTGGGGGGCTTCTTTCTCTAGAAAATCTAGAGAGAGAAACTGAAGAAGAAGAAAAAAGTTGAGAAGCATTTTATTAAAAAGTTTTGTTCTTATTTTATATGGAATATCACCAGCGTAACTTGGCAGTTTTTTGTTCATGCATACCATATTTTTTAAGATAAAGTAAATATCATCAGTAGATCTTGACAACTTTTGCCCAAACAAACCAAACTTTTTAAGATACTGTAAGTATCACTGACATGTCTTAACAGTTGCCGTTCAGGCATTGTAGACGTTTTGAGATCATATAAATATCACATGCAAATATTGGCAGCTTTCGTTCACGCAAAACAGACGTTTTGAAATAATGTAAATATCATTGGCAGATCTTTGTAACTTTCGTGGAAACAAACTAGACTTTTGACAATCATGTAATATCAATAGTAGATCTTGACCGCTTTCACCTGAAGCAGTTTTGTCCCAACTTTTTGTACATGTTTTACGTAGAATATTTTGGTATGACAACTTTATTTCAATTTTATTGTTTTCATTTTCCGTTTTCCTTTTTCCTTTTATGTTTTCTTCATGGAAAAGAAAAGAGGTACTAGAGTCCACCAGTGACTATATCAATCTGCCATTGATTTGGTGCATGCCCCACCCCCCATATGATATCAAATACTTGCCCAAATCTCATTAAAAGTCTCTTATCCATTAAGTCAACCAGCAAATCAGCCCCCCCTAATTCACTAATTAATTCACCACATCACTAATCTGGCAACAACCCCCAACCCAACTGCGGCCCGCCCCCCTTCCTCTATCGTCCATCCTTCCAACAACCTACTATTCCCACCCGTTCACACCAACCGACCAAACTTATATATAAATCCCCCATTAATTCACTCCCTCCGTCTCCCTTTCAATCCCAAAAAATTCAACCCTCCTCCTCCTCTCGTCCTCTCTCCCCTTTCTTTTCTTTAATCATTAAAAAAAAAAAAAAAAAAAAAAAAAAAAGAAGAGAGAGAGAGAGAGAAAGGAAAAATGATAACTTCTCCGAGTCCAAGTCCAAGTCCCAACCCCACCCTCCCAAACGAAGACGTCTATAACTATTACCGCAACTACTTCCATAATAATCTCGACGACCACCAAGCCTCGGACCCCCTCCTCCCCAATTTCCCTCCTCGTCCTCCTTCTCCTTTACAGCAACAACAACAACAACAAGATCTCGAACAAGTAGAAGAAGAAGAAGACAATATGCCTAAAAAAAACCCGAAATCGGAACAGCCCAAGAAGCGTTCCCTCGCCAAAATTATAACCTCCCTCGCCGCCCTCGAATCCGAAGAGCAGTCCCACCGCCGCGAATCCATCGGCGCAGCCAACAACCATCTCTCCCTCCTGCAAGAAAACTATGCTCAGCAGTACGAAACTATGCTCGGTTACCGCTCCAACATCACCTCCTCTCACTTTGACGATTTCGACGACTCCCTGCTCGTGGAAACCTCCTCTCATTTAGCCACCGCTGCTGCTGCGGTTGCCGCCGCGTCAGCAGCAGCAGCGGAAGCTGAAGATTCCGCTGCGACTGTGGTTCCTGGACACGTGAGGAGGCTGTGGGTGAAGGATAGGTCACGTGACTGGTGGGACCAGCTTAACCACCCGGATTTTCCGGAGGAGGAATTCAAGAAAGCGTTCAGAATGGGGAAGGCGACTTTTGACTTGATTTGTCGGGAGCTGGACTCGGCCGTGGTGAAGGAGGATACCATGCTGCGAGCGGCGATCCCGGTGCGACAGCGTGTCGCCGTCTGCATTTGGCGGCTGGCCACCGGAGAGCCTCTCCGGCTCGTGTCGAAGAAATTCGGGCTGGGGATTTCGACGTGCCATAAGCTGGTTTTGGAGGTGTGCTCTGCTATAAAGAAGGTGATGATGCCCAAGTTCTTGCAGTGGCCGGAGACGGCGGAGGAGGAGGAGGTGATGAAGATGGATTTCGCAGCGTTGTCGGGGATTCCCAATGTTGTTGGTTCATTGTATACGACTCACATTCCGATCATCGCCCCGAAAGTTAGTGTTGCCGCGTATTTTAACAAGAGGCACACTGAGAGGAATCAGAAGACTTCGTATTCGATCACCGTGCAGGGCGTGGTTAGTCCGAGTGGGATTTTTACGGATGTCTGTATTGGGTATCCTGGCGCTATGCCGGATGATCAGGTGCTAATGCTCTCGGCATTGTCGAAGAGGGCCAAGGCTGGTCTGTTTCAGAACAGTTGGGTGGTTGGGGGGATCGGGTATCCGTTGATGGACTGGGTTCTGGTGCCGTACACGAACCAGAATTTGACGTGGACGCAGCACGCGTTCAACGAGAAGATTGCTGAGGTGCAGAGGATCGCCAAGGAGGCGTTTGGGAGGCTCAAGGGGAGGTGGAGCTGCTTGCAGAAGAGGACTGAAGTGAAGCTACAGGACTTGCCAATCGTGTTGGGGGCGTGTTGCGTGCTGCATAACATTTGCGAGATGAGGAATGAGGAGATGAATGCGGAGCTGAGGTACGAGGTGGTGGACGACGAGATGGTGCCCTCGCAAGGACAGATTCAGTCGATGGCGTCGATGCAGGCCAGGGATAACATTGCTCACAATTTGCTGCATCATGGCCTTGCGGGGACCAACTTCTTTAATTAGTTTGATAATTAAGACTTTTTTTTTTTTTTTTTTGTGTTGGATTACAGAATTATTAGGGGATGGAGGGATGGATACCTATAAACACAAAGATGACATTATTAATTTGAATTATTAATTGTTTGATTATCAATGGCTATGTTTATGCTGTGTTTGTAGGAATTTGAATGTTTAGTTATTGGTTAGACTCTTTAAATCATTTTTTAGTATATGGCTGTATAGGGTAAGTGTGAGGATCGATCGGGCCAAGGATTTTCTTTTTGACATTTCGTAGTAGTAGTCAATCCAAATAGAGAAATCAAGTGTTTGATATGGGAATTGATCTAGAAACTACTGTCTTAATACCTTAATACTCCATGTGCATCGTTTTTTTTGGTAAATTAGGTCAAACACTTAGATATCAATTTTTATCTTTTCTCGTAATTAGACCTTTCTAAGAGTTTGGATACGTCCAAGATCTTGCAATGAGAAAGTCGTTATCAGATGAACTAACAAAGAAGAAGACACAATAATCTGTATTCAACCAATTTCTTTTGCTGCCGATAACAAATTAGCTGGTTCAAATAGGACAAAATTGAGAACCCTAACCCATTTAAGATGAGAAACGATCTTGTAACGAAATTTGGAAACAAAATTAGCTGGTTCAAACACGACAGAATCGAGAACCCTAGTTCAATTAAGATTCGAAAAGATCTTGTAACGAAATTTGGAGTTTTCTCTAAAAGACATTTTCCAATAACTAATAAAGACCGCAAGATCCGAGATTCCGCCTACTTCCGCCTATTCAACCGACAAGTTTTTTTTAAAAAAACTATCATAAACTTCCCTTTTAGTGATCTTTTAGATGATTTTGGAGATGTTCGATAAAAATTCAGAAAATCTCAGGTGGTCAAGAACTTGTAACTAGAAAGGTTATATCTCTTTTTACACATAATAGAATTTGTCCTCGGTATTTATAAAAGTAACGCGGTAACACTTCAAGTGACAAAACGTAGCCCCCCCAAGGATTCGATTATGGCTGCATCTGCTACTGGTGAAACTCTGCTAGCTATATGTGGAGTATAGGTTCCAATGGTCTAACCTAATATGGCATAGAGATAGATGTCTCCAATCCTTTGTACCTGAATTAATTAATTTTATTAGTACTTGATGCGGTTTGTTTTGGGAGGGTGGCTGCACCAGGTGTGAGTTCTCTCAATCTGTTTTCTTTAGCGGAAGTCTCGGTACCGGCTATACGCTCGACCCTCGAATTGGAACGGCTCGGGAATAACGGGGGTGAGGTGGAGGACTGATGCTTAGCTCAGATCCTAGCAGCTCGGCTAGGATCCTAGCAGCTCTGCTCGGATATGGGGGGGCTCGGCTCGGTCTCGTGTACCTGCACTCTGCCTCGGAACATCGGGAGAGATCCCGGTGGCAGGCCCTCCGACGGTCTAGTCAGTTACTGAAGAGCAACAGTAGCTAGAACTTTTAGAGGAGAAAGATTGATTACCTTGTGAAGGGGAAGAGGGCCTGGTATTTATAGGCAGGCCAAACGGGTCTGGACCTGCTTGCCCGTGGACCTGACGTGGCAGAAGCCCAAGGGGCTTAGGGCTGATCTGATGATTAGAGGTGAGCGGTTTTTTAGGGGATCCAGTGGCCTAAGAGAAGCCACCTCATCTGACCCAAATCAAGAGCCCCCCAATCTTGGAGGGCTGGATAATCCAGCAGTGTAGGAGTGGTTTTTGCCTCTGTAGGAAGAGCAGAGTGGTGTGTACGGTGAAGAATAGGATCCGTATCTTCCTGGAGAAGCCAGCGGGGTAGGATGAAGGGGATCCCCTCTTGGAGTCACGAGGGGTGTCGAGTGTCGAAGAGTAGGAGCTCGCTTTGCCGAGCGTCGAGGGTCGGGAGACGAGCCCCCTCACTTGTTGGAAAAGCAACGGGAGCTCTGAAGAGGAGGAGCTCGGTTTACCGAGCGTCGAGGGTTGGAAGACGAGCCCCCTCACTTGTTGGAACGTCGAGATCTGAGGAGTAGGAGCTCGGTTTGCAGAACATCGAGCCCCCTGACTTGTTGGAAAAGCAAGGTGATTTTAGTGGCTCGCAGCGCCATCCGAGCGTCGAGCCTCACGCTGAATAGGGGAGAAATTTGGGGCTCGTGGTGCCATCCGAGCGTCGAACCTCATGCTGAATAGAGGAGAAATTTGGGGCCCGCGGTGCCATCCGAGCGCCGAACCTCATGCTGAATAGAGGACAAATTTGGGGCCCGCAGTGCCATCCGAGCCCCAAGCCTCCTGCTGAATGGGGGAGAAATTTGGGGCTCGCGGTGCCATCTAAGCACCGAGCCTCCTGCTGAATAGGAGAGAAATTTGGGGCTCACGGTGCCATCCGAGCGCCGAGCCTCATGCTGAATAGAGGAGAAATTTGGGGCTCGCGGTGCCATCCAAGCGCCAAGCCTTCTGCTGAATAGGGGAGAAATTTGGAACTCGCGGTGCCATCCGAGCGCTGAGCCTCCTGCTGTAGGGAAGAAATTTGGGGCTCGCGATACCATCCGAGCGCCGAGCCTCCTTCTGAATAGAGGAGAAATTTGGGGCTCACTGTGCCATTCGAGCGCCGAACCTCATGCTGAATAGAGAAAAAATTTGGGGCTCGCGGTGCCATCCGAGCACCGAGCCTCCTGACTTGTTGGAAAAGCCTGGGGTAGCTCACGAGCGATTAGCCACGCGTTCCGAGCTATTGTATCGACTGAGAGAGCTGAGGGTAAAAAGGTAATTTTGTACCCCATGCTGACGTCACAGGCGCAAGAATCGAAGCGACTTAGATCCTAGTGGCCGTTGGATGTTGATGATTAAGATCCAACGGTTAGATCTTTTCGTGAAACTTGAGGAGTCTCTTCCTCTGTTATAAATCTCCCCCCCCCCCTCCCTCTCCTTCATTTCCACACTTGCGTTTTTTACTCTTCAGAACATGGATTTTCTTTCATTGCCGTCGATGACCTTTCTCCGGTGATCTTCCCGTTGCGCGATATTTTCAGGTTAATATTTCCGATTCGTAATGTCGCGCGCTCAGTCTGGCTCCGAGACAAGCTCGTCAGGCCATTTCGAAAAGGAAGCTGAGTCACCATCGACATCTTGGTCCCTGGGCGATTATGGAATCAAGGAGGAGGTTCAGTCAGATCTAGGGTCGGATGGCGGGGATGACGTAGTTTTTGTCGTGCAACCCTTGAGATCCTGGAGGCCGGGGAAGGAGCCTGTGGAGGAGTGTGAGCACGAAGGGGACCCAGAAGGAGACGCTGATGGAGAGAAGGTTGATGAGGAGACGGAGGACGAGGAAGAAGACCCCGAGGATGAAGATATTGGTCTGGAGCCCGCTCAGGAGGCCGAGAGGGACGATGGTCGAGGAGAAGAGGAAGGAGGAACCGCAGGAGGGACAGCCGAGGGTGAAGGTGATCTCCCTCCTCTGCCCCCATTAACGACTCCATCTCCGGATAGGAAGCCATGCCCTCGTAGGAGGAAGAGGAAGTGGGTTCGTCAAGATAGCCCTCCTACGCCGGATAAATATGGTCCCGGACCGGAGTTTGAGTTTGCCCCCGTGTCCTTTAGAAACCCAGGGTTGATCAGGATGTATCCTGACGATGTAGAGGGCCTCGTTCCGTTCACCTCCCGCTTGGGGACGAGGGTCGGGTGAAGATTAGGATGGACAGCATTCAGTGCGTCTTGAGGGTGGACTACCTGCACATCCTAAGGGCGGCCTACTTCATCCCGAAGGAGTTCGAACTTCTGATTCCGAACCCTGGGATCCGTCCGACCACAGCTCTTGCGTCGGGCTACTGTATGTTCCCCGAGGACGCCTTCATCTCGGGGCATAGGCTGCCGTTGCACCCCTTCATCGAGAGGGTTTTGAATTGGGCAAAGTTGAGTCCGATACAGTACGGCCCCAATTCGTGGAAACAATTGATTTGCTTCATCTTGAAGTGTCAGGAGAAAGGGATCAAGCCGAGGCTTACATACTTCCGCGCTATCTTGGAGATGAGCTCACTGGGTGACGTAGAGGGAATCTTCTATCTTTCGCCGCGACCTCACAAGAAGGTGATGCAGGGCCATCCAGACTCCATCAAAGGATAGAAGGAGAAGTACTTCATAGTCCAGAGCGAGAAACCTTGGAAGATTTCAACCTCATGGAGCTTCGGTAAGCCGAACCACAAGCCTCTGAAGCGCAATGAGTTATTGAAGAAAGAATGGGCAAAGGTGGAGAAGATCGTTGGAGGGCACAGTATAGGGTGGCCTCGAGTGACGGAGATGCACCTGGCCCGAGCTGGACTGAGTCCAGCCGACCCTAGTATGTTTTTGTTCTGAATTCATTTATCTTTTTGCCTTCGTGTTAACATTTACTTCTTTTCTTCCCTTTGCAGAGATGACGGCCAAGC
This sequence comes from Hemerocallis citrina, assembly GCA_017893485.1. Taxonomy (NCBI): domain Eukaryota; kingdom Viridiplantae; phylum Streptophyta; class Magnoliopsida; order Asparagales; family Asphodelaceae; genus Hemerocallis; species Hemerocallis citrina. The sequence continues at coordinate 31,869,352 of CM030361.1, read as the reverse complement.
AGCTCGATAACAGACAGGCCTTATTGGCCGTAGCCGCCAAGAGGAGGGCGGATTAGGAGAAGAAGGCAGAGCAGGAAAAGAAGGCTGCTCAGGGTGTGGGTTCCAGTAAAGGTCCGGCCTCGATGACGGTGGAGCCGTCCCCGAAGAGGGCAAAGAAGTAGCAGCACACGCCGAGGGCTTCGAAGGAAGCGAGGGGAAGCTCCAGTAGCAGAAGGGCCTCCGAGGTCCCGAAGCAGAGGCTCCCTCCACCTCGGCCCAGTGCCAAGCAGATGGTGGGGAAGCAGGGCCTGAGGCTGCATGCCCCGGATTTGGGGGTTCTCGCAGGGGATTTCCTGCTCGAGGGTCTGGTGGTCATAGAGGTGGTCAGGAATATCGCTACAGAGCGAGATTGAATGGCTCTGGCGACACAGATGTCCGAGATGGCCTTCATAAGGTGGTCTCAGGCACAGCTCTCGATAAGTATTCGGAATTTTGCTTTGAGTGTAGACTCTAAGATATCTTCTAACTTTTTCTTCCTCGGACAGGCGATGCTTCACGGGCAGCACTTTTCAGAAGTGCTTGGAGAAGGAAGAATGCGGAGAAGTACTTCCGCGAGGTGACCAAGCCGACAGACGAGCTGAAGGAAGCCCGAAGCATGGAGGCGGTCCACGAGGCTCAGCTGGCCTCGATGGCCGATCATCATAAGGAAGAGCTGGCGCACTTCAAGACGAAGACGCGGGCGGAAGCTGAGAGGGCGCAGAAGGCCATGGAGGAGGTGGAGATCACCATGGCGGATACCCTGATCATGGCACAAGGATGAGGCCTATGCCAAGGCGAAGGAGCATTTCCAGTTGATCTACCCGGACAAGAGGGTCGACCACCTCCACTATAAATGGCAGCCCTGACCATCCGCCCACACCCGGTGGTGAGGAGATGGGGGACCCTCGCCAGGAGGAGGTCGGGGGTGACCAGGATGACGAAGAGGTGCTGTCCCCCCCTCAAAAATAGTTTAGGGCTTTCTTTCTTGATTTTGTATTTGCCTTACACGGACTGGCCAACGCCTTTTGTAATACAATTTTTAAATTTATAAAAGACTTTAGGCCGATACTCTATGACTTGTGCTTTTCTTTTCTCTTTGTGACTTGTTGTGTTTCTTGTCTTCATGATAGACGCGCGAGGTCCTCGGCGCCGTCCTTGGCTCTGCCGAGGTCCATTGGGTCCGACCTGAGCTTGGGGCCACGGAGGGTGTCCTGGCTCACCATCGTAAGCAGGCTCGAGATCGAGAGGCCGCTGTGAACTACTTTATGAACAAGTCTAGAGAGCTCAGCCTGGAGGTCACACGTCTGAAGGAGGTCACAGCCTACCGGGACTGGTGGGCAGTTGAGACGAACTGGTCGATCTCGGATACTTCGACTGGGCAATCGGCTTCGGAGTCCTTTCTTCGAGAGGCTGTTGTAGAGAAAGAGTTGGAGATTCGTAGGTTGAAGCTCATGCTTGGCGCTGGTCTACTCGAGGAGGCGAGCAATTCCGTATTGGGGCCTTCTCCGACTTTGTTCTTGGAGACGGCCCAGCCTACCGATGCACAGAGCTCTGTTGCCAGGGTGTCCTCGCTGGCCGGACCGGCAGAGCGCTTGAAGGGCTCCCGTGGGGAGCACCGAGTTTGAGTTTTAAGCCGAGCGATGAGCGATTTATAAAATTTTCTTTTGTATCGTGTGGTCGTTTCTGGCGCTCCATGAGTAATAAAATTTCGATTTCTCTGCTTTGATAATTTGTTGTGAGACTGGCAGGGTCGTAGTTTGAGGCCCTTATTAGGTGGGGCTTCGCTTAAGGTCGCTGCCGAGGCAGAAGGGGCGATCAGGTCGTGGTTCGCTCGGGAGGCGAACCGCATTCTCTGGCGTACAACGCGCAATAAGGGACGTTTCGCCTTCCGATAAGAATTAATAGCGATGCTTCATCTTCCGCCGTTTGGAATTCCCAATGTCATTAATGAGCTGCTCAGGGGGGCTATATAACCCCCACTCCCACATCAAAAATTTGTCAGAGAAACTTACAATCCCGTGGGTTCTCCTCACCGGTGGCTCGCCTGCCATCCTCTGACAATTTCGGGTAACGGCTCCGAGGGCCGTTTACCCCAAGTTGTCAGTGGGTGAAAGGTTTGCCGACCACGGGAGGAGAGCCTTAGGTGCTCTGCCGAAGGCGGGCACCCTACTACAAAATTGTTTGGCCGAGGGTCCCGGATCGGTGGCTCCCCTGCCACACTCTAGCATTTTTGGGCAGAAAGCCCGGAGGGCAGTCTGCCCAAGATTGCTAGCATGTGAGAGGTGTGCCTACCAAGGTCTGGGAGCTCAGAGAGCCTTTTGGGCGAAGGTCCCGTATCGGTGGCTCCCCTGCCACACTCGACCATTTTTGGGTAGACAGCCCGGGAGGCAGCCTGCCCAAGATTGCTAGCGTGTGAGAGGTGTGCCGACCAGGGTCCGGGGGCTCGGAGCTTCTTTTGGGTTAGGGTCCTGGGTCGGTGGTTCCCCTGCCTCCCTCAGACAATTTGGGGTTTTGGGCTCTAAGGATCGTAAACCCCGAGTTGTTCGCAGGGTGAGAGGTGGGCTGACCAAAGATTTGGGGCCCGAGGCGTTTTCCTGAGGGCGAGCACCCTAAATCTTTAATAGAAACTTTTGAGTTCGGTAGTGTGGGTTTAGCTGAAGGTCATCGCCGAGTGTAAGGGCCCATGGCTTTGAAAAAGCCAAGGCCTTGCTCAAGGTCGATGCCGAGCCCCCATAGGGAGAGAAGCGGATATGGGTGTAGCAGGAGATCATCGCCGAAGCATACAAGGTCTATGGCTTTAAAAAAGCCGAGGCCTTGCTCGAGGTCGATGCTGAGCCCCCAGTTCTGTTCTCGGGTAGATAGTATGAGTGTAGCCGAGATCATCGCCTGAGCGCATGGGTAGCGTGGCTTGAAGAAGCTGAGACCCTACTCGAGGTCGATGTCGAGCCCCCATACCAAGAGAAGCTGCTATAAGTGTAGCCGGAGGTCATCGCCGAGCGTAAAGGTCGCATGGCTTGAAAAAAGCCAAGGTCTTGCTCGAGGTCGATGCCGAACCCCCATACCTCGTTCTCGAGTAGATAGCATGAGTGTAGCTGAAGGTCATCGTCGAGCACATGGGTAGCATGGCTTGAAGAAGCCAAGATCCTGCTCGAGGTCGATGCCAAGCTCCCATACCAAGAGAAGCCATTATGAGTGTAGCCGGAGAACATTGCCGAGCATAAAGGTCGCATGGCTTCAAAAGGCCAAGGTCTTACTCGAGGTTGATGCCGAGCCCCCATACCTCGTTCTCGAGTAGATAGCATGAGTGTAGCTGAAGGTCATCGTCGAGCGCATGGATAGCAAGGCTTGAAGAAGCCGAGACCCTGCTCGAGGTCGATGCCGAGCCCTCATACCAAGAGAAGCCGTTATGAGTCTAGTCGGAGAACATCGCCGAGCGTAAAGGTCGCATGACTTTGAAAAAGCCAAGGCCTTGCTCGAGGTCGATGCTGAGCCCCCATACCTTGTTCTCAGGAAAGATAGCATGAGTGTAGCTGACGGTCATCGCCGAGCGCATAGGTAGCATGGCTTGAAGAAGCCGAGACCCTGCTCGAGGTCGATGCCGAGCCCCCATACCAAGAGAAGCCGTTATGAGTGTGGCCGGAGAACATCGCCGAACGTAAAAGGTCGTATGGCTTGAAAAAGCCAAGGCCTTACTCGAGGTCGATACCGAGCCCCCATACCTTGTTCTCGGAAAGATAGCATGACTGTAGCTGAAGGTCATCGCCGAGCACATGGGTAGCATGGATTGAAGAAGCCGAGACCCTGCTCGAGGTCGATGCCGAGCCCCTATACCAAGAGAAGCCATTATGAGTGTAGCCGGAGAACATCGCCGAGCGTAAAAGGTCGCATGGCTTGAAAAAGCCAAAGCCTTGCTCAAGGTCAATGCCGAACCCCCATACATTGTTCTCGGAAACATAGCATGAGTGTAGCTGAAGGTCATCGCTGAGCGTATAAGTAGCATGGCTTGAAAAAGCCGAGACCCTGCTCGAGGTCGATGCTGAGCCCCATACCAAGAGGAGGTTTTTGTGGCTCGCGGTGCCATCCGAGCGCCGAACCTAAGCTTGTAAGAGAAGCTTTTTGTGGCTCGCGGTTCCATCCGAACGCCGAGCCTAAGCTTGCAAGAGAAGATTTTTGTGGCTCGCGGCTCCCTTCGAATGCCGAGCCTAAGCTTGCTTTAAGAAAGCTAGCACAAAACCGAAGCTTGTTTTAAGAAAACTGGCATAATTACATCATATTGACTTTACAAACAAGGCACGGTATGCCGATTATATTTCATAATTTACATGGGGGTATCTGTAGAGGCTAATCCTTTTCCTCGAGGAATTTGATGAGGTGCTCAGGCGTTCTAGGGTCTCTTGACAGCCTTGCCCTCCAGGTCGGTGAGGCGGTACGTGCCTGGGCGCATAACTGCAGAAACTTTGTATGGGCCTTCCCAGTTTGGGGCTAGCTTCCTCTTTTGGTCGGGGTTAGATACCGCCAGCTTTCGAAGGACGAGGTCCCCCAGCTTCATGTCGGTGGGTCGCACCCTTCTGTTGTAGAACCTCTCGATCCTCTGTTGGTATGTGTTTCTCCTGATGGTGGATCTTTCTCTGACCTCGTCTATGAGGTCCAGATCGTCACGTAGCTGTGCCGAGTTGCTTGCTTCGTCGAAGGCCATGATTCGGGGTGATGGGAGCCTGATTTCGAGGGGAATTACGGCCTCCGCACCGTAAGTTAGATTAAATGGCGACTCTCCCGTAGGGATTCTCTTCGTCGTTCGGTCGGTCCTGAGAACGCTTGGTACCTCGTCGACCCATAATTCCTTGGAAGAATTATCAAGTCGTTTCTTGAGGCCGTCAAGGATCTGGCGGTTCACGTTCTCGGCCTGACCGTTTGATTGCGGGTGGCATACCGAAGAGAAGCGCTGCTGGATCCCGAGATCCTCGCAGAACTTCCGAAAAATTTTACCCGCGAACTGAGTCCCATTATCTGTGATGAGTATGTGTGGAATCCCGAATCGGCAGACGATGTGCTTCCAGAAAAATTGTTGGGTCTGCTGTTCAGTGATTGTGGCTAGGGGCTCGGCCTCGATCCACTTTGTGAAGTAGTCGATGGCTACTATTAGAAACTTTCTTTGGCCCGTTGCCTTCGAAAATGGGCCTACCAGGTCCATCCCCCACATAGAAAAGGGAGTCGGACTGGCCAGGGAGCGGAGGATTGCTTGCGGAGCCCTTCTCACCGAGGAGAACCTTTGACAAGGGCAACACTTTTTGACCAGGACCAAAGCATCTTGCAACATCGTGGGCCAGTAATACCCGTGGTTTAGTGCCTTTCGCACCAGCGATCGGCTTCCCATATGGCACCCGCCAATTTCTTCAAGGAGCTCTTTGAGAGCATACTTTTCTTTGCCGGGGGTTAAGCAGCGGAGGTAGGGCCTTCCGTCCGTTGTGGTGTACGATCGTTTGAAGAGGGTTTCGCTAATCATGGCGAACCTCTCTGAGCGGATCCTGATCTGCCTTACCACGGCTCGGTCTTCGGGGAGCTCTCCTTTGACTAGAAACTTTCTAAGGGGAGTGGTCCAGTCGTCGAGCTGAGCTCTGTCCTCTATGCAGAGGGTCTCGGGGAGGTCGATACTCGGCTTCATGAGCACCTCGATCAGGACGGTTAGGTTGAGCCCTTCAAAGGACGAGGAGGCTAGCATCGACAGGGCATCGTCCTGGGCATTCTGCTCTCTTAGGATCCTCAAAACCGTAGAGTCGTCGAAGGATGTCAAGGGCTACCGGACCACGGCCAAGTACCGAATCATCTGATCGTCATGGGCCTTGTACTCTCCGGTGATCTGGTTGACCACGAGCTGAGAGTCACTGAAGGACCTAATCTGTTTGGTGCCTGCTTGGTGTGCTAGGGTGAGTCCCGCGATCATAGCCACATATTTTGCCTCATATTGAAAAATGAAGTTGTTAGGTCCTCGCAAAATGATACCTGTGCCACTTCCCGCTTCGCAGGAAGAGCCGTCGACGTACACTTCCCATGTCTGGTCGGCTTCCCTGCTATCGGGTTGCTCGGAGATGGTGCATTCTGTGATGAATTCGGCGAGGGTCTGCCCCTTGATTGTCGTTCTTGACTGATAGCCGATGTCGTATCGACTGTACTCGATCGACCACTTGACCAATCGTCTGGAGCTCTCGGGCTTGTGGAGTACGGTCTTCAGAGGCTGGTCCGTGAGGACCTATATGAAGTGTGCCTGGAAATAAGGACAGAGCTTCCGCACGGCCATGACCAGGGCGTATGCCACCTTTTCCATTTTGGCGCACCTGGTCTCGACCGAGAGAAGAACCTTGCTCACATAGTATAACAGTTTTTGGACTCTTTCTTCTTTCCGGACGAGGACAACACTGAGCATGCTTTCCGAGGCCGAAAGGTAAAGCCAGAGAGGCTCGCCCGGCTCGGGTTTGCTAAGGAGCGAAGGATTGGCGAGGTACTCTTTCAACTGGGCGAACCCCTCATGCTGCAGAGCTCCCCACTCGAAGCCTCCGGTTCTGCGCAGAGCTTTGAAGAAAGGGAGGGACTTCTCCCCCGATTTGGAGAAGAAACGGCCGATGGTCTCCAGTTTCCCTGTGAGCAGTTGTACTTCCTTGATGTTCCTTGGAGGGGCCATGTCAATTATGGTTTGGATCTTCTCGGGGTTCGCCTCGATACCGCGCTGGCTGACGACGAACCCGAGAAATTTTCCTGAGGAAACGTTGAATGCACACTTAGCCGGATTGAGCCTCATGTTATGGGTCCGAAGGATGCCAAAGGCTTCTTCCAGGTCGGCGAAGTGGTCCTGTCCCTTCTAGCTTTTGACGAGCATTTCATCGACGTAAACTGCCATATTGTGACCGATCTGCTTCTTGAAGACTCGGTTGACGAGCCTCTGATAGGTTGCACCAGCATTCTTCAGCCCGAAGGGCATGATCCGTAGCAGTAGAGACCTTGGTCGGTGACGAAGGAGGTCTTGGCTATGTCAGGGAGGAACATTCGGATTTGATTGTATCCGGAGAAGGCGTCCATGAAGGACAGTAACTCGTGACCCGACGTCGCGTCGATCAGAGCATCGATGCGGGGGAGGGGGAACGGATCTTTGGGGCATGCCTTATTGAGGTCCGTGAAGTCTATGCAGATCCTCCACCTCCCGCTTGCCTTTCTTACCATCACGACGTTCGCCAGCTACTCGGGGTAGCTGACCTCTTGGATGAACTGGGCGGACAAGAGCTTGTCCACCTCCGCTTTCACAGCTTGCTGCCTGTCCGGGGCAAACTTATGCCGATTATGGACGATCAGCTTCGAACCGGGGAGCACACTCAGCCTGTGCATGATCAGGTCTTTGGAGATCTCGGGTATGTCGGATGGATTCTAAGCAAAGAGGTCGACGTTTCGGCGAATGCAGTCGATCAGGTTGGTTTTGAGGTTGGGCGCGAGAAAGCAACTCACGCGGAACCATTTTGAATTGTCCTCCGTCTCGAACGAGACTTCTTCCAGTTCGTCTGCCGGTTCGGGCTCTGCTTGGCTCCTCGGAGGTTGCAGTTCGACGGTGTCCAGGGGGGAACACACTGCCCCCGACAGCCGTCATGTAGCATGCCCGTGCCGCCTCTTGGTTCCCCCGAATGACCCCAACACCTGATTCGGTTAAGAACTTCAACTTCAGATGGTAGGCCAAGGGAACAGCTTGAAGAGAGCAAAGCCCCGGTCGGTCGAGGATGGCATTGTAGGCTGCTTTGACGTTCACAATCATGAAGTCCATCGACTCGGTCCTTTGGTGGGGGATCGTACCAGCAGTGACATCCAAGGTCACAATCCCTTCTATCGGCACTGGGACGCAGGAGAACCCGTGTAGAGTGTACCCGGCTGACTTTAGTTTATCTCGGGGGAGCTTGAGGTTCTCAAATGCTTCGAGGAAAATGATATTCACCAAGCTCCTGTTGTCTATGAGGATCCGACAGACCTCGTAGTTCGCCATGACGAGGCTGACGACAAGTGCATCGCAGTGCGGGAGCCGGACCCCCTCTAGGTCTTCCCCCGAGAAGGAGACAGGAAGTTGCTGAACCTGGGGAGAAGGGAGGCCCTAGACGGCATTCAACTCTTGGATAAATGCCTTGCGGGAAGTGCTGGACTCTCCTCCCATGGGCCCCCATGAACGCAGTGCAGAATGGCTGACCCTCCGTTCTCTTCAGGCTCCGAGCCCTGATCGGGACGCTGTTTGGGGACGCGAGGAGGAGGAGAAGGCCTCCGGTTCCTCGTATCCCTCCTGTCCTGGGCATCTTCCCAAGTGAACTCTCGAAGGTACCCTCGTTGGATGAGGACCTCGATTTCGTCCTTCAGGGCCCGGCAGTAGTCAGTGTCATTCCCGTTGTCCCGGTGAAAGCGGCAGTAGAATCGCTGGTCCCTCTTCTTGTTACTGGTTGGTCGGGGGGGCATCTGGACGAGGTCCCTGTCTTCGATCGCGATGAGGATGGCCGACACATTTTGTGTCAGCAGTGTGTACCTCTCGAAACGCGGGATCAAAGGGGCCTTCTTCATGCTGATCCCATCCCTTGGGACCTTCTTGATTGGCTTGGCCTCATCAGCCTTGCGCTTTCCCTTCCCTGGAACCTCTTTGACGTCCTCGGGATTCAGGGCCTCTTCGGCGCGGATGTATTTCTCGACTCGATTGAGCAGGTCAAGGAAATCGAGGGGAGGCTTCTTGGCCAAGGACGCCTTCAGCTGGCCGTGCCTGACGTTGTGCCAGAAGGCTGCCAAGGCGACCCGAGCGTCGAGGGAGGAGACGGACCTTGCCTCGGCAGTGAACCTCCAGACGAATTGTCGGAGTGGCTCTCCCTCCTTCTACCGGAGGCCCCGCAGGGATGCGCTCATCTTCTCGGCCTTCCTACTGGTCACGAAGTGGGCGAGAAAGTTACCCTCCAATTGGTCGAATGAGTAGATGGAGCCGGGGACGAGCTTAGAGAACCATTCCCGAGCCGGACCCCGGAGGGTGGCGGGGAAGGCACAACACAGGAGGGGATCCGATGTGCTGTGAATCATCGTGAGGGTCTTGAAGCCCTCCATGTGATCAGCAGGATCACCTTCGCTGTCATAGGTCTCGAATTGGGAAGGGCGAAAATTCTGGGGTATTTCTGCTTATAGGATTGCGGCAGGGAAAGGAGGTAGGGTCGGCCTATGAGCCGGGGTCGTCCTCGAGCTGCCCTCGCCGAAGTGGTCGAGGCAGTTCTCCATTTCCTGGAGGTGCCGTCGGACATCCTCGTCTTGCTCTGGCGGGCAGGTTAGGCCACGAGACTCACTGGCTTCGGCGCCCGACAGAGTGTGAGACCCGTGGAGTGTCTCATTCACGGGGATCCCTAAGATGGCCTGCAGGATTTCGTTCCGGAAGTCTTGGAACTCGCAGCGGGTGGCTGGAGTTTGTCTGACCGGGTCGCATTGGGGTGGCAGCCTTCGATCGACACGACTGAGCTCCGGCTCATGGGTGCCTGGGATGGTTCGGGACTGAGTTGGAAGCGGTCCCTCCCCTCGTTCAGCTGGCTTGTTGGTTCTGGATCGATCTGCCGACGGAGGTCGGTTGCAATCGAGCGAGAAGCGCTCGGCCCAGGTCCGCCGTTGATCCTCGGATGGTTGGATCCATGAGTGTCGGTAGGGACGTCCTGGGGAGGAGCGTCAGGGCAACGTGCAGAGGTAACAGCTCTTCTGGGCTTGGGCGCCATACGAGCTCGGATGGACTGGATGCCGTTAATGGCTGGGTTCGGACTGAGGTCCGTACCGATTTTCCACAGACGGCGCCAACCTGATGTGGTTTGTTTTTGGGGTGTGGCTGCAATAGGTGTGAGTTCTCTCAATTTGTAATTTAGTGGAAGCTTCGGTACTGACTATACGCCCGACCCTCATCTGAGGGAGCGGCTTGGAAATAGGCGGGGGTGAGGTGAAGGCCGGATGTTTGACTCGGATCTGGAGCCTCGGCTCGGATCTGGAGGCTCGGGTCTGGGGGTCTCGTGTATCTGCACTCGGCGAGCCTCGGCTCGGATCTGGAGGCTCGGGTCTAGGGGTCTCGTGTATCTGCACTCGGCCTAGGAACACCGGGGTTGATCCCGGTGGCAGGCCCTCCGACGGTCTAGTTAGTCCCTGAAGTGTAACAGTAGCTAGAGCTTTTGAGAGGAGAAAAGATTGATTCCCTTTGGAGGTGGAAGAGGGCATGGTATTTATAGGCAGTGTGAAGCGGGTCTGAGCCCGTTTGGACCAGGTCTGGACCCGTTTGCCCTTGGGCCTGACGTGGCAGATGCGCATGGAACTTAGGGCTGACCTGATAAATCTGATAATCAGGGGTGAGTGGTTTTTTAGGAGATCCTGTGGTCTAGGAGGGGTCACGTCATCTGACCCATATTAAGATTCGAAAAGATCTTGTAATGAAATTTGGAGTTTTCTCTGAAAGACATTTTCCAATAATAAATAAAGACCGCAAGATCTGAGATTCCGCCTACTTAACCGAGAAGCTTTTTTAAAAATAAAACTAACATAAACTTTCCTTGTACGATAAAAATTCAGAAAATCTCAGGTGGTCAAGAACTTGTGACTAGAAAGGTTATAGCTCTTTTTACACATAATAGTATTTGTCCTCGGTATTTGTAAAAGTAACGCGGTAACACTTCAAGTGACGTAGCCCCCCCCCCCCCCCCCCCCCCCCCCCAACAAGGATTAGATTAGAGCATCCACAGTCGTTTGCTATATACCCAAAATTTGGAAAATATAGAAAAAATCGAGCTGCAGTCGTTGTCTAAAAACCCAAAATTTGGGTGTACGATGAACAGTGGCGTGCCAAATATAGCCGGCGATCTGGCCAAATGGAAAATATAGCTCACGGCAGATTAAAATCCGTCCGATCTAATTAACGGAGGATAATATGCCGTCCCGTACAAAAGTACTGAACCCAAATGATTAAGAAGCGTTTGAAAAAGGAAAAAAAAAAAAAAAAAAATTCAACCAACGGCGTATTATACACCGTCCAAGGAGATTGACGGTTGATAATCTTCCGTCCGAACCAATTTTTAAAAAAAAAAAATTCAAAAAACGACGCAATTGGCCGACGGTGTATAATCCCCCGTCCTATGAAATTGACGGCATATACTCTTCCGTCCCAGGCCAATTTTCTCATTTTTTTATTTTTTATTTCTAACTTTTTTGTCTTTTAGTGCATTAAAAAATTAAAAAAAAATTAAAGTCAGTACACTTCAAATGGAGATTGACGGATCTTTATCTGCCGTGTGTGCTTTAATGTGAATTTTTTTTTGTTTTTTTTTTTTAATTTTTTGTCTTCTAGTGCATAAAAATTTAAAAAAAAAAAATAAATTAAAAGGGGGTCAACGGACGGCAAATAAAGTGCCGTGTAATAACATTAACGGTGTATTATGACCCGTTGGTGGTTTTTTTTATAAAAAAAAATTAAAAGAAGCTTCAGACGGTGAATAATCTACCGTGTATCAACATTAACGGTGCTTTATCACCCGTTGGTGGTTTTTAAAAAAAAAAAAAAAAATTAAACGGAAGTCAACAGACGGTAGATAATCTTCCGTGTGATCGAATTAACGGTGCATCGTCAACCGTTGTTGGTTTTTTTTTTTTTTTTTTTTTTTTTTAAACTTTAAAAGGAAGTCAACCGACGATGAATAATATGCCGTGTGATCTAATTGACGGTCGTTTTTTCCCCGTCGTTGGGGTTTAAAAAAAATAAATAAATAAATCAAGAAACGGGCAATCTTATACCGTCCTATAAGATTGACGATAGATAATCTACCGTCGTTTGAACGAAAACAAACGACCAATCGAAAATAGCTCGAAAATAGCTTGAACGACTGCAGCAACATTCTTTTTTTTCTATTTCCAAATGGCCAAATACCCAAAATTTGGCTTCAACGACTGTGGATGCTCTTATGGCTGCATCTGCTACTGGTGAAACTCTACTAGCTATCTGTGTGGAGTATCCAATGGTCTAACCTAATATGGCATAGAGAGAGATGTCTCCAATCCTTTGTACCTGAATTAATTAATTTTATTAGTGCTTAGAGCATCTGTAGTCGTGGGCTAAATATTTAAATTTTACAAAAATTTGGAAAAAAGGAGCTGCACTCGTCGTCCAAATATCCAAAATTTGGCAGTACGATGAATAGTGTCTTGCCAAATATAGTAGACGATTTGGCCAAATGCAAAATATAGCTAACGAACTATTATCTTTCGTCCGTCAGAATTGACGAAAGATTATCTTTCGTCTTGTAGGTGAGCCGTACCAAAATCGAGTTCGGACGGAGGATTAAATAAAAAAAAAACACGGACGGACGATTATACATCGTCAATCTTAATGGACGAAGCATAATCTCTCGTCCCAGGGATTTTTCCAAAAAAAAAAAAATTCTGTTTTTGTTTTGTCTTTTAGTGCTTTAAAAAAAAAAACTTTTTTAAAAAAATCTGGGACGGAGGATTATAACTCGTCATTCTTAATGGACGAGTTATAATCTCTCGTCAAGGGATTTTTCCTATGTTTTTTTTTTAAAATTTTTTTTTGTCTTTTAGTGATTAAAAAAAAAAAAAATTTTAATCTGGGACGGAGGATTATACCTCGTCATTCTTAATGGACGAGTTATAATCTCTCGTCCGGGGATTTTTCCAATATTTTTTTTAAATTTTTTTTTTGTCTTTTAGTGCTTTAAAAAAAAAATTAAAAAAAAAATTTGGGATGAACGATTATACCTCGTCATTCTTAATGGACGAGTGATAATCTCTCATCCGGCTATATTTTAGCTTTCAACGACTGCAGTGCACACTCATATTTTGTATTTCCAAAAGCTAAATACCCAAAATTTAGAAATCAACGACTACATATGCTCTTACTATTAACACCCAGTAAAGAAGCTTCATTAATGTGACGTATATTCCACATTCAGTACCTTCACTAAATTTCGTGTTATTTGACTACCGACCAGGAAAACCGTGTTGCAGAGAGAGTGCAGTTGCCAATGCGTAAATGTCAAACTATTCCTGTTAATGTCAGAGATGCATTTGCTTTGCTTTACACATCTGTTTGAATTTTGGTCACTCGATTGATTGCCAATTAAGGTGTCAAAAGTTTGATTGCCAATTAAGGTGTCAAAAGTGTTGACTCCTTGATGGAGAAGATCCTACGTAACTGTCAATGTCAACAACAAGGGTATGAAGATTGCAAGTTTCCATGACTCAAATATAACTACTAGCTAGCTTCCAATAGTCCCTTTATAATTATTGCTAAAAACAGGTCTTCTTTTCTTTAGCATCTTAGAACACATGTTTGATTGTAAGCGGTAAAATTGTTTGAGTAATATGCTGAATTGCTGATTATTGCATTACTAGATTTGCCCGTCGGCAGGGACCTACAGCACGTTTTCAGAACGATACAACATATGAATAGTCTTGTAAACAGTAAAACAACAATTATATAGCTCATGTTTGAATAGTATGACAATAATTAGTTGTAAATAAAAGTCCATATTTCCATTAGCATATGTTGAAAAATAATTATAAATTGGGGTATAAAATTGAACTCTTAAAACTTTTGAAATTTAACTATTAAAGAGATATTTGTTATTTTCAATATAACATGAGAAATAAAAAAAATATAAAAAATTTGAAAATTTACAAACCTCAAATTTCAAAATCTAAATTTCTGAGTAAATAGAGAGAGATAGAGAGCAATTTTATTTTTTTTTTGGGGTGGGGGGGTGGGATTTGTTCTTCTGATAGTTTTTCTTTGTGTTTTATTATATAGATGGAACAATGTTTGGCAAGTGCGTTTAAAGCGAAGAGTGGAAAAACTGGACATACATCGAGTATAGTGATTATTGTATTATTGGACAATGTTTGACGCATGAGTTTAAAATAAAGAGTAGAAAAGGTGGATGTTTGGCGCATTAGTTTAAAGTGAAGAGCAGAAAAGGTGGACATAGTTTACATTTTGAGTTTTTCCTATTTCTTCATTTTTTCACTCCAAAATCCATGTGCCAAAGCCAAACGGCCTGAGAGATACAAGTAAAGAATCAACAAAATATTACTAAAAGCATATTCCATTGTTCATACATAGACATCACTTTATTGAATCTAAAATTACAAAGAGGGAAGTAGCCTAGGCATTTCATATTTTCCTATGCAACTCGTTCCTTTCTGCGATCATTGTCACTGGAGTTCACCTTTGAGTCTCCCCTCTACCTTCGCCTTCCTCTTCCCATTCGGTATGGTTCCTTGCCTACACCGATGCACGACAGCATGCAGATTTGCATCAGTACAATATGGAGAACCACTTCATTGTTACAGACAACAACATTAGCTCTACTGCAACATTACACTGTCTTCAGCCTGAGAGGTGGCATTATCAGGTTCCCACTTTGGCAGGGTATATAGGTGCGAAAAACCCTGACAACATAATTGTTTATTAATTTTCACCTATAAGGTGACAGTAATATTTTCAAATGATCATTACAATAACAATTAGCCAATCTACTCATTTCAGCCACTTCCATGCTAAAAGCTGCTCACTGAATAAACAAAGTAATATAAAAGCAACTCAGACAGCATACTTTGTCCAGGAGATTTGTAGCAATTTTTTATAAAAGAAAAACAATAATAAACGTAAAAAAATAAAAAAAAATCATCACTACAAACTTTCACAGCCAATACTGCAAAACAACTATAGAAAATACTATTTCATGACCCAAAAAAATCTATTGAGAAAAAATGATGATAAAAACAAATTAAAAAAAACATAGAAATTAATGATGATAATGTTATGTTCATATAACATGCAGAGGGGATCACCAGGTCGAATGGTGTAGTCTCTTTGGGGGAGGCAAAGCTAGCTCTTATGAAGAAACTGAAGATGGAACCTGATTCATTATGCTCACGGATACAGTGAAAAGGTCAATCAATATCAATAATTTGAAACCCCCAATCAAAGATATATTAAATCCAACTGAAACATGTAAAACCAAGATGTTCCCTCTAAAATTTAACTAATTCTCAGCTTTGTTTATATTGTCTGACTATAAGCTGCTACGGGATTCTAATCTATTTGTCTCTATGCCACTCTGATCAGTGGTGGCATCTTCTAGCACTGAATCATCAACTGAGGTTGTTCCATTACCAACCACCAAATCACCAACACCCTCTCTTGTGTCCTTTGCCGCTGAATTGGCCACGGGAGTTCTATCGAACCCTCTTGCAGGGGCAACTGTTAGCAGGTGGCCGATACCGTCAAAAGTGCTTTTACATTCTATGATAAGAGCAGCACCATTGGGATAACAACGGCCAAAGCAACTTGCACAATAAGGATACGCCACCTAAGCAAAATTTGGAAAGAATATTGATGGAAACACATGTAAGCATGGAGACAAACAAAAGGACATAAAAATCTTTTAGGATGAAATTATAAAGTTTCAATTTGAAATTCGTAAATAAGTAAATAACCTCAATGCATGCTTGGCATAGTGAGAGGAAGAGAGTGGACTCATTTCCTCGGAGAACTCTCATTGCATTGTATCTGATTAACGAGTCAGAAACTGCCTGCAACCCCTTCACAACCTCCTGCACCAGAACATGTTTCAAGCTTAATGGAGCACAGGGCCGTAATTCATTCACAGCTACTAAAATACCTGGAAAGCAAAATTTACAATAAAATTAATTGTGTTTCCCCCCAAAAGAGCCAATATTTCATGGTGATATGGCTAAAAATAGGATTAAATCGGGACCATTCAAATCGGGCACGAATCTTAAAGGTCTCAGGTGTAAAACGGTAATTTCACCTACAAACGGGTCTGAAATGAAAACTGGGTCTTTCTTCAAAGCCCAATAACTCATAAACGGATCTGTCCTATTGGGTATGGGTAGCAGCCCGCTACAAACCAGCCCAGAATATTTAAAGAGTAATTCAAATTCGTGATTATCACTAAGAGACGGTTAAAACCAAATCTCTTATCATGAAACGAGTTTACACTTTGCATCTTATCCAAAAATACCGGGACATAGGGATAAATGATTATCTCTAAAGTGTCTCTAAAGGCGACTATAAATACCCGTCCCCCCCATAAGAAAGGTAATCAATCTTTTTCCACATAAAGCTCTTCCATAATCTTCCTGATTACTGACAAGAGCGTCAGAGGGTTCGTCGCCGGGATCCATCCCGGTGTATCAAACTTTTTTGCAGGTCAACGGCAGCAGCAAGAAACCAGTCAAACGTCGGTGAAGGTCAACTGGTTTGCTTTATTGTTTCCAAAAAGAATCCACAAATTCATCTGTTTGCTCCCACACCAAAATTAGATGCAACAGATTGGCACCATCTGTGAGAACCGAAAAAGCAATCCAACCTTCATCAGCGAATGTCGTTTTCAAACCATGCATCTGAAAGAGAAGGGAAAGGCAACAGCCTCCAGCCGAAAAGCCACTCCTCTTCCTCCTCCAATCCAAGATGTTCTTCCTCAACAGCCTCCTCAACAGGCCTTTCCAGGGTCTCGGGGAGCTGCCCAGGGGGGCTCTCGTCGGAGTCGTCCAAAGCAACATCCTCTTTATGACCATGTCTCGGTCCACAATTCTTCAGTTGACTATGGCTTCTCAAAGCCCTCCCGAGCAGGATCTTCGTCAAGTAATTGTTAACCGCTAGTAGGGGGTTGCGAATGGACGGCGAGCCTTTGAGGGAGTCCAGCAACGTAAGCACCCAGGGATCTCGAGAGTCCGGACCCCCCGCAGACCGACCGTAGACCGAGGACCAGAAGATCCTCTCCCGCGAGGAGGCAAAAAGCCCTCAACGTCATCGGCGGAGAAGTCACTCCAGTAAGCCGAGCCACACCGAGGGATCGCCGAGCTGGAGGGGCACCGGTCACTCGGGCCGAGCTCCAGAAAAAGCTCTTGATATCGCCACTATCATGCGAGCTCTTAATATCACCACAAGTCAGGATCAGCGTGTCCCTAACCCTCATCATTCTGCCACTCACGAAGGAGTCAGAGAGTCGACTAGATCCGACCGAAAGGGTGACTCGGTCCGCCGCCGTCTCCACGAGATTGAGAGGCACCTCAACAAGATCAATCCCGAAAAAGAACAATGGACCAATAGGTTCCGCACCAGCAGACCTCCCTTTTCCAGAGCCATCATGGAAGCTCTGATCCCCGAAAACTTAGGGCCGCCCTGCTTCGAATCCTACAATGGGGAGTCAGACCCGGCCTGATCATATCGAAAGTTTTAAAACTCTCACGATGATTCATCAAGCTTCGAATGAGCTCCTCTGCAAGGACTTCCCCGCAACGTTGAGGGGGCTAGCGCGAGAGTAATGCTCCCGTCTATCCTCAGCCTCCATCTTCTCATTCGAACAGTTTGGGGAGATTGGGGGGAGTAGAGCAAAATCCCCGGAGCTCTTCCTCACCCACTTTATAGGCAGTCACCGGGCTGAGAAAACAAGTGCATCTTTGGTGACCCTCAGCCAAAGAAAGGGTGAACGCCTAAGAGATTACGTTCGGCGCTTCACCGTCGAAGCCCAGTCTATTGCCTCCCTCAACCAATCAGTAGCCTCGGCGGCATTCTGGCACGTCACTAACACCGACCCCAAGATGTCCCTTGCCGAGAAGCCTCCTCGGGACTTCTCAAAACTCCTGCTTAAGAGTGAGAAGTACATCCAAGCAGAAGAGACTCAACCCCCCCCCCCCACCTCTTGAGAAATCATCTTTCGGAAACAAACGGAATAATACAAGCAAAGAAGGGTCCCAGAAATTTCAGAGGGACAACAATGGCCAACGCCGCCCAGCTTCTCGTTTTGAGAAGTTCACCCCCTTCAATGCTAGTATATCAGCAGTTCTTATGGAGGTGGATAAAAGCTACTCCGCGGTCCCCCTAGAATGAATACCCCTAACAAGAAAAGAAACAGAGGTAAGTGGTACCGCTTTCATAGGGACCACGGCCACGACACGAATGATTTTCGGGCTCTTAAAGAGGAGATCGAAGAACTCTTACAGCGGGAACACCTGGCCAAGTTCATCCGAAAAGACGGAGCCGATCTTCCACTCCGAGGAGCCTACAAGCGAACAGAGAGGTCCGCCGAGTTCCAAGATTCCGAACCTAAGGCCATCCTCCACCTTATCCATGGAGGTCCAATGGGGGAAGAACCAAACTCCTCCCAAAAGGCCTTTACCCTATCGTAGAAGTAGGTTTTCAGTTTCAATAAGGCTGATGCTTCTAACACGGCCAAAAGCATTTAATAATGGCTTGCCCCATTGAAGCGGCCACTTAGTTTGTTTCAATAAAACTTTAACTTTTTTCTATTGAAAATTATTGCGTTTGCCTCATTTCTATCTCTCTGAGTCTACAACTCACTAAATGGTAAGTTCGGAGTCCAGCTTCTCCTACAGGGCTGCTCTCACAACCTACTAAGCTCAAAAAACGGATTTGGAGTCCAACACTTGGTCCGATGTTACTTTAGCTACTTGCGAACAAGCTTGTACAAAGTGGCTCACTATTTGGAATTGCTCCTACAACTCGTTAACCCCCTCAAACGACAAGTTCGGAGTCCAACACTTGCTTCGATGCCGCTTTAGCAACTTGCGAACGAGCGAGTACAAAGTAGCTCACCATTCAGAATTGCTCCCATAACTGTTGAAACTCTCTTAAACAACAAGTTCGGAGCACAACTCTTCCCTAGAATTGCTCCTCAAACTTGTCTCTCAAATGGCTTTCTCCTGGAGCCTGGTAATGCTCTTCGCTCCGCTCGCCTCTCGAGCGGTCTTCTTCTCGACGAGTTCGGAGCTCAACTCTTCCCTAGAGTTGCTCCTCAAACTTGTCTCCCGAACAGCTCACTCTTAAGAGCCTGATGATGTTCTTCGTCCCACTCGCCTCCCGAGTAGGTCCCCTTCTAAACGAGTTCGGAGCTCAAAACTCGTCCCTAGAGTTGCTCCTCAAACTCTCCCCTAGAGTTGCTCCTCAAACTCGTCTCCCGAACAGCCCTCTATTAGAGCCTGATGATGTTCTTCGTCCCACTCAACTCCCGAGCGGTCCTCTTCTAAACGAGTTCGAAGCACAAAACTATCCCCTAGAGTTGCTCCTCAAACTCGTCTCCCGAATGACTCTCTCTTAGAGCCTGATGATGTTCTTCGTTCCGCTTGCCTCCCGAGTGGTCCCCTTCTAAACGAGTTCGGAGCTCAAAACTCCCCCCCTAGAGTTGCTCCTCAAACTCGTCTCCCGAACAGCTCTCTCCTAGAGCCTAGAGATGATTCTTCGTCCATCTCGTTCTTGTTATATATTTTTAATTCAATCTTTTAAAAAACCCTATTTTCAAAGTCCTTCAGAATCTAGTGAGAACATGTAGATTTCTATTCTACTCTCTGAATCTGTTCATTTTCGTAGTACATAGAGAATTCTGTGGTGTAAATCCTTGGGACAAAACTATGTTTAGTAACCATGGAACAGAATGTCCGACTCAGCAAAAACATGTGCCAGACCCGCCCCAACACAAGGAGAAATATGTGTTTAAAATAGAGATTTCATTTCAGACAAAACTATTTTACTATGTTCTAATTCAAATAGAAAGGACCTATAAAAGAAAGATGATCAATAAAACAATTAGTTTTTATAGGGAGAGAGATCACATATGCAGCATATACAATTTTGGAAGTGAATAGAAGATCACATAATTGTAAGTGTCAGACAAAATGAACATGCATGGGCGGCACACCACCTTATTTTTTTTGTAAATAGAACTATGCTAAAATATCAAGTAAATGAACCCATATGAAGTTTTGGAAGAATCCTTAATTTCATTGTTTACCGCAATGACTATCCCAAATTCATTTTAATAAATGATCATTTCTTTCCTACAACCTCAATCAAAACAATACCATCATTCTACTGTCTTGAGCACTGAGGAATTTACAATTAATAGATTTCTTACTTCAACAGTTTGAGACAATATGCGGTGATGTTTTATAACATTTTTTGTTTATTAGGACGTGTATGAAGTATTGTTTGTTCGAACTATATGAAACATAATTGCTTCAGTTGGAAGTAAGAACTTTCTGAGCCCCAAGAGACTTGCTACAAGACATTATTTACACATTAAACAGATGTATACCACAGAATACTGATAATCCAGATCGTACGGCACACAGTACCATCAGATTAAATGCCTGCTACAAGCAATTACCATCTCCAATGCATTCACTGTAACACATTCGAGGGAGTAGGATACTAACCATTAACAAAAACTGCAACTGGTGGATGCTCCATCAAGACACAAGGTGGGGTGACATCACCCTGGCTTTCATCTATTACACCGTTGGTTGTAAAGCCGACAGATGGCATAGGAACCCAACGATGTGAATCCAAGACGACCTAACAGAGGCCAACATCAAACATATAGTATCATTAGAACCAAGAAATTTTGAAAAACAGGGAATATTTTGTTTCTGAACTATGCTTCACATTAAGTCCTGGGAACTATGCTTCACATTAAGTCCTGGGAATATTATCAATATACTAGATTTGCCCGTGGCCACGTGCCTACAGCACATCTTGAGAATAATACAGCATATGAAAAGCCTTGTAAAAAGTAAATCAAAAATTATATAGCTCAAGTTTGAATAGTATGACAATAATTATTTGTAAATAAAAGTCCATGTTTTCATTAGTATATGTTGAAAAATAATTATGAATTGGGGTATAAAAGTCAATGTTATATATATATATATATATATATATATATATATATATATATATATGGGTAAAAGGGATATGAGCAACTTGCTCATTTAGTAAATGAGCAATTGATTATGTGGCATGCATGTGATACATTGGACAACTAACCCTTTTAATAATTTTCCAATCACATGTATGCCACATCATCAATTGCTTATTTACTAAATGAGCAAGTTGCTCATACCCCTTTTTCCCTATATATATATATATATATATAGAGAGAGAGAGAGAGAGAGAGAGAGAAGTAGAGAAATAATTAAATAAATAAAGAAGTTGTTTTGGGGATTTGAATTTGAGTTTTTGGGGGGAACTTTTGGGGGGAAAATGTGTTTTGTGAGGTTAGATCTGGACCTTTGATTTTGGGGAGGGATTGAAGGAGAGCCACTTGATAGCTTTCTTTGTGTTTTATTATATAGATACACAGTTAAGTCTAGAATGTATTTGTTACAAATCACCACATTAAAATTGGATTGCGAATGCAATATATACATATATGGGAATTTTCAAGAGGTCGGAGTTGTCCCTAAGGTGCGAGAGCTCGCCAAGGTGGGGCGAGGTCATCCTGTGAACGATCCGAACCATTCATCTTGTTCTAAATATTTAACATAGTCTAATAGTGTGAGATCAAGTCATTTGAACTTCGCTTGCCCTTGCATCCCATCATTAACGTCATTAACAAAAATATAGATACTTCAGCCACACAATTTTATAAGGCTTTAGTTCCAAGGGCAAACGGATTTCAAAAGACTTGATACCGCATTCTTAGACTAGTTTAAGCATTTCTAACAATATTAATGGTTCGGATCGGTCATAGGATGTTTCCATGATGAAGGAGAGCCTCTCTCCCAACTTTATCAGGAGCACCAACCTCAATTGAAGATTATATATATATATCAAAAAGACAAAATTAGGAGAACATAGCTGAGTTAGGTAGTTACTACAAAGATACGTGTAAATCAGATGTAAAGAGTGAAAGTATGAAAAAGAGGCCGTGCATCATTGCCAGGTTTATTAAAATGGTTGACTAGTTAGATGAAAACATAGCCCTATAGACATGTGACAGCCAAGATACAGTCGGAATGATCAATTGTTCACATAATAAGCACAGCTTATAAGGTTGGTTTTCTATGCAGCATTTTTTTCTGTATGAAGGGTAAAGATTTCCAACATGTACCTGAAAATTTTCAACCGCTGTCCTCATATTCTTCGAGAATAGGTTAAGGACTGCACTGGAAAGGCCAAGCAATTTTAGTTAAATCACAGAATTGGAGTTGTGATAAGTGGAATCTAAAAACTTAATAGATCAAAGTGAAAATGCTCTATTACTCTTCAAAAAGTGGTGGAAGCAGGCCTCGGAAATCCAACCCAACCAGACCAAGACCCATTGCACAGTACTGCAGACATCACAGAATTTGCATCAGCAAAAAGCAATTCTGATAAAGCAACATTGCAAACAAAGAGCATAATTGAAAGAATGAAATACAAATTGCAAAAACTGCCCAGTATCAAGATAATTTGTGTAAATACTTGACTAGATAAGGTAAGCAAATATAAATGTTGTGAGCAGGACAATCCCAAAAGAATTGAGAGAAAACAGAATCTTACTACTATGAACTCTGATATCTCAAATATATTCAGAGGTAATGACAAGACTAGCATATCACGAGTGAGGAGTGTGAAAGTCTCTGCCACTAAGCTAAAACTTCGAAGTTGTAGAAGAGTTGAGAGATGTTGCACTTGTATTCTAACACGCTCCCCCAGGTCGAGAGCCCATCTTTTTTATGGGCCAAATAAACACGATAGATGGATTTTTCTACCAAAATGATCCACTTTTTAAAAGTATTTACCAAACTGACCCACATTCGAAACTATTTACCAAATCAACCTACTAGCTATCTGAGATAGTGAGTCTAATTAAAATGAACTCGCTATCTCAGATAGCGAGTGTAGTCGTACTCATTTTTTGGAGAAATTTTAAACATGCAATTTCTACCTGAAATGTAAATAACTACACTCGCTATCTCAGATAGCGAGTAGCGAGTCTAATTCAACTGATCTCGCTATCTCATATAGCGTATAGTTGTACTTTTTTTAAAAAATAAGTACATGCAAATGTATAGACCTACGCTCGCTATCCGAGATAACGAGTTCAGTTGAACTAGACTCGCTATCTCAAACAGTGAGTATAGTTGTATATATTTTATGTTAAAAATTTCCCTGAAAAATGAGTACAACACTCGCTATCTTAGATAGCGAGTTCATTTGAACTAAACTCGCTATCTTAGATAGCAAGTGTAGTTGTATACATTTCATGTTAAAAAAAATTCTGAAAATTAAGTACAACTAAACTCGCTATCTGAGATGGCGAGTCTAGTTCAAATGAACTCGCTATCTCAGATAGCGAGTGTTGTTGTATACATTTCAGGTAGAGTTAATATAGAATGGATTTATAGTGTGTTTTAGTTGAGTGTATTTTTGGTTAGTTCTTACTTACCTCATCCTACAATTTTCAACTACAACTAGTAATGCTAATTATATAACTAATTAAGGTCGTACCACTGTTGCAAGAAACAAATATGTAATCAATTGAAGAGTGTAAAGCTTTGCAGCTACTACCAAACAACAGCTATAGGTATTATATTATATGTTGTCATAAATATTACATGCAATAGTGTAATAGCGAAACAGCGAGCAAGTCTTTAAAAACTCCCCAATCGACACTCGCTATCTCAATTAGCAAGTGTGGTATAAACACACTCGCAATCTGAGATAGCGAGTCTAAACTTGATATTTTTCTTCAAGTTTTTCTCCAAGTGATGGAGAAACACCTCAACATTCACTCGTTATCTCAGATACAACCTCAACATACACCCGCTATCTCAGCTCAGATAGCGAGGTTATTTTCACCAGACTCGCTATCTGTGATAGCAGGTGGGTCATTTTGGTAATACTTTCGAACGTGGGTCAGTTTGGTAAATACTTTCAAAAGGTGGGTCATTTTGGTAAAAATTCAGATAAATTCCCAACAAATTGTGGGCCGAGACCTGAACAATATGCAACGGTATTTTTTTAAATCCGTATTTAAATTGCGTGGCCGATGGGATTCGAACCAGGGTTACTCTCATACCATGTGAAAGTCCCTCACACTAAGCTAAAACATTGAAGTTGTAGAAGGGTTGAGGGATGTCACACTTGTACTCTAACAAGGAGCAATCAAGACTACACTGTATCACAAAAAGTTTAAGCAATTGAAACTGCACTATTTCACATTACCACATAAAATCAAAGTGAAAGGATGAGTTAGTAGTAACATATACATTTGTCCGACATAGGTAAGTATCACAGATGATATTATGTAAGATATAAATAAATGTGCGAAATGGTCACAAACAGGAGAAACAAGCAACGTAGAACATGATTTTTCTGTTGATGTGGTCCAAAGGATATAAGGTATAAAGATACAGCAAAAACCCTTACCATGCATTGATCGAGGATATTTGATAGAGAACCACCTTCAGTAATCTTAGGAAGCATGATTTCAAGGGTATTCAAGTGATTTTCAATTTGATGCATAGCCCAACTGAAAAGAAGACCACCATCATAGTTCTCCTCGTTCCCAGATTTATCATTGTTGAAAATGGCCCGGTACTGATTTACAACATCAAAGAGATGCATCCTGTGGCAGTTCACCATTCCTTTCAAATAGTCATACACATTTCTCTGGTCCAGGTCATCTAGAATGCCTGAAAGCCATGCCTCTCTACATCTTAAGAACTGTCAATGAAACCCAACATAAGACACATATTTAATTGAAGCAGCCAGTAAAGAACAATAAACTCATTGCAGTAATGCAGTTCATAAATATGTGAAGGAAACTGAAGACAAAGATGAGGTCAACAAAATGGTGGTGTCAACAGATTTCAAAAGAAGAGAGGTGACAGGACGGGACAGGGAGAGGGAGGTTAGGTTTATAAGGGGGTTGTTATTAATACTTTGCAGATACAAAAGTAACAGTAAATTCATTACTTTCAAGATCCTTATATACTTGTCCTAGTTCATACTTCATGCACAGATTATGGACAGTAAAGGGGAGAACAAACTGATCCGAGTCAATAGAGAAAACCAACAAACAACTAAGATGGTGGTGCAGTAAGTAACAATAACTAGCTTTTTTTTCGATAATGAACTAGACATTCAACTTCTGGCCCAAATTTTCAACATGCAATCACTTCTCCATGAAGTGCATAATATCTCCTCCAACAATGATACCCAGATTCCAAAGAAGTTGTTTGACGGCATAAACAAGGACACAGTGCAACACGAAACACCGAGACAGGGGAAATTTTGAAAAACTACCCTAAGCTAGATAGATTTTTTTTATGCTAATAAAGTGTCGTGTTGGATTTTGACGATTGTGCACTAGTGTCCGCCACGTGTTCCGCACGAAACGACTACCAAATAAAAGTGTCTGTACTTCACAGTCATGTCCCAAGGTCCATTAGAAATAAATTATAGATGATACCTCAAGAAATCAGTAGCAAAATATAAAAATGAAGTGTCCACAGCTTGAAGATTCTCTCTTATAACTGACAAACAGGTTTCTAAAGAATTATGGAAAGCTGATAAAAAGAAAACAAATCAGTTAATAGACAAGGTTACCCACCTGTACCCGCATTTCAGATTCAGTGAAAACTCCTACACGCCGTAAATGTGCAACAATACGTAGGCATTCTGGTAACTGCATGCCACCATAATAGATTTAAGTATGGAATTTAAACTACAGCGTAAGTGGATGGAAAAAAATAATGGATATTTGATGCAACCACATAGAGTTATTTAAACCAAATCCAAAAACCAACTCAAGAAGAATTCAATAATAAATATTTTCCCTATTAAAAAAATTTCCACATTGATGATTTTTATAATATTTCTCTATTTTATGGATGCTAATCCTAACAGTACTCATTGTACTTACAGGGTACCTGTATATTTGACCGAAGTTTGTGAAGAAGCTGTGAAAGTAGTGATTGTGCTGTTTGCTTTACTTCTGCTGCTAGCGCTTGAATTACAGGTAACCTTCATTCAAAAAATATACACTAGACATTGTTATGAGGTTTGAATTCAGTAACAGAACATGCAGGAACTTCCCAAGACAATGAATGCTTACTCAGCATGCATTTTTGATAGTTTGCTCACAAAAGCTTCCAAGTCAAGGGCCTCATCATAGTTTCCATTACGGATACATCTGTGGTAGGATAGAGATATTTTTTGGAGTAAAATTTTTGAAGGACTCATAGACGGACACTAGTAGAGTAATATCGAATACACATTTCAAGGCAAATATTAACAAGTGGATAAATTTCAAAGCAAGGTAGCATCAACAATAAATTGTCCAATGTATACAATAAGAACTTACATAAGAACAGAAAAAACATGGATAGCTCTCCCAAAAAAAAGTTAAAAGCCAGACAACTATGTAGAAATTCTATGGAGAAAGACCATAAGGCATAAAAGAATACAAAATGAAACTGTTAGTGCAATAAATAGCATGTGACAAATAAAGGAAAACTTATGGTCTTCAAGAATAAACCAAAAGATGAATAAATGATCAGAGATAATATCTCAGACACTGAAGATCTAAAAAGTAGTCTGGTTAACTGTCCTTATATTTAAATAACCATGCACATTGTTACTTTGCATATGGAATCAAAACAATTTCCATCATTGGTCTAAGATAATGGCTTTCGCCTCGGAATCGAATGTTTTTAGCATTTGGCTGTTGTACAGTTTCGGTTATCCATCACATTCTTTTATTTAACTACTTATAAGAGTATGAAGTATGAACAATATATATATATATATATATATATATATTGTTTGATTTTTTTTGCATTCGGCCGTATCTGCCCATATTAAGAAAAGGCGGATTTTCCAACATCTAAAATTAATTTCATCTCAGGCCGAAATCGGACCTCTCACTTAAGAGTGAGAAGCCTTGCCACTTGCAGTGCAAGTGCTTGGCAGTATGAACAATGTGTTCAATCTGACAAAGTAAGTAACTCTACCAGGCTCTTCAGCATATTTTGTCTTGAACCCTAAATGAAATTCACACATTTGGAAAATCATACCATCTAATTTCCATTCTAGATGAAATTCGATGGTTGCTCCTGGTTGGAATAGTCTTAAACTACTAACAATATTGGTAGGCCTACAGATCCATAAATACTTGGCACCAACTCAAAGAGAGTTGACTTCAAGTTCGCAGTTTGGTTAACAGCTTGATCAAACTTTTTGCACGGCCTTTCCGATGAGAGCCATTCTTCATACAACCTATTGTGACAGGGGTCAACTTAGCCACAATACTGAAATAAACGAACAGGTAAATCTCAATTCAATACTTAAATCAGCATAGTTGGTTTCCCTTAGAGCAGTCATACATTTGCAGTCATACATTTGCAAGTGAGCAGTATGCAACATCCACCTCTATCAAATAAAAAAGCTGGATTAAATTATGTTCATCTTCTTTCAATTCAAAAGCAAATATTAGTCCTTAAGTTTGCATGGATCATCAAATTTATAAATCAACAACATACGTATCCATTAGCTGAGGAATTTCAAGCAAGTCAAGCAAAGTACTATGATTCGCCAGCAACGTCTGATTCAGCTTCCTCTCCTCCAAAATCAGCTGCGCCGACTCAATAAACTCTGTACACCCCGACGTCAAATGTGGTATCTCATTTATCTGCAACATCAAACTCCCAATTCACAAGCAAAGTACTCGCCATCAACATCAAACTCCCAATTCACAAGCAAAGTACTCACCATCGTTTCCAGGTGGGCATCGAATCCAGTAAGCTGTTCCCGAACGAATGACAGCGCATCGGAGGCGGCAATGAATGCCCTGTAATTCCCGACCGCGACCTCCTGCATCTGCCTCTTGATTCGCTCCGCATCGACGCGGAGTAGCTCTGGTTCCTAAACAAATCAACGGTTCAGATAAAATCAAATCTAGATTGATCTAAGATCAAGAACGGGAAAAAGAAAGAGATGGATGCTTACTTTATGGAGGCGGTCGAGGGTGAAGGAGAGGAGCTCCGAGACGTAGGGTTGGTGCGCGGCGCCGGCGAGGGGGAGGAGGCCGGAATCCAACGATGAATCTTCGTCGGCATTTTTGTCGAGATCCATCTGGATCTGGATCTAGGGTTTTAGAATTTCGATTTCTCACCGGCTCTCTTTGGTGAGATAAGAGTTTTTTACCAAACTATCCCACATTTTATAAGTATGTACCAAACTGTCCTTGTTTGAAACTTTAATACCAAAAAGTCATGTCGCAAACTGAGTTAGCGCCCCTAGTAAAATTTCTTCGCGCTATCTCAGTTAACTTGTGCTAGGGAACACCACTTTTCATATCAAGTAGGGATGTGCGAAAAAACTCACCAACTATAGACACGCTAATTTCGTTAGCGTGCCTATTTAAACCAGGCGCGCTAACGAGGTTATCGTGCTAGGGGAACACTAGGGGACACTACTCTCAAGTAGGGGTGTGGGAAAAAAACCACCAAGTATAGGCACGCTAACCCCGTTAGTGCGCCCATTTAAACTATGCGCGCTAACGGGGTTAGCAAGTGTCGACTGGGACCCTCTTAAGTCATGCTGGTTATCTCAAACGACACACGCTAACCCCGTTGGCGCGCATGGTTTGAATGGGCGTGCTAACGAGATTAGCATGTCTATACTTGGTAATTTTTTCCCAGACCACCTACTTGAGGAGTAGCGTCTCTTAGTGTCCCCTCTAGCACGTTAACCCCGTTAGCGCGTCTGATTTAAATGGGCGCGCTAACGGGGTTAGCGTATCTATACTTGGTACACACCCCCTACTTGAGGAGTAGCGTCCCCTAGTGCCCCCTCAGCACGCTAACCTCGTTAGCGCGCCTGGTTTAAATAGGCGCGCTAAGGAAGTTAGCGTGTCTATAGTTGGTGAGTTTTTTCGCATACCCCTACTTGAGGGGGGAAAGTGATGTCCCCTAGCACACACTAACTGTGATAGCGCGAAGAATTTTACTAGGGGCACTAACTCAATTAGCGACAGAGCCTTTTTGGTATTAAAGTTTCAAACATGGACAGTTTGGTACACTTACAAAAAGTGGGATAGTTTGATTAAAAAAAAATCATTCGTGAAAGAGAGGGACAATAATTTCGATTTCTCACCGGAAACAGGCCAATTTTTGAAAATATTTGCAATTATGGGCCAGTTTCGAAACTATTAGCGCTTGTGGGCTACTTTGTATCACGTCAGCAGCGGATGCTATTCTTATTAACAACCTATATATTTTGAAAGTCGCTAATGGGAATAGCAGGCTCTGTTTTAAAATATTTGGATTTTTTTGTTGCCGTTATTCCCACTAGCGACCTTAGTACATATGAGGCCGCTAATCTCGAATAGCGACCTTTAATGAACTGTATACTAACACTTACAACTAAGGTCACTATTCGGAATAAAGACTTTTATTGTACTAAGGTCGCTATTCCGAATAGAGGTCTTAGTTATGTGACTTAGTTTGCAAATTTTACAAAGAACAAAGAGTGTTTCCTACTGAGGTCGCTATTGCGAATAATGACTGAAGTATACAAAGGTCGTTATTCCAATAGCGACCTCAGTTTTAAATTTTTTTCTTCAAAAAAATCAAAAACTCTCTAGAAATCGCTAAGTGTCTCAATACATTAATTTGAGGGTCGCTAATCTCATTAGCGACCTTATATGTACTAAGGTCGCTAGTGGGATCAGCGACAGCAAACAAAAACTTCAATTTTTTTTAAAACATTGACCGCTAGCGACTTTCAAAATAAATATGTCGCTAATGAGAATAGCGGTCGCTGCTGACGTGACATAAAGTAGTCCACGAGCGCTAATAGTTTCGTAAGAGCATCCACAGTTGTTTGCTTATTTGCCATTTTTTCCCTTTTTTTTTACTGCAGCGCACAAAGTCGTGAACTATTTTGCCATTTTTTGGCAAATCGGCTATAGTAGAAAGAGAAAAATAGCATTCGATATAGCAAAATGCATATTATAGCATCTGTATTATTTAATTATTATTTTAATTGATCAGACGAAACATGATGTTTCATTCAAAGTAAAAAAAATTTAAAAACCAAATAAAATAACCTGTTAAATGAATTTAAGCGTGGGAATGAAAATGATGTTTCATCCTAATCCAATTTTTTTTTTAAAAATAACTTTAAAAATTAATTTTGTAAATTTTTAAATTTTTTTTTGCAATTATCTAAATTGATTTTGCAAATTTTTAAATTATTTTTGCAAATATTTTTTACAAACTATTTTTTAAAATTGTTTTTGGAATTTTTTTTTTGCAAAAAAAGCTTCCTTAAAACCCGAACGAAACATCGGTTATTTTGATTTTTTTGCACATTTTGTAAAATTTTAAATTGTTTTTGCAAAATTTTAAATTGTTTTTGCAAGTTCTTAAATTATTTTTGCAAATATTATTTACAACTATTTTTAAAAAATGTTTTTGCAAATTTTTTTTGCAAAAAAAATTCCTTATAACCCGGACGAAACATCATGTTTCGTCAGGTTATTTTGATTTTTTTTTTCTTCTTTGGGACGAAACATCATGTTTCGTCCCGTATTTTTTATTAATATGTTCTAAGTATAAATTATTTTTTTAATGACAGACGAAACATCATGTTTGGTCTTATTCTTTTTTAACGAACTTATGCATTTTTTTGCCATTCGACGACTGCAGCGTTTCGTCGAATTGGATGGGCAAAATATGCATTTTGCCATTTTTTACATTGAACGACTGTAGATGCTCTAACTGGCCCATAATTGCAAATATTTTCAAAAGGTGGCTTATGATGGCTACAAAAATTTGGGAAGATGGGAGAAGGTTTTGAAGCTTTGCCCTCTTTATATGCTCTAACTAGCCCATAAATGCAAATATTTTCAAAAGGTGGCTTATGATGGCAACAAAAATTTGGGAAGATGGGAGAAGGTTTTGAAGCTTTGCCCTCTTTATATGGTCTATATATATATATATATATATGAGTCCCCTTCGGTTGCACACTACTTTTGGTGAGCACTCCGTGAGCACTCACGAACTAGAAACCCTATGAAAAATCTGAACCGCTCATATTGTTCTATATGCCTTAGATAGCCTAACAATAAAAAATCAAGTAATTTGAAGTTCATTTGCCCATCCATCAAGCTGTTAGAATTTTCAGCCATACAATTTTGTGATGATGTAAATCATGGGCAAATGAACTTCAAATTACTTGATTTTTTATTGTTAGGCTATCTAAGGCATATAGAACGATATGAGCGGTTCGGATTTTTCATAAGGTCTCTAGTTCGTGAGTGCTCACGGAGTGCTCACCAGAGTAGTGTGCAACCGAAGATTTCTCTCTCTCTCTCTCTCTCTCTCTCTCTCTCTCTCTATATATATATATATATATATATATAATTATTTTTAGATAAAACCGTGAGGTCAAAAATCCTCCGCCATTTTATTAGTAAGCTCATGAACAGAGAAACAAATAAGTTCGATATAATCTCACGAGCTTGACCCCTCAAAAGTACGACAATAAATGTAAGGTGACTTCCTTGAATGTATACAAGCAATTGCACATACAAAGTCTCAAATGAGCTTTCCAAGCATCACGGATACTCCACCATGATCAATCTGGTTAGCCCGACATGGTTGCACTAACATCGATCAATTTGCCACCATTTGGTGCCTAAGCATCGACCAATTTGACTCAATTTAGTGCCCAAATCTCTTTGACTACACAACATCGACCAACTTCGACTTAGCGTTTTAGTTTATCTACTTGCACTAACACCGATCAAGTAACCTACCCAACTGGGCCATTCGAAAATCACCATTCTTCACTAATTCGGTTACCCAGCCCACCCGAAGAAAGTGAGGAACAATCAGGACACCTCGGATCACGCCCACTACAATGTCCATAACTAACTAAATCCTCGATTTGGGGTCATCGTTGTCTAGAGCTTTGGCTTTGCAGTAGGCATGAGTAGATATGCTATTACCACTGGCATATTGCACTTCATATAAGTCTTCACTCATCTTTTATTCATTTGGACACACGGACACAAGAAGAAAGTAATGGGTCCTCCTCAGGGCCAGCCCCCACCGTGAGGCAGGTGAGGCGACCATCTCATGCCCATGATTTTTTTTTACAATTTTAGGAACTTCGAATTTTGTATTCTCTTTGTAAATATAGACACATGTTTTGTGCATAAAAAATTTATATTGTTATTAGGGGTCCAAAAAAATAATTATATGGGCCTTTTACCTCGGATCTCCGGAAACTCAAGGCCGGAGAGAGAAAGATGCTTATATAATTATTGACCACTTGAACATAGTTTTAAGGCTAAGCTTACTAGATTTTTGCACACTTGAGCATAGTTTTAAGGCTAAACTTATTAGATTTTTGCACATGATATTACTAGTGGCTTACTTTCAAAAATATGCAATGATATATATTTACATATCACCCCCCTAAGTCAAATGTATTTAAACTTTATATCTTCAAATTTTGGTATTTACCCGGTTTATTTGTAAAGCACCAGTAGTGCAGTTCACAATGCTTCTCAGCAGATTTAATTTGAAATGCTGTAAAATCTACTCTCTCCAGCAGAATATAAAAGAAAATAAACTGGGAGAGAGTTTCCCAACACATTCAACTTTGCCATTATAATACAATCGAGAAAGTAAGTGATAATATAATTTAGGGTTTTTGACGTAGATCTCCTTGCAAATTTATATATAGTACTGTGGCCTTCTACAATTATATAAACCTTCACAAATCTCGTGCTTAACAAAACAGTTATAACAATGTGGATCATGTCAATTAATATCGGAGTTAAAGTCCATTCAAAATGGGGTAAATATTTGGTTCGCTCTGGAAGATTTTTAGTTATGACTAAAATACCCCTTTCCTCGTTTCCATCTATAAAATCACTAGTAGTTTACACGTGCGATGGACGTCGTAATAAATATAGTTTTTTAAAAGTAAAAATTCGGAGGTAGTCTGAATTTGATCTAAACCTCAATTACAACAGTTATGCACTTACATTGCACGGGTTTGTAGATGGACAAATTACACTAAGGCCTTCTCCCATTACAGTAGTAGAGATAATCTAAAACCCTAAGGAAGTGTTTGGTACACAGACTAGAAGATTTTCAAAAATGAGAGAATTCCCGGGAATGTGAGGGATGAAAATTTCTGGAATTATTGCATTATCGCGTTTGATATAGTACATTGCATTCTCCGGAATACTTTATTATTGTATTTTTTTATTATAGTTTTTTTGGTTATTTTATTGCTTGTTATGAAAATCTCATTATTCTAGAGAGAAATATATTTTTTTATTATTTGTTATGGAAATCTCATATGAACCCTTAAATCCGGTATTTTTTGGGGAATGCAAATTCTTTCCAACAAATAATTTTAATTTTCTTGAGAATTCATCATTTTTTAAAAATTATGCTTATCACATACCAAACAAGATAATATATGTAATTTTCTTGCACCCCCGTACCCCTCTCAATTTCATCTCTTTTTTATTCATTTATAACAAAAAGGAAAACAATTTGTATATCATTCTCATATGCAAAGCTTCAAATATTAATCAATTCCACTAAAAAATGCCCAATCTAATTTAATCTTAAACACATCCTGCATTTATCAACCAGATCTCATCAGTCAAACCGACCGAGCTGCATTCAAATTTTTCAGAGCGATATCTACAATCATGCATTTTTATTTTCTCCCCAAAATAGTTATCGCTTTCTAAGTTGTTTTTATTTTTATTTAAAAGATACTAGTGTTACCCTGTCAAATTGCACAGACTAAAATACTATTAACAGACTTATATAAAATTATATGGAACTTAAACAATACAATGATGATATGCACTGTGTCTTTTTTTTCTTCCAGTTTATCTTATTTAATAACACGTGCTACTCTTATCTGAAAAACTCAAATAATGATATTTTTATCTATTTAGTTCATATTCTTTGAAAACACTAATAGAGATTTCATTAGTTCATATTCTTTTATTATCATGTACATGCACAGTAACTTTAGTTTTTAAACAAAAACATAAATGACATTAAATGACGGAGGTGACACCCTAGATCCCTAAAGTGAACAAGAACGATTACGGTTGAGTTTTTGGCTAGGGACGACGGCGATGATAGGCGAACGGGGATGATTTGTATTTGGGTGGACGACGAACGACGATGGTTTTGATTAGGTGGAATTGTGAACGGCGAACGGTGACAGGTGGGTTTTGGGCGATGATGTGTTGGGGAATTTGAGGAGAGAAAGAGTTTTTTATGTTTTGTATATTTTTTTATTTTGTTTTATTAAGTTGAAGGTATGATCTGCTAGTGGTAAGATTAGTTCGAGCTCCTACTTTTGCTCTCCTTTCTCTATTTTAAAATATTGACCTCCTATCGATTGTTTGCTGACTAGATACCATCCAATGTATGCATATTTAAAAAATAAATAAATAATTATTTTTTTGAAAGTTTTGTGCATTTATTCTCTTATCGACTTATCCAATCGAAATGGTAATAGAGGAGAGAAAAAACCCCAATATGTCCAATATTATTGGTTCAAGTTTTATTTATGTTCACCCAAAGTGATACAAACTCAATCGAAGCTAAAATGATAAAGGACATATTGCACAGGGTGTGATTAACAAAATAAAAGTTGCAAATTTACATTTTAAAATATAACTTTCCTAGATTTCAA
Organism: Hemerocallis citrina; assembly: GCA_017893485.1. Taxonomy (NCBI): domain Eukaryota; kingdom Viridiplantae; phylum Streptophyta; class Magnoliopsida; order Asparagales; family Asphodelaceae; genus Hemerocallis; species Hemerocallis citrina. The sequence goes on along the minus strand of CM030361.1, from coordinate 31,834,743 downwards.
ACCATTCTCGAAAATTTCAGGGGTTGAACGAAAGATTAAATTACACAAAACTACCTTATAATTTGGGTTCTTTTCTCATCTTTAATACAAACATAATAATTATATGCTTAAAATGTTTATTTATTTTCAAAAAATTAACATGAACTTTAACAAGTTTTTTTTCTCAAAACTATCCTTTCTAATAATTTTGCAATCTCAATCTGTAAAACCTCAACTTGATTTCATTCCGGTATGCCCTCAAGCACGTGCAACAAATTTTTTGACACACATTGTCACGAGTGGAATTTATAGAATATGACCAAAACAATCATATATGTTGTGTAATTTTTATTTAGAAATGTAATAATTATATGCTTAAAACGTTTATTTACTTAAATTAAATTTTAAAAAAAAAACCTGAACTCTGATAACTTTTTCCTCAAAACTCCGTATCCAAGGTAGTTATCCACGAAAACAAATGCTTAAAAGAGTTGTGGTCATTTAAACAAATTTAAAGTATCATTGTGGTCGTAAGCCTCTTCGCTGATGAGCAATCGTTTGGAAGTTCGAATTCTACGTGCACAAAAAAACCCCAGTTATTTTTACTACTATAATTCAAGAATTGGAGTTGTGTAATTTATAGACAAACCAACTTAATAAGTCTAATATCAACCACACATTTTTAATTGAGAGTTGTATTAACCATAAAATTTTAATTAATTAGCCGGTTATCATAATATCCTCGAGCTTCAAATTTATTTACGACATAATTAATTAAGAAAGTGACATTTATATAAAATAAATATTGATGCCTTTGGAAGTAATTCGTAAAGAGTATGATCTTAAAAAAAGGTGTGATCGCATGTGCAAATTACACACATACATATATACAGGGGTATATATATAGGGAAAGCTTCGGTTGTGCGCTCCTCTAGTGCACACGGCGTGTGCACTAGGCCGTCGGGCGTTCATATCGACGATCCGAGCCGTTCACATTGATCTATACATCTAAATTAGTCTAAATATGTAAAATCAAATCATTTGAAATTCATTTGCCCATCCATCATGTGACTATAAAAAACAATGATTTTCAGCCATACAATTTTGTAACATTTCAATGGATGTGTAAATACATTTCAAATGATTTGATTTTACATATTTAGACTAATTTAGATGTGTAGATCAATGTGAACGATTCGGATCGTCGATATGAACGCCCGAAGGCCTAGTGCACACGCCGTGTGCACTAGAGGTAGTGCACAACCGAAGCTTTCCATATATATATATATATATATATATATATATATATATATATATATATATATATATATATATATATGGGTAAATTTCAGTTAACCCCACTGTTGTTTATTACTCTGACAGTTTGCTATACTGAAGATTTTTGGGCAATTAACCATACTTAAGTTATTTTTATGGAGTTTTAGCATACTCTGCCTGTTTTGAGCAGTTTTTTGTAGTGAAATATCTAAAATACTCATATTGGTTCAGAGTAATTGCGATCTTTGCTGACATGTCAATAGGGGTATTTTAGACGTTTTGTAGTAAAAAACTGCTCAAAACATGCGGAGTAGGCAAAAAATAAAATAAAATAAAATAAAATAAAATAAAACAAACAAACAAACAAACTTCAGTATGGTTAATTGCACCCAAAAAATTCCAGTATGGTAAACTGTATTAAAGGTATAAACTCACAGTAGGGTTAATTGAAATTTACTCTATATATATATGTGTGTGTTCTAGTAGAAATTTACCACTTTAACTATGAGAGTTTTAAGATTCATATTCGATTTAAACGGTCCTGATTTTGTTCTATTTTTATCCATATCAACAAAGAAGTTAAACAATCACTAAGATCCAATAATGGTGACCCATTAACGGTATAGATCTGCATAACCTAATTGGCTGAAAACAGTGTTAAATTTTACCAACCTGGAACTTGGCTGGCCTCAAGAAAAAGAAAAGAAATGAAAATTAAATAACCATATAACAAATTTCACAAATGTAGGGTAGTTTTTTGTCATTTAGACTTATTGAAATTTACCCAAATATGGCACTATGCAATCAAAAACTGCATTCCTAAAGTTCCCAACTGATGAACGATTGAATTAGGAATGCAGTTGGGAACAGCGAGCTTAGTGCAATTTAGAACGCAGTTACTACCTGCATTCCTGATTGCACTAAGCTCGAAGTTCCCAACTGCATTCCTAAAGTTCCCAACTAATGAACGATTGAATTAGGAATGCAGTTGGGAACTGCGAGTTTAGTGCAATCTAGATCGCAGTTGCCAACTGCGTTCTAAGGTGAACATAGTTTTCTCCTAAATACTATTTTGACGCAAGTATTGGAGTTGGATTATTGTGGCATATACTTAGAGCGCAGTTGGCAACTGCGTCAACAAAATAGAGTCGAGCAGTTGAGAACTGCAAGTGTCTATTTTGAGAATTAGTTTCGAAAGTGGTCTATTTTGGGAATTAGTTTGAAAAAGTGGCCCATTTTGGAAAAAGAATCCGGCTCACCAGAAACAACTGATGGTTGTCCCGTCGTTTCCCATTTCTCACTCTCGATATTTCTCACTCAATCCCAAATTCCCAACGCAAATCCCGCCCTCCCCCCAAAACCCTAACCCTAATCTTGCCCCAAATTCCCAAATCCCTCTCAATCCAATTCACCCAAAACTAGCCCACCCCCCCCCCCCCCCAACCCGCCCCAATCCAATTACTGAGATTGCAGCAAAATAAAGCAACTTTAATCAAAATTGAAGTAAAACAGTAAAACAACTTTAATCAATATATAAGTTTCCTTTTCGGAAGCACCCTTAATAAACTTTGGTAAGGTGCTAATGCCAGACAGGAAAAAAAGTATAAACATATGTATTGTTTTGAGCTTAAGAGACTTACATCAATCATTTTAATACAATGCGCATGATGAAGCAGCCTCTTTCTGCATGCCTACATAATGGCAACAAATGCTCGCTATAAAACTGTAGCAAGGATCAAAAGATATAGTACAGGACAAAGTTCATCAGCATTGAGAAACTACTACAGAGGAAACCATCGAACACGAAATATGTAATTGCTAATTAGTAGACTTTTACCTTCTATATCCACATTCGTTAGCCATCCAAAATCCGTCGGCAAGACAACACCCGAAAGAAGGTAATTCGAATGACTAAGTTGAATCAAAATAATGCCAAAAAAATTATAAAGATCTTTTGAGCATTTTTCACAAACACCTCGTGTGCATCACACATAAGAAAATAATTGTACCAAAGATAATCCCCAACCCAAATATGAACCTTCCCACATCTATAAGCATCTTACTGAACCCTATATTTTGAAGATTGGTGTATAAATACCTAATCAAATTCAAAATTAAAACTCATCCACTTGAGTTCCATATGCCCCCACCACATAGCAGGCTCCTACAACTAATATATTTCAGTTCATTCATGTATTTTATCAAACAGAATGAGCGCATATAGTAAATAGAGATAAGATTGAAGAATTTAACATGGGAAGACGAAGCCGCACATAATAAACCAAAAGATCTTTAGACATTACTCTTAGATTCATCAATTATTTTCATCTCTTTAACAAATAATTATACTATATATACAATCCAAAATAAGAGAGGATGTTACAGCTTGATGTATACATTAATCTCATATTCTCAATATTCTAAAGAATAATAAATATATAATCCAGAATAAGAGAGGATCTTACAACTTCCTGGAATACCTTAATCCCGGCAAGGATTTGGGGTATGGCGTACGACTGCTGCTTGAATTTGGGCGGACCGGTGAACAAGAACGATTACGGTTGAGTTTTTGGCTAGGGACGACGACGAGGATAGGCGAACGGGGACGATTTGTATTTGGGTGGACGACGAACGGCGATGGTTTGGATTAGGTGGAATTGTGAACGGCGAACGGTGACGGGTGGGTTTTGGGCGAGGATGCGTTGGGGGATTAGAGGAGAGAAAGAGTTTTTTATGTTTTGTATATTTTTTTTATTTTGTTTTATTAAGATGAAGGTATGATCTGCTAATGGTAAGATTAGTTCGAGCTCCTACTTTTGCTCTCCTTTCTCTATTTTAAAATATTGACCTCCTATCGATTGTTTGCTGACTAGATACCATCCAATGTATGCATATTTAAAAAATAAATAAATAATTATTTTTATGAAAGTTTTGTGCATTTATTCTCTTATCGACTTATCCAATCGAAATGGTAATAGAGGATAGAAAAAACCCCAATATGTCCGATATTATTGGTTCAAGTTTTATTTATGTTCACCCAAAGTGATACAAACTCAATCGAAGCTAAACTGATGAAGAACATATTGCACAGGGTGTGATTAACAAAATAAAAGTTGCAAATTTACATTTTAAAATATAACTTTTTCAAGCCATTCTCGAAAATTTCAGGGGTTGAATGAAAGATTAAATTACACAAAACTACCTTATAATTTGGGTTCTTTTCTCATTTTTAATACAAACGTAATAATTATATGCTTAAAATGTTTATTTATTTTCAAAAAATTACCATGAACTTTAACAAGTTTTTTTCTCAAAACTATCATTTCTAATAATTTTGCAATCTCAATCTGTAAAACCTCAATTTGATTTCATTCCGGTATGCCCTCAAGCACGTGCAACAAACTTTTTGACACACATTGTCACGAGTGGAATTTATAGAATATGACCAAAACAATCATATATGTTGTGTAATTTTTATTTAGAAATGTAATAATTATATGCTTAAAACGTTTATTTACTTAAATTAAATTTTTAAAAAAACCCTGAACTCTGATAACTTTTTCCTCAAAACTCTGTATCCAAGGTAGTTATCCACGAAAACAAATGCTTAAAAGAGTTGTGGTCATTTAAACAAATTTAAAGTATCATTGTGGTTGTAAGCCTCTTCGCTGATGAGCAATCGTTTGGAAGTTCGAATTCTACGTGCACAAAAAAAACCCCAGTTATTTTTACTACTATAATTCAAGAATTGGAGTTGTGTAATTTATAGACAAACCAACTTAATAAGTCTAATATCAACCACACATTTTTAATTGAGAGTTGTATTAACCATAAAATTTTAATTAATTAGCCAGTATCATAATATCCTCGAGCTTCAAATTTATTTACGACATAATTAATTAAGAAAGTGACATTTATACAAAATAAATATTGATGCCTTTGGAAGTAATTCGTAAATAGTATGATCTTAAAAAAAGGTGTGATCGCATGTGCAAATTACACACACACATATATACAGGGGTATATATATATAGGGAAAGCTTCGGTTGTGCGCTCCTCTAGTGCACACGGCGTGTGCACTGGGGCTTCGGGCATTCATATCGACGATCCGAGCCGTTCACATTGATCTACACATCTAAATTAGTCTAAATATGTAAAATCAAATCATTTGAAATTCATTTACCCATCCATCATGTGACTATAAAAAACAATGATTTTCAGCCATACAATTTTGTAACATTTCAATGGATGTGTAAATAAATTTCAAATGATTTGATTTTACATATTTAGACTAATTTAGATGTGTAGATCAATGTGAACAGTTTGGATCGTCGATATGAACGCCCGAAGGCACAATAGGGGTATTTTAGACGTTTTGCAGTAAAAAACTGCTCAAAACATGCGGAGTAGGCAAAAAAATAAAATAAAATAAAATAAAATAAAATAAAATAAAACAAACAAACAAACAAACTTCAGTATGGTTAATTGCACCCAAAAAATTCCAGTATGGTAAACTGTATTAAAGGTATAACTAACAGTAGGGTTAATTGAAATTTACCCTATATATATGTGTGTGTTCTAGTAGAAAATTACCACTTTAACTATGAGAGTTTTAAGATTCGTATTCGATTTAAATGGTCCTGATTTTGTTCTATTTTTATCCATATCAACAAAGAAGTTAAACAATCACTAAGATCCAATATGGTGACCCATTAACTGATTAACAGTATAGATCTGCATAACCTAATTGGCTGAAAACAGTGTTAATTCTTACCAACCTGGAACTTGGCTGGCCTCAAGAAAAAGAAAGGAAATGAAAATTAAATAACCATCTAACAAATTTCACAAATGTAGGGTAGTTTTTTGTCATTTAGACTTATTGAAATTTACCCAAATATGGCACTATGCAATCAAAAACTGCATTCCTAAAGTTCCCAACTAATGAACGATTGAATTAGGAATGCAGTTGGGAACTGCGAGTTTAGTGCAATCTAGAATGCAGTTGCCAACTGCATTCTAAGGTGAACATAGTTTTCTCCGAAATACTATTTTGACACAAGTATTGGAGTTGGATTATTGTCGCATATACTTAGAGTGCAGTTGGCAACTGCGTCAACAAAATAGAGTCGAGCAGTTGAGAACTGCAAGTGTCTATTTTGAGAATTAGTTTCGAAACTGGTCTATTTTGGAAATTAGTTTGAAAAAGTGGCCCATTTTGGAAAAAAAATCCGGCTCACCAGAAACAACTGATGGTTGTCCCGTCGTTTCCCATTTCTCACTCTCGATATTTCTCACTCAATCCCAAATTCCCAACGCAAATCCCGCCCTCTCCCCAAAACCCTAACCCTAATCTTGCCCCAAATTCCCAAATCCCTCTCCATCCAATTCGCCCAAACTAGGGGTCCCCCCCCCCCCTCCCAATTTCAATCGCTAACGCTTTCCATCTCGATTTTGCAGATCGACGTTTGGCGCTTTCTCGGTCGAAAGACCAAAAATGGTGGAGGTGAAGAAGACGGTGTTTCCCGCCAACATTAGGCGGCCGGCCGTTTCCGCCGTCCGCACTTTTCCCGAAGGCTGCGGCAGGTTCAAACCCAAATCTGCCGAAAAGCCCCTCAAGATTGGTGCTCATGGCGATGCCCCCTCCGAAACGAGCAGCTCAGCGAAGGTTTCGAAGGAGGTATTGAATAAGTCTATTGAAGTTCCGAATGATTTGGAGAATCATACTGTTGAAAATATTGCAAAGGAGGATTCGGTTGAGGTTAGGAAAGAATCGGAGAGTGATGATGTTGATAAGGTTGTGAAGGAGATGATCGAGGATTTGAAGGTTTTGGGGAATGGTGATGGTGTGGGGGATGAAGAGATGAGAGTTAATGGGCTTGTCGAGGTGAAGGATAAGGAGGAAGAGGATTTGACTGTTTTGGGGAAAGATGATGATGTGGGGGATGAAGAGGTGAGAGTTAATGGGCTTGTCGAGGTGAAGGAGGAGGAGGAGGAGGAGGAGGATAAGGACCCTTCTGGTTACAAGAGGAACATGTGTAGGAAAGCGGAGTTATTTGCCCGTATTTCGAATGAGTTTTTTGCTGGCAACAGGAAGAAAGTGTTCGCTGTTCGGGACTTTCCAGTTGGCTGTGGAACGGGTGCTCCGAAGATTGCTGCGAGTTCGGAAGCTGCGTCAGTTGAGAGCAAGGTTTTGAATGATGAGAAGAAGGACGATGAAGTGAGGATGAAGATGGTGGAGCCGGTTATTGAAGGGATTAGAGAGGCAAATGGGGTGGCGAGAGTCAAGTCTCCAAAGGGAAAATCTGCGGGGATCGGAACTTCGACTGGTAAAGAGGTTGAAGGCCAGGCTAAAAGAGAAGCTTCGGTTAAGTCTCCTAAGCCAAGAAATGTAGATGCAGAGAAGAAGAAATCTGTATTAGTTGACAATTTATCTGCTAGAGAAACTGAGAATGAGGGTAAAAGGGATGATTCTGATGAAATGCAGTTGAAGGTTGAAGAAGTGAATGAGGAAGCTACAGTTAAATCAAGCAAGATGGAGAGTTCGAGTAGGAAAAAGGAGGTGGTTGTAAAGAAGAAATTGGCAACGGGTGGTCCATCGAGGGATGAAGAGGTGAAAAAGAATGAAGGTGAAAAAATCAAAGTGAAAGCTTCAGAAAGTAGCAGCAAGGTTCGAGATGAATCTCCTCGGGAGAATTACTCGAGCAAGGCTAGTTTGAAAGACCGCAGTGCGGATGATATGCTGATGAAATATTTTTCTAAAAAGAAGTCGGAAGCGAGTGGTGTGAAACAAATTGAGAAGACATTTCGAGGTAAACAATCACAGAATCAGCTAAGTGAACTAAAAGGCAAGGGAGTCATCAAGAGTCCAAAAGATGGTGGCAGTCCGAAACGAAAGTTACAGGAGGAAGAAGATGATGGGGCTTTGGAAGTTTGCGGGGATAGGTTAATTGTGCAAGCTCTGATGGCTGCTGAAAATTGCCCATGGAGGAAGAGCAAGAAATCGGGTGGTACCCGTTCCGGTTATGGCGTACCAAGATCCAAAACAAAGAAAAGAGTACAATCGCGGGGTAATAGTTCTGCTATTGTTGTTTATCAGAATAAGAATGAAGTGGATGAAGAGGGTGATGAGGGTGATGAGGATAGAGTCAGTGAAGAGGATGATGCAAACGAGATGGCTCTCACCGTATACAGCGGACCACGGGAATTATCTGTTACTATGACTCCCGCTGTCCCTCATGGACTAGTTGGAAAGGGCAGCAGCAGTGAAGAAGCTGTCAATCGCAATAAGGTCAAGATGGCTCTTCGTCTATTTCAGCTAGTCAGGAGAAAGCTCTTACAGGGAGAGGAATCAAAGTCAAAGGGGAAACTCTTAGAGGAAGGAAAATCGAAGGAGCCTGGAAAGAAAAGGGTTGACCTGGAGGCTGCCAGTATACTTAAGGATAAAGGTCAATGGGTGGACCATGGTGGTAAACGTGAAGGAATCTTAGGAGCTGTGCCTGGAGTTGAGGTTGGGGATGAATTTCATTTTAGGGTAGAGCTTTCAATTATTGGACTTCACCGTCCTTTCCAAGCAGGAATTGATTACGTGAATAAACAAGGCGTAGTTCTAGCTGCAAGTATAGTGGCATCTGGTGGTTACCCTGATGACGTTGACAGTTCAGATGTCTTAATATATTCTGGTTCAGGTGGAAATGCTGTCGGAAATAAACCAGCAGAAGATCAGAAACTTGAACGGGGTAATCTGGCACTAAAAAACAGCATAGATTTTCAGACACCCGTCCGAGTTGTTTTTGGTTCCAAAGAGCTTAACAAGAGTAACTCCCCTGATATGAAGGGCAAGATGGTTTCCACTTTTACTTATGATGGGTTGTATCTTGTTGAGAAGTACTGGCCGGAGACCGGGTCTAATCATTGTAATGTTTTCAAGTTTCAATTGCGAAGAATGCCAGGCCAACCTGAAGTTTCTCTAAAGGAAGTAAAGAAGACAAATAATTCTAAAGTTCGTGAAGGCCTGTGTGTGAAAGATATTTCTGATGGAAAGGAGAGAATACCCATATGTGCAGTGAATACAATTGACAATGATGTGCCTATGCCTTTCAAATACATAACAAAAGTCATGTACCCTTCCGGGTGTGCCGACAAACCTTCGAGGGGTTGTGACTGCACAGATGGCTGCTCGGATTCTGAGAATTGTGCTTGCGCAGTGAAGAATGGGGGAGAAATTCCATATAACTATAATGGGAATATTGTCCAGGCAAAGCCCCTTATTTATGAGTGCGGGCCTTCTTGCAAGTGCCCTCCTTCGTGCTATAACAGGGTCAGCCAACATGGCATCAGACAACCTTTGGAGATCTTCAAGACCAAATCAAGGGGTTGGGGTGTCAGATCCATGTACTCCATTCCTTCAGGTACTTTCATATGTGAGTATATAGGAGAGATGATTGACGAGGCAGAAGCTGAAGAAAGGATGAATGATGAGTATCTCTTTGATATAGGAAACAATTATGATGACCATGCTTTGTGGGATGGCCTTCCAAGTATTATATCAGGCATGCAGTTTAGTGCTGCCTGTGAGACCGTTGATGCTGGTGGTTTCACAATAGATGCAGCAGAGTATGGAAATGTGGGCAGATTTATTAATCACAGCTGTTCACCCAACCTTTATGCCCAAAATGTGCTTTTTGACCACGACGATAAGAGAATGCCTCATATAATGTTCTTTGCTGTCGATAATATTCCTCCACTACAGGAACTGACATATCACTACAATTATTCATTGGATCAAGTTCGAGACTCTGAGGGAAACATAAAAAAGAAAGAATGTTTTTGTGGTGCTCCTGAGTGCACAGGCAGGCTTTATTAACTTTGGTCAGTTTGAGCAGTATGAGTATTTCGGTGTTCTTATGCTGACCCCAACTGAAGAAGAAAAGGTTAGCTGTTGTTGATTTGTTGTATGGAGTTCATTTTCTTGCTCTTTTATTTGGTTCAGTAATGCCATCTTTCTGCATGGAATATGTAATTGAACAAATATTTTTCAAAAGGTACTCAGCTGTTTTTTCAGTCTAGGAAATCTATTAACTTCAAGCATGTAACTCATTAGGCTTTATACTTTTGAATCAGATACTTCTTCTGATATAGTAATATTTGTTTGTAATTTGGGTAAAAGGGATATGAGCAACTTGCTCATTTAATAAATGAGCAATTGATTATGTGGCATGCATATGATACATTGGACAACTAACCCTTTTAAGGCTTTTCCAATCACATGTATGCCACATCATCAATTGCTTATTTACTAAATGAGCAAGTTGCTCATACCCCTTTTTCCCTTGTAATTTTAGTGTACTCTTGTAATTTTAGGGTAGTACAATATTTATATCCTTTGCTGCTTCTGTTAATCTGAGTAAGCTCTATATGATGTTACTTCAGTTGATACTCCCTATTATCTTATTGGTTACTGTACTACTTTTGAGTGAATGTTCATTTTCTTAAGTCCGTCGCAGTTAAATAATTATCTTATATTACGTGGGCGTGAGATCTGAGTTATTTGGTTTCATAGCTGTATTGAATATCCTTAAATGGGGGAGTAGTGCAGCTTACTTTCTTGAGATGAAATTCAAGAAATAATTAAAGAGGAAGTAATATGTAGTCATTTGACGCTTAAAAGCTACCTTCTGTAAAACATATATGTTACTGTAGATGGTGAGAGCAAAATGGAAAGCAAGAGTACTTGACCTCTTTCCACTTAATCCCAATGTTTTCAAGGACAAGGGTACCTTTGTTCATGTGCATAACTGTATATCAGTATATCATGGCAACTGGAAAGTTTTATAGTTTTCTTTTTTGAGATATAGTTTCTTTTACAAGCTCTTTATCAAATAGAAGCTCGTCTACTTAGTTATAACTCTGCTGTTGATAAATTGCAATTGCTTCATTTTTCAACCACAACTTGGTAGTGCCCACGCTTTGAAATTCTCAGATCCGTCATACTGAAGTGGTTGATAAACTTTGTGAGGACTCTCATAAGTCAGTATTGCGACTTCCACCTTTACCCTTCTTTTTTGGCCAAAGAACAAAATAAAATTATTCTCTGTTGCATCTCTCCCCTTGAACTTGTTGTACCAACTTGTTTACTGCACTTTAATCTTGCGAAGTTCTCTAGTAATTTCATGATCACCCTACTTACATGATAGATCTAGATCCAATACATTGCTCTGTTACCCTTATTTGAATGTTTAGGCTTTGACCAGAGCAAATACATGTCTACCCACCAAACAGAAAAATAAGAGGAAAGAGAGGTGCTCTTGTAGTCTAGAGAGGGAGAACAACAGGGTTGCTCTGATTAAAATCTTTCCTCTTCCGAGAGTAAAATATACTATCTTCTTTAATAGGCTTTTCGAATGATTACAGTATTATGTAGTCCTTCATGTTTCATCTTTTAGATTAGGGGTCTATTTAATCTTGGCCGTTTCTTAAATTTTAATGCAACTGATCATATATTCAAATCCCATTCTAAGTTGAGTCAAACCATACTTGTTTTCAGTTACCTGAAGAAATTCTGTCAATTGAATTTTTTGATTGCAAAAATAGGATCCTGAGTATATTTTTCCTATTAGTTAAAGAAATCAAACTTGCACTTGAACAATTTCAGTTAATTGAAATCAGGTTGCCATTTACTCTATGTTCACTTACTGCTTCTAATAATACTGTCAAACCATCTTCTGCCAGTTTAGTTATATAAACAAAGATGCAATCGTTGTACCTCATTGCTAATAATTAATAAACTTTAGTTATGTCTGGCGTATTCCACCACTTTTAATTTTTTTTTATTGTTTTTATATCGAAGTCCGTCCTCAACTCAAATCACAAAATGAACATATTTTTTACTCTATACCACAAAATGCTCATGTAAATAGGTATCAAGGATATCTCAAGGATTCAAATGTTCTTTTCATCTTTTCAAGTTACTAATGCACCAAAGTTTGGGTCGTGTTATCCAATTCATGTATCATAAGGATTTGGTGTTTTCTGGTAACGTAGGTATTCATGTGGGTTATATCTGAGAGGGATGCAGTGTTTAGTTCATGTGGGTTATATCTGAGAGGGATGCAGTGTTTAGTTCAGAATCAGGTTGAAGCTAGCCTAAGTTATTCCTTCTCAAGTGGGCAATGTTTCTAAATATGGTACTGTTGATTTTGTTTATTTAATGGTTCGGTTTGCACAAGGTCTATAAACTCTTTATCCCATTAGGTTGGCACATTATTCCACATCAGTTCTTTCATTTAAAGACATTGTGAATTATTTTGTACTAGATTTGCCCGTGGCCACGTGCCTACGGCACGTCTTCAGAACAATACAACATATGAAAAGTCTTGTAAACAGTAAATCAACAATTATGTAGCTGAAGTTTGAATAGTATGACAATAATTAGTTGTAAATAAAAGTCTATGTTTCCATTAGTATATGGTGAAAAATAATTATAAACTATTAAACTGGGGTATAAAAATCCATGTTTTCACACACACACACACATATATATATGGGTAAAAAGGATATGAGCAACTTGCTCATTTAGTAAATGAGCAATTGATTATGTGTCATGCATGTGATACATTGGACATCTAGCCCTTTTAATGATTTTCCAATCGCATGTATGCCACATCATCAATTGCTTATTTACTAAATGAGCAAGTTGCTCATACCCCTTGGGGGGGGGGGGAGTGTTTTGTAAGGTTAGATTTGGTCCTTTGATTTTGGAGCCACTTGATAGTTTTCTTTGTGTTTTATTATATAGTTATTTTGTATGTCCGTGTTTATAAGTCATACTGATTTATACTACCATCTGCCTAACGAATCAGGAATAGACATTAAACACTCCACATAAGGCATTTTATTCCGTGTGGAAGTGATACTCAAGTATTTGAATATATTTGTTTGATATGCCACTTTTCGAAACTATTTGAAGAAAGATGGCAGTTGCTAAAGTATTTGCGTTTGTGGACTGAACAACTAAACTCGCGTTCCCAACGGCTAGTTTAGTTGTTTCATGCTAACCGTTGAGGTACGACAAGTTTAGTCCTAACTTTTTGAGAAACTCGCCATTTTCAATGGCGAGTTCAGTTCAAAATTTTCAACGAAGATTCATCGTTGTCAATGGCGAGGACATTTACACTAGACTTCTTGTTGAAAATAGCGAGTTTAGTTCAAAATTTTCAATAAAGATTCGCCGTTCCTAACGGCGAGGACATTTATACTAAACTCGTTGTTGGGAACGGCGAAAATGTAGGAAATTTCACAGAGCGAAACACTTAGTTGAACTTAGTGAATTTTCAAAAAATACTCTATAGATTTTTTTTGGAACAAAACTCACAATTCCCAAAAACGAGTTTAGTGTAAATGTCTTCGTCGTTGGGAACAGCGAGTCTTAAAAAAAAAAAAACAAAACCTCAATTCGCCGTTCCCAACAACGAGTCTGGTGTAAATGTCATCGCCGTTGAGAACGACGAGTCTTCATTGAAAATTTTGAAATAAACTCGCCGGTGGGAAGAGTGAGTTTCTAAAAAAAAGACACTCGCCGTGTTTCAACGGTGAACATGAAACAATTAAACCCGCCGTTGGGAACGGCGAGTAGTTGTTCAATCCACAAGCGCAAATACTTTGACAACTATTATCTTTCTGTAAATAATTTCGAAAAGTGGCATATATATATATATATATATATATATATATATATATATATATATATATATATATATATAAAATTCAAGTATTTTATCCTCTCTTACTTTTTTCGTTTTGCCTGACTAAACAATTATCTTCTCATTGGACCTAACCAAACAATTCGTTGTTGCATTGCAGTGTTATCAATCTTTTCCTAGAAATAAGAAGACCCTGTGGAAACTTGTCAACAGCCTGTACACCCTTGAATGCTGAACTTTGTGGGCTACTGTCAATTACAAAGCTGAAGCTTCTCAGTTTTGTAACAGCACTCTGGAATCGTTTTAAATACCGTTAGTTCTCAAGTAGATCATGGCGTGAGCATCTTTTGGGAACCACTTGCAAGATTTTTCTCATATTTACATATGCTTGTTGTGCTAATGTTTTGCTACTATATGTAGAGGACAACGGAAGAGCTGTTTTAAACTGTAAAATGCATAGCAGGTCTAATTGTCTCTGGTACTGTGGAATGATGCATGACTGAGAAAAGAAACTGATGACACAGGGGTTGGCTACATTTTTGGTCTTTATCTGACCTCTTTCTAAACCTTTGCTATGAAGATCTTCAATTCTCCATGATATTGGTTTAGTATTTACTTGTGTCCATAGCCGTCAACGACCCATATAAGAGGATCGCCCCGCCTCCACCTCCCAATTTTCCAATATTACATGATATCAAAATTTTCACATCTGATAGTATTCTCTGCATAAGAATCAAATAGTGCATCTCCTCATTCCGAAAATCCTTTTATTAGTCTCTAGCCATAGGTGCCAAGTAACAACAGACAGAACTATCGCCGAGGTTTAATTTGGGATGCCATGCATGAACACAATATCTTAAGGCCCGAGTTTAGTGACAGAAAAGACAATGAAATTTTGATATTTTGGAATTCAAATACCGATAGTGTTAAATGAAAAAGATATTGAAGATTCTAGTTCCGTTAAACAGTAAAAATATTTAAAATATTTCCCCCATAGATGATGACCCAGTTCCCTGTGCTATCCTCATTTGCATAATTACTGTTAAAAGCATCTATACAAACAAAAGATTTTTGGTGAAATATCAACATGTCCGACTTTGGAACACAATCTGTTTAAAAACCAGATACCGAAAACACTTACCGGTAACACAAATATTTACATTCACAGTGATCAAAACTTAGAAATGGGAATTTGATTCCCAGGGCATTAGAGTGACTAAATTTACATTACAGGGTGAGGTATGTCTTGAGCATGGTAGATCCAGTTGGATCAGAAACGAGATGTCTAACTAGGCACATTCGCATGCTTTGTGGGGCGATTGCAAACATGTACAAGGCAAACCAGATAAGATCCGCTGATGAGAGCGATGAGCCGAGAAATCCCCACCACATCCTGCAAACGAAATGTACAAGATAAATCCCCTCCGAAGAAGTTAACTTGATACTTATTATTTGGTTAAGCAAATGTTCATATCACATGAACAATGGAATTTAACCAATTCGATGTTGTATGCTTGAATCAGTCAGAGTACCTACCAATCTGGTAAGCGGAAAAAGGTCTGGAAGAATGTCCGGGTGCCTTCAATATCCAACTGTGTTATTAATGCGAGCCCAAAGAGAAAGAATGCTCTCCGACGTTTTCTTTCTTGAGGCCACAAAGTTGTCCATGCTACAAAAAAAAATCAGTTAATAATTAAAATGGACAATAATATGAGCAATCAATATCGCACTTTAAAATTTAGTCAGGGGACTCTCAAGTTTTCAAGACAGTGATGAAGCTTTGCAAAAGAGAGAAGAGTGGGGTTTGCAAGGTTTCTTTAGTCAAATTTGTTTAGAGCCTATTTTCATGTACTTTCGTGTAAAAAGGAACCAGTAACAACTAGAGCAGTTCTTGTAAACAATGGAGAAAATAATTATACATATTATGCGAAGTTAATGGCTTTGCTTGCATACCTAACATTGAAGGATTTTGACTGCTCTGCATTATAACGTTCTGTCGAGAATTAGTGATTCTCTTCAGTATATCTGCTATTACGGAAGCATACCTTGGAGCTTCAGATAGAGATCGCACTACCGAATACCCTGTTCAATTAATTATATCATCAGTTCCAAACATCCGTCATCCAAACAAGAAAAAAAGAAAATAAAAATAAAAATAACTCACCTGTGGCCGGATGTACCATACTGGCTGCAGCACCAAATGCGAGGTTTTTCTGCTGTGTGTTTGGTAACGATCCACCAACAGGAATATAAGACCACTCCTACAAATAGGCTACAAAGTAAATGGAAGTTCTCCGTAAAAAAGAATTTCGCAACCTTTTCAGTTAGCTAGCTTACCTCTTCATATACTTTTAATACTCGAATACCCATAGCTTCCAAGCGTGACATTAGCTTTTTCTTGAGAAGATCGAAAGGCATAGCATCTCTTGAAGCCAGACAAGTTTCCTGTAACCAGATCGACTCGTTCATTAGGCAAAAGCAGTAAGCATAACACTTGCCAAGAATATTTAGGGAGAGATAATGATATCTAACTTCAAAAAACACTCTTGTAGATGACATGGGCATCACGTAAAGGAATGTAGGATATTCTTTGTCACATATTTGTTGCTTTTCTTTCGCATAATCTCTGTAGTCCATGAAAACCATTAAGCTGGGATCATATGGATTGTTTTCCACCTGAATATAAAAGATCATCTTACTGAACCAATTTTACAGCTAAAGAAAGATCGATGCATTCCCAATCAATTAAGACAAAAAAAATAATGATAAACTACATCAAGAAAGTTAGTGTGAGAGAGCATATCCTACCTCGACTTCTACACCATATGCTGTCTGCACACATACTCGAGGCCCTCCTACCTCGTATTCTAGAAGTTTCCCAGATGCTGCTCCAGATGCAACTACTGGAAGCCTACAATTTAATAAGTTAAAAATTTACGAGTATAGTTTTATCAACAAAAATCGATTTTCTAATATACCTGCAATGTACCATAACGTCTCCTTCACAAGCAATAACACTATAGCCATCATTCGATTCAACGATTTTTTCCACTTTTGAATTACGGTATGTCACTCCAGACTCTTGGCACCTGCAGGTGAAATATAGAAAAACTCGATCTTACTATAAACCATATATAGTTTATGAAATAATAAACTAACTGGTTTGAAATTTTACGTGCACGTACTAAGCGAGCTCCCTTACCTTCTTAACAACTCTGCATGCAACAGATGTCGACTAACTCTACCATACGCACGACCAATTGAAATGGGATCGTCGCTATCAAGATATACAATTGTATCTTGCCAAACATGCTCTATACAACCTTCTAACCCAAGATCTAAAAGAAATTAAGAAGAATGAATAATCAACTGCTGAGATCAAGAGAAGAATTCAATTGGAGATAAATATGTTTAATTAATTATCACCAAATAAGTACCTTTGAACTCATCCTCCCAGACACCATAGTTATTCGTAAACGGAAGATCGGGTCCAATCAGACCGACATTCAGTCCTTTCTTAGCTGATTCTGCCGCGAGAGAAAGACCAGCTGGACCACACCCAATCACCACTAAATCCAGGACTGAATCATCAGATGGTATCAGCAACAACTGCGAGAAAGATCACTTAAACCTTGCATTAATATAGTTATGGAAATAATTCCCTTAGGATTATATCCTTTGATAAATAATGCACACTAGCCTGAAATGGTTACAACTGGGTGGGTGAAAAACGAGAGGAGAATTAAAATGGCTCTAGTATATATATTTCCAGAAGAAAACAGATTTGGGGAAAATTGATTCTTATTCTTGTTGTTTTTTATTTTTTACTGTATACATCTATATATAAGGATTACAATCTTGAAGGAGAAGAAAGGAGATTGAGAGAAGATTGAGGGATGAGAGATTTGGGAAATCTGTTTCCTACAGATTAGGAAACAAAATATACATATTAGTACTTACTACATTTCAACACTCCCCCTCAAGTTGGTGCATAGATATTGATCATGCCCAACTTGTCAACAAATTTCAAGAAGAGCCGACTCGAAACTACCTTGGTCAGGATATCTGCGAGCTAATCTTCTGACTTCACTTTAGATATCTCAATGACTTTCTCATCCAATTTCTCTTTGATGAAGAGTCTATCAATCTCTACATGTTTCGTCCTATCATGTTGAACTGGATTGGCGGCAATATCACATGCTGCTTGACTGTCACAATACACATTCATAGGTTCATTCGGACCACAGCCTAAGTCCTGCAACAAGAGTTTCAGCCATAAAGCTTCCGCTATATATAGAGCTACTCCGCGATACTCAGTCTCTGCACTAAAGCGTGCAACAACATTTTGCTTCTTACTTCTCCATGTAACTAGATTTCCTCCAACAAATGTGAAATATCCTAAAGTGGAGCGCCTATCAATTATAGATCCTGCCCAATCAGCATCAGTATATGCCTCAACCTTCAAATGACCATATTTCGCAAATAGAACTCCTATTCCTGGAGCAGACTTAATATATCTCAGAATTCTCATCACTGTATCCATGTGGTGTTCCTGAGGTGCATGCATAAACTGACTTACCACACTTAAAGCATATGATAAATCTGGCCATCTATGCGCAAGATACATCAGTCGTCCAACCAATCTGATATCTTTCCTTATCACAAGGCATATAATCAGATTCGTTGCAAAGTTTCAGTCATTCTTCTAACGGTGTACCAATTGGCTGACAAGCAGACATTCCAGTTTCCTTCAATAAATCGAGAGCATACTTTCTTTGAGACAGAATTATACCATTTCTTGAGCGAGAAACTTCAATACCAAGGAAATATCTCAAAGAGCCAAGATCATTCATTTCGAACTTTTGTGACAAGTAACTCTTCAATGCCATTCTCTCCTCAGGATCATTCCCTGTTACTATCATGTCATCCACATATATAATGAGAGCAGTAATCTTACCTTCTTTCTGTTTCAGGAATAGGGTATGATCTGTGACAATATCTGAATGTCCTCATTGATTTTGTAAACCTCTCAAACCAAGCTCTTGGCGACTGTTTGAGACCATATAGCGCCTTCCTCAACCGACACACTTTATTACTGTGTTGGACTGGTCTATTTGATCTTGGCGGTAGATCCATAAACCTCTTCTGTCGATTCCCCATACAGAAATGCATTCTTCACATCAAATTGCTCCAACGACCAGTCAAGATTTGCAGCAAGTGACAGTAGAACTCTAAAAATGTTGAACTTTGCCACAGGTGCAAATGTTTTGTCATAATCAATTCCATATGTTTGAGTGTACCCTTTGGCAACCAACCTTGCCTTGTATCGCTCTATCGAACCATCCGACTTATATTACACAGTATAAATCCATCTGCATCCTACCGGCTTCTTCCCTACTGGCAGCTCGACTATCTCCCAAGTCTCATTCTTCTTCAAGGACTTCATCTCCTCATCCATAGCTGCTTTCCACCTTGGATCGGCTAAGGCATCCTGCACACTGTTAGGAATAGATATAGCAGATAATTGATTCACAAATGACTTATTTGATTTCGACAAGTGGTGAGTGGATACATAATTACTCACAGGATATTTGACGTTACTAGTGGGATCAGGTTCATAAGTGGGTTTTGGAATACCTCTATTAGTACGGTGTGGAAGTTTTCTTCTAGGAACTTCGGACAACGATGATGATTTGTTTTGGGGTTCTGACGGTTCACTCTCACTAAAATTCGGCACTGATTGTAATTCTTCAAGAGGATCTTCTTCATGACGGTCTTCTTCATGAGGGTCTTCTTCATGACGTTCTTTTTCATGAGGGCCTTCCTCCCTTGCTAGGTCTTCATTCAAGTGTTCGCCACCATTATTTGTATCTAGTTGTTCATTCTGACTGGTAATTACTTCACCATACACAAGAGTCTGAACTTCACTGACCCCTTCATCATACCCAAGAGTCTGAACTTCACTTTGGTACTCCCCCTGAAGTTCAGTCGTAGAAGAAAAATACATTTCATTTTTATGGAACACAACATTCATAGGCACAAACATCCTTTGAGTTGGTGAATGATAGCACCGATACCCTTTTTTATTCTGTGCATATCCCACGAAAACACAGCGGACAACTCGAGGAGTTAACTTATTGCGTTCATGTTGATGAAGATGAACAAATGCAACACACCCAAACACACGAGGTGGCAAGTTCAAGACTTTTGGTGCATTCACAGCTTCAGTTAATGCTTAAAATTGTGTGAGAAAGTTTAGGATACTAGAGGGAACTCGGTTGATTAAATATGCAGCAGAAGCAAGGGCTTTCCCTCAATAAATGAGTGGCATATTTCCATGGATGAGAGATGCACGGACCACCTCGAGCAAGTGTCTATTTTTCCTTTCTGCAACCCCATTCTGTTGAGGTGTATATGAGCATGTAGTCTAGTGAACAATTCCGTGTTCCACCAAATATTGTTGCAGATTCGAACTGAGGTATTCTCCGTCATTATCACTCCTAACAACTTGAATCTGTGATTTATACTGAATCGTAACATGCTTGTGAATTTTCTGAAATAAGCCACTAACTTCACTTTTCGACTTCATCAAACATATCCAGGTCATACGGGTACAGTCATCAATAAATGTCACAAACCATTTGGCTCCTCCAAATGTAGTGATTTTGGATGGACCCCAAACATCAGAATGAATCATCATAAATGGAAGAGAGCTTCTACTTGGACTTGGAGGAAAAGAGACACGGTGACCTTTTGCAAGTTCACACACATCACACCGAAAGGCAGATATATCCAACTTCAAAAATAAACTTGGAAATAACTTCTTCAAATAACCAAAAGAAGCATGCCCTAGACGTCGATGCTATAGCCAAATATCTGATTTCTTCTTCTCATCTTCGGATCATTCCACACTTAGAGCTTAAGTCAACTTGCTTGAACTTTCATATTCCAAATCCAGGTAATAGAGCTTCCCGTGTCTAACCCCATAACCAATCGTCTTGCAAGTCCGAATATCCTTAAGCACACAATGTGAAGGCCAAAAGATTACAATACAATGTAAGGCAGTAGTTATTTGAGCAACAGATAATAGGTTAAAATTCAAGAATGGCACAACTAAGGCAGTATCTAAGGTTAGGTTGTTTGTGAGATGTATTGTACCCTCGCCAGTAACAGTGGCAGAATCACCATTGGCAGTGAACACAGTTGATTTAGTGAATGGTTGGAAATTTTGAACTTGTCTAAAATCAAAAGTCATATGGTCGGTAGCACCCGAATCAATTATCCATGCACTATTCATAACAGAAGCAGAAATATTAAATACCTTATCATCATTACCTGCAGTTGTAACTAATGTAGAGACGAGTCCAATACTCTTCTCAGCTCCATCAGTTTGTCTCATGGTAGCGGCACAAGAAAATCAATAGATCTGATCTACAGCAGCCAATAGCAAACGACACAACTTGGCCAAGAACAGTTCCAAGTCTTCAACAAACAGCAAAGCAGCAACAATCCAACACCCAAATAGCAACTCCACGGCGGATCAAAAACACCAAACACCGAGATCCAAATGCCAAACACAAGATCAAGATCCCTCCTTCACAGAACACCAAACATCAAACCCAAATCAATCCTTCCTCTTCACAAAACAGCAAAGAGAGAGAGAGACACACAACAGCAATGTCAGCAATGGAAGAGATCTGGACGGTGGCAGCTGACGTCGACGAGCGACGTCGAGGGCGGCGGTAATGCTCAGGCGGCGCTACAATGCCGGCGGCGCGAAGTTGTCGAGGAGAGAGGAAAGGAGGTCAGGGTGGGGTTTTGGTTGCTGTCGATCGAAACGGAAGAGGAGACAGGGGGGAGGTCGGGATTGGGGTTTGGGTGCCTGGGCGTCGATGGGGGCGGCGTCGGGATGTGGCGCGACGACTGGAGAGGGGCTGGGCGACGAGGGGTGGCCGGGGACGGGGAAGATCGGAGACGAAAGCGGATGACGGGGGCTGAGGGATCGGTGTCGACGAAGGTCGGCGACGGGCTCGATGGCAACGAGGATTGGGGTCGACGAGGAGGTTCGGGGATAAGGGTTTGGTCGGGATCGGATCGGGATGGAGGCGTCTAATTCGATCGCCTCCGTTTCTTCTTCTTCTTCAACTAGCCAAGATCTTGTTAGGCTCTGATACCATGAAGAAAACAGATTTGGGGGGAAGTGATTCTTATTCTTGTTGTTTTTTATTCTTTACTGTATACATCTATATATAAGGATTACATGCTTCAAGGAGAAAAAAAGGAGATTGAGAGAAGATTGAGGGATGAGAGATTTGGGGAATCTGTTTCCCATAGATTAGGAATAGAATATACATATCAGTACTTACTACATTTCAACATTTCCGATCACAAAAGATGAAAACATGCATGCCTTGTAAATTTTGTTAAATAACTGATGTAATAATCTCTTGTTTGAGATCTACGAAGACTTTCTACAAGTTCAAACGGATCAAAGGCCAGAAAAAAGTTATAATATTGTTCTAACAATTAATGGGAATGGTTAGAGTAAAATCCTCAACCCGCCTTTCCATAACTGTGGAGTTTATCATGGTGAGGTCTTTCACATTGTATCATAAATTCGACCCGCGAGAGCATGGTAGAATTCAAGTATGAAATCCTCAACCTTGTTGTAACTTGGATGGATGCTACATGTACTGGTAGCTGGGTCTTTTACAAATAGATACAAGTCACAAGGGGGTTTTGAAGCAATCCAACAACAAAATTTCCTTTTCAATTAAATCAACCAAAAAAAAAAAAAAAAAAAATTGAGAAGGAAAAAATTATTATTATTAACCTTATCCGAAATCTTATCCTGCAACTCCATGGGCTTCATCCCCTGCATTTGAACATAAACGATCTCGCTCCCTCCCGCCTTCACGTAGTCCTCCTCATCCGCAAAATCCTCCACTCCCTTCACCGTCGTCACCACTCCTCCTCCACCACTACAACTCATTCGAAGAGTAGGACTTCTAAGCACCCTCCTCCTACGAAACTGGTCAGCATTCCCCACCATTAACCTCCTCCTCCTCCTAAACCACCAGCCATCGATAGGCAGTGACAGAGCCGCCGAGTTTGCACACCCAAAACACTCCATTTCTTCCCCTCTTCTTCGTCTTCGTCGTCGTCGTCGTCGTCGTCGTCTCTGTCTTTCTTGTTTTGTATAAATCAAGAAGATGAGAGTTGAGAACTGCGAAGAGTGTGAGGGAGGGAGAAACAGAGGAGTTGAGAAGGCGCCGAGAGTGTGAGAGCAGGAGAGGAACAGAGGAGAAGGAGAGGAGGGTGAGTGAAGGAGATAGAGGACACGTGGAGGTTAAAGATTGGCGGGATGGCATGAGACGTAGGACCGGCTGGATTTTTTTCGGATATGGCTACTATTAAGAGAAGAAAAAAAATTCTTCAAAAATTGAAACAAGTGTAAGAAAGGCCCACCAGGCCTGTAGCCTTTTTATAGTCTTGTGTTGTTAGCTTGGGTCTATGAAGGTAGCATCATAGAGTTCTGTATAAACTAGCATCATAGTTTTTGGCTTGACTCGGACTAGATGAGAGCATCCACAGTCGTGGGCTAAATACCCAAAATTTGAAAAATTGGGAAAAAAACGAGCTGCAGTCGTCGTCCAAATATCCAAAATTTGGGTATACGATGAACAGTTCGATGCCAAATATAGCAGGCGATTTGGCCAAATGCAAAATATAGCTAACGCAATATTATCTTCCGTCCGAACCAATTGACAGAAGATAATCTTCCGTCTCGTACAAGTCCAATGATTAAGAAGCTTTTAAAAAAAAAAAAAAAAAAGTCAACCAACGGCCTATTATACACCGTCCAAGGAGATTGACGGTAGATTATATCCCGTCCGAACCAATTTTTTAAAAAAAAATAAATCAAAAAACGATCCGATTGGCCGACGGGGGATTATACACCGTCATTTGAAATTGACGGCATATAATCTCCCGTCCGTTGCCAATTTTCTCTTTTTTTTGTTTTTTTTTTCCTTCTTGTCGTTTAGTGCATTAAAAAAAAAAAAAAAAAAAAAAAAAAAAAAAAAAAAAAAAAAAAAAACTTATACTATTGGTACACGTCATGGCCAAAATGACGGGAGATAATCTCCCGTCCCTGGCCTATTCTTGGGGTTTTTTTTTTTTTTTTTGTCTTCTAGTGCATTAAAAAAAAAAATTTTTAAAAAAATTTGGAACGGACGATAATACTCCGTCATTCTTAATGGACGGATAATAATCTACCGTCCGGCTATATTTTAGCTTCTAACGACTGCAGCAGCATTCCTTTTTTCCTATTTCTAAATTGCTATATACCCAAAAATTGGCATGAACGACTGTGGATGCTCTGACACATGAAGATAGCATCCTTTCCGTGTAGTTTTCCCTCCAAAGATTCGGTGGGTTCCTTGAAGATGTCGGCTACGGTCTTGTCCATCAAGATAATAGTACCGTCACATTTATCTGATATTTGGACCCGTCTGAATCCGGCGTTGGAACGAAACAGACTCTATATATACGGCTCAGATTCTAAAATAAGGTCCCATATACTTTCAGGTCTGGGTCCGGATTCGCTAAAAATAGAACCAACCCGGACCTAGACCAATTAAAAAATATCCAAAAATTTTGGAATTTGAATAATAGGGTTATATGAATATACATGTAAATAGTAATTGTTGAAGATAGCAGTGTAAATATAATATTCATGTACTTAAGTACAAAAATTGTTGATACCGTAAAGTATCTGGTGCAAATATTTATTCCCCACTACCGGACCCGACGGGTATATCTTTTTAATTAGGACCCATACCAAACCCGGTTCTCCTAAGTCCGGGTAGTGGAGGACCCGACTTGATAGGACCCGATAGCAGCTTTATCAAAATTTATGTGGTAAATCGCTGCTGGTCGGTGGGAGGTCAGTTGTGTCGATATCTATCAACGTCACTGAAATAAGAGGTTTGTATATGTCTCTTATGATTTTCCATCTGTTGTCTCACAAGAGTTATACTCTTATTGAGAGAGACTCGAAGATCGTATCGATCATATTATGTGCAAGAAGCGGTCATGACCCTATTTCTGATGATATAATACTCATTCTTAATGGGTATGATATTGGTGATATACAATATAGTTATCCAGAGGAAAATATATGTGCTGATTGTGCTGTAAAATTGGGACGTAGTCATTTTCATGGGTTTGACCATGTTCACCCACATGGTCAAAGCTTCATGTGGGTGAACATCTCTGATCCTGAGCTTCTTGTTTTAACTAAAGAAGATACTACAGAGGTTACCGATCGAGGGATAATTCTGTTCTGTAGTCATTTTATTTCTGATTGTCCATAGATGTAATATTTTTTGGGAAAAAATAATTATGTTACGTCTTAGATTTATAATTACGGAATTTAAATGAGGTAGCTAGATGTTCATTAAAAGTACTAGTAATTCACACGTGCGATGCACGTTTTAATAAATTTTAAAAATAAAAATAAAAACTCTGACGTAGTGAGGATTTGAACCGAAAATCTTCTTTATATTAATTATGTACGTGCATGTTGGTAGAATGATAAAATGACAAATGACAAATGACACTAAAGCCTTCTCCTATTATTATATTAGAGATACAAGATTGAAGAAATTATTCAAATGAACAAATTTGATTCATAGGTTAGCTTTCACGCTCACGTGATGATGGTTGGTACAAAGACGTTCGAAGTTATTGTGTAATAAAGATGAGTCTCTTTCTGTTTATGAAAATGATAGAATTTGGCAAAAAAGGGCGAAGGGGATAACTTTCTTTCATATTCATTAAGTTGTCATACTACGGCTTAGCACTTTTTCCTGTGAGTCATCTAGTCTCATTAAGAGCATCCATAATTATGTTTTTCATATTTAATAATAGAGTAATGCTACGTCCACTATCAATTTCACTATATTTCTCTTCACTACTTTAGGTGGCACACTCCAATAAGTAGAAAAATATAGAGTAGGTGGAAAACTCGCTAATAGGAGTATGCCACATAAGATAGTGAAGGAAATAGTAGTGAACTTGGTAGTGGCTAAAGCATTACTCTTAATAATATGATAAAATAGCATGTAGCAAAAATCACAATTTGCGGCAGTCATGATTTGCTATAATATGAGAAAAAAATATAAAAAAAAGAGGTCGGACAAAACATCTAATTCCGTCCGGGTTTTTTATAGTTAATTAACTAATGATTATGTATTAAAATAGATAAACTAAATATTATAATATATACTAAGCTACCTACTTAATTAACTAACCTAAGATTAACCTAAGCTTAATTACCAAAATGGCTGGACGAGACATGTTGTACCGTCCAAGCCATTTTGGCTTCAAACGGGACAACATGTCCCGTTTGTTGATTTTTCGTTTTTTTGTTATTGTTGTTCAGACGATACATGTTGTACCGTATGATAATTATAAAAATAAAAAATCAGACGAAACAATTTGTTTCGTTCGATCCAATTATATAAAAAAACAACGGGACGGAAAAGCATGTTCTGTCCCCTATAATATGAGAATTGCCATTTAATTTCTCAAATATGAGAACACACTGAATCTTATTTGCCAAAAATATGGCAAAATAGAAAATGACTGCAGCGTCAACTTTCTCATATTATGAGAGTATGGCAAATATAGGAAACGACTGTGGATGCTCTAATGTACATATATTTTATTATAGGAGAAACCTAACTTCCTTAGTAAATAATATTTATAATAAGGGTTTTTAACATGCATATCCCTAACAAATATGATATTATCATATATACCCCTCACAAAAATAAATTTTCATATACGCCCCTAACAATTTGGACTGTGTTTCATATTTATCCCTATATTAGATATCACTAAGTGAACAATGATTTTACCCTTACGAAATAAATAGAAATCGAATTAAAATATCAAATTAGACAATCAAACCAGAAAAGATTTAAGGGTTTTAAGAAAAATAAATGAGAAGCTTATAATCTATCGCTAAAAAATAAGATTGATGACAAATTTGGAGAAGTGAGAAAGAATATGTAGTTCTCAAATATGCACTGTTAGTTTGTCCATTATTTCTTGAAAAAATAAAGAAATTTTGAGACGAGTTAATGATTCTCGGTTGGATTAACAATTGTCCGCATTTACAAGGATGAAGAAGATAAAGTTTGAATGATAAAGAATATAATTTTTCAGTCATTTTTCATCAAGTCCATTAAAAAAACTACAAAATCTCCATCATTTTGAGTTTTTTTTCTAACTAGAGGGATAATTAAGAAATGTAGTATATACTGTTGGGGACAAATATGACAATACATAATTGTGAGGGACATGTATAATGTTCACTTATTTGTTAAAGGCGTACATGCTAAAAACCCTTATAATAATTGTTATCGGCTATTAACTACTCCTATAACTAGCATATGCATTCTCATGCATTTTTCTCTTTCCTACTTTTTGTATAGAGTTCTTCTTTTTATATATAATCTCTAATCTTTAATTACATAATGAGAGTTGTAGTTGTTATTTACAGACAAACAACCATGTGCATAAGACTCGATGTCAAATTATGTCGAGTTTTTTACTTTTAAAAAAAATATTTATTAAGACATGCATCGCATGTATAAATTACAAGTTCTTTGTGAAAAAATAATTGTAAGAAAGAGATAAAAGATGATGGATTTTTAAAGACTAATTTAGCATTGAGGTGTAATATATTTTTATTTAATACCATACGTTGCTAATTTAGCACTAAATACCATACAGTTTGGGGAAACTTAGTACTATGAGGTGTTACATATTAGCGGACCCACATTAAATAAAAAAATGTAACACTTTAAGGTATATAACACTTCTCTCTCGGGTGCCTCGCCCACTCTCTCTTCTCACTGTCGGGTGCTTAATGAACAATCCTCTAGATCGCCACTACGATATATCAGGTCGAGTGCGTGTCTTAAAGCTAAAAATATACAACACTCCTCTCATTTCTTTTCCTCTGCTAAACCAGATGATCCCCAGTGTGACCGGCTGAATCCGTCGTCTCCACAGTTACCGTTAATAGCTTATAATCAGTTAGGATCAATTTTCTCTCCCATTTTTGATTCGCTTTCCAATATTGAAAGATTCTGCCCAAATCATGGGATTTATGATTGACCCTTCTGATTCTCTCAGTATTCTTGCCCTTAGGAAGAAAGAACGTACTAGAGTCTCGGAGCACCATTGTTTTAATGATTAGTGTCTCCTGGAATATCCGAGGCTTGAACTGTCCTTCTAAGCAAAAGGCGATTTTTGACTTAATTTCCTCTTCCCATTGCGACTTGATCTCCATTCAGGAAACCAAATTAGAATTTCCTTCCCTCGCGACCTTACGTTCCCTAGGCGGTTCTACTATCTCCAAATGGATTTCTTTGGACGCGATTGGCTCAAGGAGAGGGATCCTTTTCGGATTCAAGGAGGCCCTCTTCTCGCTTATAGCAGTTCAATGTCTTAACTTCTTCCTCATTGTCCATCTCCATTGGACGTCTATTAATTGCCCACTGACTGTGGTTTCAGTGTATGGCCCTTCTTCCTCTGAAAGACGTCCTTTATTCTGGAACGAATTTCTGTCGTTGCAGCAATTCTCCAGCACCCTCTGCTTTTTTTGTGGAGACTTTAATGTCACTCGTTTTGTTTCCGAAAGATCGAACCCGGTCTCCTCTAACACACAATCTTGTCTCTTCAACGATTGTATTCGTATCCTGCAACTATCGAACTTACCTATCGCCGGTAGGTTTTTCACCTGGTCCAACCAACGAGATCCTCCGACGCTTGCCAAACTCGACCGTTTCCTGGTCTTTCAGAGTTGGTTAGCGCGTTTCCATCAATCTTTTGTCCAGGCTCTCCCTAATCCCTCTTCTGATCATGTCCCGATTGCGCTGCATTCCAATTTCCACTTCAAGTATCATCACAAATTCCACTTTGAAAAATTCTGGTTACAGGACCAGCTCTTCGTTAACTTGGTGTCGGAATGTCTCGCCTCTATCACCGGTTCATCCGGTCTGGGAAACATTCTCCTCAAGCTCCACGCCATTAAATACGGTTGCAAAATCTGGCGTGCTGAGATACAATTCAACACCAACTTCCTAAAAAAATTTCTTTTGCAATCCATCGAGTCCATTGATAAGATGGAAGAAATAGGCCCCTTATCTGAATCGTTCCAGTCGGAACGACGATCTTGCAAGCAAGATTATGCGGACATTCTCCATCAGGACCACATTAAATGAGCTCAAAGAGCTCGAGTCAATTGGATTAAGGAGGGTGACGCTAATACCGCTTTCTTTCATAACTTTGCCTCCCATAGGCAACGATCCAATCGTATATCCTCGATCTCCGTTCAGGGGATGGAACTTACTTCCGATGAGGCTATTCATCAGGAATTCCTTTCTTTCTATAAAAACCTTATCGAATCGCAGAAACATCGTGCGATTCAGCTCGATTGGTCCCATCTCTATGGTTACCAACCCCATGATCTTTCTTCGCTTGAGGCTCCCTTCACTTTAGATGAAATTAAATCGGCAGTGTTCGCGTTAAAAAGCGACTCTGCTCCTGGGCCCGACGGTTTTTCTGCCTTCTTCTTTCAAAAATTTTGGGATTTGCTTAAAGCAGACATTCTCAAAATGTTTTAAGACCTTCATCAGGGTCACTTCTCCTTTGACCGTATCAATTATGCGCATATTGTTCTCATCCCCAAGATAGCGGGGGCTCACTTGGTTACTGAATTTAGACCGATCAGTCTCATCAACACCTCTTTTAAAATCATTATGAAAGTCCTTTCTTCTAGATTGAGCTCGATCATCTCACCAACGATCGACTCAGCCCAATCGGGATTCATTAAAGACCGTTTCATTCTAGATAGTGTTGCTTCGGCCCAGGAAATCATTTCTCATTGTCACAGGACTCACTCGGAAAGCTTGACTTTCAAAAAGCCTACGATAATGTGAACTGGGATTTCCTTCTGGACATCCTCATTTATCGAGGCTTCGGTCCCAAATGGATCGCTTGGATTAAATCCAGCCTATTTTCTGGTACTTCATCCATCGTCATCAACGGTTTGGAAGGCCACAAGTTTAGAATCAGATGTGGCCTCCGTCAGGGGGATCCCCTGTCTTCGCTTCTTTTTTCTCTTGTTGCTGACATCTTTAGCAAGCTTCTTCGGAATGCTTGGAATTTGCACATGATCAAGGGTCTAGGTAGTTCTCCCCTCTTTGAGGGAGTGCTGAACCTTCAATATGCAGACGACACAATTATTTTCATCAAACCCAACGCCCACTCTCTTCGTAATCTTAAACTGCTCCTTTACTGCTTTGAAATGGCATCGGGATTATCTATCAATTTCCAAAAATCCTCTGTGCTCTGGCTGGGCGGAGCTCCCAATCGCCAAGTGGAGGTCTCCCAATTTTTTAATTGCCCCATTGCTTCCTTTCCGATATCTTATTTAGGCATTTCCCTTCGCTGGGGAAAATTACATAAACCTGATTGGTTCCCTCTCATTGATAAAGTGGAAGTCAGGCTCAACGTCTGGTTGGGTAAACAACTGTCTAGAGGTGGCAGACTGATCCTTGTCAACTCTGTGGTTTCGGCTATACCTCTTTATCTTATGTCTTTCTACTTTTTGCCATCCTGGGTGATCAAAAGGATCGACCAAATCAGGCGCAATTTTTTTTGGACGGGTACTTCCTCCTTTAAACCTGGATCCCACCTGTGCCAGTGGAAACTTATCTGTACTTCCAAAGAGGAAGGGGGTTTAGGTGTTTTGGATCTTCGTCATCATAACATAGCCCTGTTAGGCAAATGGTTGTGGGAATTCCACAATTTTGACCATTTACCGTGGATTAAAAGTATCAAGTGTCATCGATCCACCTCTTCTAATTGGTGGGAGTTTCCCGCGGTTGCTTATTACCAAGCTTCTCCTTTTTGGAAAGGTGTTTGGAAGGCATCTGCCGCTTTTCATTGCGGCATCTATCGTACTTGCCATGACGGCTCTAGAGCAAAATTCTGGACCGATCTATGGATCGGCAATTCCACGCTAGCCACTGCGTTCCCTTCGCTATTTCAGTTAGCTGCCTCCCCGACAGCTTCTGTAGCAGAATCTTTTACCTTGGTCGGCAATGATCACCATTGGGTTATTCCGTTCACGGTTAATCTTCCTCTATCTCTAACAGAGGATTTTGATAATCTCATTTCTTCCCTCAATAACTACACGTGGAGGCCTTCTGAGGGCATTGCTTGGCGATGGTCTTCTTCGGGAACCTTTTCAGTTAAATCTTTTTATTGCTTCCTCAACTCTAGGGGAGTTAAATCGCCGGTTGCTACATTTTTTCTGGGACTCTTGTGCCCCTCTTAAAGTGAAAATCACTTCTTGGCTTGCTTTTAATAACAAGTTACTCACAGTTGAAGTTCTTAACAAAAGAAATTTAGCCTGGGGACAGTTCTGCTCGTTTTGCGAGGCTCACTCAGAAGATGTTAATCATCTTTTTATCCAATGTCCCGTTATCATCCCGTTATGGAAGATTTGCTCTCTTGCGTGGAACACTGGCCCTATTCCCTCTAAGTTAGTCTCTATTTGGTCCGCTAAGCCTTTGAGCGACTCGCTTCGAAGTGCTTGGATCTTGTCGGTCCATATCATCATTTGGATCATTTGGAAGGAGAGGAACATTAGAGTGTTCCAGCATCGCATATCGTCTACAAGTGCCTTGATTGATGATTTTTTATTTTTGTTCAATCTCTGGATTTCGAGGTCGAAATCCGAAGACATCGTTTCTTTTGCTAAACAAAGATTATGTGATGCTTTTCACTGTCTCCGCACCCTTCATGCTTGATAATTAAATGCTGTATTGATTATGTGCTCATCTTTTCCTCTATTATCCCCCTCTTGATTGCAGGTCTGAGGTTCCCCTAGGGGATTAGCTGGCTTTTCTGTTTTGTGGATCTGTGGGTCTGATACACAATCTTTGGGCTGCTATGGCTATTGGCTTGCTTAATTTTGAGCGATTTTGGTAGCGCTTTTTGGCCGCAACCTGGCTTCTTTTCTTCGGACTGAGGCATTACCTTCTTTGCCTTCTTTGCTATGTTATTGACTTTTTTCACCACAGTGCTCCATCTCCCCTTCGGCATCGTGCCTTTCTATGCCTAGGTCTGCAGATGTTCGTCTTTATCTTGTTACTATAACCATCAGTATTTCTGTGGGACTATGTTTCTCTTTTCTCTATTATTCCATCCGTGGCTTGTTTGATGGTTATGTGATTACTGATGGGTTTCTTGCTTTTATTTTCATTATAACTTGGAATGTTTGTTGATATATTGTTGCTTTGCTGCGGTTGTGGTACTCAGTTTGCTCTGGTCTCTATTTTGAGCGCTATTGTTGCTTTGCTGATATATTGTTGATATATTGTTGCTTTGCTGCGGTTGTGGTACACGGTTTGCTCTGGTCTCTATTTTGAGCGCTATTGTTGTTGGTGGATCATTCCCTCCACTGTTTATGTCTGTTTGTTTTATTCATTTTTTGCTAGTTGCCTCTTTCATGAGGGGTCTCACAACCAGGGCTATTTTAGCTGTGGTGGATAGTTCTTCGAGTCTTTGGTGGAGCCCGAATGCCTCCATGCATACTGTTCGTGTGAGGTATCTCATCTTGTTTACGGCGATTATCCCTCAGCCTGCATTGTTCCTCATTTCCTTGGGTGCGCTCTCTGTTCCACGCCAGGAGTTTCTTGGGTCAGGGTGGAAGGACCCAGCGTCGTGTGAAGCCCCGTGGACCAGTTTTCTTTGCTGTGTGGTTCTCCGATCCCTAGCATTTTGTAATCTGGCTCTTTTTTGTAGTTTTTTGTTCCGGTCTCTTTGTGCTCTTTGTGGTTGAGTTGCTCCATTTTACGGCTTGTAAAATTAACCTTTTATTATCATTAATAATATTTTTGTGTGATGGCTGGGGTCGTAAGACCCTATCCAATTCATCAAAAAAAAATCTCTAATATTATAATGGGAGAAGGTCTTAGTGTCATTTGTATTCTACCAATATGTACAACGCACGTACATAACTGATATAAAGGAGATTTCCGGTTCAAATCAACCTTACGTCAGAGTTTTTTTTTTTTTTTGAAAATATTAAAACATGTATCGCACGTGTAAATTGCTAGTACCCTTAAACTATAGGGGTATTTAGTGCTAAATTAGCAGTTCAATGTACAAAATAATAATATATTACCCCCTCATGATATTTGGTACTAAATACCCCAAAATTATAGGGTATTTTGTGCTAAATTAGCCCTTTTTTTAATTTCGCAATAGTTTTTTTAAAAAAAATTGATATTTATTTTATTTTAATATGGTGTCAGTTTTTTTAATATAATTGTTTGGAATATCTTGTTTGGACTTTTTTGTCTTTTTACGTGGTAGCGCGTGGGCAGGAACCAACACATATATTTGGTTAGTTTTTTTTTATTGATTTGATAATTATATGCTTAATTAACTGTAGTACAGATAGACAAAGATATAAAATAATAGAAAACACTACAAAATAGTACATGCATGAGAGCTTAAATAGTACGTCCAAATGAAAACGTCCCAAATAAAAAAATTTCAAGAAAATGTTCACGTCTAGAGATATTTAAATATTTTCATTTTTATATTACGGTTGGATAAATTTAAGTAAATCTAACTCATGTTTAACGAGTTGACAAATAGCCAACCTTATAACTTATCTTACGGTTTGTCTATATACCAGATTTGCCCGTTGCCACGTGCCTACGGCACGTCTTCGGAACGGTGCACATGGTTTGATCATATAAAATAGTTTTGAAGGTCTAGCAAATTAATTGAAGTAGCAAACATATTATATGAGGAACCAGTATATCTACCTTGAAGCTCAATCATCGCCTTTTTTATCATTAGCTTGAACTTACGTGGAATACATATGGTTTGTTAGAAACACGGCATAGAGTTTTTTTTTAACTTCAGCATCACTTTTACATGCTTGTAATAGTTATGAAAGGACATTATCATATAGGTTTTATAGAGCTTACTCTAAATCCATAACCACTATGAGCATATCTAAATACATTGGTAACGCAAGTGCAGATGTGAAAGTATCTACAATACCAATAATCTAAACATTTGTTTGTCTGAGACTTAGTTTGCAATTGAAATACC
Source organism: Hemerocallis citrina (assembly GCA_017893485.1). NCBI lineage: Eukaryota > Viridiplantae > Streptophyta > Magnoliopsida > Asparagales > Asphodelaceae > Hemerocallis > Hemerocallis citrina. The sequence goes on along the minus strand of CM030361.1, from coordinate 31,800,568 downwards.
TCTTATTATTATTTCAACCAAAATGAAATACATGAAGTTCTCAAAACTCTAATCCAAGCTAATCATTTCTTTTATCTTCACTTTGTTTCCTCATTGCACCTTTATAAAAAAAAATTTAATGAAAATGGATAAAAAACAAATTTACTTTAGCTGTCTTTCTCGAGCGGAGAGTTTCCACCTTTCACTGGTAAAATCGAGTCATCCCAATCCTATATATCCAAACATACACTAAAAGTTCTTATATGTTATGTTATCCATGGTTTCTAATAACCAGTGAAGGGAACACTTCACGATAGTATTTTTTCTTGTAGTAAAGAAATTAATGTTGCATATTTGCCAAGTTAGTTTAGGTTGCTAGTTAGCTTGCATGTCCTGCTATGGTTTGGAAGCCCAAATTGAGGCCACCAAATAATCCATCTCTCACTTGCGTACACCTTAAATTAAAACCAATAAAAAACTCATCAAATAAATCACGAAATTAAAATTTTTTAAACCCAAAAATTAAAAAAATCATACCTCTCTGAACTTAGATCCCATGCACACACAAAATTCGAGTTAGCAAAAAACTGGGTAACCCCTGCACAAACAAAGTTAAAAATTAGAATCAGAATTCGGTTAATGAGAAGAAATTAGAGTCGTCGCATCGCATATAGAGACTCTCGATTCGGTGGAGGGGAATCACCGATACGGAGTCGCTTGATATCCGCGCTCGATTTGGTGGAAGGGAGTCACCGATACGGAATCAGCAGCGGATCAGATACGCCGACGACCTCTTGATTGGGGTTCGACATTGAATTTGGATTTGGATTTGTTTTGAGATTTTTAAATTTTCAAAATTTTAAAACTATCAAATATTTGAATTTTAAATTTTAAAATTTTAAAATTTTTTAAAATTTCCTAAAAATTTTAAATTTTTTAAAAAAAATTAATTTAAAAAAATATATATATATTTTTTTAAAAAAAATGTTTATAAATTTTTTTGTAATTTTTATAATTTTTTATAATTTTTTGATTTTTTCTTGATTTTTTGAATTATTTTAATTTTTTTAGTTTTTTAGTTTTTTTTTAATAAAAATTTTAAATTTTTATTTTCTTAATTTTTTGAATAAGAGAGAGAGAGAGAGAGATAGTTAAATAAATAAATGAGTTGTTTTGGATGGGGGATTTGAATTTGAGTTTTGGGGGGAACTTTTAGGAGGGAAAATGTGGTTTGTGAGGTTAGATCTGGGTCTTTGATTTTGGGGAGATTGAATGAGAGCCACTTGATAGCTTTCTTCGTGTTTTATTATATAGATTTGGCAAACATTACTGCGAATCATTGATCGTACACCTCTATTGAAAAATCAAAAAATATATATTTCCTGACTATTTTATCCTTACAGTTAGAAAATTATTCTTAGACTCTTCCTCTTTCTTAGAGCATCTGTTAGGCTAAATACCCAAAATTTGAAAAATATGGCATACGAAGCGCTGTAGTCGTCTGCCAAAAACTCAAATTTTGGGTGTTGCATGAATAGTCGACCACTACAGCGCGCAGCCAAATTTTCTATTTCCATTTGCCAAATATCCAAAAAATGGATCACAACGACTATAGATGCTCTTACCTAATATATCTCACTAATGCAGTTAATATTTAATAGTTTTTTTAATATCTAATGAATACTTTCTAAACAAAATTATCAACTCCTCATTATCCCTCTTAAATACGTTAAAAAAAACTAGGTTATATCAGTCTTTTTTGAATATATTATTCCTATATTAACTAGTGGGTATTTTAATAAAAAATATCTACAAAGACTATCAAAATTATCATATGCTACTATGTAAGTGATCTGTGATCATGTTTGCGGGAGACAAAAAAAAGAAGAAAAAAAAAATGCTAACTCGTCAAACCGCCATTAAAAAATTAGTGTTGGAAAATAATCTATGTGAGTTCACACATGTGACTAAATGTATAATTGTTATTCTAAAGTCTAACCCAAATTAAAGTGATCTAATCAAGATTAAGTAATGGGTTAAACGCATATAATTTAAAGTGTGATATAACACGTGTAGAGACCGTAAAGAAAATTTATCATTTTGTGATGGGCAAAATTGAAAATCAGTAATTATCAATTAGGGGTATGGTCCCCTATATATACGTATCTTCTTATTCCATATGTGATCCCATCAACAGAAGAATAGAGAGACGACCTCTCATAGAAGTGCGTATCATATAGAAAGATCCAAACCCTCTGCGCAATCTCCATCAATGGCTTCAGGTTAGTGCTTCCGCTTTTAATGTTCTTCTTCTTTTGATTTAGCAAATATCTATAGTTTCATGATTTAGGATTTTATATTAGAGCACTTTTGCAGCATGATTAAGATCTAGATTCATAGAAACATGTTTTAGGTTGTTATTAATGTTTTATGTATGTTCTTAAGTGTATATAAATTCCATCAATTAGGCAGCAGATATCAGGAAAAGAAAATTTTGCCGTACTGCACCACTTTTTGAAAATATTTGGCGCCTTGCCCCACTTCCAAAAACAATTAGCGATATGCCCTTGTTTAGGACACGTTAGCAACAAACGTTATTGGGAAAAACGGCATATGTTATTTCGATGCTGTTCTTCCCAATAACGGCATCTGTTTGGAAAAAACGTTTCATGCCGTTATTCCAAATAACGGCATCTGTTAGTTTTTGTCTAAAGATTTAACAGTCTCAATTGTGAACTGAGAGATAATTGTAAAAGTAAAATCACCTATGCCGTTCTCTGATAAAACGGCAATGATTATACTGATGCCGTTATCCGTTATTTTGAATAACGGCATCAGTTATTTTCGTTTTGTAGAGATACCTATATTCAGAAACCCCCAAACATTTTTCCTACCCCTTGTCATTCGTTTTTTTTTCTCTCTCTCTTCACTCCTGTAATCCACAAACCTTAGATCCCTAAATCAAAAAATTCCAACCATTGGAGTGCTCTAAAATTTCATACATCCTACCTCCTTACTCCCACCCTCATTTCATTCTTCATCCATAACAATTTTTCAAACTAGTGGCGGCTCGGTTTAATTTGAAGGTATTATTATCTTAACCGTATGTTTGATATGTATTCCCATGTTATGCTTATTGTGAATAGTGAGTGACTTGAATATTTTTTAATATTTATGCTTAGGTATGGAAATTGATATCCCTATTTGGTTATATTTTGGGGGTGAAGTAATTAAGGATCCCAAGATTGGATATTCTTATAGTGATGTTGAACCGGTAATTATTTGGGCTCCCCACAACTTTATGTACTCAGAATTAATAGATAAGATATATGAAGCCACAAATTGGGATAAAAGTGAAATGAGTCTGAAAATCAGAGCCCGTTATGCTGCTGGTAAAGGGGATGTGCAATATTTCATGTTGGTACCTGTAGACAATGATAATTCTCTGAGGTCTATGATGCTTAGGACACTTGATCCAAGTTATAGTTGGAAAGCAGTTGAGTTATATAACGATCAAATGAGGCTTCCAAATACTACACGAGTTATTTTTGAAAGTCCAAGGCCCGCACGGGCTTTGAAACCATCTGCCGAGTCACATGCTAGAATTTCAAATACAGACAAAGATACTGACACAACTCCAACGGAACCTGTTTCCTTCGAATATGAGCAGGCACATCAGTCGTTATTGTCACAAAATATTTTGCTAGCCGGCATGGCTGTGGAAGACTTTGACAATGCCGTTGTAAATAACGATTTGGTTGAAGAAGAAGAAAATGAGGAACGCGGTCTTGAAGATGATGATGAGGAGGTTGTCGTTGAAGCTCCAGTTGTTGATGTCAATGTTGATGTGCCGGTTAACAATGCCCGCGTCAATGCCCGCATGTTACCAAGTCAGGACACAAGTGCAGCTATGCAAGGATCTCAATCCAATGAATGGATGTCTCGTGCCACCATACATGAATATGGACAGTCTTCCGTTGGTTCTTCCAACTTGGATGAACTCTTCATAAGTCAAAGATTTCTAACCAAAGATGCTCTACAACATCAAGTGAAGATGTACGCCGTGAATAACCACAGAGAATTCGTGACGGTAAAATCTGATCGTGGTCTATACTATGTGAAATGTAAATATGCACCCATTAACCATTCAGCTGAGGACATTGAAAGAAATCCGTCACTTCAAAATTAGTTGGTTGTCCATGGCGGTTGCGTGCAATTGTTCCAAAAGGCCGTAATTATTTCGTGGTAAAGAAGCTTGAAGGTGCACACACATGTGTGAATCCTACATTGACTCAGGATCACAGCAAAATTGACTCCACGGTTGTATCGACGGTCATATTGGAAGTTGTGAAGGAACAACTCGGAATAACACCAAGAGCCATAATTGGAATAGTGAAGGGTAGGTTCCATTACACAATTTCATACTGGAAAGCTTGGAAGGCTAAACATAAAGCAATTGAGCGACTATATGGTTCTTTTGAAAATGCTTACACTAAATTACCATATCTACTCAATGGAATTAAAGCTTCAAATCCAGGTACAGCTGTACATTGGGCGATGATTGCATCCGGTCCGGGCATAGAAACTTTTAAGGGTATTTTTTGGGCATTCGGTCCTTTCATCGAAGGATTTAAGGCATGTAGACCAGTTATAAGTGTAGACGACACTTATTTGTACGGGAAATATAAAGGCTGTTTGTTGATTGCTGTTTCACCAGACGCAAACGGTAGGTGTTTCCATTTGCGTTTGCACTAGTTGACGGTGAAAGCACATAGACGTGTACATGGTTCATGAACTGTATTCGGAGCATCGTCACAAATTGTGCATGCCTCTGTGTCATTTCTGATCGGCATGCCAGTATTTTATTAGCAATGCAAAATGAGTTCGGTACATGGAAGGAACCATTTGCATATCATCGGTTCTGTATGCGGCATTTTGCTATCAATTTTCATTAAAAAATTGGTTGCAAATTTTTGATGAGTAAGTTGAAGGTGATCGCGTGTCAAAATCAGTGGAAGAAGTTTGAGAAAAAGATGGCACAACTAGAAGCGAGCAATGCTGATGGGGCTAAGTGGTTGAAGGAGAAAGCGATTGAGAAGAGGGCACTTACTGCCGATGGTGGGCATAGATATGGTATAATGACAACAAATCTATCGGAAGTTTTTAACTCGGTTCTAAAAGGTGTTCGTAGCTTGCCTGTCACCGCAATTGTAGAACATATATTTTTTCGTCTAAACATGTATTTTACTAATCGCTGTGAAGCCGCGCAGACACTTATCAGTGAAGGTAAATTATGGGCACCACGGATTCAGGATCTTATTGATGTACGTCGTGAAAAATTCAATTTACATTAGGCAATAATGTTTAATAATCGGTCAGGTATTTTTAGGGTGAAAATGGGCATTAAAATGGATAGTGGATATCAAAAGGGGGACATTGGCACACAGTAGACCTCGAGGGCTGAACTTGTACTTGTGGCAAATTCCAACTATATCACATTCCATGCACTCATGTGTTAGCGGCTTGTGCTTTCTGTGCGCTTGATTACCAACCATACATTGATGCCTTTTACTCTACCGGTTCGTTAGCAAAAACGTTAGCACCAACTTTCGATTCTATACCAGACGAATCTTATTGGCCGACACAAAGTGCACCGGTGCTCATAGCCGATTCAAGTTTTCGTCGGGTAAAAGGGCGACCAAAGAGTACTCGCATTCGCAATAACATGGATGCTCGAGAAGGTGGGAGCAGTGGAAAAGTTTGTTCGAAATGCGGAGTGAGTTGACACAATAGACGGAGTTGTAGGAATGTACAAAGTGTGGGAACTTCACAGTCTACCGGCACTTAAACTTGTTCTGGTTATTGTATTAATGTTGTAAAATCTGTCGTTAAGTTAGTATGAATTAAAGAGCTTTAGTTTTATCCTGCGCAATTTAAGTTTAAATAGTTAAATATGAGATTTGTGGAATGAATGGTTGTTGAATTTGAGTAAATTTGATTTGAGTAATTTAGCTCCACATAACATGCTCAAAAAACATGCACTATTATTCAAATAACAGATGCCGTTCTTCTGAATAACGGCATATTCAGAAGATGCCGTTATTCAGAAGAACGACTGTGAAGACAGAAAGAATGGCAGAAGTCCAAAAAATTCGAATTTTTGACACATAAGAGATGCCGTCATTCAAGATAACGACATTCTTAGCAGATGCCGTGATTCAAGATAACGACATTCTTAGCAAAATTCGTAGGAGATGCTGTGATTCAAGATAATGCCATACTTTGGAGATGCCGTTATTCAAGATAACGACATCGGTTAAGGATACCGTTATCTTGGAGAATGACTGTGAAGACAGAAAGTTTGGCAGATATCCCAATTTTTCGAATTTTGCCTTTTAACTGATGCCGTTATTCGCAAGAGTGTTACAGGATTATTGGCATCTGTTATTAAGGTTTTTAAATTGAAACATGTACATACATGCACATGCCATATACTCCACTTCAATACATGCACAGATCACATTTCAACACATCAATTCATCACTTCCCATTCAAGTTTTTCCAACTCATGAACTCGCGATTCAAGTTTTTCCATATACTTTAATTGAACAAAAAATTTACTTTTATTCACTTCAACACATCAAAATCAAACACAGAATTGATTGTCAATTTTGTCATTCCTTTCAAATTGTAGCACAGATTTCATAAAACCCAAACAGATATCAACTTAATTCAATTTTTTTAAAAACATACATTTACAAAACATCTAACTATTAGTCATCAGCATTTTCCCAGAGTTACATGAAAACTCCACCAAAAGTACAATAACCTACGCATAAAGTTCATTATTGGAAAAAACTAACTAGGCGTATATTGTTGGGGCTTTCTTCTCTTTCGAACCGGGACTTTCCTCCTACGATCTCCAATCTCTTGAGTTGCAGGAGCACTTGGACCAACATCTCCTTCTTGATCACCTCCGACTACTTCAATCTCAGGGTTTGCCAATTCACTTTGTATAGGAGGAAAGCGAACACTCTTACCCCTTCTCGGAGGATGTGAAGGAGTTTGTGGTTGACTTCAAGGTGGGGCGGGGGGTTCTGCTTCAACTATTTATTGAGGTGGAGGTGGTGCCCGGTTTACGTTTTGTCGGGCCGTTTGAGTTGGTATTTCGGTTGAGCGTAGAAGGGCATCGAAGCACGAACCGTCTCCAACTTCTTTAAGAGAAGTACGACATGGAAGTAGGAGTTCTCTTGCCAATTCCTTGCATGCCTCGAAGCGTTGCTCTTCAAGACATGAACACATTTCCTCGCAATGTCCCATGTGTTGTCAATCTATATTAGGAATGAAAATTAATAGTAGTAAATCAAACTTTTATTAAACAAACATAAGCAAAATGATGTGAATAAAATTAATTAACATTAACATTACTTTACCATTAAACGATAGGAGGAAGCTTTGGGTTGATACATGGGTTGCGATGTGGAATGTGCGGGTGGTGGTTCCACTTGGTGCATGGGTATCGGTTGTTGGATACCCGCGGGGAGATCCGTTCTTAGCGCTATATACAACCGTGTGATACGACGGTACCATGCCATGTACCCGGTTTGCAACGATCCGTCCTCAGCACAATCCTTTCTACAACCAAGTCATACTTCATCTCATTCCAACATGCTACATGAGCACTGTGGTGATTGGCCCAATCCATATTCGGTAAACGACCTTGGCCCTTAATGTTGTGAAGTCTACGGTCGTACATTGAGTTTCCAGAGACGGACTGCTGTGCATTGAATTGGCAGATGACCTGGCCGGGGTAATTGAACTCCACAATTGAAAAATTTCCAATTGGAGCTAATGTCAACCATAGTTGATTATTGACGGTACAAATTGGGGGTAGACGTTGTAGCCTATCGTCTGTATACGGTGTCCAGTGGACGTATTCTTCCCTCAACTGATCGAGTTCATCCCTGTAATATGCGAGCACACTGCGTGGGTTATCCCTCCACGTGAGCTTACCCATCCAGTAGGCACCAAGAGGAGCTCTCAACACGGGATTTTCATGTTGCACACTCCAACTTTTTGAAAGTACCGTTACTCGGGGCCGGTCGAGATGTATTCATTCCCAACACCATATTTGCAATATCGACATCGACCCGGTCATTTGGATCGATCCCATTAAACAATTGTACAGGACACGGTAGAGGGAGGCCGAGCCGCACTTTCCTAACTATATCGGTCGGCTCTTTGTAGGTCGGCGATCAATGGAAGGTACATCAAATGGCCTACATCACTAGAAGAATTAGAGAATATAATACCTCCAATCATCGACAAAAGATAAGCCTGCGTATAACGCTGGAGTTGGATGTCCGTCGGTAAGTCTGGCAGTTGATTATTGAACTCCGTATACAGCCAAGAACGTCTAACTGATTCCCCAACGAACACACCCTTATCATCTTCATCGACCTTGTGCCCAAGATAATCTCGTAACAATGCCACTTTATTGAACATCAAGTTGCCGGTGACGGCCACCCTATCGATTGGAAGACCCGCTATGATGGCTATATCTTGTAGGGTGACCGTCATCTTCCCAACTGGTAAGTGAAACGTGTGTGTCTCAGGCCTCCATCGCTCCACAAGAGCGGTAAGTAGTGCGTGGTCGCATTTTGCTTTTGCCAACTTCGACATTCCGTAAAATCCGCTACTTACCAAATAATTTTGAATACAAGGGTGCATCGCCATGATGGTGTGTATTCGGAAACTCATTTTTTTGACATCTCCTTTCCAAACCACCTGCGACCTATGATCTTCTTGCAAATAAAGTACGGTAGGATCTACAGGACCCGGATGTCCCCGTGGTCCATGCGAAGTACCAGATGAAGCACCCACATCATGGGAAGAAGATAATTGTGTAGGATCCATTTGCCTGTCAACATTAAATATAACGCGTCAAGTACAATATTAATAAATATTACGAGACTAGAGATACTAAAATTTGTACTAAAATATTACTAAACATTACCAAACATTAACAAACATTCACCACCACAATATCTCCATACAATACAAATAGATGAATCTTAGTTCGCAAAGATAGCAATATAGGTCATCCACATCTCAATCTCCAATAAAAATCCCCGTACATATCTATTAGTTAAGTGGATCTATTCTACATCAATTTTACTATACTACCAATATAGCTCTTACTAATCAACAACAATTTCCCAAACTCTAGATCAACAATTCAACATTTCACAAACCCGAGATCAACAACAATCCATAAGTACATTTCCACAATTACTACTTAAATAACTTTGCTACTTGTCATTTCTCTCTCTAGATTTTCTAGAGAGAGAAACTCCCCCCAAATAACCCAACAACAAAAAAACCCTAATCTAGAGAGAGCTTGGAGGGGGTGGCAGCCGGGATTGCGCCGCCCCCTCCCCCACTAGCCGTTCGTCGCATCGCCTAGCCGCTCGACGGGATCACACAGCTCCACCGCCGAGTTCGACGCCCCGTCCCTTCTCCCAATTACATCTACAGCAGAAGTCGACTTCCCCTTCCCCGATCTCCCTACCATTTGACGTCTCTCCCCTCCCGTCTCCCCTGCCGTCGCCCCGTCGATGGTCTCCAGCTGCCGTCGAGCGAGGTGCCTCTCCGGCCAGCAACGCGATCTGCCAAGGCGCCCTACGAGCGAGGCCTCTCCGGCCACCTCCGCGCTCAGGTAATGGGTTCGACAGCTGGTCCTTGTCTGCAAGGGCACGGTTGTGGGGTCGGGGGGAGTTGGTTGGGGTTTGGATTTGTGAGTTGTTTGGGGTTGGGGTTGGGGTTAGTTTGGGTTTGTGTGGCTTTGCTAGATGTTTGCCCGGATGCTCTGCGCGTTTGCCACCATGTCCACACTCCTGAGGCCAATCACGGCATTCTACGGCTGTGATTTGGTTTTTGCGAGGGTTGGTAGTACGCGTGAAGATATCGGGAGTTAGGTTACCTTGCACGATTGTGGAGCTTGAGCCCAAAGATGGGGTCCCTCCATGTTTTCTTCGCCGCCACCACCATGTCCACGCTCTCAGGGCCGATTACGGTGATCTGCAGCCATGATTTGGGCTTCCAGGGTTGGTGTAGTCGGCAAAGTAGTCGGTGTTTGTGAGGATGGCAGAGACAAAAAAAGATGATCTAGTGGGGCGGGGGCTGCACTCAATTTGTTTCACCTATGACCACAGTCGACGGGTCACCGCCACCATTACGCCCTCATAATGAAAGCTGACGTCCAACGCCACCGCCCATGTGGCGAGAGGAGAATGTGATACTTCAATCAGCTGGGTCTTTTGGTTTTCTGTTTGAGAGAGAGAGAGTGAGTGGGTGAGTGAAGATGTTGCTCCTCACTACTCTTTGTTGGTGTTGGACTGTATTTGTGAGAAATCACTGGAGAGAGTAATGGCGTGAGAGAGGTGAAGGTGTCCTCTCTACGGCTTTCTCCTTGTCTGTGGTTTTTGGGTGAGGGTGTGATAATTGCAAGATTGATAGATGATTGGAGGTGTAGGGTGTGCTTGGCGGTTGTCAAACTACGACTGCGGGGCTTGGGACCAAAGATGGGGTCCCCTTAGCGAGTTGAGTGTTCTCAGCGATTGTCAAAACTCGGCCTGCGGGGCTTGGGCCCAAAGAGGGGGTCCCCCCAGCAAGGAGAAGGCAGGTCGCGGCAGATGATAAAATCCTGCCAGACTAGCTTCAGGTAGGTGTGCATATGCCGTGGAGGCCGTGTACGAAGCTAAACTGACGTACATTCAATTTTGCTGGTCCGAGCTTGTTTGTCGGCCCACCCTCCAGGGTTGTTGGAGGGATTTATTGTATGTACGGGTTATGTTGCTTCATGTATGTTCTATTTCCTGTCTGTAGGTTATTTCGGCTCAGTATTCTGAGTTTGTATCGTTAATTTCGCATTAATGAAACAGGATATTCCACCTTTTCCTCAAATTTTTTTTTACTACTTAGATAAAACAAATCGACATCACTTGTACTATACTACCAATGTATAGAGCGAACAATTTGCCGTACTACCCCACTTTTTGAAAATATTTAGCGCTCTGCCCCACTTCCCAAAATAATTTGCGATATGCCCTTGTTTAGGACACGTCAGCAAGAAACGTTATTGGGAAAAACGGCATAGGTTATTTCGATGCCGTTCTTCCAAATAACGGCATCTGTTTGAAAAAAAAATGTTATGCTGTTATTTGGAATAACGACATCGGTTGTTTTGTTTTTCGGCAGCTTGTAGTTTCCACTTAGGGAAAAAATTGCAAGTGTGAAAACCTTATAACAAATGCCGTTATTTCAAATCACGGCATTCTCAATACTGATGCCGTTATTTGGAATAACGACATAAGTTTTAATTTTTTTTTTAAATAAAAAAGTAACTTATTATTCATCCTCTCTGACGAATAAGTTTTTTAAAAAAAAATTTATAACTGATGCCGTTATCTGGAATAACGGCATCAGTTATAATTTTTTTTTTTAATTTAAAATTTTTTATTCATTCTCTCTGTTTCCAAACAACGACAAAAGTTCATATTTATATATAACTGATGCCGTTATCTCCAATAATGGCATCAGTCATTCGAATGCCGTTATTCAGGATAACGACATTATTTATAAGTTTTTTTCACACTTAGAATTTTTTAAAGTTAGAAGATTCACATTTGTAAGAGAAATATACTGATGCAGTTATTCCAAATAACGACATGAATAAAAAATGTAAAATAGATGTCGTTATTGGAAATAACGGCACGCAAATAACCTATGCCGTTGTTTCCAATAACGGTTTATACTGACGTGTCCTAAACAAGGGCAGATCGCTAATTGTTTTGGGAAGTGGGGCAGAGCGCTAAATATTTTCAAAAAGTGGGGCAGTACGGCAAAATTTTCTGTATAGAGCTCTCATACAACAAAATCAACATTGTAAAAAAATTTCGGGGTTTTGGAAACTTACCACAAATTCGGATTCAGGTTGATTTCAAGAAATAAATGAGAGAATCAAAACTAGAGTCTATGTTTATTTGTTGTTTGGCAACTTACAAATCACTCCAATAGTTGAGATTTTAGGATTTTTTAATTTAGGGATTAGGGTTACGGGAGTGAAGAGAAAGATAGAAAAAATTGTAAGACAAATGGGAAAAGGAGAAAGGTTTAGGGGTTTCTGAATATACTGTGCAAAACGAAAATAACTGATTCCGTTATTCAAAATAACGGCATCAGTATAATCATTGCCGTTCTATCAGAGAACGGCATAGGTGATTTTATTTTTACAATTCTCTCTCAGCTCACAATTGAGATTGTTAGATTTTTAGACAAAAAGTAACAGATACCGTTATTTGGAATAACGGCATGGAACGTTTTTCCAAACAGATGCCGTTATTGGAAAGAGCGGTATCGAAATAATCTATACTGTTTTTCCTAATAACGTTTGTCGCTGACGTGTCCTAAATAAGGACATATCGCTAATTGTTTTCAGAAGTGGGGCAAGACGTCAAATATTTTCAAAAAGTGGGGCAGTACGGCAAAATTTTCTCAGGAAAACATAGTACATTTAAGAGTAATGCTTCAGCCACTACTAATTTCACTACCATTCTCTTCACTACCTTAGGTGACATACTTCCATTGGAGAGTTTTCCCACCTACTCTATCTTTCTCTACCTATTGGAGTGTGCCACCTAAGATAATAAAGAGAAATGTAGTGAAATTGGTAGCGGCTCTAGCATTACTCACATTTTAAAGAACACAACAGTTTCTCACAGCGTATTTAGGGTGCGTTTGGCCTAGCTTTTTTTGGGCTTTAACGCTACTTCTGAAGGAGAAGCTAGAAATAGAGCTTTAAAATTAAAAGCTGAAGCTGTTTGGATAGTCAGTTTTTTTTTAACTTAAAAGCTACTTTTAAGCTAGAAGTTGTTTGGCAAAAGATATCAATTAAAAGCTATTTTTACACTTAATTTAAGTTTTTAATTTTATTTAAGACTGAAATATAAGTTATCAAATTACAAAAAAAAATCTTTATATTACTAATAAATAAAAATATATATATATATATATATATATATATATATATATATATATATACACACACACACACACACATTTGAAATGTACGTAAATAAAAACATCAAAGGGCTACGATACTTCATAAAATTCATCATTCAATTCAAAATGGGTAATTCAAGAGGAAAAAAAGGAATTGAAAATTTGGATAGCTATAACAACAACACAACAGCACCACTGATAGGCTACACACAAAACAAAAACAAAATATTTGATGAAGAATCAAAAAAGGTAAACATAAACAAATTTATCAACATAAACATAAACATAAACATAAACAAGGCTAATAGAATTTGGTCTCAAACATAATTCAAAATTATCAACAAGACAAATTTATCAACATATACATAAACAAGACAAATTTATCAACATAAACATAAACAAGGCTAATAGAATTTGGTCTCAAACATAATTCAAATACATAAACATAAATGTCATTACATAAACTTTCCCTTCGCCACTTTTTCAGCTACATCTTGTGTTACCTTTCTTCTCTTGTTTCCTTGGGGGCTTTCCTCATCAATATTGATTTCCATATCATTAACTTCATCTTCAATTGGCACCTCTAAATCAATGTTTTCAATTGGCACACCTATAGCTGGTGTCCATGCAACTTCACTTGTCGCAACCGACTCCCCAAATATGAATCGCAACTCCTCAACAAATTCCAATCCTTGATATCGGAATTTCTTATAGTTTGGATTATCCTACATAACCATAAGAAAGAAATAACAATTAGACAATCCATTTTTCTACAATATCTTTCAATTATTTAAAAATAAAAAGCATCAAATACTCACTCTTCGCTCTCCTAGTCAATTATTGAATTCATCACGTATTTCTTCCCATTTCTTACTTTTAAACGCAATTCATGGTCTCCCAATTGTACGAATCTCTTCTATACAAATGTCGAGCAATACTTTTGTGCTATTTGAATCCCATTTTGCTATTTTCAGGCTAGCCATTCACTGCAATTTGCATGGGTATGTTTATTTGTCAGATCTAGTTCTTGTATACGATAGCCAGTTATATTATCTAATACAGACAGTTAGATATAAATCTGAGAGAGGTTTCAAATTAATGAAATCAAAAGCATCCTAAACATAGACCTGATCATAACGACCTGAGATAAAATGCTAAACTACATGCTTATACGAGTAGATTGGTTGTGCACTTGCATTATCAGTAAAAAGAATTTAAAAATTATATACAGCCACCACTTACAATCATACTTGAACGTTAAATTCCATCACAGTGAAGTCAAAAAAATTCCATTACAGATCTAATAAACATATAACAAAGTAAAAAAATTCCATTACAGATATAATAAACATATAACAAAGTAAAAAAATTCCATCACAGTGAACGGTGAGAAATTTATGTAGCACACAAAACATTCAACTTTCTTTCAGGTTGTTAATTTGCAAGAAAAAATTTGGGTTTTTCTCACCCCAGAAAAAATACATCTATTTTTTCGCTCCTTCATACGCTGCAAAATAGTAGGACAATGTGCATACACTACCAAAACATAGTAATCAACTTTCTATCCAAATCAAAAACCAAAATCTGTCTTTAACCAGATGAGTTGTAACAACATTCTGTTCTCGCATTATACAATTATTAGAGATAAAAACTTGATAGGTACAGTCACAACTACACACCATAACAAATGTATCAAAAACAATTTGTGTAAAAATCTCATACATTCCTTTAAACAAATAGATGTAAGTTAAAACACAAAATTGCCGCTGCAAGCATGATACCTCTGCCGATGATAATGCAATACAGTATTTACATTTAATAGAGAGAGATCAATTGAAAATGAAAATGAACAGATCTAAGAAGTTTGATAATTTAACAGATCTAAAGTCAAAAAAATTGATTGAACAAATCTAAAGCCATACCTGGTTCTGACTTCGACCTGGTTCGACTTCGACGAGTTCGACGGACGCGAAGTACAACGACGGACGAGTTCGACTTCGACGAGTTCGACGAGTTCGACCTGGTTCGACGAGTTCGACCTCGACGAGTTCGACGGACGAGTTCGACGGACGCGACGTCTGCAGTGGAGGAAGGGGAAGGGGAAGGGGCAGGGGAGTTTTTTTTATGTTTGGTTTTGGGTAAAAAAGAAGAGAGCGTGTAGAAGAAGAAAAAAAGGAGAAGCCAGAAGTAGATCTGATCAGCTTTTTTTTGGAGCTCCTTTTCTTAACAAAAAAAAGCTACTTCTATTTTTGGTGGGCTTCTCAAATTATGTGTTTGGCCCAGCTTCTCCTTCTAAAGGAGAAGAGAAGCTACTTTTAAGCTGGGCCAAACACTACCTTAAGGACGTCAAAGAAAAATTAGTGAAGGCAAATCAAATGCCCAAATGAGCAAAAGATCCTTTTCCCAATCTCCACGCAAGGTGCTGACGCCAATAAAAAAAAAAAAAAGAAAGAAAGAAAGAAATTCTACACTCTTCCGGATATTTTTTAGCCACTGTCTTCCTCGCTAAGCCACCCTCCCTCTTTAACTCCCCTCACTCTGCGTACGTGTAACATTTTTTCCTTCTGCCTCCGTACATGTGTCACGTTTCCCCTATCCTCTCTTGCTGTATTAAATCCATTCATTTTTCCATCCCCTCTTCTCCCTTAAACACCAAACCCCCTCTCCAACCCATCTCATCCGTCCAGATTCCCAACAACGGCTGATACTAAACCATTTACCATGTTTGCTGTTCGGATCATACAGTAAGGACTAAGGAATCCCAAGCAACGCCGTCACGCCGTGCTGTCCTTATCTCACTTCCTCATCGTCCGATTGACCACCAACTCCCCAACTCCAATCCCATCCGTCCATCCAAAACCGTCACCAAACTCCGTTCCCGATACGTCAACGTAGCGACATCGCATTGGCTCTCTTTAGTGGGTCCCACTTTCCTAGCCCGTGCGATCTTGCCACGTCATCTTACAACCAAATCAGGCAAAAAGGAAAACATCTAAAATAATTTTTAAAAAAAAAAAAAATAAAGAAAAGAAAGGGAAGGAAAGGAAGAAGACGACCATTCTCTCCCTTTCTACCTTCTCCCAAAATTCTATCTTTCCCTTCTCTCTCTCTCATCAAATCTCGGTTACTTTCTCTCTCTAAAATCCCGAAACCCTAGGCTTCCAATCTGATGAGTTACCGCTCACATCGCAAATGTCTGCTACTCCCTTCTCTCTCCTCTTCTTCGTAGTTGTCTTATTCTCCTTAAACCCTAGCTTTAATTCGAATCTAGCATCGGCTTCTGAGTTCGACGACGGCGAGCTCTCGATCTTGAACTGGCACGACTACTCGCCGCCATCGCCGCCGTCGCCGCCGCCGGCGTTTGATCTTCCCTCCGCCTCATGCCAGTGGGATCTCCGCGGCGCCGGCGACTTCGACACTCTCTGCGTTCTCAGCACGAACCTCAACCTGACTAAAGATGTCTACATGAAAGGACGTGGCAGCCTCTCCATCGTCGATGGAGTCTCCATCAATTGTCCGGTGTTCGGCTGTTTCGTGGCGGCGAATCTTTCCGGATCGATCCGGATGGGGAATAGTTCGGCGATTGTCGCTGGTAGGGTTTATTTAGTTGCTAGTAATTTGAGTATGGCAGGTGGTGCGGTGGTGAACACTACTGGGTTGGCGGGGGACCCACCGGCGCAGACGAGTGGGTCTCCCAGTGGGATTCATGGGGACGGTGGGGGCCATGGTGGGCGAGGAGCAAGCTGTTTTGTCCGGGAGGGGCAGACCCCGGAGGATTCGTGGGGCGGGGATGCATATTCATGGAAGGAGTTGGAGAGTCCGGATAGTTATGGGAGTAGAGGGGGGTCGACGAGTAAGGAGGTGGATTATGGAGGGGGAGGTGGGGGGAGGATTTGGTTACATGTTGAGGATACGATTGATTTGGATGGGGTGATTAGTGCAGATGGAGGGGATGGTGGCGCGAATGGGGGAGGTGGGTCGGGCGGGAGCATCTTCATTGCTGCGAACAAAATGTAATGGCGGTACCTTACCTTTTTATTTTTGTTCTTTAGTGTTATGTTAATGATTATAGTCTGTTGGTGTTGAGTGGTGAGTGAGTGCATGCACATTGTAGGAAAAATTGATCTAGAAAAAAAATGTAGTGCTATGGTCACAATGTTTGTGCACAAATTTTACTCAACTACTTGATGTAGCATAATCTCCAGTACATTGCATGGATGTTTAGAAAAGCATGGTGGATGGAGACTATTACACTAAGGTACCTAGTGAAGTTTGTGCATGAAGGTTGCACACACATCATCACCCAAGTAGTTTCCGGAGTTTAGCATTGATGAGTAAATGCATGGATTTGTTCTTGATATTGTTTTCTTTATTTGGGCCAATTTCACAAAGTAAGTTACCATGTGAGTTCATCACTACCCCTGGCCGGTCAATTTGATCATTGATTAGTTTTTATGATTTTTGGTTTACTTTTTTTGGTTTTAATATAATTGACCAAACAAAACATTCAATGTTGTTGCTTTAAAGAGCTACTTGGTTAATGTGTGTTGTCCTTTTTGCTAATGGGTCTTCCTAGTAGTCCCAATTAAAAAAGAGTATTGATTCAAGTAACCAAAAGAGGGCTTATGCTCAATTCTTTGCCTACATCCTTTCCTTTTTCTTACCTTGATAAATTAATGGATTTTCCTTGTTAGATACGAATGAAACCCTTTTGTAGGTTCCCTTCATTAGTACGTGCATCTTCTTCCCCTAATCTAGATCCCTCCCGCTGAAATAATTATCTATGTTTCTCACACAGAAAAAATGAGACAAGACTAGGATTTTAATAAATAGAAGGTTGCTTGAAGGAGTTTCTTGTTCAATTGAGGAGGTTTATTGTCTTTTCTTTTTAAAAATAAATAATAAATTTCCATTTATTCATCTTTTATCTTTTGGAGTCGGGGCTGGGTGGAGTGGGGGCTGGGTGGAGTGGGATGGGATATAACATGAAACATAACTTTGATTTGGAAACAAATTTATTTCGAAAATTCGTAATCTTTTTCAATCATTTACAAATTTACATAACCCTTTTTGGATAGGCTTATTCGAATAAAATTGGAAGTTATATAATGGAGACACAGTGTTCTAATTACCCCATGCATGTGCGGCATGCGCTGCAATTTCAGGGAAATTGTTTGCGAACCTCTAAAATTCAATGTAAACCATTATGCATCCAAATAATGGTTATGTGGGGGAATAATTTGAGGATATGCGGTCTGCATGTTAGTTAGTTTTCATCAGTTCCTATGTTTCAATTTGCTTTCTATCTTTTTATTATGCTATAACCTATAAACTTCTGCTATTGCTACTTACCTCTTACCAGTTTATCCAATGTTACTGCAAGTCTTTGTATGGATAGCAGCCATAGAATTTAAGAAGAGTATCATCATGATTTTTGGTTTTTAGCCTACCGAGTTTTCATGATTTGGCACATAACCTACCAACTTTCGCATTAGTGTTTCACCTTGCTGAAGTTTAAATTCTTTGCCACTTGGTTAAAATGATTTTTTTTGCCTTTCAAAATTCGGGAAAGTGATATGCGAAAAATATTCTCTTACGTATTTTTTTATAAAAAGTTTTACAGATAAGTTATCCTAAAATTGTGGACTTATTTGCAAAACTTCTCTTTCTCTTTCCATACATATTTTTGCTAAAACAATTTGCCGATAAGTCGGGAAATCATTAAAAATGATTATAGTAGTACAGATTTTATGAAAAATCATTAAAAATGATCTAAGATTCCCAAAAGGGGAGAAAAATCACAAAAAGTATAGTTAGCAAAGTTTTGTGTACAAGTCCACATTTATAGGAGAACTTATCTGCAAAACTTTTTAGTAAAAATAGGTATGAAAGTATATTTTCCAACTTGAGTTTTGAAAGGGGAAACAATCATGTTTAAACCAAGTTGCGAAGGAATTTACCTTTAGCAGGGTGGAACAATTAAAAGTGAAAGCAGGTAAGCTTATGTGCCTAACCATGAAAGCTCGGTAGGGCTAAATGAACTTACCTTTTTAGTTTTCATTATCTAATATGTAGTTATTTAGTGATATCGTTGTGCTGAATACCTAATAGACTTTATCCACATTTCTTTCATACTTATTAGAATTGTATAATTGATGATTATATTTCTTTATTAAATTTTCCTTGCTTTCTTGACATTTTATTTTATTTTTTATTATAAAATTTTGGGGCAAATATGTAAAACGTATATGCAGATCTTATGCTTCTGGTATGCGGTTTATGAGGAGGAGAAGCTGAATCACATAAATTTGCATACCGTGTGTTCTGTAACATTGTGGACACGTGTTACGTGTAAAATCTCTAATAGTTTAACCAATTCCGATGTAAATATGATTACTGAAATCTTTCTTATTCTGAAGTTGCTTCAATGATATTTTAACAATTGAGTCAAATCCTTAATACAAATAGTAGCTGGAGGTTCTTTCCAGAAACAAGTGAATTGCCATGTTAAGTGTTATTGACAAGATCAAACTAAAATTTTGGCCTTGCACTTGGTGCCTATGACAGTTTGATATCATATAATTATGCAGGGGGCAATGGGTCTCTGAAAGTGGTGCAAGTGGCCTTCCTGCCATCTATATGATATTAGATAGTTATGTTCTTCTCTCTCTTTAATTTCTTCACGGCTCAAATTTCAAGTACTTTATAAAGAGAAAATTTCATTTCATTTTTATATAACAATTTTTTATAAAAAAAGTGGCGAAATTTTTTGAAAAATGTATTGGAAAATTTGAAGTTGAGGCATAAATTCAAGTTTTTTTTCTTGGTTCTTCCATACATATTTTGACCCCCCCCCCCCGCGACATAAATTCCTTGCTTTGCTGCTTGGGACATTTATCCTGAATTGGTGTTATATACAAAGGTACTTATGTTGAAGTTTGTCTTGCACCTTTTTTGGTCTTGTTCTTATAATGCAAATTCAATCTTGTGGATGTTTTCTTCATTCACAATTTAGGTTACTCTTTGCATGTGTATGTGGTTCTTTTTGGTTATGCAGAATTTTTGGTTTTGGCATAGTTAATTAATTAATCCGATAATTTATTTAATTATGACAGGAAAGGCAGTGGAAACATTAGTTCTGTAGGTGGTAGTGGTTTAGCTGGGGGGGGAGGAGGGCGAGTCTCTATTAACATTTTCAGCAGGCATGACACCCCCAAAATTTATGTTCAAGGCAAGTTTCATCTCCTCATGTTATTGTTGACACTATAATATTGAAAGCTTTTTCTAACAATATGATTAGCTATCATCATGGCTTAACGTGGAAACTTGCTAGTCGTGAATAGCTGTCATGTTTGGAAGTTATGAAATGAATATCATGCAAACTCTTGCTCAGTTCATTTAGGTGGCCATATAGGTTTGGATTAAAGCCTTCTGTTGTTGATGTAATTGTTTACTTCTTATTGGGAGACTATACTAGCCTGTACGTACAGTGTAAATTATTCATTAAGTTTGCTTTCAATACGCCTTTGCCTGATGTGGTGCCTATTCAATATAGGAAGTCGCTCTGGTAATAACTAGACTTTTCTTTTTGTTTTTTAACCTCATTTTTGTCTATTTTTGATTTAAAAAAGAGTTTCCCTGTGTTATGCAATCAGTAGGATGAGGTAATAGCGTCAGATTGTAGTTAGTGGGCTTCTGTCCTAGTTGCCTTTGAACATGCACAAGCCATATTGTTGCATGATTAAAGTGAAATTGAGAAAAAAAGGGATGATAAAGTGGAATTTAAGCGCCTGGGAAAGATGGAACATGGAAAGAAGGAAAAAGAGGAAGATGAATACTGGTCAATTGCTAAGAAACACTCAAATTTTCATCCTCAAATCAACTAAAAGTTATAAGAGGAGGTGATGTAAAACTAACCCTAAATAGAGAATTTTCAAGAATGTTAAAGGATTAATTTTACCAACATATAGTGCGGATCAAAGTTAGAATTTTAAATAGTTAATCGGTTTGATGGATTTTTAAGAATTGAATTAAGTTTAACATGCCCAATTAATAATTAATTTCTAGCAATCAATAATTATATCCCTAAGCGTTATTAGCAAGTAAAAAATGCAATATTGATTCGGACTCTAATTAGGCAAGTGGAACACTCGATCTCAATATTTGTGGTCCACAAATATTTGAGAAGTGGAAAGAGTATACCGAGGTTCGAAGAATGTGGTACCATGTGTTCTGCTTCTCACACAGAGATCCAATCCCTTGCTCCAAACACCAATCACTAAAGCTATCCAACCAAAAGTAGAATAAATCAAATCAGATCTGACTCGTGCGCTCAGGGGAAGGAGAAGGGGGGGTCGATATTGGGGCGGTTGCTTGCAGGGGGAATACGTCGTTGGCCCGCGATGGCGTCAGCGGTGACGGGGTGTGGTGTCGGCGTCGGGGTCGGTGTAGGGGCTGAGGGAGTTGGTTGGGTGGTGGGGAAAAGACGGCGAAGATGGAAGAGGATGAGGGGTGATGGTGGTGGTGCGGGTGGCAGGCGACGAGGGCGGCAAGGAGGAGTTCGGGAATCGATGGAGGGAGAGGAAGAAGATGAATAGGGATTAGGGTTTTGGATTTGGGGATTAGGGTTTGGGTTTAATTGATTTGGGGATGTAGGGTAGTTTTAGAGTTTATCACAAATCCTAAAATTAATTTTCAATTGTATCACACAAAGAGAGAGATGAAGCAAAACTTCAACACAATAATTTTTTAAATCAATAATGGCATGACTTCTCATTAATCTCAAGGCCTATAAATAGGCTCAAAACAAATCTTGATACAAATATCAAAATATTCTAAAAATCTCAAAAATATTTTAATGCATAAAAAAAAGATTACATATGGCTATAATTGACAAAAACCAAATATGGTACTGAAATAAAATCCTAAGCTAATGAAGCAGCTGTCCTAGACGATGCCTGCTCTGATAGAAATGCCCGAATTGTCTTGAACCGCTGTCCTCATCAGGCGGTATATCATTTTATAAAAAGTATTAATTTATGGCCTAAGAAAGCTACAGTTTCTACCTTAGTTCCTTAACTAAATTATGACAATAATTAATGAAAAATAATTAAATATACTAGAATAGTAGAATATCTTTATTTAGACAGTCTTTTATAAGTAACCGTCTTCTAAACATCTCCCATTAGGATCTGCATCATTCTCCTAACTGAACAATTCATATGGATGTGGCGATGAACTGAAGTACAATCTTTTGCACAAAAAAACATGTCGATGGGAGGTCGAAGATAAGAAGATTGATGAAGAACATTGAATGACTATTCCCTGCTGCTCATTATCATGTTCAAGTGGATCATTGATCTTGTTTGGCGCTGGAAAAAATGATGTCTATTATTAGTTCTTTGATGAGAGTAGGAGGAAGCAATGAAGCTTCATGAGGACAGAGGAACAGTAAGACTAGGCAATGTCAGATATCGTTGAAGTTGCCCTTCTGGGACACCAAAGCTTTATGTTCAGTATCTTTTCCCTTTTCTCGCAAAAATTCACACATTTGACGTTGAAATTGGAGGTCATACCTTAGAGTAACTGCAAAATCCACATCTCTTCAAAACTTTCTACCAGAAGCTCCCAAAACTTAAAGAAGTTTTGCATGTATTTTATATATTTTATTAATAGTTCTTTTCAACCTTTTTTACCTCTATCTGAATTGGATAACTAGGACCAAATGTTGCGTAACAATATTGTTGGAGGCCCATGGGGAATTTGAGAAGATTTGAGATGTGAAAGGGGAATAGAAGGGTTGGGGAAATAATTTTTTTAAAAAAAGGTAAAGACCGGAACACTTTCGTTCTCAATTCAACTAAATATTGTTAGGCCTTTCAGAAATGAATTAACTGTTAGGTTTTGTGAGAAATTAACAATTGGAAATTAGGGCTAATATCTTATATCTAAGTTGATTGAGATATTCACCCTAGGTATGAAGATTGGAATACCTAGATTGCTATCACAAGTCAGTATTTATCTCTAAATACTGGTTTGGGTATCGGGTTATAAGCCCACAAACTCGCGTTCCAATATCCATTCAATTGTACGTTCATTACACGTGTTACTCATGTGCACATGCAATATTTATATATAGAGAATATACCAATATATCCAACAATCTACTTCTA
Organism: Hemerocallis citrina; assembly: GCA_017893485.1. Lineage (NCBI taxonomy): Eukaryota > Viridiplantae > Streptophyta > Magnoliopsida > Asparagales > Asphodelaceae > Hemerocallis > Hemerocallis citrina. Next base: position 31,777,355 of record CM030361.1, on the reverse strand, counting down.
TATTCTCAAATATATAAAGTACATGATTATCTCATCAGTTCAGTATAAAACTGACTGGCTGATAGCAGTCCATAAAAGAAAAGCATCATAAAGGTATAGTTTCATAAGAACCAATAGAATTATAAAACTGAATAGTTCAATCAATACCAAACCAATATAATTAAGTAGTTCCAAACCATATCCAATTCAGAATAGTTCACATAGACTAAACCAACTGGAATAATCTGTCATAGTTTCAAAATCAAACAAAGCAAATAAACTTTAAGAACAAAATATGAGTTTTAAGCTCATGAACACAAGAGTCTTAAACTCAACAGAAGTTTTACCAAGCAAGTGACTAATTTATTCTCGAAAGAAATAAACTGAAATTCTATCCTTGCACACTGCTTTATGTTTATTCATCCATTTTGAGCAAATCATTATTTTTGAAATCTATGTTGACAAATTCAATTCCTCCATCTTTGCTAGCTTATAGAAAACAAGAATATCAGGAGACACATCTTTAAGAATTCTAACGAATTTCACAAAGTATCTAGTTCCACAAAAGAACTTAGTATAATTCATAATTAGCTTAGCAAAAATATAACGCAAGTATCACAATCAAGTATCTTTAATAAGTAAAGTACATGAACTTTATAGTTTCTACACAAGAACCATACTATGTTTCATATTGGAATGAAAAGACTGCCGTTTCAATCATGGTTTAACATTGAATCATCAAAATGGGAATGAAACATGTATCCATAAAAGACATATCATCAAAATTGGAATGATATTTAGGACAATTTAATCATCGGAAACACATCGACAAGTTTTCATGTTTCGTATTGGAATAATATGATTATTCTAAGTAAATTCCCTAGATATATAATACCATCAAAATTGGAATGACATTATATATTTGTGGAATTTATGTGGAATCACCAAAATTATCTAAAACATGTCAACTGCCTAAAATTGATGCTTAAGTTTGAACTTCTCTATGGCTCCAGTTGGATTCTAAATTTCAAAACACTTAGGATGTTAAAGTTCAATAGCTTTCAACTCCACTTCCCCCACAGTTTTGATAATTAGATCACTTTCAAGTCTGTTAGCAAGAGCATTAGCTATACTTGTCACAATTGCACTTTATCTATGAGAAAGTTCAACTAGGCTTCTTTCAGCCTTAATGTATACTCCTCTTACTATTATAGAGTGAGTTATGAGCCACAGTGCATTGCAGCTTGATAGTCGCATAACAGAATTAGAGAGTTACTTAAACTTCTTAATGGATAACTAGCAACAATTTCTTCAATCCACTCAGCCTTTTCTCCTGCAGAGGATTACACATAGAGGTCTGATTTCATGGATGATAGCACAGTGCCTGTTTGCTTTTTATTTTCATAACATTTCTGTTTCTCCTAGTGTTAACACATATCTACTAGTTATCGACTTTCACTAAATTCTGAGCATCATAATGCATCAGATCAACCATTCATTTGAAGAATGACTAGAGTAGCACAAAGCAAACTCTTGAATACCACTCAGGTATCTCAGTAGCCTCTTAAGGGCACTCAAATGTGTATGGGATTATTAGTAAATCTGCAGATTATACCTACCTCAAGGCTGTCTATTCTAGTACAGATCTTTATATATATATATATGAGACTGTCAATTCCTTTAGAATGATCTACCTGTCTCATAGTTGCACCATCATTAGGTGTCAACCTTTTATCATAATCATAAGGTGTTTCAAAACACACTTTCAATCACTATTTCTCCACTTTTGAAACACATTTTGATTTGATGAGTTTGACTAAGAGTTATCCCTTGCCAATTGAAAACTCACCCTTATACATATGGTGCCCACAGTATCTAGGTTTTCATGTTGAATTCTTTAGATAGCATAATTTTAACTTCATTTGTAATAGAGATGTCACTTTCAAGAACTTGCATGTCAAGAGAACAAGTAAATAATAGCCACTATATTTGACACACCACAAGGTTGAAGGCACTGATCTGAATTCTTTGATTCATATACTAGGTTTTTTCAAAAATTTGTCAAATTATTTATTCGTTGGCTATACATGTTTTAAGAACATACAATGATTTTACTAAATTGTAAATCTTGTTCACTAAACATTTTAGTTCAAAATTTTACAGTACAAAACTATAAATATCCTTTATGAATGATAAAATTTTCAATAAATGTAAGGGTAAGAAGAATACTTATTGTCGCTATATAATAAACATGTGAGCAGATATCAAATAAATCTACCCTATTTTTCTCATTTAATCTGTTAGCTACTAAAAAACATTAAAATTGATACTGAACAATCAAAATTAAGTTTCTTCTACAAAACCCCCTTACTATAGTTTTGGCCCCTTTCGGCAGATCAACTAAATTAAAGTATTATTGTATGACACAAAATCATCTCATTTTCTACTAAAGACTCTTCTTAGCTCATTTGTCATTCAGGTTTTCAAGTGTCAGTAAGGCCGGTTCTTGATTCCAACTGTGAATCATTGAACGTGTCTGTAGGACTAGATTATTTCATACATTTATCTTTGATTAACATATCCTCAAAGAATTTTGCAAGTCTAGATTCTTCTAATACAAATTAGATAGATCCAACATCTGTCCACAGAGCTACATTCTGTACTTTCTAAACATACAAATATTTGTTGTAGGTCCTACTCTATGCCTTCTAGGGTCATGTACTCTAACAAATGTATCACAATACAAATTTTTACTTTAACAAAATTATTTGTGTTTTTATGCCATGATTTACAAGGTGTATTCAATTTAGAGTGTAGTAACATATTAGAGATATGATTAACAATATTACATCACTCATAATTATACAAGACAAACAACAGTCAATAATATAGAATTCAACATTTCACTAAGTGTTTGATTCTAACTTTTATCAATATTGTTTGACTGTTCTAAGTAGAGTGCACTAGAGATTATGCCCAATGCAAACTTCTCTAAAGTTGTTAACACATTCACCACCTCTATCAAATCTGAACCCTTGATTTTCAGCATTTAACTATAATTTTTTAATTAATTAAGAATAACAAGTGCTTTATTCTTTATATATATGACAGACTCGTATTAATCATCTACAAAAACGATTAAATACTTCTGACCAACAATCGTCTCATCTAGTCACAAAGCTACTGAGATCACAGATATCAGAATGTATTGATTCAAGAAGTTGTGTGCTCCTAGAGACCATACTAAATGATTTTCTAGTGATCATAATCTGAGCATAACTTTCATATTTGTCATATTTAATGGAGTGTCATTTAGCAGAATTATGAGTTTTAACAAGAACAAACAATTTAATATATAGTTCATAGTGATTCTAAATTTCAAAACAACTTGGATGTTAAAGCTTAGATTCAATAGCTTTTAACTCCATTTTTCCATAGTTTTGATAATTAGATCACATTTCCTCACAAACAATTGAATATATAGTTCTCAAATCCTAGCCAATTATGCTATGTTCAAGAACACAATTAGAACTATTATTATTAATTGTCTCATTTGTTAAACTCAACTTATACATGCGATTGACAATATATGCACTTTATAAGAGTTAATACAAAATTACTCTTATCACATTTTACAAAATTGTTTGCATTCTCTAATTGTTCTAACAATGTCCACTTGCTCAAACACATTCAGCGAAGAGTTCTTTCCTTTATTCGTTCATCATCTTTATAACGCTAAATGAGATAATGACTAACATAATTCAACTTTACACACACAGTACAATGAACGAGAAGGAAACAAAACGTAACTAGTAGAGTCATATTCTACATTAAGAGATGCTCTCTCCTAAGTTACAGACATTTGTTATACATCTTATACAATTTTATTTTATTTAAAAATTTTTAGAGAAGCAAATATGTAATCTCACACAAACTGTAAACAATGGATTTGTCAAAATATCTATACACATAGTATGATAAAATACTTAACAACTCTAAACATGCTAGTTTTCCAAAGCGAGAATAACTATGATCTAAAAACTCTCAATTATATGATCAAACGCACAAAACGTTAACACATTCATCACATGAAAAAAAACCAAGAAAATTAGAGTAGATCATACCGACACGACAAGTTAGAAGTGTTTTCCAAATTCGATGGAGAAGCCTGTGTGGTGCAGACTTATCATATCGTGATGTAAATCCATCGTTTCCAATACACACAGTTTGTAAGTGACTTTGAAGTTCCTACATTCATCAAATCATTAAAGATTAGCCAATTAAACAAATTATTAGCACTATTTAATTCACAACAATTTAATTGGAGATTCAATTTTATAGTCAAAGCCTATAATTTATCAAAATGAGTATTTGATCCTTAGCACGTAGCCAAAGCAGTTATTCAAATTTGTATTTAATTAAATAATGCATAATACAGTTTTGAACTTTAGCACTTAGCAACAAAATTCAAACAAATAATTAAATAACAATTTAAATTTGGTGAACAACTTATCTTTAGTCCTATCCCCAAACACGGAATACAAAACAATATCCAATGGATTGTCTCCACTGGTTAGATCTAGATTTGATTCCTTTTGATTGGATCTGGATCTGATCCAACAGTCCAAACACCAAACAACAAACAACAAATCTCCAACCAATAGAGTAGTTGTTGAACTGGATCTGAATCTGGATCTGCTCCAACAGTCCAAACACCAAACAGCAATCTCCAACCAATAGAGTAACTGTTGGACTGGATCTAAATCTGGATCTGCTCCAACCACCTGAACACAGAACACCATAATCCACCAATCGAAAAAAATCAAATTTTGGATCTGAGTTGTCTCCTTCTCCTTCTATCTAACACAAAGATCAATGGAGATGGAGTGGATAATGAGGCAGCATAGGTCCAGATGCGGGTTTCGGCGGTGCCCAGCGTCGTCAGGGGCGTCGGCGGCGTCCATCGACGTCAGGGGCGGCGGCGTTGCCCAGCAACTCCGAACAGTTGAGATCACAGAAAGGAACAATCCCGCAGGATGCTGGCACCACAACAGGAAGGACCATACTTGATCAATCTGTCATCCTGCCTCAGACCCGCATGCCCACCACTCTCTCAGGGAAGACATCTCTTGCTCATAGCTTTCAACATCCGAAAGTGCTGAGTGGTATTCAGGTGCCCCTTCGATCCGCGACAACAGCGACGCACCGGCGATCTGGCGACGATTCCGACCACGTCTGCGTTGGTCGGCGACGGTGGCCCCGAGGGTTTCGACAAGATCTGACGGATCCAACAAAACTCCGTTTTTTCCTCTTAATTAATCTCACAAATTGATTAATAATATCTCAAGATTGTTAGGTTTTGTGAGAAATTAACAATTGGGAATTAGGGTTAATATCTTAGATCTAGGTTGCTTGAGATATTCACCCTAGGTATCAAGATTGGAATACCTAGACTGCTATCACAAGCCAGTATTTATCTCTAAATACTGGTTTGGGTATCGGGTTATAAGTCCACAAACCCGCGTTCCAATATCCATTCAATTGTACGTTCATTACACGTGTTACTCATATGCACATGCAATATTTATATAGAGAGAATATACCAATATATCCAACATTAACTTGGGGCCTAAAAAAGCTATAATTTGTGTACCTTGCCAAACCTTTTACAAAAAACATAGAAAAAGGTGAAAATATTCTGGACTCTATCTTAGATACTGTTTATTAAAATGATCTTTGATTGGCAATTGTTGCCTAAAATCTTGTTGAGAAGAACTGCATTACACATGTGATATTTAGGTATCCTAAACCTCTTGTCGGCAGCCCATTCTTTATTAAACTGGACGATTCTGTAAAACTGCAGGAGACATCTATTGCAATATGTTCGTGTAATGTATCTGGTCTAATTTAGGATTACACAACAATTATACTATTTTTTCTACTCTTATAAGTTTTTCCCTTTAATAGGATTCAAACTTCTTTCACCCTTTGGTTTAATTATCAACCAGCTACTAGATGAACTTATGCTCATTGTGCAAAGAAAGTGGCTCTTTGGTTGGTTGAGTTTTTGTGTCTTGCCAATGATTGAAGCTTTCTAAAGCAAACCTATATTGTTCACTCTTATTTCCCCTCCATTTTAGGGAGAATTTTGGAGTTGCTTTTCTGAATGATCAACGTGAATGTTATTATGTCCTATCGCTGCTTGCTGGCTAGATTGCCAGCAATACATGCAAGCTCCTCTCTTGTCCATAATTTACTTGGCTAAGAGTGCAGCATTGACTTGGCAGTTAGCATTTTAACAAAATACTGATGAAATGGTGCCTTTATCTAATTGACCGGTATATTATGAGTCTGTGATAGTGATGGTGATTTTTTATCTGTTCTTCATTTGAATATTGTCAGGCAGTAATTATTCTTCTTCTCTGCAGGTGGTAGGAGTCTTGGCTGTCCTGATAACAATGGTGCTGCGGGGACCCTTTTTGATGCAGTTCCTCGTAGTCTTATTGTTGATAATCAGAATCTGTCAACACTAACTGATACCCTTCTCTTAGAGTTCCCTAATCAACCACTTTGGACAAATGTTATTGTGAAGAATTGTGCTAAAGTTGTTGTTCCTTTACTGTGGAGTCGGGTGCAGGTGAGTGGTTAAAATCTTTGTAGCGCTTTTGGGACGTCACCATAAATACTTAATTAGTTATTACAATTTCTGGTAGAGAATAATTAAATAATACTGCACAAACAGAAAATATGAAAATGCAATGATATAGGTTCCCTTTACTCAGCACTGTTGTAACCCCCCCCCCCCCCCCCCCCCCCCCCCCCCCCCCCCTCCCCTTCCAAGTGGCACACACATAGTCACACAGATCACATGCATCTACCCTACTCAACTTCAGATAGATTTAGATCACCAAACTAGTTGTACTTCATGTGCTGTTCAGATACCTGACCATACCACAGCTACATGTGAGCCGTCTGCCCAATTTTAATAGATGGGAAATTTTCTTTTGACCCTAGTATCAAATTCTTCCTTTGTCGATGTGTGTGGGTGTTTGTGGTTGTGGCTGTGGCTGTGGGTCAGGTTTTTTGTGCGTGGGGGTGGGAAGGTGAAGTTTGCAGGCTAATGTCATTTAGAAAGTTAAACCATGCTTTTGAAAGTGAATGTGACATAAATGATTTGAAAGTGAGCAAACAAAGAAGAGAGTTAGATTGTGCACATCCCATGCTATTGGCAAAGTCAACATTTTATGCAACTAAATCTGTATAGTTGTTTTTTCTTTTCCACACTTGCTTTTTATATCTCTTCCATATATTCTCTTCATCTCTAGCCTATTTACTTTCCACAATTATCATCTCTTCTCAGTGAAACCTTTGTCGTACGATCGCCAATTTCTGCACTTGCTATGGAAACACTTTGATTTTATATTGGAGAGAGGAAGTACTGGGAAAGGAAAATGTGAAGAAAAGTGAAAGAGGAAGATGGAAGAAAAACAGTTTGATGTAAAACGTAATCCTAAATAGAGAATTTTCAAGAATTTTAAAGGGTTAGTTTTAACAACATGTAAGGCGGACTAAGTTAGAAATTAAAACAGTTAATCGCTTCAATAGATTTTCAAGAATTGAAATAGTTTAACAAGCCCAATTAACGATTCAGTTCTAACAATCAATAATTATATTGCTAAGCGTTCTTAGCAAATAAAAGATGCAATATTGATTTGTACTCTAATTAGGTAAGTAGAACACTCACTCTCAATATTTGTAGACGACAGATAAATCGGATAATATAATAAAGATGATAAGGCAGTATAATACAAATATTTAAAAAGTGGAAAGAGTATACCGGGTTTCGAAGAAACCAGCGTTAGATCTCGGATGGCAGTAGCGCCGAACACAACAATCAGCAACAACAGTAAGCGCGGCAACAAGGAAACTTGCGGCTTGGCTTACTGGCGACGACTGATGGTGGACTGCCTGTCGGTGGGTCGGTGGGTGCAGCAGGCTGACGCACAGGGGGAGACAATGGCAGGGTGTGCAGGAGGGGAGCAGTTGATCGGGGGCAGTGGTGGGGATCACAGGGCGGTGGTCGCGACTGGCGGCACTGGGACTGGTCGCGGTAATGGGAAGAAGACTGGGGGCGGGTCGTGGGTCGATGGGTTCAATTGACGGGGTGAGGGACGAGAGGAGATGAGCGGGAAGGTGATGGTGGCAGGGAGTCGATGGGTGCTGAGGTGTGGGTTGGTCGGGAGTTGAAGGAAGAAGTATAAAGAAGAGGATTAGGGTGTGGGTTTTATTTGGGGGTAAATTTAGAGTTTATCACAAACTTTAAAATTAGATCTCAATTGTATCACACAAAAAGAGAGATGAAGAGCAAAACTCGACACAAATTTTTAAAAAAAATCAAGAACGATAACTTCTCATTAATCTCAAGGCCTATATATAGGCTCAAAACAAATCTTGATACAAATGTCAAAATATTCTAAAATCTCAGAAATATTCTAATGCATAAAAGAAAGATTATAAATCATAAAACTACTACATATAACTATAATTGCCAAAACAAAATAAAACAGAGTTGATGTCCTCATCAGAGTTACTAGGAGGTAGGAAACATTGTAAAATGAGGGAAAACACACAACTTGTAAAATTAATTTATAGAAGAAAATGAAGAAATAAATAAAAGAACAAAAAGAAGAGAGGAAGAAAGAAGCAGGCCCGGCCCAAGGCCCAAGCCACCAAAGCAAGGGCTTTAGGTCTCCATTTGGCTTTATGGCTCATTTTTTTTTATGTACTCCCGCCTCTTCACGTTCAGCTGTTGCCTCTTCACCTTCTGTTTTGGTTTCCTGCCTGTATAATTGATAATTCCAAAACCACTAAAGTCTAAACCAAAACTCTCTCTCTCTCTCTCTCTCTCTCTCTCTCTCTCTCTCTCCCCCGACAAACTCTCTCGTTAATAAAAAAAAAACTCTCTCCTTCCAAACTCTCTCTCTCCCGAATCCCCCTCAGCCTCGAGGCTCGAGTCTGTCGCCGACGCCTACAACCCACTCAGCTCTTTCCGTCGTCGAGTCTGTCGAGATCGACTCCTAGTCTCCTCGCCGATCGCTCCCTCAACGGCTCAACGACTCCGAATCCGACAGTCGGCCTCGCCCTCGCTACCCCCGCCGACTGGCGCTCTATAGTTGACTCACTCATCGCGACTGGCGCTCGATTGGCGTCTGGCGCTCGCACAGTCGCACTGCCCTCGGCCCCTCGCTTCCCCGGTCCACTGACGTCGCTGACCAGCGCTGGCACTGGGCCACTGGCTGAGAGGCTGAGCCTGCCTCATTCTCCCGCAGCCCCTCATTCTCCCGCATCCCGCTAGGCGCTAGGTTGTATTGTTCTAATCTCCTCTTTTTAATTTGAATTCTAATAGAGTGTTAATTTTTTTAATCTCTTAATTTAGTGTTAATTTTGAATTCTAATAGTTGTATTGTTCTAATCTCCCGCAGCCCCTCATTCCCCTCTTTTTTATTCTATATTTCTATAATCTCTTAATTTAGTGTTAATTTTTATTGTTTTATTTTTAAATATATAAATGTCAACTCGAAAATTTGAATCAGGTTATTCGAAACTCAAAAAAAAATTGAAGCTTTAATTGAATCACAAAAATGTGCTTTAGATAAATTTGTTAAAAAAAAAAAGATAATGAATTAGTTAATGAACAAGTTAACAATAATGAAACTGATACTAATATTATTATAAGTTTTTAAAAGGCCTCATTTCGGACTTCGCTTTAGGCCTCAATAAGTGTTGGGCCGGCCCTGGAAAGAAGATAATAGAGACCCTATCAAATAAAAAAATAAAAAATATGATGCAAAAGACTTGCAGACTAACCTATTTGCCAATGACTGGCTTGAAGTCATTGGTGACCAATAAATTTTATGGTTGGTCAATTGCTGCAGTGAAATAGAGAAAGAAACCCAAAGAAATTCGCTTTTATGTTAACACATTGAGTTTTAGTCAAGTTGAACACAACCCTAGTAAGACTCAAGTGCTTCAGCTTGCCTTGCACTTCAGTTGGCCAAAGATATCCACTTCAGGAATCATTTTTAAGAAAGAAAGAAACTTCAGGTTTGCCTTGCCTTGCACCTCAATGAAATCAAACACATTGGTGCAACCCTGCAAGGTGCTAGGTTTGTTTTCTAATGTACTCCGCACTTCGTGCACACCTGAGACTGCTCATGACAATTTTATTTTTCTTGTGTAAATCTATGAACTGTGTTCTCTTTTTCAGTTGGTTGATAGGTAATCAGTATCAGTTTGGTTGTTTTTTTCCGTATGTGCTAGGTTCACAATATGTTGATCGGGGAACTCAGCATGTTGATAATTTTGTTGTCGATAGTATATTAGAAGGGTTTATATCTATTTGAATTGTTTAAAACTTTAATGGGTTAAAAGAGAAGTTTAAATGAACTGTATCTCTATATGTGCACATAAACATGCACATCATGCATTTGCAGTGGGGATGGACACAATGTCCGTTCGCATGGATCGCGTGCTTGACACACGTAATACATGCAATACCTTCAAAATTTTGAATTCGCAATGATGATGGCAAAACTCTGATGCCAGCCTCCTAGGCTACATCGAGGAGATTGATCACATATGTTGAAGAAAGTCATGTAGTAGCTCCAATAATGAATTGATCATGCACCACTCTCAAAATATGAATGAGATTTCTTCATGATAGCATGCTATAAGAGTTGTTTCGTGATTTTGTTGTTGTTATGGAAGCATATATTCTTGTGTAGTTTCTTTTGCTTGCACTTAGATCTGTGTATGGTGTGGCTTCTATTTTGATACATTTTGAATATAATAGTTTGTTTCTCATTATCATATATTAAAATCAAATATAATCTTTTAATATCATGGGAATATTAAAATATTGTGCTCGTCTTTTGACACCCCCTGATGTTTTCTGCCGCTACCCCTTTCAATAAGCACTATTTAAACATGATCATCTTATGATGTTCACAGTTCATTGTATGTATTTGAGAAGGAGAAAAATATATGTATTGCACGTGCACATTGGCTTGGCACACCTAGGATAATACCAGCTTTATACAACCTTTCTCTAGTTTTAATATAAAGATAAGAATGAAGTGCATGGACTGGCTTGTCACTACCCATACTTGCTCGAGTATCAGGCCAATTTGTTTTTAGAAATAAACTATACTTGGCATGGTATTTCATTTTCAGCAAGATCCAGAGTGGTAAGAATTATTTTTAATGAAATGCATGGCACTATTTAAGCATGAGCATCTAATGATGTTCACAGTTCATTGTATGTATTTGAGAAGGAGAAAAATGTATGTGTTGCACGTGCACATTGGCTTGGCACACCTAGGATATTACCAGCTTTACACAAACCTTCTCTAGTTTTATTAGTAAAGATAAGAATGAAATGCATGGACTGGCTTGTCACTACTCAATACTTGCTCGAATATCAGGCCAATTTGTTTTTAGAAATAAACTATACTTGGCATGGTATATCATTTTCAGCAAGATCTGCAGTGGTAAGAATTATTTTTAATGGAATATTTGTTTAACTGTCAAAATAATTGCGTTATTTATTTGGAAATTGCTCGGCAGGTCCAAGGACAGCTAAGTCTTTCATGCAGTGGTGTTATGACTTTCGGCCTTCTTCATTATCCCTACTCAGAGTTTGAACTCATGGCAGAAGAACTTCTAATGAGTGACTCAATCATCAAGGTGGATTTTGCCACATTTGATTTCTTATGTGACTGTGCCCTTACATGTGCTTTAGGTAGCTTATCTATTCGAGCATACATGTTAGAAGTCCTTTTTGATCTTTTAATTCTGGAAGGATTAAAATGCATAAAATGCCTTAGCACCAGAAATATGCCTGCTAGAGTAATGCAATTAGTTTTATTTGATGGCAGTTGTTCACTTTCATATGGGCTTGTAGTAACATTTATCTGAAACTGCAATTAAATTCTCATAAATTCACTTCGATAAAAAAATGCCAATTAGTATTAGTTTAAATTTTGTTCAAAATGTTTTCTTTGTACAATTTAAATGATAATTTAGATACCATCTTGAAAAAGAATCATATCCCGAAAGGACCATTATTTTTGGGAATTGATTACATGAAATCTGTTAATTCCTGTGTTTGTTAGTTTGTCTCTTGAATATTCATATGAATATGTCTATTTTGACTTTGTACATGGTAACCTAGGAACTGCTTTTAGGTTACTAATTGTTTGCATTGTACACTTGCTCACAAACTAAAAAATATCTTACCTTGAACAATTAACATAAGCAAATTTTTTTAACGTTATGCCCAATTAGCTGCTCTACCTTCCATTGGAAGAATGTTGCCATGTTCCAATGCTGTTTTGGCAGTTCCAGCATGTTTTATTTGTTATTTGTTATTTTTATATTCAATTGTAGTTTTTGATGAATATTGAAATAATAAGAAACACTGTGGTTAAGTGTAGATGTTATTGGAACTTTTCTTTTGTTGCAAAATATCAAATCACCTCTGGTAGAGACAAATATTAGACTCGTATCAGGGTGCAGTGATTTTGTAGATCTATTTTCATTGGTGGCATTATGGTGCCTTGAGTTTGGGTGTGTATGGTGATGCCCCTCTTAATAGAATTAGTTTTCTTTTAATTATTTCATTGAGTTATTAATTTGAAATTGTTCGCTTTTGTACTTCTGTATTGTCTTCCATATGTTACAGTTAACAGAATTTCGGATGTTTTTAAGAGAAGCTAGTAATACATTATTTGATTGTGTTGAGTATGTTCTCTTCAAATATAATTAAAGAATGCTGTTTATTTGACGCTACTGTATATAATTAACTGTAGGTATTTGGGGCTTTGCGGATGTCTGTAAAGATGTTTTTGATGTGGAATTCAAGAATGACTGTCGATGGGAGTGGGGATGTTGCAACATCATTACTTGAGGCCAGTAATTTAATAGTTCTGCGGGTATGTCACTGATTCTTACCTCATCAGTATATTGTTTAATATATTAATGCTTATAACAATATAAACTTGGGTCTAACCTTCATCAGGAATCTTCTCTTATACATTCGAATGCTAACCTTGGAGTCCATGGGCAAGGCCAACTGAATTTAACTGGGAGAGGGGATACAATTGAAGCACAACGCTTAATCTTATCTCTCTTTTATAGCGTAAATGTAAGCTGCCCTTTCATTCCTGTTATTAAGTTTTATTTTTAACTTATCCTTACTGTTTGAGTCTTTCAATTTAGGATCACAAATGAAAAACAATATTTAATATATCATGTTAGTTACTCTCTCTCTCTCTCTCACGCGCACACACACTCCACATATATGTATGTTATGTGCATGCATGCAAGTATATATATGGAGGCGATCCGGTTGTTTCAGGATAAGCTTGGTAAGCTTGGTGAGAATTCCTTGCATAGTCATCCATGAGCCATCACATGGATGATCCAAATTGTTGCCATTGATTAGAATGACTAAATTAGTCTGGAAATGTAAAATCAAGCCATTTGAAATTCATTTTGTCCATTCATCATGCAAGTAAAAAAAATAATGGTATTCAGCTATATAATTTGTAACATTTTAATGCATGGGCAAACAAATCTCAAATAACCTTATTCCCATCCTTAGACTAATGTAGCCATGAATAAAAATGAACGGTTCGGATTTTTCATTTAGTGTCCCAATTCGGATTTTTCAATTAGTGTTCCCAAAAAAAACCTTTGAAGTTGAAGAGAAAATTTTATAGGACGGCTGTTAGACCATCAATGATGTATGGAGCAGTGTTAGCAACAAAGAAACAACATGTCCAAAAAATTAGTGCTGCGGAGATGAGGATGCTAAGATGGATGTGTGGTAAAACTAGGAAGGTTAGAATTAAAAATGAGCATATACGAGACATGCTAAAGGTAGTTCCTATCCAAGATAAGTTAAGAGAGAATCGTCTCAGGTGGTTTGGACATGTCACACGTAGACCTAGTAGTGCTCCAGTTGGAAAGAGTGATTTGATAAGTATTGAGGGTAGAGTTAGGGGTAGGGGAAGACCTAAACTTTTTGAGTGGAAACGGTGAGAAAAGATATAATAGTTTGTGGCCTTACAGAAGATATTGCGCTAAACCGAGCAGAATGAAAAACCAGAATTCATGTAGCTGACCCCAACTAGTTGGGAAAAAGGCTTTGTTGTTGTTGTTGTCCCAAAAAAAATTTGCGTGGTTCTCACCAAAGTTCTCATTGGATCATAGCCCTATATGTATATGTATATGTTTGTGTGTGTGTGTGCATGTGCGCGTGTGCGCGTATGCATGGGGATTGGAGAGATGTTCGATTGAGCAGTCTGTGATGGCAAATGTCCCAGGAATGATTTGAACTGTTCATCATAGTATACATGCCTAAAAAGTCAAGGATGTATGCCATTTGAAATCCTTTTGCCATGCATCATGTCATAACTGAAATAAAGATATTTTGGCCATTCAATTGTCGGAACTTTTAATGCATGGGCAAACAGATTTCAATGACTTGATCTTACATCCTTAGATTTGTTTAAGCTTTTCGATTAAGATGAATGACTTGGATCGTTATGGGATACCCCACCGGAGTGCTTACAATTGCTTGTGTTCAATCGATGGTCTCCCAATCTGTATCCCTACAGTAAATCAACAGCTAAATACTCTTCATGATCATCAAAATTGAATATCTCACCAGTTATCGTACTCTTAATTTCTTGTAAGTATTGCTCCATGGAAAATTAAGTGCTTTGAGTAATGGGAATAGAACAAATTATCCAGATTATGGGTAAATGTAATTTATATCATATGATTTGTCATCCGTTATTCTTTATACCTCTCACTGCATTGAAGTAAGGTGCGTATCAACAATTTGGATGACACACCAATCAGAAGTTGCTAGGGACGTTGATTGCTTCAACGTGGAACAAAAATAAGTACGCCGATCATAGACTTGTCCTAGAATGTGATGTGTTAGAGTTAGGCTTCTCCAAATCACTTAATTGGAATAACGTACATCTAATTGAACATGGAGCCATCTTGATCTACTCTATCTGTCATGCATATAATAGTTTAACTGGTTAAAGTCATCAATGTGTCTCTAAGTTGTTTTTTAGTAAATTTTGTTTATGTCTGGGGTTTTTCATGACTCCAATTTTTATTGGTTACATAATTATGGTACATGTGACAAGTCACAAAATGTACATTTGCATCACACTCAACCTGTTATAAAAAATTAGCAAATCGCTTGAGGGGGTTTGTCTCTAAGTTGAATTGTCTTATGATTCACTGTAGAGATGTCATCTCAGATCACAATCTCTGGTATAACTTGCAAATCTGGCATTTGTTTTGAATGGATCCAACAAAAATCTCTTCCTCAACTAATAATAGTATAATAGTGAGAAGAGCCCACCATAAAAGATTGTTTGGATTTAAATTTTACACTTTAAGTACTGGGACCCATCATCTTACAAATAAATCACTTCTAATTCAATTTTGGGCCCCACTTCTGTACAAAACAGCCCCAGATCAGAAATAAAAGTCCCAATTTTGCTGGTGCTCTGATGTTGCGTGCCCCACGCAAAAGCAGGTTCCAAAGTGGCCCTAAATGAAGGGATGATTTACAAATATGTCAAATCTTTGCTTAGGTGGAACATGAAACTATCAAACCCTGCTGGAACGAACACCCCCCCCCCCCCCCCCCCCCCCCACAACCAACCAACCAACCAACCAAACAAATGATACAGAACATCTGTTTTAAATCGTGGACCATAGGGGGTCTTAATTCATAGTTTTGGTTTTTATATATTATGCATACTACTAGGTTTGCCCGTGGGCACGTGCTTATGGCACGTCTTTAGAATGATGCATCATATGAAAAACCCTAAAATAGTAAAATATATCATACAATTCTTGACAGTTACAAAGAGTGGTTTGCCCTTGGGCATGTGCCTATGGCACGTCTTTAGAACGATGCATCATATGAAAAGCCTTATAAATAGTAAAATACATACAATTCTTGACAGTTACAAAGAGTAGGGGATAACATTTACTTTCCAGCATTTTGGATGCATGAATCTGAAACTTCCATCATGAATTTTATGTAGCTTAAGTTTGAATAGTAAGACAGCAATTAGCTGTAAATAAAAGTCCATGTTTCCATCAGCATATGTTGAAAAATAATTATACATGGGGTGTAAAACTCAACTTCTTAGAACTTTGAGGGTACAAAATGATGAAATTTAATTTTTGAGGAGATATTTTGCTACTTTCGGTGTAAATTTAGATGTTAAAATTTACCCAAGTGAATATCCATTTAAATCTTCCATTGCATTTGAAATCAATCAGGGAACTCAGTGAAATTTTCTACATGAGCAATTAAAGAAGCATAAAAATCTGAAAAATCCCGAAATTTACAAACCTGAAAAACTAAATTTCTGGATATATATACACACACACACACACACACACATATATATGTATATATATAGAGAGAGATCTTTGGTTGCTCACTACTTTGGTGAGCACTCCGTGAGCACTCACGAAATAGAGCACCTATGACAAATCCGAACCGCTCATATTGTTCTATATGCCTAAGATAGCCTAACAATAACAAATCAATTAATTTGAAATTCATTTATCCATGATTTACATCATCACAAAATTGTATGGTTGAAAATTCTTACAGCATGATGGATGGGCAAATGAGCTTCAAATTACTTGATTTTTTTTATTGTTACGCTATCTTAGGCATATAGAACAATATGAGCGGTTCAGATTTTTCATAGTGTTTTTATTTCATGAGTGCTCACGGAGTGCTCAACAAAAGTAGTGAGTAGCCAAAGGGGACTATATATATATATATATAGAGAGAGAGAGAGAGAGAGAGAGAGAGAGAGAGAGAGAGAGAGAGAAATCTGAAAAAGATTAAGAGAGGAGATGATGTAAAACTAACCCTAAAATAGAGAATTTTCAATATTCTTAATGGATTAATTTTACCAACAAGTAGGTGCGGATCAAAGTTGGAAATTTTAATCAATTAATGGGTTTGATGGATTTTCAAGAACTGAATTACGTATAACAATCCCAATTAATAATTCACTATACAATCAATAATTAGATCCCTAAGTGTTTTGGCAAGTAATAGGTTCAATATTGATTCGTACTCTACTCAAGCATGTGGAACACTCAATCTCAGTTATTCTTTGTGGACGACAGGCAAATCAGATAATGTAATAGATAATATTGCAGTAGAACACAAATATTTAAGAGTGGAAAGAGTATACCGAGTGTGAAGAAATCAGCGTAGATCTCGGAGTTGGACAACAGCTAAGAACTCAGCAATCACAGTGAACAAAGGGCAGCAACAAGGCTAAGGAGGCTGGCAGATCCGGCGGCGAGGCTGACGGGGGCGGCGTCGACGCAGGGTAGTGTCGGGGTGGTCGGCGTCGGGATGGCGACGTCGATGGTGGCGAAGTGCAGTGGAGTTGAGGCGAGGATGATGGTGAAGAAGGTGGGAGCAGTGATGTAGGACGGCGATGGGGCTGGCGCTGGTTGCAAGGAGGGGAAGCGACGGTGGTCGTCGGCGAGGGGAGAAGGGGCAGCGGCGGTTGGTGTGAAGTGGGTTTCGGGATAAGGTGGAAGAAGAAGAAGGAAGATGAGAGAGAGTCGGGAGCGGCTGTAGATGAAGGGGGGATTAGGGTTTTCTTTTGGTCAGGATTGGGGGTAGGAAGAAGACGATGGAGAAGGGGATTAGGGATTTGAGTAGGGGAAGAGGAAGATGCAGAAGGGGGGTGGCGGTGTGGAGTAATGGATTAGGGTTTGTGTTGGGGGATTTGGGAAATTAGGGTTAGGGATTTGTATTTGGGGGATTTTAATTTGGGGTAGATTTTAGAGTTAATCACTAACCCTAAAATTGTATTAGGATTTATCACAAACCCTAATAATTTGGATCTCACTTGTATCACACAAAGAGAGGGAGGAAGAGCAAAAACTCAACACAATTTTTTTAATCAAGAATGGCATATCTTCTCATTAATCTCAAGGCCTATAAATAGGCTCAAAATACATCTTGATACAAATCTCAAAATATTCTCAAAATCTAAAAAATACAAAAAAGATTACAAATGGCTATAATTGCCAGAAACAAAAATGGTACTGAAATAAAAATCCTAAACTAAACAGGGAAGATGTCCTCATTAGGAGAGAGATAGTAATAAAGTGGAGAGGAATTTTGTTTTTGGGGGAAAAAATTAGTTTTTTTGGGGGGGGGGGGACTTTTTGGGGGGGGGGGGGGGAATGTCTTTTGGGAGGGGGGGGGGGGGGAGAATGTCTTTTGGGAGGGTGAATGTGAGCCATCGATTTTGTTTCAATTGAAGGAGAGCCACTTGATAGCTTTTTCCCAAATTGCCTTGTGATTTATTTTATAGATTATGTAACTAATAACTTTTAGTTTCCGTTATAAGAATCTCTATATATTTGCTATTGTAACCCAAATAGGTTTTTGGCCAGCCTCCATGTGTAATTAGATGCTTCTCTCCACGAACATTTGTTGGAGTTAGATATCAATAAATGTCCCTTAAACGAGAATAAAATGCGTACCATGTGTCCATAGTATTAGTAAAGTCTACAATAATCCTCCAGTTCCTTTTTTATCCTTATCTCATCTTCTCTTTTGGTTTTCCATTATCACAAGGTAGTTTTACTGGTATGTCCTCCCATGCTTATTCACTTCCAATATTGAGTGTGGTGTTTTGTTACTCAATTCTTTATTTATTTATTTATGTCCATTAAGCGATCTGTTCCAGTTGTCCTCCATTAATTGTTCTGTTCCAGTTACTCTGTCTTGAATGTGTATAAAATGCATACTAGATGTTGTAAACTGCCATACCCTGACGTGTTAATTATTGTATTTTATTAATTTGTTAATGCTTTTGCCTTTTGTAGATTGGACCTGGATCTATTCTCCGCAGTCCGCTTATCAATGCAACAAATGATGACATGTAAGTGACACGAACCTTCACTGTTTAATATTTATGTGAGTTTTGGCATAACTGAAATATACATGCTACTGTTCATGATTAGGACTCCAAAACTCAATTGTGAACGTCAAGACTGTCCTATTGAGTTAATTCATCCGCCTGAAGATTGTAACGTGAATTCCTCACTATCCTTCACTCTTCAGGTGCTTCTTTTTCCCTTTTAGTATATTGTTTCTAAGTTGTAAGTGTAGTGTGTATTGGTTTTAGTGTAACGTGAATTCCTCACTATCTTTTCCATTTGTATTTTAGATGTATGTATGCGATTTTATTTGGATTTTTGTTTTTTTCTGAATATGATTTGTCAATTAATATCTTTGTATTACTAAATTTGCAGTTAACTATTTGTGTAGATTTGCCGTGTTGAAGACATTGGTGTTGCTGGTCTTGTTCAAGGAACTGTAATTCATTTTCACAGATCCAGAACCGTTGTTGTGCATGCATCTGGGACAATTAGTGCATCTGCTTTAGGTGAACTTTGCATTTTTCTGATTATTGATGTATATGCCAGTAACAATTATGTTGTGTTCTGTGGTATTCTTTTGCTGATTCTGTATTCCAAATATATAGATGGGTACCCTCTAAGAAATTGCAACTGCATGCAGGTTGTAAAGGTGGATTAGGCAGAGGAAAGCTTGAAAGTAATGGTGTTGGAGGTGGTGGAGGCCATGGTGGTAAAGGTGGTGATGGTTTCTTCAATGGTACTCTAGTTGAAGGGGGCAGTGCATATGGCAGTGCCGCTTTGCCTTGTGAGCTCGGCAGTGGTAGCGGTAACGACAGCACAATGGCTTCAACTGCTGGCGGGGGGATTATAGGTATATCTTTTTGAGTCAATATCTTAACGATAGTTATTGGACTGTAATTGAGATGAGTTTCCTTTAGTTAGCTTTGAGGGACTTGACTTTTAAATATTCGAAGTGATTTAAGTTAAGATGCACACAGACGAACACGCCTACAACATGAATACCAGGACAGATCTTTATTTATTTTTAGTTTTTGTTTGTAAGACCTCTGAAATTGCAAGTGTTGTGTTGGTTTTGTGTGTCCGACATGATGCAGCTACCAAATAGAAGTGGTCCATAGGATTTAAGTGAATTTCAATGCTATTATAAATTTTTACTTACCTGAAGTGGATATTGCATAAAAAATGCAACAATCCTTTTCTTCTCTTTTCTTTGGGATAATTGTTGATCCTTGTTTCCACCAGCTTATGCTGTAGATATATAAAATTATAAAGTAATATCTGTGTGTATGCTTGAACTCTGCCTTCCTTTCTGGGTGTTTTTACGAAATGTTCAATTTGTTGGTATCTTTCATTTGTTTGATAAAATCAAAATATAGTTGTCAACCTTTTTGTGAACTAATTGTTTTAATTAATTCGTTTCTCAATTTTCTAAATCTGCTTCTCTTTTCATTCAAAGTAACTGCTTATACTTTTTTTTACTTTTTCCCGCGCAGTAATGGGTTCAATGGAGCATTCTTTGTCAGTTTTATCAGTTTATGGCTCAGTCAGAACAGATGGTGAAAGTTTTGGTGAAACTGAAGGGAGACCTGATTACTCTATTAAAAATGTCTCTACTCGTGGCCTTGGTGGTGGATCTGGAGGCTCCATTCTTCTATTTCTGCATATGCTTACAATTGGTGAGAAATCTGTTCTTTCAAGTGCTGGTGGTCTTGGCAGTCCTAACGGTGGAGGTGGTGGTGGAGGCGGAAGAATTCATTTCCATTGGTCTGACATTCCCATAGGGGATGAGTACTTTCCTATTGCTAGCATAAAGGGGAATATAAGCTCAAGGTTTGGATTGAATTTTCATTTATTGATGTTATGGAATAATGTGTAGTTCTTATGCAATTGCGATAACATTGAATTCCTTACTCATTCACAACGTATCAAAATAGGAGACAACTTATGCAACATAGGATATATGGATGAGTTTTGACTTGGCCATTCCTTATATCCTGTAAACCTAAGGCTTAATATTTACTTAATTTTGCCAGAAGTAAGCCTTATTTGTTGACATTCATATAGGCTTCATTGTTTGTATATGTTAGTTATTTCTTATATTTGGGTAACTATATGTTATATAGGTATTGCATCTCTATCCTTCTAATAAGGAGATCAATGTATTGTGATGAGTTTCAAGTATACCAAAACATATTAATGAATTCAATGTCCGTTTGAAAAATATCTACATCTTTAATTAATGACACTAAATGAGTAACACATATTAAGGTGTGCCCAAAATGTTGTGCTTGACATGTTCCCTAACGTAGATGATTATTTGATTAATATATCTCTGCTTTTTAACTTATTCTTACAAATTGGTGGGCCATTCATTATAATCACTGTTAATTAAATCAATGAATGATATAATCCTCAACTTTTCCCTGTACCTAATTGTGGACTAATTTACTAGGTAATTAGTCATATAATCATTTGTTGAAAATGCTGGATTAATTAATTGTACTCGATATTAGCATGGCTGCACATGGCTAATTGCAAAGGACAGTTAGATCATAGGAGACTCCGGAAAGGGAGAGGGTATGTTTGATATTTTAAACTGGCTGCACATGGCTAATTGAAAAGGACAGTTAGATCATTGGAGACTCCGGAAAGGGAGAGGGTATGTTTGATATTTTAAACTGATTTAGTGGACATTTTAGTTACAGAAAAGAGTGTTGGGAGGAGGGCGTGTTTGAAAATTTTGAAGGATGGACAAAGACAGTTTTAGTTGTAGCTACATGTCCACACCATTCCAATTCTAGGTATAGTAGTAGAGATGAGAGAAAGGTTTATTAAGTAGAAATGTGGGATAAGCTTTAGACTCTGTAGTATATTGGTATTTGATATATTATATGAAGTTTAATCTTTAGCATAAAAGAAGCATGAGAACAATTCACATTTCTCAATAAGAAATATCCTAAAACTTTCGTTGCTTAAGACCTTTCAATCATCATAATGATGAGAACCAGGATCATAGATTGAATCAAGGTACTGATCTGGGATAGTGAGAAATTGAACGGTAAGAGCCTACTTATGCGAAAGAGGCGCTCATCGGTTAGGTTAAATGGAGAAGTATTCATGATTCTGATCCCAAACCGAGCTTTGAGTGTATCTATTGGGAGTGATGCTCACTGTGGATAAGGTGTGGAATTTGGGTTAGTCAAAACCAAACATGGTTTGAGTCTGTAAATAGGGTATGGTAATTGCCAATTTGTGGAGAAGGTGATTATAAGAAGTATTGAATGGGAAGGATAGAGTCATGAGTGATTCTAAACAACAACAACAACAAAGCCTTTTTTCCAACTAGTTGGTGATTCCAAAATATTTTGGAAATAAATTATTTTTTGTTATTGTAGTTGGTACTTCTTGGTGCACCCTAGAGAAAGATGCAAAGAGAACATAATATTTCACAGTTACTCACAGAAATTGGGGGAATTTAAGTGAAAAATTTGCTGGATAATGATAGCAAAAATTCAAAGGATGTAGTTTTTTAAAAACACCAAACAACTTCATAAAAATTCAACCCCCAAAAAAAATAATCCTACGGTGCATTGAAATAGGCAAAACCATCGTCCACAAACCTATGGGAATACACGGGAGAATCTTTTTGAAGAAGAAATATTTTAGATTTTATAATGCTGCTTTATTTGCTTATGATTTTATTATCTGGTTGCTATTTTAGTTTAAATTTAATAATGCAATAATAATAACTTAGGATTTATTTGACTGCTATTTTAGTTTTCTTTGATAAGGAAAGAATAATTCAGGATATTATTTGATTTCACTTCTAACATTATTTGAAAGCTAGTTTATTATTGAAAATATCTCTAAAGTTATCCGGGAAAAAAATTATATCAAAATTTAATTTGATTCTTAATGATTTGTGCGAAGTGTCAATTTTTTGTTAACCATTAACTAGTGCGTTATAGAATAGGAGTATTTGTTTAACTTTTCTTGAGTTCATATTTATGTTCATCGTACTTTAGTGGCAAAACTTGGATGATCGTGGAAATTTAAGGCATTCCCCATGGAATATGGAGTCAAATGTTTTTTCTTTTTGAGGAAAAAGGTGGAAGATGGCCACCCAATATGGAGGAAAATATTAATGTCTATATATGTTTAATTTGACTGGAATGATCTTTTTGACTAGGAGCTTATGCATAGTAAGAACACTACTATTTGGTAGTCTTATATAGCCTTGAAGAGAAATGTTCTGTTAGCATATTGATAATCCTAGTTTCTAAGAATGAATGTACTAGTGCAGCCCTTTCTTTTGCCTATGATCAAAATTCTATTTAAAATTTGAAAAGAACAAGATGATGCATTTTTTTAGAATATACAATTTTCTAGCTTCTTATTCCAAAGGTAGTAGGAAAGAAAATCAAAAACCACGTTTAATCAAATATTGTTTTTAATCATATATTGCTTTTTAGATGTTTGTATATATTTGTGAATGTTGCGATATTGGTCTTTGTCTATACATTATATTGGCTGACCTTTCTGTTATTGGCTTTCATGGACTAATAACACTATGTTTATCATTTTTTTTTTTTTTTGGCTAGAGGGGGACTTAGCAAGGGTCAAGGCTTGGCTGGGGGAAATGGCACCATTACAGGAAAAGATTGTCCAAAAGGGCTTTATGGGATTTTCTGCAAGGTACCTCCTTATTCATTATTTTTATTTTTTGAGAAAAGAAGTTTTTAATTCCACTTGTCTACTGAAGGTTCACATAGTGGTGCATGTGATTCTTGATGTTAATAATTAATTTTACTTGCAAACTGTTCAAGTGGGTTATATATATTGAAGCCAAAATGGGAGTGAAAGTGAGAAGTCACACTTTCTTCAAAATGAGGTGTTTTTCTGTGTTACTGTAGTTTGAACTCATAAGATATAGCCTTGCAAAGATGGCAGAAAGCCCTGCAGAATATGCCTGTATTTAAGATATGCATGATGCATCTGATGTCTTGTTCTTTGTGCATCCTTTTAAAAGTTATGCAGGGCTTTATACTAACTTTTAAAAGGGTGTATAATACGATGACTTTTAGTCATTGCAGTTCTTCAAGTACTCATATGAGTTCTTTTTTGACATTTTCACCTTGCCATCACTGTTCAAACGTTTTTGCAGAGGTATTATAGTAGGACATTTATCTCCACTTCTTCGGCGGCAGTTATTAGTTGTCATTTATGATCAAATGTCATTTTAGTATTTTCTCAAGTCTGACAGTGTTTACATACATTCATGGTTTTCGCGTAAAATTTTTGAATCTTTTGATGGCATGGAGATGTCAAACCTCAGTCTTGTAATCAATATTTCTTTTGCTGGCATAGAAATACTTTGCAATTATTCAATGGTGAAGCATATATGCTTTAGCTTACTTGAACAGTGAAAATTGACAGCATATGTGGAGTGCATCTGGCACTTTTCATTCATAGTTATATTCTTTATTCTTTTTACTATTGTTTAACAATTTTCATGTCAGTACTGCAAGTGTTATGCTATTGTTGAATGCAGGAATGCCCACTTGGAACATTCAAGAATGTCACCGGATCTGATGATTCTCTTTGTTATCAGTGCCCCTCTTATCAACTTCCTCGTCGGGCCATATATATTAGTGTTAGAGGTATTCTTGCCCGCCATGTGTATGCCTAGTTTTCCATTACATGGAAGCCAAAGAAATAAATGTTAAAAAAAAGTAGGGTTGTAAAGATTCAATGTTTCCTTGATTTATGATTTACATTATATGGTATTATGAACCATCATGATTTTTTACTGTTCCTCTGCTTTGTATCATCACTCATTTAAAAGCATTTGAATTAAAAAAACTTAATAGTTTTCATTTCACTCCAATGCTAGCTTGTTGGTTATTTTATAGTATTTATCACTTCTATTTTTAACAGGTGGTGTTGCTGAAACCCCTTGTCCATACAAGTGCTTATCAGATAGATATCACATGCCCCACTGTTATACAGCTCTTGAAGAGTTAATATACACCTTTGGTGGGCCATGGTTGTTTGGACTTCTTCTCGTGGGCCTTCTTGTTCTTTTATCTTTAGTATTGAGTGTTGCACGGATGAAATTTGTTGCTACTGATGAATTACCTGGTCCAGCTCCAACTCAGCATGGGTCTCAAATTGATCATTCGTTCCCCTTTCTAGAGTCACTGAATGAGGTATTTATCGGTTCTTGGCACTTATTCGCAGTTCGTGGGGAAGCATTTTTGGGTGTGAATGTTTTAGATGAGATTTAGTGTACTTGTGATTTTGTGTACAGGTTTTGGAAACTAATAGAGCTGAAGAGTCCCAAAACCATGTGCATAGAATGTATTTTATGGGTCCAAATACCTTCAGTGAACCATGGCATCTTCCACATTCTCCGCCAGAACAAGTAATGGAGATTGTGTAAGTGATATTGCTGAATTCAATTTTTTGTTGTGCATTTGTTCATCTGTATCCTCTTTGCTTGTTGGAAAATTAGCACTACTGTTCCTAAAGTCTTTGTCAGGGTCTAGCTAATATGCCAAAATTTGTTTTTTCTATGTGTAAATGGCAGATATGAGGATGCATTCAACAGATTCGTTGATGAGTTCAATTCGTTGGCTGCCTATCAATGGTGGGAGGGATCAGCATACACCATCCTATTTATTCTTGCATATCCCTTTGCGTGGTCTTGGCAGCAATGGCGAAGGAGAAAGAAATTACAACAGATGCGCGAATTTGTGAGGTCAGAGTATGATCATGCATGCCTAAGATCCTGCCGTTCGCGTGCCTTGTACGAAGGGCTTAAGGTACATATCTGCTTTTGCTTCATTGTTTATCTGTCAGAACGTTTTAAACTTGACAAGAAGTTTGTTATTATTCAATTATTTTTCATGTCATGGCCCTCACGCCTCAGTGACAATTTATCTGTAAAAAGATCACAAAATAGCATTCACAATATTCACAGGATGTTTATTTATTTATTTATTTTTTACTTGCATCATATAAGTTATATCATGCATGTACTGCCATTTGCTTTTATTGGTTATTGTCAAGGAAATTTTCTTTTATTTTCCATTTCTTTGATTTACTATTATTTTATAGGCCCAGTAGAAGGCTTTCATATACTTTATTATGTGTAATCAGGTGGCTGCAACTCCAGATCTAATTTTAGGATATATAGACTTTTATCTCGGTGGAGATGAGAAAAGACCTGATCTTCCTCCTCGTCTTCATCAAAGATTTCCTATTTGTCTAATCTTTGGAGGTGATGGAAGTTACATGTCTCCTTTTACACTCCACAGTGATAATGTTCTTACAAGCCTCATGAGTCAGGTTGGAACTCCATTCTCCCTCTTACCTAAAAAACAGGTTCTCATTTTTTCTTTGTCGTTAATGTTCTCACTTGCAGTCAGTACCTCCAACTATATGGTATCGATTAGTTGCTGGACTGAATGCACAGCTGCGGCTTGTTCGTCGTGGATACCTCAAGAAATTGCTTTTTCCAGTCATCAGCTGGCTTGAAACTCATGCAAATCCTTTTCTCAGCATGCATGGTATATTGGCTCATCTTGCATGGTTTCAGGCTACTCCATCTGGTTACTGCCAGCTTGGTCTTGTAGTGCATGCAGCAGAAGTTGGACCTGAAGCTACAGGAGCTGACACTGTTTTTTCTGCTATAAAAAGTGAATCCCCATTGAGGTGGTTTTTTGATCGACAAATTTTGTACGCATACTTGTAATTATCCATGTGATGTACTGAAGGTCGCTAATATTGATTAGGAAACACATTTCCTTGTACTCTGCAGAGTTAGTAACTTCCATGGAGTCAACCAAGCAGATCATTTGAGCGTTAGGGAACCTCTTATTGCACATAGAAGAATAAATGGTGGAGTTTTGGATATTTACAACCTGCGGATGATCAAAGACAGGAAAGATTTATTCTACCCACTGTCGCTTGTTATGCATAATACTAAGCCTATTGGACACCAGGTACACCACTTATTATTTAGTTAATTATTTGGATAGGATTGCATTGTTTGGATTCAGCGAGTAATAATCTACTACGGAAAATGCTATTGAGGTTTTTTGTTTTTTCATTGTGATTTTGCAGGATCTTGTCGGTTTGTTTGTATCAATTTTACTTTTGGGAGATACTAGTTTAGTGCTGCTTACACTTCTTATGCTGTCTTCCGTTTCTACGGTGGATGTCTTCTTAGTTTTATTTGTTCTCCCTCTGGGTATGATAGCACCATTCCCTGCTGGAATCAATGCTCTTTTCAGTCATGGACCTAGAAGGTCTGCAGGCCTTGCACGAGTATATGCATTGTGGAACATTACATCCTTCGTTAATGCCGTAAGTAGTTTACTGTTTATGCCTGTTTTTTTTTTATAATTGTTTAGTTTTGGTAGATTGGTGTGAGTAATTGGTTTTTGATATGTTATCATGTTCGAATTTCTAGTCTTGTAATGATTGTCACCCACATTTGGATGCTGGGAGTCTTTGATAAGTGAGTGAAGCTTGACCTTAAACATCATTGGTTGAATCTGACTTTGCTAGATGCATCGCTAGAAGAATAAACACCGCAAGAAGAACGTACATCACAGGACAAGCACATAAACACTGGGGAGAGCATCTAGATTATCCAAAATATACATAGTTCTGCCTCCATCAACAACAGAGTCCAGGGTTTTTCATTTTGGAAATTAATGGTAGATGAGAGCATGACACAAGCTGTTGATTCTGTGTGTGATTACAAAGAGTTCTTCCCATCACTTTAAACTTGATACACGGATATTGCATGAAAACACTATCTGACGAACGTACTATCTTGGCGGAAAAACACTCATCATCATCCTACAAGGTAGTGTAAGAAAACCCTAACCATTTGATGAACTTAGTGGTTACAACTGTTGGGATTGGGGTGTCAACGAACGCTCGTTGTCGCTGCAGAACTAAATAGAGCAATGGGGCAGTCAAAGTAGATGAGACAAATCAATTGAGCAAGTAAGTAGATGCACCAATCTAACACAAACACAACGAGGATTTATCCCGGTTAGCTTTCGCTTAATTCGGGGGAAAATATAGAGATATCTGATATTCAACTAGAAGATATTACAAGGAGTTACTGATTCACTCAATACAAGAAATTTAACTCACTCATCAAGAACTATCTCTCTCAAGCCTCTCTTTGCAATGGAGAAAATATCAGTGAAGTACTCTACTCTTATATTGGAGGAGTTTACAATATATATAGAAGAATAGAGAGAACCCTAAGTTTAATCTTGATTCTCAGTCGTCCGATATAACCTGTAGGAGAAGTAATTGAATAGGAGCCGTACGATCTAACTTGGAGTTGAAGATTGAGCTGAAATGACCTATCAAATCGAGGCCCAAAATGAACATAGCGTCGCGGTCGGTCGACCGTCCAACAAGACCAGTCGACCGTCCTCTCGGCCAAACCGTATGCAACTGCGGTTGGGTGTGTGGTTGACCGCAACTTTGGACAGTCGACCGCAACTCTGCATGTACTATTGCTGCTCTGTTTTTTCCTACTGTCTTCGATGTTTCGACCTTCGTGCTTCATCTTACCTTCTTCTAATCTGAACCACTAGTATTCAAGACACATTCCTAACAAATTTCACCTTTGATTGCATACGAGTGCTATCACATGATGTGATTATTCATCTCCAAACTTTATTAAACAACACTTGCCAAAACACTTAGAACAATAGCTTCTTCTTCTAGTTGAACAAATTTTTACCCAATTTCACTGATCAGTATACCTTTCAAGGGCACACCTCCGTAGACGTAATCACAGAGTTAACTTCGCACGAACTCCACCTACATCAAGGTACTTTCCAACTCCCGACGATATTCGAACGTCGTAGTCTCGCTTCAATGATGCTAGTTGCGGTAAACTAGATGAGCTTGCAGGAATAGCATGAAAAGGAGCAACACTAGCGCAAGTATTTCAGATTCCTCATCGTCTATAGAGAGATCAAATCACTCTTTCAACTTGATGATTTGCGGGTACGGTTCATTTCAAAAGACTTCATTTGGTATGCGCAAGAATTAGGCCAATTCGGTAGCTTTTTGTTCAGTTTCTCGTGGAGTCAAATTCTCATCACTACGAGTCAAAGGAATGGTTCCTTGGCCTTTGATTTTCATATAAAGAATACGACGAGGAAAAACACCTTCAACCTCCATCCTGATTGATTGGATATCTTTCACAAAGAAGCGAAGGAAGATGCGACGACTTTTGCCGGGGAATCCCCAACGAAAAATACACATTATTCCTTCTTTTCTATCAAATCGGTCATAACCTCTACCTACATTCAATGAAATTGTGCACCACAAATAGGAACTAATGAATAAACCCGCGATCCCATAGAAAGACATCACAATCCCTTGTGGAAAAAAAACGATTTGCTGAGACGGAAATTCGGGTATCAAATTTTTACCAAGATAACTGGAAGTTTCAACTACTAAAAATCCCAGTGAACCTAAAAAAAGGATACAGGCCCAGAAAAAGTTAATTTTTGAGACCCTATTATAAGTTCTATCCATATATGTCAACTCGGAACTCTGTCTTAAGCTAAACTCCATATTTCGGGTCAACTCCTTCTGCCAACTCCGTAACAAGAAAGCTTGGAAGGATTCGTCGTAGGTCTTGCCGTAAAGGACGACCTTGTCACGCTAGATATCCATATGCTCAAGGTAAGATCCGAACTTTAGTTCGTTGAGATTCGAGGCGTCAGCAAAACACTGCCGTCTGTTCCAAAAACAGAACCCCTTAGCCCCCCGGGATGAAAATAACATTTCCATTTCTTCTTTAGAAGTAGAGATTGTTTTGGCTTGGTCCAATCACTCTCATACCTCTAATCATCTTACGACGACCCTGAAAAATAAATAGAACTCCACCTCGAGCTGTGTACCTACAACCTCGTGCATCAAGAGTTTCCAAGAAAATCAGATTCCGTTTTAGCAGAGGAATATGCGAAATATCACATGTTTGGACCTAGCATCTTCAACTCAACTGTCCCCTCACCTACTACTTCACAAATCTCTTCAGTTCCTGTTCTCACACAACGTCCTGTCGTAGACTTATGAGTAGAATACAGTTCTCTTTCGGAGCAAATATGAGAACTCCACGAGTCAAGAAACCAACTAGAATTCACTTCTAAAAGAAATAAAAAGACACAAATCACCTGAATCAAAGGCACTAACCACATTAGCAGTTGAATTCCCATTCTTGGCGCTCTCCTGATTCTGCAATTTTCAACAGTCTTTCTTGATGTGCCCTGGCCTCTTGCAATATCGGCAACAGATCGAATTCTTTTGCATAACATTTGTCATTCCCCTTGAAGGACCTTCTACTGCTAAAAAACTTGAAATAGACAATGATTTATGAGTCTCCTTCCTAAGTTGATTTTTTTTCAATGCTTGATTATACCATCTACCGAAATACTTTCATTGTCAGATCTGCCGTGTAGCATGGTAGTGATCAAAAGCTCGTACGAATTCGGCAGTAAATATATTAGGTTGAAAGATTTATCTTCCTCACACACATCCACGTTTATCGCCTTGAGTTCAGATAGTATCTTATTGAACTCTGTGATGTGGTCTTGGAGATCGGTACCTTCTTTCATTGACAAACATAATAACTTTCTCCTCCAATGCATCCGATCTAATAACGACGAACCATAGTAGTCAGCTATGAGTTTTTTCTACAAATTCACCGCATCAGTTTCTTCAAAAAATCTGCACTTGATCTCGTCCGCCAATGATAGTCGGATCAGACTTATGACTCTTTCACGAATATCTTCTCAAATATCATCCTTTATATCAGTTGGCTTTTCTTTCATCTTAACGGCTAACTGCAAATGTTCTTAAACAAGGACATCATATTTGTCGACCTTCCAAAGATTGAAATTGATCTTTCCATCGAACTGCTTGATCTTCAAAAGATCGTGACCTGTCATCTTAACCAAGGGACGCGGCAACCTGAAGCTCTGATACCAGTTGTTGGGATTGGGGCGTCAACGAACGTCCGTTGTCGCAGCTGAACTAAATAGAGTAATGAGAGTCGAAGTAGATGAGACAAATCATTTGAGCAAGCAAGTAGATCCATCAATCTAACACACACAACGAAGATTTATCTCGGTAGCTTTTGCTTAATCCGTGGGGAAATATAGGGAGATCTAACTTGGAGTTGAAGATTGAGCTGAAACGACCTATCAAGTCGAGGCCCAAAACGAACACAATGCCGCGGTCGGTCGACCGTTCAACAAGACCGGTCGACTGTCCTCTCAGCCAATCCCTGTGTAACTGCGGTCGGGTGTGCGTTCGGAGGGTGCGTTCGACCACAACTTTGGACAATCGACTGTAACTCTGCCTGCACTATTGCTGCTCTATTCTTCGACCTCTGTGCTTCATGTTTTCTTCTTCTAATCTGAACGAGTATTCAGGACACATTCCTGACAACAACATACTAGTCATCATTCTGCATAGGTATTGCAAGAAACCATTAACCATTCTTTGAACTTAATGGCCTTGTTGATTATAATATTCTTTTATATTATCTATATGTTAAAAGTTAAATATCTTGTTAAACTTAGAACATGTAAGCAATTTCGTACGAACTATGAAATTAAACATTGATAATAAGCAGTCTTCGAGACAAACTATGTGATGTCCGAAAATCAGTTACGACTCTCCTGGAAAAATATGATTCAGTTCAGTAAGCCAGTTAATATGATGAGGACATCTTTTCAGTTTAGGATTTTTATTTTATTACCATTTTTATTTCTGGCAATTATAGCCATATGTAATCTTTTTGTAAATTTTTTAGATTTTGAGAATATTTTGGAGATGTGTTTCAAGATGTAATTGAGCCTATTTAAAGGCTTTGAGATTAATGAGAAAGCATGCCATTATTGATCAAAAAAAAACCTGTGTTGAGTTTTGCTCTTCATTTTCTCTCCCTTGTGTGATACAATCGAGATACAAATTAGGGTTTGTGATAAATCCTAATCTAGTTTTAGAATTAGTGATTAGTTCTAAAATTTATCCCCAATTAAAAATCCCTACAAATTTCCCTAAATCCCCAAATACAAAAAAACCCTAATCCCCCACCAGCCGCCACTTCAACTATCTCCTTCTTCTTCTTCCTTCGTTTTCACCCAAACCCACCAACTCCACTCCAATCTCCACGAACCCAACTCCAAAGCCCCAAACCCGATCCAACAGCTTTCTCTCCATCGCCCTCTCCCCCTCTCGCCACCTACACCCGACCCAGAACCCACGCCCCCATCCAGCTCCTCCACCCCAGTTCACGTCGCCCCATCGCCGCCGCCGATCCACCTCCAAGCACCACGACCCTGCCTTCGTTCTCCTCCACTCCCAACCTCGATTCCATCCCAAACCCTAGCCCCGGCCTTCACCGCAGCACCCCCCGCCGGCGCTACTGCCTTCTGCCGTCGACGCTGCACCACCCGTCGACGCACTTCCCCGTCGGCCACGTCTACAGCCCTTGCTGTTGTTGCTGCCACTCTTCTCTTGTTGCTGCATTGCTGTGTTCTTGGTGCTGTTCTTGTTCACTGATTGCTAGTGATTGCTGGGTTCTTTGTGGTTGACCAACTCCACGATCTACGATGGTTTCTTCGCATTTGGTATACTCTTTCCACTATTAGATATTTGTGTTTTACTGCCCTATTATCTAGCATATTATCTAATTTATCTGTCGACCACAAAATACTGAGATTGAGTGATCCATATGCTAGATTAGAGTACGAATCGGTATTGCACTTTTTACTTGCTAAAACACCTAGGGATTTACTTATTGATTATAAGGTTGAATTATTAATTGGGACTGTTACATTTGATTCAATTCTTGAAAACCCATCAAACCTGTTAACTGTTAAAAATTTCTAACTTAGATCAGCACTTTCATGTTGGTAAAATTAACCCATTAAAATTCTTGGAAATTCTCTATTTTAGGGTTGGTTTTACATCATTTTGGTATCAGAGCAAAGGTTCTTAAAACCTTAGTTCTTGCATCGTAGGCATCATTTTTGCATTCATTTAGGATTGTGTAGTTTTTATCTTTTTTCTTCTTTTATTTTAGTTTATTTCAGATTCATTAAAAAAAAAAATAAATAAAAATTAGGACACACCCTATTTCACACTTTTGGTGAATGCGTCTTCGCAGCACCATCACAGACCCTGAAGAGCCTTTTCTATCTCTTCCCAATCACCCAATTAGGAATCCTAGACTTCCCAGACCTGAAATGGACAACTCTGATATCTCCGCTACCCTAGCTGCCATCCAAGCAACTCTTGCCAATATCAATCAGAGGCTTGAGAAAGTGGAGTTAAATCAAACCATTGTCCCCGAGCTTCATGCCCATCGTCAGATCCCTCAAGGGAATGTTCATGACGATCGACGTCAAGAACGTGACCCTGACGAACATTATAAAAAGAACGTTAAGGTTGATGTTCCCCAGTTTGAAGGCCACATGGAATCCCAAGCTTACCTCGATTGGATCCGTGCTATGGACCACTATTTTGTGTGGTTCGACATGAGCGAAGCCCTTAAAGTTAAATTTGCAACTATGAAATTAACGGGTAAGGCTCAACAACATTGGACCAATCTTGAACATGCCCGCAGAGGCCGAGGCCTGGCACCCATAGCCACTTGGGAGGCCATGAAAGAGAAGCTCACTGAGAGGTATGTACCGTTATCGTTCCACACCCGATTGCTAGATTCGTGGAACCAATTGTATCAAGGAAGTCAATTCACACAAGAATATGTTGATAAATTCGATGACTTCCTTATTCGGTGCAATGCGTTAGGTAAAGAGAGTGAAGAACAAACTCTCTCTAGGTTCAGAGCTGGACTACGAGCTGACCTTAGGAACGAGCTAATCTATAGAAATGTGGACTCAATAGCGGCAGCCTACGCCCTAGTCCTCGACATGGATTCCCTTAAAGCTAGTTCTGATTCTAGGTCCAGCGACTCGAGAGATCATTCCTCTAGAATGACCTCTACTGACCCACCTAGACCTCAGCCTCTCTCTCAGCACCCCAACAAATCTTACCCCGGCAAATCTAATTCAAATTTTAGCTCACATAGAGATGAACATAAGGGTAAGAACACCGACAGAGATTACAGTAAGATTGACCCTCTCACTAAGTGCTATAAATGTAAGGGATACGGTCATGTTGCTGGCAACTGTCCTAGTCCAAGTAGGATTAATATAGTAGAGGGTACCGCAGTCATCGCTGATGAGTCCGACAATGAGTTTACCTATGAACCTAATATAAGTGATGACTTTGATGAAAAAGAGGATGACCAGTCTCTCAATTGTATTCAGCCTATCCAGTCACCTCTATTAAGTATACCCGAGACACTCATTCCTTCCCAAGTCACTTGGCAACCCATAGATTCTACTCATGTATTAGAACATCACAAAGTCACAAAGTCTGCACTCACATTTGCATATAATATTCATGACTTGCATAGAGAAATTTCCAAGGAACTTAATGAGAATAATTTTAACTACAAGTTAATAGCTGATACTAGACGGAAATTTATAACTTTTGATATTGGTGACGAAGTGATGGTTCGGATTCATCCGGAACGGTTTCCTGTTGGACCCGTTAAGAACTTGAACATACGTGCTGCAGGCCCATTTAAGATTCTACATGCAATCAATAATAGTACCTATGTCGTTGACCTTCCTGAAGGTTTTGGCATAAGTAAAATTTTCAATATTGAGGATCTAGTACTTTATGAAGGCTCAAAATTCAACCCTAGAAATTTTCTTATAGATGAGCCTACCCTGCAGCCTAATGGTGAGATTCCCCCATTACCTCCACTACCAGATACTACTTATCCATCGACAGAAGAGTTAGATAATATTTTAGATGATCAGATAATCTCCACAAGAGATGGTGGTATGCACAAGTATTTGGTGAGGTGGAAAAACAAACCGAAGTCGGATGATACTTGCAGTGATCGTAAGGGGCTCCCGCAACTGGATCCAGATCTTTTGGAGCACCATGGCAGGATCACTGGTTTTGACTCGACTGGGTCGAGCTCTCTCCCACCCGGAGAGAATGATGAGGACATCTTTCCAGTTTAGGATTTTTATTTTATTACCATTTTTATTTCTGGCAATTATAGCCATATGTAATCTTTTTGTAATTTTTTT
Source organism: Hemerocallis citrina (assembly GCA_017893485.1). Lineage (NCBI taxonomy): Eukaryota > Viridiplantae > Streptophyta > Magnoliopsida > Asparagales > Asphodelaceae > Hemerocallis > Hemerocallis citrina. The sequence goes on along the minus strand of CM030361.1, from coordinate 31,742,106 downwards.
AGATTTTGAGAATATTTTGGAGATGTGTTTCAAGATGTAATTGAGCCTATTTAAAGGCTTTGAGATTAATGAGAAAGATTGCCATTATTGATAAAAAAAAAACCTGTGTTAGAGTTTTGCTCTTCATTTTCTCTCCCTTGTGTGATACAATCGAGATACAAATTAGGGTTTGTGATAAATCCTAATCTAGTTTTAGAATTAGTGATTAGTTCTAAAATTTATCCCCAATTAAAAATCCCCACAAATTTCCCTAAATCCCCAAATACAAAAAAACCCTAATCCCCCACCAGCCGCCACTTCAACTATCTCCTTCTTCCTTCTTCGTTTTCACCCAAACCCACCAACTCCACTCCAATCTCCACGAACCCAACTCCAAAGCCCCAAACCCGATCCCACAGCTTTCTCTCCATCGCCCTCTCCCCCTCTCGCCACCTACACCCGACCCAGAACCCACGCCCCCATCCAGCTCCTCCACCCCAGTTCACGTCGCCCCATCGCCGCCGCCGATCCACCTCCAAGCACCACGACCCTGCCTTCGTTCTCCTCCACTCCCAACCTCGATTCCATCCCAAACCCTAGCCCCGGCCTTCACCGCAGCACCCCCCGCCGGCGCTACTGCCTTCTGCCGTCGACGCTGCACCACCCGTCGACGCACTTCCCCGTCGGCCACGTCTACAGCCCTTGCTGTTGTTGCTGCCACTCTTCTCTTGTTGCTGCATTGCTGTGTTCTTGGTGCTGATCTTGTTCACTGATTGCTAGTGATTGCTGGGTTCTTTGTGGTTGACCAACTCCACGATCTACGATGGTTTCTTCGCATTTGGTATACTCTTTCCACTATTAGATATTTGTGTTTTACTGCCCTATTATCTAGCATATTATCTAATTTATCTGTCGACCACAAAATACTGAGATTGAGTGATCCATATGCTAGATTAGAGTACGAATCGGTATTGCACTTTTTACTTGCTAAAACACCTAGGGATTTACTTATTAATTATAAGGTTGAATTATTAATTGGGACTGTTACATTTGATTCAATTCTTGAAAACCCATCAAAGCTGTTAACTGTTAAAAATTTCTAACTTAGATCAGCACTTTCATGTTGGTAAAATTAACTCATTAAAATTCTTGGAAATTCTCTATTTTAGGGTTGGTTTTACATCATAATATCTCTATATGGTAATGATACCATTTTTGCCCGTGCATGATTTTCAAAGTAGAATACGGTTATGTCAGGGTTACAGGGAATATAATATATTTTGAGCTTAAATATGGGGTAAATTACTGTAAACTACCATATATATTTGTTTTGCCTTCTAATTTAGTACCATGAACTTGCTTTACCACATGATTCTGCTATGAACTTGTTTTTTATTCTGCTCATTCTGCCTTGAACTTATCCCTTTTTTACTTTGCAACCACGAATTAGGGTAATCAAGTAAAAATGCAAGACAAGTTTGTGGTGGTAAAGTAAAAAATAAAAGAAAAGGAGTTCATAGTAGCACGCGCAATAAAGCAAGTTTATGGTAGTAAAGTCAAAAGGCAAAATGAGTCCATGGTAGTTTACTTTAGTTTACCCTTAAAAACATCTTGAAGTGAAAATGTAATGTTCTCATGTCGTCAGTTTGATTTTGTTTTTAGTATACCTGTTTTGTGTTGTGGAAAAACTGCAGATAACACATTTTTTAAATAACATTTAGACTCCAAGCATACTCATAAAAGTATCAGAACATAAACGGCTGTAGCTAAAACTGGAATATATATTCATAAATCATCGTCTCTCTGAGGTTGCGCCCAAGAATACAAAAAGCGCATATACAGTTGGCACAGGTGCCCTGGCCGTGGAACAGTACCCAACTACCCAGCTTCCAAGGCTTACAGTGAGTAGCTGGTGCTCTGCTCTTCCTCACTTGGTTCTTGGTACAAGGCAATCCCAAAATGTTCTGCATGGCTTACGCCGTTTTAGATTGTAAAATTGTAAAAATGTTTGGATGTAAATGACTGATGCACTGTAATTCACCACACATCTTCATTTTGACGAGATTATATGGGTTGTACTGTTCTGCATCTTATGTACGATACTGACTGTTCTGCATCTCAATATTCTGAAAACATTTTTGAATGTGCAGGTTATGGCATTCATTTGTGGGTTTGTGCATTACAAAATGTCTTCCTCTCAAACACACCAAATCCCTCAACCATGGAATTTTGGAGGGTGAGTAAATTTCTTATTCCTTAATCTATGTAGGAAATTTGTGCCTGTTGCTTTTTTTTTGGTGTGTAAATATGATCAAATATGCAGTGGACAGAAGTAGTACATGAAGGAATTCACCAATTTAAGTCATGGTGTTTGATTTTGTATTAATTTTAAATCTGATTTAATTTTATTAATTTTATGTAATTTACAGAGATGAGAGCTCATGGTGGTTATTTCCAGTTGCTTTGGTGCTTTGTAAGTGCTTCCAGGCCCAACTTATTGACTGGCATGTCGCTAATTTAGAGATCCAAGACCGCTCATTGTACAGCAAGGACCCTAATGCTTTCTGGCAGTCATGACATTTATTAAAGAGACAGTTAAGATCTGATCTAGATTCAGAAACCCTTTTTTCCCTTTTAATTTAATATTTAAAATCTAGAGGGGAGAGAGAGGGAGAGAGAGAGAGAGAGAGAGAGAGAGAGAGAGAGGAACATATGGAAGGTCTTTCATTTTATGCATCAGACCTTCCATTATATATAAATTCATATTGTAGACTGACCACCCTTTTATATGTCTGTAAGTGTCACAGTTTTGCTATAAATGTAAATATAAAGGTGGAGTTTATCCATTTTTTGAAGAGTTCAATTTACCACAGAAGCTGTATTGTTTGCAAGCATTGTATTTTTGTGTTACTGCTTTCTTCCATCATGCGTTGTCTCTTCTGTCACAATACTTTACATGTCTCATCAAAGGATTATGTGTACATGTATCTAGCTTTAATTGGAAACTCAAGCATTTCATCTGATGGAAGACGCATACTGCCAGGTTTTTATCAAGAACGCCTTCTGACATTTTTTTCCTTCTTTCTTTGGATATCAGGGGATGGTGTATAATCGAAGGCCAGTATTATAAAATACTATTAGAAAACTAACGTACGCCCGGTTAAACTAACCCAGCGGTTGGGTAGTCGCGCCGGGTAGGCTTGAACCAAAAAGAGGAACCAAAAAATGGGACCCTTCACTTGCGTTTAAAAACGCCAGGGTAGTTTGGGGATAAAATCCCAAAAATCCATCCCTAATCACAATCTTAAAATGATCCGTATATATGATCCAAAATCCAAAACCCAAGAAACATAACGTAGTATCGGAAGATTCAGAACAGAAGCTTACAACCCAAACAACTTATTACTACTTATTACGAGCCTATCGGAAGGCTAATGGCATGAATTCATCCAACGAAAGGCACTATCACCCAGTCTTCATGCCATTGGCGTGTGCTTACTCTTCAAGATAAGTACAGCTCAGAGCTGCATCCACCCCAGCAATACTGATAGAAGCTGATGTGGATTGTTAGCACCAGGAGAGCCATCTGATCCCCTCAAAATCTCAAAATCTGCTCATCTCTGATCATCATGCTTAGAATCTAACGGGCCTCCTGCAGATTTAGGCCCACCGAGAAACGGGTCGACCCGGCCCATTAGGGTTAGGGCACCCACTCTCTCTGCCTATAAATACAAGACCCCCTCCCCTTCTCAGGAGGTAATGATTTTTTCTCACCTGAACCCTAGGTCCACTTTTTTTTCCAGTAACTGACTAGATCGTCGGAGGACTTGTCCTTGGGATTTCTCCCGGTGTTTCTAGGCATTTTGCAGGTATTTAGGGCGGCCAGTTACCAGCAGCACCCTCTCCTGCTCCTCACAAAATCCTCATCTCAGATCCAGATCTGTGGTTGAGATCTGTCTCTCCCTCTACAAATAACAAGAACTCACACCTGTGCTCCCACCCCTAAATCTGCAGCATCAGGTTGGCACTGTCTGTGGGAACAGACAGTCTGATTCAATCTCAGGCTCGGATCCGATTCCGAGGCCGTCCCCTTCCATGGCACCCAAAGCCAACAGAGCGCCTACAGCGGGATGTCAGGCCGACCCTCATCCCTCTCGAAGTCACGTGAACACGCAAGGGTTCACAAGAGAGTTAGCCGAGGGACCGTCAAGACTTGGTCTGAGTGCTTCACGCTCGGTCACCGTTGAACTTTGGTACATCATCAACAATTAGCAGGCGGTGGAGGACCTCCGACACCAGCTCAACCGATCAAGGGCCGGGGCCACCCCCTCCAATCAGACTCTGACTCACAGCGTTCACCCATTCCAGGGTCGGGAACGGAGACGCAACCACTCCTCGAGAGATCGTCCACCTCCCGGACGCTCAAGGCGAACAGGTCCCAATGACGAGGGCCGAGTTTCGGGATTTCCAGAACGAGGTCCTTCAGGCTCTCCGGGGTGACCCCAGAATCAAGAGTCAACACAACAACCCTTACTAGGAAGAAGCCCAGGGCGGCGAGTCTCACGGCTTGACTCAGCCAGTGGGATGTGATAATGCCGTCCTTCAGTGCCTACAAGAAAAGGAGCATCGCCTAGCTCGGATCGGCGAGGGTGGCTCACAAGCCAACAGGGGGTATCAGCCTAGTCAATCTCCATTCTCCGCTAACATCCTCGATGCTGAGATTCCGAGGAATTTTAGGGTGCCTCAGTTCGAGACGTACAACAGAGAGAGTGATCCTGCTCTCTGCCGATCACATGGAAGGGGTCAAAATCCTCATGATGATTCACATCGCCTCAGATCCTTTTCTTTGTCGTGCTTTCCTAGCTACGCTCCGTGGTCCGACACGAGAATGGTTCTCCAAGCTCGCCCCCAAATTGATTTTCTCATTCGACCAGCTCGGGGTGAGCTTCCTTGCTCACTTTGTGACCAGTCACAAGGTCGAAAAGATTAGCGTGTCCCTCCTGGACCTCAACCAAAAGGAAGGAGAGTCCCTTCAGGATTTCTTGCGAAGGTTCACCACCGAGGCTAGGTTGGTCTCTTCTTTCGACGCCGGCGTCATGTCCGCAGACTTCCGATACAATGTTCGCCGACTAGCTAAAGGCCTCCTTGGCGAAGAAACCGCCCCTTGATTTTCCCAACCTCCTCAGCAGGATCGAAAAATACATTCGAGCCGAGGAGGCTTTGCACCTTGAAGATCTGAAAGAAACCCTAACTAAGGACAAGAGAAGAGCCGATGACTCCAACTTTCCGAAGAAGGCTCAGAAAGATGCATACGGTCATAAACAACCGCCTCCTGTCCCCTGCTTCGAAAGGTTCACTCCCCTAACTCGTAGTGTGTCAACCATTCTCATGGAGATTGAGGACATGAGGATAGTTCGCCATCCTCCCCAAGCGAATAACAAGAAGAGGGATCAGAGATTCTACTATAGGTTCCATCGGGACCACGAGCACGAGACTGATACTTATCGAGCTCTTAAAGACGAGATCGAGGCCCTCATCCAGAGGGGGTACCTGAGGGAGTTCACTTGAACCAACCTGAGCAACCAGAGGGCTTCACTCCCTCCTCGAATGGTCAACAAGCATCTCGAGGCGGAACCTGAGCCCGAAGAAGCCAGGGGGCCAGCCATCCTTCACTGTGTCCACGGTGGGCCCATGGGGGAGAATTGAGCACCTGTTGCAAGGCCTTTGTACGAGAGGTTAATGCATTCCACAACAATCTGCCCCCCTAGAGACCAAGGAGTAGCGGTCTCATTCTCTAATGAAGATCTGGAAGGTGTCTGACTTTCCCATTGTGATGCCCTGGTAACCAGCCTTAGCATGGTTAATCACGAGGTCCGCCGAGGCCTAGTTGACAACAGGAGCTCCGTTAATATCCTGTTTCTGGGCGTGTTCGAAAAAACTCAAACTCCATCGCGAGAGGCTGAAGTCGGCTGGGTAAACACTCCACGGGGTCTCAAGCATCCCTGTCCAAATTAAAGGGATCGTCACACTCGATGAAACAGCCGGAACGATCCCAACCATCCCGAACAGAGGCAATGGACTTCATGGTGGTCAACGTCAAGGCCGCCTATAATGCCATTCTTGGTAGACCAAGCCTCTGCTCCCTCCAGGCGGTGCCCTCCGCCTATCACCTGAAGTTGAAATTTCCTACCGACCACGGGGTCAGCATTGTCCGAGGCAATTAGGAATCCGCCCAAGCATACTATATGGCCGTGGTAGGGGGCGGGGTCTTACCCCTTGACGCGATGGAACTCCTATCTGACAGGAGCCAGTTGCACTAAGAGCCGTCAACAAATTGGAAGAGGTCCCCTTCTCCGGAGAGGACGAATCTAAATGGTTCCGAGTGAGCCAGTATCTCGCTCCTGACCTGAAGCTGGCCATTATCGGCTGTATTTGCCGAAACACCGCCCTCTCCGCATGGACACCCTCAGAAATGCCAGGGATTTTGGAGGACCTCATCATGCACAAACTAAGCGTCCAGCTGGACTTGAAGCCAGTCCAGCAGAAACGGCATAAGTTTGCTCCCGACAGGCAACAAGGAAGAAGTGGACAAGCTTCTCTCGGCATAGTTCATACAGGAAGTCAACTATCCCCAGTGGCTACCAAACGTTGTGATGGTTAAGAAACCAAGTGGTGAATGGAGGATGTGCATAGACTTCATAGACCTTAACAAGGTATGTCCCAAAAATTCGTTCCCCCTCCCGAGCATCGACGCTCTGATAGATGCGACCTCGAGTCACGAGCTGCTGAATTTCATGGATGCCTTCTCAGGCTACAACAAGATCAGAATGTTTCCTCCAAACATCCCCAAGATTGCCTTTGTAACCGACCGAGGCCTCTACTGTAACATGGTCATGCCCTTCGGGCTGAATAACACCGGTGACACGTACCAAAGGCTCGTCAATCGAGTCTTTATGGAGCAGATATGTTGGAATATGGAGCTATATGTCGACGATATGCTCGTCAAGAGCCACAAGGCACGAGATCACGTCAGTGATCTCGAGGAGTCTTTCAGGTTCCTGTGATCCCACAATATGAGACCAAACCCCTCTAAATGCGCCTTCGGCGTGACCTCGGGTATATTCCTCGGATTCATGGTCATCCAGAGAGGCATTAAGGCAAACACCGAAAAGATTCAGGACATCCTAGACATGGCTCCTCCAAGAAATGTCAAAGAAGTTCAACGACTAGTAGGTCGACTAGAGGCCATCGGTCGTTTTCTCTCCAGGTCTGGAGGAAAGTCATTCCCGTTCTTCAAAGCCCTCCCGGGGGTGAAAAGCTTCGAATGGGAAGACTCCTAACGGCAGGATTCCGATCAGCTGACGTCCTACATGGCCAACCCCCCACTCCTTAGTAAACCCGAGTCGGGCAAGTCCTTCTATGTCTATCTGGCTGCTTCGGAGCACGAACTTAGTGTCGTACTAGTCAGGGAGGAAGATGGAGTCTAGAAGCCCATCTATTATGTTAGCAAAGTTTTTTCACGATGCTGAACTTCGATGCACCAGGGTGGAAAAGGTCACCTATGCATTGGTGATGGCTGCTCGGAATCTCCGACCGTACTTTCAAGCTCATTCCATCTGAGTCCTTAAGGACCTGTCTCTCAAGACGGTCCTCAACAAACCAGAGAATTCTAGCCGCTTAATAAAGTGGTCGATCGAGCTGAGACAGCACGACGTCAGCCATCAAAAGGCAAGCCCTCAAAGAATTCATCACGAAATGTACCATTCCCGAAACATCTGAAATCCGAGAGGATGACCCAATTTGGGAGGTCTATGTTGATGGGTCATCCTGCGAGGGTAGATGCGGAGCTGGCGTCATACTCAGAGGTCCCGACGGATTCGTCCTCCAGTACTCCATGCATCTCAACTTTCAATCATCCAACAACGAGGCAGAGTGCGAAGTGATTATCGTCGGGCTCATACTAGCCTACATGATAGGTGCAAGACAAGTGAGGGCCTTCAGTAACTCTCAGTTCGTGGTCAATCACGTTTCCAGAGATTATGAAGTCAGGGATGCTCAGATGATCCCATACTTGACACGCGTCAGACAACTCTTAACAGTCTCCGAGGACGCCACCGTCGGGCGCATTCCGAGGGAACAAAATGGCCAGGTTGATGCCTTTTCCAAGCTCGCTTCGTCATCCTTCGATGGCCTAGATCACACTGTCCTCGTTGACATCCTCCTTAAGCCTAGCATCGAGAACCCCGAGATCCATTGCATCAACCCAGTCCCTTAAGTGGGAACTTGGATGGATCCCATACGGAAGTTCCTGGCCACTGGCGAACTCCCACTAGACTAGGACAAAGCCAGGAAGACAAGAATCTGATCAGGAGGATTCACCCTGATTGATAATGTACTCTTCAAGTGCTCGTACACTAAGTTGGACGGGAGACCATATCTTCGATGTCTGAGTCTCGATGAAGCTAAGTACGCGCTAGAGGAGCTTCACGAAGGAATTGGGGGATGCCATATGGGTAGTAGGTCGCTCGCGAGTGAAGTACTCAACCACGGCTACTATTGGTCAACCATATTACAAGTCGCCCAAGATCTTGTGAAAATGTGCGGCCCTTGCCAGAGATTCTCTGCGATCAGACACTTGCCCCAAGCCAAACTCAAGTCATTTACTAGTCCGACCCCATTTTCCATGTGGGAGATGGACCTGGTCGGCCCTTTTCCGAAGGCTACAGGCCAAAGACGCTTCATCATAGTGGTCATCGACTACTTCACTAAGTGGGTCGATGCAGAATCCTTGGCCATAATCGCTGGGCATCAAGCCCAATAATTCTTCTGGAAATACATTATCTGTTGGTCTTGGATCCTGCGCATGCTTATCATCGATAACAAAGCTCAATTCGCAGGCAAAAATTTCCAAAGGTTCTACGATGATGTAACCCCCATTTCCGTAAATACTTATTTTCCGAATATTTTCAGTATTTTAATCATTTATAAATTTATTTTGTGTCAAATTTGTTTTGAGATTTTCTATTTAAATATTTTCCAATCGAAAATACTATTATTATTTCGAGTAGGGCGTATTTTAAAATCTTAATTTATCGGTTAATTGTATTTCAACCAAAATCATGTATATTATTATTAGAGTATTTTAATAAAGTTGCTAAACCTGAATGTTATTTTACTGTACGGTTTTATTATTATTATGATTATAATTACTAATTGTTATTTCTTGAATGTTTTAATTAAAAATTCATCAATCGAAATATTTTATTTGTATACCCGATCTGATTTTCATGGCGAGTTCCATTTTATTTTAAATTCTTATTATTTCAATTGTGTTATTTATTTATCTAATTGGGTTAAAATTTTCGTTCATGAATTATCTTTCTCCTTTATTGAGTTATCTATATTGTGGATTTTGTTTATTTGAATTATGGGTATTTTTATTTGAATCGTGTTGATTTTGATATATCTCCTAATTGAACCCAAATTGTACTCTATAAATGCAACGCTACGGAAACCCTAATTTCTGCACACAAATCAAAATCTAGCCGCCTATTCTCTCTCCTATCTTCTCTCTCCTCCCTGTTTTCTCTCTCCCCGCCCAAACAACCCAAACCCATCTTCTCCGTTCGTCTTCTCCGGCGAACTACCCAGCTCCAGCCACCCAGCTTCGTCCCCGTCTTACGGTGACCCCATCGCCGCTCTTCCTCACCCCTTCGACCACCACACCCAACACAGCCAGAACCCAAAACCCCCAAACCCAATTTCTGGCCCCTTTCCGATCATCCTCCCCGGCCACTCCGGCCACCCCCCCTTGCGCCGACCGTCGTCGACTACTCCCCTTCACCTCCCCTCGACACCCACGAATCCAAATGCCATCCCCGTACACCTCTTACCCCGTTCTCACCATTACGAGTTTCAGAACCCATCAATCCTCGAGTTCCGATCCCTCTCCTCCCAGCTTCGACCGCCGGCGACGCCTTCTAGCGCCGCCCTGACCCTCGCGCCGCCTACCCCCGTCGACGCGCCGCCAGCCAGCGCGCCTCCCTTGGCCGGCCATCGACGATAGTGGCTGCTGTCTCTCTCTTGGGCTGTTGCTGTCTTTTGGGTATTGTGTTGATTTTGAACTTGATTGCACGTACATTGCACGTGCTGCTTTGGGAAATTTGCTAGTTCGCGAGTTCGTTGCTTCGGGATTCATATTCCATTATTATTGCTATTCGTTTCACCGGTTAACAGGCAAGTCACCGTCTACTTGAATTGCTATTCGTTTCAAATTCAAGTTTTATTGAAAATTCTTGCAAGTAGATCTTTTTGTTATCGTATTACCCTTTGTTGTCCTTTTCGTTGGGTTTATTGTGGGTTTACACGAGCTAACCCCAATATTCTTGACATCGTGCCTCTTTGACTCTAAAGTTTGGATCATTAATGAATGCATATAGAATTGTTAATAGGGTTATTCATACGAGTCACAACACAAACAAATTATTCTAGATACAATTGTTAGGTTGTATATTGTTTGATCATTTGATAATAGATTGATGTTAGATTTGTACATGTATGTGTTCTAATTTCTATTTATCATGTTTACACACCTATAATGCTAGTTACACAACTATTGACTATAGAATCGATATCCGACATGTTCAAATTAATTTTATTTCCGAGAAAAATACCTTAACAAGTATACATGTTTGCTGACCTGAACCTTGATTGCTGTTTTCGAAGCAGTAAATGACCTTAAAATAAAAATTTTCTGAATATGAAACGTAGCCCCGAATGTCTAGTTGTCAATAACATCCAGAATTTTCGAATTCCGAGTTTTGTAGTAAGAGTTATGCCCGTTTTACTGCAGCCGTGTTTTTACATTCCAGAATTTTAGATCTCTCTTTTTAATGTATTAATTATTCCTCTATCGTATCATTGCATGATTAAATGAATGTATGTTGCATTGCATGTTCCCAATGAGTTATTGTCACTATTCTAACCGTCCTATACATACTATCAACCTATTGTTTCCCGATCGATATTATGGTTCATTTTATGTCTTAGTTGCATATTGTATTGTTGCATTGATAAATAATTAACAAGCCGGGGTTTAAGGAATTGACTGGAGTAGTTGATGATATAGTGATTGTACGCTGAAGTGTGGGCCTTGTTTCCCAAAATATTGTGTGTTGGCAAAAATTATTGTTATCGGTTTATTGTTGGACTACTGACACAGTATCCCCAATTGACCGTGTATTGTTTTTTTACTGAGCCAACCAGTGTGCAGCAATGCTGCAAATACCGTTATTGTGCCGTGTACATGATCTATAGAATCTTCCACTTAAGTCTAAAACGAAATTGATTGTATGCATCGAACCTGTGGTACGGCACACATGGGACACAGTAGTTTGTGCATTAGTTAGGTGTTAAAATGATTAATAGACATAAGGATTGACACATCACCGACATTGCATATTGTTCATCATTATTCTTATTGATATCGAATATTGGCTAAATATTACCGTTATTGATTACCGATTTCCGTTACCGAATATTGCACCATTGTTTATAGCCAATTATATCGATTATCATGATTTTGTCCCATTTTATTGGCTCCTATTGATCCATTGTTTCATTGTGATACCGTTATCCTATTGTTCCCTGCTTTCTCTACTTGCTGTCCATGACTTGCTCTAAGGACAATTATTTTCTCTTTTTAGATGAAGTAATTACAGGTGTTGATGGAGAATTACCAGATGGATTAGCAGAACAACATTGGTGGAGGAATTGATTGCATCGCTGCTTAATAAATAATTATTGCTTTATTTGGAGGCTTAATTATTGGATTATTGTTATTTTTATTGTATTGGGCTTATGACCCGAATATTGCTATTTGTTTCCAGACGTTGGATTATTATTGTTATTGGATATTTTGCATTGTTTCAATTCAAGTATTATTGTTCATGAGATTATTATTGTCTGTGCAATTGTTCTGTGTTGTTTATATTATTGAGTTGATCGATTAAACAGCTTATGGGTGATGTTAGTCATTCGCTGGGCTTTTGTCATGTACTCGTATTCCGTATTTTTGGAAAGCGGGGCGTGACAGATGACCTCGAGACCCAGCAGATGTTCTCATCAATAACCCATCCTCAGTCAAACGGCCAAGTTGAAAATGCCAACCGCCAAATTCTCGAAAGGCCTAAAAAATGGTTGGATAAATCCCCCAAGGGACTTTGGGTCGACAAATTGCCAAGCATCCTATGGTCGTATCGAACAACCAAAAGGAACCCTACGGGCGAGTCCCCATTCAACATGACATACGGGATAGAGGATGTCATCCCGCTGGAAATTGAGCTCCCTTCGCCTAGAATCATGGGCTTCAATGTGAATCCAATTCGAGTGACCTCATGGCTAACTTGGACCTAGTCGACGAAATCTGTGAAAAATCCACCATCAGAAGAAATATCTACCAACAGCAGATTGAAAGGTTCTACAACAAGAAGGTCTGTCCGATCGACATCAAGGAGGGTGACCTCATTCTCAGGAAGCTCGCTATTTTCCACCCTATCAAGAAAGGCAAATTGGCCCCGAATTGGGAGGGTCCGTATAAGGTCTTCCAAGTGGTTCGTCCGGGCACGTACCGACTCAAAGACCTGGGAGGTAGGATAGTTAAAAGACATTGGAATGCAGAGCGTCTTACTAAGTTCCATGAGAAACCCTAGGGACGTCCGTGTCTGCAAAAGGTGCTACGCCCTATCCCTTTTATGTAACTAAGCGAAAAAGAAATGAAGTTTTTTTCTCTTTCCAGGTCAGAATGTCTCATGTTCACTTCATCGAGTCAGAAGCCCATCACGCTCGTTGCTCATCTTGGACTCTCTCACATGAACTTTGAGCTAGCTATTGGATTTCTTACAAAGTCTACCACACTTGACGCTCGGCATGAACCTCGAGCTGGCTACTGGCTTTCTCACAAAGTCTACCCCGTTTGACACTCGGCATAAATCTCGAGCTGGCCACTAGCTTTCTTACAAGTCGACCACGCTCGACGCTCGGCATGATCTTGAGTGGGTTACTGGCTTTCTCACAAGTCAACCACGCTCGATGCTCGGTGTGAATCTCAACCTGGTCAACCACGCTCGACGCTCGGCATAAATCTTGTGTGGGCTATTGCCTTTCTCATAAGTCAACCATGCTTGATGCTTGGCGTGATTCTCGAGCTGGCTACTAACTTTCTCACAAGTCAACAATGCTCGATGCTCGTCGTGAATCTCGAGCTGGCTACTGGCTTTCTCACAAGTCGACCATGCTCGATGCTCAGTATAAATCTTGAGCGGGCTACTGGCTTTCTCATAATCTCTTAAGTTATCGTCACTCGGCTTGGTTTTCGACCCATAACAGGAGATTTCTCAGTCTCACATGGACTTCACCCCCTAGATGAGAGATTTTGCAAAAGCATATTCATTTCTATTACAACATACAAATATTTTATTGGTACAATCGGCAAGGCCGTATGACTACATGATTACAATAAAGTCACAACTCGTGATTCCTACAACTGATATAAACTCAACCTACCCCTCGTCCTAGGGGGCCCTAGGACTGGCCCAAACTAGCTCGAGCCCAACCAAGCACGTTGTTCGTCGATGAGCCCATCAGGATCTCTAGGAGACGCTAAAGTGGATGCCCCAGCAACCGAAATCTGAGCATCACTCGACCTCGGCAGCGGTCCCAGCCTTAGGGTCGGAGACGGGCCTACAGCGAAGGGCCATCCGCTCCTGAAGGAACGGGTTCGGGACCCACTCACTGCAAGCATCACCCTCAATCTTTGGATCTCCACTTCCTTCTCCACTATCACCTTGTAGAGAAACGACTCTGAAGAGGGGCACTGAATGGATGCTAAAGACCTCAACCACCCAGACTCAGCATCAGCCAGGCCTCGGTTGGAAATTGTCTTATTCAGACGGGCCGATTCCAAGCTCAGCTCTTTCGACATGTTTATGAAGTGAGTAAGAGCCGCTTCCCGATCCCTAGCTTCTTTACGATAGCACACCAAACTGGCCTCCAGGGATTCCACGCGATACCTAAGGCGATCAAGCTCGACGTCGCAAGGGTCAGGCAAGACAAGATCGGTCATCTGACATTTACAAAAATAAAATCATTCCAAGCCGCCAAATCACAAAAATTCCCAAGTGAACAGGATTTTCCAGCTCCGCCCGAAGGGCACGCTCTCGAGCCTTGGCGCCATCGGCTCGCACCTTCTGCTTTTTTATTTATCGCTCATAACGCTGAGCATTCTTGACCTCCCGCTGGTGCTCCTGACCGTGCAGTCTCCTCAACTGCGATCCGGCAATGGCCGCATGTGAATGAGTGAATACGACTTAGAAAATTACTAGAAGAAAAGAAAGGGACATTTGCCATTGTAAAGTTCGTTAAGCACTTACCACCATTTCCGCTTGAGCCCACCTCATATAGCAGGACTCGGTGGTCTCAGTGGCAAAGCTGTCCTGGTTGCGAGGCATGGCGATGTGATCCAATGCCTCAACTGCTATGGGTCCTTCTGTCAGCAAGTCCACTGTCTTCACAGACCAGTCAGGGGCCCACAGCGTGAGCCCAGCGTCGCCTACGATCTCCCTGGCTGAGGGCTAGAGGGGCGGGATGCCCTTCGTCAACAACTCCATAACCTTGACGTTACTAGAGCTTGGTACCATCCTCGTTGGTTTCGAGATCCTAGGTACCGCTGAGGAGCACGACTTCTTGGACTTTGGATCCGAAGTCCCTTCAGAGCCCCCTGAGCCGCCCTCTTCTTGTTCTTAGAATGCTGGTTGGCCTTCTTCTCCAACTCGGCCCTCATCCGCTCGATTGCAGCATCGTCTATTGCTACAAGAAAAAGCCAAGTTGTAAGGATGAAGGAAAAAGATGCTAAATAAATGAAACAAAAAACATACAGGGGTCTGTAGGGCTCAGTCCAATCCGGGTCAGGTGCCTTTCACGCCCGGTCTGCCAACAAATACTTTTGCTCCCAACGACCTTCCTCACATCGCCCCACTTCTCTTCCGTAAGCTCCTTCCCCTTAAGAGGCTTCAGGTTGGGTTTGTAGAAGGCCCACATGGTCGGGATATCCCACGAAGTTGGGCTTCGAATGATGAAGTACCGACTCTTCCAACCCTTAATTGAATTTGGGTGACCATGAGCGACCCGGTGTGGGCACGGGGGGAGATGTAATATATACACTCGTGAGTCGAAGACGAACTCACACTGAGTGTGGCCCGAAAGTACTTTAGTCTCAGTGAGCAGCATGTAGCACACAAGCTGCTTTCAAGAATTAGGCTCGTACTGCATTAGACTCTGACCGGCCGAGTTCAACACCTGCTTCATGAATGGATGCAAGAGCAGCCGTAGCCCTGAATCGAACTCATCAACTAGGAACATGCAAAACCACCCGGATAAGCTGTCGGCCGATCAAAGCCTAGTGTTCGGCACCATCAACTCGTATTCCGAAGGTATAAAGTATCTCGCCCGTATCACGGGGAGATCAGTGCTCACCACGACGCTCTGCTCATCATCGATCTGTAGCTTTGGCCTGCTCGGGGAGGAGGGCTGCACTCCGTACCGAACCTTATCGCCGTGATCGTCCGGGTACATCCTAATCGAGCTCGGTTGCTGAGGATAGGGGATGTCCAACCAATGTTTGGGGATGAATTCGGGTGGGTTCGCAAGGCTGTCTGGAAGGTCTACTTTTGCTTACTCCTCCGAATAACCTTCAGCTCAAACAGTTCAGTTTGTGGATCCGGTGAAGTTTTGTCAGAAGAATCATAAGAATTTCCAACCTCTTCCTCAACACCCTCATCCTCCTCGTCTCCTGCCTCGTCATCCACTCCCCCCTCCCCTCCCCCCCAATCGCTTCTACCTCTTTAACACCTTCTTTCGAGTCACTCGACTCCACAATGAAGGGCTTAAACGGCTCGGGATTATACACTATCTTTCCCTCCTCAAATGCTTCCCAATCTGAGGAATCGTTGATATGGTAGGCATCGCCAAGGTCGGACATGGAGGCCGAGGAATTAGACTGAGCGATCAACATAATATTTAAAGTACTAACTTGTTTTGCTGGTGCCGGAAAGCACGCTGAAGAAACTATCGCTGGTGACTGAACAAAACCTATAGAGAGAAACTCTGGAAGTTAGAGAGAGAGAATGCAAAGGGGAAAATGATATGGGGGATGGAGGTATATATAGGCAAGGGAAAATGCCTCGAAATCCACAAAGCCATCTCAACCTTCTGATCTTGATCCAACGATGGAGGTGATTTCGACACCTCGATTCCCGCAACAATGATGTCAGCATCAAACGTACAAAACGCATGCCCATTATAGTCACTGTAGGTGTATACTCAAAATCTCATAGAGTATACCATGCTCGACGCTCGACATGGACCTCGAGCTGGCTACTGACTTTCTCACAAAGTCCATCACGCTCGACGCTCGACATAAACCTCGAGCTGGCTACTGACTTTCTAACAAAGTCTACCACGCTAGACGCTCGGCATAAACTTTGAGCTGGCTATTGGCTTTCTTACAAATTCCATCACGCTCGACGCTTGGCATGAATCTCAAGCTGACTACTGACTTTCTTACAAAGTCTACCATGCTCGATGCTCGGCATAAAATTCAAGCTGGCCACTATCTTTCTCACAAAGTCCATCACGCTCGACGCTCGGCATGGATATCAAGCTGGCTACTGGATTTCTCACAAAGTCCATCACGCTCGATGCTCGGCATGAACCTCGAGCTGGCTACTGTAGGGATGGTGAACGGGTCGTTCGGGCCGGGCCGGGCCCAACCCGTACGGGTTGGCACGAATTCGTAGTCGGTCCGGGCCGGGTTTCACCCTTATACGGGCCGGGCCGGGCCGGGCCGGGTTTCACCCTTATACGGGCCGGGCCGGGCCGGGCTACGTTTTCGTTTGGGTGGCCCGCCCAACCCGTGAACCCTTTAGAGTTCAACCCGGGTTGGGCCGGGTCGACCCGCAGGTTGGCCCGTTTAATAATATAATTTTTTTTGGTAGCTTAAATTAAAATAATAATAATAATAATTTTACAAATGATGTATACAAACAACCATATCTTTGTTTGATGAATACTACAATTCTTCAAAAATTATAATACTAAGTAAGTAATAATACTAATAAGTAATAATACTACAATTCTTCAAATATCTCCAAATGATGTTTAATTATAATACTAAGTATGTAATTCAGTAATAATACTAATAAGTAATAATACTACAATTCTTCAAATATCCCCAAATGATGTTTAATTATAATACTAAGTAAGTAATAATACTAATAAACAAAAAAAATTGTAATAATAATAATACGATTGAAAGAGTGAAATTGACAACAAATTTTGAAATTTTATTCATATGAATTTAAGTTATACAATTTGAACAATTTATAATGAAATGAAGAATTCAATTCACAAATAAGTTTTATACAATAACATATTTGTTATATACAATTTTAATTGAGTACAAGTTTTCTAATTTGACATAACAAGCAAAGATATTATTGTTGTTGTTGTTGTTGTTGTTGTTGTTCTTCGGGCGAGTTGCTCCCACTTGTGGAACTTGATAGTGCTTTCCCTTGCGTCCTATCTTCAGCCTTCAGCCAGTCTTCTGTGCAAACGAGCATCTCCAACGCCTCGGGCTTCAACCGATTCCTGTAATCAGATAGAACCCTGCCACCTGTAGAAAATGCACTCTCAGAAGCAACTGTAGAGACAGGAGGAGTTAGCAAATCTTTAGCCATAATTGACAGAATACTAAAAGTATGTTCATGTTCTTTCCACCATTGTAAAATATCTAGTGGAGGAAGAGTAGGCTCAGTATCCTGTTGGTTATACCAATTTAATTCATTTGGTTGATTACTCCTAGGTTTTTTAGATTGAATTTGTTCAAGTAAACTAAATATTCTATCACCAATTCTACTTTTACCCTTACCTTTAGAACTACCCGAAGAAGAACTAACTACAGAAGTTGTACTACTAGAAGCAAAACGTTTATCATAATAATCATACAAGTTATTTAAAGTAGATTCAAACTGAACTAAAAAAGTAGCGCAATCAATTGTTAATTCTACATTGTCCTCTAAATATCCAAAAAACATTTGTATCAAATTCTTCGTACCTTCTAATTTGATACGGGGATCCATAATAGTAGCAACACAAATCAACATAGGAGGAGGAAAATAATACTTCAAATTTTTTTGAAATGCAGGTATTACAATGTCACTAATATAGGGATCATTTAACATTTCGTTAAATATTTGCATCATGCTAACTAATTCAATAAAAATGCTACTAGAAGTAGATTCATATGTTTTTGAAAACTTTAAAGTTGCGGTTTTAAAAGGTTCTAAAAATTTCAACAAAGATTCGGCAAAAAACCAATCGTTGGGAGTCATTTCAAAATTGTGCATATTTTTTGAGATACAGAAATCATTTACAACTACTTTATAATCGGTGACAACATTTAGTAAATCAAAAGTAGAATTCCATCGGTGTCTAACATCCTTTGGAAATTTTCTAAAAGGAACATTTCTAACCCTACACCAAGCTTTCCATTCTTGTAAAATGCTTGGACTTAATGCAATGAAATGTACACAATTTCTAATTTTATGTATATATGGATCAGCTATTTTTAATGCATCTTGAACACATAAATTTATAATATGACATGCACATCTAACATGAAAAATATTGTCAGATGGAGGGTTTAATACAGATTTTAAAGTAGTAATTGCTACATTGTTGTTAGATGCATTATCAAAACTAATAGTCATAATTTTATCGCGAATATGAAAAACATCACAAATTTCTATAATACGGTTTGCTATTTCAACGCCACTATGGGGATACGGCAACGACGCAAGTGATATATTTCTTTTATGAAGAATCCAATCATTGTCGATCCAATGACAGGTTATTCCCATCGTTGGAATATTGTTGACACCCGTCCAACAATCCGAAGTTAAACTAACCCTACAAGTTAAACTCCATAAAATTGCAATCAAAGCGTCCTTCATTTTCATGTACACTTTAAAACAATCCGATTTGCAAGTATTTCTCGGAATTCTTTTAAAATGAGGGTCTAAGGCCGTTTGATTAAAATTTTCCAAGTTCTCACTCTCGGGATAGGAAAATGGCAACTCTTCCTTAATGACTAATCGGGCCATTTCCCGACGAACAAGTTCGGGATCATAAGGGTGGCTATCTACTTGACCGGTCCTATGATTGATTTTTTGTTGGCCTTGTATTTGATCAAGAAGTTCTTTATGATTATATTGTATGTGCCTACTAATTGTACCGGTGCCGTCACCCCTCTTGAATTTGTATGTTTTACTACATGTTTTACACACTTTCAAACCTATACCCGGAGTATGTTCGTCCGGGATATACTCATAAAACTTATGCCAATCGCTAGTTTCTCCTCTACTTTTCCTACTATTACGGGGTTGTGTGGTTTCGGGTTGTTGTTGTTGTTCTTCTTCTTCTAATTGAATGTCACCTACAACATCCATGTCGTGTGTACCCCATTGTTCCATAGTAGGATCAATGTAATCTTGGGCGGGCTCACTAGTTGGGACGATTGGTGGCCTACGTGAAGAGGAGGAGGAATCTTGTCCGGTACGACCGCTACCGCGTGATCTAGACATAATGTGGTAATGTGCTAAAGTATGCAAAAAAAATCTACAATGTAGGAGCGGTGAATTATACAAAAAAAATCTAAAAAACAAGAGGGTTGAGATAGAGAAGTTCAAAAAACAAACAATAATTTTAACTACAATGCAAAAAAAAAATTAACAAGAGAGATAGAGATATTTTGATACCGTTCACCGTAGAATACGCGTATGTAAAAAAAATCGTGAAGATAAGAATATAATAGAAAAGATGGAGGAGCGCTTTGCCGATTCCGCAATTGAAGAGTTGAGAAGAGGTTGAAGTAGATTTGACGAGGGTTGAAGAGAGTTGAAGACGTTGAATTTTGTTTCCGATACGACCGAAATTTGATCGTGTATATGCCTCCTTGTACAATTATTTGATGAATACTACAATTGTTCAAAAATTCTTTAAAATGATGTATAATAGTAGAGAGAGTAAGAGAGTGAGGTGTGATTTTTTTTGAGATTTTTGGGGGATATTTATAGGGTAAATAAGTGGGAAAAAAAAACCAAAAAAGCCCAACGGCTCAAACAGCCGTTGTAAATGGCTCTGTCCCCGAACGCAGCGAACGGCCAGATTTTCGACCGTTCGACCTGTACGGGTCAACGGTCGACCCGTCACGGGTCGAACGTTCGACCCGTACAGGTCGAACGGGTCGAAACCCGCTGGTCGACCCGCGGGTTGGCGGGTCAAATTCATGGGTTGGGCCGGGTTTGTGGGCCGGGTTTCGCGAATTCGATTCGCGAAAAATGCGACCCGGTACTGTTCACCGGGTTCGACCCGAACCTGCGAAGCATTTTTACGGGCCGGGTTGGTGGGACGGGTCGCGGGTGGGTCGCCGGTTGACCCGGCCCAGTTGCCATCCCTAGGCTACTGGCTACTGGCTTTCTCACAAAGTCCATCATGCTCGATGCTCGGCATGATCCTCGAGGCTACCGACTTTCTCCCAAAGTCCATCACGCTCGACGCTCGGCATGAACATCGAGTCACCTACTGGCTTTCTCACAAAGTCTATTACGCTTGACGCATGACATGAACCTCGAGCCACCTACTGGCTTTCTCACAAAGCCCATCACGCTCGATGCTCGGTATGACCCTCGAGCTGGCTACTGGCTTTTTCACAAAGTCTATCAAGCTCGACGCTCGGCATGAACCTCGAGCCACCTACTGGTTTTCTCACAAAGCCCATCACGCTCGACGCTCGGCATGACCCTCGAGCTGACTACTGGCTTTTTTACAAAGTCCATCAAGCTCGATGCTCGGCATGAACCTCGAGCCACCTACTGTCTTTCTCATAAAGTCCATCATGCTCGACGCTCGGCATGAACCTCGAGCTGGCTACTCGCTTTCTCAGCCAACCACACTCAATGCTCGGCATGAACTTCGAGTTGGCTATTGGTTTTCTCACAAAGCCCACCACACTCGACTCTCGACACAGACTTCGAGCCGGTTATGGGATCCGTTTATCAGGCTCGACACTCGGCCTTAAATGCCCCGCCCCCGACATCGAAGATCGGAGGGTCGGGGCTCGGTGTCACACCGCTCGGCATCGACCCCATATCTCCCTTCATAAGGATCTTATGCTCTATTCACGAGTTCGTTGACGGCTGACCTTCTCACGAAATCAGGCTACTTCTCGACAGCTGGTACATACCACCCTCTAGGAGTGGGGGCCCTATGATGTGGATAAACAATCCAACATGAGCAGACCCGTATGATCCCCTCAAAATCTGTTCATCTCTGATCATCAGGCCTGAGTATTCAACGGGCCTTCTGCAGGTTCAGGCCCACAGAGAAACGGGTTGACCAGGCCCATTAGGATTATGGCAGCCACTCTATCTGCCTATAAATACTAGATCCCCTCCCCCTTTCAGAAGGTAATGAATTTTTCTCACATGAACCCTAGCTCCACTTTTTTCCCGGTAACTGACTAGATTATCGGAGGGCCCGTCTTCGGGATCTCTTCCGATATTTCTAGGCGTTTTGCAGGTATTCAGGGTGTCCAACTATCAGTAGCACCCCCTCTAATGCTCCTCACCAAATCCTCATCTCAGATCCATATCTATGGATGAGATTTGTCTCTTCCTCTATAAATAACAAGAACTCACACTTGTTGCTCCCACCCCTAAATCTGCAACATTAGGAGCATTGGCAGTTGCAAGAGCTTTGGTTTTTAAAAGATCAGTGAATAAAGAAGATTAATGTTTTTGATTTTTAAAAATTGGGCTTTAAAATTTTGATTTAGAGAGATTAAATATTAGGATTCTAATTTTGAAATATGAGTGGGAAAGAAGTGAACACTTGAATTTAGTGAAGGGTCTAAGTTAATGTTTGACTTCTACGGTATGGAGTTAGAGAAAGGGGAGGAAGAAGATGGATCAGCATGGTAATGTATTCAATTAACTTTAAAAGGCAAAAATGTTCAAAGAATATACATGTGCAGGTGGAAAATTTTCGTTCAAAATGTTAGGATCGAGAGAAAAACAACAGAGATAAATTTGAGAAGAAAACAACACAAATATTATTTCTCAATCTCAAAAGATTTACAAAAAAACTCTCAATACTTTATAAGCTCTCTGTGGCTATCAATCTCTATTTTTCTCTTCAGTTGAGTGTATCTTCAAATGAAGAAAATAGTGAGAATTTATAAGAAGGGAAGAGACACTATGCTTTCGAAGAGACACCATGCTTTGAAAAGACACCATGCTTTGGAAAAGACACCATGCTTTGGAAGAGACACCATGCTTTGGAAAAGACACCATGCTTTGGAAGAGATACCATGCATGCATCAAACGTTGTCATGCATCAGCATGCACCAAACGTTGCATGCATGAGTGCATGCTCTTTTGTGGCGGGATCTACAATTCTCCCCCTCACGCCACATCTGCACCAATCGTCATCTCTCATCCATTCTAGTTATGTCTCTGCATAACTCTAGTTTCTCCCGAGACACAATCTTTGTCAACATGTCTGCTGGATTCTCCTTCGTGTGGATCTTCATCAGTTTCAACAATTGTTGATCCATCACCTCGCGTATCCAGTGATAGCGAATATCAATATGTTTTGTTCGGGAATGGTACATTGAATTCTTGCTCAAATCCAGAGCACTCTGACTGTCACAATGTACCTTGTAGTCATTCTGCTTGATCCCGAGTTCTTGTAGATATCGCTTTAATCACAACATCTCCTTGTCAGCTTCAGCGGCAGCAATGTACTCTGCTTCTGTCGTAGATAGTGCAACGCACTTCTGCAACCTTGACTGCCATGACACAGCTCCCCCTGCAAAAGTGTAGATAAAACCAGAAGTCGGTTTTCTACCATCAAGATCTCCGGCCATATCTGCATCTGTATAGCCTTCCAAAACCGGATCAGCTCCCCCGTAACACAAACATATCTTTGAAGTACCCTTAAGAGACATGAGAATCCACTTAACAGCCTCCCAATGCTCATTTCCTGGATTGGAGAGAAATCTGCTTGCCACACCCACTGCATGTGCAATATCCGGCCTCGTACACACCATTGCATACATCAGACTTCCAACCGCTGAAGAATAAGGCACAACTTCCATTTCCTCGATCTCTTTCCTGGATGAGGGACACGAACTCTTGCTCAACTTGAAATGATTAGCCAGTGGGATGCTAACTGGCTTGGCACCCTCCATGTTGAATCGCTTGATCACCCGTTCAACATATTTCTCTTGAGATAACCACAATCTTCGGGCCTTTCTGTCTCGAGAGATGTTCATACCTAAAATCTGCTGAGCTGGCCCAAGGTCCTTCATATCAAAGACCTTAGAGAGTTCTATCTTCAGCTGTCTGATCTTCACTGCATCTTGTCTGACGATCAACATGTCATCGACATATAGTAACAGTGCAATGAAATTTCCATCAGGGGACCATTGAATATAGTCGCATTGATCTGCAGCAGTCCTCTTGTAGCCTTGACTCACTATGAATGAATCAAACTTCTTGTACCATTGCCTTGGTGCTTGCTTGAGGCCATACAAACTCTTCTTCAGCTTACATACGAGATTCTCTTTCCCTGGAACCTCGTATCCCTCTGGCTGCTCCATGTAAATTTCTTCATGCAGATCACCGTGAAGAAATGCAGTCTTCACATCCATTTGTTCAAGCTCCAAGTCTAGGCTAGCTGCTAATCCGAGCATGACTCGGATTGAAGTCATCTTTACAACTGGAGAAAAAATCTCACCAAATTCGATGCCTTTCTTCTGAAGGAATCCTTTGACCACTAGCCGAGCTTTGTGCTTCACCACCTTTCCGCTGCCATCTTTCTTGAGCTTGAATACCCACTTGTTCTTTAGTGCCTTCTTCCCTCCTGGAAGCTTAACCAAATCGTAGGTTTGGTTCTTCTCTAAAGAGTCCATCTCATCCTGCATAGCGTGCAGCCAGTTGTCTTTGTCTGGATGAGACAATGCTTCCTGGAAATTCTCTGGCTCCCCTTCATCAGTAAGAAGAATGTACTCTGATTCTGGATATTTAGTAGACGGAACATGGCCTCTTTCAGATCTACGTAGCTGAGGCTCACTCGTCTCAGGCGGTGTATCATTATCTTGTACTGGTTCTGCAGCTGTGAAAGGTTGCGGCTCCCCAGGCTCATCAATCCCTTCTTCCTCCTCCTCTGGTTCTGCTTCTAGTTCTTGATCAGACACATCATCATCTGCGGCAGCTTGTACTGGTACTGTATCTGGAACAAAGTCCTGAGTACTGACAGGACTTTCAGCAATTGTAGGCTTTTCAGTGTCCCCATATGTCTGATTTTCATGGAACACCACGTCTCTACTTCTGATGGGCTTCTTCGTCTTTAGATCCCATAGCCTGTATCCAAACTCCTCGTCTCCATAGCCTATGAAAATGCATGGAGTGGTTCTCGCATCGAGCTTCTGCCTGAGCTCCTTTGAGACATGTGCATAAGCCAGACATCCAAATGTCCTCAGGTGAGAGTAGGAGGGGTTTTTGCCGGTCCATTTCTTCTCCGGGATGTTGAAATTCAACGGGACTGATGGAGAACGATTGATCAAGTAGCAGGCGGTGCGAACAGCTTCTCCCTAAAATGGCTTTGGCAGCTTTGCTGTGCTGAGCATACTTCTGACTCTTTCCATGATTGTTCGGTTCATTCTTTCTGCTACCCCATTGTGTTGCGGGGTACGTGGAACCGTCTTCTCGTGCCGAATGCCCTGACTCTTGCAATAGGCATCAAAACTCCTGGATGTATACTCGCCTCCGTTATCTGAGCGAAGGCACTTCAGCTTCTTCCCCGTTTCACGCTCTACCATGGCATGAAATGATTTGAAGATTTCCAAGACCTGATCTTTTGGCTTCAGAAAATACACCCACACCTTCCGAGAAGCATCATCAATAAATGTCAGAAAGTATTTGTTACCGCCTAGCGACTCCACCTCCATGGGACCGCAAACATCAGAATGTATCAGACTGAGCAACTCTGATCTCCTTGTCGAAGAGGAACTAAAAGAGACTCTTCGCTGCTTGCCAAATAAACAGCTGCTGTAAGGTTGAAGCTCTGCATTCTTGGTAATGGAGATAAGATTTTCCTTCATCAAGGTTGATAAACCTTTCTCACTCATGTGACCGAGTCTCTGGTGCCACAGTTTCTGCGAAGCTTCATGTTCAACAATATTGAGACTCTCCACATTGATCTTCACATGAGTCTTGTACAAAGTGCTGCAGAGATGTCCACGAGAGATCACCATTACACCTTTCAGCATCCTCCACGAGCCATTGCAAAAACGGTTATCATAGCCCTTTTCATCTAGGGCTCTCACCGACGGAAGATTTTGTCGAAGTTCAGGTACATGGCGAACATCCTGCAGTGTGATTGTGCACCCGGCATCAGTCTGCATCCGAACGTCACCAATTCCGACAATCTTAGCAAAGCTAGAATTGCCCATCCTCACCGAGCCAAAGTCTCCAGCTTTGTACGTCGTGAAGATGTCCTTTCGAGGAGTGGCATGGCAAGATGCTGCAGTATCTACCACCCATTCTACGCCCTGATTCAACACATGGAGGCATGTCTCATCATCATGAGAGAAAAGAGCCACATCTTCTAGTACTGTGACTTGTGCATCTCCTTCCTTCTTTGGTTGTGACCTTCCCTGACCGCTTTGTTTTTGTAACTTCCAACAATTTCTTTTCATGTGGCCTGGTTTGCCACAGTGATGGCAGTTGTATGCAGGCCTCCTCCCATCACTTGATTTGCCTCTCGATCTGCCTCTGCTTTGGCTCCTGCCTCTCCACCTGCCTCGATCTTCCTCTCGCTGTCTCCCACGGACTTCTGTGATGCAGGCTTGTGCTTCTGTGCCAACGTCCTTTCTCCGAGCTTCCTCATTGAATAGGGCAACCTTAACCATAGACATGGTAAGATTGCCAGTCGAAGCCGAGTTGCTGAGGGAGACCACCAATGTCTCCCAACTGTCTGGAAGAGAGCTGAGAAGTAGAAGTGCCTGTAACTCATCTTCAAGTGGTAACTCCACTGAAGATAGCTGATTCACCAGGCTCTGAAACTCGCTGGTGTGTTCTGCTACAGAAGTTCCTCCCTGTAGCTTCATGTTCACCAACCGTCTCATCAGCAGGGCCTTATTTCGAGCTTTCTTGGCCTGGTACATATCCGCCAGCTTCTTCCAAAGGGCAAAAGCATTCGTTTCCTGGGCAACATGATGGAAGACACTGTGATCGATCCACTGTCGAATCTGACCGATCGTTTTCCTGTTCATCTTCTTCCAGTCCGCCTCATTGGTAGCTTCAGGTCTTTCTCCCTTCTCCTCAATAGGATCAAAGAGATCTTTACAACTTAGGAGATCTTCCATCCGAGGTCTCCAAAGTGTATAGTTGGTGGCAGTAAGCTTGATCATGGCTCCAAATGATGATGATGATATTGATTCCTCCATCGACATCTTGATCTGCAAAGGCTTTTGGCACTCAACAACTCAACCTGGCTCTGATACCACTTGTTAGGATCGAGAGAAAAACAACAGAGATAAATTTGAGAAGAAAACAACACAAATATTATTTCTCAATCTCAAAAGATTTACAAAAAAAAAACTCTCAATACTTTATAAGCTCTCTGTGGCTATCAATCTCTATTTTTCTCTTCAGTTGAGTGTATCTTCAAATGAAGAAAATAGTGAGAATTTATAAGAAGGGAAGAGACACTATGCTTTGGAAGAGACACCATGCTTTGAAAAGACACCATGCTTTGGAAGAGACACCATGCTTTGGAAGAGACACCATGCATGCATCAAACGTTGTCATGCATCAGCATGCACCAAACGTTGCATGCATGAGTGCATGCTCTTTTGTGGCGGGACCTACACAAAATACTAATGGTTTGCAAACGGAAGGTATAAGGTTGTAAAGTAGACCAAAAACTTGTAAAGAAAAATTTCTGGACATTTAGTGGTAAAGTGGGGTAAACATGAGGTATATAGTGTAAATCAGCCTTAGTTTTGTAGTTTACCTTTTACTATCTTCGTGCAAGAGAACACCATATTTACTGTAGCTGTGCAACTACTGGTAAAAAAGTAAAGCCAAAGGAATATGCCTGCAAAAACATACCATATTTTTTCTTTGCTCAATCATTTTTGAGCAAGATCACTAATTTCTTTCAATTCAGAAAAGTAATTAGTGAGCCTATAAACTGGAGGGTACACAAGCAACTTTAACTTACATTTTAATTTTTCCTTCTTTTTCTTTAGCCTAGGAACTCTAGAATGTCACACAACATATATTTATTGGGCCAATGAGTAATGGCTGGACTTAAGGTTTTCTTTTCTTTTTTCTTTTCCCGCTAGGAGCTGCGATTAAATAGGAATGAGAGGGGCAACCTACGTTATACAGAAAAGGGGCAAAGACTCAATATGATTTCTCTAGGATATATATATACCATATTTATAGCTAGGTTGTATATATGTGGCTCTGCCAGTGCTGCAGTTCCATCTAGCTTGCTTATCTATTCTTTGGAAAATCATTAGCTTCTTGGTCAGTTCGAGTCCTGTTCACAATATTATTATAGGACCACCAATATCAAATTCATTGATGGCTTCTATTTCATACTGATTTCTTTTTTGATAATAATTTTGTTGGAGTTTGTGGATCCAATACACGATAATGAGTTGAAAAAGATAGTCGGAAAGGAGAGTCGAAGTGGGAGCTACAGGTCAAGAGTAGCAAGTGCTACAGCAGAGTTGCGGTCGACCGCACCTCCCGACCGCCCAGGCAAGTCGACTGGTCGACCGCGCAGTCGACCGTCCCACCCTCTGACTCAGTTCTGTATCTTGAAAGAAAGACCGGTCGGCCGCGCAGTCGACCGACCCGCTCTCTGTTGGATTTCGTTCAGTCGAGGAAAGGACCAGTCGACCGTCAAGATGTTGTGGTCGACCGTCCTGACGCTGAATAGATGAATGACTGAGATTAGAGTTGTGGAATCCTATATATATTGTATTGTGTACGATTTTAGGGTTAAGTAAAAAAGAAAATAGAGATCTACCAGCCGTCATTAAGAGAGATGGAGATAGAGAGAAATCCTACACCTTGGTGGCGAGTTATTGAGAGATTTGTAAACCTAATCTTCATATTTCTAGTGAAAATTGCAGGAGTGCCTCCGCACGGGGAAGTAGCCATTGTTTGGGTGAACCTCGATAAAAATCTTGTGTGTTCTTGTGTGTTGCTTTTGCTTGTTCTTTGTTCTTTGTTCTCTTGTTTTGATTCTATAGTTCTTGCATCTCGTCGTCGTTGTTGAGTTTATTCTGCAGTTAGAATTCTACAAAATGGTATCAGAGCTACAGGTTGGTAGTCTTGATTGAGATGGGGGATAAGAGTAGAGTCAAGGAGTTCGATGGAACGGATTTCACAATGTGGAAGATCCAAATGATTGCGTATCTCTGATAGAGGGATCTAGATGATCCGTTGTTTGGTGTGAAGCCAAAGGGGGCGGAGGTCGATCCGGTTGCGTTAGCGGCCTGGAATAGATTGGATCAGAAAGCGCTTGGCCAAATTCAGTTGTCGCTGAGCAGGAAGGCGCTATTTCATATTAAGAAGGCAAGAACCGCAAATGAGGCAATGGAGATTTTGACAGACATGTTTGAGAAGCCGAATGCAGCGAATCAGATCTTACATCTAAAGAAGTTGGTTAACTTGAAGTTGTCGGAAAGGGGTTCAGTTGCTGAGCACATCAACAATTTCTGTATGGTTTACAATCAGACGGAATCGTCGGGTTTAAAGTTTGAGGAGAGGGCACAATCGTTGTTGTTGCTATCCAGTCTTCCCGACAGTTACGACACAGTAGAGCAGACTATTACTAGCAGCAGACTATTACTAGCACCATGATAGATATGACAATCCTAAAGGATGTTATAAGCAGCATCATGAATGAAGATGCAAGGAGGAAGAGACATGGAGAAACTTTGGTGTCATATCCTAGCAATACTGTCTGTCAGTTGATAACCATAGTAGAAGTAATAACAGAGGGAGGTCACAAATCAGGAATCATAGGTCCAAGTCAAGAACAGGACATCACAAAAGTGAGTTTTGGTACTGCAAGAAGCCAGGACACAGGAGAGACCAATGCGAGGAGTATAAGAAAGCACAAGCAGGATCACGGTAGCTAATGTGGTAAGTATTGAACCCTGTCTGAATGAATTGTATTTATCTGCTGGATTTAATATTTTGCAAGATGATTGGCATATAGACTCGGGTGCATCTTATCATTGTACCCCTATGAGGGATGTGTTTGAGGATTACAGGACAGGTAATTTTGGTGCAGTTTCAGTTGGTAATGGACAGATATGTTCAGTTGTGTGTAGAGGCACTGTGAGAGTGAAGGCTCGCAACGGTGGGCAATTAGTCTTGTATGACACAAGACATATTCTGAGCTTGAAGAAAAACTTGATCTCGACTAGTAAACTAGACAAAGAAGGATTCACGACAACTTTTGGGGATAGAGAATGGAAGGTGATTACAGGTGCCAGGTTGGTAGCAAAAGGAAAGCGTGGTGACACGTTGTACTTACTCAGGGGTGGTGATTTAGGTGATATCATTGATACAACATCATTAGGTAGTTCCTCTTCAATTCTATGGCTTGTCAGGTTGGGGCACCTTGGTGAAAAGGGTGTCAAGCAGCTTTGTTCTAGGGATCTTCTGCCGGGGCTGAAGAAGGTTGAGATAGATTTTTGTGAGAATTGCGTGATGGGCAAACAGAAGTCAGTTAGCTTTCAGTTGGGTGGACATGAGAAGAAGCTTGCGAAGCTAGAGTTGATACATACAGATGTGTGGGGTTCAGCTCAGGAATTCTCTTATGGTGGTAAGAGATACTTCGTCACATTCATAGATGATGCTACTAGAAAGGTTTGGGTTTATGCAATTCACGAGAAATCAGAAGTATTTGAGGCTTTCAGAGCTTGGAAGGCCAGGGTTGAGAATGAGACGGGTTGCAAGGTGAAAGCAATCAAGTCAGACAACGGAGGTGAGTACACAAGCAAAGAGTTTGTTAACTATCTGGCATAGGAAGGTATCAGAGGAATCATGACAGTTCCTAAGACTCCACAGGAGAATGATGTAGCAGAAAGGATGAACCGCACAATACTTGAAAGGGTGAGATGCATGAGACTTCATGCGGGTCTTCCGGTCTATCTTTGTGCTGCTACAGTTGATACGGCAGTGTACTTGATTAACCGTTGCCTGTCTAGTGCCTTTGATGGGGCCATTTCAGCAGAACTATGGTCAGGTAAAACTGTTAATTATTCGCATTTGAAAGTTTATGGTTGTATGGCATATGTTGAAAGGGAAGAAAGAAAGAAGTTGGACTCTAAGTCCAGGAGGTGTGTGTTCATTGGCTACGGTGGCGATGAGTATGGTTACAGTCTTTGGGATTTTGTGGATAACAAAGTCATTTGCAGCAGGAATGTAGTGTTTAATGAAGAGGTCCTATACAAGATAGGCACACAGGTCAAGGCAGTACAACCAGTTCAGAGTTAGATTGGGGTTCAGACTCAGACTCAGACTCAGATTCTGAAGGCGACCCTAGTGGTAGAGGTCCTACAGTGTAGCAGCAGCAGCAGGTACAGGTACCACAAGCAGCACAGGAGGCTCATGGTGAGCCTATTGGGATTGAGCAGGTTATCCAAAACGAACAGTTACAGCTAGAATAGTTCAGAAAATCTGAACCGGTCGGTGAACCGGTACCCACACTGAGGAGATCGACACGATAGAGGAGGCCAACCAGAATATTTGATCCATCAGCAAGTGTTGTTCACGAGCATGTTCTGTACACGGATTCGGGGGAGCCAGAGACTCATGAGGAGACTTTAAGGGATGAGGCTCGAATTCAGTGGGAGTTAGCCATGAAGGACGAGATGAGCTCCTTGGAATAGAACCAAACTTGGGAGTTGACCAAGTTACCTGCAGGGAAGCGCGCTCTTATGAACAAATGGATTTTCAGAGTCAAAGATGAGGCAGATGGCAGTAAGAGGTACAAGGCAAGGCTTGTTGTAAAAGGATTCTCTCAAAGAGAAGGTGTTGATTATAGTGAGATCTTTGCACCAGTTGTGAAGATGGCTTCTATTAGGGTTTTGCTCAGTATTGTGCCAGTTGAAGACTTGCACTTAGAACAGTTGGATGTGAAGACAGCATTTCTCCATGGTGATGTCGAAGAAGAGCTGTACATGAAACAACCCACAGGTTTTGAAGCTAAAAGGAAGGAAGATATGGTGTGTCGATTGAAGAAGAGTCTTTATGGACTCAAACAAGCATCGCGGCAGTGATACTTGAAGTTTGATTGCCTCATGAGAGGGAAAGGTTTCGATAGATGCGAAACGGATCATTGTGTGTATGTTCGTAGATATGAGAACAATGATATAGTTACCTTGGCGTTGTATGTGGACGACATGCTGTTGGCAGGTTCATGTATAGAGAAGATCAAGGAAGTGAAAAAGATGCTAGCTTCTGAGTTTTCAATGAAGGACTTGGGTGAAGCAAAGCAAATCCTCAGTATGAAGATCAATAGAGACAGGAGTAGCAAGAAGCTTTGGTTATCTTAAGCGAACTATGTGAAGAAGGTGTTGAAGAGATTTAATATGAATGGCGCGAGGCCAATCACTTGTTCCTTGGCTGCTCACTTCAAGTTATCAAAGGACTTGTGTTCTAAGACGGAGGCGGAGATGGAGGAAATGGCTGCTATTCCTTATGCCTCAGCCGTTGGGAGTTTGATGTATGCGATGGTGCCTACAAGACAAGACATCACACAAGCAGTGAGAGTTGTCAGCCGTTACATGAAGAATCCAGGTAAACAGCATTGGGATGCAGTAAGGTAGATTCTTAGATATCTAGCAGGTACTTCAGATCACTCTCTTTGTTTTGGGGGAGATTCTTTCCATATACATGGTTATGTAGATGCAGATTTTTTGGTTGATCGTGATGGTTGCAGAAGTACTATAGGGTATGTATTTACAGTTGGTGGAACAGCTGCTAGTTGGGCATCACAGTTACAAAAGGTTGAAGCGCAGTCAACCACGGAGTCAGAGTATATGACACTTACGGAAGCGACGAAAGATATGTCATGGATTTCGGAGCTTATGAAACAGTTGGGCAGGAACCAACCCATAGGTGAACTATGGTGTGACAGTCAAAGTGCAGTTTTCTTGGCGAAAAACTCGGCATATCACTCTAGGACTCGGCACATTCAAATGAGGTACCATTTTGTCATAATGGCGGTTGAAAAGAAATGGTTGAAGCTAACTAAGATTCTTGGCACTAAGAATCCGGCGGACATGCTCACTAAGGTGGTGGATAGCAAGAAATATCAGTTTTGCTATACCGTTATTGGATTGTCTCCAGGTTAATTGTTGAGGAGACTCGCAGAGGCACAGGCCTAAACTAGGCCAATGGAAGAATGAAGAACAGGTTAAAGACTTCGTGTATATGTCTCCAAGTGGGAGATTGTTGGGGTTTATGGATCCAATATACGATAATGAGTTGAAGAAGATAGTCGGGAAGAAGAGTCGAAGTGGGAGCTACAGGTCAAGAGTAGCAAGTGCTACAGCCGAGTTGCGGTCGACCGTGTGGTTGATCGCACCCCCCAACCGCCCAGGCAAGTCGACCGGTCGACTGCGCAGTCGATCATCCCGCCCTCTGACTCAGTTCTGTATCTTGAAGGAAAGACCGACCGACCGCGCAGTCGACCGACTCGCTCTCTGTTGGATTTCGTGCAGTTGAGGAAAGGACCAGTCGACCGTCAAGATGTTGCGGTCGATCGTCCCGACCCTGAATAGATGAACGGCTGAGATTAGAGTTGTGGAATCCTATATATATTGTATTGTGTACGATTTTATGGTTAAGTAAAAAAGAAAATAGAGATCTACCAACCGTCATTAAGAGAGAGGGAGATAGAGAGAAACGCTACACCTTGGTGGTGAGTTATTGAGAGATTTGTAAACCTAATCTTCATATTTATAGTGGAAATCGCAGGAGTGCCTCTGCGCGGGAAAGTAGCCATTATTTGGGTGAACCTCGATAAAAATCTTGTGTGTTCTTGTGTGTTGTTTTTGCTTGTTCTTTGTTCTCTTATTTTGATTCTATAGTTCTTGCATCTCGTCGTCGTTGTTGAGTTTATTCCGCATTTAGAATTCAACAAATTTCATACTGAATCTTATCTTCAACGTCAATGTATTTGCAGTTGGAAAATTGTCCAGTGGCAGCATATTTGTGAACAGGCCCAATGAGTGTATCCAAATCCAATGAAACAAGAAAAAAGGTCACTTCTTGGCTTGCTTTTAATAACAAGTTTCTCACGGTTGAAGTTCTGAACAAAGGAAATTTAGCTTGGGGTCAGCTCTGCTCTCTATGCGATCAGCACGCTGAAGATGTCAATCATCTTTTCACTCAATGCCCCACTATTATCTCATTATGGAAGATTTGCACTCTTGCGTGGGGCTCTGTTTCTATTTCTCCAGATTTAGCCTCCGTTTGGTTTACTAAGCCTTCGAATACTTCGTACCGAAGCGCTTGGATATTGTCGGTTCATACCATTATTTGGATAATTTGGAAGGAGAGGAATTGTAGATTATTCCAGAAACGCAGATCCTCCTCAGCTGCGATGATTGATGAGTTTTTATTCCTTTTCAAACTATGGTCTTCGGAGTTGAAACTCAAAGACATAGCCTCTACTTCTTTCTACTTATTAGAAAATGCTTACCATTGTCTTCGTACTCTTCATGCGGTTTAATTTGCTTGTTTTAATTTGCTTTTGTTATAACCAATTTGTTCTTCTTCCATTCTTTCTTGCAGGATTAAGTTACCGCATATGATGCGGCTACCAGCACTGTTTCACTATTGTCTGTGATTATAATCTCCTCCGAGCTTTTGTCTCTTAAATTTTGCCAGTACTGGCAGCGTTTGAAAATCCCTTCTTTGGTTTTGTTGGTTGATGGATATTGTATATTTTGTGTGCTGTTTTGTATCAGTAGTATCTTTATTATAGTAGCGCTTTTCCTTTATTACCGTCATCTCTTTTCTTGGACGGTTATCTTCAGATGACTTTGCCTCCTGCTGGGTTATGAGCATTTGAATGTTTGGGGGCATATGTTTATGATGCTTTAAGCATCGTGTTGGCTTTATTTGATGGTATTATTTTGTTTGCTCTGCTGTCGATATATATGTGATGTTTAGAGGCCTTTTTATTGTGGCTCTATGTTCGATGGCTGCTGTATGTGTTTTAAGGTGTCTTTGGAGATGTTTTATAGCTCAGCTGCTAAGTCAATTAATTTCTTTTGGGTCTTGGAGATGCTCCTGGGACCATCCCCATCTATCAGTTTGTGTTTACGATCATTGTTATGTTCTCATTCCCATCTATCTTTTGGTACTGCGTTGCGCTTTATTCTCAGGTTCATACCTTCCGTTTGGGCCTGGCCGAGTTGGTATGTATCTCCGTCTTTAGCGACTCTATGGTGCATCTCTGCCGACGTTGGTGTGGGAGCTTGGTGGGTGTCTCTCTTCGAGCTTTGAGGCTTTGGGGCTCCTGTTTCCTCATGGTGTGCCCGTTTCGGATGTTGTCCTCATGCCAGTTTGGTGCTGATTCGGTTTCGAGCTCCTCCCATTCTTAGTGCCTCTCTCTAATGTTATGGTTGTTACTTTGTGCTGATGTATTCATTGTGTGATTTTTCCATTTTACGGCTTGTAAAATTAACTATTTATTGTTTTAATATAATGTGTTTTTGATGGCTGGGGTTGTAAGACCCTATCCGATTCATCAAAAAAATGAAACAAGAAAAAAGACTTGAAATACTATATATAGTCTGAATAATATTATAATAATGTCTATACTTGTTCCAGTATAGATGGCTTATTTATTGTCAAATACACACCAAGAGCAAGTTTCTGAGATAGAATAGAGGCAGAGGGTAAACTATACAAAAGCATATGGCTAAGTGCGAAAGAGCAGCAGATTAGAGAATGATCTGTAACAGACTGAAGATCCTGCTGGTATCAGGGGAAATCATCAAGGGAGAGCTTCTGGATGGATCCCAACTTTGCACCGGTTTCGGGAGCAGCAGCAGTAGTAGCAGCAGGAGCAGCATTGGCATTTGGAGAGGGAGAGGAGGACGAGCTTCCAAAAGCATCGTCAGGAAAAGCCAAGGGAAAGTCTGCTCCAAAGGCATAATTAAGGCCGAATGTCGGCATGTTCATGCTTCCATCAAAGGCCCATGGTAAATATAGGTCGGAGTACCTTGCACTCGCCACCACAAAGTCCGGCACAATGGAATCAAATATTCCATCTTCGGTACTAGCAGCCGACAACGCCCCCTGAGCTTGAACTGCCGCTTTCTTTCCACGAATTATCTGAAGAAAAGAACCCAATTGCAGTAAGTACATCATGTTTTCAGCGATTATTGCGCTACCGGAAATATAAAAAGAGCTTGATTATTGGGGATGGAGCAATACATATCTATCTTTTTCATCATCTTTGTACAGCATGATAAAGTCACCAAGTTGAAGGTTATGGGCCCTTACAAACTCCCCTAAGTACAAAATAAAGAAAGCCCACATCAATTAGTACCACACAACAAGCAATTACTTACAATTAAACTACACGCACGCACACACACACTTACCAGTGTTCTCTAAGATGTACATCCTGCTTTTGTTGTTGGGCCAGAATCTGTTAAGAGAAAGACAATGAGAATCAATTACAAATGCAATTTCTTCAAATAAATAGAAATAAGAAGAATTTTTATTTGCTAATGTGTAAATTAATGAATGAAATTTCCGGACCTGTACTTGAAGTGCCAAACTTGGGAGGTCTCCATATCGAACATGGGTAACGGTAAGCCTTCCCGACTATCGAGGACCGGGAGATGGGCCTCGGCCTCTCTCTGAATTAATCCAACATTGGTACAGTGTACATTATAGTAGTCTTTTAAACAAACATACACATGAATTGAATCTTAAAGAATTATAATTACTATGAAAGAAGGAAATTAATACTAGCAACAAGGAAACCTTGGGAAGGACAATTCTTCCAAGAGGACCAACATCACTGTTCCTGAGCTCCTTTGTTAGGACAAATCTCACACCATCTCCTAGATGCTACAACATTCCACATCCATAAAAGCAAATTCAATTCAATTTGTTAGTTATAGTTAGTATATATATATATATATATATACTCCTTTTATAATAATAATAAAAAGTACAATAAAAAGGTACTAGCTAGTTTGATTCATTAAATTGTACTTCAGGATCTACAGCAGGAGTGTTCAGATCCAGTGTGGCTTCCTGAAAGAAAGATTCAGCATATTTGATGTGTCAGTAATTCGATCGATCACTTGTATATATATATATGTAATGTAAGTACAACTCCCAATCTCAATTACTACTTTTTATGATAATAATTCATAACACAAATTAATTTGTCACTCTAACAAAATCATAATAAAAATAAATAAAAATAGAATTATTAATTCCAGCTGCTTAGTTTCCACTGTATTAGTCTGACTCTGATCATCATCAGCTTAGTATTATTATTCACTGAAAAAAGAATTATATTCTCAAAACTAGTGTATGATTATTTTCTTAAATACAATAAGAAAAACCACCCAAAAAATATTTTAAAATCATAGTAGTAAGAAAGGATCAGATTCTTCTATTTATCCAACCAGGCTTCATCAACAAATTAATATATTATTGTAATTAACTACAACTATTTTTTTGTTATTGTTGCTGATATTGTAACCAAACCAAAACTTGATGAACTAAAAAGTGTGAGAAGCTCACACGCGGCAGTGGGGGAGGAGGGGGACCAATGGGCAGATGGCGGCGGCGCTGGCGGGCGCCGGTGCGCTTTCTCCGGCGGGTGGTGGTGAACCCAGCAGCAGTTTGGAGGTCAGGAACTGAAAAGGATGGTGATGAGTTGTTGTTGGTGGTCATAGTACCAGTTCCATTTTGGGCCATCTCTCCCTTTTTTTGATTTTTGGTTTTTGGTTTTTGGGTTTGTGAGCGAGAGAGAGAGAGAGACGGTGGTAATGAGTGAGTGAACTGGGAGTTTGGATCGATGATATAAAGATGTTGCCAAATAAGGAACTAGTAATAAAATGAGAGAGAGAGAGAGAGAGAGAGAGAGAGAGAACCATATAGAGAGATTTGCTGGTTGAAAA
Source organism: Hemerocallis citrina (assembly GCA_017893485.1). Taxonomy (NCBI): domain Eukaryota; kingdom Viridiplantae; phylum Streptophyta; class Magnoliopsida; order Asparagales; family Asphodelaceae; genus Hemerocallis; species Hemerocallis citrina. Next base: position 31,704,746 of record CM030361.1, on the reverse strand, counting down.
TGGCGTAATAAATGAGATGGGATTAGAGTCAGTTTTTTGAAAGGAGGTGGATTTTAGCGAAGAGAGAGCTCCAGGTGTTGCAAGGGCTCTGATTACAATTCAATGCCTTTTCCTCTTTCTTTATTTTTTTGGTTTTAGTTTTTACTTGTTTTCTTTTTGTTTTTCTTTTAAGAGTTATTGTCTGTGTTCTCGTCTTTGTATGAGATTTTCCTAGCTCGGATATATAGAGAGAGAGAGAGGGAGAAGGTGGTTAGGGGTATGGTGTTGTAGATAGAAGCGATGTTGAGGGGTGAATAGTAGGGCTTCTGGGGAGATGAGGTGTAATTACCTCACCTATCTTTTGATTGTTTGTGAGGGCAAGCTCGCTCTCTCTCTAGATCTCGGTTTAGAATTGGATTCTCTTCACTTTGTGACGCTAGTTGAGAAAATTAGACAGTGTTTTGAGTTAATTTTGACGAGGTAAGATAATTAGTAGACTAGTTTTTTCTCACCTTAATGGTGGTGGAGAAAGTAAGGTTTAGACAATAGTGGGGGAGACGGCGGTGGTGAGAAGCGTCGACGGAAATAACGGTAGAAGATATCGTTGTTGGATATTATAGTATTGAGATTGTCAGAGAAGATCAAAGTGTCAGAGGGAATTGCACGAGCGGACAGATGGAGACACTATGTACTCTTTATTAGTAAGAATTTTGTTTTTTTTCTGCCGGTAATGATACGTTATAATATACGTTGGACCCTATCATCATTCTTTTTTCATAGCCAATACGCATCGTAGCCTAGCTTTTTGCAGGTAACATTCAATCAGAAAATAATGTCCAAATATAGCTTCTTCGTCAAAGGTACCATCTTATAACTATCTTTATATTTAAACACTGTAGTTACCAAATGACGCTAGGTTTTAGAATGATGGTTACATTCTATTGAAGGATAACAAAATTTGACAATAAAATAAAATAAAATAAAATAAAATAAAATAATCTAAACTAAATTGAATCTTCAATTAAATTATTAAAAACTTTGGAAATAAGATAAAATAAATGAAAGAAAACTAAACTAAAGGGTAATTTATGTGACAAAGGAAATAAGAAATATGTAACCATCGATGTGGGGGCAAAAGGGTAATTTATGTGACAAAGGGGCCAATGTAGCAGTTTGGTCGTTGGTGGATTTATAAAGTAGGCCAGTTTCAAATTTCCAAGGGAAATGAAAAACTATATGAGATTGGGCTTGGGCATTGTGCAGATCAAATTGGTGCATCGAATCTTTAAGCAAATGGGCTTGCAAATCAAGGCCGTCCATTGGCCTCTATTGGGCGGCTTGCACGCACCCACTGCACCAATCGATTAGGTGCTGCAAACATTGAGCGTCACACTGATCCAATACGAGAACAGAACACAGAATGGCATCAAAAGTATAAATGGCCTACGTGGCAAGCATTGATTTGATGTTGGTGGTGTTTTTGTAGTTTGTTGATGTTGAATTGAGCATGTGTAGGCTATTTAGGGCAGGGCTGGTAAAGTAGTGCTCAGAAGAAAAAAAGATATGAAAATGTGAACATCCAAAGGCTCAAAAAGATTTGGTACTCAAGTGCTGCACCATAAATATTCATTGACAACTCGAGAGTAAATTGGAAAAGGGAAACAACTTACTGGATCTTCTAGTGATTATATGCCTTGGGAAAATAATCATGTAGAATGTTAACTATAGGCGAAAATGTACAGTGTTTGTAAAGAGACTATACACATCTCTGTTGCTACACAATTCGGATTTTATAGTTATGAAAACTCTTCTTTCTCTCATCTTTTTCTTGAAAGAGATTTTACAGATTATTAGCTATAGCAAAATACTAGACATACATGAGTTTTTATTCCAAACATACATTATAAATACATTGGGGTCCACTTCTCACTAAAAGACAATGTTAAAACTTTGTCTTTTAGTGAGAAGTGGGCCCCAATGTATTTATAATATATGTTTGGGGTAAAAACTCATGTATGTGTAGTCATCCTCATTAGCTATATTTGATCTAGGTGAGTAATGACCTATTAAAGTTTTAAATGATTGACACGTGGAATATGCATTTTTAATTGTTTATGGAGAAATAATTATTTGAAAAAGAGAAAGTTCTTGTAAAATAATAGAAACAATAAATAAAAAAAAATAGAAACGAGATGAAAGAAGATTATTCTCGTTCATAGGTTTTTTCCTCTCTATCCAAATGATTCACCCAATGGCTTATTTATAGGCTTACAAAGAATAGAAAGAGACAATTATATAATTATTACATATGAATGAATATAGTGGTGGTGATGGAGAATGTGGGAAGAGTGGGGGGGGGGGGGGGGAGGGGAGGGGGGGAGTTCAATAGACAATTCACACTTAAAAATATATTTATAACATTCCCCCTTGAATGTCTATTGAATGTAAATAAGAATATGCCTTGTTAAAACCTTACTAGATAAAACCCAAATGAGAAAAACCCTAGTGAAGGAAAAAGAGTACATAATCTTTAACAATGATATGCAATGAAGATGCTACCTTGTTAAAAACCTTACCAAGAAAATCCAGTGGGACAAAACTTGGTGAAGGTAAAAAGAGTGCAACGCATATTATCTCTCCTCCTGATGAGATCATCCGATTAGGACTTTCAAAAGTCGTATCTCGAATCTCGATCAATTCTACCATCCTTTCCAAAAGTTGGGGTGATAGGATCATAGCGAGCAATCTTCTGGATTGTCGCTTGATTCCATGATTTCACCATTTTAATTGAAACATGAGTGAAGAAGAATTTCTGCTGAAATATGTTTCGGCTGATCGCCTTTGAAGAAACCCTCCTTTTATTGAGCTTTAAAGCTGTATTTTCTTCAAATAACGTTGTGAGTACTTCTTGATCGATTGAGGATGACACGTTCTCCAAATATATAAAGAAGTTAACCGATGAAACAAACACATCTATGCCTCGCATGGAGCCAATATCTCTTGATTGATATCTGGCTTTATAATGATATGATAAATACTCTGCATTTGCATAACCAATCAAAACTGATATGGACAAATTAGAATAATATAATCCCATATCCATGGTCCCTCGAAGTTATCTTTCATACCAGTCCAATGACTTCGAGTTGGCGAGGAACTTCATCTTACTAGTAAACCAACCGCATAAGGTATATCATAATATTTATTATTGATAAGATATATTAGTGCTTCAAAACTGATATTGCACTAAGAAATGGTACTCCAGGACCAAGCAATTCCAATGCCTTTCAAATGTTTAATTTGAAAAACCTGAAAACAAAAATGATGACAAAACAAAAAATTTGCCTATCCAAGGTCTTTTCGTCTTAAGATATTTCTTTAAACATTGCACGGCAAATGATGACAAAACAAGAAATTTGCTTATTCAAGGTCTTTTCGTCTTAAGATATTTCTTTAAACATTGCACGGCTTGTACAACTCTTCAGGAGTTCCAACAGACTTTGACCTTGAATATTTAATAAATATATGTGAGCTTATATGACCATTATTATGGGCCCCTTTATCGAAAACTCACTAAGATGGTTATATCACATTTTGTTCCGATTGTTTTAATCCATACAAAGCTTTGTTCACTTTATTGATTAAACTTCCCGGGAATAGTTATTATGTGCTTCTCGCACATTAAATCCTTCAGATAGTTTTCATATTTATGTCATGGTAATACAAACCATACAGATAGTTTGTGATCACATCTATGAGGCACGTTTTCAAATATTCATGTACTGCCAGACTTATTATCCACCACAAGAGAATATTTCTCTTCATAATCAACACCAGGCATTTGGGTAACACCTTTTGCGACAAGCCGTATTATATATATAGTAATATCATTTTATTCATTTGTTTTTCGCACAAAATACCTACTTTATAATCCACCAAATTATTATCTTTTGGTGTTTGGACTATATGCCCTCGTTTTGCAAATGAGTCTAATTTAAACTTGATTGCCTCTTTCCATTTTTGGCCAATTTTATTTTATTTCTACACTCTCCCATAGCGATAGTTTCACGATCTTCGTTTTATTCATAATATCGCATGCTATATTTTATGCAAAATATCGTCGACAATTATTTTTACAATGGTTCCATCTTCTTCCCGTAATGACATAGTTAATCGAGATCTCTTTATTCTTATTTATTTCAGGTACCTGATGATTCTCTTTATTATTAACTATATCAACGGTCTCTTCTGGAGAGACATCCTCATTTCGACCATCATTTTTATTTGCTCCTTATTTTTCCGAGGATGTTTATAATTTTCTTTGGAACCAAGTGATCTACCATGCTTCAGGCGTGCGTTAGACTCACTAGTAATTATAAGTAATCCTTCAGGGATACCAATTCTGATTGGAGCGTTATCAGCTGGAAATAAGATTTGGTCAGTAAATGTCTGGCAGTTAATTGACATTATCTTGCAACTGAATTATCCTTTGAAATTTTGGTTCAAACTAATTTACTCGAGGATTAAAACTCTCAATGATAATTCCATTATATTTTTTTTCCAACTGTTTATTTCCTCCCCCTGATGTTGGAAATTAAAGTGGCAATCTGCAAATCTTGCAGTAAATACATCTTTAGTTATTAGTTCCATAAATGTGATTATAAATGAAAATTCCCAACATATATTCCCATTCTTCTCTCAGTGCCCCCCCCCCCCTTTTTTATTATGCGTTGTGGTGGATAAATTCATAAATGGGAAATATGTGGTTCTTGACCATGAACCAATTGTCGGGGAAATAATTATTATAATTGGTTGGCCGGATGTGTGTAAGTTGTGATGAGTACAAAATGGCATGTCCCCAGGTCCAAACAGAGAGATTAGATTTCATAATCATAGCTCTCACAATTCAATGTATTCGTATTTGAAAAATCTTCTGGTTTTTCAATGGACTGCCACATGAATTCTCAATTATTTTCGCATCAGTAATGAATCGGGATGGTCTAACCGATCATGCCAAACCTTAACCATCTTTGTAAACTTATGGTTTACAATATCAGTAAATTCGGGTTTACTGTGATATGATTCAACCATTCTTATATATGTACAATACAATCCAGATCACAAAGTGGAGTAAACTTTGCAACACACACCTTTTGATTGTCATACTTAAGGTAACGTGTATACCTTGTTCATTCGTAGTCTTATATCTAAACAAATTTATCGGGACTTTAGAGAAAATGGTGTATTTTGAATTCTGAATTTTGTGCCTTCAGGCATCATGGAATTAGCTCTTCGGGAGCTTATGAAATTTAACTCTTCAAGATTTCTAATTTCACACAACCATATAAGTTTATATAATATTGGTATGTGCTTCATCATATCTCTAATGAGAGAATATGTATTATAGAGTGTGTGTGGTAATAATATCTTCAAGACATTTGTCCCAACTTGAATCTTGAATTTATACATATAAAAAAAAGAAAATAAACAAACTTGTAAAGCAATATATCAAGCATATATGATAATATTAAACGTAAATAAACAGAATATTATCATATCCCATAATAGACATGAAAAATAAAAACAAAACTTATAAATAAAGTAACTTGAAATGATAAATCATTTTGATCACTTCAGGTGATCATGATTTTTATCTTCAGGATGTATATTTATCACTTCTGGTGATTATCACTTCCATCTTCAGAATGGACAGAGAAATCTGCCACCTTTAAGTGCATCATATTATTGAGGTTATGACCATCAGTTAATTCTTTCATTTATTCTTTAATGATTCTTGATATAGATCAACAAAATACATTACCGTACTACAGGTACGCGACCGATGGTCTTGCATCATACGCCAATGATGGATTGTTTATATATTTTATTTGCTTTTCATTATCCAAGTCCACATCTATGGCCACGATGATGGGTACCCTCATGGCTTAAATTACTAGAACAATTATATAGCATTACATTTACTTCGGGGAATGGAGCATGTCCAATATATAAGACGAAATCGTCATTTTTCCATACATTTATAATTAGCCACAGTTATACATATTTAGATCTACAGGATCGTCATTAATTCATACTCATTGTATTGTTATTATACAAACAATATTTTCTTCATTTCGAGAGATCTTCGGGATCTTTAATTTTGATATATCAAACTCTCACATATTTCTTTTTTGCTAGATGAACAATATTTTATTTAAATTTCAAGAGATCTTCAGGACCATTGATTTTGATATAATCATCTTTCACTCCTTCAGGGAGATTGTGACAAAAGAAAATTATAGCTTTCGTTATATCTTTCGTATGATCTCATTTCGATGATTCTTTGAATCCATCAATTGTCGCTTTGAGACTTTCGGTATTCAAATGAATTTCAACATCCAAAACTCATGACAAGTAATTCTTGTCGGTTATTATCAAGAGCTTTGAAAAATAAGAACATAATGAAATTATATGCATAATTGGAAATAAAAAGACGAGATCAAAATATAACTTTTCTGATACACAAGATCCATAAAAAATGGCGAGTGTAGAGCATACTAAGTTATATTGATCTTAAGGAAATGATCAAAAGTAAAAAATAATAAGATGAACTCGAGATTAACATACTTACATATATAGTACCAAACATTTTTCTTTTTCTTCGGACGAACTTGAGACTCGAAAGGTAGAGACTCGTGATATATAAGACCAAACATTTTTCTTTTTCTTTGGATGAACTTGAGACTCGAAAGGTAGAGACTCGTGCTGATAACGTCTTGTAAAATAATAGAAACAATAAATAAAGAAAATAGAGACGAGATGAAAGAAGATTATTCTCATTCATAGGTTTTTTCCTCTCTATCCAAATGATTCACCCAATGGCCTATTTATAGGCTTACAAAGAATACAAAGAGACAATTACATAATTATTACATATGAATAAATATGAATGAATGTAGTAGTGGTGGTGGAGAATGTGAAAAGAGTAGGGGGAGTTCAATAGACAATTCACACTTAATAATTTATTTATAACAAAAGTATCTTAGTAAGTTCAAGTCTAATCTTGAATGGTAAAATCTATATAATAAAACACAAAGAAAGCTATCAAGTGGCTCTCCTTCAATCCCCCCAAAATTAAAAACCCAGATCTAACCTCACAAAATACATTCCCACCAAAGTTTCTCCTCAAAACTCAAATTCAAACCCCCCACCGAAAACAACTCATTTATTTATTTAATTATTTTTTTTTCTCTCTCTCTCTCTTCTATTCAAAAAATTAAGAAAATAAAAAATTTTAAAAATTTTAAATAAACAAAAAACTAAAAAAATTAAAAACTTTAAAAATAATTCAAAAAATTCAAAAACTTTAGAAAATTTTTTTTAAAATTAAAAATTTAAATTTTTTAAAAAAAATTTAGAAATTTTAGAAATTTTGAAAATTTAAAAAATAAACTTAAATAATTTTTTTAAAATTTTAAAATTTTAAAATTTTGAAAATTTTGAAGTTTTGAAATTTTGAAAATTTGAAAATTTCAAAGCAAATCCAAATCCAATGTCGAACCCCAATCAAGTGGTCGTCACCTATATCTGATTTGTTGCTGATGCTGTATCGGTGACTCCCCTCCACCAAATCGAGCGCGAATATCAAGCGACTTCGTATCGACGACTCCCCTCCACCGAATTGAGAGCCTCTATATGCGATGCGACGACTCTAATTTCATCTCATTAACCGAACTCTCATTCTCATTTTTAATTTTTTGTGTGTAGGGGATTACTCAGTTTTTTGCTGACTCGAATTTTGTGTGTGCATGAGATTTAAGTTCAGAAAGGTATGATTGTTTTATTTTTGGGTTTAATTTTTTTTTTAATTTTGTGATTTATTTGATGAGTTTTTTTATTGAGTTTGATTTAAGGTGTACGCAAGTGATAGATGGATTATTTGGTGGCCTCAATTTGAGCTTCCAAACCATAGCAGGACAGACAAGCTGACTAGCAACCTAAAATAACTTGGCAAATATGCAACATTAATTTCTTTACTACAAGAGAAAATACTATCATGAAGTACTCTTCACTGGTTATTAGAAACCATGGATAACATAACATATAAGAACTTTTAGTGTATGTTTGGATATATCGGATTGGGATGACTGGAGTTTACCAGTGAAGGGTGCAAACTCTCTACCCAAGAAAGACAACTAAAGTAAATTTGTTATTTATCCATTTATATTTTTTTTATAAAGGTGCAATGGGGAGATGATTAGCTTGGATTAGAGTTTTGAGAACTTCATGTATTTATTTTTGGTTGAAATAATAATAAGAGGTATTTTTCAATTGCAAACTGAGTCTCACACAAACAAATATTTAGATTATTGGTATTGTAGATACCTTCACACATACACTTGCGTTGCCATTGTATTTAGGCATGCTCATAGTGGTGATGGGATTAGAGTAAGCTCTATAAAACCTATATGATAATGTCCTTACATAACTATTACAAGTATCTAAAAGTGATGCTGAAGTTAAAAAAACTCTATGCAGTGTTTCTAACAAACTATATGCATTTCAGGTAAGTTCAAGCTAATGATCAAGAAGGCGATGATTGAGCTTAAAGGTAGATATAATGTTTTCTCATATAATATGTTTGCTACTTTAATTAATTTGCTGGACCTCCAAAACTATTTTATATAATCAAACTAGGTGCACCGTTCTGAAGATGTGTCGTAGGCACGTGTCAACGGACAAACCTAGTAAATAAATAAATAAACAAACATTAAAAGTTGAAGGAAGTGTAAGACATGAATGATGACTGATGAGACAATTTAAAGTTGAAGATAACAACCACTAGGCATTAAATATGCTAATCTTAATAGATGACTTTTGTTTTAGAGTTTGCAATTAATAAATGTACAAATTCATACATGTAAATTATTTTTTTTCTTACACGGCTCATATTAATTACATATAGAGTGAACTTTTTATATTTTCTGTTTTTAGAGACGGGAAGAATCACTTGTTGTGAAGCTCTTTCTCTCTCTTCTCTTCGGTGGACTAGTAGTTGTTCCCGATCTTGAAGCACCCAAGAAAAACTCATATACATATTTCTGTTCCAAATTTAGCAAAAACTTCAAGTGCCAAGAAATACTCACATATACATATTTCTGTTCCAAATTTAGCAAAAACTTTGTGATGGACCCGCTGCAAACGCCAAATTAGTATGAAAATCAAGGTAGGAAAACGTGCATCGAATCATGAGCATGATCTAAAATTAAAATAGGTTTAAAAATTAAGCTCTTTTCCCAATATTCACTCATTCTCTTCATTGTAATGTGCATAAGCACATAACTCAATACAGGCCAAAAGTCCAGCTCACAATTCAGGCAAATTCTTCCTATTGACGAACAGTGTTTGCATGCATCGGCCCTTGGTTGGGCCCACCCTATTTTTTTTAAAAATATTGAGCGATCTGTCTAACTTTCAAAAATATTTATCCAAATGACTCAGTTTTGGACACGGCAGCATTAACTGTTATTGTAAATAACGGCATATATTAATACTATGTCGTTCTTCAAAAAAAAGGCATCAGTTTAATTTTTTTAGCATGCCGCTGTTTGGAACAACGACATTAATACATTTCTTATCCAAGTGTGAACCCTCTGACTTGAAAAAATTTCAAGTGTTGAAACAACTTATAAATAATGTCGTTATCCCCAAGAACGACATTAGCATTACTGATATCGTTGTAAGAGATAACGGCATCAGTTATAATACTCATTAAAATCTCTTCCTTTATAATCGTTATTCCAAACAACGACATGAGATAACTGTTGCCGTTCTTAGAAATAGCGGCTACAGTTCACAGAAATAGATTAACCAAGTATAAGTAATAAAATGAACTGTTGTCGCTGTTCCAAACAATGACATCAGTTATCCCTAACAATGAATATTACAACTGATGCTACTATTCCTAACAACGACATTTGTAATGTTGTTGCCGCTGTTACAAACAACGACATCAATTATAGGATTTTTTCACAGTTGTATTTTTTTTTCAAGTGAGAGAGAGTACACGATTGAGAATAAGTTAACTGATGCCGTTACTCCAATAGCGACATGCAAATTATTTTTTTTAACAAATGCCGCTATTGAAAACGATATATAAATAATCTATGCCATTATTTTCAATAATGGTTAATGCTGATGTGTTCAAAACTGAATTAGTTAGGTAAATATTTTTGAAAGTGGATTCGATCGTGTAACGCCCCGCATTCAACTCGTACGCACACAATTAACTAAATTCTAGCCACGTCCACCACAGGCTGCCTCAAAAGGGTATCCGGACGGAAGGTAACCTTTATCATAGGTTTTCCTAATATATCTCACACTTTTCTCCTATTCCCATCCGATATGGGATTATTTCCCCCTAGGTCAACTGGTCAACATACACACACACACACACTCACTTCCATCTCATTTATTCCATCATTTAATACCCATCTATAGCCCCATAGATCATCTCATAGGCTCATCACACCATCAATTCCCATAGGATCTTCTATAGTCCACATTTAATACCTTTCCACTTTCTTTTTCTTTCTTTCTTTCTCCACGTCACACCACTTTCCAATCCTTCCATTCTTTCTTTCTTTCTACTAATACACTATATATATACTATACTAGTATATATACTATACTCTCTAGAAATACGGGGTCTCACATTCACCCCCTCTTAAGAATTCAGCGTCCTCGCGGGACGTGCAATCTAGCACAGGATCTTCTTTCTAGTCGAATGTAGACTTGTCTCCTAATCGCTGCCCTCCCAGGGTCTTACGCATCTCATACATATATTGCATCCCACGCACTTCCTATATACAAGTCCTACATTCGATGTCGAAACTCGTACGCACACAATTAACTAAATTCTAGCCACGTCCACTACAGGCTGCCTCAAAAGGGTGTCCGGACGGAAGGTAACCTTTATTCCCGATATGGGATTATTTCCCCCTAGGTCAACTGGTCAACATACACACACACATACACTTCCATCTCATTTATTCCATCATTTAATACCCATCTATAGCCCCATAGATCATCTCATAGGCTCATCACACCATCAATTCCCATAGGATCTTCTATAGTCCACATTTAATACCTTTCTACTTTCTTTTTCTTTCCTTCTTTCTCCCCTCGCGGGACGTGCAATCTAGCACAGGATCTTTTTTCTAGTCGAATGTAGACTTGTCTCCTAATCGGTGCCCTCCCAGGGTCTTACGCATCTCATACATATATTACGTCCCACGCACTTCCTATATACAAGTCTTACATTCGATGTGAAAGTTGGCTCTGATACCATCTATAACGCCCTGCACTCAACTCGTACGCACACAACTAACTAAATTCTAGCCACGCCCACCACAAGCTGCCTCAAAAGGGTGTCCAGACGGAAGGTGACCTTTATCATAGGCTTTCCTAATATATCTCACACTTTTCTCCTATTCCCATCCGATATGGGATTATTTTCCCCTAGGTCAACTGGTCAACATACACACACACACACACTTCCATCTCATTTATTCCATCATTTAATACCCATCTATAGCCCCATAGATCATCTCATAGGCTCATCACACCATCAATTCCCATAGGATCTTCTATAGTCCACATTTAATACCTTTCCACTTTCTTTTTCTTTCCTTCTTTCTCCATGTCACCCCACTTTCCAATCCTTCCATTCTTTCTTTCTTTCTACTAATACACTATATATATATACTAGTATATATACTATACTCTCTAGAAATATGGGGTCTCACAGATCACTCAATATTTTCAAAAAGTGGATCAGTATGGCAAAACATTTGCTTAGAAACATCTGGCTAACATGCACAAATTTTCTCTATCCAATCCACCTACTAAATTTCACTTTGATCCCTATACTCTAAATTCATTATTCTCAAAATAACCTTGAACATATAATATAGTCTTAAACTTTTCTAAAAATAATGGTGGATTAATTGATCCCCTAGAATTTTTATTGGGCCCGAAAGCAAATCTCATAGCCCAGGTCCTTTTTTCTTAATAAAAAGATAGTCTCGTCATCGCTTCATTAATTACATATTAACGAAATAAAGTAGTTCCAATTACATAATACAAAGTCCATATCCAAATCCATCCACAACGAAAGCAGTAGATACAAGAAGCTAATTTAGAACATAACTGAAGATACAAATACTTTATACGACAATCTCCACCCCTGCAATCATGTTCAAGACTACTCATCCTCTTACAATCGAAGCCTCTTCTTCGTACCTGCTAGGCCAGCCCAATCATGAATGAGTGAAAATATCTTATGCATTGTAACAGGAAATCCATGATTAACATTACGGAAAAACAATTCGTTACGGTTTAGCCACATGCCCCACATAGTGGCTGCCACAGAGATTTCCCACGTTATCCTATCCTCTTTGTTGACATTATGTAATCTCCACATTGGAACTAGAACTAGGACACTGTAGGTACCCGAACCCTAAGCAAACCACCTCCTAAGTTAACCTAGCTCTAGGACATGAAAATAAGATATGATTTATGTCTTCATCATCTTGATTACATCTACCGCAAGTGACATTTAATTGCATGTTTCTTTTTTGAAGATTAGTCTTGGAGAGAATTGCGTCGTTCTCCACCACCCACAGGAAAACCTTAACCTTCAGCGGAGCGTAAATGTTCCAGATAATGTCCGTCTCTATGTGTAGCGCCCCGAATTCCCATACTGGTGATTCGTGATATAACCAGAATCTTTTCTTCAAACAGTCATAATACAGGAAAATGCAGGAAAAATTTAAACAAATTTTATTCCATGATGTACAAGTTCAAGTATTACAGTTATACACTGTCTCATAAATTATAAATCAGAGTTTACAAAAAAAAATAATGAGGTTGTAAATAATGAACACTTGACACCATCACTTGGGCACACCATCTGGCTTGGGCTTCCTGGGCTCCCTGGATCGGCAATCTAGCACCTAAAAGAGTGGGCACGTCAGTAATTCTACTGACGTAAGGCTGATAAAAGCAGCGATCTCCAAACTAGACAATCAAGGTTGAAAGCAATTAGGAAAAAGTGACCAAAGGAAGGGAAAGTGGAGTCGGGTCAAGGGTGTCCGTGTACAATAAGCCCTAGTAATCTAATGCACAGGTCAAGATGTACTTAGTCTAATGCAAGCGAGACTTCAAAAATGTATGAAACCCATACTACATACTTTCCAAATCAAGATGTTGTCTCCAAGTTCAGGGTTTTGAACCCTCGCCGTGCAACATACTCTTGTACTCGTCATGTTCCTGATAGATAGATCGTGTTTGATAAAGTTGCGGATTAATCGGTCCCCATCCGTTTCTACAGTTACTTAGTGGTGTCTCAGTTTGACACTAGTGTCCGACACCCAGACCCCACTCAAAAGTCGTGACGAACTTGAAGATACACCGCAACATACCTATGATGTCGAAGATTCACAGGACCGCAGCCCATATGATCACTTCGTGTCCACCAGCATAGAACTTGACGGCCTCAAAGATCTAATCCCCCTATCTTCCAGAAAATCCCATCCCGTTCTTATCACAGTACTCCAGGAATCAACAGTACAAGATACGCACCGTAGCACGTATCCCTAATAACAGAAGAGTACATCATCCGATTACTAGTTCGATAGAAACTAAGGCAGTTATAGGTGATGGCAAAACTAACTAACATTAAGTCTAGCTAGACATGTTACAAGGGCATAGAACTGATTCCTAATCTATGTTATGCCTAGTCTCAAGCGAAATCCATACTAGAAACCCTCGTTCCTGTATATCAACCTGCGACTCTGGCGATGCGATCACTTGATCACCACTTCCCCCATTTAGTCTCGTCCTCAACTCGGCCCGTGATCATCTCCCATGATTTCGTCACCGCCCGAGTTAGTCACTTTCAATCGTTAAGGCGAAAATCCCCAAGTTGGCCTAATAGTTGATAAGTGTAGGCAACTAACTTAGATAAGGTCGACGACTCAAATGTCGTTCAAGACTCTACCCATGTCTTAATCAACCTAAGACATAAACATAACCAAGTACTAGGGCATAGGAATACCCTTAACTCTCAATTCAACACTTGAGAGTTGAGAACAAGTCACACATATGCAAAGTGACGACCTCTAAGGGTGGCTGGATCTGTCCAACACTTTGAAAAATCATATCAATTACTACACAACTTGGAATTACAAGTTTCTGGGCTTTTTGGAAATCTTAGAGTATCTACTACAAGTCCCTAGTTCATCACTTTGGCAAATTCCAAACTCACTTTTTAGAAAATCACAAACGTACAGACTATGCAATCAGCACCAAGTATTGAACACAGTCTAGTCTAAATTTCATATAAAATCAACCCCTTGTTCAAAGCTTGTGAAATTTAAGAATATATAACTAGACATACACCAATACATTGTTGCCAAAATTTGCATCTAAAATCCTTCTATGCAGAGAGTTATGACTCTTCAAATACAGCAAAAAGTTTCCACTGCTTTTCAGACAAGGTTTTTACTTCTACTTACAATTTATTTTTGAAACCTTATCAAATGTCATCTAAAACTTCTAAATTTTTAGATTTATCGAATAGACTCATATCAAAAGCTACTGCAAAAATTTCATAGCAATATCATAGATACACAAGTAGTTATGACTAAATGAACTTTAGTCCTCAAACAGACAATCTCAGTTCTGTCTTCTCAGACCAGTTGGAACTCAGAAATTTTTTGAGGCATCAAACAACTTCAGAAAAATGTAAAATTTTAGATTATGGTTGTAAACACATACAAGAGCATCCATGAAAAATTTCAGCTAAAAATACCCAACCAATATTTAGTTATAATTTTTGGAAGTCACGACAGAATTTCTCACAACAGCAATTTCTGTCGTTGGTTGCTGTCCGAAATTGGGACTGGTGTTTGGGCTATTAGATGACTTTCAAATATTATGAAAAAATTCATGTGATAGATACATAGAAAAACAAGTCCCCAAAATTTGAGTCCCAAATTCCACACCGTTTGAAAGCTAGAAATTCCCAAACTCACCTATTCATACATGTTTCTTTAAGAAAATTTCATGCAAAGAGACATTATACCATACAAATTATTTTTTTCTTAGCATGTAAATAATCACACATGGTAACAAAGATTTTCTTAACTCCTACTACATGCTAAAATCACATACACAAAAAAAAGAAACTAATTTTTTTTTACTTTAAGAGAATCACCCACTTTTGTGTTGTAAGAGACTCCTTGTATGCTTGCTCCTTGCTCTTTGAGATTGCACCTTGCTCCTACTTCTCTTCTTCTACTTTACTTTTACTAACAAAATATCTCTTCCTTTTCTTTTCCTTTTTCCTTTTTTTTTGAACACAAGAACAAGAACAAGTGAAAAGAGAATGAGAGAGTGAGTGAAGTGAGCATTTATAGGGTGAAGTGGGAGTTAGGGTTTTTCCCTTGAAGCTAGGGCCGGCCAATTTAGGTGTAGGGTGATGATGAGAGGAGAGTGAGTTAGTGGAGGTGAAGGGGTGAGATTAATGCTAACACACTAAGATTAGAAGCTTCAAGAGTCAACTTGGAGTCTTCATGAAGAGCCTCACATGGCACAATGTCCCGCCTCGGATCTCATCAAGATTGGTGCTTGGGTTTGATTAGGATAAGGGTTAGCTTTAACCCTAGGTTACTAACCATAAGTCACCATACCTTAACCCTAACCCTAGTGCACAAATGTGCTTGGTTATTCAATTTAATAATCATGCACCAATCCATTCAAGTCTCAACTTAGTAAAAATATTATTTATATACATAATAAAGTATTTTATCTTATTCTGGGATATTACACTATGTTTCTCAATCCCTGTCATTTAGCCAGTTGTACATCGATTTAACTAAGAAAATAGAGTTCGGACCTAGATTTCATACCCTCTCATCCTCCGTACCGTTGTTGTACAAACCTTTGGTTCTAATGAAGTTATTGAGATTCTGAAGCTGAATAGTACTTTCCTGAGTAAGATACTGGGACACCTCAAGCTTCAATCTTTGATTGCACCACACATCTGAGACAAGCGTGTCCATGTGAATTGTAGTAGCAGCTGCCTCCAAAAACAAACCAAGAAGCGTGTTGTTTCCGCACCATTAGTCCTTCCAAAACCTGGTATCCTTTCCGTTGCCAATCCTACACTTAGTATTAGTTTGAAAGATCTCTCCCACTTTAGCCATCCCTTTCCATAGATATGACGCTTCGTGTAACCTTTATTTTCCTATTTTGGATTTTTATTGTATTTTTATTTTATTTTCTTGATTATTGTATCTCGATTCTTTCTATTATATAATTTTCGCTCTTATTGGGTTCGTTTATTCCCTTTTGATCATTTCGTACTCTTTTCTCCTATTTTTGGCTCAGTGCAAATTTTGCTCTTCGTGTTTTGAGTTTGAATTGTTCCGTTATGTGTTCATCTCTTTGATTTATATTCATTCATCTCTTTTTGGAGCTTAAACCTGTACCCTAAATCTATTAACCCGCAACCGAAAACCCCAACTCCTTAATCCCCTATAAATACCCTATTAATTAAACCCTAATTTATTATATCCCCCTCTCTCTCCTCACCCCGCCGCTTTCTCTCTCCCCTACCCCCGACTCTCATCTCCTCTCTATTTCGCTTCAAAAACCCAAACCACCAACCAAGCCCCGTCCACTCTCTGATCCCGTCTCCGACCTCCACCCTGTCACCCTAGCCCTCCGTCGTCGTCCTTGATCCCCTCCACCACCGTCCCCGTCGCCTTCATCTGACCCATCGACCTCCGCAACCGAACAACCATTGTCGCTCATCATCACCGCTATCCACCTCGTCATCCCTCGCCTTCACCCTCTATGTTCACCCCGCAACCACCGTAGTTCCCTCACCACCTCGTCGTCGTCGTCCAAGCCCCGAACCCCCTCCATTTCACCTTCTCTGTTTCGGAGCGAAACAGAGTTCGCTCGACATCGCCGCCCTTGTCGCAGCGTCGCTTCCCGACTGCTAGCGTCCCTGCCGTCAGTCGCCTCGCCGTAGGCTGTCGCCACAGTGCCGTTGCCGTCTCCCGCTGTCTCTCTCTCTCTGTCGCGTTGGAGGAGAAGCATAGTGGGTTTCTCCTGTGGTGTTTGCTGTTCGTGTGTGTAGGGGATCCCATTGATTGCTGTTTTGTGATGAGTTGGATCTTGGTTGCTGTTTTGTTATTTTGTGAAGTGGATCCGCTGTTTGCACGTACTTACGTGCGTGAGTTCGTGTTTTCGTTGTCCGGGATTCTTATCCCGTTATTCTATATATTCGATTCTACTAATTAAAAGGCAAGTCTCTTCTTCAACTAATTATTTATTTTTGTTCAAGATTTCTTTGATCTCTGCAAGTAGATCAAGTCCTTTTTATTGTACTGCTATATGAAATTCCGTTAAGTTTATTGAGGGTTTACTCGAGCTAACCCGATGTATTCTTAACATCGTTCCTACGTCTTTGATCTAAAACCTAGTCCCCCTTGAATCTTGCATATGCACAATTACATGAAAAATAACTAGATCCATGTGATAGGCTTGTTTGATGAATTGCATACAGTAGATTGAATTTGGTTAATGAATTGATTACCATGCCTGGAAATTGCATCTTAAAACTGAAATTATGCATGTTAAACATCTAGTATCACGTTGATTATTAATTAGCATAAATTATATGGTTGTATGATTAAATTGTTGTCTATTCATATCAAAATAAATTATGGACTGTTGTTTGTATCTTTTTATATCAGATTTTCGACCATGTTACTGTTGTAATTTGAGATAACTTTCTGAATGTGAATTATAACCCCATTAATCTATTTTCCAGAACTTTTAACGGATCTGAATTCCAAGTTATAATCTGTTAGATATCAGTATTTTAGTACAACTGTGTCAGAAATTCCAGATTCACAAATTCATGCTTATCTTTCTGATTCAGAATTTAATTGAACATGTTAACAGTAAAATAAAAATATGAAATAAATTTGGCTGAGACTAGACATGTGTAGGAATCACCCTGAATTTTTGTAGATTTAATTGATGAATTTTCTGATCTGTTTCACATGTATTTATATAATTCACAACTTGCTGCCTGAACATAAAATCTGAAAAGAATAGAGTTTTTACCTTAGTTTTTGTAACTTCTATATGTCTTATATATATATTCGCTAGAACCGGAAGAGAGTCTAGTTTCTAGAATTTCTGACGGATCCATATTTGCTTTTCTGTAGTAGCGGTAATCTGTATTTTTGTACAGCAACGTCATGCTGTCCAAATTGTGTGATTTGTGGTTAATTAATATGTTTGCTTCTTGATTTGTCTGTAACGAGTAGAATTAGTCACACCTAGTATTATACAACATTGACACCTTCTTGCATGCTCACATAAAATGAAATAAAATGATAACAAGCCGGGTATTATGGGATGATTTGGTAGTGAACAATCGGAAATTGTACTCGGTCGGGCCCTACTGCTTGACTTGTACTGATGGCCATAAAATACTGCTTGATAATCACTGACATTGAACATTAAACACTGATTACTGGGCCGAGTACACGAACCATGAATTCGCCATCAGTCTAAAGCGTACACTGTGTGCTTGTACCGAACCTGTGGAATGAGATGCACTAGATAGGCCAATAAATGATTAATAACCTGTATTTGACATTTTATGCTTGATCCCGTATACTGTCACCAATATTGAACTTGAATTGAAATTATTAATTAAATGCATGATTAAACATAGACCCTTGACATTATTGCCGTTCCTTGACTTTGCTTTTAACTTTGATCCCATCCCTTTTTCTTTTGAAAAATCATGTTTCTATTATTCTCTGTTTCGCTCTACTTGCTGTCCATGACTTTCTCTAAGGACATTATTTTCTTTTCTTTTAGATCAAGAATTTATAGGTACTGGAGGAACAATACCAGAAGGAATTGGTGAGCAAAGATTCTGGAAGATGGAGTCGAAGATTTGATTGCTTGAATTAATTTATTGCTAGATTTATTATTTGAACATTGTCTTGATAGTAAACTTTTTTTTGGGGCTTTATGACCCAGAGTTTGTTTTTATCCCAGATGTTGGATATTATTATTTAGATTATTTCATTTATTATTGAAGTTGATCTTTGTTTATGTGATTATATCTTCTTGCGTGGTTGTGATTGTTCTTTCAAATTGTTGAGTTGGTCTGGTATAACTTATGGATGGTGTTTACATCATTCGCTGGGCCTACGTTACGTACTCGTATTCTGTATTTTGGAAAGCGGGGTGTGACACTTCGCCTTGCCTTGCCTTGCCTTCTTCTCCCCCCATATATGTATATCTTCCTTCCTCGGTAAGAAGCAAAAGACTTAGACCACCAGATATTGCGTTTATTCTTTATTTTCCACCACCACTTACACAGTAGGGCCTTATTCATGTCTCTAAGGTCTAAAACCCCTAGTCCTCCGAAGTCTTTCCTCTTATACACCCTTCCCTATTGGACCAGATGAAAACCCTTATTTTTCTCGTCCGCCCCTTTCCATAGGAATCTTCTTCTGAATTTGTCTATTTTGTTGATAATCGAGCTAGGCAGTTCGTACATAGACATCAGATACATTGGGATGACACTAAGCACAAAGTTGAGCAGAGTTAATCTTCCACCCAGAGAGAGGAAATGACCCTTCCAACCAGATAGTCTCCTCTCAATTTTTTCAATAAATGGTTGCCAATCCTCCCGTCTCATAGGACCCGGTCTAATGGTCGTCACAAGGTATGTTAAAGGAAAATCTCCGATCTCGCAGCCTAAACGGTTTATGATATTCATAATTGGGATGCATAGATAATCGCTAATAGGGATGACGCAGCTCTTGGACAAAACTTTCATCACTGTCCATGCTTCGAAACGTTTACTCAGTAGACCCACTGCAATAGCTTCCTCATCATTAGCCTTTTAAAATAGAAGAGTATTGTCCGCGTATTGAAAAAATGAAATTGGATTTGGAATTCCTTTCACTGTGATTTCTTTGATGGCGCCTCCTTCTCTTCCCCTCTTGATCATTTTAGCTAGTCCGTCCGTAACAATAGTAAAGCAGAGACGATAGAGGGTCCCCCTGTCTTAGCCCTCGGCGACACCTGATTTCCTTTTCGAGATTCCGTTAATCTGAACAAAAGATTTACCTCCCCTCAAACACATTCTAACCTACTTTCTCCATTTAGACCCAGACCTTCTTATTAACCGTAGGTAATAGATTTGGGCTCATGCTCATATACTTATACAAATGTGAATATAGAGAGAACATTACAGAAATAATATTATATATATATATAAGCATTAATTGACATGATCTATACAGAAACTATGCACTAACAGTACAACAACTTTGAAATTACTGAATCAAGATAATGACAGAGAATTCCATTACTGGGTTCTCTTTACAGGCAGCGACGCGTAAAATTAACCCAGCATCTTAGCACAACACCTTCAAGGACCAAACAGATTTTGGGGAAAAGCAAAAAAATATATATACCCTGATATGGACCACAAAAATTCCATGGGTACAAGTAAATTAAAACAATATCATGAAAATATTTATAGAAAGGTGAGGCAGGTATATATCAAACTAGTCTTACCCCGCACAAATTGCACAGATCAAAATAATTTTGAGAGTCATAAAATTATATGGAACTAAAAAATTTTGAGGTGTCCCTTAACTATTTCGATCACAATATAATTAAAAGATGAAAAATCTACAAATTAACCGATTCACACTTCCAAACCAACCAACATAATTTTATATTTCTATTCAATTTAAAGGAAAGAAAAAAATAGTCGAATAATTACCGACTTTGGGCTGTGGCTCTTGTCAGACTCCTTGATGTACTCCGCTATCTCTTTCTTGACCGTGTGCTTTTCAACCGCCTTCCCTCTCAAATCAAACATTCCCTCTCACATTAAATATAGTTAACATTAGAAACACATGGAGGGAACAATAATTAATAATTAGCTATATCAAAAGATGACAAATGTATAGATTACGAATTCACGTTTCCAAACCAACAACATTCAATATTTTCTATTCAGTTGAAAAGAAACCCCTAGGTTTTTAGGGTTTTCGTAGGTTTTGAATGCATTTTGTAGTTTGGGGGATACCGCTTTGACTCATAGATCAGGGGGTTAAAGACTTTTGCCTCATAGATCATGGGTGTTTTTCGTCATTTACCCCCTTTTAAAAGCTTACTTTAATTTAGCATTTTTCTATAAAAAGTATGTATGATTGGAAAGATATACCATGGTGATGGAGCACAGAAGCAAGGCTTCCATGTGGGAATACTTTAAGAACCAAATGCAAGCCTTCTTTGACACTCAAGCCTAGAAGTAGTGCAGTATTTGGGTGGTTGACATGCGCAATGATTCCAAGCTCCGATAAAAAATCTCCGATGCTTTCGTCCTCGGTCATTCTCTTTGTCAGCTTCTTCACTGCCACAATCCGGCCATCGGGATGGCATCCTTTATAAACTAATGCATGCCCTCCCTTTCCAATTAACTTATCTGTCAAAATTGAACAAAATCATCAGCATATTTCTAGTTGTATCCATCATAAGGTTTGAGTGCAAACATGAGATCATAAAAACAGCAAATACAATCGATTTGTTATCCTTCGGCATTTTCTAGTATGCATCAGAAGGTTAGTGTGTGAAAATTTGAGATAATAAAGTACAGTTCATTGAATTGTTATTTTTCTTAGTACATCGATAGTGGGCTTCATACGTGCATCATCCCGACATGCCAACCTTTATGTAAATTCAGTTTTGTTTGCACTTTTCCATATAAATTCTTAATTGCAGACTTGCAGTAGAATGAGTAGGATGTTATATTTGAATACTACAA
The DNA here is from genome assembly GCA_017893485.1 of Hemerocallis citrina. Lineage (NCBI taxonomy): Eukaryota > Viridiplantae > Streptophyta > Magnoliopsida > Asparagales > Asphodelaceae > Hemerocallis > Hemerocallis citrina. Next base: position 31,682,815 of record CM030361.1, on the reverse strand, counting down.
TTTTCTATTTTTTTTGGATAAATTGCACGAAACTGCCATAATTTTTAATCGGTTTCAAGAAACTACCGTGCACAAGATTTATTTGTGCGACCTATGAACTTTCACTCAACTTCTCAGAAAGTACCCCTTCCATAACAGTTCCATCTACTAAGTGATCACACGCTAGGGACATGACTTAGTTTATGCTCCTGTCTCTCGTTAAGGGAGGAATTGTAGTATTAACTCTTCATCAACTTCCATATGCTAGTTATTTGAAAATATAGAATATTTCATAGAGTTATGCGGAACAAAGTACTCAATAATTCCTTGAATTCCATTAAAAAATTATGGTAGTTGTGCCCCTTGGAATTAGATTAGAAGTGTAGAATAAAATCTAAGTCTATAAGTTAAATGCCTACCGGGCGAGAAATTATCAGTAGCAAGTGCAAGCTCTTGGTACTCGAAGCTCCTCCATGAAGGCCTCCTCATCGGTATATCTTCTTGTGACACTCTCCTCTCAGCCTGTTGGTTTTCGCCAACCCGGGTCCTCTCAATTGGGAATGTAGAAAGCCACCTCATCAACTTCTTCCTCCTCAAAAACCCCCAATCAAACTCCATTGCAAACTGCTTGCTCGGACCAAGGAAGAGACTTCACTGCTGCTTCCTCCACTATCTAAATCAGTACTCGATATCAAATTCTCCAGCACTCCTCGAGGAGAGTTGTGCTCTGAGCTATTATCGGTGTTCTCACTCTCATTGACCTCTTCTTTTGAGATTTTACTACTGTTTTCTTTTGTTCCTAGTTAATCATAGAAACAGGAAACCGGTTTAGAAGCGTAGCTAATGACTTTTCTTAGCGTTTTTATTTAGAATCAAAGTTTTGTACTATTTACCTAATTCACTTTGAACTTTCAAAAAGAATTAAAATAATTTTCTATAAAAAACTTATACAACTTTTGCAATGAAAAGGTTGTTATAAGCAAAAGCAATGTAGTTGGCAACTATTGGAGCAAATCTAATGAAACATATATTTGAATGATCGATGAGCGGCGATGGCGAGGAGATCGACGGGTGGCGACGGCGAAGAGATCGATGGGCAGCGACGACAAGGGTAGCGACGGACGGCAGTTCTATTAGCATTAGCCACTGATCCCTTTCCTCACTCGGAGAAAGAACTGGAATTGCTACGACAGGCGTCAGGTAGAGACGGGCAGCGATGGCGAGGAGATTGACGGGCGATGGAGGAGATTTGGGTGGGTTTTGTGTAACACCCCACCTATATTTCTTTTATTTTATTTATTTTTATTTAAAATGCATTTTCAATTTTCTGCACGTATGGTGCACGTGCAAATTTTTATTCTCATTTTGCTACTCCCATTTTACTATTTTTGGCATGCATCGGTTTTATTTAGCCTTTCTTTTGATCCATGGACATAAAGTTAAATTCTAGCCCAATAGACTAATTAAAAAGAGAGCCCACTAGAATAATTAATTTAGTTAAATAAAATGAAGGCCCATGTTTCAAGCCCACTAATTATAACCTAGATTAAGTTGAACATAAACTAATACAAGACAAGTCACATTTTTTTTTTTTGTACACATTTAGAATTATAACAAGTGTATTTAATACCTATATGTGCTTGTACATTTGTACACCGGTTTTGATCTTGGAGAGGGCCGGTTTTGATGAAGAGAGAAAGAGAGAGAAATTGAATGAGAGGAATTAAAGTTTAGAGAGTGGGGAGGTGGAGAGTTGTAGGTTTTAGGAGTTTAGAATTGGAAGGGTTGTAAGAATTAATTAGGAGAGTTATTAGGGGTGAATATATGCAAAATAAACCCTCCCAAAACCCTATAAATAGAGCCCTACTTTCTTTTCTCATTTCACCAAAAACACTATAGAAAGAAGAAAAGAAATAAGTGTAAGAGAAAGAAAAGAGGGAAAGGAAAAAAAGAAAGAGAGTAAGAAAAGAAGTGTTCTCTTGCTTGGAGCTTTTGCTAGGAGGAGAAGAGGACTAGGAGGTGCTTGTGAAGCTAAGAGCAAGAAGGAACCATTCCCTTGTAGTTTTCAACCTTCAAACAAAAGGTGGGTTCTCATGCTTTCTAATTTAGAACTATGCATGCTAGTGATAAGATATGAGCACTTTGTTTTGATATGTAGCTAAAATTTCATGTTAGTGTTACATGCTATGAATGAGAACAATATTGTTATGATTAAACAAATAATAGGAATTTTTGACTAAAGAGCTAATACCATAGATCATGTTAGAATGCTTGTAAAATGTTATGCATGTTAAAAGTGTATTTTTTTGTATGGGAAATTTGTTGAAAAATGTTGTTTAGTTTATGCTCTAGAGTCATGTTGATTAATGAATAAGAAAGAAAGAATAACAAAATAAGTTATTGTCATGAATCATACTATGATATTTGTTATTTTGTACATTTTGTAAGAAAATTTGTGAAAATCTCTCTTATAGTTTAAAGAATGTATTTGTTTTATAATATGGTTGGTGCACAAAAGATTTATTTTTAAATTGATTCCAATAATCAAAATGGATAGATGCAAATATTATTTTCTAATAAGGAGAAATATTGAAAGTTAAATCAATCATCAAAAATATGGATTAGAAAAATATGAGTGACTGTCCGAGATTAATCTCAGTTCTAATAAGTCTATTTCAGTCTAATAAGAAGAGTTAGATCAATGGGGAATCGAATATACTTATTTTTTTTTATGGAAATGGAATAACGGAAAACCCTAACAAAAACCTAGACAGACTATTTGTATCGTGGGGCACGCTCGGCCTAGCGGTCTAGCGTGCGCTGGCCTTCTTATGTGTCTCGGGTTCGACTCCTGTCAAGCCCAAAATATTTTTTTGGTTTTGTTTTAAATAAAACCCAACCCGAGAAGCTTATATATAAGTATTTCTAGTAGAGTTATGACACCAAAGTCCACTTGGACTCTTGGCTTGCGGTGTGTGCGGTAGGCACTGACTGTGGAGGCTTCCTTAGCTCAATTGAGAATTCAACCCACTTTGAGAGACAGAATCATGGATAGCCAGAAGACGGATCCAGAGATCCAAGGGATGGTAGAACAGGTTGGCTTAGGCAGATTGGCAGAATTTCAAGTGAAGGATGCAGTACTTTGGTTCGGGGAGCGGCTTTGGGTGCCAGATGTAGCAGAGCTAAAGGAGAGTATTCTTCAGGAAGCACATGCTACCTTGTTATCTGTACATCCTGGGAGTACCAAAATGTACAAGGATATAAAGCTACACTTCTGGTGGCCAGGTATGAAGCGAGACGTGGCAGAGTTTGTGGCCAAATGCGCAGTTTGTCAGCAGGTCAAGGCAGAAAATCAGAAACCTGGCGGGTTGTTGTAGCCTTTACCCATCCCGGAATGGAAGTGGAACTGTATCAGCATGGATTTCATCACGGGTTTACCCAAGAGTTTCAAAGGCAATGATACCATTTGGGTAATAGTAGATCGACTCACCAAGTCAGCTCACTTCTTAGCAATGAAACTTACTTGGTCAATGGAGAAGCTGGCAGAATTGTATGTGGATGAAATTGTGAAATTGCATGGAGTCCCGATGTCTATAGTGTCTGACAGAGATGCGCGCTTCACTTCACATTTTTGGAAGAGTCTGCAAGCAGCTATGGGGACAAGGACTGATTTCAGTACAGCCTTCCATCCTCAGACAGATGGGCAAACTGAACGGGTCAACAGAGTGCTGGAAGATATGCTCAGGTGTTGTGTGCTGGATTTTGGTGGTAGTTGGGAGAGACACTTAGCTTTGGTGGAATTTGCATACAACAACAGTTTCCAGGCGAGCATTGGAATGGCGCCCTATGAAGCTCTATATGGGAGGAAATGCAGGACTCCGGTTTGTTGGTATGAAGTGGGAGAGAGGCAGCTGTTTGGACCAGAGATTGTGCATCAAACTTCAGAAAAGATTGAGCTGATCAGAAAGAGGCTGGTCGACGCGCAGAGCAGGCAAAAGAGTTACGCCGACAATAGAAGGAGAGACTTGGAATTTGACGAAGGTGACTATGTCTTTGTGAAAGTGTCTCCGACTAAAGGAGTGATTCGGTTTGGGCGAGGAGGAAAGTTAGCCCCGAGATACATTGGACCTTACAAAATACTGAAGAGAATTGGGAAGACAGCTTATCGGTTAGAACTACCGGAAGAGTTGGCCCAAGTTCACAATGTTTTTCACGTGTCCATGTTAAGAGGTATGTTTCTGACCCAAGCCATCATCTGCCAGAAGTGCCAGAGGGTTTGCAACTGGATTTGAGCTATGCCGAGCGTCCCGTTGAGATCGTGGATCGCCGAGAAAAAGTCTTGAGAAACAAGACAATACCCATGGTAAAGGTCATTTGGAGAAATCAATTTGGTGAGGAAGCAACTTGGGAATCAGAGGAAAAGATGCGGAAGGACCATCCCGAACTCTTCGACTAAGCTTTCTTTTGTAGACTCTTCTTTTCTTTTTAGTAGTTTCTCGCTCCTAAGCGTAGTTCCGGGGACGGAACTATTCTAAGGAGGGAGTGTTGTAACACCCCACCTATATATATATATATATTTTTATTTAAAATGCATTTTTCAATTTTCTGCACGTATGGTGCACGTGCAAATTTTTATTCTCATTTTGCTTCTCATTTTACTATTTTTGGCATGCATTGGTTTTATTTAGCCTTTCTTTTGATCCATGGACTTAAAGTTAAATTCTAGCCCAATAGACTAATTAAAAAGAAAGCCCACTAGAATAATTAATTTAGTTAAATAAAATGAAGGCCCATGTTTCAAGCCCACTAATTATAACCTAGATTAAGTTGAACATAAACTAATACAAGACAAGTCACAAATTTTTTTTTTTTGTACACATTTAGAATTATAACAAGTGTATTTAATACCTATATGTGCTTGTACATTTGTACACCGGTTTTGATCTTGGAGAGGGCCGGTTTTGATGAAGAGAGAAAGAGAGAGAAATTGAATGAGAGGAATTAAAATTTAGAGAGTGGGGAGGTGGAGAGTTGTAGGTTTTAGGAGTTTAGAATTGGAAGGGTTGTAAGAATTAATTAGGAGAGTTATTAGGGGTGAATATATTCAAAATAAACCCTCCCAAAACCCTATAAATAGAGCCCTACTTTCTTTTCTCATTTCACCAAAAACACTATAGAAAGAAGAAAAGAAATAAGTGTAAGAGAAAGAAAAGAGGGAAAGGAAAAAAAGAAAGAGAGTAAGAAAAGAAGTGTTCTCTTGCTTGGAGCTTTTGCTAGGAGGAGAAGAGGACTAGGAGGTGCTTGTGAAGCTAGGAGCAAGAAGGAACCATTCCCTTGTAGTTTTCAACCTTCAAACAAAAGGTGGGTTCTCATGCTTTCTAATTTAGAACTATGCATGCTAGTGATAAGATATGAGCACTTTGTTTTGATATGTAGCTAAAATTTCATGTTAGTGTTACATGCTATGAATGAGAACAATATTGTTATGATTAAACAAATAATAGGAATTTTTGACTAAAGAGCTAATACCATAGATCATGTTAGAATGCTTGTAAAATGTTATGCATGTTAAAAGTGTATTTTTTTGTATGGGAAATTTGTTGAAAAATGTTGTTTAGTTTATGCTCTAGAGTCATGTTGATTAATGAATAAGAAAGAAAGAACAACAAAATAAGTTATTGTCATGAATCATACTATGATATTTGTTATTTTGTACATTTTGTAAGAAAATTTGTGAAAATCTCTCTTATAGTTTAAAGAATGTATTTGTTTTATAATATGGTTGGTGCACAAAAGATTTATTTTTAAATTGATTCCAATAATCAAAATGGATAGATGCAAATATTGTTTTCTAATAAGGAGAAATATTGAAAGTTAAATCAATCATCAAAAATATGGATTAGAAAAATATGAGTGACTGTCCGAGATTAATCTCAGTTCTTATAAGTCTATTTCAGTCTAATAAGAAGAGTTAGATCAATGGGGAATCGAATATACTTTTTTTTTTTTTATGGAAATGGAATAACGGAAAACCCTAACAAAAACCTAGACAGACTATTTGTATCGTGGGGCGCGCTCGGCCTAGCGGTCTGGCGTGCGCTGGCCTTCTTATGTGTCTCGGGTTCGACTCCTGTCAAGCCCAAAACATTTTTTTGTTTTGTTTTAAATAAAACCCAACCCGAGAAGCTTATATATAAGTATTTCTAGTAGAGTTATGACACCAAAGTCCACTTGGACTCTTGGCTTGCGGTGTGTGCGGTAGGCACTGACTGTTGGGTCACGGGATCAAATCCCTTGTTGCCCACTTATATATTTTGACATTTTAAAGTAATTTTGATGAGATTTTTAATGCAAATAAAATGGGGAAAAATTCTAGAACTCTTATGAAATGAAATAGAATATAGTGAAAATAGTTGTAGAATTCTTCAAGTATATTTAAGAAGTAAAAGAGATATTTGAAGATAAAATGAAATTTTGCCCTTAAGTTAATTATTTTAAGAATATGAATTTTTTTTAAGGCTTTGATGTGAAAATTAGTTTCTCTTGTTGAGATTATGTAATTATGTTGAATGTGAAATTTTAGATTTCTTTGTGTACTCAAATTGTTAATGAGTTTAAATTATATGAATACGTGAATAGAATTTTTGTTGGAAAGAATTGAGAATAAGTGAATCATGAATAGAACATTGATTAAGTTGTGAGTTATTTCTCTTGAAGAGATTATAGTTGATTAATTGGAGAGACTTCATGAGTTTAAAATTTGCAAATGAAATTGTTATCGGTGATTCATGAATGAACTATAAGAGAATTATGATTGATGCCAAATAAGACATAGATCAAATTGTGGATAAGCTAGAGACATGAAAATATCTAAGTCAAGACATGATTATGAAAGGGTATGTGTACCCATGTTCCCGGTACATGAAAGATTATGATTAAGAATTAGTAAGACTTCGGTTACTGGTAATTTCGAAAGAAAGAATTGATGTGATTTTGAGATAATGCCGTCGGGCGATCTCGTATTTTGTGAATAAATCTGGTATGAGGTAAAACTGATTCTAGGGTGATAGTACATTCATGTCTTGAACTTAATAAAATAATTAGGCACCTAGGTGAAGATGTAATAGACATGTGCAAACGTAAATGGGTGCTTCTATATAGTCGGCGGTGGATCTCCATGGCTATAGACCCAGTTGGTGGACTGTGGTTGCCCCATAGGAGATGGACTGTATTTTATCCGGGACTTAGGGTAGTCGACGGATGTTTACCATACTCCAAAGAATATGTATATACCGGGGCTAGAGGGGCATTTACGGGATTATTCTCACGATATAATAGCCAGGGAGGCTGGGATCTGTTATTATAGCCAGGGAGGCTGAGATCCGTATCTGTGAAATAACTCTAAAACTTGTTTTATTACTGGGTAGTCTCATGGCGAGGGATCGAACCCTTCAATATGGAGTACGTAGGCACTTGCCCTCAGACCTATGTAGTATGGGATGCATAGAATCTGAACAAGTGTGCATTAGTGTCATCCTAGTGTAGAATTGTGTGCATTAGGCATTAAGACATGACATACACTTATATTTAGAATAATCACTTTTGACACTTTACTTGTTCATTCAATCTTTTTTGTGATTGTTAAAGTATGAGATCGTTATACTATTCCCGGCATAGAGAGGATAGCCGTGTATAACATTTCGTCAGTTGTAAGTAACTGACGAGCCCACAGATTAACATGCAGGTAAAGGACCATTCATGAAGCTATAAAGTGGATATGCTGATGCTGTTTTTATTTTAAAAATGTTGTAAATGTTTTATTGTAAATTTCATTACTCCGCTGTGTAAAATTAAGTTGTAATTGAACTCTGATGTACTCTTGAAAAAAGTTTTAAATTTTCCTTGTAAAATTGTACGAAGTGAAGTAAAGATCCTGTGAAATCTCGAATTTTTCCTTATTTGAAATTCGGGGTGTTACAGATGGTATCAGAGCATGCTTCACAAGTAGTACAAGTTTATAAGGAACGATAAAAAGTGACGATAAATTTGGGAACAAACCAAAAGAGTCCTTCTGTCAACCGGGTGTAAACAACCCTAAGCGACACGGTATTTAAGCGTCTTCGGACCACCGCTAGCTGGGAACCGACTCTTACGGCTAACCTAAGTGAATCCGAACTTGATAGACTAAAGAACTGTTTAGAAAAAGTAATAAGACCATTAACTATAGTTTAGAACCCGTGACACCTTAGTGAGTGGTTACAATTTTATTCCTGCGGACACTAGAGTGTGAGTTCAACCTGTAGAATTAGACTCATATTTACATTGTTTGTAAGATAACCTTTCCTTCCCTGTTATAAGATGGCCAACCAGAATGAACTTTCTTGGTTTGTCCACCCTGAGGACTTAGAAGAAGAACCAATGGAGGAAGAAGACCCAGAGGAAGAAGAAGACCCGGAGGAGGAAGAAGAAGAGGAACCCTTCGAGATAGAGGAGGAAGAATTTCCCGAGTCCAGGGAAATTACTCCACCACCACCTGACTTTCCCGAAGACTCCCCAGATGAGGAACTTGTCCCGGATCACCCAGATGACCACATTGCATCCCTTCGTCGAGAACTGGATGCGCAAAAGTGGAAGGTTAACTACTTGGAATCACGTCTGGCACAGGATAAAGTATGCATCTGGAAACTAAACCACCTGGTATACGAGCTCAAGAAGACCCAACTCATAAATGATCAACGTCGCGACAGGGATAAAGAAAAGCGACCGTACAAGGTTGAAAACATAAGAAAGGAAGTCCAAGATCAGCGGGAAGAGCTCAGAGAAGCCAAGAAGAACCGTAGAATTTAGGATATCTTTTATTTAAGCAATTGTAATGGAAATGTTAAAATAAAAGTTTTATCTCTGAATAAAGAATACAATCTTGTTGTTGTGTTATTTGTGATGATTAATGAAGAATTTTATGACTCAGAAATGGCACGAAGAATTGGAAATGGTGAAGGCTTCAGCGGGGAAAATGGATTGGATTTGGAAACGGAGATGACTCGGGTGTACCAGACCCTCAATGCCCTCGCCGCTAATATTCCTCAAAACAGAGGACCAGGACCAGCTATCCATATACCGGAGGCCATCAAATTGGTTGAGGCATTCAAGAGGATGAAGCCGCCGGTATTTGAAGGACAGACGAACCCCGATGCTGCAGACGACTGGGTTCGACAGATCGAAACAATTTTTGAAGTGCTTGAAACCCCGGAAGCTAGCAAAGTGAAACTGACTACCATTCAGCTTGAAAAGGATGCGAGTGTATGGTGGCAATCATTGAAGAGAAACTTGGCAAATGTGCAACTTACATGGGAAGAATTCCTGGAAGTGTTCAGGAGCCACTACTTTCCACTGGATGTTCAAGAAAAGAAAGCCATGGAGTTCATGAGCTTACAACAAGGTAATATGACGGTACGGGAATATGAAACCAAGTTTAATCAACTTTCCCGATATGCACCGGAGATGGTTCAGGAGGAGTCTAAGAAGGCCCGCAAGTTCGAGCAAGGTCTGAGGCCCAGTCTAAGATCAAGGATGATACCTCTAGGCATTCGGAGGTTTGAAAAGCTAGTCAGAAGGGCCGCTGCAACAGAGACAGACATGAACCAATTCCAGGCAGTGCAAGCCAGGAAGAACAGTTGGAGCGTGGGCAAAAGGCCCGCAGGACCCAGCAACTACAGGAACCAGCCTCCCGCACAACGATTCAAGCCAACTAGGGCCAATGCTATAGCAGTGTCGGGAAGGGTGCCCACATGCTTCAGATGTGGGGAGTTAGGCCACATAGCTACTGGATGCACCAAGCCATTCAGGACATGCTTCATATGTGGTAAGGAGGGCCACTTCAAGATAGATTGCCCTCAGCTTCAGCGGGGGGGACCAAGTCATAGGCAATTCAAGCCAGAGCAAAGGCAGTTCAAGCTGGAGTAGAAACAGTTCAAACAAGGACGGGTGTTTGCCTTGACAGAAGCCGATGCGGATGAGGTGGATCATGTGATCACGGGTACGGAAGACGAAGCTTAATTGACTTATATTTTCCGTTTATGTAATAAAATGTTATGTAATGAGAATACTCATATGTAACTGGGAATATTTTAATAAATGGAATAAAAGCTTCGGTGTTATTTGATACGGGATCTTCACACACTTTTGTGTCACCCTCTTTTGCTAAAAGATTGGAAATTGAACCGAAAATATTTCCTGGCAAGGTTTTATCTGTGGCTACTCCGTCAGGAGAGAACCTGACAACCGATCGATACTATGAGGGGTGTGATCTCGAGATTGGGGGCAGACTCTTTGGCATCGATCTCATTGAACTGGCAGTTCTCGGAGTTGACATCATCATTGGCATTGACTGGATGTCAGTCTACAGTGCGACTATCGAGTGCAAAGACAAAGAGGTCATAATCAAGGCGCCAGGAGGACCAGTTGTTACTTTCCAAGGCAAGGGGAAGGGTAAGCAGATAGTAGCAGCATTGTCCGAGCAGAAAGTTCCAGAAGAAGTGAAGCAGATCCCAGTTGTCCGAGACTTCCCAGTAGTATTTCTGGACGATCTACCAGGGCTTCCCCCTCGTCGAGATGTAGAGTTCAGTATCACTGTTCAACCGGGAAGTGCTCCTATTTCCAAGGCCCCATACAGAATGGCACCAGTCGAACAAGACGAGATCAAGAAGCAGATCGAAGAGTTACTGAGCAAAGGATACATCAGGCCAAGCGCATCACCATGGGGAGCCCCAGTTCTTTTAGTAAAGAAAAAGGATGGATCTATGAGGATGTGTATCGACTATAGAGAGTTGAACAAGGTAACTGTACAGAACAAGTACCCCATTCCTCGAATCGATGATTTGTTCGACCGCCTACAGGGAGCAGCCGTATTTTCCAAGATAGATCTATGGTCTGGGTATCATCAGGTCCGGGTAAAGAAAGATGATGTGCATAAAACGGCTTTCCGAACCAGGCATGGTCACTACGAGTTTCTAGTTATGCCTTTCGGAGTCACAAACGCACCAGCTATTTTCATGGACATGATGAACAGAGTTCATGACCTTTCATCGATTCCTTTGTCGTTGTATTCATTGACGACATTTTGGTCTACTCCAAGTCTGAGGAAGAACACGCCAAGCACTTGACAGAGGTTCTAAAGAAGCTTCAGGAGCACCAGTTATATGCAAAGTTGTCTAAGTGTGACTTCTGGAAAACCGAAGTCGCCTTCTTGGGTCACATCCTTTCTAAGGAGGGAGTGGCTACTGACCCGCAGAAGGTCGAAGCAGTTAAAGACTGGCTAAGACCAACCACGGTGAAGGAGATTAGAAGCTTTTTGGGTCTAACCGGATACTATAGAAGGTTTATTCAAGGTTATTCTCAGACAGCAGTGCTACTCACCGGACTAACAAAGAAGAATGTGAATTTCAAATGGTCAGAGCAATGCGAAGCAAGCTTCTAGGCGTTGAAGGAGAAATTGACTACAGCCCCTATCTTAGCATTGCCCAGAGCAGGAGTTGAGTATGACATCTACAACGATGCTTCACATCGCGGACTGGGTTGCGTACTAATGCAAGAAGGGAAGGTGATTGCTTATGGGTCTAGGCAACTTAGACCACATGAGAAGAATTATCCAACCCATGATTTGGAACTAGCAGCGATCATCTATGCTTTGAAGCAATGGAGACATTATGTGTACGGGAAAAAAGTCAATATGTACACCGATCATAAGAGCTTGAAGTATATTTATCAACAAAGGGACTTGAATTTAAGACAGAGGAGATGGTTGGAGGTGTTGGAGGACATCCGACCTGAAATCAAATATCATCCAGGCAAGGCTAATGTGGTAGCAGATGCGCTTAGCAGAAAAGTCAGTTTGTCTCGGTTGATCACAACCCAGGAAAAGCTAGCTGATGATCTAGATCGAGCAGGAATTGAAGTGGTTCTGCAGAGTGTGGAGGCTTCCTTAGCTCAATTGAGGATTCAACCCACTTTGAGAGACAGAATCATGGACAGCCAGAAGACGGATCCAGAGATCCAAGGGATGGTAGAACAGGTTGGCTTAGGCAGATTGGCAGAATTTCAAGTGAAGGATGCAGTACTTTGGTTCGGGGAGCGGCTTTGTGTGCCAGATGTAGCAGAGCTAAAGGAGAGTATTCTTCAGGAAGCACATGCTACCTTGTTATCTGTACATCCTGGGAGTACCAAAATGTACAAGGATATAAAGCTACACTTCTGGTGGCCAGGTATGAAGCGAGACGTGGCAGAGTTTGTGGCCAAGTGCGCGGTTTGTCAGCAGGTCAAGGCAGAAAATCAGAAACCTGGTGGGTTGTTGCAGCCTTTACCCATCCCGGAATGGAAGTGGGACTGTATCAGCATGGATTTCATCACGGGTTTACCCAAGAGTTCCAAAGGCAATGATACCATTTGGGTAATAGTAGACCGACTCACCAAGTCAGCTCACTTCTTAGCAATGAAACTTACTTGGTCAATGGAGAAGCTGGCAGAATTGTATGTGGATGAAATTGTGAAATTGCATGGAGTCCCGATGTCTATAGTGTCTGACAGAGATGCGCGCTTCACTTCACATTTTTGGAAGAGTCTGCAAGCAGCTATGGGGACAAGGACTGATTTCAGTACAGCCTTCCATCCTCAGACAGATGGGCAAACTGAACGGGTCAACAGAGTGCTGGAAGATATGCTCAGGTGTTGTGTGCTGGATTTTGGTGGTAGTTGGGAGAGACACTTAGCTTTGGTGGAATTTGCATACAACAACAGTTTCCAGGCGAGCATTGGAATGGCGCCCTATGAAGCTCTATATGGGAGGAAATGCAGGACTCCGGTTTGTTGGTATGAAGTGGGAGAGAGGCAGCTGTTTGGACCAGAGATTGTGCAGCAAACTTCAGAAAAGATTGAGCTGATCAGAAAGAGGCTGGTCGACACGCAGAGCAGGCAAAAGAGTTACGCCGACAACAGAATGAGAGACTTGGAATTTGACGAAGGTGACTATGTCTTTGTGAAAGTGTCTCCGACTAAAGGAGTGATTCGGTTCGGGCGAGGAGGAAAATTAGCCCCGAGATACATTGGACCTTACAAAATACTGAAGAGAATTGGGAAGACAGCTTATCGGTTAGAGCTACCGGAAGAGTTGGCCCAAGTTCACAATGTTTTTCACGTGTCCATGTTAAGAGGGTATGTTTCTGACCCAAGCCATCATCTGCCAGAAGTGCCAGAGGGTTTGCAACTGGATTTGAGCTATGCCGAGCGTCCCGTTGAGATCGTGGATCGCCGAGAAAAAGTCTTGAGAAACAAGACAATACCCATGGTAAAGGTCATTTGGAGAAATCAATTTGTTGAGGAAGCAACTTGGGAATCAGAGGAAAAGATGCGGAAGGACCATCCCGAACTCTTCGACTAAGCTTTCTTTTGTAGACTCTTCTTTTCTTTTTAGTAGTTTCTCGCTCCTAAGCGTAGTTCCGGGGACGGAACTATTCTAAGGAGGGAGTGTTGTAACACCCCACCTATATATATATATTTTTTTTATTTAAAATGCATTTTTCAATTTTCTGCACGTATGGTGCACGTGCAAATTTTTATTCTCATTTTGCTACTCTCATTTTACTATTTTTGGCATGCATTGGTTTTATTTAGCCTTTCTGTTGATCCATGGACTTAAAGTTAAATTCTAGCCCAATAGACTAATTAAAAAGAGAGCCCACTAGAATAATTAATTTAGTTAAATAAAATGAAGGCCCGTGTTTCAAGCCCACTAATTATAACCTAGATTAAGTTGAACATAAACTAATACAAGACAAGTCACATTTTTTTTTGTGTGTACACATTTAGAATTATAACAAGTGTATTTAATACCTATATGTGCTTGTACATTTGTACACCGGTTTTGATCTTGGAGAGGGCCGGTTTTGATGAAGAGAGAAAGAGAGAGAAATTGAATGAGAGGAATTAAAGTTTAGAGAGTGGGGAGGTGGAGAGTTGTAGGTTTTAGGAGTTTAGAATTGGAAGGGTTGTAAGAATTAATTAGGAGAGTTATTAGGGGTGAATATATGCAAAATAAACCCTCCCAAAACCCTATAAATAGAGCCCTACTTTCTTTTCTCATTTCACCAAAAACACTATAGAAAGAAGAAAAGAAATAAGTGTAAGAGAAAGAAAAGAGGGAAAGGAAAAAAAGAAAGAGAGTAAGAAAAGAAGTGTTCTCTTGCTTGGAGCTTTTGCTAGGAGGAGAAGAGGACTAGGAGGTGCTTGTGAAGCTAGGAGCAAGAAGGAACCATTCCCTTGTAGTTTTCAACCTTCAAACAAAAGGTGGGTTCTCATGCTTTCTAATTTAGAACTATGCATGCTAGTGATAAGATATGAGCACTTTGTTTTGATATGTAGCTAAAATTTCATGTTAGTGTTACATGCTATGAATGAGAACAATATTGTTATGATTAAACAAATAATAGGAATTTTTGACTAAAGAGCTAATACCATAGATCATGTTAGAATGCTTGTATAATGTTATGCATGTTAAAAGTGTATTTTTTTGTATGGGAAATTTGTTGAAAAATGTTGTTTAGTTTATGCTCTAGAGTCATGTTGATTAATGAATAAGAAAGAAAGAATAACAAAATAAGTTATTGTCATGAATCATACTATGATATTTGTTATTTTGTACATTTTGTAAGAAAATTTGTGAAAATCTCTCTTATAGTTTAAAGAATGTATTTGTTTTATAATATGGTTGGTGCACAAAAGATTTATTTTTAAATTGATTCCAATAATCAAAATGGATAGATGCAAATATTGTTTTCTAATAAGGAGAAATATTGAAAGTTAAATCAATCATCAAAAATATGGATTAGAAAAATATGAGTGACTGTCCGAGATTAATCTCAGTTCTAATAAGTCTATTTCAGTCTAATAAGAAGAGTTAGATCAATGGGGAATCGAATATACTTATTTTTTTTTTATGGAAATGGAATAACGGAAAACCCTAACAAAAACCTAGACAGACTATTTGTATCGTGGGGCGCGCTCGGCCTAGCGGTCTGGCGTGCGCTGGCCTTCTTATGTGTCTCGGGTTCGACTCCTGTCAAGCCCAAAACATTTTTTTTGTTTTGTTTTAAATAAAACCCAACCCGAGAAGCTTATATATAAGTATTTCTAGTAGAGTTATGACACCAAAGTCCACTTGGACTCTTGGCTTGCGGTGTGTGCGGTAGGCACTGACTGTTGGGTCACGGGATCAAATCCCTTGTTGCCCACTTATATATTTTGACATTTTAAAGTAATTTTGATGAGATTTTTAATGCAAATAAAATGGGGAAAAATTCTAGAACTCTTATGAAATGAAATAGAATATAGTGAAAATAGTTGTAGAATTCTTCAAGTATATTTAAGAAGTAAAAGAGATATTTGAAGATAAAATGAAATTTTGCCCTTAAGTTAATTATTTTAAGAATATGATTTTTTTTTAAGGCTTTGATGTGAAAATTAGTTTCTCTTGTTGAGATTATGTAATTATGTTGAATGTGAAATTTTAGATTTCTTTGTGTACTCAAATTGTTAATGAGTTTAAATTATATGAATACGTGAATAGAATTTTTGTTGAAAAGAATTGAGAATAAGTGAATCATGAATAGAACATTGATTAAGTTGTGAGTTATTTCTCTTGAAGAGATTATAGTTGATTAATTGGAGAGACTTCATGAGTTTAAAATTTGCAAATGAAATTGTTATCGGTGATTCATGAATGAACTATAAGAGAATTATGATTGATGCCAAATAAGACATAGATCAAATTGTGGATAAGCTAGAGACATGAAAATATCTAAGTCAAGACATGATTATGAAAGGGTATGTGTACCCATGTTCCCGGTACATGAAAGATTATGATTAAGAATTAGTAAGACTTCGGTTACCGGTAATTTCGAAAGAAAGAATTGATGTGATTTTGAGATAATGCCGTCGGGCGATCTCGTATTTTGTGAATAAATCCGGTATGAGGTAAAACTGATTCTAGGGTGATAGTACATTCATGTCTTGAACTTAATAAAATAATTAGGCACCTAGGTGAAGATGTAATAGACATGTGCAAACGTAAATGGGTGCTTCTATATAGTCGGCGGTGGATCTCCGTGGCTATAGACCCAGTTGGTGGACTGTGGTTGCCCCATAGGAGATGGACTGTATTTTATCCGGGACTTAGGGTAGTCGACGGATGTTTACCATACTCCAAAGAATATGTATATACCGGGGCTAGAGGGGCATTTACGGGATTATTCTCACGATATAATAGCCAGGGAGGCTGGGATCTGTTATTATAGCCAGGGAGGCTGAGATCCGTATCTGTGAAATAACTCTAAAACTTGTTTTATTACTGGGTAGTCTCATGGCGAGGGATCGAACCCTTCAATATGGAGTACGTAGGCACTTGCCCTCAGACCTATGTAGTATGGGATGCATAGAATCTGAACAAGTGTGCATTAGTGTCATCCTAGTGTAGAATTGTGTGCATTAGGCATTAAGGCATGACATACACTTATATTTAGAATAATCACTTTTGACACTTTACTTGTTCATTCAATCTTTTTTGTGATTGTTAAAGTATGAGATCGTTATACTATTCCCGGCATAGAGAGGATAGCCGTGTATAACATTTCGTCAGTTGTAAGTAATTGACGAGCCCACAGATTAACATGCAGGTAAAGGACCATTCATGAAGCTATGAAGTGGATATGCTGATGCTGTTTTTATTTTAAAGATGTTGTAAATGTTTTATTGTAAATTTCATTACTCCGCTGTGTAAAATTAAGTTGTAATTGAACTCTGATGTACTCTTGAAAAAAGTTTTAAATTTTCCTTGTAAAATTGTACGAAGTGAAGTAAAGATCCTGTGAAATCTCGAATTTATCCTTATTTGAAATTCGGGGTGTTACATTTTGGGTTAGGGAGGGTTAGGGTTAGTGGGTTTGGGGGAGATGCAGTAGAAGAAAGGTTTTTTTTGTGGTTTTTTAATTTTGCAATTGATGTGGGCTGCACGTGTTAATTTTTACTTTTGCTCTCCTTCCTTTATTTCAAAATAGAGAAAGGTAAGATGGGTAGAACTATTAGCTTAAGATATATATATATATATATATATATATATATATATATATATATATATATATATATTATAATGGGAGAGATGGGGTTCCAAACAAACAAATCCTAATTTGTTTGTGAGCAAACCCGTGCACCGCACGTGCTTTTTTTTGTCCTTTTTCATTCCCCTCCACGTGCATCGCACACGTGTTTTTTTTGTCCTTTTTCATTCTCCTCCACGTGCATCGCACGTGCATGATACTAGTATATATTAATGGGAGAGTTGGGGTTGTAAACAAATAAACAATTTTTTATGATTTCTGTCCTTTTCATTCCCCCTCCCCATTTTCCCCACGTGCAACGCACGTGTATAATACGTAGATTTTTTTTGTCCTTTTCATTCTCCTTCCCATTTTCTCCACGTGCAACGCACGTGTATAATACATATTTTTAAAAAATGCATCGCACGTGCATCGCACGTGCATTATACTAGTATATATAAAAGACCAAAAATATACAGACAATGTATTCACCAGTTCCTTTTTCCTTTTCCTTTTCATTTATACATCATTCTTTCAGTAATAAGTCCGTTAAAATATGCATATACTAGGGACAATATCAGCCTACAAAATATTTTCGATCAAGTAGTTCTGTATATGGTAGCACAGCGAGAGCACAACAAGCAACTGAATTTCCTGCCAATAGTTTGCAAAAGAATGCCTGTGATTTGCTTGAAGAATAACCAACATTTGAAATCATTCCAGAATCGAATGTTTACTAAATGAGACGCTTCACCTATGTGACTAGCACCATTAGACTCACCTTCCTGTAGCCCACAATTCCACAAAGTTCAACATTCAAAACATTAGTATACAAACACAAGCCATTGACAATTTTCCGCAGTGTTATGCTTTCAATACTAGTACAAATTGAAATGCTACCATGCTACAGATATTTATATAGCTGTTCTGTGAAAAAAATTACTAGCTTTCTCGTCTCTACACAGAACAAAAGGCTACTACCGAGTGTGAAATAAAATGTCAAAGACCGATTTATTAAAGCAAATGAAGGTATGAATCAGTATTCTAATTGACATCGATATACATGTATTCAAAGACATATTTGAACGGATGACAAGGTAGAGTGCCAACCTAAAGGGAAAATTGGTGGAGTGAATACTAGTATAGAATATAAAACCTGGACAAACTCAGAACAAAATAAATTAGAAAAACTTTATAACGAATAAAGTGGATTTTGAGACTAGATTTAGAATCATTGCCAAGTCGATTGGAAATCACTTAGGCTAGCCCAACCTGAACCTGACCAGAACACCACATCCTTCTTAAGGTTGCATTTGAACCAGCTTAAAATTAGCTTCTCTTCTCCTTTAAATGGAGAAGCTGGGCCAAACGCAATATTTGAAAAGCTTTACAGAAGAAGAAGTAGCTTAATTTTAGTAAAGAAAAGGAGCTTTGATAGAAATCCGCTAGAACAACTTCTGGCTTCTCCTTATGGCTTCTCTTTCAAAACCTTATAACACAATTTTTTTCTCCTTCCCCTTCCTCGCCGAACAGCCGCCGCCGAACGATGAGGGTCGCCGTGGAGTCGAGGGAGGCTCGAGGAGGAGCGACGATGAGGGGCCGCGTGAGGACAGGGTGACGGGGTTGCAGGGTCGATGGCAGGGGGTGACGATGGCAGCGCTCAGGCGAGGACGACGTCGACTGGGGCATTCAACGGAGGAGAGGGGCAACAGGAGATCAGGATGAGGGCGCGGGCGAAGCTGGGCTAGCGGCGACAATGGTGCAGCAAGGATGAGGAAGAAGACGAAGTGGAGGGAAAAAAGTAGCTTTGAAGTTAAAAAAAAATAGACTTTCCAAACTGCTTCAGCTTTTAATTTTAAAGCTCTACTTTCTGGCTTCTTCTTCTGAAATAGCTTTAAAGTCCAAAAAAAGCTAGGACAAAGTATAACCAACCATATTAATACCTACTGTGATCTACGAAGTAATTAGACAAGTTCTAATTGAGGTAAGTTAGCCTATTGGAATGATGAAATCATTGAAAATTCCTTGATAGCAGTTCATAAGTACATTTTTTTTGGTTATAGAACAAATATGTAAAATTTGTAAAAGTTGCATTTATGTTGATTAGTTTAAAATTAGTATGGTGGAATATACCAAACATAATTGAAGTGTATGAATTATTAACAACGAGATACATATATATCAGACATGGACTGCTTCTTCACATCCTTCAAATTCTACTCTCTCCATTCCAAATATAAGTCATTTTAGATTTCTATACAAATATTTTGGACAAAAACTGGAATTGTATAAGAGTACTAGACTTTCTTAGTTATTGAAGCTCTTAAATGAGCTAGATATTGTAAAATGTCATACTTACCCTCCTCTATAAGTAATGGAACTTTGAGAATATGAATAGACAATGATAAAATTGAAATTTTCTTACAAAAGTAATTAAGGGGCCTTTAAGAATGACAAAATATCTATCTCAAAAACCTAAAGCTACTTATAATGTAGAACAAAAAGAGAGTTAGAATGACTTATATTTTAGAATAGAGGGAGTATCTCTCAACACCTTTTTAAAACTTAAGTATCATATACTAGAAATCTCAACCAAAGTGATATATAATGAATGTAATAATTATCTTAGATGCATTTATGACTTGCATACTAGTTCGATGCGAAGAGAAGACGGTAGATACGAGAAGATATCGAAGTGAAGATTGAAGAAGAAGGGAGCAACAACAAAGCAATAGGCAGAGACATCAATTGACAAGAACTGTCCATTTGGACACCCTACCGCCGTTACTCTCTGGATGGATTTGGATCTATTGCGGTTGACTATGCTTTATGGCAATCAACCGCATCGGGGCAGCAACAACGAATTGGGTCGGATCTTGAGGATTCGATTGAAGCCCAACTTCTTTTATAAGTATGATCGTACGATTCTAATTGCATGGTTATCTCTTCAGGAATATCGGACGAATATTGTATCAAGAAATCAAACTATGGTTTCTCTAGATCTCTATATATTATTGTATTGGCCTCTTCTGATAGGTAAGAGTGAATACTTCATTGAAGAGAGTTTGAGAGATTTTCCAATTGTAAACAACTAGTATCTTCTTGTGAGACTTGAGAGATGGTCATGGTGAGAATTGTAACTCTTGTATCTTCTCTAATTGAACATCAACTCGGTTATTTATCCCCCAGATTAAGGTAGGCCCAAACATGGAAAAAATTGTGTGCTTTGGTGTGTTTGGTTTGATCTATTACTTGGTTGGTGGTTCGTAGTGTTAGATATTATATTGGATTATATATTAGTTTAGTCCCATATTGATTATGTGTCTGTTTAGTAATCCTTTCTCTTCTATATATAGAAGACATATTGTACTCATTTTATTAAATCAATATTCAATCAATAAAGTATTTCTTCCTATCTCTAACTCTAACATGGTATCAGAGCCTCTACTCCAATAAGGCCTATTTCTTCTCGTCATCGAGGTGGAGTGGTTCCCGTCTTCATCGCACTCCAGCTCCCGTCGTCAACATCCATGATGTCTCTTCCTCTTATGAAACCACTTTGTAACTCTCCCACGACATCTAGAAGATGTAGTGCAAGTATATTCGCCAACACTTTAGTGATAATCTTAAACGAGCCATTCAAGAGACTGATCGGCCTAAGATCTGCTGCCCTAAGTACCTCATTTTTTGGGGATTAGGATGACGTTCGCATAGTTTAACCTACTGATCTCCGTTGAACCTTGATACACCTCTTGGAATACATTCATTAAATCATGTTTGATGACCTTCCGATCTCCATTGAACCTTGATACACCTCTTGGAATACATTCATTAAATCATGTTTGATGACCTTCCAATAAAGTTTATAGAAGAAAATACGGAATTCGTCCAGTCCGAGTGCCTTGTCTTGCCCCAGATTCCCGATTTCCTAAAGAACCTCCTTTTACGTAAAAACCTATTCAATTCCAATACTACCCTCGATTCTTGACTCACTCCACATCTCCGGACACACTCCTAATATCGAAGTTCTCTTTATTCCTAATAGTTTCCTAAATCTGTCGTCGATGTGTTCCTTTAACACCCTTTCATCTTCACACCAATTATCATTCACAAAGAGACCTGTGATATGGTTCTGTCTTCGTCTTCCATTTTTCACCTTGTTAAAGAATTTTGTGTTTGTGTTCCTTTCTTGAAGCCACTGCACTCTAGATCTTTGTCTCCAATAATGTTCCTCCATCTCTCAAAATTGTTGAATTTCTTGTCTATTACTTGTCAGTTCTTCACGTTCTAGTTGCCCCAAATCTCTTTCTTCTTCCACTTTTTCTAGTTCATGTGTTCTTTCCCCGAATAGTTATTTTCTTCTTTTCACATGTCCAAATTCGCTTTTTGCTCAATCCTTCAAGCACTTACGCAGCTGTCTCATTTTATGAATCCATATGTTCGTAGCTCCTGCATCCTCAGTAGGACTCTTCCAATTGTCCTTTATTATTTTCCGAGTATTCTTATGCAATGTCCATGCTTTCTCAAAGCGTAATGGACGGTGTTTGGGAATCTTCCTACTCCCGCCATCTAAGATTAACGGAACATGGTCAGAGGTGAATCTAGCAACAGACTTCATAGTTGCAAGCGGATTGACATCCTCCCAATCCGTGGACACAAGAATCCTATCAAGTTTGGCAAGAATCGAATTCACCTGCATATTGGTCCAGGTGAACCTCCTATCCGAGGGCTGGATCTCCATCAATTGTAAATCGCCAATGGTAAGGTTAAAATTGTATCTATCTTGCGAGCTCGCCCCCTACCCCTATGTTCATGAACAAATCTACTAATATTAAAATCCCCTCTTACCACCCATGGACTATCCCAATACCCACTAATATCTTTAAGTTTTCCCCACAGTTGGCCCGCCGTCTCGAGTCATATGGCTCGTAAATTGATGAGACCATATGTACCCAGTCGTTGCTCTGACGTCTACTAATAATCGTGGCCGCAAAGACCCCCACAATCTCATCCAATAGCTCGAAAAGGTTCTGATAAACCATAATCGCTATACCACCTGACAAGCCAATTGCAGAATTGAAACACCAATCAAAATCCTTAAAGGATCTATGTCTGTTGAAGTCCTCTACCCTAGGGTTTTCAATCCTAGTCTCTTGTATGGTGCAAATAGAAGGTTTATTCCCACTTAAGGTGTCATTGATAAATCTACACTTAATGTTTTGCCGCATCCCCCTAACATCCCAAAAAATGTATAACATAAAATACATTAAAAACCTCCTACAACTCTCTCTACCTTGAGAACTTTCAAAATACCTTTAGCAGCATATAGACACAGTCTATATGTCGCTCCTCTAATAGTCCTTACCCTGTCACTCTGTTCTAACTGGTTGGAGCCCATGACTAGACCGAAAAGACTAGTATAATAAATGAGAGTATTATCAGACAAGAAACTAAAAATTGATAGGCCATTAGAAGACATACCTCCGCAGGAAGACGCTAGTTCTTTGGCCTTTGTTGCATTTTTGATCAAATCCTCTTCTCGTGGACCCTGTGAACCTCATTTATCCTGCTGTCTTTTACTCTTCCTTTGATATTCCTCCGTGGTCCTAGATACACTGCCCAAGTTACCATCTTTCGTATCCCCCTGCTAATTCCCTAACTCTCTTTTCCCATGTCTCAGTATGTGTGTCGGAGATAATTCCATCACTTTGTAGGTCATCTAATGCCTCAATCCTATCATCCTCCATATCCAGCACCCCTGGCTCATCTCGTTGCTCTTGAACCCCATCCAATACCTCCAAAATTGTCGCTTTTAGCTCTATGAACTCCTTAGTATTAATATCTCTCTCCCTCTGATCTCAATTGCCCAGCTATATATTGTCGGTGGCAATAAACTTAGAAGTATCAGCTACCCCTTCCAGTAACCCTGCCTCTTGGTTCTCTACACCTTGCATATTTTGCTTCTTAGTTAAATCCTCAGTTGATAGCTTATAGTTGATTTCTACAGGCTCATTCACATTTTGTTTACTACACCACGACCCAAAAAAATTAGCCCCTTGAATTTTCTTAACCAACTGTAAAATTGCTGCTTGTACAGTTGCCTCAAAATTGGCACGTGATAGGGACAGAGCATCGCTTCCCACATCATTTTGTGGGCCCTCCTCGAGACCCATGCTAGCTTTTTTTCTTTCAAAATCCCTACTTTTCGGTGACACAACATCGTACCTTTCCCACTTTCCCCCACATCGTCGTTTGTCCCTGCCACATCCTGACATGCATCCTCTCCCCCCTGTCCCTTTAACCTCAGCTGCAGTTTCGTACCTGACCCACCTCTACTTTGAATTGTACGATCATGATTGATATGTTCTTTATCGGGCGGCTGAGAAGCATCTAAACTCTTAATCTTTGAGGAATGCTCTTGATTACTTTTCCTAAGATCCGATGGCCCTCCTTCATCGTCTTTCTCTGGCTGCTCCGAATTCCTAGCATCATCATCTTCCTCCCGCGCACCGCCACCTCTAAATGAGATGCTTTTTTTTATGTTCGACAATCACCTTGACCTCATAGGTCTCCTCTTCAAATTGAGCTTGGATCATCGACGATATCAACGACGCATTCTCTATACCGATTTTGATTCGTGCAAATTCTCTTCGCTCTTGCAGTATGGTGCTCTTATCAATGTCTGCAACATATCCAAATCCCCTAACTAGGTTCTGGAATCCTGATCTCACCCATCAATGCAAAAGAAAGTTGTATACACGAATCCACAGTGATGGCAAACTTCCAATTTTCAGAGCGCCAACGCTATGCAACCATTGTACAAATGTCAAGTAGAAATCGTCAGTCCCCAGCCCACCTTTGGCCAACATCTCTCTCATTCTTTCTTCGTGATGACAATGCATAAAGAAGGTGTTCTATGATAGTCATTGCACTCTCCAAGTATGAATCGGGCCGTTGGTCGTGTTAGCTACAAGTAGGTTCTTAATCTCCTCCGTATTAGGATTGCCAGTTTGCACCTTAATCATCGCGCACATATGGAATCGACTCTCAAATTCCGTCATGACCGGAGTTGGTGTGATCACCGCTTTGACGACATTCCTGCCACCTGCGCAAGTTTCCTGTGTGATGCTAAGTTCAGGGTTGGGGGTCTTCTTGATCAGTACCTTCTCTAGAAGTTTAGTGAGTTGTTTGATCTTCACGCAATCTATAGAAATTATGGAATCGAATATATTGTGAAAGAAGTGTGTATTTTCTTTGACTTTAATGACAGTATTTTCTAAATATTTGAGTATATATTTTATACGTGAATTTTTTTGGGGGATATTCTTATTACAATAATTTTCGACCACACATTTAAATATCTAAACTATTCTATATCAACTGCACTATATAAAATCTTGGCAAGATATCTAAAATTTTGATTTATATCAACAATCAACTTAGTCTCAATCACGGTTTTTTCAAACTCTGAATAATATAATCTGTAAACCACAAAAATAATAAAACTAAAAACAAAGCTAAAGAACATATCCAAACTCGGCTTGCTTTTCGTATTTTTGATAAACTCCCCGAGTCATAGAGATCGACTATAAAAAACAGACAAAATTTTGAGTTTTTTTCTCAAAATAGGGCCTTTCTTGAAAGTAAATCCCACGATAAGCCTTCACCAAATTAATGTATTTTCAGGTGGGGGTTTCAAAGCTAAGAAGTCGTTATTCACAACTGTAGCATAAGTACGAACTAAGCTACACCTCCAATATGTTGCAAAATATTTTTAAAAAATGAATGTCCAAAAAAGCCGCTATATGTAAATAATTTGGTGAAGGACATTATCTCTACTATTTTAATGAGAGAGTTTAGGTTTGTAACAAATAAATCCTAACTTTGTAACTATATAAAGACGTATAATACACGTCCAAACTATATCTAACAAATATAAATGTGCACCGCACGTGTAGTCCAAATCAAAACATTCAAATATAAATTATTTTTTTCTTATTCAATATATATTCATTTAATTTGATGATTTTTAGTTTTTTTAGACGTGCATCATATGTACATTATACAATAATAATCTCTCTATATAATGGGAGAGTTGGAGTTGTAATTTGTTAACATACAAACCCGTGCGTTGCACGTGCAACTCCAACTCTCCAATTAATTACAACAAAAATAAACAAACAAACAAAATTTTACTTATTTAAGCGTGCAAACGCACGTGCAAAATAATTTTTCAATATTTTTTTAATACTAAGCAAACACATGTGTTGCACATACAACTCCAATTCTACTTATCGTGCATTGCACATATAAATCATAGTTTTTTCTTCAAAATATTTTTCTCAATTACGTGCAACGCACGTTCAACTCTAAAACTATTTCTTAACACGTATATCGCATGTGAAAATCCTCCGACTCTTATCAAAACATCGCACGTTAAAAATACTAGTTATCACTTAATTCGAGAATGGGGCTTAGTTAGGGAAATAATTCTAAATATTTTTGCATTTCTGATAAAGTAGGCCATGAATCTCGGCCCAGAAAAATAGAATTATGTATAATTTATGGTAAACTGGGCCTCAAGTTTGGCCCAAAAGGTTATCCAGGGACTGGAACGAATCTGGACCCATTCCCGCAAAAAGGCTGACGAGTTGTATCTTTCGATTAACGATGGATGCGATTGCTGTGCATAGCCACGCTGAGGTCCTAATGTGCATGTTGTTTTCTGGTGATATTGGTGCATCTCGATTAGCGGGCACTGGTGAGTTTCGATGTAGGAAGGTAATGGTGGAACTGTTCGAGTGGAAGGAGAGTAGTAGTAGTAAAGTTGAATAGACAAAGAATAGCAGATTACCACAATTTTGTCATGATATTAGAGTAGCTTTTGTATATTGATTACATATAGTAAATGATGCGGTTTGTTTCTAGGGGGTGTGGATGCAGCAGGTGTGAGTTATTCTCGATTTGTTTTGGTGAAGGAAGCCTTGGTGTGGACGGTGACACCGACCCTCAGCCAGGGGGAACGGTTCGGGAGTAGACGTGAGTGAGGCGGGGATTGGAGGCTCGGCTCGGATCTGGAGGCTCGGATCCGGAGTCTCGTGACGGTCTAGGAACACCGGGGTTGGTCCCGGTGGTAGACCCTCCGACGATCTAGTCAGCTACTGAAAGAGAGTAACAGTAACTAGGGTTTGAGAGGGAAAAGATGGATTACCTTGAAAAGGGGTAGAGGGTCTGGTATTTATAGAAGAAGCAAACTGGGTCTGGACCCTTTGGGGCCGGGTCTGGACCCGGTTGCCCGTGGGCCTGACGTGACAGAAGCTCAAGCGGTATAGAGCTGACGTGGCGTGGGTCCGGGGTGGTTTAGGGCTGACATGGCGGAGACCTGGGTGGTTTCCAAGCTGACGTGGCAGATCCGGATGATTCGGCGGTGCACTCTCTTTGAGGGGATCCTGTGGCCCAGGAGGGGCCACGTCATCTAACCCATATCAGGAGCCCCCCACTCCTGGAGGGCTGGGTGACCCAGCCGTGTAGGAGTGGTCCTTTGCCTCTGTAGGAAGAGCGGGGTGGTGTGTATGGCGAGGAATAGGGTCTGTATTTTCCAGAAGAGGCCAGGGGGTAGGATGAAGGGATCCCCTATTAGAGTCATGCAGAGTGTTGAGCGTAGAAGAGTCGGAGCTCGCTTTGCCGAGCGTCGAAGGTCGGTGGACGAGCCCCTCGTTTGTTGGAAAAGCGAGGGGGCGTCGAAATCTGTCAAGTAGGAGCTCGCTTAGCCGAGCGTCAAGGGTCGGTGGACGAGCCCCTCACTTGTTGGAAAAGCAAGGGGTCGTCGAGATCTGCCGAGTAGGGGGTCGCTTACCCGAGCGTCGAGGATCGGTGGACGAGCCCCTCACTTGTTGGAAAAGCAAGGGGACGTCGAGATCTGTCGAGTAGGGGGTCGCTTAGCCGAGCGTTGAGGGTCGGTGGACGATCCCCTCACTAGTTTGAAAAAGCAAGGGGTCATCGAGATCTGCCGAGTAGGGGGTCGCTTAGCCGGGCGTTGAGGGTCGGTGGACGAGCCCCTCACTAGTTGGAAAAGCGAGGGGTCGTCGAGATCTGCCGAGTAGGGGGTCGCTTAGCCGAGCATCGAGGGTCGGTGGACGAGCCCCTCACTTGTTGGAAAAGCAAGGGGACGTCGAGATCTGTCGAGTAGGGGGTCGCTTAGCCGAGCGTCGAGTGTCGGTGGATGAGCCCCTCACTAGTTGGAAAAGCGAGGGTCATCGAGATCAGTCGAGTAAGGGGTCGCTTAGCCGAGCGTTGAAGGTCGGTGGACAAGCCCCTCACTAGTTGGAAAAGCAAGGGGTCGTCGAGATCTACCGAGTAGGGGGTCGCTTAACCGAGCGTTGAGAGTCGGTGGACGAGCCCCTCACTAGTTGGAAAAGCGAGGGGTCGTCGAGATCTGCCGAGTAGGGGGTCGCTTAGCCGAGCATTGAGGGTCGGTGGACGAGCCCCTCACTAGTTGGAAAAGCGAGGGGTCGTCGAGATCTGCCGAGTAGGGGGTCGCTTAGCCGAGCGTCGAGGGTCGGTGGACGAGCCCCTCACTTGTTGGAAAAGCAAGGGGACGTCGAGATCTGTCGAGTAGGGGGTCGCTTAGCCGAGCGTTGAGGGTCGGTGGACGAGCCCCTCACTAGTTGGAGAGAGGAGGATTTTGGGGCTCGCGGTGCCATCCGAGCTTCGAGCCTCCTGTAGAATAGAGGAGGATTTTGGGGCTCGCAGTGCCATCCGAGCTTCGAGCCTCCCGTTGAATAGAGGAGGATTTTGGGGCTCGCGGTGCCATCCGAGCTCCGAGCCTCCCGTTGAATAGAGGAGGATTTTGGGGCTCACGGTGCCATCCGAGTTCCGTGCCTCCAGTGAAATAGAAGAGGACTTTGGGGCTTGCGTTGTCGTTCAAGCTCCGAGCCTCTGGTGAATAGAGGAGGATCTTGGGGCTCGCGGTGCCGTCCGAGCTCCGAGCCTCTGGTGAATAGTGGAGGATTTTGGGGCTCGCGGTGCCGTCCGAGCTCCGAGCCTCTGGTGAATAGAGGAGGATCTTGGAGCTCGCGGTGCCATCCGAGCTCCGAGCCTCTGGTGAATAGAGGAGGATTTTGGGGCTCGCGGTGCCATCCGAGCTCCGAGCCTCTGGTGAATAGAGGTGGATCTTGGGGCTTGTGGTGCTATCCGAGCTCTGAGCCTCCTGTAAAATAGAGGAGGATTTTGGGGTTCGCGGTGCCATCCTAGCTCCGAGCCTCTGGTGAATAGAGGAGAATCTTGGGGCTCGCGTTGCCGTTCGAGCTCCGAGCCTCTGGTGAATAGAGGATGATCTTGGGGCTCGCAGTGCCATCCGAGCTCCGAGCCTCTGGTGAATAGAGGAGGATTTTAGGGCTCGTGGTGCCATCCGAGCTTCGAGCCTCTGGTGAATAGAGGAGGATCTTGGGGCTCGCGGTGCCATCCGAGCTCCAAGCCTCCTGTGAAATAGAGGAGGATTTTCGGGCTCGCGGTGCCAACCGAGCTCCGAGCCTCTGGTGAATAGAGGAGGATCTTGGGGCTCGCGGTGCCATCCGAGCTCCGAGCCTCTGGTGAATAGAGGAGGATTTTGGGGCTCGCGGTGCTATTCGAGCTCCGAGCCTCTGGTGAATAGAGGAGGATCTTGGGCTCGCGGTGCCATCCGATCTCCGAGCCTCCTGTGAAATAGAGGAGGTTTTTAGGGCTCGCGGTGTGATCCGAGCTCCGAGCCTCCTGAACTTGTTGGAGCTTGAGTGGTTTGTCGTCGGTGGGACGGTACATTGGTAATGGCGGCCAAATGGAATCTAATGATTTCGTTTCATTTAATGCTTGGGGTATAGAAGCTTCTGTGGCTCGTGGTGATATCCGAGCTTCGAGCCTCCTGTGAAAATAGAGGGCTTTGGGGCTCGCGGTGCCGTCCGAGCTCCGAGCCTCGTGTAAAAATAGAGGAGGACTTTGGGGCTCACGGTGCCATCCGAGCTTCGAGCCTCTGGTGAATAGAGGAGGATCTTGGGCTCGCGGTGCCATCCGAGCTCCGAGCCTCCTGTGAAATAGATGAGGTTTTTGGGGCTCGCGGTGCGATCCGAGCTCCGAGCCTCCTGAACTTGTTGGAAAAGTCGGCTTGTTGGAAAAGCCTGGGGGCATTGGGGTAATTTTGTGTTGATTGCTGATGTCATGTGCGCAAGAATCGAAGCGACTTTAGATCTTAGCGGTCGTTGGATCTTGATGATTAAGATCCAATGGCCAGATCTTTTCGCTAAAATCGAGGGGTCTCTTTCTCCATTATAAATCCCCCCCCCCTCCCTACTTTTCTTTCTTTTATTTCGTTTTTTTTATTTTCCACCTTTCAAGGATAGGGTTTCTTACTTGCCATCGGCGACCTTTTTTCGGTAATTTTCCCGTAAGCGCGATACTTCAGGTTAGTATTTCTGACTCGTAATGTTGCGCTCTCAGTCCAGCTCTGAGGCCAGCTCGTCAGGCCGTTCCAAGAAGGAAGCGGAGTCTCCAGAGACGTCTTGGTCCTTGGGCGACTATAGGGTGAAACAGGAGGTTCTGTCAGATCCAGGGTCGGATGGCGGGGGTGACGTGGTCTTCGTCGTGTTGCCCTTGAGATCTCGTAGGCCGGGGAAGGAGCCCGTGTGTGAGGGCGAGGAGGAGGAGGACGACGGTGAAGAGTATGATCCCGAGGGAGAAAGAGATGTTGAGGATGAGGAAGGTGACGATGAGGAGGAGCAGGACCCCGAGGGGGAGGGCGTTGTTGAGGATGAGGAAGACTCAGAGGGGAATTAGGGGGAGCCCGATCGGGGTGCCGGGGGAAGATGCTGCTCGAGGAGGTGCGCGGGAAGGCACCGCAGGACTGGCAGCCGAGGGCGAGGGTGATCTCCCCCCTCTGCCACCTCTGTCGACACCGTCTCCTGAGAGGAAGTCTCGTCCTCGTAGGAGGAAGAGAAAGTTGAGCCTTCCGGATAGCCCCCTCCACCGGACAAATATGCTCCTAGACCTGAATTCGAGTTTGCCCCAGTCACCTTCAAGAATCCTGGGTCGATTAGGATGTACCCTGAAGATGTTAAGGATCTTGACCCTCTTCCCTCCGTGCTGGGTGACGCGAGTAGGGTGAAGATCAGGATGGATGGCATTCAATGCGCCCTGAAGGCGGACTATCTGCACATCATAAGGGCGGCCTACTTCATACCCAAGGAGTTCGAGCTTCTGATTCCGAGCCCCCGCATTCGCCCAACTACTGCTCTCGCGCCGGGTTACTGGTTTTTCCCGGAGGGTGCTTTTATCTCGGGGCTTAGGCTGCCGCTGCACCCCTTTATTAAGAGGGTCTTGAATTGGGCGAAGCTAAGCCCGATGCAGTACGGCCCCAACTCTTGGAAGCACCTGGTCTGCTTCATTTTGAAGTGCCAAGAGAAGGGGATCAAGCCGAGGCAGACGTACTTCCGTGCCATCTTGGGGATTAGCTCGTTGGGCGATGCGGAGGGAATTTTCTACTTCTCACCCAGGCCTCATAAGAAGGTGATGCACGGCCATCCGGACTCCATCAAAGGGTGGAAAGAGAAGTATCTTATAGTCCGAAGCGAGAAGACTTGGGGGATTCCCACCGCTTGGAACTTTTTCAAGCCGAACTATAAGCCTCCGAAGCGTGGCGAGCTAATGGAGAAAGAGTCGGCGAAGGTGGAGAAGATTGTCGGGGGGCATAGCATAGGATGGCCTCGGGTGACGGAGATGCATCTGGCTCGAGCCAGACTGAGCCCAGCCGACCATAGTATGTTTTTGTTCTGAATGTTTGTGTCTTTCTGCCTTCGTATTAACGTTAGCCTCTCTTCCTCTATTTTGTAGAGATGACGGCCAATCAGCTCGACAGCAGGCAGGCCTTGTTGGAGGTTGCCACCCAGAGGAGGGCGGAGAAGGAGAAGAAGGCGAAGCAGGATGCGGCGACGGCTGCTCAGGGCACGGGGTCCAGCAAGGGACCGACCTCGGAGGCCGGGGAGCCATCCCCGAAGAGATCCAAGAAGCACCACCACACGCAGAGGGCGTCTAAGGAGGTGGGGGGAAGCTCGAGCAATAAGAAAACCTCCGAGGTCCCGGAGCAAAGGCTTCTCCCACCTTGGCCCACAGCCGCGCAGATGGTGGGACAATAGGGGCTTAGGCCACACGCCCCTGATTGGTCGGTTCTTGCGAGGAACTCCCTGTTCGAGGGTTCTGTGTCCATTAAGGTGGTCAGGAACATCGCCACCGAGCGAGATCGCATGGCGCTCGCGATGCAGACGTCTGAGATGGCCTTTATGCGATGGTCTCAGGCACAGCTTTCAGTGAGTGGTTGTGCTCTTGCACTGAGTTTAGATTCAAGGATTTTTTCTAACCTTTCCTTCCCCAGACAGGCGATGCTTCACGGGCAACACTTTCAGAAGTGCTTGGAGAAAGAGATCCTCGTCGAGATGAGGGACGCGGAGAAGTATCTCCGCAAGCTGAACAAGGCGACGGACGAGTTGAAGGAGGTTCTGAGCATGGAGGCCGTCCACGAGGCCCAGCTGGTCTCGATAATGGAGCACCATAAGAAGGACGTGGATCGCCTCCATGAGAAGGCCCGGGTGGAAGCTGAGAAGGCGCGGAAAGCCATTGAGGATGCAGAGATCGCTATGGCGGATGCTCTGATCATGGCATAGGACGAGGCATATGACAGGGCAAAGGAGCACTTCCGGTTGATCTATCCAGACAAGAGGGTCGATCACCTCCACTACAACTGACAGCCCGAGCATCCGATAACACATGGCAGCAAGGAGATGGAGGATCCTCACCCAGAGGAGGTCGGGGGCGACCCGGCTGACGAAGAGGTGCCACACCTGTAATGCCCTGATTTTTTCATTTATGAAAAATTATTTATTTTTGCACGTAGTGTGCACGTGCAATATTTTGGTTGAATTAAATGTTATGATTATTTTTATCATGATGAGTATAGATTTTTTCTTTCAAATAGATAAAAGTCTTTTTCTTAAAGCCCAAAGTTTAATTCATTTATTTTATTTTAAATAATTATTTTGGCCCATTAAACTAAAGCCCATTAGTTAATTTATTTTTAATATGACTTGTAATGTAGAATACACAATTTAAAGGTTATTTTTATATAAAATTTAATGTATAATTTTTGGACCTAGTTGCATGCACGTGTATTGCACGTACACGTGCAATGTGCACCAAGCTAGGCCGGATTGCATTTTTGGAGGGAAACCAAAAGTTGAGTGGAGATCATGCTTGGTGGTTACTTGGTTGTGGGTAGTTAATGTAACTCCTACTTTCATCTTAGCCCTCCATCTTATAACCAATTACTTAATCCTAGCCCTCCATTCCATCAAGATTTTAGTATAAATACCCCTTCATGGCTAGTCATTCTTGTGCCCATTACTTTCTACAAATCTATAGCCTAAAATACCTTATCTAGTAGTGATTGTGTGAGTTAAAAGATTGAGAGTGTGTGGGATTGTGCTTGCAACATCAAGGAGAAGAGGGGCCGGCTTTGGAGTGCTCGGTTTTGGTGTTCTTGGAGGCTCGAGTGCACGCTTCTGGGAGGAGGACCGTTCGTGTGCAAGGACTTTTGTTTAGGAAGTTGCTAATTGTGTTTGTCTCTCCAAATTAAGGTGGATAAATTTTCCGTATTTCTAATTAGGGATACATGCTAGATGTGAATCGAAAGAATGATGCATGAAAAATAAGAGTACACTTAAATTAGAAAATGGCTTGTTGATTGATTGAAATATTGGTTTGTGGCTCTATCGTTAAATTTAAGTTGTGAGTAAATTGACTATAGCCATGGATTCATTATTTCTAGACACCAAGAATTATATGCAAGAGTTAGTAGATTGACCATATTACTTTATGTGCTTAAATAGACTCTTGTGATAATGTTGTGATGGGTGAATTAAAATATAGATTTGTATGTTTGGTAAAAGATCAAGAATAGAGAATTAATATGAAGATTGCTAATAAAGAGATTAGTGATGTTAATTTGTTAAGAAATGTCGAGAAAGAAGAAATGTGGTAGTAATAGAATGATTGCTAAATTGATATTTTCCATGCTGTATATAGTGTAGAAAATATGAACGAATGAAAAAGGACTTTAATAATTAGAGAATTGGAAATGACCTGTACAGTCGATCGGTTGGGTGAGCAGTCGACTGGTATATTTAAATAAAATATGTACAGTTCAGATTTCCATGGAACGATGTATTTTTAATGTGAATTGTTAACTTGATGTTCTAGCGTGCTAAATTGGGATCAATATTCATCTCCGTAAGTAAATGATGAGTAAAAGAAATATGTATATTTAGCATTCCTTTTGAGAAAAGAAAACACTAGTTATGTGGAATATACATTTAATCGAAAACTATGTTGTGATGTTAATAAACATATAAGAATTTCATGTTTGGGTTGGCATGAGCATGTTGTAGTGTGACCAAGAAAGATGTGTGTATAGAATGAAGGAATGATTCCTTAATTTGAGAATTTAACCTGTTCAGTCGACCGAATGTATGTAACAGTCGACTGTACTTGAAAAAAAATACATAATTGAATTACCCAGAACAGCCGACCGATATGAACAACAGTCGACTTCTCCGTAATTTATGCTTTAATATTGAATGCTGCGAAACAGTCGACTGGCCATGTGCAACAGTCGACTCTTCCGAGCGATTATTGAAGAACCTTCTTTGGCTGAACAAGTCGAGTGAGTATGCTCTAAGTCGATTGTCCAGATCACCTTTTGGCATATCAGAAATTCTATGATTTGTGTTATGATAAAGATTGTGAATCTTATGTTGAATATTGCTTGTGACAGTTTAGAAGAAGTAAACTCAATTTGTCTTTACATGAATTTATATGAAGTGAATCACTTATTAGAATTTGTGAAAGTTATATGAATGTAAAAGCTATGAACATGAAAAGGGAAATCTACTGTGATTATGGAAATCAATTTATGAGTTGGAAATGCTTAAATTGGGAATTGGGAATTGAAAACTGAAACAAAAAGAGTAGCTAAGTCTCCCCCGGCATTTGGAAATAAATGAAATGAAAATTGAAAAGAAAGACCAAGGTTGGTCAAGTTGAATGAATGAATAAGTCCGGTTTAGTGGAGAGGCTAACTCTAGAGTTTTGATTTTTGTTCATGATTTTGATAAAAACTAAGGATTAGTACATAGTGGGGACATGATGAAAGTAGGAGAAAAACACGAGTATGAGGGCCATCGGATTAGCGGTGTGAGAGTGATCCACAGGCTGCCTGCTTGATGCGTCAAGACATGGCGTGGGCATTACTCCAGAATTATCGTCCCGGTGGCGACGCTTGTAGGATGTTTGGTGACTGCAAGAGGATCGTGTGCCATGAAGTGAGGCTGAATTGCCACAGGCTGTCTTCACGATGCGTCGTGACATGACGTGGGA
This sequence comes from Hemerocallis citrina, assembly GCA_017893485.1. Classification (NCBI taxonomy): domain Eukaryota; kingdom Viridiplantae; phylum Streptophyta; class Magnoliopsida; order Asparagales; family Asphodelaceae; genus Hemerocallis; species Hemerocallis citrina. Next base: position 31,648,241 of record CM030361.1, on the reverse strand, counting down.
TTCCCCTCCAGAATTTTCTGTACACGTGCTTGTACTCATAGATCATCTAAGATACCTACCGTAATTACAGTAGTAGATTAAGTCATGGCGAGGGATTGAACCCTACAAAGATGAAGAACGATTAAGGGCTTGCCCTCGGACCTATGTAGTATGGGATGCATAGAATCTGAACAAGTGCGCATTAGTGTCATGTAATAAAAATAAATGCTTTAAGGACTACGTGCACAATCACAACACGACATCAATAGGGTAGTCCTTTTAGTTTGATATGTGACAAGTTTGTGTTTGCTAAATATGAAAAATTGAGTTATACTATTTTCGGCATAGAGAGGATGGCCGTGTATAATATTCGTCGGTTGAATAAACTGACGTACCCACGGTCTTATATGCAGGTAAATGGCATGATAAAGATTAAAGAGGAACAGATGATTAAAGATGATACAATGTTGTTGTACATTCATTAAATTGTTGTAAATTTTACTTCCGCTGTGCAATGTAGAGTGTAATATTGATGTAAACTCTGATGTAAAGTGAAAAGTTCAAATTTCCTTGTAAAATTGTACTAAAGGAAGCAGAAAGATCCTGTAGAATATCTCGAATTCAATGTATTTGGGATTCGGGACTTTACAGAGTGGTATCAGAGCCACGCTTTCCACACTAGTACAAATTTATAAGGAACGACACCCTAGTAGTGGACATTAGAGTGTGTGTTTGAGTCTAGAGATTTAAATGTAAGTGACTTACATTTGTGTTGCTCTATGACTTATGCTTCTTCCTCTCTATTTCTAAGATGGCTGATCACTTCGACCCTGCTGGAAACGACGAATGGCATATCATCGAGGAAGAGTACCATCCTGGACAGGTAGATTCCGAGGACGAGTACTACCCAGGGCAAGCAGATTCTGACGGAGAAGAATGGCCTGAATCCCGAGAGATCACCCCACCTCCAGATTCATCTGATGACTCTTCTTCTGACGAAGAAGAAGAACCAGTTCCAAATAGTCTTGTGACTTCTCTTCAGAGGCAGGTAGAAACACTGCGAGAGAGAGTCGGATTATTGGAGGCTCAGCTGGCAAAGCGCAAGGACGACTTTTCAGTTCTCAGTCATCGTATATGGGAACTCGAGAAGAGGAAGAATTTGACAGATGTGCTGAAGGATGAAGTCGATGAACTACGGGGAGAACTTCGAGAAGCGAAGAGGAACCGTAGGATTTAGACTGCTGTAGCTTCTACTATCTTTCGTTCTGATGTCAAGAAATGTTTTTCAATTCGAATGTATAAAGTTTGGAATTCAATGAAATGCAAGTTGATTTAAAATTCATGTCTTATACTTCGAATTTAATGGATCTTTTGCATCAGAATATGTCTAGAAGAGGAGCTAGAAACGGGGAAGGTCTGGATCTGGAAACGGAACTTGTGAGGGTCTATCAGACGCTCAATGCCGTGGCTATGAATTAGAACCAAGGAAGGGGGCCTGTGAATCCAGTGCCCGAAGCGATTAAACTAGTGGAATCGTTCAAACGAATGAAACCACCTGTATTTGAAGGGAAGTCAGACCCTGATGCGGCTGACAACTGGATTCGTCAAGTGGAGACAATCTTTGAAGTGTTGGAGACCCCGTAAGGCAGTAAGGTCAAGTTGGCAACTCTGCAACTTGAGAAGGATGCGGCTGTTTGGTGGCAATCGATGAAGAGGACCATGGGAGGCATAGTTCTTGGCTGGGAGGAATTTCTGGAAGAATTCCACAGTCACTATTTCCCCTCCGATGTTTAAGAAAAGAAGGCTATGGAGTTTCTGTCACTACAGCAAGGTAGTATGTCAGTGAGAGAGTACGAGACCAAATTTACTCAGCTCTCTAGGTATGCTCCTGAACTAGTGATGGATGAAGCTAAGAAGGCTCGTAAGTTCGAGCATGGATTGAGGCCAAGCTTGAGGTCCCGGATGATACCTCTTGGTATCAGAAGATTTGACAAGTTGGTCAAGAGAGCAGCAGCGACGGAAGCAGATATGGAGCAGTTCCATGTTGTTCAGAACCGGAGGAACAACTGGCAGTCTGGAAAGAGGCCCGCAAATTCTGGGAGTTTCAAGGGGCAACATCTGCACAAAGGTTCAAACCAACAGGGGTGAATGCTATTAGTGTGGCTGGAGGACCTGGGAACAATGTGGTGAAACCTCCTGCGGTAACTTGCTACAACTGTGGTGAAACAGGACATTACCGATCTCAATGTCTCAAACCACGGAATGGTGATCGCAATGTACCGACGCAGCAGACTGGGAAGAGACCGTACCAACCAGGACGAGTATTTGCCTTGACAGAAGCTGATGCTGATGAAGTAGATCATGTCATCACTGGTACGAGGGCCGATGTTTAAAGGTTTTTGTCATTTCTTTTTCCCGTTTATTAAGTGAACTGTTACGTAATGAGTGTGTATTATGTAACAGGAGAACTCTATCTTAATGGAATGAAAGCTGTTGTGTTGTTCGATACTGGATCCTCTCATACTTTTGTGTCTCCTAAATTTGCTAAGGTGTTGAGAGTTGAACCGAAGATTTTTTCAGGCAAGATCTTAGCAATAGCTACTCCATCAGGGGAAACTTTAACCACTGATCGGTATTATGCTGATTGCGAGATTGTGATAGGAGGTCGAATCTTTGGGATTGATCTGATCGAGCTGACTATCTTGGGAGTCGATGTTATCATTGGCATTGATTGGATGTCGGTGTACAGTGCAAGCATCGAGTGTAAAACCAAGACGGTAACAGTGAAGGCTCTAGGTGGACCTGAAGTCACTTTCCAAGGGAAGAAGAAGTGTTCTAGGCTGGTGGCAGCTATCCGCAAGGAAGAGACTCCTGTGGAAGTGCAAGGGATTCCTGTGGTTCGGGACTATCCGACTGTGTTCTTAGAAGATTTTCCTGGGTTACCCCCACATCGTGATGTAGAGTTCAGCATCACTGTTCAACCGGGAAGTGCACTCATTTTTAAGGCACCATATCGGATGGCTCCAGTGGAACAGGATGAGATGAAACGGCAGATTGAGGAACCGTTGGAGAAAGATTTTATTCAACCTAGTGCGTCACCTTGGGGATCACCAGTGCTTTTGGTAAAGAAGAAGGATGGATCGATGAGAATGTGTATCGATTACCAGGAGCTGAATAAGGTCACTGTTCAGAATAAGTATCCTATTCCTCGAATTGATGATTTGTTCGATCGTCTACAAGGACCAGCTGTTTTCTCCAAAATAGATTTTCGATCAGGATATCACCAAGTTCGAGTGAAAGCTGAAGATGTGCATAAAACTGCATTTAGAACTCGGCATGGGCATTACGAATTCTTAGTTATGCCATTCGGAGTGACGAATGCACCCGCAATCTTCATGGATTTAATGAACAGAGTTCTGAGGCCGTTCATTGATTCTTTCGTCGTGGTATTTATCGACGATATTCTCGTGTACTCCAAGTCAGAGGAGGAGCACACTGAGCATCTGGCAGCAGTTTTGAAGAAGCTGGAAGAGCAGAAGTTGTATGCCAAGTTATCCAAGTGTGATTTCTGGAAATCTGAAGTGGCATTCCTAGGTCACATCCTTTCTAAGGAGGGAGTGGCAACTGATCCTCAGAAGATAGAGGCAGTGAGAGATTGGGCTAGGCCTACTACAGTGAAGGAAGTCAGAAGTTTTCTTGGAATGACTGGATACTACAGGAGATTCATTCAAGGTTATGCTCAGATAGCCGTGCCGCTTACTGGTCTGACCAAGAAGAATGTGAGCTTCAAGTGGACTGAGCAATGTGAGGCGAGCTTTTAGGAGTTGAAAGAGAAACTGACTACTGCACCTATTTTGGCTTTGCCTAGAGCGGGTGTTGAGTATGATGTTTATAGCGATGCTTCACATCGTGGGCTTGGTTGTGTCTTAATGCAAGAAGGAAGAGTAATCGCTTATGGGTCTAGGCAACTACGACCGCATGAGAAGAATTACCCGACTCATGATCTGGAGTTGGCTGCGATTATCTTTGCCCTGAAGCAATGGAGGCACTACGTGTACGGTGAGAAATTGAACATGTACACGGACCACAAGAGTTTGAAGTACATATATCAGCAGAGAGATCTGAATTTGAGGCAGCGGAGATGGTTGGAAGTGCTCGAGGACATGCGACCTGAGATCAAATATCATCCTGGAAAAGCTAATGTTGTGGCTGATGCACTTAGTCGCAAGAGCAGTTTAGCCAGTTTGATTACAACTCAGAAGCATCTGATTGAGGAATTGGATCGAGCAGGTATTGAAGTTGTCTTGCAAGGATTGGGAGCATCTTTAGCTCAGTTGAGGCTTCAGCCTACTCTGAATGCAAGGATCATTGCAAGTCAGGAAGTTAATGCTGATATCTTGGAGATGAAGGAGCAGGTTGGTGCTGGCAGGTTGCCCGGATTTCAAATCAGGGATGGAGTGCTGTGGTTTGGAGAGAGGTTGTGTGTTCCAAATCAGGTGGACCTGAAAGAGAGTATTCTTCAGGAGGCGCATGCTACTCTTTTGTCGGTACATCCTGGGAGTACTAAGATGTACAAAGACATCAAACAACATTTATGGTGGTCAGGTTTGAAGCAGGATGTGGCTGAATTTGTGGCGAAGTGTGAGGTTTGTCAGCAAGTCAAAGTCGAAAATCAGAGACCCGGAGGTCTATTACAACCGTTACCTATTCCGGAATGGAAGTGGGATAACATCAGTATGTATTTCATTACGGGATTGCCTAAGAGTCCTAAAGGCAATGATGTGATTTGGGTTATAGTCAATCGACTAACCAAGTCCGCTCACTTTTTGGCAATGAAACTCACTACTTCGATGGACAAGTTAGCTGAGTTGTATGTTGGCGAGATTGTCAGGCTTCATGGTGTTCCGTCAACTATTGTGTCTGATCGAGATGCGTGGTTTACTTCTCATTTCTGGAGGAGTCTTCAGACAGCTTTGGGTACCAAAACAGATTTCAGCACTGCTTTTCATCCGCAAACCGATGGGCAGACCGAGAGAGTCAACCGTATTCTTGAGGATATGCTTCGGTGCTGTATACTAGACTTTGGAGGCAGTTGGGAAAGGCATTTACCTTTGGTAGAGTTTGCCTACAACAACAGTTTTCAGACTAGCATTGGGATGGTGCCGTACGAAGCTTTGTATGGCAGGAAGTGCAGAACACCTGTTTGTTGGTATGAAGTTGGGGGCGTCAGTTGTTTGGTCCTGAGCTTGTGCAGCAGACCTCTGAGAAGATTGTTCTGATCAGGAAAAGGTTGGTAGAAGCTCAGAGCAGGCAGAAAAGCTATGCAGACAACCGGAGAAGGGACCTTGAGTTTGAGGTTGGTGACTTCATCTTTCTGAAAGTATCCCCCAGGAAAGGTGTGGTTCGATTTGGCAAAGGCGGGAAATTAGCCCCGAGGTTTATAGGCCCGTACAAGATATTGAAAATGATCGGAAAAACTGCTTACCGGCTTGAATTACCGGAAGAGTTATCTCAGATGCACAATGTCTTTCATGTGTCTATGCTGAGAGGTTATATTCCAGATTCGAGTCATCATTTGCCTGAAGTGCCGGAAGGTTTGCAGTTGGATCTGAATTACATCGAGTCTCCTGTCGAGATTGTTGATCGTCGAGAGAAAGTCTTAAGGAATAAGACGATACCGATGGTCAAGGTAGTCTGGAGAAACCATTTGGTTGAAGAGGCTACTTGGGAGTCTGAGGAGAGGATGTTGAAGGACTATCCTGATCGTTTTGCTTGATTGTATCTTTGTATCTTTTGTTCTTGTTGTGAGTGTTGTATTTTTGTTTCTCACTCTTGACTGTAGTTCCGGGGACGGAACTATTCTAAGGAGGGAGTGTTGTAATGCCCTGATTTTTCATTTATGAAAAATTATTTATTTTTGCACGTAGTGTGCACGTGTAATATTTTGGTTGAATTAAATGTTATGATTATTTTTATCATGAAGAGTATAGATTTTTTCTTTCAAATAGATAAAAGCCTTTTTCTTAAAGCCCAAAATTTAATTCATTTATTTTATTTTAAATAATTATTTTGGCCCATTAAACTAAAGCCCATTAGTTAATTTATTTTTAATATGACTTGTAATGTAGAATACACAATTTAAAGGTTATTTTTATATAAAATTTAATGTACAATTTTTGGACCTAGTTGCATGCACGTGTATTGCACGTACACGTGCAATGTGCACCAAGCTAGGCCGGATTGCATTTTTGAAGGGAAACCAAAAGTTGAGTGGAGATCATGCTTGGTGGTTACTTGGTTGTGGGTAGTTAATGTAACTCCTACTTTCATCTTTGCCCTCCATCTTCTAACCAATTACTTAATCCTAGCCCTCCATTCCATCAAGATTTTAGTATAAATACCCCTTCATGGCTAGTCATTCTTGTGCCCATTACTTTCTACAAATCTATAGCCTAAAATACCTTATCTAGTAGTGATTGTGTGAGTTAAAAGATTGAGAGTGTGTGGGATTGTGCTTGCAACATCAAGGAGAAGAGGGGCCGGCTTTGGAGTGCTCGGTTGGCTTTGGAGTGCTCGGTTTTGGTGTTCTTGGAGGCTCGAGTGCACGCTTCTGGGAGGAGGACCGTTCGTGTGCAAGGACTTTTGTTTAGGAAGTTGCTAATTGTGTTTGTCTCTCCAAATTAAGGTGGATAAATTTTCCGTATTTCTGATTAGGGATACATGCTAGATGTGAATCGAAAGAATGATGCATGAAAAATAAGAGTACACTTAAATTAGAAAATGGCTTGTTGATTGATTGAAATATTGGTTTGTGGTTCTATCGTTAAATTTAAGTTGTGAGTAAATTGACTATAGCCATGGATTCATTATTTCTAGACACCAAGAATTATATGCAAGAGTTAGTAGATTGACCATATTACTTTATGTGCTTAAATAGACTCTTGTGATAATGTTGTGATGGGTGAATTAAAATATAGATTTGTATGTTTGGTAAAAGATCAAGAATAGAGAATTAATATGAAGATTGCTAATAAAGAGATTAGTGATGTTAATTTGTTAAGAAATGTCGAGAAAGAAGAAATGTGGTAGTAATAGAATGATTGCTAAATTGATATTTTCCATGCTGTATATAGTGTAGAAAATATGAACGAATGAAAAAGGACTTTAATAATTAGAGAATTGGAAATGACCTGTACAGTCGACCGGTCGGGTGAGCAGTCGACTGGTATATTTAAATAAAATATGTACAGTTCAGATTTCCATGGAACGATGTATTTTTAATGTGAATTGTTAACTTGATGTTCTAGCGTGCTAAATTGGGATCAATATTCATCTCCGTAAGTAAATGATGAGTAAAAGAAATATGTATATTTAGCATTCCTTTTGAGAAAAGAAAACACTAGTTATGTGGAATATACATTTAATCGAAAACTATGTTGTGATGTTAATAAACATATAAGAATTTCATGTTTGGGTTGGCATGAGCATGTTGTTGTGTGACCAAGAAAGATGTGTGTATAGAATGAAGGAATGATTCCTTAATTTGAGAATTTAACCTGTTCAGTCGACCGAATGTATGTAACAGTTGACTGTACTTGAAAAAAATACATAATTGAATTACCCAGAACAGCCGACCGATATGAACAACAGTCGACTTCTCCGTAATTTATGCTTTAATATTGAATGCTGCGAAACAGTCGACTGGCCATGTGCAGCAGTCGACTCTTCCGAGCGATTATTGAAGAACCTTCTTTGGCTGAACAAGTCGACTGAGTATGCTCTAAGTCGACTGTCCAGATCACCTTTTGGCATATCAGAAATTCTATGATTTGTGTTATGATAAAGATTGTGAATCTTATGTTGAATATTGCTTGTGGCAATTTAGAAGAAGTAAACTCAATTTGTCTTTGCATGAATTTATATGAAGTGAATCATTTATTAGAATTTGTGAAAGTTATATGAATGTAAAAGCTATGAACATGAAAAGGGAAATCTACTGTGATTATGGAAATGAATTTATGAGTTGGAAATGCTCAAATTGGGAATTGTAAATTGAAAATTGAAACAAAAAGAGTAGCTAAGTCTCCCCCGGTATTTGGAAATAAATGAAATGAAACTTGAAAAGAAAGACCAAGGTTGGTCAAGTTGAATGAATGAATAAGTCCGGTTTAGTGGAGAGGCTAACTCTAGAGCTTTGATTTTTGTTCATGATTTTGATAAAAACTAAGGATTAGTACATAGTGGAGACGTGATGAATGTAGAAGAAAAATACGAGTATGAGGGCCATCGGATTAGCGGTGTGAGAGTGATCCACAGGCTGCCTGCTTGATGCGTCAAGACATGGCGTGGGCATTACTCCAGAATTATCGTCCCGGTGGCGACGCTTGTAGGATGTTTGGTGACTGCAAGAGGATCGTGTGCCATGAAGTGAGGCTGAATTGCCACAGGCTGTCTTCACGATGCGTCGTGACATGACGTGGGATTCCCCTCCAGAATTTTCTGTACACGTGCTTGTACTCATAGATCATCTAAGATACCTACCGTAATTACAGTAGTAGATTAAGTCATGGCGAGAGATTGAACCCTACAAAGATGAAGAACGATTAAGGGCTTGCCCTCGGACCTATGTAGTATGGGATGCATAGAATCTGAACAAGTGCGCATTAGTGTCATGTAATAAAAATAAATACTTTAAGGACTAAGTGCACAATCACAACACGACATCAATAGGGTAGTCCCTTTAGTTTGATATGTGACAAGTTTGTGTTTGCTAAATATGGAAAATTGAGTTATACTATTTTCGGCATAGAGAGGATGGCCGTGTATAATGTTCGTCGGTTGAATAAACTGACGTACCCACTGTCTTATATGCAGGTAAATGGCATGATAAAGATTAAAGAGGAACAGATGATTAAAGATGATACAATGTTGTTGTACATTTATTAAATTGTTGTAAATTTTACTTCCGCTGTGCAATGTAGAGTGTAATATTGATGTAAACTCTAATGTAAAGTGAAAAGTTCAAATTTCCTTGTAAAATTGTACTAAAGGAAGCGGAAAGATCCTGTAGAACATCTCGAATTCAGTGTATTTGGGATTCGGGGCGTTACAACACCCCCCCTCCCCCAAGCATAGTTTAGATCCTTTTTTTTCTTTTTTGATTTTTGTAAGGGCCTCGCGCGGACTGGTCACCACATTTTGTAGCACCAAAATTTTGAAACTAATGAAAGATAACTTTTTGGCCAATGCTCCATGACTTGTGCTTCTTTAGTCTCTTTTGTGACTTGTTGTTTTCCCGTCTTTTTGATAAACGCATGGGGTCCATGGTACCGACCCTATTTCTGCCGAGGACTCCTTGATCCGAGCTGGGCCGGAGGCCATGGAGGCGACTTTGGCTCGCAAACGAAAACAGACTCAGGACCGAGAAGCCGTAATGAATTATTTCACGAACAAGTCCATGAGCTTGGCTTGGAGGTCGCTCGTCTGAGAAAAGCCATAGCCGACCAGGACTGGTGGGTAATCGAGATGGATTGGTCAATCTCGGATGCCTTGAGCAGGCGGTCGGCTTCGGAGTCTTTCCTTCGTGGGGCCGTGGTTGAGAAGGAGTTGGAGATCCGTAGGTTGAAGCTGGTGCTAGGCGCCGGTTTGGTCGAGGAGGTGAGCAATTCGGTATTAGGACCATCCCCGACCTTTTTGTTGGAGGGGGCTCAGCCTGATGATGCGGGAAGCTTGGTGGTGGGGGAGCCTTCCCCGGTCAGGCCGGCCGAGCGAGAGAGGGAGCCTGAAGGAAGCGCCGACTTTGAGTTTTAAGCCGAGTGCGAGTGAGTTGTAAGCTTTTCATTGTATTTGTGCCGCCATTACGGGCGCTCAATGAGGAATAATAAAAATTGGCCCCCGACTTCTTTAACCTTGATAATTCCATTGAGTGGGGATTGTTGCCGGGCTCGGCCTTGAAAAAGGGGTCGGCGCCGAGGCAGAAAGACCACACAGTGACTTTGCGCAGGCGATGCATAATCCATGGCGTTTCGCCTCTCGATTTGCATTAATAGCGACGTTTCGCCTTCCGATATGCATTAATGGCGAGGTTTCGCCTTCCACCATTTGGGCTTCCTGGATGCAATAACTGCGCCCCTGTAGGGGGCTATATAACCCCCATCCCCTCCTTGTTGGTGGTCAGGAATTTGGGAGCCTGCCGAAGGCGGGCGCCCCAGAATTAGAACTTTAGTGCGAGAGTTCCGAATTGGTGGTGCACCAATCACCCTCGAACAATTCGGAGTTTTGCCCTTGAGGGCCATGAAATCCCGGGTTGTTCGTTGGTGACTAGTGGGCCGATCAATTGGTTCGGAAGCTCAGAGAGAGCACTGGGTCGGTGGCACCCCTGCTGCCCTCGAACAATTTGGGGTTTTGGCTTTTGAATGCTGCAAACCCCGGGTTGCTCGCGGATGAGAGGAGAGTCAAACAATGACTCGAAGCTCGGGGTGTTTGCCGAAGGCAGGCGCCCTAAACCTTATCGAAAACTTTTGAAGCAGCCAGTAGTGGGCGTGACCGATGGTCGTCGCCGAGCGTATCGGCCTAGTGACTTTAAAGAAAGCCACGGCCTTGCTCGGGGTCGACGCCGAGCCTCCACATGTGTTCTCAGGAAGACGGTACGGGCGTGGCTGCCGGTTGCCGCCGTGTGCATAGGTTGATGGGTTTGGAGAAGCCCAAACCATGCTAAAGGCAGGTGCCGAGCCCCTACACCGGAAAAAAAGCCAGTAGTGGGCGTGGTGGACGGTCGTCGCCGAGCGCGTAAGCCGAGTGGCTTTCAAGAAAGCCACAACCTGGCTCGAGGTCGACGCCGAGCCCCCACACTTATTCTCAGGAAGACGGTACGGGCATGGATGGCGGTTACCGCTGTGCGCATAGGTTGATGGGCTTGAAGAAGCCCAAACCATGCTAGGGGCAGGTGCCGAGCCTCCAAACCAGGGAGAAAGCCAGTAGTGGGCGTGGCTGACAGTCGTCGCCGAGTGTATCGGCTGAGTGGCTTTGAAGAAAGCCGCGGCCTTGCTCGGGGTCGACGCTGAGCCCCCACACTTGTTCTCAGGAAGATGGTACGGGCGTGGCTGACGGTTGCCGCCGTGCGCATAGGTTGATGGGCTTGAAGAAACCCAAACCATGGTAGGGACAGGTGCCGAGCCCCCACACTGGGGATAAAGCCGGTAATGGGCGTAGCTGAGCATAGTCGCCGAGCGTATAGGTGGAGCGGCTTTAAAGAAAGCCACGGCCTTGCTCAGGGTCGACAATAAGCCCCCATACTTGTTCTCAAGAAGGCGGTACGAGCATGGTTGGCAGTTGCCGCCGTGTGTATAGGTTGATGGGCTTGAAGAAGCCCAAACCATGCCAGAGGTAGGTGCCGAGCTCCCACACCGGGGAGAAAGCCAGTAGTGGGCGTGGCTGACGGTTGTCGCCGAGCATATCGGCCGAGTGGCTTTGAAGAAAGCCGCGACCTTGCTCGGGGTTGACGTCGAGCTCCCACACTTGTTCTCAGGAAGACGGTACGGGTGTGGTTGGCGGTTGCTGCCGTACGCATAGGTTGATGGGCTTGAAGAAGCCCAAACCATGCTAGGGACAGATGCCGAGCCCCCACACCGGGGAGAAAGCCGGTAATGGGCGTAGCTGAACGTAGTCGCCGAGCGTATCGGTCGAGTGGCTTTGAAGAAAGCCACAGCCTTGCTCGGGGTCGACGACGAGCCCCCACACTTGTTCTCAGGAAGATGGTACCGGTGTAGCTGGCAGTTGCCGCCGTGCGCATAGGTTGATGGGCTTGAAGAAGCCCAAACCATGCTAGGGGCAGATTCCGAGCCCCCACACCAGGGAGAAATCCGGTAATGGGCGTAGCTAAACGTAGTCACCGAGCGTATCAGTCGAGTGACTTTGAAGAAAGCCACGGCCTTGCTCGGGATCGACGATGAGTCCCCACACTTGTTCTCAGGAAGATGGTATAGGTGTAGCTGGCGGTTGACACCGTGCACATAGGTTGATGGGCTTGAAGAAGCCCAAATCATACTAGGGGCAGATACCGAGCCCCCACACCGGGGAGAAAGTCGGTAATAGGCGTAGCTGAACGTAGTCGCCGAGCGTATCGGTCGAGTGGCTTTGAAGAAAGCCATGGCCTTGCTCGGGGTCGACGATGAGCCCCCACACTTGTTCTCAGGAAGACGGTACCGGTGTAGCTGGCGATTGCCACCGTGCGCATAGGTTGATGGGCTTGAAGAAGCCCAAACCATGCTAGGGGCAGATGCCGAACCCTCACACCGGGGAGAAAGCTGGTAATGGGTGGAGCTGAACGTAGTCACCGAGCGTATCGGTCGAGTGGCTTTGAAGAAAGCCACGGCCTTGCTCGGGGTTGACGACGAGCCCCCACACTTGTTCTCAGGAAGACGTTACGGGTGTAGTTGGTGGTTGGCGCCGTGCGCATAGGTTGATGGGCTTGAAGAAGTCCAAACCATGCTAGGGGCAGATGCCGAGCCCCCACACTGGGGAGAAAGTCGGTAATGGGCGTAGCTGAATGTAGTCACCGAGCGTATCGGTCGAGTGGCTTTGAAGAAAGCCACGGCCTTGCTCGGGATCGACGACGAGCCCCCACACTTGTTCTCAGGAAGACGGTACGGGTGTAGCTGGCGGTTGCCGCCGTGCGCATAGGTTGATGGGCTTGAAAAGCCCAAACCATGCTAGGAGCATATGCCGAGCTCCCACACTGGGGAGAAAGCCGGTAATGGGCGTAGCTGAACGTAGTCGCCGAGCATATCGGTCGAGTGGCCTTAAAGAAAGCCACGACCTTGCTCGGGGTCAACGGTACGTGTGTAGCCGAGTGCCGAGCCGTAAGCTTGTAAGGAAAGCTTTTCTGGCTCGCGGTGTTATCCGAGTGCCGAGCCCTAAGCTTGTAAGGGAAGCTTTTCTGACTCGCAGTGCTATCCGAGTGCCGAGCCCTAAGCTTGTAAGGGAAGCTTTTCTGGCTCGCGGTGCTATCCGAGTGCCGAGCCCTAAGCTTGTAAGGGAAGCTTTTTTGGCTCGCGGTGCTATCCGAGTGCCGAGCCCTAAGCTTCTAAGGAAAGCTTTTCTGGCTCGCGGTGCTATCTGAGCGCCGATCCCTAAGCTTGTAAGGAAATCTTTTTCTGGCTCGCGGTGCTATCCGAGTGCCGAGCCCTAAGCTTGTAAGGAAAGCTTTTCTGGATCGCGGTGTTATCCAAGCGCCGAGCCCGAGACATGTTTTTAATGGGAACTAACACGAAGCCAAAACTTGTTTTAAGAAAGCTGGCATAATTACAACATATTTGAACTTTACAAAAAACAAGGCACGACGTGCCGATCACTTTCTTAATAATTTTACACTGGCTGTAAAGGCTAACCCTTCCCTTCTAGGAATTTTGATGAGGTGCTCTGCGTTCCAGGGCCTTTTAATAGCCTTGCCCTCTAGATCGGTTAGGCGGTACATGTCCGGGCGTACAACCCCCGATACCTTGTATGGCCTCTCCCAGTTTGGAGCCAGTTTCCTCTTTTGGACGGGGTTGGATACTGCCAGCTTCTGGAGGACGAGATCTCCGAGCTTGATGTCGGTGGGACGCACCTTTTTGTAGAACCTTTCGATTATCTGTTGGTAGATGTTCCTTCTAATGGCGGACTTCTCCCTGACCTCGTCTATGAAGTCTAGGTCGGCTCGTAGCTGTGCAGAGGTGCTTGCTTCATCGAAGGCCATGATCCGGGGTGAAGGGATCCCAATCTCCAGGGGAATGACGGCCTCCGTACCGTATGTCAGATTGAATGGCAACTCTCCCGTGGGGATCCTTTTTGTGGTTCGGTGGGCCCAGAGAACGCTCGGAAGCTCATCGACCCATAACCCCTTGGAAGAGTTATCGAGTCACTTTTTGAGACCGTCAAGGATTTGGTGGTTCACGTTCTCGGCCTGACCATTTGACTGCGGGTGGCATACTGAAGAAAAACGCTGCTGGATCCCGAGATCTTCGCAGAACCTTTGGAAATGTTTACCTGCGAACTGAGTCCCATTGTTAGTAATGAGCACCTGTGGGATCCCGAACCGACAGACGATGTGCTTCCAGAAAAACTGTTGGGTCTGCTACTCGGTGATCGTGGCTAACGGCTCGGCCTCGATCCACTTCGTGAAGTAATCGATTGCCACTATGAGATACTTTTATTGGCCCGTTGCCTTCGAAAATGGGCCTACCAGATCCATCCCCCACATTGCGAAGGGGGTCAGAATGGCCATGGAACAGAGGTTTGCTTGCGGAGCCCTTTTCACGGGGGAGAACCGTTGACAGGGGCCGCACTTCTTCACCAGGACGAGGGCGTCTTGCAACATCGTGGGCTAGTAGTACCCATGGTTCAAAGCCTTTCGCGCGAGCGATAGGCTTCCCATATGGCACCCGCCGATTCCCTCAAGTAGCTCCTTGAGAGCGTACTTTGCTTCATCGGGGGTTAGGCAGCGGAGGTAGGGTCTTCCGTCCATTGTTGTGTATGACCGTTTGAAGAGGGTCGCATTGATCACGGCGAACCTTTCTGAACGGACCCTGACCCGCCTTGCTTCAGCTCGGTCTTCGGGGAGCTCTCCCTTGATTAGAAATTTCTTGATATGAGTGGTCTTCAACAGAGTTTGTTGAGCAAGGATAGTGAGGAGCACAAATAGATCTGATAAACAATTAAACAGTAGATCATACCATCACACAAATATTTGTTCCGGTTTGGACGAACCATAATCCTGAGGAAAGTAATAGGAGATATTGTTAACTATATAAGATTACAATGAATTAGTTACACGCTGAGAGAAGAGTCCTGTCCAAACTCGGCCCATCGTCAACCCTAATCTTTAACCTTCTAGCTAAACAATTAAGAAATACCAACACTTTTCCAAATTCAGTCGCATGAGAAAGATAATTTTTTTTAAAATTTATTTTTTTTATTTTATTTTTTTCGGAGGAAGTTTATAGTTTTGCAAGCTGAGGGAAGGGTACAAATCATTTCTTTTTCTACAAAAGAAAATACAAAATCCATTAAGTAACAAACCGTATACGCTTCCATTTATAAATCTTTTTAAATTGACCTCTCCAAAAATCCACCAGCCAATCCCAAAACCTCCATTTCCAAATATTTAAAATAATAATAAAAAAAATTCCAATTCCAATTTCCATGGCGTCATCCCTAACCTCCTCCCCTCTGCTGTTCTCACCCCTCTTTTCCCCCAAACCATACCCGTTAACCCGCTTCAACCACATCAAAATCCGCGCATCCCGCAACGGGTCTCCACCTGAAACGGAATGCCCGGTCCCGTTCGAGCAGCAACCCGTTAACGAGTACCAGTCCCTCTCCACCTCCATCCCCTTTTCCTGGGCCGCCGCTGACCTCCCCATCTACTGCTCCCGCCTCGCCCTCACCGGCGCCGCCTTCGCCCTCCTCCTCGGCTTCCCCGTCGCCGCCTTCGGCTCCCGCTCCGCCACCGCGTTTGACCTTCAGGTCGATGGAATACGGTGGGCGATCGCGTCTGTTTCGACGGGGACGCTGGCGGTTACGATGGCGGTGCTGAGGATGTATCTTGGTTGGGCTTATATCGGGAATCGGTTGCTCAGTGCAACTGTTGAGTGTAGGTTTCTTGATTTTGATATTTCGAATCGAAAAGTTTCTATTTTTATGGTTGTCTGAATTCTTGTTTGTTTTGTAGATGAGGAGACTGGATGGTACGATGGGCAGGTTAGTTTGATCGAATTTTTATGGTTGTATTTATTGCATTGCAAGAATACGATATATATTTTGCAGTACAAGTAAATTTGTAGGATCTATACAATGCAAGACATGTGGGAAATTAATACCCAATGTCCCTCTTCACAAATTTCATCTTTAGTTATGTAATGTTCTTCGTGCTTTGTTGTCAAAATTCTTTTGATTCTCATACATGATACACGCAGTGATAAATGTACGTAGTGTTTGTCTCGCATCCCAAATGTCAAAGTTTATACTTAAACTTGTATGAATAATGCATTTTTCAAGTAGGTGTTAGATATTATGTTAGATAAGAGATATTAGTTTAGTCCCATATCGAATAATGTATCAGTTTAGTTTTCCCTTATTTCCTATATATAAGAGATATATTGTACTCGACTAAATAACAATCAATGAACTATTCTTTCCTATCCTTAAATCTAACCTGATATCAATAAACTATTCTTTCCTATCCCTAAATCTAACATGATATCAAAGTCTGACTCCTATAAGGCCTATACTAATTTTATCATTGTTATCAAAGTGGAGTGGTTTCTTCCTTCATTGGAATCACTCCATCTCCCGTCGTCGACATCCTCTTCCCATCAAATCTCAAAAACCCTAATCAAATCAACCGCCAAACCCTAACTTAAATCCACAACAACAACAATAACGTCTAACTCATCTTCAACAACACAATGATCATAGTGGGAGGCGAACCAACAACCTTCTGGCGACAAATGTCAGCAATCCTACATCAACAAGCCAGCAAGAGGCGGCAACACTCAACTCTTCCTCAACCTCCCGAACTCCCTATCGTCGAAACCAGCAAGAAGCGACAACCTCCAGAACTCCCCAACCCCGATCTTCATCTTCACCACCGATGACCCCAAACTCGACAACTCCCCTACCTCCTCACCTTCATTGCTGATCGAAACAACACCCAGATCCCCATCAAAATCACCCCGATCAAAACAACACCAGATCCACATTGACATCACCGAAGACCCAACTTCCGCCTGCTGCACATCGCCACCACTTCTGCTGCACATCGTCACCCCCAAAACCCCATCTCTGCTGCCCCTGGATTTCCCTACCCAAATATGTTCGAAACCCTAAACCTAGTCCTATTTTACTCTAAACCTGCAACCCCACTCTCTCTAAACCCGAAACCCACCCAAATCCTAATACTATACTACCCGAACCCAACACCCAAACCCACATCTAAAAAAAACAAAAAAAACAAAAAAAACAAAAAAAACAAAAAAAACTTACCCGAACCCAAACCACCAACAACTACCAAACTCCCCAACCCTAGCCGCTACTCACACCCTCTATCCAAAACCCTAACCCTTTATCCAAATACCCTATTTCAGGTGATCCAAACCAGACCCACATGACCCAAATCCAAACAACCTCGAAACTCTTTAACCACCCCCTCCCCCCCCCCCCCCCCCCGCACGCGCACACACACACACACACACAAACTTTCTTTAAGGTTCTACGGTTGTATTTCCGATCCTGAGAGATTTCGGTACTTCGTCAACAAGCTCACACTGGTTGATCGATCGTGAGTTTGAGAGAGGGAGATATCGACATCATCTCAATTCCCGTCTCCCTCATCCCATCTTTTGCCGACGCCCACCAACTTCCGCATCCAGATCTCAAATACAAACTCACACTGATTAATTCATCATGAGTTTGAGAGGGGGAGTTCCCGACATCAACCCAGTTTTCGACGTCATCTCAGATCCCGACGTCAACATCACCCACTACTTTCGACGGTTACCACAACTCTTGTTCAACACCCTCTTCAACAACATCAATAATCCATCTTCAACTCCTCTTCAACAACAACAACACCAACGTCCATCCCTATTACTTTTACTTCTCAGTTCGGGGATGAGATGCCAACATACTACGTTCTTCCATTACTACTTCTCCAAACATGGGGTGAGATTCCAATATACTTCTTCCACTTCTCAGTTCGTGGGTGAGATCCCAACATGCGTCACTACCGTGCACCACTACAACTTTTACTTCTATTTCTCAGTTCGAGGGTGAGATCCCAACATGCGCCACTACCGTGTACCACCACTTCTTCTACTACTTTGTAGTTCAGGGGTGATATCCTAACTCAGTTCGCATCTATCGTGCGCAACTCCTACAACTTTTCAGTTCTACACATTTCAAGATCCAACTATTACTATAACTTCTTCAACTTCTTTAGTGTCAGGAGCCAACACAAACTCATACACTTTCCACTTCTACACTTTTTAAGATCTAAGAGCCGGATTGTCTGTGCGCCATTATGCGCCATCTACTTGAGCGCCTTTCTTATGCCATGCTTTGTCACCAAGTTTGCACCACCACTTCTTCTACTACTTTTCAGTTCAGGGGTGATATTCTAACTCAGTTTCTAATTTACTGTGCGCAACTCGTTCTACAACTTCCCAGTTCTACACCTTTCAAGATCCAACTATTACTACAACTTCTTCAACTTCTTTAGTGTCAGGAGCCGACACAAACTCCTACACTTCCCACTTCTATACCTTTCAAGATCCAAGAGTCGGATCGTCCATGCGCCATTGTGCGCCATCTACTTGAGCGTCTTTCCTACGCCATGCAAATGCTTTGTCACCAAGTGCATCACCGTGTGACGTCCCTGCAACATAAACATTGTCAATATTCCAAATTCATATTGTTTGAACCAACTTGAGTTTGAGAGGGGGTGTTAGATATTACGTTAGATAAGAAATATTAGTTTAGTCCCATAACGAATAATGTATCAGTTTATTTTTTTCTTATCTCCTATATATAGGAGATATATTGTACACAACTAAATAACAATCAATAAACTACTATTTCCTATTCCTAAATCTAACATATGGGTTTTTGGGTCAAGTTGGCATCCTTTGGGGCTGCCTTGACCTAGATGTGATTGAAATTAGGTTAAATTCTTTGAAAATCAAATGATGCAGTTTGGAATGTTCATTAATCAAGTGTGACATGTTCATCTGTGAACCAGTTCCTTTTCAATGCACGAATTGCGTTTGATCCATTATAATTGTTATTCTTGGAGACGACCTGTACTCCAGTAATTTTCTTAGGATTGTGGACATCAATTTAGTGAGTCAGATTTTATGGAGTTCAGCCGGAACTGGCTAGACTGGACCTGATCAGTCTCAGGATTTGGTCTTTGAGTTGCCTGGTGTGCTAGATATGTGGGGTTTTGCACATTCTGACCCTTAACTGATTGTAGTTGTGCTAGTATTTTTCAACAATTGTTGTCTTGATGAGTTAAAACACATGCAACTCCTTTGATTAGCCACTTTTGCAATGGATGATCTTGCACCTCTGGTTTCTTCTGGTTTATTTTTCTCAGCTACTTGTAGTGAGGCTCTGCTACCTATCTTGTATAAGCTTATTTTGACTTTCTTACACCTATACTGCACAGCATAAATATCCATATTATTGTCTTCCATTAAAATCCTCTGAAATTGCTTCTTTTACTAGAGTTGCCATTTCTTCGTGGAGTGAAGTGACTGAGATCATCATCTAGGATTATTTCTTGTTGAGTTAATAGATCATTGTGATATTAACATACACAACTGATTTTTCAATCTTGTAATCTACAACCACGGTCTTTTAAAGAAAAATCCATAGCCTAACCTTTTCTCAAGCACCATCTGGCACTCACTTTGTTTCGCTAGTTGATTATTCAGAAGTGCCCTTTACCTGTTCTCTCCTAGCAAGAAGTCAATTTTTAGTAATTATCCTTCATATTAATAATTTTCCTTTGTTGCATGAAAATATTTGTATTGCTCTATTGCAACTTAATGTGAGGATATTATAGTATGTGCTAATGTTAAGCCGGACAAAGCTGTGAAAGGAAGAAATATGTGTGAAAATATGCCTTAATATGGAAGAATAATACTCCTTTCTTATTGCAGATATGGGTAAAGACTCCAGAGGTGTTAGCTCGTGATCGACTTCTGGGTTCATTTTCTGTAAGTTTGTGCAGTCTTGGCTTTAACTATTGATCAACTCCTTTTACTATCTTTTTGCTAATGTATGGTGGTATAAGTGCGCAATTAAATTCATCCTCATGATCTGATAATGTATCAGCCTTTCCTCTATAATAAAGTTTGGCCTGGAACATAACTTCCAATACAGAACTGACAAATACCAATTATTAAGCCATGACCGATAGACAAGAAATGGACTTGGAACAAATTGTAGGTCATTTGCTTAGTAGATAAAAATTGTCGTATTGATCGTGGTAGTTTTAAGCTTGTCAACTGTGGGACACTCCAAATTCTCATTGTCCAGGAAAGAGCTTATTAGCTTAAAAGGTTACCCCCCCCCCCCCCCCCCCCCCCATACGACCCATAACAACCTACACAAAAGTGAGGGTTGCAGAAAGAAGAAAGGATGCCTGTGTACAGAAGATGATAGATTTAATGAGGTGTAGTACATTATAAAACTAAGGCGTAGATGAAGCCGAAGAATCTAATGGGACACATTCCTAATTCTTTAACAATTTACTGTAGAGTGACAATCTACGTGCGGCTGCTTAGAGGTGGAGAATATTTGAAGTACTGGTTATCCTAATGTTTCAATATTTGGCAAGCCGGTAACTTGATGGATCATGAATCTTACACATTGAAATATTGAGCTATTTTGGGGCTCTTGATCCTCTTCATTTTTAGTGTATTTATACATGTATATTAGCTAACTAATGCCATCTACTGTCTGATATCTTTCAAGCTTGTCTTATTTAACAGTTGAGATAGTCTGGCTTAATATCTGCTGCCAAAGTTTATTATCTCAAATATTATGGTAATGAGAAATTCATTCCTTTCCCTTGATATCTTGTTTAACTCGGTCTTTTTGTGCCTCAACTGCAGGTAAAGCCTGTGCTAAATCGAGTGAAGATCACATTACTTTGTCTGGCAGTGTCGTTAGCGACCTGTGCGCTTCTTTTCATTAATATTGAGAGCCCAAGGAATTCATTTGAGAATGGGGGTCGAGCGGTACCTGGAGTTTATAATGATGCCTCTGCTAGGTCATTTGAACCTGATGCATTCTGTGGTGAGCCTGATTTATCCTAATCCTTAGGGAAAGCTTCATTCAGTGGTGCCGTTTTGTCTTTTTGCTATAACTGTATATACATAACTAGAAATTAGTAACCATGACTTGGGAAGTGGCAGTGCATAATTAGTAGTTAATTGTCATTACCTTGGTTGCTTTTACATAGGAGTCGCTCAATTCATGTACTTTTACATCTTTTTAATGTATAATTATAAAACATGATGTAAATATTAATTTAATGATATGAAAGTTTATCAGCCATTTGTACGCACATTCCATTGCATATCGAATCAACTAGTACTGATCAAAACTGTATATAACTTTAAATAGTAAAGTATGTAATATTACTTGTATTTCTGCCATTTAGTTACTATATGTTAGTTATTTAGATTACTAGTTACTGTTCCATTTTTTTTGTTTCTCCATTAACCTCTTTGTATTTGCCATCAATTCTCAACTGTCGTAAGAATTTCTCCCTTTTTTTGAATCATTCTGGAATAAAAACTGATTCTAAAACATTAACTGCATGTAGGGAGCTAGCAGAAAATAGTTTTAGAATTGAACACAATTTGAACTGGAAAGATGCAGATCTGCAGTCTCATTTTTGGAGTACATGAAGGTCTATCTCTACTCATGGCGTTACCCTTCAAATGCTGCACGGTCTTGACCTATCTTGGCTGTTGAGTTTTAAAAAAGTTACTTATTGTTAGATTTAGGGGGTAACACCACGACAGTTGTACTTGTCATGATGTAGACTTAGTGCTCCATTAGAGATTTCACCTTTCTCGGCTTGAGAATTTCCTTATATTTTCAGCCATTTGTGAATACTGAATAGTGGATACAAAATTTCTTATATAGCTGTTAGTGCTTGCAATCGTACCTAGTTGATAGAATAGAGTGTGAATAAAGTCAACTAGGGAGTTAAATCACTTGCTCTAGACCAAACACCAAAAATGTCACCTCAAAAATCTGAAGTTTGATGGTTATATTCTTCAATAGTTCAATATAGGGTGTTTGGCATGGTGGCCAAAATTACTGAGGATACATTGAGGGTTCTGTTCTTGTAACGGCAGTAAAGTGTCCTTGCTGGGTGATTAAAATAGTTTGTTAGATCATAGTGATGTCTGAGATCCTTCTTTTAAAAGTTCCCGATAAACATAGTATGTGACTTTTGCCTTATAGTAGAGGTACGAAGCTTATAGTTTTATGTGAGAGCTAGTGGAAGTGGAACCTCTGTAGCAAGGTTTGGTTGTTCTGTGGCTCGCTTGTTCTGATAGATTACTCACGGGGTTAGGCTGAAGGTAAGGCATGCTAGCAACAAGATTTGTTTAGTGTTTGCATTTGAGTGCATTTTAGCTAGACAGCCATTAGTTTTGTCGATCAAGGGCATTGTTTTTATCTGTGATCATTCTTTGGATTTGCAATATTTGGTCCCTAATTAGTTGTCACTGTTCATCTGAGAGTCCAATCTTCAGGATCCATTTAAAGATGTTCCAAAGTACTGATAGTATGGATTTATCATTACATATAACAGCAAATGGACAATTAGCTAATCACCATTATAATGCACCTCTAATAGGAATCAATGCTATAGTTTTCCATCTCACCCGAATAACAGCTTGTTGATTGAATCCTCCTCTTCTGAAATCCCTCCTATATTCTGACATTTTTGTTGATTCTCCTTCGCTCTGAGCCCTTTTTCACTCCACAATCATCTCATTTACTAACACCCGTTAGAACTCATAAAAACGAACTCAAAACTTGACAGAGGCAAAATATATGATAAAAGGTTGATGGTTTTCACATTTTTCTGTATGATTCAGAACTTTTATTTACCTTTTCGCTTAGCCTGTACATTAGCAAGGTATGTGTTGTTCTTGTCTGCTTCTTTGTGGAGACTTGTCTGCATTTTACAGCATTTGCAGAGCTCATCACAAGCAAAACATACATAAGGGCAATGCTGATGAGCTTTCCAGTGTTAGGATTCTTGACAAATAGCTTCTTTCGTTTCTTGTAGACTCTGATCTACATCTTCCCTTCTATTCTTGCTCTTGGGAAGTTTAGTCTGTGATCCTCCCTGTCGTCCACTTGTATTGCAAACCATGCAAATACATATAACTCAGTTGAACCGTTTTAGCTTAAACTAGTTTCTTTTTATAAGTACCGGGCTAGATTGCTTAATTTAGAGTGAAGTCAGATTTCTTAATTTCAGTCGTTAATTCCTTGTACTGCTCTACCTAAAATTTTATGTCTATAGTTTCTTTAATACATAATAAAGATTGATATGACACACTATATTATTAGTAAAATGGTGGTTTACTTAGGTGTGAATGTACAACTCGAACAACTCGAACCTGAGCTGGACAATTTGGAAATTCTTTTCTTGATAACATGCGAGAATCATCCGCTATTACCTCACCCATTATAATTTGATGAATCACAGTGCCCCCTGCGAGGTCATCACTAGTCGATCATTTCCTTCATTCAACCAACATATCAGCTGCATCTCTTGAAGTGCGCCTATTATTGTACCTTCTTTTTTATTCTTATCCCGTGTTACAAACTTCACCGTATTCCCTCCCCCGACTACTACTTTTGTTGTTTTAGAGCCCTACTGGTGATTCAAAACTGTTATCTAAGAGTTATCTAAGGCGTACAACGATATGTTGTTATCTAAGGCGTACAACGATATGTCAAAGAATCTAAGACCTACAACAGATCCTTCGAAATAATGCTTAAACAATTCATTTCCTTCTGGTTCAAGACATGGATGGATCCAAAAGCTTTTCTAGTTGGCGCACAGGATTTGGGGGGTGTAGGGAATAACAAAGTGTCAGAAGTCCCTTCGAAGCTTCAGTCACATAAGGAAGGGACAGTGAAGCGACTCATAGCGGTGCTACGAGGTACGGGGACGAAGCGGCACGTCAATCAAGTTTCCTACAGACAGAGACAGGGGGCCCACGAAAAGACAGCTGGACGTCATCAACATGTCCAATGCTGAGTTCAGATCTGCAGTGGAAAACGCTGTAAGGGACATAAAAAAAAGTTTCGTTAGCAGAGGCCCAAGCCTATATCACGTTGGTGATGGGCCTAAGCTTCATGGGCTTTCTATTCTGAGACGCGCAATCGAAAGGGGACAGTCTTCAGGGGGGAACGAAGTGCTCCAGCTTTCGGAAGCAGATGGATCAGAGCAGGGCGAGCTGCAGCAGGATCTCGACGAAGAAGGGTTGGCAGGCGAGGTGTTCACAGTCGTAGGAGAGGTTGCCCACAGGGAGGGGAAAGAGATTTGTGAAGTAACGGAAAAAGAAAATGAGTACGTAGGGGATGCGGCAATGCAGGATGAAAGAATCGACGCTTTAGAAGGAGTTGGCAGTCAGTACTCAGACTCAGAGGGAGAGTTCGAGAGTAGAGTAAAGGCGCTCATTCCGGGGGCAGATGACAGTATAGAAGCAGATGATGGGGATAGAGCTATGGATGAGGTCAAAAGGAAGAGCAAGAGACAAATGGATCTTGGAGGGCGAAGGACCCGAGCGAGGGGGATCTTATTAGATCGGCCGCTAAGGCGAGGGAGCCAACATCCGCGTGCGGAGGTATGTTCTCTATTTTGAATTTCATTTCAGATGATAATCTTATTTATTATGCGTGTATTCTTGGATTGGATATGGGCACGTCCTACGTGGATCAACTCAAGAGAGTTAATATATTTAGAGAAGAGGCGTACAGACTTGCAATATAGAGCGGGCCTTATTGGCAGCTAGGAGTGTAGGGGTAGATTAATCCTTAGTGTTTATCCATGTGTTACATCTTTTGGAATGTTAGAGGGATGAGATCGAAGGTTAAGACTAGATTAGTTAATGACACCATTACTAGGATCTAACCAAAAATATGCGCGCTTCTTGAAACGAAGATAGTCGACCCTCAGGCCAATGACTTTCAAGGTCTGTCTTCGCTTAGAGACTTCGAATGGCGATTCAAGACATCAGTAGGTATGTCGGGAGGGATTGCGATGGGGGTAGATTCCAAATATTTTGATTTTATAGATGAATACGTGGGGAACTTCTCGGTTACCATTAGGATTAGGCGTAAAGGGATGGGTGGGAGCATATGGTCTCGTCGGTATACGGTCCATGCAACTCTAATCGTAGAGAGGGATTTTGGGAGGAAATTCGGACTATCAGAAACTCATGGGTGGGCCCATGGGTGATTGGGGGGGGGGACTTCAATCTAACAAGATTTAGAGGTGAACATAGAGGGAGGGGACCGGAAGAAAGAGACAGACAACGATTTAACCTGACCATTAACAACTTTAATCTCATTGACATCCAGGGGAACGACAGAAGATTTACCTGGTCTAACATGCAGGCTAATCCGACTTTGGCCAAGTTAGATCGCATACTGGTGTCAACTGGGAGGACCTCTTTCCATTGGCGTCGGTGAGATCAATTCCTAGGTCCACATCAGATCATATTCCTCTCATCCTGAAAGGGGAAAAAGAGTCAAGAGGACAAACACGATAATTTAGGTTTGAGAAAGCATGGTCATTAAATGCGGATCTCAAGAAGATAGTACAGATGTCTTGGGAAGAATCTACCTCTGCAGGCGATGCAATATCAAATTGGATTTTCAAACTTAGAAGGCTATGGAAATGCCTTCGAATTTGGGCAAGGAAAGAAAATGAGGAGAACAGGAGAAGAAAAGAGTGGTTGGTCAGAAGGGTACAAGAATTGGAAACCATGGAGGAAGACAGAGTTTTGCAACATGTGGAATTCCGAGAGCTGGCCTCGTGTAGAGCCGAACTTCATCTAATTGGAGAAAGGGAGGAACGCTACTGGAAATAGAGGTCCAGGATTCAATGGCTAAGGGAGAGGGACGCGAACACGGCCTTCTTTCACAAGGTGGCTAACGGGAGAAGGCGTCAGAACCATATTGGGGGACTAATGGTAGGTGAAGTCTGGACAGAGGACAGTACGACCATTAGAAGTCATATATATGCCGCATGCAAAGAGTTATTGGGAAAGAAAAGAAGGATTAGGTGCGAACTTGACCGCGAAATGTGGAGCGAGTCAAGAATCAATGGGTGCGAGAGCTAGGAGGGGCCCTTCTGTGAAGAGGAAATCTTGACGGCAATCAAGAGCCTGGGGCTGGACAAGGCTCCGAGGTCTGATGGATTTCCTATCTTCTTCTACAAATGTTATTGGCCCATCATCAGGACGGAGTTCCAAGATATTTTCCAAGAGGTTCACGACCATGAGACTCAGATTGAGCGGCTAAACTATGCAAATGTTGTGCTCATCCCGAAAAAGGCAAAGGTTCTTAGAGTTACGGACCTACGACCTATTAGTCTTCTTAATGGTTCGTTCAAAATCATCACCAAAGTGTTGGCCAATAGACTATTACCACACCTGGTGGACATCGTAGATGCGTCTCAAAGCGGATTCGTTAAAGGGAGGGATATTTTGGACAGTATTGCGTCAGCTCATGAATTGGTCTTCCGAGGCAACAAAGATAAAATAGATGGTTTCCTGCTTAAACTAGACTTCGAAAAGGCTTATGATACGGTGGAATGAGACTATGTGGATGAAGCATTCCACCTTAAAGGGTTCGGAGATAAATGGAAGAGATGGATGAAGATGTGTGTGAGCAACGGAAATTTTTTTATCCAAGTTAACGGAGAGAGTGGGTCGGAAATTAGATGCAAGAGGGGCCTCAGGCAGGGAGACCCATTGTCGCCACTGATTTTTTTCGATCGTAGCCGATGGATTGACGGAGATGAATAAAAGAGGAATAGAAAGGGGTATAATCAAGGGGGCCAAAGTGAAAGGGATAGCAGTACCACTCTCAATCCTGCAGTACGCTGACGACACCCTATTGTTCGGGGTGTCCAAAGTGGAGGAAATTTTGTCTATTAGAATTCTACTGAGATGTTTTGAGTACTGGTAGGGACTGGCAGTCAACCTACAAAAGAGCTGTGTGGTGAGTCTGAGCGATAACCGAGCGAACTCGATGGAGTTCACCTCATCTTTAATAGGGTGCAAGCAGGGAGAATACCCAATGCATTACCTAGGGACGCCTATAAGATCAGGAAAAATGAAAAAAGAGGATTGGGAGCCACTAATTGAAAAAATTGAGAAGAAACTGGCCGGATGGAAAGGAAAGTTTCTCTCATTGGGAGGTAGGATCACTCTAATCAATTCGGTTCTCAGTAGCCTGCCAACTTATCTCATGTCCATATATGAGATCCCCACCTGGGTGATTAAAAGAATTGATATGTGCAGGCGGCGGTTCCAATGGAAAGGAAACGGGGATGGGAAAGGGATCCACCTGATGAAATGGGAACGAGTGTGCAAGAAGGAGTTTGGAGGGATGGGGATTGTCAACCTAAGAGATATGAATAAGGCACTCCTGTCCAAATGGTGGTGGAAGATGCACAAACAAAGGAAAGCGTGGTGGAGCAATTCATTCATGAGATATATAAGGCAGAAAATCTTCAGATTTGGAGGAAGGTGTAGACATGACAAGACATCATTTTTATGGAAAGGGATTGAAAAACTGGGGGAAGCTTTCCATTCTAATATGTTATGCAAAATAGAAAGGGGAAGAATACTAGATTATGGAAGGATAAATGGTGTGGGGAAAACACGTTATAATCTCTTTTCCCAGACCTTGCTAATGTGGTAGACACAGTGGATGACCTTGTCAACGAAAGATGGAGGAATGGAAGATGGAGACTTATAGACGGAGAAAATCTTACAAGTAGGGGACAGAAATAACTGGGAGAGTTGAAAGAGTTGTTGAGAGGGACAGATCGGCCAAGTAGAGGGGCCACTGACGTTAGAGAGTGGATTAGAGGGAAAGCGACGACGTTCACTGTTTCATCCATGTACGGCGTGCTTAACGACGAGGGAATCAGAAACAATCATGCGAAGATCATATGAAAGTTGCAAGTCCCGAGCAAGGTCAAAGAACTCTCATGGCTGGCTCTCCACAACGCGATTTTGACCAAAACAAACCTAAGGAAGCGTAATATCACGATAGACTTAACATGCCAACAATGTAATATAGAAGAGGACACTAACCATCTATTCATACACTGCCCTAGAGCCGCCTTAGTTTGGAAGTTTTTGGGTTGGGTTTTCATACGGTAGAGACGCCGAAGAGTATACAAGACCTATGGGGAGCCTGGAGAATTAATAATATTAGGAAAGAACACAAGACACTATGGGATATCACCACTGGGGCGATTTTGTGGTCTCTATGGAGGGATAGAAATGACTTATGCTTTCGTAATATTAGATGTCAATTTCATATTTTACTGCGCAAAATTGTAGTCCTTATACATGATTGGGTAGGTCATACAGGATCCAGGAAGAGAAGTAGAGTCGACGGGGCAGAGTGAGCGGGTTTGGCCGGGCAGCATGTATCCACTGACCAGTACTTTTGAGATCGATCATGGAGGAGATAGCTGTGAGCCGACACGCCATTTACCTTTGATGCCTTAGGGCTTGTTACTTGTCTTTATCATAGATGCTATGTTGTATTAGAATTGTCCTATTTAGTGCCGACGTGCACAGTATGAAGTATGAGATGTTGTAGGACTTTTGTTGTAATCCCGTTAATCTTTCATTAATGAGATCGGTGACTTCGGTCACTTTTAATTTAAAAAAAAAAACATATTCATATATACACAAAGATAAGAAGAGAGGACCTTCATATTTGACAGTGTTAATAGTAATCACGTTTTCATTTGTTTGCATCAAAAGGAGGCCCTAAAAATGCAGGAAAATGTGTATTACAGTTGATCTCAACTAGTTATCATCTTTCAAAAAATTTAAATTATTTATCATTTATAGTCTAATCAAAATTTTCTCTTCTGAGACATGCAACTAAAAATAATCAAAAGAATAATTCCTCTCTGAGAGGAGGGACAAGGAGGGGCAACCACATTTGCAGATGAGAGGAGCAAGGGAAGTTGCCACAAAGTCAGAGACGAGAAGGGGAACGAAGGGTCGATTTGGTAACCATTTATCAAACAGCATGCCCGCATCCAGTAGACAAGAATGACAGAAGATTGCTGGCTCGCTTACTTACTATTAGCTGTTCAAAATCCTAGATATTTTAACGACCTTGACAAATTGTAGCCTAACAATGGTCAGAGCCGGTCCCCACCTTGAGGCAGGTCCCCATTTTTTTTGCAATTTTAGAGATCCCAAATTTGTATTTCTCTTATAAATATAGGTACGTATTTTTCGCATATAAAAAAAAAAAAAAATATATATATATATATAATTATTGGGACCTTTCGTTCTTGAGCTCCCGGAAACTTAGGGCGGGCCCTGACAATGGTAAAGCAAGAACATAAACTTTGTCTTCGGCCATTTGCAAATTGCAACTTTAATGCCAGGACAAGCCAGTAGGATCCATCAAAGACCTGTCCTTTTTAGTGTCTGGAACCTGGCCCTTTCACAAAGGATCGACTACTATTCTATGCCACACATTGTTGATAACAAAATTGTACTATGCCTACCACAAGTTGTTCTGAGTATATTTACTAGAAGTTACTTTACTATTCTACTGCCATGTTTTTAAACTTAATATTATGATGGTAGTAGAGCTAGTAATAGTAGTTTGTCGATATGGTACTGATCTTTTTTGTGCAATCCATGGTGGCCCCTTAACTTCCACATGAATTTGAACACACTGTGTGATTCCTAGTACCAAGTAATAGAAATCTTGTTATCCACCGTAAATTTAAGATATCGAGCTGGAGCCAACAAAGACGATTGGGACCTTAGTCGATGCTGAACTTGATAGTTACTTGAACATTTTTGACAACTATCTACTGATAATAAACTTGATCTTCACATCGACCATCAACTATATCTTTTAGGTTTCATGTCAAGCACTTTTGTTGAAAGTCATTAGCGTAATAATTATGTAAGTATAAGTCATTAGCAATTAATTCTACTATTAAAGTTTTTGATGGAAGTCTCTCGATTGATTAGTTATACAGAAAGAAGGCAATTTCTAGAGAAGTTGTGAAACTCATTTTGCATGTCAGCATCTTTATCTTCTTTTGCAAATTCTGTCTTTTCAGTTACATCTTTAGCTTCTCAAGCACATTATCTTCATTTCCCACCACACAGAATTAGTAGCGTGCCTTTCTAATTGCCATGAGTTTACCTTTAACTCAACTAGAAGATGGCATGGCTTTGTAATTTAAATATCTTCCTTGCATCGAATAGATTTTTTCTTTTGATAATACTTGCATGCAGTATATAACTATGATCTAGTACTTCCAATCATATATTGTTTGTAGTTGCATTTAAATTTCCTCGTAATGATCGTATTAGTTGCATTTGCTAAGTCTCACAATAATAAGAGTATTCCTAGTGTTCACTATTCAAGATTTATTTAGTACAATACTGAAAATTTACTCTCTCACTCAGTTGTACAAACTTGTGTCTTATAATTTATTCTTTATATTTGGGAAAATATTTGTTTTTGGTCTTCCAACATAATCATGAACTAATTGGCGTGCGGGTGCGAGCCGGTAGTGCTCCGGAGGAACAAGAGATTTGTAATATGGATATTTTGTAGTTTCGTTAATTTTTCATTAATGAAATCGGTGACTTAGATCACTTTTATCTCAAAAAAAACATAATCATGCAAATTAGTAAATTTGGTTTGGTTTTGAAAGAAGAAGTATTTCCTAGTTGAGTAGTTGGATAGGTTAGCGAGTGTATAAAAATTTCGTAAGAATATGACTTTGAATAGCTTTTTTAGTAGAAATATCAGAATTCGTGATTCTCCCTTCTGCTCGCATTACAGTGTTTTCTACATTGCTTCTATATCTTATTGAAACCAAGCTGTAAAGATACTCAATATCTTGTAAGTTCGAGCTTAATGGAGAAATCTCAAAAGAAATTGTATTTTCCTAGAAAAATGTAATTGTCAGAGAGAATTAATGACTTCATGAATGTTTAAATGGATGCTAAGGTGAATGTGCGGAAATACCCTACGAGACAAAATAAAAAATGAATAAGTAGTTGTTACCCCAATTGAAGATAAAATGTAGAAGAAGTGGTTGAGGCAGTTTGGATACATACAACATAGACCGTTAAAGTCACCACCAGTTAATAAAATTGATAGAATGGTAAATATGATACTAAACAGACTTGGGTTAACGCTATTAACAAGAATTTGAAATTTGTTAGTTGGATGAAGAATGTGGCCCTTAATAGAGTTGAGCGGAGGAGAATGATTACTGTAGCGAACCAAACATTTTAGGATGAAGGCTTCATTTTTTTTTTTTTTTTTTCATGTTTGCTTGGCAATACTATCTAAAATGCTATGCAAAGTGTCGAACATGTCTTGCCTTCCACTGAATCACCAGATGTTGTCAATCAGTTTACATATTAATATTAGGTACCAAGATCAATGAACAAGGTAGCCAGTCATCAACTTGTGAGCCTATAGCTCGTCGGTAACATCAGATCCATCTCTTACCTTTATTAAAGAAAAAACAAACTCGCAAAGAAGATAATCATCACACAAAATTTTGTTTCAGTACGCAAAATTAACAACCATTTTACTCTCTCTCTCTCTCACACACAAAACTTAACAACCAATTAACTGCATGATAATAATTCAACCATGTATGAGGCCACAAGATAAAGCCATCAGCAAGATGGCAGCATCCCTTTCTTCCTGAGGGAAAGCTTGACTGCAGCCCAACTTGTTTATCGTGACCTCGTCGAACCCCAAAAGCTTCTTCTGAGCACAACTATCTGATGAGGAACTTATCATCTTGAATCTCTTCTTAAAGGGAATGGTGCGATCCACTTCTGATGTCATTGCTCGCCGTGCCTTCATTCGCCTTATCCCACATGCATTGCAAAGAGACTGCACCATGGATCATATATATTGATGTTTTAAAAAAAAAAAAAAAAAATAGATTCTATAATACACAAATTGTTATATGCTATTGATATATTTTGTATTACCTTGGGACCCTGAGGGCCGCTTCGCCACAAAGGGGTCTTTGTGGTGTTGCAATCAGAGCAAACTCTAAGCTCAGACTGATCATCGAAAGATGGAGGTCTTCTTTCTTTGGTAACGATAATCTGATGTTTATCTGCACCCATCTTCTTCTTCATCAACCTCATCTTGACAGAGCCTCTGCCATGATTATTTTTGTCTAATTGAGGTTGGTTGCTTAATTCTCCAATTGATAAGGGGGGATCATTTGGCTGCAACATTAGAAATCAAGAGATTTCAGAGATTAGAAACAAGTTTTCACTTAGTATTTATAATTTAATCAAAAAGGTCTTTTTGTGTACTTGTAGTTGCTTTTGATCAAGTACAGGTGAATTGTCTGATTTTCCTCCAATTAACAAAAGATAATCTAGCTGCAATAATAGAACGAGTGCTCTTAGAGTTTTTAAATATGTTATATACATCACATACTTATTTGCCTAATTTACATGATCACATAATCTGAGCAGTGGTCCTCACCTTTTGTTGTTGTTGTTGTTGATGAAGCAGATGAAATTCTCCATGAATCGCACCTTGATCTTGTGGGAGATTAAGGAGTCCTGGACATGTGAGCAAAGTATCAGTTGGTACAGTGGAGGGAGGGAGCTGACATTGATTCTGATTTCTCTTCATGAATAAGATCATGCAGGGAGAACAAAGAAAGAGATGGAGGAGGACTAGGAACTACAGGTGATGAGCTAACTAAGTGAGATTATATTTATATTAATCTCAGAATAGAAGGGGTAGTAGATTAGTTGCCCAGGCCAGGATAGAGGGAAAGTTGTTTGCGTACCCAATTATGAACCGCTTATTTTTCTAAAGCCACTGAGCTTAACAATTATGCTGAAACAATTAAAACTACATATAAATTCCCTTGCACTTGTTTGCTTATGAGTGTTAGCACATCTACCCCATAAATTCTGTATTATGAGTGTTAGCACACTTTAAACAGATCTGTTATTTTCCGTACACTATTTTCAAAATTTTATTGCATTATTTAAACAAAATGTAAACCCTTTTAGAGGATGTTACCGCTAAATCAGGTGTGGGGGTAAACAGATAGAATTTATGGATTCTTGAGAAAACGAACAAGGCAAACTTGTTGACCTGTTGACCTTCACCGACTTGCTGGCTTGGTCTCTTGCCGCTGCTGCGAACCTGCAAAAAGTGCGAGACACCGGGATGGATCCCGGCGACGCACCCTCCGACGCTCTTGTCAGTAATCTGAATGATTAAGCAAGAACTTTAAACTGGAAAAGTTTTGATTACCTCTTAATAATGGTGGATGGGGGTATTTATAGTCGCCTAAGGGATCAGATTAGGAATGTAATCCCTGTGATCAGATAAGGAATGTAATCCCTAATCCCCAGTGAAAGGATAGATGTGAATCAGGGTCGTTGATTAGTATTAATCAGAAACCCTAATTCTATCCTGCTGGACCGGGTTCATTTCAGATTGGGACCCGTACCCAGTTGAGGTGGATCCGTTCGTGGGTTATTGGGTCTTGAAGGAAGACCCAGTTCCCATTTCAGACCCATTAGTAGGTAAAATTACCGTTTTACCCCTGAGCTTTAAGATTCGTGTCCGATGTGAACGGTCCCGATTTAATCCTATTTTTAGCCATATCACGAGCCCCCCACTCCTGGAGATTGAATTTTACAATCTTCGAGGAGTAGTTTTGTTGTTCTAATGGCGTACGGGATTTTATCGGTGTTCTTAAGGGAGTTCGGAATCTTGCTCGGGATGTAACGGTGTTATTCTGGGCTTGTAAAATACCCAAAAATATCCTCAGAATTTTCTGGATTTTTGGTGATTTTTTTGAATTTTTTCTCATTTTTTGAATTTTTTATTCATTTTCCGAATTAAATAATTAATTATCGAAAATATTAATTAATTATTCTAATTTAATAATTATTTTTCCAGAATTTTAAAATAAATTTTCTGAATTAATAATTATTTTTAGAATTTTTAATTAATTTTTAAAGATTTTTTAAAATATTTTTCAGATTTTTTAAATAATTAAAACAAATAAATAAATAAATAAATAAATAAATTAAATTAAATATTACCTGGACACGTGGCGCGTTCCTGAGCATCGATCATGATCAGATGTGCGCGCATCGCAAAGCAGATCACGTTTGGACTCGTGGCGCGTTTCTGAGTGTCGATCATGATCAGATGTGCGCGCATCGCAAAGCAGATCACGTTTGGACACGTGGCGCATTTCTGAGCGTCGATCGTGTCGTGACGCGATTTTTGAAAAGATCGGACAGCGCGTGTAGCTCGGCAACTTTTTTCTCCAATTTTGAGCTCGGATTGGTACTTGCTCGGATTCCGAGCAACTTCGTGCACATTTCGCGTAGCTCGGATCCGACCTCGGATGTGAGGCCACGTGGCATCGCCACGTGGCATATATGTATATTTTTTTTTCTTTTCTCTTCCTCCTTCACGCCCAGTTTTTCTTCCTCCCTCTTTCTCTGTTTCCTTCCTTCTTCTTCTTCGTTTCTCGTCTCCCCTTCTTCTTCGACCATCCCTTCGCTCCCGAACTCGTCTCGTCGTGAAGCTCGGCGAAAGAGCTCGGCGAAAGAGCTCGGCGATGGAGTCGAGAGGAGGCGTCGAGCTCGGCAAGGAGAAGAGAGCGCTCGCCGATGGCTTGGCGAGGGAGGAGCTCGAGCTCGGAGGTGAGGAATGGAGGCGAGCTCGGAGCTTTGGAGGAGTGGAGCTCGGTGCGAAGTCGTTCGGAGCTCGTGATTGACGAAGAGGTCGCTCGAGCGTGGAAGGAGTTTGGCTCGGCATTGTGGAGAGCTCGGAGGGCGGCGAACTCGTCGATGGAGCTGTGGTCGAGCTCGGCGAGGGGAGTTCGTGAACTCAGACCGAGGCGGGGCTCGGCATGGCGAACGACCTCGACGAACGGAGTGGAGCTAGCCGTTGGAAGAGGAGCTCGGTGGAGGTGAGCTCGGTATTGTGGAGAGCTCGGAGGGCGGCGAGCTTGTCAATGGAGCTGTGGTCGAGCTCGGCGAGGGGAGTTCGTGAACTCAGACCGAGGCGGAGCTCGGCATGGCGAACGACCTCGACGAACGGAGTGGAGCTAGCCGTTGGAGGAGGAGCTCGGTGGAGGTGAGCTCGGCGGCGAAGCTTCGTCGAGGAATTCGACAAGGTCAACAATGGAGATGCGTGAGCTTGGCGAGGTAGGTTGACGATGGTGGAGCTCGGCATGGAGTTTTGGGTTCAATGAAGCTTGAAGATGAGTTGGGTTTTGTTCTCTTTGGTTTTTGTTTTGGTGCCAAACTAGCTGAAGATGAGGAGGGGATGGGTGTTCGGGTTTGGATCACTTAACGGGTCCGAACCCGACCCTGGTGCCTTTTTCAACTTTTTCTTCCTCGCTGCTTCTTGTTCGGCAAATCCGAACGCGGATTTTGAGGCAAATTTTTTGGCCACTTTGCAGCTCGGTAGGACAGTAGCTCGGATTGGAGATCCGAACTATGCGGCTTGATCTGGACGGTTGATCACAATCGTGGCGCGAATCACGAGACAAGAGGCTCAAATTTCGAGAAAACGTTATCTTGTCGTTTTGTGGAGACGTGGTGCGATCTGAGCCGTTCATCACCTTTTGTGCGATTTTCGTAAAGATCCAACAGTTGGAGTTGCTCGGTATCGTTTTTCTTCACTTTCGAGGGTCGGATTGGCACTTGCTCGGAATCCGAGCGAGGTGGCTCGGTTTTTCCCTCGCGCGAGTGGCTCGGCTCGGATTTCCGAGCTATTCGGCGCAGCTGTATTGCGATCCACTTTCCCGGTGCCACGGAGGTCCGATCAGGGCGTGCGACCCCTCGTTTCGAAGCTATTTCGAAGATCTACAACTTTTCTTTAGGAGTGGGATGAAGATTTACCCTCCTTCATGGGTAAAATAGCCCCGCAACATCCTTGTCTTCATGAAGTTGAGGAGTGTTTTGTTCTTGAGGATTTTGGAAGAGGAGCTCCACTCTTAGGGGCGGAGAAGATGTGCTAGGAAGACCCTTGTGCTAGGAAGACCCTTGTAAGATGTGCTAGGAAGATGTGCTAGGAAGACCCCAGGGGCGGAGAAGGGGCGTGAGTGGCTCGGATTGCTAGTTGCTCGGCTCGGAATACCGAGCGACGTGGAGCGATCTGAGCCGTCGGATCTCAGCGCGGATCTCGAGGCGGGCACAGTTTTCAAGAAAACACTATCTTGTCGCGTAGTGGTGCTGGCATGATCTGAGCCGTCTGATCGAAATCTTACGCGAATTTTGAGGGGAAAGTCAGTTTTCTCCATTTCGTAGCTCGGATTGGCACTTGCTCGGAATCCGAGCGAAATGGCTTTGGTTTTTCCTCGCGCGAGTGGCTCGGATCGCCTGTCGCTCGGATTTTGGTTCCGAGGGACGTGGGCAGTCATTTGGGAGACGAGTTTGAGGAGCAACTCTAGGAGAGAGTTGTGAGCTCCGAACTCGTTGAGCGGAGGTCCGCCTTGGAGATGAGCGGAGCGAAAAGCTTGACTCTAGGAGAGAGCCGTTTGGGAGACGAGTGTGAGGAGGAACTCTAGGAGAGAGTTGTGCTCCGAACTCGTTGAGAAGAGGTCCGCCTTGGAGATGAGCGGAGCGAAGGGTTCGGCTCTGGGAGAGAGCCATTTGTGAGACAAGTGTGAGGAGGAACTCTAGGAGAGAGTTGTGCTCCAAACTTGTTGAGAAGGAGTCCGCTTTGGAGGTGAGCGAAGTGAAGAGCCCGGCTCTGGAAGAGATCTATTTGTGAGACAACTGTGAGGAGAAACTCTAGGAGAGAGTTGTGAGCTCGATCTGAACCATTGGATCTCGGTGCGGATCTCGAGGTAGGCTCAGTTCCCAAGAAAACACTATCTTGTCGTGTAGTGGTGCTGGCATGATCTGAGCCGTCTGATCGAAATCTTACGCGAATTTTGAGGAGAAAGTCGTTTTTCTCCAATTCGTAGCTCGGATTGGCACTTGCTCGGAATCCGAGCTATCCTCTTGGTCGCTGTGGTCGGATCGCCTGTCGCTCGGATTTTGGTTTTGAGGGACGTGGGGCGATCGGAGCTGTTTGGGAGACGAGTTTGAGGAGGAACTCTAGGAGAGAGTTGCGCTCCGAAATCGTTGAGAAGAAGTCCACTTTGGAGATGAGCGGAGCGAAGCGCTTGACTCTAGGAGAGAGCCATTTGGGAAGACGAGTTTGAGGAGGAACTCTAGGAGAGAGTTGTGCTCCGAACTCGTTGAGAAGAGGTCCGCTTTGGAGATGAGCGGAGCGAAGCGCTTGACTCTAGGAGAGAGCCATTTGGGAGACGAGCGTGAGGAGGAACTCTAGGAGAGAGTTGTGCTCCGAATTCGTTGTTTAAGTGAGAATCAACGGTTGTGGGAGCAGTTCCGAATGGCGAACCACTCCTAGCCCGCTTAAGAGCGAGCTTGCGGAGCGGAATCGAGCCAAGTGTTGGACTCCGAACTCGTCGTTAGAGTTTGTTCAACGGTTGTGGGAGCAATTTCGAATGGCGAACCACTCCTAGACAGCTTAAAAGCGAGCCTGCGGAGCAGAATCGAGCCAAGTGTTGGACTCCGAACTCGTCGTTTAAGGGGGGTTAACAAGGTGTAGGAGCAATTCCGAATGGCGAACCACTTCTTACCCGCTTATGGGCGAGTAATTTGAAGCGGAATCGAGCCAAGTGTTGGACTCCGACCTCGTTGTTAGAGCTTAGTAAGTTGTGGGGGCAGCCATGTAAGAGAAGCTGGATTCCGAACTTACCATTTAGCGAGTCGCGACTCGAAAAGATAGAGAAGCAAGAGCAATAATTTTCAATGAAAAAATGTAAAGTTTTATTGAGATAAACTAAGTGGCCGCTTCAACAGGGCGAGCCATTATTACATGCTATTGGCCGGGTTACAACCATCGGCCTTATTGAAAATTAAGATCCTACTTCTACAATAAGGTGAAGACCTCTTGAGAGGAGCTGGGAGGTTCTGAGTCTTGAAGCTCGGCGGGCCTTTCTGTTCGTTTGTAGGCTCCTCAGGGGGGAAGCTCGGCTCCCTCTTTGTGGACGAACTTGGTCAGGAGCCCCCGCTGTATGAGTTCTTCGATCTCCTCCTTGAGAGCCCGACAATCATCCGTGTCGTGGCCATGGTCCCTGTGAAAGCGGCACCACTTATCCTTGTTCCTCTTCTTGCCAGATGTATTCATTCTAGGGGGAGCACGGAGTAGCCCTTCTTTGTCCACCTCCATAAGAACTTCTGATATATTAGCAATGAGGGGGGTGAACTTCTCAAAACGCGGAGTCGGGCGGCGCTGGCCATTATTGTCCTTCTGGAATTTTTGGGACCATTCTTCACTTGTGTTCTTCCGTTTGTTCCCGGAAGATGTCTCCTCAAGAGCGAGGGGGTTGAGAGCCTCTTCCGCCCGTATGTACTTCTCCACCCTGAGTAGGAGCTTTGAGAAGTTCCGAGGAGGTTTCTTGGCAAGGGATGCCCTGAGGTTGGCATTAGTGACGTTGCGCTCGAATGCGGCAGAGGCTACTGACTGGTTGAGGGAGGGAATGGACCAGGCTTCGGCGGTAAAGCGTCGAACGTAATCCCTTAGGCGTTCACCCTTTTCTTGGTTGAGGGTCACCAGAGATACACTTGTTTTCTCGGCCCGGCGGCTACTCACGAAATGAGTAAGGAAGAGCGCTTCGAACTGATCGAATGAGAAGATGGAGGCCGGGGCGAGTCGAGAGTACCATTCTCGCGCAGACCCCTTCAGCGTGGCAGGCAAGATCTTGCAGAGGAGGGCATCTGAAGCATGGTGGATCATTATGAGAGTTTTGAAACACTCTATGTGATCTGCGGGGTCTGACTCCCCGGTATACGTCTCGAAGTGAGGCAGCTTGAAGTTTTCTGGGATGGGGGCCTCCATGATGGTGCGGGAGAATGGAGGTCTGCTCGGGCGGAGGTTTATTGCCCGTTGCTCTTCTTCCTTGTCAATTCGGCCTAGGCGCCTCTCCATCTCGTGGAGACGGCGGTAGACCGAGTCTTCTCTTTGATCATACCTTGCCGAGCCCCGGGACTCATCTTCGGACGATGATGGACTGGGGCTGCGGCGATGGTAGCTTGGAGAAGGACGAGGACTGAGAGTGTGAAGGCGGTGGCTCCTAGCTGGCTCATGAGTAGGTGGCCTCTGGTCGTTCTTTGGAGCGATATTGAGGGCCCTTAAGACTGTCGCTTGGAAGTCTTGAAGATCTGCCCTTGTGACTGGTACCTCTCCAGCTTGGCGGTCCCTATGTGTAGCTCGGCTTACTGGAGAATGAGTTCTCCGCCGATGATGCTGAGGGGACTCTCTTTGCCTCCTCGGGGGAGGGGATCTTCTAGTCCTCGGTCGTCGGGGGGTTCGGATTCTTGAAGCTCCTGAGTTCTCGGGTTGATGGACTCGACCAAGGGCCCGCCATCCATTCAGGCGAGTTCTAAGGTCGACCCCCTTTTGGCGGTCGGCAATGATTTGACGAAGATCCCGCTCGGGAGGGCTTTGAGAAGCCAGGGATTCAACTGAAGGATTGGGACTCGTGACTTGGTCATGATGAGGATGTTGCTTCGGATGACTCTGACGGGAGCCCCCCTGGGCAGCCCCCCGAGACCCTTGAGGGGCCTGTTGAGTAGGAGCACCTTGAACCGGAGGAGGGAGAGGAGGAAGGAAAGTGGTTCTTCGGTTGGAGACCGCTGCCTTCCCCTTCTGTTTTGGATGCATGGCTTGAAACTAGTATCGTTGATGAAGAGAGGTCAGGTTGCTTTTTCGTTTCCCACAGACGGCACCAATCTGTTACCGCTAAATTAGGTGTGGGGGTAAACAGATAGAATTTATGGATTCTTGAGAAAACGAACAAGGCAAACCTGTTGACCTGTTGACCTTCACCGACTTGCTGACTTGGTCTCTTGCCGCTGCTGCGAACCTGCAAAAAGTGCGAGACACCGGGATGGATCCCGGCGACGCACCCTCCGACGCTCTTGTCAGTAATCTGAATGATTAAGCAAGAACTTTAAACTGGAAAAGTTTTGATTACCTCTTAATAGTGGTGGATGGGGGGTATTTATAGTCGCCTTAGGGATCAGATTAGGAATGTAATCCCTGTGATCAAATAAGGAAGGTAATCCCTAATCCCCAGTAAAAGGATAGATGTGAATCAGGGCCGTTGACTAGTATTAATCAGAAACCCTAATTCTATCCTGCTGGACCGGGTTCATTTCGGGTTGGGACCCGTACCCAGTTGAGGTGGATCCGTTCGTGGGTTATTGGGTCTTGAAGGAAGACCCAGTTCCCATTTCAGACCGTTAGTAGGTGAAATTACCGTTTTACCCCTGAGCTTTAAGATTCGTGTCCGATGTGAACGGTCCCGATTTAATCCTATTTTTAGCCATATCAGAGGAAAACAAACACTACAAGCCATATTTGCAGGCAGTAAATAAGATAAAGGGGAAGGATGAAATAGCACCCACAGGTTACCTTAATTCCCAAATAGCAGCCAAAGTTTTTATAATACCTAAATAGCATCCGAAGTTTTTAAATATGGACGAAAAAGCTCATGCCGTTAATTTTTTAACAGAAATAACGTGAAATTATAAAAATACCCCCACTCTCTTCTTCTCTTTTCAGTTCAGTTTTTTCTTTTAGTTTTTTTTAGTTTTTTTTTCTTCAGGTTTTTCAGTGGTGGTGGTCGGCGGTGGAGTTGGTGGTCAGTGGTGGTGTTGAGTTTGGATTTAAACCTGTTAAGAGGTGAGGGCAATTTCAACATTTCAGACTCTTTTTAACGGTTTTAAACCCTTTAAGAGGTATATTCGGGGATTATTCCATTAACTTAACGGAAAACTTAATGGTAGGTGCTTTTTCGTCCATATTTAAAAACTTTGGGCGCTATTTGAGAATTATTATAAACTTTGGGTGTCATTTGGTCATTTCCGCATAAGATAATAGCAAGAAGAGCAGTCACATGACTTTTAAAACATGACTCTTAAAATATGGAATGAGTTACCTTAATTTCCAAATAGCAGCCAAAGTTTTTATAATACCTAAACAACACCCGAAGTTTTTAAATATGGAAGAAAAAGCTCATGTTAATTTTTTAGCAGAAATGACGTGAAATTATAAAAATACCCCCACTATCATCTTCTTCTCTTTTCAGTTCAGTTTTTTTTCCAGTTTTTTTAGTTTTTTTTTTCTTCAGTTTTTTCGGTGGTGGTGGTCAGCAGTGGAGATGGTGGTCAGTGGTGGTGATGAGTCTGGATTTAAACCCGTTAAGAGGTGAGGGCAATTTCGACATTTCATACTATTTTTAACGATTTTAAACCCTTTAAGAGGTATATTCGGGGATTATTCCATTAACTTAATGGAAAACTTAACGGTAGGTGCTTTTTCGTCCATATTTAAAAACTTTGGATGCTATTTGGGTATTTTAAAAACTTTGGGCACTATTTGAGAATTAGTATATACTTTAGGTGTCATTTGGTCATTTCCGCATAAGATAATAGCAAGAAGAGCAATCACATGACTCTTAAAACATGAGAGTGACACTACATAGCATAAAAGAGTTTTTGAGCTGATATAGCTTATGAGAAATTTTGGCAGCAGACATTACTATCCAAGAAGGCAGATGAGCATGTGTCCACAAAATCCCGAATTATTGCAAAAAAAAAAAAGATTTTGGGTTGGTTTGCATGGAGCCATCTTCTTCAGGCAAAGAGACAAAAAGCACTCTGCCTCCTTGCCCAATTATTTTTTGCAACAGACTTTAAATCTACAGGTCAAAAATAATGATAGTTGTTAGCCTACCGTTTTCGTCAAAATATTTGCTGCATACTGCAGGATATGCTTGTGATATTCATCCATTCAGACTGAATTATAATAGATATTAATATTGTGAATCCTTCATGATAATACCCGATAATTACATACAACGTTAATAACAATGAAGCCTTTATTTAGTCTCTTAGATGAGTACTTGCTAAGTCACATGTAATCACAAAATAACTTTGAATTTTTAGTTTTTTTATCAGAAAAGAAAAGGTTGGCCTTAGCCCCCCGTATTTCATTAAAAAGTCTTTAACAAAACAAAACATACACCACAGCGCAAAACAAACGGGCAA
The DNA here is from genome assembly GCA_017893485.1 of Hemerocallis citrina. NCBI lineage: Eukaryota > Viridiplantae > Streptophyta > Magnoliopsida > Asparagales > Asphodelaceae > Hemerocallis > Hemerocallis citrina. Next base: position 31,606,272 of record CM030361.1, on the reverse strand, counting down.
TGATATTCATGTATCCCACAGATAACTTTGAATTGTTAATACAGTAACAAATCAGAATGAGAAGATTTGACACTTGTTAGCAGGAAAAAAAAACTCCATATTTTCTACTTCAGTAAAGTAGTACTGTAGTCACAATTTTTTATTTTCTACTGCTATGATGTAATTGATTTCTTTTGTAACAAATTTTTTTTCACTGCTTTGGTACAATGGCAAAGGGAAGGTTTTTACTAATAAGCCGTGTCAGTTGCTGTTTGGAATCCCCCCTGCTCAGGTTATAGATTGATGAAAAGGAGAAAGTTTATCTTACAATGATGTGGTAAATGAAAATTTTACTACTACAACTCCACAAAGACTGATTTTTCTGGTGTGGTGCCAGACTGTACTTGCTTTTCACACATGTGAGAATTAGTGAATATTTAAAAAAAAAATAAAAATTGCATGGTTCATAATGTTAATCAATTTCCTAAATTTGTATGGAATGAGTTATCTTTTTGCTTATGTGCACATTAGAACTATGAACGTTATCAGATACTGATGAACACAACAAAGTGTTGTAGAACTCAAAGACTCAAACAGACTGCGGAAGAGAACGGCCAGAAATCTGCAGCTCATCGACCGCACAAGAATTTCCTGACCTCTGGATTTAGGTTGGTTACAGGTTTGTCAACAACTCAGACCTACTACAGTTTTGGGGTAAAAAGGTTTTCTTGGATTGTTTATGTACAGCTTGGGCTGTGCAAAAGTTTTGGCAATCTAGTAAATGCTAGCTGCCATTGTGTAGAAGAGAGTTCTCTGTAAAGATTGTACTTCATGAATTTTTCGAATAGAAATATTGTTTTACCTCTGCAATGCATTGTTTTTTCTCTTAACTTTTTCTCGTTTGCTCTCATGATTTTTGAATCATTTTGCCTCTGACCCTTCGTGATATTTTGCGACACTGAAGGGATCAATGGTTGACCTGGTATTCAGGAAGTAGTTGAGTTATTTTAGTAGTTGTTTTGGTCTATCAATAACAATCCTAGTCTGTGGGGTTTAGTTAGAGTTTTGAACTAGTCTATTTTGTTAACACTTTTGTAGCTCAGTAGTTATCTTTGTAGGCTATTTAAGAAGCCATGAACTACTTTAATAAATCAACATTTTACATTCAGTTTACTAGAGTTTTAGTTGTGAAGCAATCCTTATTCCCTACAGACACACTCAATGTTTTGACTACTGAAATAGTATAATTTATGTGTGCGTGCATTCAAATATAGTGTTCAATAGTCAAAAGGGGATATACATCCAAGAAATTGTACACTGCTTATGCAGAGTCCGATTCAGAGTGCAAAAGATGTGGTCTAAGACTACTAGCTTCAGTGGACTGAGACTGAGTCAAGCTTGCATATGTTAGTATGTCATAAATTTCCAGCTGCAGCTGACCTAGATTTGCTTGCTAGCGTGAAGTTATATTTTGGCCGAAGCCTGCCTGGTAAAATGTCCGGCTCCCATCTTTCCTCTGAATTTTGATAGGATGGCTTACAAATGAGCATGCATGGACAGTAAAATGTATTGACACTCATCACAAAGTTTTATATCATTGCAGATTTGTAAAGGGTCAGATCAATGAATAATCACAAACCTTCATGATAAAAATCTCTCTTTCCTCTTCCCGAAATCCCGGAGTGGCGATTTTGAAACCCCCAAAAAATCTCAGATCCTGAATTTCCGGCCTTCCCCTCCACCTCCACTCCGGCCTCCTTTCCCCTCCCCACCCTTCTCCACCTCCGGTTGCCACCACCCCCGGTAGACCTCCCTTCTTCAACACCAGCCAACCTCCTTCCCCTCTCCTTCTCCTTTACCGGCCAACCACCCTCCGCCGTCCCTATGCTCGAATCTCTTCGTCCATCCCCCTCAACCCCCTTCCCCGATCGGGGGGGGGGGGGGGGGGGGGGGGGGTCTCCTCGTCCCTTCCCCTTCCAATACAGCTCCCCTAATATCCAATTGTTAATTCGTCCCTAATATCCAAATTACAACCGATTCACAATTAACAGGAAAATATTATCTAGTTAGTGTGGGCGGCTGTTGTCAAGCAAATTTATAGTTTGGGGCCTTTGGGCTCTACTTTGACCTTGGTTGGTCAAAGTGAGGGGTGCCTTTGGTTTCTTTCATGTCAGAAGGCTCGTAGGGGTCAGATGCGACGTCTATCCTCGTTGCGAGGTTGCGGTAAGAGTCATCGAGGGTGAAGCGAGGGGATGAGAGAACTCAATCTTGACATGGAGTTGTCAAATTGGTGCAGTGCCTGTGATACCTCTCATATGGTGCTTACACTTATCGTTTGGATCACTGTTGGGGACGACGAGGAAGAGCGCACGATAATTGGAAAGGATAAACGGTGTACAAGCGAGGGACTGAGTGAGAGAGTGAATCCAAATTGACACGAGAAATTTGCTCTAGCAGGGACGGCCGATCAGTAGGAATAGATTTCGCTGTATTTTTTGTTTGTTGGTTGGGGTGAATGAGTTCTAGAACCCAGCATGTTGGGATCTAAACTTCATAAGCTTTATTTTTGGTTGTATGTTTTGTTAAATCATTTTTAATGAAACGCGGGGTTTTTTACCCACCGTCACCGTTTAACGATAGTACAAAAAAGGGTCAGATCAATGTATACAGCCTTCCCCTCACATTCCAGTACTGCCTTGTCCTCCAGTACGAGATATCGGAGCTTCCTATTGCAGAAGTGCAAGCGGCTATTATCTAGGATTGTTTGCTAAGTATATCTAATTGAGCTTCGCTTGATTATAAATCTATTATGTTCAAGATTATGTGTCTTCTTCAAACTTCAATTCTTAGTTATTCCATTCGTGCATAAACAGTGGTTATTATCCCCATTTTCTTGGGGAAGCAATTTATTTTTACAATTTCAATTGCATTTTTATTACGGTTTGGAACTTTAAGATGTCAATACTATTTGGCTAATTTAGGAAACAATTTATCAACAAAAAAATAAAAAAGCAGTAATACATTTTAGTCCATGTTTGGGAACAAAGTTAAGTTAGGATAAACGGAGTTATCTCACATAACTTTAAAAACCTATTGTTATCTTAATTTTTGCCATGTTTGGGACTAATCTTGGAGTTAAAGATAACTCCACTATTACCTAATTTTTCTGAACTATGAAGATAACTTTAAAATGGAGGTAAGGATATGACTATCAATAATGTTAGCATGCCTTGTAATACAGAAGTAGTTAAGATAACTTTAGTTATCTAAACTTTGTTCTCAAACAGGGCCTTAAAGAAACAATTGAAAGATGACTCATCAAAAACAACAAAAAAGTGAGACATACTTGCTTCACTCTAACCATACCTGATCCATTGGATGTCCTAAGTTTTGAAGGAAACATGGAAACTATAGCAAGTTGATGCTGATCTCTGCCAATTCTTTCAAATTTTTTTGCAGCCAAACTATTTATGCCGAGGTATTTGGTGATGATGACTTGTCTCTACTTTTAAAGTCGTTCTTATGGGGAGTCATCTTGTGATAGCATAATCAGTTCGCATCCCATACATTTCATTTGTTAAAGAGACAAACCACACCTTTTCTGGTTGTTGAGCTTATTTATGAGCTTCTTAAATAGCACAAGTCAAATGCTTATCCATCATTAGCAACTGAAGCAAAACACAGATCAGCACAATCCTTTTTCGGTCACATCCTCATTGACCAAAGTAGTACATGATTTTAGCTAGAGGAGTTTTCATTCTGAGTCGAGCTATGCTTGCTCATGAAACGGGGAAACAAAGCATATTTTGCTCAAAACAATAGCAGATCTTCAGAATTCAAATAATACATAACAAATCCAAGTATACCAGATTCTAATATTCTTTACAGAATCAGAAAGAAAAGCTTGTTACAAACTCGGGATGGACCATTCTCGGATGAGTTGTCTGAGAAGAGCTTTCTCCTTGTCAATCTTTTTGTTCTCTGAATAATTTCTATGCAGATGCTCTCTTATGTAGATGTATGTATTTTACTTTCATTGGATAAAAGTGAATAACTCACTGAGTTTGGATCGGAAAGTGGAACCCGGGTCAGGATGTTACAAAAAGTACCAGTTTTTTTTTTTGCTGGATTTTCACATGGACTTTGCTATCTGTGATTCTCTGGTTTAATAACTTTGAAGGTGAAGTACCATGATTTGTTTATTTACCAATGCAAGTGTAGTTTAGTATGATTTGTGGTGGGAGTCTAGAATTACACTTGTGTGCTTGGTTCCTCTCAACCAGCACTGAAAAAGCATAACTTTCATACGATAGTATATCTAATATCAGCTTCTAGTTCGTTTCTATTATTGCTCATACTCATTCATTTGTTTGCTTGTTGTACGCGCAGTTCTAGGAAGAAGAGAGTTGACATTCATAAAAGATCATGTGAAAATATGTGAAGAATGGAGCTCGATAAAGTTCACTTGATTGGGGTGGGAAGTTTTGGTACAATCTATGAAAAAAAAACAATTAACGACAGCATACAAGTTGCTGCAAGTGTACTAAAACTTCAACTAAAGGTGCATCCATGATTTTGTTTTCAGAATTTTAGGCCTTGAGAAATATCAAACAAAGAAATCTTGTCAAGACAATTGCTGCATGCTCAAGTATGAATTCTAGAGGCAACGAATTCAAAGTGACATTGAAGTTCATGGCAGTCTAGAGAATTGGCTGCATCCAAAAAAAGATGAGCACTTTCAACAAAAGGAATTCGAATCTCACACAAAGGTTGAACATTGCCTTAACATGGCTTCTACATAGGAGTCTCCATTAAAATTTTGAGATACCTATTATTCCTTGTGATCTGAAGTCAAGCAACATTTACTTGCTGGCGATATCGCTGTGGTTGGCTTCGGTCTAGCCAAGTTTATGTGAGAAAATTATTAACAAGTCTTCTCAAGATTCAACAAGCTCCATCAATAGGTTTAAAAGGAAGACAAGGGTATGTTGCTCCAGGTGCAAACTTCTCATACTTCATAAGTTCAAGTTTATGATGTCTGTAGATTGTTGTTATATTACATTATATTTGAAATCTTATAGAAAAATGTGCAGTCCTTAAATTGAAGGAAAATATATGTGCATCCTAACTTTCTCTTTGATGACTTTTGATACTAAAACAAATGTAGTAGTTCGTCGAATACATAATCTCAATTGCGAAAGAAACGCCCTTCGGAGTACATTATATGTCAATTGGGCAAAAATATGTGTTATTGAATAATGGTACCCAAGAGCAGAAGATTACTAAGATAATATCTAAAACTTTCGAACTAATGGTGGACATAAATTAAGAACTTTGATAAATAAAAAAACAAATAAATATTCTATTTCAGTGGTTTCAAATGTTATGGAATATATCATATATCCAGGTTGGGCACAAACCATTGCAGGTTTGATTTCAACCACCTAGTCCGGTCTGCTAATGCTGTTTCCCTGATTCTTCTGATCGCTTGCTGAGGTGCATCTTTGTGTTTCCCCGGGGTCCTCCATGTCGCGGTGAAGAGTGGACATGTTCTACATTATGAGCCACATAAAATCATATTCCCCCTCGACAAACCCACCTGAGCTGCTGGCGTTGAGAAGGACCAATGAGAGCCTAGAAACAGCACCGGATCGGCCAGCTCCACCTTCTTCATCCTCACCCTTGTCTTCCTCTATAAATCCGCCCTGTAGATTGCAAAAGAGATATTTCGACGTCTCTACCGACAGCAGTAATTTCCTCTCTGACTCTGCCAAGAATTCTCTTTTTCGGCTCTCACCAACCCCCGGACTGTGGATTGATAACAATGAGTACATGCTTGAGCAAGTTCTTCGGGCAAGTGCAGGCAATAGAACTTCCTGGCACAGCAGACCACAGAATGGAAGGTAAATTGGTCACCATTCATGAAGCAGGCTGCAGGCAGGCCCAGTAAATTCCAGGAGGAAGTACTACTAGTGCTACTCACTTGGCAGGTGAAGAAGAAGTAGCTGAAGACGACCAAAAGGAAGCATACAATAAAATTATACAAGCAAAACTGTCGTGAATTTTGATTATGAAAAGCAAAAGAAAACAAAAATATTAGCGCAAATGACATTTGGAGGAAATGATGATCGAGTTACATTTAGGAAAGAATATAGTGTCGGAGAAATCTACTCCCAACTCGCAGTGCTAATAGCGGAAGTGCACCACAAGCAATAGAAACTCCCAAAACAAAGCCACCATAATATATGGATCTCACAAGAACACAACCAATATACAGAGATAACCAATACTTATTATACCCAAAGAAATACAAAGATTACAAAAGAGATTACAACTCTCAATCTCTCTCTCTCACCTTTGAAATACTCGGCACAATCTCTCTTGAAGTTGAATAATGATCAAATCTATTCAGATTATTAAACCCTAGAGTTTACGGCCATATATATAGCCCACAAGCAAACCTTAAAAAATATACACAAATCTAGCAAATTGGGCCTCTATCCCGTAAGCCCAAAAGAACAACTCAGCGTCGGTGTCGGTCGAAAACTACAATCAGATGAACTATTCTTAGATCTCCCACGTCTCTTCTCAGCGTACATGGCGGAATCTCTAGAAGATGATGATGGATATCCCCCGTTTCTCACCCTTCTCACCTCCTCGTTCAGAATGCTACTCACCACATCCTGTAGAGTCGTCGAATCTGTCATAGTGCCTGTAATAGTCTGTTCTACCGTACCATAACTATCGGGTAAAGTAGATAGAAGTAACAATGACCGTTCCCTCTCTGAAAACTTCAAACCTGTAACTTCCATCTGGTTGTAAACCATACAGTAATTGTTCGCATGCTCTGCTACTGAACCCCCTTCCTTCAACTTCATATTAACCAATTTTTTCAGATGAAGAATTTGATTAGATGCCGACGGTTTCTCATACATATCCGTGAGAATCTCCATAGCCTCCTTTGTGGTCTTTGCCTTCAAGATATGAAATAACACCTTCCTACTCAGCCTCAACTGAATCTGCCCCAGCGCCTTCTGATCCAAACAATTCCACTCTGCCAAGACCTTCGCATCCTTGTCTGTACCTACCGGCTTCTCATCAAACAACAGACCATCAAGATCTTTCTGACGAAGATATGCTATCATCTGAATCTTCCACATCGCGAAGTCACTCCCATCGAATCTCTCGATCTTCATCTTGTTATCGGCCATCTTGAACCAACTGCTCTGATACCACTTATCGGAGAAATCTACTCCCAACTCGTAGTGCTAATAGTGGAAGTGCACCACAAGCAATAGAAACTTCCGAAAAATGGATGAACCAAGAACAAGCCACCACAATATATGGATCTCACAAGATTACAACCAACATGCAGAGATAACCAATAGTTCTTATACCCAAAGAAATACAAAGATTACAAAAGAGATTACAACTCTCAATCTCTCTCTCTCACCTTTAAAATACTCGGCACAATCTCTCTTGAAGTTGAATAATGATCAGATTTATTCAGATTACTAAACCCTAGAGTTTACAGCCATATATATAGCCCCCAAGCAAACCCTAAAAGATATACACAAATATAGCAAATTGTGCCTTTATTTCGTAAGCCCAAAAGAACAACTTAGCGTCGGTGTCGGTCGACCGCACTCCAAGCCGATCGACCTCATCGTGCAGATCTAGACCCCCGAGGGCTGACCGGTCGATCGCACCGCCCAGACCGGTCGACTGTCCCCTCCTCTGTTGGACGCCTACACTCGAAGAACTCCCAATCGACAAGATCGGTCGACTGCACCCCTAGCCGGTCGACCGCAACCCTCCAGACTTCTCTTCTTCTACTTGCTGCTTGTCTTCTCTTACTTCTATGTCTTCTCATCTTTTTCTCCAACTTCAAGTACCCCGTGCCTTCGTATATTTGAGGCCACTATTCCCAATATATAGGTTCATATGGGATATTAAGGTAGCGACTGTTATGTGGATCTTATGGCTAGATAGAAATGATGCTTGCTTTCATAACGTTGATTGTAGATTTCAATGCATATTGCATAAAATTTTGGTTCTAATAGATGCTTGGGTAGGTCAAGCAGAGGCAAGAATGAGGCTCCGGTTGGAGGGGGGAGACTAGCTGAGAGTGTGATGGTGGCTGCATCCTCTTACAGGTCATTGTTGCGTGCAGATTGTCATGGAGGGTTATGTACTTTTGGGCTGGAGTTATGATGTATTTTGTCTGCCATATTATGTTCTACTTTATTGTTTTGATGGTGTAGACTGGATCAGACTAGATTTGTAATGTATGATACTATATATTTCGTTAATCTATCATTAATGAAATCATTGACGTCTAATAATAATAAACATTCTGCCTCCAAATATTTATAGGGGTTGGAAACCAAAAAACCAAAAAGAGAAGAGTAGAATAGGACTCCCCGACAGTATAGAAGGTAGGTAGTCTACCTTAGTGGGGCCTCTTGAATGTGAATCGTACTTACAATAGACTGCTTTTGTCCTATAAAAGCATCATCTGTTTTGAAGGAGATGAAATGCATAACCTGAACTAGTCTCCCATTAACAAATATACTGTTGTTCCTTATCTCAAAAAAGTAATTATTTATGTTTAGCATAAAACTCAGATTGTAGATTCGATTGTGAAGTACTAAAGCCTCTCTCACAATATTGCCTATGTCTAGCAACTCCAGTCTCAATTCATAGAATCCTCATAGAAGGCCGGTCGCCGTTAGTCTCGAGAATGTGGAGAACTTCAATTCAGACAGACCTACTCCTGGAATATTCCGTGAATTAGCGATATCTTATTTTCATTATAGAATTACAGAAACTGTGTTTGTAGCAAATGCCAACTGCCGTTTTGAGAGGTACGTGCCCTCGCATGAGAATGATGTCATTAAGGACTAGCCAAAGGAAGATCCACACTTCGATTGGCACCTAGCTTTCTAGACCAACATGGATCATAGCGGGTTGCATCCTCGGGAATGGATCCTAGGGTATATCGATCGTACCAATAAGCCTACTTAGAAGCAAAGTCTAAGTCTCTTTGTGGGGTGAGACAGTTAATGAATCTAATTATCTCCAATAGTTGATAGGACAAAAGGGTATGATCTTCTTGTCTGTTAATAAACATATCTTAGGCGATTAGTTCCCATTAATACTTTTGTTAAAAAGATAATGTAGAACATTCCTTTTAGTGAAGCTTATCTGTAGATTCTTAACATATTTCATATTACCGCTTTTTTTCTTCGGCTCTTGGACATAAGTGTACTCTCTTTCAAAGTAATGAAGCAACTCAAATTGATATTTACTAACCGATTCCAAATTGGAGCTGCATAAAACTACTTATGTCGGTTTCAGATTGATAAAGTGTTTTAGTTCTTCAAGATTTGAGTTCAAATTGATAAAGTGTTTTAGTTCTGCAAGATTTGGGTTAATAGAATTGGTAAGGGAGAGGATTGAAAAAACTTAACCATATCAAATACATGTGCATTACATGTGTCTACCCTAAACTTATCCATATCCATATATTATTGCCTCTGATACCATGTCCATAAGAACCAACAATATAGATGAGACAAATAAGATAATACACTTTGGAATGTGTGCATTCGCATATATATTGTTAGTTTGCATGCCTTAGTACAATTTTATTATGGCATCAGAGCTATCAATAGCAAAGAATTTTACTCTGATACTTTTATTTTCTAGTTGGGTCGCTATGCCGCAAGGAGGTAAGGGAGAGGGATGGGCTGCCAGCAAGAGCGACGACATGTTCTGAGATGGGGGTTGTATGGCGAGAAAGCTCGGTGATGCATCGGGTTTCCAGAGAAGTCAGATTGTCAGGAGTTGGCACTTGACGTCAAGGCAGGTGTGATCGTCGGAGCTCACGTCGGGGTTGGGAAGGAGCTGATGCCTTCGACGACAACGGAGCATCGGCTATGGTTGGGAAGGAGCTGATGTCATCGACGGGGTTGGCACAGGAGATGGCAGCGTCGGGGAGGGCAGGTGGTGGCTCTCTTCGAAGATCTGACGTTGTTGGTTCCAATGGCCGAGTTTCATCGGCACTTGCTGGCAAGGCGGATGAGGTCGGCGACAACGGCGGGATGCTGCCGATGGAGAAGGGGGGGGGGAGGGGAAGAAAGGCCCAACTCTGAGGTGGAAGATGAACAGTCTCCCAATCGGGAGGTGGAAGCCGTATGGAGGTTGTTGGATCACCGCAAACAAGATCACAACCACTCATACAAGGTCTTAAAGATAAGGGGCTCTAAACCGTCATATGGGGCTGGGCTTTTAATCCTGGTCGTCCAGCTCTTGATTTGGATCCGAACCAACAAAGCGCGAGGAAGGAAATGGTGTCCAGCTGTCGCCCTTTATTGAATCATGGACAGCATAGGAGCGTCGCATCGACTGGCGAGGTGTCAACACCAATGTTGTACAAGAACAGTGTCAGCTTAATTTCCCGAAATCCTGGGCTTTTGAAATTTGGTGTCAGCACTGGCCTCGGGTGATTAACGCTAAAGTTTTGTCCCTTTCAAGGGTGGACTTCGATGAGTCAGTAACTGGAGTGGTTTTGAGTTTGGGTCAGGCTTATGGGTTTTTGAATTTCAAATTGTGATTTGAAATTCAAAATCCCCCCCCCCCCCAAAGGTTTTCCCTAATATCCAAAAAATTCTTTTTCCTAAATATCCAAATTACAGCCAACTTACAATTAGCAAAAAAATGAATCCTAGTTTGTGTGGGGCGATGGTAGTCGAGCAAGTTTATAGTTTAAGCTCAACTTTGATCTATTCATGTCAAAGTGAGGGGTGCCTAGGATCTCTCTTGTTGGGTTTATGTCTTGCATACTATGTTGGATAAGAAGACGATAAAACGATGGAGGAATCGGGACGATCGAAAACGGAGTGAAAGCAAGGGAAACAGTCAGCAGCAACAGTAGGTGGAGTTGCGGTCGACCGTACTTGGGGTCGGTCGACCGCTCCGACTGCACAAAGTTCTCGAGAGGGGGACGGTCGAGCGACCTTGTGGTGCGGTCAACCGAACGCGGCACTGATGGATTATTTGGGTCGGGTCTTGGTGATTCGTGAGAAGCCCAACTTTCTCTTCAAGTCAGATCTTACGGCTCTTATCGTAGGGTTATCTCTTCAGGAATATCCAATGGTTATTGTATCAAGATATCAAATTAGGGTTTCTCTAGATCTCTATATATAGTTGTTATTGGCCTCCATTGAGAGCCAAGAGTTAGATTACTTCATTGAAGGCGAAGCTTGAGAGTTTGTCTAATTGTAAACAACTAGTACTTGCTGGTAAGGCTTGAGAGAGGGTCACAGTGAGAATTATAATATTCTTGTATTTTTTCTAGTTGAATAATATCTTGGGTTTCTTCTCCCCCGGATTAAGGCGAAAGCCCCGGGACAAACTTGTGTGTACTTTGGAGTGTTTGGTATGATCTCATATGTGCTTGGTAGTTTGTATTGATTACATCGAATAACTCAACAAGATCCTAAGAGGGGGTTTTAGGTAGAAATCCCTAACAATTGATATCAGAGCTTCGGGTTCAAGGGTTTGTTCGAGTTCGTTGGAGATGATGGCAGATCAGATCACGAAGATCAAGCGGTTCAAAGGCAAGATCAACTTTGATCTCTTGAAGGTGGACATGCATAAAGCATTGGTTCAACTGGATTTGGATCTAATCCTAGAATGAGATAAAGGGAGACCAATCGGCACAAAGCAGAAGAATTGGGAGGAGATTTATTCAGAAGCCTTGGGTTTAATCCGGTTGTCATCGACGAACGAAGTCAGTTATAGGAGAAGCACGGCAATTCTTTGGGCAAGATTCAGAACTGACTACTCGGGTTCGTCATCACAGGGTCAGATGTATCAACAAAGAAAGTTGTGGGGTTTCTCAATAAATGAAAGTACCACTCTTCTAGATCATGAAGTGGAGTTCAATATGGAGTTATTTGAACTGAAGGCGTTCAACGCAGATGATCTAAGGGTTTCCAACTCGATATATTCATCACCAAATCCATCTAACATGATAACCGTGCTAGATGATAAATCTACCAAGGAGATGTTTTTCATAGCAGGTATGATCAAGAGATTGGAGGATGATGCACTTAGGAAGGAGAGTCAGAAATCGGTGTCAACTTCTGTGAGTAGCTTGGAGGTGGATTGTACTTTGATTGAAAGGGCAAGTGTATGTAGGAGTAACGTTCGTGGCCACCAGTGCAAAGGGATTGAGCATTACATGAGAGACTGTTGCAAGCAGTTGAGTTAGAGGGGTGCCAAATCCAATGCCGCTGAATCAGGTGATGGCTTAAACAATGCTTCTGTTTCAAGTTCTTTAGATGTGAATTCTGGTTATTCTTTTGATTCGGTTAATTCTTCTCAAGTTTTCTCCGAAATGGAGATGGTTTCTACTATCAAATTTGCATCATATCGTTGTGTGGAAAAGAAGGCTGATAAGATTTGTGAAGTATTGGTTTCTACTTACAAGTTTGCCCCATGTCGTTGTGTATAAATGGAGATTGACAAGACTTGTGAAGTAAGGGGTGAGTAAACTAATGAGTCAAAGATGATAAACGGAAGGAGATACACACTAGAGGAGGGCATGTGTATTCCTTTGAAGAAGTGGAGCCTTATATCCATGAGAACTCTAGAAGCTCGGGACTGCAGGTACACAGATTCAGGTGGAGTTCGTTCAGTTTGGGAAAGTTGTCGTGAGGTGATGAAGGGTGAGAGGAGGATTGAGCAAGGTCAGCACAACATCTACCAGCTTTGGAGGAACAAAAAAAACTTTTGCAAGTGTTTCGAAGCCCATTGTTCCTAAAGCATCATTTAGTATGCTGGCACTAGAATCATTCGAGTGAGACTGCGATGCTCGAATATCGTCGGAAGGTGGAGAGAGCCTTGAGATAGGTGGAGTTCGTATGGAGGGTGACACCTCCATGATTACATCTACTGGGGTGTGCCCTTGAGGGGGCATACAGCGGGAGAAAAACAAGTGGAGATAGATTCAACTAGCAGAGGAAGCCATTGAAACGAGTTTTTTGCAAGGAGAGAAGGAAAAGAGTCTAGAAGGTTTTAAATCACACAAGTGTGGGTTCATGAGTATGCAATCCAAGATGGAGATTGTTGGGTTTATGTCTTGCATACTATGTTGGATAAGAAGACGATGAAACAATGGAGGAATCGAGACGATCGTAGATGGAGTGGAAGTAAGGAAAACAGTCAGCAGCAGCAGTAGGTGGAGTTGCGGTCGACCGCACTTGGGGTCGGTCGACCGCTCCGACTGCACAGAGTTCCCGAGAGGAGGACAGTCGAGCGACCTTGTGGTGCGGTCGACCGAACGCGGCGCTGATGGATTATTTGGGTCGGATCTTGGTGATTCGTGAGAATCCCAACTTTCTCTTCAAGTCAGATCTTACGGCTCTTATCGTAGGGTTATCTCTTCAGGAATATCCAATGGTTATTGTATCAAGATATCAAATTAGGGTTTCTCTATATCTCTATATATTGTTGTTACTGGCCTCCATTGAGAGCCAAGAGTTAGAAAACTTCATTGAAGGCGAAGCTTGAGAGTTTGTCTAATTGTAAACAACTAGTACTTACTAGTGAGACTTGAGAGATGGTCGTGGTGAGAACAGTAATATTCTTGTATCTTCTCTAGTTGAATAACATCTTGGATTTCTTCTCCTCAGGATTAAGGCGAAGCCCAACCGGGACAAACTTGTGTATGCTTTGGAGTGTTTGGTATGATCTCATATGTGCTTGGTAGGATCTCATATGTGCTTGGTAGTTTATATTGATTGCATCAAATAACTCAACAAGATCCTAAGAGGGGGTTTTTGGTAGAAATCCCTAACAATTCTCATGTCAGGGGGCTTGGAGACGTTTGGGTTGTCGTCGGGGGCGACAACAACCTCCGTTGCGAGGTGACGATGATTGTCAACGGTGGTCAAGTTAGGGGAGGGGAACGAGGCCTTAATCTGGACATGAGTATGTCAGATTGGTGGGTATCTGCAGTGTCTCTCGAATGGTGCTTGAAGTTGATGTATGGGTCATTGTTGGGGGCGACGTATGGGTCATTGTGAGTGACGGCGAGGACAAACAGAGTACAACAGGGGAATGAGAGAGAATGAGCTCAAATTGGTACGAGAAATTTGTTCTAGCGAGTTCGGTCGATCGGTATGATTACGTTTTGTTGTATTTTTTTTGTTTGTTGGTTGGAGTGTGTAAGTGCCAGGACCCGTGTTGAATTTCCTGAACTTTATAAGCCTTATTTTTTATTGTATGTTTTGTTAAACTTTTTTTAATGAAATGGGGAGGGCTTTCAACCCACCGTTGACGGAAAAAAAACTTATAACAATTCTACTGATATCTAAATTAGTATAACTATATAACTTGCAAGCTGTTAGAAATTAACGGATGAAGTCCCCTCCCTCCAACCCCTTGATGGTTGCCCAATTCACTAGTCTTCGCTATCATCCTATTTAGGTCAGGCCGTCCGCCATCAAAACAAATATGTGCAGCAGTAACATTATACCAGGTAAATTCTCTAACAAACGCTGTACGCAGAACATTCAGCAATTTTAACTTTTCTGTACCAGCTCAGACAAGATTTTAATCCAACATTTAAAAAAAATCAGTTGCAGCCCAGACAAGATACTAAAACAACGCATAAAAGGAAGCAGGGTATCAACAAAGTGCATATCTGAAGATCTAGCAACCAAGGAAAATCACAAATCAGCATAATCCATTTTCAATCACACTCTAACTTGACCGAAGCAGTACATGGGTTTAGCCAAATTTCTTTCTGAGTTGAGCTATATGCTTGCTAATAAAACAGCGAACAAGGCAAATTTTGTCTCAAAACAACAGACCTTCACAATTCAATCAATGCATACTAAATTCAAGTACACCAGACTCTATACAACGTCAAAAGTGAAGATTGTTACAAGCTTGGAATGGATTCAGCTCGGATGAGTTGTTTCAGAAAAGCTTTCTCCTCGTCAATCTTCTTCTTCTCTGCAGAATCTCTAGGCTTCACTTTCCTCTTCTCTTCGAGAATCCACTTCAAGAGCTCACGCTGCTCATGTTCTGGGATAGGAGGCTGAACCTTTACAGGTGGAGTTGAGGGAACTTGAGCAGTTGTGTTCACAACCGGAGCTGAGGGGATTGCTTCTTTGGCCTCCCCAACCTTCTCAGCTAAATCTTTCTTCTTTGTCCTTGTCAGTACATAACCTGCACATAATTGGATTAATATTGAAAATAACAGGCTTTAAATCAAAAGGAATGATTCCGTATTTTATTTTACAGCCAACTCCTGCAATCAGTTGAAGTTGGTACTTTCAAGTTTCGAATGACATTTATCAGAGTAGTATTATCGAAGTATCAGGGGTGCTAATTGTTCGGTTGGGCAGGTTTTTAGAGTTGTGCTGAATACAAATTGTTGGTTTCTTTTTATTTTTGAAGGACTAGAACCTCATTTTGCTAGTCTATATTGGGTTGGGTATTAGATATGATGAGTTGCAGGTATGGCATAATATGTTTGAGTGTGTGAGTGTCCATATATGTATAGTCATACATGTAAAATACATATGTACAAGTTTGTGTTTGTCTGAAACTAAGTAGGGTTGGGTCCAGTATCTGGTCCAGGTCAGGTACCCGATAAAAATGACCGCTGCAGGTATGTTACAAACTTGCACATACAGTATGTTTATGTGTGGGTTATGCTTGCGTTAAATGTATAGACCATTGAACACATATACACATCTCCACGTAAAGTTTTTGTGTCATGAGTTGTACGCATGTGTATAGTTCATTAGACACACACATACAGGGAAACATTCAGGGATTCAGGTTATCATGTTCAGGTCAGGCAAGCTGCCGATCACGGTTTCTACCTTTCCCAACCCAAAACTTTTGGGTGGTTACATTAGCGTCAGAAAGAGAAAATTCTCTAAGATACAGTTTCAGAAATAATTCCAGTAGGTCATTTCATGAGTGATGCAATCATTCTAGTCGAATAAAAGGTACTACGTTCTAGAATCAATCATAATTATCTTGAAATCACCTACTTCATTAGTAAAAAGTTACAGATCACATAGCTCTATTCTTCTTGGATTGTTCAAGATACGTAGATAGGTTGATCATGCTAAAAGGTATCAATAGTCTATGTGCGGGCTCGTGCCTATCTAGGGCAGTGTGTTTGGCTTAAAGCAGTATCTTATACAATCATCGATATTTAAATTAGACAGTGACCCCTTAATGCACCCTTCATTACGTATGCATGTGTGTTTTTATAAGACAGTAAACTTTTAAGCTTACAAACTAGCAGTATTGCAGTATTCTAATCCACCTCCTCGTGTGTCCGTGCGTGTTGCAAACTTTTATGCTTATACACTAGTGGTAACACACGCAGAAAACTTTCAAGCCTATATGCTAGCAGTAAAGCAGTATCCACTACAATCATCAGTTTTTTTATTAATAAGGCAGCCCCCTAATGCACCTCCTCAATTTAGTCTCGCAGACTAATTGGTCTATGTTGTTTGAATCATGAGTAGTTTGATCAAAGCTTGACAATGATATGGCCATATGAGACAAGATGTATTCCATTGATTTACAGAAAGCAAGTAGACTGGCACTTTCAGAAATGTCTAGAAGGTATGCTATAACTCATTATAGAAACACTTCACCTGCCAATTATGACATTACGTTACGTCACATCAGAAATTTCTTTAAAAACTACAAATGCAATCCACTACCTTATAGTAGAGCTGGGTATTTAGTCATTAAATTTTTATATGTTAGTAGCATGTCAACTGCTCTATGCTGTTCAAATCATAAACAATAATCAGAACTTGATAACCAATGAGAAAAAAAACATTATGGTATTTGCAACTACAGTAACAGATTAATATTTAACTTACTAAGTAACAATAATTCCAACAATACAATACCAAACCAACTACTAAATTGGTGACACAGATACTCAACAAGCATAAAATGGTACAAGACCATGAAATGTGTGTCTTCAAGTCCTCCCTTAATAGTCAAACCTTCATAACTATAAACTACATGCACACCCACAACGAATTCCTTCTCTTGAATTTTCCGAATCAATACACGTGGCAACGGGACAGAACCAAAAAAAAGAAGAAATTTAAGTTAATTTTCACAAGAGATTCAAGAACTTTTTTTAGAGATCCAAGTACGTGCTAGAAAAGGCATGGTCGATGGATAGCCTCAAAGAACATTTTTCGAAGGGCATTAACGGTCTAGGAAGGTATGTAGTAATTAGCTAGGCATTGGATCTCCATGACACTTGTCAAATCACTACAGATAAAATATTCGAGAACAAGAAGCATATAACTAAATACTGGCATGACTGGGGAAAAAGATCTTAAGCCCCAAGGGTCTATTTACATGCGAGCAGAGGTGCTGGTGGCTAGTTGGCACCAGTTGCCTAGGTCTGCCGAGGGATGCTGCCTAGTGGTGTCAACCATTGACAGTGCTGCTAGTGGTTCAGGGCTCGTGACAATGTGGCAGCTACATGTTGTGCACTTGTGCCCCCCAATATCTTTTGCCTAATGTCCTAGATACCATTAGTACATTAGGGGTTTTCGACAGAAACCACCCACGATTGTGACATTCCAAATAAGCCAATCACAAATTTCTATTTCCATAAACACCACTAACAATATAGGTCTTACTCTGAAAAAGCACTTGTGTTAACTTTTTAAAGTTTAATTCAAATTGACATACTTAATAATTGAATTGAGTAACGAGCACCAACAATAGCACATTGACACATTCATAATTTGGTGTTTAACTCAATCTTTTAGGGTGAGACCCACATTGTTAATGGTGTTTTTGGAAACAGGGATTTTTTTTTTGAGAATAAAGATGACCTTATCAACGTTTCATTAATGATACGTTAACGAAACAAAGTAGAACAACAAGATAAGATTACAAAAGGAAAGATGTCTCGTCTCTAATCAGTCTACTGCTAAATCAAAGACTAAACTGCAACATCCATCAAAAGAAAAAGGAGATACGTCTAAAGCAACATCAATCAAAAGTAAAGTACATCTTCCAATGACAGTAGCCTGATCGAGAAGAAGGCCTCTATGGGAAACAGGGATTTATGGGGGGCTTATTAGGAATTGACAAAATGTGGCCTCTATGGGGAAAAAAACTAGTAGATAATGTGTAACCCAAATGATACCAAACTTCCACACCTAAATCAATGCTCCAATCATTCACCATAGCTTCCACCCAACCCAACCCAACTCAATCACCCCCACATCCTCACCCACTCTTTCCATAGTGGGGACCACAAAAGTAATTTTTTTTTTTAATAAAAAAAAGGCACAAACCACAAAGTGAATGAATTCATGGATCACATGAACTTATCCACAATCAAAGCCTATGGGCTTAGTGGATTCCATATCAATGAAGGCAAACATGATTTGTGAGATCCCAACATACGAATTAACCCAGACAGTAATAGCACAGCAAAATAAATCAAACAACTCAACAATTGTTTTTCAATAAAATTATCAAATACAATAACAATATGGGTTGTCATGAAAATGGATTTTGGGCAGATCAATAGATCAACAAAAAAACAACAACAACAACAAAAAAGTTTACCAGCAGCGACGATATTGGCGGTGACGAGCACGGGAAGGATGCGACGGAGGAAGCTCTTTTTGGCGGCGGATGGCAGAGGAGGTTCAGGAGGGGGAGGAGGAGCAGAGGAGGATGAAGAGGCCATTGAAGAGAAAGAGGAAGATTTGATCTAGGGTTTACCTGCTTTTGTCTTGTTTTGATGATGCTGTAATAAGAAAGCACAAATAGGATTTTTTTTTTTTAATCTCTGATTACTTTTCCGAATTTTTTGCCGGCAACTTTTTGAAAATATTTGCGAATATAGGCCAGTTTCGAAAATATTAGCTCTCATGAGCTACTTTGTGTCACATTAGCAACGGCCGCTATTCTCATTAGCATTATCGTCATTTTGAAAGTTGCTAATGGGAATAGCGGCCTATTATTTGAAATATTTAGAATTTTTTGTTTGCTGTCGTTATTCCCACTAGCGACCTCAATATATTGAGACACTTAAAGATTGCTAGATAGGATTTGCTCTTTTGGGAAAAAATATTTTAAAATTGAGATCACTATTGGGAATAACAACCTTAATATACTTCGGTCGTTATTTGCAATATCAACCTCGGTAGGAAACTCAATCTCATTGTTCTTTGTAAAATTTGCAAAATAGTCATACAGCTAAGGCCACTATTCCCGAATAGCAACCTTAGAACAATAAAGGTCTATATTCCTAATAGCGACCTTTGTACAAATGAGATCGTTATTCCGAATAGCGACTGCAGTTTCAAAAATAAATTGATTCTTATTTTTTAAGAGAGCAAAAGCTCTCTAGATTTTGCTAAGTGTTAGAATACAGTTCATTAAAGGTCGCTAATCTCATTAACGACTTTATAAATACTTTGGTCGCTAATAGGAATAGCGACAACAAACAAAAAAAATTCATGATTTTTAAATAGAGACCGATACTCTCATTAGCGACTTTCAAAATGAATAGGTCGTTAATAAGAACAACGGCCACTACTGACGTGACACAAAGTAGCGCACGAGCGCTAATAGTTTCGAAACTGGTCCATAATCGCAAATATTTTCAAAGAGTGGTCTATTACGGCAAAAAATTCCATTTTTCCATCCCGCTTTCCTAGAGACTGACTATTTTAAGTTATAAACTAGAAAAATAAACCGCACGATGCACGGGTGGCCCGGCGGGCCTTTTCTCGAACTTTTCCGTACAGACCCACTTTTTGAAAATATTGACCAAACTGATCCACTTTTGGAAATATTTACCAGGTTAATCCAGCTTTGGACACGTCAAAATAAAACATTTTTGGCAATAACGGCATCTGTTATTTTCATGTCGTTACTTCTAATATCGGCACTTTTATAAAAAAAATCGTTGCCACTATTGAGAGTAACGACATCGGTATATCTCACATTCACTTAGAAATTCTATAACTTGAGAAAAAATTGTAAGTGAAAATCGCTTATAACCCCAATAACGACATAATTAGTCTGATGCCGCTATTGACAATAACGGCATCAGTACAATCCACAATGTACTCCAAACTTTTTGCATGTGTATCAACCTCAAACCCGTTTTCCACCTTGATACAGCCATTATCTTTCAAAACTCAAAACATAAAAGTTATAGATCTTTGTCTTAGCGTAACATAGCATTTTGAATAATCTCAATCGGAATTCGAATGAAAAAGTTATGCTCATATTACGTAGCAATGTCGAAATAGTCCAGAAAAAATTATAAGTAAAAATTGCTTATAACTGATGTCACTATTCCCAATAACGGCATAATTAGTCTGATGCTGCTATTAGCAATAACGGCATCCGTATAATCCATAGTGTACTCTAAATGTCTGGACAGTTTCGACATCGCTACGTTATCTGGGTATAACTTTATCATCTAAACTCCAATTGAGATAATTCAAAATGCTATGGAACACCAAAACAAATATCTACAACTTTCATGTTTTGAGTTTTGAGATATACTGGATGCATCAAGGTAAAAAATGGGTTTGAAGTTAATGCACCTACACAAAATTTGGAGTATATTGTGGATTGTACTGATGTCGCTACTGCCGATAGCAGCATCATGCTAATTATGCTGTTATTGGGAATAACGACATCAGTTATAAGTGATTTTCACTTACAATTTTTTTCTCAAGTCATAGAATTCCTAAGTGAATGTGATATATATTGATGTCATTATTTTCTATAGCGGAAACAGGAGAATTTTTTTTTTCAGGTGCCGCTATTAGCAACAACGGTATCAAAATAATAGATGTCGTTATTGTCAATAACATTATATACTGACGTGTCCAAAACTGGATTAGTGGGGTAAATATTTTCGAAAGTGGATCAGTTTGGTCAATACTTTCAAAAAGTGGGCCAGTATGGGAAAAAATTCCCTTTTCTTTTAGGGTGTAGCATTAGTAACAAAATTATAAGTCCCGATAATAAAATTATGTATCAATAGAGTCTTGACAATAACTATATATACTGTACAGAACTAATAACTAAAAAGAGTTTCTCTCTCTGGAAAAGTCTAGGAAGAGAAACTAACCCAAATCTCCTAAAAAAGCAACCCTAGATATGAGAAAAGCTAAGGGCGGCGGCTAGGCCTCGCCGCCGCCGCCCTACCGTCCCGCCGTCATCCCCCCCTCCGATCGCGCCTGTTCGACGGAGTTGACCCCCCCACCCCCGTAGCGCTTCATCACTCAAAGCCAACTCCCGAAACGCAGCGTCGTCTCGTCGCAATCGATGCTGCACATCCTCCACTCCGATGGCCCGCCCTTTCTGACGTCGCGACGGCTCCCCGGATCGACGATGGCCCAGTTCTTCCGCGACCGCCATGGAGGTCGAGAGCGCCATGGATCTTGGTAGGGAGCCTGACCGATGGAGATGCGCCGCCCCACACGACGGCGACGGCCCACCTGGCTGCATGAGGTCGGTGCGGGTATGGGGCCAGTGGGGTTAGGCTGCTGTGCCCCCCTTCCCCCCTCCCCTCCCTTTGTTGGCCCAGATCTGATTTGCCCATCGGGTGAGGCCGGTGGTTCGGCATAAGGCCAGTGCTTGCTTTTGCTGTGATTGGGGGTGTGAAGCAAGTAGGTTTGTACGATTGTGGGGTTGGACTCAAGATGGGGTCGCTCCATGATTTGCTAGATGTGTGCCCGGATGTTCTGCGTGCTTGGCGCCATGTCCACATTCTCGGGGCCATTCATGGCAATCTGCGAGGGTTGGTAGTGCGTGTGAAGATGCCGAAAGTTAGGTTGTCTTGCACCTTTGTGGAGCTTGGGCCCAAAGATGGGATCCCTCCGTGATGTGCGCTCACTTGTCTCAACTTCCGGGGTGCTTATTTAAACTGTCGCCGAGCGACTATGTCATGCCAGAGCATACTCCCGCGCCTGTTATCGCGAACACAATGGATTTGAGGTTCAAGTGTGTGAGGTCGGTGTTTCGGTTTGGGGCACGTGGGGCCAGGCCAGTGGTTGGTTGTTGTTAGGGGTGTGGGGGTGTGAGGGTGTGGGGGTGTGGGGTTGGGGTTGGTTGGTCTGGAGTGTCCTACGATGTCGCCGGTGCAGTCTTCACAGCACCTACTATCTAGCTATTGAGTTTCCTTCAGCTTAGACCACTGGCTCATGACAGTGTCGCCTCTTCCCTCGGATTGGGAGTTTAAGTCGAGATAAGTCTGTGTGGTGAGAAATCGCCGGAGAAAGCTTGAGCGTGAGAGAGGGGAAGGTATCCTCTCCACGGCTATCTCCTGGAGCGTGGTGTTTGGTGGGGTGAGCGAGAAAGTTGTTTGGGTGAGAAAGCGCTATCGTGTGAGAGGTGAAGGTATCCTCTTCATGGCTATCTCTTTGGTAGTGGCTGTGGGAGCGGCTGTGTAGCGCCCCGAATTTTTAATATGATATCTTAGAAATACGTGGCACAATTTCCAACATCAACTTCAATGTAATAGTACACATAGCTAAAACACAAATAATTTTTTTTATTTCAACTTTTATTACAACAATCATTTACAAAACACAATGAAAATACAAAACACTTTGAATTACAAACTTTCTTTTACAACACTTCTTTTACAAAATTTACACAAAAGCTCTATTACATCAATTTATCTCAAGGATCCAAACCCCAAGCTCTAAACAACAACAACCTGTAAAATATGAGGTTAGAGATGATCCCTAACCCCCAAAACTAAAGGGGTCAGCTATAAAGGTGTGAGTGACATAAAAACAAAGCAACATAATTAATCATAAAACACCGAGTCATCAACAACATATATTATCAGCAAGGGTAAATGAAATGAGAAATAACAAATAAGTAAAACATGAAAACATCAAGGAATATAAGATAGTAATAGCAATTCATGAAAACGTCAAGTGATTCTAGACTAAGTGTTAAGTGTAGAATAAACAGGAAAACACAAGCATGAAACCAAATCAAGAAAACACAATTCTATATGCTGACTCTCTAATGCATACTTGTCGGATTCTATGCATTCTATAGTACATAGGTCCGGTGCAAGCCCTTAACGATCCCCACTTTATAGGGATAACCCCTTGTTATGCAACTAATCCTACCACGGTGAAGGAAAACAAGATCCAGAATACTCCGCGAACAGGCACCATAGCCCTCAACGTGCAAGCATCATGTAAGATAGCTCAAAAACAACCGGAGAATCATCTTCCAAACCTGTGTACCCCAAGAATAGGCTTGCAAGGCCCTCGACGTGCAGATACATCAAATACATTCCGTGAATAGGCCTGCCGACCCTCGACATGCGAATGCACCCTGCATGCTCTGTGAATAGGCCTGCAGACCCTCTACACGCGAACACACAAATGTCCTCTCGAGACAGAACAACAAACAGTCCTGGAACGCATCCGTTGGACTAAACAAAACCATGAGCCTATACTTACGTTTCCCAAGTTCCATCACATCTCCACTAGTGCCTGTCCTTAAGTTGATTATTATTAAAACACCAAATCTCCATCTCCAGAGTTAGTGTATCCTGCCGAACTTAAATACTCAACAACAACTAAACCAAGACCACCCAGATCTAACTTAACAAATCTCAACTGCCGGTTCACAGGACTCCCACTCAACTCCTAGAGATCTCAACAAGACCAAAATTCACAAATCCATCGTCAAAACGATCATAGGGAGAAACCTCTCCAATCAACAAAGCCTAAATCTTTATAAAATTCCAGAATCCAAATCCAACAATAAAATATCTTGAAAACATATGTTCTGTAGAAACAATAATATTTAGATAGTAAGTTATAGATCCAAAAATATTTAAAGAATCAACCATTTAAAGAACATTAGAATAACTCCAGAAAGCATCAGTAACAGTCGACTGTAAAAAGGTCATCAGTCGACTGTCCAGAGCGAAAATCCAACATTTTTAAGAAAAATAATTCTAAGTATTGACGGTCGACTGTAAAAGTCACCAGTCGACTGTCCAGAAAGAGAATTTTATGATTTTAAGAAAATTATCTAAGTGTTATAAGTCGACTATAAAACTATCAGTCGACTGTCCAAAGAAAAATCCAATAATCCTTTAAGAAATAATTCTAAAGGGTACCAGTCGACTGTAAAAGTTCTCAGTCGACTGTCCAGAACGAAATTTCAAGAAAACTAGAGAACATAACAGCCGGGTCGTGTCGGTCGACTAAGAACTCATACCAGTCGACTGTCGACCTCCAGACTGTATACTTTTGGTTGTACACATTCAACCAATACGTAGTTTTACTTTATGAAAACGATTTCTACAAAAAGCATATTTCTTATATGATCAAATACGACTTGTAGGATTTATAATAACCCATAAAACTAAACCAAAACTACTTGAGTTTATAAAAATAGAGATTTGTTAATTTCTTTCAATCAACATGAATTTGTGCATATAATCAAAATAGAGTTTCTTAAAATTCGATTACTCATTGAAATTACTTCGTATTCAAATCCAAACCACATCAATACCAAATCTCAAAAGAAAATCCCCAAATTAAATAAAAAATGTATCAATCTCAAATTTTAGTCATTACAACTCAAATTCTCAAGACGTGGTCTTTTAATCCATTACTCATTCTCAAAATTCCTCAAACTCAAACTCAACTATTCTCGATAGTCGATTCATAAACAAATTTATCATTAACATGGCCAAGTTGTTTTCATCCAACTCACCAATAGTCCAAAAATCTCATCTTTAATTAATTAATGCATAACATCCTTCATACTCAATCAAATCAGCAATAATCCAAAAGAAATAGCATACTCATAGTTTATATTAGGTTCTCCAACAATCTAAAAACATCCATATGAAATTCTACTCACAATAACTAGGTTTCTTCTTAAAGATCCACTTTTATCATTCATCCAACATACATTTTCATACCAAACCCTAGCATGCTTTCTAATAGATGAAACACCACATACATCATACATAAAACAAAACAACAAACAATTTACATCACTCACATACAACATTCATAAAATAAAAAGAAAACAAAACAAGTCACTCACCTTGTTGAAGAGATCAAACAAATATATCAAAGCAAGACGAATAATCCCTCCTTTGCCAAGAATCCAAGATCTCCTCTTTAAATCTCCAAGAAAGTAAAAATAATAAATCCTTTGTGTTGTGCAGCGAAAGACGGCAGCACTCCATCTTTTAAATAGGCCGAAAATTGAAGAATTAGGGTTTTAAACACATTTGCAAAATAATCCTTTAACAAATGATTACTTTACATATATAAACCTTTCTTTATAAAGTAGTTAAAATAAGTTAAATAAATTAAAACCAAATTAAATCCTTTTACTACTGAGTTGTCCAGCAATCCAGCACAGCCCAGAAATAAAGAAAATTCAGATTTGTACTCAGGGTGGCCATTTTGCACGAAAGTTCTTCTTTTTGTAATATTTGCAAATACATCATAAAATATTCGTAAAAAATCCAGAAAATTCAGAAATAATATCTAATAATACATATTATATTTTTCAATTAAAATACATACTTTTACTTTCCAGGAAAATATTTGCACAAGATCCAACATAAATTCCATATTTGCAAAAACACCATATTTGTTTAAATCTTTACGAAATCGACTCTAAATAAAATTTTAATATATTTAAATTTCAATGATGACCATGAAAAGCCAAAAAATTAGTAAAAACGAATTTTCATTATTTACTTGAGATCCAATCGGCTTTTTACATAAAAGCCCATCTCTTTCGAGGTATTTATAAAAATAGTTTCTTTATTCAGAAAAATCACAAATAATCTAAAATAATAAATAATGATTTTCCACAAAATAATTTTGGCTTTTGATCTTTTCAAGAAAATATTTGCACGTATTTCGCACGTGTAAAAAAGGTAAATTTTCTGAAAATATTTATTAAATCTCCCAAAAATCATTTTAATCTATTTATAAACCTTTAAAAATAATATTTAAAAATACGGGGTACTACAGGCTGGTACATTTGTGGGATGAGTGGTGGAGTTGGTGGGAGGATGCGATCGCTGTGCATGTGCCGTGGGGTCAGTTTTCGATCTGCGGGGCTTGGGCCCAAAGATGGGGTCCCTCCAGCGAGGTGAAGGCAGGGATCGGCGGATGATAAAATCCTACCAGACTTATTTCAGGTGGGTGTGCATGTGTCGTGGAGGCACTGTACGAAGCTAATCTGACGTATTTACAATTTTGCTTGACCGAGTTGATTTGTCGGCCCACCCTCCAGGATTGTTGGAGGGATTTATTGTTTGTACTCGTCATGTCGCTTCATGTATATTTTATTTTCTGTCTGTAGTTTGTATTTGGGCCCAGAACTCTGGGTTTGTTTCGTTAAACTCTTATTAATGAAACATGGTGGCCAAATTCCACCTTTTCCCTCAAAAAAAAAAAAACTATATATACTATACAGTATATTATCTCCATCATATTTTATTTTTAGATTATTCATTTGCTTGCATACATAATTGAATTCTTTAACTAAGAGAGTTCATGTACGTTTTAACTTCCATCACACTGATGTCCCTCCATTGTTTTGGCTTTTAACTATCATGATCTTCTGAATGGTGATATGTCTCAAAATTTGGAGATTGTGGTGTTCTTAACTTCTTCATTAACTACTTATTAGATTAGTTTTGACTTAAAATTTTACATTTTGTGACTATTTGTTTTTTTGGCTTAGTTTATGATGCCATAATAGTAATTCTCACTATATGTGTGTGTGTATATTAAATATGTTCCCTTTTTCTACTTTTTAATTTAAGATCATAAGATGAGTTTCATCTTCTTATTGAGAAAAAAGAAGAAGCATAACATAAGTTGATGCATGAGCCATTATTTTATCTTTTTTTACTACTTAGACTCTACCTAAATAGATTATATACTATTGTCTCTTAAATTTCATATGTAAATACATGTTAAATTTACTTTTATTGTTATATGTTATCTTTATTTTGTATAAATTGTATTTGCATATATGGCATTGATAGTTAGTTAGCAGAGAAAACAATCCACAAGAATAAAACAAGAGAATGTCAGTATGTATATATCTATCTATAGAGGAGTGATCCAATGAGATATTCATGTATTCATGAGTATGAAAGATTTTTCATCAACAAATACATGGTTATATACATCTTTTGAATCAAATAACAAAATCATGGTTATATACATCAATAAAATCAAACAACCCAAACATGAGTAGAAGGATCTGATGGGGCGGGGGATGGTCGACGCAGCAACGCAGCGACGGGCGGCGCGAAAACGCGGCTACGGCGGACGGACTTGTGTCAGTCGGTAGATTGAGAACTAACGAAAGTTAGGGTTAGGGAAACAGAGGGTTTGTTCATCTTGTAAAAAAATAACAATGGTTTTTGTTTGGGTTTTCGTATTGGTTTTTATATATATATATATATTAGTAGAAATAAACCGGTTTTTCAATTAACTAATCCAAATGAATTAGAGTCATTCATCTCAATCTAATCATATCCAATCGTCATAATTGATGTTTCTCATTTTCTCATTTTAAGATGTATCTCATTGGATCACTCCTCTCTCTCTCTCTCTCTCTCTCTCTCTCTCTCTATATATATATATATATATATATATATATATATATATATATGAGTCTTCTTCCGTTGCAAACGGGTCGCAAGTGGGTCTGTTCGCACAGACCCGTGCGAACATTGATCTGGACCGTTGGATCTCCATATATTTTTTTGTAAAAATTTGCCTTAACCCGTCGTTGGGAATGATGGGTTTAGGCTAAATTTTATTTTAAAAAATAGCCTTAACCCGTCCTTCCCAAGAACGGGTTAAGGCAATCTATATTCATTTGTAGTTGCATTCAGATCGTCTTCTTCGGCGATTACTCTATCGCTCTTTCTTCTTTCTTCGACGAACCCAATGCCAAAAAAATCCTAGCTCCGCCTAATCCGTGATCTACATCTCTGTCCACTCCCCCTCCTCTCTCCCAACTCCAAAGTTCGAAACCCTACTCTCTCATCCTCTCTTCGAAACGAAATCCAAACCCTAGTTCTCCTCCGAATCGATTGTTTGGCTTCATTTGGATCTATTTTGTAAGGTATAGACTATTTTTTTACCTCAATAATCTATATTTGTGTTTTTTTTCAATTTGTGTGTAGTAAATTATTTAGAAATTGGGGGGAAAATTATATGCCTTAGTAGATTTTAGATGTAGAATCGGGTTGACTTTAAGTATATTCAATTGCCGAATTTTGTTGCTTGCATTAGTAATTTGTAGAATTAGAATTGTATATACGAAATTAGTTAGAAACTTTTCAGTGCGGTTATGGTTGAAAACCCTGCAAACGACCGTAAAAAAATACGAAACTTTGCGAGTAAGTTGGTCTCACGTAGTACAAGTCACCCCAAGTTGTAGAAGTGAGTTTCGACTCACGGTTCGAGAGATACGGCCACGTATCGCTTTCGGTTGGAAAAAACCAACTAAAGCGGTACACAGCCGTATCTCGCAAACCGTGACTCGAAACTCGCTTCTACAAGTTTAGGTGGCTTGCCCTACGTGAATTCGACCAAGTCGGAAATTTTTATAATTTTCGGATGCCGTTTGTGCGGTTTTCTTCAATTCCTCGCATGAGTAGTTTTTCACTTAGAATTTTGTAAGTGCGGTTAGATTAGAAAACCCTTCAAACGACCTCCAAAAAATACGAAACTTTGCGAGTTGGTTGGTGTCCCCTATGAGAAGCTAACCCAACTTGTAGAAGTGAGTTTCGACTCACGGTTCGAAAGATACGGCCGCGTATCGCTTTCGGTTGTAAAAAACCAAGTAAAGCGTTACACGGCCGTATCTCGCAAACCGTGACTCGAAACTCGCTTCTTCAAGTTCGGGTGGCTTGTGTTACTTGAATTCGACCAAGTTGCATAGTGTTGCTATTTTTCATTGTGTTTTGTATGTTTTTTGCCACATTTTCGCTTTATTTATTGCTGATAGATATATGGATGTAACCCGTATCAACTAATCTTAAATTTCTCATTCACAGATAAATAGCTAGAACAAGACGACCAAGAAGCCCTTCTGGTAGCGCTAGTGGCGCAGGGTAAGATTGATTATTATTATCGGTTTTAAATACGAATATGAGTTTTATTGTCTCATTAATAACAATATTTCTATTTGTTCGTGTAGGTTGGTGGGTCTACACCTGCCGAGGCTGGTCCCTCGTCTTCGGTGTCCGTAGCTCCTCCTGGACCAGTGGACTCCAGCTTACTTTCGTTGTAATCCAGACGCCGATCGGAATCCGTGTGGACTGGGTCCGCGAAGAAGTGCAACTTCCGGAAGCACGAACTCCTTCCATTCGACCCCCGTATCACTCCTTTCTTAGTTGAAGCCGGTTTCTATGGAGCTCGCTTTATGGGGGATGTGAAGCTTGACCGACCTCTACTTACAGCTCTGGTCGAACAATGGAGGCCGGAGACCCACACTTTCCACCTACCGGTGGGTGAGATGACCGTCACTCTCCAAGATGTAGCGATCATTACTGGCTTACCAATAGATGGGGTTGCCGTGACGGGGAACATGGATTTTGACCGAGCAGAAGTTGTTCGTGATCTGCTCGGTATCGATCTTAAGGAGTCCTTGATCCGAAAAAAAGAGGACGTTGAAAGAGAAATCATCAAAGATACTCCTGCTGATTATGATGCCGATCTATTAGATCAAGCTTTAGACGATGCGAAAGATAAGGCCGAAGGTGAATTCTGGACCGAAATCTTCGATGGAAAATCACTTCTACTGAGTTTGTTGAAATATCAATTCAACGGATTTTTGACGGAGACTTCAGACGATGAATCCATACGTTACTATGCCCGTGCGTATATTTTCTGCATGATCGGGGGAGTGATCTTCCCTAACTCATCTGGTGCGAGCGTGCCACTGATGTATTTACGCCTGTTGGAAAATTTTGCTTTCGCCGGCCATTTCAGTTGGGGCAGTGCTGCATTGGCATCTCTATATAGGAATATGTGCTTATGTGCATTAGGTGTCGTGAAAATGGGTGGCCCGATGGTTCTTTTGCAGATCTGGAGTTGGGAACGCATCCACATCGGACGTCCCCGTATAATTGAACCAACGCCGGCTTGGTTGGCCGACCCACCAGCTGTAGAGTTGTTACCCCCTTTAGGGGTATATTGGGCGGGGCGGCGCACCTGGGTCGATAACCCACGGTAATCACTGACCTATTATAGAGATGAGTTAGATAACTTGCGGGACGAGTTCGTCAATTGGGAACCGTACTCGCCCACAAGGTTGGCACGGGTTCCACCGGTTTGTTTGGCCGGTGCCCTTTGGTTGACGGCTGCACCACTCGTCAATTTTTCTGTTGTTGAGTTCCAGTACCCAGACAGAGTGATGCGGCAATTTGGATATCAGCAAAAGATTCCCGAAGTCCGGTCTTATGATAAAAAATTGCACGAAGTGAGAGGAACCGGTCGAGTGCCCAACTTTGATTGGGCTAATTTTCACCGAGTCCATGTGGCAAACTGGAACACCATGCGGTATCAGATGACACCGTATATGTTAACTTTCGCTATACCGTTCGATGGCTCGTTCCAGCATGTATACATGACGTGGTACAGGTGCATTACACGGTTGTATGTTTCTCCACAAGCCGCTGTACCAGCCGGTGTGCAAATTCCGATTCTCCCTACCGAGGAAGAACCAGCCCCCGCATATTCCTCTTCCTAGCTGATGTATCAATCGAAGGCGTCGACTTATCAGAACTTGGTTAGTACTTTTTTACGCAATTTCATACAGTTAGTATGCATGTATTGTTATGATATAAGGATAGAATGATAAATTATTGTACATGTTATTTAAATTGAAATTTTCAACCTTATGTAGATTGAAAACACATGGGAGACCGTTCGGGTAGCTACTCGTGTCTTGAAGAGTAAGGTACCCGAGAACATTAAGAAAATCATGCAGGAGATTCTAAAGTCGTGCCGCCGTAGTCTCGAAGAGGTTGGTGAAGGTCCACAACTTGATGCATATTTAAAATCCAACATGACACTTCCCCGGCGAAAACAAACTGTGACTAGGCCGGGAATTCGCATCACCGAGCCGCAACAGGTTCAACACCAACAACCACCTGAAGAAGATGAGGAGGAGCATTGGGAAGATGACCCTCAATCTCCCGAAACCGAAGGTAGATGACGGAATCCTCAACGAAAGAGGAACCCACCCGATCAATTTACACCAAGTGGTCGCAAACCGCGTGGTCGTAAAAGGTAGTATCTAACAATAGGTTGGTTAGTGGTATTTTATTGTTTGGTTTTTGATTTTATTCCGTTCAAATAACTAAGAACTACTATTTGTTTCTATGTTTGTAAATGTTGTAGATAATTACCGGGCATCTGCGGAACTCAACCATGAAGATAGCTGAATCGATCCATGTACAGGACTTCATTGTTGAGATGAATTTTTTTGTAGTGAATGACTTGTAATAGGTAGTTGAAAAAAATACAGAAATGA
Organism: Hemerocallis citrina; assembly: GCA_017893485.1. NCBI lineage: Eukaryota > Viridiplantae > Streptophyta > Magnoliopsida > Asparagales > Asphodelaceae > Hemerocallis > Hemerocallis citrina. Next base: position 31,574,646 of record CM030361.1, on the reverse strand, counting down.
AGTTGAACGATTTGTTGAGATTAGTATTTGCTAATGAATATCCTATTTTATGTCTTCACATATATATTGTTGCAAACATAGATTTCTGAGTTGTTATGGTATGACATATATATGTTGTTGTATTGTTGTGATCTGAGTTTCTCAATTCTTGTGCTATGAATTGTTGTTGTGAGGTTGTATTTTCACCAAGACTTACTGATTTTCTTCCGGAATTTCTCTACCTAACCCGTCATTGGTGATGACGAGTTACCCACACCTAACTCGTCATCGACAATAACAGATTAAGTAGATATATATTGGCCGAAGATTTTTAATCTCAGGTCTATAGATGATGAAGTTCTGCCAAAATATCTCTACTTAACCGGTTATTGTGAATAACGAGTTAACATCACATAACCCGTTATTCACAATGACGGGTTAAGTAGACATATAATGGCAGAAGATTTTTAATCTCAGGTCTATGGATGATAAAGTTCAGGCAAAATATCTCTACTTAACCCGTTATTGTGAATAACGGGTTAAGATCACTTAACCCGTTATCCACAATGACGGGTTAATTAGACATATATTGGCCGAAGAATTTTTGACTCAGCTATGTAGATGATAAAGTTCTGCCAAAGTATCCCTACTTAACTCATTATTGTGAATAACGGGTTAAGATCACTTAACCCGTTATTCACAATAACGGGTTAAGTAGAAAGGTATTTTTATGCTTTCTACAAATTTCTCTTCACTCTTTGCGAGAATTGTCTCCTGAACTGTGCAAAGTGACATTAATATGCCCATAATTGTTTATATTTTTTATTAATTTCCATTTATTGCCACGTAACTAACCACTATAAATTTGTTAACATTATAGGTGGTGTAAAAGTTCATAAAATCAAATATCATAAGTAACCTAGGGTAAGGGTTAAGTTAAGATAGGGTTAGTCTAGGGTTAGGGTTAGGGTAAGCTAAAGTTAGGGTAAGGTTGGGTTAGGGTTAGTAGTGAGTGTTTGTTTTTTGTTTTGATTAATTAGGTTGATATTTGTAGATCCCCACAAATCTAGACGTGATTTCAGAATTTCGTTCAAATCCCCCAAATCTCGCAGTTTTGAACAAAATCATCGAAAACCCTAGAATCTCTCTTCAATCATCAATGGAGTTCCGTTACCGCTCCAACGAGGAGAGACCGGCGCGAACGTCGTTAACTTACTTTTTGTTTTGATTAATTAGGTTAATATTTGTATATCCCCACATTTAGATTTCACTTTGCAACATCTGGTTAGGCTTTTCTAGTTCTTGATGGCCAAGCAATTGGATCTGATGGCGTGGCGCATCTGGTTAGGCTTTTTCATTAGGGATATCAGCATCATCACATATATAGGCTACATGTGGGGATGTAAATATGGTTTAAACCATATATAGGCTACATGTGGGGATGTACATGTGGTTTTTCCCATATATAGGCTACATGTGGTTTTTCCCATATATAGGCTATATGTGGGGATCTACATGTGATTTTTCCTATATATAGGCTACATGTGGGGATCTACATATTGTTTTTCCCATATATAGGCTACATGTGGGGATCTACATGTGGTTTTCCCCATATATAGGCTACATGTGGGGATCTACATGTGGTTTTTTCCATATATATGCTACATGTGGGGATCTACATGTAGTTTTTCCTATATATAGGCTATATGTGGGGATCTACATGTGATTTTTCCCATATATAGGCTACATGTAGGGAAAATGTGGGGAGTTACATGTGATCACACCCCTTCTTCCCAATCTTGTAGAATTCTTCCCAGTTGCATGTCTGGAGAATATGTTCAGGAACGTCTTCATTGTAAACAATGTAAGAGGATTTTGAACGATATATTGGCTACATGTGGGAATCTACATGTGTTTTTTCACATATATAGGCTACACGTGGGGATCTACATGTGGCTATGTACTTTAGGTTTTTCCCATATTGAACTTGTTATACTACGAAGAGAAAAAGAGTGGAGACACTAACCCTACATTAACCCTAACCCATAACCCTACTCTTCTAACCCTACAATAACCCTAACCCTAACCTACAAATCATATTTTATTGATTTTTATGAAACAAAATACAAATTAATTTGTGTTAATTTTTATATTCGTTTGATGGTATCGATTTTATATTGGTTAGTTATGTGACTAGGAATGGAAATAAATAAAAAATACAAACAAAAAAACATATATATGAATGTCTATTTTGTAGAGTTCAGAAGACAATGTACGTAAAGAGTGGAGAGACACATGTGATTAATGATAGAACTTAAATATCTATAGTTTCTGAACATGTACAATCCGTTAACCCCTAACCCCTGCTAACCCTAACCCTACCCTTAACCCCCGTTAACACTAACCCTAACCCAAACCCTAACGAATGATATAGTTTTTTTAATATTTTTTGGGGTGTTCTGTTCATATTAAAACATCATGATTATGTAGTGATTAGTTAGGTGTAATCAAATTTAAAAATAAAATAAAATTTCTCTAACCCAACCAAAGTACTGTAACCCTACTCTAACCCTACAAAGTACTCTAACCCAACCAAAAATTATATCTAACATAATTGTTTAAACCGAATTCGGTGAATGAACGTAAATGTTTTAAAAATTTATTTGTTTACAAACAAAATTTGAAATCGTGTAACGAACATCTCTGGATAGCTGATTATATAAAATTTTATGAACAGATTTTTTGCAGCGGGTTTTAGTAGGGTTAAAGTGGTGTTTGAATAATTTATTATAAATTGTTTTCATTAAGTGAACTACATTATATGTTATATTTACAAACTTGTTTACAATTTTTTTGTCATGCAATTTAAAAATTATCAGTACTGGCGATATAGGTACACTTAACCCGTTCTTTAGGATAACGGGTTAAGTGTACTTAACCTATTATCGTCAATAACGGATTAAGTTAACGTATATTGGCAGAACTTCAACATCTACACCCACAGGTAGTCATAAACTTCTGCAAATATAAGTGTACTTAACTCGTTGTTGGCGATAACGGGTTCTTTTAACTTAACCCGTTATCCATAACAACGGGTTAAGTTGACAAATATTGGCAGTGGTTCATCATGTACAGACCAACTATTAGCATAAAGGTCCATATATATATTTCTACTTAACCCGTTGTTGGTGACGACGGGTTAAGTATACTGAACCCGCCATCACCAACGACGGGTTAAGTAGAAAAATAAATGCCGAAGTTTATGAATACATGGTCTGTACATTTTTAGATGTGTATCAATTTGGTGGTCATGCTTGCTATCCTTGTTGCTGCATTTTGAGAAGTGTATCATAGTTTTTGATACACTTTTCAATGTGCTGAGAAGTGTATCACAATTTACTTCTTGTCTTCTTCTTCTTGTTGTTTTAATCCTTTCTTGTTTGCTGTGCATTTTGGTAGGCATGATTACTGTCATGCACCCTTCCCTCCTTCTTCATTTCCCTATAACTAAGCAAGTTGAGTTTATCACTCAAATAACATTGAGTTCAATGTAGAGAAGAAAGGGAAAAAAAGAGGGAGGAGACACTTCAAATAAAATTGTACAAAAAAAGTAGGAGGAGCCAATCTTTTTTTCTTCTCTTCAAGATAATCTTTTCTTCTTGAAGGGGGAAGAAGTTTGAGTTATAAAAAAATTTGAGTTCAAAGAGGGTCGCCTTCAATTGTTGTTCTTCAATACATAGATTGTTGTTCTTCAGGTGCAAAGTTTGAGTTATAAAAAAAGAAGCTGAAGATGCAGGAGTAGAGAGACTTGTGCATGTCCACTTTAGTGTACAAGTGCATGCATGGTTTCTCTCGAAGGGGTAGGGAGGACCGCCGACTCTGCCCTTTTTTTTTTCTTCATTCCTCTTAGTCTTCTTTTTTCGGGCTTTTAGAGTGTATGCATAAGTAGCAATTGTCCTCCTTTCATACACATTCGTTCTCTATTGTTACACAGAGTGTAAAAATTTTCTGCATTCATAGGACGGAGTAGTGGTGGGTGTCACAATATATTCATGGTACTTTTTAGCTTCTTGGCATGCACACCTCACGATCGTGCAACAAATAGTACGAATATGAGGAGTGCGTGTTAAGAAGTTGTCAAGTACTTTGAATATACGGTTACACCCACTACTACTCCATCCCACGAAGCGGAGAATTTTTACCTGTGTGTAATAGTAGTGAACTAAATTGTATGCAGGGGGAATAACTGCTACTTATGCATTCAAAAAAAGGCAGAGTCAACGGTCCTTCCTACCTCTTTAAGAAGAAACCCAGCATGTAATATCAATTTTGCTTGAGTTATGTACGCATTCTATGTATCTTCAAACAACATGTTCTTGCCAGTTTGTAATGTTTTATGTATGAACAAATTTGTTGTTGCGAATGACTTATTGTGAATGAACAAATTTGTATATGTATCAACAAAACAAGATATTGCCTACACAGTCGAAAGTTCTGTAAACAATCTCTACCTAATCCGTTATTACCAATGACGGGTTAGGTGATCTTAACCCGTCAACGCCAATAACGGGTTAAGTGGAGAGATATTGGCAGGACTTCATCCCCTACAGACCAAGTATTGATTAAGGACTGCCAATATCTATCTCCTTAACCCTTTATTCAAGATAACGGATTAAGTGATCTTAACCCGTTATCCCCAATAACGGGTTTAGTAGAGAGTAATTGGCAGCCCTTGATCAATACTGCATACATTTTCACAAATTTTCACAACATAGATATATCATCCAGAAATACACAATCTACAATACAAATAATAAATCTGTACACATCGGCATCGGGTTGCCCAAATTGCACACATTTTCAAAATTCACAAATTTCAACATAAATTAATATTCGCTACCCAATTACAAGATCAAAACCCACAACAACATGTGTGGTTCACAAATACACAACATGCACACATACAGAGATTACACTCTGATTAAATACATCAGTAGGTTAATTGTACCAAATAGATACGTTCAATTAACCACATATATACAATCAAAAGTAAGGAAATTTTCAACTCATTGCTTCTTTCCATGGGCACAATTTTATGTTTCATTCCGGACCTACACCAAAAAAAAAAGTTAAGTTAATAACCGAGTCGAAATTAATAATTATATGCACAATAAAATAAAAAAGTAAGCAATTATTCGTTTTTTATCTTGAAAGTTTGATATGACATACATAACACGAAAAACCCCTTAGCACGAATCTTTGCCTTCATCATCATCACTCTCTCCAGCGTTTGGAACTTCTTCGTACCCTACCAATCCACTAAATAAGGAAGAAGAAGGGTTAGTATCGACTACAAAAAGTTTACATTCATTGAGTCCAATTAACAAATACAAAAATCTCTGATATAATACCTTGCTATATTTTTTGAGCAATTCCGTGAATCGTGACCTACGACACAAAGGCATGTCCTGCAAAGTCTTGGCCTCTTCATTTTTTGGCCTTCTCTGATAGACTTCAACCTTTTCCCTTTAGGCCTCTCCTTTGTGGTGCACTGTACGGGGTCACCTACATGTGCATGTGCATGTGCATGTCCACCACTCTCAGGTTGTGCGCTACCTTCGTGTGGTGTGCTGTTCACTGATTCAGTGTTAGTAAAGCCTTCGATTCCCTTGAGCATGTGGTCGAGCATGTACTTGTACCCTCGCTCTGAAGAACAACCAAGATCGACCAAATGTCTTGAGTGCATAGTCAGTTCACAATAACGAGAGGCAAAATTGTTGTTCATACTATTGGGAACCGGTATACTGCTTCTTCTCAGTTGATCCCTGGTCCATCGCTTGCAAATATATTGCTCGGGAAGTGCGGTGTGATCTGTGAACCGAATAACTGCCAATAGATGTTTGCAGAGAATGCCTACGAAGCTGTACATGGCACAAGGGCATTTTGCAATTTGAGTGATTTTACAATAAGAAATCACCCTCCCCGGTTCTGCATTTCCATAAACTGTTACAGAATAAGCTGCACTATCCAGTGTATCCATACTCGCAATTAAACTCACATTAAGTAATAAGCTTTTTACAACTTCTTGTTGGAATTTGTAGAAAATCTTCAGTGTGTATGTTCCCGCCATTTGTGACTCCAACGCCCATTCGGTCTTCAATTTTGGCCTCTCCTCGCGATTACGATGTGTTTCTTTAAGTTCATAGTGTCTTTATTTTACTAAGAGTCGGTCAAAGATGACGGAAAATTCATGTAATGAGTACTTCTTATGAGTATGGTGCTTCAAGGATGAATGTAGCGATTCGCTACGTTGGGTACTCAACATGCCATCCCAAAATGAGTCTCTTGCGTACACAGGAGCCCATTTTTCGCGGATCTCAAATTTTTCCTTCAACCATTTGTTATTCTCAAGTTTGTACTGGGAGATCAAATTTTTCCACTTATGTTCAAATTCTGTTTTAAATTCTGCCGTATAAATGATAGTCTGCAAAGCATCCGTGAACTCGTCAACGTTATTCTGCATACGCACTTCATGCGGTAACTTATCCAAAATATGCCAAATGCAATATCTATGTGACGTGCCTGGAAAAACTTTAGAAACTACAGAAGTTATTCCACGATCCTCATCTGTCACGATGTTCATCGGATCGAATGTCATTGCTTCTCGCCACTTTTCAAAGAACCACTCAAATGAGGATGCCTTCTCATTGGGGATGAACCCACAACCTAGGTGTGACAGGGTAAAAATGGCCTGAGGCCCAACCAGGGCCCAATACAATTCCCACTCAGAAAGGTAAAGATAGCAACCTAGTTCGGCTCCGAACCACTTCAGGGTTGGTGCCGAATCTCGTGTTTTCCCTCACAGTACTGGCCTCCTCGTACCGACGAGCCTCAGTAGCCCTCGGAGGCCGATCCGGGACAGTCCCACAGGCCGTCCCCCCTCTCTGGCAGGGCAGAAGGATGACCTGGCGCAGCCTAGGCCCTCTGATTCCCCCCCGAAGCACAGGAGACCCACGATCAGCCACGTCAACTCCAAATACCGCCAAGGGTTTCGCCACGTCAGTCCTATACCACTCCTGGTATTGCCACGTCCGCCCTAAACCCCCTGGGCCTTCTGCTACGTCAGGCCCACGGGCTTTCGGATCCAGACCCGGCCCCCAAGTGGAACCAAACCCGGTTGGGATTCTCTATAAATACTAGACCCACACCCACCTTTTGAGGTAATGAATCTTTTGCCACTTAAATATACCTAGTTATCGCTACTCTCTCACAGAGACTGACTAGAGCGTCGGAGGGTCCGCCGCTGGGATAAACCCCGGTGTTTCAGGACCGTCTGCAGGTACACAAGACCTCGGATCCGACCCTTCCGATCCGAGCCCAGCCTTCAACATCTTTCCGAGCTCATCGCAGGTCCCCGAAGGTCAACCGAAGATCGGCAGACGAGCGGCATTCTCCTCCAATACAAATCGAGTCCGAACTCACACCTGGTGCATCCACACGTCTCCCAGAAATAAACAGCATCAGGTTGGCGCCGTCTGTGGGAAAGCTGCTCCAGAAGCCGATCCGATCCAGACCCTCAAAGGCCATCGACAGCCGAACCCTCATGGCCTCCAAAGGCAAGGGGGCTGCTTCCTCCGTCAACCAACGGGACTCGCCCCCACCCACTGATAAGGCCAGGCCACGCACGTCGAAACACAAGGCTCCCTCTCGGGAGTCCCAAAGGAGCGTCGGCCGGCAAGCCCAGCCCGACCTCCGGGGAGTAATCCTCAACCGCAAGATTATCCGCAGCAGGGGAAGGGCCGCTTCCAACCCGGTCCCGAACCATCCGAGGCTGCCGCCCGAGGTGCGAAGACCCGCGCTCAGCCGAGTCGGAAGACAACCCTCGGACCGGCCAAACCGGGTCGAAGGAGCCCCCGTCACTCATAAGGAATTCCAAGACTTCCGAAGAGAAATTCTGGGAGCCCTCCGACGGGCCCCCAGGGAAGAAACCCTCCATTCCCAAACAGGGTCGGACGCCGAAGCCAGCGCGTCCCGCCCTTCAACGATCCAGCCGGAAGACGATGACGTGCTCCTAAGACGCCTACAAGAAATGGAGGACCGCCTCGATCACATAGGGGACGGCGGCCAAAGAGTGGCTCAGGGGTACAGATCTGTCCGTCCTCCCTTCTCCGCCCCCATCCTCCAAGCGGAAATACCCCAGAATTTCCGACCCCCTCAATTCGAGACCTACGATGGCGAGGGAGATCCTGCTGATCACATGGAGGGTTTCAAAACCCTCATGATGATTCACAGCGCCTCGGATCCCCTGCTCTGCCGAGCCTTCCCTGCCACCCTTCGGGGTCCAGCTCGCGAGTGGTTCTCGAAACTCGCCCCCGGCTCCATTTACTCCTTCGACCAACTCGAGGGCAATTTTCTTGCCCATTTTGTCACTAGCCGGAAGGCCGAAAGGACCAGCGCCTCATTACTTGGGCTCAAGCAGATAGAGGGGGAATCACTCAGAGTGTTCGTCCGGAGATTTACCGCGGAGGCAAGGTCGGTCTCCTCCCTCGACCCAGGCGTCGCTTCAGCGGCATTCCGACACAACGTCCGCCCCGGACAGCTGAAGGATTCTCTGGCCAAGAGACCCCCCGTCGACTTTCCCGACCTCCTTAATAGGGTCGAGAAATACATTAGGGCAGAAGAGGCCCTTAATCCCGAAGATGCCAGGGATGCCACCGGGAAAGGAAAGCGGAAGACCGAGGAAGTCGAACCACCAAAGAAAGCTCCAAGGGACCCGGGGGCCATGAAGAAGGTCCCGCCAGTCCCCCGCTTCGAGAGGTACACTCCCCTGACGCATAACATATCCGCCATCCTCTTGGAAATCGAAGACAAGGGCATTGTCCGACTCCCCCCCGATCTAATAACAACAAGAATCGAGACCAGTGCTTTTACTGCCGCTTCCACAGAGATCACGGGCACGAAACCGACCAATGCCGGGCCCTGAAAGACGAGATTGAGGAACTTATCTCCAGAGGATACCTCCAAGAATTCACCCGAGAAGTCCCGCGGGGTCGACGAGAAACTAGGAGCGGGATACACTCGCCCCCGAACCCCCCTCCGAGCCGCATACCGGGTCGGGATCCCGAGTCCGAGGGAGCCGCGGACACACCATTTATCTTACATTGAGTCCATGAGGGCTAATAGGAGGGAAATCAAATACTTTCCGAAAAGCCTTCATCCGAGGGATGAATACTGTCCAAGGCGATCCCTCTCCCGAGCTACAAACCGCGCCAGTCTCATTCTCAGGGGAGGACCTTGAAGGCGTTCGCCTCCCCCACTGCGACACCCTCGTCATTAGCCTCCGCATGGCTAAGTGTGAAGTCCTCTGAATCCTTGTCGACAACGGCAGCTCGGTGAACATTCTTTTCCTCAAAGCCTTCGAGAAACTGGAGTTACCTAGAGGCAAGCTCCAACCGGCCGGATACACCTTACATGGGTTCTACGGCGCCCCTGTCGTGCTAGAAAGGATTGTCACAACGCCAAGACAGCTTACAACGCCATACTCGGCCGATCCAGATTATGCTCCCCCCAAACGATGCCTTCGTCCTACCGTCCGGAGCTCGAATTTTCCACCCCACAAGGGGTCGGCGTCGTTCGAGGCAGCCAAGAAGCAACGCGATCGTACTGCATGACCATCGACGGAGGAGCAATGTTCCCCCTGAACGCCGTCATGTTCAAACCCAAGAAGGACGGCCCTACCCCCGGACCTACCGTCGAGCCAGAGGGGTTCCCCCTTGACGCCTAGCACCCAGTAAACTCCTGCAAAGAGCAAGCCTAGACTTTAACTTGGCTGGAAGTAAAGCTTTTGAAAAGCTTTCCTTTGTATAGGACCGTTTTAGCGGCCCCCCTATCTTATACTAAGGGAATCTCATTGTATCGTACTCCAAACGCCTCGGCAGACCCGACCTAATATCCGGTTAGAGGGTCGACCGCCAAGGCGTCACCTCGCCCCACTCCGATTCCTCGCGAAACAATAAGGCCGAGCCACATCCCCTTCATCACTTTGTATACTGTCAACAGGGGCAAAGGCCGTTACAGAAATACTCCCCTCGTCTCGAGCGGCACGCCACGTCGGAACGACGGGGCCCACCTCGGGAAGGGAAGCCGCAACCTCCGAAGCGAGCCAACTCGAAGCACATAAGCGGGGAGATCCGGAAACGACCGGCGTCAAAACCCTTGGCAAGTCCGAATTACCTTTTTATATATACACAAAAAGGCGGGGGCCAGTCCGTGGGAGGCAAATACAATCGAAAGGAGGAAAGGAGAAAGAAAGACAAAACTATACAACTCAATTTCCCTCCTCGGCGTCAATCGGGTTCACAGGACGATCGACGGCCGGGTTGTCAACAAGCCCCTCTCCGGCAGGAATCTTCGGGGTCCCATCAATCTCCATGTCGTACTCGAAGTTCGACAGATCGAGGGTCGGATAGAAATGCCTCACGTGACTGAGCGCCTTCGCGTAGCACTCATCCTGGGCGGCTATCACCATCCGCTGGCCCGCATCCGTCAGCTCTTTCCTCTCATTGGCGAACGCAGCTATCAACTCCCCCTTCTCCTTGGCAAACTTCCTCTTCAAGGAGGCCACCCTCTTCCCCCACTCGGTGTCCTTGGCCTCGAGCTCCAGCTTCATCTGCTGCTCCCTCTGACGCGAACCCTCGAGCTCGATCCGCGTCTCCTTCGTCTCTCGCTCGCTCTTGTCCGCCCGGGCACGCTCTTATAACAGGGACGCTTCGTAGAGATTCTTCACGTTAGCTCCCTGCATACAAGCCTGCAACCGAAAGAAGCAGGTAAAGAAGAAAACTCCTGAGGCAAGACCAAACAGAAAGGAGGAGGTCGACAAGCTTACCGACACGGTGGCCTGCGCCAGGCGCGTGAAAGCCACCTCCACGGGCTCGTTCTCCATCATCTGGCGATCACGAGGCGTTGCCAGCTTCTCCACCACCTCTACGGCCTGGGCTTCCTCGGTCAGACAGTCGCCCATCCGAACCGACCAGTCCGGCGCCCACCGCTGCCGCAGTAACTCCACCACCGGGTCCTCCTCCTCGACCCCCACCAAGGGACCTTCCCCCTTGTCAAGATCGGAGGCCCTCGCCGGGCCCTTACCCCTCAAAGGGGCGCCCCCCTTGCCCGTCTCCGAACGAGTCCTCTTAAAAGTCGGCTCGAGCGGTACCTCCGAGATAACAAGGGGCGGCACCCTCGGCCTCTTCGCCGCCTCTGCCTTCTTCTTCTCGGCATTTTCCTTCTTCATGGCGAGCCTCCTTGCTTGGATCGATGCCTCATCCATATCTGCAGAAAAAACCATTAAGAGCAATGAGCGAGAATGTACGAAAGGATCGAGAGAAAAGAAACAACTACATACGGAGAACGGCTGGGCTCAGTCCAACGCTCGCCAGGCGAACCTCCGTCACCTTCGTCCAATTAATACTAGGGGACAAACGGAGACGCTCGACAAATCCCCACTCCTCGACCGTCAGATCCCCCTGCCCCGGCGCAGGATAACTCGGCTTGGAGTAGTTCCATCGAGTCGGAATGTCCCAGGGCTCTTCACTCCGGATCACCAGATATTTTTTCTTCCAATCCTTGATAGAGTCCGGGTGGCTATGAACAACCTTCCTCCTGCTCCGGGGGGAAATATAGTAAACCCCCTCGGCCGCCGAACTAATCATCAGCATCGCTCGGAACACGTTCAAGCGCAGGGGTACCCGTTGTTCCTCGCACATCAGTACAAAACTGATTATCTGCTTCCAAGAGTTCGGCCCATACTGCATCGGCGCCAAGGAGGCCCAGTTCAACACTTCCCGAACAAACGGATGGACCGGCAGCCTCAGTCCAGAAATAAACGCGTCCACGGGGAAGACACAATACCACGCAGACAGGGGATCGGTCGGGTGAAGAGTAGAGCTCGGCAGCATCAATTCGTAACTAGAACCTATGTGGTACGCCAGCTGCAAGACCTCCAAATCCCCGCCATCCAAGGCGGTCAGAATTGCATCCATCAACACTCTCGTCCGACTCGGCGAAGAGGCCTGCACACCAAAGAGCTCCTGGTCGGACAGGTCGTCAGGATATTGACGGAAATGCTTCGGCTGCGCGGGCGAACCTGTCCCCTGGCTCGAGCCACCAGTCCCCAACCCTACCTTTCTCGGAGCCTTCTTCCTCTTCTCGGGTCGCTCCGGCGAGGGAGTGAATAAGGGCCCCCGACCAATCAGCATGAAACTCGGACCTGCCCCCGGAACCGTGGATCTCCTTACAATGCCGCCCTCGCCTCTCTCACCCTCGGTAGCCGACTCCAAAACACGGACGTCGTCCGAGCCATCAGTCGCTTCCTCCGACTCACTGCTCTCCACCACGAAGGGACGACGAGAGCGCGACCACCTCGCACCATGTGCCGCCTCCTCAACCACCGGTTCCTCCCACGAAACCGTGTCAGAAGACTCATCAACGTACACTGACTCCTCCTCGAGTACGGGCTCCTCCCAGGACGTCGAGTCAGAGATAGGCTCCACCTCCCCCCTAGACGTCAACGCTGATGAGCCGGACTGAGCCCTGTCCATCTATGCCTAGACTAAGTAGACTTGCTAACTCACCTGGGGTTACTTTGGAAGGGCAAGCCTGGTACAGCAAGACGCGAAGATGAGCGCTGAAGTGTTGAAAAATTTTATTTTGAAAAAGAAAGGAGTGGACAGATAGGGGAGAGGGGGGACTATTTATAGGAGATAGAAGCGACTCCTCGATTCCCGCAAGTACTGTTCACCTATCTGACATGCAACTGCCGCCTAAGAATTCGCGCCACATCCTCAAAACGTGCGATGCTGACATCATCCATTGACAGGCTGGCAGCCAGTCAAGGAGGCCAGCGCGGAAGAAGTATTCGGAGGAGGGAACATTTTTATTTTTAAGATTTAAGGCGCCGTCCTCAGACAGACGCCCCGGGCTCCGAGACTGGGTCGGTTCCCCTTTCACCCGCGAGCAGCTCGGGGCTTACAGCGTCATCGGCCGAAGACCCGAACTGTTCCCGGGTGAGACAGAAACCGCCTCAACCTGGAGCCCTATTGGGATGCAGAATAGTCAGCCTCCAATCAGAGAACTACTCATCTACTCGGGGCCCAAAGCTTCAAGATGCCCCCCTCGGCAAGCACCCCGGTCAAAAGCAGATCAACATCCGAAGGCCGAAAGAAGTGCTCCATTCCGAGCCAGTTGATGCAACTGCAAAAGACCAGCCTACTCCAGCAACGGAACCTTCGCAGTTGCAAACAACCGGCCCGGAACGCCCTTCATCCCTCTCGGAAGGATAGAACCTCCACAGTTGCAGACTGCTCACCCTTCGAAGTTCGGTCATTATCCCTCTCGCCCGGATCCCCCCTGGATCTGGCCGCCACATCAGGGCCATCAGATCCAAGAGAAGATCGGGCGACAAAGAAACTACCTCTCCGACAAAACCGGGGGTAAGAATTATCAAGAAACAGGCGTCCGCCGAAGCAGACACCTTTAAGGGCCAAGCAGACCACCCTTGCTTTGATCTGAACCACTACGAGAAAAGGGGGGGGGGGGGGTACTTATAGCCTCCCCCAGACGCCGGCCTTTATGACATGGGGAAAACCAAACGACGGAAGACCATGCGCCATACATTTATTAGGCGGCGCCATTAACGCACCTAGGAAATGGGAATCTTGCACAGATCCCAGGGCGCCCCCAAATGCTCCGCAAAAACAACAGACTACCCTACTCAAAGAGCCTCAAGGCACAACGGTTCGCCCACAAACGGCCCGACCTATAATCCCCTCACCAGCTCGAGGTCCGATCTGGCGCCAGGGCACCCCTCTTCGGAGGATCCACCGGCTGGCCATCACCCTTACCAGCCCATAATTCCCCCTCATCTCGAGGTTCGGCCTGGCACCAGGGTACTCTTCTCAGGAAGAAACAACGGCTCGCCTTCACCCTCACCGACCCGTAATCCCTCGCCGGCTCGAGGTCCGGTCTGGCACCTGGGTACTCTTCTTCGGAAGATCCACCGGCTGGCCATCACCCTTACCAGCCCGTAATTCCCCCTCGTCTCGAGGTTCGGCTTGGCACCGGGGTACTCTTCTCAGGAAGAAACAACGGCTCGCCTTCACCCTTACCGGCCCATAATCCCTCGCCAGCTCGAGGTCCGGTCTGGCACCCGGGTACTCTTCTTCGGAAGATCCACCGGCTGGCCATCACCCTTACCAACCCGTAATTCCCCCTCGTCTCGAGGTTAGGTCTGGCACCCGGGTACTCTTCTCAGGAAGAAACAACGGCTCGCCTTCACCCTTACCGACCCATAATCCCTCGCCAGCTCGAGGTCCGGTCTGGCACCTGGGTACTCTTCTTCGGAAGATCCACCGGCAGGCCATCACCCTTACCAGCCCGTAATTCCCCCTCGTCTCGAGGTTCGGCCTGGCACCAGGGTACTCTTCTCAGGAAGAAACAACGGCTCGCCTTCACCCTTACCGACCCATAATCCCTCGCCAGCTCGAGGTCCGGTCTGGCACCCGGGTACTCTTCTTCGGAAGATCCATCGGCTGGCCATCACCCTTACCAGCCCATAATTCCCCCTCATCTCGAGGTTCGGTCTGGCACCCGGGTACTCTTCTCAGGAAGAAACAACGGCTCGCCATCACCCTTGTCGACACATAATCCCTCGACCTCTAGAGGTTCTGTCGAACACCACGGTACTCTTCTCCGGAAGAGACAACGGTTCGCCATCGCCTTCACCTACACGTAAACCCTCGACTAGCTCGAGGTCCTATCCGAGCCTCAGGGCAGCACCACCAGGAAGGCCCTGTGATTCGCCCTCCCATTTTTTCTACAACCATAAGCACTCCTCCGCGGCTAGCTCCCGCACCCCCCGCAGGAGTGGGGGGCTTGTGTGACAGGGTAAAAATGGCCTGAGGCCCAACCAGGGCCCAATACAATTCCCACTCAGAAAGGTAAAGATAGCAACCTGGTTCGGCTCCGAACCACTTCAGGGTCGGCGCTGAACCTCGTGTTTTCCCTCACAGTACTGGCCTCCTCGTACCGACGAGCCTCAGTAGCCCTCGGAGTCCGATCCGGGACAGTCCCACAGGCCGTCCCCCCTCTCTGGCGGGGCAGAAGGATGACCTGGCGCAGCCTAGGCCCTCTGATTCCCCCCCGAAGCACAGGAGACCCACGATCAGCCACGTCAACTCCAAATACCGCCAAGGGTTTCGCCACGTCAGCCCTATACCACTCCTGGTATTGCCACGTCCGCCCTAAACCCCCTGGGCCTTCTGCCACGTCAGGCCCACGGGCTTTCGGATCCAGACCCGGCCCCCAAGTGGAACCAAACCCGGTTGGGATTCTCTATAAATACTAGATCCACACCCACCTTTTGAGGTAATGAATCTTTTGCCACTTAAATATACCTAGTTATCGCTACTCTCTCACAGAGACTGACTAGAGCGTCGGAGGGTCCGCCGCCGGGATAAACCCCGGTGTTTCAGGACCGTCTGCAGGTACACAAGACCTCGGATCCGACCCTTTCGATCCGAGCCCAGCCTTCAACATCTTTCCGAGCTCATCGCAGGTCCCCGAAGGTCAACCGAAGATCGGCAGACGAGCGGCATTCTCCTCCAATACAAATCGAGTCCGAACTCACACCTGGTGCATCCACACGTCTCCCAGAAATAAACAGCATCACTAGGAATATTGATTGCCAGTGATGGTTGAATCCAACAAATGGTACGAACAACATCCCGTATCGGTTTGTGTTGTAGGTAGCATCAAAGCAGAGAACATCCCCAAATACTTCATAATTCCTTCTATCGATACCATCTACCCAGACACAATGGGACAATCGCCCTTCGGGATCACATTGGTAATCAAAATAGAATAAAGGATCGGTCTCCTTTTTGGATTCAAAGAACTCAAGTAGCATTTGCCCGTCGTGTCCTTTTAAATCCTCCATCTCGTCTCTCTTGAGATTTCTGACATCGGTTTCAGTGAAACCAATTTTCTCATTACCTCCACTTGCACAGTTTTCAGTGAAACCAATTTTCTCATTACCTCTACTTGCACAGTTTTCAGTGAAACCAATTTTCTCATTACCTCCACTTGCACCTTCGAAGAATAGCATTTGTTTGCATACAAGGACATTAGCTTCAGTAAGTTGACCAATTACTTTTTTATCTGTCTTAGTCAATTCACAGATTCGAGGTAGCAAGTGACGTCTACCGGGTGAAGTAAATTCGTGATTGTGTGCTTCATATAACGAATAAAGAATCTACAAATTACTTTGTTAATTACTTTGTGGGTTTAGTTTGACACGAACGAAAGCTTTGCAACCCGTTCTAGAAGTTGTTCATCGTCTAGCTTCATTATGATTATTCGGTGACTCCCCGGCTTTATTACAAATATATGATTTATCAACTACATCGTTTCCCTTGTATTTATTTCCATCCTTACGCATAGAGAATCCCACACATTTGCAATATGATGAATAAAATTTTTTCGCTTCCTCTAGAGTGGAAAAATGTCATACCAATCTTCGGTTTAAGGTGCTCGTCAACATGAGGAAGAAACTCGCCAATTTGTTGTGCACGAACAAATTTCTCTCTGACAACAGAACTTCCTTCAAAACTATCCATACCTAGGAAACCGTGAAAAGGAGAACAGTTAGGGGTACTAAACCGGTGTATTTGGTATTTTTATAATCAAAAACGACACACGATTGTAGCTCTCGGATACTTAATCGAAACTCACTTTTACAAATTGGGGTTACTTGTGCTACATGACATCATCCTACTCGCAAAGTTTCGTATTTTTTGGAGGTCGTTTGAAGGGTTTTCTAATCTAACCGCACTTAAAAAATTCTAAGTCACTAACTTCTAATGCGATGAACGTGACAGAACGGCACAAACGGCATCCAAAATTAATAAAACTTTGTACCTTGCTTGAATTCACGTAGTGCAAGCCATCTCAACTTGTAGATGCGAGTTTCGAGTCACGGTTTGCGAGATACGACCGTATACCGCTATACTTGGTTTTTTTCAACCGAAAGCGATACGCGACCGTATCTCTCGAATCGTGAGTCAAAACTGACTTCTACAAGTTGGGTTGACTTCTCATAGGGACACCAACCAACTCGCAAAGTTTCAAATTTTTTTGATATCGTTTGAAGGGTTTTCAACTCTAACCGCACTTAGAAAATTCAAAGTCAAAAGCTTCTCATGCGAGGAATTTAAGAAAACCGCACAAACGGCATCCGAAAATTATAAAACTTTCCGACTTGGTTGAATTCACGTAGGGCAAGCCACCTAAATTTGTAGAAGCGAGTTTCGAGTCACGGTTTGCGAGATACGGCCGTGCACCGCTATACTTGGTTTTTTTCAACCGAAAGCGATACGCGGCCGTATCTCTCGAACCGTGAGTCGAAACT
The DNA here is from genome assembly GCA_017893485.1 of Hemerocallis citrina. Classification (NCBI taxonomy): domain Eukaryota; kingdom Viridiplantae; phylum Streptophyta; class Magnoliopsida; order Asparagales; family Asphodelaceae; genus Hemerocallis; species Hemerocallis citrina. The sequence continues at coordinate 31,557,209 of CM030361.1, read as the reverse complement.
GACTTCTACAAGTTGGGTTGACTTTTTATAGGAGACACTAACCAACTCGCAAAGTTTTAAATTTTTTGGATATCGTTTGAAGGGTTTTCTAATCTAACCGCACTTACAAAATTCTAAGTCAAAAGCTTCTCCTGCGAGGAATTTAAGAAAACCACACAAACGGCATCCAAAAATTATAAAACTTTCTGACTTGGTAAAATTAATGTAGGGCAAGCCACCCGAACTTGTAGAAGCGAGTTTCGAGTCACGGTTTGCGAGATACGGCCGTGCACCGCTATACTTGGTTTTTTCAACCGAATGCGATACGCGGCCGTATCTCTCGAACCGTGAGTCAAAACTGACTTCTATAAATTGGGTTGACTTTTCATAGGAGACACTAACCAACTCGGAAAGTTTCAAATTTTTTGGATATCGTTTGAAGGGTTTTCTAATCTAACTGCACTTACAAAATTCCAAGTTAAAAGCTTCTCATGCGAGGAATTTAAGAAAACCACACAAACGGCATCCGAAAATTATAAAACTTTCCGACTTGGTCGAATTCACGTAGGAAAAGCCACCCGAACTTGTAGAAGTGAGTTTCGAGTCACGGTTTGCGAGATACGGCCGTGCACTGCTATACTTGGTTTTTTTTTAACCGAAAGCGATACACGGCCGTATCTCTCGAACCGTGAGTCGAAACTGACTTCTACAAGTTGGGTTGACTTTTCATAGGAGACACCAACCAAATTGCAAAGTTTCAAATTTTTTGGATATCGTTTGAAGGGTTTTCTAATCTAACCGCACTTACAGAATTCTAAGTCAAAAGCTTCTCATGCGAGGAATTTAAGAAAACCACACAAACGGCATCCAAAAATTATAAAACTTTTCGACTTGGTCGAATTCACGTAGGGCAAGCCACCCGAACTTGTAGAAGCGAGTTTCGAGTCACGGTTCGGGAGATACAGCAGTGTACCGCTTTACTTGGTTTTTTTCAACCGAAAGCGATACGCGGTCGTATCTCTCAAAGAAGTGAGTCGAAACTCGCTTCTACAACTTGGGTTGACTTCTCATAGGAGACACCAACCAACTCGCAAAGTTTCAAATTTTTTGGATATCGTTTGAAGGGTTTTCTAATCTAACCGCACTTACAAAATTCTAAGTCAAAAGCTTCTCATGCGAGGAATTTAAGAAAACCGCACAAACGGCATCCGAAAATTACAAAACTTTTCGACTTGGTCGAATTCACGTTGGGCAAGCCACCCGAACTTGTAAAAGCGAGTTTCGAGTCACGGTTCGGGAGATACAGCCGTGTACCGCTTTACTTGGTTTTTTCAACCGAAAGCGATACGCGGCCGTATCTCTCGAAGAAGTGAGTCGAAACTCGCTTCTACAATTTGGGGTGGCTTGTACTACGTGAGACGAACCTACTCGCAAAGTTTCGTATTTTTTTACGGTCGTTTACAGGGTTTTCAACCATAACCGCATTGAAAATTTTCTAACTAATTTTGTATATACAATTCTAGTTCTACAAATTACTAACGCAAGCAAATAAATTCGGCAATTGAATATAGTTAAAGTCAACTCAATTCTACATATAAAATCTACTAAGGCAAATAAAATTTTTCCCACTATCTATATATTTTAGTATACACAAATTTAAAAATAAACTCAAATATAGATTGTTAAGGTAAAGAAATAGTCTATACCTTACAAAATAGGTCCAAATGAAGCTAAAGAATTAATTTGGAAGAGAACTAGGGTTTCGATTTCGTATCGAAGAGGGGATGAGAGAGTAGGGTTTCGAACTTTGGAGTTGGGAGAGAGGAGGGGGAGCGGACGGAGCTATAGATCACGGATTAGGCGGAGCTAGGATTTTTTTGGGTGTTGGGTTCGCCGAAGAAAGAAGGAGCGAGAGTGAGGCGATTCGAAGAAGACGATCTGAATGCACCGCTAAATGATTTTAGATTGCCCTAACCCGTTCTTTCCAAGAACGGGTTAAGGCAATTTTTTTAATAAAATTTTGCCTTAACCCGTCATTCCCAACGACGGGTTAAGGCAAATTTTTATTAAAATAAATCTGGGTCCAGATCAAAGTTCACACGGGTCTGTGCGAACAGACCCGCTTACGACCCGTTTGCAACGGAAGAAGACTCTATATATATATATATATATATATATATATATATATATATATATATATATATATGGCAACCCAAATGACAATTATGGGTGATGGGTGTAGAACTTATTGCTATTTTTGAGAAAAAGTTGTCCTATGGGTTGCCAAAAATAAAAATAGCAACCCACCATTGGTGGAGTTGCTCTAATAACTCACAAGAGACGCTTATGGGTGCATGATTCATACCAAGAAAACAAATCTAGTAGAAAGGAGAGGATTTTCTTTGCTCCAAATGTCTTGCCCTTTTTTGAAATATATGCATATTTTTTGAACAAAAAGTCTTGCATTTGTCCGTCATAACATGCATATGCGTATCGAGGAGGGTTTCAATGATTAACCAAATTTTTCAGGGAGAAGTTGTGTATCATATCAGTCAAGATAACTAAGCCGTGGCAACGAGATTAATTTGGTATATTCGTTGTCCCAAAAGCATGTGTAGACCACATGATGAAGAAGGGGACTTGATGCAGTTCTCTAATATGCATCTTCTCTTTTTCTTCACAAATAATCTCATATCGGTATTTTTGTTTTGTGTTTCAGTCCTTAAAGCATCCACAGTCGTGATTGTCAAAAAAGGGCAAAATGCTTATTTACATATAGCATTTTCTAGCATTTGCTGCAGTCGTCCAATGCTATTTTATAGCAATTTAAGATTTAAAAAAAATACTAGACGGACTTTGAAGTTGTGTCGGAAGGGCGAAACGAATTATTTAACTAATTTTTTAAAGTTAGACGGAAAGTGAAGTTGCGTCGGAAGAAATGACAAAGAAATCAGAAAAGTGACAGACGCAAAGTGAAGTTGCGTCCCACGGTTTTTCGAATTTTTTGATATTTCAAATCAATTTTTAGTTGAAAAAAAAAAATTTAATGCCCCCCCCCCCCCCCCACCCCCCTGGACGCAAAGTGATGTTGCGTCCAAGGGGGGATGATTTGTTTTTTATTTTAATTACGTTTTATTAAAAAAAAAATGGTGAGCGACGCAAAGTGAAGTTGCGTCGAAGAATTAAAAAATAATTTTTTGTGGGACGCAAAGTGAAGTTGTGTCATGTATAATATGCATTTATCTTAAATCCACTCTCATTTATAGTACTCTATTGTAGCTATTTATGCAAAAAAATGCATAAATAGCAAACGACTGCAGCTCGTCGTTTGCTATAAAATGCATTTTTTGCATAAATAGCACACGACTGTGGATGCTCTTATGCAATTTCTTAATTGTTGTGCTTGTTTTGCAGTTAGGTCATTGTATTAAAGAAAGAGGGTTAAGGTGCATTGTGCATGGGCTTAGGTGATAACTAGCACTATTAATACCCTATTGTAATCTCATTTTGAGGATATGGATGAATATGATTTAAGCTTCTATGTTTTTCTTCTTCCTTCTCCTCGTTCTTCTTCTTCCTCCTTCTGCTTTCTTTCTTTTTCTTACTTGGTTATTAGAAGTTATTAGAAGTTACGACGATCCATCGCCTAATTGGATCAGGATCCAAGAATGGTATCAGAGCTCAAGCCTTTCCCTCCGCTACCTTCTTCGAATCACCTGCACCTCCATCGCCGCCTCCGCCATCAGTGGTGACCACCAACACAACCGTCTCCTGTTGGGATTGGGGCGTCAACCAATGCCCGTTGGTCACAGTGGAACTAATTAGAGCACTGAGGAAGTCGAAGAAATTAGACGAATAAATTGAGCAAGCAAGTAGATCCACCAATCCAAATACAAATACAACGACGATTTATCCCGGTTAGCTTTTGCTTAAACCGGGTGGAAATATAGGGAGATCTGATATTCAACTAGAAGAGATTATAAGGAGTTACTGATTCACTGAATACAAGGAATTAAACTCACCCACCAAGAACTATTTCTCTCTCGAGCCTCTCTTTGCAATAGAAAAAATAATCTATGAAGTACTATCTCTCATATTGGAGGAGTTTACAATATATATAGAAGAATAGAGAGAAACCTAGGTCTAACCTTGATTCTCAGTCGTCCGATATAACCTGGAAAAGAAGTAACTGAATAGGAGTCGCACGATCTAACTTGGAGTTGAAGACTGGGCTGAAATGACCTAACAAATCGAAGCCTAAAAACGAACACAGCGCCGCAGGCGGTCAACCGTCCAACAAGACCGGTCGACCGTACCACTCTCTGACAATCCCTGTACTACGACCGGTCGGGGGGTGCGGTCGACCGCAACATAGGACAGTCGACAGCAACTATACCTGCACCTTGCTGCTGCTGTTTTTCCTTCTACTCACTTCGACGCTTCGACCTCCGTGCTTCATCTTACCTTTTTCTAATCGGAACCACGAGTATACAAGACACAATCCTAACAAACTCCACCTTGGATTGCATACGAGTGCTATCACATGATGTGTTACTCATCTCCAAACTTCAATGAATTCCACTTGCAAAGAAAACTTAGAACAATAGCTTCTTCTTCTAGTTGAAATGATCTCTAGCCAATCTCACCAAATCCAGTATACCCCTTCAAGGGTACACCTCCGTAGATGTACTCACGAAGTTGGCAAACTCCGCACGAACTCCACCTACCCTTAGGCTTTCTCCACCTCTCAACGATATTCGAACATCGTGGTCTCGTCTCGATGATTCTAGTTGCGGCAAACTAGCAGAGCTTGCGGGAATAACGGGAAAAGAACTAACAACCCCTGCGCAGGATTTTTGAATTCCCTAAAGCTTGTAGAGATTGTGTTGGCTTGACCCAACCACTCTCATACCTCTAATCACTTCACGACGACCTTGAAAAACAGACAGAACTCCATCTCGAGATGTGTACCTGTAGCCCCGTACATCAAGAGTTCCCAAGAAAATTAGATTCCGTTTCAGCAGAGGAATATGCAAAACATTCCTTAAAGTGAACATATTTAGACCTGGCATCTTCAACTCAACTGTAACACCCCTGCCTCGAGCTCAGACAATTTATATGATTTTAGAATACAAATTAGATATTGTGTAGTACAACTGCCCACCAGAGGCTACCTCTCAAAAGGTGGTTAACCGAATTGGTGACTCTTGATCATAGGCAAAGTTATTTATTATTAATAAATTAGTGTTCAAATCTCGATATGGGACAATTTTTCCCTCAATTACTCCCATTCTCTCTCTTCGAGAGACACCATCACCCACGTGGGCCACCATACCTTGGGTGCCACGTCAGCGTGAACACAGGGAGCACAGAGAGGCAAGGCCTCAGCCTTCTCCTGTGTGTGGGCCCCTCCCCGCCAGCTGGCAACATCTGCAGCAGCTTTCTGCTACTTTCATGCAGACATGGGACCCCCCACTCACACCGGATTCCAAACAGCCCCTCCTCTATATAGGGCAACTCTGAATCCCCTCTTTTATATACTATATATATATTATATATTACACTTTAGAAATTACGGGGTGTTACACACCCCCCTTCAGAAATCAGCGTCCTCACTGAGCATGAGGCATGCACAACCAGTGCAGGATCTTCTTTCTAGCCGAGTGGCGTCCTCGATCCCGATAATTCTGGAGACTGGTCCCACACAGCAGGTAATTCTGGAGATTTCACTCACACCTCAATAATTCCGGGGACTATCTCACACCACAGATCATACTGAGGCCCTCTCCTACACCCTGGCATCGAAAGTCGGCTCTGATACCATTTGTAACACCCCTTCCCCGAGCCCGGACAATTTATACGATTTTAGAATACAAATTAGATACTATGTAGTACAACTGCCCACCAAAGGCTACCTCTCAAAAGGTGGTTAACCGAATTGGTGACTCTTAATCATAGGCAAAGTTATTTATTATTAATTAATTAGTGTTCAAATCCCGATATGGGACAATTTTTCCCTCAATTACTCCCGTTCTCTCTCTCCGAGAGTCACCGTCACCCACGTGGGCCCCCACACCTTGGGTGCCACATCAGCGTGAACATAGGGAGCACAGAGAGGCAAGGCCTCAGCCTTCTCCTGTGTGTGGGCCCCTCCCCATTAGCTGGCGACATCTGCAGCAGCTCTCTGCTGCTTTCATGCAGACGTGGGACCCCCCACTCACACCGGATTCCAAACAGCCTCTCCACTATAGGATTTCTATAGGGCAACTCCGAATCCCCTATTTTATATACTATATATATATATATATATATATATAGGGAAAGGATCCGTTGCACACTACTTTGGTGCTCACCGCGTGAACACTACGCCTTCGGGCGTTCATATCGAAAATCCGAACCGTTCACATTGATCTACACATCTAAATTAGTCTAAATATGTAAAATCAAATCATTTGAAATTTATTTGCCCATTCATTGAAGTGTTACAAAATTGTATGGCTGAAATTCATTGTTTTTATAGTCACATGATGGATGGGCAAATGAATTTCAAATGATTTGATTTTACATATTTAGACTAATTTAGATGTGTAGATCAATGTGAACGGTTCGGATTTTCAATATGAACGCCCAAAGGCGTAGTGTTCACGCGGTGAGCACCAAAGTAGTGTGCAACGGATCCTTTCCCTATATATATATATATATATATATATATTACACTTTAGAAATTACGGGGTGTTACAATAACTGTCCCCTCACCTTCTACTTCACAAATCTCCCCAGTTCCTATTGTCACACAACGTCCTGTAGTCGACTTATAAGTAGAAAATAACTCCCTCTCAGAGCAAATATGAAAAGAACTCTCTGAGTCAAGAATCCAACTAGAATCCACTTCTAAAGAATTTGAAACAAGAAGACACGAATCGCCTGAATCAAAGGCACTAACCACATTAGCGGCTAAACTCACGTTCTTTGCGCTCTCCTAATTCTGTAATTTTCAACAGTCTTTCTTGATATGCCTTGACCTCTTGCAATATCGGCAACGGATCGAATCCTTTTGCAAAGCACTTTATCTTGCCTCTAAAGGACTGTAACCCCTGTTTTTTTTTCATTTTTGTGTATTTTGAGTGTATTTTTCGTTTGGTGTGTTTCTTTTTATCTCTTGTATTTTTCTGAACAGTATATTGAAGTTGTTTTCAATATATATATTCGTTTTATTTCATTTTGAGCTCTTTATGTTTGATTGGTTGTCTCTTTTGTTTCGTTCTTCATTATTTTGTTCTTTCTTCATTTTGGTCTCGTTCCCTTTATTTTTATTTTTTATTTTTATTTTTGTGGGTGCTTGTGGTGATGTTTGGTGGCTCATCCTTTTTCCAATCATATTATTTGATCCCTAATAAGATTTCCAAAGCCAAATTAAATCCCCAATCCTATTTTGAAGCCCAATTAAACAAATCCTATTACTACTCCTAATACCCATTAACCCAATACCCATTAACTCACAACTAAACCTTATACATATAAACCCCTCTCATCTAAACCCTAACCCTAGTCTCTCTCCCTCTCCGCATCCCGGCCTCCCTCTCTCTCTCTCCCTTCCTTGTTTGCGCCGCAACTCGCACACACCCGGCTAGCCCAAGCCGACAGCCCCCTACCTCCCTCCGGCCTACTCCACCCCGACTATACCTCAACCCGACAACCCAACACCCCAAACCCGAGCCCCATCACCTTCATCCTACTCCCGATCCCCTCCTTGATCATCCCGACCACCTTCGCACCACCACTTAATCCCTCGTCTCTCTTTCGTGGTGTTCGCTTGTGGCCGCTAGCCACTATTGTCATCATTCCGCTTGGATCCTCTCGCTTTGTGGAGTTTTGATCGTGTGGAGATTTTCGATCTAGTTGTTTGGATTCGTTGATTTGCAGATTTTCGTTCGTGGATTTTGCTCGTTACTCTTGGTTTTCGTTGTTCTTCATCTTCGGTTAAGGCAAGTAACTTGTACTCCAATTCATTTGTTTGATACAAGTCAAAAATACTACCTATAGTGTAGTTGGGTCTAGAGACGACTCTTGTTTGTGATATGCTTGATGGGTTTTGTCTCTATTATGAAATTTTGACCATAGATAACTCACGACACAATATGGACATGAATTAACTTAGGATTTACCCGTTCTTGATTTTGATCATGTATGTGAGACTTTTGTGAGAACTCGTGTTTTGGTTGAGACCCACGTGATATATTTGGTGTGAACATGCTAGATACCCTAAATTATGATGTTTGGACACTTGGTAGACTCAATTTCATGTTTGTGTGTGTTTGGATCAATTTTCTTGAATCTATGTTGATTTTGTTTGTAAGGGAAAAGTCTGTATTTTGTTGCTGATCTGTTTTATTTTCTGTTTTGGACTGTCTTTAAGTCAGTATCTTAATTTCGGTATAAAACATGAGTTTTAGAGAATTTCGTCTATTTTCAAATCCCTTTGACCTTGCTTGATTTCATTTTCGTATGAGTGAGTTATGACTGTTTTACTACAGAGGTGTCGACCTTTGCTAGATTTTGTTTTTCGATGATTTTGATGACTAAATAATTTTGATTCTAATGCTACCTATATTATTTTGATCCAAAACTTTGGTCAGTGTTTCTTTATCTAGTTAGGGATTACCCAGAATTTTGGTGAATTTTATTGATGAGTTTTATGTGTTGTTTCATGCTTGTCTATGAAATCTATACTTGCTGTATTTTGCTCGCTGTTCTATAAAAAACCTTATTTTCACTATGACTCATTTTACTGTATGAAAAATATTTGTGGAATATGAAAGTTAGCATATTTCATCTATTTTCGTATCCCTTTGGCAGAATTGGATTTTGTTTCACTGGTTGCGAGATATCATAGTTTTCGTACAGCAGTGTTGGGAATTCCAGATTTGCCAAACTACCGTTTCTTGATGCTTTCTTATTTTTGATGACTGATCTACTTTTACTGGAAAATTCTGAAACTTTATATTTAGATACTGGACATATAGGGAAATACCCCAAATTTTTCGTGGATTTATTTAATGTGTTTTCATGCTGTTTTCCTGTTCCTGAATTCATTTTCCTGATTTCGGCTGAACCTATTTTCTGTGTTCAAATCAGTTTTGAGCTATATTTTTGTGAATTAATATATGACTTATTTATATTCTTTGGATTCGTGTGGAAGTCTAGTTTCCAGATCCTTTGACAGATCCAGATTTGCTTGTTTGTAACACTGGAAATCACTGTTTTACTATAGTATGGTCTTACTGTCCTGAACTTGAGATTTGTCTATTTTATTCTTTCATGTATTATCTTGCATTCGTACATGTTTACCTTGCAACTTGCACTTATCACATGATCATGCCATGTTATTCTTGATATATTTTGCACATATACATGCTTGTTGGACATTAATAATAAATAATCGAGCCGGGATTTAAGGGACAGATCTAATAGTGGATAATTCAGAAATGTGTACTCAGAAGGGGATCCACTGATCCTACGTGATTACTTGAGATATGATACTTGACACGTGATTACTTGATACTTGCACGCAAGACATGATACTTGCCACTTGCACAACTTGACACGATTACATGATACATGATACTTGATACTTGGAGCTTGGAGCTCGATTACTTGACTTGTCCCCGAGTATACTGTCCTCTATGGTCCACTATGAAATCTAAAGTAAAACTGTTTGCTGTAGCAACCATGTAAGGTGGGCTGCATGAAGTGCTACCTAGATAGTAATCACTACAAGATTTGATATATGATACTTGAACATGATACTTGAACATGATACATGCTTACTTGATACTTGACTACATGATACTTGAGACTTGAAATTTGACACTTGATAGATGATTACATGATATCTGACACTTGATGCATGTTTACATGATACTTGATTACTTGACACTTGATTCATGCCATTTACACTTGTTCACTTTGCCATGCTAGTTGTTTATGTTGACATCACACTTATACCATATTGCTAGTTAGTTTCCCCATGTGCTTGTATCCTACATTATAAGTGGCCCGTAACTTGTAATTGACGGGTACTTGTTTTTCTCTTTTCCTCTTTCCTGCATTCGTTGAATTGCATATTTTGGAGAACAGGTTCCAGATGGTATCGGATACATGAAGTATTAGTGCTGCATTTTATTAATATTATTTCTTGTAGCTTGCTTGAACAATATTGTATTTTAAGACTTGGTTTTATTCTTGTATTTGGGTGATGTGACCCAAGATATTTGTTTTATTCAGATCATGATTAGTTGAGATTTATGTATTTGATTTTAAGTATTCTTGTCGGTATTTTGGCTCATTATGTGCATGTGGTTGATTCTTTTGCTTCCGACTCTGATGATTCTTGGAAATGTTGTAAAGATTTCTTGAACAGCTTAAGGATGATGAAAATCATTCGCTGGGCTTTTGTTGCATATCCGTATTCCGTACTCTTTTGGGAACCGGAGCGTGACAAGGACCATCCACTGCTAGACAACTTGTAGGAATAAACGATGATTTCTGAGTCTCCTTCCTAAGTTGATTTTCCTTTAATGCTTTGATTACACCATCTACTGAAATACTCTCCTTGACAGATCTACCGTGTAGCATGGTAGTGATCAAAGACTCGTACGAATACGGAAGTGAATATATTAGGTTGAAAGCTTTATCTTCCTTACACACATCTGTGTTGATCGCCTTAAGTTCAGATAATACCTTATTGAACTCTGTAATGTGGTCTTGGAGATCGGTACCTTCCTTCATAGATAAACGGAACAACTTCCTCTTCCAATGCATCCGATCTAATAACGACAAACCGGAGTAGTCAGCTATGAGTTTATCCCACAAACTCACCACATCAGTTTCTTCAAGAAATCTGCACCTGATCTCGTCCGCCAAGGATAGTCAGATCAGACTTATGGCACTTTCACGAATATCTTTCCAATCGTCATTCTTCATATCAGTTGGCTTTTCTTTCTTCTGAACGGCTAACTGCAACCGTTCTTGAACAAGAACATCATACATGTCAGTCTTCCAAAGATTGAAGTTGATCTTTCCATCGAACTGCTTGATCTTCAAAATACTGTGGCATGTCATCTTAACCAAGGGATTCGGCAACCTGAAGCTCTGATACCAGTTGTTGTGATTGGGGCGTTAACCAACGTCCGTTGGTCGCAGTGGAAATAATTTGAGCAATGAGGAAGTCGAAGAGATGAAACGAATAAATTGAGCAAGCAAGTAGATCCACCAATCCAAACACAAACACAATGAGAATTTATCACAGTTAGATTTTGCTTAGTCCAGGGGGAAATATAAGGAGAACTGATATTCAACTAGAAGAGATTACAAGAAGTTACTGATTCACTCAATACAAGAAATTAAACTCACCCACCAAGAACTATCTCTCTCTCGAACCTCTCTTTGCAATGGAGAAAATAATTTATGAAGTACTACCTCTCATATTGAAGGAGTTTACAATATATATAGAAGAATAGAGAGAAACCTAGGTATAATCTTGATTCTCAGTCGTCCGATATAACCTGGAAAAGAAGTAACTGAATAGGAGCCGCACGATCTAATTTGGAGTTGAAGATTGGGCTGAAACGACCTAACAAATTGAAGCCCAAAAACGAACATAGCGTCGCGGGCGGTCGACCGTCCAACAAGACTAGTTGACCGTACTACTCTCTGACAATCCCTGTACTACGAGCGGTCGGGGGGTGCGGTCGACCGCAACATAAGACAGTCGACCGCAACTATACTTGCACCTTGCTGCTGCTATTTTCCATTCTACTCACTTTGACTCTTCGACCTCCGTGCTTCATCTTACCTTCTTCTAATCTGAACCACGAGTATACAAGACACAATCCTAACATCACCACCACAGCAACCACCACCACATCCGACCGCCAATGGTATCCTACCTCCACCACTCACGACCGAACCCTCCCACTGTTAAAACCCTCAAGCTCCGCCTCATGATCGCCCTCTGACGTTCGCTCCTCCCTTCTCCTACTTTGCCCCTGCTGCAACCCCCTGTCCCTATCGATCTCCACCTCCTCCAACACCGAAAACAACTTACTCCTCACCTCATTCACCCCTTTTCGGTACTGGTTACTCACCATCATCAAACTCTAGACCTCCAAATCAGAAATCCATAGGGCTCCAAATGCAACCCTATGGCAAAGAGCTATCCACCTTCACTCACACCTCCACTTCTCCCACGCTCTTCAGCACATTCTCTTCCCCTACGACTGCTACTACGACTACTACTATTGCTTCCTTCTAGCTTTTCGGCTTCTCCTCATCTTCCCCTTAGTGTTCGGCGACATGTCTTCTACAAAATCGAGCCACCCACCACATGTTGGACAAAATCCCCGAGAGAACCAGGAAGTGAACTCCTTAAGCATCAACCCTATGTCCTCAAACTCCAACCGCTCACTAGGTATTCGACCAAATTCCTCTTCAATTCCTTCCGCCCAAGTTGCCCATGAACCCGTGCTAGAATACTATTGCAATCTTTGCCTTGATAATTGTTCCTACAAACGGAACCAATGCAATACTTTGCGAGACTATGATTTATGCCTCAGTTGTTTTGCTCATGAAGGATTGGAGTTAATATTGAATCCATTAGTCTTTAGTTATAGAGAGGATGATGAGAGAAAATTTGATGTGCTAGAATATTGGTGCAATCGTTGTTTTGCTAATTGTACCGGCGAGCACTACCGCTGCAATAAATTCCTTAGCTACCACTTGTGCCCAACTTGTTTGACTAATGGAGAATTTGAATTGGGTTTGACTCCAAGAGACTTTATTCTTGTAGAGGCAGTTAAGGACATTGATGAAGGGAGTGAGTATGCAGAGTTTATGCACCTCCCAATGACGAATTTTACAGATTTTGATGTTGTAAGGAAGGAAACCACAGATGAAACGGATTGCGAAACTAGTAGCACCAAACAAATTTCTCTTGTCCCAATTCATCTCGGCATATATTCTCCAAATGTTGTGAATGATGAGGTTGTCCAGGCCGTGATCGAATATAGCTCAGATGCTTATCCATTTACCAAAGAGATGATTAAGGAGATTGCAGTAGTTGAAGAGGAAGTTCCAAGAGAAGAAATGTTGGTTCAAGGTGATAATCGACAACTTGAAGTCTATTCTGATCAGAAGTTTGAGAAGAGCCATCAAGTTCAACTGAGATCATCATCGAATATCATAACATCTTCAGATGGCAAAGAAGGACAATATGTAAATGAGTGTGGAGAAAACGTCGTTACTGAATAGTTGAAGGATATCTTGGGGATTTTGAGTATGAAATCCAAGGTCCATATTTGTTATACCGGAATGCAGCTCAAGAAGTTAATGGTATATGGTTTTACAACCAACAATATTGTGAAGCTGTTGCAAGTCTTTTCAACAGGATATTGAATACATCAAGTGTAGCAGTTGGAGGATCGCCACCACTTCAATGTCTAGCTATTCCCCAACCTTCCCATTCACTTATCATCATTCCATTGGCAGTACCCCCCTTTCAACATGCTTCTTCCCCAACATCCACTCCTTTGATGCCTCTTCAATCGAGCAACAACAACAGTAACAAGACACATGATGAGCTTAGTAGAGGAGACCCTATCAGCAATCTTTATATTAACATAGCTGCGATTGAAATTGGATGTGAACCTAGTGTGAAGAAATTTGTTCGTGGCACTTATTTGGAAAGAACTATTGCTTCTATGAGCCCTACACTAGAAGAAAATTTAACAGTAGATGCGTATCATGAGCTTGCAGATGTGAAATGGATTCATAATAAGCCATTATTTGAATCTGTAGATGTACAGTGGCTACTAATTCACAAAGCTGAAGACGAAAAGCTTCTTCCGGTTATAGTAAAATTACCAAGAAGTGTGCAAAATGATTTATTAACTGATGCCAATCTTTTGGGATCCCGAAGGACTTGTCTCATGTTGATGGAGTCTATTCCTAATGAAAAAAATGCTTATGTCAGAGATGAAAGAGCAAGCAAAGGTGATTGCTAATGATTGGAAGACTAAGTTAGATGGTCTTGGCACTAATGCTAACAATGGGAACTCGCTAGAAGTTGAAGAGGAAAATATGCAAGGCTCCAGCTCCAATAAGGACGCTGGACCCCATTCAATCTCAGTTGAGGTAGGCGCTTCTTTGATTCAACTATTAACAGAAAAATGGGGATCTAGACAAAAACAGATTGAGGAAGAAACTGGAGTGAAGATTACATTTCCATCTTCCAAAAAGGATGATTTTATTGTTATGGAAGGAATCTCCTCCGAAAGTGTGAGAATGGCACAAGAAAAGTTAGCAAGTGTTCTCGAAGATGCAGTGAGAAGCCCAAGCTTGGATTGCTCCCTTTTTATCTCTCTTCCTTTGGCTCTCCACCTAGAACTCGTGCAAAAGCTACAAAAATTTCATAATTGTATATTGGGGAATTATACTTTTGACCTAGAAAATCATGATAGCAGTTCAAATGAAGGGGGCATTTGGTACACGGATTGAAAAATTCCAGGGAATAAAAGGATTCCCGGGAATGTGAGGGTGGGAATGAAGATTCCCGGCAATGTTGCATTATTGCGTTTGGTATAGTACATTGCATTCTCGGGTATCCTTTATTATTGTAGTTTTTTATTCTAGTTTTTTGGTTTTTTTTTAATTGTTTTTTATGAAAATTACATGAGAATGCTCAAATCCCATGATTTTATGGAGAAATATATTTTTTTATTCTAGTTTTTTTTTTTTGTTATTTTATTGTTTGTTATGGAAATCCCATGAGAATCCTCAAATCCCTTGGTTTTTGGGGGGAATGAAAATCCTTCCCAACAAAGGATTTTGATTCCCTTGGGAATCTATCATTCCTTCCAAAACTATGTTTGCCACATACCAAACAAGGTAATCCAAGAGGGAATATGAGATTTCCTTGCACATTCCCACATACCAAACGCCCCCGAAGATCATTCAGATGCTGATGCTGATAAGGGTAATAAGTCAAAGAGCCCAACTATTGTTACTATATTGGAAGTACAAAAAGAAAAGGAACAGGTGATAGTGAAGTTAGATATTAAAGATGTCAATTCTACTGCTAGTCGACAGCCAAGTTCTACTGTTCAGAACTGGGTATTGACAAATCCATATTTATTAAGCCGATGACATTTCACTTAACTGTCCTGATGCTGAAGTTTTGGCACAGAGACCATGTTGCTGCAGCCAGTGAAGTTCTGCAGAATATATTTTTCGAGGAGAATGATGACTTGAAGACACTTAACTACCGTTATGATGCTCTAAATGCTATAAAGGTTGGGAGTAACATAATGGATGACTCTATGGTGAGTAGTGTTTATGAAACTTATGTGCTCAAGGAAAGAGCCTACACCCTTTTTTATGCAAAGAAGGGTCCTTCAACATTGTTCTGAAGCATAATGGAGGAGAAGGATAGCTCATCCAAATCTGTGTTGGACTATAATGATTCAAGTTTCCTTCTCTCCATCTTCTACCGGGAGACAAGGCGCTTCATCTTTGACCCGGGAGGAGGAAGACATGGTCGCATATTTGGAGAGGTTTTTGGATGGGTCTCTTGATGTTAAAGAAAATCGTCACATTGACCTTGAGGACAAGGTCAAAATAAGGGGGAAGGATTGATGCAGTTATCTAATCTGCATCTTCTCTTTTTCTTCACAAATAATCCCGTATCGGTATTTTTGTTTTGTGTTTCAGTCCTTATGCAATTTCTTAATTGTTGTGCAGTTATGTCTTTGTATTAGAGAAAAAGGGTTAAGGTGCATTGTGCACGGACTTAGGTGATAACTAGCACTATTAATACCCTACTGTAATCTCATTTTGAGGATATGAATGAATATGATTTAAGCTTCTATCTTCTTCTTCCTTCTCGTTATTGGAAATTACGACGATCCATCGCTTAACCGGATCGGGATCGCAACAGGACTTGCACGTTTATAGTTCTTATTAATTTCATTGATCAGGGGACAATCCTTCTAGACGATGAAAAAAGCTTTGTGGATTAGTTATAACACACATTCCCAACGGGGGAGAGAGGGAAAAAAAAGAAAAAGAAGAATAAAAAAAACACAAAACCAAAAAAAAGGGGCAAAAAATAATTGCTTCAGAAAGAGATTTAGATACAAGAAATTTGGAACACAAGCTTTATATTTTACCATTTATTCCAGAAGTATATTCAACACTTTCAGTAATTATTAGCTATGCTATAAGATCTATACACAGCATTTTAAAGTGAGCAGCGGGCACTTGAAAAAGTAACTGTTTCGCACAGATATTGAAGCAGTATAATGACTAAATTCATTTATTCAGGAACATAATCCCCTTCATATTTTTCCACTTCAGCTAAATTTTAGCATATGATCCTGGACAAATAGCTACGATATCGCCCTACCCATGATTTGAAACGATTGCTTCATTAACCCCCTTTGAAAAAGTATTAGGAGAATATTATACAACAATTGAAATTTCAGCAGAAATGAGTTGCTAGGGAGCAACTTAATTCATAAATGAGAAGTTGGCAGTAGCTGCAGAATAGCAAAGGCCGCTGATACTAAAGCTTTATATACAAGTATGAAGAGTGAGAGAAACAGAGATATCAGGCCAATCAAGCACTAGCAGCAGCCTGTTCTTCAGCCATTTGGGATACCGGGAGCAGAGTACAAATGAGGTTGCGGTCTCCATATACATTGTCGACACGTCCTGATTCATAAACCACACAGTGTTACCATTATCTACATATATATCTAGAGAAATATATTTGGGTGGCAACTGAGAAAAAAGAAACTGGCGTACCTGTAGTTGGCCAGAACTTGGCATCCTTGAGCCATGCAGCAGGGAATGCAGCATACTCTCTCGAGTATGGCTTGGTCCATGTGTCTCCCATAAGCAAGGATGGTGGGTGGGGAGCTCCCTGCGTAATACATACATAATTTTTTCTTGGTCAATTATCCATATAAAAAAATTGTGATTATAATTCCAAAAGCAGGCTAGTATCTTGTTATGTGTATAGCAACAACAAATAGCAAGGGGTCATTAAGACATCACTCCGAAAGCATAAGTCGTTAATATGCATATGGAATTAGTTAGTATCCAAGAATTTAGGCAGGGGGAAACATGTGCAGTGCATGTGCACATAAAAATAATTTGGGGTGTGTATATGTACCTTTAGGACATTGTTGTTAATATCAGCTTTGCCACTTTCAATCTGAGCAATTTCTTCTCTGATGGAGATGAGAGCATCACAGAACCTGTCAAGCTCCGCCTGCGAGGGATGTGGATATTTCTTAATGTAGACAGATGAAATAGAGAGAACTACGAAACTGAACATAAAAGAAATAGTTTAGCATGAATCCAGCAATATATGACATACCTTGCTTTCACTTTCAGTAGGCTCAATCATAAGAGTGCCAGGAACTGGCCATGACATTGTCGGCCCATGGAATCCATAATCTATCAGACGCTTGGCAATATCTTCAGCTTCTATACCAGCAGTGTTCTGCAACAAATAAAGAACTTTGATCAGCAAAGAATGAGATTAAAAAGGCTACCAGTGTCTAATAAATGGTTGTGTAGGAACATAACAAACCTTAAAATGCCTCAAGTCAATTATAAACTCATGGGCAACGGTACCATTAACACCACGGAAAAGAACAGGGTAATGATTCTGCAAGATCAAACAGATTATGAGAAACAAATAATGGAATCAAATTTTAATTCACCAAATTAATAAATAGACCTCAAGGTTTACCCAGAACTACAGTAGATATATATTTTTTGTTTATAGTGCTCAAAATTGCATGCGTGTAATTACTAGTAAACATCTCCAAGGACAGCTATTCGTATACATTTATCCATCATTATTCATCGTCATTGTCATGGTTTTAAATCTCGGACATCTCCAAGGACAGCTATTCGTATACATTTATCCATCATTATTCATCGTCATTGACTCATTGTCACCCTACCAACATCCAAGTCTTCTCCTGAAGCATGACTCCTAAGTCCTAAATGAGCGTTAAAATGAAATAATTGACAGCATTGTAAGCTTGGCTATCACCCAGACACAACTGTCTGTCTCTGAGCTTGTGCCAAATTCTCGCTCAATCTTCCAACCAGAGAAAATTTCCTAAAAATTACAAAGAAAATAGTGACCAACACTTATTGGAAGGGTTAACCTGAATGGACTTCCACGTCTGACCACCTAATATCAAACAAAATTTACAAGGTTTAGTACTAAGCCAACATCCTAACATTGTTTACTTGCTAAAGGGTAATGCATTAGTTCTGGTTCCAAATTCCAATGTTATTAAGTATCCGACATTTGTACAATGATGTTTTCCTATTAATAAAAACCATCTTGCACTAAATGCACATCCACAGTGCTTACTATTTCAACAGTTTACCAACCACAAACTGTTATAAAAGATTTATACAGAATTGGTGAATTCTATCAGGAAACCAGAATCTGATCCCAGAACACAACAGTTAAATCAGGAAACCAAATCCTTGGGAGGAGAGAAAAAAAAGCCAAAACTGAAATACAATAGGGAGTTGAAAGTCGATCTGTGTATAATTTAACAAACACCTTACTGAGTGAGTTGAAAGTCGTTAGAAGAGAAATGACATACCTCTAGACGCTTTGCCATGTAGTTCGCATTCAAGATGGCTATCTTAGAAGCCTCTGTAAGCCCCTTTGATCCCATCATGGCTATGTATGCGTATGAAATTGGTAAGATGAGAGCAGATCCCCAAGGTGCAGCGGAAATAGTACCAAGTGGTAGGTACTTGTCAGGGGCCGGCAATCCTCCAGTTGGAATCTATGATCGGAAGAAACATATGTTAAAATTTCAGTTAAAATTGCCACCTTTCAGCATTAACCAATTTGCTATTTGCAATTCAGCTTAAGTATTGATGCATCAGATAACAAATATTATCACCTTTTAGCAAACACAACATGATATAGGAAAAACATTTTAAAATACTACTTAGATATAGCAACAGCATGACAAGAAATTTTGTGCCAAATTTGTGAGTTCCGCATGTGTTAGAGCACCCACAGTCGTTTGCCATTTTGCCATTTTATGCACTTTTAGACACTGTAGCCGACACACTCGTCAGCTATTTTGTCATTTTTTACCAATTCCGCTACAGTAGAAAGGTATAAATAGCAATGGATATAGCAAAATGCATATTATAGAGGACGAAACATCATGTTTCGTCTGAATTATCTAAATATATTTTTAAATAATCGGACGAAACATGATATTTTGTCTGAATTAAAAAAAATAAAAAACAAAGAAAAAAACCCAGAAATATGCATATAATGGCTGGGCGAAACATCATGTTTCGTCCGGGCCATTGGGTCACATTTCCTTTATTTTATTTTTTGCAAATTACCATCATTGGTTGCTGGGTGCAATTATTTAAAAAAAATTGCAAATTTATAAATTGTTTTTGCAATTTTGTAAATTTTTTTGCAATTTTTTTGTAAAAAAAAACCCTCCTTAAAACCCGGACGAAACATGTTTCGTCCGGTTATTTTGCAATTTTTTTTCTTTTGGGACGTCCCGTTGATGTGGTTTGTTTTTGGGAGGCGTGTGGATGCACCAGGCATGAGTTCTTACTCGATTTGTATTGATGAGGGAAACTCCTATGCAGACGGCCCTCGACTGGACGAACGGTATTGAGGTAGGTGGTAGTGAGGTGGAGGCTGATGCTCGGCTCGGATCCGAGGTCTCGTGTACCTGCAGACGGTCTCGGAACACCGGGGTTGGTCCCGATGGCAGACCCTCCGACGATCTAGTTAGTCACTAAGAGAGAGTAATAGTAATTAGGGTTTTGGTGGGAAAAGATCGATTACCTGGAGAAGGAGTAGGGGTCTGGTATTTATAGAAGATGCCAACCGGGTCTGGACCCGTTTGGGGCCGGGTCTGGACCCGGTTGCCCGTGAGGCTGAAGCGGTGGAATCCCGGACGGTATAGGGCTGACGTGGCAGATGCCCGGACGGTTTCCGAGCTGACATGGCAGCGGCCCGGACGGTTTTCCGACGCTGACGTGGCGGATCCGGGTGATCAGAAGGTGCGCGCATCCTGAGGGGATCCCGTGGTCCAGGATGAGCCACGTCATTTCTAACCCACATCACAAGCCCCAAACTCCTGTAGGGCTGGATGAACCTGCCGTGTAGGAGTGATTCTTCGCCTCTTGTAGGAAGAGTAAGGTGGAAGGTGCAGTGAGAAAGTAGGTTTTGCCACTTCCAGAAGAGGCCGGGTGTAGAAGAAAGGGATCCCTTACTGGAGTTTGCGCGGGATGCTAAGTGTGGAAGAGTCGGAGTGACGCTCGCCGAGCCTCGAGGTCGGCAGACGAGCATCTGAGGTCGGCGGTCGACCCCCCTCGCTAGTTGGAAGAGCGAGGGGATGAAGAGGCCGATCTCGTTGGAGCTCGGCTTGCCGAGCATCTGGGGTTGATAGAGGAGCTCCGAGGGTCGGTAGACGATCCTCTCGCTAGTTGGAAGAGCGAGGGGATGTCAAGGTCGGTCTCGTTGGAGCTCGGTTTGCTGAGCGTCTGGGGTTGATAGAGGAGCTCCGAGGGTCGGTAGACGATCCTCTCGCTAGTTGGAAGAGCGAAGGGACGTCGAGGCCGATCTCGTTGGAGCTCGGCTTGCCGGGCATCTGGGGTTGATAGAGGAGCTCCGAGGGTTGGTAGACGATCCTCTCGCTAGTTGGAAGAGAGAGGGGATGTCGACGCTTGTTGGATTGGAGGTCGACTTGCCGAGCATAGAAGGTCGGTCGGCGAGCCCATCGTTTGAGGAGGATTTTTGGGGCTCGCACCGCTTCAGCCTCACGGGCAACCGGGTCCAGAGCCGGCCCCAAACGGGTCCAGATCCGGTTGGCATCTTCTGTAAATACCAGACCCCTACTCCTCCAGGTAATCGATCTTTTCCCACCAAAACCCTAGTTACTGTTACTCTCTCTTAGTGACTAACTAGATCGTCGGAGGGTCTGCCACCGGGACCAACCCCGGTGTTCCGAAACCGTCTGCAGGTACACGAGACCTCGGATCCAAGCCATCCGATCCGAGCCGAGCATCAGCCTCCACCTCACTACCACCTACCTCAGTACCGTTCGTCCAGTCGAGGGCCGTCTGCATAGGAGTTTCCTCCATCAATACAAATCGAGTAAGAACTCACGCCGTATAATTTATTAATCTTTTTTCAGTTTCTGACTATATAAATAATTTTTTAATCATGTTTCGTCTGTTTCATTTTTAACAAAAATATGCATTTTTTTTTCCTTTTGACGACTGTAGCATTTCGTCGAAATGGAATGGTAAAATATGCATTTTGCCATTTTTTACCTCAAATGACTGTGGATGCTCTTAAGACAGAGCATCTATAGTCGTTGAGACTCAAAATTTGCATATTTGGCTTTCAGAAATAGGAAATATGACTTCTTGCTCTAGTCGTTCAAACTCAAAATATGTGGAAAAATTGCACGGACACAAGATGATCTTGCGTCTGATACATTTTTTATTTTTATTTTAAAAAATTGCAAGAACGCAAGATGATCTTGCATCCGATACAAATTTTTTTTAAAAAATTGCATGGACGTCTTGCGTCCGATACAATTTTTTAAAAAAAACACGGACGCAAGCAAGATGATCTTGCGTCCAAAAGATGATCTTGTGTCCTTGATTCTCTTTTTTCATAAACCTTAATTAAATTAGAATTTAAATGTTAATTAAATCTTATCTTAAGCTTAATTAATTCATAAAACTTAATTAAATCTCATTTAATTTTAATACGTAAGCATAAAAATTTTTATAGGCCTTACTGTAGAATATTTTCTTCACATTTGGTGAGACACAAGATGATTTTGCGATCGACACTTTTAAATTTTTTAAAAAAAATTGGAACAACCGCAAGATTTAAAAAAAAAATTTAAAAACATGATCATACGCAAGATCATCTTGCGTCCGGGAAAATAAAATTAGAACGAACGCAAGATGATCTTTTGATTCCTCTATTTGGGAAATTCTTATATCGTCTCTTAAATATAGACGGGTATTGTTCCTATTTTTCCAAATTTTGGAAATATCGGGAATGACTACAGCAACTTGTTCCCTATATTTTTCAAATTTTGGAAATATAGGTAACAACTACAGATCATCTAACGGCTTTAAAAAGGTGGTCAGGCTATTGCCTTAAATAAACATATACAGCTAAAATGAAAAAAAATTAAAAAAATTACTGCCGCTCATCCATCATGATATTGAGTATTGACAATAAGCATTATGGGAATATTTCTCAGAGAATTATTCATGTTCAAGAGAGTTCTTAAAACCAATTCGTCATAAGATTAATCAAGAGGCCAACCAAAATGATGAATACATTACGGATAAGAAGATGGAATTTATGTTTACGGGAGTGTATATAATCTTACCACAGGATGTGATGGCAAAAATGGTGCCAAGTGTTTCTTTACACCAATGGGCCCCATACCAGGACCCCCTCCACCGTGTGGGATGCAAAATGTTTTATGGAGATTAAGATGGCAAACATCTGCTCCAATGTAACCAGGGCTTGTCAAACCAACCTATATGAGAGAAAGTTTCCATCAGAAGAAAGATACAACACAAGGTAATGCCGAAATATGCTTACAGAAGATATAATGAATAACATTGTTACTTCAATAATAGCCAAAAGAGAATCATCCAAGCAATTATCTACTACACGATGTATGCATGTTTGCAGACACAGCCCTAAAGCATATAAATCTACTTTTATTAGATGTTCAATTCCATTAGTAGTATAGTCAATTTATTCATCTGGTTTACAAGGCTAGTAAACTTACATGAATATTTTTTTAAATCATGCTCATCATTAATGCTCTAAGTAATATAAATAAACTTGTAAAGAACATAAGCATAACTTGGATAACTGAATGGAATCCTTAACAATGCCAAGAATCTATTTGAAGAGAAAGGTCAGAATTCATAACATTTTTTCGGATGCATATCACACAAAAATAATTGCTTGATGGCATGGAAAAAGTCAAATCCATGCTTCGAAGAAAACCTAATTTCAAGTGGCACTACCAATTCATGTTGCTGATTGACTTGGTTATGTACATCGTGGTTGTGTTGTCATTGAAAATAGGAGACAAAAGAGAGGCAAGCGACTGCGGGGGGATGAAAGAAAGTGACATGAGAAATGGTTGACGGATGAGAGGGGTAAATTAGGGATACAGGTTATAGTTTCCTGGTGTGTTAACTACTGGGTATTAATATAAACATGCCATGATGTATGTAAGTATTTAACATATTCGTCTTCCTAAAAGCATAGAATTATACCAAGAAATAAGTCCATCCTCTTCATCATAGATATGATTGAACATATAGTAATTCACTAGGAAGCAACAGCTACTACAGCCATGCCTAAGAGTACTATTTCCTTTATGACCTAAAACAAGCTGACAACGAAAAATAAGAATTCGCTCTCGCTCCCTCAAAACTGAGATATTCCATCCGGCTTTAATTAACACCGGCTCTTTCTAAATCCGTTTCCTATCTCTCGATTCTTCGCTGCTTGGCCATTCGGCTTAGACCATTTGAGACTATGCTTTAATTGATAATATACCACAACATAGTTATAAAACTCTAAACATAGACATAACATACTAACAAGTCTAACATAGTCATAAGGTCTAACATAACACAACATAGTTAGAAAATGAGATCTGAAGAGAAAGAAATGATTTGGGGATCTAGGAATTTGTTGGTGTTTTATTGAAATGGGTCTCGGGGTTTGGGTCAAAAGATACCTAAATCCGCACAAAAAAACAAACCCGCACTAAAAAACCAAGACCCGTGTCGCACCGCACTCAATACCTCACCCATCAGCACCCTATTTTATGATTTTAATTTAAATTAATGGGACACGCACCCCTCCGCACCCGGTACGTGTCCTGCCACACCCAACCCACCAATGTCTGATACGAGTCCGACTCGAGTGCAAGCGCCTCTGTGAAGAGTCTGTGCTTCCTAGGTAATTCATGATGAGATTATTATTGCACATAACTTGCGGCATCATCGAACCTGATCCAATTAAAGTAGGGTCGGCTAAGGAGTCAAGGCTCCTCGAAGATTTGACAAGGACTTGTGGATATAAATGCATTAATTGATGAAACTAAAATGGCAATACGTGAAGTGGAAAGGTGAGATATAACTTGGATCTAAATGTTGCAGTATCAGCCAAGGAAGAGCTATGATAGAAAATTTAGATATTACTTGTGCAAAGATATGAGAATAATGAAGGAATAGTAAACATTGAAAACCCATAAATACCTACAAATGAGTATTTGCGGTATCAAGGATCACTGATTCACCAAGGGGATGATATTAAGGAGTTTCCTAAAAATTATGGTAGGTAGAGAAGCGTTTCTGAGGTATTAAGTGATCAAAGGATATCAGCAAAGTTGAATGGAATAATTAGTAGTGAACAATTATTCCATGGTCTTCATGAGTCAGATACTCAAACATAAAGAAACAACAAAAATTTGTAGCTAAAGGGAAATCGCCTAAATAGATGAATAAAAATCACTAAAAGAGAAGAGATAAGTGCACTTGTCAGAAACTAGAGGTAGTTTTTTTTTTTTTTGTGGGAAAAGGTGGAATAAGGCCACCCTGTTTCATTAATAAGAGTTTAACGAAACAAACCCAGAGTACTGGGCCCAAATACAAACTACAGACATAAAATAAAACATGCATGAAGCAACATGACTACAAACAACAAGCCCCTCCAACAGCCCTGGAGGGTGGGCCGACAAACCCATTGAACGGATAAAGTATTGAACAATCGCCTAGAGGTAGTTGCAAAAAGGAAAAGGTGAGGAAGAATAGGTTGAGATTGATTAGGCATAGATATTGTTCAATACTTCAACAAGGAGTGATAGGACAGTAGTTGTAAAAGGAAAATTAAGAGAAACCCCAATAAAGAATGGATAAGGTAGTGAGGAAAGATATGTTAGCCGTTCGGATTTTAATAAATAAGATAACCTTAATGCAAATCAATCAAGAAATCATTAGAATAAAGTGTCTCACCAGGCAAAGAAAAATGCCATCTCAAAATATTATTGGTAGAAATGACAGTATTGTAATTTTAACTAAATAATGTGAGTGTGTGTGAGATAGATTTGCTATTAAAAAATGTTTCTCATGGCATTCTTTTCACTAAATTCACAACTTTTCCATGGAAAAATCATGTCAGCTTCCATTGAATATATGGGGATACTATAACCTATCAATGACATCTACCAATCTACATGATGTCTGCAAGTTATCTATGATAACTTCATGATGTCTGAGAGTTATCGATGACATCACATGATGTCTGCAAGTTGTGCACACTAATTTATGTAAGTAAAGAAGCACTGCATAAGGCCAGCATCATTCCATTGTGTGTTTAAAGCCAAAATGCATGTGCAATACACGTGTTTTCTCCTTTTCCAATACATATTAAAAATTACTGAAAATCAATATATGCCTCATCCATGGTAATTCTATTGAGGAAAATAAGACATACCTGGGCGTTCATGTTGGCTCCGTCCATGTAAACTTGTCCCCCGTTGTCATGAATTATTTTGCATATCTCATCAATGCCTTCTTCGTAGACTCCATGTGTCGAAGGGTAAGTAACCTGCGCCAGTACAGGTAATAAAATTATAGTTCCAATAGTTGAAAACTAAGCTCGTACTGTACTTTACTAACTAATATGACAAGAATAGGAACCAGTATCATACTACCAGTCCAGATTATAAAGTATCTTTCTTCATGCAACTTGATGCATGTTAAGAAGATTAGAACGAGAAATGGGCGTTCACATTTTATCAGAAATAGTTTGAACCATATATCTTAAAATTTTAAAAACAATAGAGGGATGCATGAACAAAATAGCTCAGTTTTATAGGGAAAAGTGTAATTTTCTCAATTTGGTTCTTAATACCAATTATGCTAAATAGGATAATTTTACTTACCATCAAAGCAGACAAATTGTCCTTGTGTGCTTCTGCCGCTTTCCTTAGTTCCTCTATATTGATGTTTCCCTTGGCATCCGTTCCAACAGGGACAATTTTCATACCACACATTGCTGCACTTGCTGGGTTTGTCCCATGAGCTGAGACAGGAATAATGCATACATTTCGATGGTGATCACCTCTTGCCTGCAATTTCCCATCAAATAAATATGCTTTAGAACCTTATATATACTCAGCAATGGTAACCCCACCCCACATACGATCCTACAAGTAAGAAAAATCCACCCACCATATGGTAAGCACGGATAACCATAAGCCCAGCATACTCTCCAGCAGCACCAGCATTTGGTTGCAATGAGACAGAATCAAATCCCGTAATTGTAGACAAGAGGTCACCCAAATCATTGAACATTTCCTATTAACGGTTATCCACAAACAATATTACCTAGTCATCATTTAGATTCCACACAGATAGCATGATTTAACAAGTAAAATTGAGATTGGCATGCACAAAAATACTTTACCTGATAACCTTGAGCTTGTTCATGGGGAGCAAATGGGTGAATGTCGGCAAATTCGGGCCATGTCACAGGCATCATTTCCACTGTAGCATTCAGTTTCATTGTGCAAGAGCCAAGAGGAATCATACTATGGCACAGTGAAAGATCTTTTGATTGTAATTTTGAGATGTACCTGAGCAGCTCATGCTCTGTGTGGTACCTAATAGTGGCAAGACAAACGACAAATTAAATGATAATCCATGATGAAATTTTAAAGTATGGTCACAAGATAAGGCTTGGATTGAGTATTCATACGAGTTGAAGATTTGGTGGGTCAAATATGAGCTCTTTCTCACAAGCCCACTAGGAATTGCAGTCTGCACCTCAGGTGCAAGAGATGCAGCAGTGAAATTAACCTGTGATTTTTTTGGCCACATGAGATTTTATAAGCATCCAAAATTCCATTTCTATCCTAAAACACAAGCAGTGGATAACAATATACTCACAGGCTTGCCAGCGGCAAACACTTTGAACAGCTTGTCCACATCTTCCAAGGTTGTGGTCTCGTCAAAAGACACAGTTATCTGAAAAGAATAAAAGAAAATACTACATGAAAACTGCGAACAAGCAACAGAAATGAATACATATTAGGTTACTGTATCATTTATCAAATGACAAACCGTGTTTGAGTCCACGATTCTCAGATTCATCTCACTCTTATAAGCTGCATCTGCTATGGCTTTTGCATCAGAGCATTTAATCTTCACTGTGTCAAAGAAAGGAAGCTCTTGGACTTCCACTGTGCCGAGCTGCTTCAGCCCATGTGCAAAGGTACCAGCAAGGCCATGAACTCGATCTGCAATAGCCTTGAGGCCCTCAGGCCCATGGTACACTGCATACATGGCAGCCATATTCGCCAGCAGCGCCTACAAATATATTTCAAAAAAATGACTTCAGCAAACCAAAATCAAAGAAACTACTAATGGGAACTACAAAATGGATGTATGGGCCATTTGGCAATAGTAATATCTATAGGAATAAGGGAGAGGCAAGTGGTGCTTTCTTTTTCAATGGAAATAACTAGTAGAAAATGGGAAATGATAACTAAGAATAATGAGGGTAGGACTTAGAATAGAAAATATAAGAACTGATGAGGTGAGGCTTCTCTCTTCGATGAAGGAAAAACAGTTTTCACGCTCTTCTTGTATTTGTGAAGAGTCCTTTTCTGTGCTTGGAAAAATTGTGACTATTCTCTTCATTCTTTCCAATTAAGTATCTATATATCCAAATTTGTCGTCGTATTGCTTGTTTCATGACAATAACAATAGGCTAAACAAAGCGAACCAAATCAACATAGCTGGTAATTAGTAATATCTATGAGGAAAAAACAGTTGTTGGCTTTTCATTTTCAATAACAAGTTCGATCCATGAGGAGTCACTTTCTGTCTTCATTTCATTCTAATTAGGTATTTATACCTATAATTTTGTTGAATTATTGTCCTCGTTCAGGAAGTTTGTTTTCTACGTACTAGATTCACCATCTATCTACAATAACAATAGCAAGACAGCGACAAAAAACAATCAAATTCATGAACGGCAATCAAACCGGACAATACCTGCGCAGTACAAATATTACTGGTCGCCTTATCCCTCCTAATATGCTGCTCCCTCGTCTGCATCGCCATCCTCAACGCAGGCTTCCCCAACGAATCCATACTCACCCCAATAATCCTCCCGGGCATCATCCTCTTATACTCCTGTGACGTCGCCAAGAAGGCCGCATGCGGCCCCCCATACCCCATCGGCACACCAAACCTCTGCGCCGACCCCACTACAATATCCGCCCCCAACTCACCCGGCGGCTTCAACACCGTCAACGCCAACAAATCACTCGCCATCACCACCTTCACTCCATTCACGTGCGCATTCTTAATAAACTCCCCATAATCCAACACCTCCCCTTCCGTCCCCGGGTACTGCACCAACACCCCGCACACATCCTTCCCCGAATAATCAAAATCCTTCAAATCCTTCACCACCACCTTCAACTCGAACCCATCCGCCCTCGTCTTACAGATATCAATAGTCTGAGGGTGACAGTTGGACGCAATTAAGAAGGTCTTTTTCTTTCCTTTCTGGATATTGTTACACATGGCCATGGCCTCGGCCGCAGCCGTCCCCTCGTCCAAGAGGGATGCGTTCGACATGGGCAAGGCGGTGATGTCGGTTATGAGAGTCTGGAAATTAAGAAGGGATTCCAACCGGCCCTGCGCGATTTCGGCCTGGTAAGGGGTGTACTGAGTGTACCACCCGGGGTTCTCCATAACATTGCGGAGAATTACGGAAGGTACGAAGGTGTTGTAGTAGCCCATACCAATGAAGGACTTGAAAAGCTTGTTCTTCGAGGCGAGCTTCTTCATGTGGGTGATCATTTGTGATTCGGTGAGTCCTTGGTGGAATTTGGGGAGGGTCATGGAATCGATGCGGATGGATCTGGGGACGGTGGCGTCGATCAGGGCGTCGACGGAGGGGAAGCCGAGGGATTCCGACATGACGGACTGGTCAGAGGGGGTCGCCGAGTTGTGGCGCCCCGGGAAGGTGTCGGTCGGTTTGAGCGACTCCACCGAGATCGAACGCGATTGTTGGTAGTTGTGGGGCCCACTTCCATTGTTGAAGATAGATGGTGATAATGTGGAGATGAAGCGGGTTGGGGGAGACTGCGGGTGGTGGGGTTTGGATTGGGTGAGGAGGCGGCGGAGGAGGGATTTGTTCGCCAATTTTCGTGCACGCTCCATTATGCAGAGTTGCAACTTGCAAGAGGGAATGGGGAGAAAATTTTTGAGGTGGGTGGGGAATAATAAAGAAATACTATTGAGTTATATAAGGATAGATCTTGTGGATCTCAAAAGGAAGCAGTGGGTGACGTGGAGTAACCCAATGAAGAAAGAAGGTTATCTTGATTGAAATCGAATTGGTGGGAGAGGAAAGGATGGAGTTTGAATGGACACCAGCAAAAATCTCTTTATTTTTTCATTAAAAAAACATATATATTTGGGTTATAATTAAAAGATGAGAATTCTCATTTGGAAGTGGAAGAGAGGGAATGGATTTTTTTAATTTTTTTTTAATTTTTTTATTTTTTGCCTATATAGGTCATTTTTTGAAAATATTTGTATTTTTGGACCAGTTTTCCAACTATTAATGTTTTTTGGCTACTTTGTGGCACGTCATCAGCGGCCACTATTTTCAATAGCGGTCTCTTCAATTTCAAGGTCATTAATGGGATTTGCGACCTTTAATGAGCTGTATTCTAAAACTTAGCAAAATCTAAAGAGACTTTTTGCTCTCTGAAAAATGATAATCAGTTTATTTTTAAAACCAAGGTCGCTATTCGGAATAAAGGTCTTTATTGTACTAAGGTCGCTATTCCGAATAGAGAATTTAGTTGTATGACTATTTGGCAAATTTTACAAAGAACAAGGAGATTGTGTTTTCTACTGAGGTCGCTATTGAGAATTTTTCAAATTTTACAAAGTATACTAGGTCGTTATTCCCAATAGCGACCTTAGTTTTAAATTTTTGGGGAAAAGCTCTTCAGGAATCTCTAAGTGCCTCAATACATTCATCTGAGGTCGCTAATCCCATCAGCGACCTCATTATACTAAGGTCGCTAGTGGGAATAGCGACGACAAATAAAAAATTCAAAAAAAATTAAAACATAGGTCGTTATTTCCATTAGCGACCTCGAAAATAAAGATACTGCTATTGGAAATAGCGGCCGCTGCTGACGTGGCACAAAGTGATCCAAAAGTACTAATAGTTGAGAAACTAGCTCAAAAAGGTAAATATTTTCAAAAAGTGGCCTATGACGGCAAAAAATTCGAGGGAAGGAGGGTGGAGAAAGAGATGGATCACAGGGGGCTTATCAAGATGTAGGCCTCACATGAATTTGAGGCAGCGAAGCTAAATCTTGGTGGGTTTTATAAATTTTGAGGCGAGATAAAGGGGAGGCGAATGAGAGGGAGAGGTTGGTTGGACCAGACCAGATCCAAGGAATAATAAGTGCCCCACACAGGATTTTACGCATGATGATGATTCACCAACCTAAATAAATCCTATGCGAAGCGTATAGTGCATGACGTACGTGAGGAACGGATCTCAAAGCATTGCTGCAGTGCTTCTCCTGATCCGACGGCCAGATGGACGAAACTATAGAAAAATCATGTACGGGGGTAAATAGTGTAAACTATCTCTCGGCAAACCATCCACTTGCCAGCTGACAGCTGGACGAATCTATTGGAATCTGTGATTTGAAACCTCGTTTTTTCTATTTTTTCTTACTTGATATCAAAAAGAAAGAAAGAAAAAAAATGTTTCCTTTTCTTCACTCGTATCAAATTTAAAAGTTGTAAATCATTTTCCATTTTTTTTATCTCTACTACTATAATGGGAGAAGGCCTTAGTGTAATTTGTCCTTAACACAACCCGTGCAACGCACGTGCTGGTAGATTTTTTTTTTTTTTTTGCCGTTTTCATTCTCCCAGGGTTGGCCCTGGTCCTGTGCAACCTGTGCGGTTGCACAGGGCCCCCTAATGATGAGGGCCCACTGGAAAATGACCCCACTATCTGCCCAACACTGCAGCTAATTAATTTACATGTCAAAATGATCAACTTACCCTTTATATTAATTAAGAAAGGATCCTAAAACGAAAACAATACTTCATTCCAAATTTCTCACCAATTCAAAATCGACAAAAAAAGGTGAGATTTTTAGGGTTTTTCTTTTTAAAAATCGATCCAAATTCCTCTTCCAATCTCAATCAAAACCAAAATCTTGTACTCAATTAGGTTTTCCAACCAAAAAGTTAGTAACTTTGTTGTCAAAATTGATTCTTTTTGTTTACTACAAGGAGTTGATGGAGAAGAACAAGCAGTATGTGGTTGATCCACCAACAGTTGAGAAATGTCAGGACTTTCGAAGAAGGTGTTCTATACGTGGCTCGCGATGTGAGATTGGTTGATAAAGTTGTTTCATTTGTTTAACATTTATGATTTTTAGTTGTTAATTTTGTGATTAGTTAATGAAATTTTTAGATAATGCATATGGGTTTGACAGATTGGCATTTGCAATTGGAAGAGTTATGTATGTTTGTGAATGGTTAGTTTGTTGTTTAATCAATATTTTATTTGGAATTGGTGTTATTGGAGGTCTGTTGGGATAGGGAGTGTTGAATGTGGTTTCGTTTAACCAAAAGATATGAGTCCGATTAATTTTTAAAATGATATGAGTACCATATGATTTTGCATCTAAACATGTGAGACGATCAATTTTTAAATGATACATTTTGTAGTTGGATTTGTCGATTAATGTATTATGTATTTCTTCTACTGGTATGCATCTAAACTAATAATTTTGATATTTTATTTTTTTTGGTTATTTAAGGTTTTCTCATGGAATTCCTATAAGATTTTGCAATTATGAAATGTATTTTAAAATGAATTCATATAAAATTTTGATTGATATAGAATGTACGCTACTCATATTTCTCAACTGAATTCATATAATATATATAAATATATATACATGACGTCGAAACAAATGTAAAGTAAAATTAGTATTCAAATATGTAAAAAAGGCCCAAATTTTTTTCCTGCACAAGGCCCTAAAAATCTCATGACCGGCCCTGCATTCTCCCAATTTTCTCCATGTGCACAGCACGTGTATAATACTAGTAGATTGAACGTGAGAAAGGCTCGTGCTTGGAGTGCTGTAATCACGAGTTTATGACAGTATATTGAGCCTCTATAGTCGTTTCATTTGTGAAGAAAATAACAAAATAAATTTTACAATAGAATTTTATTCACTACGGTCGTTAAACATAAAATATGACAATTTATAAATGAAATTGGACAGTCAAAGCATCGTATTTCGTTCGTCCAAATTTTTTAATATTTTTATAATAAAAAAATTAATTAGGTGATACTTGTCGGTTGGATTCCTTAACTTTTTCTTAAAATTTTGGAGTTAAGGGGTGCTTGTCTGTTTGCTTCCAGGTGGTTATTTTATTTTTTTTATTTTTATTTTTATTTTATTTTGTTAGAAAACTTCATGTTTCTTCCCACCTATTTTTTGGTCGGATGAAACATGATGTTTCATTCGATGAGTTTTTTAAAAAAAATTAAAAACTCATCAAAAGATTATTTTAAAATTTTACAAATTTCCGCAAACAAAACATCACGTTTCGTTCAATGAATTAAAAAATTAATAAAATTATATGGATGAATGATGTTTCGTCCCCTATAATATAGAAATTGTCAAATTCATTATTATTTATAGTAAGGAACTGTTCACATAAATGAAAAAGTAGTAATATACACGTGCAAAGCGCGTATTAATTTAATTAAAAAATTTAAAATAAGAACTCTAATTTACACGTGCGATTCATATATTAATAAATAGGATCATATATATTTTTAAAAGTAAATGTGAAGACTATAATGGAAGAGTTGGAGTTGCATGTAAGTATGTAGATTTATAATTCCAACTCTTCCATTATAATAACTAGTATAAAGCACGTGCGATGCACGGATTTGTAAACAAACAAATCCATTTTGTGTGTGAGCCAACACGTGCGATGCACAGGTTGACACACACAATTTAGGGTTTGTTTGTTTACAAACCCCATCTCTCCCATTATAATATAGAAGATTATTATATATGTTGACAAATTACAACTCTAACTCTCCCATTATATATAAAGAGATTATATATTATATTATAGATAGATAGATAGTAATTTACACGTGTAATACACATTTAATATATTTTTAAAAAATTAAAATAAAAAATATGACATAGTGAGTACTCGAACCTGAGATCTCATTCACATTAGTTATGCACATGCAATACACACGTTGGTAGATTTACAAATGACTGCACAATTCGCTTATGATCTTGATAAAGCTACTCAGAATCAATTAGCACGAGGTCAACCGGAATATGTATTATCCATATGGAAGATCTTCCAACTGAAAAGATCCATCGGTACTTTTAACTTCATGATTGTATTCCAGAGTCCGCCCACTCCCCAAGAAAGCTCATAGCTCAATTCCCGACTTTGCTAAGGCCTTCTCTCATTATAATGTTAGAGATATGCCAAAATAACTTACGAATGTAGCACCGAATTTGCTATACTAGTATTTTTCACGTGTGATGCACGTTTCGATAAGAGTTTGAGGACTTTCACGTACGATATACGTGTTAAGAAATAGTTTTGGAGTCGGACGTGTGTTGCACGTAATTGAGAAAAATATTTTAAAGAAAAAGCCACGATTGTACGTGCAATGCACATGTTTATAAGTAGAATTGGAGTTGTACGTGCAATATATGTGTTTGTTGGGTATTAAAAAAAATATTGAAAAATTATTTTGCATGTGCGTTGCACGTTTAAATAGGTGAATTTTGTCTATTTGTTTGTTTTTGTTGTAATTAATGGGAGAGTTGGAGTTGCACGTACAACGCACAAGTTTGTATGTTGACAAATTATAACTCTAACTCTCCCATTATATATAGAGAGTTTATATATTATATTATATTATATTATATTATATTATATTATATTATATTATACTATATAGATAGATAAATAGATAGTAATTTGTACGTGTGATACACATTTAATATATTTTAAAAAAATAAAGTAAAAATCTGATGTAGTGAGGACTCGAACCTGAGACCTCATTCACATTAGTTATGGACGTGCAATGCACACATTGGTATATTTACAAATGACACTAAGGCCTTCTCCCGTTATAATGTTAGAGATATGCCAAAATAACTTACAAACGTTTTAGGGTTTTTAACTTGTATACCCCTACAAATGAGTTAATATCATATATGTCCCTCACAAATATTCATTTTCATATTTGCCCCTAACAATATGTGCATCATCACAAAGTTGCCACTCTTTAGTCAAAAAAATAATAAGAGCTGATAAATTTTTTTATAACATACTTGAGCCTAAATGACTTAACAATACTTCTCTACCATTCAAACTTCATTTTCTTCTTCGTTGTACACACAAGCGATTGTTAATCCAAACGAAACTTATCAACACTTTACAAAATTTCTTCATTTTTTTAAGAAATAGACAAACTTGTAGTCCATCTTTATAACTACATTTTCCCCTATCATCTATTCTCCAAATTTGTAATCAATCTTGTGTTTTATTAATGGATCATAAGATTTATCACTTATTTTATAGTTCTCTCTAAAATTCTTAAACTTTCTCATTTGATTTTTCAATTTGATTTTTAATCATCTAGTAAGAGGGTTAAATTATGGTTTAGTTATTGATACCTTAAATTGGAACATGAAATAAGATCCAAATTGTTAGGGACAAATATGAAAATACACATTTGTGAGATATATATATATATATATATATATATATATATATATATATATATATATATATATTAGCATATATGTTAGTGGTATACGTGTTAAAAACCCAACATTATAATCATCTGAACAATATTATACGTGATCTATTTATACAAATGACATGATGTAATTGTTAGCGAAATTGTCCTCGAATCTTTGATTTCTTTTGAAGGTGGATATAAGAAATAAAATAAATTGAAACAGAGTTACCGGCCTATGGGAAAGTCGCGCGGAACGCACTGCCCTAAGAGTTGATCCGCGGTCTTATGTGCAGACTCGTCGCAGATGCTCCTAGTGATAAAACCCCCGGTATCACCGGCGTCTCGCTGTCGCACACAACGTCGAGAGATTAACCCGAACTTAGCCTTGCCCAGAACGAAGGTGAAAAAGAAAAAGGAGCGAAAGCAGTGAAGGAAGGGTTTTTGGAAGCAGCGACCAAGGATAATTATTTTGTAGATGCGACATGATTTTTTCCAGTTCTAGCAAAAAAAAGGAAGGGAGTTTGGAATATAAAGATACAAGAACGTGTGAACGTTGGGAGAGAAGGAGGCCAGTAAAATCGGATCTGAATAACTGATCCAACATTTTAGGAGGAAATAGTCAAAGGATAAAAACAAATAGCAAAATGATTTTTAGGCCTCAACCCGAACCCGAAGAGCAATTCAGATCGGCATTCGTGTCCGCAGATGCGGGCGCGCACACCCGTGCCCACTACGCGCGCCGAACCGAACCGGGCCGGGCGGCGGCGGCGGCGCGCGTGTGGCCCACGAGTTCTCTCCACACCACACAAGTCTACAATGGGGTAAAGGAAGGATTGTATTATAGACACTCACATGGTGGTCATTTCCACCAATGTGGGACTAAAGGAAAGGAGGAATCTTTGGTTTTGAAACAAAACAGCCAACAATCCCCCCCCCCCCAAACCAAGATTCAAAAGGCAGTGATAACAAAAGAGTAATGATATAGAAGTTCTGGGCAAGAGTATACTATGCATAAATGAGATGGACTACAGCCTTGAATCTCATGTAGTGACTATTGTCTTTGTCTGAAGAAGTGCTTGATGGACTATGCCTTGAATCAGACTTCTTGACTCAGATTCAGAAAATAGCACACATAGTACGCTAGAGGTTCTTGGGTCTATCGGGTGGCACTTTTGAATGGCCATGCGCACTTTTTCCATATTCATGAGAGTTGTCTGGGATCGCCCTGTCCCATAGTCGCGGCCTTCACGACCTCTCATATAGGTAAGTCCTCAAAGGGTTGGTGATCGGAGTTAACCCTACATAATAATGTTTGGACCTATTAAGAGTTTAGAACTCATCCTAACCAGATCACATAGGAACACTGTCACCATAGGGATGGGATATCATTGTACAACCTCGTACAGCCACCTGGGCATTAATTTATGAGAATTTAATCTCTGAGTCAGTGTTCCATAATAGTCACCGAAGTCCAGCTTGTTTCTACCCATTGAACCGGCTTCTTGGGATCTCCAGTCAGACTCGGTTGGGTTGCCACTGCTGATGACTTACTTATGGGCTTAGCCCCATCCCCCTCGATGATTCTAGGATCAACGTCCTAGACAGACCCTTTGTTAAGTGGTCTGCAAGGTTCTTTTCTGACTCTATATAGTCAAGAACCACATATTTGCCTAATAGGCTCTTGATTGACTTGAAGCGCTGCTACAGGTGCCTGTTCATCTTAGCATTCACAGAATCATGCTTCAGTAGTTCTATAACAGATTTATTATCACAGTTTATGGAAATAGCAGGAACAAGAATATTAGTAACATGTATATGCATAATCAAATTTCTAAGTCATTCAGCTTCTGTACAAGTAGTGTCCAAATCTATCATTTCAGAATCCATAGTACTTCTAGCTATGATGGTTTGTTTACATGAACCCCAGGAGATTGCAACACCTCCCAAGGTAAAGACATATCCCGGTTATAATTATATACACTATTTATTGTAGCATAACATGTAGGGTGTATAACTCTCAGATATGTTCAAAGTGGTATACAAATGGCGTGTAATTACATTATCATAGTTATGAGCATATTCATAGTCATTGCAAGCTATATAAGTCTTTATGAATGGATTTGTACATTGACATGATCAGGAGAAATATATACACAACTTTGTATACATATTACATAGTGTCTGAAATATTGGTATAAACCATGACTGCAATTAGTACT
Source organism: Hemerocallis citrina (assembly GCA_017893485.1). Taxonomy (NCBI): domain Eukaryota; kingdom Viridiplantae; phylum Streptophyta; class Magnoliopsida; order Asparagales; family Asphodelaceae; genus Hemerocallis; species Hemerocallis citrina. The sequence continues at coordinate 31,519,988 of CM030361.1, read as the reverse complement.
GTCTAAATATATATTACCCTACATAATGACAACATTTAACTAGTATATCTAACAGCTGGCACTTTGCACTTCAATTCATATATCTTTGTATTCCGACCTATGTCAATTTACAATCTGTGACATTTTCACTTACATAAAAAGATAGTGTATGTATTAAAGTACATCGGCATAATAATATACAGAGCACCATAATCTTTGAAGCTTTGTTGCGAGCTAACTTTTTTAAAATTTGTCTTGAAGGTTGCATCTAAAAAATAACTCCAGGTTGAAACTTTGTTTTTCTATGAAACTATTATGTGTAATTTACCGAAAGCATGAATAAAAGGGAGAAAATGTACCTGATGATTTATTGAATAAGAATCACGAATTCCTGATAATACTCTTATCAATTTGAAGTGAATAAAAACCTATGGTCTTAACTTTCAATTTCCATATTCTGTGCAGGACTTCGAATAAACACAAATAGAAAGGTTCACATGAGAACTTGTCCCAAAATCATCACTTCATGTCAGCAATTCAACATCAATTATTATTGATGTTTCATAACATAATTAGAAATCCATGATTGAACTATGCTAATTAACATTAGAAATGTATATTCTCAACAACAACAAAAACATTAGAAAGTAATTAAACTTTAAAGGAACAGCATACTTTCGAAGAGGTTTTGTTGCAATTAGTAATACAATCATGCTTTAAAAAAAAACGGAGCCACAGTACTGACTATTGTATATGGAATGGAGGCAGTTGATACTATGAAATGCGAGTTTTGTCCAGAAGATAGAAGGAAACCTATATTTCAGCAAGATGGAATATCTAAGACAATGAAATCAATGCAACAAGATACACCATTTGATGGATTGTTAGGTAAATAGAAAGTTTTTATACGCAAGTTATCTATGTTGAGTTTTAGCTTGTAGTGCTCTAATTCTGAACATATTTACATCTATGATCAATTTCTAATTCATGAGTTGCAAAGCAAGAACTGCAGATACCAAAGCTAGACGACTACAAGCAATAAAAGCAATCAGAAAACTTGAAGCAGGAACTGATTTGCACATTCCGATTGTTAACATTACATGAGTTCTTTACTCACTTATTTGTTACTTTCATTTTCTTTTCTTGGAATAGGAAAAGATGATTGTATCCCAAGAAAGATGATATTTGAACAAATTTAACGAATAGAGAATATATATTCAACTTTCCCCCCCCCCCATCCTCTAAGTAGTTTGTACTAAGTTTTGTGGGTACGGGGTTGAAGAAGAAACTAGAGGTTGTTGCAGAACTGGAACCTTTGAAGTGACAACGAGTTGTAATAGATTGACAACACCGACATGAATCGAAGTATGTATTCTGGGATAGCTTTCACCCTACGGCAGCAGCCTACAAGTATTTGGTGAACAAACTTGGAGGGCAAAACTAATATGTTCTTTACTAAAGTAAATAAACTTAAATATGAGAATATATGATATTTGAACAAATTTAATAGCTTAGCCAGTTCAAGCATACCAGTTTAATTAATAATTTTATTAACTCCTATGTGTGTTTATGTGATTCTGTCATTGTATGATGTAAAACATGCTCATCCCATTTTTCTGAAGACAGATGAATAATAACTATAAATGAAAAGTGTGGGGTTGGGGCGGACGTTATACACAACCAGATCCTTAATAATGTAGTGAAAAAACCCTATAGGCAAAGTGCATAAGATCCTATAGAAAAGTCTGGAGACCGGAGAAGTGCTTCTATGCTAAGAGAAAAGGTGCGGCATCATGCTTTGAGATGTGTGTACACCGTGTATGGGGCATTCCGAGCCTTAAAATATAGCATTCCAACTAAATGCAACCTTCGCAGAGATCAACGAGTAGGTATATGCCCAACAAAAGATGAAGACATTCTGTAATGGGTTTGATCGATATCACTATAGTCTCTATATGACTAGCTACATCAAATTCTTGACAGATCGATGCAATATCTAACAATGAAACAGTATCCCGACAATTGTCACCTCATCTCACTACGCATCTGCAGTGTATGAAATTGTGGTTTTTTTTTTTCAAAAATGAAAGTATTTACCAAACTGACCCAAAAAAAATCCCCATAAAGGCATAATAATCTTATAGCATTCAGTCACACATTCTTATTGTCAAGTTTGACACTACTAGTTGTGAGAATAATGGGTAAAAATAAAGTATCCAAAAACATTTTTTTGTAGAACATTTCTTACATGATCTGCACAATGCACCTTGATGGCATTTTAGGATGTTCAATTACCTAACATCTGGAACTTTGACAAATTGTTGGTAACTAGCAAAACACTGCGAGTCTTAAACTTTTGTCCACAGACCATGACTAACCAAACAATATTTTCATGAGTTTCAAAGCTCTCACTATGTGTCGGTGCGGCCATTAGGCACTAGGGCTACAACTTAAATGTTGCACTAAGACCATGACCTACTATACGCATTTCCTACTGGGAGTACACTAGGTCTCAAAGCCATGACCGTCTTAATTTGGGCTAGGATCCAGGTGTCATTTTGAAGGACCCTTTGCAGACCTAGCCCTAACCCATAATGTAAAGGGCAGGGTTCAGGTAATATGTATTTCCCTACTTACAATGATCTTGACCCAGATATGCATCTTAGTCTCCACAGTTCAAATCATGAACTTCTAAGAGTTAAACTAGAGATGAATGATTACTGTACGAAATGGTATTGAAAGTTATGCATGTAGTGTCCATAATATATGGCCAACATAAATTAACAAGATCTTAATTATTTTTAAAAATATGGTCCATATAGCCAATTATTGTGTTCTCAGATAGTGATTCATGCAGGAGCAATCTGCAGTTTTAAAATTTGTTAGGTACGTAATCTAGTGTGCAAGAAACCCAAAATGATCGAAAATCAAAGGAGATTGAGACCCAAAAAATAAACTGTTTTCTTATCAATGTCACTGAACCAACATACTTGCATTGTATATGCTCCTCTTTATGTTCACCATATAGCAGTTGAACTTGCACCATCATAGTTACAGGCTTGCATTGACCTCAAATTGAGAAAGAATTATTTTTTTTTCTTCTTTCATTGTTTTCCTTTAGAAACCCTGATCTGTCCAGGCAGATAGGTTCGAGGCAAAGCCCTTCCCACTTTGTGTTCTTTACTGTTTTTCACAACCCTGGAAGGGTGTAGGCCCAACACCGACTCTCCCTAATTTAAATGTCAAGTTCCTAGCCATGAAAATTCTGAATATAGGGGTTCTTTTATTATTTCAATCGAGAGTTCATAAACAATGGAAAAACATTTAGAGGAATATAGTGAGAACAGAACATCATGAAATTCCAACTCACATAACATAGACATGGTAATCCCAAAAAGAACTCCAGTACCATCGTCAAGCTATAAACACTTCATGTCCAATCAAAAACTTATGTAACCCACAATCTTAAATACTACTGCTACCACGGGTTTAAATATCAAATATTTCTGCATATCACTTGGACTATGAAGCATGTGTGGACACAAACCAGGACAAGAAAAATGAACACAACATACCCAGGAGTACACTGAAACAATATTTTTTCAAAAAACATGGAGACACAAAAACATGACAAAATGCCATACACAAACATACAAACATAAATTTATACATTAAAAAAAAATACAGATGCTGCAAAGATGCAGACACATATGGAGACAAATAGATATGTGTATATCTATATATGTATATACAGATGCAGCAGACATGCAACTTTTTTCCATATGAGACTGAGATCAACCGTATACCGTGCATCCTGATTCCATAAAGCGTATTTCTAATAGCATAATAATGTAAAACACACCCGCCTTAGCTTCTACTACTCTTGGGAAAATTTACTGTCTCTATTATTAATAATGCTAGATATTTAAACCTAATTGTTTTTATAAGTTCTTATATCGACATATTTTCCACTAAAATATGTTCTACAAACAAAAATTAAACATATATGTCAACAGTAAAATCAAGAATTGATATGCACAATTTTGTAACAATTGAGATATCGAAATAAAATAAGAGAATTTCCAAAGAAGCATGTACAGAAGACAATACCCCAATTGAATATGAACATGCGATAGTTAAAAGTATAAATCAACTCTTAGATTGTTAGCGAAATTGTCCTCGAATCTTTGATTTCTTTTGAAGGTGGATATAAGAAATAAAATAAATTGAAACAGAGTTACCGGCCTATGGGGAAGTCGCGCGGAACGCACTGTCCTAAGAGTTGATCCGCGGTCTTATGTGCAGACTCGTCGCAGATGCTCCTAGTGGTAAAACCCCGGGTATCACCGGCGTTTCGCTGTCGCACACAACGTCGAGAGATTGACCCGAACTTAGCCTTGCCCAGAACGAAGGTGAAAAAGAAAAAGGAGCGGAAGCAGCGAAGGAAGGGTTTTTGGAAGCAGCGACCAAGGATAATTATTTTGTAGATGCGACATGATTTTTTCCAGTTCTAGCAAAAAAAAGGAAGGGAGTTTGGAATATAAAGATACAAGAACGTGTGAACGTTGGGAGAGAAGGAAGCCAGTAAAATCGGATCTGAATAACTGATCCAACATTTTAGGAGGAAATAGTCAAAGGATAAAAACAAATAGCAAAATGTTATGAAATTATATAAACAATCAACAAAGGAAATAGAGACAAGAGGGGAGAAGATTATTCTCATTCATAATATTTTCATCTCACTTACAAATGATTCACTCAATGGCCTATTTTTAGGCTTACAAAGAATATAAAGAGACAATTACATAATTATTACATATGAATAAATATGAATGAATGCAATGTGGTGGTGGAGAATGTGGAAAGAGTGGGGGAAAGTTCAATAGACAATTCACACTTAATTTATTTATAACACTCCCCCTTGAATGTCTATTGAATGTAAATAAGAATATGCCTCGTTAAAACCTTACTAGGTAAAACCCAAATGGAAAAAACCCTAGTGAAGGAAAAAGAGTACATAATCTTTAACAATGATATGGAATGAAGATGCTACCCCGTTAAAAACCTTACCAAGAAAACCCAGTGGGACAAAACTTGGTGAAGGGAAAAAGAGTGCAGCGCATATCATCTCTCCCCCTGACAAGATCATCCGATTAGGACTTTCAAAAGTCATATCTCGAATCTCGATCAATTCTACCATTCTTTTCAAAAATTGAGGTGATAGAGTCATAGCGATCAAACAAACACATCTATGCCTTGCCTCGCATGGAGCCAATATCTCTTGATTGATATCTGGCTTTATAATGATATGATAAATACCCAGTCCAATGACTTCGAGTTGGTGAGGACTTCATCTTACTAGTAAACCAACTTTCAAATGTTTAATTTGAAAAACCTGAAAACAAAAATGATGACAAAACAAGAAATTTGCTTATCCAAGGTCTTTTCGTCTTAAGATATTTCTTTAAATATTGCACGGCTTGTACAACTCTTCAGGAGTTCCAACAGACTTCGACCTTGAATATTTAATAAATATATGTGAGCTTATATGACCATTATTATGGTCCCCTTTATTGAAAACTCACTAAGATGGTTATATCACATTTGTTCCGATTGTTTTAATCCATACAAAGCTTTGTTTAACTTAACTGAGTAAATTTTTTCGGGAATTATCATTATGTGCTTCTGGCACTTTTAAATCCTTCAGGGATTTTCATATATATATATATATATATATATATATCATGGTCTAACGAACCATACAAATAGGCCGTGACCACATCAATGAGGCGCATTTCAAGTCTTTCATGCACTGTCAGACATATCAAATATCGAAATGTTATTGCATCCACCACAGGAGAATATGTCTTTTCATAATCAACACCAAGCATCTGGGTAAAACATTGTGCGACAAGTCGTGCTTTATATCTAGTAATCTTATTTCTTTTTCGTACAAATACCCATTTATAGCTTACTGGTTTGATCTCTTTTGGTGTTCGAACTACAGGTCCAAAAACTCCTCGTTTTTCAAACGAGTCTAATTCAAACTTAATTGCCTCTTTCCATTTTGGCCAATCATTTCTATTTCTACACTCTTCCACAGAGGTAGGTTCATGATCCTCGTTTTCATTTATGATATCGCGCGCTATATTATATACAAAATTATTGTCGACAATTATATTATTCCGGTCCCATCTTATTCCCATAATAACATAGTTAATCGAGATCTCTTCATTTCATTAATTTCAGGTACCTGATTCTCTTCATTATTAACTATGTCAATGGTCTCTTCTGGAAAGACATCCTGGATTTGACAATCATGGTTATTTGGTCCTTTTCTTTTTCGAGGATGTTTATCTTTGGAACCAAGTGGTCTACCACGCTTCAGGCGTGCCTTAGACTCACTAGCAATTATAGGTTGTCCTTCAGGGACATCAATTTTGACAGGAGCATTTACAACTGGAATATGAGATTTTGTTACTCTTTTGTGGTCAGTAAATGCGTCTGGCAGTTGATTTGCAATACCTTGCAAATGAATTATCCTTTGAATTTCTAATTCACTTTCTTTTGTTCGAGGATCTAAACTTTTCAATGATAATTCATTCCATGAAATCACTTTTTCCAACTGTTTATTATCTCCCCCTAATGTTGGGAATAGTGATTCATTAAAGTGACAATCTGCAAACCTGGCAGTAAACAAATCTCCAGTCGTCGCTTCAATATACTTGATTATAGATGGAGATTCATACCCAACACATATTTCCGTCCTCCTTTGAGGTCCCATTTTTGTGCGTTGTGGTGGATTAATTGAGACATATACCGCACATCCGAAAATTTGTAAATGGGAAATATTTGGTTCCTAACCATGAACCAATTGTAAGGGAGAATTATCATTATAACTGGTTGGCCGGATACGTATAAGTTGTGCTGCATGTAAAATAGCATGTCCCCAGGGCCAAACGGAGAGATTAGATTTCATAATCATAACTCTCACAATTCAATGTATTCGTATTTGAAAAATCTTCTGGTTTTTCAATGGACTGCCACATGAATTCTCAATTATTTTCGCATCAGTAATGAATCGGGATGGTCTAACCGGTCATGCCAAACCTTAACCATCTTTGTAAACTTATGGTTTACAATATCAGTAAATTTCGGGTTTACTGTGATATGATTCAACCATTCTTATATATGTATAATTCAATCCTGATCACAAAGTGGAGTAAACTTTGCAACACACAACTTTTGATTGTCATACTTAAGGTAACGTATATACCTTGTTCATTCGTAGTCTTATATCTGAACTAATTTATCGGGACTTTAGAGAAAATGGTGTATTTTTGAATTCTGAATTTTGTGCCCTCAGACATCATAGAATTAGCTCTTCAGGAGCTTATGAAATTTAACTCTTATAATTTCACACAACATATAAATTTATATAATATTGGTATGTGCTTCATCATATCTCAAATGTGAGAATATGTATTATAGAGTGTGTGTGGTAATAATGTCTTCAAGACATTTGTCCCAACTTGATGTAACCCACAAGAACATCAAAACCACACCCACAAGAACCTTTCAAAACATAAAGTATTCATATTTTCCAAGCAATCCTAATACATTAGGATCAGTTTTCAATCATAGTCATTCTTTACAGATCGAACAGATAAATCCACACATTTCGACCTGGATAGTTATCAGTTCAGTGATCTTTTTACTCTTGCACTTCATCGAAGACCTAGAATTGAATTAGCTAATCATTGCTTCTGTAAAAGAATATGCTTGGAGTCCTTAAAGCTTTGCATGAGACATATATATAGCAAATAAACTTCTGTGAGTGATTAGTACTTACACAAAATGCTAGGTAATATACTTTTACCACATATATTATTACAGAAGAAATTCAAAAGACATTATGCAGTATTGTTCAAGCATATGAAGTTCCTCTAATTGTTCATTCGTACAATAATCGTTTAAAGTGAAAAGAAAAATAACTAAGATTAGCATTAGTCAGCCAGTGGTTATCTTACCCATTGATTCAAAAGCAGCAAGACAACCATATAAAATATTGCAACCAAATAAAATGAATAAGAAAATTGCAACCATAAAAGCATTAAATTGCAGCCAAATAAGATGAATAAGAAAAGCAACCAGAATTTATAATCTAGTTCATGTCAATACTAATCTATTACAGCTCAAAAGACAAATATTTTACAAATGGATATTACAGTGGCAAGGTAAATTCATGTAGGTTCTACAAGATTGCAGTAAATTAACAGTGGAAATCTCCTTTGCTTGTCAAATTATTATTTATCTACACAAGAGTTAAATGGTACTGTGCATGGTCTACACGAGTCATCAATTTTCTTCTACGTACTTCATAAGGTTGAATAATATATGAAGTTCTCATAAGAATATTATCAAACTACTCATGTCCTAGTTAAGTGAAAGTAAAAAGGCAGTTATAGAGTGTGTATGTGGTTTGATACAAATTCTATAAAAAAAAGAAGCAGTTTTAAGTGAAGTGAATGGACAAACATATCCAAACAGGGTAAGCAGTAATCTGAAAAAATCTTGAAACAAAATTTTAAAAAGAAATAACCTTGGATTAGATGATAAAGAGAAACTTTTAGCTTCTTAGTTCAGCCTGGCATAAGACCCTGCTTTAATCGTACCAAGTACCAAATCTATATAGCATCACATTCACTTCGGGGAATGTAGCATGTCCAAAATATAAGACGAAATCGTCATTTTTCCATACATTTATAGTTAGCCGCAGTTATACATATTTAGATCTACAGGATCGTCATTAATTCATACTCATTGTATTGTTATTATACAAACAATATTTTCTTCATTTCGAGAGATCTTCGGGATCTTTAACTTTGATATGTCAAATTCTCACATAATTTCTTTTGCTAGATGAACAATATTTTATTTAAATTTCAAGAGATCTTCAGGATCATTGATTTTGATACAATCATCTTTCACTCCTTCAGGGAGATTGTGACAAAAGAAAATTATAGCTTTCGTTATATCTTTCGTATGATCTCATTTAGATGATTCTTTGAATCCATCAATTGTCTCTTTGAGATTTTCGGTATTCAAATGAATTTCAACATCCAAAACTCATGACAAGTAATTCTTGTTGGTTTTTATCAAGAGTTTTGAAAAATAAGAACATAATAAAATTATATGCATAATTAGAAATAAAAAGACGAGATCAAAATATACCATTTCTGATACACAAGATCCATAAAAAATGGCGAGTGTAGAGCATACTAAGTTATATTGATCTTAAGGAAATGATCAAAAGTAAAAGAAATAATAAGATGAACTCGAGATTAACATACTTACATATATAAAAAAAGATGAGATCAAAATGTAACTTTTCTGATACACAAGATCCATAAAAAAATGGCGAGTGTAGAGCATACTAAGTTATATTGATCTTAAGGAAATGATCAAAAGTAAAAAATAATAAGATGAACTCGAGATTAACATACTTACATATATAAGGCCAAACATTTTTCTTTTCTTCAGATGAACTTGAGAGTCGAAAGGTAGAGATTCGTGCTGATAACGTGTTATAAAATTATATAAACAATCAACAAAGGAAATAGAGACAAGAGGGAAGAAGATTATTCTCATTCATAATATTTTCATAATATGAATGAATGCAATGTGGTGGTGGAGAATGTGGAAAGAGTGGGGGGAAGTTCAATAGACAATTCACACTTAATTTATTTATAACACAATGATTTTTAGGCCTCAACCCGAACCCGAAGAGCAATTCGGATCGGCATTCGTGTCCGCAGATGCGGGCGCGCACACCCGTGCCCACTACGCGCGCCGAACCGAACCGGGCCGGGCGACGGCGGCGGCGCGCGTGTGGCCCACGAGTTCTCTCCACACCACACAAGTCTACAATGGGGTAAAGGAAGGATTGTATTATAGACACTCACATGGTGGTCATTCCCACCGATGTGGGACTAAAGGAAAGGAGGAATCTTTGGTTTTGAAACAAAACAGCCAACAGTAATGATATAAATGACAAATGTGGAATCATATTTTAAATGTTTTGAGAGCAGCGATAAAGTAATTCAAATGCTAGATTTGTGTACATTTAACTATGGTTTAAATACTACATTAAATCTGCTGACACAAAAAAGCTTGCTCAGAAAACATATGTACATATTACTGTGTTTCAGCTAGTATCTTAAAAAGACTTTGATGGTACTTTTCATGATTATTTCCACATCTGCTGAAGAATAACTCAAAGATACTATGCGCTTTTCTTCTGTTTACTCCTTGCAAGCAGTTAGCTGTATATTATAGTAATAAAGTTTGCGGATAATTTATCAAATTCGTAAATTATTTGTAAAGAATTTATCCGGTAAATCAATTCACAATTTAATTGTCAATTTGAGTTTAAATCACGCACTTTGCGAAATATTTGTGCTTACGAGCAAATAATTCACTAATTAAACTAATTAATCACTAAGTTTGATATTTATGAATTTAAATGTATATTTACTTTAGTGACGGGTACTAAAATACATTAAATTTTGTTTTTTTTTCTTCGTGAACTTTTGTCAATTTACCATTTTTTTGCCAAATTCGGAATATTAAATTTTGCCAAATTTTTCTTAAATCTTCAATTTGTGACTATACTTACTAGTAGTTTACACGTGCAATGCACGTCTTAATTAATATAATTTTTTTAAAGTAAAAAATTCAGATTTGATCTAAAACCTCATTTACAATAGTTATGCACGTGCGTTGCACGGGTTGGTAGAAGGACAAATTACACTAAGGCCTTCTCCCATTATAGTAGTAGAGATTATAGTAGTAGAGATATAGCCGAATTTCTGCTTTTTTGAAGTTTACGAGAAAAGCTGATTAGTTCCTGTTGAACTTCTGTGTAAGCAAGATTATTTTTAAATCAAGGTGAACTAAATATACTTTAGTTCTAGCTTTTGGGTTTCTGTCCTTGCAAAATGCAACATTAATTGAGTTCATCCGTTGATCGAAAGAAGCATGCATCTCAAAGCATGAGTATATGGTTTTATTTTATTTTCCAACAGAACAATCAGTCCTACTCAGCTTTCCATGATGTCCACTAGTGACTAAATTATCAAGCTACGCATCACTAATAACACTTTCTTCGGTAGTCGGCTAATCAATTTTTATTTGTTTAATACCCGTATTCAGTTTACAGTCTTGTTAAACATTAATTAAAAACCAATAATTTCCACGTGCGAGCGACGGAGCGAATAAACGGTGTACAAGTAAGGGACTGAGAGAGAGAATGAGCTCAAATTGATACGAAAAATTAACTTGAACGAGATCACCCAATCAGTAGGATTAGATTTCGTTGTATTTTTGTTTGTTGGTTGTGGTGTATGAATCCATAACCTAACCTTTTGGGATCTGAACTTCATAAGCCTTACTTTTTTATTTTTTTTGGTTAAATTTTTAATAAAACCCGGGGGTCAAGGCCAACCTTTTACGATCAAAAAAATAAGTAAAAAAATCACGTGCATTGCACGTCTTAATAATATTTTCTTTTAAAAAGTAAATTTTTTGACGTACTCTGGCATGCAACGTGAGGCCTCCTTCATATTAGTTATGAACGAATAATATACGTAACTTGGTAGATTTACAAACGACAACTCCAACTTTCCTATTATAAAAATTTTTTTTTATATAGGAAAATGTGGAATATGGCCACCCATTTCATTAATCAGAGATTAATAAAACTAACCCAGAGTATTGGACGAATGTACATACTACGAGAAGAAAATAAAACAACCGTTAAACTCTGTCATCTCCTCCTCCCCTCCCACATACCACCTCTCTTACTCTCCCTCACCCACAATCACACACCCACACACAATCAGAACATACATAAAATCACCTCTCACTCATAATCAGAAATCAATTCAATTCACAATCAAAGAAGAGTAGGGATCAAACCATCTTCTCTCAAACAAAGAATCCCCTACTGATCGGAAACTCAGATAACGTCGGCATCTCCTTGACGTGGACATCGACCAAAGCGCGGCGGCCCATTATAAAAATTGCAGATTTAAAACAAGGGATTCAAAATGTAACAAAGACAACGAATGCATCATTTCCAAGTGGGAATAGACTCATGGACCTGTGAAGTTAGCTGTTCCAAAGTTGACGCATATTCACAAGTTAAGATGTCCTTTTCCAAATTCTGTAGATACATATATACATCAATTTGGTTGGTGAACAAATTGCACTTTGATATGTGTATTAGTCTTAATGATTTGTGGAAAAGGAAATTAGCACACACTGATTAACATATAAAAGATTGATCACAATAAAGTAAGAAATTAAGAGTCAACCATGTACATTTGCAACTGTAAGAAATGCCCTTTCAGCAACATATTTCCAAGTTACATATGCTTTCCAACAACAAGATAAGTAGCAGGTTCTCACCAGTAATGCTCCTGACTGGGGCTAGAAATGAAGGGGCTAATCCCCGAATACCAAGGATATATCATATATAGAAACGGTATAGCTCTCCATGAGGAGCTGAGGAATGACAATGCACCACCCATTAGAAACCTCATTCTTGAACCAAATCCTCCTCAAATAAAGCTGTTGCGTTGTTTCTCCTTAATACAGATTAAACTATTTCCATATGCTACGCATTCACAGTCACAAATATAATTGATCTAGTAAAAAACAATCCTACATGAGAGGGTGTGAAACACATCTATGCCGCATTTTTTATGGTCGGTTATCAGGTTATGGTTCAAATCTATAATCTCTAATATTATAATGGGAGAAGGCCTTAGTGTCATCTGTCATTTTGTCAACATGTACAACGTACGTACATAACTAATATTAAGGAGGTTCCAGTTCAAATCCTCCCTACGTCAAACTTTTTATTTTTATTTTTTGAAATTATTAAAACGTACATCACATGTGTAAATTACTAGTACCTATGTAAAGGTATAAGGAGGAAAAAAATTGGGAGCCCCTAAAAAAGCACAAAAATCGGCGTCCGAGGCGGCCGCCTCTCCGGCCTCTCAGGCCGGCCCTCAATTAGGATTTTGGTTAGTGTTGATATATATAAAAGAACACAGAGTAGCCTATTAGTTCTACCCACTGTAGGACTAAATTAATAGGCAATAACTAATACTGATCTATTACAACTCTGATCTAACAAGTTTAACAACCATCAACGCCAAATGTACATAAATATAGCACCTTAAAGTTCACAAGCGAATCATATGCAAACCTATATGACATAAACGATGAAATTGTAAAATAATTTCAACTGAAGTAGTGTCGAAGAGTTCGACAGCCATCAAGCCAAATGTAAAGTAATATAACCGACTATGATATTAAAGGATGAATTGAAATCGATATCCAAACAATTGAACTTAATTAGTTAACATGTAAACAATACTACAATGGTATGATAACATGAATAATAACATGCGTATGGTTGGAGGTCATTGCTATTTTGATTGGATGTATGTTGTACTTCTTTTGTTTGTATTACAGCTTTTCGTATTGCAATGTAAGAGACTAGTATTGTCGTTTTGCTATGTAATATAATGGAATAGGAAAGGATTGTCATATTTAGTACTCGTTGTTTCGTTAATTTTTTATTAATGAAACTGATGACCGGATCACTATTATTATTATTATTATTATTATTTTAAACATGATGATACGTGAATAAAGAATATAGTGAAATGAAATTGACTTCATTAAACAGATTGAGAATAGATGGCCAAGGTACATAAATCAGATGTAGACCAATTTCTCAAAGTGTGCACTGTAAGATGAATAAAAAATGGGCAACGCCGAAATAAATTACAGATGATTTTCTGGACATGCATGTCCACTAAATGAACAGTGTTACAAGCTAATCTACAAACATCTACATACCATTATTTAGTAACGACAAGATAGATCATGTTCGCGGCAAAAGAACACACTCTTTGCAAAGAATCCGACCCATTATTCGGAGCCCCCTTCAAACCAAGGATCTCGGTCATGAAATTGTAAATCTCAACATTCACAAACGACAGAATCTTCCTTCCTTTCTCTAACTTCGGTCCATGACCAATAAAGATACTCCTCATCGAAAAAAGCTCATTATCATACCCATGATCACCCCCACACTTCGTCCCTTGACTCCTGTTAACTTCCACTATATACCCTTCCTCCACCGACCCAATAATCGGTGGAATCCTATCACTCTCACAGTAATGCAACCTCTCTGACAAATCCTCCTTCAAATCCTCCTTCAAATACACTCACAACCTCTCCCCCTTCCCCGACCCCAGCTACTCATTCATTCTCTCCACCACTTCCTTCGCCTCAACACCCTCTAACAGCTTAATCACAAGCAGCCTGCACCCATTCATTCTTAATCTTGTTGAAATATAGTAATTGTATATTCTGTTTCATAATCTATAGGAGACAAATTCTCCCAATCTCTCATCTCCCTAATCTTCTCTCAATCTCATTTCTTCTTCTCCAAGAATGTAACTCTTATATATAGATGTATACAGTAGAGAAATACATGAATAAGAATAATAATTATTTTTCTCCAAATCTGTTTTCAACGTGGTATCAAAGCCAAACAAGATCTAGGCTAGTTGAAGAAGAAAAAGAGACGGAGGTGATCAGATCTGGCACATCCATCCCGACCCGATCCCGACCAGTTACCGACATCTCCGAACCCCCGATGCCCCTCTCTGTCGTCGTCAAGGCATCGACCTCGAACCCCGAATCAGTCATCTCACATCAACTCCGTCGTCGTCCCAGATCCCAAAGCCATCATCCTCCCAGATCTTCTCCGTCGTTCAAGAATCCGTCGTCATCCCAGTTCCTCTCCGTCGTTCAAGAATCCATCGTCGTTCAAGAATCCTCTCCCAAACCCATCGTTGACCCAGATCCCGTCGTCGACCAACTCCCGACATCTCTTCCTCGTCTGCTCCGACGTCCGCTCTGACCTCGACCTTCCTCCGCCATCTCCAAAAAGCTCGCCTTCGACCTCTTCCGCACCACCCGGCTCTCCCCCAACCTCTGGGACCTCGTCTGCTCCGACATCCCTTCCTTCTTCCCAAGCACCCCGACGCCCCCTCCTGCTGTCGTCACCGCGTTCGAGCCCGATGCCACCACCACTTTGCAATCTGAGATCAGATCGGATCCATTCGATCCAGATCCGTTGTTTGTTGATGTTGAAGATCAAAAATTTTGGTTGCAGTTTGTTGAAGACTTGGAGCTGTTCTTGGCCAAGTTGTGTCGTTTGCTATAGGTTGCTGAAGATCAGATCCGTTGTTTTTTCTTGTGCCGCTACCATGGGACAAACTGATGGAGCTGAGAAGAATATTGGACTCGCATCTACATTAGTTACAACTGCAGGTAATAATGGTAAGGTATTTAATATTTCTGCCTTTGTTATGAATAATGCATGGATAATTGATTCGGGTGCTATCGACCATGTGACTTTTGATTCTAGACAAGTTTAAAATTTTCAACCATCCACCAAATCAACTGTGTCTACTGCCAATGGTGATCCTGCCACTGTTACTGGTGAGGGTACCATACATTTCACAAACAACCTAACCTTAGATATTGCCCTAATTGTGCCATCCTTGAATTTTAACTATTATCTGTTGATCAAATAACTACTGCCTTACATTGTATTGTAGTCTTTTGGCCTTCACATTGTGTGTTTAAGGATATTCGGACTCGTAAGACGATTGGTTATGGGGTTAGACACAAGAAGCTCTATTACCTGGATCTAGAATCTGAAAGTTCAAGAAAGTTGACTCAAGCTCTAAGTATGGAAGGATCCGAAGATGAGAAGAAGAAATCAGATATTCGGTTATGGCATCGACATCTAGGGCATGCTTTTTTTGGTTATTTGACGAAATTATTTCCAAGTTTATTTTTGTAGTTGGATATTTTTGCTTTTCGGTGTGATGAGTGTGAACTCGCAAAAGGTCACCATGTCTCTTTTTCTCCAAGTCCAAGTAGAAGCTCTCTTCCATTTATGATTATTCATTCTGATGTTTGGGGTCTATCCAAAATTACTACATTCGGAGAAGCCAAATAGTTTGTGACATTTATTGATGACTGTACTCGTATGACCTGGATTTGTTTGATGAAGTCAAAAAGTGAAGTTAGTGGCTTGTTTTAGAAATTTCACAGGCATGTTATGATTCAGTATAAATTACAGATTCAAGTTCTTAAGAGTGATAATGGCGGAGAGTACCTGAGTTCGAATCTACAACAATATTGGGTGGAACACGGCATTGTTCACCAGACTACATGCTCATATACACCTCAACGGAATGGGATTGCAGAAAGAAAAAATAGACACTTGCTCGAGGTGGTTCGTGCTTCTTTTATCCATAGAAATATGCCACTCATTTATTGGGGCGAAGCACTTGCTTCTGCTGCATACTTAATCAACCGAGTTACCTCTAGTATCATAAACTTCCTCACACAATTTCAAGCATTAACCGAAGCTGTGAATGCAAAAAAAGTTGTCAACTTGCCACCTCGTGCGTTTGGGTGTGTTACATTTGTTTATCTTCATCAACATGAACGCAATAAGTTAACTCCTCGAGTTGTCCGCCGTGTTTTCGTGGGAGATGCACAGAATAAGAAAGGGTATCGGTGCTATCATCCACCAACTCAAAGGATATTTGTGACTATGGATGTTGTGTTCCATGAAGATGAGATGTATTTTTCTTCTTCTACGACTGAACTTCAGGGAGAGTACCGAAGTGAAGTTCAGACACTTGGGTGTATGATAAAGGAGTTAGTGAAGTTCAGACTCTTGGATATGATGAAGGAGTTAGTGAATTCAGACTCTTGGGTATGATGAAATAATTACCAGTTAGAATGAACAACTGGATACAAATAATGGCGAACACTTGAATGAAGACTTAGCAAGGGATGAAGACCCTTATGAAGAAGCACAACCAAGGGAAGACGACCCTCTTGAAGAATTGCAACAAGTACCGAATTTCAGTGAGAGTGAACCGTCAGAACCCCAAAACCAATCGTCATCGTTGTCCAAAGCTCCTAGAAGAGAACTCCCGCACCGTACTAATAGAGGTATTCCAAAACCCCCTTATGAACTTGATCCCACTAAACGTCAAATATCCCATGAGTAATTATGTATCCACTCACCGCTTGTCGGAATCAAATAAGTCATTTGTAAATCAATTATCTACTGTATCTATTCCTAATAGTGTGCATGAAGCCCTTACTGATCCAGGGTGAAAAGCAGCTATGGATAGGAGATGAAGTCCCTAAAAAAGAATGAGACTTGGGAGATAGTCGAGCTGCCAGCAGGAAGAAGCCAGTAGGATACAGATGGATTTATACGGTGAAGTATAAGTCTGATGGTTCAATAGAGCGATACAAAGCAAGTTTGGTTGCCAAAGGATACACTCAAACGTATGGAATTGATTATGAAGATACATTCGCACCTGTGACAAAATTCAATACTGTTCGAGTCCTGCTGTCACTTGCTGCAAATCGTGATTGGCCGTTAGAGCAATTTGATGTGAAGAAGGTATTTTTGCATGGGGAATTGACAGAAGAGGTTTATATGAATCTTCCACCATGGTCGAACAGACCAGTCCAACACAGCAATAAAGTATGTCGTTTGAAGAAAATATTGTATGGACTTAAGCAGTCGCTAAGAGCTTGGTTTGGGAGATTTACAAAATCAATGACGACATTCGGATACTATCAAAGTAATTCAGATCATACTCTGTTCCTAAAAATAAAAGAAGGTAAAATTACTGCTCTCATTATTTATGTGGATGATATGATAGTAACTAGAGATGATCCTGAGGAGAGGAAGGCATTAAAGGACTCTTTGTCACAAAAGTTCAAAATGAAATATCTTGTCTCTTTGAGATACTTCCTTGGTATTGAAGTTTCTCGCTCAAGAAATGTGATATTTTTGTCTCAAAGAAAGTATGCTCTTGATTTATTAAAGGAAACTGGAATGTCTGCTTGTCAACTGATTAGTACACCGTTAGAAGAATGATTGGAACTCTGCAACGAAGCTGATCATGTACCTTGTGATAAGGAAAGATATCAGAGATTGGTTGGACGGCTGATGTATCTTGCACATACACGGCCAGATTTGTCATATGCTTTAAGTGTGGTAAGTCAGTTTATGCATGCACCTCGGGAGCAACATATGGATACGATGATGAGAATTATGAGATATATTAAGTCTGCTCCAGGAAAAAGGGTCTTATTTGCGAAACATGGCAACTTGAAGATTGAGGCATATACAGATGCTGATTGGGCAGGATCTATAATTGATAGGCGCTCCACTTCAGGATACTTCACCTTTGTTGGAGGAAATTTAGTTACATGGAGGATCAAGAAGCAAAATGTTGTTGCGCGCTCTAGTGCAAAGGCCGAGTAACGCGGAATAGCTTTAAGTATAGCGGAAGCTTTATGGCTAAAACTCTTGTTGCAGGACTTAAGGCTATGGTCTGAATAAACCTATGAAAGTATATTGTGATAGTCAAGCAGCATGTGATATTGCTGCTAACCCGGTTCAGCATGATAGAACGAAACATGTAGAGGTGGACAGATTCTTCATCAAAGAAAAAATAGATAAGAAAGTTATTGAGCCATCGAAAGTGAAGTCAGAAGATCAGCTCGCAGATATCCTAACCAAGACAGTTTCGAATCGATTTTTCTTGAAATTTGTTGACAAGTTGGGCATGTTCAATATCTATGCACCAACTTGAGGAGGAGTGTTGAAATATAGTAATTTTATATCTTGTTTCCTAATCTATAGGAGACAGATTCCCTAGATCTCTCTTCTCCCTAATCTTCTCTCAATCTCTTTTCTTCTTCTCCAAGAATGTAACTCTTATATATAGATGTATACTGTAACGCTCCGAATTCCAAATAAGACCGAATTCGAGATTTCACAGGATCTTTACTTCACTCCGTACAATTTTACAAGGAAATTAAAATTTTTCAATAATACATCAGAGTTCATTATATCTTTGTTTACACAGCGGAAGAATACAACAATGAAATAAAATACAACTTGTACAACTATAACAATGTAAATCATCAACTGCATCATAACATCTTTACTTCTTCATAAAAGTCCATTATTTGCATATTAAGCTGTGGGCACATCAGTCACTTACAACTAACGAAAATGTTATACTCGGCCATCTTCTCTATGT
This sequence comes from Hemerocallis citrina, assembly GCA_017893485.1. Taxonomy (NCBI): domain Eukaryota; kingdom Viridiplantae; phylum Streptophyta; class Magnoliopsida; order Asparagales; family Asphodelaceae; genus Hemerocallis; species Hemerocallis citrina. The sequence continues at coordinate 31,500,759 of CM030361.1, read as the reverse complement.
CGTTCATATAACGATCTCATTACTTTAACAATTCACAAAAAATTGAATGAACAATAAAGTGTTAAATTGTGACTACGCTAAACATGTAAGTGTATGTCATGCCTTAATACCTAATGCACACATTGTATACTACGATGACACTAATGCACACTTGTTCGGATTCTATGCATCCCATACTACATAGGTTCGAGGGCAAGCGCTTACGTACTCCATATTTAAGGATTTGATCCCTCGCCATGAAACTACCCAGTAATAAATCAAGGTTTAGATCATTCCACGAATATGGATCCCAGCCCGCCGGCTGTTATAACAGATCTCCCATCGTGCGAATCATTCCGCAAGTGCCTATCTAGCCCCGGTATACGTATATACATTGGAGTATGACAACTATCCACCTGACTACGCTAAGTCCCGGATTTAAAAATAAAAGCTCATCTCGCACGGAGCAACCACAGTCTGCCAACTGGGTCTATAGCCACGGAGATCCACCGCCGACTATATTGAAGCAATCCACTTACGTTTGCCCAGGTTCACTACATCTTCACTTATGTGCCTAATTATTTAGTTCAAGATATGAATAAATTTTCAAGCCTAGAATTAGTTTTACCTCCTACCGGACTTTATCAACAAATACGAGATAGTTCCATGGCCATATCTCAAAATATATCTCAACTCTTTTCAATAGTGCCGGTACTCGAGGTCTCACTAACTCTAAATCACAACTTTTTCATGTACAAGAAAACATGGTTACACATACCCTTTAATAAACATGTCTTAAACCTATATATTTTCATCTTCAACTTATTCACAATTGGTTAATGTCTTGTCTCTATTCATGATCTAATTATTCATTTATAATCTTCAAAGCAACATAATTCTTTTCAATGCACACAATTTCATCATATAAATTTTATCACAAAATCCAAGCTCATGTGGTGTCTCGATTCACTTCGAGATATTTCTTAAACAAAAAAAAAAAAACAAATGCAATCTTTTCAAGAGTAATCACTTCACAACAAATAAATTTTGATTTCTTTCACAAAAACAAGTTCTATTCTTAAGTTTCTATTTTTATACTTCAAATAAACTTTCATAATTATTTCTTATAATTTTTCCATTTCATTTTATATTAATAATAATGTTTATTTCTAAAACCCCTTTATTCAAAAACTCAATTATATAAAAAAAACCACAAACAAAACCAAAAATGGTGTCCCTAGGTTTTGAAACCGTGACTGGCTGAAACCCACAATCAACGCCCAGACTCAAACCCCCTAGGCACTAAGTCCATTGGACCCTGGCGTTAAAGAACTATGCCGAAGGCTTCATAAATCAACTCTTGGTTTCGGAATTCAATTAAAGGAAACAAAAATGAATGTGATTATCAAGTTTCGAACCCAAGATCTCTCATAAACAATACTCTGTATTGCACTAGCTAACCAGTAAGTCCAAGTGTATTGTCAGTTTAGGAATTGTACTAATGTACTTTTGTTTAAACTATTCAGAAAGTGGTTCTTTTTCCAAGCAACTTGTTTTATCCAAAGATCAAATCTTTCTAAGAATTTGAAATAGATTTTTTCTTGACTGAGATTGAATTTAAAAACAGTAAACAACAAATTTTAATTTCATTAAAGCCCTATTTCCATTTCCTTAAACAATCCTTCTTTTCAATTTACACATAGGCTTGCATTTCTCAAAACTAAAATAGTCTTCATGAAAATTAGTTTATGTTCTTCCTTTTACAAATTAAAAATTTATAGCATACCAACATGTCTCTCAATCATGAGAATTTCACAAAAATCTTTTTCATGGAAAATTATTATATTTCAACAATGAAAAAATATACATATGTCAACACTTTTCACAGTACTAACTAAATTTTATTTTATTTTCTTTCTTCTCTCTTAGTCATTAGATTCTAAGACATGAATTGAACAAGACATTCATCAATAAATTACCATATACTAAAAATTACTAGCACATTAACATGATTCATAATATAAAGCATTTCTTCTTTTTAATTAGCATTGCATCTATTTTTACTCATCACAACAAAACTATCCTCATTCATAGCACATTACACTACCATGAATTTTATCCATATCTTTCACATCCGTATTAACTTATACTACTCATTTATAGTTCTTAGCATGCATATTCTACAACTAGAAAATAATGAAACCACCCACCTCTAATGAAGATTGAACAAAGTGGAAACACACTCCTAGCTCATAGTAAGAACTTCTCCTCCTAGTAAGTCTCTCTACTATCTTTCTTTTTCTTTCTCTTGTTTAATTTATTTTTTGGTGTGTGAAAATGAGAAGAGAATGTGTGCTATTTATAAGACAAACTTAGGGATCAAAGTGCAAAATTACACACCTAATAAATTACTCAATTAACTATCCATCTCTTCATTTTCTTAACTCACAAAACCCCCAACCTTTCCTCTCCCAACCTTTCAAAAACTCTAACCCCCAACCCCATTACTACAATCGGGTTAAGCACATAAAAAATCCAACTCCCACTTCATAAACATGGTGACCCATCACCCATTATTCAACACAACAGCACACTTTGTGCTGTACATGAACCCGTGGGCCCCCCATTGACCATACATTTTTCATACACTAAGCCCACCATACTCTTTTATATCATATATCATATATGTATATACTATATATATACTGATATACTATATATATACTGTGTATTTTTGATGTATCGGATAGAGCCAAAAGGCTCCAGCCATCAAAAATATATTAATCAATAATAACAGTATACAAATAAATAATCGAAGGCTTTACAAGATGTAAAACAATAAAATGCGAGCAATAAATAAATTAACAAAGGCTATAGAGCAAAAATACATATAAAAGAGCTACAGCAAGGTCCCGCGCCGAAACAAGATAGAAAACACAACCACCCTCCCCCAACGAAAGCACCCTAATCCGCAAGCAGTCCAAAGAAACACTCAAGCAGCACAACGGAGGCAACGCTCAGCCGCAATGAAGGGAATCAGCAAGAAGGTAAGACTCCACTGAGCCGAAGATGATGCAACGATGCAGAATCAGATTTCCTCGCCAGAATGCGAGCACTCACACGAGTAGGCAAATTATAGACGACCTTCTTTTTATAACTCCGCTTGACGGGGGGAGGGGCATCCCTTGCCGAAGAGGGCGAAAAAATCGCAAAGACCGAAGCCGAGGCTTCGACTTTGATAGAACACGGCGGGGACACGCAGCAACTGAGAGCGTCCGAAGTGACAGGATGGGTGGCCTTGGTCGAGACGTCCGAGAGAGGGAGAAAAGGATCATCAGAACTCGGAGAAGTCTTACGGGAGAGGGAGTGGAAGAGATGTTTAAAAGCTGTCAAAAGCTGTAAGAGTCCCGAGTGAACCCCTAAACGAAGATACCAAGAAAATAAGCATCCTGGGAAATGAAAAGAGAATGTAGCAAGATGGGGAGAAGACACCTTAACAACACACGGATAGATATAATAAAACGAAGAATCCATGGTGTCGACCATAGACCTATCAGGACGTGCAAGGGACTCAGAGATAACGCAGTGCAAAGCGTACCCCTTCGCAAATCGAGACCACTCAAACGAAGGGGAAAAGGATTTAAACAAGTTAGACTTGTAATCCAGCTTCCCAAACAATGAAGGAAACAAAGAGATGGAACGGGAATGGCCCTTATAAGAACCCAACCAGGGGTTGGAGCCCAGGGAAGAACGAGCTTTGCGATCCTTAACTAGGATAGCGAAATTAGGATAGGGAAGGGTGGCAGGAAGATCACCATAAGGGGATGAAGGAGTGGAGGCGATCGTCGTTGAAGGCGAAACCGAAACTGAAGAGACAAGGTGCTAGCCCGAGACAACGCTGCTCTTGCTAGCCACCCTCTCCTGAAACTTCCTAGCCAATCTAACAAGAAATTTGCGCTTTAATAGGGGGTAGTTTAGAACGAAAAGAAGTTTGGCCGGAAGGATATGACCTTTAGGAAAACCAAGAAGGTTTTGAAGAGCAAAACATCTACAGCGAGAATGACCCCACTTATCACAGAAAAAGCATCTAATTTTATTCTTGCACTCGCGTTTAAAATGCCCGGGGGGAAGGCATCTGTAGCAAACCACAAGCGGATCGGCCTTAGAAGAAGAAGGGAGGTTTGTGGAGGTAGAAGAACAAGGAGAAAGATGGGAAATATCGGAACAAGGAGTAGGCAACTCCCTTTGCGAAACTTGAACCAACTCCAAATTATTAGGCCTGGCAACAAGCTCGGCGAGACGCATCGAATGAAACAACCCAACCTTGATAACCATGAACACCTGCAGTGAAGGCAACTGTACCAAAAAGGAGGGGGGGTACAGTACAGTTCCAACTGCAATAAAGTAGCACCACTGATGAGGAAAACAGTGGAGTACGAGCGGGGAAAAATACAGCCCACAATGGGGGTTAAAAACACCCACTAAAAGAGAGAACAGGATGGTGAAAAGAAACGATAAGGGAAGAAAAATAGAGATGACTGATCTAGAGAGAGCTAAAGCTCAGTGCATCACAATATGCTGTTAACCAGTAATAGACGGAGCGGAGCCGTCAGGGAATAGAAAAAAGGTAGGGATAAAAAGCACAAGTATCTCAAACACAATCGCAGTACCACAAGATCAATATCGAAATCGATAACCGCAAGTACCACAAACACAACCACAGCTCCACACAATCACAGCACCAGCAAATAAGAATAAAAAAAATCACCAGAGAAGCGAGGAGCTCTACCAAAGTCAAACAATACAAAATGCACCCTGTAAAAGCGGAATACTCACAGTGATGATAAGGCGGATCCACCGGGAAAACACTCTCTGAATAAGGAGGGGGATGAGGCCTGCCGGATGATGGAGACCACCGGGAAGGAACACGAAGCCGACCGAGAAAGGCCGCACCTTGTCGGAAATGGAGACGCCGAAGAAGGGCCGCTCAACAGGAAGAGACTTCGAAATGCTGAACAGAGAGACGATGCAGACAAGGATCCGATGGAGAGCTTCGATCGAATCCAAGAGAGGGGAAGAACAGCTCGCCGAAACTGGGAGGGAAGAAGAAAGAGGGATATGGGTTTGTAGAGGAGGAGGAGCTGAGGAGAATTAATGAAGGAAGGTAGGGGAAAGGACGGAAGGAGAGGCCGGATCTGGGAGGAGAAGGACAGGGATGAGGGAACAGTAGAAATCGCTTTGAAATCGCTTAGGACACCCTTCATATATATACTGTGTATTGTAAGTAAAATAGTTTCAATTAAAATTTATAGTGTATCATGCACAATTAAAATAAATACACATACTCTAAAAATTTATTTTGAAAACGGATACGCACAAATACGAGCACCGAAACACGCGCGTCGCACGTAAAACCCCGAAATACGAAAAATCAATTTTTATCAAATGGAAAATTATAAAAATATAATCGAGAACAACATAAAAAAAAATATTTACTAATTTTATATATTTCACGACGTAATCACTATGTACGTAGAAAACATGTGCATTACACGTACAAAATTATCTTAATAAAAAATATGGGAAATGAATTTCCGTTTTATTAAATAGATCTGAATACATAAAATAAATAATTTAAACGCATAGAAAATATTGCACGTAGCGGTGGAAAAATACGTAGTTGATACGTGCATCGAAAACACATAAAAAACACGTAAAATACAGAGATTGAAATATTATATTTTAGTTGACTCAAATAGGATAAAATTAATACCGGGAATGCATAAACAGACGGAAATCCAAATATGTAGTGAAAACACGTTACAAAATACACGTGCGTAACACACAAGGGCAAAATTGTCATTTCCAATTTTGCGGGGTGTTACATATACAGTAGAGAAATACATGAATAAGAATAACAATTATTTTCCCCCAAATCTCAGTCCACAACACCAAATCCTCAAGAAACACATGTTCTCCCAAACCCCCATTATCCCATGATCCCCAACCAACATAATCGTCACCTCGTCAAGTCAAAAATAACACATAACCCTTGGCATTCAATAACAAAATATCAAATACAACTTAAGAACCAAGTCCAACTTTCTATACTCTCTCCATATACTATTGCAAAAGCAAATGGAAATAACATGTTATTTACGTCAGGTGTAGCCGCAATCCCTTATATTTTTCATACAAATGTGTTCAAACTATACTAATAACAGGTCGGCATGACTTAAAACCATCAATCGAAGCCGCAAATGCCCAAAATACTCATTTGAATGTTTCCTCATTAGGGTCGGCCCAATCTTATCCCAATATACGTAAGTTCTTGAATTTGATGATTTTATTGCTGATAAAGGAGCAGACAACTTCGTATATGCTTCCTCAAACCCTCAAAACAACTTCTTCAATAGCTCTATGTTTTGCAATTCAAGCTCTCTTGTACGAAATCTTATAATTGCATTGAAGCAAAACTATCTCAATTATGACCATCGGTGTTGTTCCTAATTTGTCCTTGACACCATTCAAAATTATATTTGAAACAAGCTTCGAATCAACTCTATTGTGGTCATGAGTTAACGTCAAATTTGTACATGTATGCACCCCTCCCAATTTCTTCACAATGAATTACGTCTATTCTTTTGGAACAATTGCACGTAATCGTCAAGAACAACCTTGCTTAGCTACGCCTTCGGGGTTTTGTGTCCTCTCCTCATTTGTACCGACTTTTGGTAAAATACATTGGACGACATATTGATTTTTGTTCGATTTCACTGTGACAAATTTTCGATGTTCTTTAATGGAGAACATCTTCACCGCATATTGGATATTATCTTTGCTTTCAAGCTTTTGCCCAATATACAATCTACATGTCTCGATGAACCACATAATTCTTCTGAAAATTGATGTATCCGGGCATTATTAACCCAATCGGTCAATTCAAATTCTAGTACTGATGGACTCATGAATTGCGTAGGGGGGACCGCATGTTGAACATCGGGCTTCGTTTCCTGAACGTCATTAATGTTATCATCTGGATGTGCATTTTTTTCATATTCCTCCTGTTCTACATCTACCTCGTATTCTTCATCTTCTTAATCTTCAAATAACTCATTGTTAACCATAGCATGATTGAAGGATTCAATAATATTTTCGTTACCAACAGGATTACGTATAAAGCTTGAATTCAATGGTAGCAAGTCATGTTCGGGGGAATTTGTTCGTGTTTGATTTGTGAACATGTTTTCTTATCGATGCGACAATCTTTCATGGGTCTTTTGGGTTGGCACTTCACGTACTGAGCTTGAAATACGATGGTTGCAATTAATTTGTAGACATTCAACCATCTAATATCAACCATTCACTTTTACATGTGAGTTATATTAACCATTCATTTACTCAACTGTTGTTAATTACCATAATATCCTAAAGAGTAATGCTACATCCACTACCAATTTCACTACATTTCTCTTCACTACCTTAGGTGGCACACTCCAATAGGTAGGTGAAGATAGAGTAGGTGGGGAAATTCTCCAATAGGAGTATGCCACCTAAGGTAGTGAAGAGAATGGTAGTGAAATTGGTAGTGGCTAAAGCATTACTCTATCCTAAAAGTTCAAATTTATTTATGACATAATTATTTTCAAAAGTGTCAATCTTATAAAATATAAGTTTGTCCTACTATGGATAATTTGTAAAGAGTATGTGATGAGTTTAAGGAGGTCTCGTTCGAGGCTATATTATATCTTATTATTTAATATATTAAAAAAAATTAATTATTAATTAGAACGTGTATGACACTTGCAGATTACTATTAATCTTAGAGATTAGAGATTAAATAGAACAAAACAAAATGAGATAAAAGTTCGAGATTTTTTTTTTTCCATTCACTTTTTCTGTTTTTCAACAAATAAAAATAAGTTGGGGACAAAATGGTTTTCTGGAACGGGGTTTTGACTTTTGAGACCTCAACCCTAAAATTCCCCAAACCGGATAAACACCCCAACAAATCCCCTCCGAAAACGACAATGATGGGCGCCACCGCCCCCGCCACCGCCACCGCCCCTCCCTCAGGCGACGTCGAAGCCGGATTCGCGAAGCTCCAAGGCGAGGACTTCGAGTACTACATGCAGACCTACTCCATAATCCTCGGCCGCAACTCCAAGAAATCCGCCGTCGACGTCGACCTCTCCAGCCTTGGCGGAGGCATGAACATTTCCCGCCACCATGCCCGCATCTTCTACGACTTCCAGCGCCGCCGGTTCGCCCTCGACGTTATCGGCAAGAACGGGTGCCTCGTCGAGGGCGTCCTTCACCTTCCCGGAAACCCTCCGGTGAAGCTCGATTCGCAGGATTTGCTTCAGATTGGGGATAAGAAGTTTTACTTCTTGCTTCCGACGAGGTCGATTTTTGCGACGGCCATGCCGATGCCGATGAGGAATCATTATGTTCCGCCGCCGCCGCCGCCTCCGTATGGAATGAATAACTATCAGGGGCCATATGTGGGGCCTAAGGGGAGGCTGAGGATGAGGGGGAATGAGGAGGAGGAAGAGGAAGAGGAGGTAGAAGAGGAGGAAGAGGACGAGGAAGAAGATGAGGGGAGGAGTTATGGTGGGAGTGTTGCGACAGTTGGAGCTGGGATAAAGGGGATTTTAGGTAATTCTTTTTTCTGTGTTTGGATTGCTGTGATTTGAGTTGATATTTAAATTTCTGAAATTGGTAGATTAGTAGATTAGGACAAGGCGAAGTCACCTAAAAAGATTTCCGATTTTGCTTTATAGTAGGGTAGTTTTTCTTAACTATATAAGTTGGATTTGGTACTTCGAAAGGCAAAAACTGATGAGAGTGTGATTGTTGTGGTTTCTTTAAAGGTTCTAGTTCATAGAAGGGAACAGAACAGAATTTAGGGGTTTCATTTGGAAATATTAGTAGGAGAGTAGGAGAATAAGAGGCACGAAAAAGAAAGAAAACCCTGGAGAATTGACTGTTACTCTTTATCTACATTTGAGGTGTACAGGACAAAAGGTTAGAAACCTTTTGTTTCGTGGTGATCTTATATCTTTAGGTGGGTGGACTATAGAGTTTCTTCAACTCCCTTTACGACAAACACCGATTCATTTAGTCTTTGTAGTTTGTGCCCTCTTCGACCTAATATGCATGCAAGAATATTTGAAGTTTGTATTTTGCATTGTGTTTGGTGAAGACTAGAATATAGGCTATCTCCTTTATGGCTGTAGTATTGATCTTTTAAATGTTATCAAGTTCTATGGAAAAAGGAAAATCAGGTTACAAGTAGCTAGATTATTATTTGAAATGGCTTCTAGTTTTAAAAATTATAAAACGCTACATTAGTTCACCAGTTCCCTGTTGGCATTGCTTAGTTTTTTTGTGTCTTAGTAACTATGATTTTCTTTTAGGATAAGACTGAGGGACATGTACGCATAAACTAAATTCCTATTTTGACATAATCGTAGACATTTCCTGTATCAGATTGTTATGCAACTCTTTATATCAATCTAGTGACCGACCGTTGTCCAAATTTTTTGTTACTAAGTTAGCACAAAGATTGATACATAGATGTTCGTTATTGTGCACTCATGTGTGCGCTTATTTATGTTTCGTTTTTCATTAATATATAACTTGCATTTTTTAGTTTTGAGGCATAATTACATACATGAGCTAGATTTTTTTTCCTTCTGTTCTCTGATAGTCCAAACTCCATGCATTATGGACATTTCTGAATGCTTTTAATTCTTAGAAGCCCCAAAGCATGTTACTTGCTGCTTACTGAGAAATTACACTCTAGTTATTGTCTATTATGATGGGTTTATTTTCTGCGCGAAGGGATTTAACACTAGCAAAAACAAATACCTTCTTTACAGATAAGAAGTCAGAGGCACGATCAAGAATTGACAGGGATGCAGATAATCATCAGCTCTTGCAATTGGAAGAAAAAGATGTTGTCTCATCTGTGGCAACTGTACTGTCAGATCTGTGCGGTCCAGGAGATTGGATGGCTATGGCAAAACTTCATGCGGAGGTTTGTTGAGATAATGCTGTCTTGCTGTTTATTTTCTCTGCTGGAAAGTTTATACTATGAATTCATGTGTAGGGATGGCATTCGGGCCATTCGGGCCGGGCCGGGCCGGGTTTGTCCGGGTTTTGACCGGTCCCGGGCTAACCCGGGCCGGGCTCTTCGAAACGCGGGCCGGGCCGGGCCGGGCCGGGCTGGCGGTGAAGAACCCTGGCCCGGACCTGGCCCCTAACCCTTAGTGGGGGGGCCGGGCCGGTTCGCGGGCCGGGCCGGGCCTGGCCCTTATATTTTTTTTTTTACCCACTATTAATTGAAGTGCATAAATTTGTAATTGTATAAGAAGTATATGATTTTGCAATTGTATAACAATTGCAAAAAGTAAAGTTTCATAAATAATTGAATTACATCTTCATAAAAAAAAATTTAATTGAAGTACACGAATAAATAAAGTACATGGTTAAATAAATTTGAACTTCTACAATAAAATTAAGTACATGAATAAAATTCTTACGAATTTGTCTAATAAAATTCATAGAATTCATAAAATTACAAATCAAGGGAATTACTTGAATTTAAAGATCGAGATGGCCTCTACTTAGATTGAAGAGAAGGCAGTGGACTACTGTCGTGCACTTCAACTTAACCTAAATATAGAATCTCATCACTCTAAATTTTCCCATTAATTACAATTAATTGAACAACAATTTAATGTAAATTAACTAAATTTAATAGTTCATTCATCGCTGCTTGTTGATCCACCTCCAGTTTGTGCTTCAAGTAAGTCTTGGGTCATCTCTTCCGCTTTCATCCAATCTTCGGCGCACACTAGCATCTCCAAATTATTTGCTGTCAATCGGTTCCTGCTCGGGCTCATTATCCTGCCACCATTAGAAAAACCACTTTCCGATGCAACAGTTGACACCGGTGTTGTTAGCAGATCTTTAGCCATACGGGAAAGAATATTAAAAATTGCTTCATTAGTCTTCCAATATTGTAACACATCTTCTACATCTTCAACTGCACTTTATGCATTATACCAATTCAGCTCATTTGGAGAATTGGTCCTAGCCTTTTTCGATTTAATAAGATTTAAAATACCTAGACTAGCTTGACTCTTTCCCTTTGCTAATGTGGAGGAAGAAGAAGAAGAAGATTGAACATTTTGTGTTTGTGTTTGAATAGTGTTAGCTGAATAAATCCTATCATAAGAATCATATAACCTAGTCAAAACATTCTCAAATTTATGAGTAAAAGCAATATGATCAAAATCTAGTATTGCATCGTGTGGGGCATAAGTGTAGAAAATATCTATTAAATTTTTTGTACCTTCTAATTTAATCATAGGATTCATTACACTAGCTAAACAATATAACATAGGAATTGGATGAAAATATTTCAAAAATTTAACATATGCCGCATTAACCATATCTCCAATAAAAGGGTCATTTTGTAAATCCTTAATTGTTGTCATCATAGTCACAATTTCAAGTAAAATACCACTAGATGTAGATGTATATGTTTTCGAAAATTGCAAAGTTGCATCGTTAAAAGGTTGTAAAAATTTATATAAACTATCGGCAAAAAACCAAAAATCATCATCTAACATACAATTTTGCATACCCATTGCGACACAAAAATCTCTAAGACTATAACGATAATGAAGAACAACACCTAATAATTCAAAGGTTGAATTCCAACGATGTCGTACATCTCTAGGAAAACGTCTACATACAATGCCCCTAAGTTTACACCAATCATGAAAAGCTTGATAAATTGGACCACTCAATGTAATGTAATGAACACAATCTCTCATAGCTTCTAGTTTATCATTTCCATATTTTAGTGCATCTTGCACACAAAGATTTAAAATGTGGCAAGCACACCTAACATGAAAAATTTCGGGTTCCACAGGATCTAAAGTAATTTTTAAACTCTCAATTGCCTTAGTGTTATTGGATGCATTATCAAAACCAATAGCCAACACTTTATCATGAATATAAAAATTATTGCATGCTTCCATAATGTGTTCGGCTATAATTTCACCCTTATGTGGGTACCTAACATATCCAAAAGAAATTATTCTCTTTTGAAGTAACCAATCCGAATCTATCCAATGACATGTTACACACATCATTGGAACCCCGTTTACTCCTACCCATCCATCCGATGTCAATGAAACTCGAGTGTTTAGTGATTTTAGTGTTGCTATCAAAAAATCCTTCATCTCATTGTAAACTAATTTACAATCACCCTTAACAACATTCCTAGCAATTTTTTTAAAATGGGGGGTGAAGGTGTCTTGTACAAAATCCTCTACATATTTTTGTTCACCAAACGAATATGGCAATTCACCCCTAATTACCAATTTCGCGATTCCCTTACGAACGTGATCGTGATCATATGTACTACTATCTACTTGACCGGTTTTAGGATGTATTTTTAGTTGTGTGAGATGATCTTTCGAAAATTATGGTTGACATTTGTTTAAGTGACGTTGAAGTGTACCCGTGCCCGATCCTACTTTAAACTTATACGGGGTTTGACACTTCTTACATATTTTAAGTCCTACACTCTTATCATTTTGTGAAGGGACAAAATTGAAAAAATTGTGTACTTCCGAAGTAGTCCCTCTAGTTTTCCTTGAGTTTAGAGAAGGACCTTGTTCCGATTGTTGTGGTTCTACATGATCTTCTATTTCTATAGGATTTGAATGAGTTTCATTCAAATCGGGAAAACTATCATAATTAACAAATGTGTCTTCACTATCTATATATTGGTTAGGAATGGAAGGAAGGTGATGACTAGTAGATTCTTGACTACTATGCCTACCACCACCGCGTGATCGATTAGAGGCCATTTAACTTTGAAAAAATAAAATTAAAGTAGTGAGTGAGTGGTGTATGTTTCTTTTACCACTTTACCAAAATTAAAAATAAAATCTAAAAAAATTGAGAGAAAGAAGATCAAGAAAACACAAATTATATGACAATAAAGAAGTATTATGCTATGTTAATTCTAAAAATTAAAATTATACTAAAATGAGTAGTGTATGTTTCTTTTACCACTTTACCAAAATTAAAAAGAAAATCTAAAAAAATGAGAGAGAGAAGATCAAGAAAACACAAATTATATGACAATAAAGAACTAAAAGAAGTAGTATGATATGGTAATTCTACAAATTAAAATTATACTAAAATACCGTAAGAAAGTTGAGATTTGAGTTGTTGTTGTAGAGAAAGATGAGACTTGAGTTGTTGTTGTTGAATGAGTTGATCACTTTGATTGTTGTTGATTTCCCTCCTTCAAATTTGAACTTGATCCCTTGAAAGTTTGTTGAAAGAATTAAGAATAGTAGAGAGAAAGATAGTTGAGTGAATTGGTGAAGAGAAATGAAAGGAATGGTGTTGTATTTATAGGAAATGTAATTTTTTTGATTTCCTAAAGTACCCCCCAAAACTAGCCGTTTTAAATCCGTTGGGGGGTATTTTGGTAATTAAAATTTTTTTTTTTAATTTTCTGAAAAAAAAAATAAATAAATAAATTCACAACGGTAGGCCCGGCCCGGCCCGAGCCCGCCCGGGCCGGTTCAACCGGTCCCGGTCCATTTGCGGGCCGGGCTAGACCGGGCTTGACCGGGAAAATCGGGGACCGGACCAGGCCCACCATTAGGGGGGCCGGTTCAGGGGCTGGACCGAATATTTGGGGGGCCGGGCCGGGCCGGTCCCGGGCCAGCCCGGCCCTGATGCCATCCCTATTCATGTGTTATCAAGTTAGGGATGGCATCAGGGCCGGGCTGGCCCGGGACCGGCCCGGCCCCCCAAATATTCGGTCCAGCCCCTGAACCGGCCCCCCTAATGGTGGGCCTGGTCCGGTCCCCAATTTTCCCGGTCTAGCCCGGCCCGCAAATGGACCGGGACCGGTTGAACCGGCCCGGGCGGGCTCGGGCCGGGCCGGGCCTACCGTTGTGAATTTATTTATTTATTTTTTTCAGAAAATTTAAAAAAAAATTTAAATTACCAAAATACCCCCCAACGGATTTAAAACGGCTAGTTTTGGGGGGTACTTTAGGAAATCAAAAAAATTACATTTCCTATAAATACAACACCATTCCTTTCATTTCTCTTCACCAATTCACTCAACTATCTTTCTCTCTACTATTCTTAATTCTTTCAACAAACTTTCAAGGGATCAAGTTCAAATTTGAAGGAGGGAAATCAACAACAATCAAAGTGATCAACTCATTCAACAACAACAACTCAAGTCTCATCTTTCTCTACAACAACTCAAATCTCAACTTTCTTACGGTATTTTAGTATAATTTTAATTTGTAGAATTACCATATCATACTACTTTTAGTTCTTTATTGTCATATAATTTGTGTTTTCTTGATCTTCTCTCTCTCATTTTTTTAGATTTTCTTTTTAATTTTGGTAAAGTGGTAAAAGAAACATACACTACTCATTTTAGTATAATTTTAATTTTTAGAATTAACATAGCATAATACTTCTTTATTGTCATATAATTTGTGTTTTCTTGATCTTCTTTCTCTCAATTTTTTTAGATTTTATTTTTAATTTTGGTAAAGTGGTAAAAGAAACATACACCACTCACTCACTACTTTAATTTTATTTTTTCAAAGTTAAATGGCCTCTAATCGATCACGCGGTGGTGGTAGGCATAGTAGTCAAGAATCTACTAGTCATCACCTTCCTTCCATTCCTAACCAATATATAGATAGTGAAGACACATTTGTTAATTATGATAGTTTTCATTTGAATGAAACTCATTCAAATCCTATAGAAATAGAAGATCATGTAGAACCACAACAATCGGAACAAGGTCCTTCTCTAAACTCAAGGAAAACTAGAGGGACTACTTCGGAGTACACAATTTTTTCAATTTTGTCCCTTCACAAAATGATAAGAGTGTAGGACTTAAAATATGTAAGAAGTGTCAAACCCCGTATAAGTTTAAAGTAGGATCGGGCACGGGTACACTTCAACGTCACTTAAACAAATGTCAACCACAATTTTTGAAAGATCATCTCACACAACTAAAATACATCCTAAAACCGGTCAAGTAGATAGTAGTACATATGATCACGATCACGTTCGTAAGGGAATCGCGAAATTGGTAATTAGGGGTGAATTGCCATATTCGTTTGGTGAACAAAAATATGTAGAGGATTTTGTACAAGACACCTTCACCCCCCATTTTAAAAAAATTGCTAGGAATGTTGTTAAGGGTGATTGTAAATTAGTTTACAATGAGATGAAGGATTTTTTGATAGCAACACTAAAATCACTAAACGCTCGAGTTTTATTGACATCGGATGGATGGGTAGGAGTAAACGGGGTTCCAATGATGTGTGTAACATGTCAATGGATAGATTCGGATTGGTTACTTCAAAAGAGAATAATTTCTTTTGGATATGTTAGGTACCCACATAAGGGTGAAATTATAGCCGAACACATTATGGAAGCATGCAATAATTTTTATATTTATGATAAAGTGTTGGCTATTGGTTTTGATAATGCATCCAATAACACTAAGGCAATTGAGAGTTTAAAAATTACTTTAGATCCTGTGGAACCCGAAATTTTTCATGTTAGGTGTGCTTGCCACATTTTAAATCTTTGTGTGCAAGATGCACTAAAATATGAAAATGATAAACTAGAAGCTATGAGAGATTGTGTTCATTACATTACATTGAGTGGTCCAATTTATCAAGCTTTTCATGATTGGTGTAAACTTAGGGGCATTGTATGTAGACGTTTTCCTAGAGATGTACGACATTGTTGGAATTCAACCTTTGAATTATTAGGTGTTGTTCTTCATTATCGTTATAGTCTTAGAGATTTTTGTGTCGCAATGGGTATGCAAAATTGTATGTTAGATGATGATTTTTGGTTTTTTGCCGATAGTTTATATAAATTTTTACATCCTTTTAACGATGCAACTTTGCAATTTTCGAAAACATATACATCTACATCTAGTGGTATTTTACTTGAAATTGTGACTATGATGACAACAATTAAGGATTTACAAAATGACCCTTTTATTGGAGATATGGTTAATGCGGCATATGTTAAATTTTTGAAATATTTTCATCCAATTCCTATGTTATATTGTTTAGCTAGTGTAATGAATCTTATGATTAAATTAGAAGGTACAAAAAATTTAATAGATATTTTCTACACTTATGCCCCACACGATGCAATACTAGATTTTGATCATATTGCTTTTACTCATAAATTTGAGAATGTTTTGACTAGGTTATATGATTCTTATGATAGGATTTATTCAGCTAACACTATTCAAACACAAACACAAAATGTTCAATCTTCTTCTTCTTCTTCTTCCTCCACATTAGCAAAGGGAAAGAGTCAAGCTAGTCTAGGTATTTTAAATCTTATTAAATCGAAAAAGGCTAGGACCAATTCTCCAAATGAGCTGAATTGGTATAATGCACAAAGTGCAGTTGAAGATGTGTTACAATATTGGAAGACTAATGAAGTAATTTTTAATATTCTTTCCCGTATGGCTAAAGATCTGCTAACAACACCGGTGTCAACTGTTGCATCGGAAAGTGGTTTTTCTAATGGTGGCAGAATAATGAGCCCGAGCAGGAACCGATTGACAGCAAAAAATTTGGAGATGCTAGTGTGCGCCGAAGATTGGATGAAAGCGGAAGAGAGGACCCAAGACTTACTTGAAGCACAAACTGGAGGTGGAAGCAGCGATGAATGAACTATTAAATTTAGTTAATTTACATTAAATTGTTGTTCAATTAATTGTAATTAATGGGAAAATTTAGAGTGATGAGATTCTATATTTAGGTTAAGTTGAAGTGCACGACAGTAGTCCACTGCCTTCTCTATAATCTAAGTAGAGGCCATCTCGATCTTTAAATTCAAGTAATTCCCTTGATTTGTAATTTTATGAATTCTATGAATTTTATTAGACAAATTTGTAAGAATTTTATTCATGTACTTAATTTTATTGTAGAAGTTCAAATTTATTTAACCATGTACTTTATTTATTCGTGTACTTCAATTAATTTTTTTTTATGAAGTTGTAATTCAATTATTTATGAAACTTTACTTTTTGCAATTGTTATACAATTGCAAAATCATATACTTCTTATACAATTACAAATTTATGCACTTCAATTAATAATGGGTAAAAAAAAAAATATAAGGGCCAGGTCCGGTCCTATATATATAGATGGGAGTGATAATATGAGAACTAGTTTTCACGATAAGCTTTGTGTGGACTTTTTACATAGCCATTATATGGATGATCCGAACCGTTCACATTATTTAGAATGATTATATTGGTCCAAATATGTAAAATAAAGTCATTTGAAATTCATTTGTCCATCCATCATGTTATTATAAAAAACAACGATATTCAGCCATACAATTTGGAACACTTTAATGTATGGACAAACAAATCTCAAATGACTTGATTTCTCATCCGTAAACTAACTTAGATGCGTAGATCAAAATGAACGTTTCGGATTTTTAAATTTATATCCCCAAAAAAGTTTACACGTGGTTCTCACCAAAGGAGTTCTCACATGATTAGCTATCTCTATATATAGTTAGGTCTTCAAGAAAGTTGAGGCTCTCCCTAATGTGGGAAAGTTCGCCATGCTGGTGCTAGCCTCTGAACATCTTATTCTAATTACTTAACCTAGTCTAATAATGTGAGATCAAGTTATATGAACTTCATTTGTCATTGTGTCATATCGTTATACAAAATAAAAATATTTTAGCTCTACAATCTCGTTTGGTTCTAATTGCAAGAGCAAACGGATTTCAAAAGTCTTGATTGTTCATTCTTAGACTGCTTTAAGCAATTCTAACAAAATGACCGGTTCGGATTGGTCATGTCTCCATGATGAAGGAGGGCAATCTTATCGGGAGCCCCGACCTCTCTTGAAGATTTCCCATATGCACAATACAGGGACATGATCTAGCAAGTAATAGTGAAATAAGTGAAAGCTTATTACATACATTCCTTCCTTTCAAATGTATGATCTACACCGTTCAAATTGATAGTCTGATATAAAACATAGGAGGATGAAATGTTACGAAGTTTGAAGGTGATATGTTCATGCAAAAAGTGATTGCAAAACGAATGGTTTTTTCAGCAATAGAACAAATGGAACCCTTTAGTGCATGGAGAAAACATGTTCAAACTTTGTGATATTCCATCCTCTTATTGGAGAAGTAAAGATGGGTGAAACAAGGCATCACTTATTTCACTTATTAAATGTATCTCTTACTGGATCATTACCCAGTCTTTAACAGAGCATTGTGCTCTTGATGCCTTATAGAAACAGTAATTGAGATCGGTACAGACCCCAATGGAAATCTGGTCCGTTCATCTTGTTCTACATGCATAAACATGAGGATTTGAAATCAAGTTATTTGACATTTAACTAACTACATCAAATTGTATTCAAATTTCTCTATGCATCGAAATGGCATTAGTGATAAGTTTGCGATGAGAGCTTTTGAAATGTGATCGATCTGTTTATCCATTGACGAAACAACATGCATGACAAAATGCATGACACTTTTGAAATGTGATTGATCTATTTATCCAATAATGAAATGGTATATATGATAAAATACATGAAATGTGATTGAATGGATGTTGAATAGGGAGTGCATAAATTGGTATGCACAGTTCCAAATAGTGTTGAACTACTTTCCAAATATGATGAAATGCATCATTGGATGATGGAAAGTTGCAAAGCTTGCTTAGTTTGGTTATAATTTGTATTGACAAGGGTTTGAGTCCTCACGCTAGCTGTAAGGCATATTAGGCACGAACCTATTATGATGTTCGAAAGTTGCAACTATTATGTGATGTTCATAGATTATGAATTTAATCAAGCAAATATTTGGGAATCATGCATGCTTATGGGGGTGTTTGGTATTCCCATGAATTTGAGGGTGGGAATCAAAATTTCCGGGAATGTTGCATTACCGCCTTTGATACAGTATAATGCATTCCCATGAATCCTTCATTATTGTATTTATTTATTCACAAAATTCCATAGTTTTAGGCTAAGCAGTTAAAATCGGTTTTCAGAATTAATCGGTCTAGGTCCGATTACCGATTAATCATCAATTCTTCTGATTAATTACCGATTAACCGCCTTAGGAACTAATCGGGCCTAGACCGATTACTGAGTACCGATTAATTCCGATTTTAACTACTTAGGTTTTTGTTTTTGTTTTTTTGTTTTTTTGTTTTTTTTTGTTTTTTAGTATTTTTTTTGGTTTGGGTGTGGGAGGGGGGATGCAAATCCTCATCAACAAAGGATTTTGATTCCCATAGAAATTCAAGATTCCTTTCAAAACTATGCTTGCCTATTACCAAACCAAATAATCCACAAGGGAATTAATAGAGGATTCCCGTGCACATGACGGCGTACCAAACGCCCCCAAGAGAAATGTTGTGCATGTTCGTATTTTGCGAAGGGGATACGCATGGAAACAGAAAATTTCATGTAGATTGTGTTGTGGTGGCTGTAATCAATTATGGTATTGTTAATATCCAAAATGGAAGAAGGCAAAGTTTGTGAAGAAAGGGGAACAACATGGTGATAAGGAAAGTGCCGATTGCCTAGACACATCCTACCAGTGTCTGAAATCTATTATCTTCGTCGGAGCTTGTAGCCAGCCCTAAGCAGTCATATCTGCTCGTAATGTTAAGTTTTGTGATCGTTCTATTAGCACAAGTGTAAGCATGTAGGTCAAGAGATGAGGAGACAAAGGAATTGGTCTCCATGATTATATTATATGTTCTGGACAGGGCTGCAAATCTAGTTGAGCGTGAAGCAGAACTGAAGTAAATGGCCTCATGGATGGCAAAGAAATGTTTGGACGAGCTTGTGATAGCAAGTGACATGGAGAAGCTTCCCTAATGAGGATGAAGCTATAGTTGAGCTCAAGAGGAGTTGGATCATGAGATTATCACATTCTTCAATTTCATCATTGTTTTTTAGTATTTCACGACATCACTGATCCTGAAATTTTTTCAACTTTTAGGTTAGCTTTCATCACCAGTTCTCTAGATCCCAATGCAAATTGAGATTGGGCTCCTGCCTTCCTTAGGACACATATGGATCAGACTAACATTCCTCTTCACGAAGTTCAGATCCCTTATGGTCCTATTATTTATTTCGGAAAAATTTGACCCATTACCCTGCATAGTGCATGGGTGGAACAGTGGGTTATAGTTGTAGATGTTGGCTTGCCGTCGTATGTCATGACTAATAGCGCACTTATCTTTATCCATTTTTGACAGTTTGGCACAATGATAGCGTTACATATAATAACCAATCCAAAAAATACACATTACAGTTGATCATCATGGTTTTCTATCTTTTATTGGATCGGCCATACTTGATTCTCCTCATTATAGTATTATATCAATGTTATCGCGGCCTTAGTTATAGGTAAAAGTGAGAAAGGAGGGTTGTCTCGTTTTGTCAGATTTTATTTTGTAAACATCTTTGGTGAATGTCTTTCTCTAGGGTCAACAGAAGAGGTTCTTCAATTATTTCCTTGGCTTGTGATGAGTCTGAAATTGGTGGTTCTTGTTCTACATATTTTCAGTCATAGATGGAGTTTGATGTCGTAGGTGAAGCTATTACAGGTTATTGTGGACAGCGCTTAGCTGCATAGTATGATTGGTCTCTCCTTTCTTATTCAAATTAATTTGACACTGGAGCTTGTATTTGTGTTATTGGTTATTGTCCTCCATTCCAGAAGGCACTTCAAATCCATTTCATTTACCTTTTAACAATTTTACTCTTTAATTGATTCTGCAGCTTGTTGAGCAATATGGGAAAGTATGGCATCACAGCAGGGTGAGAAAATACCTGACATCAGAGGACTGGACACAGAGTGAGACCAAAGGCAGGCCGTGGTTCGGCTTGCTGACATTGCTCAGAAAGTATCCAGAGCACTTTGTGATAAATACACGATCAAAGGGGAGGGTTACCTCTGAATTTGTCTCATTGGTTTCACTGCTCTCCTAGGTTACCTTGTCAAGAAACACCACTGAGTTGTTGTTATTGTTGCTGTGGTATTTAGATTATGTTAAATTATATCTTCTCGCTGTTCTTTTTACCTGTATAAATATGGTTGCTGTTTGCGTCTGCCTGTGTGTTTGTTGCACATCAGACAGTAATATGTAGGGAGCATGCTGAATTTTTTAGGAACATATGTTTATATCATGCTAAAAGTATATTTAACCTTCTGCTATGTGGGCTGTTGTCAAATTGGGTTCTCCATTTGATTTGATACAGTGTCAAATTGGTTCTCTGATTGTTTATTCCATGACATTTAGCTTTGTTAAGGGACAAAAGAGAAATATAAGGCCGCAGGCACAGGCTCAGGTTGCTGTGGTTGTTAGCATTTCTTTGGGATCCCGTACAGCAGCAAGAATCTCATTTTCCCTGGCGTCCTTCATCAGATAAGTCCGCCTGAAGTGGTACTTCGACTGAGACAGCTGGATTAACTGAGGGAATGTAGTTCTGATTGCAAAATGGTTTCACAGTGAGCTTGAAGGACACTCGATATGACATGAAGAATTATTCTTCCTGTTGGACTCATGTTCAAGCTCGCTTCAATGGACTGAAGTATTTCTAGCAGTTTTGACAGTGCAACAAGCTTGTTTTGCTACACTTTTGTTGTTGTTGAGTTTTTGACCAAAATGACCCACTTTTTGAAAGATTTTACCAAAATGACCCACTTTTGAAAGTTTTTACCAAAATGATCTACTCGCCAACTCAGATAGCGAGTTTGGTTAAAACCTTATTGCTATCTGAGATAGCGAGTGTATGATTTTGTGCTTCCCTACACTTGTGCAAAAAAAAAAGAAAAAAAACACAATTTACACGCGCTGACTGTGATAGTGTTGATATATATACTAAACTCGCTAACGGAGTTTGGGGATGATTTAATAGACTCGCTATTTCAAATCTGTCTCACTTCATCCATACTCTCTCTCTCTTTTCTCGCCCAAATCGAAAGTAAATCTCCACCCAAAATCGTCCAAAATATTTTGAAATTTACTTCATCATTATCAACCCCCTCCACTAGGGATGGCATCGGGGCCGGGCTGGCCCGGGATCGGCCCGGCCCGGCCCGGCCCCCCCTAATCGCGGTCCAGCCCCTGAACCGGCCCCCCTAATGGTGGGCCAGGTCCGGTCCCAGAAATCCCCAGGCCAGCCCGGCCCGCATGTGGACCGGGACCGGTTGAACCGGCCCGTGCGGGCTCGGGCCGGGCCGACCGTTGGGGTTTTTTTTTTTTTTTTCCAGAAAATTTTAAAAAAAATTTAAAAATTACCAAAATACCCCCCAACGGATTTATAACGGCTAGTTTTGGGGGGTACTTTAGGAAATCAAAAAAATTACATTTTCTATAAATACAACACCATTCCTTTCATTTCTCTTCACCAATTCACTCAACTATCTTTCTCTCTACTATTCTTTCAACAATCTTTCAAGGGATCAAGTTCAAGTTTGAAGGAGGGCAATCAACAACAATCAAAGTGATCAACTCATTCAACAACAACAACTCAAGTCTCATCTTTCTCTACAACAACAACTCAAGTCTCATCTTTCTCTACAACAACAACAACTCAAATCTCAACTTTCTTACGGTATTTTAGTATAATTTTAATTTGTAGAATTACCATATCATACTACTTCTTTTAGTTCTTTATTGTCATATAATTTGTGTTTTCTTGATCTTCTTTCTCTCATTTTTTTAGATTTTCTTTTTAATTTTGGTAAAGTGGTATAAGAAACATACACTACTCATTTTAGTATAATTTTAATTTTTAGAATTAACATAGCATAATACTTCTTTATTGTCATATAATTTGTGTTTTCTTGATTTTCTTTCTCTCAATTTTTTTAGATTTTATTTTTAATTTTGGTAAAGTGGTAAAAGAAATATACACTACTCACTCACTACTTCAATTTTATTTTTTCAAAGTTAAATGGCCTCTAATCGATCACGCGGTGGTGGTAGGCATAGTAGTCAATAATCTACTAGTCATCACCTTCCTTCCATTCCTAACCAATATATAGATAGTGAAGAAACATTTATTAATTATGATAGTTTTCCCGATTTGAATGAAACACATTCAAATCCTATAGAAATAGAAGATCATGTAGAACCACAACAATCGGAACAAGGTCCTTCTCTAAACTCAAGGAAAACTAGAGGGACTACTTCGGAAGTACACAATTTTTTCAATTTTGTCCCTTCACAAAATGATAAGAGTGTATATGTAAGAAGTGCCAAACCCCGTATAAGTTTAAAGTAGGATCGGGCACGGGTACACTTCAACGTCACTTAAATAAATGTCAACCACAATTTTCGAAAGATCATCTCACACAACTAAAAATACATCCTAAAACCGGTCAAGTAGATAGTAGTACATATGATCACGATCACGTTCGTAAGGGAATCGCAAAATTGGTAATTAGGGGTGAATTGCCATATTCGTTTGGTGAACAAAAATATGTAGAGGATTTTGTACAAGACACCTTCACCCCCCATTTTAAAAAAATTGCTAGGAATGTTGTTAAGGGTGATTGTAAATTAGTTTACAATGAGATGAAGGATTTTTTGATAGCAACACTAAAATCACTAAACACTAGAGTTTCATTGACATCGGATGGATGGGTAGGAGTAAACGGGGTTCCAATGATGTGTGTAACATGTCATTGGATAGATTCGGATTGGTTACTTCAAAAGAGAATAATTTCTTTTGGATATGTTAGGTACCCACATAAGGGTGAAATTATAGCCGAACACATTATGGAAGCATGCAATAATTTTTATATTTATGATAAAGTGTTGGCTATTGGTTTTGATAATGCATCCAATAACACTAAGGCAAATGAGAGTTTAAAAATTACTTTAGATTCTGTGGAACCCGAAATTTTTCATGTTAGGTGTGCTTGCCACATTTTAAATCTTTATGTGCAAGATGCACTAAAATATAGAAATGATAAACTAGAAGCTATGAGAGATTGTGTTCATTACATTACATTGAGTGGTCCAATTTATCAAGCTTTTCATGATTGGTGTAAACTTAGGGGCATTGTATGTAGACGTTTTCCTAGAGATGTACGACATCGTTGGAATTCAACCTTTGAATTATTAGGTGTTGTTCTTCATTATCGTTATAGTCTTAGAGATTTTTGTGTCGCAATGGGTATGCAAAATTGTATGTTAGATGATGATTTTTGGTTTTTTGCCGATAGTTTATATAAATTTTTACAACCTTTTAACGATGCAACTTTGCAATTTTCGAAAACATATACATCTACATCTAGTGGTATTTAACTTGAAATTGTGACTATGATGACAACAATTAAAGATTTACAAAATGACCCTTTTATTGGAGATATGGTTAATGCGGCATATGTTAAGTTTTTGAAATATTTTCATCCAATTCCTATGTTATATTGTTTAGCTAGTGTAATGAATCTTATGATTAAATTAGAAGGTACAAAAAATTTAATAGATATTTTCTACACTTATGCCCCACACGATGCAATACTAGATTTTGATCATATTGCTTTTACTCATAAATTTGAGAATGTTTTGACTAGGTTATATGATTCTTATGATAGGATTTATTCAGCTAACACTATTCAAACACAAACACAAAATGTTCAATCTTCTTCTTCTTCTTCTTCCTCCACATTAGCAAAGGGAAAGAATCAAGCTAGTCTAGGTATTTTAAATCTTATTAAATCGAAAAAGGCTAGGACCAATTCACCAAATGAGTTGAATTGGTATAATGCACAAAGTGCAATTGAAGTTGTAGAAGATGTGTAATTGGAATATGCAAAAAATATCACAACTGGAATACAGGCGAAAGCATATCACAACTGGAATATGCACGTGTAATTAGTAGTCTGATGTACCTAACAAATTGTACAAAACCGGACCTAGCACATTCGGTAAATGTACTGAGCCGATACACGAGTAATCCAGGACGAAGTCACTGGAAAGGAATAACTAGAGTATTGAACTACTTGAGACATACTCAGAGTTATGCGCTGCATTACACCAGATATCCAGCAGTACTGGAAGGTTACAGTGATGCCAACTGGATATCGGACTCAAAGAACTCAAAATCCACAAGTGGATATGTTTTCACACTTGGTGGTGCAGCTGTGTCATGGAAATCCTCTAAACAAACGCTATTGGCCAGATCCACCATGGAATCTGAGTTTATTGCTTTAGACAAAGCGGCAGAGGAAGCAGAATGGCTTCAAAACTTCTTAGAGGATATTCCAATGTGGAAAAAACCAGTGCCTGCCTTATGTGTACACTGTGACAGCCAATCGGCTATAGCATGGGCACTGAGTTGTATGTATAATGGTAAGTCTCGTCATATCAAAAGGCGACACAAAACCATTAGACAACTGCTCTCAAATGGAGTAATCTTTATAGAATATATAAAATCGACCGACAACCTAGCGGATCCATTTACTAAAGGTCTGTCGCGAGAGCAGGTTGTGAGATCATCAAGAGGAATGGGTTTAAAGCCTATGACAAAAGAGGATACTTGATGGAAACCCTACCTAGGAATTGGAGATCCCAAGATCTAGGTTCAAAGGGATAACTAAATCTTGTTGAATCGACGAAAGCACTGAGAGATTAACATCTCATACCCATTCTTAGGATGATAAAACAAGTGCTGCCTGCAAATAGTTAGGATAAGCTTGGCTTTTAATGATTTCCATAGCTTTGAAATAAAAGTGGGGTATAGCAGGATACTCTTTATGGGAAATTACCTTGTGAGTGTGAAATGGGACCGTTTCTAGGAGAATGAAGAGAGGCTACATTCTCTAAGTTCACTCATGATTAACCAGGGATGTTCAAGGCCAAAATGAACACAACAAGAGAACTTAGTTCTGTGAGGAGATGAAACTGTGTGATAGTTATTGTCTAGGTTCACATGAACGCCCGGGTAGTTCAAGACATCATGATCACTACCTGGTCAAGTGAATCCGATAGCTAATTACTAAGGGTGGTTCAAAGTTGAAAAATTACTACCATTCCTGATGCAGTGATTTTCCGATTGTACTCTCAGAGTCTTTCTGTCATGTTTTTTGTTTTTCTGTCGTGTCTGGATTACATGGTCTGGTAATTTCCATTCATGTGGGGGATTGTTGGAATTAATTTTTGCAGTTTTCCGGGCCGGATTCCGGCAGGCTCCGGCCACCGACGGCGCCGGAAAATGAGTGGATTGCGATCCTCTCGTCGAGTACTATTCCGTAGTATACTCACTTGCCAAAAACGAATTCCGTATGAATGAGAAATATTGATCCAAAGTTGGGTACTTGAAAGGTACCAACTTAACAAATGGATAGTCCCATATCGGAAATTGGGAAAGATTTTTACTAGTATATATACTAGAAAACTGGACTAGAGGGCGTGGCCCGGGGGTTACCACTAACGTGTAGTGGAGAGAGGACTTAGCCAAAATGACAAACACACACGCGCGCACGCGCGCCCGGCCCGGCTCCGGCTCCGGCTCCGGCCTCGGTTCGGTCTGGCCTGGCCTGGCCTGGCTTAAATTTTTTATTTTATTTTTGCCCAGACAAACTCTTCTCCTACTGAACTGAAAAGGCTTTTCAGATTCAGTAACTGGTGCCCATTACTCTGTAACAGCAGAGTAATGGCTCACCAGTTACTAAACTGAAGAGTCCCCATTACTCTGCTGTTACAGAGTAATGGCTGCTGAACAGTCTCCAGTCCAACTCTTCTCTATAAATCCAGACATCAACTCCTATACAGATACAGAAATTTTTGCACTTGGGTCTTCCTCTTCTTCTTCCTCTGCTCTGAGTCAGTGTCTGTCAACTGAGAGTACACACAGACAGCAGTTCGTTGTCTCTGAAGCAAGGGTGCTGCATTCTTCAGAGAAGGTACAGTTGTATCCTGGGAAGCAATTCGCCGGTAACCGTCACACTACGGGGCGAATTCTGCTTTAAGGACAGAGATTCTTAAAAATCTCGACTCTGTACAAGTTCATTGCTTACTGT
The DNA here is from genome assembly GCA_017893485.1 of Hemerocallis citrina. Taxonomy (NCBI): domain Eukaryota; kingdom Viridiplantae; phylum Streptophyta; class Magnoliopsida; order Asparagales; family Asphodelaceae; genus Hemerocallis; species Hemerocallis citrina. The sequence goes on along the minus strand of CM030361.1, from coordinate 31,473,633 downwards.
TTTTCGTTCTGTATTTGATTTCTACGTAACTTTGTTGGAATTTCTTATTATTTTATGTTCAGGTTCTAACACCACAAGCTAATCATGCACAAACCTTCCAAAGCTGTTATGATTAAGTTGAACTCCTTGGTGCCGTTACAACTAGAAGTATGTAATTTGACATCACTGGATAACTTTACCAACAGTTAAAGAAGGTGGCAAAATTTGTTTGAGGGTCATGGACAACGGAAGAAGGAGATTTAGCTTAAAGCCCTATGGAAAGACTCCCTAGTGAGATGTCAATTAGGAAAGACTAGAAGTCTAGAATCACCCTATGTAATGGCAAGGCCAGCTCATTTTAAACAGCTGAAAGAACATAGTTTTGGGACCTTACAGGCTGTTGAAAGGTCATAACATTTGGAATTCTAGCCAAACCAAATTAATTTGATGAAACCTTGCAGACTAGGATTCATTGCTATTCATGTTTTCCATTTTACCTTCAAAATAAATGTTCACTGACTAATTTAACCAAGAATACTTAATTGCATCCAAGATAAGGTTCTAAAAATCAGCTTTTGTTGTGGATCATCTAAAAGGTTATTCAAGATGTAAAAGGCTACGATTGGAAGGACTGAGTATTTCTTACAAACTCACATGATTTATACCAAGAACATTTCATGCATTAATTTATAAAATCAAATGGTAGTTTAAAATCAAGCTATCTCATATGTCACAATCTAGAAATTGTGATAATTAAAATACCGTGTTAGCACTTGAAATTTACTCCCACATTCAGACATAGTGTAATCTTATCCCACGCATCCCGTTGTGCATCACTTTGCCTAACCAAAAGGGCTTAACACATCTATCTGTAGGTTTCTCTAACGAAAATTATACAAGGACCAAGCCTCAAGTAAGCCATTAAAAACCGTAATGTTCGACCAAACCGAGACCCATACAGTCGTATCACAGTCTAAACTACCCAAAGAACGCACAATCTTTACAAATATCATCCACATCCAACCTTTCCTTTCTTACAATTTCAGTTTTCAATTTTGTCATCCAAGAAACCGTCAACAGAGGTATCCTATACCTGGTTATATATCCACTATAATTAATTGATGAAAAAAAGGGTTAACTAAAAATCAACCACAAATCGAAAGAGTACATCTTTATTACATTAATAAGCAAGCTAAAACCCCAAATAAGGTGAAGGCCTTCTTGTGGCTTGTCTTGAACAATACCATTCTTTCCAAAGTAAACCTCAAGAAACGTAACATCCCGATCGACGTTAATTGCACAAGATGTAACAATGTTGAAGAGGATATTGACCATATCTTCTTAATCTGTCCTAAGGCTAGACTGTTGTGGGAAATTATGAGTTTAGCTTTTGGCATCGTAGAGATACCAAAATTCATTAATAATCTCTGGGGAAAATGGAGATCGAGCTTCGTTAGGAAGGAACATTGGGGGGAGTGAGATATTACTGTTGCGGCTACTCTGTGGATCCTGTGGCTAGATAGAAATGAATCTTGTTTTCGTCATATTAATTGTTCATTTCAAGTATTACTGCGAAAAACTATGTTTCTTATAGATACTTGGGTAGGTCAAGCAGGGACGAGAAAGATGATCCGTTTTGTAACCCCTGTTTTCGTTAAATTGTATTTTCAAGTATTTTACCATATTTTAAATGAAAATATTCTCTATTAAATTAATATGTTGTTCAAACTAATTTGTGAAGCTCAAATTGATCTTGATATATTTTGTAATATTTATTTAATTTAAAGCCCAAATACAAACGTTTATTTTAAGCCCAATGGTTTTAAACCCATTAACCCAATTTCCCTTAGTTAATTTGTTGACCAGATCTATTCTTTCTTAATCAACCCCAAAATCTCTGCCGTAATCCCCCTAATCTCTATGCCTAATTATGAGCCTATTAATTCCCCTCATTGTGTAATCCCGTAACTCCCTCCCTACAATCACTCTACCCCCTTAATTTAACAATTATTTCTATACATATATTATAATATATCTCTCTCTCTCTCGTATTCTCTCTCTCCCCCCCCTTCTCTTCTCTGTTAAAACCAACAAATCAAAACCAAACCCAAACTCACAGTCGCCCATCTTCTTCCTCCCGCTCGAACTACCACTTTCGCCATCACCCTCTTCGATCATCGTCCCCACTCCTCCGACCCATCTCACCATCATCGTCTTCGCCCTAAAACCCACTGCCCAAACTCCTAACCCATTCCCCTCCACTGCATCCCCTACACTCCACCGTCCTCCGCTCCTCGCCCTCGCCAACCACCACTGCTATCACCATCTGCCATTGCCCGACTCCCGAACCCAATCCACCGTCGTCCCCTTCATCGAACCCATCATCCGCCATTACCCATCATCTCCCTCACCACCGCTTTCGACATCCACCACCCCCTCACCCTCTCATCCCCATCGCCTCGCCTCGCTTCGACCATCCACACCGTCGCCAACACCCCGAGCATCTCCACCACCTTCGCTTCTCCCCCGTTGTCGAACTCAAGAACAGAGGGCGCCGCGCAGTCGCCTCCCCTCACAGTCGAAGCCATCACCAGCTTCATCGCCGCCTCCTCTGTTTTTGTCGAAAACAGAGCTCCTCATCCGCTGCGCCGTCGACATCGCCGCAGCCGCCGCCTAGCCGCCGCCGTCAGCCACCTCGCCTCTCTGCGAGCGTCGCTGCCCAGACCTGCCGTCGAAGGATTCCCGATCGTTCTCTCTCTCTTGCCTTAGGAAGAAGGCAAAATTTTATTGGAGGGGTTTGCCGTTTGGTGTTCTGGGCAGTCTAGATCCCGTTTTGGTGTATGCTGTTGTAGCCGATCCAGTGTGCTGTCTTGCACGTGTACCGCACGTGTTTGCGTGTGTTCGTGTCCGTGCCCGTGCTTCGCATCTCGGGATTCTCATCCCGTATTGGTTCGTGTTCGGACTCACCATCGAAAAGGCAAGTATCTCTTGTACGCTTTTATTTGTTCTAGTACAAACCATTGTAAAAATACCGCAAGTCTATTTTTTTGACTCCAATTCACATTCATAAGTCGAATTGATACCCGTTTATATTCCTAATCCGTCGATCCTGTATTCACACGAGATCGTGAATACTTTGGTATCCCATGCATGACACGAACATCACAAATAAATACAAACATATGTAATTCTAGAAATTATATATATTGATGTGAATGACTATTTTACCCTTGTTAATAATTTAAGTTTTGTTTATTATCCCTAAATTTTTGATTTAGTTTTATGAATGTAATTAGTCACTTTATAGTTGCGATATTATTTTAAATGACCGTAGAATATCATAGACCCATATATGTAATATTAATTTTGACCCACATATGTATTAACAAATTAGATCCATATATGACATTAAACTATATGTTTCACATCTCCTTACTTAGAACATATTTCAGGCACAATTCCTAGATATTCCATGTCCATATCTTGACTTCGCCTCATTGCATTATGTTTGTGTTAACAATTTAAATAAAAGTAACAAGCCGGGGTATAAGGGAAAGATTTAAGTAGTGGGCAATATAGAAGAGCGTACTCGTACGGGAGCTCGTGGTTTCCCGACGCAAGTTGCAATTACAAGTTGCAAGATTGCAAATGACAAGTTTACATGTTTCACGTTACAAGTTTACACTCTACATGTTTCACGTTACAAGTTTGCACGTATCTTGATACAATATTGAATGTACATGTTTTTTCCGAGTACGTGACCTATAAAACCCACCACTAAATCTAAACGACATTGTATTGACTGTAGCAACCATGTAATAAAAATATGGGGTGCATGAAGTGCTACCTAGATAGAATCAAGACATTAGACATAAGAATAACACGTGCATTTTTATGATCCAACCATATGTTATATGTTCATGTTGATTCGATACCTGATTATTTGTTTTATATGTCACTTGTTTCGTAATGCCATGTTCATATCATGTTTATATGTTGCATTTTGTTCCTATTTCGTAACTATCGATTCCTTGTTCTTCCCTATTTTTTTGTTGTTTTGTTTTACATCTGTTCCCTTAGCTTGTACTCCCCTTGCGGCCCGTAACTTGTATTAATGGGTCTCCTTGTTTCCCTTTTCTTTTCTGTTGATTTATTTATTTGTGTTTTACATCTGTTCCCTTAGCCGACCAAGTGTTCTAGTTATTTATTTTTTTGTGTTATCTTAAATTTGTGACTTATTTCATGAAACTCTTTAATTGTAATCCGGGCTTGTTTGACCAGTAATAATTTGTAATTCCCAGTTGTTGGTTACTTTTATGGACTATATCATGAATTTTCATTATCAAATTGTGATTTACATGCCTGCGTGGTTTGTTTTATTACATTGTTGTTGAGTTTACTTGTACAGCTTATGAATGGTGTGCACGCACCATTCGCTGGGCCTTAGTCTCGCGCCCGTATTCTCGTGTTTTGGGAAGCGGGGCGTGACACGTTTGGATGATGCTGAGTAGACCTCAAGGAGTTGTGGGACGACTACCCCTACTGTTCGATGCTGGGAGCAGAGTGGGAGGACTAGGATCTTTTGTGATGAGGGCATGACATAGTGTATCTGCCTTATTATGTTTTATTTATAACTTACTTTGTTGTTGATTTGTATCAGACTGGATATGACTAGATGTGCAATTTTGATTACTATGTTTCGATAATCTTTCTGTTATGTTATGACCCAAATTGTTTTTGGGCCCATTGGGCTTTGTATCTTTAATATATGTAAAGATATGAATCAAATGAAAGAAATCAACATTTTGGCAGTCTCAAAAAGCATCCGGCTGCTCTCTCTTCCCTTTCTCTTCCTCACCTGATCTTCTCAAACCCTAACAAATTGGTATCAGAGCCAAATACTCATGCCCCCAAATCCTGCCGTCAACAACTAGCATCGCCACCGTCACCTTCCGACTGTCACTTTCCGATGACGTCAGTAGCATCTCCGATCGTCGACGACGTCAAGCACCGCTTCCAGCCATCATGACGTCGTCCTCCGGTGCTGTTGTTGCAGATTCCCTCCGCCACCATCGACCTCCGGTGCTGTTGTTGCTGATTCCCTCCGGTGCTGTTGTTGTTGATTCCCTCCACCACCATCGACCCCCAAGCCCAGATCAAGAAGGAGAAGGTTTGATTTTGTGATTTGAGTAATTAATTTTTGGGAAAATTTTGGAGCTTTGTTGAATTGGGTTCAAGAAATTTGAATGAATATGTCGAAGAAATATGATATTGAGAAGTATGATGGGAAGACGAGTTTTGTATTATGGCAAGTGCATATGGCAGCGATTTTGTCGAGCCAAGGCGTTAAGGATGCCATTTTTTGTCGAGAAAAATTGATTGATGCAGTGCCGGATAAGAGATGGGGAGGGATGGATGATAAAGCACTCTGTATTATCCAATTGTGTTTGAGCAATTCGTCATTGCAAGAGGTCCTATCGGAGAAGACCGCTAAGGCTTTGTGGGAGAAATTGGAGAACATTTACATGAAGAAGTTTCTCACCAATCGACTGCAGTTGAAATTGCGCCTCTACACCCTTCGCATGGTTGAAGGTACATCAATTCTCGATCATATTACGGAATTTGCATCTATTTTGAATGACTTAAGCAAGATTGATGTTAAGGTGGAGGATGAGGACCAAGCCTTTTTGTTATTGTGCTCATTGCCCGCATCATAAGAGGCTTTTAGAGACATGTTGATTTATAGTAGAGACAAAATTTTTCTTGAGAATGTTAAGAGCAATTTGCAAGCCAAGTTGCACATTGATAGTGAAATGACCAATAATGAAAAAGGAAGTCAAGGTGTTGGTTTGGTTGTGGATCGAGGAAGGTCATGGGACCAAAACTCGAAAGATACAAGGACCCGTTCGAAGTCTAGGCACAAGAATTTGACGTGTAACTATTGTAAGAAGAAGGGACACGTTAAGGTCGATTGTTTCAAACTCAAAAATAAACAAAAGGCGGATAGTAAAGGTTCTTCTTCGGAGGAGGCCAGTGTGGCCGAATGTGACACGGTTGATACTCTTTGTGTGGTAGATACAAATGTTGATGATATACATTGTTGGGTGATGGATACGGGTGCTTCACAACACATGACTTCGAATAGAAATTGGTTTGAGACTTATGAGCTTACGGATGGTAAGGTTCTCATGGGGAACAACAATATGTGTAAGGTTGCCGAAATTAGTTCGGTGACAATTAAGTTCCATGATAGAAAGGTCCGAAGGTTGACGGGTGTGAGGCATATACCCGATTTGTCTAAGAATTTGATTTCCTTGGAGTTTCTTGAAGAAAAGGGGTGTAAGTTCCAAAGTGAAGGTGGAGTCCTTAGAGTTTCTAAAAGGGCTCTCACAATCATGAAGGCGAAGAGAATTGGAACTCTTTATTTCTTACAAGGTTCCATGGTCACGGGCTCGGCCACCATTGCACGTTCGGGTACTATCTCGGATGAGGATGCTACTAGGCTCTGGCATATGAGATTGGGGCATATGAGCGAGCGAGGAATGACCATTTTGAGCAAGAGAGGCTTGTTGTGTGGCCAATGCACGGGCAACTTGGAGTTTTGTGAGCAATGTGTATTTGGCAAGCATAAGAGGTTGAGCTTCTCCACGGCTATTCATTCGACCAAGGGAACACTGGACTACATTCATTCGGATCTTTGGGGTCCTTATCGCGAGCCTTCCAAAGGTAATGGTTCTCGTTACATGCTTACTTTCATTGATAATTTCTCAAGAAAGGTTTGGGTTTATTTCTTGAAAGAGAAAAGTGATGTGTTTCGCACCTTCAAAGAATGGAAGTCACTTTTGGAAAACCAAATGGGAAGGAAAGTTAAGAGGTTGAGAACCGATAACGGTTTGGAGTTTTGCAACCGTGAGTTTGATAATTTTTGTAAGGCCGAAGGGATTGTTCGACATAAGACGGTGGTCAAAACTGCACAACAAAATGGTGTTGCAGAAAGGATGAATAGGACACTACTTGAAAGGTCTAGAAGTATGCTTTCAAATGCAGGTTTGGGTAAGGAGTTTTGGGCGGAAGCCATTAACACATCTTGCTATTTGGTAAATCGATCTCCTACCACTTCAATTGAGTTGAAGACACCCGAAGAAGTGTGGTCGAGTAAGACGGCCGATTATTCGAATTTGAGGGTATTTGGTTGTCCTGCTTATGCACATGTGAATGAAGGAAAGTTGGAGCCTAGATCGAAGAAGTGTATTTTTGTTGGGTATCCCGCAAATGTGAAGAGATATAAGTTGTGGTGTTCCGAATCATCCAAGTTTCTTATTTCAAGAGATGTCATTTTCAATGAGTCGGCCATGTTGAAGGCAAATGATGTTGCACCCGAGCCGATTATTAAGGAGAATGAGACGGTTGAGAAGAAGGTGAAGTTTGAGGTGCCGATCCAAGAAGGTGATGATTTGATCTCACATGATGATGTCAATTTGGAGGAAGTCCAAGAAGTGGCACAACCATATGCCTTGGCAAGGGACCGAGCTAGAAGAGAAACACGACCACCTAAAAGGTATGGATACTCCGACTTTGCTTATTGTTTGGCAATTGCAGAGGAAGTGGAGTATTGTGAGCCATCTTCCTACAAGGAAGCCATTTCTTCTAAAGATGCGGCCAATTGGGTTGCCGCTATGAATGAAGAGTTACAATCCTTGTAACAAATTGAGACTTTGTCTCTTGTGAAGCCTCCGAGTGGTAAGATGATTGTGGGTTGCAAGTGGGTGTTTAAGAGGAAGATTAATGGCTCAAATCCTGCGGATTTTCGATACAAGGCAAGGCTAGTGCCTAAAGGGTATAGTCAAGTCCAAGGTGTGGACTTCAATGATGTGTTCTCTCCTGTAGTTAAACACACCTCCATTCGAGTTTTGCTCTCTTTGGTGGCAATGAAGGATTTGGAATTGGAGCAAATGGATGTGAAAACTGCCTTCTTGCATGGTGATTTGGAGGAGCAAATTTACATGAGCCAACCGGAGGATTTTGAGATTGCGGGAAAGAAGGACCGTATGTGTGTTTTGAAGAAGTCCCTTTATGGCCTTAAGCAATCACCGCGGCAATGGTATAAGAAGTTCGACTCATTCATGGTGAGTATTAATTTCCATCGTTCCAATTATGATAGTTGTGTTTATTTCAAGAAGTTGGATGGTGGAGATTTCATTTACTTGTTACTCTATGTGGATGACATGTTGATTGCATCCTCAAACTTGAAAGAAGTTAGGAGGTTGAAAGAGCAACTAAGTTCGGCATTTGAGATGGAAGATTTGGGGGCCGCCAAAAGGATTCTCGGGATGGAGATCACAAGGGATAGGTCCAAAAGAAAGTTATTTCTTTCACAAAAGAGTTTTGCCGAGAAAATGCTACGCCGTTTTGGCATGGAGAAAGCGAAAGTTATTTCAACAACTCTTGCGGCGCATTTCAAGCTTTCGGCCGCTTTAAGCCTAAAATCCGATGATGAGAAGAAATATATGGAAAAGGTTCCATATTCGAGTGCGGTCGGGAGTCTTATGTACTTGATGGTGTGTACTCGATCCGATATTGCTCAAGCCGTTAGTGTGGTAAGTAGATATCTCTCTTGTCCGGGAAAAGGGCATTGGAAAGCGGTAAAGTGGATCTTCCACTATTTGAGAGGTACTATTGATGCTCGTTTGGAGTTTGGTAATGACAAGAAACTAACGGGTTTTGTGGATGCAGATTTTGCGGGTGATTTGGACAAGAGGCGTTCTTTGACGGGTTATGTTTTTATCCTTGGAGATTGTGCAATTAGTTGGAAATCTACACTTGAAGCCACCGTTGCACTCTCAAGTACCGAGGCCGAATATATGGCAATTACTGAGGCTATTAAGGAGGCTATTTGGCTCAAGGCGTTTGTTGGTGAGATGTCTTCACTCGAGGGTCCTATAACGGTGTTTTGTGACAACCAAAGCGCGATTCATTTGACCAAGGACCGCATGTACTATGAGAAGACAAAGCATATTGACATTCGATACCATTTTGTTCGAAATGTGATCTCGGAAGGCAAGGTTGCCGTGAAAAAGATTGGTACCGAATTGAATCCGGCCGATATGCTCACAAAGCCTCTCCCAATTGCAAAGTTCAAGCTTTGTTCAAGTTTAATGTCGGTTTGTTTCTAGCTAGTTTAAGCTAGTTTTATTTCTAGCATGTTGCTAGTATATCTTTATGTTTATCTTTATTTAGGTTATGTTTGCTTTATACATTTGCTTTATTTTTAGTTTGTTTTAGATGCAATTTGGTTCAAGGTGGAGAATGTTATGTTATGACCCAAATTGTTTTTGGGCCCATTGGACTTTGTATCTTTAATATATGTAAAGATATGAATCAAATGAAAGAAATCAACATTTTGGCAGTCTCAAAAAGCATCCAGCTGCTCTCTCTTCCCTTTTTCTTCCTCACCTCATCTTCTCAAACCCTAACAAATCAAACCCTAACACTTTCATTAATGAAATTGGTGACTTCGAGTCACAATTATCAAAAAATAAGCAAGCTAAACTTTCTTCAATATATTCTAAATTAGCCCAAAAGGGGGGGGGGGGGGGCTCTATGTTATTTTTAGGCCGCAGTTGGGAATTGCGGCCTTTATTTAACACTTTTTTACTTGAAAAAATCCGTCTAAGTCTCGAAGTCACTTATGCCAAATATGAAATGAACTACGGCCGTAGTTGGAAATTGCAGCATGTAAAAGTCTGTTTTGAAGAGGCTGAAGTACGGAACTGCGGCCTCATAATCGAACAGGCCACAATTCCCAACTGCGAGCGATCCATTTTTGGAAGAGTTTGGGAGGGTTTTGCATTGATGGCGATGGAGGTGAATTTTGGTCTAGTTGCATTGTCAGTAAGATTTTATTTGATTCTATTGCAACTACTCTACATCTCCGTGCTAATTCAGCCATGTCTATCCATCTGTGGAAATAAATGTTAGAAGTTCATTTATAATCTTCTAGAAAAGTAGTATGATTGTATGAACATAAAAAATAGTACTCCCTCCGTTCCACTTTAAGTGATATTTAGGAGTTTTGCACACAAATTAAGGAAGGGTGAGATAAATATTTTTTTCCCTTTATACCCTTATTAATAAGTCTCTATGAGTAATTACTAGGAGTAATTCTGATTTCAAAAAATGTAATTAATGTTTTCAAACCCAGATATCAAAAAATGTAATTAATGTTTTCAAACCCATATTTAGGAGTAGTACTTTTGATTTGGAAAATATATAGAGTTGCAAGTAGTAGGTGAGGGGGAGTTGGCATTAAATTTTTGGAGAAAATAAAATCTAGAAACTTGAAACTACAATTTTCTAAGAATAGTTAATAGGATTAAGATGAGTAATTAAGATAAAACTTCAACACAAATAAGGGTGTTATTGGAAAAAAAGGAAAAAAATTGGATAATATCACTTAAAGTGAAACAAGAAAAAAACTCCTAAATATCACTTAAAGTGAAACGGAGGGAGTATAAATCTACGAGGTAAGTCATTATGGTAAAAGTTAAAAAATAATGGTAGTCCACTATAGTGGCTGGTAAGCGAGAAAAATATTATATAAATTAAATTATGTGGTTATATCTATATAATAAATTACAAAGAAAGCTATCAAGTAGCTCACAATCAGTTCTCTCTAAAATCAAAGGCTTAGATCAAATCTTACAAAACATATTTTTCCTTCAAAATTTCAAATTCCAAAACCAAATTTTTCCCCCCAAAACTAAAAAATTTATTACTTTATTACTATCTCTCTCTTCTCTCTTCATTTTTTCATATTTCTCTCTTTCTCTCTCTCCCTATTTCTTTCTCTCATTCTTTCTATATTTACTTAGAAATTTAGATTTTCAGAATTTTAATGTTTTTTCGCACATGTTATATTGAAAATAGTAAATATATCTTCAACTCCACATTAAAGTTCTAAGAAGTTAGATTTTATACCCTATTTATAATTAATTTTCAACATATACTAATGGAAACATGAACTTTTATTTACAACTAATTATTGTCATACTATTCAAACTTGAGCTATATAATTGTTGTTTTACTGTTTACAGGTTTTTCGTGTTTTGTATCGTTCCGAAGACGTAACGTGTCGTAGGCACGTGCCCACGGGCAAATCTAGTACCTATATAAATATACGTAAAGGATTGAAGCATGAATGAATAAAGTAAAATACCTTTTCACTTAGCCTTCTCCTCGTTTCTTTCTCTTCAATTAACAAATATTTTCCATCGATGAACTCGAAATTTTTGCCCTAATAGGCCACTTTTTGAAAATATTTGCAATTATGAGCAAGTTTCAAAACTATTAGCGCTCATAAGCTACTTTGTGTCACGCCACCAGCGGTTACTATTCTCATTAGCGACATTTTCATTTTGAAAGTCATTATTAGAATAACGGCTTATGTTTTAAAGTATTTGGAATTTTTTGTTTGTTGTCGCTATTCCTATTAGCGACCAAAGCATATATGAAGTCGCTAATGTTATTAACGATCTTTAATGAACTGTATTCTAACACTTAGTATAATCTAGAGAGCTTTTGCTCTCCGAAAAAATATCAATTAATTTATTTTTGAAACTAAGGTCGCTATTTATAATAGAGACCTTTATTGTACTAAGGTCACTATTCCGAGTAGAGCCTTAGTTGAGTGGCTATTTTGTAAATTTTACAAAAAATAACGAGATTCAGTTTCCTACTGAGGTCGCTACTACGAATAATGCGAATAACGACCGAAGTATACTAAGGTCGTTATTCCCAATAATGAGCCCAGTTTCAAATTTTTTTCCCCAAGAGAGCAAAAACTCTGTAAAAATCGTTAAGTGTCTCAATACATTCATTTGAGGTCGCTAATCTCATTAGCAATCTCACATATACTAAGGTTGCTCGTGGGAATAGCGACAACTAACAAAAATTCATAATATTTTAAAACATAGGCCGCTATTTTCATTAGTGACTTTCACAACAAAGAGATCGCTAAGATTAGCGGCCGCTGCTTACGTGGAACAAAGTAGTCCACGAGCGCTAATAGTTTCAAAACTGGTCCATAATCGCAAATATTTTTTAAAAAGTGGCCTATTACGACAAAAAAAAATCGATAAACTCTCACTCCTATTTTTCAATTCACTAAACTATACAATTATAATCTAACTCCAGTTCTCAGGCCGCGATCAAATCCTTGAGTCACATCGGAGTTCAAGAATTTTGCTACTGCATTATATGTGCTTAGCAACAAATTCTTAAAATTGAGACTATAATTAATCAAGTAATTATATACCCAAGTTGATTGTTTGGTTTTTGAGTAAATTCCCAAGTTGAATGTTAGGTATGATCATTTTCAAGTCTTCTGTTTTCCTTTGTTATAATCAATAGTCAGCCAACATTGCCAGTGATCACAAACTCGCATGGGGAACCCTGCCTCTCTTTGATATAAGATCAGCATACTCCCGGAAGATGAGCACAATTGGGCAGACCCGCATATCCTTCAGAAATTAATTATAAGTATGTCGATCGCAATGTATTTGATCAGTGCCTCGACATTGCTTTACCTGCTGATCAATTACTAGTGAGTCCTCTTTAAATAAGCCACAGACCGACCTGATTAATGAAGTCGAAAATTTTGAGTGCCGTCCAAAGCGCACAATGAGCAGATGTCCACCTGCGTTCCTCATAATGAGCATCGAAGTTTATGAAGGCTTTGCGCTTAAGCTGTCTTGAAAGATCCATCACAAATTCAAATATATTCAGGATTCATTACTAAGAGTATTACCATGAAATTATCTTTACATAACCTAAAGGTAAACAACAATCAAACCACTAATAAATCATCCAGACCAGAACAACCCTTTATTATATAACATGAACTAATGAAGGTACTATAAATATGTCTTCGATGAAGGCATTTTATAATTTTTATCACAGGTTCTGCATAAATTTATTATTTATGACATCCATCTCCACAGTAAATCATACAAGCTATTTTCATCACATACACTCACACTTCAACTATAATCTTTCCAGTAGCATGCCCATCCATGCTCTTAGCCCAAGCTTCCTCTGCCTTGTCCAATGGGTATGTAGAGTCCACCACTGTCTTCAGTTTTCCTTCTTTCATCAACTCTACAACAAACTTCAGCTCCTCTATCTTCGGAGACAACATCAATACGATCAGTTTCTTCCTACTAAACATCACCTTTCGGATAATAGAAATCAGCATAACTTTTGCGGTTGGAGACATATCGATGACTTTCCCATTCTCAGTCAAGTTAGGCTCAAAGGTTGACCAGGCTATCCCGGTTGTGCAATGAATCACTGCATCGTACTTTCTTCCAGATGGACTCTTCAGGCTTGAGCCATCAGGGGTCTTGTAATCGAGCACTTCATCAGCTCCCAAGCTCTTAACAAGTTCCACATTTCGGGCCCCACATGTGGCCGTTACGTGGAGGTTGGCGAGTTTAGCTAGCTGAAGGGCATAAAGGCCAACGCCACCAGAGGCGGCAGTTATCAGGATATTGAGAGGTGGTGGATTTGCACCGTCAAACTTGGCACCTGCAGTTTTCAATGCTTGGAGGGCAGTGAGGGCAGCTGTGGGTAGGCCTGCAGCTTCGACAGATGAAACTTGAGGAGGTAGGCTGACGGTTATGCCCGTAGAGACAACAACATACTCTGCAAGCCCGCCACCATTCTGTCATAATACAGTAGAGAAGTTAAAAGTCAAGTGAAACACAAGTCGTAGCGTGATTCGGTTCATAATGCAAATGTGTTCCTATTGTTGAAATGCACACAAATTCAATATGATTTGTCATGGGAACAGTTAAAATTGATGAATAGAAAAGTTTGGTGGTTTCAAAGAGGTGCATGCATTTAGCATCCCTTGGTAGAGTGGATGTTTGCTGCAGGAAGTAGGAGGGTAGCGATTTATATCTATATCTTATACTAATAGAAGTGAGAGTCTGTCCCCTCTATTTTTTGCTCTATTTTAAAATAGAGAAAGGAGAGGAAAAGTAAGGATTCCTATTTAACTAACACATGCACTATGCATGATTTTATTAAAAATATCAAAACAAAATAAAAACCTCAATCCTTCAAACATAGTATCTTCTCCTCCCACTTTCTCAATCTCACAAAATCTCACGTCTCTTCCCAAACGCACCCCATCCCCTAGCTTAGAATTAAATTTTTTAAGCAAATACAATATATAATTATTTTTTTAATGAATTTCTTAATCTATCATCTTTACCTTAACATATGCTATAATGTATGGTTTATAATATATAACCTGAATGTTAATGATATTGTAATATACTTGTTAACATAAATTAGTTGAATTTGTGATATCTTTTCATTCCATGCATTTTTTAGCTTTAGTAATATTCAATTGGATAACATTATGGCTTGACAGTGATTCTCTAAACCATCTGCTTATATGAGAATGATAATGAAGATTTCAGTAATTATGGTAGGGATGATATTCATACGTTTTTCTCAATTCTCTCACACTTTTTTGAACTGCTATATAATTTTATGAGTCCCTCAAAACTGATGTAGGCTATGCAATTTGCTCAGGGTAACACTAATGCATATATATAAGGGCTTCAGGTGAATTAATAAAAGGGTGTACAGAGATGCAATTTGGATCACTCTCTCGTACTTTCTCATCTATCCATGCCTTACTGCTCTCGGCAAGAAGCAAGTCACAACAAATTCGAAGCCCTCAAGAGCAAGGATCACCATCAGACTTCTTTATAACTATTTGCACTCCTTATCTTAGTTTTCTTAGTTTCATTCATGTTTAGTATAGTTTCTTTGCAAATTCATGTTTGCACACTTTTTAATATATAATAATCTTTGCTTTCAAAAGATTGCATTTTTCCACACCTATCTAGGGGTGGGGAGAGCTGGCCTTTTCAGCTCTCCCCGACATCATGCTGGTAGGTTTTCTATTTAATTATTTTATTTTATTCATCATAGTTTTAGGATTTGGATACTACAAGCATATGTAATTTATTTTATTTGTTTTCGTGTTTTGAGTTTCATTTTGTAGGTAGGGCATGGGAGATAGGGACCAAGAAGTGCATTGATCTTGCGAGTACACTCGTGTGAGTTGAGACGAACGAAGAGGGTTAGGTTCGTGCTATTCGATAAAGAAAGAAGCAAAAGATTCCGAAGAAGGGACAGCAGGCTTTCCATAACAGAATTGTAGGAAATTGTGTTCTGTTCAAGACAGAACAAACACAAATCCACCGTCTGAATGTGTTTTGAGTAAAAGAACAAAGTTCTATATGTAGAATGGAACTTCACACCTAAATGCTGAATCTTATATGTTACCTATGCTTTCTTTTGTGTGTGATTAGTTCATTACAATCAACAAATAAAAGAAAACAACTAAGAGTGGTTGGCCCTTACTTACTGTAACATTAGCCATGGAAACCACTTTGTCACCTTCTTTAAAGCCGTTCACTCCAGGACCAATGCTGACGACTTCTCCTGCTACATCCACACCTGTTCTGCCAAAACAAGTGTCATCAATGAGAGAAAAAGTTTCTTATCCTCGACGGTTTTTATTAACGTATAGGCTGATGCAAATATGAGAGTGGGAGGGGAAAAGGGAGTTCGAGTTGACTCAAATTGCTATTAGCTAAGGCAAAAACTACAAGCCCGAAGAAGAGTACGGTATTGTCTATCCTGTAGTTTCAACTTTCACGTATATGCCTGCCTATTCTGACAATACTTGCTTAAGTACAGTGCATTCAAAATTATGGGTACATTAATTGTAGTGTAATCAATTCTTAGCAGTTAGCTAGATCGATCTTAATTCAATACAATCTCTACATCTATAATGAAAACAAACCATTAACATAACCAACTTGACGGACTTTTGCATCTCAAGACTCTAAAAAAATTTCATAAAATGAGGAGCATACCTGGTATGAACGGAAACCTGGGTGGCATAACCGGTCGTAGCATGCCTTTCTGAATTTTCCAGTCAAATGGGTTTATACCTGCTGCTTCCACCTTCAACAAGATCTCATCTTTGTTTGCAGTTGGAACTGGAACCTCAACATGCTGCAGAAAACAAAAATTAACCGATAGTTGTTGAATTATGTATGGAAACAATCACCATGTAGGAATATATATATATCACAGTATAGAATCATAGAACATTTGAACATTTCATCTGAAATAACCACAAAGTACTAGAAAATTGACCTTGTTTACAAACACACACAAAAACACAAAAACACACTAAAATTAATGATTCTAAGATCATGTAACTCAAGTTGGAACCGGAATCTGAACATGCTGCAGAGCACACAGATTAAGCAGTAATTATTGAATTCTGGAATCAATCACCATGCAGTAACAATTTGAAATAGGATAAGAAACTAATCAACAAGAACATATCTTTTCAAGGTGAGAAGAAACAGAAACTCATAATAAACTTACCCATCAAAATTAAAAGAAACAAATTCAAGATGCTTGGGATTTAAGAGGAGTGTAAGTCTATGGGCATTTTAGGAAGATAAATTTACAGACCTTTAGTGCATCAGCGCCGCCGCCGTAACTGGTGTACTGGACGGCGCGCATGGTGTTTCCGGCCATGGTGATTGATGGGAGAGAAGCAAATAGACGGGGTGTCAGGGGTAAGATGGTAACTTTGCCAGAAAAAGCAAAGATCGTGTGGTGCAAGATCGTGTGGTGCGTGTTTTTTTTTCAGAGAGAGCGTGGGGTATTCAGAAGCCACTTGTCCAAACCAAATGTCACCAGTTTTTATACACGAAAAAAAATAAAGGGCAAAGATCAAAGTATCCCTACAATTTGGCCGGAGTATAAAAATGTTCATATAACGTTTGAAAAATAAACTAAACTCATTTCTTCGTTAACTTAACCTCATCCGTTAAGTTATAATTATTAAATTATTTTTTTATCCTTACCTTTTATAATCAAATCTCTTTTTTCTTTTTCCTTTTTCTTCATTCATGTTTTTTTCTTTCATTTTTTCTCTATTCTTCCCTTTCTTCATTCCTTTTTTATTCTTTCCGAAATTTCACTTATGTGGTACCAACAAGTAAAAGTAACAAGGGATTATAAGTTAACAACCAAAGTGAAACATGTCACCTAATTTTCTATTAATCTTTAAGTATCTCTACCAGTATTGGCTTGTTTTGAGAATAATAAACTAAATCTATAGCAATTGACCATGTTTGATCATAGAGTTGTCGATTAACCTCTAGCCAATTGTATTGCAAGTCATCCAGAGTCTTGATTAAGAATTTGTCAGGTGTTAAAAGAATAATTTCATCAGCCATCACTCAGTTCTGGAACTTATTTCATGTTTCGATTGGCTAATTTATTCAATTTCTATTTAATCCTCAGATTTCTCATTGTTTGCTTTCATTTTATTTGCAAAATGAGAATGTCAGTTTCCCAGCTACTGCTGCATAATATAAATTTAACTGTGTTATTTATATATTTATATATGTGTGTATATTTGTGTTCGTCTTTCTAGGGTTATGATGATGGTGATATCGGATGTAATGCAGATATGCTATGACTGGTCAGCTGACTCAGAAAAGCAATGTATAATTTTGGTGTTGTTCTTTTGGAGCTTCTAACAGGTAGAAAACCACTTGATCACACCATGCCCAGAGGGCAGCAGAGTCTTGTTACATGGGTGAGCTTTACTGCTTCGATGACCATTATTATACTTTAGCTAATTTTAAGAAGTGCGATAGAAATACATTACCTTCTCTTTATAGTTTCAGTGGTGTAGATAGAAGCTTCCATTTTTGTTGGGGATATCTTTACTATCCACCAAAATAATATCCTAAAAAATGGACGGGACGGAAAATAATATCCTGTCCAACCTTTTTTTAAAAAAAAATTCAAAGGACGGGGAATAATCCCTCTTCCCATAAGTTGAAAGAAAAAAAAATCTCTCCGACGAAAGATAATATTTCGTCCGATGAAAGAAAAAAAATCATCTTTCATTAGCTATATTTTGGCAGTTGTCATTTCGTCTGCCAAATATAGCCGACAACTGTAGCCACGAAACCTAAATTTTGGGTCTTTGTCCAACCACTACAGCACCTTTTTTACCAAATTTTGGAAATTTTGGCAAAATGGCCAACGACTATAGATGCTCTTAAGAGCCAAATTTTGGGTATTTGACATATAGGAATAGAAAAAATGAGTTTGTGTTGTTGTCGTTTGAACCCAAACTTTAGGTTTTAATTTTTTAAAAAAATTGAATGGGCGAGGAATAATTTCTCGTACAAATTTTTTTATTTTATTTTTTAAATTAAAAAACAACGGACGGGGAATCATTTCCCATCCGCCATATTTTAAAAAAAATAAAAAAATTTAAATCCTAATCAATTCCTTAACAACTGTTAAATTAATCCTAATTAATTCTTAATTTTTAATTAATTATCATTTAAACCTAATTTTAACCCATAGAGCAAATTATAGGGTGGTTGTATATGATTTTTTAGGTGAGAATTGTATGGGACGGAGCATCATCTCCCGTCCCAGCTAATTTCAATATTTTTTTATAAAAAAAATGGAACGGACGGGGAATCATCCCACGTCCGATAATTTCGCGATTTTACCATCCGATGGGAAAAAATAAAAAAAATTAAACGTCGAAAGATAATCTTTCGTCCGATCGAACGGATGAAAAATCATCTTTCCTCGGCTATTTTTTCCAAATAGTCATTTCGTATGCCAAATTTGGCAAACCACTGTTCATCTAAAACCAACCCAAAATTTTCATTTTTTAAAAATGTTGGCAAAATAGCCAACGACTACAGATTTTTTATTAGCGACCTCAAATGAATGTTTTGAGACACTTAGCGTTTTTTAAAAAACTTTTGCTTACTTGGGAAAAAATTTAAAACTGAGGTCGCTAGTCCGAATAACGACCTCAATAGAAGACTAAATCTCTTTGCTCTCTGTAAGATTTGAAAAATAATAATCCAACTAAGGTCGCTATTGGGAATAGCGTTCTTAGTTTACTTTGGTCGCTATTGACAATAGTGACCTTAGTAGGAAACTTAATCTCCTTGTTTTTTGTAAAATTTGCAAAATAGTCATACAACTAAGGCCTCTATTCGGAATAGCGACCTTAGTACAATAAAGGTCTCTATTCAGAATAGCGACCTTAGTACAATAAAGGACTATATTCTGAATATCGACCTTTGTAAAACTAAGGTCGCTATTCCGGATAGTGACCTCAGTATCAAAAATAAATTGATAGTAAAATATAGAGAGCTTGTACTCTTTAAATTTTACTTAGTGTTGGAATACAGTTCATTAAAGGACGCTAATCTCATTATTGACTTCATATATGCTCTGGTCGCTAATAGAAATAACGACATTAAACAAAATTTTCAATTTTTTTAAAAATAGTGGCCGCTATTTTCATTAGCAACCTCAAAATAGAACATGCCGCTAATGAAAATAGCAGCCGTCGCTGACGTAACACCAAGTAGTCTACGAGGATTAATAGTTTCGAAACTGGCCCATAATCGCAAATATTTTTCAAAAGTGGCCTCGTACGGAAAAAAGTCTCCAATTCGCCCAAGATTGGGCTCGGATCAATTGGACATCCAATTTCGCTTTTCACCGACTCTTTCCCTTCCTTCTCTTCAACCCAAACCCTAAAAAAAAAAAAAAATTAAAAAAAAAAAAAAAATCTTTCTTTCTAAAACGCAATATATGTGCTTTAAGATGGTTAAAGGGTGTGGCTTTTTTGTGATGGTTTTAATAATCAGAAGAGAAAGGAATTTGACGGCCAAGAGGTTAGATAATATTTTTTAAGATGATCGCAATTTTTCTGCTTCTTATGATTGTTATTTCCTTATGATGCTTCAATGTTCTCCTCGTAAATTGTTTAACATATACAAATTTCAGCCTTTTGTTTCTATGGTTCAGATTCTGTGTAGTTGACAGCAATGTGTGGTAGTTACTCTATGCAGATATTAGGTCACGTGTGTCGACATTTTACATGTATATACAAAAGAATCATAGCGAAGAATTAGTAACCTGTAAGATTTTACTTGGATACAAAATGTGGGAAACAATTCTGAGTTGGGACTCTCAGTTTACCAGCTATTACTTTATTTAGATGCTTCCACATTCCCAATCACTGCTTGTTTCTTGTATGCATTCTCACATTTGTTTTTCCGTTGAGGCCTCGAAGGTGTGCTCTTGCCAATATTAGTAGAAAACAACAAAGCCCTTGCTGACCCACAAATTGGAAGTTTGGAATGCACATTTCAGAACATGGTAGCCTACTGATGTTTGGAACAATGAATTGACATATTAAAACTTTGACAATTCTTAGTGCAATTTGTATGTACATGGATGACTTGTGTTACATTTGTTTTGATGAGGCGGCCGCCACAGGCTCCCAAATTTTTTGCAATTTTAGGGGCCCCAAAATTTGTATTCCCCTTTTAAATATAGGCATATATTTTGCGCGTAAAAAAATTATATTGTTATTAGGTCCCCCAAAAATAATTATTTGAGCCTTTCGCCTTGGGCCCCCGGGAACTCGGGACCGGCCCTGATCACAGTTTATTAATTGTTAACAAGAGGCACTTTGATCGTTGCATATATTATCAAACTACGAAGTTCTATAATTTATTATATAGATTATTACAATCCATAAGTACAAGTTCTCCAGTCTTATACAGAAAACATTATGTGTTCACGATAAGTATATTCCTTTTCAAAGCAACCTGAAGAAGTTTATCCCTAGCGTACCATATTTTAGACTAGTTGCAAAAACGACTTTGTTGTTGTTGTTGTTGTTGTTGTTAAGTGATCCTTCTTATTATTAACTGTGGTATCAAATATCGGCTGAGACCAAGACGATACTCTGACTTGTCTAAGTTTTTTTTGTCTACAACCAATATGTAAGTTAATGAGGAAAGAAAGAATAATCTATTCGTAATCAATTGAATCGTTAGTGTTAGACTATAGAACCATAACTTAATACCGACGGATACTAAGTTAATAAGGGGAACACAAAAAAATGTGCTAGTAAGCAATTGAAATGCTAGGGTATAGAACCGAAACTCAATAACGGCCAATAATATATAGTTAGTAAGTAATAAATAAATAAATAAATAAAACCTTTTTTGACCATATTGTTAACCCTGGTTCATAACCAAAACATTCTGGTCACACTCAAAAGAAATTTACTTCTATTGCTGAGAGCACATATTTTAATTTCCTCCTATGCCTTTTTTCCTATAAATTTCTTAATGTTCTTTTACATAAAATTCTTTATCTAGACTGTTTACGAAGCTTTACATGTACCTCATGTTCTTCTGGTAGAGTGTTAGCGCCAATATTTGCTATATATCTCTTCAATATATTTTTCACAGATAACTACCAATTGAAATCAAATTGTAATTTTTTTACATAAATAGCAGTTTGTTGTGTCTAATTTCTTACACTTTTGTAAAGAATTCTTCGAGTCTTTCTGTTTATCGAGACTTTCTGAGAATGTCTACAATGCAGTGAATGCACTATAGAACATTGTCTGTTTGACACTTTATTCTGCCTCTCTTTCCTTCCCCGCATGCTTTACAACTAGTATCCATTTAATTTGGGGGTAAATTGCAGAAAACACTCATGAACTATGGGGCGAAGGAAATTAACCCCCTCAATTTAGTCAATGCAGAAACTCCCCTTGGACTATTTAAAGGAGCTCATGAAGTTATCCTCCGCCGGTTGACTAGGTCGATACGCGAAAAAATTAACTGGAATGACGAAAATACCCTTGTCGAATTAATTTTTGTATAATCTCATATATATATATATATATATGAGATTATACAAAAATTAGTGTTTTTCTTTTGCCTAATTAATCATCAATCTCTCTTGATTCCATGTCTTGTTCTCTCACATTATCCTCACCTCACCCATGATTCCATGGCATCAATTCCATTGACCTCCACCTCTACTCCTTCCTTCGCCCTTCTCTCCGATTTCTGGTGCCACCACTCCCTCCCTAAATCTCTAAATTCCATTCCCGAAATCATTATCTCAACCAGTCAACCTATCCAAATTCCTAATCTACCATTTATCCTCATCCACCAACTCCTTCCATTCTGACATCACATCATCCAGTCTTCTCCTCCATCCTAACATCTTCAATGTCATTGATTGCCTCCCTCTCATCTTCCATTCCCTCCCCCAGCCTCTTCCCCATCCCCCTCCATCACAAATTGGCGACTTCCCTCGCATCTTCCACTCTCTCCGCCTCTTCCCCACTCTTCCCTAGCCACCACTACCACCACCCAATTGTCACCTTCCTCTTGCTCCTCCTACCTCCTCCACACCCACATCCAATTGTCATCACTTTAATTTTACAATAGTTTAAATGGGTGAGGGTATATTTGTCCTTGAAAAAATTTAAAAGTTACGTGCACTTGTTTTAACGGTTTTATTAACTCTGTGCCCCCCTTTAAATAGTACAGGGTTTCTATGTTGACTAGAAATAGAGGGGGTTAATTGCATTGACCCGATAGTTCAGGGTGTTTTTTGTAATTTACCCTTTAATTTATATAAAACTTGCAAGATGGTAGAGCACATTGATCTATAGACTAGACTATTTCTTTTTTTTCTTTTTCTTTTTTGTTGTTGTTGTTGAGGATTTAGAAAATCATTTTTTAGTGTTATTCCGTTATTACATGATAGGTGGATAGTTGGATTTTTCATTTTTGTAATTAGTTAGACGGTTCTTCAAATAATCGTTTTTTGCTTCTTTGGTTTAGAAATTGTAATAATATTTTGGGCTAAAAGAGTGGACTAAATTTCTAGTATTTTGGACTTACTGTCTAATTATTAACTAATATCGGTGAATATTACTATTGTGGATTTGATTTATAATTATTAACTAATTGGGTGTTATCTTTATATTGACTTTTCCCCCCGGTTTTTCTTTAGTTTTTGTGGATTACTTTTTAAATGCGACACCCGGAGTTAAATCACAACTCCATATACTGCATTCTGTAACATTGACTAATATATGGAGTTTTCCTTTTATAGTTCTTGAAATCGCATGATCCATTCCAACTTGAGTTGACCTTAACTTTTAATTCTAAAATTTGTGGATACAGTGGAAATCTCTGATATTTCTCATATAGTATGACTAATAAGGGGTATATGCAGCTAAACTTTACCTGCAGGATTTGCAATAAGAATATAAAAAAAAATCTATTGAATAAGTTCAGCACTTGTGTTTGTCATGAATTTTTCTTGTGCTTTACTGAATTGTGTTACTGTTTTTCTATTGCTAACATGTTCGAAAGATCAACTATACTGGCAATGTTTGCAATGATATTAACCCGTGAGCTTTGGATAATGATCATACAGGTGGAGTCTAGTGATTGGTGAAATCAAATTGTTTGTATTGAGTTTTATAGCATTTTGTTACTCACATGGCTGCTCATGTGGTTACACCTGAAGATGTACTTGAATCGTTAATGAATGATGGGACCATGGACGCTATCAGATTGAAAATAATGAGTCAGATAAGGGCCAATGTAAGGGGTTTCTGATACTAACAAATAGTTTACCTGCCATTATTTGAAGTAATTTATTTTAAGTACGCCTAGGATGTATAAAGAAACTTTACTTAAGTAATGTTTGTTCTGTTTTGTATATTTTTTTGTAATGTGATGCAGGGCCACACCATGTAAAAAAATTATTTGTAATCCCAATCAAGGTTTCATCTCCTTAGTATTTAATCACATGGTTAAGATTATAGGCCATACTTAAGTTTATTTTACGTTTGGATCTTATTCAAATTGGCTAAATGTGTGTTTGATTGGATGCAAGTGCAAGTTAAAGTTGCAAGTGCAAGTGCAAGGGGAATTTAAATTGCCCTCCAAATTTTTTTCCAGTTACCACGATACCCTCTTCCTTGTGGAGGGAAATGGCGACTGTAGTAATTTGGGAATGTGAAAAGGAAGAAACCTAGAGGTTTTTTGGTAACTCAAGAAATTTGGAGGGAGATTCAAATTTTCTCTTGCACTTGCAAATGACTTTCACGAAAAGACTTTAAACCAGCTTCAAGTATTGTAGCTATGATAAATGGAGTATGTGTTTAATTTGATTAAGGGCTGCCTGAATCCCAGAATCCAAACTTTTACCTTTTTTAGCTTGACTGGCTGCTGAACTTACCTGTTATTAGCTCAAGAAAACCATTAAAATGTCCTCTTCCGATCATTCTTAATCTTTTTGTATTTGTTTTTCAGGTAGAGTTGAAGAATCACACAATGTCAATGGTGGAACATAGCAAGGTCCTTAACACTCCAGGTGCAGAGAAACAAACCAAGCGGGAACTCTTCGATGCACTCCGGAAAGAACTCGAGTAAAGTACTTTTGGCTAGCTATTTCTTTTCCCCCTGAAAGAGGGTTAGCTATTTATTGTAAGAAGGAAATATTCTTACTACTACATTATGACCAACAAGGTCTTTTCCAAATCCTGTACTTCGGTTTCGAACTCTTGGGCATTCTAATGTCATTGTTACCTAGTTTTGAAGCCTTTTTTGGTAACAACTTGACGATATTTTTTTTTTTTTGGTATTTCTCATCCTGTGATTGGAAATATTACAGAGTGGAAGCATTGGAGAAAGCCTCAAGGGCAGTGTGGGAGGTGATGCTGGATAGGGATGGTCTCGGAAAAGAGATCAGTTACACTGTTTTAAGAGCTTATTGGCAACTAAGCGGGCAGGCCCCACCTCAATCTGGTGAAGTTTTTGGTCCAGAAGAAATGGCGAGTATTTATTGCCAACTAAGCGGACTTGATGCACTGCCTCAAACTACTGGTGTTGTCGGTCCAGAAGAACGGAATGGTATGAAGGTGAAAATAGACGAGAACGTGAAGTTGGAAGAAGCACCGCCTCAAACTGCTATTGTTGTTGTTGGTTCGGAAGAAGAGAAGGATAAAAATGTAAAAATAGAGGCGAGTGTGAAGCTGGAAGAGGCCGATGCATCTCATAAGCCTTCAGCTGAGAGCAGAAGCTTTGGAGAATCATCAGATGGAGTAAAAGCAGCAACCAATTGTTCGATAGTTAAACTAGAACCGGTGGCACCTGTTGACAGTCTACCATCTGGTAGTAATCTAAACTAATCAACTGGCAGCTCCTGCTTGAACTTGGTCTTAGAATGCTACAATTAGGATAGTTCCTAAACTATATTGCAAAACAGCCCGTTGATCTCGCTAAACCTTGTGTTGGTTTCTTGAATAAAATCCAAATTTTATGTTGTTGGACAATCATAGTTACCTGTATTGAATGACATTGGTATTTTGCTCTTTTTCTTTCAATCTTATTATGTTTTTGCGAGTTATTATTCTCACATGATCCTTTATAAAAGAAGAGAGTTTTTCAGTGCTTAGATCTCATCTTGTAATCCATACAAATAGTAAAACTGTCAGCATGAGCCAAGACCATGTAGTGCAAATGGCAATAGTTTGCATTGTTTTAGTAATAAATCAAAGGTTCAGTTTTGGGCTAAAACAGCACTAATTGGATGCTGGCAATTCCTCTCGTTAGCATGATATGTTTTGAGGTTATCATTCCTTGTTCTCCACAAGGTGCATAATTCATGGGAATATGATTCCTTTAAACCATGGTATTCCTTTGTAAAAATTTCTTATATTCTTTGATGTAACCTGAAGCATAAAGTGATGCTATATTGTCAAACGAGAGTTGAGATCCCAGTAAACAAGTTATGTCACTTGTACAGCTCAAATTATTGAAATACTATACCATTGCTCGCCAAGGTTCCATCACTGACATCAACAAAAGATGCGTCGGCCCAGTTTGAACATCCTCGTCTTGTTTCGTTGTCTTTGTTTTTTTCTCGTCTTTAGATGACGCAAACCTTTTCATGGTGAATAATTTTCCGGCACCATGTAAAGCACCGCGTTCCCCAGCTCCACCATCTTCCATCCCTCCACCTCAGCCAACTCTACCCTCCCATTAGCCCTACACCCTGCTAACAACAACTCCCACACCTGGCACCATTTCAACCCCGGCACTGGCAGCCCCATCTTACCGCAATCTCCGATTGCAGCTGGTTGTGCTGGCAGGGAGGGAGAGAGAGGGGAATTGGAATGCTGAACCTCAGTAAGCAATTAATGGGATAGCCTTATAATTATCTATTGATGACTTACTAGCCATTTGAGAACGAATAAGTTTGCACTGGTAGGTTTATAAAACCAAAAACACTCGAGTTCTTGAAAAGAATTCAGGAAAATGGATTATTTCTCAAAATTGTCCCAGCATTAATCCCTCCTTTGTTTAAGGGTTTAAGACAGTCCAGGTTGTTGAATCTTGGATATGTGTGATACGCCAGAAACTCCTTAAATAGAACAATATGTTCTTAGAGCAGCTTTAAGTGTCTCTCAATCCAATTAAGCTTTTTTAACATCTTTTTCTTTCTAGTTTCTTTATCTATATGTATGATTATACAAAGTCCTTATATATAAAGAGTAATGTTACATCCACTACCAATTTCACTATATTTCTCTTCACTACCTTATGTGGCACACTCCAATAGGTAGGGAAAGATAGAGTAGGTGGGAAAACTCGCAATAGGAGTATGCCACCTAAAGTAGTGAAGAGAATGGTAGTGAAATTGGTAGTGGCTGAAGCATTACTCATATATATATATACTTGTACTATTTATTTAATAATTTAAGAACATATTAGGCTATTAAAGAATGAGACATTCTATGATGCAAACTAGTAACTTCCATAACAATATTTGGACAACCCCTTAAAAAGTATGAGTTTGGTTTTTTTTTTTTTTTAATTTGGCTATTAAGGTTACTTTTGTCTTTTACTCTAACAAATGGTCCACAAATCAAGCATCCACTAACAACATATAATTTATTAGGAAAAAAATAATCTTATGATTAAAAAAATATATGATATGATATAGAACCAAGAATGGACCATTGGATCTATCTAAAAAAATTGCTTGATCTATGCAATTCATATGATATATGTTGTTTTTTTTATCCCCTCCCGTAGATTGATCTTCAATTTTTTCATTTTCTCTCAAACTCATTTTCGCGAAATAAAGAGGAAAAAAGATTTAAAATATAAATAAAGAAAGCTACTATAATGTTATATCGGATATCGGAAATAAATGTAGTCCCAAATATAAAAGGCTAAATTGATAGAAGAAAAAAAAGAGAGGGTTTTTTTCTTTGATTAGAAATAGGATTGATGGAGAAAGAACGTGATAGAAAAATTAGGGAGAAAATATTTCAAATAAACAAAGATGCCCTTTTTTTTTTGCTTAACAAATTTTATCATTTATGAAAAAACATTACAAATCCTATGGGTTTGGAGTAAATATATGGTAAGTTATAAAAATTATTAAGAAGTTACGATTACTTGGAGGTTTGCATATTAAAAAATTCCTTTAGGAGAAGTAAATTATTTCTTGCTTGCAAAAGTAGTTTTGTAAGTTATAGAATTTTTTAAGCAAATCATTTGGTCTCCCTTTTTTTTTTTTCATTCGCCTACTAGTTGATTATGATTCTATGAACAAATGCATATCACTCTTCTCTAAATTCCGTATATATATTATTAATAAATAAATAAATAAATAACCCGACATCTAAACATCAGCAAGGGAGATATTTGTCAAATTTAGTATATTTTGTCTCCTCTCTCTTCACCCTTCTAAGTTCTAAGCAAAGAAAACAACAATACCTTTATAGTGCACTAGTATTATACACGTGCTTTGCACGTGGGAATTTTTTTTTCGGGGGGGAATGAAAAGGGCAAAAAAAAAAAAATTACCAGCACATGCGTTGCACGGATTGGATTATGGACTAAGGCCTTCTCCCATTATAGTAGTAGAGATTTATGCATATGCCTTAATTTTTTCCCATCATATTGTGTTGATATAACTTCACTTACCAAAAACATTATTATATATTTCCTGTAGCTTTTTCTAGTTTGTTTTGTTTGATTTTGCAAATTTTAGTATTTTGCTTTCTACTTATTTTTTATCTATACTACGAGTCAATTCATGGCACTTCTTGGGTTACTAACTTCTACATATGTTGCGAAGCAAATGTTGGTTTTACTTTCTGTATAGATGACCGTAATTTCTCATGTTTTTCATAGGATCAACGGGCGTCTCGGTGTTCTAATTGTGCCAAACAAAGATGAACTTCTTTCTGTTGCAAAGCAGCGGTCAATTTTGAATTCAAACGCTGCTGATCTTGGTAAAGACAAAATGATGAGTCTGTTGTACGACGAATTAAGAACATGGTAATAATGATTTCCTTAATATTTTTGTATGTTCACGGTTTCAATGATATTCGGGAACTAAAATGTCAATATAGTATGTTCTCACATCATTAATTATAATCACCTCTTATTTTGTCATTCTAGATAATGATTTATTTTTCCTTTGTTGTATTTAAGATGGCAAACTGCCATCAGCATTTCGTTAAGAGATGTTGATGGAAGAAAGGAACACAAACAATTTACTCACAACAACTCGAACAGTCAACTCGAACAGTCATAGGTCACACACATACTGCAACATTAACACCAGTCATAGGTCAACATACATAGCCTCATTTCAAAAAAACTTCAAAGCAAGAACAACATAGCGGCAATCTCCAAATGTATCTAACAGAAGAGCACCAGTCTCGCTCCTCGCTCGCACACTTCAGACCTCACAATGGTAATGGAAAAAGAAAGAAAAAAAAGGCAAGCAAATTTTAAAGCAGTACTACAACAAAATCTTGTAAACTTCTCTTTGTATTTTCCATAACTTGCTTCAACTTGTTGCAGGACTTGAAATTGTACATTTCAGACTGGTCCAGTACTGATCGTGGATGAACCCTTTACAGTAAAGAAGAAATCCGCAATTACTCTTTTCTTCTTTCCCCAATAACTATTGCTTTGCTAAACTAACTTTCATTCCACTCTTTATTTCTTTTTCAGATTGATAAGGGTTTAATGACTCCAACGATGAAATCATGAAAGTAAGAAGAGATAAAGTTGCTGCACAATATAAAGAACAGATTGCTGACCTGTACGGTAAGTAGAATGTGAAATGTACAATTAATTAAAATGCAGCGATTTTATGTTATTCTGAAATAAATGGCGTGTGTATTTCTGCTAGTTTTAGGTGAAATGTTTTTTTGTTTTTTTTTTTTGAAGTAAAAGGTGGAATAACGTCACCATGTTTCATTAATAAGAAGTTAATAAAACATCCCTGAAAGATCAGGGAGAGTACAGATAACTACAATGCAGAAAATAAAATATAAACCTCCAATATCGCCCTGGAGGGTGGGCCAATCCAAAAGTGCTACCCATAGTACAAAAAGACAGGTACAAATAGAGCTAGATGTAAACAAAAGTAGCCCTACCAACAACAACTTGTCCCAAGTTAGTATCTAGGGACCCATGCCCCCGTCAGTCAAGTGTCGGACCGAACTCGACCTCCTCATCATCATACTCATCCACCGGGAAGACTCTGGCAATCCTCCCTCTCGCCCCAGTAGCAGCTGCTGTAACCCAAAAGAAAATAAGATGCATAATATGAGTAAGATTACCAGAAGTAATATTACATGCAGCACAAAAGTAAAAATTATTTCTGTCTAGTCATAAAATCCAAGTAGTTGTCATGATGGCAATGTACCAAGCATCATTCATTTCGTGGCATTTAGAGGCAAATTTGGGGCCAACCCACAGATCCTCGTAGGTGTTGGGGTAGTCACATGTACCTAAGGCCATAGGACCTCAACTAGCGTTGTTTTACTCCGTTGGCAGTCAATGAAGAGATGGTTCAACAACTCCGTATGGAAGTTACAAAATCCACAGTTGGTCGCGATATGGGGTTGTCTTTTAGCTAGGTTATCTCTGGTCAAGATGACATTATTGAAAACTAGACAAAGGAAGACCCTAACTTTAAGGGGCGCTTTGGCTTTCCATAGCATATGTGCCCAACTACGTTTACAGCCTCAGAAATGAATACGATGATAAAGAGACCTAACAGTGAATGATCCATTGGCCTCGAGTCCCCAACGCATTTGATCAGGGCCTTGAGCGCATATCGCCCCGTTTCGTGCAATGTAATTTTGGAGTTCAGTCAGCCGCAGCCAGCCGCTGATGAAATGTTTCCACGAGGAGAGATTGTATGGACTTAAGTGGTTTTGCTTGTGAATAAATTGTTGTGTTCAGATTCCAGTGAAATGTTGTAACATTTTTACTCTATTATAAATAATAAATAAAGTGTATAACAGTAGAGTCGATGCAGATCTCCTGACAAGTTGAACAACCTTTCATATATCATCTCAAAAAGATATTTCGCTATTCTTCTATTGTTCTATCTAAAATTGTGATGAACTCAACAAGTGAAGTTTGACATGAAGTGATAGTGTGATAATTATTCTAGAGCTTGCCTTGTATGGCTCATCATACATAGGGTTGGCAAACGGGTCTAACGGGCCATGTCGGGTCGAACCCGCCCGGGTTGGAACCCAACTTGGGCGGTTTCGGATCAGGTCCTTGGGTTAGCCGGGCCGGGTCGATAGCACTAATTCACGACCCGCCCAACCCGTGAACCCTTTCAGGTCCAACCCGGGTCGGGTCGGGTCAGGTCGCAGGTTGGCCCGTCTAAAGTTTTTTTTTTTATAACTTAAACAAAAAATGTAATGTAATTTTAATAATAAACAAAAAATGTAATAATAATAATAAGATTGAAAGAGTGAAATTGCCAAAAAAAATTATATATTGTTAATATGATTTCAATTTATACAAGTTTCACAATTTGTTATAAGAAATAAAATTTTCTACAAATTTGTTTTATACAATAACAAATTTGTTAGATACAATTTCAATTTTCTTTAATTTTCCTAATTTTAAATAACAAACAAAGATTTTATACAATTTTTTATACATTTACAATTGTCTTCAATTTGTTGGTCTTCAATTTGTTGTTGTTGTTGTTGGTCTTGAATTCTTCATTTTGGTTGCTATTGTTGTTGTTGTTCTTCTTCTTCTTCTTCTTCTTCTTCTTCTTCTTCTTCTTCTTCTTCCGGCGAGGTGCTCCCACTTGTGTGTTGAAATGTATTAAGTACTAATATGTATATTCTGTTTCCTAATCTATAGGAAATAGATTCCCCAAATCTCTCACCCCTCAATCTTCTTTCAATCTCCTTTCTTCTCCTCCAAGTATGTATTCCCTATATATAGATGTATACTGTAAAGAATAAAAGAAAATAAGAATAACAATTATTTTCCCCCAAATCTGTTTTAAACATGGTATCAGAGCCTAACCATATCTAGGCTAGTTGAAGAAGAAGAAGAGAAGGAGGTGATCGGATCTGACACCTTCATCCCGATCCGATCCCGACTACACCCCGATCCCGACCAAACCCCGAAACCCCGACCTCATCTCTCCTCTTTCCCTCTCCTCGACATTTTCTCTCTCCCCGACCAGACCCACCCCCGACCTCCACCTCCAACGTCCACCTCGATCAGCCTCCCCATCTCCGGCGACCCAGTTCCCCACCGCCCACCTCCCGTCGCCCCGTCGAGTGATGCCGCTCGATCTCCAGGTTGCCGCAACCCCCTTGACGTCCCCTCCCGGCACTGCCCCGACCTCTGGCGACGCCCCTCATCATCAGCCTCCCCGTCGCCACCACCAGCACATCCCACCGACCCCTCCTCTTCTAATCGATCGATAGCCCACCAAGAAACACCCAAACCCCAGTGTTGTCACTGTTCCCTTGATCGGATTCCGTCGACCAGCACCGCAGGCGCCTTTGTCCCTATCGCGCCGTTCGTCGACCGCCGTCGATGCCGCGCCCCCGCCAGTGATGCCACCCCCTTGGTCTTTACAGTTGCTGCGACTGCTTTTTGTTGTTGTGCTCTTTTGGTGTGTGCTGATTGCTGTTTTTTTTATCCCGTCCGTTGTTTGGTGTTTGGATCATTGGTTCTACTTGTTGTGCTGTTTGTTGTGTTGCTATGGTACAATATCCGTATGAGTCAAAGAAGTGTACTCATTGTGGCAAGACCGGCCACACGAAGGCTCGTTGTTATAAGATTATCGGCTATCCGGAGATCTGGGATCATAGCAGGGATATTCGGGAGAACACTTGCAATCAACCTACTGTCGCAGGTGGAGTTGCTGATTGTGCTGCTGCAGGTAATGATGGTAAGGTTTTTAATATTTCTGGCTATGTTATGAATAATGCATGGATAATTGATTCGGGTGCTCCCGACCATATGACTTTTGATTCTAGACAAGTTCAAAATTTTCAACCTTCCACCAAATCAACTGTCTACTGCCAGTGGTGATCCTGCCACTGTTACTGACAAGGGTACTATACCTCTCAAAAACAACCTAATCTTAGATATTGTCCTAGTTGTGCCATCCTTGAATTTTAACTTATTATATGTTGCTCAAATAACTACTGCCTTACATTGTATTGTAGTCTTTTGGCCTTCACATTGTGTGTTTAAGGATATTCGGACTCGCAAGACGATTGGTTATAAGGTTAGACACGGAAAGCTCTATTACCTGGATTTAGAATCTGAAAGTTCAAGCAAGTTGACTCAAGCTCTAAGTGTGGAAGAATCCGAAGATGAGAAGAAGAAATCAAATATTTGGCTATGGCATCGATGTCCGGGGCATGCTTCTTTTGGTTATTTGAAGATATTATTTCCAAGTTTATTTTTGAATTTGGATATTTCTATCTTTCGGTGTGATGTGTGTGATCTCGCAGAAAGTCACCGTGTCTCTTTTCCTTCAAGTCTAAGTAGAAGCTCTCTTCCATTTATGATTATCCATTCTGATGTTTGGGGTCCATCCAAAACCACTACATTTGGGGGAGCCAAATAGTTTGTGACATTTATTGATGACTGTACTCGTATGACCTGAATTTGTTTGATGAAGTCGAAAAGTAAAGTTAGTGGCTTGTTTCAAAATTTTCACAAGCATGTTATGATTCAGTATAAATCACAGATTCAAGTTCTTAGAAGCGATCATGGCAGAGAGTACCTGAGTTCGAATCTGCAACAATATTTGGTGGAACACGGTATTGTTCACCAGACTACATGCTCATATACACCTCAACAGAATGGGATTGCAGAATGAAAAAATAGACACTTGCTCGAGGTGGTCCGTGCTTCTTTTATCCATGGAAATATGCCACTCATTTATTGGGGGGAAGCCCTTGCTTCTGCTGCATACTTAATCAACCGAGTTTCCTCTAGTATCCTAAACTTTCTCACACCATTTCAAGCATTAACTGAAGCTGTAAATGCACCAAAAGTCGTCAACTTGCCACCTCGTGTATTTGGGTGTGTTGCATTTGTTCATCTTCATCGACATGAACGCAATAAGTTAACTCCTCAAGCTGTCCGATGTATTTTTGTGGGATATGTATAGGATAAGAAAGGGTACCGGTGCTATCACCCACCAACTCAAAGGATTTTTATGACTATGGATGTTGTGTTCCATGAAGATGACATGTATTTTTCTTCTTCTACGACTGAACTTCAGGGGGGGTACCGAAGTGAAGTTCAGACTCTTGGGTATGATGAAGGGGTTAGTGAAGTTCAGACTCTTGGGTATGATGAAGTAATTACCAGTCAGAACGAACAACTGGATACAAATAATGGCGAACACTTGAATGAAGACCTAGCAAGGGAGGAAGACCCTCACAAAGAAGTGCAACCAAGGGAAGAAGCCTTTCTTGAAGAAGACCCTCTTGAAGAATTGCAACCAGTACCAAGTCTCAGTGAGATTGAACCGTCAAAACCCAAAACCAATCGTCATCGTTGTCCAAAGCTCCTAGAAGAGAACTCCTGCACCGTACTAATAGAGGTATTCCAAAATCCGCTTATGAACCTGATCCTACTAGTAACATCAAATATCCCATGAGTAATTATGTATCCACTCACCGCTTATCGGAATCAAATAAGTCATTTGTAAATCAATTATCCACTATATCTATTCCTAACAGTGTGCAGGAAGCCCTTACTGATCCAAGGTGGAAAGCAGCTATGAATGAGGAAATGAAGTCCTTAAAAAAGAATGAGACTTGGGAGATAGTCGAGCTGCCAGCAGGGAAGAAGCCAGTAGGATGCAGATGGATTTATACGGTGAAGTATAAGTCCGATGGTTCAATAGAGCGATACAAAGCAAGGCTGGTTACTAAAGGATGCACTCAAACGTATGGAATTGATTATGAAGATACATTCGCACCTGTGGCAAAATTCAATACTGTTCGAGTCCTACTGTCACTTGTTGTAAATCTTGACTGGCCGTTGGAGCAATTTTTTGTGAAGAATGCATTTTTACATGGGGAATTGATAGAAGATGTTTATATGGATCTTCCACCAAGGTCGAACAGACCAGTCCAACACAGCAATAAAGTATGTCGGTTGAAGAAAGCATTGTATGGACTTAAGCAGTCGCTAAAAGCTTGGTTCAGGAGGTTTACAAAAGCAATGAGGACATTCGGATATTATCAGAATAATTCAGATCATACCTTATTCCTGAAAAGGAAAGAAGGTAAGATTACTGCTCTCATTATATATGTGGATGACATGATAGTAACTGGGAATGAACCTGAGGAGAGATTGGCATTGAAGAGCTACTTGTCACAAGAGTTCGAAATGAAGGATCTTGACTCTTTGAGATATTTTCTTAGTATTGAAGTTTCTCGCCCGAGAAATGGTATATTTCTGTCTCAAAGAAAGTATGCTCTCGATTTATTGAAGAAAACTGAAATGTCTGCTTGTCAGCCGATTAGTACACCATTAGAATAAGGACTGAAATTTTGCAACGAATCTGATCATGTGCCTTGTGATAAGGAAAGATATCAGAGATTGGTTGGACGAATGATGTATCTTGCGCATACACAGCCAGATTTATCATATGCTTTAAGTGTGATAAGTCAGTTTATGCATGCACCTCAGGAATATCACATGAATACAGTGATGAGAATTCTGAGATATATTAAGTCAGCTCCAGGAAAAAGGGTCCTATTTGCGAAACATGGTCACTTGAAGGTTGAGGCATATACTGATGCTGATTGGGCAGGATCTACAATTGATATGCGCTTCACTTCAGGATACTTCACCTTTGTTGGACGAAATATAGTTACATGGAGAACCAAGAAGCAGAATATTGTTGTACACTCTAGTGCAGAGGCTGAGTATCGCGGAGTAGCTCTATGTATAGTGGAAGCTTTATGGCTGAAACTCCTGTTGCAAGACTTAGGCTGTGGTCTGAATGAACCTATGAAGGTGTATTGTGACAGTCAAGCAGCATGTGATATTGCCACCAATCCAGTTCAACATGATAGGACGAAACATGTAGAGGTGGATAGATTCTTCATCAAGGAGAAATTGGATGAGAAAGTCATTGAGATATCTAAAGTGAAGTCAGAAGATCAGCTCGCAGATATCCTGACCAAGGCAGTTTCGAGTCGGCTCTTCGTGAAATTTGTTGACAAGTTAGGCATGTTCAATATCTATGCACCAACTTGAGGGGGAGTGTTGAAATGGAGTAAGTACTAATATGTATATTCTGTTTCCTAATCTATAGGAAACAGATTCCCCAAATCTCTCACCCCTCAATCTTCTCTCAATCTCCTTTCTTCTCTTCCAAGTATGTAATCCCTATACATAGATGTATACTGTAAAGAATAAAAGAAAATAAGAATAACAATTAATTTCCCCCAAATCTGTTTTCAACATTGTGGACGTGTCGAACGCTTTTCCTTGAGTCCTATCTTCGGCCTTCAACCAGTCTTCTGTGCAGACGAGCATCTCCAACGATTGGGGCTTCAAGCGATTCCTGTAATCAGCTAGAACCCTGCCACTTGTAGAAAATGCACTTTCTGAAGCAACTGTAAAGACAGAAGGAGTTAGTAGTTTTTTAGCCATATATTTAAGAATACTATAAGTATGTTCATGGTCTTTCCACCATTGTAAAATATCTAGTGAAGAAGTAAAAGACTCAGAATCTTGTTGATTATACCAATGTAATTCATTTGGTTGATTAGTCCTAGCTTTTTTTGATTGAATTTTTGTAAGTAAATTAAATATGGCATCATCTAATTTACTCTTATCCTTACCTTTAGAAGTAGCAGAAGAAGAACAAACTAAAGAAGTTGTACTATTAGATGCAAAACTTCTATCATAATAATCATACAAGTTATTTAATGTCGATTCAAATTTAACTAAAAATGTTGTGCAATAAATTTCAGATTCATATGGCCCAAGTAAAGTAAAAAATATTTCAATCAAACTCTTCGTACCTTCTAATTTGATACGAGAATCCCTCACAGTAGCAACACAATACAACATAGGAGGAGGATTAAAATACTTCAAAATTTTGGTGTATGCAGGTTTCACAATATAACCAATAAAAGCATCATCGATCATTTCTTTGAAAGTTTGCATCATAGTAACTGTTGAAATAAAAATGCCACTAGATGTAGATTCATAAGATTTTGAAAATTCAAAAGTTGCGGTTTTAAAAGGTTTTAAAAATTTCAACAAAGATTCGGCATAAAACCAATGTTGGGGAGTCATTTCAAAATTCGGCATATTTTTTGCCATACAAAAATCATTTATACATGCTTTATATTCAGTAACAACTTCTAGCAAATCAAAAGTAGAGTTCCATCGGTGTTTAACATCCTTTGGAAATTTTCTAAAATATACATTTTTAAGCCTACACCAAGCTTTCCATTCTTGAAATATGGTGTCATTTAATGCAATAAAATGTACATAATTCCTAATGTTAACTATATATGGTTCGGCTATTTTTAATGCATCTTAAACACACAAATTTAAAATATGACATACACATCTAACATAAAAAAAATTTGTTAGATGGAGGGTTTAATGCGGTTTTTAAAATACTAATTGATGCATTGTTGTTAGATGCATTATCAAAACTTATACACATAATTTTATTACGAATATGAAAATATCACAAATTTCTAAAATACGGTTTGCAATTTCATTACCACTATGGGGATAGGGAAACGCGGCAAGTGATATGATCCTTTTTTGAAGAATCCAATCACTGTCGATCCAATGACAGGTTATTCCCATCATTGGAATATTATTGCAACCCCTCCAACAATCGGAAGTTAAAGAAACTCTACAAGTTAAACTCCATAAAATTGCAATCAAAGCTTCCCTAATATCATTGTACATTTTAAAACAATTCGATTTGCAAGTATTGATAAGGATTCTTTTTAAATGGGGGTTTAAGGCAGTTTGATTAAAGTTTTCTAAGTCCCTACTCTCGGGATAGGAAAATGGTAACTCTTCTTTGATTACTAACAGGTCATTTCCTGACGAACAAGTTCGGGATCATAAGAATGGCTATCAACTACACCGGTCCTAGGGTGATTTTTTGTTGGCCGGGTAGTCAACAAGAAATTTTTTATGCACATTTTGGATGTGTCGGCTAATTGTACTCGTGCCCTCACCCCTCTTCCATTTGTATAGCTTCGAACATGTTGTACAAACTTTTAAATCTACACCCGGTACATTTTCGTCCGGAATATAATCATAAAATTTGTGTCAATCACTACTTTCTCCTTTAGTTTTCCTACTAGTACCCGGTTGTGTTGTTTCGGTTGCATGTGTTTGTGGTTCTTCTTCTAATTCTATGTCTCCTACAAACTCTTCGTGTATACCAAGGTGTTGGGTCATAGGATTAGGGTACTCTTCGGCGGGCTCATTTTGTGGGACAATTGGAGGCCTACAAGAAGTGCCGGTGGAAGCTTGCCCATTTTGGCTATTGTCGCTACCTCGTGATCTAGACATGTTGATATATATAGTAGTGTATGTGAAAAAATTAAATACAATGTAGGCGCGATAAGTTACAAAAAAAATTAGAAAACAAGAGGGTTGTGAGAGAGAATATCAAAAAATCAATAAACAAATATGATACAAAAAATTATAACTGCAAAAAAAATATAAAAAGAAGAAGTGGGTTGTGAAATTTTGATGCCGTTCACCGCGGATAGTCGTATATAAAATGAGAGTGAAAATAAAAATAGGAGTAGAAGTAGAAGTCCGGAATTGAAGACTTGAAGAGAGCTTCTTTGTTTGATCACTTGGAGGATCACCTGGAGGAGTTGAAGACTTGAAGACGTAGTTGAAAGTTGAATTCGATACGATCGGAATTTAACGTATGATCCTTTATATATTGCTACCTTCTTTGTTCAATTGTTCACAAAAATTAAAATGAATTGAGTAATAATAATAGAGAGAGCAAAAAAGTAAGATGTGAATTTTTAGTTTAGGTTTTAGGAGTATTTATAGGAAAAAAATAAAACCAAAAAACAAAAAACCAGAAAAAAACAAAAAACAACAGCTAAAAGAGCCGTTAATGAGCTCTCGGCCTGTTGGACCCGCAGGTCAAACAGTCGACCCGTACAGGTCAAACGGTCCGCAACCCGCAGGTTGGCAAGCAGGTCGGGTATTGTAGCGCGGGTTATCGGGCTGGGTTGAATGGGTTCAATTCGTTTTTTAAGACCCGGGTCAACCCGTTTCCATTAACAGGTTCGACCCGAACCCAAACCCAAACCGGTCACTCACAGGCCGGGTTAGGCGGGCAGGTCGCGGGTCGACCCAGCCCGTTTGCCATCCCTAATCATACATCCAATTTCGACACTGTAAACAGTCAACCTCTGTGGGAGTTCTAATAGGTAAACCTTTCAATTTCTATGTAAGTTCCAAACTGAAAGAAAATGGAATAACTACGGAGAGCAGTTATACATAACCAGTCTCTACAAATAAAATACATTCACCCAACTAAAAAGAATTACTGTTTACTAAAACTCCCTGATGTACATAAAAACTGGTGATAAAAGCTCAGTAATTTGATTAACATCATCATCCCTATAAATACGTATATGTCGGACAATACGACTACATAACATTTGGGAGGAAGGAAGAGAAAGAATTTCTCAGAAACAAATGAAAATGTTGTTGCATGGTGACTTTTCAATGGCTACTTGTATGAACTAATTTAAGACTTGTTATTGCGATTTTATAGAAATTCGACAGGTCAGTGGGGATGTCTTTGAGGCAGATTAATTCCCCAGTTCGATTAAATATGGTCTGTCTACAAAATTATAATGTATTTTTCTCCCAACTCCAAAGCCTCTGGTGTCAGTCCTTTTTCTCGTTGGTCCTGGCATCGTCATCTTGCGATGTAGAAGTGCTACTTGATTCAGTTTCAGGCTTAGATTCATTGTACTCCAACAGCTGGTAAGAAAGAACACAGAAACTGGTTAAATCGCTCAAACAAATTATGGGGGTAATAGTTCTGTAGGATGAATGAATGCCTTCTGGCAACCACGTGTTGTTATCAATCCATTGTTCTCTTAATAGCCAAATTAATTCTCAAGAATTTATTTAAATAGAAGAAATATTTAACAGCATTCCAGTGCATGATAAAGACGCTCGTGTCAGTAGTCAAAAAGGTAAAGCATTTTTTCCCTTTTTGAAGAAAGGTTGAGTATAGCCACCCAAAGAGGTAAAGTATTTAAGGTATAAATTTCACAGGAAACAACCAGAAAGTGGAATACCTTCTTCTATACCTTTGAGAAAAAACTAAAATTACTGAAGCAAATCTTATCATTTACTTTCATCTAAATTCGATCCAGTTTAAAAACCAAGGGGATTGCCACTGCTTGCTTGGGCTCCTAAATGGGCAAACAAGTTAAATTATGGACCCACCAATTGCCCATCAATCTTTCGCAGCAAGAACAATTTTTTGAGTTCAGGCACAAACTCATCTAAGGGCACAACAATGACAGCAAGTCATAAAATCTTGAAAATGTCCACTTTTCTTCAGATGTCACTGGATCACATCTAGTCAAGTCAAGTATTTGAAGTCCTAATCAATGATTGTGCAGATACGAAATCTGCTGTAGCTGGATGAGGGAATGATATGCTCTTTATGTGGATATCCTCCAATACTTTCCTTCCAAGGAACAATCCATAAGCAAATAATAGTTGCACTGGGAATACTAGACCCTCTAACATGAGGACAGATGTTTTTGTAAAGGATATGCTCTTCACATAGGACATCACAATCATTCTGAGTACAGTAAAATGCAACTGTATTTAATGTTCGCACTTTTCACATCCATAAGGGATATCTAGGATCTAGAAATATTGATCATATGAAATTAAGGCAGTATCAAAAACAAAATTTTGGTGAACTGAAGAAATCTAATATCCTGTAAAAAATAACAAGTAGAACTAACCTTCTGTACTTCTCCATTCCACAAGCAATGAACAGCCACAGATCCTATCACACAAGGTACTATGTATAGAAGAGCAGGCTGCAAGAGCAAACAAAAGAAAGCAATTATTAATAATGTGATACTATTAGAGAATAATAAAAGCAAAGGTAAATTCACCTGTGCAGCTTGAAACCAATTCATCACAACTATTGTCAGGACCAAACCAAGTGTGTACCCAAAGAACGCGCTGTTAAAATAGCGATTTTGCTTTCCTCTAGATACATCGAAACGCAATGCCAATGCAACAAAGATACCTGAAGGAGGATCAGGGAGTTAATCACAGTATGGAGGGGGCATGGTGAGTAAAAGGTGGATGCCAGCCTAACAGGATTGGATGATCCTCCGTTAATTTATTTTTCTTTTTACTTAAATTTGAAAGTCACAGTTAGCATCCTTGCCTCACGTTCGTCAACTGTGATTCAAAACCTTTCATGCTTTATAGTTATGACGGAATTAGTGACCTTTTATAAACCAGATTTAGAGGAATACAGGGTAAAATCAAGATGCAGTTACAAGGTTGCATAGAGCCCAATATTGGGCAAACGGGCTGATGGTTGAAACTAATAATGTAAAATTTTTATAAAAAAACTATTATCAAGAAGATAGCTGCAAAATACTGCTAGGACACACAGCAAGGTTTACCAAAAACTATGGCAAGTCAATGACCTAGAGATGTTGTAACAAGATGCTAAAACCTAGAAGAAAGACATAAATATATTGTTAATAAGGTGTTTCTTCACTTGTACACACGCTTGCAGTAAGCAGCCACAAAACTTGAGCTATATCAAATTCTCCTACCTGTATGTCTCTAAAAATCAAGCATCAAGCATTATATTTGACGGCATGATTAAATATTGTTATAATCTTCAAGATATATAGCAAGGTTTAAGGAACTCGATTTCAGCTTCATTATGCCCCTCCAAAATAAGTATGTTTTGATTTTGGTTTTGGATTTTTCACAATTAATATAAAGATATGTATATAAAACTTGCCCAAATAATAGTCAGGTCTGATCAGATTTGAACAGGTCTGACCCGATCACCCTCCAATTAGCTACCATAACCCTAACCCCTCATCTAAAACCTCAAGCCGCTGCCTTAATTCTCTTCTTCTTCCTCTCCTCTCTTCCTCTTTAACAGTAAAAATTTCTTTGCATAGTGACTCAGGCAAAAAGGAAAGAAAAAAAGAAAGAAAGATGAAGCATGCGAAGACAACAACTCAGAGAAGACTTGAACAATTAAAAGGTATTTTTTTTTCTTATTATTCCCTTGCCTTCTCCCTCCATCTTCTATCCTCTTTACTGATTACATCCCTTGTTCTTTTACTTTCTTAAGGCTTTCATAAGTGTATTGGTAAAAACTGATCTTAACCCCTCTAATTCGGATAGTTTCCCTTCAAAACCGATCCCAAACGGTCAAAATCAAAACACTTTTGGTCGAAACCTCAAACCAAGGTTGCAAGTGTAATTGTAATTCAAGTGGAGTGAGGGCAAAAAGATTTAGCTGCAACAGAAATGAGTGAATAAAATTTCCAATTGAAGGGAAGGTTGCAACTTAGGTTGCACCGATCCAAACACTTGCACCAAGGCTCAATTACAGAACTAGTGCCGAAATGAGCCAAGTTGTAACCTATCCAAACACTTGGATCTATGCACAATAACGAAAAAAGTCAAACTGGTATTATTATAGTAAGGAAAACCTAGAAGACTAAACTATAAACCCTTATTCAGTAGGCTCCCAACCATGTTTTCCTAGGTTTCCAAGATCTTAGAAGGAAATATCACAAAGCAGACAAGTGTAGATGAGGAATCTAATTAGAAGAGCCTGCAGAAAAATTAGTTCCTTACGAAATTCAGTTTACATAACAGTATTAGTTTCTTTTCAACTCAGTACAGAATCATTCCATTTCAAAGAGCATTCATTAAGAATTTGGTGGATTTGGTGCGCCTCAGCCTATCAAAAGTTCACATATTGGTGTCAAAAGTTCCTTTGTTAGTCTAATTCAAACCTAATGCCCTCGATCCAGTCAAGACAAGACAAATGAATCAGGATAATAGAAAAACAGAAAAAATGATGAAATTTACTAATTAAGTGCACACAACAAACAACTTATAATTCTGAATTTAAATTAAAATTTGAATACTTGGAATAAAGAGTATCATGTATATAAAAAGAGGAAGAATAAAAATCATCAAAATATCTCAGATAAAAATATCAGCTCTCTTTCAATAGGAGCAGGCTGCTTCTCATATATAAAATTCAAAAAGAGTAAGATGACTGCACATATGCACACATTAAAAATGGAAAGTACAGAAAAGATCTAACATCTAACAGTAGACTGATTCTTGGGATGGAACCACATTCAGGCATATATATTCATATGGTAAAAATGAATTTTTAAAGATTAAAGTTTTACATAGAATCCATACCAGGAATTACTATATCACCAAGTCCAAGCATGGAGAAAGGACGGGCAGAATCTCCAGTAGGGAACACTAACTATAGGGCGACAAGAAATCATCAGAATAACGAGTAAATCAGGCATTACATTATCAGAAATATTTACATAAAATTAATATCAGATATATAGCACATCTAACCTTTATAGGAGCATCAAAGGACTTCGCAACACTAACCATCACCGGAGTGAAGAACACCCAGAAGATGTCGTACACAAACAGACCACCCTGAAAAAAACAATGGAACGACGTGACAACTTGGATAAACTAAAGAGAAGACGAAAAATAATAGGAAGACTCTCAGAGCAAGCTCTTTCCATAAGAGTTAATTAAACCATAATTAAGATAATCATGATCAATATGCCAGTGAGACAGAAGATGTGAGACATGCTTACATAATCCCACCAATGTCACATGCAAACATGAATAAAAAGGCCATACAAGTTAATAAGGAGCATAGAACTTCGGAAAAAATAGATATAATAGATGACTGAAGGCAAAAATAAAAGGGTGACCCGTTGTCAGTCCACAGTAAAAACATTAAAGATATAAAATATAAGATAAACCCCCCCCCCCCCCCCCCCCCAAAAAAAAAATAAAAATAAAAATAAAAATAATAATAATAATCAGTAAATAATAAATCAAATTACAGCATACACACACGCATAAGCCCGATATTAAAAAGTGAAAACTGTTGGTGCAGTATCAGTGCAAGATAAAGCAAGATTTGACAACTGTATAAACACACGACCACAGATGAATGCCTGAATCCAAGAATACTATCCCAACAATATTAAGTACAGTGTTGATAAAAAGAATACCAGGAGAATAGCACCAGTTTTGAAAGATCCCAATGATAACATCTCTATTCCCTGCAAAGAGTAAACTCGTGTTAAACAAATGCTAAAAAGAGAAACTAATAACAAGATACAACAACAACAACAACAACAACAAAAACAAAACCTTTTTTCCAACTAGTTCCGGACCAGTTCAGGTCGGCTACATGAATCCTGGTTTCCTGGTTTTCTATTCTGCTCGATTTAGAGCAATATCTTATGGAATGCCACAAGCTATCATATATCATATCTTTTCTCACAGTTTCTACCAAAGTAAGTTTAGGTCTTCCCCTAACCCTAACTCTACCCTCAATATTTATCAAATCACTCTTTCTAACGGGGGCAATACTAGGTCTACGTGTAACATGTCCAAACCACTTGAGACGATTCTCTCTTAATTTATCTTAGATAAGAGCTACCTTTTTTATGTCTCGTAGATACTCATTTCTAATTCTATCCTTCCTGGTTTTACCACACATCCATGTTAGTATCATCATCCGCTACACTCATTTTTTGGACATATTTCTTTGTTGCCTAACTCTGCTCCATACATTATTGCTGGCCTAACAGTTGTCCTATAAAAATTTTCTTTTTTCAACTCCAAAGGTATACATTTGTCATACAAAACACCACTAGCCACTCTGCTTGGATCCTATGTATAACATCTTCACAAATCTCCCCATCTCTTTGTATAATCGAGCATAGATATCAG
Organism: Hemerocallis citrina; assembly: GCA_017893485.1. Classification (NCBI taxonomy): domain Eukaryota; kingdom Viridiplantae; phylum Streptophyta; class Magnoliopsida; order Asparagales; family Asphodelaceae; genus Hemerocallis; species Hemerocallis citrina. The sequence continues at coordinate 31,429,249 of CM030361.1, read as the reverse complement.
AATCGGTCTCTCTTAGGTATCTCTTGACTAGGGCTGCAATTGAGCCGAGTCGAGCCGAGCCGAATACCTTCAGGCTCGAGCTCGGCTAGTTAAGAAAACGAGCTCAATTTTTGAGCTCAAGCTCGGCTCGAGCTCGGTTGGAGCCGAGCTTTGACCGTATTCGAGCCGAATAGCTCGCGAGCTTAGCCTTTAAAAAAAACAAGCTCGAGCTCGGCTCGTTAAGGAAACGAGCTCAGTTTTGAGCTCGAGCTCGGTTCGAGCCGAGCTTTGACCGAGCTTGAGCCGAATAGCTCGCGAATAGCTCGATTCGTTTGCAGCCCTACTCTTGACCATCAAGCTTCACTACTTTCTCATTTGTGTTCTAAATATCGCTAAAATTACACTCCACATACTATGTTTTAATTCTTATTTTAAAGCATCTACCTTCCAAAGTTTCTTTCCACTTCTAATTTAGCATTGATTTCTGCTCTAGTTTCGTCCACTAAGACGATGTCATCGGCAAAAAGCATACACTAAGAGACCTCATCTTGTATCCCTCGCATCAATTCATCCATCACCAAAGCAAAGAGGTAAGGATTTACAGTCGAGTTTTAGTGTAAACCTACTGTAATAGGGACTTCACTACTTTCTCCTGTGGTTGTTCTCATTGTGGTCATTGCCCCTTCATACATATCTTTAACCACATCAATAAATTCAATATATCGAGTAGTTACTTCTTGTTTTTAATTTAACACCCACCATACTATATCTCTAGAAACATTATCATAAGCTTTTTCAAGACCTATAAACATCATACGTAGATCTTTCTTATTCTCTCTATATTTTCCTGTATGTATTCTCGGTGCATAATTTGCTTCCACTGTTGACCTCCCAGACATAAATCCAAACTGACACTATTGTTTCTAGTCTCGATCTATGTTCGATCACTCTTTTCCAAAGTTTCATCGAATGGCTCATTAATTTAATGTCTCGGTAGTTGGAACAACTTCGTATATCTCCTTTATTTTTATATATAGGTACTAAAATACTCTTCCTCCATTCATCGGGATTCTTCTTGTTCCTCAAAATCTCATTAAACAATCTTGTTAGCCAACCCACTCATACATCCCCAAGACACTTCCATACTTCAAAGGGTATACCATCCGGTCATAAAACTTTTTCTATTTTCATCATTCCTAAAGCATTTCGAACCTCTGAGTTCCTAATTCTACGGAAAAACATAAGTTCTCGACTATCCTTCGATTCTTCTATATTTAAGTTATCCACGACATTTTCATTTAATAACTAATCAAAGAAACTAATAACAAGATAATAATGAGAATTCGGTGGACAGCATTTCAAGTCGTTACATACTCAAATGTTCTAGACCAACTTAAAAATTTTAATGAAAAGAAACGCCAAAATAAAGTATAAAATAAAGTATAGAACATTTATAATTGACTAGATTGAAAAGATTTAATAGCTAACCAAACTTTTAGAAATATTTGCTATCAAAAGCAAGTTGCCTTTGTACCTAAGAGGCTAACACAAATCCATATACAGGATTTCACAAGGACAAAGCTTGGAATTGCCAGCATATGCAGAAGTGAGAGGGGGAAAACATTAATAAGTTCTTAATATATGGCATTTGTTTTAAATGCTCACTTCTACTCATTACAAACAAAGCACAGATAGGATAAAATATGAGTCCACTAAGGGAAGCTCCACTTAGCTACTTACTAGAGATTTTTCAGATATACTTTAAGCCAGATAAAGTTCAAATTTGACTTAAAATTTTCAAAGATGTGCAATTATCAGAGATAAACTCCACGCAAGGTAAGTTCAAATTATTACCATTAGTATCTTACAGCACCTGACATGTATTTTATTATTCTACAATACATGGGTAACTTACGGGTGTATCTATGGGATAAAGTATCTTACAATACCTTCGAAATTATAGAAATTACGGAAGGGCACTCAGTTACTAACTAGAGATTATTCAGATAATAAAGTTATAATTAATCATAGGCTCCGTTAGTCCGTTTGGCTTTGCTTTTGGTTCAAAAAGCTCTTTTAGGTTCAAAATAGGTGTTTGGCAAACTTAATAATAAGCATGTTTATTCAAAAGTACTTTTTCTAAAACTACTACTTTTAGCAGTTTTCTCATCGCACCTAAAATGGTGTTTAGCTTCTCAAAAGTGCAGGAAAATTTCGAAGTTACACATAAATCTTTCTAATAGTACTTTTGGTACCAATACTTTTCAGCGAAAGCATTTTTCGTTCCCAGCAATACCAAACAGAGCCGTAATACTTCGAAGGTTTACAAAGATATACTTCATGCAAAATGAAGTTATAATTATATACTATCCGCTGTTTATGGGTGTATCTACGGGGACAATTGACCTTACGATACACCTTCTGTAGAAAGATAAATACGTGATAAGTTGAACTATATATGGCTTCAAAAAATAGTAAAAAATTTTGAATTGGTTATAAGTTGCATATTTGAAAAAAGTTCAAATAAAAAAATACCCTAATTTTGTATAATACAACATATACAAACTCTAGATTGCCAAAGCCCCAAACCTTTACACTCTCGCAACCTTAGATCCACTGTGCTACTGGGTTCATAAAAGGCCCAATTGCAACTAATTGGGACCTGATTATAAAGGTTGCAAGAATTGCAAGTTGAGGATCAAACTGCATCCCCAAATATGGAGTCCTCACAATCGAAAGTGGCATTACAGCAGGGGGGAGAATGCAATGCAACCCCCATCTTATCCAGAAATGAAACATTGAACGTACAACCTGTAAGGGATGCAGCTCTTGCATTACTAGAATACTTACATGGATTGGAGCGTAGTCACTAATAATGTGGAAAAATAATAAAATGTACAATGTTGAAACTTGAAAGCAATTAATTGTACATTTTTACCTACTTTCTCTCCTCTTTACTCTTTTCTACATCTCTACACATGTCAAGTTGATTCCTCAATGATTTAAAGCTGTAACCGATTTCTATTGACTATCTTTGGATCAGGTTCCTTCAAAACTGATCCAACACAACAAAATTATGTTTCTGCTGATACTTTAAACCGTGGTTGAATATTATTTGAAACAGATACGGAAAAACTAATATGTTACAATCGAAACCTTGGTTGGACATTAAGACAAGCTTACTGAAATTTCATTTATTTCTTTGAATTCTAGTTTTACGCATTGCATCAATACTTAGCTTGGTATGATCTAAATTTTCTAGAGCCACTTTGGTTAGAGATTTTGTAGTCATTGGATTTGTTTTTATTATGTTTGTCTCAAATATTGAAGATAGTAATAAATGTTTCATTTCATGCTTTTATGCATAGGTTTATAAATAGCTAATTTATATAATTCATATCTTGTGTTTTAATAGGCTTGCAATTCATGCAATACAATTTTTTGTAATTTTAAGTTGATAGTCAATTGGTATATATTCTAAGTAAATATGACTATATACTTTACACGTGGGACAAGTTATCTTGTTTTACACGATAGGGCAAAAATGGATAACAGAGCACGATAAATATACTGATTTGACAATAATGTACGCATTATTAACAAAGGTGTATGTTACTCTTTCTTTACAGTTTGTATTTGAGCAATACTAATATATTTCAATCATTCAATATGATAAATCTTTCGAGTGCTACATCCCATGCCAAAAGGTTACGGAGCCATGAGATGATCCTACATAATCATATATATGGTGACTTGGTTGGCCCTTGATGATATTTCTAGTGTGGAAAAAGGCTGCTTAGTATGCTCGCCGCTGCCAACAGTTAACTGTCCACCGTCCAACTGTTGATACCTAATCATGGCCTTTGCCATATCAAAGAGGATAGTTATGAAACTTCTAAGAGTCAAGATGAGTAGTTCAGACTGAACAATAGTTCTATTCCTCAGCAAGAACTAGAAGGTGCCTTATAGAACACTGATGAATGTGCATACTCAGCTCTACTAACATGATATCCTGAAAGTCCATTAAAAAGACGAAAAATCCTCGTGCAATTTAAATCCAAGCAAGATGATGGAATGTTAATAAATCACTGTTGATGAAAGGAAATCATCCATTTGCAATCCTCTGGGAAGAGGTTAGTTTAGGTTGCCAACCAATTTTTTTTAACAAGCATATCTGAGATGTACCAAACAAATATGAGGCTGAAAAGTTATAATTAGTAAATGAAGAGAGTCCAAATTCCTTTTTGATTTGTAGATGTATTTACTTCTTTATGTACTAAATATGTGGGTAACAAATAATTTTACAAATTGAAACTAATTATTTTAAATGTCTCAGTACTACGATACAAATTGCTCTTTGGATACAACTCTCATATATACATATAGATGTCCAAGCTTCATTCATGCATGCATACATGCATAATATAAATCGAATGCTTCTACTCAACATAATATGAAATATCCTTATCTAAAATCTTGTAGGATTTTCTGTGGGAAAACAAGTATTTACATCAATTAGTATGTTAAATACTTTTTTTAAAAATCAATATGTGTACTTGTACTGTATCACAGAAAAACATGTATTTACATCAATTAGTATGTTAAATACTTTTTAAAAAAATTCAATGTGTACTTGTACTGTATCTACATCACATATTCATACGTTCCATCTGTTGTTAGGAAATTTTCGTTTCAGTACAGATTGGAGTAGATCCAATTGTCGTTTAAAAGTAGATATACATGGCAAAGCATATATTCCGTGGAGAAAAATAGATAGTAGAAAAAGAAGAGTATTTCGTGGATTATTTAAGGGAGTCAAATGTAACTACTAATGAGAGAATTACAAAGTAGGGTGTAGGTATAAGCTTGATTAAATCTCTCTGTTTTAAAAATATTGGTCTACATCTTTACTCTCTTATTAATAGCTTGTATAATAAAATCTCTTATCATTATAGACTATAAATTTTGGGATACAACTAAGTGTTAGGTTCATAACTTAGACACCAAAATAAACTAATTCTCTAAATTAAGTATATTTTCCTATTCAAAAAAGGAATTATCCCCAATTAATTCTCAAGATATGTTAAAGATATTATATCCAATAATTTAAATATATAAAAAAATCCAAAAAATATAATTTCTTTTTAGAGAGAATATTGAGACATAATTACCAACAAAGTCCTCCATGACTCAAATATCTCCCCACTGTAAAAACTCTCTCTGAGTCAATGGCCTACTTGTTTTTCCCCTTATTCCTCATGGGTCGTCATATCAAGTTAAAAAGCTCCCTTAGATTTTGGCTCTGTATTAACCTAAACTGGATTTTTACATATCATATCCTCCTCATGGGTCGTCATATCAAGTTAAAAAGCTAGAATAATTGTCAATGGAATTGGCTCTTCCTTAGGGTATGAGGTGTTGGGCTTTAGTGTTGTCGCCGATGTTCCTTACAGTGCTTGTAGAGATGAGAGGTATAATATAAAAACCGTACTTCGAGTCATTATCTTCCTTCTAGTAATCTATCGCTTGTTGTGCTACGCCGAGAACAAAACTACTATTAAAATAACTATCAAAACGAATTTTCGTTAACAAAAATTTTTGTTATCAACTGATATCAAAGCAATTTTCACCTAACAACTAGTATCATAGCCTGTTAAGAAGAGATCTGATTTGATCAAGGGTAATTTTTTTCATCTTCTACCCTACCGTCATGGAGAAATTACAAGGTAAATCGACTACCGAACTCTATCAAGCAAAGACCAAGAAAGTTGCTTGTGCAACATAGATTTTAAAACCCTACTTGCAGTAGAAAAACGAAGGTTGATGGCAATTGTGTGGAAAACTACGTCTCAAGGAGGTGTCCTCGATGACACTAACTCTCGAAAATGGAGGTGGGTGACACGTTCATGAGTACAAAACATAATGGCTCGAAGTAAAATGCTTATATCATGCCTATCCTTTGTCCAAGCACAGAAAGAACGCAGATTACAACATTAAACCCAAACACCTCATTCCCCCAGGAAAAGCTACTACCCAATGACAGTTCTAGCGCTATAATGTAAAAAAAAAAATCTGCAAGTTAAAATGGAGCTAAAAATATAGGGCAGCTATTTGGCTTGATACGGCAACACATGAAGATCGAGGAGAAGAACATGTAGTCCATAACTCGTGAAGACTTTCTACCTTCACTTTCTACATTAAGGAGGAGAATATTTGAGTCAGAGAAATTTGTTGGAAATTATGCCTTAATATTCTTTCTAGATTGAAAATCTATTTTTTGGCATATTCTTGAGTTTATTTCTTTCTATATTTAAAACTATCTGATATAATTTCTTTAATATATCTTGGAGATTAGTTGAGGATGACTCCTATCTTAAACAGGAGAATATATATAGTTTCGAGACTGAGTTTATCCTCGTATCTAATTTATGAACTAACCCTATCTTGTATCCCAAGTTTCTACTGTATAAATATAGATGACGAGAGATTGTATTATATAAGGCACTAAGAACAGTCTCAAAATGTAGACCAGTATTTATAAACGAGAGATGATCATGCTTATACCAATAACTTGTAATTCCCCCATTAGAGCCATTAATAATAATAATAATAATAATAATAATATTTGACACCACCTACCAAATACTCACCTTTCTCTACTACCTACTGTTCCTAACTTGCTACTTACAATCTATAGTTTGTCGTGTTTATCTTCTCTAAAACAATGCTATTAAATCTTTGTCTTCGTCGCAAACTACCTCTTCCGCTGCGCTAAACCCGAAACGATAATTTCCTATTAATGTCCATGTTTCATTCATGCATGCACACATGCATCATATAAACCTATTGCTTCTATATCAACATAATATTAATATCTAAAATCTTGTAGCGTTTTTTTTTTGTAGGAAAATATTAAATTATATTAATTTGTATCCTAAATATTTAAGACTTTTCCGAATGTGTGTACTTGTACTGTATGTACATTACATATCCATAATGGTCCGTTATAGAGGGTTGAACATTCCACTGATTAAAACTCCCCGATCCATTAGGAGTAAAAAATCAATAATCAATAATAGTTTTAATACAGCGTGATAACCAGAAAATTTAAGATTAACCAAGAAATGTATAGTGACAAATGAAATCCGCTCCATATGATGTACACAATATGAATAAACTGAACACATATTTTATTTTCTTTTTGCAGTAAATTTTTACTAATCCAATATGGTTGTCTCTACCTTACAATTGTCTCACTTATTGAGCAAATTGAACCAATTGTGATAATAAGATGCAACATACATAAAATATATATAACCGAAATTTGTGAACCAATGACCCTAAAAAAAATATAAATCGATAAATCAATAAAACTCTTAAACTAGTACATGCTAGATGCAAGACCTCGTATACAGACAGAAAATAAAATTCAGAAATCTTAACCAATGCACCAAATTTCCAGTAAGCATCAAATTGAATTGGAGTCTAAAGGTTTTACAAACATCCAGAGTTTAGACAATATTTTTGTGAAATAGGAAAACCTGGATGCAGAATGAAACTCCCAAAGTATTGTTTGCCAACCAATGCTTCTGTGATGCATACCACATGCAGAAAAAAGCTCCTGGAATTGAAGCGACAATCTGAGACCTGGTGAACTCTACCGAAGCAGCTGTATAAAAAGTAGTATAAAATCCTAAACATCATTCCAAAAAAATAGAAAGAAAGAAACGAATAGAAAATGCAGAGTTCTCAGCCAGCATAACTCATTGATCGAACACAATAAAAGTAACTACAAGCCAATTATAACTATCAGAATATGGTTTTACTTAATAAGAAACCATTTGGGATGCCGAAGGAGAGCCTAGATAGGGCTTTGCCCTTCAGGGGAAGTCAGAGCAATTCCGGAGACCAAGCTCAACTTGCTATAAAATATGAACTAGAACTCGCATTGATACAACAGTAATTGTGACACCAGGGATATATTCATTATGCCTATCCTACAAAAATGAGCTATATTTTCAAGCTACCAGCCAAAGACCAGATACTGGACTGATGTGTTTTAGTAAAGGTCAAGTTCCATGTGGGATGAACAAATAAACCACATGTGAACAAGACAGTCTTTACATACATCACATATCACATATATCATCTACCTGACACAAATATATAAAAATAACACAACTTTTTATGCACTTACTGCCTTAATCCTGGTCCATTGAGGTCTACCCCTAGTTTTTGCATTATATCATCCATCCTTACTAATGCTGTTAATGGTTATGAATATTCTTAATTAAGTACACAGATATTGAAAGTACAAGACATGACATGTCACGTTAAAAACTGTGCTCCATGCACGTCCAACACGACAAAGATGTGGTTAAGAAACATAGGTCGCCAGTAGCAATCAATCGAGAAAATAAATATAGCTTATTAAAGAATTATAAAAGCTATCAAAATCTAAAGAACTATAAACTGGATGAGAAATAAATAGCCTCTTCTAAAGCTATCGCCAAATAGGTAGAATTAGAGAGCTTCACTATCTGGAAAAGTATATTCTCAGTAGCCTTCAGGAATGAAACCGGTCGAAGACTACAAGATAATTGAATCATACATTGAAAATATGGAACATGCCAAACAATTAGGTCTTCATTCCAATGTTTAGGAAGATAACGCTTGATAGAAGGTAACAACGTTGCGCTGCATACAAGAAACAGAAAAACATGAGAAATCTAAATTTCTAGAATTCTAGTAATAAGATTCTACAAGGCTAGGTTAAAATGACATACGAAAGAGCAACGATCCCGAGAACAAAAAAATAACATGTGAGCACAGCATTGACCAAATCTTTCGAGAGGAACTTGAAAAGTAAAAACAATGACAAAAGCATTGCACTTCCAACAAAAGGAAAGCGCATGGCATGTTCACTTGACATTGTTTCCTGAAGAAAAACAAAACAAAACAAAATGCCGCAATCAGTAAAAAAGAAGGGGAGAAAGCAAAAAAAATCAACATTTTCATTAAATCATATTCTATTTCAAGAAGTAAAAAATAATGGAAATTTGAGTAACAAAACTTACTGTTGGAAGTGTAGGCTTGACTGAGCGATAGCAACCAACATATACAGTCAAGCATGCTGTCAGAATTACATTCAAATTGGGATCTACCTTGAGGACGAGTGGTGCTAACGTAAGACCTGCCAAAAAAATAAATTTGAGGCCCAATACACCTTACTTCACTTGATAATTGAAAAAAATCAACCCTTGTTCAACAGAAAACTAGAAGGCCCAAACTACAAGCAACCATTTCCGCTATTTAGTTGATCAACATAACAAGAAATTTACTCAAATGATAGTTAACAATTAATTTTAAACTAAAAATGCTAAGACTTTTAAGTTGTTACTAGTTACTACAATATCGTAACTCATATTAGATTGACTGCCAACAGGATGCACAAAAGATCAGTGGCAATACTCCCCTGGAGGAAGATTCGCCAATTATTACCACTGTTCAAAAACTCGGTATCATGTCCCTCTCGGCTTTCCAGCACCCAGATATATACCGTCCACCAACTCAGACAATTGAAATTTTTGGTATCAGCTTCTCAAAGTGTTCACAATTTAACTAAGAATTCTAAATATTGTACTAATATTTAAATTTTAAAGAAAAAATGCATAATTCTTTAAAATCAGAACAATATAGTACAATTTTTTTGTTTGTGTTTATTTTCATTTTAATGTACAGAAGTATATTTTATACATAACTTTTTTCATAGAGTATATCATTAATAAATGAATTTATAATCATAAAACGTACCTATCAAAAATGTTGTAAAACATTAACCATAAACAAAATTTCTACTGTGAATGTGTATCAAGTAAATTGCCGATTTAATATCACAAAAATTATTATATAATGCATAATAATATCACCAGAATTACTAAACAATGTGTTCTAAAATGATAAAATACCCATAAGGGAAAAAGAACACCTACTATCACCTTAGTACTACCTATATCCAGGGCCGGCCCTGAGTTCGCGGGGGTTCGAGGCGAACGAGGCCCCTCATACATTTTTTACACGTTGTTCAAAGCAAAATATGCAAAATATATATCATCGAATATCATCGAATAACTGAGAAGAAATAGTCAAAAAGGGTTTGTTTTAAATGTGGGTTTCGGGTTTCGGGTTGAGGATAAGGGTTTCGGGTTTGAATTTGAATGTGGATTTCGGGTTTGAGTTTCTATTGATTTAAATGTAGAATTGTTTTTAAATCACCCAAATTTAAAGCCTCAAATTCAATCAAGTCCAAACCCAAATAATTTAAACAAAATTCTAAAGACCCAAATATTTATTTTTTGGATTTTTTTACGCGCAAAATATGTGTCTATATTTACAAGAGGATTACAAATTTGGGGCCCCTAAAATTGCAAATTATCCGGAGGCCTGAGGCCGCCGTCTCACCGGCCTCAAGGGTGGGGCCGGCCCTGCCTATATTTCATGGAAGACCTCTAATTCAAGATATTGAAATTCTCCAAATTGTGGACACATAGGATGATGTAAAAAAAAAAACAGAAAAACAAAAACAGTAGTATTATCGGATGGAACACATCATACCTAAAAGTGCTACATTGGCAGCGCGTTCATGGTTCTTCATCTTCAACAACTCCAAATCAGAATCTTGAAATCGAAACAAAATCTGGGATCAGGAGATATATTCTCCCACCATAGGTTATAAAATTTAATATCAAGTGCATAAATTACTAATTGAACAAAATTAAACGAAATATAAAATTTTCCATGTATCAGAATACAAAAAAAACGAAACTGCAGTACACTAACAACTAGCCAATCAGTTATTGCTTCTATAGCAGTCATTTGAACCCCCAAAAAATGATTATTTAGGTTTAGTTATCTAATACACGAAAATTGTGGTCACTTTAATAAGATCCTTAATTACCAAACTATCAATAGATTTGGATCCAGATTCAAGAAACTGAGAGAATTTGAGATTCAACAACATTTAAAAATAAAGTTTATAGAAAAATCGACAAGAATTACGCCATAATCTGAGCCGATCTTTCAAAGATCGAAATTGGATTTGTCGATTGAATTCGAAAACAGCTCATCCGGCAAAAATCTCAGATCCAGGATTATGTATTTTATTATTTTTTATTTTTGTTAAGATGGAAATTAATCGGGGAAAAACTGGAGGGCAAACCTTGGAGATCGAAGTGGAGAAATGTTGAAGGGGGTTTTGAAAACCCCTAGATCTGATATCAACACTAAATAGATTTGGGTTTTGATTGGATTGGATTGGATCTTTGAAACCTTAGATCGGTTTCGTTACTTCACTCGGTTGGTACGTGTGAATTGGGGGGGCGGCGGTGACCACACCGCGACTTCATAAGAGCATCTCCAAAGGTTTTTTTTTTTTTTTTTTTTTGTATTTTGCCATTTTTGCAAAATAGCAAGTGAGAAATAGATTATGAAAATGAGAATGAAAAAATTGGACTTTTTGTTTTTTTTTTAATGTCTTTTAGGATGTTGAATGTGAGTCATTGATTTTGTTTCAATTGAAGTAGGACTACTTGATAGTTTTTTTCCCCAAATTGCCTTATGATATATATATACACAACATTTTGATTTATTTATTCGATAAATAGTGAAAAAACGCCCCTTATCTATGGGGTCAAAGCAGTAAACCTCATGATATGGTTAAAAATAGAACTAAATCGGGACCGTTCAAATTGGGCACGAATCTCAAAGCTCTTAAGGGTGAAATGGTAATTTCACCTGTAAACAGGTCCGAGAACGAGAACTAGGCCTTTCCAAGTCCAATAACCCAAAAGCGGATTTGTCTTACTAGGTCAGGGCGACAGCCCTTACGAACAAACCCAGAATATTCTAAACAGTAATTTAAATTCATGATTATCTTTAAGGGCGATTTAAACCGCCCATCTTATCATGAAACAAGTAAAACTCTATCCATAAATACCGAAAAGTATAGATAAATCATTGTCTCGAAACTGATCCCCAAGCCGACTATAAATATACCCCCTCTACCCTACCATAAAAAAGGTAATCAATTATTTTTCCACAAAAAGCTCTATCTCATTCTTCATAAATATATAATCTATTTACTTACGTGCAACTCCAACTCTCCTATTATAGTCTTCACAATTACTTTTAAAAATATATAATCTTATTTATTAAGATGCATCGCACGTGTAAATCAGAATTTTTACTTTATTTTAAAAAAAAAAATAATACGTGCATCGCATGTGTATATTACTAGTATTATACTAATAGGTTTACCTCCTTCTCTATTTTAAAATGGATGAAGAATAGTAAAAATAGGACTCTCTATTTAACTAACATGTGTACTATATGTAACGCCCCGAATCCCAAATCACTGAATTCGAGATGTTCTACAGGATCTTTTCACTTTCTTTGAGTACAATTTTACAAGGAAATTAAAACTTCTCATCATACATCAGAGTTACATCATATTACATTTACTTTTACACAGCGGAAGCAAAATATACAACATTTACATAAATGAACAACAGTATGATAAGATCTTTATGCATCCATTCCTCTTTACATGTAATTTATCCTGCATACAAAACTGTGGGTACGTCAGTTTATTCAACCGACGATAATTATACATGGCCATCCTCTCTATGCCAGAAACAGTATAACGAATCTCATTTCTTAACAATCGCAAACTTGTTCAATATAAGCATATAAATCAAAAGGAACTCTTAAAGATGTCGTGTCGTGATTGTGCACTTAATCCTTAATGCAATTATTTAATTTACATGACACTAATGCGCACTTGTTCGGATTCTATGCATCCCATACTACATAGGTTCGAGGGCAAGCCTCTTAACCGTTCTTCATTTTTGTAGGGTTCAATCCCTCGCCATGACTTACTCTACTTCTGTAATTACGGTGAGTATCTTAGATGATTCTATGAGTACAAGCATGTATCCTGGCCCCTGGAGTGGAATTCCGCGCCATGTCTTGACTCATCAAGCATGCATTCTGCGACAATTCAGCCTCCTCCCTGAACACAATCCTCTTGCAGTCACCAAAACATCCCATGAGCGTGACTAAGGTCCGATCATTCTGAGTTGTGCCCGCGCCATGTCTTGACTCATCAAGCATGCATTCTGCGGCTCACACACCCGCACCGTAAACCCTAGTTCTCATACTTATGTTTTTCTCTCACTTTCATCACCTCCACACTATGTATTAAATTTTATTAGAATCATGAATAAAAATCAAAGCTCTAGAGTTAGCCTCTCCACCAATCCGGACTTACCATTTCATTTACACACGACCAACCTTGGCCTTCTTTTCAATATCATTTCATTTCATTCATTTCACTGCCGGGGGAGACTTAGCTACTCTTGGTTTCAATTTACAATTCACAACTTTCAATTGAGCACTTTCAGCTCATCATTCATTTAGAGTCTCACAGACTTTCTCATCATGATCTTAGCCTTTTATATTCATTTAATTCTCAATTCTCATCTATGATTCATTTTACATAATTCACACAGCCATGAAAAGAGTCCACAGACTTCAATCATAAAATTCACAACTTCCAACAGCAATAAATAAAATAAAATCTCATACATACCAAAGTTCACTCTGTACAGTCGACTTGGAAGAATACCAGTCGACTCATACAGTCAAATACAGGTTCATCATAAATGCTCGGGATAGTCGACTGCTGTACACAACCAGTCGCCTGTCCCGCAACTTTTCATGTTCACAGGGTCATCCACATGACAGTCGACTGTTCATCCATCAGTCGTCTGTTCTGGGATTCTCAACAGCATAATTCTAAGTCCAGCTCAGTCGACTGGCTACACGCACTAAGTCGACTGATCAATTCCATAATTCAAAATAAGGGATTATCTAATGGATTTTATATGTTCTTGCATCATGATATCAATTTACAATACCCATATATTCATGTTTCATAAGCACAGAGTCTCTGATTGTTCAGGAACATCACAAACATGGAATTTCAAGTTACTAATATACTCTTTTCTTTGAAGAAAATACTTTAAACATGCATACATACTGCTCATAACTTTCTTACGAAGGTGAAGATATAACTTCTCAAATCATCATACTGGGTCAACATAATAGAACATCTCACTACATGGAATTTCCAAATAATCATAATTAAATCGAAGCACCAGTCGGCTGAACACAGTGTCAGTCGACTGCTTCGACAGTTCTTAATTTGTTTAATCATCGCTATTTCTTTTTCATTCATTTACCTTCCCTCCATCATATGTGTCATAGGGAAATTACAACTCAGTAATCACACCATTTTGTCAATTTGCATATAATTTATCACCCCATCACAGATCAACGGTCTCGTACCAGTCGACTTATCTACACGACAGTCGACTGTACCGACCCAATTTGTCTTATTATCAACAGCATGTTCATGGCAATTTTACTACATTGAATTCACATTTCACAATATGGTAGCAATCATAACCATTATAGTATATTTCCTACATTAGAAGTCCTGAGAAACACCCACCTTATGTGAAGAAATAATCGAAATCCCGCAAAAGCTCCGCAATATAGTGAACGCCTTCTTGCTCCTTGCACCTTGCTCCTCTGCTCCACACCGATCCTTCAGAATGCTACTCTCCGGCCTCCACAGGAAAGCACACCCACACTCACAAATGCCTCTCTTAAAATATTAATCTAGTGTCAAAGAAATAGAGAATAGGAGGGGGTATTTATACTAGATTATAGGTGGAATGGAGGGTTAGGATGCATTAGGGAGTTGGATGATCAAGGGCTAAGATTGATTAGGGGGTTATGGAACTACCCACTCCTTAAAAAACTACCCACATCTCATCTCCACTACTCTCCCATCCGGCCAAGCTTGTGCCTTGTGCACGTGTACATCGAGTGCACGTGTACACACAACCACTCTACAAAATTGTACATCCAAATACCCGGTAATTAAAAGAGACAAGATGCTACACATACAAGTTGTAAAAATATAATTAAATTCATGGGCTAAAATTAGTTGGGCCAAAATAATTATCTTGTAGAAAATATGTAAATTAACCTTTGGGCTTAGGGAAAAATGTTTATAAAACAATGATCTTATTCATTATGTTGAAAATAATAATCAAAATATTACACGTGCATACCATCTATGAAAATAAATAACCTTCATATATATTAGGGAAATCGGGGTATTACATTATACACGATTTTATTTACAAATAAATAAATAAATAATCCAATCCCTCCCACCCATGGTCTCTTCCCCTCCCACTTTCACAAACCCCTGCCGCCCCTACCGTGCCCCCCCCCCCCCCCCCCGCGCGCGCGCGCTGCCCCTCAAAACCAATCCCGCCCCCAACTTTGCCCCGCTTCAGTCTGATCCTGCTCCACACCGCCCCCGCTATAATCTGATCCCGTCCTATGCTGTAAGATATTTCCTTTTTGGTTAGAATTTAAAATGTTGAGATTTGGTAGATTAGGGATAGTTAGATCTAGGGCTTTGGATTGGTTTACAAAAGTTGTATTTTGTGTGTGGAATTGAATTCAGGAAGCTTCTCTGGCGGAGGGGGATGATCCAGACCACATCATCTCCATCATAATTAGGGGCAAGAATGGTGAACCAAAAAAAAGGTAAAAGTTTCAATCTTGAGTTTTTCTGCAATATGCAATTTCATTATAATTTGGGGGTTTTGACATGATTTTTGTGTTAGTGTAGGTGCCCTAGAGGCAATACAATGATATTATGTAATCAGTATTATTGACATTATGTTCTTTTCATATATTAATAATTTATTATGCTTCGTATTTACTGCGATATAATTATTAGCATGATAAATGTCCTTAGATTATTAATACGAACTATATGAACTTGAGATTATATATAGTATAATAATCTTAAATGTCCCTAGTCGAGTATTATTATTATTAGGACAGTAATAATACATTGAGACTAGTATGTTGATTGATTGATGACCACTTCTCATGGGTCATTAGTATAGAGATACTAAAATCAATACATAGGTAAATGTAAGAGTACATTGTACTGGACAGACCCACTGTGAGATTCTACATGGAATGAATTAATAAGTGTCATAAGTAATCTCACTGTGATAATGGTGTAATGGTCCTCTGACCTGAAATCATTATATTTCTACACGAGAATTAATGTACTTTGATTCTATCAAAAGTTATCTTTAATCGGGTAATGATAAAGATAATTATTGGGTTCATTATGAATCGTGTGAGAAATATGAATGATCTAGAGGGAATTTAACCCTCCTAATTTTAGGAGTGATATTATCGGCCTCTTGTTTGAGTGAGACTATGAAATGCATGGCCATGCTCAAATATTGATTTGTTTGAATAGTCTACTCATCGATCAAGAAAATAAAGATTAAATTATTAAGAGGATGACACGTCCCATGCCTCTAGTTTAATCTATAATATCAAGGTTAAAAGGATTATATTACATGGAAACATTAATCACGAAAGGTTTAATTGAATCACCAATTATTGTTATTACTTGGGTAGCAATGATGTATTACTAGATGCCGCTCATTGTTTATAATTTTATTATAAGATAATAAAATTATTGCCAACGTAATAATAACCTATAGGGTCACACACTTAGAACGTTTAAAAGGAGTATTAGTTTAAATTCGGAATTTAAATTAAGTGATTCGAAATTAGTTAATTAATTGAGTTGGACTTAATTAATTAAAGGATAATTCGAATCATTTAAGTGATAAAACCAAATCAGATTGGTCTTATCAGAAGCCAAACTGATTATGGTTAATTCGAATTTAAATGATAAAACCAAATCAGATTGGTCTTATCAGAAGCCAAACTGATTACGGTTAAGCCCACCTCTTATCTCTCCCTATAAATACATAGAGATGTATTAGTTGAAGAGTATCTTTGACAAATCCGTTTCCACAGAAACCCTAGCCGCTCAACTGTTGAGAGGTAAAAGAGAGAGAGAGAGAGAGACAAGGATCATCGGCTAGTACCGGCTCCCTTGATCGTTGGACGATCGGACGTTCGTGTGGACTGCCTTAGAGACGCGGATCTAGCTACTAGGACTGCGTGGTGATTGCAACCTCCATCTTTCAGCCTTCGAAAGCTCCGAAAGGTAAAATTTTATTTCTCCATTATTAGCCAATTCTTATACACGGATCCTAGGGTTAGGGTTTCGGATCTGTCTTTTTCGCTGCGTTTGGCCTCGAAACCCTACATTTTGATGTACATGGACAAGTGGGTCGTCGTAACATGCCCCTTCTGCATTGTGTTTCAGTTATAATTGTTGTTACAATTTGAAATTTTGCACTTTTTTTTTTCAAATGCATAATTACTTTGCTTTTGCTTTTAGGCAAAATGACTGAAAATGGGGGGAAGGTTGCGATAAAGAAGGAGTTGCGGGATACGCGGTACAAGAACCGTAAGCTGTAGTTGATGTGGTCAATGGATCATTCGAATATGATTGCGTTGAAGCATTACTTCTTTTCGACAATGAGTAGGGATGGCTTTTTCTGAATTTGGTGACGAAGCATGTTCCGAAAACGGTTCAGTGTTTTGAAGCATTATAGTAATGTCGATCAGCAATGCCATTTCTTTATGTGAAGCTTTACATGTATCAAGTCTGTTTGTGTTCTCTTTATATATATTTGAGCTTAATGGTTTTGGGGGAATTGCGTGGGTAACGAATGTTTTTGTTTTTCTTGCAAAAATTTCGAGAGTTAACTTACATTCATACGGTTCTGGGCATTTGTCATAAATATATGAAGCCACAAAATCTAATGGTGTGTTTTTTTAATGTCTTAATTTCTTAAATTTGATAATGTTTAGTTTGAAATTGTTTCAACTCTATAATACTCAGTAGCCAAAACTACAAAGTAAAAAAAAAAAGGTGCAAACATTTTGATCATGGCTTCAAGGATATTGTGGGCTTTAAGAGCCGCCACTTATATCAAAATCTCCACTTTCCATAGAGATTTCGCTACTGGTACAAACCCTAACTCTAATATGAACCTTTCTCTTATCCATTATCATTTGATTTGTTTACTTACTGTTATATTTGATATATCGGTTATGGTGTGGCTTTGGTAAATGATGTGTTTTAATCTTACGAGTCTTATAAGATTTCAACTGAAGTTTGGATATTTTTAAATGGGTTTTGACTAGGTATGATGCGTTGTATGGATAATTTGGAATTACATTTTAAAGCAAACATAGTTCATAAATTTGTTTTTATATGTATCATCTTTACTCTAAATTGTACTATAATGCATGACTTTAGTTTATGATGTATAACCTGTTTATTGAATGTTAATAATATTCTAATATGCCTTTTAACATAAATTAATTAAATTCGCGGCATCTTTTCGTAAAGCCTGTGCAATTTGCACAAGGTATATTCTAATTGTTAATTATGGAGGAAATTAAGCAATGAAGTTTGGTTAGTGATGGAAACATGGAATATCATAATATGCATGATCATTTAGGAGATATAGAGAATAACTGAAATTTCGAGAGTAAAAGTAAACAGTTTTATAATCCCACGTCGGTAAAATTGAATACAATAAACATCTTTATATTTCAAAGTTGCTCTGTCTCCAATGAGCTGGTCCTATACAGTTTCCATGCAATTGAACCAATACTATCAGACAAAAGCGCAGTTCTGACTTTTCTCCAAAATCAAATGCCATCAGACAAAAGCGCAGCTGTGCGAACGATGAATGACAACCTCATTGTAACGCCCCGAATCCCAAATACACTGAATTCGAGATGTTCTACAGGATCTTTTCACTTTCTTTAGTACAATTTTACAGGGAAATTAAAACTTTTCATCATACATCAGAGATTACATCATAATTACATCTTTCTTTTGCACAGCGGAAGTAAATACAACAATTAAATGCAAGTACAACAGCTTGATATAATCTTTAAGCATCCAAATCCTCTTTAATCTTTAGCATAACATTCACCTGCATGTCAGACTGTGGGTACGTCAGTTTATTCAACCGACGATCATTATACACGGCCGTCCTCGCTTTGCCGGAAATAGTATAACTTAACATTTCATATTTAGCAAACACAATCTTGTCACATTTCAAACTAAAAGGGACTACCCTATTGATGTCGTGTTGTGATTGTGCACTTAGTCCTTAATGCAGTTTATTATGTTACATGACACTAATGCACACTTGTTCGGATTCTATGCATCCCATACTACATAGGTCCGAGGGCAAGCCCTTATTCATTCTTCATCTTTATAGGGTTCAATCCCCCATTATGATTTAATCTACTACTGTAACTACGGTAAGTATCCTAGATGTTATCTGACCTACGAACTCATATTTAGGCACTCTGGAGTAGTATCCTCACCCAGACGCATCATGGGAATTCCTGGGATACGCTCTCACCATAAACATGACACCACCCGTAGTCTTCAAACATCCCACGAGCGTCGCCACTGGGACGGTACTCTGGAACAGTATCCTCACCCAGACTCGTCATGAGAATTCCTGGGATACGCTCTCGCCGCTACCCAGGGCCCTCATACTCAGTGTTTTTCTCTTACTTTCATCACATCTTCACTATGCACTAGTCCTTAGTTTTATTAAAAATCATGAACAAAATTAATCTCTAGAGTTAGCCTCTCCATCAACCGGACTTATTCATTCATTTCATCACGACCAACCTTGGTCTAATTTCATTTTATTTCATTTCTCGATGCCGGGGAGACTTAGCTACTCTATATCAATTTCATTTCACAATCTTTAACTCATAACAACTTCCATGTCAAATTTTCATACTCTTTCTTATTCATGATTACACTTTGTTCACAAGTCCATAGTGAATACTTATAACTCATAAAAATTCATATTCATGGCCAACAATTTCTTTTTCTTTCATCAACATGATTTCTAAATTCCATAATCATACAATGGACTCATGCACTTCATAATTAAACACTCATACTTCATAATTTACACAATATCCTCAAGTGAGAATTAATAATATCAAGTCACACCACAAAATTCTTTTGTCAATTACTTTCTAATAAATCCATTTCAATATATCTTTATAAACTGAAAATTTCCATAAGTATGTGTCTTAGAACCATAGCTTTAATTATACCATTTGTTCACAAACTACATTATATTTTCTTCAAATAATACCCAACTCAATCCCATAAAATTCCTTGTATTTTTATGAAAATTACCATATTTTTCTCACGTTTTTTTGGACATCACAAACTCACAAAAAAATATTTTTTTATAAAGTGCTAAGGGAAGGATTCGAACCCAGCACGGTAGAGAAGAAGGCCAGAGCACCCGCCAACAGGCCAACCGTGTGCTAGCGCTTAGAAGAGGGTGAAATAGGTATATGTGCTTTCGGTTCGCAGTCATATATACTTATATACACAGTTAAGTAAAAAGATGGTGAGGCCGGGTTTCGAACCGCACCGCTCAGGGAAACCGAGCGCAGTCACAGACCGCCTGAGCCACTGGCTCAGGTTGTCACAATACTGGGTTAAAGTCTATTAGTTTCATATTCGCACTGTTTTAGAAAACAACTCGATGTTCAAATCAATTAGGTTCATATTGCCTTTATACAAACTACAGAAAAATTCCAGATTTAATCATCTTTATTTAATCTTCATACCAGCAAGTATAAAAATAAATTTTTGTACTAAAAACATAATTTTTCCACCCAACTAATAATTGTCCATTAAGACTATAATATCTTTTATTTTCGACATTGAAAAGAAATCAATTGATCTTCTAATCTCTCTTTTATTCCCAAATTTTCCATGATAATTTACTGTTTATTAATCTATGTTCACACCACATACATCTTGGGATTTTCCCATGCTCATATTAGCACAAGAATTTATGTAACACATGAATAGGTGAAACTCCACGATTACTAATTTGTTTGGGTATTGCTATTTTGATGACAACAAGCAATTCATTGGTTTATTTATGCCACTTCTACACATGAATTTAACATACTCATCACTCAAGCATTCAAGATACTTTCCATTCAAATTTCATAGTGTGTCATTATCTTAATCAATTGTCATGTTTCAACCATACAATTTACAAGCAATTAATGGAGATTTTCACACATCATACTAGCCATATTGCATCATTATTCAATCAAACTAACAATCATGGAAAGTGCTACATATAATTTAATTTCATGCTAGAATTTCACATACAAAATTAATCACATCATTCCAATCCATTCATATACTAACTTTTTAATTAGAGTGGACTCTTATTAGTATTTTCCATGTATAGTGTTGACAATAAAATTAGCATGGATCCTACATTAGAAATATGAAATATTTTACCCACCTTAATGGAGAGAAACACAAAAGCAACAAGTCCTAGTAGATGAGAACACCTCCTCCTAGCCAAAAGAGTGCACCACTCCAAGCTCCCAAGTCAATGCCGAAAGCTTCTCAAGTCCTAGCCGAATGCTCCCTTCCTTGATGCCGGCCACTCCAAGCAACCAAAAGAAACCACACACTCTCTTATCTTTTATAACTCACACAATTATAATACTATAGCTTTAGAAATTATACTTTGCATATGAAAAATTAGCCATGTGTAACGCCCCTAAATTTTTTTTTTTCTGACTCCAAACTCAATTCTTTCAATTTCTATATCACTTTAATCATAAACTAAGAAAGTTATATTTCAGGAAAAATTTTGACAGAGTCTCCCCTGTAAATTTTGCCCCGAAACACAAAAAGCGTACGGAATTCTGCTCAAAATTCCGTAGCTCACAAAATACACAATAATTTCATGGGCTCCCCAGGCCAAATTGAGCAGAAACATACAGGCAATAATATATATTGCTCTGGGGGCCAAACTCATAACGAATTATCAATTATCAAATAAAAACCATAAATTTCTTTGAGAACGAGGTAAAATTTTAGAAAAACCTTTGTAAAACTTACCACAGAGTCCGGTACTCCACAACGAGATGGATACGGGTCACAAACATACCACACCACCCCACACTATACTCATCATCATCATATACCTGCTTATACATCCATAATACAATTTAAACTATAAATTCTACTATTCACATTACTACACTTATACATCAAATTTAACATAAAAGACTTTACTCAACAAAATCTGTGCCTCACCTCTGCTCTGTTGAGGACCTGTAACAGTAGGGGATTTAGGGTAGTCTAGGGACTCCCTAACCCCCCAAATACTAAGGGGTTAGCCATTTCTGGTGTGAGTATAATTTAAAAATCTAACAAATAATTTAAATTATATAACGAAAATAATTCTAAACTTACAAACATCGAGTAAGAACATACATCTTGAACCTCTGAACTTTAAAACATCATACATACGGCTTTATTTTCAATTACTCTTCAAATCTGTATCAAATTATAAATTTGCCCATACTCACACATTCCACTATATTTTACACATCAACCTCACATCTATCCTTACCTTATATTCGCACAATACGAATTTCCATAAACACTCACATAAAGTCTCTAACTCTTTTCTTCATACTTTTATAACTCCGCACTTCATTTTCCATTCGTTTACATCTACGAACTCATGACTCATATTCTCAAATACTCATTTTCATTCATAAACCCCTTTCTTTCTCAATTTCATATTTCATAACACCGCGTTCATTTATTTCTTATAACCCATATTATCACGTAAGCATATATCCACATAATACCACATTAATTCCTGCCTTATGACAAAATACAACGATTCATTACCTATTGCAATTCACTCACATTTCATCACATCATGAACATATCACTTATTAAATACTCATTCTTATCACATCAAAATATGTTTTATAACTCATTCTCATCTCGTTATATCGTTTAGCTATTATTCAAGTTAATTTATGACTAACTTACTTTCATCTTCACTTTACTTAATTCTTCATTTCCATTAGTCATTACCACTATCATACCAACTCACCCTGCGAATTATGCCAAGGCAGGTAGTTCCCACCATTTCCACAGAAATAGCGGGCAGGTAGTTCCCTGACACAATTCCAAGGTACAACTCATACCATACTGTATTTTACTTAAATCTCCATTCACAACTAATGATACCGCTTACTATAACTTTTCATTCTCATATTATATCTCACCCCACGTACCATCACATTATAATTCACCATTTACTTTCTTTTCATTCCAATCTCATCATATCGCTTATTTTCACCATCATCTTTACTTTTATTTCCAACTCACAATACAACCAGCATATCAACAACTCACCTGTTTATCCTGAAAATTATGCCTAGGCAGGTAGTTCCCACTATTTCCTCCGACATAGCAGGCGAGTAGTTCCTAGTCACAATTCCCAGGGCACACAAACTTATGACACGGCTATTTATCTTATGGTATTATACCACGTATCACATCATAAACATAAGCATCTATTCTCATTATATCATATTAACTCATGTCTTATAACACAAAACATAACATCTCAGTACACATGGCAATCTACTTGCCCTTCATCGCATCAATAACATATCACTCATATCACAAAATGCCATTAACTTCACTTTCATTATTATCACAATATACTCCATATCCCAAACATAGTTTGGGCAATCACATATCACACCCCAAAGCCGATAGCTTGGGTAATACTCACCGCACCCCAAACACATAGTCTGGGAAATATCACATCTCATCTCAAGCCAAATGCTAATATATACATATATATCTCCCGTAGTATCTTCACATCTCCCATAATATAAATAATCTCCATAATATATCATATCATCAATAGCTTTATATATACATACATTCTTTCAATACACATATACACCTTTATATTTTCTCCTTTTCAGTGCCCACACAACTGACCTCCTCGTACAACACAGGGATCTCTGTGCCTCCCATCCCGTACATTTCAATCCCGCAAACCCACCACATCACCCAGATCCAGGTGTCCTAAGCATCTACCATTTGTGGGCTGGATTGAAAGTACGGTTGCGCGCTTGTCCAACCAAGACTAAAGCCAAAAGGCTAGTCAAAAGTAAAATATAACACGCGGATCGATGCTCACACAGAGTCTTACACGTCCGAGGCTACGTCTTCCTCCTGGCCCTATACCAGCGAGGGAAACTCCTGATCCCCAAACATAGTTTGGGACAATATATAACTCCTGATCCCCAAATATAAAATTTGGGGCAATATTAATATATATATATAACTCCTGTTCCCCAAATATAATTTGGGGCAATATATAACTCCTGTTCCCGGGTGTATCCCGGGCCTGTGGGGTCTAGCCCAAACCCCTGGGAGATTGTGCGGCACTGCAATATTTAATTCTCCTTTATGTACATATACATATCTCCTTTATTATATACTCCTTCACAATATAACTCATGTTCCCCAAATGTAAAATTTGGGGCAATATTAATACATATATAACTCCTGTTCCCCAAATATAATTTGGGGCAATAAATATAACTCATTTATAAAATAACTCCTTTAATACAATAACTCATTTAATATAACTCCTTTATAAGACTCCTTTATAATAACTCCTTTATAACATAACAACTCATTTAATATAACTCCTTTAAGAGAATAACTCCTTTAATAAAATATCTCCATATATTCATTTATAGTAAATCTCCTTTATAATATTTCTCCATACATATATCTCTCCTTTATAATATATTACGGTATATCTCCTTTACAGTATAGCTCCTTTATCAAATAACTCATTTACAATATAACTCCTTTATAATCTAATTTCACCGTTATAACATAACATGAAAGCATATAAATTCCATGAAATTCATAAACATGCACAAGCCATCAATCTCACTGCTATCATATAAACTGTTCATTTCCCACTCACCCATCACACACACCATATTCATTTCACATCACAATATCACATAAAATTCCCAATTTATCACCCGCATATAACACATACACCATATGACTCATATCATATACGCCATGCGTTCCACCTCATCACATCAATCATGAGATCACACATCACACATCCCCATACATTCACATACATAAATCTACTCATTACAACCCGAAGCATATAAATATTTATCTACAAGCAACAACACACTCCCATACATATATATACTTATTTCTTACACTTCATAATTTACTCCGTATTCTACTTATAAACTTTTCCATACTCCATACACTTCACACATCACACACCAAACCATATTTTAAAATCAATCATAGCACATTATGCATATAAAATAAAAAGATCATACTCACATAGCATCCTGCGAATACTCGAAGCACCCTGCCACGCATCCGAAATCGCTAACATCACCTATTATCAAATTTCCACACAATTAAGGCTCAATTCATCCAAATCAACCACAGAAAAACAATAACACTAATCTTAATATCACACAGACGTTTTATTGAACATCTGGGATACGCACGTGCAATGCACGTATGAGACAAATTCCTACGGGGTTTTTATCCCCTAAACAATAACTAGACTCACTCCCAAAATATCTTAATAACTCAACTATATTTTTCATTACTATAAAAGAAATAATTCATATCTATATAACTCTCTTTTACAAACCCAAAACCCTAATTTTTTTTTAGCAACTTGCAAAACCCCCAATAATTTGCTAATCTCTTATCTCTACCATGCCCAACACCTCCAAATCTCCCTACCATAACCATTCTACTCAAAATAAGTTAACCACACAAAATTTTATACAAATAAATAAAATAAGATATACCTTTCCGGAGTTATTTCTCCAAATCGATGCTACCACGGTGTAGAGGACCCTTCCATTAGTCATCCCTCCAGATTAATTGAAAAACCATGGAGGGACGAGGTGGAATCGGGCGGGGGAAGTAGCGGGCGGAATGGGTTCGGCGTTCGGGAAAAGAAAGAAAAAAAAAGAAAGAAAGAACGGGAGAAAGATGAGGGAAAAGAGAGGGGGGGGGAGTGTTTTATAAGAAAATAATTTCCGAACTAATCCACTGTGAAAAATATTTACCAAACTGGTCCACTTTCGAAAATATTTACCAAAGTTAGTCCATAACTGGTCCACTTTCGAAAATATTTGGGTTGAGGAAGAGACTAGAGATAAAATTATAATAATAATAATATTTTTATAAATGGATATTTACAAATAGACCCCTAGACCTCCAAAATACTTCAAGTAAACCCCAACTCTTTTCTTTAATAGTACCAACAATACAAAATACATTGCAATTATCTCGCAATAATCCTTCAAAATTATAAAATAAAATAAACAATATTTATTCACATAAAATCTCAACTCATGGCTTCAATATATATCAATAATACCAATCTACCATAAATATCCATACCGATATCAATATTTAAATAAAATATATCAAAAATAATTTTCACCACTCCAAATATATAAAAATAGATATTTACGGTATTTTACAAATTCGAGGTGTTACACCATGAGAGGGGGGTATTTATACTAAAAAAATGAGGGGAATGGAGGGCTAAGATCATCTTGGTGGTTGCAAAATGAAAGGCTTAGATCAAAGTAGGAGTTAGGAAAACTACCCACCTCCTTGAAACTACCCCCATGTTCTCCACACCAAAAATTCAATTTCCCTCCAAAAAGAATGCTACCGGCCTCACAAAAGAAGTGTGCAATGCACGTGTACGTGTAGTGCACGTGCATGCAACTAGGCCAAATTTGTACATTCAAAAATTGTATAAAAATACATTTGTTAAAAAAAAGTCTTCTACATGACAAGTTTAATTAAAATAACTTAATTCATGGGCTTTCTTTTTGGGCCAAAATAATTTTATAAAAATAATTAAAATAAAAATGCTTTTGGGCTTTTTAAGAAAAGGCTTTTTAATTAAATCAAAGAAGGCTTTTAAAAAAAGCTTTTTGTACTAAAATAATTTGAGAAAATTATATTTAAACATACACATCATGATAAAATAATTCAAAAAATATTGCACGTGCACAACACGTGCAAAATAAATAATTTCTCATTAATTGAAAAATCGGGGTATTACACTCATAACCCATCGCCATTTTAAAAGAGTACCTTATTTGAGACTATCTCTCAATCCTCTCTCCTTCTGACTCTGGCGGTTTCTCCCCCTTGTATTGGCTTATTCCACTCTCCCATCCAAATTGAACATGTTTGATCATCAAACTGGCCCGTAGTCGATTGATGTTGGCTTGGATTAGGACAAGAGTGTATCTATGTATCGTCATGTTGATATTTGGTGCAGCCTGGAGTACTGCAATGTTAATTTGGTTAGGGTTTTATCCCTGTAGAATTATGATTACACGTGTGAAAGAGACTTTGTTTAGTATTATTGTGAATAAAAAATACTCTTGTAAAATTTTTTGATTGTATGTGTCAATTTATGATGAGGAGATGTCTCTTTGTATACATTTTTTATTTTATTTTAGTGGGCATTTAGTCTAGTGGCACTTTTTTTCGAGCCAAATAAATTATCTCTACTATTATAATGGGAGAAGGGCTTAGTGTCATCTGTTACCGGATGTCATTTTGTCAACACGTGCAGCGCACGTGTTGACAAAATGACTCATTTTGGTAAATATTTTCGAAAGTGGACTAGTTTGGTAAATATTTTTGAAAGTGGATCAGTTTGGAAATTATTTTCTTTTTATCCTTTTCATTATCCCTTTTTTTTCCTTTTCATTTGTTTTTTTTGGTCTTTTTCCTTCTCCCTCCACGTGCATCGCACGTGCATTTTTTTTAAATCCTTTTCATTCGGTTTTTTTAGGGGTCTTTTTCCTTCTCCCTCCACGTGCATCGCACGTGCATGATACTAGTTTTAATAAACTTATGTAAAAGCAACAACATCAATTGTCACTTTTGTTTGTTTACTATATAGGAGTTAAACTAACACTGGAATTCTTTTTAACAAAATTTATTTGATAAGCAATAATAACACATTACACATCGACAATTATTGGAATTTTTTGCCAAACTATTCCACCTTTTGTAAGTATGTACGAAAACTATCCCTATTTGAAAATTTAATACCAAAACATTCCTGTCGCTAACGGGGTTAACGAGTATAGTAGTTGCCCTAGCGTTGACCCCATTAGCGTGCTGATGGGGATACAAATTTTTTCCTCTTGTTTGGGTGTGGCAAAAAACTTACCCAATATAGACACGCTAACTCCGTTAGCATGCGTGTTTAAACCACTCGCGCTAACGGAATTAGCGTTCGCAAATGGGACAGTATTGGGCACTACCTCAAAGAGGGGTGTGGGTAAAAAATCACTAAATATAAACACGTTAAATCAGTTAACGTGCCTATTATTACCAAGGTCGTTAACTGAGTTAACGACTGTGAAGATTTCAAGTGGAGATGCTCATACACGTTAACTCAGTTAACGTGCCTATTCTTACCAAGGCCGTTAACTGAGTTAACGAGTGTGAAGATTTTAAGTTTTCAGAAAGTTGAAACTTTCTGAAAATTGGAGGTACCCACACACGGTAACTCAGTTAACGTGCCTTGTTTTACCAAGATCGTTAACTGAGTTAACGTGTATGCCTATCTTCACAAACAAACAGACATGGATGTTTTGTACATAAAAAATTACTAAGTATAGACACGTTAACGTTAACATGCCTATTATTACCAAGACCATTAATTCAGTTAACGATGAGTTAACAACAGGGATATTTTGGTATTAAATTTTCAAACAGGAATAGTTTCGTACATACTTACAAAAAGTGGGATAGTTTGGTAAAAAAAATGCAATTATTGGTGGTAAATTACTAACTGCACGAATTATAGGGGGTTTGAAAGTTCATCAAAATTCATCTAGAGGGCTTAGTGCCAAACCCCAAAACCCAGGGGGTTTAGTAAAACTTTTCCAAAATGGATTGAGAGTAAAAGAAACAAGTCAATAAAAACCCAAAAACCCACCCCCAATTAGCTTTCGGACCCACTTCGTGAATTCCATACCCGAAATCCGGCATCGGATCCGGATTGGGTTAACAACACTGTTGTTCCGCCGGAGCATCGTACCAGCCGTCCTTGGTATTTGGGATCTACATATCCAGATCCAGATCGAGTGAAAGAGCAGACGGCAAAAATGGCGAAGCTGATCATCTTCATAGCACTCGTAGTTCTTTCAGTCTATCTCGGTAACTCAGATCTATTCTAATAAAAAAATCTCAAATTAATGAAATATTAAGAATTAATTAATTACTTTATTTTCATATTTGTTTGATTTGGTAGTATCTGCGAAGAAATCCGGCGACGTTACGGAGCTCCAGATCGGCGTCAAGGTATTTTTCAAATTAACTTAAGATATTATTTCATTTATTGAATTATTTTATAATAATTTGTTCCTCTCTTGAATTTGAGAATGCGATCGGATGTTTGGATCTATTGATTTCTTCACAGTAAATTTTTATTATTTTACTGATCCGATATTGTACGGTTTCAGCATAAGCCGGCATCATGCAGCATACAAGCTCACAAAGGGGATAAGATTAAAGTTCATTACCGCGTAAGTAGTTTTTGTCGTTTTTTTTTGACTGAAATATTTAGTTTGTGTAAGCAATTATAAGCGGTTAAGTCTACTAGTAATTAACACGTGCGATGCACGTCTTAATAAATATGTATTTTTTAAAGTAAAATTTTCAACTGAGTCTGGCCTCGAACTTGACACATCTTTTATATTAGTTTTTTTTTTTGATTAAAAGATGACTCCGTCATCGCTTCATTAATGCGGAATTAAAGAAACATAGTAGTGCTAATTACAATCATATCAAAATACTAGACCGCGATCTCCTTACATCGAACTGACAGGAAATAAAATGCATAAATTAAGATACAAGGTTTGAATACACTGTCCAACTCAAACCACCAACACTTGCACGAAGTATTCTATTGCACACACTCCCTCTGCATGCCCACCATATCCGAATGCTCACTTTTTCATAGCTACTCCCGTTGCTCTTGTTGCTCTCTCGCCTCGTGGGCCTTCACTCCTCCTCCTCCATACGTAGCCTTTTCATGGGTCCCCTATTTCCTGTCCAATCATGAAAAAGAGAGATGATTTTATGCAAGATAATCGTTAATGTACAACTAATCTTTTATATTAGTTATGCACGAACAATGCACATCTTAATATTTAAAAAATAAAAAATAAAAACTCAACTTAGTGAGAACTTGAACCTGAAACTTCCTTCGTATTAGTTATGTACGTGCGTCATGCGCGTTGGTTGATAGATTGACAAATGACACTAAGGCCTTCTCGCATTATAATATTAGAGATATATTAGATGATTAGTTGGTAACTTAGTTTATAACTGAATCATAAGAGAAGAGTATGCAAATGTCACTATTTTTGACATGTGCTACAATGTATGCAAATAACTCGGATCTTGAAAATATGAGTGGTGGTGGTGGTTGGGTTCATTGAGGTGCAGGTTCTATGTGATACCAATGAGGATATTGTAACTTATTTATGTCTGTTTAGGGTAATTGTCTCACTGGTATACCGTTATATGAGTCTGATATAGGTGTGTTCTCAATAGGGGTTACTAAAACCTACGAAACGTTTAGTCTCCTTCACCTGTCTTGGATAATATAAGTAGTGACGTTGGCGGCATGTCCTTTTTTGTGGTATTCATATTCGTAGAACAGATGCTGCACGTTGTTTATGGAAGTTTCATGACTTTGTACGAGGCCATCTTTGTTGGCTTTATCAAACTTGTAGCAATACCTTGTCTCTATTAATTGATTGTAGTTCTTAGCAGCGAGCACCCTGTATACTTTATTGAAAGGAGACATATTTTCTTTTTCATTTTGTTTAATGTTTCAAAGTGATGATTATATTTTCGTGACAATTAAGTTTTAATTTACGTGGCAGGGGACACTCACTGATGGAAAGCAATTTGATTCAAGCTTTGACAGAGGTGAACCGATTGAATTTGTGCTGGGCAACGGCCAAGTGATAAAGGGTAAATGAGTTTGCATTGTTTGATTCACATTAATATTTTTATTCTACTGAAGGGCACAATATTTTTAAGATAATTTGATCTTTGTTTCGAGTAATGGTGCAAAATTCAAAACACTTTGTGTAATAGGAAGTCATGTACCTGAAACTATTATGGAATTTGGCAAGTGTAAGGAGTTAATATTTATTTAAAGAAGCCAATTTTTATGGCAAACTAGATCACCTTCTACCCAACTATGGCCATAGCCATATGCAGACACCTAAATAGCTCTACCAGTTATTAGATTCTTCTTTTAGTCAAGAACTAGGTGATTTGAGTGACAACCTAAACTTAATTATTTTTTCTGTTATATTAAATGACAATATGTGAGAAAGCTTTCGATAATTTATGAGAGTAAGTTGGTATGGGTGAACTGAAGCACTAACCTTACTTTGAATCCAACAATATCGGGCTTGTTTTGGACCTTTTGGTGTCTTAGATGTCTGTGTGTCAGCTTTAGTTTCAAAATTTAAGAACCAGTGTTCTAAAAATTCCCCTAAGCGGCTCCCTAGGCGCTAGGCCATCTCCAGTCGACTCGCCTAGGGTTTGGGCATTTTAAAAAATCGATTTGGTTGCCTAGACAGGTTTGGGGCGGTTTTTTTTTTTGGTTAAGTGAATCGGTTCACTTAAATCCCCAACCCCCGTGCTTCTTTCTCTCCTTCACTCTTCCCAAAAAGCCAAAATCCCTAAATCAGAAATTTCCCAAATCGCTCTTGCTTTCCCCAAATCCTCAAAATCTCAAATCGTCAAAATCTCAAATAGATCGCCCCTCTGTCATTGGAATCTTGATAATGGGCAATACGCACGATAAGCGCTCTACCATTGAGCTAATTCTCATTTATGATTTTTTGAGTTATTTTTGTAGTATTATATATATATCTTGTATTTTATGCAATATTATATTTTCTTATAAATATATTAAAGATAAAAAACCGCCTAGTGCCTAGTCGCCTAGGCCCCGCTTACAAGGTCCAAGTGCTAGGCCCCATCAGTCGCCCGACTACCGCCTAACGACTTTTAGAACACCGTTAAGAACTACCAAAATTTAGTTTGTGGTAGCATATATCAGTTCTATTTTGAATAAACTTCAAAGTCATGTTCATTTATTTTTGAAATTCTTAATGCCGTCCACTGTCCGTATTCTTGTAAGATTGACATATATTTTAAATTTTCGGATTTTCCATATATATGTTGGTTGTTGTATACTTCAAGATTTTTTTTATAAAAAATGGTTGTCATCACTATATATATGAATTGTCTGAACTAATGATATACCAAACCAGAAAAATACAGTGATTTCATTTGATGACTAATAATGGGGGAAATCTAAATTCTCTGAATCTATTAATTGATAAGGAATCAACTTTATTCGAACCTTTTGTCCTCGCTTATCATTATTATTTGATAGTCAACTTAGTTGCTAACTACAAGCAAGAAATTATAGTTTTTACCAAATCCGAAATCTTTTAGTCTACTTTTTGATGAATCTAGGATAACCTCAATTCGACTTCTCTAACAGTCTGACCTCAAGTATGATCAAACATTCTTGACAATCTACCTACTCTACAAATATTTTCCGTTCATCTTTCTAAAATTTATGCATATATTCATGGTTTTCTCATGGCAATAAACTATATAGCAAAGCATAAATTTATTTCAGTCCACTTTCCGTTGCATTCAGATTTGTCTTAAATCAATTTCTCTATCACCAAGCACAATTGTAGTCGTCGACAGTACCTGATAATTGATATGTTGTATACTATTCATCTCCAGTATGACTCAATTTTAGAACTAATCGAAACTGTCTTTTCACATCGAGGTTGGAAAATTTTTGAATTTATGTTCAATCTTAATTTGGAAAACATAATCCCAATCTTGTTGCTAAAGATAGACCATTTCTGACCCAGAAAAATTATGTACCTATATACTACACATATTTTGTGAAATTTGTGCATTTTATTATTGTAGGTATATTGAGTCTGTCCAATTGATTCACATTTAAGCCTTGGTATTGTCTAGACTCTAACCACCCAGGTAACACCGATAATATTGTAAAATTATTAAATTTATGATTTATATATGATTTCATATGTAAGTGAGCATTATTTCATACAAGTAATAGTTTCAGATCATTTGGCTGAACATGAAACCTGTAATGTAGACTATAACAACCAGTTCCTTGTTGGTTGAAAGCTTCGCAAGTTCTAAATTGAACAAACCAAACTAAGTTGCACCATAAGTTATCATTATTAGTTGGAGGGTGGCAAAATAAGTTCTAGCCTCTATCCAAAACTTATAAAACTAAGATGATACTACAACTTCTGTATCAAAAGATCGCGACTACCAGTTTTTCACATTTTTTTAGTAGTGAATTTCAAGATACGATTAAGAAACATATGTTTTTGTTGTCCATGAAGACTTCATATTCATTTATTTGAAGTTAGTTTCTGTGTATACATGCTTATACGAGGGAACTAATGTTATGATATACCCACTCTATAGGATGGGACCAAGGGCTGCTGGGAATGTGCGTAGGTGAAAAGCGGAAGCTCAAGATACCTGCAAAACTTGGTTATGGGGATCAAGGGTCTCCTCCAACTATTCCAGGTAAATCTTGCTGAAGTTCTCTAACTTCTGAATTTAGATAAATGTACAACATAAATTAGGTGTTAATCTTTCCAACATCTACACAGTATCTTTGGTTATGCAGTGGATAAAAATGTCTGCTTTCTTGAAACTTCAAGATCCCTATGCTAATTGAATATGGCACTGAAAACTTTCAGGTGGTGCAACACTTATATTTGATACTGAACTTGTTGCCGTAAATGGAAAGACATCTGCCGAAGACAAATCCACAGAAGAAAGCGAAGAACTGTAGTTGATGTTTTCGGATGATGAAGTATTAACTTGTTGCTTATTAGACCCCTTAAGTCACAGGCTACTCATAATACAGGATATAGAGACCGGTTCTTTATTTTTGTACTAGAATTTTGAAGAATACTGGTTATTTTGCAGGACCTTTTGTTTAAAGCAACAAGCCAAGGCAATTCTGCTGCTTGTTATTGTGATTCGTGACTGAATACCATTGTCTTAAATCCTTTCCTTGATATGTGCTCTCATTTCAAATAACGTGGAATTGGATTAACACATGGTGTTGCTACCATGTTGCTGATTTGTTTGAGCCTACTTTGTCAGTGTATGTACGAAATAGTGGTGTAAAGCAGGTGGCTCAGGATGCGGAAATGTGGGGAATGAATTGCAAGATGGCTGCGAGTTGTTTGTCACAGTACTAGATTGCGAGTAGAACCATTTTGGCCTAGCAATTACTCTAGTATTCGAGATTCAGTATTCTAATTTCATAAAGTGGTGCTTTTTATTTTGAGTAATGTACTTTTACCCCTTGGTAGCCAAATGCCCTTAAATATTCACAAACTCAAGTTTGTGGGTGTTTTAGACAGTGTACTCTTTGTTCATTACAACAGACTTATAGGGTCTCAGAAAGCTGACCATTGCTGTGAAGCGTGTGGAGACCGGTGCTTTTGCTTCATGAAAGTCAATGTCCTTCATTGCCATTGTGGAGAGCAGTGCTTTTGCTTCATGAAAGCCAATGTCCTTTTTCGTGTCAACGACTTACTTTCTTCATAGCGATAATACTTGGCTAAGACAGTGTTTATTAAGTGGGTTATTCCTTGTCATCCTTAAAAAAAAATGTATACTGATGCAGTCTTGAATTTCTTCTCCACCTTGCGCAAATGTTGGCAAAACGACCTACATGAATGTCAACTCATATTTCGGGGACTAGGAATTCTCGACCTTCGGGATATGAATAGGGTTCTGATGAGCAAGTGGTAGTGGAAAATGAGCAGGAGGCGAAACAACTGAAACTATCGAGGAATGAAGAAGTTTAGATTTGGGGGAAGAAGTGCTTATTGAACAACATTCTATCTTTGGAAAGGGATGGAGAGGGTAGGTGATATATTTCATACAAATACCATCTGCAGTACTGGGAACGGAAAAACCACAAGATTCTGAAATGATAAATGGTGTGGTAACAATACTCTACTAAGTACGTTCCCAGAAGCCGCTAAGAGCACGGTGTCGACAAACTCGCTAGTTGCGGATGTTTGGAGAAATGACAGACTTACGATACACACGGGGGAAGAAGTTGTAGAAGATATGACCAAGTCACATTGAGTTGCAACTTGAAGGAGATATTTACTCTCAACAAACTCAATGAGAGATTTACTCTCAACAAACTCAACCAAAAGAAGAGATTTACTCTCAACAAACCATCTGTATCAATTTTGTATTTGCCTATTTAAAGGCTGACAATATTAATGAGAAACAATCTCTTCTCTAAACCTTATATGGTATGAGAGCTAAAGCTCCTACCCTATTCCTCTCTTTTTTCTTCTTCTCCCAATGGCGAATGAACAATCTATCATCCATAATCCTAATGAGCCTACTAGGCCATTCACTATCCTCCAATTACAAAACACCATCAAGTTAATACCCACCAACTACATAGCTTGGAAGACTCAGTTGCAAGCAACACTTCTCGGCTATAATCTGTGGAAATATATCGATGGCTCTTTTCCTTCTCCTCCAACATCCATCACCACTGCGAGTGTTTCTGTCTCCAACCCAGCAGCTGTGACTTGGTTCCGCCAAGATCGACTCGTTTTTGGTGCCCTCATTGGGTCTATTTTCCAAGATCTCGTGCCCCTTGTCTTTCAAACTAGCATTGCCAAGGAGGCATGGGATATCCTCTCCTCCACATATGCTGTTCAGATGGGTCAACAGCCTCCCTTCATGCCTCAGGCCCACATGATGCCCGCTTACTCACATCCTCCCTCCGTCAACACTGGCACCTCATCCAATGGTTGGCTCCTTGATAGTGGAGCATCCCACCATGTCACAAATGATCTCAACAACCTCTCATTACATGCACCATATGATGGCTAGGATGAAATTATGATTGGCGATGGCTCGTCTCTTCCAATTACAAATACTGGTTCTTTTTCTCTCACCACTCCCTCTAAAATTTTTACTTTCTCTAATGTCTTACATGTTCTATTTATATCACGAAATATACTGTCCATCTCAAAGTTTTGTCAAGAGAATAATACTTCAATTGAATTCTTACCCTCTCTGTTTCGTGTCAAGGAACAGTCAAATGGCACAACTCTCCTCCAGGGGAATTCTAAATCTGGTGTTTATAAATTGCACCCAAAATCTCCTCGAGTCTACACAAGTTTTAAATAACCCATTCACGATTGGCACTATCGACTTGGGCATCCATCTAGTTCTATTCTTCGAGTTTTAAATTCTAGGTTTTCATTACCTATTTCCAATTTTTCTATGTCACATTGTAATTCATGCCATATCAATAAAAGCCATAAGCTACCATTTTCTGATTCTACTCTTACCTCTCATGCCCGTCTTGATTTAATCTTTACGGATGTATGGTC
Organism: Hemerocallis citrina; assembly: GCA_017893485.1. Lineage (NCBI taxonomy): Eukaryota > Viridiplantae > Streptophyta > Magnoliopsida > Asparagales > Asphodelaceae > Hemerocallis > Hemerocallis citrina. The sequence goes on along the minus strand of CM030361.1, from coordinate 31,392,703 downwards.
TAGTCCAGTGTAATCAAATGACAATTACAAATATTATGTGATTTTTGTTGATCATTTTACTAGATACACCTGGTTATACCATCTCCAAAAAAAGTCTGACACTGAGAAAATATTTTATCATTTTCAAGCACTTGTTGAAAAGTATTTCAAAATGCCAATAGATCAAGTGTTTAGTGATAATGGAGGGGAATATGACAAACTTTGGCCTTACTTTGCTACTCATGATATCTCTCATCTTACTACTCCTCCACATACTCCGGAACATAATGGGTTCGCGGAGCGTAGGCATAAGCACATTGTCGAGACAGGTTTATCTCTTCTTTCTCATGCCAAAATGCCCTTAAATTATTGGCCATATGCTTTTGCTACAACCATATATTTGATTAATCATCTCCCAACTCAAACTCTTCATAATGACTCTCTTTATCTTCGTCTCTTTGGGACTGTACCCAACTACTCAAAATTGCAAAAGTTTGGCAGCTTGTGTTACCCATGGCTGCGGCCATATGCTAGTGATAAGCTTGATAATCGATCACTTCCATGCATCTTTGTAGGTTACTCTCCATCGCAAAATGCATATTATTGTCTACATCTTCCAACTCATAGAGTGTATGTCTCTAGGTATGTAAGATTTGTTGATGATGTCTTCCCCTTTCCCATCTTTAATCCAACGTCTACTCCCACATCTCCTTCCAACATTGAAGAATGGTGCACAGTGACTCTTCCCATTGATGTGCAGCCCACTGTGCAACCTATTGTCGAGTCTCCAACACCACCTATCGTCACCATCTCGACACCTCCCTCCTCTCCTACCATGCCCTCACCTCCACAACAGTCATTGACAACCACACCAACCACTATTGTGTCATCCTCTCCCCCTTCACCACCACCCCCTCCACCCACTAGAAGCATCGTCACTCGTCTACAAAATAATATTATTAAACCCAACCCAAAGTTTGCCAATCCAACCACTACTCAAGATCAATCAATTGAACCCCGTAACATTACTCAAGCCCTCAAAGATCCTCAATGGCGTCATGCACTGACGGAGGAATATGATGCTTTGGTATGCAATGCTACTTGGGAACTTGGTCCCTCTCATCCATCCCAGAATGTTGTTGGCTGTAAATGGGTATATCGAGTTAAATACAAACCTACGAGTGCAATTGAGCGTTACAAGGCTCGCCTTGTTGCCAAGGATTTTCATCAACGGCCCGGGTTGATTATTCAGAGACTTTTAGCCCAGTTATTAAGCCTACAACAGTCAGACTCATGCTCTCTCTTGCGGTCACAAATGGGTGGAATATTCGACAGCTTGATATTAACAACACCGTTCTTCAAGGTCATCTTAATGAGCATGTCTTCATGTCACAGCCTCCAGATTTCTTGGATAAAGATAACCCCACTCATGTATGCAAGCTTAAGAAGGCCATCTACGGTCTCAAACAAGCTCCGAGAGCTTGGTATCAAGAGTTCCGCACCTATCTTCTCTCCTATGGTTTCCGCAATTCCATTGCTGATTCTTCATTGTTTATCTACAAGCATAACAATATCACATTTTTTCTACTGGTATATGTTGATGTCATTATTATTATGGGCCCTTCATCTTCCGCTCTACAAGTGTTCATCATTAGCTTGGCCTCTCGCTTCTCCCTAAAAGAATTGGGATCACTCTCATATTTTCTTGGTGTTGAGGTGCTACCTCATGAGCATGGGCTGTTCTTAAGCCAGAAGAAGTATGTTAAAGATTTATTAGAACGTGCCAAGATGTGTGATGCTAAGCCGGTACCTACACCTATGGTCACTTATCCCTCTCTTAACCTCACTGATGGCTCGCCTTTAGCCAATCCCACTGATTATCGTGCGCTAGTTGGCAGTCTACAATATCTATCATTGACAAGGCCGAATGTTGCCTTTGCAGTTAACAAACTCTCTCAATACATGCACAAGCCTATGGATCTTCACTATGCTGCACTCAAAAGACTACTTTGCTATCTTAATGGTACTTCTCATCATGGTATTATCATCCATCGCCACTCTCCAGCACAACTTCATGCTTTTTGTGATGCGGATTGGGCAGGTGATCGTGATAACTACTTATCTACAACTGGCTATATTGTCTATTTTGGAAGAAATCCTCTCTCTTTGAGTTCAAAGAAACAAAAGAGCCTCGTTCGATCTTCAACTGAAGTTGAATTTAGAGCTGTGGCAACCACTAGTGCTGAGGTTATATGGATTCGGTCTCTTCTCCAAGAGTTAGATGTTCATGTCCAAAAAGCTCCTAGTGTTAACTGTGACAATCTTGGAGCAACTCATTATGCGGCTAATCCAGTTTTTCATTCGTGTATGAAGCATCTAGCACTGGCTTTTCACTTTGTACGGGAACAAATTCAACAAGGTACACTTTGTGTGCAACACATTTCAGGCCGTGATCAGTTAGCCGATGGTCTCACAAAGCCCCTAGCTAAGTCTCATCTTCAGTTGAACGACTGTCCATCTTGCGGGGGTATGTTGAAGATATGACCAAGTCACATTCAGTTGCAACTTGAAGGAGAGATTTACTCTCAACAAACTCAATGAGAGATTTACTCTCAACAAACTCAACCAAAAAGAGAGATTTACTCTCAACAAACCATCTGTAACAATTTTGTATTTGCCTATTTAAAGGCTGACAATATTAATGAGAAACAATCTCTTCTCTAAACCTTATAGAAGTGTCATGGGAGAGTATCATACAACTCCACAGATTGAATAATTTCATTCGAACTGAAGGAAGGTACTCTGAAGGCACAGAAGAGTCAGGACATGGTGCCTAGAGCATAATGACAACTTCTCGGTAGCATCAATATATAAGAGATTGAATGATGGAGGAATGAGATGCAAAAATGGTAAGACTAAATGGAGTACTCAAGCGCCATTGAAGATAAAAGCATTCCTATAGCTGGTGACGAACGGCGCTATCTTATCAAAGATCAACTTACAGAAGCGGGGTATGCAGATTGAGGTCGGGTGCTCTAGATGCTACAATGGCAAAGAAGACTCCGTTCACATTTTTTTTCAATTGTCATAGGGCTAGACTAGCTTGGGAAGTCGTCTGCCTAAGGTTTGGGTGTCTACACAGTCCAACCTTTATTTTCGAGGCTTGGGAGTTAGGGAGGGGGATAGCATAAGAAAAGAGGATAGAGAGGCTTGGGATTTGTCATTATGCATAACAATTCTGCTGCGTCTTCATAGATTTCCTGTCATTATGCATAAAATTTTCGGTTTCATTTATGCATGGGCAGGTCAGGCGGCTACCAGGAAGAAGCTACGCATGGAAGGATAGTAAGTGAACATAGTGTGCTACGAAGCTGTGATGGATGATTATTTTATTCGATTTGTATCTGTACTTTTATTTTGCTTGTTGCTGCATCAGACTCTTGAGATGCTAGATGTATTTCCATATTTTGTATATTAGGATGTAACTGGTTCTACTGTGTTTCGTTAACTCATCATTAATGAAACAATGACGAGTCATCTTTATTCTTAAAAAAAAAAAACTCATAATACACACTTCATTAGTCATGGAGCAGAGAAATCAACTTTATAAATCATACCCCTCACTTTTCGAGTAATTTATAATCGCTATTATAGGAAGTTGACATATACTAGACATTGTATGTGAAGTTTTCCTCATACATTTATCTTTAATTGTCGGGCAAAAAATTAACCACAACTATTATACATTCATATTACAAATGAAACTCGTAATTCAGATTACAAATAAAATTTGTAATAACTAACATTTTTTTTGATAAAAGATGACTAATGTCATCGCTTCATTAACGATCGATTAACGAAACACAGTACATCGAACTCCATATTACAAAAACCATTACAAAAAATAACCTTAAAAAGCAGCGACATAAAGTAGACATATATATATATATATATATATATATATATCCACCCATAATCCCCTCATGAGAAGCTGCTGCAATTTACTCTTCATCTCCAAGACGCATTCTCTTCTTTCCACCTGTGATGACATTTCAATCATGAGAGTGAATAAATTTTATGCATCAAAAATGACAATCTATGATTAATCTTCCGATAGCAAAATTCACTACGATCCAACAACAACCCCCACAAGGTTGCAGCCACTGTAATATCCCACAAATGTCTACTCTCTCTCTATACAATATTATTTCTGATAGACCCCCACACATCTGAGAATGACCTAGGACACATTGACCTCCCAAAACCTAAAACCACGGTTTCCCAGACGCTACTCGCTCTCGGACAAAGAAACAGCAAATGATTTGTATCCTCGTCTACATGCTCACACCTATCGCAGGTAGTGTTGCTTATCATACTTCTTTTCTTTAGATTGATCTTACTTAGAATTGCATCGTTCTTTACCAACCACAGGAAGACTCTGACCTTAAGGGGAACCGCTATACCCCAGATAATGTCGGTCACATTATTCCTCAAACCCCCGTCATTCAACCACTTGTACATAGACTGGACAGAGAATGACGCACTCGAATTTAGATTCTAAACCTTTCATATTCGGTATCATTTGTGTATTTTCCCTCCCTCCTAATGAAAGTGTTCAGGTTCCGTAGCTGGTCAAAACTTTCCTGATTTAGATTACTGTGAACATCTATGGTCAACGTTTTGTTTCGCCAAATGTCTGCTACAAGGGAATCGTTGTTTAAGGTCGCTGCTGTGGCTTCTGGAAAAAGGATGATAAGGGTGTTGCATCCGCACCATTTATCCTTCCAAAATCTTGTTTTCTTCCCGTTCCCAATCCTACATATGGTATTGTAATGGTATATCGTCCCCACTTTCGCTATTCCTTTCCATATAGGTGACGCTTTCCCTCGCCCTGTAACTCCTCCAACTCTGAATTTTTTCCTCTTCTTATAAGAATCAAAGGACTTGCTCCACCATATATTCTTCTTATTCATCATCTTCCACCACCACTTACAAAGCAATGTCTTGTTCATTGCTCTAAGATCTAAAACCCCCAAGCCCCCAAACTCCTTATGTGTACATACCCTGCCCCAATGAATAAGGTGAACTCCTTTGCCGTTCTCGCCTGTGCCTTTCCACAGAAATCTCTTCTTTAATCTATCGATTTTGGTTATGACCCATTTCGGAAGCTTGTACATTGACATCATATAAATTGGTATGCAGCTTAGAACCGAGTTAATAAGCGTCAGTCTACCTTCCAGTGAAAAAAATCATCCTTTCCAACCAGACAATCGTTTACCGATTTTTTCAATAAGATGGTTCCAGTCATTCCGAGTCAACGGACTCGGTCTCAATGTCGATCCCAGATAAGTTACTGGGAACGCACCCACTTCGCACCCTAATTTAGTACCAGTAGTTGCTATTGGAATTGAGGTCCCTTCACTAATAGCAATGACACAACGTTTGATCGCGTTGATCTTCATCCCTGTCCCTGCTTCAAAACAATTGATCAAAATCCCCAACGCAGTTGCTTCCTCCTCCGTAGCTTTTCCGAACATTAGAGTATCGTCCGCATATTAAAGTATTGAAATTGAATCAATAACACCTTTAACCGAGATACCCCTAATTGTGCCCCCTTCTCTCCCTCTTTTGACCATTTCCGCTAACCCGTCAACGACTATGGTAAACAGAAGGGACGATAATGGGTCGCCTTGCCTGAGCCCTCTTTGACACCTAATTTCTTTACCCTTCCATCTCTTAGCTTGAACATTCGATTTTCTGCCCTTTAAGCACATTTGAATCCACTGTCGCCATTTTAAACCGAACCCTTTCAGCGTAAGAGCTTCATCAACCGCTTCCCACTTTACCAAGTCATACGCTTTTTGAAAATCTAGCTTTAGCACAAACCCGTCAGCTCTATCTTTGTATCCTCTATACACAACTTCGTGGGTCGAAGCGATACTATCCATGATGTCTCTTCCCTTGATAAATCCACTCTGAGCCTCACCAACCACGTCCTTGAGATGTGGAGCCAGCCTTCATGCAAGAACTTTTGTAATAATCTTAAACGACCAGTTTAGAAGACTAATTGGCCTCAAGTCATCTATCGTTTTTACCTCTTTCTTCTTGGAAATTAAGATGATATTAGCGTAGTTTAGCCTTTCTAACGCAAGAGTACTGTCGAAGACCTCTTTAAGAATATTCATGAAATCAAATTTTATAATGGCCTAGAAACTCCTATAAAAGAACAATGGAAATCTGTCTGGTCCTGGCGCTTTGTCCTGACCTAGCTCCTTTATTGCGTCGCACACTTCTTCTTCGGTGAAAACACCTTCGATACCTTCACTACCTCCAATCCTTGAGGACTCCCACATGTCTGAACATAGCTTACATCTATAGGCCACTCGACCACTAAGTAGACTTTTGAATTGAGTGTCTATATGCCTCCTTATTATATCTTCATTCTCAGCCCAAACTCCCTCAATGCACAACCCAGTGATTTTGTTATGCATCTTCCTCTCGTTTGTTGTCTTATGAAAAAACTTTGTATTCGCATCCCCTTCTTTAAGCCACTGTATTCTGGAACGTTGCTTCCAATACATTTCTTCCATCTGCTCTATCTGGTACATTTCGTGTCTGCTTGACCTGAGCTCCTTGTCCATATGTGTCGGAAGGACTCCTTGCTCTTGTAGTAATTCCAGCTCCACAATTCTATCTTCCAACTTCTTAACCTGCCTTTTTTTCTCCCTAAATTCTTTAAAAGCCCAACTCTTCAGACATCAACGCAACCTTCTAATTTTTTCATTCCAGATCCCTACCGCCCCTATGTTCCTAGTCCCACTACTCCAAGAATCCTGAATGGTTGAACATAATCCTGAATGTAATGTCCAAGCCTTTTCAAAACGGAATTGGTATCGAGCACTCTCGAACCCAATGCCACGGTCTAACCCCAAGGGGCAATGATCAGACGTCAATCGAGAAAGAGAATTGACGAAAGCCAAGGAGAAATCCTCTTCCCACTCGGTCGAAACTAGAATTCTGTCCAGCTTAGCAAGAATGGGGTTTGTCTGCATATTCAACCACGTGAAACTCCTATCTGTACTTGTTAACTCCAACAGCTCGAGCTCCTCTATGATAGAGTTGAATTTACTTCTATCGACCCAACTCGCGCCTCTGCCGTTATGTTCAAACCCAAATCTGGTGATATTGAAATCACCTCCAATCACCCAAGGACCCGACCATGAATTCCTAATGTCTCTTAATTCGTTCCAAAACTGCTCCCTAAGCCTCAAATCGTACGGACCGTAAATAGCAGACACCATTTGGACTTTGTTATCTCTTCTTTGTCTAATTTTAACAGTAACTGAAAAAATCCCAATCAGTTCATTCACTATCTCGAAGCAATTATTATCCACCCCAATCGCTATACCTCCCGAATCTCCGATAGCTTACTTAAATCTCCACTCAAAGGCCCCTATATACTTAAGATCGCGAAAGTCGTTAACGGTTGGATTAGCTATTCTAGTTTCTTGAAATGCACAAATACTCGGCTTTCTCCTAGCAATCGATTCCCTTATAAGCCTTTTCTTAGTCTTTTGTCTCATCCCTGTGACATTCCAGAAAATGTATAACATGGAAACTGATTTGACGTCTACCCTCCTATGACCTCCTGTACAAGTGAAGCTCCTAGCAACCTACCCCATTATTAACTCCTCTAATGAAATTGATTTGCCTTAACTGTTCTACTCTACTGAGACTCATGGCAATACCATATAAACTTGCGTAATAAATCAAAGAATCATCATTCAGTAAATGTAAAAAGGAGGTGTTATTAATAAGGATAACTTTGCATGCTGACGCCGGTGCTTTTGCTCTGGCTGCTGCTTTGATAAGGTGATCTTCACTCGGGCCTTGGGAGCCCCACATATCTAACTTCCTTTTACTTCTCATGCTTCAATCATTCTTGTTGGATATTATCAGCATTTACTCACAAAATATTTGAATTTTTTTCCAAAGCACCATGAATTTTATGAATATTTTTTGAGAATAATCTGTTTGTTCTGCTCCATATGAAACTATTATTTCCGGCATTAATTAATTCCTTAAAATTCGACTGGGCAATATTCAGTTCGATGAAAAGACAGGAAATCCTATTCATTTAGTCCCACATCCGCTGGAAATCTAAGAGTGGAGAATTGGAAAGTATAAAAGGGGACCAATGGGAAAAGTTCAAGTATACCTTTCTCGGCCTTTTGGCTAAGATCAAGTGTAGTATCTGTTCTTATCAGTTTAATATCTGATACGTGGGCCATTGGCTCACAATGATATTAAATTAATTTTTCTAGGGGGAGGGCCCACTACAGTAGCTTGCTACTGGGGCCCTTAAGCGTTGTCTGTGCGTTGCACTACAGCACAGGCCTGGCGCACCCCATCCAAATCTACGTTCTCAAAATTTTGATGTACGAATTAATAGGTGCTCAGCCATAACAACGGGGATAAACTTACTGCTTTTGCTTTGAGACAATGATTCCTTGTTGTTGTGAATTTTTAATGAACATTGTATTTCTCAAGTACATTATGTAACTTTCATATTTTCTGTCTTAGTGAAATCTCTATATCTAATCCAGATATATGTTTAGATTTTTTTAAAAAAATGATATATATTTACATGCATTTACATTTGCAAACTTTAATGTATTTACGAAGTTACTAACTCCTTTATAGCGAGACTGAGTAAGATGTTCAAAGATCGAGCCTTTGCTTTGAGTGCGTGCGTGTACTATTTAATTTAGAGTAATGCTTTAGCCACTACCAATTTCATTACCATTTTCTTCACTACCTTAGGTGGCATACTCCTATTGGAGAGTTCTCCCACCTACTCTATCATTCCCTACCTATTGGAATGTGCCACACAAGGTAGTGAAGAGAAATGTAGTGAAATTGGTAGTGGCTCTAGCATTTTTTTTTTTTTTTTTTGATGACTGGGTATCCATCCCCCTCTACGGTTCAGACTACTCCCAGACCCGTGACGGGGTTGTTGCGCAGGTCCATCTATGACCTACGGCCACTGGCCACACTCCAGAGGTGTTTAAGGCTCTTTGCCAACCATAGGGTTCGAACCCAGGACCTTTGGAGGAGCACACTCCAAATCCCATCGCTCTTTACCACTAGGCCACTTGTGGTGGTTGGCTCTAGCATTACTCTTTAATTTATAGACATTTTGCTTCTCACCCTTTAAAAAAACTAGTATTACACACGTGTTGTGCACGTGGAGAAAATTTTTGGGAGGAAAAAATGAAAAGATCAAAAATATATATATATATCTACCAGCACGTCCATTGCACGGATTGGTAGATGGACAAATTACACTAAGACCTTCTCCCATTATAGTAACTAGTATCATACACGTGCATACGTGCACGTGGAAAAAATTGAAGGGATAATACACGTGCACACGTGCACGGGAAAAATTTGAAGGGATAGTGAAAAGGGTAAAAAAAAAATAATTTCCAAACCGATCCACTGGGAAAAATATTTACCAAACTGGTCCACTTCCGAAAATATTTACCAAAGTTAGTCCATAACTGGCCCACTTTCGAAAATATTTGGGTCGAAAACATTTACCAAAGTTAGTCCATAACTGGTCCACTTTCAAAAATATTTGGGTTAAGGACAAATTACACTAAGGGGTTCTCCCATTATAGTAGTAGAGATAGAGATTAAACGTGCGTTGCACGGGTTGGGATATGGACAAATTACACTAAGGCCTTCTCCTATTATAGCAGTAGAGATGTAATAGTACAAGTACAAGAATATTCATGTGAACTAGACAACTAGTATTATTTAGAAGAAGACCGAGTTCAGCCATTCCAGTTCAATATAATGCTATACCAGACAGATCAAGTAGTTTATTGAAAACCCAGAGAAGAATATCAGTAAAGATAAAGACAATGTCTTATGATTATACTTGCAATAAGGGTAGAAGAATTACACAGTCCGCCCCAATAATGACTGTACAAACATGAAGTTCTCACAATAGGTGAGAACCAACCACAACATTACCGAACCAATTTCCAACAGCCAATGAGTCACTGCTAAATGTTATACAACAAACTTTATAACAGAACATACATTTTGTTGCAACAACATCGCTTGCCTCCTTACTTTCTACATGTTGCATCGGTCGTAGCCAGAAAACCATGAGTGGGGCTCAGTTCCTCTGGAGAATTCACCGTCTTCCTGTTCAAAAGGTTGGAACTCCTCTCTCCACCGTTGATCGGTTATACTCTCTCCTCCATCATATTTAGCTGTATGGGCATGAGTGAATGCTGGTGGTTTGAGAGCTTCTTTCGGCAAACGTGACTCAGCAAGAAACTGGTTCAACATCATAATCTGCTTCTCATAATTTTTCTTCAGGTTGTCGATCTCCACATAGGCTTTCTCTGTCTCTAGTTCTGCTTTTAAAGTTCGTTTCTGATAAAGGGAAAGAAAAATGAGTACAGAACTACCTAAGTTTTAATTACCTTTTTAAAATGGAAAATATATATATCAAGATGCGGTCCAGACTCCAGAACGCAACTTCAATCTTAAGAATGTTTCTACTGTACAAACAACTTATCATGGAAGAAAGCAGGATGCTGACTGGTAGTGCCGTAGTGGTACTCCAGAACGCAACTTCAATCTTAAGGATGCTGACAGAGAACCCACAGGCTCGGTGAAAGCTCACTTTTCTCGCAAGGGTATTCATATTCCATGGATTCATACATCCTAGAGGCAAGATCGACACTAATAAAAGAAAATCCACCCTGCCGGTTAATTTATTTCTTTAATATTTCCTTTTACGTGCAGTTTGAGGAAAGGTCTGTTCTTTCTTAATGTTACTTTTTACAGTACTTCTCAATGTAGTATAAGCCTACGCTTTGGATTGTTGTCCTTCTTAGGCTATGTTTCTTATTGGCAGTCATCTTTCATCTATTGAGATAAAAACTATTACTCAAAAAAAATTCTGAGTTGCAATGAAGTTAACTGTCATCATTACCAAAAGTCAGCTGACTAACAAAAGTTAACTGTCCTTTGGATCTCTGTGCTCTGGCTCGTTGGAGGGTACTAGTAAAATTGGAGAACTGGAGTACTTAGAGGATCCACAGTGGTTTGCTATAATTCTCAGTTTGCCATATTATAGCAAATGTAGCGCTGCAACGGTTTCTCATTTTGCCATTTTTTAGCAAACGACCTATATTCGTTTCTCATATTTGAGGAACAGAATAGCGATTCTCAAATTATAGAGGACGGGATATCATATCCCGTCTGATCTATTTTAATATATTCTAATCCTTTCAGACGGTACATCATATACCGTCTCTACTTTTTTTAAATTTTTTTTTTAAAAACTCCTCAGACGGGAGATGATATACCGTCTGAATCAGACGGGATATCATATCCCGTCTGTGAGTTTTTTTTTGTATTTTTTTTTTTTTAAATAGATGAAGGGCCGGGATTGGAGGAAGAGAAAAAAAAAAAAAAAAAAATTCAACAGACGGTACATGATGTACCGTCTGTGAAGTGTGTAGTTTAGTGGAGTAATTAATGCTGGGTGGTAGTTTAGGAGTATTAATTTGGGTTAGGTAGTGATATAAGTATGTTTAGTTAATATTATATTATTTAATTTAGTTAATTAATTAGGTTTAATAGTTAATAAGTAATTAACTTGTTTTAATTAATTTTTAAAGTTGAGACGGTATATCATATACCGTCTCACTCAATTTTTGAAATTTTTGCCAATTTTTTAGCAAACGACCATTGCAGCGATCTCCCCTATTTGCTATTACTGTTGTTGCCATTTTTTGGCAAATGAGAAACACCACTGTGGATGCTCTTAGAAATCATGTGCGGAAAAAAATTATGGTGGTGTTGTTTAATTGCCTTTCCATTTGTCAAATATTGAAGAGCATATTATCGTTTCTTTTTGCTAAGAGCACATTACTGTTGTCACCATAAGTACAATTAAAGGAAGTGTAGAGTTATTATATCTAACCCTTTAAAAGGGCACTCTACAATATGTAAATCAATTTTTCCACCCATACCAGTGCAGCAGACAATGTACATATTTTTAGTGACTGAGTTGGGCGTGTGCGAGCGCGTGTTTGTGTGTCCAACTGTCCATGTATCTACTGCATACATATATAGATCAAACATATATTCACTAAGATATGCACCTATGTAAAAATAAAAAAAAAAACATATACGGATGAGGTCTATTAACCAGTATGCAAAATAAAGAAAGAAAACAGTTCTTTGAAATGTGTACCTGAGCAGTAGCAGCAGCTTCTTCAGCTTCCTTTAATCTCACAAGCAGTTCCCCAGCAGCCTGTACAGCCTCTGCAGTATCTCTGAGTTGAGACTGGAGACCCTTGTTCTCATCCCTCCAGTGGCGTCTCTCTTTTTCCCTCTCCACTTTTAAAGCTGAGATTTCAGCGGCAAGGGACTTGATGAATTTAGATTCTGGACCCCTTACCCCTGCTTTTGCTGCTGCTTTCTTCACATCCTCTATTCCATCAGTAATCTTCCGATGCCTCCCAAGCAAAGAAATATGCTTTTCTTGAAGATCCGCATACTGCTCCAAAATTCTGGCATGACCTTGCATTGCAGTCTGTAATGCCTCCTTAAGCTCCTCCGTACATTTCTTCTCAGAATCAAGTTCAAGCTTCCTTTTCTCAGCAAGAGCTCGATTTGTTTCAAGCTCGATCCTGAGTTCTTCGGAAAGAGATATCCATCTACTCTCTGTCTCAGTCCAATGGCGTCTCTCCTCTTCAAGTTTTTCATCGGTGCTTTCTTCATTCAATTCTGTGATTGTACTGATAGGAGCTGAAATTGGTGAATAGGTCAACTGCCGCAAAGGACTTCGATATTTAGTCAATGGTGAAGAAGAGTCCATATAATATTGCAGCTGGCATTTTAGATCCTGGATTTCTTCCATCAACACATCCCTTTCACCCATATCAAAGAAGTTCCTGTATCCTTCTAGCTCAGCTTGAACTCTCTTTAGTTCAATATTTAACCTTAGAACTTCAGGATGATTATCATATTTACCCTTCAAAAACTGAAATGCAAAAAGGGGCGATCAGTTATAATAAGCTAACGTTTAATTCTTGAAAGTGTAAACTAAAATAGAAATATCTGACCTTGAGCTCATTTGTCAATGCAATGAACTCCTCTTCCATGAATTCTTCAGCAGGTAGTATGCTATCCATGAGGCTCTCAAGACGTGAAATTTTGTCTTCCCTTGTCTGTCCAATTACCGCATTACATTCGCGCTCATGCTTGTACTGTTGGATCTGCAAATTTTGGTAGATGATGATAATCGAAGGAGCAAAGTTTACATATTCAGTTGATCACATAAGATGCAGATAAAACACCTACCAAGCGATTTAGCTGCATAATTTCAGCAGCTTGCTTTGCACAGTGATCATCCAGTGCCATTTCTCGTCTGATTGCTCCAGCCAAAACCTTTTCTACTGCCTGTATCAACAAAAAAGTATTAATTACAACTGTACATCATACTTAATCGTACAAGTCCTTTAAAAAAAATTCAATAAACTAAAATGGCTAGAAAAGGTACAGAAGCATATAATTAACATGGGCACTTACTTTAGGTATGGGGCTCTTGCATTTATTAGCTACCTGTGGTCCATCTACAGGAACTAACTGCAATTCCCTGTCATCATTGACAACACTAGATTCTAGCGGAAGAGGTCTATTCTTGCAGAAATTACATATATAAGCTGAAGAATCTCCAGATATCTCAGATTCTTGAGAAAGTGTTTGAATGCCAACATCAACCTTTACAGTGGACATTAAAGGATTAAGGTCAATAGGTTTGGTTGGAAACCTGAAAGTTGATTGTCTTGGAGAACTAATTTGCTGTTGACTATTAATAATTTGAAGACCGCGGTGGAGGCTGGCTTCCAGGTGTTCAGTTGGTGAAAATGATCTCTTACTCCTCCGAACTAGAGCAAGATCATCAGATTTACTTCCTTTCGGAATATCAGCAAAAGATAGACACAAAACTTCTGAACCAGATTTTGCATTTACCAATACATTTTCTCCCTGAGAAGCTGAAAGTGAAGATGATGTCCTCAGACATTTCCTGCTACAATTTTCAGATCTTGGTGATATGCTCAAAGGAGGCATCTGGATAACCGGGGTTGTCTGGGACGGCACAATGCTAAGGCTAGATGGAGAAATGCAATCTTCGGATACTGAAGAAGACCTTTGGCATTGAGAGTCATCTTTAGAGTTCTCTTCAGTCAGCAAAATATCACATGGGGAGACTGAGGAATTTGCCTGGATTGCCTCTATGGGGGAACCGTCATTTGGTGAATCCGTAACTGCAAGCATCATCGTACTTTCCTGATTACCTTCTGCTGTTGCGTGCCCTGCTTCAATACTCTTTTCATTAACGCGTACCGTCTCAGCAACTTCATTTGCACTACCTCCAGGGCTAGATACTAGCATAGGAGAGACAGCATCATCACACATCATGTCATTATTTGAAAATGAAGAGTTTACTTCCAGGTTGATTTCATTTTTATTGCTGCCATTCTCAACATCTTCCTCATCAATTTCCATCTCTTCGTCACTGTCTTCTCCAGTAACTGGCAGTACTCTAGGACAATTTAGGCTCATTTTTAGGAGACTTAAGCTTCTGCGTGCATTCCATCCTGTTGAATAACTTCCATTGCCTTCTGGAGAGGTCCCAGTGGCCTTCATTCGAAGAAGTTCATCCTATTGATGAAGTTTTTGGTTAAGCCATCTAAGACACAGTCTACTTGCAGCTAATACCCGGTATAGAAGATAACAGAAGGGAAAAAGAAAGAATTACCTTAAGTTGACGAATCTGCTCCCTCAAGACGTTTACATCATCCTGTGTTATTTCATTAAGAACTGCCTTGTTTTTAATGGCTTTTGCTCTTTGAGCAAATCTCAAGGTACTGAAGGTTTCGCTCTTACAGCTGTTCTACCAAAAACTTCCTCATTGGAAATGGGGATAGGAAGGGAGATGAGGACAAGAAATTGAGAAAAGTTTCAAAAGGTATACCTTAGTGATGGTGAAATAGCACATATCATAGCTAGCTTTGCATTACCACCAAGAGACTCTTGTAGCAAAAATGTAAGCCTGGAGTCACGGTAGGGAATATGCCTTGTTTTTCCAGACTGAGAAACTTCTGCTAGAATGTTGATTAAATTCCTGCAGCTCCCACAGAACTTACTGTGAATGTTTCTGGTTTTGTTTCAGCTATGCGGAGCTATTTGTTTACTATAAAACTAAAAAATTAAATGTTAAAGTTTTAATATCAGATATGCATTGTTTTTCCAGACTGAGAAACTTCTGCTAAAATGTTCATTAAATTCCTGCAGCTCCCACAGAACTTCCTGTGAGTGTTTCTGGTTTTGTTTCAGCTATACGGAGCTATTTGTTTACTATAAAACTAAGAAATTAAATGTTATAAAGTTTTAAAATCAGATATGCATGCCTTATTTGAAAATATTTTTCTTTGTATTCTATATTGGATAGCAAAACTACATACAGCCGAATGTTTAGACTTAACGAATTAGAAAAGCTAAAACAGAAACTCCATATTTGAGTCTTTTACAAGGAATGATTCTCTAAGCTGAAAATAACAATCAAAAGTGAATGGACAATTTGAACCAAAATAATCTACAACATGACTGCAAAAGAAAGTGATGAATAATAATAGAAAAACAGAATGCATCATATTATCTTAATTATGCATCGACTCTTTAAAAAAATAACAGGAACTATGAGCTATTTGAGGAAGAATAAAAGATGATTAATCAAATCTAACTTACAGCATGGCTAACTGATGAGGACATCTATTCTGTTTAGTTTAGTATTTTATTTCAGTACCATATTTGTTTCTGGCAATTATAGCCATATGTAATCTTTCTTTTATGCATTAGAATATTTCTGAGGTTTTAGAATATTTTGAAATTTGTATCAAGATTTGTTTTGAGCCTATATATAGGCCTTGAGATTAATGAGAAAGTATGCTATTCTTGATTAGAAAAAATATTGTGTTGAGTTTTGCTCTTCATCCCTCAATTGTGTGATACAATTGAGATCCAATTATTAGGGTTTGTGATAAATCCTAATAAAATTTTAGGGTTTGTGATAAACTCTAAAAATACCCCCCAAATCCCCAAATCAATTAAACCCTAACCACAATTTAATCTCTCTCTTCTCCCCCATCGTCTTCCTCTTCCCGAACCGAACCGACTCCGACCAATCGACGCCACCCATCCCCTCTCCCACCTCCGACTACCGTCGCCACCTCTCCCTCACCACTCGACCACCCTGCCGCCTTGCCTCGACTCCGACGCCTCCAGCAGAACCCCCGACTCCTCATTTTCCACCTCAACCCCTCGCCTCGCCCCACTTCGTCGAAGACCCCAGAACCCATCGATTACCCCCCAAGTCGCCTGCCTTCATTGCTAGCAACCCCGAGACCCTTTTTTTCCTTGTTGTCATCGACCACAGCCACCCCGAGGCCTCCCCTCGCTGCTCCTCCTTCACATCTCGGCGCCGCCTCTCGCGGCCTCCATCGACGACCGTCCGCACCCCTAGTGCTTCCTATTGTTCAGATCCAGCAACCTCACTTTGTTTTCGTCGCAACTCGGTCTCTTTCCATTTATCAAATATTTGTGTTACTGCTTTATCATCTCTATTATATTATTCGATTTAATTGTTGTCCACAAATAATTGAGTGTGAGCGTTTCTACTAGCCTACCTAGAGTACGAATCAATATTGAATTTTTTACTTGCTAAGAACGCTTAGGGATTTAATTATTGATTGTTAGAACTGAATTATTAAATTGGGCTTGTTAAACTTAATTTGATTCTTGAAAATCATCAAACCGATTAATTGTTTAAAATTCTAATTTTGATCCGCATTACATGTTGGTAAAATTAATCCTTTAAGATTATTGGAAAATCTCTATTCAGGATTACATTTTACATCACTAACAAACTATCTATGATCAGAAATGAACAAGGACAAGACACATCAGACATATACAAAACTGTTACAGATGTGAGAACAACCAGAGCATATAGAATTAGTTAAGTTCGAATTATTAGTTGGAATCAAGATTTCAGTAGTCTAATGGATAAGTGAAAAAGAATTCAGCAACTGACGGTCAACAATTGCAAACATACATGGAGAATAGTGATATCTTCTTCTATATTTAAAATTTCAGCTATAGAAGCAAAGGCGAGTGATATTCCTCCCAATTTAATCAAACATAACATCCAATCCACTAAAAGAATACGAGTCCTAGACTATTTATCTAAAATAATAGTCTGGATAAAATATTTCAATCATACCCAAGTTGTGAAAGTGATCGATTGATATTTCCTGCTTCTTTTAAGCGTTCCCCTGCTGCTCCTGTCATCTTTTGTCTTTCTGATCCTGCTAGATCAACCAGGTTGATTCTACTTGTCCTTAAGTTGTTCAGTCCATCAGTCTGTAAAATGTTTTACAAGAAAATTTAGCAGGATGTGATAAATGTTTGTGTACTAAAAATAATCAAATCTAATTTGATTGATGTCCTGTCTGCATGTGCACTTGCTGTGAGTGCTTATAAGTATTAAAAAAAATACAAGAACAAAGAGCTAAGTAGATTGTTGCTCGTCAGTTACAACTTCAATGCAGGATAAATTACATGAGTGAAATAAAACTTGAAAACCTATAAGAAAATAATCTTAGGAAGTAAGAAGTATATTTTAATATGATAGAACAACAGGATACCTTTTATATGCCAAGCAATTTTAGTAGAAATAATCCTGGAATTATTTAACTTAACTAAAAAGTCTAAATATCTTTAACGTGTACTTGTATGAGTATCAGCAGTCTGTGTTAAAAATTCAGTGTATACCTAACTGTGAGTGACAATATGTACTCTCCAGAGTTAATCTTATAAGAGTAATGTTACAAGACGACTACCTTGGACCGAGATTCAACTACACAAGTGAAAACACAATGCGATCGGGAACTCTCTGCATTTATACTTGTTGCACCTATTCTCCTATTGGCTAAACCCTGCAATGATCAAAATAAAATAAAAAATATCACAAAGATATTCACCAACAGTGTTTTTGTAATCTCAAATAAAATTAATAAAGAATTATGCGAGTGACGTAGAGAAGGAGAAAAAAGAATAAGATGAAATATGGATCATCAAGAAATACAAAAGCTTGACCGGCAATAATAGATATGAAGTAAGAAAGGAATAACCATTGACTTTGTAAGTAGTATAATCATTACTTTTAATTCATTGAAGATCACTGGTAAACAGCACCAAAAAAATGTGGGGTTGATGGGGAAGGATTATTGATGTGAATACTATTCTTTTCCTGTGAACAATAAAACTATGAAATAGCTTAGGTTCACACTCAATTTGATAAAAGAAACTAATGGTTAATAGACCATCCAAAAAACAAAACAAAAAAGAATATGTCTACATTCTTTATAGGACCGTCTAAGTCAATAAAAGAAACTTAGTTCAAGCAAATTGAATAATATCGCAGTAGGTAGTAAACTGAGTCCTTAACATTTAGATGGTGAAAATTCAAAATGCTAACCAGGCAGAATAACAAATGTGAAGAAAGAAAGGAATATATGTTATAATTAAAAGACAAGAGGAACACAAGGGGAAGGGTGTCAATGGAGGTTGCCGGGAACACATACATTATATGAAGGAAGTAGAGCTTGTGATGTGTGTACATGCTGTGAATGAGTGAGTGTGTTTGTGTTGTGTGTGTGAGAGAGAGATCATTAGCCATGTTTAAAGCTTAAAACAAGCATGGAAAGTTCCATAAAAGAATAAAAGATCATCAGCAGCACATGAACAATTGTTTGATAACTTTCTTACACACATCTAGGGGAATATGTGGGTTCAAGTGTGTTTCTTACTATATTAAGTATAGTAGTTTGTCTGTTGACACGTGCCTACGACACGTCTTCGTGGACAATGCAACATATGAAAAGCCATGTAAATACATAAAGAAAATGCAGGCAAGGCAAAGCAAGTAAAGAAAATGCAGGCAAAGCACATAAAGAAGTTAAAAAATATCCAGCATGCTAGTTGTTAGGGTTTGGATTGTTAGGGTTTTGAGAAGATGAGGAAGAGAAGAGAAGAAGAGAGAGCCGGCTGTAGGAAGAGACAGAGAATGCCAAAAAATTGATTTCATTCATTTGATTCATTTGTTACATATATGAGGATACAAAGCCCATTGGGCCCTAAGAGCAATTGGGTCATAACATAACAATCTCCACCCTGAACCAAATTGCATCTAAAACAAACTAAAATATAAAGCAAATGCATAAAGCAAACATAACCTAAACAAAGGTAAATATAAAGATATACTAGCAACATGCTAGAAACAAAACTAGCTCAAACTAGCTAGAAACCAACCGACATCAAACTTGAACAAAGCTTGAACTTTGCAATTGGAAGAGGCTTTGTGAGCATATCGGCCGGATTCGATTCGGTACCAATCTTCTTCACGGCAACCTTGCCTTCCGAGATCACATCTCGAACAAAATGGCATCGAATGTCAATGTGCTTCGTCTTCTCATGGTACATGCGGTCCTTAGTCAAATGAATTGCGCTTTGATTGTCACAAAACACCGTAATAGGACCCTCAAGTGAAGACATCTCACCAACAAACGCCTTGAGCCAAATAGCCTCAGTAATTGCCATATATTCGGCCTCGGTACTTGAGAGTGCAACCGTGGCTTGAAGTGTAGACTTCCAACTAATTGCACAATCTCCAAGGGTAAAAACATAACCCGTCAAAGAACGCCTCTTGTCCAAATCACCCGCAAAATCCGCATCCACATAACCCGTTAGTTTCTTGCCATTACCAAACTCCAAACGAGCATCAATAGTACCTCTCAAATAGCGGAAGATCCACTTCACCGCTTTCCAATGCCCTTTTCCCGGACAAGAGAGATATCTACTTACCACACTAACGGCTTGAGCAATGTCGGATCGAGTACACACCATCAAGTACATGAGACTCCCGACCGCACTTGAATATGGAACCTTTTCCATATCCATATATTTCTTCTCATCATCGGATTTTGGGCTTAAAGCGGCCGAAAGCTTGAAATGCGCCGCAAGAGGTGTTGAAACAACTTTCGCTTTCTCCATGCCAAAACGGCGTAGCACTTTCTCGGCAAAACTCTTTTGTGAAAGAAACAACTTTCTTTTGGACCTATCCCTTGTGATCTCCATCCCGAGAATCCTTTTGGCGGCCCCCAAATCTTTCATCTCAAATGCCGAACTTAGTTGCTCTTTCAACCTTCTAACTTCTTTCAAGTTTGAGGATGCAATCAACATGTCATCCACATAGAGCAACAAGTAAATGAAATCCCCACCATCCAATTTCTTGAAATAAACACAACTATCATAATTGGAACGATGAAAATTAATACTCACCATGAATGAGTCAAACTTCTTATACCATTGCCGCGGTAATTGCTTAAGGCCATAAAGGGACTTCTTCAAAAGACACACACGGTCTTTCTTTCCCGCAACCTCAAAACCCTCCGGTTGGCTCATGTAAATTTGCTCCTCCAAATCACCATGCAAGAAGGCAGTTTTCACATCCATTTGCTCCAATTCCAAATCCTTCATTGCCACCAAAGAGAGCAAAACTCGAATGGATGTGTGCTTAACTACAGGAGAGAACACATCATTGAAGTCCACACCTTGGACTTAACTATACCCTTTAGCCACTAGCCTTGCCTTGTATCGAAAATCCGCAGGATTTGAGCCATCAGTCTTTCTCTTAAACATCCACTTGCAACCCACAATCCTCTTACCACTCGGAGGCTTCACAAGGGACCAAGTCTCATTTTGTTGCAAAGATTGTAACTCTTCATTCATAGCGGCAATCCAATTGGCAGCATCTTTAGAAGAAATGGCTTCCTTATAGGAAGATGGCTCACAATACTCCACATCCTCTGCAATTGCCCAAAAATAAGCAAAGTCGGAGTATTCATACCTTGTAGGTGGTCTTGTTTCTCTTCTAGCTCGGTCCCTTGCCAATGCATATGGTTGTGCCTCTTCTTGGGCTTCCTCCAAATTGACATCATCATGTGAGATCAAATCATCACCTTCTTGGACCGGCACCTCAAACTCCACCTTCTTCTCAACCGTCTCATTCTCCTTAATAGTTGGCTCGGACAACATCATTTGCCTTCAACATGTCCGACTCATTGAAAATGACATTTCTTGAAATAAGGAACTTGGATGATTCGGAACACCACAACTTATATCCCTTCACATTTATGGGATACCCAACAAAAATACACTTCTTCGATCTAGGCTCCAACTTTTCTTCATTCACATGTGCATAAGCGGGACAACCAAACACCCTCAAATTCGAATAATCGGCCGTCTTACCCGAACACACTTCTTCGGGTGTCTTCAACTCAATTGAAGTGGTAGGAGATCAATTTACCAAATAGCAAGATGTGTTAATGGCTTCCGCCCAAAACTCCTTACCCAAACCCGCATTTGAAAGTATACTTCTAGACCTTTCAAGTAGTGTCCTATTCATCCTTTCTGCAACACTATTTTGTTGTGGAGTGTTGACCACCGTCTTGTGCCGAACAATCCCTTCAGCCTTGCAAAAATTATCAAACTCACGGTTGCAAAACTCCAAATCGTTATCGGTTCTCAACCTCTTAACTTTCATTCCCGTTTGGTTCTCCAAAAGTGACTTCCATTCTTTGAAGGTGCGAAACAAATCACTTTTCTCTTTCAAGAAATAAACCCAAACCTTCCTTGAGAAATCATCAATGAAAGTAAGCATGTAACGAGAACCATTACCTTTGGAAGGCTCACGAGAAGGTCCCCAAAGATCCGAATGGATGTAGTCCAATGTTCCCTTGGTCGAATGAATGGCCGTGGAGAAGCTCAACCTCTTATGCTTGCCAAATACACAATGCTCACAAAACTCCAAGTTGCCCGTGCATTGACCACACAACAAGCCTCTCTTGCTTAAAATGGTCATTCCTCGCTCGCTTATATGCCCCAATCTCATATGCCAAAGCCTAGTAGCATCCTCATTCGACATAGTACCCGAACATGCAATGGCGGCCGAGCCCGTGACCGTGGAACCTTGTAGGAAATAAAGAGTTCCAATTCTCTTCGCCTTCATGATTGTAAGAGCCCCTTTAGAGACTCTAAGGACTCCACCTTCACTTTAGAACTTACACCCCTTTTCTTCAAGAGACTCCAAAGAAATCAAATTCTTAGACAAATCGGGTATATGCCTCACACCCGTCAACCTTCGGACCTTTCCATCATGGAACTGAATTGTCACCGAACCAATTCCGACAACCTTACACATATTGTTGTTCCCCATGAGAACCTTACCATCCGTAGACTCATAAGTCTCAAACCAATCTCTATTCGGAGTCATGTGTTGACTCCAAACGGGAAGGAAAGTTAAGAGGTTGAGAACCGATAACGGTTTGGAGTTTTGCAACCGTGAGTTTGATAATTTTTGCAAGGCTGAAGGGATTGTTCGGCACAAGACGGTGGTCAACACTCCACAACAAAATGGTGTTGCAGAAAGGATGAATAGGATACTACTTGAAAGGTCTAGAAGTATGCTTTCAAATGCGGGTTTAGGTAAGGAGTTTTGGGCGGAAGCCATTAACACATCTTGCTATTTGGTAAATCGATCTCCTACCACTTCAATTGAGTTGAAGACACCCGAAGAAGTGTGGTCGGGTAAGACGGCCGATTATTCGAATTTGAGGATGTTTGGTTGTCCCGCTTATGCACATGTGAATGAAGAAAAGTTGAAGCCTAGATCGAAGAAGTGTATTTTTGTTGGGTATCCCACAAATGTGAAGGGATATAAGTTGTGGTGTCCCGAATCATCCAAGTTCCTTATTTCAAGAAATGTCATTTTCAATGAGTCGGCCATGTTGAAGGCAAATGATGTTGCACCCGAGCCAACTATTAAGGAGAATGAGACGGTTGAGAAGAAGGTGAAGTTTGAGGTGCCGATCCAAGAAGGTGATGATTTGATCTCACATGATGATGTCAATTTGGAGGAAGCCCAAGAAGAGGCACAACCACGGTTGCAAAACTCCAAACCGTTATCGGTTCTCAACCTCTTAACTTTCCTTCCCGTTTGGTTCTCCAAAAGTGACTTCCATTCTTTGAAGGTGCGAAACACATCACTTTTCTCTTTCAAGAAATAAACCCAAACCTTCCTTGAGAAATCATCAATGAAAGTATTCATGTAACGAGAACCATTACCTTTGGAAGGCTCACGAGAAGGTCCCCAAAGATCCGAATAGATGTAGTCCAATGTTCCCTTGGTCGAATGAATGGCCGTGGAGAAGCTCAACCTCTTATGCTTGCCAAATACACAATGCTCACAAAACTCCAAGTTGCCTGTGCATTGACCACACAACAAGCCTCTATTGCTCAAAATGGTCATTCCTCGCTCGCTCATATGCCCCAATCTCATAGGCCAAAGCCTAGTAGCATTCTCATCCGACATAATACCCGAACGTGCAATGGCGGCCGAGCCCGTGACCGTGGAACCTTGTAGGAAATAAAGAGTTCCAATTCTCTTCGCCTTCATGATTGTGAGAGCCCCTTTAGAGACTCTAAGGACTCCACCTTCACTTTGGAACTTACACCCCTTTTCTTCAAGAAACCCCAAAGAAATCAAATTCTTAGACAAATCGGGTATATGCCTCACACCCGTCAACCTTCGGACCTTTCCATCATGAAACTTAATTGTCACCGAACCAATTCCGGCAACCTTACACATATTGTTATTCCCCATGAGAACCTTACCATCCGTAGGCTCATAAGTCTCAAACCAATCTCTATTCGGAGTCATGTGTTGCGAAGCACCCGTATCCATCACCCAACAATGAATATCATCAACATTAGTATCTATCACACAAAGAGTATCAACCATGCCACATTCGACCACATTGGTCTTCTCCGAAGAAGAACCTTTACTATCCGCCTTTTGTTTATTTTTTAGCTTGAAACAATCAGCCTTAATGCGTCCCTTCTTCTTACAATAGTTGCACATCAAATTCTTATGCCTAGACTTCGAACGGGTCCTTGTATCTTTCGAGTTTCGGTCCCATGACCTACCTCGATCAACAACTAAACCAACACCTTGGCTCCCTTTCTCATTATTGGTCATTTCACTATCAATGTGCAACTTGGCTTGCAAATTGCTCTTAATATCCTCTAGAGAAATTTTATCTCTACTATAAATCAACATGTCTCTAAAAGCCTTGTATGATGCGGGCAATGAGCATAATAACAAAAGGGTTTGGTCCTCATCCTCCACCTTAGCATCAATCTTACTTAAGTCATTCAAAATAGATGCAAACTCCGTAATATGATTGGAAATTGATGTACCTTCAACCATGCGAAGAGTGTAGAGGCGCAATTTCAACCGCAGTCGATTGGTGAGGGACTTCTTCATGTAAATGTTCTCCAACTTCTTTCACAAAGCCTTAGCGGTCTTCTTCGATAGGACCTCTTGTAATATCGAATCGCTCAAACACAATTGGATAATAGAGAGCGCTTTATCATCCATCTCTCTCCATTTCTTATCCGCCACCGCATCAATCAATTTTTCTCGACCAAAAATGGCATCCTTAACGCCTTGGCTCGACAAAATCGCTGCCATACGCACTTGCCATAATGCAAAACTCGTCTTCCCATCATACTTCTCAATATCATATTTCTCCAACATATCCATTCAAATTTCTTGAACCCAATTCAACAAAACACCAAAATTTCCCCCCCCAAAAATTAATTACTCAAATCACAAAATCAAACCTTCCTTCTTGATATCCTCCCTCCTCCGGTGCTCGCGACGACGAAGACCAAGAAACCCGACGAAGATCTGGACTGAGACTCGCTCTTTGAAATCCCCATTTGATTCAGTGGCTAGTTGTGGCTGGGATCATTTGGCAGGGTTGTGGCTGGGATTGTTCGGCAGGGTTGTGGTGGCCGGGGTGGCGGAAGGGATCAGGAGAAGGGATCGGAACGAGGAGTTTTGGTGTTGGCTCTGATACCAATTTGTTAGGGTTTGGATTGTTAGGGTTTTGAGAAGATGAGGAAGACAAGAGAAGATGAGAGAGCCGGCTGTAGGAAGAGACAGAGAATGCCAAAAAATTGATTTTATTCATTTGATTCATTTGTTACATATATGAGGATACAAAGCCCATTGAGCCCTAAGAGCAATTGGGTCATAACATAACACTAGTGTTACTACCAACTATCCAACCGTTGAAAATGTTTAATTTTGTAGCTCCTCCTTTTCTGTAAAGTGAAGAGAGAGAGAGAGAGAGAGAGAGAGAGAGAGAGAGAGAAATAAAGTAAGGATGATTTATGTTTTGGGAGGAAAAACTTGTGTGTGTGTTGGGGGGGGGGGGGGGGGGGATGTCTTTTGGGATGATAAATATGAGCCATTGATTTTGTTTCAATTGAAGGAGAGCCACTTGATAGCTTTCTTTTCAAATTGCCTTGTGATTTATTATATAGATCACCAAAAAAAGTGTGCTTCTTAGTATGTTTTGAGGATATATTGTGAGTGTTTACCTCCACTAAAAATATAAAGAACTTCAGAGAACAGTTTCTAATTGAAAATTTTAATATATAATTTTTTCCACCAGGGTATGGTGTAATGATTGCTAATTTTAAAAGGACAAACAGTCTTGCTTACAAATTCCAACTTTCTTAATACCTTAATGAATAAAAATTCTGTTTTGAAAGTAAAACTAGGATATTCTCTCAGATTAGGGCTGTCCAAGGTGGGAACTCTAACAAAACAACCAAAAGGTCTTAAACCCAAATGCTTGAACCTCCACAAGCTATTGTTCAGCATTTATATCTTACAGCAGTATATAGACATAAGCGTCACAGAATGTTAGGATAATAACTTGTTGTAAGAATGGAGAATAAATATATAACAAAGGAGCTCAGCAATTATTTTCTATATTTACAACACAACAAAAGTAATCATAAGATATACAAGATTAACCAGAAATACATTGAACTCAAATCCCAAATTAGTGTTCCAATCTACGCACCTTATCCAAAAGTTGGATGACATCATTTATTGTACCCACATTTTCCTCTGTAAGATAGTCAACATATATGCCAGTTTTAACATCTTCTCTTATCTGGAAATTAACCATTCAATTATTACATAAATACCATATAAAATATAAAAATCCGTTAAATTCAATTAAGTCACTTCACCTGAAGGTTTTTTTGCGTTGGATCCAACAGATCAGTGATTTGCTCATTGTAAATCTGTAAGATAATCACAACGATGAATCAATAAACCAGTGCAGTATCCTAACAATAATGTTCAGATTTTCAGAAGTGGAATGAACACACTTGCCTCCAGAAATGAACAGTGACACTGGAAAGTTAGCTGCTTGTCTGTATGTTTAGCTTGTTCCTGGAAAGAAAAATGAAAAACACTAAAAATATATCGAAGATGAGGAATTATCTAAGACCAACAGAAGAGATATGAGCGTACTTCTTCTATACGGGAAAATAGCTTCTCAAACACACGAGGTGTTAATCCTTGCTCTTCATTGAATGAGTCCTTTGCTGACAAGGCACTTGTAGGACCCCACATTGTATATGTCTTGCCACTCCCAGTCTTTCAAATGAATAAGACCAAAAAGGAAACAGTTAATCTTCTTAATCAAAACTAAACCAAACAATAGGATCTTCTACAACTCAGTGATATTTAAAAATACCTGCCCATATGCAAATATAGAACTATTGAATCCAGCCAAACAATTCTCCACCAAAGGATGCCCAACAAGTTCGAATATATCTTGCTGATAGAAACATAAGAAAGTAAAATCTTCATTTTCCATATGCTAATATAAATCTATTTTTCTAAAGACACATGAAATCAAAAATATTATACCTGAGTGGAACTAGCATCAACAACCGAGTCAAATGTGAACGTGTGATCAGCTATAGAAACAGAATTAGGAGAAATCTTCTGTACGATCATATCGCTTTCTTCCTCTTCCTTGGTTAGAGGTCTCATCCTCACCACCACCTTTTCAAATTGAAGTGTTGAAGAACATTATAATTTACAATAAGCAAAAAAACATAGAACATTATAATTGATTTTGCTGATTCAATGTTCAGTTAAATAGAAACCAGCAATTACATGTCTGGAAGAACAAGGTCAAAATCAGTCCTCTTTTCTATTGCAGCATGTCACATTATTGCAAAATATCCAATTTTGTAAATTAGGATTGTAAAGAGCCAATGCATTAATTCTGCCAAATCCCAATTTAGCATGGAATTGGTAACAAGAACCAAAAGAGAAAATCCACGAGTAGTGCATACACTAAAAATTAACAATTTCAGCACTAAAGAGATGCAGAACAAAAGTCAAATGTGCAGTGTATGTGGCCGCAAAATCTAGTGAATTAAAATAAAAATCGGAAATCTTACACTATCTAAGTTCGGAACAAAGAACCCACAAATCTGAGTGTTTATAATCTAAAATTAGCCGAAAGCACAAGTTCTAAAGTTTTGAAGATATCATGTACAAATAGATAGCAAACATCATTACATTATAGTGAATACAGACCCAATTTCAGGTAATTTGTTCGAATTGTAAACAGCCAAGCCGTGTCATTTCGGCCAAATCCCAATATATATGAAGAGGGAAAGAGTAAATGCATGTAAAGTGCACGTACTCAAAATTTTCACTGTATCTAAAATTAGAAAGGAACCTGATCAGCTACAACTAATTACACAAGTTTGGGGAAACATAGTGCTTCTAATCAAGAATCCACATTCCATCATCATACCAAACAAACCAAACGCATCCGGGGTTCCAACGGACTCACACGAAAACCCTAACTTTCACAATACCTGAACGCCGGAATCCGGCGAAATCGAAGCTGGCGATCCATCCTCCGTCACCGTTTCGAGACTGAGCTTCCTCTTAAGAGGATTACCACCGCCGCCGCTAGGGTTGGACGGCGGTCTCGGTGGAAGAGGACTTTTGAGAGGCTTCGATCGAAGTTGAGGAGAATTCGAATTCGGCGGCATTGAGTTGGGATCGAGGTTCTCTTTCAAGAATCTAGGGTTCTTCTGCTTCCGAGAAGAGGATGGGGTTAGTGGCGGGGTTTCTCTTTTTGAATTGGACTTCATTTCTGGGGGGTGAAAGTGAAACCCTAGGAGAGAGAGAAAGGGAGTGAGGAGAGAGAGAGAGAGAGACGTTATGAGAAGAGGGAGATGAGATCTGGTTGTGTTGTTTGAAATGGGAGGGGTAGGATGGGAATTTTTGAAGGTTTTTGAATGGAGGGGAGAATTTGAATTGGGGGGGTGTGTGTGGAGTGTGAGTGGCGTCACGCTGGCGTTTGGGGATACGGTGGCCGTCGCTTAAAACAAATCAGATCCATAATTTACGCCCAAAACAACACTATAAAAGCTCTCTGATTTCTGATCAATCTCCCTCACAAAAAAAAAAAATAAAAAATAAAAAATCTGATCAATCAGCGGAAAACAAAAATATATCCCAAGTTTGCAAGAAGGAAAGACAAATTGGGTAATCCCCTGTGCTCACAAGCTTTGTATACAATTTTATTCTGCACTTACATTTACTAGTAATTTACACGTGTAGTGCACGTTTTAATAAAACAAATTATAAAAAAAAACGACGTAGGGAGGAATTCGAACCTAAAACCTCCTTCATATTAGTTATGTACGTGCATTGCATATGTTAATAGAATTACAAATGACACTAAGGCATTCTCCCATTATAATATTAGAGAATTAGAGATTAGAGATATATTCATGTATAGATTTTCTTACGTGTTGTGATATAAAATTTGTATGTAAATTTTGTGCACATAGCATTGTTTAAAAAATATCTACCAAATAGTAAGAGTTAGTGTTATTCAGTGGTTAAAGTAGGTGGGTGAAACACCAATTTTTGATCTTCTTTAAATTTGAATAGATCATATACAAAATTGTGTATCTCAAAACTCGTTCTACATTCATTTAATCGATCAGAAACGCTAGTTTAAATAAAAGATGGAAAAAAACGACGTTTTGGAAGAATATTAGTACAATAATGTAAGGCATAGACATAGTCCATTCAGAAATACACATAAAAAAGAATCTCTGATTATGCTATTTAGATATTTCTTTTGCCTCCAAAGTAGCATGCCACCGTGCATACTAGATACCATTGTGCTACTAGATACTACTACTGTATATTTTCTAGCAGTATTTCCATAGAATAAAATAAAACCATATGCAATTAACCTTTGTTTCTCTCGTGTGGTGGCAGGGGAGAGCTAGGCAGGTGGTGTCTGGAATCAAGTACTACCTTACGGTTGTTGCTAGCGAGAGTCAGAAAGAGGATGATGGGAGTCACAAGAAGAGGAGGTTAATGGTTTTCGTGTTCGATGCGGTGTGGGTTCTCAAGCCGTGGATGAGTGCAAGGGAGGTGGTGTCCTAAATGTTAGGATTGTGTCTTGTATACTCGTTGTTCAGATTAAAAAAGCTAATATGAAGCACGGAGGTCGAAGCGTCGAAGTGAGTAGAAGGGAAAACAGCAACAGCAAGCGTGCAGGCTAGTTGCGGTCGACCGGTCTTGGTGATAGTCGACCGCACCCCCGATCGCTCGTAGTACAGGGAATGTTAGAGAGTGGTATGGTCGACCGGTCTTGTTGGACGGTCGACCGCCCGCGGCGCTGTGTTCGGTTTTGGGCCGGTATTGTTGGACGGTCGACCGCCCGCGGCGCTGTGTTCGGTTTTGGGCCGGTATTTGTTAGGTCGGTTCAGCTCAATCTTCAACTCCAAGTTAGATCGTGCGGCTCCTATTCAGTTACTTCTTTTTCAGGTTTTATCGGACGACTGGGTGTCAAAGATTAGACCTAGGTTTTTTCTCTATTCTTCTATATATATTGTAAACTCCTTCAATATGAGATGTAGTACTTTATAGATTCTTTTCTCCATTGCAAAGAGAGGCTCGAGAGAGAGTTCTTGGTGGGTGAGTTTAATTCTTTGTGTCAAGTGAATCAGTAACTCCTTATAATCTTTTCTAGTTGAATATCAGATCTCCCTATATTTTTCTCCGGATTAAGCAAAAGCTAACCGGGATTAGTCATCGTTGTTGTGTTTGTGTTAGTTTGGTGGATCTACTGCTTGCTTGCTCAATTTATTCGCTTCGTCTACTTCGACTTCCTCATTACTCTAATTAGTTCCGCTGCGACCAAAGGGTGTTTGTTGACGTCCCAATCCCAACACTTTGCTCAATCAGCTAGGCATATAGACCAAATTTATAGATTGACTTGCTCGTTTTTGTTTTTGTTTTTGTTGCGGAAAGGTGAGATTAACTAAAACTGTTGAGTTGAGCCTTTCCTGTTCCTTTTGTTTTAGCTATGCGAGTACTTTAGTAGCTAGCAGTAAATCTTTGTTGAGTCTTGAGCTGGTTGTTGTACATATTTTTGGCAGTGCAAAGGAAAGTAGACCAAATTCTAAGCTAAATGATCCTGGAAATCTTAGGGCTACTTTCATTCCCGAAAGATAAATGATCCTGTAAGAGCATCCACTAGCGATGGAGCTCAAATTTGCATATTTAGCATTTAGAGGAGAGTGATGCAGTCGTTTAAAGCTATTTTTTGGTCGAATGGAAAATATTCTTCCGTCCGAGCCAATTTATTTGTTTTATAATTTAAATGGCATTTTCGTAATTTATGAATGACAATTTAGTAAAATTAAGGAATTTTTTTATGGAGCTCTTCCATCCGAGTTTTTTGTTTTTTATAAAATTAATTTTACTAGTATTTAGCACGTATGATGCACGTTTTAATAAAAATATTGATATGGCTAAAAATATGATTAAATCGGGACCGTTCAAATCTGGCACAAATCTTAAAGCTCTCATGGGTAAAACGGTAATTTCACCTACAAACGGGGTCTGAAATAGGAACTGGGTCTTTCTTCAAAGCCCAATAACTCATAAACGGATCTGTCATATTGGGTATGGGTAGCAACCCATTACAAACCAATTCAGATATTTAAAGAGTAATTCAAATTCATGGTTATCTCTATGAAACCATTTAAACTCTACATCTTATCCAAAAACACCCGGACATAGGGATAAATCATTATCTTTAAATTGTCTCTAAAGACGACTATAAATACCCATCTCCCCCCACCATAACAAGGTAATCAATATTTTTTTCTACAAAAGTTCTTTCATAATCTTCCTGATTATTAACAAGAGCGTCGGAGGATTCGTCGCCAGGATCCATCCCGCTGTATCAAACTTTTTTGCAGGTTCACGGTGATATGGCTAAAAATAGGATTAAATCGGGGCCGTTCAAATCGAACACGAATCTTAAAGCTCAGGGGTAAAACGGTAATTTCACATACTAACGGGTCTGAAGTGGGAACTGGGTCTTTATTCAAAGTCCAATAACCCATGAACGGATCTGTCTTACTGGGAGCGGGTTTCAACCTGCAACGAACCCAGTCCAGCCGGATAGAATTAGGGTTCCTAATTAATACTAATCAACGGCCCTGATTCACATCTATCCTTCCACTGGGAATTAGGGATTACATTCCTTATCTGATCACAGGGATTACATTCCTAATCTGATCCCAACAGCGACTATAAATACCCCCCATCCACCACCATTAAGAGGTAATCAATCTTTTGCCAATTTACGCTCTTTCATAATCATTCATGATTACTGACTTGAGCGTCGGAGGGTGCGTCGCCGGGATCAACCTCGGTGTCTCGCACTTTTTGCAGGTGAACGGTGGGAGTCAACGGTCAAACTCCGGCGGAACAGGTTTCAGGTTTGCTATTCAAGTTTTTCAAGAATCCACAAATACTAGCTGTTTGCCCCCACACCAGATTTAGCGGTAACAGATTGACGCCGTCTGTGGGAATCAAACGAATAGCAGCCTCCCCTCTTCCCGTTGGTCAGATCTTCTCCAGCCATGCCTCCTAGGAAAGTAAGATCCAGAGAGTCCAACCGTGGACCCAACCCCGTTGATCAGCAACAGGAAGTCCCCATCCAACCAGCTCAGCAGCAGGGGCAACTTCCTCCTCAAGCTGAGGACCCTCTCCAACAGGACCAGCCTCCTCTTCAGAATCAGCAACCCCCTGAGGGTCCCCCCGGTCCTCAGAATGCTGGTGCAGGGGCCTCGCGTCCCAACCCACAGAAGCAATCTCTCCATCGGGACCGCATCTCAATACACAATGCCTCTACGGATTCTATGACCTCCCACAATCTCCGAGTTTCCCACCTTCGCAATACCATCCTCAATTGGCAGAAGGATGAGGATTTTCGCCGCCATTTGGATGAAAAGCGAGCTCGAGAGGGAGCCTCCCACCAGCAACGTCCGAATGAGCGATCTCCTTACCGCCGAGACTACAGAAGGTCCCCTACCCGAAGAGGGCGGAGAGAGTCACCGGAGCACCATAGGAGAAGACCTCACTCCCCTGCCGGTCGGCAACATCCGAGGAATGATGAGGCACCCATCACTCGTGCCGAGTTCCAGCAGTTCCAGGCGACTATTTTGCAAGCCCTCAACCTCCGACCCAACAACAACAATGCCTAATGGGCTCCTACCCCTCCACGGGTCCAAAGTCCTCGCCATCGGTCCATAACTCCTCCTCCGGCTCCTAGCAACCAACAGCACATGCCTAGCCCCCGCCGCTCCCAGAGTCACCGTCGTCGATCTCAACAGGCCGTTCCTTGTAACTCAAGTTCACCTGTAGATCTTCAGGAATCTCTACCAACTGATGATTCTGATATGGCACATACTTTCTCAACAACGACACATGAAATACATCATGCACCTGTGCCAACTCCTATGGAAGCTTCAACCTATATGCTGTCTTGCCAATCCGCTCCATGATCCTGTATGGACCAATATACCTTGGCGCCAACTTGCCTCCCTTACCAAACCTGATCACTCCCTTTGTCGGAGAAACCTTGAGAAAAACTGCATCCCCAACCTCAAACTCCAAGTCTCTTCGTCGAGTATCAGCATAACTCTTCTGCCGACTCTGAGCCTCGACCAACCTCTTGCGAATCAGCTCAATCTACTCCGACGTTTGCTGCACGATCTCAGGACCATACATCTGCCTCTCACCAACCTCATACCAACAAACAGGTGTCCTGCACCTCCTCCCGTACAAAGCCTCATACGGTGCCATCCCAATACTCGCATGGTAACTGTTGTTATAAGCAAACTCAACCAATGCCAAGTATCTCTCCCAACTACCACCGAAATCCATAACACAAGCCCTCAACATATCTTCCAGCACTCGATTCACCCTCTCCGTCTGACCATCGGTCTGTGGATGAAACGCGGTACTGAAATCAGTTCTGGTGCCCAAAGCTGCTTGTAGGCTCTTCCAAAACCTTGAAGTAAACCTTGCATCTCTGTCGGATACAATCGACACAGGAACTCCATGAAGTCTCACAATTTCACCAATGTACAACTCAGCCAATTTGTAGCGCCCCAAATTTCTAATATGAGAGCTTAGAAAATAAGTGGCGAAATCCCAGCAATCCACTTCAATAGAACAATAAACACCAACAACACCACTAAAATTTTTCTTCTTTATTACAACAATTATTACAAATCACAGCGGAAGTCTAAACGTCTCAACCCAAATATTTCTTTACATTTACAACTCAATAACCACACAATATGTCTTTACAAATTCTACACAAAACTAAATAGTCCAAATAGTCTCAAATGCAACATTAAGCATCCAACCTCCCACTCTAAGCAGTAACCTGCAACAAGTGAGGCTAGAGTTGAACCCTAACCCCCAAACTAAAGGGGTCAGCCATAAAAATGGTGTGAGTGGCAACTAATCAAACAAATAACATAAATGAACATAAAACATAATATCCAACAAATAATAATCAACACTAAAGTATGAAGTAACAACAAAGAATATGGGGTGATACCAAAACCAAAAGCCAAGTGTGTGCCGAAAACAGGAAATCCAAATGCATAAAAGTGATTCAAGAAAACATCATGACTACATGCTGACAACGATGACTACTCAGAGATGAAGATAAACTATGATAATTTGCCCATGCTTGATCATTCCGGAGATTGATCCCACATCACAGGTATTTTCCCTGGATAATTCAGGAGATCATCCCACATCTAAACATAGACTCATAACCACAATAATACCCCAAAAGCGTCGCCTCGACTCCGATCATTCCGTAGTTCAATCCCACATCTCAAGATAATTACTTGGATAATTCCGGAGAAATATCTCACATCTCAGGTTAACTACCTGGATAATTCCGGAGATAAATCACACATCTCAAGTTAACTACTTGGATAATTCAGGAGACTAATCCTACATCAAAAGTCATACTGAGGTGCATAACTCAAGTTCTCATTCGTCATGACACTACAAATGCCTGTCCTTATTAGTTTGGGTTGCTGAACAAATCTCCTAGAGTAGTGTACCCTACCGGACTAAAAATCTGAATAACTGAATATTTGCCTCAAAGGGCCTCAACAAATAACTGAACAAACACCGGTATACTAGGGTCACCTACCTCTAGAGACTCAAAAACAAATATCTGAACAAATTCCACTTAACAAGTGGCTCAACAAAATATTTCCAAAATCATGTTCTTAATTGAACATCTCAAAAACCAATACTTAACTGAACATCTTAAAATCAAACACTGAACAAATATCTCAACATCAAATACTGAACAATATCTCAGAGTACTAAACAAATGTCTCAAAATCAAACACTAAACAAAATATCTCAAATCAAATACAAAGATCCTTCAGGACCAGTCGACTGTACAATGGACCAGTCGACTGTCCAGAGGACATATCCCAACATTTTACGAAAATGATCTAAGGCATGACCAGTCGACTTACCCAAGAAGTCAGTCGACTGCCCCGAAAGAACTGAACAAAACCACAAGCAGAGGGTCAGTCGACTGACCACAGTCTAGGTCGACCGTCCCGAACAAATCTCAAGACTCAAAAGTACACTGTAAGCTCGTACCAGTCGACTGCACATCAGATCAGTCGACCGACGGCTACAGATCTGAA
Organism: Hemerocallis citrina; assembly: GCA_017893485.1. Taxonomy (NCBI): domain Eukaryota; kingdom Viridiplantae; phylum Streptophyta; class Magnoliopsida; order Asparagales; family Asphodelaceae; genus Hemerocallis; species Hemerocallis citrina. The sequence goes on along the minus strand of CM030361.1, from coordinate 31,357,525 downwards.
CAAAAATCATCTTGAAGTTTTCTAAAGAATTGCTGATCATAAAGTTAATTTATATTCGGGCAAATGAATAATTCTCAACAATCTCTATCATGGTCACATTACTCAATCAATCAATTTCTCCAATCTCATATTCTCATGATCTAAATTCTCAATTCTCCCATTAGGGTTTTCTCAACCTAACTAAATGTCTTCCTCAACACATAATCAAAATTGGTTTGCAATCACTAGGTCCAGATGTTTAATATCCAAGCTTAACATAATCAGTTCTAGTTTGCTTTCTAACAACATGATCTCATAAATCAACATATCCTCAACAAATCTAAATCTTTTATCATCATGGTCCAAATATCAAATAAAAGTTCTCATCATCCATATCGAATTAAAGATCCATGTCCTACATACAATGGGACTAACATAATAATGGCATAATGATCACAAACAAACATAACAAAGATCTCACGTCATCTACCAATCAAAACAAACAAAACAAAGCAAAACAAACAAACCAACTCACCTGATTTGAAGAAAAGATCCACAAACTTTCTCCTTGCTAGATCCAAGAATTCTCCTCTCGTTCCTCAAAGAAATCTCAATATTCTAAATATTGTGAATGACGGCTGGGAAAGAGAATTTCTCTTATATATATGCCGGATAGAAAATCAGGGTTTTATTCCCACTTTACAAAATACTCCTTTTCAAAATACATTTTGCATATGTAATTCCTTTCTTTGAAAATTAAACCAAATATCCTTTAAATTAGGATCTAATAGAAAAGTATATTCTCAAACCTCAACAAGTACTGATCGGTAAGTCCAGAAAACACATTTTGCACTTCAACCCTCAAAATTGTCAATTTTGCAAATAAGTCCTTTTCTCAAAAATTGCAAATACGCACATTTAATTTCAGAAAAATCTGGAAAAATACTAAATAATTCTCAAATAATAAATAGTGATTTTTCATAAAGAAAACTTAATTTTTCAAACTTCTGAAAGGTCATTTGCACGTGTTCTGCACGTGTACAAAGGATAAATTTCTTAGAAAATATTTATGTAAATCCTCAAAATCATTTAAATTCATTTTCAAATAATTAAAATAATATTTGAAAATACGGGGTTCTACACAATTTCTCCATCGACCAAGTAATCTTCATGGCTAGAAAGTGAGCCGACTTAGTCAAACGGTCCATAATAACCCAAATCGAGTCATTGCCCTTCGAACTCCTCGGCAAACCTGTGATGAAATCCATACTGATATCCTCCCATTTCCACTCCGGAATGGGCAACGGCTGTAACAATCCTCCAGGTCTCTGATTTTCTGCTTTGATCTGCTGACAAGTCAGACACCTTGCCACAAAATCTGCTACATCCCGCTTCATACCAGACCACCAAAAGTGCTGTTTGATGTCTCTGTACATCTTCGTGCCTCCAGGATGAGCTGACAACAAGGTACTGTGTGCTTCTTGCAAGATACTATCTCTCAAATCTGCGTTATTCGGAACACACAACCTCTCACCCAACTAAAGAACTCCATCTTGGACACGAAACTCTGATAGTCTGCCCCCTGAAACCTGTTGCAGCATCTTCTGAATCTCTGAATCTGATCTCTGACCTTCCACAATCCTCTCTCTCAAGGACGGTTGCAGCCTCAACTGAGCCAAAGATGCCCCTAAACCTTGTAGTACCACCTCGATACCTGCCTGATCGATCTCTGCTGCCAACTCACTTCGAGTAGTGATCAAACTTGATAAACTACTCTTCCTGCTAAGTCCATCAGCCACCACATTCGCCTTGCCCGGATGATACTTGATCTCGGGACGAATGTCTTCCAATACCTCCAACCACCTTCTCTGCCGAAGATTACGATCCTTCTGCTGATAAATGTACTTCAGGCTCTTGTGGTCAGTGTACATATTAACCTTCTCACCATAAACATAATGCATCCACAGCTTCAAGGCATAAATGATAGCTGCTAGCTCCAAATCATGCGTCAGATAATTCTTCTCATGCGGATGCAATTGCCTCGCACCATAAGCAATAACCCTGCCTTCTTGCATCAAGACACAACCCAACCCTCTAAGAGACGCATCACTGTAGATATCATAATCCTTTCCAGCTTGCGGCAAAACTAAGATAGGTGCAGTAGTCAACCTTTCCTTTAACTCAAGGAAACTCTCCTCGCACTTATCAGTCCATACAAATGCCACATTCTTCCGGGTCAAACCTGTCAAAGGAACTGTAATCTGAGAATAACCCTGGATGAATCTCCTGTAGTAACCAGCTAAACCCAAGAAACTTCTGACTTCCTTCACAGACATTGACCTGGGCCAATCCTTCACTGCTTCAACTTTCTGAGGATCAGTGGCCACTCCCTCCTTAGAAAGGATATGACCAAGGAAAGCTACCTCAGACTTCCAAAACCCACACTTCGACAATTTGGCATACAAGCTATGCTCCTGCAATTTCTGTAATACCGCTGTCAAGTGCGTAGAATGATCCTCCTCCGACTTCAAATACACCAAAATGTCGTCGATGAAAACCACCATGAAGGAGTCAATAAATGGCCTCAAAACCTGATTCATCATATCCATGAAAACTGCTGGCGCATTCGTCAACCCGAATGGCATCACCAAAAACTCATAGAGTCCATGACGAGTCCTGAAAGCTGTCTTACTCACATCTTCCTCCTTGACTCGAACTGATGATACCCTGACCTCAAATCAATCTTCGAAAACACAGCTGCTCCTCGAAGCCTGTCGAACAAATCATCAATCCGCGGCAGTGGATACTTGTTCTGAATAGTCACCCTATTCAACTCCCGATAGTCAATGCACATCCTCATTGACCCGTCCTTCTTCTTAACTAACAGCACTGGCGCTTCCCACGGAGAAGAACTCGGCCTAATAAGCCCTTTGCTCAACAGCTCCTCAATCTGCTTCTTCACTTCATCCTGCTCTACAGGTGCCATCCTGTACGGAGCCTTAGAAATCGGTGCACTCCCCGGCTGAACATTAATGCAAGACTCCACATCTCTCTGCGGTGGTAATCCTGGAAAATCATCCAAGAACACCTTAGGAAAATCTCTGACAACCGGAATGCCCTTGACTTCATCTGAAATAACCATCTTGATTACCATTACAGCCACCTTCGGAATCTTCTTCTTTCCTTGGAAAGTCACTGCAGGTCCACCTGGTGCTTTCACCAACACCTCTTTCTGCTTGCATTCGATTGTGGCATCATATATTGCCATCCAATCAATGCCCACGATGACATCCACACCCAATACTTTCAGCTCGATCAAATCAATGCCGAACAACCTCCCACCAATCTCGATACCACAGCCCTCGTAATATCGATCCGCAATCAACTCTTCACCTGACGGCGTTGCCACCGATAAAACCCTGCCTGGAAATAACTTAGGTTCCACGAGAACCATCCTTCCTCAATTGTGGACAATGGGGCTGAGAATGTCCTGCCTGCCCACACTGGGAACAAATCTGTTTCGCCAACTTCGGACATGCTGACCTGTAATGTCCTGCTTCCTTACAGTAATAACAAGTCACCCCTTGAGTTGCAGGTGCCTTCTGCACCGGATCGCTGAACTTGGCCTGCTTCACGGGGAATCCCTTCCCACTCTGGCCTGATGCTGGCCTCTTATTCCGGTTCCATGTATCTTGCCTCTTCTGGAACTGGTCCATGTCCTCCTCGGTCATAGCCGCTCTCCTGACCAGCTTGTCGAATCTTCTGATGCCCAATGGGATCATCCTCGACCTCAAGCTTGGCCTCAAGCACTGCTCAAACTTTTTGGCCTTCTTTGCTTCGTCAACGACCAATTCTGGTGCATACCTCGAAAGTTGAGCAAACTTGGTCTCATACTCCCGCACGGTCATGCTGCCCTGCTGAAGGTTCAAGAACTCGGTCGCCTTCTTCTCCTGAACATCTAGGGGAAAGAAGCGATCTCTGAACTCCTCCAGAAAAGCTTCCCAAGTCATTGGCTGGTCTCCCAAAGTCCTCTTCACCGATTCCCATCAGACACCAGCGTCCTTCTCTAGCTGCATCGTAGCCAACTTCACCTTACTGGCTGCCGGAGTCTCCGATACCTCGAAGATCATCTGCATCTTCCGAATCCAATCATCAGCTATGGTTGGATCAGATTGCCCCTCAAAGACTGGCGGCCTCATCCTCTTAAAGGATTCAATCTGCTTGATAGGATCGGCGTTCACCAATCCCTGTCCAGCTCCATGATTTTGCTGCTGATTCTGCTGCTGATTCTGAGTTTGCGCCAAATTAAATGCCATCAGTGTATTCAGAGTCTGGTACACCTTGGCGAATTCAGCCTCAAGGTCAATTTCCGTTCCTCGAGAACTACCAGATCCATCCTCATTGTTGCCACCATTCCTGCCCCTGGGTGCAACCATTCTGAATACTGCAAAACGAGGGAAAAGTTAGAGCATCACACACAATTCAAACTCACATCAATATCCTTTGGCAAAATCTCAATTGAATCCCAAAGGTAAAACATCATGTTTCAGTTCTATGTGATACTCACTCTTTAATGTCCACACCTAGGTACTCACACTCTAGTGTCCACACCTAGGTTATTTTTATGCCATGTTTAGTATTACTATTGAAGCATGCTCTGATACCAATCTCTGTAGCGCCCCGAATTTCTAATAAGATATCTTAGAAAATACGTGGCACATTCCCAGCGATCCACTTCAACATAATATTAAACACAACTAACACCACTAAAATTTTCAACTTTTATTACAACAAACTTTTACAAAGCACAGCGAAATTCAAAACAACTCAAACAATGTTTTCTTTTCATTTACAACACAGTACTAACTCAAATCTGCCATTACAATTTTGCACAAAACTCTTATTAAATCACTTTTTCTCAAAAACCAACTCAAGCATCCAATCTCCAACTCTAAGTAACAACCTGCAACATATGAGGCTAGAGATGATCCCTAACCCCCAAACTAAAGGGGTCAGCCATAAATGGTGTGAGAGATATAAAAAAACAAACAAACAACATAAAATATCATACCTCATAAATTCTTAAACAACAGGTGCTAAATAAGAATATGGAAAGTACGAAATGACAGGTAACATAAAACATCAAGTGGCACTAAGCTAAGTGTCAGGTGTAGAAAAACAGGAAATCCATATGCATAAAATTAAGCCTAGAACCACAGATTCTAAATGCAGACTCTCTAATGCGTACTTATCGAAGTCTATGCATCCCATTCTACATAGGTTCGGTGCAAGTCCTTAACGTCTTCACTTCATAGGGTTCAATCCCCGCGTTATGAACTAATCCTAACACGATGACTACTACGAGATAAAGATAATCTATGGATAGTATCTCATGCCCGATAATTCCGGAGATGGATCCCACACCCAAGATATTTCACTTGAATAATTCCGGAGATCATCCCACACCGAAACATTGACACGTCACCACACGAATACCACATGTGCTTCACCTCGACTCCGATAATTCCGGAGATCAATCCCACACCACAAGTAGTTACCGTGATAATTCCGGAGATTGTCCCACACCACAAGACTGTGATAATTCCGGAGACATATCCCACACCACTAATAATCTACTGTGATAATTCCGGAGATTAAATCCCACACCGAAAGCCATACTGAGGTTCTTGACTCATGTTCCCGTTCGTCATATCACCACTAGTGCCTGTCCTTATCATTTTTGGGTTAATTAATTACTTAACGAATCTTCTAGAGTGGTGTACCCTACCGGCCTAAATTCAAAACTAAATAACTGAAATGCCCCTACAGGCCTCAACTAATAACTCAACACCGGTATACTAGGGTCACACACCTCTAGAGACTCAAACTCAAAAAGGCTAAACCAAAGTTCCACTAAACCAAGTGGCTCAACTGAATGTCTCAAATCAAATACTGAACTGAATGTCTCAAAATCAAATGCTTAACTGAAAACAAGGTATAGGCTGAATTATCTGAGAACCAATCATTCGAAATAACACTCCAGTTTACAAAGATTCTTCAGTACCAGTCGACTTATACCGTAGTAAGTCGACTGTCCAGAGACAAATATCCAAAATTTTACGAAAATAAACGAAGTCATATAAGTCGACTTATAAGAGGATCGGTCGACTTACCCGAGGTAAATTTCAATAATCTTCTCAAAATATTCTAAGTATGGAAGTCGACTTAAAGGAGTCATAGGTCGACTGTCCAGAAAGGACTAATAATTTTTTACAAAATAAATTCCTCGGTGAACCAGTCGACTGCCTACGAGCTAGGTCGACTGTCCAGAACGACTTTTCATGGATTCTAAAATACAGTGGCAGGCTCGTACCAGTCGACTGTACAGTAGGCCAGTCGACAGTCGGCCTACAGTTTCCAAAATTTAGGTCTGAAAACAAAATCAAATCTGGAGTTTTCTAATGTTTCATTATTTATGAAAATAGTTTGTATTCAGGGAAGATGATAAATCTCAACAAAACTTCACCGTGGTTATATTACTCAAAATATCAAATATGTCAAACTCAAGTTCTCATGTTCTAAATCACATATTCTTCCATTAGGGTTTCATAAGACTAGTTTCTTTCATAAATCTAATCAAAATCTGATTTATAAATCTAATGTCCAGATGTTCATACTCAAATCTTAACATGCTTTTTAGCAACACAATTTTAATAATAAAGATCAACTATTCCATCCACAATTATTCACATGATTCATACCACAATACAAGATCTAATCATTCACAACATCACATCAAACAACGTTGCCACTCGCATACATAGATCAACAACAAGACAGGTTTATATCATTCACAAACAAAAACAAAACACACAACGTCACTCACATGAATCAAACAATAAAACAATTTTTATATCACTCACCTTGAATTGAGAAAAGTCCACGAAAAAGTCTCCCTTTTGCTAGATCCAAAAACTCCTTTCTCCACCAAAATAAATCTCAAAATTCTGTATATTGTAGCAATAACGGCTGGAAAAATTCTCTTAAACATCCGAGAGTGAATATTAGGGTTTTACCCACACTTTTGCAAAACAATCCTTTCCAAAATACAACTTACATATATGGGTTAGTCTTGGAATTTCAATCAAAATTCATTTAAATTTGGATTTAAAAGAAAATATAGATTCTAAATCTCAACCAATACTGTTCAAAACGTCCAGAATATACATTTTTCACTTTAACCCCTAAAAATGTCAAATTTGCAAAAAGGTCCTTTTCTCAAAAATTGCAAATAGTTCAAATTAATTTCAGAAAAATCTGGAAAAATACTAAATAAATCTCAAATATCAAATAATGATTTTTCATGAAGGAAACTTAATTTCTCAAACTTCTCAAAAAGTATTTGCACGTGTTTTGCACGTGTACAAAAGATAAATTTTTCTGAAATATTCATTAAATTCTCCAAAAATCAATTTAAATTCATTTTCAAATATAAAAATAATATTTGAAAATACGGGATTCTACATTCGGAGTCCAACACTTGGCTCGATTCTGCTTCAAATAACTTGCTCTTCAGCGAGTTAGAAGTGGTTCGCCATTCGGAATTGCTCCCACAACCGTTGAATCCCTCTAACGACGAGTTCGGAGTCCAACACTTAGCTCGATTCCACTTCAAATAACTTGCTCTTAAGTGAGTTAGAAGTGGTTCGCCATTCGGAACTGCTCCTACAACCGTTGATACTCTCTTAAACGACGAGTTCGGAGTCCAACACTTGGCTCGATTCCGCTTCAAATAACTTGCTCTTCAGCGAGTTAGAAGTGGTTCGCCATTCGGAATTGCTCCCACAACCATTGATACTCTCTTAAACGACGAGTTCGGAGTCCAACACTTGGCTCGATTCCGCTTCAAATTACTTGCTCTTCAGCGAGTTAGAAGTGGTTCGCTATTCGGAACTGCTCCCACAATCGTTGATTCTCTCACTTAAACAGCGAGTTCGGAGCTGAAGCTCTCCCCTAGAGTTGCCCCTCACACTCGTCTCACAAATGGCTCTCTCCCAGAGCAGAGCTCTTCACTCCGCTCCTTCTAATGTGGATCTCTTCTCAACGAGTTCGAAGCACAGCTCTCTCCTAGAGTTCCTCCTCACACTCGTCTCCCAAATGGCTCTCTCCCAGAGCCGAGCTCTTCACTACGCTCACCTCCAAAGCGGACCTCTTCTCGACAAGTTCGGAGCACAACTCTCTCCTAGAGTTCCTCCTGACAAATGGCTCTCTCCTAGAGCCGAGCTCTTCACTCCGCTCGCCTCCAAAGCGGACCTCTTCTCAACGAGTTCGGAGCTCACAACTCTCCCCTAGAGTTGCTCCTCAAACTCGTCTTCCAGATGGCTCTCTCCTAGAGTCGAGCCCTTCACTCCGCTCGCCTCCAAAGCGGGCCTCTTCTAAGCGAGTTCGGAGCTCAAAACTTTCCCATAAAGATGCTCCTTGCACTCACTTCAAAGAATGGGTCTTCCCATGGCTCGTACGAGGATCTTCCTAGGACCTCTTCTTCACCCCTAGGAGTGGAGCTCCTCTTCAAAAATCTCCAAAACCAAACAGCACATCACCAAGCTTCGGAACTCTTCACCTCTCCTATATGCCGACCCCTCCTCCGTCGTCGAACCCACCTTGATGAGCTCCGCCAAGGCCGTTCTACCGAGCCGAGGTGCCGAGATACCGACCTCCACATATGGAGAAAAATACTACCGAGATAGTTTTACCATCAGATTGTCTCAAAAAACGTGCTAGAACATGATGAACGGCTCAGATCGTGCCACGTCTCCACAAAACGACAAGATAACGTTTCCTTGAAATTTGAGCCTCTTGTCTAGTGATTCACGCCACGATCGTGATCAACCGTCCAGATGGAGCCACGTTGCTCGAGCTACCAATCTACCGAACTGCAAAGTGGCGAAAATGTGCCTCAAAATCCGTGCTCGGATTCGCCGAACAAGCAAGCAGATAAAGAGGAAGGAAGAAAATGAGGCTAACGGGTTGGGGCCGGATCCGATACCCACAATCCGACCCATACCTTTCTTGGCTTCTTCATTCTTCTCCTTCTTCTTCAGTCTTCCCGCCAAAAGTACCCAACACTTCTCCTCTTCTTCACTGTGCGAAAGAACAAGGCAGAGGAGAGAACCCGAATGCCTCTCCTCCCCTTCTTCTTTCTTCTCAGGGCCGAGCTCTGCCATGGCCGTTCTACCGAGCCGAGGTGCCGAGGTACCAACCTCCACATATGGAGAAAAATTCTGCCGAGCCAGTTTCACCGTCGGATTGTCTCAAAATTCGTGTCCGAATCTAATGAGCAGCTCAGATCGCACCACGTCTCCACAAAATGACAAGATAACGTTTTCTCGAAATTTGAGCCTTTTGTCTCGTGATTCACGCCACGATCGTGATCAACCGTCCAGATGGAGCCACGTTTCTCGGATCTGAAAACCGAACTACCGATCTATCGAGCTGGAAAATGGCCAAAAAATTTGCCTCAAAATCCGTGCTCGGATTCGCCGAACAAAAAAAAGTGGGTCGGCGGGTCGGGTTCGGACCCGTTAAGGATCCAAACCCGAACCCCATACACTCCTTCTCCCCTATACTTTGGCGCCAAAAACCAAACAAGGAACAAAACCCAACTCTGTGAGCACCCATGCCGAGCTTTTGAACCACCGAAGCTCCTCGCCGAGCTACGCACCGCCATCACCAAGCTCCGACGAGCTCCTCTCCAATGCCGACCTCCTTCTTCCAGTTCCCCCTGAGCTCCACATTCGACGAACCCCGCCATGGCCTCGCCGAACCCATGCCGAGCTCTCTCTCCCTCTCTCCGAGCTGTGCCCCGGAGCCGCACTCCCTTCACTTCGCCGAGTTCAGTCTCCGAGGCCAACGTCGAACCCATGAGCTCCGGACCACTCCCCCAAGCTTCGCGAGCTCACCTCCAATATCGAGCTCGTCTCCACACCGACGAAGCTCCGCTACAGCGCCGAGCTCCACCTTCGTCTCCTTCAGGAGCTCACCTCCAACATCGAGCTCGTCTCCACACCGACGAAGCTCTGCTACAGCGCCGAGCTCCACCTTCGTCTCCACACCGATGAAGCTCCGTTACAGCACCGAGCTCCACCTTTGTCTCCGCACTGACGAAGCTTCGCTACAGCGCCGAGCTCCATCTTTGTCTCCACACCGTCGAAGCTCCACTACAGCGCTGAGCTCCACCTTCGTCACCTTCGACCTCGTCGGCCTCCACCGAGCTCGTCTCCCTCAACCGAGCTCTTTCACCATCACCTCCAAAACCGAGCTCGATCAAATTCATCGTCTCTGAGCTCCCCCTTCTCATTCGACGCCGAGCTCCTTTTCCCCTCGTCATCGAGCTCTCGTCGTCGATCTCCTTGCCAGATGAGTTCGGAGAGGGGGGCGAGGTCGGGGGCAAGAAGACGAGGTCGAAAGGGAAGGACTCGTGGTCATGGGTTATAGCATGAGGAAGAAGAGAAGAAGTCGAAGAAGAACAGAGCGGGAGAAGAGGAAAGAAGAAAAAAAACGCCACATGGCAAACAGATCCATCTCAACTGGGAGCGGGTTTCAACCCGCTGCTGACCCGGTCCAGTAGGATAGAATTAGGGTTTCGGATTCATCATAATCAACGGCCCTGATTCACATCTATTCTTCCACTGGGAATTAGGGATTACATTTCTTATCTAATCACAGGGATTACATTCCTAATCTGATCCCAACGGCGACTATAAATACTCCCCATCCACCACCATTAAGAGGTAATCAATCTTTTGCCAATTTACGCTCTTTCATAATCATTCCTGATTACTGACTTGAGCGTCAGAGGGTGCGTCGTCGGGATCAACCCCAGTGTCTCGCACTTTTTGCAGGTGAACGGCGGGAGTCAACGGTCAAACTCCGGCGGAACAGGTTTCAGGTTAGCTATTCAAGTTTTCCAAGAATCCACAAATACTATCTGTTTGCCCCCACACCAGATTTAGCGGTAACACACGGCAACGACAAGAAAACAGTTAAAACGCCGGTGAAAGTTGACAGGTTTGCTTTATTCGTTTCTTCAAGAATCCACAAATTCATCTGTTTGCTCCCACACCAAAATCAGCAACAACAAATTGGCGTCATATGTGGGAAACAAAAAAGCAATCCAACCTTACTTCATCAACGAAAGTAGTTTCAAACCATGCATCCGAAAGAAAGGGGAAGGCAGTGGCCTCCAGCCGAAGAGCAACTCCTCTTCCTCCTCCTCCAGCCCAAGATGTTCTTCCTCAACAGCCTCCTCCTTAACAGGCCCCTCCAGGGTCTCGAGGGGCTGCCCAGGGGGGCTCTCGTCGGAGTCGTCCAAAGCAACATCCTCTTCATGACTATGTCTCGATCCACAATCCTTCAGTTGACTCTATGGCTTCTCAAAGCCCTCCCGAGCAAGATCTCCGTCAAGTAATTGTTAACCGCCGGCAGGGGGTTGACCTCCGAACTCACTTGAATGGATGGCGAGACTTTGAGGGAGTCCATCAACCTGAGCACCCAGGGGTCTCGAGAGTCCGGACCCCCGCAGACCGAGGACCAAAAGATCCCCTCCCCAGAGCAAGCAAAGTCCCATCCACTTCATCGACGGAGAAGTCATACTCCAGTAAGCCAAGCCACACCTAGGGATCGCCGAGCTGGAGGGGCACCAGTCACTCAGGCCGAGCTCCAGAACTTCAAACAATATATCATGCGAGCTCTTAATATTACCACGAGTCAGGATCAGCGTACCCCTAACCCTCACCATACCGCCACTCATGAAGGAGAGTCCCGAGGGTCAGCTAGATCCAATCGAATGGGTGACTCAGTCTGCCGCCATCTCCACGAGATGGAGAGGCCCCTCAACAAGATCAATCTCAAAGAAGAACAATGGACCAATAGGTTCTGCCCTAGTAGACCTCCCTTTTCCAGAGCCATCATGGAAGCTCTGATCCCCGAAAACATTAGGTCGCACCGCTTCGAATCCTATAATGGGGAGTCAGATCCGGTCGATCATATTGAGAGTTTTAAAACCCTCATGATGATTCATCAAGCTTCAGATGTGCTCCTGTGCAAGGCCTTCCCAGCAACGTTGAGGGGACTAGCGCGAGAGTGGTACTCCCATCTATCCCCAGCCTCCATCTTCTCATTCGAATAGTTTGAGGAGCTCTTCCTCACCCACTTAGCAGGCAGTCGCCGGGCTGAGAAAACAAGTGCATCTTTAGTGACCCTCAACCAAAGAAAGGGTGAACGCCTAATAGATTGCGTTCAGCGCTTCACCGCTGAAGTCAGGTCTATTGCCTCCTTCAACCAATCAGTAGCCTCGGCAGGCATTCTGGCACAACGTCACTAACACCGACCTCAAGGCATCCCTTGCCAAGAAGCCTCCTCGGGACTTCTCAGAACTCCTGCTTAGGAGTAAGAAGTACATCAGAGCGGAAGAGGCTCTCAACCCCCCAACTCTTGAGGAATCATCTTCCGGAAACAAACGGAAGAATACAAGCGAAGAAGGGTCCCAGAAATTCTAGAGGGACGACAATGGCCAACGCCGCCCAACTCCTTGTTTTGAAAAGTTCACCCCCCTCAGTGCTAGTATATCAACAGCTCTTATGGAGGTAGATAAGGAAGGGCTACTCCGCGGCCTTCCTAGAATGAATACTCCTGACAAAAAAAGAAACAAGGATAAGTGGTGCCGCTTTCATAGGGACCATGGCCACGACACGGATGATTGTCGGGCTCTTAAAGAGGAGATTAAAGAACTCATACAGTGGAGACACCTTGCCAAGTTCGTCCGAAAAGATGAGGCCGATCTTTCACCCCGAGGAGCCTACAAGCGAACAGAGAGGTCCGCCGAGTTCTAAGATTCCGAACCTGGGCCGTCCTCCCCCCTATTCAAGGAGGTCCAATGGGTGGAGAACCAAAATCCTCCCAATAGGCCTTCCCCCTATCGTAGAAGTAGGATTTCAGTTTTCAATAAGGCCGATGCTTACAACATGGTCAAAAAGCATGTAATAATGGCTCGCCCCATTGAAGCGGCCACTTATTTGTTTCAATAAAACTTAGCTTTTTTCTATTGAAAATTATTGCATTTGCCTCATTTCTATCTCTCTGGTTCACATTTATGACCCGTTAAACGGTAAGTTCGGAGCTCAGCTTGTCTTACAAGGCCGCTCCCATAACTTACTAAAGCTTACAAGACGAGTTTGGAGTCCAACACTTGGTTCGACGCCGCTTTAGCCACTTGTGAATGAGCAAGTGCGAAGTAGCTCACCATTCATAATTGCTCCTACAACTCTTTAAACTCTCTTAACAACAAGTTCGGAATCCAACACTTGGTTCGATGCTGTTTTAGCTACTTGCGAACGAGCGAGTACAAAGTAGCTCACTATTCGGAATTGCTCCCACAACTGTTGAAACTATCTTAACGACAAGTTCGGAGTCTAACACTTGGTTCAATGCCGCTTTAGCTACCTGCGAACGAACGAGTACAAAGTAGCTCACCATTCGGAATTGCTCCTACAACTGTTGAAACTATCTTAGTAACTAGTTCGGAGTTCACAATCACAGTTCAAAAATTGCCCTCACAGCTTGCAAGTATGCGGTTTCGGGGCTCAAAACGAACATTCATACTACTCCCACTACTGGTTAAATTTTGCAACAAACGAGTTAGGAGATCAACTTTTTCCTAGAGTTGCTCCTCAAACTTGTCTCCCAAATGTCTCTCTCCTAGAGCCAGGTGAAGCTCTTCGCTCAGCTCGCCTCTAGAGCTGACCTCTTCTCAACAAGTTCAGAGCACAACTCTCCCCTAGAGTTGCTCTTCAAACTTGTCTTCTAAATGGCTCTCGCTTAGGGCCTGGTGAAGCTCTTCACTCAGCTCACCTCTAGAGCGGACCTCTTCTCAACAAGTTCAGAGCACAACTCTCTCTTAAAGTTGCTCCTTAAACTTGTCTCCAAATGGTTCTCTCCTAGAGCCTGGAGATGCTCTTCGCTCCGCTCGCCTCCAGAGCGGACCTCTTCTTAACGAGTTCAGAGCTAAAACTCTATCCTAGAGTTGCCCCTCGCACTCACCTCCAAGCATGGATCTTCCCAAGAGCCATACAAAGCACTTTTCAACTTCATGAAGACAAGTATGTTGCGGGACTATTTTGAACATGAAGAAGAATAATTCTCAACTGACTTCTGAAAAAAATTTGTAGATCTTCGAGTCAGCTTCGAAGCAAGTGGTCAAACACCCCGATCGGACCTCCGTAGCTCCACAAAAATTAGTTACGGTGAAGCTCGCCACGACCGTTCCCCAAGCAACACAACAGTTCGCCAAACATGACATACAGTTTGCCAAGCGACACGTTCGTTCGCCAACCATCGCGAGCATTCGCCGCATTCAAGCATTCGCCAAACGACCTGAGCCAGCCGAACAAACAGTGATCTGATCAAAAAATGAGCAAAGTGGCGTTGACCAGTCAACGGTCTAGAGCCACGTGTCCCTCATCTATAGCTCGACGCACGCTCGCCACGCTCACCATTTCAAGCCGAACAGATGCAGTTCCGAACAAGAAAATGAGACAAATATCTAACCTCCCGATTCGCCTATTCGTTCGTCAACGTTCTTCAAAATGTTTGCCGTGATCGCCATATCGAGCTGAGCAGAAGTGGATCCGAATGAAAAATGAGAGAAAAACTCTGCCTCAAGATCTACACTCAAATCAAGATTTACGGCTCAGATTCGTCAAACAAACAGAGGAACAAACAAGAAAAAAAAAAGGAGAGAGATTAAGGGGATAACGGGTCGGGTTCGGACCCGTTAGAGACCCAAACCCAAAATTCCTCTCCTTCTTCACTGAGCGCCAAAAAAAAAAAAAACCAACACTACACTTCCACAACGTCGAGCTCCCTCTTCAACCTCGAGCCACGGCCAAGTCATCGTCACCCTCGTCATCATCAAACCCATCGCTGAGCTCTCTACTGTCCCAAGCTCTGACCTCGCCGTCGAGCTCCTTCCTTTGCCAACTCCTTCCACAATGTCGAGCTTGACCTCACATCGTTTGCCGAGCTCTTCGTCAAAATTCGAACCCTCGCCGAGCTCAAGATGCAACCGAGCTCTCCCCTCCTTCACAAGCTTTCGTCAACAAGCTCCCTCCGTCGTCGTGCTCTTTCCTCGCCGCAGCAATCGCCAAGCTCGCAGCAAACGATCGCTGCAGCCTTCGCCGATTGCTCACCGCACTCGACCTCGCCCCGTTCGCCGACCACCTCCTTCGCCAACTCCTTCCACAACGTCGAGCTTGACCTCACATCGTTCGCCGAGCTCTTCGTCAAAAGTCGAACCCTCACCGAGCTCAAGATGCAACCGAGCTCCCCCCTCCTTCACAAGCTTTCGTCAATAAGCTCCCATCGTTGCCGTGCTCCCATTGATGCCGAGCTCGCAGCAAATGATCGCTGCAGCCTTCGCTGATTGCTCGCCGCACTACCTCGCCCCGTTCGCCGACCATCTCCTTCGCCAAACCCCTCCTCCCTTCTTCCACCAACGAGCTTACCCTGCCTCCCACTCGAGCGGCCACCCGCCGCTCTACCTCGCCGCTGCACCCGTCGAAGGGCAGAGTCCGCGTCGAAGGGGAAAGAAGGAGTCGAAGACGAAGGAGAAAGATGAAGGAAGACGAAGGTGGCAAAAAAAAGGTCAACAGTCGACCATTGACAAAGTGAACAGGTCGCCGTTGACCGCCATGTGTCACCACGGCGAGCGTTCCCAATGCGCGTCGAACAGAAGGGTTTCCGAACAAAAAATAGGAAAAAATCGTCTCCTCGCAATGCGCGCTCTCTTGATCGTGATCAACATATATGATTGCACCACATCACCAGGTATTTATTTATTTAATTGAATTAATTATTTAAAAAATCTGAATAATTAATTAAAAATCGAAAAAAATTAATTAAAAATTCTAAAAATAATTTTTAATTCTGAAACATAATTATTAAACTAGAATTTTTAATTAAAATTTTCGATAATTAATTATTTAAATTCGAAAATTGAATAAAAAATTTTAAAAATGATTAAAAATTGAAAAAATTCAAAAAAATCTAGAAAATCACAAAAAATTCTAAGAATAATTTTGAGTATTTTAAAAACTCAGATTGACACCGTTACAACTCGAGCAAGATTAAAACTCCTTGAGAACTCCGATAAAATCCCGTACGCCATTAGAATAATAAAACTACTCCTCAAAGGCTGTTAAACTCAGTCTTCGGAAGTGGGGGGCTCGTGATATGGCTAAAAATAGGACTAAATCGGGTCCGTTCAAATTGGACACGAATCTTAAAGCTCTCAGGGGTAAAACGGTAATTTCACCTACAAACGGGTCTGAAATGAGAACTGGGTCTTTCTTCAAAGCCCAATAATCCATAAACGAATCTGTCCTATTGGGTATCGGTAGTAACTCGTTACAAACCAATTCAGATATTTAAAGTGTAATTCAAATCCATGGTTATCTCGATGAAACGATTTAAACTCTACATCTTATCCAAAAACACCGGGACATAGGGATAAATCATTGTCTCTAAATTGTCTCTAAAGGCGACTATAATGCCCCTCTCCCCCAACCATAACAAGGTAATCAATATTTTTTTCACGAAATTTCTTTCATAATTTTCCTGATTACTGACGAAAGCGTCAGAGGATTCGTCGTTGGGATCCATTTCGGTGTATCGAACTTTTTTGCAGGTTCACGGCAGCGGCAAGAAACCAGTCAAAACGCTGGTGAAAGTCGTCAGGTTTGCTTTATTCGTTTCTTCAAGAATCCACAATTTTATCTGTTTGCTCCCGCACCAAAATCAGCAGCAACAAATATAGTTTTTAAATTAATATAATATAGCACGAGTGAGGCACGTGTTAATATTTTTTTTATAAAGAGTATAATGGAAGAATTGGAGTTGTACGTGCGATGCACGTTGGTATATTTAAAGTGTATAATTGGAGAGTTGAAGTTGCATGTGCGATGCACGTAAGATGATAGATTTATAAATGACAACAACTCATCTTCTCCCATTATAATGTTACTAGTAATTTACACGTGCGATGCACGTCTTTATAAATATATATATATATTTTTTTTATAAAAAAATTCCGATGTTGTCTGACATCGAACATAAGACCTCATTTATATTAGTTATACATGCGCATTGCACATATTTGTTTGGTTACAAATAGAGTTTGTTTGGTGACAAACCCTCCCATTAAAATAGTACAGATTAGTTATACATGCACATTGCACGTGTTTGTTTGGTTACAAATATAGTTTGTTTGGTGACAAACTCTCCCATTAAAATAGTAAAGATATATATATATATTTAAAAAAATCTGATGTTGTCTGACATCGAACATAAGACCTCATTTATATTAGTTATACAAGCGCATTGCACTTGTTTGTTTGGTTACAAATAGAGTTTGTTTGGTGACAAACCCTCTAATTAAAATAGTACAGATTAGTTATACATGCACATTGCACGTGTTTGTTTGGTGACAAACTCTCCCATTAAAATAGTAGAGATAGATATAGATTTATGTAAATTACATTTTCGTAATTTTAGTAATTTTATTTTAATAATTTTTTTGGAAATTATTTTTGCAGATCTTGGCAGACGGAAGATCATCTTCCGTCCGTCCGTCCATATTAAAAAAAATAAATTTAATTGGATGGAAGATGTTCTTTAGTCTTTTATATTTAGCAATTGCTAAGAGCATCTGTAGTCATTGACTATTTACCCAAATTTTGGGGGAAATAGGAAAAAGTCTGTTGCAGTCGTTGGCTATATACCCAAAATTTGAGTTTTGGATGAACAGTGGTCTGCTGTATTTGGCAGAAGATATAGGATTATGCAAAAAAAAGCCAACGGAATATGAACTTTCGTCCCTTTAAAAAATATATTTTTTAATATTGGACGGCGAATCATTTCTCGTCCTTTTTTTTAACGATCAGACGGGAAATGACTTCCCGTCCGATCGATTTTTTTTAAAAAGACCGATTGGGACGGTTAATGATTACCCATCCTTTTTTATTAAAAAAAACCGATGGACGGGAAATCATTTCCCGTCCCTTCGAAATTTATTTTTAATTTTTTTTTTCCTCATGAGACGGAAATCATTTTCCGTCTTTTTTATTATTTTTATATAAAAAATTCAACAGACGAGAAATCATACATCGTCCGTTCAATTTCTAATTTCTTTTTTTTGGGAGTGGGGGGGGGGGGGGGGGGGAGGGGGTTGGGAGAGAAATTATTTATTGTCTGTCAATTTTAAAATTTGAAAACCCAAAATTTGGGTTTGAACGACTGCAGCACAAACCCAAAATTTCTATTCTTATATGCTAAATACCCCAAATTTGGAAATTGGCATTACACCGACCATTCAACGGACCATGGATTAAACGGCCACTGCATGAAAAGACTATGTCCAGGGACCGCTGCCCCCCACAAGGTACATCTCGTGCCTATGAGTCGCTATAACTATGCAAGAAGACACTCGAAATTGGAAGGATAAAGAAACCTACCCGGTGGACTACCGAGCTACAAGTCCTACAACACAGGAGCAGGATTCTCTAAAAAGCCAAGGTCGTGGGTGGCCAAGAGCGCCCACTTGGAGACTTGGGATCTCAGTAGGAAATGAAGAAGGTTTCAAAGGGGTCGCTGGGGAACTCTTTCATATGGACCACAAAAAAAGAGGACTCCAACCGCAGATAGAATCAATGGCTGGAAGAAGTCTCTCGAGCCATAGAACTGTTATAAAAGCTATCCCTATGGTATGCATGTTAGCTCTTATGCTCGATATTAAAAGTAGAAATGAGGATCTAGGAAGAAGCTCCAACTGTGGCAAAGAGCACAATTTTTCGATTCCGCCCATCCCTTCTTATGGGATTTCTATACCATCGTCTTCTATAGCAGGGGATAGGCCGACAAGACTAGCATCGCTTAAAATTTCTCGTAGAATTGAGAATGAAGTTTTCATTATGTACATGCCAGATCATGAATTAGTAACTGCATCTAATCTCTAAAAAAGTCCCAATTGTTTCGAACTTCCTATTTTCTGAGTGAGATATTTACGGAATCCCCATGAATAGACCGAGGGCCTTCTCCCTTCGCCCGGAAACCTGACTGGACCCACTGATTAGCACTTTCGTCCTAGTCTAGGCTTTAGGCCTGATAGTTCATTCTCGAGGATCACTGAACCTGGCTTCTTCTTACTGAATGTCGTACTTAGAGTTATCCCACTCGGGGTGAGCTCTTAGCGAGGGAACTCTTCCACAAATAGCTGAATAAATAGGCCTAAGACTATTTGAATAGTACCAAGTCGAAAATAAATATCCGATAGCAAGTTGATCAGTTAATTCAATAAGAAATAAATGAGAATTAGCACTCGATTTAGTTGGTACCACCCAACCGAATCAAATTCAATCGTTTACCCATTTAATGTTTAATGAGCCAATTTGAAAGTTCAACTATAGTTATAGAAAGAAAGAAAATATTAGTATTGGTGCAAGCTATTAAAGAAAGTTTCTCCTATCAAATAAAGCTATTCTATTTTCTTGTTGGATGCAGAAAATAGCTTTCTTTCGGTTAGCTAGGTCATGTGTTTCAATCGCTGCATTCTCGATAATCACTGGAGGGCTAAGGGACAGTCTTTGTAGCACCCCGAATTTCTAATATAAGAGCTTAGAAAATACGTGGCACATTCCCAGCGATCCACTTCAATTGCAATAATAACACAAACAACACCACTAAAATTTTCAACTTTTATTACCACAACTTTTACAAATCTCAGCGGAAGTCTAAACATCTCAACTCAAATTAATCTTTCGTTACAGCTCAATATTATCTCATATATGCTCTATACAATCTTACACCAAACTCTTAATAGTCCGATTTAACTCAAAAGCCAACTCAAGCATCCAACCTCCCACTCTAAGCAATAACCTGCAACAAGTGAGGCTAGAGTTGAACCCTAATCCCCAAACTACGGGGTCAGCCATAAATGGTGTGAGTGGCAAAAATCAAACAAACAACATAAATGAACTTAAGGCATAATATCCAACAGATAATAACCAAACACATAAGATATGAAGTAACAACAAATAGAATAATAGGTGACACCAAAACCAAATGCCAAATGTGGAAAACAGGAAATCCAAATGCATAGAAATGAGTCAATAAAACACAAATGCTATATGCTGACAACGATGATTACTAAGAGATGAAGATAAACTATGAGGATTAGCCCATGCCCGATAATTCCGTGATTGATCCCACATCTCAAGTAACCACTTGGATAATTCCGGAGATCATCTCACATCTAGACATAAACGCATCATCACATGAATACCCCACAAGCGTCGCCTCGACCTTGATCATTCCGGAGATCAATCCCACATCTCAAATAACTACTTGGATAATTCCGGAGAAATATCTCACATCTCAGGTAATTTACCTGGATAATTCCGGAGATAAGTCTCACATCTCAAGTAAATCACTTAGATAATTCAGGAGATTAAGTCTCACATCTAAAGTCATACTGAGGTGCATAACTCATGTTCCCATTCGTCATAACACAACTAATGCCTGTCCTTATTATTGTTGGGTTACTGAACAAATCTCCTAGAGTAGTGCACCCCACCGGACTAAAAATCTGAATAACTGAAAATTTTTCTCAATGGGCCTCAACAAATAACTCAACACCGGTATACTAGGGTCACACACCTCTAGAGACTCAAAATCAAATGTCTAATCAAATTTCCACAAAACAAGTGGCTCAACTGAATATCTCAAAATCATATTCTTAAAAGAATATCTCAAAACCAAATACTTAACTGAATGTCTTGAATCAAATACTGAACTGAATGTCCAAAAATCAAATACTGAACTGAATATCAAATATAGACCAAATCATCTGGAAACTAATCGTTCAGAAGAACACTCAAGTTCACAAAGATCTCTCAGTACCAGTCGACTTAAACTGAAGTAAGTCGACTGTCCAGAGGATACATCTCCAAAATTTTACAAAAATAAACTAAGGCGTATCAATCGACTTGAAAAGTCATCAGTCGACTTAACCGAGACAAATACCAATAATTCTCAAGAAAAATAATCTGAGTATATGAGTCGACTGAAAGGTTCATAGGTCGACTGTCCCGAAAGGACTGAACAAATTTTACAATCAGCAGACCAGTCGACTGACATAGTCCAAGTCGACTGTCCCGAACAATTTCAAAAGACTGAAGATAATCAGTAGGGTCGTACCAGTCGACTACATAGCAGGCCAGTCGACTGTCGGCCTACAGTTTTCAAAATTTGATTCAAAATACAAGATCAAAACTGGAGTTTTCTAAAGATTCATTGTTCATGAAAAATAGTTCACTCTCAGGCAAAATAATCAAACCTCAAATAATCTCCATCAAGGACACATTACTCAATCACCCAAATGTCGAAATTCATTTTTCAAGATCCATAATCACTAATCTTTCCATTAGGGTTTCTCAAAACTAATCTTCTTCCTTAACTCATAATCAAATCTGGTTTATAATCAAAAGATCCAGATGTTTATCATCCGATCACGACATAATCAATTCTTAACATGCTTTCTAGCAATACGATCTCATAAAGCAAATCCACTCAACAAATCTTACATTTTCACATACATGGTCCAAATATTAACAAGTGTTCACATCATCCATATCATAATAAAAGATCTATATCATGCGTACAATGAGACAAACAAAACAATATCATACCGATCCCAAACAAAACGAAACCAAAAGATCTTATGTCATTCACCAATCAAAACAAATAAAACAAAACAAAACCACTCACATGATTGAAGAAAATCCACGAAAAGCTTCCCTTTTGCTAGATCCAAAAATCATCTTCTTGCTCCTCAAAACAAATCTCAAAAAGTCTGTATATTTTGTAAATGACGGCTGGGAAAGAAATCCCTTAAATATCCGGGTTCAATACTAGGGTTTTACCCCCACTTTTGCAAAATAATCCTTGCAAGAATACAACTTTATATACATAGGTTTAGTCTTGAAAATCTAATCAAATATCATTCAAATTTGGATTTACTAGAAAATATACGTCTAAACCTCAACAATACTGATCGGAAATGTCCAGAAATATAATTTGCACTTCAATCCTTTAAAATGACAAATTTGCAAAAAGATCATTCTTTTCTCAAAATTTGCAAATAGTACTAATTAATTTCAGAAAAATCTGAAAAAATACTGCATAAATCCCAAATAATAAGTAATGATTTTTCATAGGGAAAACTTAATTTTTTCAGACCTCTCAAAGTCATTTGCACGTGTTTTGCACGTGTTCAAAAGATAAATTTTATTAGAAAATATCAATTAAATCCTCAAAATCATTTAAATTCATTTTCAAATAATTAAAATAATATTTGAAAATACGAGGTTTTACAGTCTTAGGTAGACAGTTTCTATGGGGCATAGGCCTCCGAAACGTTAACGAAGGAGTGCAAAGATTTCCTCGGACAGGACAGAGATTGGCCCTCGAGTGCAAAGGCATAAGGGAGCTTGACTGCAAGACCCACCTGTCGAGCACGGACGGAAGTTGGCCTTACTAATCCGACGGTGTCGAGTGGAAGGGTCGTCGACGGAAGTTACTCCAGGGATAACAAGCTGATCTTCCCTAAGAGTTCACATCGACGGGAAGGTTTGGCACCTCGATGTCGGCTCTTCGCCACCTGGGGTGTAGTATGTTCCAAGGGTTGGGTTGTTCGCCCATTAAAGCGGTACGTGAGCTGGGTTCAGAACGTCGTGAGATAGATCTCTCAAAACTGGCTATGGTCTTTCTTATTCTCCTCCGGCTGATGAACGGACTGATCAAAGTGTTGGATTTTCATCAAAAGCGGAGAATTGTAATTCTTTCTACTTGTAGGGGCATAAGGAAGGAAGCTAATAGGAGGCTTCCTAGGCGAACCACTTAAGCTTTGCCTTAGACTCTATTTAGAAGTGCACTATTCATTTCTATTCTAAAAAATGGGTTTTTAGTAAACAACTAGGTTTGCCCGTTGACACGTGCCTACGACACGTCTTTGAAACGGTGCACCTTGTTTGATCATAAAAAATAGTTTTGGAGGTCCAGCAAATTAATTGAAGTAGCAAACATAGATCAAAAAACATATTATATGTTTTTTTTTTTTTGATTTTTTTGAATTATTTTTGAAGTTTTTAAAATTTTAAATTGTTAAATTTTTAAATTTTTTAATATTTAAAAATTTAAAAAAATTTTATTTTCTTATTTTTTTTTAATAGAAGAGGGAGGGAGAGAGAGAAAAAAAAATAAAAAATAAATATAGGAGTTGTTTTGGGTGGGAGATTTGAATTTGAGTTTTGGGGGGAAAATATGTTTTGTATGGTTAGATCTGGACCTTTGATTTTGGGGGGGATTGAAGGAGAGCCACTTGATAGCTTTCTTTGTGTTTTATTATATAGATATAGATAGTGGGGGTATTTTTGCCAAAAAAAATGTATTTTTTGAGTTGTTAACAAACGATAGTGGATGCTCTAAATCTGTGTGGCTGCCAAGCACAGATAAACAGTCATGTAATTTGATCAACAACTTTAATCTTAGTTTGAGCAAGAAAACAACATCAATCTTAGTTAATAAGCAGCCTCAAGGTTTCCAATCCCTGCTATTTATGCCCACGACCAGTGACCATCATAAGCATGGCTGAGGAATGCCCCTAGGAGTTGCAACATCTTACGAGCAACAATCCGCATAGATTTAGCATTCTAGCATCACAAAATTGCTTGGTGCAGTACTAAAAACAAGCTTCATCCTCCCAATTCCCTCAAAGGGATTTATCAAAAGACACTGTTGAACAATTAAACAAGCATATAGAAGCAAAGTTCATTGCTTCCATGCATCCAAACATGAAGTAACAAATAAGAATACTCAAAGAAACATATAGAGATGGATAGATTACCATTGAAGAAAAATAAGATGGAGCAAGAGGTGGGACGGCTTTTAGCTTTCACAATATTTTAGAGTGCACAAAAACTGAGAAACCAAAAAAGTTTGCTTTAGCTTTAACAATATTTTAGACTGAGAACAAAAACTGGGAATCCTATAAGGTCTGCAGATTCCTGGAATCAAAGTTGCAAGGTAGTCAAGGGCAAGCATAACTAGACCTCTAATCAAATATAGCAAAAAATACAATATCTGCACATAGGGCTGCAAACGAGCCAAGTCGAGCCGAATATCTATAGGCTCAAGCTCGCTCGTTTATGTATCGAGCTCACTTTCAAGCTCGAGCTCGACACGAGCCGAGCTTTGACCGAGTTCGAGCCGAGTACTCGCGAGCTTTTGCCCAACAACCCACGTACCTACAGACTCGAGGTCAGCTCGTTTATGTTATTAAGCTTGCTTTCGAGCTCGAGCACGGCTCGACATGAGCCGAACTTCGACCGAGCTCGAGCCGACTAGCTCGCGAGTTTGCAGCCCTATCTGCACATTCTGCAAATCAAAGAAGCAAAGGAATTAACCATAACTCTAAACGAAGCTAGTCAAAGTGCATTCCAACTCATAGACTCATCATATAACAAATCAGAAAGCCAAAATTAAGACGCAACTGGTTGCAATATTTTATGCTGGACTACAATGCATTAAAATTTTGATCTCCTCATCAAAATGAAGTTCAGGCAAATATCAAAAGTCAAATATCAGAACATAAAAATAATAGGCTACACTAATTTGTTTAACAAAAGCAAACGCATAATAAAAAATTATTTCAGTTAAGCTGCAGCACCCTTGCCCTTCTTCTTCTGCAGCTTCTTCAAGTAAAACTCCAGCTCCCTTCCTTCTAGTATGTATCTGTGGAGGTTAGAAGAAACAAAAGCATAAGTGATTTATTTTTCTTTTTAGGGGAAAGACATAAGGAATTACTTACCCATCACATCGGCCACACTGCCCAGGGCGGGACGAGATTGCAGCCAACAATCTACCACCACCAAATTGCTCCTCAATGTGAGGATCCAGCGTTCGGCCTTGCTGGCGCTTCTCTAGCTTCCTTGTTACATGGTTACTCTTTTTAGCTTCCTCTGCTGCTGCTGCTGCTGCTGCTGCACCTTCAGCTTCCTGCTAGTATCCCAGCCGATGAAGCAAAAAATTAGATAAAGAAACTGCCATTCAAAGAACCATAAAAATAACCAAAAGCATGTTTTGTAGAAAGGCAGTCAAGAATAAAGAGATGTATGAACAATCAAACAAGAAGGGGTTTTAGAACACTCTTCATAAACCAATTTTAAACAGTGTAATTCTGCAGTCAAAGGCAGATGGCGCACAAATAATTTACACTGGCATTATTAGTCTTTTCAAAATCTTTCAAATGAATGGAGAAAAGTAGAACAACTTATCATTAAGTGCTCTGAACAACTGCATCATGCCTATCTTAGAGCATCTGTAGTCGTTTGGTATATATTGCATAATATGCATATATTGTAAAAAAAGAGCGCTGCAGTCGTTGGCTAAATATGCATATTATGCATAAATCGCTACAGTAGATTGCTATATATGAGAACCGAAATGAGAAATATACATATATAAACGACGGAGCTCGAAGTGCCGTCGCACAAAAAAAAAATTAATGGTCGGACGGCACTTGAAGTGCCGTCGCACAAAAAAAAATTATATATATATATATATATATTTTAATTGTCGGATGGCACTTGAAGTGTTGTCCCTCCAAAAAAAAAAAAATCGTCATCCAAAAAAACCAAAAAACCCCCACTTCTCTCGGACGCAACATGAAATTGCGTCCCAGGCCTCTGTATTTTTTTGTATTTTTTTTTGTAATTTTTTTGTAAATTTTTTTTTGCACTTCGAGTACGATTTTTTTTCCCTCCGACGGCACTTCCCACCATTTAAATTTCCCCCCCCCCCTCCGACGCAAGGTCATGTTGCGTCCGACCAAAATTTTTTTTTTCTCTCCGACGCAATGTGAAGCTCCGTCTATATATTATTTTAATTTAAAATGGTAAAATATGGCATTCTACGACTACAGCGAAATGACACTTTGCTATATGCATTTATCCATTTATGCATTTTTTAACCATAACGACTGTGGATGCTCTTAGATCCAACTTTGTGTGTTTTCACTATCTCAACAATAACTAGTTCTGGGAGGAAATGTGAAATGACATTTACAAGGAAAAAACAAAGCAGTGAAACAAGCTTAGGGCATGACACAACCAGAAAGCCATCAGTGTCAGATTTTAAGCTAATTTTCTACAATATAATCATCAGCCACTTACCATAGGAAAGTCTAACTTGATCAATTACTGTGTCTGATAAACCTTATTTCTTATAAAGATCTTAGTTGGCATTCCAAACAAGTTATGGAGCACCCTGCACCCCATTATCATTTGTAAATTTCTAGTACAACGGGCTTGAGGCTACGACACAACCTGAAAGACACGACTGCCAGATTTTAAGATAATTTTCTAAAATATAATAATCCATAGGAAAGTTGAACTTCATCATTTTTTGCGTGTGCCAAACCTTGTTTCTAAAGCATGAAGATTTTTTAGCGGGCATTCCAAACATGTTATGGAACACCCCATAATCATTTGTGACTTCGCCCCATTATCATTTGTAAATTTCTTATACAACGGGCTTGAGGCTATGACACAACCTGAAAGGCACGAGTACCAGATTTTAAGATAATTTTCTAAAATATAATATTTATTTACTTAATCCATAGGAAAGTTGAACTTCATCAATTTTTGTGTCTGTGCCAAACCTTGTTTCTAAAGCATAAAAATTTTCTGCGGGCATTCCAAACATGTTATGGAACACCCTATAATCATTTGTGACTTCCTAAATATCTACAGTTCTACACTAAAACCCAAGGACCAGAAAACATCTGCCAGACTCTAGTTGCTCGTCTCCTGCAAAGCCTCCTTTCCCTAGTGACTCACTAATATAACAGTATCTAAGCCAATGAAATTGATTAATATCGACATCACCTCAATAATGAGAACAAGAAAAGTATGTATATTGGACAACTCAGTAAATCAGATGGACATGCCAGCTAAAACCTATCACAAAGTTTCAAAGATCGAGGCTGAATATAAATAATACCTCCACAAACAATGATAATTTGGGAGTTAAATATATTCCGATGTAACACATAACAAACAAGAAAGTAAACCAAGAATATGCATCATATTGTACAAATTAACACACATGATATAAACATGATTACTAAATATATAACCAGATCATATGTAAACAAAACTGTCGAGACTAAAATTCAACAACCTGTTTCCACAATACTATGAAAATTAGACGATCAACAATTCCTATTCCAATCTATAAAAAAATAACAAAAAAGAAAACTTAAAGTACACAAGTATACTACAAAAATACTATACAAACAAAGCAAACTGCAGTAATTCAGATTAAATAACCTTAATAATAAGTAAACAAATAAATGTTTACCTCAGTGGTTTCCTTCTTGGCAGTGGCACTCTTCTTCTTCCTTCCGATCTCGACACCATAGTGCTGGAGGTACCACTGCTTGAATGGAGCAGCATCAACTTGAACAATTGCACTCTTGACAAGGGTCTGTGTCCTCACCAACTCATTGTTTGAGGCATTGTAAACAACATCAAGGATACGGGTCTTTCGGGTCACTGCCTCACTTCCCCAAGAATAATTTCCCGTGTCCAATCGAAGGGCTCTCCACTTCACATTACCTCCTCTCACACGAACCCTCCTGACAGTTTTGTTGCTTGAAAGCTTTGTGTTAGCTGGCTGACGTCCCAACTCGTACCTTAAAAGAAATGGAGTAATTCAAGACCAAAGTTGCAAGTTTGATATTAAACTGAAGTCAGTAAAAAAAAAACATTGCAAACAAATGAAGTATCCTGAATAACCAATGGAAAAAACTAACAAAAATAAGAAAAATCAGATGCAACTGATATGCCAAAGTAAACAAATGACTGTTCCACAATAACTCTGATTATTGACTTTTCCAATTGTAAACTATTTTTGAAGTAATCAAGATAACTGTAAGGCAGTAGTAACATATCAATTTCAAGACTGACAAGGTGGTAAAAATGAGCATATAGTGTCCATTCAAAACTGATCAAAATCAATAATAGAATATGAAATCTAATTGAAAAGTACGCTAGCATGAATAAAGAAAATCATATTAATGTTAAAGAGCAGTGAATGAATCAATGAGGAACTGTCTCCATTGAGACATAGCCAAAGCCAATAAAATGGCATCTAAAATAACAATCACTCTCATTTTAACTAATGTTTTGCGCTAACGATAAGACATCCAATCTATTCAAAACCATTATTACCGAATCACCATCACGATAATCAAAATGACATATGATCAAACAAATTAGAAAATAACGGTTCTAAAACAAACAAAAGCACAACATGAATCGAAAGTGAATGATGCCAAGTTCTAAGCAAATCTACCTGAATCATATATCACTACTGCGCACTAATCCTAAAGCAAAATAATCAACACTAAAATATTCCAAACCCTAAAACAGGTAGATTTAAAAAAAGGAGCTCACTTCCTCTTCTTCCTCCACGCCTTCTTCTTCCCTCCGGTCGCCCGGCGCTTGTGCATGGAGTCGCGAGAGATACCTGCGACAAACCGATATTAGAGAGCTCACGATTGAAAGAGGCGAAGAATTGAAGAGATACAGATAGCTAGGGTTTTGAGATAGGTTCACTTCTTACCCATTTTGGCGAATCGGCGGCAACTACGACGAGAAGATCTGGGTTATCTCCGCCTCCCTCTCGCTCTCTGTCTCGCGAAAACCCTAACCCTAACCCTAACTAGAGAGAAGATTTATCGGAGAGGAGCAAGGTGGGTGGGTGGTTGGATGGGCTTTCGTGGGCTTGATCCGTAGTCGCTTATGAGCTTTCAATTAATTGTTTTTTAACTTTTTTTTTACAGTAATGGGCCTCTAAATATGATTTGAAAGGTTTTTAAATCTTTTTTTGTAGGCTTTTATTAGGGATAACTTTAAAATAAAATAAAAATCTCTCCAGCCTACTTATTAAGGTCTCACAAGAAAAGTCAATCCAATTCTTTTTTGCATTTTGCCGCTGAAACTAACATTAACTAATACAAAAAATTAGAATACAATCTCTAATCTAATAATATAATGGAAAAGTTCAAAATTTTCATTCGTAGATAACCATTCGACCAACCATTGAATCTCACCCATTTATTTTTAAGTAAGAGTTATATTAATCATTCATTTACTTAACTACTGTTAGTTACCATAAAATTCTCAAAGTTCAAATTTATTTACGGCATAATTATTTACAAAAGTGTCACTTATATAAAATAAAAGTTGATATCACTAAGAGTAATTTGTAAAAAGTATGTGATGAGTAAAGTGAGATCTCAAGTTCGATGCCAAATCAAGTCAGTATTACTTATATATATATATATATATATATATATATATATATATATATATATATAAGGTAGCGATCTGGTGAGAACTGTTCTCACGATAAGCTTCGTGAGAACTCTACGCCTATCCATCCTATGGATAATCTGAACCGTTCACATTGTTTAACATAACTAAATTAGTATAGAAACATAAAACCAAGTCATTTGATATTCATTTGTCCATGCATCATGTCACTATAAAAAATAACGATTTTACAGCCACACAATTTGTAACACTTCAATGCATGGGGAAACGAATCTCAAATGACTTGATTTCTCATCCATATACTAATTTAATCGTGTAGATCAAAATGAACGGTTCAGATCTTTCAACTAATATCTCAAACAAAAGTTCTCACGTGGTTCTCACCAAAAGAGTTCTCACTAGATCATTTCCCTATAGGGTAGCGATCTGGTGAGAACTATTCTCACGATAAGCTTCGTGAGAACTCTACGCCTATCCATCCTATGGATAATCTGAACCGTTCACATTGTTTAACATAACTAAATTAGTATAGAAACATAAAACCAAGTCATTTGATATTCATTTGTCCATGCATCATGTCACTATAAAAAATAACGATTTTACATATATATATATATATATATATATATATATATATATATATATATATATATATATATATATATATATATTAGGACAAGCATCACACGTTGGGGCTACAAACGAGCCGAATCGTGCCGAGTATCTTGAGGCTTGAGCTCAATTTTCGAACTCGTTTCGAGCCGAGCTTTGACCGAGTTCGAGCCCAGTAGCTTGCGAGCTTAGCCTAATAATTAAAAAAAGTCCAAATTCGAGCTCGGCTCGTTAAGCTATCGAGCTCAATTTTCGAGCTCGAGCTCGGCTCTAGCTCGTCTCGAGTCGAGCTTTGACCGAGCTCGAGCCGAGTAGCTCGCGAGTAGCTTGGTCCCTATCCCACGTGCAGGATACTAGTTTAGGTAGTGTACCGAATCTCATAATTTAATCAATAGCAATGAAATAAAAGCAATTAAAGAAAAAATTCTAATATTATCTCTAATTTCTAATCTCTAATCTAATATTGTCTAATCTATTCTCTCTAATCACTAATCTCTCATCCCTAGTCTCTAATCTATAATCTCTAATATTATAATGGGGGAGTTGGGGCAGTCATTTGTAGACAACCTGTAATTTGTGGACATTTAACCATCTAATCTCAACCATTTATTTTTAGTGAGAATTATATTAACTATTTATTTACTCAACTGTTGTTAGTCACCATAATACCCTCAAAGTTCACTATTTATTTACTCAACTGTTGTTAGTTACCATAATACCTCAAAGTTCAGAGTTATTTACAACATAATAAATTACAAAAGTGTCACTCATATAAAATAAAAGTTTGTGTCATTAGTGTTAATTTGTAAAGAGTATATGATGAACAAAGGGAGGTCTCAGGTTCGAGGCCAGATTACGTCTTATTATTTGTTATATAAAAATAATAATTAGAACGTGCATCGTACTTGGAGATTACTAGTATCTATACAATATATTATGGCAAACCACTTTTGGTCCCAAAAATTTTCGAGTTAAAACAAAAAAAGAAGAGCAAATATGGAAGGCAATTTGTCACCTTTGTCTCCCTACAAATTTTAAAGTATAATCTTATTCTTGAATCAAATATTTAAAAAGCGTGCATGCAGTATTGTATATATGTTATTGGAGAAAATTTTTCAAAAATTATGTGCAATGTATTGCAACAAGGTTACTAATAGAGAATTAAGAATCTGAGATTGAAATCACAATGACAGAAGAATTTTTTAAGTGGTTGTAAGAATTTTTGTCCCGATTCCATCCTTATTGTCTCTTTGATTTTAGGCTAGCTTCTATTAGAGTTGTCTTGGTCCAACTAGAGCCAACTGAACAAAATTTTCCACTTTCTTCTTATTGTTAAGGACTTCACATCATCCTTGAAAGGATTTTCACATACAACACTCTGCTTTTTTACTTCTCTAATGAAGTTGCACTTACACCCTTGGTAGAATTTCATCTCTCCAAGCAAGAACCTTTAACTTTCAAACTTTAAAAATAGTAAAGGGTATTTCTGACATAGATCACTCACAAATTTAAAAATGCATACCCATAAATAGTTATTGGCGAAGCACAGAAAGTCTTAAGACCCACCGTTTATGAACTAAAAAAAATTTAAAAAAATCGTTGTTGGCATATACACCAATCACAAAGTGGAGTTCATGTTTAATCGTCGACAAAGAAAAAGTCTCCCCATCTCTCAACATCAGATTTTATATTTGGAGGATATGCTTGATCTGTAAGTTTAATTTAGTGAGACTTTCCTTTTGTTTTTGGCACTCTACCAATATAAATTTTATTGGTCGCTGGACATTTGGTAGTTATAACTTTTATTGGCTGCATGAAGAGATCCAAACTATACAAAAATTCGGTGTTTGAACACAAAACCAAGAGAGGAGGCCTAGCATGCCTGAAGTGGCATAAGCTCTTTTGAGTTGATCAGGATCCAAATAGATACAGTGGGCATTGGAATACCAGTAGTTCCTGAATGAAGGACTTCTACAGTTCCACTAAAATGTTGATGCATATGTATCAATATTGGAATACCTAAACTACTATCACAAGCAAGTATTTCTCAACCTATTCAACCAGCGGTCCAATATCCATACAATTTGTACGTCTAGTACACGTGTTTTTTTTTTGAAATAAAAGTGACCGAAGTCACCAATCTCATTAATAATTAACGGGATTACAGAACACCTCGAAATACATCATATAGTACTCGTCGGTACCACTAACTTTAAGTCACCTACAGTGCTCATCGGCACAACAAAAAGCAATCTAAAAAACAACATAGCATCTATGCAACAACGAGGACCTCTGACATCCCAAAAAGTTGTTGTACTTGTGGGTTGCATCTCTCTCCTCCCTGATAGAAATGAAAAAAGGTGCTACTCCTTGGGTACCTGCTGCCCCCCCCCCCCCCCCCCCCCCCCCCCCCCCCCCGATCACTCTGCCCCGTCTCCTCTACTTCTCTTCCTCGGACTTGTATGACCTGCCCAATCATGAATGAGGACAACAATTTTTCGCAGCAAAATATGAAAATGACATCTAATGTTACGAAAGCAAAAGTCATTTCTATCCCTCCATAAAGACCACAGAATCGCCCTCGCAGTAATATCCCATAGTGCCTTATGTTCTTTCCTAATATTGTTATTTCTCCAGTCTCCCCAAATGTCTTGTACCCTCTTCGGTGTCTCTACCGTATTGAAACCCAACCCAAAAACTTCCCAAACTAAGACGGCTCTAGGGCAAAGCATGAATAAGTGGTCAGTATCCTCCTCATCCACGTTACACTGTTGGCAAATAATGTTAATCGGAATATTGCGTTTTTGTAAGTTCGTTTTAGTCAATATCGCGTTGTGGAGAGTCAACCAAGCAAAAGCTTTGACCTTGCTCGGGACTTGCGCCTTCCAGATGATCTTCGCGTGATTATTTCTGATTCCTCCGTCGTTCAGGACCTCATACATGGACGACACCGAGAACATCCTCTCCTTCCCTCTCATCCACTCTCTCTCATCCGTTGCCCCTCTAGTTGGCCGATCTGCCCCTGCTAACATACCTTTCAGCCCTCCAACTTGAGTTATACCTTTCGTTGAAAGGGCTTCTTCGTCTAGGAGTCTCCATCTTCCATTCCTCCATCTTTCGTTAACAAGTTCGTCGATCGTGTCTACTTCGTGAACAAGATCTGGATATAGCGATAGAAACGTGTTTTCCCCACACCATTTATCCTTCCAGAATCTAGTTTGCATCCCATTTCCTATTCTGCATATCGTATTAGCATGAAAAGCTTCCCCAAGTTTTTCAATCCCTTTCCATAAAAATGAAGTCTTGCCCTGAGTACTCCTTCCTCCAAATTTGTAAATCTTCCGCCGTCTATATCTCATGAATGAATTACTCCACCTTGCTTTCCTTTGTTTGTGCATCTTTCACCACCATTTGGCTAGAAGAGCCTTATTCATATCTCTTAGATTAACAATCTCCATCTCTCCAAACTCCTTCTTCTTGCACACTCGTTCCCATTTCATCAGGGGGATCCCCTTCCCATCCACGTTACCTTGCCATAGGAAACGCCTCCTGGATCTATCAATTCTTTTAATCACCCAGCTGGGGATCTCATAAGTGGACATGAGATAAGAAGGCAGGCTGCTGAGGACCGAGTTGATAAGCGTGACTCTCCCTCCCAATGAGAGAAACTTACCTTTCCACCCGGCCAGCTTCTTCTCAATTTTTTCGATCAGAGGCTCCCAATCCTCTTTTTTCATCTTTCCCGGTCTAATTGGCGTCGCTAGATATCGCAAGGGGTAATCGCCCTGGGCGCACCCTATAAGAGATGAGGTGACCTCCATCGAGTTTGCTTGGTTATCGCTAAGAATGACCACACAACTCTTTAGCATATTGACCGCCAGTCCCGACCAGTACTCAAAACATCTGAGTAGAGTTCTAATAGCCACTATTTCCTCAACTTTGGACACCCTGAACATCAGTGTGTCGTCTGCGTGCTGCAGAATTGATAGTGACTGTGCTATCCCCTTGACTTTGACCCCCTTGATTATACCCCTTTCAATACCTCTTTTATTCATCTCCCTCAATCCATCGGCTATTATCGCAAAAATCAGTGGCGATAATGGGTCACCTTGTCTTAGGCCCCTCTTGCATCTAATTTCCGTACCGCTCTCTTCATTAAGCTGGATAAAGGATTTTCCGTTCCTCACACACATCTTCATCCATCTCTTCCATTTGTCTCCAAACCCTTTCAGATGGAATGCTTCCTCCACACAGTCCCACTCCACTGTGTCATAAGCCTTTTCGAAAATCAGGTCTAAGCAAGAATCCGTCTATTTTATCTTTGTTTCCACGGAAGACCATTTCGTGGGCTGACGCGATACTGTCCATGATATTCCTTCCTTTTAGAAAACCGCTTTGAGAAGCATCTACGATGTCCGCTAGGTGTGGTGAAAGCCTATTGGCCAACACTTTGGAAATGATCTTGAACGAGCCATTAAGAAGACTAATAGGTCTAAGATCCTGATACCCTAAGGACCTCTGACTTTTTAGGAATGAGTACCACATTTGCATAGTTTAACCGCTATATCTTAGTCTCTTGCTCGTGGATCTCTTGAAAGATTGCTAGGAAGTCGTTCCTGATGATAGGCCAGTAACTTTTGTAGAAAAGATTGCTAGTACACGTGTAATCCATAGAATAATATTATACATAATATTATTCATATATTCAGAATATACCTATATATCCAACAATAATTGCCCATTGCAAAAGTTTGGAAATAATTTGGTGAATGTATCAGGAAATTTCTATACAGTGGCAGAAGGTTTATAATCTACTTAATTATAGCTGTGTATTTCTTCTTCTCGATCTTTTCCTTGTGTAACTAATTAAATGTAGTTTTCTCTTCTTCTTTTTTTCCTTTTGGGTTTACAATATGTTTTTATTCACGTAAGACGTACATGAACATAATTGTTGACAAAAAAGATGATGTCAAACCGGAAAAGATACACTAAGAAACAATTGCATAAGTAAGGTGCAGAGGTAGCGCCAACTGAGAATACCGAGGAGAAACAATAGAGATGGTTTGAATGTGAATCAATGATAATTGAGATAGGAAACTAATAAAATATTACTAATGGAAAACGTAAATTGTCTTTTTTGGAACAAAATATCTAAATTGACTTGATCACTAAAAGAGTAGAATCAACTGTCAACTTAAGGTTTGGCATTACAACTCTTTAATTGCTTAAGGTGTACAAACGAGGGACTGAGAGAGAGAATGAGTTCAAATTGGCACGAAAAATTGACTTGGATGATATCGGCCGATCAGTAGGATTAGATTTCGTTGTATTTTTGTTTGTTGGTCGGAGGGTATGAGTTCCAGGACCAAGCATGTTGGGATCTGATCTTCACAAGTCTTATTTTTTGTTGTATATTTTGTTAGTCTTTCTAATGAAACGCGGGGTATTCAACCCACCGTTTAACGATAATAAAACAAAAAACACTTTAATTGCTCAGTTCAATCTTTTACTACTGAGGCACTCTTAAAAAATGTAGAGACAATCTTACATTCCTTGACCGAGTTGAACTTTTTATTTGTGAGTAAAATGATGGCAAAATTGCCACCCGGTTCTATCTCTCTCTACTATTTTAATGGGAGAGTCGGAATTTATAACAAACAAATCTTCAATTTTGTAACTATATAAACACGTGTAATACACGTTCAAACTATATACAATAAATATATATGTGCACCGCACGTGTAGCCCAAAATCAAAACATTCAAATATAAACTATTTTTTTCTTATTTGATATATATTCATTTAATTTGATGACTTTACTTGTTTAGACGTGCATCACACGTACATTATACTAGTTAATAAAAGACATACATCGCACGTATATTATACTGGTTAATAAAATGTTACATTGTTACCAAACAAGTACAAAAGTCAAGAACAAGAAAAGTAAGAAAAATATGAAGTAGAAAAAATAAAAAGAAAAAAAAGAGTAAGAAAAGTAAAAAAGTGGATGTAAGAAAAATATGAAGTAGAAAAAATAAACAGAAAAAAAAGAGTAAGAAAAGTAAAAAAGTGGATGTAAGAAAAATATGAAGTAGAAAAAATAAAAAGAAAAAAAAGAGTAAGAAAAGTAAAAAAGTGGATGTTTGATATAGGTGGAAGTTTTAATAGCGTTTAAAATACTAGTATTTTTCACGTGCAATGCACGTTTTGATAAAAGTTTGAGAATTTTCACGAGCGATATATGTGTTAAGAAATAGTTTTGGAGTTGGACGTGCGTTGCACGTAATTGGGGAAAATATTTTGAAGAAAATTCTACAATTTGTACGTGCAATGCACGTTTTTATAAGTAAAATTTGAGTTGTACGTGTAACATGTGTATGTTTAGTGTTAAAAACATATTATAAAATTGTTTTGCACGTGCGTTGCACGTTTTAAATAGGTGATTTTTTTATTTGTTTGTTTTTGTTGTCATTAATGGAAGAGTTGGAGTTGCACGTGTAACACACGGGTTTGTATGTTGACAAATGATGAAATTTTGCCAAACTATCCCACTTTTTGAAAATATTTAGCGCTCTGCCCCACTTCCCAAAACAATTAGCGATATGTCCTTGTTTAGGACACGTAATTAAGCAAGAAACGTTATTGGGAAAAACGGTATAGGTTATTTTGATACCGTTCTTCCCAATAACGGCATCTGTTTGAAAAAAAAGTGTCATGCCGTTATTTGGAATAACGGCATAGGTTGTTTTGTTTTTCGACAGCTTGTAGTCTCTACTTAGAGAAAAAATTGCAAGTGTGGAAACCTTATAACAGATGCCG
This sequence comes from Hemerocallis citrina, assembly GCA_017893485.1. NCBI lineage: Eukaryota > Viridiplantae > Streptophyta > Magnoliopsida > Asparagales > Asphodelaceae > Hemerocallis > Hemerocallis citrina. The sequence goes on along the minus strand of CM030361.1, from coordinate 31,320,605 downwards.
TTATTTCAAATAACGGCATTCTCAATACTGATGCCGTTATTAGGAATAGCGACATCAATTATAAATTTTTTTAATAAAAAAATAACTTATTATTGATCCTCTCTGATGAATAAGTTAAAAAATAAAAATTATAACTGATGCCGTTATTTGGAATAACGACATCAGTTATAATTTTTTTTTTTTTAAACTTTTTATTCATTCTCTCTGCTTCCAAACAACGGCAAGAGTTCATATTTATATATAACTGATGCCGTTATCTCCAATAACGACATCAGTCATTCGAATGCCGTTATTCAGGATAACGGAATTATTTATAAGTTTTTTTCACACTTAGAACTTTTTAAAGTTAGAAGATTCACATTTGTAAGAGAAATATACTGATGCCGTTATTCCAAATAACGACATGAAAAAAAAATGTAAAATAGATGCCGTTATTGAGAAGAACGGCATCAAAATAACCTATGCCCTTTTTTTTAATAACATTTCTTGCTGACGTGTTCTAAACAAGGACATATCGCTAATTGTTTTGGAAAGTGGGGCAAAGCGCTAAATATTAGAAAGTGGGGCAGAGCGCTAAATATTTTCAAAAAGTGGGGCAGTACCGCAAAATTCCAACCCTCCCATTATAATATTAGTGATTAGAGATTAGAGATAAGTATAGTTGAGTATTAAATCGTGAGTTTAGGATTTACTTATGGTAAGAATTTATATATTAGTAAAGTAATAAAAGCTAAATAAATTTATCATATACCCAAAATCCGGGATTAATATGTTCCAAAAATAAAAATAAAAAATAAAAAAATATTTCATAACTTAGTGGCCAAGTTTCTATAAATCTTATATATATATATATATTGACCCCCTTACACCAAACCCTGAAATCCGAGAAAGACATGGCTCCCAGTCTCTTCTCCTACCTCGTCGACGATGACGACGGCGATGACAACATTAAAAAGGTCGCCGAAAAGATTTCCTCCGAGAAAGAAAAGGCTGAGATGAAGGTCTTGCGTCAGGAGGCTGAAGAAGAGGATCGCCGTTATGAGGCATGGAAACTGGTACAACAAGCCAAGGCAGAAGAGCGAGCAAAAGCTAGCGGTGGACGTGGTAGTGGAAGAGGTGGCAGAGCAAAAGCTAGCGGTGGACGTGGTAGTGGAAGAGGTGGCAGTGGTGGTGGTCAGATGCGTCAATATCCTATTAGGAGATCTGGTGAGAATAAGAGTAATGGTGGTTCCTCAAGGTATTATCGGCTTGACTCAAAATTTTCATTTTTTTAAATTTAATTGATGATGGTTTGGATGATCTAGGGTTTCTAGTTAGTTAGACTGGTGTAGGCTGTCTAGTTTACATTTTATGCAATTCCTTCCTTCATAATTTAATGAGTGTTCTTTTCTTTTTTATTTTATTTGTAAGTGTACTATGTTTGGTTTGGTTAAACATTTTCATTTTGCTAGTCTGCATTCTTTTATATTGAAACCTCACACTTGATGGTCTGAAATTGAAACTAACTCGATCTTAATTAGTCTATGCAAAGAAAGGATTTCAGAAAAGGTTGGTCTTTGAAATATATCTAAGGCGGCCAGATAATGGTATTCCTTCAAAGATTCTAACTAAAAAGGAGATGCATGCATCAATGATATGAATTTCACAGTTACTGTTGTAGTAGTTAAATTTTGATGAAAAGATGTCTTCTTTTGTTTTGAAATTGTCCATATGATGTTTATTAGTTTTTCCATACAAAAAAGTACAACTTTTATATATCACCAATTAAATGACACTATCTTATATCTATATATAATTTTTTTTATTGTTAAACGGTGGGTGATCCCCTCTTTCTTTAGAGAGAATTTAATAAAACATACAACAAAAAATAAGACTTATGAAGTTCAAATTCCAACTGGTTGGATTCTGGAATTCATACACCGAAATCAACAAATAAAAAATACAACGAAATCTAGTCCTACTGATCGGCCGTCCCTATATCTATATATAATTAAATTAGCTATTCGTTCAATTTTACTGGTACGTTCTTTCCTATGTGCTAAATATGTAATTGTACTATATATGTTTGGTTTGGTTAAACACTTCTATTTTGCCAATATGCATGGTTTTATACTGAAACCTCATACTTATTGTCTGAACTAATATAAAATAAAATAAGTTCTAAATTGACCAGTTTATGCAAAAGAAGGGAATCCCGAAAAAGGTCAGTTTTGGAATGACATTTCTGGCTGTAATATCTCCAGACTTAATGTTTTTAAAAGAACTCATGTACTAATAGTATAAACTGTTACGTTAACATGCTCATATATATCTAAGGACCGATAATGGTATTCCTTCAAACATGAATTTCAGAGTCATTGTTGTAGTTAAATTTTGATGAAGATGTCTTCTATTGTTTTGAACTATTTTTTTTTCATTCAATTTTTTTGAAAATAATGGTGACTAAACCGTCACCGCCAATTCCATTAAAGAGAAGTTAATGAAACATAGATAGATTACAACCCACTTCTACCAGGAGAAATTAAGGTCCTGATCAAAATCAAGGCTACATAAGATCAAAATCGAAATCAAAGTCACAGATTCCCTTTTTTAAAAATTGTCTATGGGATGTTTATCTAAGTGAATTCAGACTTTTTTTAAGCAGGGCAATGTCTGAGACCTCTGAACAGCCTCAAAAGGAGCTTTCTGAAGATGAAAAGAAAGAAGAAGAAAAGAAAAGGAAAGAAGAGGAAAAGAAAAGGAAAGATGAGGAGGAGGAGAGGAAATGGCAGGAAGAAGAGAGAGAGAGGAGAAGGAAAGAAAGGGAAGATGAAGCGAAGGTAATAGCTTATCAACTTTTTTTTTATGGAAAAGTCTTGGCTCGAATAGAGACACTGGATTCGAGCCGCTACTCAGTTACTCACCCCACCCAATACCAATCAGGACATTGCGTGTTGTTATAGCTCATCAACTTTGAATGCATTGTCTTTTAATTTTTATTTTTGATATATACTAATATTTTACTTTACAAATTTTGCTAGAAATTAACCCTCTCTCAATATGAGAAAACTCGCGAAGAAAAAAGAAAGGCATTGGAGAAGTTACTAGGGGTGAAGAAGGAATCAAAGGAGGAGGATGAGGAGAAAGATGTCACTCAATTTGAAGGGTTGAAACTTGTGCAGAAAAAGGAAGAAGAATCCTACTACAATAATCTGGTTTTTATATAGATTGCTTAATTTGCTTAAATTTATTTAGACTATATCTAGTTATTCTTTGTATTGACCTGTGCTTTAATGTTTTTCTTCCTTCTTATTGTAGAAGCCTGAAAAGGAGAAGCTGAAGAAGAAGAATCTCCTTGACAATGAGGAGAAAGTAGCGAAAGTTCGTAAGGTATTTTCTCGGTCTCCCCTGATTTCTTACAATGCTTATCAAATTTCTTAGTGATATATTCTAGTACCTATTGATAGGCCTGGTTGGCATTCTTTGAATTTGTTTAACTATATTACGATTGTGATTTTTGCAATCACATGTGAATTAGTGAACTGAATAATCGTTATTTCTATTCGATCAATTTGATAGAAGATATAAGAAAACTATGTACAATAAAATTCAAAAATTTGTCTTATTTATTCCTTGCAGCCAATTACCTTAGAAGAGTTCAACTCGCAGGCTGCAAAGAATAGGCATCAGAGGGACTCCAACAACACTAACAACGTAGGTGGTTTTAGCAGCGATCGTCGTGTTAATGCTGGCAATGGCCAAGTGAAGGCGAACAACACTAATCGCCGTGGTGATGGTAGCAATGGCCAAGTAAAACCAGGCAATAATGCTAATGGCCGTGGTGGATTTAGCAACAGTCAAGCAAGAACTGTTCAAGAAGTGCCAACAGCTCAAATTGAACTTCCTGGTCCACCTAAACTTACTGATGAAAGCCTTTTCCCTGTTATAGGTGGAGTTGGCATCTCTACTCCTAAGGCGCCTGCTAAGTGCTAATCCTCACAAGTAGGGAGAACTAAAGAAACACACATTTTCTTACTCAGAAAACAACAATTTTGTGGGTTTTGATTACTCTTAAAAGACCGGCTAGCTACGCTTCTCAGTAATTAGTAATTTCTTTGTTCTTTTTAATTGGTCTCCGATCGAGGAAATGTAGGTTCTTTTTGACTTGGGTATTTTATGCTATTAGATGAGAACTTATAAATTTCCTGAGTTTTTAAATGCTATACTTCTGTTTTATGTGCTTTTAACTATTTTAGAATGGGTGAATGCTTGAAATATCTAGTGTGCGGTTAATTGTCCGTGGCTGCTCTTTCTTTTCTATAATTCTCAACGATGTTGGCTTGAAATATCTTGATTGCATTAACTTTTATTGGCGCTGCTCTATCTATATTTTTTTTAAATTGTTTTTGAGAATAAAGATGATATTGTCATCGTTTCATTAATGATATGTTAACGAAACATAGTAGAACAACAAGATAAGATTACAAACGTCTCGTCTCAAATTAGTCTACTGCAAAATTAAAGACTAAACTGCAACATCCATCAAAAGAAAAAGGAGATACGTCTAAAGCAACATCAATCAAAAGTAAAATACATCTTCCAATGATAGTAGCCTGATCGAGCAGAAGGCCTCCTAGCTCCTGAATCTGATTTGAAGTTATCATTCTTCCTCCATGCGTAGCCTCTTCTCGTGCTAGCTTGACCTGCCCAAATGTAAATATGACCGAAAATATTGTGCATCAGAACTGGAAATAAATAAATGGTGTTGCGGAAACAGAAGTTATTTCGGTCTAGCCACATGCTCCATACTACCGCAGCTACTGACAGGCTCCAAGCTACTCCATCCTCTTTCTTTATGCTACCTACCCTCCCTAGATTTCAAGCCTCGGAGATTGAGGATGGTCTCTGTGGACACCTAAACCCTACATAGACTACTTCCCACGCTTGTTTAGCCCGATGACAATTGAAAAATATGTGATTCGTGTCTTCGTCACCATTGTTGCATCTAGAGCACTCCACTCGAAGCTGCATACCTCGTTTCTGTAAATTGATTTTTGAGAGTACTCCACTCGAAGCTGCATACCTCGTTCATTACCAACCACAGGAATGCTTTAACTTTCAAGGGCACTTGTGATGTCCATATCATTTTGCAGCGGATGCTTCTTAATCCTCCATCATTGAGGATGTTGTACAGAGATGCAACTGAGAAGCATTTGTTTGTCTCTAAGGTCCATATCCTGATATCTTCATTGCCTTCAATCCATTTTCCTTCATTTCGAATGTAGCAATTCAATCTCTGTATTTGTCTGATACATTCCTGAGACATTTCCCCCCTCACATCTAGTTTGAGATTTCCATTCCTCCAGACGTCATTGACAAGCGAGTCTACAAAGATCATGCTTCTTGCTGCTTCCGGAAACAGACTTATTAGGGAGTTGTTACCACACCATTTATCTTTCCAAAATCGTGTATCTCTCCCGTTCCCGACTTTATAGATTGTATTTGAGTGGAAAATCTCCCCTACTCTCGCCACACCTTTCCACATATTCGATGTCTTTCCATACAGGCTTCTTCCTCCAAATCTATATTTCTTTCTTCTCCGATAGCTTCCAAAGGATTTACTCCACCAGGTGTTTCTTCTCCTGGTCATTTTCCACCACCACTTGCTCATCAGCGCTCTATTCATGTCTCTCAAGTCGATTATTCCGAGCCCCTCGAATTCTTTTTTCTTACAGACCCTTCCCCATTTGATCAGATTGTATCCCTTGTTGTTCTTGTCCGCTCCCTTCTAGAGAAATCTTCTTCTACATTTGTCGATCCTATTGATAACCCATTTCGGGAGTTCGTAAATCGACATTAAATATAGCGGTAGACTGCTAAGAACTGAGTTGATCAAAGTGATCCTCCCTCCTAGTGTAAGAGAACGTCCTTTCCATCCTGTGAGTTTCCTTTCGATCTTCTCTATTAACGGGCACCAGTCTTCCTTTCACAGCGAACCTGGTCTAGTGGGCATGCCCAGAAATGTGATTGGGTAATTAGCCTCCTTGCACCCCAGCAAACTTTTGATGTGACTTATCGGAATGGATAAATTATCGCTTAGGGGTGTTATACAGCTCTTGGTTAGATTCACTCTGAGGCCTGCCCATACATGTATACATCTTAAAATGATGCTGATAGCTAAGATCTCCTCTTCACTTGCCCTCCCACTGATAACTGTGTCGTTCGCATATTGCAGAATTGATAATGTATCCGGTATACCTTTAATCCGGACTCCCGAGATAATATGCGCCTCCCTACCTCTCCTGAACATTTTCGCTATGTTGTCGGCCACTAGAGCAAAAATTAGAGAAGATAAAGGATCTCCTTGGCGCAGTCCTCGCCGACATCTAATTTCTCTTCCTGGTTTCCCGTTAACATGAACGAAGGACTTCCCTCCTTTGACACATTTCATGATCCAAGATGTCCATCTGTTGTCGAATCCTTTCAGTTGTAGCACCTCCTCTACACAATCTCATTCCACCGAGTCGTATGCTTTTTCGAAATCCAGTTTCAGTAGGAATCCGTCCGAGTTCTCTCTGTTTCCTCTATAAACTAACTCGTGCCCCGATGCTATGCTATCCATAATATCCTTCCCTTTGATGAACCCGCTTTGTGATTCGCCCACCACATCATTAAGATGCGGGGCTAGCCTTAATGCTAAGACCTTGGTAACGATCTTAAATGAGCCATTGAGTAGGCTAATCGGCCTGAAATCTTCGCTTCTCCTGGCCTCCTTCTTTTTAAGGATGAGAATTACGTTTGCGTAATTCAGCCTGTCGACGTCTGCAGTCCCGGCGTGAAATTCTTGTAATATCTCCAAGAGGTCGCTTTTGATGATTTTCTAGTATATTTTATAAAAGAAGATAGGAAAACCGTCTGGTCCCGGGAATTTGTCCTGTCCTAGCCCCTTGATAGCCCGCATCACCTCTTCCTCTGTAAATGGTCATTCTTGTTAGAACTCAAATTTTATAAATCTGAAAATTACTAACAAGAATAGTGAAGAACAGAAATTACAAGAATAAAAGATAACAAACCAAAAGCTTTATACAGAGTCGAGATTAAAATCTCTCTCCTTAAAGCAAAATTCACCCCGTAATGTAATAGTGGCTGGCGAATTGCCTACCAGGATACAACTGTATACCTTTCTCTGAAGAGCAGCACCCAAACTCTTGAGATTTCAGCAAACAGTGCTATGATGCACTCTCAGTTTTTGACACAGTGGAGAAGAAGAAGAAGTATAAAATCCGGATTAGCAAAATATGTTTAACTGGTAGACAGGATTCAGTAGTCTTATAGGAGAAATGGAGACTGTTAGGAGGCCCATTACTCTGTAATAGCAGAGTAGTAGTTCAGATCTATAACTGATGAGCTATTACTCTGCTGTTACAGAGTAAAGGTGTCAGTTATCGAATGTGAAGAGCCTCACCAGTGTACTGGGGGAGAAAAAATTTGACTGAGGTAAAAAAAATGAAAAATATAGGCCAGAGCCAAGCCAAGCCAAGCCAGACCAGATCAGACCAAGCCGAAGCCGAAGCCGAGGCCGGGGCCGGGGCCGGGAGGCTGAGTCCTCTTTCCACTACACATTAGTGGTAACCCCTGGGCCACGCCCTTTAGTCCAATTTTCTAGTATATATACTAGAAAAAATCTTTCCCAATTTCCGATATGGGACTATCCATTTTCTCCAAGTTTCCACGTTAGTACATTTCAAGTACCCAACTTTGGACCAACATTTCTCATTCATACGGAATTCGTTTTTGGCAAATGAGTACATCACGAAATAGTACTCGACGAGAGGATCACAATCCACTCATTTTTCGGCGCTGCCGGTGGCCGGAGCCTGCCGAAATCCAGCCCGAAAAACTGCAAAAATTAATTCCAACAATCTCCCACATGAATGGAAATTACCAGACTATGTAATCCAGACACAACATAAAAAGAGATGACAGAAAAACACTGAGAGTACAATCGGAAAATCACTACATCAGGAATGGTAGTAATTTTTCAACTTTGAACCACCCTTAGTAAGTAGCTATCGGATTCACTTGACCAGGTAGTGAACATGATGTCTTGAACTACCCGGACTTTGATGTGAACCTAGCCAATAACTATCACACAGTTTCATCTCCTCACAGAACTAAGTTCTCTTGTTGTGTTCATTTTGGCCTTGAACAGCCCTGGTTAATCATGAGTGAACTTGGAGAATGTAGCCTCTCTTCATTCTCCTAGAAACGGCCCCATTTCACACTCACAAGGTCATTGCCCATAAAGAATATCCTGCTATATCCCACTTTTATTTCAAAGTTATGAGAATCATTAAAAGCCAAGCTTATCCTAACTCTTTGCAGGCAGCACTGTTTTATCATCCTAAGAGTGGGTATGAGATTTTAATCTCCCAGTCCTCCCGTCGATTCAACAAGATTTAGTTATCCCTTTGTACCTAGATCTTGGAATCTCCAATTCCTAGGTAGGGTTTCCATCAAGTATCCTCTTTCGTCATAGGCTTTAAACCCATTCCTCTTGATGATCTCACAACCTGCTCTCGCGACAGACCTTTAATAAATGGATCCGCTAGGTTGTCGGCTGATTTTATATATTCTATAGAGATTACTCCATTTGAGAGCAGTTGTCTAATGGTTTTGTGTCGCCTTCTGATATGACGAGACTTATCATTATACATACAGCTCAGTGCCCGTGCTATAGCCGATTGGCTGTCATAGTGTACACATAAAGCAGGCACTGATTTTTTCCACATAAAAATATCCTCTAAAAAGTTTCGAAGCCATTCTGCTTACTCTACCGCTTTGTCTAAAGCAATAAATTCAGATTCCATAGTGGATCTGGCCAATAGCGTTTGTTTAGAGGATTTCCATGACACAGCTACACCACCAAGTGTGAAGACGTATCCACTTATGAATTCTAAGTTCTTGGAGTCCGATATCCAGTTGGCATTATTGTAGCCTTCTAGTACTGCTGGGTATCTGGTGTAATGCAGTGCATAACTCTGAGTATGTCGCAGGTAATTCAATACTCCAGTTATTCCTTTCCAGTGACTTCGTCCTGGATTACTTGTGTAGTGGCTCAGTACATTTACTGAATGGGCCAAGTCCGATCTTGTACAATTTGTTAAGTACTTCAGACTACCGATTACACGTGCCAATTGTGATATGCTTTCACCTGTATTTTTAAATAAGTGAAGACTGGGATCCACAGGACTTTTGGTAATTTCATTCGAGTAATTCTTGAACCTTTCAAGGACTTTCTCAGCATAATGAGCTTGAGACAAATTAATTCCCTCAGACGTCCTGGAAACTTTGATTCTTAGTATGACGTCTGCAACTCCCAAGTCTTTCATATCAAACTTGCCACTAAGCATGCTCTTAGTTTGTTTGATAATGTCATTATTGCTTTCAATAATGAGCATGTCGTCTACATACAGACACACCAGAATGTATCCATTTGGAATATCTTTGATGTAAATACACTTATCACATTCATTTATTTTGAAGTCATTTGACATCATAACATTGTCAAATTTTGCATGCCACTGCTTTGGAGCTTGTTTCAGTCTGTACAGGGATTTTACAAACCTGCACACATTGTTTTCCTATCCAGGAACTACGTTACTCTCAGGTTGTTTCATGTATATTTCTTCTTCTAAGTCCCCATTTAGAAATGCAGTTTTAACATCCATTTGATGTATTTCCAGGTTACGTAGAGCTGCAATAGCTATCAACATTCTTATCAAAGTTATTCTTATAACTGAAGAATATGTATCAAAGAGGTCTAGGCCTTCATTTTGCCTAAATCCTTGTACTACAAGTCTCGTCTTATGCTTCTTTATTGAACTATCTAGTTTCAATTTCTGTTTGAAAATCCATTTGCATCCTAGAGCTTTACAACCAGAAGGCAAATCGACTAACTCCCATGTATGATTCTGCATAATGGATTCTATTTTACTTTTGATTGCTTCCTTCCACATAGGAGCATCAGGCATAGACATGACATCCTTGAAAGTTCTGGGCTCATTCTCTAGCAGAAAGACCGTTACAAAGTCAGGACCAAATGATTTTGATGTTCTAGCCCGTTTATTTCGTCTAGGCTCATCATTATCATGTTCTGGTTTATCAACTGAAGTACTTGCATTTTCTTGTTTACGTGTACGTTTGGAATACGTAGTATCATTGCACGGAAACACATATTCAAAGAAGGAAGCATTCCTTGATTCCATTATTGTATTCACATGGATATCCGGTATATCTGATTTGTATACCAAGAACCGATATGCACTACTGCTGTGTGCATAGCCTTAGAATATACAATCAATCGCCTTAGGTCCGATGATGACCTATTTTGGGTTAGGTACTACCACTTTTGCTAGACACCCCCACACTTTGAGGTATTTATACGAAGGTACGTTAATGGATCATCAGTTATCGAATGTGAAGAGCCTAATCAGTGTACTGGGGGAGAAAAAATTTGACTGGGGCAAAAATAAAATAAAATTATAGGCCAGACCAGACCAAGCCAAGCCGAAGCTGGGGAGGGCCGGGCATGCGCGCGCGTGTGTTTGTTATTTTGGCTGAGTCCTCTTTCCACTACACGTTAGTGGTAACCCCCGGGCCACGCCCTTTAGTCCAATTTTCTAGTATATATACTAGAAAAAATATTTTCCAATTTCCGATATGGGACTATTCATTTTCTCCAAATTTCCAAGTTAGTACATTTCAAGTACCCAACTTTGGACCAACATTTCTCATTCATACGGAAATTGTTTTTGGAAAATGAGTACACCACGGAATGGTACTCGACGAGAGGATCGCAATCCACTCATTTTTCGGCGCCGCCGATGGCCGGAGCCCGCCGGAATCCGGCCCGGAAAACTGCAAAAATTAATTCCAACAATAGAGGAGAAGAAGAAGAAGTATAAAATCCGAATTAGCAAAATCTGTCTAACTAGCAGACAGGATATACCGGATATTCACATGGATATCCGGTATATCTGATTTGTATACCAAGAACCAATATGCACTACTGTTGTGTGCATAGCCTATGAATATGCAATCAATCGTCTTAGGTTCGATGATGACCTATTTTGGGTTAGGTACTGCCACTTTTGCTAGACACCCCCACACTTTGAGGTATTTATACGAAGGTACGTTACCTTTTCACAGTTCGTATGGTGTCTTGTCGGTTTTCTTGTGAGGTATTTTATTGAGAATGTAGTTGGTAGTCAGCAACGCTTCTCCCCACATGTTTTGGGGTAAGCCAGAATTCAACAACAAGGCATTCATCATCTCCTTTAGAGTTCGGTTCTTGCGCTCGGCAGCATCGTTTGATTCGGGTAAGTAAGGAGCAGTTGTTTGATGAACTATTCCATGTTCAGAGCAGAACATATTAAATGGTGCATCATATTCTCCTCCTCTACAACTCCTAACAATTTTAATCGTTTTGCTAAGTTGATTCTCAACCTCAAGTTTATATTCTTTGAATTTATCCAAAACCTCATTTTTGCTATGTAACAAGTATACATAATAGAATTTTGTGCAATCGTCTATGAATGTCACAAAGTACTTTTTGCCACCTCTGGTCTGTACGTATTTTAAATCACACAGATCTGTGTGAATTAGACCTAGAGTTTCTGTGTTTCTTTCTACAGAACGTGATGGAGTTTTAGTGAGTTTGGCCTCCGTGCAAACTTCACATTTTTTGGTGTTATCTACCTTAAATTTTGGTAGCAAATTCATATTAATTAATCTACGCATAGAATTGACATTAACATGGCCCAATTTTTCATGCCAAACAGAAGAAGACTCAACAACATAGGCAATAGGAGTTATTTAATTAACGTTGGAAAAATAGGAACAATAGTTTTAGGAATGATTGTCATTACATTAAACTTGAACAGTCCATCCTTTACATATCCTTTCCAAGTACACCCCATTCTTAGACAATACAAAATTATCAGAATCAAGAACAACCTTAAATCCATTCTTGCTTAGCAAAGAACCTGATATCAAGTTCTTTATAATATCGGAACATGTAACACATTTGTGAGTGTTAGTTCCTTGCCTGAAGTCATCTTCAGCACTATCTTCCCTGTTCCTGCAATTTTGGAGGTGGAAGAGTTACCCATGAATAACTGTTCGTCCTTGTTGCACTTCTGGTATGAAGTGAACATCTCCTTATCCGAGCAGATATGCTTGGTGGCCCCAGTATCGTACCACCATTCACGATAATTGCTCCCCACAAGATTTACCTCTGATACTACAACACAGAGGTCCAGGTCAAAGAGACCAGTGGACAAGTTCTCAGCTATGTGTGTGTGGGATTTTTCATTTCCTTTTGTATGTCCAGTTCCTGCAAGATTGTTGTCCTTGCTGCGGTACTCAGAAATTTTATGCCCCAACTTACCACACTTGTGGCATTTCTCAGCAAACCGCTATGCAGGAGGTTTTTTGTTTGAGGCATGTGGCAAAAACTTTCTCTTCTTGCCCTTCTGTTCGTGCTCCACCACGTTGGCCTTTTCTATGGACTGATTTCCATATGATCCGTCATCCTTACGATTCTCCTCTTCGATCTGCAACCTGATAATGAGGTCTTCAAGAGACATCTCCTTTCGTTTGTGTTTTAGGTAGTTCTTGAAGTAATTTCATCCAGGTGGAAGCTTTTCGATGAACGCTGCAACCTGGAATGGTTTGCACAACATCATGTTCTCTGCAGCGATCATGCATTATGACCTGCAGTTCCTGGACTTGACTCACAATAGTTTTGGAGTCAATCGTCTTGTAGTCCAGAAATTTGCTGACTACAAACTTCCTGGACCCGGCGTCTTCTATTTTGTACTTCTTTTTTAAAGACCACCACAGGAGTTTGAACGTCTTGAAGACACAGTAGACGTTGTACAGGGGGGCTACCAAACCATTCAGGATGTAGTTCCTGCAGAGGTAGTCGTCTTGAGTCCACGCATCAACCGCAGCAACGGAGTGTGCATCCATCGGTGCCAGCATCGGGGTAGATTCAGTGAGAAACCTGTCTAGCTTCAAGGTGGTTAGGTAGAACTGCATCTTCCCTTACCACTTTTTGAATCCAGTTCCATTGAACTTTTTCGGTTTTTCTCCCACGGTTATGTGTGTGGGCAGAACGACCGAATGTGCCGCAACCGATTGTGCAGTCACATTTTGGGTCATCGGTGTTTCGGTACTGATAATTAAGCCCACTGGCAATATTAGTCTGTGTGTTCTCCATGTTATTTCTGAAACAGTTGAAGCAGAACTATTAGTTGTTATTTTTTCCGAATTGATAACAGTACCTGTAAACAATCTTCACAAAAACTGTTAGAATCAGTGAGGAAAATTTTTGCTTTAAGATTGTTAGAACTCGAATTTTATAAATTTGAGAATTACTAACAATAATTGTGAAGAACAGAAATTACAGGAATAAAATATAACAAACCAAAAGCTTTATACAGAGTCTCATTACTCTGTAACAGCAGAGTAGAGTTACAAAGTAATGGTATCAGTTATCGAATATGAAGAGCCTCACCAGTGTACTGGGGGAGACAAAACTTGACTGGGGCAAAAAAAAATATATAGGCCAGAGCAAACCAAGCCGAGGCCGGGCGTGCGTGTTTGTTATTTTGGCTGAGTCCTCTCTCCACTACACGTTAGTGGTAACCCCCGGATCACGCCCTTTAGTCCAATTTTCTAGTATATATACTAGAAAAAATCTTTCCCAATTTCCGATATGGGACTATCCATTTTCTCTAAGTTTCCAAGTTAGTATATTTTCAGTACCCAACTTTGAACCAATATTTCTCATTCATACGGAATTCGTTTTTGGCAAATGAGTACACCACGGAATAGTACTCGACGAAAGGATCGCAATCCACTCATTTTTCGGCGCCGCCGGTGGCCGGATCCTGCCGAAATCTGGCCCGGAAAACTGCAAAAATTAATTCCAACACTTCTATCCCCTCACTTCCCTCTATTCTGGTGCCTTCCCAAAACTCATGTTGTAAACTGCATCTCTGTCGGTTGTTGCGCCCCACCAAATCTTTGAACTTGTCGTCTATATGTCTTCTGATCTCCCCCTCATCGTCTATCCATCTATCGCCCATCTCAATTCCAGTAATGTGATTCTGTCTCCTTCTACCGTTTGCTACTTTGTGGAAAAACTTTGTATTTGCATCCCCTTCTTTTAAAAATTGTATCCTGGAACGTTGCCTCCAATAATGTTCCTCCATTTCTGCTATTGGTCAGCTCCTCTGCTTCCGTTTCTGTTAAATCGCTTCTCTTCTCTTCTTCTTCTAGTTCCTTAACTCTTTTCCCTAGTTCTTCAATCTTTCTTTTGATGTCGCCAAATCTCTTCTCTCCTCTATCTATATTTTTGTTGATTTCTTTTGACACTATAGTACGTGTCAGTTTAACAGTTTTCTTTAAATTGGTGGGGGGTGATTAATTAATTGACTTCTGTATTTTTTTCTAAGACATCATTCATTTATTGGAAAAGGAAGACGGTATGTCTGATTATTCATACACTTTTTTTCTTCATAGTTATATATTTGTAATTTAACATGCAATTTAGTATAATTTGAGGCTCACTCAACTGATTGAGCTACAGGTTCTATTTTTGAATTTTTTCCCAAAATGATCCTTTTTTTGAATGTTTTTCCCGAACTATCCTATTTTTTTCCCCTAAACGACCCACTCGCTTTTTGACAAAGCGAGTTTGGTTAAAAATAACTCGTTTTTTCAGAAAGCGAGTGTGAAACTTTTAAATTTCGAAGGGTTAGACTCGATTTTTAACCAAACTCGCTAAAAAAGCACGCTTGGTTATTTTGGTAAATACTTTCAAGAGTGGGTCAACTTGGTAAATACTTTTAGAAAATGGTTTAGTTCGGTAAATAATTTCAGGAAGTGGGTCATTTTGGTAACAAGTTCTTTCTATATCACATTGTCACTTCATCTTCTTTAGACTACTATATATGAAATCGTTTGTCAGAACTTTCTATATCACATTGTCATTTCATCTTCTTTGGTCATAATTTTATAAAGTTAGCAACTGTTTAGCGGTAGTCGAGGATATACATAACTTGACATTATTTCAGTATACACATAATTGGTGTGTTTTAAGTTGTCGAGAATGGGCCCATAGATACTCCCAATTCACGGTATACACATAATTGGCTTTTGACCTATCAATCATATGCGCTGAGTTCTTGCGCCAAAAGTCTCACACTCGCTTTCTGAAAAAGCGATGGTGATTAAAAGGGTCCATAAATTTTTTTTTCTATTTCACATTGGCGAAAATGACCAAGTTACCCCTTCCTTCATATAACCAGATTATCACCTTAGGGGTAAAAGGGTCATGCGGTACTGAGGGACGGATGAAGTTCATCCGTCTCTCACTTTCACAAATTTTTTTTATTTATAAACTTTATATATTTAAAAGCCCGAGTTTATTTTTTCTTGCACTTGTTTTGAAAGCCCGAGTTTTAAAGAGAGAAAATTTCTTCTTTATTGGGAAAAAATAAACTCGGGCTTTCAAAACTAGTATAAGCCCAGAAATTTAAATTAATTAGTATAAGCCCAATTCTCTAATTAAATAATCAAATTGTTTTGATCCCGTGGACCAAGCCCACCTCCTATTGGGTCTTGATCCGCTAATCCAAACCCAAACTCTATTGTTGACCAGATCCAACAATTAATCCTTAAATCTCTCTTCTAAATTAAGTAACCTCCTAATTTACTATCCCACAATCAGCCTATTAATTGTAATTGACTCGATACTTGTTTACTTGATTACTTGTTTTATATGTCACTTGTTCTATATTGTTTTGTTCATATCATGTTTATATGTTGCATTTTTGTTCCTATTACAACCACCCTTTTAATAGAATAATTTTTGGCGCAAGAACCCAGCGCATATGATTGATAGGCCAAAAGCTAAGATTGATTGGGAGTATTTATGGACTCATTCTCGACAACTTAAAACATACCAATTATGTGTATACTGAAATAATGTCAAGTTATGTATATCCTCGACTACTGCTAAACAGTTGCTAACTTTATAAATATAAATAACTTTATGTATGAAGATCTTCTGTCACTCGGTGGATTTAATACTTTAAATATAAATAATATATATTAAATATATCAAGTTTATAAATAAAAAAAAATTGTGAAAGTGAGAGACGGATGAACTTCATCCGTCCCTCACTACCGCATGACCCTTTTACTCCTAAGGTGATAATCTGGTTATATGAAGGAATGGGTAACTTGGTCATTTTCGCCAATGTGAAATACAAAAAAAAAATTATGGACCCTTTTAACCATCCTCGCTTTTTCAGAAAGCGAGTGTGAGACTATTGACGCAAGAACTCAGCGCATATGATTGATAGGTAAAAAGCCAATTATGTGTATACCGAGAATTGAGAGTATCTATGGGCTCATTCTCGATAACTTAAAATACACCAATTATGTGTATACTGAAATAATGTCAAGTTATGTATATTCTCGACTACTGCTAAACAGTTGCTAACTTTATAAAATTATGATCAAAGAAGATGGAGTGACAATGTGATATAGAAAGTCCTGACAAACGATTTCATATATAGTAGTCTAAAGAAGATGAAGTGACAATGTGATATAGAAAAAACTTGTTACCAAAATAACCAACTTTCTGAAATTATTTACCAAACTAACCCACTTTCTAAAATTATTTACCAAACTAACCCACTTTCTAAAATATTTACCAAAATAATCAAGTGCGCCTTTTGAAAAACTGAGTTTGGTTAAAAATAACTCGCTTTTTCAAAAAACGAGTCTAACCTTTCAAAAATTAAAAGTTTCACACTCGCTTTCTGAAAAAGCGAGTTATTTTTAACCAAACTCGCTTTTTCAAAAAGCGCGTGGGTCGTTTAGGAAACAAAAAAAAAATAGGGCAGTGTGGGAAAAACTTTCAATAAGAGGGTCATTTTGGAAAAAAATTCTCTATTTTTCTACTGTGATTTATGCTTTAACTATTTTAGGATGTGCAAATGGCTGAAATTATCGTCTGCTTAAATTCTTTTTCTTTTCCAGCCCTCTGCTTAAATTTGATGTGGCTCTTTCTTTTCTATTATTCTTAATGAAGTTGGGTGATTTCTACAGTTACCCGAACTTGGGTAATTTCCAAAGTTAGCTTTCCAGGAGTATTCTCCTAGCTAAATTGCTTTAACTTTTATTGGTGCTGCTCTATTGATATTTCTGTTGCTCTCTTTTGACATTAATATAGTGTCAAGTTAACAGTTATCTTGGTGTGATTAATTGACTTGCGCAAACTTTCCTAAGACATCCTTCATCTGTTGGAAAAGAAGTCAGTTTGTTCGATTATTTCATTTTTACTTTTCGCGCGTTCTCCATAGTTATCTTAGTAGTTTAACATGCAGTTCTTTACAATTTTGATTCAATCAACTCACTGAGCTGTAATTCTTTCTACTGTGATCCCAGTTTCTGTAATACCAGTGACATGAATATTATCCTGGTCTTTATCTTTCTGTCTTACATAAGCAGAATACTACAAAAGATACATTTAATTATAAGAGTAATTTTCTCAGATGAATGAGAAGTGCACACTCGACCTCCATCAATGCAGCTAAATGAGAGGGTGCAACTGAAAGGCATTTCAATTCATTCAACTTGTTTTAGAAACAACGACACATATGACACTATTATTGTCTTATTGAAGAGATTCGCGTCTCAAGTTGCACACTAGTGAATTATCCTACAGTTATGGACAAACCGCAAATATGGATTATCCTATATCAACCACAAATTTGGATCCTCTTTGTATATATTTCTATCCAGTACTTTGATTTGTTACATTTGAAACACTGCCAGATACACGCAAAATCAGAAAATCCCCTGTACTATATATAAAGATATCGCCGGGAACTTAGGGAACTAAAAGATCCTACAGGTATCTAAGCGGTGTTTTTAAAAAGAACGTGCTGGAGATGTGCGAAGAACCTCTTTTGGTCATTATGGTATCACAGGTACAGAGTTGAGATGATTGAGGGTCTACTTCAGGGTCATGACTATTGATGCCAAAAAAGTGGGTATTTGTTAATAGAGAAAATGAAAGTAGCAATTCTGATATAAAAAAAAATGAAAGTATCAAAGAATGAGAGAATGAAACCAAAACTGGCAAAAAACGATTGAAGTCCTCAAATCCATGCTATGATTTCAAGTTCAGCAGAGCCGTGAAGGTGAAGGTGCAAGTCGTTTTCTGACAAAGGTGCCCAGAAAATTGAGACACGGACATTTTATTAACTTCAGTTTGGTGATCTCACTCTTGCGACGGCATGATGGCAATTGTCTTTTCTTCCTTTTTCTTCAATATTAAAGCGCTGATCGCCTCACAAATATAGTAATTCAGTGTTAGTCTTGTGCAAATTATTATTTATATTCCTCCACAATGGTGGGAAGCACACAAGTAGAGTTTAAGTTCGAGTTTAGCTTTAACTACGGTTAACCTTAATTAGGCGAAAAAGATAGTCATTCTTAGTTCTTACCCTTCCGTTTGTCTTTAGTGTAATTGAATGAGAAAGAAAACAAGCTGGATTCATAAGAAATACTAAGAGGGTTCAAGCAGAAAAGGTCGTAGATAGGAGGAAGCATCACATGAATTGGGCATACGAGACTTGGAACAGCTGTGTGTTCATTTTTCATTTTTTTTTTTGAGATAAACGTGACCTACATCACCAATTTCATTAATAAAGAATTAACGAAATTACAAAATATCCATATTACAAACATCGCGGTCCTCCGAGCACATCCCGCTCGTACCCAAAAAAGTACAAAACACCACACAGTGGAAGGAAAACAACAAAGACAACAAATATAAAGAGGGCTCAAACACCGTCCCTTACAAAATCCACATCAGAAATACCCCTCGGGTCCATCCTGGAGAAGCGGTTGCCTCCTATCCTCTAGTAAGAGCCTCGACTCCGAACCCAATGGCTTAATCTGCCCCCTCGAAACGGATTCTCTTCCTTGTGCCTGTGTTACCTGTCCAAGAGTCTATTAGAGCCAAAATATTATGCATAGACTTAATGAATGAACATCTATAATTGCGAAAGCAAAGGTCATTTCTATCCCTCCATAAAGACCACAACGCCGCCCCAGACATGATATCCCACAACCATCTGTGTTCTTTGCTAATGTTAATAGTTCTCCAACTTCCCCATATGTCCTCTGTGCTAGTAGGAGTGAGAAATGAGTTGAAACCTATACCCAAGATTTCCCAAGTTAACCTAGCTTTAGGGCATCTAAGAAAAATGTGAGTTGTGTCTTCATCTGCATTGTTGCACTGCAAACAGGTGACGTCTATAGGAATATTTCTCTTTCTGAGATTCGTTTTGGATAAAATAGCGTCGTGATGTACCAGCCATAGGAATGCCTTGACCTTGTATGGAACGTTAGACTTCCAGATCGTACTCGCCAATGAGTTTCTAATCCCCCCATCGTTCAGGAATCCATACATCGAAGCTACCGAGAACTCCTTTGATTTTCCCCTGATCCATACTCTTTCGTCCTCTACCCCCCGTTTCGGGTGTCCTATATCTCTCAGGTAAGTTTCCAGGTTCCTCAATTGGTCCTCTGCGGAGGACGATAAGGTTTCTGTAAAGCCAAACTTCAGTCCTCTCCTCTTCCAAACGTCAACAACTAAATCGTCCGTCCCATTAACTTCTATCGCAAGTTGTGGGAACATCGATTGAAGGGAGATCTCCCCGCACCACTTGTCCTTCCAGAATCTAGAACCTCTACCGTCTCCAAGTACGCATTTCGTGTTAGCCTGGAAAACCTCTCCTATCTTTGAGATACCTTTCCATAGAAATGAAGTCTTCCCCTGGTTTCGACTACCCCAAATCTACAAAATTTTCTTCTCCTATATTTCAAAAAAGAGTTGCTCCACCACGCCTTTCGTTTCTTGTGCATCTTCCATCACCACTTGAAAAGCAGCGCCTTGTTCATATCTCGCATGTGTGTTCATTTTACCGACAACAACACACACCTAAAACACACACCTAAAACAGCAAAGAAAACTAATTTGTTTCGTTTGTGTCTTATTAATGGACCAGGTGATAATTTTCCCCCAATTTTCACTCCAAAAATCTCAGAGAAGGGGAAAAAAAAACAAAGACTAACTTGTGCATATAATTTCGCATATATTATAGACTACGTAGGCGTCTCAAATATCTTTGAATCTCTTCCTGCATAATCTCCTGCAAATCAAGAAGTATTATGTAGGGAGTACAAATTTTATCTTCCATATGGACCATATCCAAACCTTAAATCTGTGTTATTCCTATTTTCCCACCGCTACCACTAACACTCTGTTATTTCCGCGTTTTCTTTGAGATAAAAGTGGCCCTAGTCACCAGTTTCATTAATGAATAGCTAACAAAACATAGAGTTGCTGGGGTTTGTGGATCCAATACACGATAATGGAGTTGGAGAAGTCAGATGAGAGGGAGAGTCGAAGTGAGAGCAAGAGGTCAGAAGTGGTTTGAAGCTACAGGCAGAGTTGCAGTCGACTGCGCGGTCGACCGCACCCCCCGACCGCACTCCAGGAAAGTGTACGGTCGACCGCGCAGTCAACCGTCCCGCTCTCTGATTCAATTATGTAACTTGCAGAGGCGACCGGTCAACTGCGCAGTCGATCGACCTGCTCTCCGTTGGACTTCATGCAGTCGAAGGAAAGAACTGGTCGACCGTCCCAACGCTGATTGATGAGCGACTGAGATTGAAGTTGTGGAATCCTATATATATTGTATTGTGTATGATTTTAGGATTAAGTGAAAAGAAAATAGAGATCTACCAGCCATCATTAAGAGAGAGGGAGATAGAGAAAAACATACTACATCATTACCCGGTACTTGATTATCTGTTTTGTTAAAAGCTTTTCGATAAAACACGGGACTTTTATGATAAAAAAAAAATAATATTGCCACCTGATTCCTCAATAAAACGAATTATTTAGATTTTTAGGCTACTTTTTAAAATTATTTGCAGAATAGGCCTAGTTTTAAAAGTATTTGCGTTAAAGATCTAGTCTTTTGAAAGTATTTGCGATTAAGGGCTAGTTTCTTAAAATAAACTTCTATACTTCTTTTTGTATACTATTTTCTATAGGATGTGTGACCTTTCTACAAAAACTAAAAGATTTTGGGTCTTAGGATAATTTTTATTATTAGATTTTAGTTTTTCTGCTTTCTACCTTATAAATATTTAATAAATATTCGGAAAATTCTTAAAATTAAATTAAATTTACTTACTTTAACCTGGTGGCTCTGATACCACTTGTGTGAAGCGTTACATAACTGATTACAGGACCGACTCTTACGCAGATACAAATAAAAAGTACATAAACTGACTCAGTACATAAAGCAAACTCACAAGACTAACACGACATAAAGAAAATAATACAGGACACCATGAAGAAAGTAGTACAGCTAACTTGCAGTCTTGATAGACTAGTATGTCCATAAGTCTTCAAGTCACTTTCATCATTATTAGATTCCTTTATTAGATTTGTCTCTTTCTCCTTTGTTAGGTCACTTTCACCATTATTAGGTTTCTTTATTAAATTTGTCTCCTTCTCCTTTGTTAGATTCCTTTTCTTATCTCCGGTACCTCCATTACTTTCACAAACTAAATTCTGCTTGTCTTCTTCTTCTTCATATATATTTAGTATGCTTTGATACCACTTTGGTGGGTGCGTGAAATCCTTTAAGTTGTAGGTGTGAGTAACGCGTAATCTCCTGGAGACCTTATTTTCTACAGAGGCTGATGAACAATAAGCAATTAAGAAATAAAGAGCAGAGAGAGATTTCTAAGGATACCTAAAAAGAATCAAAACAAAATGGCTCATCATGCTTCCAACCTAGTTAAGCCTCTTTGAGCTGCTCTGTATCAGTTACTACTAGTAGATAAAATACCTCTGGTATGCACCCCGATTTCAGTGCTCCTTTTACGTTCCTCCCATCTCAGGACTACTATGCTCTTCGAGAGAGCTTCACCCAAGAGATACGTCTGGAACAACTTGTAACACTTCGATACAGTCAACCACAACCTAGCTCGTTTCCTGCTACTAGGTGTACAGCTCAACTAGAGAAGGTTGCAAATTGGACTTTTTGCAAGATTTTTCAGGCAGAGCCTAACAAAACTCTCCCTGAGGGGAAGAGATTAGTTAGTCATCTCTTATTTTGGACAAGAAAGATAATTTTTATTTCCTTCAAACTTGTTACAAACAGACTCTCTAAGATTATGAGGAATTTTTTCTCTCCAAGATAGTCTTCCCTCTCCCTTACCCTGCCTTCCCTTTTATAGCCGAAGGGATGGCTTCACACCAGATACAATTATTATTCTTCTTACATCACTGCTTACATCACATATACAATTATTGCTTTTCTTACATCAGTGCTTACATCATATTACAATAAATGCTCTGATTACATTTTTGGCCTATTCCAGGAAAAGAGATTCCTCTTGGCCGACATCTTCACATGCTGCACATTTATGTTGGTGTTCCATCTTCATCAAGCTACAGTAATGTACAGCTGTTTCTGCTGTCATTGTCATTGCTCCAGTAGATAGTATCTGGTACCAGCTGTCAAACAGCTCATGTTTATCTTGTGGCTGTTTGATTTTTGCTATACTGTACATTATTATCTTATCTGGATCTGGGCTGTCATAGATCCATATATTGCTGTCTCTTTGTTTTATGTCTTTTAATTCACAGTACATGTTCCTAAAGCCCATTGCTTTTCTTTCTGGGATTAATTTCTCAAATTCTTCGGCCTTAAATGGTACAATGTTTGATGCTCCATAGATTATTTGGGTGGTCATCCCTAGTTTTATAACATGTTCCGCTGGGTATTCTTCCTTATCATTTAGATACTCTGGGATGGCTGAATACATTCTAACATATATTTTTGAGGCCTTCGTGAGCCCAAAATAACTTTTAGCTGCCTTGTAAATTTCTCTTGGTAGGTGGATTAGTTCTTCACATTCTCTGGATGGGTAAATACAATGGATAAGTCCTCTTTCGAATAGTGCCCTAGTTGTTCTCGGATTGGCTCCTGGTAGGATGATGGCCTTGTTCATGTGCTGCTGAGATATGGTTCTGATGAATTGGTTTACTTCAGTTACTTGGCATAGCTTCTGAATATATTGTAAAAATAATATTTTCTTTGATGTTTTGATAGGAGCTTTCTCTGTAAGAAGTGTCTCCTTATATGTGGTTTTATTTGGAGATGTAATTGCTTCTTCCTTAACTGACTGAGAAGGCTCACCTATCTCACTCATTTTTTCATCCGCCATATTTTCTGTGGTTACATGCTGGCTTATATGCTGATAGAACAAACTCTGGAGTCCACATATTTGTAGTTGTAACTGGTTAAATACTCCTTTTAATTGCTCTGTTGTCTCCTTTAGGTAGACTATATCTCGTTCTATTTGCTGAACTCGGGTTTCCATTCTGCAACAAGTGGAAATAGTTAATTTCTTGATAAGAAATCGGCTAAAATATTAAGTTTTCCTTTTATGTTTTCTATTAAGAAATCGTAATGTGCTAACTCCATCTGCCATCTAATCAATATTTTATTTGCTATGGTTGGGTCTATTATTTTGTTGATCCAACTTTTTGCTTGTGTATTATCTGTTCTTACCGTAAATTTTGTATGTATTATGAATAATTCAAACTTTTTTATAGCTTTTAAGATTGCTAGTAGTTCTTTTTCGTTTATGTGGTAATTTCGTTGGGTTTGTGTGAAAGAACCACTAGTATATCTAGCTAATTTTTCTTCACTTTCTCCTATTTCAATGAATTTTAATACCGCTCCCCAATTAGTTTCACATGCATCAGTTTCTATTATCCAAGAACATTCTTTAACTGGTAGTCTTAGCTTTGGTAACTCTGAAGTTTGTTGTTTTAATATTTTAAGTTTCTCTTCATCCTCCGGGGTCCATTCCCATTTCTTAGACTTTTTAAGTTTTTGTTGCAACCAATTTGTTTTTGCTGATAAATTTGGTATGTAACCTCTTGTTTGATTTAGTAATCCTATTATGGCTTGTACTTCTCTTTTTTCTTTTAAGACATTAGGAAAAGTTTTTATTGTTTCTGCTATATGTGGTTGTAACTCTATTCCTTCATGCGATAATTTTGTTCCTAAGAATTCTATCTCAGTTTTGAATAATTCCATCTTCTTTTTTGATAGTATAATGCCTGTATCTTTCACTATTTCTATGAATTTTAGTAGATGTTCTTTATGTTGTTCTTCGTTTTCTGACCCTATTAGAATATCATCTACATATACTAATATAAAATTGTTGTATTTTTCAAAAATTTTATCCATATATTCTTGAAATATTCCTGGGCTATTTTTGTATCCGAATGGTAATACATTCCATTCATAAAATCCTTGAGGTGTGCTAAATGCCGTTAAAGGTTTTGAATCTTCTGTTAATTTTACATGATAAAATCCTGATTTGCAGTCAAATTTCGAATATACTTTTCTTGTTCTTACTGTGTTAAGTAGTATTTGCATATCTGGTAGTGGGTATCCAAATCTCTTAGTATTTTTATTTAATTCCTTGTAATTTACTACCATTCGAGATTTACCTCTTTTTTCTTCTGAATGCTTTTTTACTATGAATGCTGGTGATGAATGAGGACTTTGTGATTTCCTTATATAATTATTTTATATTAATTCTTTTATGTGTATTTTGAATTCTTCTAGGTCTGTTGGAGTATGTCTTATTGGTCTGATTTTAATTATTTTGTTCTTATCTATTAACTCTATATGTGCCGTGGGTTTACTTAAGTTCCATTTTGCTAAGGGGTCTTCTCCGCACAGATCCTCTAATTGTTTTTGTAAAATTTCTTTTGTAGTAGTTATTTGAACTTGATGTATTCTAGTTTTATTTGGTAAGTATTGATATTCACCACGCTGGGTTGAAGAAACTCTGATGTGTGGTAGGTCAGTTCTGAAATATGGTTGTGTTATTCTAATTGCTATTGCTTGGTGTCCGCAAGGTGTTGTAAATGCAACTGATTTATGTGATATAGTTATGGGATAGTATTGTTGGAAGAAGTCATTTCCTAAGAGTACGTCAATTATTCATATCGTTAAATTGGTATACTATGGGTATTTTTAGTATGTAACTTCCTATTTGTACACTAACGTTTTGTTGGTATTTGTCCAGTATGATTGTTTGTCCGGTTAATCCAGATATGGCTTTTTTATTAAAACTATCTTGTTTCCATTTTGGTAGTATATTCTCGCAGCATAAACTAGTACCTGCTCCTGTGTCTATTAGACTATGATAGTTTCTTGATTTGTATCCGTCGTAAACAAATTCAGTTAGGATGTATAATGTGTTTTTTGTTGCTCTTAATGGATTCATTTGTCCAATATCCTATTTATTACCATGCTTTCATTGTTTACTGTTATTGTGAGTTTTTCTTCTTGAATCGAGTAAGGTTGTACTGACGTAAGGAAGTCAGTTCCTAATAACATATCATTAACATGTTGTTCTGGGTCTACATGTAAATGTAACAACATTTCCTTTTTACCATTTATCCTTAGTGGTAGTATGATTTAATGTACAATTGGATGTCTATTATTGTAATAATCTAAGTAATAATATGGGTTATCTAATGTTATCAATTCAGTGGTTTTTATATTTGTTTGTTTAATATGTGAATTAGTAGCTCCTGTGTCGACTAAAGCTATTTATTTATTCCATTTTCCGTTGTCATAATATTCTATTTCTATTTTAAATTGGTTATTATTTTGGTGTTCTAATGTGTTTATTATTGGTATTATTTCTAATGCTTGTTGTTTATTTCTTATTGATAGTGACCTATTTCCGAACATTATTTGTGGTGCTTTTTCTTTTTCTTTTTCTTTTGCTTTATTAAAGTCGAATTCTATATAATTTGGTATGGTCATTTCAGGGTTTTCTCTAGCTGGTTTGTACCTTATGATTTCGCTGAATAGCGGCTCTATTTTAAAATTGTCCGTATTTCTATTCTTTACTTCGTGCTTACTAGTGAAAGCGTAAATATTTCTTATTTGTATGCTCATAACTTTGCTTTTTTCTATCATTTCTATACCTGATAACTTATGATACATGACTAGACTTTTATCTTTATTTTCTTCTGTCATGCTTATAGAGAAATTAGGTTTTATTGTGAACTTTATCTTTTGGTACATTAGGTTTCCTTGCACTATTCCTATTAAGGCATCTTGTGTACTTGATATTATCCTATCATCCATTAGATATATTTGGAGGGGTGTATTTATTCCTTCCTTAAAATAAGCTTTTATTATTATTTGTACAGCTCCTAAATGTATGTGTCTTAATGTTTTTCTAGGTTTTTCGTTTATCTTTTCCATTTCTTGTCTTATTATTCTTTCTGTTATTAATGGGATTATGGTTCTACCTTGTGCTTGTTCAATGTCTATAGGTTGTTCATTATTCCTAGCTATTACTATGGTGCTTTTCTTTCTTTCAAATATTGGTAATTTAAAGATTTCTTTTGGATTTATATCTAATTTGGTCTCTCTTATTTTATCGTATTTTTGTATGTCAAAGCACATTCTTTCTCTTAATTCTTCACTGTTTTCTTCCCTTTCTGGGGGTTCTCCTATTTCTGTTAGATCAGTTAACATGTATATTTCACATTCTTCTGTTTCACCTTCACTACTTCCACTATCTTCTTCCATTACCATTATTTCTTCATCTTCGCATATGTCTGACCATTCTTCATCATATTCTATGGGTTCATAATTTATGTTATTCATTTCTTCAATTTCTTCTACGTATTTTATATTTTATTTTTTCATTCTTTTAGGACAATTTGGTGATATATGTCCTACCTCTCCACATATGTAACAATTACATTTTTTTGGATTTTTCGTATACTGTCTATTTTTATTTTTATTTATTTTTCTACAGTATTTTTTAAAAGGTTTTCTATATCTCTTAAAAGTTTTCCTATATTTTGGTTGATATTTTTGGAATTTGTGACTATTCCTCTTTGTGTATTTATAGTTATTATATCTATAGTTATTATTGCATCCCCAATGATTTGGTCTTGCATCTTCACAGCAGATTCTTTGTTTATACGTTCTATAATATTTCATTGTTGCTCTAGCATCCTGACATACTTTGTCTCTATAATCTTTTACAAATTGTGTTCTATACCCTAAAGTGTCTACTTCAGGGTTCACTTTCTCATTTATGTATGCACTATATATGTTTATGCTCCATGGATCATGTAATTTTAGAAAGAATGAGTCTAAAATTGGACTCCGTTCTTCTTTTGTGTAATAACTATCTTGATAATATTCTCGGAATTCACAAGCATAGTTGTCAAAATGGCACATGTCGCATATTTCTAAGTTACTTAGTCTCCACCTTGCTTGATTCTTTTTATATATAGTGTGTTTTTCTCCTTTATCGTATACACTAAATTTGGTTCTTATTACTCTTTCGTAATTTGTAATTATTTCTTTTAAACCTAAAGTCCGTTGTGCAGAACCTTCTTCAGTTCCTTTATCATCAATTGGTCTTGATTTTCTTATAGTATTTCTTTCTTCTTTTTCTAGTCCGTTCCACCATTTTGCTACTACTCCCATAAAGGTAGCTTCTATGAATTTTTCAAATGCATTTCCATTAAGGTTTTGCCTAAATCCTACTATTAGTGAAGCTTTTACCCATTCTTCAATTGTTCTATCTACATCTTTTATGCAATCTAGGTCTAACCATTCTCCATTTCCTGCTATTCCTTTTTTGAAGTGTTCTGTTGGTTCATATTTTGGAGTTTCTTTTTCTTTACCTTTTCCTAGTTGCATTCTTCTTTTTGTATTTTGCCATTTCCATGGTAATTGATATGGTTTTTTGTGAGGTGGTGGTCTTAAGATTTCATACATGTTACTTGGAATTTCTGAAGGTTTTTCAATAATTTTATCTTGGTCCATTTTTACTTCTTCGTATGCTATATCTAGATTTTTCAAGGCTTCTTGCACTTCTTCTGAATTAGGATTTGCCATTAAATCTTCTATTTCTAGAATATTTATATTAAGCTTCGTTATGGCTTCTAATTCTTGCATACCTTCTTCTGTTATGCCTAGTTCTTCTTCTGGGTATTCTGTCATATATCTTCCTAATTCTTTTATATTTTTATTTATGATTCTTAAATCTTTTCTTATATCAATGAACATTTCAGGGCCGCTGTAATCTTCCTCCAAGTCTAGTATGTTTAAATAAATTTTTGGTTCCATGTCCTATTATTTTGTCTGCTAGTAGGTGTTGGTAATACCAACTTGCTTCTTCGTTTTTGTAATCTAGTACGTTTGTGGTAGGGTAAAAATGGCATGCGGGCCCAACCAGGGCCCAATACAATGCTCACTCAAGAAAGGTAAAAATAGCAAATCTAGCTCGGCTTCCAACCCTTACAGGGTCGGCGCCGAACCTCAAGTGCACTCCCCCCCTCTCTGGCGAAGCAGGGGGTTGACCTGGCGCAGCCTAGGCCCTCCGATTCTCCCAGAAGCACAGGAGACCCACTATCAGCCATGTCAGCTCTATACCGCTCAGGGTTTTGCCACGTCAGCCCTACACCACTCCTGGTATTGCCACGTCAGCCCTAAACCCCCTGGGCCTTCTGCCACGACAGGCCCATGGGCTTTCGGGTTCAGACCCGGCCCCCAAGTGGATCCAAACCTGGTTGGGATTCTCTATAAATACTAGACCCTCACCCACCTTTTTGAGGTAATCAATCTTTTGCCACTTAAATTCTCCTAGTTATTGCTACTCTCTCACAGAGACTGACTAGATCGTCGGAGGGTCCGCCACCGGGACAAACCCCGGTGTTTCTGGACCGTCTGCAGGTACACAAGACTTCGGATCCGAATCCTCTGATCCGAGCCCAGATCTCCGAACCACCCCGAGGTCGCCACGAGTTCCACCCGGTCAGTCAAGGGTCGGCAGACGAGCAACATTCTCCTTCAAATACAAATCGAGTCCGAACTCACACCTGGTGCATCCACACGTCTCCCAGAAATAAACCGCATCAGGTTGGCGCCGTCTGTGGGAACACTGCTTCAGAAACCGACCCAAGCACGACCATCAAGGCACCTCGACAGCCGAATTCTCATGGCCTCAAAGGGAAAGGGGGTTGCTTCCTCCGTCAACCGACGGGACTCGCCCCCACCAATCGCTAATGCCGGTCCACACACTTCAAAACACAGGGCTTCCCATCAGGGATCCCAAAGGAGCGTCGCCCGCTAAGACCAGCCCGACCTCCGGGGAGTCATCATCAACCGACAGGTTAACCGCAACAGGGGAAGGGCCGCTTCCAACCCGGCCCCGAACCATCCAAGACCACCGCCCGAGGAACGGAGGTCAGCACTCAGCCGCATCGGGAGGCAGCCCTCGGACCCACCGAACAGGGTCGAGGGAGCCCCCGTCACTCACAAGGAGTTCCGAGAATTCCGGAGAGAAATTCTCGGGGCCCTCCGACGGGCCCCCAGGGAGGAGACCTCCCACTCCCAAACTTGGTCAGATGTCGAGGCCAACATGTCACACACATCAACTATCCAGCCAGAAGACGGCGGCGTACTCCTGAGGCGCCTCCAAGAAATGGAGGACCGCCTCGATCACCTAGGGGACGGCGACCGACGAGTGGCTCAGGGGTACAAACCCATCCGTCCTCCCTTCTCCGCCCCCATCCTTCAAGCAGAAATACCCAGGAATTTCCGACCACCTCAATTTGAGACCTACGACGGCGAGGGAGATCCCGCTGATCGCATGGAGGGTTTCAAAACCCTCATGATGATTCACAGTGCCTCGGATCCCCTGCTATGCCGAGCCTTCCCCGCCACACTCCGAGGTCCGGCTCGTGAATGGTACTCAAAGCTCGCCCCCAGCTCCATTTACTCCTTCGACCAACTAGAAGGCAATTTTCTCGCTCACTTCGTCACCAGTCGGAAGGCGGAAAGGACCAGCGCCTCGTTACTTGGGCTCAGGCAGATAGACGGAGAATCCCTCAAGGTATTCGTCCGAAGGTTTACCACGGAAGCCAGGGCGGTCTCCTCCCTTGATCCAGGCGTCGCCTCCGCGGCCTTTCTGCACAACGTCCGTCACGGACAGCTGAAAGCTTCTCTAGCGAAGAGACCCCCCGTCGACTTTCCCGACCTCCTCAACAGGGTCGAGAAATACATTAGAGCAGAAGAAGCCCTTAGCCCCGAAGATGCCAGAGAGGCCAACTCGAAGGGGAAGCGGAAAGCCGAAGAAGTCGAGCCATCAAAGAAAGCTCCGAGGGACGCAGGTGCCGTAAAAAAGATCCCGCCGATCCCCCGCTTCGAGAAGTACACTCCCCTGACGCATAACGTATCCGCCATCCTCTTAGAGATCGAAGACAAAGGCATAGTTCGACTACCTCCCCGACCCAACAATGGCAAGAACCGAGATCAGCGCTTCTACTGCCGCTTCCACAGAGACCATGGGCACGACACCGACCAATGCCGGGCTCTGAAAGACGAGATTGAGGAACTCATCTCCAGGGGGTACCTCCGAGAATTCACCCGAGAAGTCCCGCGGGATCGACGAGATACTAGGAACCGGAGACACTCGCCCCCGAACCCTACTCCGAACCGCATCCAGAGTCGAGATCCCGAGTCCGAGGGAGCCGCAGACCCGCCATTTATCTTGCACTGTGTCCATGGTGGGCCATTGGGAGGGGAATCGAATACTTCCCGAAAGACCTTCATCCGAGAAGTAAATGCTGTCCAAGACAACCCCTCCCCCAAGCTACAACCCATGCCAGTCTCATTCTCAGGGGAGGACCTCGAAGGCGTTCGCCTCCCCCACTGCGATGCCCTCGTCATTAACCTCTACATGGCTAATTGTGAAGTTCGCCGAATCCTCGTCGACAACGGCAGCTCGGTGAACATTCTTTTCCTCGAAGCCTTCGAGAATCTAAAGTTACCTAGAGGCAAGCTCAAGCCGGCCGGATACACCTTGCATGGGTTCTCCGGCATCCCTGTCGTGATAGAGGGGATTGTCACCCTCGACGTTACCGCAGGATCGACTCCCGTCAAGAGGACCGAGTCTATGGACTTCATGGTGGTCAACATCAAGGCGGCTTACAACGCCATACTCGGCCGACCCGGGTTATGCTCCCTCCAAGCAGTGCCTTCGGCCTACCATCTGAAGCTAAAATTTCCAACCCCACGAGGAGTCAGCGTCGTCCGAGGCAGCCAAGAAGCAGCGCAATCGTGCTACATGACCACCGTCGGGGGAGGAGTGTTCCCCCTCGACGCCGTCGAAATCAAACCGGAGAAGGACGGTCCTACCCCTGGACCTGCCGTCGAGCAAGAGAGGTTCCCCCTTGACACCAAGCACCTAGTGGATTCCTGCGAAGAACGAGCATAGGTTTTAACTTAGCTAAGAAGTGAACCTTTTGTAAAACTTTCCTTTGTAAAGGGCCGTTTTTAGCGGCCCCCCCTATCTTATACGAAGGAAATCTCGTTGTATCATACTCAAAACGCCTCGGCAGATCCGACCTAACACCAGGTTAGGAGATCAACACCGAAGACCTCACCTCACCCCACTCTGATTCCTCACAAAACAATAGGGCCGGACCACATCCCCTTCATCATCTCGTATGCTATCAACCGAAGCCAAGGGTGAAATGATTTCCCTAGTCATGTTCCTTTATTAGGTTCAGAGGAAACCTACAAAGAGAACCAACTCGAAACACATAAGCAAGGAGATTCGGAAATGTCCGGTGCCAAAACACTAGACAAGTCATGGACACTTTTTCATAAATTTTGCTGCTTCTTACAAAAAGGCGGTGGCCAGTCCGCGGGAGGCAAACACAATAAAAAGGGGGGAAAAAGAAAGAAAGGCAAAACTATACAACTCGATTTCCCTCCTCGTCATCGATCGGGTTCGCCGGAGGATCGACGGCCGGGTCGACAGCGGGCCCCTCTTCGGCAGCAGTCTTCGGGGTCCCATCGATCTCCATGTCATACTCAAAGTTGGACAGGTCGATGGTCGGATAGAAGTGCCTCACATGACCGAGGGCCCTCGCGTAGCACTCATCCTTGGCGGCGATCACCATCCGCTGACACGTATCCGTCAGCTCTTTCCTCTCCTTGGCGAACGCGGCTGTCAACTCCCCCTTCTCCTTGGCGAACTTCCCCTTCAAAGAGGCCACCCTCTTCCCCCACTCGGTGTCCTTGGCCTCGAGCTCCAGCTTCATCTGCTGCTCCCTCTTATGCGAACCCTCGAGCTCGATCCGCATCTCCTTCATCTCTCGCTCGCTCTTGTCCGCCCGAGCACGTTCTTGTGACAGGGACGCTTCGTAGAGATTCTTTACATTTGCTCCCTGCATACAAGCCTGCGACCGAAAGGCACCCATAAGAAGAAAACTCCTGAAGCAAGACTAACAGGAAGGAGGTCGACAAACTTACCAACACGGTGGCCTGCGCTAGGCGCGTGAAGGCCACCTCCACGGGCTCGCTCTCCATCATCTGGCGATCGCCAGGCGTCGCCAGCTTCTCCACCACCTCTACGGCCTGGGCTTCCCCGGTCAGACAGTCTCCCATCCGAATCGACCAGTCCGGCGCCCACCGTTGCCGCAGCATCTCCATCACCGGGTCCTCCTCCTCAAACTCTATCAAGGGACCTTTTCCCTTGTCAAGACTGGATGCCCCCACGGGGCCCTTACCCCTCGAAGGGGCAGCCCCCTTGCTCGTCTCCGAACGAGTCTTCTTGACCCTCGGCTCGGGTGGTACTTCCGAGATAACGAGGGGCAGCTCCCTCGGCCTCTTTGCCGCCTCCCCCTTCTTCTTCTCGGCATTCTCCTTCTTCATGGCGAGCCTCCTGGCTTTGATCGATGCCTCATCCATATCTACAGAAAAAACCATTAAGAGCAATGAGCAAGAAGGTACGAAAGGATCGAAAGAAAAGAAACAAACTACATACGCAGGACGGCTGGGCTTAGTCCGACGCTCGCCAGGTGGACCTCCGTCACCTTCGTCCAATCAATACTAGGGGACAAACGAAGGCGCTCGACAAACCCCCACTCCTCGGCCGTTAGATCCCCCGGCCCCGGCGCGGGATGGCTCGGCTTGGAGTAGTTCCATCGGGTCGGAATGTCCCAGGGCTCCTCACTCCGGATCACCAGATATTTTTTCTTCCAATCCTTGATGGAGTCCGGGTGGCTGTGAACGACCTTCCTCCTACTCCGAGGGGAGATATAGTAAGTACCCTCCGCCGCCGAACTAATCATCAGCATCGCTCGGAACACGTTCAACTGCAGGGGTACCTGTTGTTCCTCGCACATCAGCACAAAACAGATTATCTGCTTCCAAGAGTTCGGCCCATACTGCATCGGAGCCAGGGAAGCCCAGTTCAGTACTTCCCGAACAAAAGGGTGGACTGGCAGCCTCAGTCCAGAAATGAACGCGTCCACTGGGAAGACACAATACCAAGCAGACAGGGGATCGGTTGGGCGCAAAGTAGGGCTCGGCAGCATCAATTCGTAGCTGGGGGCTATGTGGTACGCCAGCTGCAAAACCTCCAAGTCCCCACCATCCAAGACGGTCAGAATCGCGTCCATCAACACCCTCTTCCGACTCGGTGAAGAGGCCTGCACACCAAAGAGCTCCTTGTCGGACAGGTCGTCGGGATATTGACGAAAATGCTTCGGCTGCACAGGCGAACCTGTCCACAAGTTGCGGTAGACAGACCCCTGGCTCGAACCACCAGTCCTCGATCCTGCCTTCCTCGGAGCCTTCTTCCTCTTCTTGGTTCGCTCCGGCGAGGGAATGGATAAGGGCCCCCGACCAGTCAGCATGGAACTCGGACCTGCACCCGGAACGGTGGATCTCCGTACGGTGCCACCCTCGCCTCCCTCTCCCTCGGAAGTCAACTCCAAAACACGGACGCCGTCCGAACCATCATCCGCTTCCTCCGACTCGCTGCTCTCCACCACGAAGGGACGACGAGAACGCAACGACCTCGCGCCATATACCTCCTCCTCACCTACTGGTTCCTCCCACGAAACCGTATCAGAAGACTCATCGACATGTACTGACTCCCCCTCGAGTATGGGCTCCTCCCAAGACGTCGATTCGGAGACAGGCTTCATTCCCCCCCCAGACGTCGACGCTGATGAGCCAGACTGAGCCCTATCCATCTATGCCTAAACTAAGCAGACTTACCAACTCACCTGGGGTTACTTTGGGAGGGCGATCCTAGTACAGCAAGCTGCAAAGATGAGCGCAGAAGGGTTGAGAAATTTTTTGAAAAGAAAAGAAAGCAGCGAGAAAGGAGTAGACTGGTGGGGGAGAGGGGGGAATATTTATAGGAGATAAAGGTGACTCCTCGATTTCCGCGAGTACTGTTCATCTGTTTGACATGCAACTGCCGCCTGGGAATTCGCGCCACGTCCTCGAAACGTGCGCTGCTGACATCACCCAATGACAGACTGACAGCCAGGCAAGGAGGTTAGCTCGGAAGAGATATTCGGATGAGGAAACATTTTTACTTAAGATTTAAGGCGCCGTCCTTAGACAGACGCCCCGGGCTCCGAGGCAAGGTCGGTTCCCCTTTCACCCGTGAACAGCTCGGGGCTTACAGACTTGTCATCCGAAGACCCGAACTATTCAAGGGTGAGACAGAAACCACCATCACCTGGATCCCTATCGGAATGCAGAGTAGTCAACCTCCAATCGGAGAACAACTCATCCATCCGAGGCTCAAAGCCTTAAGACGCCGCCCTCGGCGAGCATCCTGGTTGAAAGCAGATCAACACTCAGAGATCGAGAGAAGGGCAACATTCCGAGCCAGTTGATGCAACTGCAAAGGTTCGGCCTACAAAGGCAACGGGACCTTCACAGTTGCAAACAACTGGCCCAGAATGCCCTTCATCTCTTCCGGACGGACAGACCCTTCACAGTTGCGAACAGCTCACCCCTCGGAGTTCGGTCGTTACCCCTCTCGCCCTGATCCCCCCTGGATCTGGCCGCCGTATCAGGGCCATCAGATCCAAGAGAAGATCGGGGCGGCAGAGAAACCACCTCTCCGACACAACCGGGGGTAAAAATTGACAAGAGACAGGCGTCCGCCAGAGCAGACACCTTTAAGGGCCAATAGGCCACCCTTGCTTTGATCTGACCCACTACGAAAAAGGAGGGGGGGGTACTTATAGCCTCCCCCAGGGGCCAGCTTTTATGGCATAGGGGAAACCAAACGACGGAAGACCATGCGCCCTACATTTATTAGGCGGCGCCATTAAAGCACCTGGGGAATTGGAACCTCACACAGATCCCAAGGCGCCCCCAATGTTCCACAAAGACAGCAGACCACCCTACTCAAACATTCCCAAGGCACAACGGGTCGCCCACAATCTGACCGGCCCCTAAACCTCTCGCCAGCTCGAGACCAGTTCCTAGCACCAGAATAGTCTTCTCAGAAAGGCTCCACGGCTCGCCATCACCCTTACCGACCCGTAATCCCTCCTCAAACTTGAGGTTCGGTCTGGCACCAGGATACTTTTCTCAGAAAGAAACAACGGCTTGCCATCACCCTTACCGACCCATAATCCCTCGCCAGCACGAGGTCCGGTCTGGCACCTGGGTACTCTTCTTCGGAAGATCCACCGGCTCGCCATCACCCCTACCGACCCATAATCTCTCCTCGTCTCGAGGTTCGGTCTGGCACCAGGGTACTCTTCTCAGGAAGAAACAACGGCTCGCCATCACCCTTACCGACCCATAATCCCTCGCCAGCACGAGGTTCGGTCTAGCACCTGGGTACTCTTCTTCGGAAGATCCAACGGCTCGCCATCACCCCTACCGACCCATAATCTCTCCTCATCTCGAGGTTCGGTCTGGCACCAGGGTACTCTTCTCAGGAAGAAGCAACGGCTCGCCATCACCCCTACCGACCCATAATCTCTCCTCATCTTGAGGTTCGGTCTGGCACCAGGGTAATCTTCTCAGGAAGAAACAACGGCTCGCCATCACCCCTACCGGCCCATAATCTCTCCTCATCTCGAGGTTCGGTCGGACACCAGGGTACTCTCCTCCGGAAGATTCAACGATTTGCCATCCCATTTCCACGACCATGAACACTCCTCCCCGGCTAGCTCCCGCACCCCCGCAGGAGTGGGGGGCTTGTGTGGTAGGGTAAAAATGGCATGCGGGCCCAACCAGGGCCCAATACAACGCTCACTCAAGAAAGGTAAAAATAGCAAATCTAGCTCGGCTTCCAACCCTTACAGGGTCGGCGCCGAACCTCAAGTGCACCCCCCCCTCTCTGGCGAAGCAGGGGGTTGACCTGGCGCAGCCTAGGCCCTCCGATTCTCCCAGAAGCACAGGAGACCCACTATCAGCCATGTCAGCTCTATACCGCTCAGGGTTTTGCCACGTCAGCCCTACACCACTCCTGGTATTGTCACGTCAGCCCTAAACCCCCTGGGCCTTCTGCCACGACAGGCCCATGGGCTTTCGGGTTCAGACCCGGCCCCAAGTGGATCCAAACCCGGTTGGGATTCTCTATAAATACTAGACCCTCACCCACCTTTTTGAGGTAATCAATCTTTTGCCACTTAAATTCTCCTAGTTATTGCTACTCTCTCACAGAGACTGACTAGATCGTCGGAGGGTCCGCCACCGGGATAAACCCCGGTGTTTCTGGACCGTCTGCAGGTACACAAGACCTCGGATCCGAATCCTCTGATCCGAGCCCAGATCTCCGAACCACCCCGAGGTCGCCACGAGTTCCACCCGGTCAGTCAAGGGTCGGCAGACGAGCAGCATTCTCCTTCAAATACAATCGAGTCCGAACTCACACCTGGTGCATCCACACGTCTCCCAGAAATAAACCGCATCAACGTTGTATGCTATCTGTTTTTGTATTTCTTTAGGTAATTGATTAGTTACTTTTATTGTTAGTAATAGGTATTCTAATATTTTTTTACTGGCAATATGCTTACTTTCTACTAATCTTTTATCAACGTATCTAATCTTGAATTTTGAAAGATTTTTTAATTTAATTTTCTTTATTTTTTGTGAATTATCCAGCTTTTATATGAATAAGGTGTATTATGCAATTTTTTTATTTTATGTAGTATAAATATCTTTAAAGACGGGATTGTTTTTGTAAGATTATCTTCAACTAGCCTTTCTATGCAAATAGTTTGACTTGTAGCCTAAAAACGCAAATAGTTTCTTCAAATGGCCTAAGTATGAGAATCACTCCAATAAAACCACCCTTCCCTCACTCCCACTCTCTAACAATACCTCAATGGCCGCCTCTCAAAACCACCTCCTCCTCTCCTCTCTCTTTCTGATCACCTTCTCTCTCCTCCTCCTCCCTCTATCTCTCTCCCAATGCTCCTCCTCCCTCTCGAACCGCCACTACTCCACCTGCAACTCCCTCCCCCACCTCTCTGCCTCACTCCACTACACTTACAACCCTTCAACCTCCACAGTTGATCTTGCCTTCTCAGCTCCCCCTGCCTCATCCAATGGCTGGATAGCCTGGGCCATCAACCCTACAGCCACCGGCATGATAGGCTCCCAGGCCCTCATCGCCTTCCGCCAACCCAATGGTCAGATGGGCATTAAGACGTATAACATAACAGGATATGGGCCGATTATGGAAGGCCCGATTGGGTTTAAGGTTTCGGAGCTTGCAGCAGAGTATGATGCAGGGGTGATGAGGCTGTTTGGGAAGGTGGAGGTGGGGGAAGGGATGAAGGTGGTGAATGAGGTGTGGCAGGTGGGGGGGATGGTGATGGGAGGTGTTCCGGTTAAGCATGCGTTTGCAGCGGATAACTTGGCCGCGATAGGGAAGTTGGATTTGGTGAAGGGGCAGAGTACTGGAGGTGGTGATTCTACATTGAAGGAAAAGAATGTAAGTAACTAATCTTTCTTATTAATAAAACACGGGAAGCTTCGGCCAACCTTTTACGATAAAAAAAACTAATCTTTCTTATTTTTCACCCTCAATTCTTAGCTTTACTATTATAACTCAAACTACTTTGAAGCAGTCTCAGATCTTAGGTGAACCCAATCCGTAAAAAATATGCATGTTCTATTCATTTTTTAGTAACTATGATTGTTTTTTATGATGTGTACATACTAAAAAAAATAGTATTATCAGTTAAAATAAATTTCTCATTAGATGTAAAAATTCAAGTGTGTTTATTTCTGGTTCTTATTTATTTTATAATCATTTCTTCACTTATATTCAATAAGTTTCTCTATTTCTATATTTTAAAAGATATTATACATCTTTTAAAATGTAGTGGTTGTTTTTTCGTTCAAGTTGTTGGGCAGCTGCTTTCGTTAAACGCTTTTGTGGTTATGCTGGGCCTGGTGTTGTCCTCAAAAGTTTATTATGCTTGTTTCCTGTTATGGATTTTTTTGGTTTGTATATTTGGAAAATTTATAACTTCATCGCTATTTTTTTATTTTCTTTTCCAGGAACATTTTAAAATTTCTCACAAATCTCATATTATATATTAATCTTCATAAAGCAGTGTTTCTCTCATATTATATATTAATATGTACTAACACGCCCTAAAGAATTGAATTGATGACCTC
The DNA here is from genome assembly GCA_017893485.1 of Hemerocallis citrina. NCBI lineage: Eukaryota > Viridiplantae > Streptophyta > Magnoliopsida > Asparagales > Asphodelaceae > Hemerocallis > Hemerocallis citrina. Next base: position 31,281,909 of record CM030361.1, on the reverse strand, counting down.
AATTTACAGCCTTTTTCTCTTTGTCAGGTACTGCATTCTAATGATGTATCAGTTACTTTCTTCTCATTATTGATAGGGTTGCATCTCTGTTATTGAAGCTAACCCGGCCTCCAAATCTTGCGAGCCACAACTTGTCTAACCATCATCATATGCGGGCTACTTGCTTTGGCTCATGGTTTCTCGTCTTGTTTATTTCGTGTGGATGAGAATCATGATAGGATGTGGTTTATTTTTCAACTATGCAAAGTTATGAAACTTGCTAATTTATGATAGAATTTGTGAACATATGTATTGATTTATGATGAGAGAATTGTCATACTTTTACAGAACATACATAATAAGCGTAATTACGAATCAAAACAGCTATATATCTGTAATTTAGTTTGTTACAGTCTTTGTACTTATTGTTGGCATTTTCTTCTTTCTAGTTACACGGCATACTGAACGCTGTGAGTTGGGGAATTTTACTTCCAGTTGGAGCAATCATTGCTAGGTATCTGAAGGAATTCAGGTCAGAAAACCTCTCTTGGTTCTATCTTCACGTATCGTGTCAGCTTATAGGTTACGGCCTAGGAGTTGCTGGGTGGGCAACTGGCCTTAATCTCGGTAACAAGTCAAAAGGGATAGTATACACCACTCACAGAAACATCGGCATTACTCTCTTCAGCCTTGGTACCTTACAGGTAAGAAAACTGAACCTTATACTCTGTTTTTAGAACTTCATTGTTGACTTTAGTGCATAATCTTTTAAATTTGATTGTGCTAGATGTTTGCTTTGATTCTGAGGCCGAACAAGGATCACAAGTACCGTTTGTACTGGAATATCTACCACCACATAGTAGGATACGCCGTTATTGTTTTGGGAATAGTCAATGTGTTTAAAGGTCTGCAGATTTTGAGCCCCCGGAACAAGTGGAAAGAAGCCTATATTGTTGTGATAGCTATACTGGGTGCTGCTGCTGTTTTACTCGAAGCAGTTATGTGGATTATGTTTCTGAAGAGGAAGCATGATGAATCCTCAAAGCTCCATGATAGTGCAAAGGCTGTGAACGGGCATCAAGGCGTGCAGCAGCCATTATCAGCCTGATCAGTTCTTTTTCTAGAATGTTGTTTTTGTATTGGAAACTTTTCTCGTTGTAATATATGTATTCTATTTGTCTTCTTCTTTTTTTTTTTAATAAAAAGATGACTGCTGTCATCGCTTCATTAACGATAAATTAACGAAACAAAATACATCGATAGCAATATTACAACAAACTTAGTCCCCAAAATACCTAAAGAACAACATCAAAGATTAAACATCTGAACATAACTAAACCCGCCCTCGACAAAAGTAGACCCACTCTGTCGACTTGCTAGCACTCCTGATCCCCGACTGCGCTTTACTCTTGATCTCCCAGGCGCATTCTTTTCTTTCCACCTGTGATAACGTTCCAATCATGAGATAGTGACAAAATTTTATGCAGCAGAACAGAGTGTCTATGACTAATCTTTTGAAAGCAAAATTCATTACGATCCAACCACAACCCCCACATGGTTGCGGCTGCAGTTTTTTCCCACAAATGACTACTTTCTATCTTGCCCAAATTGTTTCTGAAAATTCCCCAAACGTCTGAGGAGGACCTAGGACACTGTGAACTCCCAAAGCTCGACACTACTGATTCCCATATATTACTCGCTCTAGGACAAAGGAACAACAAATGATTTGTATCATCATCATCGCGCTCTCACCTCTCACAAATAGTGTTGCTTATCATACTTCTTTTCTTAAGGTTGGTCTTACTTAAACTTGCGTCGTTCTTTACCAGCCACAGAAACACTCTGACTTTAAGAGGAACCAGGAGACCCCAGATGATGTCACATTCGTTATTCCTTATACCCCCGTCATTCAACCACTATTTGTCTTATTTCTTCCAGTATGTATGTAAATTACAAACCAATCGTTTTTTTTTGTTGATAAAAGTGACCATTATGATCACCTATTTCATTAATGCGAAATTAAAAAAATAAAATATTACATAAGAGTTCACTCTAGAATTCAACTCTGTACACCAAATATTCTTAGTTACAAGACCAAATCAGCATGGTGCAATAGAATAAACCAAAACAACCCAAAAGTACAAAATCCTCATCTGTGGCACATGTATGTTGACCACCTTACAAAAGCCTACAGCACGCTCAGCCGCTGTTCCACCATAGAGTAGACCTCTCTGTTATACAGCCCCTGCACTGGCAAAGGCTAGGAGAGTCTCACTCCCACCCTCCGGACTACTCTTCCCTCCAGACGAAGTTTCTTACGAGTCATTGTTTGACCTGTCCAAGCAATAATAAGAAACATCGCTTTATTGACTAACACTTGAACTTTGCAATTAATGTTATGAAAACAAGCGTCATTTCTATCTATCCACAGGGTCCACATAGTAGCAGCCACCGTAATATTCCAAGACCTCCTATACTCTTTCCTAATGAAACTCGATCTCCATTTTCCCCAGAGATCCCCAATAGTGATCGGGATTGACATGATACCAAAACCCAGACCATAATTTTCCATAAAGTCTCACTTTAGGACAGATGACGAAGATATGTTCTGCGTCCTCCTCTCCTTCGCTACATCTCGGGCATTGAGCATCGATCGGGATTTTACATTTCTGAAGGTTAACTTTGGAAAGAATCGCATTTTGCAGTACCAACCAAAAGAAAGCCCTAATCTTATTAGGTACCTTAGATTTCCAAATGATTTTCGCCTCTGAGTTTCTAAGTCTCCCATCATTGTAGATTGTAGAATTACAAACCAGTCGTTCCTCGTGCAAATAAAATGTATTGACTTCAATCAACTGTATAGAGTCTGTCTCCGAATTAAACTTATCAGCTTACCTTGTCACACACGATTGCACTGACGATTGCTCCGATGCTGGGGACCATCCCCAATCTTATGAGCTGGTCACTTTTAACGCTGTAAATCCCAATCGTACTATAAGCCATGTGGAGATTGTGCAGATTACAGAAGTGACACATCATTGTAGATGAAAACGATGGTAGAAATCGTGAACAGATGTTTCGAACAGTCATCTTAATGCAGAAGGATCAACCACTATCCGATCGGCTTTCCCTTATTGCAGAGATTCATGTTGCAGTATTTGCACGGAAGAGTTTGTGGATGGCAAGATGATAAAGGTTTGTTCCTCGATGAGGGCACACTTTTCATGTGAGTTGTGTCGATGGGTGGGTATCTGGGAAGGCAATTCCGGCCCACTTTGTAAGTAGCATGCCCTAGATGCCAATTCCCGATGGACAGAACTAACTAGGTAGGAACTATAGGATTATTTAATTGTTATATATATAGAGAAATCTTCGGTTGCACACTATTTTGGTGAGCACTCCGTGAGCACTCATGAACTAGAGACCCTATGAAAAAACCGAACCGCACATATCGTTCTATATGCCTTAGATAGCCTAACAATAAAAAATCAAGTAATTTGAAGTTCATTTGCCCATGATTTACATCACCACAAAATTGTATGGCTGAAAATTCTAACAGCTTGATGAGCACTCACGAACTAGAGACCTTATGAAAAATCCGAACCGCTCATATTGTTCTATATGCCTTAGATAGCCTAACAATAAAAAATTAAGTAATTTGAAGTTCATTTGCCCATCCATCAAGCTGTTAGAATTTTCAGCCATACAATTTTGTGGTGATGTAAATCATGGGCAAATGAACTTCAAATTACTTGATTTTTTATTGTTAGGCTATCTTAGGCATATAGAACGATATGTGCGGTTCGGATTTTTCATAGGGTCTCTAGTTCATGAGTGCTCACGGAGTGCTCACCAAAATAGTGTGCAAACGAAGATTTCTCATATATATATATATATATACATATATATATATATATATATATATATATATATATATATATATATATATATATATATATATATATCATAAACTGTGGGTCAATCCCCCGCGTTCCATTAATAAGATGGTTAACGAAACAAACAATCAATCAGTGAAGTATGAAGTTCATGTTACCCAACAAGCTCGGACATGATAACCATTCTCCTCCCAAAAAAATAGAACCCTCCCAAACATGAGTTCCCCTCCCAAAAACCTATGTACATCACAACCAAAAAATGGGTACAAGACTGCTCCGAGACTGCCCAAAAAAGACCGCATGCTGTAGTATGCGGCCAATCCATTATTCCTCATGACAATCACTCGCCAAGTCGCCATCCTCTCCCCCCCCCCCCATATGGCCCAACAGGTGGCCGCTACCCCCAAGCCTCAGTATTGCTTTTGCTTACATTGAGCTCCCCCCATGAACCCCAAGTTGCATGTACCGTATCCGGAAGTGGGGTAGAGATACCCATTTTGCGCACCATATCCTCCCATAGTGGACTAGCATATCGGCAAGTCATAAACAACTGTTTCTCTTTGCTGATCACAGATGATGCAGTTACTCGGACCCTGCTAGTTTCGTCTTGCCAAGTTATCTCTAGTTAAAGTGGCATTTCTGGTTGCCAACCAAGTAAACACTCGGACCTTCAATGAGACCTTGACCTTCCACACTGGATTGTAGACCCGCACCCCTCCTTCATTGATCTGCTCATAAGCTGATTTAACTGAGAATTGACCATTTTTCTCTGCCCCCATAAGATCGTGTCTTGATTATCGTTCCCCGTTGGTTTCCACTCTTGTAAGAAATGTAGTGTTAGGATTGTGGGCTCAAATACACGTAAACACTAAGTACTTGAAGTTGGAGAAGAAGAGGAGAAGACAAAGACAACAAGAGCAAGTAGATGATGTGCAGTCTGGAGAGTTGCGGTCGACCGACTAGGACTGCGGTCAACCGACCTTGACTGTAGGAGGTTCTTTGAGTGTACAAGATTCAACAGAGAAGGGGACGGTCGACCGACCTGGGGGTGCGGTCGACTAACAGCGGCGCTGTGTGTTTTGGGCTGACGAGTTTAAGGCCCAATAAGCTGGATTTGTGTTTATCTTTTAGGGTTTACTTGGGACTATATATATGGCTGTAGACTCTATGGTTTGTATGAACTGATTAGAGAGAATTGGTGAGTCGTTATCATTGTTCAACTTTAAAAGGGTCTTGTGTCGAGTGTTTCAAAGGTGAGGGAGAGAGATTGAGAGTTGTAATCTCTTTCGTAATCTTTGTATTTCTTGGGGAATAAGAAGTATTGGTTATCTCTGCATATTGATTGTGTTCTTGTGAGATTTTGCATATATCGTGGTGGCTTGTTTTTGGTTCATCTAAGTCTTGGTAGTTTCTATTGCTTGTGGTGTACTTCTGCTATTAGCACTATGAATTGTGGTAGATTCTTCAACATGTAGTAGTTCTCGTTTTTTATTTCTTGCCTTCTTGGTCACCTGCCTTGAAAATCTCGGCCTCCAAAGTTCCGTTCCGCCACTGATTTACCACCCAATCATTCTTATTTGTTGCGTACTTATATGCTTCAGGGAATCTTCTTTTGAGACTAATGGGTCCGCACCATTTGTCTTTCCAAAAGCATATTTTTGCCCTGTTTCCAATTGAGAGAGATACGCCAGAAATGAAGATGACTTTCGTACTTGCGACTCCCTTCCAAAAGCCCAACATGGATGCAATATTGTTTAGTTTATGGTGCAAGCAACCGTTTCTGAGATAAGCCGCATTGACCAGTGTTGACCACTTCGCCTTTCTTCGTGTTTAATTTTCCACCACCACTTACAAAGAAGTGCTTGGTTCATTTGATGAAGGTTGATGACCCCCAGCCCTTCGAATTCCTTACGCCTACAAACCACCCCCCATTTAATTAACGGGTAACCTTTCGCATCTGCCCCGGACCCATTCCAAAGGAATCTCCATCTTAACCTATCAATCTTGTTTGGATATCCAAACTGGGATCTGAAAGAAAGACAAGAAGTACAAAGGTATTGAGTTGATCACCGAGTTTAGCATTACTAGACGTCCGCCGGAAGATAGCATCATTCCTTTCCACCCTTACAACCTATTCACTATCCACTCAATGATATCGTTCCAATCCTCCTTGCGCAGTGACCCACTTCTAATCGGTAGACCCAAATATTTTATTGGGAGTTTTTGCACTGGGCAGTTCATAGTGGCTGCCACTGTATGATCGTTACCCCCGACACTCCTCAAGAACGCGATGGAGCTCTTATGGAAGTTAACCTTCAACCCCGACCACTCCTCAAAGAGATACAACCCACACCTAAGTAGGGTTGCCTGAGCGATGTCGCACCAACCAAAAATTACAGTGTCATCTGCATATTGCACATTCATTACAGTTGAAACCCCCTCCTCAAACCCAACCCATTAATGAACCCTGTTGCTGCTGATTTTGGTGTGGGAGCAAACAGATAGAATTTGTGGATTCTTGAGAAAACGAACAAGACAAACCTGTTGACCTGTTGACCTTCACCGACTTGTTAACTTGGTCTTTTGTCGCTGCTGCGAACCTGCAAAAAGTGCGAGACACCGGGATGGATCCCGGCAATGCACCCTCCGACGCTCTTATCAATAATCTGAATGATTAAGCAAGAACTTAAACTGGAAAAGTATTTATTACCTCCTAATGGTGGTGGATGGGAGGTATTTATAGCCGCCGTTGGGATCAGATTAGGAATGTAATCCCTGTGATCAGATTAGGAATGTAATTCCTGTGATCAGATTAGGAATGTAATCCCTAATCCCCAGTGAAAGGATAGATGTGAATCAGGGTCGTTGATTAGGGATATGGCTAAAAAATGGGGTTAAATCGGAACCGTCCAAATCAGGAACGAATCTTAAAGCGTAGGGGTAAAATGGTAATTTCACCTTCCAATGGGTCTGAAGCGGGTACTGGTTCTCCTCCTTAAAGACCCATTAACCCGCAAACGGATCCACCTCAACTGGGTGCGGGTTTCAACCCGCAATAGACCCGGTTCAGCAGGATAGAATTAGGGTCTCTGATTAATACTAATCAACGGCCTTGATTCATATCTATCCTTTCACTGGAAATTAGGGATTACATTCCTTATCTATACACAGGAATTACATGCCTAATTTGATCCCCTAAGACACCTATAAATACCCCCCATCTACCACCATTAAGAGGTAATCAATCTTTTGCCAATTTACGCTCTTTCATAATCTCTCTGATTACTGACTTGAGCGTCGGAGGGTGCGTCGCCGGGAACAACCCCGGTGTCTCGCACTTTTTGCAGGTGTACGGCTGTAACGCCCCTAAAAAAATTTTTTTTGACTCCAAACTCGGTTCTTTCAATTTCTATATCACTTTAAACATAAACTAAGAAAGTTATATTTTAGGAAAAATTTTGGCAGAGTCTCCCCTGTAAATTTTGCCCCGAAACACAAAAAGCTTACGGAATTCTGCTCAAAATTTCGTAGCTCACAAAATATACAATAATTTCATGGGCTCCCCAGGCCAAAATGAGCAGATACACACAGGCAATATAATATAATGCTCTGGGGGCCAAACTCATAACGGAATATCAAATATGAAATAAAAACCATAAATTCCTTTGGAAACGTGGTAAAGTTTTTAGAAAAATCTTTGTAAAATCTACCACAGAGCCCAGTACACCACAACAAGATGGGTACGGGTCACAACCACCACATGCTACTCTATACTATACTCACCATCACTATTTACATGCATATACATCCACAGTACAATTTAAATCATAAATTCAACAATTCATAAAGCAAATTAATACAAAATTTTAAATTGAAAACTTCACCCTACCATCTGCGCCTCACCTCTGCACTGATGAGAACCTGCAACAGTAGGGGATCTAGGGTCGTCCTCGGACTCCCCTGACCCCCCAAACACTAAGGGGTCAGCCATTTCTGGTGTGAGTATAATTTACTAAACTCAAAAATAAATTAAATAATGAAAAGAAAATAATCTTAAACTTACGAATATCCAAATAAAAATATTCAACCTGAAATTCGCACATAACTCGTCATACATACGAATCTATATCAAAGTATTCTGCAACCATGTATCCATCTGTATAAATCCATAATTTCACTATATGCATCATACCAACATGTAAAGGTGTATATATATGAGTATATATACATACAACTCCTTCTGTTCACACTCAATTACATAGCAACATATTATTTCATACTCCATTACTTTTCATTTTGAACTCTCCAACGCTAATACTCTATCTTTTCACAATTTCCATCACCTCATCCTTTCTTTATTTACAAAATAGTCACATAAGGTCACTACCTCCTTTTCTTCATACTATTCATTTTCATCGTATATCCTCAATTGCATTCATTTTAATCGCATAACCTTTCCCATGCTTAGTCTCCTAATAACATATCCACCCCACGTATTATCACATTATTCAGTCTCCTAATACCACATTGGTTCAATCTATGACAACAGGTTCATCCCATTTCGAGATATCACACTTAACCATAATTTACAGCACATCACGTAACATATTAACTCTTATTCCCATTATAATTTACTCTTTACTTTCTTTTCATTCCAATGTCATCATATAGCTTATTTTCACCCTCATCTTACGAATTACTTTACTTTTATTTCCAACTCACAATACAACTAGCATATCAACTCATTCATTCATCCTGAAAATTGTGCCTAGGCAGGTAGTTCCCACTATTTCCTCCGAAATAGCAGGCGGGTAGTTCCTAGTCACAATTTCAAGGCACACCAACTTATAACACAACATACTTTCTTTATAACCATTTTCATTACCAACCTCATAATACAGGTATTGATCTTATTGTATTATATCACATATCACCTCATGAACATGTGCATTTCTTCTCATAACATCACATTAATTCATGTCTTACAACACAAACATAACGCCTCAGTGCACATAACAATTTGCTTACATTTCATCACAGCATTATCATATCACTTATAACACAAAATGCCATTAACTTCACTTTCATTCGCATCACAATATACTCCATATCCCAAACATGGTTTGGGCAATCACATATCACACCCCAAAGCCGATAGCTTGGGTAATACTCAGCGCACCCCAAACACATAGTCTGGGTAATATCACATCACATCTCAAACCAAATGCCAATATATACATATATATCTCCCGTAGTATATTCACATCTCCCATACTACAAATAGTCTCCGTAATATATCATATCATCAATATCTTTATATACATATACATTCTTTCAATACACATACACCTTTATATTTTCTCCTTTTTAGTGCCCCCACACAACTGACCTCCTCGTACAACACAGGGATCTCTGTGCCTCCCATCCCGTACATTTCAATCCCGCTAACCCACCACATCACCCAGATCCAGGTGTCCTAAGCATCTACCATTTGTGGGCTGGATTGAAAGTACAGTTGCGCGCTTGTCCAACCAAGACTAAAGCCAAAAGGCTAGTCAAAAACAAAATATAACACGCGGATCGATGCTCACATAGAGTCTTACATGTCCGAGGCTACGTCTTCCTCCTGGCCCTATACCAGCGAGGGAAACTCCTGATCCCCAAATAAATTTGGGGCAATATATAACTCCTGATCCCCAAATATAAAATTTGGGGCAATATAAATATAACACCTGTTCCCGGGTGTATCCCGGGCCTGTGGGGTCTAGCCCAAACCCCGGGAGATTGTGCGGCACTGCAATATTTAATTCTCCTTTATATACATATACATATCTCCTTTATTATACACTTCTTTACAATATAACTCCTGTTCCCCAAATATAAAATTTGGGGCAATATAAATATATATATAACTCCTGTTCCCCAAATATAATTTTGGGGCAATATATAACTCCTTTATAATAAATATATCTCCATATATATATATATATATATATATATATATATATATCTCCTTTATAATATAACTCCACAAATAAATATATCTCCTTTATTATATTTCTCCATATACATATATCTCCTCTTTTATAATATAACTCCACAAATAAATATATCTCCTTTATTATACACTCCTTTATAATAACTCCTTTATAAAATATCTCCATACATATATTCATTTATAATATATTTCCTTTATAATAAAACTCCATAAACATAAATATATCTCCTGCATAACATAACTCCTTTATTATATAATTTCGCCGTTATAACATAACATGAAAGTATATACTCCATTAAATTCATAAGCATACACAAGCCATTAATCTCACCGATATCATATAAAATTATCATTTACCACCCACACGTCACACACACACCATACCCATTTCGCATCACAATGTCACATAAAATTTCCAATTTATCACCCGCATACACACCTACTCCATATCATCATTTCATCAGGTTATCACATCACATTGTCATAACATATTTTACATTTCATATATATCTACACACACCATACTTTTCATCATATCACATTAGTCATGAGATCGCACGTCATACATACACATACATCCACATACAAATATCTGATCATTACGCCCCGTATCAAAGAGATATCTATCTACAACCATCAACACACTCTCATACATATATACTAATTTCTTGCACCTCATAATTAACTCTGTATCATACTTATGTACTTTTCTATATTCAATCTACTTCACACATCACACCAATCCATATTTTAAAATTTTCATAGCACATGCATATAAAATAAAAGATCATACTTACATAGCATCTCGCGAAGACTCGAAGCACCCTGCCACGCATCCGAAATCGCTAACATCACCTATTATCAAGTTTCCACACAATTAAGGCTCAATTCATCCAAATCAACCACAGAAAAATAATAACACTAATCTTAATATCACACAGACGTTTTATTGAACATCTGGGATACGCACGTGCAGTGCACGTATGAGACAAATTCCTACGGGGTTTTTTTATCCCCTAAACAATAACTAGACTCACCCCCAAAATATCTTAATAACTCAACTATATTTTCCATTACTATCCAAGAAATAATTCATCCCTATATAATTCTCTTTTACAAACCCAAAACCCTAAATTTTTTGCAACTTGCAAAACCCCCAATAATTTGCTAATCTCTCACCTCTACAATGTCCAACACCTCCTAATCTCCCTACCATAACCATTCTACTCAAAATAAATTAACCACACAAAATTTTATACAAAAATAAAATCTAGGGTTTACCTTTTCGAAACCCTTTCGAAAAACGGACTCCGCCACGACGTAGAGGACCCTTCTATTAGTCTATCCCCTAATTTAATTTGGAATTGATGAAGGATTGGAGGGGATTTGAGGTGGAGAGAGAGAGACCGAATGGGTCTCAAAGCTCCAGGTTCGATCGGGAAAGAAAAGAAAACGGAAAAGAGAGGAGAAGGGAAAGGGAGTTAGGGGTTTTTAGAAAATATTTAATAATATAAATATATTTTATAAAGGGATATTTACAACTAAGCCCCCAAATCTCCAAAATATTTCAAATAAATCCCAACTCTTTCTTTAATAATACAAACAATACAAAAATACATCAAAATTATCTCATATTAATCCACCAAAATTATAAAATAAAAATAAACCATATCTCTTCATATAAATCTCAACTCTGAGCTCTCAACTCTGAGTTCTAAGATCTCAATAATACCAATCGAACACGAATTCAAACACCAATATCAATATTTAAAATAAAAATACACCAAATAAAATTATCACCACTCAAGGAATATACAAATGGGTATTTTTTTTTTTGGGTATTTTGCAAATTCGAGGTGTTACAACGGCGGGAGCGACGGTCAAACTCCGGCAGAACAGGTAAACAGGTTTGCTATTCAAAGTTTCTCAAGAATCCACAAATACTATCTGTTTGCCCCATACCAGATTCAGCGGTAACAGATTGGCGCCGTCTGTGGGAAACAACGAGTGGCAGCCTACCCTCTTCCCGTTGGTCAGATCTTCTCCAGCCATGCCTCCTAGAAAAGCCAGATCCCGAGGGTCCAATTGAGGACCCAACCCCGATCAGCAACAGGAAGTCCCCCCTCAGCCCGCTCAACCGCAGGGGCAACTTCCGACTCCAGCCCAGGATCCTCTCCAACAGGACCCTCCTCCTCCTCAGAATCAACCACCTCCTAAGGGTCCCAACCCGCAGAGACAGCCTCTCCTTCCAGACCACGTCTCCATCCACAATGCCTCTACGGACTCTATGGCCTCCCACAATCCCCGAGCTTCCGACTTCCAACAAAAAGTCCCCAATCGACCGAAAGATGTGGACCTTCGCCACCGTCTGGATGAAAAGCGGGCCCGTGAGAGAGCCTCCCGCCAACAACATCTGGATGAGCGATCTCCTCACCGCCGAGACTACGGAAGGTCCCCGATCCGAAGGGGGCGGAGAGAGTCCCCCGAACATCACAGAAGAAGGCCACGTTCCCCCGCCGGTAGGCAACATCCTAGGAACGATGAGGCACCCATCACCCGTGCCGAGTTCCAGCAGTTCCAGGCAACCGTCCTACAAGCTCTCAACCTCCGTCCCAATAACACCAATGCTCCGAGGATTCCCACTTCCCCTTGGGTTCGAAGCCCTCGCAGGCGATCCCTAACTCCTCCCCGAGCTTCTAGCAACCCCCGGCACACACCAAGTCCTCGCAGCTCCAGGAGCTATCGTCGTCGTAGCCCCCGCTCTCCTTCGTACGAAAACGAGTCTAGAGGCTCTCCTGATTACCGTCGAAGAGATGACACAGTCTATCGTCGTCTTCACGAGATAGAGAGGTGCTTGGGTCAGTTAGACCGAGAAGAAGAGCTTAGAGGAAGGACCCTTCATCCTAGCAGATCTCCTTTTTCCCGAACCATAATGGATGCACCTGTGCCAATCGGCTTCAAGCCCCCTCAATTTGAGACCTACTCTGGGGTGACTGACCCCGTTGATCACATCGAGAGCTTCAAGACCCTCATGCTCATCCATCAAGCTTCCGATGCTTTGCTCTGCAAAACCTTCTTCGCAACTCTCAAGGGTCCAGCTCGAGAATGGTACTCTCGCTTTGCTCCTTCCTCAATATTTTCCTTCGAGCAATTCGAGACCCTCTTCGTCACCCTTTTCATAAGTAGTCGCAGAACCGAGAAGACCAGCATCTCGCTACTCTACCTCCACCAGAAGAAGGGTGAGAAGTTGAGAGACTATGTGAAAAGGTTCACAGCTGAAGCCAGGTCCATAGCATCCCTCGACCAGTCGGTCGCTGCAGCAGCATTTCAATCCAATGTCCTTAACTCCAGCCTCCGCTCCTCCCTCGCCAAAAAGCCCCCGTAGAACTTCTCCGACCTCCTCCTCCGGAGCGAAAAGTATATCCGGGCCGAAGAAGCTGAGCACCGCCCCAACCTAGAGCGGTCTTCCTCCGGGTCTAAAAGAAAGGGAACAGAAGAGGAAGGGGCCAAGAAGCTCCAGAAGGATAATGGCGGCCACCGCCGACCTCCTTCCAGGTTTGAAAATTTTACTCCCCTTAATGCCAACATCTCCACAATTCTCATGGAAGTTGAGAAGGAGGGGGTAATACCTCCTGCACCGAAAATGAACACCTCCGGCAAGAAGAGGGATAAAGAGAAATGGTGCCGTTATCACCGGGACCATGGCCACGACACCAATGATTGTCGGGCCTTGAAGAATGAAATAGAGGCCCTCATCCAGAGGGGGCAGCTAACCAAGTTCGTGAGAAAGGACCGAGCCGACCTTCCTCCCCCGCCTCGGGGGGCTAACAAGCGCACTGAGCGCGATGAAACGCCCGACTTCGAAGAGGAGCGTGTCCTACACCTCATCCATGGGGGCCCAATGGGGGGCTCCTCCAACTCCTCTAGAAAGGCATTCATAAGAGAAGTCAATTCGGTCCGCGCCACCCCTCCTCCTAAAAGCCTCGGAGTACCCATCACATTTTCAGATGAAGACCTTGAGGGCGTCCGAACCCCTCACTGTGACGCACTCGTCATCAATCTCCACATGGCGAACTTCAAAGTGGAGAGGATCCTAGTGGACAATGGCAGCTCCGTCAACATCCTCTTCCTCGCCGCTTTCAAAGGCCTCAAACTCTTCCGAGATAGACTCAAGCTCGCTGGCTACATGCTCCATGGGTTCACGGGAGTGCCAGTGACTATTGAAGGGGTAATCACCCTCGACGTAACCGCTGGCAAAACTCCTACTACCCGAACAGAGTCGATGGATTTTATGGTTTTGGATGTCCCTGCAGCTTACAACGTCATCCTAGGCCGATCCGGCCTAGCAGCTCTAGAAGCCGTTCCTTCGGCATACCATCTCAAGATGAAATTTCCTACCCGGACCGGAGTAGGGGAAGTGAGGGGCAATCAGGAAACGGCCCGTAAATGCCACATGACCTCTACCCTCGGTCCAGTCCTCTCCCTAAAAACTCTGGAAATCCCCCAAGATGTCGCCCGACCAACGTCCGAGCCGGTGGATGAGTTGGAGGAAGTGCTCTTCTCTGAGCAGGACCCAAGCCGAAAGTTCTTTGTTAGGAAGACCCTCCCATCCGCCCTATGCTCTGACATAGTCCAGTGCATCCGAAGGAACCAAGACCTCTTTGCTTGGTCAGCTGCAGACATGCCCAGAATCTCCGAAGAGCTCCTAGTCCACCACCTCAGTGTTGCCCCGGGGTCCAAACCGGTCCAACAGAAGAGGCGCAAGTTCGCCCCCGAGCGCCAACTAGCTATTAAAGAGGAGGTGGATAAGCTCTTGAAGGCGCGATTCATACAGGAGGTAAACTATCCCGAGTGGTTGTCAAATGTAGTAATGGTGAAGAAGTCCAATGGAACTTGGAGGATTTGTATCGATTTCACCGATCTCAACAAGGCTTGCCCCAAGGACCCTTTCCCTCTTCCGAGTATTGACACTTTGATTGATGCCACCTCGGGTCATGAGCTCCTCAGCTTCATGGATGCCTTCTCAGGCTACAATCAGATCCGAATGTTCCACCCGGATATCCCTAAGACCTCATTTGTGACCGACCAGGGCCACTATTGCTACAGGATTATGCCCTTCGGTTTGAAAAATGCAGGCGCCACATACCAACACCTCGACAACAAGGTTTTCCAAGCTCAGATCGGCCGTAATATGGAGGTATATGTTGACGACATGCTTGTAAAAAGCATCCGAGGTACCGATCATGTAACCGACCTCTAGGAGGCGTTTGATGTTCTGAGAAAGCACAACATGAGACTCAATTCGAACAAGTGTGCGTTCGGAGTCTTGTCAGGAAAGTTCCCCAGTTTCATGGTCAGCCAACAGGGAATTGAAGCTAACCCTGAGAAAATAAAGGCCATACTAGACATGGCCCCTCCCAAGAATGTTAAGGAAGTTCAGAGGTTAACAGGCCGCCTAGCTGCCATAGGGCGCTTTCTCTCGAAGTCCGGGGGAAAATGCCTCCCCTTCTTCAAGGCACTTAGGGGGGCTAAAGGTTTCGAATGGGGTCAGCAACAACAGGAGTCGTTCGACCAGCTCAAGGCTTACCTCATCAATCCTCCTCTCCTCAGCAAACCAATCCCGGGCGAACCCCTCTACCTCTACCTGGCAGCCTCCGAGCAGACCCTCAGTGCCGTTTTAATAAGGGAAGAAGACCGGGCTCAAAAGCCCATCTACTATGTGAGCAAGGTACTTCGGGATGTCGAGCTTCGCTATCCGAGAATAGAAAAGATGGCTTACGCCCTGGTGATGGCCGCAAGAAAGCTTCGCCCGTATTTTCAGTCCCACTCGGTGGTCGTCCTTACCGACCAACCGCTAAAGCATGTCCTCCACAAGCCAGAGACCTCAGGTAGCCTTATGAAGTGGTCAATCGAGCTGAGCCAACATGATATAACCTATTAGCCTCGGACCGCGATCAAGGCCCAGGCCTTAGCAGAATTCATAGTTGAAAGTACCATCCCCGAGTTTAGTCAAGCAGTGAAGGGACCACCTATCTGGTCGGTTTATGTGGACGGATCCTCCCACAACGAGGGAAGCGGAGCCGGGGTCATTCTGGCAGGCCCAGATGACTTCATCCTCCAATACTCCCTCCGTATAAACTTCAAGGCCTCTAACAACGAAGCAAAATACGAGGCACTTATAGCCGGCCTTAGGATGGCCCGCAATGCAGGGGCACAACGCCTCCGGATCTTTAGCGACTCTCAGCTGGTCGTTAATCAGGTCCTATGCGAGTATGAAGCGCGTGACGACCGGATGGTTAGATATTTAGCCAAGGTCAGGAGTCTCATGGCCTTATTCGAAGAAGCCCTCATAGAATGAATCCCTCGAGAAGAAAATGCCCAGGCCGATGCCCTATCCAAGCTAGCCTCTTCCTCCCTCCAAGGTCTCGACCAGACCTTGATAGAGGTCCTTCTAAAGCCCAGTATAGAGGATGAAAATTCCGACTCAATGGATTCACTGCCTGTTTTACTTGAAGATAACTGGATGAAACCCCTCGTCGAATTCTTACGGGACGGTATCCTCTCTGAAGACCCTAAGGAAGCTCAAAGAGTAAGAACCCGAGCAGAGCGATACACACTCATCGAGGGCATCCTTTACAAGCATTCCTTCACACAGGTAGACGGCAGGCCTTATTTGAGGTGCCTTTCCCCCGAACAAGCCAAATACGCCCTGCAAGAACTTCACGAGGGCATCAGTGGGGCACATTCGGGCTCCAGGTCTTTAGCCCGCAAACTATTGAACTACGAATATTTCTGGCCCACTCTCCTGCAAGATGCTGAACTACACGTTCGGCAATGCGGCCCTTGCCAGAGGTACTCCAACATCCGACGTCTCCCACAAGCTCCACTCACTTCCCTATCAAGTCCAATTCCCTTTGCAATGTGGGGAATGGATTTACTAGGGCCCTTTCCCCCGGCTCCCGGCCAGTTCAAATTCTTAGTCGTGGCAATCGACTACTTCTCAAAATGGATAGAGGCCGAGCCTCTGGCCATGATCACTGAGAACAAGGTCGTTCAGTTCCTTTGGAAGAACGTCATCTGCCGATTCGGGGTCCCTCGGGTCCTCATAACAGACAACGGAACCCAGTTCACTGGGGCTGCCTTCCAAGCTCTCTGTGAAGACCTCGTCATCCAATACCGATTTTCCTCCGTATCCCATCCCCAGTCGAATGGCCAAGTAGAGAATGCTAACCGACAGATTCTCTCCGGTATTAAGAAAAGGTTGGACAAATGTTCCAAAGGCTTATGGGTCGATCAGCTCCCCAACGTGCTGTGGAACTACCGTACAACAAAACAGACCCCCACAGGAGAGCGCCCATCTAATCTCACCTATGGGTCCGAGGCTGTGATTCCCCTCGAAGTCGGTATACCCTCTCCTCGTCTAATAGCTTATGAAGAAGAACAAAATGCCAGGGAGCTCCGAGCAAATCTAGACCTTATTGACGAGATCCGAGAAAGAGCTGCCATTCATCAACAAAGCTACCGAAGAAGGATCGAGTTGGCATACAACAAGAGAGTCCGCCCTACGGACCTCAAAGAAGGGGACCTGGTCCTCAAGAAGTTAGCCATCTCGTTCCCAGGTCAGAAGAGCAAATTGGCCCCAAATTGGGAGGGACCCTATAAGGTCGCCAAAGAAATTAGGCCCGGGACATACAGGCTAGAAGACCTTGAGGGCAGAGAGATCCCCAGGACTTGGAATGCCGACCATCTTCTAAAATACCAAGAGAGAGCACCAACGCCTCTCTAAGTGTTTTCAAGATGTCAAACCATTCCTCTCCTATTACTTGTACTGTCTTTCTTTTATTTCTCTCTTGTAATAACAGCTTGCAACTTTAGAAGCAGCTGATCACTAGTTATCAATAAAGAAAGCTTTTTCATATTTTACTTGAAAAAAAAATTGTTTACATCTCTCTGCTTCTACTCTACGCTCTAACGATGGTTCGGAGTCCAACACTTGGCTCGATTCTACTTCGCAAGTTCGCTCCTAAGCGAACTAGAGGTAGTTCGCTATTCGGAATTGCTCCCACAACCGTTGAAATAATCTAACGATGGTTCGGAGTCCAACACTTGGCTCGATTTCTACTTCGCAAGTTCGCTCCTAAGCGAACTAGAGGTAGTTCGCCATTCGGAATTGCTCCCACAACCGTTGAAATAATCAAATGATGGTTCGGAGTCCAACACTTGGCTCGATTCTACTTTGCAAGTTCGCTCCTAAGCGAACTAGAGGTAGTTCGCCATTCGGAATTGCTCCCACAACTGTTGAACTAATCTAATGATGGTTCGGAGTCCAACACTTGGCTCGATTCTACTTTGCAAGTTCGCTCTTAAGCGAGCTAGAAGTAGGTCGCCATTCGGAATTGCTCCCACAACCGTCGAACAGACCTTAACGTCGAGTTCGGAGCCCAACACTGGGTCTGACTTCGCTCCGCAAGACCGCTCTTAAGTGAGCTAGGAGTGGGTGGCCCGTAAGAAAGAAGATTTGCTTCTAATTTCGAGTAGTTGTCAAAAGTTGAAGGAGTTACACTTATTGATTTACTAGCCAACACAGCATTCAAACATCGGAAGCAGAACAAACTTTTTTATTAAGAGCCCGGACAAGGCCGACACTACAACAAATTTTTACAATAAGTTGAAGAGCATAATACAACTTATTCAGTGCTTCTTGGGAAGGGGAACGCTTCGGTTTAGAGACACGCGAGGGCGACGCCGCCTCATTTCTGAGCTCGACTCTAGACCCACGAAGCAAGATCCCCCTTCGTCGCTAGTTCTAGCAGTGCCCCCAACCGAGGCCCCACTTGACGAGATAGCTACGACACTCTGAGCATCTGCTGGGCTTCGCCTAACAGCAGGCAAGCGAGTCGCAAGTTCATAAAAAGTGATCCCTCTTTCGCTCTCCTCGCGAGTGCATGACGTACTGCGAACATTGGCCCTAACAGGCTGAGGTTTTAGCGAAGCAATCTCCTCCTCCAACTCGATGATCCTATCTCTCAGGATCTCATCCGCCGCCAATGTTTTGAGACGAGGAAGTTTGGATGAGCCTGCGACATTAGTACTATCGGCCACTACGCGACGAAGATGAGTCACTTCAATACCTCTATCGATCGTGATCCGCCTTAATTTGTCGATTCTGGCCAACAACTCGTCGCGCTCAGACATCAGCATTCCCACCTTCGAAGTTAACTCCACTTCTTCGGCTGAGTGCTCTTTCACCAACACTTCCAATTGACAAATCTCCGCCAGCAGTTCACTGTTTCTCGCTTCAACATCAAAGAGACCATTACGTATCAACTCTACCTCACCTTCGAGAGGCGTCTTTCGCGACTGCTTCTGCAGCTCCCTTATCTCGCTTAAATACCCTCTCGCCGTTGCTTTGGGTTCTTCCAAATTCAAGAAGTCATAAAACGCTTTGTTCTGATTGCGAGAAAGAGCCTTCTTCGTTTTCTCTAACTCAAAGCGGAGGTAGGAGACTTCAGTATTTGGACCAAACTCAACCTGAAAAGCGGAGAAATATCAAAAGAAATCTTTGACACTTAGGGACGTAATCCGAGCAAAAAGAGTTGAACATTTTTGTAAAAGTTTCATAATCCTCAATCAACCCCCCCCCCCCCCCCCCCAAAAAAAAGTTTTCATTGAAATCCAAGAGTTTACAAAAGGCGGTGGCCAGTCCGCAGTTAGGCGTTACAAAAAAGAAGAAGAAAAGAAAACAGAGAAAAAGACGACAAAGTCAAGAGTCGACCTTGTCATCGCTCGGCACGGACTCAATGGCACGATCGGCACCTCCGTCGCCCTCGGCACCTTCACCCCCTTGCTTTGTCGCGAGCACAGACAAAGGCGGCTCTTCCTCACCCTCTACGAAGTCATAGAAGTAATAGTCCGAGACGTCAAACTCGGGGTTCCGAGCGACGATATGCTTCAGAGCTCGGCCATATGCCTCCTCCATGTTCGTCAGCATATGGGCTTCGGCCTCCTCCCGAACGGCTTTCTCTACGGCCGCCACCTTCGCTGCTTGCTCGCTCAGGGCTTCCTCGGTCGCCTTCCGAGCTTCAGATAGCTCCCCTTCGAGCCGAGCCCTCTCCTTCTCATTCTCAATGGCCTCGACCTTGGAAGCCTCGACGGCCGAGATCCTCTGTGCCTCGGCAAGCTGAGCCTTCAAGTTGGCGACTTCGGCCTCGAGCAAAGAAGAACGCAGCTGCTCAGCCTCCAGCTCCTTCACTGCTTTAGACCGTTCCGGCCGTTCACGGTTGTTCAGAACGGTCATCTCCTTCTCCTTGCTCTCGAACTCCTCGAGCAAGTAGTTAAAGTGGCAGAGGGTCTACAGGCAATGAGAGAAATTGTAAGTGACGAGCACAAAAGCTTAGAGAAATTTTCAAAAAAGGATGATTCATACTTACCGACATAGTATTCCAAGCGATCTGCATCGCCGCGTCCCCAACCTCACGTGCCTTCAACGCCGCTCGGTCTTTGGGGGTCGGCAGGTGTTTCACCGCCTACATACAAATATTTTCGTCCCCCAAGAACCTGTCGACCTTCATCACCCTACAATCAGGGACGAAGATGCGCTTGTGCTCCTCCGTCAAAATCCGCTCGGTCTCGGCAGTGAGCGGCGGAACGTCGAGAGCCATTAGCGCGCCGATGTTGAACGCTCTGCTAGAAGATCCCGGAGCATCCGTCTGCGAATGCAGGGTCGGCACATCCGAAGAAGGTAATACGGTCAGCGTGATTAGGCCTTGCTCGGCCTCGGTCTCAGGAATCTCAATCACCGGATGCTTGGGGGTCGGAGAAACCGAGGATACTTTGGGCGCTTGGCCGCCTTGAGGTCCAGACACGGTCCTCTTTCTCTTCCTCGTCTCCTCCTCCCTAGACGCTCGGGCCTTCACCATCAGAGCTTTGTAATCCATGCCGGAGGATTCTGCACAAACTGAGCTGAAAAAGTTAGAAAAGTTTTCAAAAACTTCAAAAATGAAAACAGAATAAAATAAGCATACTGGGGTTGATCGGACTGAGACCCCCTCAGAACAATGCCTCCTCCGTAATATCCTTCAAACTAAGCGTCAGAAGAGCAAGCAACTTCTCCACGATATCCGCCTCCTCGTTGCTGAGCACGGGCTCTTTCTTCGCCCGCTTCGGAAGACCGTCCTTCAACCACACCGTCGGTATCTCCCACGGCTTAGGAGCTCGGACGAGGAAGTACTTTTCCTTCCAATGCTTGATCGAATCCGGGTTTTCGATCAACTTCATGCCCCTCCTCGGCGAGCGGTAATACCTTTGCTCGTTCTTGCTCGGTTGACAAGGTCGGTAGAGGCTCCGTAGAATGAACATATTCGGCTCGGCACCGACCTCCTGACACTGAAGAACGAACGCCATCACATGCCGCCAAGTATTCGGCATCAGCTGAGCAGGACACAAGCCGTACCACTGCAGCACCTCGACCACAAAGGGGTGCAGCGGCAAACGTAATCCGGCATTCAGTGAGTCGGCGGGAAAAATGCAAACATCAGCCGAGGACGAGGTGCACGCTCGGAAGCCGGGGCCAGGGAGCAGAAGTCCGTACTCTGCCGGGATTTGGAACCCGCTCTGGATCCGATGCAGATCCGCCTCGGTCAGGACCGAAGAGATATGGTCCACCTCGGATATTTCCCTCGGCTCATTCTCTTTGACTGACTTTGCAGTGCCCTGTGTCACCTTCTCCAATAACTCTTCAGAATAGCTCCGCACACCGCCGATGCTCGACAAAATGATCGGTTGCCAACCCAGCTCCCCTGCCGTCTTCGGATGTTTAATGATCGTCTCCACACCCTTGCCCTTGGACGAACGGACCTCAACCTCCTGTATAGGCTCGGCAATCTCCCCCTCTTCGTTCGGTCGGCTCCACGACCCTCTTCCCTTTGTCTTTGCTCGGCCTGACTTCTCGGCCAACGCTAGCACCCGAGGAGGGGGTCTCGTCCGTGGAAGAGATCTTAACCATTTTTATAAAGATGGGGATAGATACTGACCTTGAGGTGACTATTATGGTCGGAAAGATCACCGGAGATTAAAATGCCTGGCCACGACAGCTAGCAGCGCTGCTCGAGAGCTGAAGGCTTCGCTTGCAAGTAAAAAATCAAGAGTGAGAAAGTGAAAGTGAGAAATGAGGTGAAGTGTTGCGGGGGGGGTGAAAACTTATAGTAAAAATAACGCCTCTTGGGCTTTGTAACGTTAGGGCGCGACTGTTGGGCCTCCCTTGAACCGTTATGAAAGCCCAAACGGCTAAGCAATGAAGAGACACAACTATTGGCAAAAGAAGCAACGTTTCAACCTAAGTATAGCCGCTCGGTGCACTGTCAAACTGCTGAGATCGCCCCACGTCCCTCGGAGCCAATAGCCGAGCGACAGGCGATCCGAGCTATATCGCTCGAATTCCGAGCAAGTGCCAATCCGAGCTACGAAATGGAGAAAAACGACTTTCTCCTCAAGATTCTCGCAAAATTTCAATCAGACGGCTCAGATCTTGCCAGTGCCACTACACGACAAGATAGTGTTTTCTTGGAAACTGAGCCTGCATTGAGATTCGTGCCAGGATCCGACGGCTCAGATCGCTCCATGTCGCTCGGCGTTCCGAGCTGAGTCACAAGCGGTCCAAGCCACTTACCGGAGGGTAAAACCGAGCTACATCGCTCGGATTCCGAGCAAGTGCCAATCCGAGCTACGAAATGGAGAAAAACGACTTTCTCCTCAAGATTCGCACAAAATTTCAATCAGACGGCTCAGATCTTGCCAGCACCACTACACGACAAGATAGTGTTTTCTTGGAAACTGAGCCCGCATCGAGATTCGCGCTAGGATCCGACAGCTCAGATCGCTCCACGTCGCTCGACGTTCCGAGCTGAGTCACAACCGGTCCAAGCCACTTACCGGAGGGTAAAACCGAGCTACATCGCTCGGATTCCGAGCAAGTGCCAATCCGAGCTACGAAATGGAGAAAAATGACTTTCTCCTCAAGATTCGCACAAAATTTCAATCAGATGGCTCAGATCTTGCCAGCGCCACTACACGACAAGATAGTGTTTTCTTGGAAACTGAGCCCGCATTGAGATTCGTGCCAGGATCCGACGGCTCAGATTGCTCCACGTCGCTCGGCATTCCGAGCTGAGTCACAAGCGGTCCAAGCCACTTACCGGAGGGTAAAACCGAGCTACATCGCTCGGATTCCGAGCAAGTGCCTATCCGAGCTACTCGCGCGAGGGAAGAACCAAGCCACTTCGCTCGGATGCCGAGCAAGTGCCAATCCGACCCTCGAAAGTGAAGAAAAACACTGCCGAGCATCTCCAACCGTTTGATCACTGCGAAAATCGCGCCTGAGATGATGGATGGTCCAGATTACGCCACGTCCACTAAACGACAAGATAGTGTTTTCTTGGGAACTGTGCCTGCCTCGAGATTCGCACCGAGATCCGACGGCTCAGATCGCTCCACATCACTCGAAAATTCGAACCGAGCGACTAGTGATCTGAGCCACTCGTGCGAGGGAAAAACCGAGCTATTTCGCTCGGATGCCGAGCAAGTGCCAATCCGACCCTCAAAAGCGGAGAAATGGCTGCCGAGCGACTCTGCCCATCCGATCTTTCAGAAATTCGCGCCCGCACAAGATCAACGGTCCAGATCGCACCACGCCATAATTCGGTATTTTATTTATTAAAATCGTTTTATTTACTTAAAAAATTGCGAAAAAATGATTAATAATTCGGAAAATTTAATTAAAAATCCTAAAAAATAATTATAAAGTCGAGAAAATATTTTTGAGCCCCCGAGCAAATAATTATTGCCTAGGACCATTTATTAAGACCCCCGAACGACGAACCGACACTTCGCAAAATTAAGTAAATATTCCGAAAAAATAGATAAAAATCACCAAATATCCAAAAGAGTTCAAAAACAACTCAGAGCACGCAACTAACTTAGAAAATCACCATACTGCCTCCTGCAAAGATTCAAAACCTTCCATTTGGACTCCGATACAACTCCGCCAGCCATTAAAACAGTAAAACTACTTCTCAAAGGCTGATCAAGCTCAGTCTTTGGGAGTGGGGGGCTCGTGATATGGCTAAAAATGAGGTTAAATCGGAACTGTCCAAATCAGGAACGAATCTTAAAGCCTAGAGGTAAAATGGTAATTTCACCTTCCAATGGTTCTGAAACGGGTACTGGTTCTCCTCCACAAAGATCCATTAACCCGCAAATGGATCCACCTCAACTGGGTGCAGGTTTCAACCCGCAATAGATCCGGTTCAGCAGGATAGAATTAGGGTATCTGATTAATACTAATCAACGGCCCTGATTCATATCTATCCTTTCACTGGGAATTAGGGATTACATTCCTTATCTATACACAGGAATTACATGCCTAATTTGATCCCCTAAGACGCCTATAAATACCCCCCATCTACCACCATTAAGAGGTAATCAATCTTTTGCCAATTTACGCTCTTTCATAATCTCTCTGATTACTGACTTGAGCGTCGGAGGGTGCGTCGCCGGGAACAACCTCGGTGTCTTGCACTTTTTGCAGGTGTACGACGGGAGTGACGGTTAAACTCTGGTGGAACAGGTAAACAGGTTTGCTATTCAAAGTTTCTCAAGAATCCACAAATACTATCTGTTTGCCCTCACACCAGATTCAGCGGTAACAATTAGTATTAATCAGAAACCCTAATTCTATCCTGCTGGACCGGGTTCATTTTTGGTTGGGACCCGTACCCAGTTGAGGTGGATCCGTTCGTGGGTTATTGGGTCTTGAAGAAAGACCCAGTTCCCATTTCAGACCCGTTTGTAGGTGAAATTACCGTTTTACCCCTGAGCTCTAAGATTCATGTCCGATTTGAACGGCCCCGATTTAATCCTATTTTTAGCCATATCACGAGCCCCCCACTCCTGGAGACTAAGTTTTACAGTCTTTGAGGAGTAGTTTTGTTGTTTTAATGGCGTACGAAATTTTATCGATGTTCTTAAGGGAGTTTGGATCTTGCTCGGGGTGCAACGGTGTTATTCTGGACTTGTAAAATGCCCAAAAATATTCTCAGAATTTTTTGGATTTTTTTTTCCAGATTTTTCTGATTTTTTTCGCATTTTTTTTGAATTTTTTATTTATTTTCCAAATTAAATAATTAATTATCGAAAATATTAATTAATTATTCTAATTAAATAATTATATTTTTCAGAATTTTAAAATTAATTTTCTGAATTAATAATTATTTTTAGAATTTTTAATTAATTTTTTTCGATTTTTAAATATTTTTTCGGATTTTTTAAATAATTAAAACAAATAAGTAAATAAATAAATAAATAAATAAATAAATTAAATATTACCTAGACACGTGGCACATTTCTGGACGTCGATCGTGATCAGATGGCGAGCATCGCAAAGCAGATCATGCTCTGGACACGTGGCGCGTTTCTGAGCGTCGATCATGATTAGATGTGCGCACATGCAAAGCAGATCACGTTCTGGACACGTGACGCGTTTCTGAGCATCGATCATGTCGTGATGCGAATTTTGAGAAGATCGGACGGCTTGTATAGGTCGGCAGAATTTTTCTCCATATGTGGAGGTTGGTACCTCGTCCCTTCGGCTCGGCACCTCGATAACTGTTGCCGACCACTTCGAGATGAAGCCACGTGGCATTGCCGCATGGCGATTATTTTTTTTTCCTACTCCGTTTCTTTCTCTTCTTCGCCTCTGCTTCTTCTCCTCCGTCTTTCTTCTTCGTCCTTCTACTTTTTTTTTCTTTCGTTTTCGACTCGACCCCGTCTCTCCTTCGGCGTATAAAGAGAGAGGTTGGAGCGTTGAAGGAAGCTTCGACGAAGGAGCTCGGTGATGGAGCTTGGAGCTCGAAGGTGGTCGTCGGAGATGGAGCTCGGCATGGCGAGGGGTTCGGAGCTTCGACGGCAGAGGGAGCTCGGGAAAGAGATGGGTCGAGCTCGGAGTTTGGCGGTGTGGAGCTCGGCGCCTCGGAGCTTGACGAAGGGGAGTGGTGCTCGGTGGAGCACGCTGAAAGAGGAGTTCGACAAGAAGTTGGGTTCAGAGCTTCGGAGCTTTATGAGCTCGGTATTGGACCTCGATAGTGGAGCTTTGGAGGCGATGGTGTTCGCTGAGGAAGGGCTCGCCGATGAGCTTCGGCTGCTCATGTGAGCTTGGCGAGGAGGTTGGGTTCAGAGCTTCGGAGCTTTGTGAGCTCGGTGACAGAGCTCGGTGGTGGTCGTCGAGTGAGGAGAGCTCGATGGAGACGTTGGCCATGGCGGAGCTCGCTCGAGGAGGGAGCTCGACGGAGCTTGGTTACAGTCGGAGCTCGCGCCGTGGAGGAGCTCGGCAGAGCTCGAAGTTGGAGGAGCTAAGCTTGAAGCTTAGTGAAGAATGAAGTCGGAGCTCGGCACCGTGATGGGTTCGGCTCGACATTATGCTCGGAGCTCGAAGACGAGGAGAGCTCGAGCTCGTGAAGGAGGGACGGAGATGCTCTTGGAGCGATGGTGAGTGGAGCTCGATTGAGGGAGACGAGCTGGGCCATGGAGGTGGGTTCGAGCTTGGAGAAGGAGCTCGATAGGAATGGAGCTTCGGCGAAGTGGGACGTCGGAGCTCGATGCTTCGGCATATTGAATGGAGATGAGCTCGGTGTTGGGGGTGAGCTCGCGAAGGAGATGAAGGGGGAGCTCGGCATCGGAGCTCGAAGGTGGAGTAGAGCTCGCGAAGGAGACGATGGGTCGAGCTCGGTGATGGAGCTCGTCGGTGTGGGGTTTGGTTCAAAGGTCGTGAAGGCGGGAGGAGCTATGGATCTCCGGCAGCGGAGTTTGACCACGGAGGTGGGTTCGAGCTTAGGTTGAAGATAAGAAGGGTTTTTATGAGTGTTTTTGTTTGGTTTTTGGCGCCAGAATGGCTGAAGAAGAAGGAGGTGAAGCGGTTATGGGGTTTGGGTTTGGATCTCTTAACGGGTCTGAACTCGACCCTGTAGCCCCCCCCCCTTTTTTTCCTTTTTGTTCTTCTTCTCTGCTTCTTGTTCGGCAGATCCGAGCACGGATCTTGAGTTGCATTTTTTCCACTTTGCAGTTTGGTAGTTCGGTAGCTCGGATTTCAGATCCGAGCTACGTGGCTCAATCTGGATGGTTGATCACGATCATGGCGAGAATCACGAGACAGGAGGCTCAGATTTCGAGAAAACGTTATCTTGTCGTTCTGTGGAAATGTGGTGCGATCTGAGCCGCTCATCAGACCCGAACACGAATTTTGAGACAATCCGACGGTGAAACTGGCTCGGCGGCATTTTTTTTCATATATGGAGGTCGGTACCCCGGCACCTCGGCATTGTGGCTCGGCAGCTCGGCCTAGTAGAGCTCGACCCTGAGAAGAAAGAAGAAGGGGAGGAGAGGCATTCTGGTTCTCTCCTCTGCCTTGTTTTGTCGCACAGTGAAGAAGAGGAGAAGAGCTGGGTGCTTTTGGCGAGGAAACTAAAGAAGAAGGAGAAGACCTGTTAGTCTCCTTTTCTTCTTACTTGTTCGGCGAATCCAAGCACGGATTTTGAGGCACATTTTTTGCCACTTTGCAGTTCGGTAGATTGGTAGCTCGGATTTCAGATCCGAGCTACGCGGCTTAATTTGGACGGGTGATCACGATCATGGCGCGAATCACGAGACAAGAGGCTCAAATTTTGAGAAAACGTTATCTTGTCATTTTGTGGAGACATGGCGCGATCTGAGCCGTTCATTATGTTCTAGCACAGTTTTTGAGACAATCTGACGGTGAAACTGGCTCGGCGGCATTTTTCTCCATATGTGGAGGTCGGTACCTCGTCCCTTCGGCCTGGTGATTTGGTAGCTCGCCCTCTGCCCATAGTAGCTCGGTAGCTTGGCGTAATGGAGCTCGGCCATGGCGGAGCTCATTGAGGTGAGCTCGACGACGGAGGAGGGGTCGGAGCTCGACGAGAAAGGGGGTCGGCATATGGGAGAGGTGAAGAGCTCCGAAGCTTGGTGATGTGTTGTTTGGTTTTGGAGATTTTTGAAGAGGAGCTCCACTCCTAGGGGTGGAGAAGATGTGCTAGGAAGATCCTCGTAAGAGCCATGGGAAGACCCATTCTTTGAAGTGAGTGCAAGGAGCAACTCAATGGGAGAGTTTTGAGCTCCGAACTCGCTTAGAAGAGGCCCGCTTTGGAGGCGAGCAGAGCGAAGAGCTTGGCTCTAGGAGAAAGCCATTTGTGAGACGAGTGTGGGGAGGAACTCTAGGAGAGAGTTGTGCTCCGAACTCGTTGAGAAGAGGTCCGCTTTGGAGGCGAGCGGAGTGAAGAGCTTGGCTCTGGGAGAGAGCCATTTGTAAGGAGGAACTCTAGGAGAGAGTTGTGCTCCGAACTTGTTGAGAAGAGGTCCGCTTTGAGGCGAGCGGAGTGAAGAGCTCGGCTCTGGGAGAGAGCCATTTGTGAGGAGGAACTCTAGGAAAGAGTTGTGCTCCGAACTTGTTGAGAAGGGGTCCGCTTTGGAGGCAGGCGGAGTGAAGAGCTCGGCTCTGGGAGAGAGTCATTTGTGAGATGAGTGTGAGGAAGAACTCTAGGAGAGAGTTGTGTTCCGAACTTGTTGAGAAGAGGTCCGCTTTGGAGGCGAGCGGAGCGAAGAGCTTGGCTCTAGGAGAGAGCCATTTGTGAGACGAGTGTGGGGAGGAACTCTAGGAGAGAGTTGTGCTCCGAACTCGTTGAGAAGAGGTCCGCTTTGGAGGCGAGCGGAGTGAAGAGCTCGGCTCTGGGAGAGAGCCATTTGTGAGGAGGAACTCTAGGAGAGAGTTGTGCTCTGAACTCGTTGAGAAGAGGTCCGCCTTGGAGGTGAGCGGAGTGAAGAGCTCGGCTTTGGGAGAGAGCCATTTGTGAGACGAGTGTGAGGAGGAACTCTAGGAGAGAGTTGTGCTCCGAACTTGTTGAGAAGAGGTCCGCTTTGGAGGCAAGCGGAGTGAAGAGCTCAGCTCTGGGAGAGAGCTATTTGTGAGGAGGAACTCTAGGAGAGAGTTGTGCTCCGAACTTGTTGAGAAGGGGTCCGCTTTGGAGGCGAGCAGAGTGAAGAGCTCGGCTCTGGGAGAGAGCCATTTGTGAGACGAGTGTGAGGAGGAACTCTAGGAGAGAGTTGTGCTCCGAACTTGTTGAGAAGAGGTCCGCTTTGGAGGCGAGCGGAGTGAAGAGCTCGGCTCTGGGAGAGAGCCATTTGTGAGACGAGTATGAGGAGGAACTCTAGGAGAGAGTTGTGCTCCGAACTCGTTGAGAAGAGGTCCGCCTTGGAGGTGAGCGGAGTGAAGAGCTCGGCTTTGGGAGAGAGCCATTTGTGAGACGAGTGTGAGGAGGAACTCTAGGAGAGAGGTGTGCTCCGAACTCGTTGAGAAGAGGTCCGCCTTGGAGGTGAGCGGAGTGAAGAGCTTAGCTCTAGGAGAGCCATTTGGGAGACGAGTTTGAGGAGCAACTCTAGGGGAGAGCTTCAGCTCCGAACTTGCTGTTTAAGTGAGAGAATCAACGGTTGTGGGAGCAGTTCCGAATGGCAAACCACTTCTAACTCGCTTAAGAGTAAGTTATTTGAAGCGGAATCGAGTGAAGTGTTGGACTCCGAACTCATCGTTTAAGAGAGTATCAACGGTTGTGGGAGCAGTTCCGAATGGCGAACCACTTCTAACTTGCTGAAGAGCAAGTTATTTGAAGCGGAATTGAGCCAAGTGTTGGACTCCGAACTCGTTGTTTAAAAGAGTATCAATGGCTATGGGAGCAGTTCCGAATGGCGAACCACTTCTAACTTGCTGAAGAGCAAGTTATTTGAAGCAGAATCGAGCCAAGTGTTGGACTCCGAACTCGTCGTTTAAGAGAGGGCTAACGAGGTGTAACGAGGTGTAGGAGCAATTCCGAATGGCGAACCACTTCTAACTTGCTGAAGAGCAAGTTATTTGAAGCAGAATTGGCCAAGTGTTGGACTCCGAACTCGTTGTTAGAGCTTAATGAGTTGCGGGAGCAGCCATGTAGAAGAAGCCGGACTCCGAACTCACCATTTAACGAGTCGTAGATGTGACTTGAAGAGATAGAGAAGAAGCAAGAGCAATAATTTTCAATGAAAAAATGTAAAGTTTTATTGAGATAAACTAAGTGGCCGGTTCAATAGGGCGAGCCATTATTACATGCTATTGGCCGAGTTACAAGCATCGGCCTTATTGAAAATCAAGATCCTACTTCTACAATAAGGTGAAGACCTCTTGGGAGAAGCTGAGTCTTGGAGCTCGGCGGGCCTTTATGTTCGTTTGTTGGCTCCTCAGGGGGAAGCTCGGCCCCCTCTTTTTGGACGAACTTGGTCAGGTGCCTTCGCTGTATGATTTTTTCGATCTCCTCCTTGAAAGCCCGACAATCATCCGTGTCGTGGTCGTGGTCCCTGTGAAAGCGGCACCACTTATCCTTGTTCCTCTTCTTACCAGGTGTATTCATTCTAGGGGGAGCACGGAGTAGCCCTTCCTTGTCCACCTCCATAAGAACTTCTGATATATTAGCAATGAGGGGGGTGAACTTCTCAAAATGAGGCGTCGGGTGGCGCTGGCCATTGCCGTCCTTCTGGGATTTTTGGGACCCCTCTTCGCTTGTGTTCTTCCATTTGTTCCCGGAAGATGTCTCCTCGAGAGTAGGGGGCGAGAGCCTCTTCCGCTCGTATGTACTTCTCCACCCTAAGTAGGAGTTCTGAGAAGTCCCGAGGAGGTTTCTTGGCAAGGGACGCCCTGAGGTTGGCATTAGTGATGTTGCGCTCGAATGCGGCAGAGACTACTGATTGGTTGAAGGAGGGAATGGACCGGGCTTCGGCGGTGAAACGTCGAACATAATCCCTTAGGCTTTCACCCTTTTCTTGGTTGAGGGTCACCAGAGATACACTTGTTTTCTCGGCCCGGCGACTACTCACAAAATGAGTAAGGAAGAGCCCTTCGAACTGATTGAATGAGAAGATGGAGGCCGGGGCGAGTCGAGAGTACCATTCTCGCGCAGACCCTTTCAGCGTGGTAGGGAAGATCTTGCAGAGGAGGGCGTCTAAAGCATGGTGGATCATCATGAGAGTTTTGAAACTCTCTATATGATCTGCGGGGTCCGACTCCCTGGTATACGTCTCGAAGTGAGGCGGCTTGAAGTTTTCTGGGATGGGGTCCTCTATGATGGTGCGGGAGAATGGAGGTCTGCTCGGGCGGAGGTTTATCGCCCGTTGCTCTTCTTCCTTGTCAATTCAGCCGAGGCGCCTTTCCATCTCATGAAGACGGCGGTAGACTGAGTCTTCTCGTTGATCATATCTTGCCGAGTCCCGGGACTCATCTTCGTACGAGGATGGACTGGGGCCACGGCAATGGTAGCTTGGAGAAGGACGAGGACTGAGAGTGTGAAGGCGGTGGCTCCTAGCTGGCTCATGAGTAGGTGGCCTCTGGTCGTTCTTTGGGGCAATATTGAGGGCCCTTAAGACTGTCGCTTGGAAGTCTTGAAGATCTGCCCTTGTGACTGGTGCTCTCTAGCTTGGCGGTCCCTATGTGTGGCTCGGCTTACTGGAGAATGAGTTCTCTGCCGATGACGCTGAGGGGATTCTCTTCACCTCCTCGAGGGAGGGGATCTTCTAGTCCTCGGTCGTCGGGGGGTTCGGATTCTTGAAGCCCCTGAGTTCTCAGGTTGATGGACTCGACCAAGGGCTCGCCATCCATTCAGGCGAGTTCTAAGGTCGACCCCCTTTTGGCGGTCGACAATTATTTGACGAAGATCCCGCTCGGGAGGGCTTTGAGAAGCCAGGGATTCAACTGAAGGATTGGGACCCATGACTTGGTCATGAGAAGGATGTTGCTTCGAACAACTCTGATGGGAGCCCCCCTGGGCAGGCCCCCGAGATCCTTGAGGGGCCTGTTGAGTAGGAGCACCTTGAACCGGAGGAGGGAGAGGAGGAAGAGAAGTGGTTCTTCGGTTGGAGACCACTGCCTTCCCCTTCTGTTTTGGATGCATGGCTTGAAACTAGTATCGTTGATGAAGTTAGGTCAGGTTGCTTTTTCGGTTCCCACAGACGGCGCCAATCTGTTGCTGCTGATTTTGGTATGGGAGCAAACAGATAGAATTTGTGGATTCTTGAGAAAACGAACAAGGCAAACCTGTTGACCTTCACCGACTTGTTGACTTGGTCTCTTGCCGCTGCTGCGAACCTGCAAAAAGTGCAAGACACCGGGATGGATCCCGGCGACGCACCCTCCGACGCTCTTGTCAGTAATCTAAATGATTAAGCAAGAACTTAAACTGGAAAAGTATTGATTACCTCCTAATGGTGGTGGATGGGGGGTATTTATAGCCGTCTTTGGGATCAGATTAGGAATGTAATCCCTGTGATCATATTAGGAATGTAATCCCTGTGATCAGATTAGGAATGTAATCCCTAATCCCCAGTGAAAGGATAGATGTGAATCAGGGTCGTTGATTAGTATTAATCAGAAACCCTAATTCTATCCTACTGGACCGGGTTCATTTCGGGTTGGGATCCGTACCCAGTTGAGGTGGATCCGTTCGTGGGTTATTGGGTCTTGTAGAAAGACCCAGTTCCCATTTCAGACCCGTTTGTAGATGAAATTACCGTTTTACCCCTGAGCTCTAAGATTCGTGTCCGATTTGAATGGCCCCGATTTAATCCTATTTTTAGCCATATCAAATCCCTTTGCCTTGTAAGATTTAAGCATCATATGCGGCCCGTCAGCAACAAGAGTGAACAACAATGGTTACAAAGGATCCCCCTGGCAGAGACCTCTTCGGCATTTGTTTTCTTTTCCCGGAACTCCATTGTACAATACTGACACCTTAGCCGATTGCAACCATGTTTCAACCCAACTAATCCACCTATCCCCGAAGCCTCGCCTATTCAGGATTTCCAACAAACATTTTAATTTCACTTTATCATATGCCTTTTCAAAATCTAATTTCAGTAGGTATCCCTTCTTACCACATCTTTTGCAGTCATGAATTACTTCCTGTACCAGTGCCACACCCTCAAAAATATCCCTTCCCGTAATAAACCCTGCCTAATAGTCCTCCACAATATCCCCAATTATGCCCCTCAACCTGTTAGCTAGCACCTTGGTAATAATCTTGACCGTACAGTCGAGCATACTGATTGGTCTGAAATTCCCAATTTCAGTTGTCGTCTTCTTCTTTGGGATCAAGTAGACATTAACATAATTAATCCTTCCCATTTTCAGGGTTCCCTCATAGAAGGCATGGATGACTCCCATGATATCCCGTTTATAAAAAAAAGACTGGAAAACTGTCTGGTCCCAGAGCTTTATCCTGGCCCAAACCCCACACTGCCTGCTTTAATTTCTTTAGTAGTGAATTGATCCTGGATGGCCTGTTATTTTACATCTAGTATTGCCGTCTAGTTCCTCCCACCAATTTTCTGCATACTCGCAATTTCCTTCCCTTACGTTATCGAAAAGCTGCCGTATGAATCATCAATGTGCTCAGCTATCCGTTTCTTGCATGAGACCATCGTCCCTTTCGATCTCCAGTGAGTGGATGTAGCTATTCCTGCAATGCATACTTGCTACCTTGTTAAAATACTGGATGTTTGCATCACCCTCTCTTAGTCAGGTCACCCTCGAACGTTGTCGCCACATCCCCTCCTTCGAATTATAGGTCTCAAGTATTTCCTGCCTATTAGCGCTCAACTACTGAAATTGGTTGTCTTCCAGGTCACTCGCTTCCACCTTCTTCTCCAGCTCATCAATCTCTTTCAGAATCGTCTTCTTCCTGCGTAGCACATTTTCGAAAGTGTCCTTATTCCATTTTCTCAATCTTTATCTGAGCCTGGATAATTTCTTCATCAGTCGTGCTGCTGTTTCTGCTCGATTAATGTCCTCCTCCCAGCTATCCTTTATTATGTCATCGTATTCCCCGGTAGTTAACCACAATTTCTCGAATCGGAAGATCCTGCATCTCAATTTGCTCTCTTCGCCTGTCCCTATGATGATGGGGACATGGTCCGAAGTATTGCGAATGCACGAATGCGCCAAGATCCACGGGAATTGCGTCTCCCAATCCACTGAAAATCATAACCCTGTCTTGTTTTGTGAGGGTTAGGCAATGACGTCGGTTAGATCATGTAAATCTGCGATTATTTATAGGTATCTCAATCAACAGTAGCCTGGAAATGATCTGATTGAACAATCTCCTGTTGTAACCATTCCTGGCCCCTCCGCCCCTCTCATGCGCATGCCTGACAATATTGAAATCCCTTCATACTACCCATGGCAAGCTCCATCTCCCCTTGATGTCGATTAGCTTGTCGCAGAGATCCTTTCTTCTTCTTCTGTCATTTGGACCATACACTGTCGTGATCACCTCCTTCCAGCCGTCCGCCCTCCTCTCTACCACTATTGACACAGAAAATTTACCCACCCAACAATCCAGTAAGTCAAAATTACTGGTATTGATACCAACCATAACCCCCCCTGACGCTCCCTGAGCATCTTTAAACCTCCATTCCCTAATATGTTCTAACCGTAGAGATATAATTAGCATGTCTGTTGGTTGAGACAACTTAGTCTCTTCCAAACAGACAATGTCCACGTTTTGATTCTTAATCACCTCCCCTACCATCCTATGCTTGGCCGCCTGGCCAAGATCTCTAACATTCCAAATGAGGATATTACACATTACTAGTTTCCTGACCGCCCTCCCCTTCGTGGGCACGAGCATGCTCACCCAAATCCTGGGAGACGCAGTCCACATTCGCCTCCCACCTAAATGTCTATTGGGCCTTGCGGACATTGTCCGCTTCTCTATCCCTAATTGTGCCCACATGATTCATGTATGCATTATGAGAATGATGCAAGTTAATACTATAAACATGTGCAAGTTGAATTAACATGGAATCTGGAATGGAACCAAAAATCGAAAAAGGAGCATGAGAACCCGCTAGATTTTCGTAGATTTTGCACTTTCCCACCTTTTGATGGATTTCTTTTACAATCATGTACCTTTCCCCCTTCTTGCGTTGTCTATCGCTACGTTGTTGTCCCTCCACCTCCTTGCCCTTTTTTTGCTTTGGGGTTGCTTCCTTTATTGGAGTGTCCTCTAATACACTGTGTATCCCTGATTCACCCCTTGACTGTAGCTCCCCACTCTTGTTGGACTCGTTATCGAACTTCGTTGCCCCCTCAATTGCCCATGAACCCAGCATAGCCCTGACTCTCTTTTTAATTTATCTATGTACTCTTTTTTCGACTTCCTTTTTGAATATAGCCTCAATACAGCCTCCTTCATTCTCGTCAGCTTCATTTGCAGTGCCTACTACACTCCTACACCCCAACTGAATGCTTTTTGGTAATCATTCCCTGATTGATTAATACACTGACCCATTTCATGCAGCCCCACCCCTTTACCAAAATCAATTTTCGTTGGACCTATCAATGGAACTATTTGTTTTCCCTTACTATAGCCCTCCTCCAGGCCCACATGGCCCAATTGTAGCTCAGCATGCTCACCTTTTGAATTCCCCTCCTTCTGGCATTGATCTTGTTCCTCGCACATGTCTATTGACAGATGACCTGTCGTTGACGTACAATCCACCTGTCTATCGCCACACCTCGTATCTTGTATCGGTTCAGCCCCCCTCCCCCCACGTGCTACTGTAAAGGTTGCGATGGGCTCGATGATTGCCACCATCAGAGCATGATGAGCTGGCACTCCTGTGGGTCCTGCTACATGTGAGAAAATTTTGGTTGACTTGCCAAAAGAGAATGTGTTTGTTTCGAACCCCTCCACTTGATTTCCTTCTATTCCGCATTGAGAGCTATCCAATGGACCTTGTTTATCCAAATAGTTGAGGAACCTTGATGCCCCCCCTCTCGTTTCCCACAGACTCATTAACGTTGAACCCGATTCGAATCCTAGTTCACCCCGGTTAAGCTCGAACCCTTCATCGTCCCCACCTCCTTCTTCATTTCTCTGTCTGATTCGACCATAACCACCCAAGACTGTTCGTGCACCGTACTATTCTCCAAAAATAACCGTTTTCTCACCAGTGCTTTCGCCACCACCTCGTCCGCCCTCCTACTGCCACCATTTTGATAATGTGGAACTTATTCTCAACCATAATCCTGATCGTTGCCGGTATGTTATCTAGATGCTGGCATCCGACCATAATTATATCTTCGCCTCCTTTCAGCTTCTTCGTTTCTCTATTTACCTCCAATACCACCCCCACCTTCCTCACCACATCTTGAAGCCCACCAAGATTCCAACAAAGGCGCGACAGTCCAACAAGTTTCACCCACACCTGCAATGACATCACTTGATTAGTAGTTCCTTCCTCCCCCCATCCATGGCCTGATATTGATCCCATACTGTACCCCGATAATATTTATTTCGTCTCTTTTAGCTAGTGCAGCTACACCCTCACTCGTCGGGAACTTTGCGATCCAATGGTTCCCAACCTTGTGTGGCTCCCACCGTCGTCGGTTGAACGACTCTGAGAGATTCCTCATGTAATACCCCGTATTTTTAAATATTATTTTTAAAGGTTTATAAATGAATTAAATGAATTTCGGGAGATTTAATAAATATTTTTCTGAAAATCTGTCTTTTTACACGTGCAAAATACGTGCAAATATTTTCTTGAGAAATTCAAAAGCCAAATTTTCTTTATGGAAAATCATCATTTATTATTTGGGATTTATTTATAATTTTTCTAGATTTTTCTGATATTTATTGGATCTATCTGCAAATATTAAGAAAAAGAAGGATTTTTTTGCAAAATTGTCATTTTGAGGGGTGAAAGTGCAAAACTATTTTTCTGGACTTTCAAACCGTGCCAACTAGAAACAAGGAGGTTATTTTGCTTTTAAATATCAATTTAATTGATTTTATCAAGTTTCCAAATATAGGGATCTATTATGTAAAGTTATATTTTCAAGGGGTTATTTTGCAAATGTGTTTTAAAAACCCTAATTCTCCTATCCCGGGTATTTAAAAGAAAGAAGTGCAGCCGTATTTCACTGCACAATACAAGGGCTTATTATTTTTTGAGGAATAAGAAGAGGATCTTGGATTTTTTTTTACAAAAGAGAAGTTTTCTTATCGGATTTCTTCATTCAAGGTGAGTGATGTAAATTGTTTGTTGTTTTGTTTTTGTTTGTTCTTTGAATGTTGTATGTGAGTGATTTGTTGTCTTCTTTCATTTTATGAATGTTTTAATGGATCTTGGATGTTGAATTCTATTTGCTAGAAGGCATGTTTATGGTATGAATAGAAATATGCACATTATGAATTGGATGGATTGATGAAAAATTGGATCTTGTGAAACCCTAGTTGGTTGTAAATAAAATTGTATGTGGGTAGTCCATCTCTTTTGGATCAATGTTGGATTGGTTGGATATGGTAGATTTTATACATAAACCTGATAAAGATGAGATTTTTATTACTTTTGAGTATTGGTTGAATACAAATTGAATATGGTGTTGTTATCAATTGATTGAGGTTGTAAGTTGAAATGGTAATTCAGTTTTGAGAAAATCTTAAAGGAAAAGTATGAATCAAGAGATCATGACATGAAAATTGAAATTTGAAAATTTAGTTGAGTTGAGGAAATATACCCAAATTGGGAATTTTCTTTGAGATTTGGATATTTATATGGTTTGGATCGGAATACGAAGCAATTTCAATGAGTAATTAATTTTAAAAAACTCTATTTTTTACTATATGCACAATCCATGTTTTAATCGAAAGAAATCGACAAAATCTCTATTTTTTTTATAAATTCAAGTAGTTTTGATTAGTTTTATGGACTATTATATGTTCTACAAGTTGTATTTGATCATATAAGAAATAAGCTTTTCGTAGAAATCATTTTCATAAAGTAAAACTACGTATCGGTTGAAATGTGCACAACCAAAAGTATGCAGTCTGTAGGTCGACAGTCGACTGGTATGACTTCTCAGTCGACCAACACGACCCGGCTGCTATGTTCCCTAGTTTTCCTTGAAATTTTGTTCGGGACAGCCGACTGAACACTTTTACAGTCGACTGGTACCACTTAGAATTATTTTCTCGAAGTTATTGTATTTTTTGCTTTGGACAGTCGACCTAGACCCTTTTACAGTCGACTGCTACACTTAGGATTTATTTTCTTAAAGATTATTGAATTTTCTCTCTGGACGGTCGACCGATGGTTTTAATAGTCGACTTACAACACTTAGATTATTTTTCTTAAAACCATAAAATTCTCTTTCTGGACAGTCGACTTATGCTTGTTATTAGTCGACTGATACTGATGTATCTTTATATTTTTGAATGTTCTTTCAACTGATTTATTCTCTAAATGTTTAATCTATAACTTACAATTCTATACTTTATCTTCTACTGAACATATGTTTTCAAGTTGTTTTGACTAAGCAATTCGTATTGGAAGATTGGTTTAGATATTTGAGTGTGAGTCTCTAGAAGATGTGTGTGATCCTAGTTTACCGGCAGTTGAGATATTTATGTTTGGGCCTGTTGAGGTATTTAGTTGATCAGTTGTTTGAGTTAAATCCGGTAGGGTACACCAACTCTAGGAGATTCGTTAAGTAATTAAACAACCTAAAAATGATAAGGACATGCACTAGTGGTGATATGATGGACGAGAACATGGGTTATGGACCTCAGTATGGCTTGCGGTGTGAGATAATCCTCGGAATTATCCAGGTGTGAGTGAAATAGTCTCCGAAATTACCTGTGGTGTGGGATTAATCTCTGGAATTATCGGGGTCGAGGCGACACACATGTGGTATTCGTGTGATGAGGTGCCATTGCTTGCGGTGTGGGGTATTCTCGAAGATTCCCAGGTGTGAGTGAAATAGTCTCCGGAATTATCTGTGGATAGAGATTGACCTCCGGAATTATCGGGGCATGGGCTAATACTCACAGTTTATCTTTAT
Source organism: Hemerocallis citrina (assembly GCA_017893485.1). Taxonomy (NCBI): domain Eukaryota; kingdom Viridiplantae; phylum Streptophyta; class Magnoliopsida; order Asparagales; family Asphodelaceae; genus Hemerocallis; species Hemerocallis citrina. Next base: position 31,243,055 of record CM030361.1, on the reverse strand, counting down.
CTCGTAGTAGTCATCGTGTTAGGATTAGTTGCATAGCGGGGGATTAAACCCTATAATATGGAGACGTTAAAGGCTTGTACTGGACCTATGTAGAGTGGGATGCATAGACTCCGACAAGTACGCATTAGAGAGTCAACATATAAACTTGTGTTTTCTTGACTTAGTTTCATGCATGTGTTTCCTGTTTTCTACACTTGACACTTAGTATAGTTTCACTAGATATTTTCATGTTTCCTTGCTACGTCACATTGTATGTATTCTTGTTTATTACATGTTGTCTATGAATCTATGCTTAACTTATGTTGCTTGTTTTTTGTATGTCACTCATACCTTTTTGGCTGACCCCTTTAGTTTTGGGGGTTAGGGTTATCTCTAGCCTCATATTTTACAGGTGATTTCTTAAGGCTCGGAGTTGGATGCTTGAGTTCAATTGATATAGTGACTTATATAATTTGTAAAGTGTTGTAAAGAAAAGAGAATTGTGATTTAAGGTGTATTGTATTCCGCTGTGCTATGTAAATAATTATTGTAACGAAAGTTGAAAATTTTTACTGGTGTTGGTTGTGTTTAATATTACATTGAAGTTGATGTTGGGAATTGTGCCACGTATTTTCTAAGATATTATATTAAAAATTCGGGGCGCTACACCTCAACCCCATGACAACCCCCTCCATCGACGACCACCCTAACACGGCCCTTATCACCCCTAACTTAAGTTTCTATCTTTCTTTGTTAAGCCTTATTGATTCAATCATTGTGATGACATGAAATAACCCAGATTTTCTAAATAATATTTTTAAGATTTATAAATGAATTAAAATGATTTTGGGGATTTAATGAACACGTGCAAGTATCTTCTTAAGGAGTTCAAAGTCAAAATTTATTTTGGGGAAACTCATTATTTATTATTAGATATTATTTGTGAATTTTCTGGAATTTCCTGATGATTATTGGACCTATTTGCAAATATTACAAAAAAGAAGAACTTTTATGCAAAATTGCCAATAGGAGTGAAAACTCCAGATTTTTAGATTTTTGGGCTGTGTATGATGCCTAGTCAACTCAGGAGAAAAAAGTTTACTTTTGTTTTAATAAATTTGATTTATTTTATAAGTTTTGATAAAGGAGGATCTTTTGCAAAATTGCCTTTTAGAGGGGTGAAAATGCAAATTCGTAATTCTGGGTTTTACAAACAGTGCCGGCTGATATTAGAAGAGGCTATTTTGATTTTTAGTCTCAATTAAATTTTTTTTTTATCTAATTTCCTAGTATGGGGATCCATATATGTAAAGATATATTTAAAAGGAGTATTTTGCAAATGTCTTCAAAAATCCTAGAAACATTTAATCCTGGCCTATTTAGGGTGAAGTGCAGCCGTCTCTTTGTTGCACAACCCAAGGAATTTCTTATATCTTATTTTATTGGAATTTTAAACCGAGGATCTTGGATTTCTTGCGAATGATGGATGTTTCTTATTTTCTATTTGTCTTCGTTCGATTTTTTTCAACAAGGTGAGTGATATAATTTATTTTGTATTGTTCTTTGAATGTTGTATGTGGTGTTTCATCTATTAGAAAGCATGCTGGGATTTGGTATGAATACATATGATAGATTGATGAATAGATTAATTAAAAATTGGAACTTTCATGGAAATTTTGTATTAATGATTAGAATTGTATGTAGATGATTTGAGATTGTTAAAGAACATAATAGAAATCATGAGTAGGATATTTTCTTTTGGATTTTGCTGATTGGATTGAGTATGGTGGATGTTATGCACAAAGTGATTAAAAATGAGACTTCAACTATTGATGGGTTTGGATGAATGTAATTTGGCCATGGTAATGTTAAATTTGTTTATGTTCATGAGTTAACTATTGAAAACAATTGTGATTGAGTTTGAGGAACTTTGAGAATGACTAATGAATTAAGAGATCAAGTTTGGAAGATTGGATTTGTGATACCTAGATTTGGGTTTATTACATTAATTTCAAATTAGGGATTTCGTGGTTTTGTGAAACTTTTACTTGGATTTGAATTGCTCAATTTTGGGATTTAAATGCCTATATTATTTCTACTTAATAGATTTTGAAGTTTTTCTTTGATGCACAAACATACACATACATTTGTACATAAATATCTTATTTCATTGTTTTTGAGGAAATTGGATTTTTGTGTGTTTTGTAGAATTTTGATTGAATCTTAATTATTTCGGCATTGATATGGTTTGGAACATAATACGAAGTTATTTGATGTATGATTGATTCTTAAAAACTCTAGTTTTGATATATGCACACATTCATGTTTTATTTTGAAGAAATTCATCAAAAAGCTATTTTTATCAATTCAAAGTGGTTTTGATTGGTTTTTATGGACTCTTATATACTCTACAAGTCGTATTTGAACATATCAGAATTGTACCTTTTACAGATTTGGTTTTTATAAAGTAAACCCCTGTATCAGTTGAAATGTGCACAACTAAAACTGCAGTCTGCAGGTCGATAGTCGACCGCTAAATATCAACAGTCGACCGTCTCGACCTGGCTGCTGTGCTTTTCTTGATGTTTTGATTTTCGTGCGGGACAGTCGACTGACCTATTTTTACAGTCGACTGCTTCTGCTCTGTTTTGTGTTTTCTTTTAGTTTTGGATTTTTATGCGGGACAGTCTACCTAGAACTTTATACAGTCGACTGACTATACTTAGATTTATATTTTTTCCTGAAGTGTTGGGTTTTTACACGGGACAGTCGACCGACTGGTGTTTACAGTCGACTGCCACTGCTCTGACTGATGTTTTCTTGAGTTTTTGTGATGTTCATTTTAAACGATTGGTTCTTCAATGTTTTTCGGATTAATGACCTACTGTTATAAATATTATTATACTACAGATTATATGTTTTCAAGATGTTTTATAAAAGTATCGGTATGGAAAGTTTGGGATTATTGGTTGAGTGTGAGTCTCTAGAGGGTGTGTAGGACCCTAGTATACCGGCAGTTGGGTTACTGTGTTTTGACCTGTTGCGGCTTGTTGTTGATCAGTTGAGTTAAGTCCGATAGGGTGCACCAACTCTAGGAGATTCGAAATTTATTAATTAACTTAAATAAATAAGAACATGCACTAAATGGTGATATGATGAAATGAGAATATGGGTTATGGACCTCAATATGGCTTGCGGTGTGAGATAATTTTCCAAAATTATCGAGGTGTGAGTAAAATTGTCTCCGGAATTACCTGCGGTGTGGGATTGATCTCCAGAATTATCGGGGTCGAGGCGACGCTCATGTGGTATTCGTGTGATGAGGCGCCATAGCTTGCGGTGTGGGGTATTCTCGAAGATTCCCAAGTATGAGTGAAATAGTCTCTGAAATTATCTGTGGATAGAGATTGACCTCCGGAATTATCGGGGCGTGGGCTAATACTCACAGTTTATCAATATCTCGTAGTAGTCATCGTGGTAGGATTAGTTGCATAAGTGTGGGATTAAACCCTATCAAGTGGAGATTGTTAAGGGCTTGCACCAGACCTATGTAGAGTGGGATGCATAGAACCCGACAAGTATGCATTAGAGAGTCAGCATATAGCATTGATGTTTTCTTGACTTGAATTTATGCATGTTGTTTTCTATTTTCTACACTTGACACTTAGCCTAGTTTCACTTGATGTTTTATTTATTGTTGTTTCTTATTTCATTTTATTCGTGTTGTTGATACATGTTGAATATGATACTATGTTTCATGTTTTACTTATGTTGCATTTATTTATTTTTATGTCACTCACACCGTTATTGCTGATCCCTGTAGTTTTGGGGGTTAGGGTTATCTCTAGCCTCATTTTTTATAGGTAGTTGCTTATAGCTTTGGATTTGGATGCTTGAGATAGAATGATGTTATGGCTTATGTAAAATTGTAAAAGATGTGTTGTAAAGAAAAGATTGTAATTCAAGGTGTTTGTCTTTCCGCTGTGTTTTGTAATGAACTAATGTAATAAAGGTTGAGAAAAATTTTTATCTGTATTTTTGGCTATGTTTACTATTATAATTGAAGTTGATGTTGGGAATTGTGCCACGTATTTCTAAGATATCATATTGAAAATTTGAGGAGCTACATGACGGCATGCCCTTGACCCTTCCTCTTAGTCGGTGGTTTCATGTCGTTCGTTACCCTCCCACGTGTTCTAGCTCCTCGCACCTGGGCACGCTTGAACCCGATGTCCCTTTTCCTTACATTCAAAGAACACGAACACACCAATCGGGCAATCCTCCTGATGATGGTAGTCGCCACATAACTGACACGTTTCCCCTCTCACCTCAGTCCTTAGTAGTTCCTGCTTTTTGGTAGAGCCGAATCGGTGCACTTCCGAGGGTGGTCCATCCCTCTTATCCACCTCTCTGACGTTATCCTCTATCAGAACTGCCTCCTCCTTCCTTCGGTAGATCTTTTGAAGCGCCGCCGTGAGTTCCTGCTCAGAGAAAGTTCTAGGGAGCGTAAGGGAGACTATGGTTTTACAGTTGGTGGCGTTCGCCGTTGTAGTGTTTGCGTCGGTGGCATTCACCGTTGTGGTGATGGCATTCTCGTTCGTCGATGTGATGGGGATGGTGCTAGCTAGTTTTGTTAATGAAAGTTGGTTGATCTCTTTCCACCCCTACCTTCCTGCCTCATTGCATGCGCCTGTGGATCGGTGACAGTGACCTACTTCCCTTGTGGCGGTACTCTGTCCTCTCCGGCCACCGCCTCCTCTCTCCTGAATAGGGGATGTTACTGTGCCGGGTCTCGGTTGCCAGCCCAAATGGCGATCCCTTCTTTACGTAGCTGGAACCTGGCGGCTGCGTGGGTTGCGCCGATCGTCATCGCTGCTTGTATCCCTCGACTCCCTTCCTTTCTCCCTTCCTCCCATTTTCTTTTGCTTATACTATTTTTTTAATTATTATTATTATTATTATTATTATTATTATTATTATTATTATTATTATTATTATTATTATCAATTTCCACGTTTCTACATTATTTTTTGTGGGATGTAATCTTCTATTCCATTTAATTGTATTTTTTATTTTATTTTTTTGTTTCAGTTGGTTAAATTCCAATTGCTTTTTGTAAATTGAGATCATAGCTCACTGAAAGATGAGGAGAAAGGAAAGATACTATGTTCATTGTTCTGAGATTAAGGTCTGTTTGGTTAGGTTTTTAAATTTTTTTTTCCAAAACCCCAAAACTTGTTTGGTTAGGGTGTTTTGTGAAAAGAGTTTTCACAAAAGTCCAACTTCAGTCATTTTCCTTAACACATTCTCTCTCTACACGAGCGCTTATCCCTCTTAACTCCCATCTCTCCTTTACTTCATTCACCTGCTTCCTCCCTTCTCGACAACCACGCTCGAAACCAGATCTTCCCCAATCTACCCAAAATCAACGATTTTGGACAAATTTTGCCCCAAATCTACTCCACCTTAACATCTTTGTCGCTCGCTGAGAGCATACAACTTTCGAGAACATCGCATTTGGTGGGGGAGAGGGATCGATTTAGGGTTGATGGTTTGTGAGACCCGATCTGCTTACAAGAGAAGGTGTACTCGACAACGGGCTAGTCGAATCAAACGCCGACTGAAGCTTGAATCTGTTGGAGACAATTTCTTTGCTCTTCAAACCAAGCAAACGAAGGTATGATTTAATTGGAACCCATTTTCTCCCTTGTTACAAGGCTATGATTTCGGTTTATAAGAAGATAATCCAGATCCGTGGGGTGAAATGGGGTTTTTTTTAATGGACTGATTTGAGGGATTAAAGAATGTGCATGGGATGGATTTGGAGATGATGACTTCTGATCCTATGGTCGACTATACTCCTAATTATTTGATTAAAATGAGGGTTCATTTTGTTCCTGTGAAAAAAATGTTTCAAATCTTACATTGGAGATACAAGAAGTCCTCATTTACAAATTTGTTGACTTCCGAAAATAAGTTCGGATCATTCTTTAAGTGCAGCAATTTATCATTGTTGTTTATTACTTACAGTTTTCTTTTCCTAATATAGATGACTAGTAAGGGGAAGGGGAAGGAGATGGAAGTGGATGCTGATGTTGGGTTATGGAATCCAGCTGTTGAGCGGGTATTTGTGCATCTGATGGAGGAGGAGGTAGACCAAAATAGTCTGAAAAGTTCAACATTTGAAGCCAAAGTTTGGCAATAATTTGTTACACATATGAAATACATGTATAATCGTACATTCACGGTTAAACAATTAAAGGACAAACATTCCAGACTTAGAATTAAATGGAGGGAGTTTGAGACTCTGAAGAAGCAGAGTGGTTTGGATTGGGATGAAGAGAACCAAACAATCACTTGCGAGCAGGAGGTTTGGGACACATATGTTAAGGTTCATATATAACTTCATTTTTATAATAGTGTGTGATTCTGATCTTATTATACTTAACCATGACTTTACTACCTGTAAATTAACAACACAAAATTTTTGATTAGGCACACCCTGCGGCAAAAATATTTCGGTCGAAAGGATTGACAAATTATGATGCTTTGACCAAAATTTTTTAGGGGTCTACTGCCCAGGGCTTTGTTTCTAGGGCTTCAACACAAAAGGTGTTTGACTCCGATGAGGAACGGAGGGTCAATTATGAGTTTGCCCACCCCAATGAACCATATGTAGATGTGGATGATGAGGATGATGATGCACCTATAGGTTCGGGGTCTCGCAAGAGGCGATCTGGTGCGTCAAGTGATACCCGCTAGTCGACATAATGCTTGTCGGGGACGAAAGGGAAATATAACTCAAAATGTGCTGGCAGCTTGTGATTTTAATATGATGTTCACATTTATTTATGCGGGATGGGAAGGAAGTGCTAACGACTCCCGTGTAATACAAAGTGCATTAACACAAGGATTGTTGCAAATCTCTCCCGATGATAAATATTATTTGGTAGATTGTGGTTACACGAATATGCCCTGCTTTTTAGCTTCCTACCGTGGTGAGCCATATCACTTGCAAGACTTTCAAGGGGCCAACCATGCACCGACCCAACATAGGCAGCTTTTTAACAAAATGCATGTAAGGCTACGAAATGTCATTGAAAGAACCTTTGGTGTATTCAAAAAAAAGTTTCCCATCTTCAAGTATATGACAAACTACTTTTTTACAAGACAGGTTATAATGGTCTCAGCATGTTGCGTACTTCATAATTTTATACGTAGATATTCAGTGGACGATACTTTTTTGAGGAATTTGTAGATGAACAATTAATTCATCATCAACAAAATGAAGATAACGCATCCACATCTCAAGGGTTGGATTTATCATCTTCCCAATTGTATCGTATGAGTACGAAAAGAGATCAAATTGCTACGACAATGTGTAATGTGAGACATTTTGATAAAACTGTTTCATTGTATCACTTACTGTTATGAATATAATGTTTTATGTACTGTGTGAGATGGTATCTTGACCATTTACTGATGTCCAGGCATTGCACATGGATTCGGTTTTGTTAGCAACGATGGTCAGAAGAATGAAAGGAGTTGTCAATAACAGGAAGTGCTTATTATTAATTTTTTTACTCACCAAGATGATGTCGATATAGGCAATGATGAAATGCATAACTCATTTTTGAATGTGTGCCCCCCTCCCCCCCCCCCTCCTTCCCCTTTCTGCCTGGTTGTTTTGTATAATGCAGAAATTGAAAATATTAAAACTATGAGTGAATATCCACAGAAATGATGTGATAGTCTTTAAGCTGATTGTGGTTTCTGTTTTGGATTATGTGAAGTCAGAATGATGGCATTATGTGAAGTCAGAATGATGAATTCATTTCTTGATGTCAAGGGGGTGGACACTTTAATTAGTACTAGTAGGCATGGCATTGTAAAAAATGTAGCCCTAGACTAATGTTTTTATGATTTATTTGAACAATTGTTCTATACAACCGTGTTCTGAGCCTACGACTAATTTGATCCTTTTAAATATTGGCATTGCTTTGTTATAGTATTTGATTTCATGATCATCTTTGGAGGAAACATTAATTTGTTTTTATGATCCTCTTTCGAGGTGATGTGTTCTAATCCTATATAACTAAACTGAATTTCAATTCATCAGTGCTTTTTTTATCTAGGGAAAGATTGTGATGTTAGTGACACTAGTGATGCTACTGATGCTAGTGATCACAATCCATCAGAAGCCATGAGCAGCAACAGCAAAACCCATCACAGGAAGGTAATTGTACACAGTATGGAAATTTTACAGAGGAAGAAATCAATGATTTAATTAAATAGCATCAGAAGCCATCATCTCTGGATTCATCTCAGGCACATGTACAATTTTGTGTTTGGTTAGTAGTATTTCACAATTCGGAGATGATGATGATATATTCTGATCCTATATAACCTTTGGAGTATTGAAATTTTTGAAATACAAGTAACCACAAACATGCTTGGGTTCTGATGGTAGTAACCAAACACAAATATGTACTAAATTTTGTACATGTCCATCTGATGAATCTGGAGATGATGGCTACTGATCCTATTTAACTACACTATTGATTTCTTCATTTTTAAGAGATCTCACTGTGTTAAATTAACCTTCCTGTGATGGGTTCTGTTGCTGCTCATGGCTTTTGATGGCTACTGATGGATTGTGATGGCTGCTTCTTGCTTTATAAGGGATGAAGGTTTGAGTTTCACTTTCAAAATTAATTTCTTGTTACATCCCTTATAACTGTCAAGGCTCCTGATAATTGTGATGGCTTGTCATGCTTACTTAAAATCAGATTGTGAAATACTAGTTACCAAATACAAAATTTCAAAAAAAATTTGTACATGTGCCTCTCATGAATCTGGAGATTCTGGCTTCTGATCCTATTTATCTAAACTACTGATTTCTTCCTTTGTAAAATTCCCATACTGTGTACAATTACCTTCCTATGATGGGTTCTGCTCCTGCTCATGGCTTCTGATGGATTGTGATGGCTTCTTCTTCCTTTATAAGGGATTAAGGTCTAAATTTCACTTTGAAAATAACCTTCTTGTTACTATCTTATAACTGTGAAGGCTTTTGATGCTTGTGATGGCTTCTCATGCTTCAACAAAATCATTTTCTGAAATACTGGTAACCAAACACAAATTTATAATAAATTTTGTACATGTACCTGATATGCATTAGTTACCTCTGTAATGCATATGTATCAGCTTTGTTTCCATGGTCTTCTTCATGTTTGCAGGTTGTACTTGGATGCTCATGCGGTACACTTGGATGCATGTAGTTTCAGTGGAAGTGCTTCTTATCTTCTGTTTGTTGTCAGTCTCCATCTAACAGGAAGTGCTTCATTTAATCCTTTTAAATCACCCTTGACTCTTTTTAATTTCTATCGATCTAGGCAATGATGAAATGGACTAATTTATAAAATGTGTCTCCCCTTCTGCAATAAAAAGTCAAAAGGGAATAAAAGCTATCATGATTTTATCCATGCCAATATATTTTTCGTGTCAAAATCATCCATATTTTATTAACCAATAATATTGTGATGGATAATCAAAGCTTATGATGCTTGTGATGGGTAATGAAAGCATCTAATACTTTATAAGGGAATAAAAGTCATCATATCCACATTGATCATTTTAAATATTGGCATGACATTAAAATGCATTAAAATGCATGATTAGAACTAGTTGTCTTGGCATTCAAATGCAGCCGTAGACTAATCTTCATGTTTTATTCAAACATTTTTTCTATACATAAGTGTTATGAGCCTACGACTAATTGAACCCTTTTCAATATTTTCTAGTATTTCATTTCGTGATTAATTTTTTACGAAATTGTTTCAATCCTTACTAGGATGAAGATTGGTATCATAAATAGCCGCTGAACATCTTTTTTACAACTGTGACACTGTTGGGCAATTGGGTATTGATATATCCTACACTTCTTAATTGGGTTTTTTTCTCTTATTTTCCTTACGAATTGTATGTACCTGGTTCCTTTGGAGTGACACACACTTTATGCAAGAACATCTGATGTGCATTATATAATGCTTGTGATGCTGAATCCTTCAGATGCTTGTGATGCTGGTTCAGAAGAAAAATTTCTGTATTCATTGGATTAGTGCTCTTTTTTAATTTTATTCATTTGCACTATCATTTGAATCAGTTGATCAGTGCTTTCTTTTAAGGGAAAGGTTGTGATGTTTGTGATGCTACAGATACTTGTGATGGCTTCTGATGTTTGTACTGAACCAGTTTGTGAAATGAAGGTAACCAAACACAAATTACCCCAGTTTTGCTTTTTTTTTATAAAACATACTGATATATATTTAAATACAATTCACCAAACATGCTTTGGGTTCTGATGCTGCTCATGGCTTTCGATGCTTCTGATGGATTCTGAATCCTTCTGATGCTTTATAAGGGATTAAGGTCTGAGTTTCACTTTGAAAATTACCTTCTTCTTGATATGTTATAAGTGTGAAGGCTTCTGATAAATTTGGACTGACTTGGGATGCCTGTGATGGCTTCTCATGCATTGGGCAAAATCAGTATGTTAACATAAGGATTTGTAATAAATTTTGTTCATGTGCCTCTGATGAATTTGGAGATGATGGCTTCTGATCCTATATAACTCAACTATTGATTTCTCTCTTTAACAATTTTCCATACTGTGTACAATTTCCTTCCTGTGATGGGTTCTGATGCTGCTCATGGCTTCTGATGTTCTGATGGATTCTGATGGCTTCTGATGCTTTATAAGGGATTAAAGGATGAAGGTTCAAATTCATTTATTAACTGCTAATTTTTCTCCTATCAAAATTTGCAGATTACAATTGGTGTAAGGGCCGACAATTACACAATTCAGATAAGCTCGAGCACAGTCGATAAGCTTGCCAGTGATGGGGAGATACAAAGAAGAAACAAACAGAAGTTGAAGCGAAAGATATCACAAGAGCCACATAAAAACAAGCATAATCCATTGTATGTTGCATCAGTGTAATTCAGCTCATTTGGGAATCCATATTTCAAGTACATATACTATAATGAATCAGAGCTTAACAAACAGAGAGTTGCAATGTAATATAATGTATTTCAGCTTTATTCTTATTATGTGACTACAGACTGAAGCAAGTGTAATGAGTTACAAAACAAGGGATGCGATAAAAGTATTTTCATTATATTATATGCAAATGATCTTTCATATTAGTCTTTTGCAAATCGTATATCAGTTTATGGAAGAGGTTCTTAATACAATACGAATACAACATCTTCATTGGGAAATGTATAGTCGCATATCAGTTCATATGAACAAGCTTAAGGTATAACATTAATAGAACTCCTTATATTGATAAGATTTGCTCGATTCGCTCTTTCTCAGGCTTCTTGTTCGTATACTTGTAGAACTATGCTCTGTAACTGCAGGGGAAAAAAAATTTCAAAAGAAAACTAATGCAAATTGATTAAACAAACGCCTTTTATAATCTCATTGTCAGAAAAACTGTTTTTTAATAAATTTGAGAATTTAATTTTATAACCAAACGTCTTTTATAAGCTCATTTTCCAATAACTATTTTTATGAAAATTTCAGAATTTTTGGTTTACCAAATGCATTTTATACTCTCATTTTCAAAAAACTGTTTTCATAAAAAATTATTACCAAACAGTTTTTAGTTTTTACACTCTCATTTTTACAAAACTGTTTTTAGAAAACTGTTTTCAAAACAACAAACCAAACGCAAAACTTCCCCCCCCCCCCCCCCCCTAAAAATTATCTTAATAGATAACTACTAACTATATATAATCTCTTATTTCTAGTTAAACATGCTCCCTAAACTTCACATGAATTATACATGAATTGTAAACAATATCCATGCAACCTGCTAGAATATCTTATTTTGAAATTAAAAAAAAACCCTTCTAGAATATCATACCTTCGCTTCTTGCATTATTATCGATGCTTGCATCTCCACGCCGTCCGGATGATGGCCAATTGCCAATGATTGAGCCTGCCATGGAGATCATTCCTCTCCCAAAAGTTCCGAAATGATAACATTACAAGAGATCATAGTGATAGAGAATAAAAATCTATATAATAAAACACAAAGAAAACTATCAAGTTGTAGCGTTCCGGATCTCCGTTACCGGACATCCGTGACACTCACCAGAATCTTTGTCTTCAAATGCATCTCAACACAGTAACAACACAGAAATTTAAAAAAGAACTTTTTATTGCCAAATAAGATCATTACATCATTGATTACAACCAATATCTTGTCATTGAACAAGAATACAAATTATATTAACTCATTACAACTTATTACAAAATATTCACAGACTCCACTTGTAAGGCTACCAACTGTCTTCCGGAATGGTAATCGACTGATCACCGCCGAACCTCCACTGAGTGGTTAATTCGCTTCCCTGGAACTTGCTCCTCGGCTTGAGTCTTCTGCTGCGTAACTCTGACATTTCTACACCTGCTCAAAAGGTAGGACCGGTACCTAAAAGGTAGGAAGCGTCAGTACTTCGACTGACGCAATGCTGATAAGAAACAGTGATATCCAAACTGGCAACCACAAACCATCTCGAATGGAAAAAGAAACGTGCATCCTGATTTCCTAGTGTTCGTGTATGCCATGACCTGAAGTCTAATGCATAATACAAGGCACAAAAACAGTTGTACTTAATCTAATGTGAGCAAGACTCTGGATACGCATGCATCACATACTACATACGCTCCAGATCAAGCCAGCTTTTCCAAAATTCAGGGTTTCGAACCCTCGCCATGCAATGCATTCTACTATTGTACTCAACCTATTCCTGATAGATACCAAGTGGCTGGTTAATCCTGCAGTTATTACTGCTAACACAGTGATGTCCTCCGTTTGCCACTCGTGCCCAATCCAGTCTGGATCACACCAAATGTCGTGACGATCTTACAGATATGCGACCCGCACATTCATGGCGTCGAAGATCCATGAGACTGCCGCCTCTTATGGTCCGTTTGTGTCCACCAACATAAGAACATGACGGCCTCAAGGGTCTAAGCTCCCTAGCCGACAGAGTTTCTCTCCATTCTTACCACGGCACTTCAGGAATTAACAGAGCGAGATACGGTTTTCGTGTACTCAGCTAGTGAACGAACACAGCCCTGTATCCCTACGACAAGAAGAGAGCAACCTTGGTTATCACCTGCCTAGTGCTGGCCTCAGAACGAGTCGAACTATAGGGAATCACCCCTAATACCAACTTGGTCCGTGAGCGAAAGTAAGAAACTTAACTAAATAACAATTACTAAAATATGCTAGTCTTCCAAAATCATGCACGTAGTGCTATCGAACAATTGACCCCTGACTGGTCTGCTAGTACTAATGCAATGAACAACCCCAAAACACCACTCTAAACCCGAGACTCACTTTAATCCTTCAAGGTGATAGATTGCCTCCAAAACTCTGTCCATCGACCAATGAACCCGGCGACGTAAGTCCCGCTTGCCACTTTCCCTAGCTTGGAATCGTTCCTCACTATGTCCCGAGCTCATCCTTAACCGGCATGAAATTCAACTTGACGGCGCCATCTTGGACGTTCAACGCTTCGGTGGAAGTTCACATCTAGGGTCCATAGGCGCAGGGCATCACCTACCCTAGTGATCAACTCGAGTCACAACAATCAACAAGACTAGCAATAGACCCCACTCATCCCCAAATAATGAGTTATCAACTCTAAGGTACACAAGGGGAAATGCTCTACCAACACTTAGTCAAAACCATGACTAAACCCAACTAATGGTGTTCTGCCTGAAACATAAAAAGATCATAACTCTCACAATACAACTCAGATTTAGGTGTTAAAGCCCAATTTGAAAAGGTAAAGGCCTAGGCTACAACTCTCTAGTTGATCATCGCCTCAGATTAAGTAATCTAAATCCTCAAATTGGCCTCACAAGCCTCAGCCTGTGTACTTTCTGTACACTGGCTGCACCTTACCGATAGCATAAGATCCTACCTGCTCATCAGAATGCTACCAATCCAGGTTCTGTAGAAAGGTGTGAATGTCCTCTACAACTTTCTAGTTGATCACTAATCCAAATTATATCATTTGGTCACCCTAAAACAAAAATTACACTTAGGTGTACAGAACCACAAACTAAGTCTTACTCAAACAGAGCCTTTAGCTCAAATCCTGGTTTCTGTCCATTCTTACAAAAATTATATTAAATAATCTACTCACAGGAATTTTCTCAAATAAGGCTTGACTCAAACAAAAACACACAAATACTGGGTTCAACGGATATGTAATATAAATTTCAAAACTTCTTAGTCGCTTAATTCAATATTCAATTTGTCCCAAAGAGAGGAAGTCAAAAAAGTTTTTGGAAATCTCTAGATGTCTAGTACAAATTCCTAGTAGAACACTTCCTCAAAATCTGCTCTTACAGAGCCTCAAATGTATCATCTTATCAAGGTGTCCATTCTGACTGAGTAGGCACAATACATGCTAAAAAATCCATCATAAATAACATAATGATCAAAAGGCCACCAAATTTGCTTTACAAGAACTAGACATCATTATGAATAACATACAAAAAGATTCATATCCAAAATCCAAGTATTCACTGAGTTCTACCTGTTTTAAGCATGCATAAAGATCCTGCTGTTCTTCTGTTACAGTCTTAACTACTGTTGATAGATTAATTTTGAACATGCATGAAAATTCATCCAATTCATTTCATGATTTTTCCGTAGAGTTTAGATACATGCAAGGAATCATGGTAAAAATTTCAGCCATATATCATGTGCCAATTAATTATAAGAATTCCCCCAATCTCACTTATCACAATAGACAGATCATGTTCCTGCCTTACGGCTTAGTCCACAAAATGGATTTTATTAAAATATCAAACATTATCAGAAAATTCCGAAATAATTCATGCATCTATTAGACATGTATGAGACCAATCTGTGAAAGTTTCATAATCAAATTTCAAGTAGTTTGTTCTCGGGAAAATATAGAAAATGACATGCAGATCATGGTTTCTGTTCTAGTTACAGATTACTAACAATCTACTCTTAAACATCCATTTCTCAACCACTATTACTCATGCATGCACAGAAATCAACAAGAATGAACAAGACAAGATTAGAGAACTCCCCACCCTAAGTTGGCTTGAGAATATGGTGGTTGTCTTGAGCTTGCTCCTCCCAAAAAACTATCCAAAGTTGAGAACTTCTCTTCACTTTGGCTCCTTTATTTCTCTCATTCTCATTCTCTTTTTTCCTTTCTTTTTCTTCTGAAAATTCCAGAGCTTGGGAGGGGAAAAGAAGGGGTTTTAATGAGAAGGGGAGTGAGGAAAGAGAGGGGGGGGGGGGGGGGGGGGGGGCGGTTAGGCTGGCCAAGGGCCAGAGGGGTAGGAGGGGTAGGCTAGGTGGTTTTGCTCCAAACCATGGTCTAGCCCATTGGTTTTGAGTTGGAGTTGGGCTGAAATTATTTAGTCTTGATCAAGCCCTAAATGTGATATGAGAGGTTAGATTTGAGTGTATGCAATGTATACCCATTGTAGCTTTATACAATTGCATATTTGCATATGTATCGCACTCAAAACTAGTGCATGCACTAGTATCAGTCCGTCTCATTCTCACGCATTGTCAAGAATACAACCGTCCACACTAACCGCCCCACAAACAAATAACCGCACCTCACATCATTCATGCACATACAATCAAACAAACACTGCAATATATGCATATATACAGACATTATATTATCCGAGGTATTACACAAGTGACTCTCATTCAATAGGGTTGAAATTAATAGTCCAGATCTAACCTCACAAAACATATTTCCCGCCCAAAAGTCCCCCAAAAATTCAAATTCAAATCCCCCAAAACAACTCTTTTATTTATTTATTTATATCTCTCTCTCATTCTCTCTCTATTTACTCAGAAATTTACATTTTCAGATTTCAGGATTGTAAATTTTCAGATTTTTTAGTGCATTTTTTATTGCTCATGTTACATTAAAAATAACAAATATCTCATCAACAGTTAAATTTCATCATTTTCCATAGTCAAAGTTCTAAGAAGTTCGATTTTACACCCCCATTTATAATTATTTTTCAACATATATTAATGGAAACATGGACTTTTATTTACAACTAATTATTGTTTTACTATTCAAACTTGAGCTACATAATTGTTGTTTTACTGTTTACAAGACTTTCATAAGATGTATCGTTCTGAAGACGTGCCGTAGGCACGTGCCCACGGGAAAATCTAGTAATCAAATAAATGATAAATTAGTCGTTTCACATTCATATTAATAGCATGAATGACAGTTAGAGCATCCACAGTTGTGATTGTAAAAAAAATGACTAAATGCATATTTACATATAGCCTTTTTAGCTTTTGCTGCAGTCGTAGAATGCTATTTTATAGCAATTTAAGATAAAAAAATATAAGACTGACTTTGTAGTTGCGTCCTAGGGCGAAATGAATTATTTAAATAATTTTTTATTGTTAGACGGAAGTTGAAGTTGCGTCGGAAGAAAAAAAAGTTGAAAACGTCAGACGGACTTCGAAGATCCGTCCCACGTTTTAAAAATAATTTTTACAATTTTTCTAATAATTAAAAACATTTTTCAAGTGGGAAAAAAATTGTGGGCCCCTATGACCCATATCAGAACACATTTGTAATTCATTTTTTTTTTTTTTTGAATTTTTTAAAATCTAAAAATCACGACCGACGAAATTACAAGTCCTGTCTGAGGGGAAGCTTTTTTTGGGGGGGTTTTTATTACGATTTTTTGTTTGGGAGGGACGGACTTTGAAGTTGCGTCGGAAAAATAAAAAAATATTTTTTTTAGTGGATCAAGATCCGTCCTTTATATTATCCATTTCTCTTATATCTTCTCTCATTTATAGCAATCTAATATTGCATTTTTGGCAAAAAATGCATAAATAGCAAACGACTGTAGCGAGTCGTTTGCTATAAAATGTATTTAATGGATAAATAGCACACGACTGTGGATGCTCTTAGCACGTTTACAATAAAATATAATGCCAGGGAGTTTTTATGTGTCCATATTTTCTTATAACACACTTTAGTAAGGTTTTTTTTATATCGTTAAACGGTGGGTTGAATGCCTCCCGCGTTTCATTAATAAGCAATTAACAAAACATACAACCAAAAATAAGGCTTATGAAGCTCAGATCCCAACAGACTGGGTTCCGGAACTCATACACCCTAACCAACAGACAAAAACAACGAAATCTAATCCTATTGATCGGCCGACCGAGCCACAACGAATTTCTCGTGCCAATTTGAGCTCACTCTCTCACTCAGACCCTCGCTTGTACATCATTTTTCCTCTCCAACTATCGCACGATAGCCTCCATCACCCGCAGCAGTGAGCCGAACGTCAATACTAAGCATTCTAAGAGAGATACCGCAGGCACTACGCCAATCTGATAACACCCTGTCCAGATTGAGTACTCGTTCTCTTCCCCTCGCTTAACTTTAGTTGAGTATCACCGCCAAATCGTGACGAAAGCAGCCGTCGCACCTGACCCCTCCAAGCCCCTCTGACGTGAGAGAAACCAATGACACTCCTCACTTTGATCAAACCAGGTCAAAGAAGAGCCCAAACCCTGAAATTTTCTGACCAACGTCGCCCAACCAGTTAGGAAATATTTCGCTGCTAATTGTAAATTAGTTGTAATTTGGATATTAGGGACACTTTGGATCTTAGGAACTCCTCAACGTCCATTCGAATTTCAAAACTTAATTTGAAATTCAAAATTCCCCTTACGACAGCATTCCAAATCAAATCAAAACTCCCCTTCCCCCTGACTCTCTCCCCCTTCTCCCCCACATGCTTTCACGGCAGCCCCCAACTCGATGGATCCCCCAACCTCCTCGTGCACAGCCATCGGCCTCGCCAACACTGCCGCCAAATTGGGACCCATCGCTGCTCACACCCGCCAAGACTCCGACGCGATGCCCGCACCCACTCGCACCCGATGGATCCCCCAACCTCCTCACGCACAGTCGTCGACCCTGCCAAGACTGCGGCCAAATCGGGCCATCGCCGCTCGCACAAGACGCCAACGCCGGAGCAACCCCGAGTGGTGGCCGCAACCATCCACCTCCTCCTCTCCGCCTCGCGGATGAGGCTCAGACCGGCGAGCATAAGAAAAGTTGGGATTAAGGAGAAGAAACAAGAAGGAAAGGGGCGACGAAACCCTAGCCGCCACCCCCCAAACTCAGATCTAAGGTTAGGATTTTCTTTTTTGTGATTTTTTGGGATAGCTTCTCCCTCTAGAAATTCTAGAGAGAGAAGCTTTGGCAAGTGTGTAGCTTTCGTTTTTCACTTTAGCAAGGACCTCAAGGTTAATCGATAAACAATAAGAAATCATACAAAAATTAATCAGTTTAGTGCCACCAAACTCTAGCGGTCAGAAGTTCAAATTACACTTGCATTGTTTAATCGAAAAATACAGATTTGAACTCAAAAAATAATTTTTAATTTTCAAAATTATTTGTCTTTGGGCACCAAGTTGTGGGCAACAGACCAGACACATAAGCCACCTCATCCATTCCTACCCAACACTCATTCATTCCCAATCCTTCAAATTTTCATTTCTATCAGAGCATCCACTAAGTTTTCTAAAAACTCAAAAGTTAGCATTTGAGGTAGAAAAATACCCCAATGCTATTCGCTAAAATTCCAAAATTTAAAATAGGGGTGAATAGTGGATCGCTAAAGATTGTAGCTGCGAATGAGAAAAGCTAAATATAGAAGACGAAAGGAGATGATCCATTTGAGAAAAAAATTGAATAGAAAAAGATGCTCCATCCGTCGATTTTTTGGAATTAAAAAAAATTGAAAACAAAAAAGATGAGAGACGGATGAACAAGCTCGTCTTTCATCTTTTTCTTAATTTTTTTATTATATAAAAAGTATTCAGAAATTTCTTTAAAAAAAACGAAAATGCCATTAATTAATTACAAATTTGTCATTAAAAAAAAACTCGATGGAAGTTCTTTTTCCATCCCCATGGACAAAGGAAGATCATCTGTCTGTTATGTTTTTTTCGAAAAAAGATTTAGCACAGGTTTGGTTTTTTTTTTTTTTTTAATTTTTTTAAATAAAGATTTAGCACAGGCCGCAACAGACTCTCCCTCTCATCGTTATTTGCCAATTGAAGTACAAATTTTAATAATAACGATAGTGGATTCTCTCAAAACCCCATTCCTTTCCCACCACAACTCCTCCTTTCCTTCCCTCCCTCAGTTCCCAAAAATGTGGGCATCAATTGGATCAGTGAGTTCTTCATCATCATCGTCTCTCATCTACCATCCTCATCATCTTGATGGCCCTTTCCCATCCTCTTTTTGCATCAATTTTCGCGCTAAACGATCGGCCTTTTCCAAACTCGCCGCCTCCTCCTCCTCCTCCTCCTCCTCCACCTCAAGTTCTACTGGTAGCAGCTTTAACCAAGAGGACTCTAAAACCGCCGACGATGACGCTCGCCAACTCAAGGTATTCTCAACGCCCGATATTCCCTGTTTTTTAAAGGGTTTTCAATCATCAAATTTCGCTTTTCCTATTTAGTTAAATTTGTGAATGTACACCGAGTAATGCGTAATAGTTGTGAAATAATTCGTTTGATTTGTGGTGGGATTGCTGGTGTTTTCACTCACTAGCAAGATGAAACCGTGTGAATGCAGTGTTAATGTGCAGTTCTTGATCCGCTCATTATCATACATTACTCAATCAGGGTTAGAAGAATTTGTTGCGGTTAAATTTTTTTAGTAACTGTCTCAAAATAGGGAAAAATCAAGAAAACCTCGGAAATTTTGCATTTTTAATCAAGAAACCCTTAACGTTAGTTTTAGGCACATAAACCCCTTCCCCGTTAATGGCAGGGGGTTTCTTGATTAAGAGTGCAAACATTATGTGTTTTTTTAGGGTAATGATTCACCTACAACCTATTCTTATAACTTTTCTCTTTACAACCTTAGGTGGCGCAATCTCATTGGAAATGTATTGTAGAGTCTTGTAGAGTAGGTTGTAGATATCTCCAATGAGATTGTGCCACATGTTGTAAGGCTGTAAAGGTTGTAGGTGTAGCACTACCAATTTTTTTATTAAAAAGGGTAAAAAGAAAGAAAAAAACCCCTGAATGTTTTAAAATTATTTAAAAAAAACCCCTAACCTTTGTTTTTGTTTTGAGTCAAAAGACCCTCCACCATTTAAAATAGGACAATTTTACCCTTTCCCCTTTTAAGGTAGGGTTTCTTGATTAGAAAAAAGGGAAATTTCGTCGTTTTCCAATTCAAAATTAACATATTAAAAGAAAGTTAATATAATAGACAGTTCATGTGCCAGAAAATAACATCAGGGGTTTTATTGATTTTCCCCCCTCAAAATAATATAGAAATTGACATTGGGCATGACATATCAGATGGTCGGGGAGTGTACATGACATATCAGATGGCTGAGGAGTGTCTTTGCGTCTAGGCAACATGGTTGGAAGACTTGGGGGGAGTTTCAAACTTAATTTAATACCACATTGGATAGGTGAAAACGTTATTTAGGCATATCAGGGATGAAACTATATACAAGAATATAGGGGCCGTGGCCACCACAATGAAAAATGAAAACCATTGATAAATTGGTACTGAATTGGCAGTAGTTGGGAAAAGATTTCTCTATTTCGTGGCGTATATATAGCACTAGTATACACATGTGCAATATTGCACAGACCTTTTAAATATGATTATGTTTTGATTGAGCCAACATTTAAGATTTGAAGCAAATAAATCATGCATTCGCTCTGTTAAAGTAGTCTTAGTATTAGTCCCACACCTGAAATAAATTTAGGTTGCTCTTTGTACTTGCTATAGATAGGAGGCCATGTATTCAGTTATTAGTATCCAATAAAGTATTCTTTTCAAACTCTATACTATCAATTTACATGGTATCAGAGCCTGAAAAGTTTACACAAAAATTTTGGGTTTTTTCTTCCTCTCTCTCTCACTCAAAAAAACCCGCTGCTTCTTCTTCTTCTTCCATGGTTCCTCTTCTCCAAACACTAACCGTAATTCCCTCCTCCTCAGCCCCGCCACCACCCTTTCTGGATGCCGCTGCCTTCATTGACACCCCGTAGCCTTCATCGCCAACTCTGCTCCTGTTCCCGCAACCCCATCGTCATGTTCCGCAACCCATCGCCACTCTCCGCTGCTTCTTCTTCTTCCCTGGTTCCTCTTCTCCAAACACTAACCGTAATTCCCTCCTCCTCAGCCCCGCTGCCACCCTATATGGATGCCGCTTCCTCCATTGACACCTCGCAGCCTTCATTGCCAACTCTGCTCCTATATCCCGCAACCCCATCGTCATGTCCCTGCAACCCATTGCCACTCTCCGTCGACACCCGCAACCCACTCGACGCTCACCCACCGCCTTCCTCTCAACTATCCCTCACCAGGCTGTTTGCCTCTCTCCAAGCCGTCGACTCCTGATCCCTTAGATCCAGCAACCTACCCGCACGCTGCCGTCCTTCCTCTTCCGTACTTATACTGCAAAGCAACAAATTTAATTGTAAATATAGTTCATAGCAAGCTTCAATCTATATTTGGACACAACTGTTACTTTTACTATAAACTAATCTCATTCTATTAGATATAATTAATGTAGACAAATTTTCAAGACCTCTTTTGGACCTCATTCTTTGCACTTTCACAAAATTTTGAATGTTATAGGAATTTTTATTAAGACTTTTCCCCCCAGTAGATGTTTTTAATTTTTTTTATATAGAGCCATGATGAAGGAACGCTCAATGGATCTTTGACTAGTATCTAGAAAAATATTCATTATTTTTTTGGGACCTCATTTTCTTCCTATTTTCCGAACTTTTGGATATAATAAGCTTATTTCCCCCCTATAGGTGCTTTTAGAATTTATAGAACCATGAGGGAGCAATCAACAAAAATAAAGAATGTGCAATGGAACTTTTAATAGTAATATTCGAAGAAAATATCATGTATTAGATGATAAGGGACAGTAAGACAAGTCAAATTATTCCTTTGGGGGTTCAAACTATATCCTTGAGCAGTTCTATATAGTGTGTGCATGTTGGATTAAACTAGCTATCTAAATGCACTAAAATTTTGTACATGTCATATGTTTGCTTTGTTTATTTGTTCAAGGGTAAAATACTTCTTAAAAAATTCCCATATTTGCTATATTATGTGCAACACCCATGATCTTCGTAATTTGCAGAAAAGAATCAAACACTTGTTAGCGGGGGTTTAGAAGGATAAATTACTGATACCCTCCCGTACTATGAGGTAAACACAAATACCCTCCTATAGTTTTTGTCAGCACAAATAACACCCCGGGTTCACCTTACACGGGTTGTGGCGTTAGTTGACCGTGCCAAACATATTTTAAGTATTTTTATAAAAATAAATTATTTTTTATGACCATTTAGCCCCACATATGATGCTTACTAAACATTTAATGGGGGATAGAATGATAAAATGTTTGAACTAGTCAATTGATGGTCAACTTATGCTATTAACCCCAATAAGATGCACCACATGGTTTAAAAAATCGGTCGATCCCGATCCGATCTGCCCGATCTAGATCGTTTTTCAAGGGGCCGCTTCGATACAACCCCTAAATCTCGGGATTGGTGAGACAATTAGGGGATATGCCGAGTAAGCAATTGGATCGGCCCAATTCCAACCCGACACCATCGATCCTATGATTAAAATGTTCTAATATATGAATTTTTTAATTCATGTGGATCTTCTTAGCAAAACAACGGAGATGTAATTGTGTAATGAACATTTTTCATGTTCAGCTTATATATTTTTTTTCTTGTATGTAAAATAAAATTTGTATTATTTGGTTTACCTATTTCTATTGTTCTAATTTTATTCCACATTAATAATTTTCTGAAAAAACTAAAACTAATTAAAATGTTCAAGTTCGTTATTGAAGTTTTAAAATTTATAAAAGTAATTATTTTAATTCATCAATTCATTTTTTTTAAAAAGGGGTTTTTCCATAACGACACTCACAAGAATTGATATTTCCAAAATAACACCCGTTGTTTTCATATTATCAAACCAACACCTGTAGTATTTGATATGTTCCAAAATAACACATGACGTTACTTGGTTTGTTTAGTTAATTGAATATTCCAAGGATATTATCCTTGCTGGGTTTAGAAACTTCTAAAATGTCCAAAATATCATTTTCTTTCTGTTTCAACATTTCGTTCTTCTTCTTCTCACGTTATTTATTCTTCATTTTTCATTAAACCCTAACCCAACTTACAAAGTCCATTCAATTTCTACTAGCTAGCTTCTTTAGGTTAGGGTTTTTGAGAGTGAAAAAAAGAAAAAAGGAAAAAAAAGAGAACAATAATGAAATAAGAGAAAGGGGGAAAGAAAGAGTTTGTAGAAAAAGGGAAAAAGACAAGGACAAAGTGGTCATTTCCATCCATTTCCATCCATAACACCATGTGACATGAGATGCTATTTTGGAATATATTAAATACTTACAAGTGCTATTTTGGAAATACAAAAATTATGGGTGTTATTTTGGAAATACCAATTCTTTTGGGTGTCATTATGGAAAAGACTCTTGTAAAAAATAATATAATTATTTTTATATAAACATATTAATTTTTTTTTTTTACTTTAAAAAATGCCCTATCCAAATAACCCGATACACCGATCCAATCCAAATATTTGGAAAAACACGATCCCGCTCCCATCACGAGTTTTAAGACCTTGATGCACCCGGGATGTTATTTGCTTTGATCAATAGTTGAGGTTTTTTTTGTGTGTTGATCTCATAGTACTAGGGGTATATCTGCAATTTACGTGGTTTAAATTTATAATTCTGTCCCCAATGCAATGATCTGAATCATGTTTGCGCATGGGTTCAATTTTTTTAATTTGGATTTAGATTTAGAAGAGAGTAGAGTTCAGATTCTTGTCTTGTGTTTGGAGCGTGGGATAGAGAGAAAAGCGTTGAAGAGGGAGCTACAATCATGAGAGATTGTTTACTTTGAGCAGTACATTATCTTCTCCTTCATTTCACTTCCTCTGTATCACCTATGTTAGCATCCACTTGAATTTCAAGAAGATTTTGAGAATCCATTAATTTGGATTAACCCCACCACTTAAAAGTATTTTCTATACTGCACCATTTCTAACTTATATAGGGTTGTCTTGTTATGAGACACGGGAAGGTGCAGCAACGAGAAGGGTAGGGCGATAGCCAACTTAGGAAAAAGGAGGGGGAATCTGAAGTGTCACATGAAAACATATCATAATCTGCCTGACAACTTGGTCACATAAAGTAGTTTGTCGAAAATTTTGGTGAAAGTCTTTGGTGTTGCACATAATAAAGCACATGTATGGATAAGACAAATTATTCTTCATAAACCAGAATATTATTTATTTATTTTGGTAGATTTTTCTGAATGTCCCAATCTTTTTATTGTATTTCCTTCTATTTGGAAATGAGAACTAGTCTTTTGAGCTTCAGGTTCATTTGGGTTTTTAAAACTTATTCACTTATATTTGTTGTTAAACATAACAGATTGAAATTGTTTTTTTGTTAAGTAGCTTTAATGTAAGTACAAAATAAGTTTCAGGGAGAAGTCAAGGATTGCTCTATATATTAAACAGTTGGAAGAGGATCCTCTTCTGGAAACATTAGACCAAGTGATTCCTCAAGTGAGTGGTTAAAGATGCATAATATTATATATTTACAAAGCTTCCATAGTGACTAGCTTTACCTTTTTGCATTCATCATGACTTAAAATATACCTGCAGGAAGGCCAGATTGCGTCCAATGATGTCAGCATGTCCAATAATTTAAATGGGGAACCTCTTCCTGGAATTGAGAGCATATGTAAAGAGCTTCTTGAAGAGGATGGGTATGGTTCAATATTTGTGCATGACCCCTTAGTGTAGATATTGAATATGATATGGTTTTATTTCCATCATCATGGCCTCGTATATATTTTAGATCTTTTCAATCCTTGTTTGCAGCATATCTGATGTGAAACTTAGACGACAGGGACTGGAGAAGCGCGTGGTTTCACAAGATTTGGAGCTTTGGCTTTCGAATGTGAGCAATCAATATTTTTTTTAGAGGTACATTTATATTATCCATATATTCAGATATGTTCCTCAAGGTATATGTTCCCTTATTCTACTGCCTCATTACGTACCTGCCAAGGACAAACAGTTCCCCCCTCCTTGCTCGAGCTGGAAGACAGGTGAGTTTGTGCCTCTTTCTTCTTCTTATTCTTGGTTGGTTTTTTTAGTTATTTCTTCGGTTATGGGCTCTTAAATGTTAATCTTAACTAAATATTTCAAGGTTATCCTTTACACATGCAAAGATGGTTACAATTACACACCCCCTCCCCCCCCCCCCCCCCCCCCCCCGAGTGATGAGACCAGCTTATCTGATTTAAGACCAATTTTTAAGTTATGCATACGAGGAGTGCAACAGTGAATGTATGAACAGCTCATATAAGGAGTTGACTAGGAGCAAGCATTCTTAATTAACCACCACAGCTATAGAAACTTTTCTTTTTTTTTTTTAAAAATTTAATTTTTAGAATAAAGGTGACTTCGTCACCGCTTCATTAATGAAATGTTAATGAAACACAGCAGAAAAAGATACAACCAACACTCAAAGTTCTAAGGTTCTAATAGCACCAAAAGCATCATATACAACACCAAAATCTACTAAATGCTACTTAAAATATATAGATATAAAGAACGCCATAAGATCCCAACTTAGCTGCCCCCCACCCCCCGCCCTCCTCGACGAATTACTCCTCTTCCTCCATGCGGAGCCTCTTCTTCTTGGCCAGCTAACCTGTCCAGTCATCAATAAATGAAAACACTTTATGCATCATAACTTGATCTATTATTAATCTAACGAAATCACAGTTCGTTACGGTCTAGTCAAAGATCCCACATAGTAGCAGCAACAGAAATGTCCCAAGCAGATCTGTCATCTTTCCTAATCTCTGTTTCTCTCCACTGGCCCAATACGTCTTGAGTAGAGATAGGACACCCCTCTAACCCAAAGTCCTGAACACACTACCTCCCAAGCTAACTTAGTTCTAGGACAAGAAAATAAAATATGTTTGGTATCTTCTAAATCCCCTAAACATCTAGAACATCTGTTATCTACAGGAATATTACGCTTGAGCAGATTGTTTTTTGAAAGAATCGCATTATTAATAGCCAACCATGGGAATGCTTTAACTTTCGTCGGAGCGTTTGTGATCCACATCGTTAGAGCTTCCCCGTTTCGAAGTCCTCTGTCATTCAACCAACTATACATGGAGCTCATTGAATACTCTCGGTTCGCATCTAGGGTCCAGTATCTCACATCCTCCGTCCCCAGGAATCGCTTTCCGTCTTCCTGAATAAATTGTTTTAATTGCTGAAGGCTCCTTCGACATTCATGAGATGCCTGTCTCCACAGTTTGATATTAATATTTCCATTTTTCCAGACCTCTGCTCCGAAGAGTCGATATTCTTAGCTTCCTTAGCAACTTCCGAACTTGTTACTGCTGCCCATTTAAGGAGTTGTCTAAGTGCAAACATTCAAATATTAGCTGATCTTTTATGTATTGATTTTGATCTACCTGCTTATCAATAACTATTATAATGAGAGAATTGGAGTTGTCGTTTGTAAATCTACCTACACATGCATCACGCGTACAAAGTAATTCCCTAATACAAATCTAAGAAACCCGTGAAACGCACGTGCATACAAATTAATTTTCCAATCAGCAAAACCCTACTTTCAATCCACATTCGACTGTTCCTCTCCCTCTGTCTCTTCCGAACCAACTGACGTGCCTCTGTGCCGCTGCAACACTGCTCCATCGCACTGCCTTACCTCTACACCGTTGTACTGTTGCATCGTTGTACTGTCGCACAACCGTCCTGCCATGCCACCGCAGTGCCGCGTCGCCCCACCATTGCACCGTCGTGCCGTCCCTCTGTCGTTTCGTCGCTTCCTCGTGCTGTCGTGGACCACATCTCTCTGCAAAGAGAAAGAGATACCGGTTCGTAAATAATTTTATTCAGGATCAAAGTACCTTCGATGTTGATTTAATATTTTGAGGAATTATACATGTATTTTCCGATACATGTATGAGCTTTTAAACTTGGTTAGTGGTTGTTGTCTTGATTGAGGTCGAGGTATTGTTGGGCTTGTATATGGTTTCTTTAATAGGGAAGAGAGAGAAGACAGTGAGGGAGAGCTGATGGTTTCTTTAATCGGTTTGTAAATAATTTTATTTAGGAACAAGGTAACTTCGATGGTGAGTTAGTATTTTGAGGAATTATACATGTATCTTCTGATTCATGTATGGGCTTTTAAACTAGGTTATAGTGGTTGTTGTCTTAATTGAGGTGGAGGTATTGTTGGGTTTGTAGACGGTTTTCAGTGAATTGAAATTGGTTAGGGTTTACTTCAAATTTAGGGTTTTGAGTTACGTTTTATAATTCCTGTCAGAATTCATAAATATTAATTGAGTTAGTCACTTGGGAATACCAATAACAATAGTAGAGAAGAAAAGTATATAGTGTTTGCATGTGTAACTAACAAGTAGTCTCTACTCCATGCACACACTTAGACATATTATAAACATACCAACTTATGTGTATTGCGCGTACATAACTAATATGAAGGAGGTCTCAGGTTTAAGGCTAAACTACGTCTAAGTTTTTACTTTTAAAAATATATATTTATTAAGACGTGTATCGCATGTGTAATTTACTAGTATAAAGTTATTGACGAGTACATACTCAAAAGTTCCACCATTTTTTTTTTGTTTCGGCCATTTTAGATTGATAATGACTGAAAAACACATTAATAGAAACTTGGCAATTCCATAGTTGTTATTGGGCATTTAATAATATCAAAGTAGAAAATAGCAGATCTCCGAGATCAACACTGTAAACATATTGAATGAGTCCTGAAAAAAAAACCCTCCATATTCTGTGTAGATTTCGTTTGTGCATGAAACAAATTGAGCAACAAAAATTACATAAAGTTGAACACAATGTGTGAAATATTGGGAAACTCTTGTCGCAAAAGTTTTATGTTAACGGGTTTGTGTCAACAAGTACATGTTATATCAGTAAATATCAATCACATATAGCTAAACCTTGTCAATGATAAGGTCTGAAGAAGGAACCCTTAATCATGGTACTCTCGTTCCTTGTAAAACAACAACTTTACCCAACAGCTTAAGCTAATAGATAGTAGCCAGCAACATATATAAAAAAGTATTAGCCATTTTAACACTTACACGAGGCAGTGGAAACAGCAAAGAGTTGGACATTCCATGATATAAAAACCAATCCACGTAATCCAACTAGGGGTGGACGTGGGCCGTGTTAGGAAAACTGAGCATCTTGTTGAGTTATTGACACAATCAACAAAAACTACCAAGCAAAACTAGATCGCACCAATCACACAAAACACATAAGAATTATCCCGGTTGGGGCTTTCGCCTTAATTGGGAAGAGGAAGAACCGAGATGTTATTTAAACTAGAGAAGATACAAGAATATTACAATTCTCACCACGACACTCTCTCAAGTCTAACTGGAACTTGGTTGCTGCTTACAATGGAGAAACTTTCTCACTCTCTCATATGAAGTACTCTCTTCTTCTATTCGGCACTCAATAAAATCATATCGTTTTAGAAGCCATTTACATTGTATTTATAGATCTAGAGGAACCCTAGTTTAGATATCTTGATATAATAGTCATCCGATGTATATTGAAGAGATAAACATACAATTAGAGCCGTACGATCTAATCAGAAGACGAAGTGGGCTTCAATCAAATCAACAAACCCGCACCCCAAAAAATCCATCAGCGCCGCCGACGGTCGACCGCACATAGTTGTGGTCGACCACAACTCCCAGACTATCAACCCGAGAAGGTGACAGTCGACCGCACAGTCGGCCGTCCCTTTCTCTGTTGGCTACTATTGTTGCTGACTGTTTCTCCTTCTCTTCGATCCTTCGCTTCGAACCCTCTACTTATATCACCATCTTCTCTTCACACCGAATAAATATGCAAGATATAAAACCCAACAATCTTTACATTGGATTGCATACGCATGAATCCATACCTGTGTGATTTAAAACTCTTTTAGATCTTTCTTCTTCGCTTTGTAAACAACACGTTTCTATGGCTTCTTCTACTAGTTGAACAAACATCCACCTGTTTTCCTCCAGTGTATGTCCCCCTCAAGTGCACACCCCTGTAGATGTAATCATGCATGTACCACCCTCCACACGAACTCTACCTACATCAAGTCTCTCTCCACCTTCGAACGGTATTCGAACGTTGCAGTCTCGATTCGGTAACTCTAGTGACGGCTTGCTAGATGATACTTTCATACACTCGGTCGAGTTTTTCTGCTCCCTACAAAGCTGGTAGAGGTTGTGCTGTCCTTGCCCAATTTTCCTCTTACTTTTCATTATCTTATGACGACTATCCCAAACTGTCAAAACTTCACTTCGAGCTATGTACCTGCAGCCACGAGCATCAAGAGTCCCTAAGGATATCAGATTCTGCTGTATCGAAGGAATATGCATGACCTCTTCTAGTGTGAACCCTTTCCCATCTAGCATCTCCAATTCAACTGTTCCCTTACCCACTACTTCACAAATCTCACCACTCTCCATTCTCACACTACGACCTGTTGCGACTTGTAAGTAGAAAACATCTCCCTTTTGGAGCAAATATGAGAAGAACTTTTCGAATCAAGATACCAATTTGAATCCACATCTGAAGAACTTGATACAAGAAGACAATAATCATCATTATTAATGATGTAAAACGTAATCCTAAATAGAGAATTTTCAATAATCTTAAAGGATTATGTTTTACATCATTTTGGTATTAGAGCGAAGGTTCTTAAAACCCTAGTTCTTGCATTATTTAGGCATCAATTTTTGCATTCATTTAGGATCGTTTAGAGTCTTTTATTTTTTCTTGCTTTATTTTAGATCATTTCAGATTATAAAAAAAAGAAAAAAAAACGACCCCTAGTTTTCCAACGTTGGTGAATGCATCTTCGCAGTACCATCACAAATCCCGAAGAGCCTTTCTTGTCACTCCCAAACCACCCAATTAGGAACCCTAGACCTTCCCGAACTGAGATGGACAACTCTAATATTTCTGCTATCCTAGCTGCCATTCAAGCAACTCCTGTCAATATCAATCAGAGGCTTGAAAAAGTGGAATTAAATCAAATTGTTGCCCCTTAGCTTCATGCTAATCGCCAGTTCCCTCAAGGGAATGATCGCGACGGCCGACATCAAGATCGTAACCCTGACGAACAATACAAAAAGAATGTTAAGGCTGACGTTTCTCATTTTGAAGGCCACATGGAACTCCAAGCTTATCTTGATTGGATCCGTACGATGGACCACTACTTTGTGTGGTTTGACATGAGCGAAGCCCTGAAAGTTAAATTTGCCATGATGAAATTGATTGGTAAAGCTCAACAATACTGGACCAATCTTGAACACGCCCGCAGAGGCCGAGGCCTGGCACCCATAGCCACTTGGGAAGCCATGAAAGAGAAGCTCACTGAGAGATATGTATCGTTATCGTTCCACACCCGATTGCTAGATTCGTGGAACTAACTTTATCAAGGAAGTAAATCCATACAAGAATATGTTGATAAGTTTGATGACTTCCTTATTCGGTGCAATGCTTTAGGTAAAGAGAGTGAAGAACAAACTCTCCCTAGGTTCAGAGCTGGACTACGAGCCGATCTTAGGAACGAGCTAATTCATAGAAATGTGGACTCACTAGCGGCAGCCTGTGCCTTTGTCCTCGATATGAATTCCTTTAAAGCCTTGTTCTCATTCTAAGTCCAGTGATTCGAGAGATCATTCCTCTAAAATGACCTTCTACTGATCCGTCTAGGCCTAAGCCTCCCTCTCAGCACCCCAACAAATGTTACCCCAGCAAACCTAATTCAAATTTCAATTCACATAGAGATGAACATAAGGGTAAGAACACCGAAAGATGTCACTCTTGATTAAAAAAATTATTGTGTTGAGTTTTGCTCTTAATCTCTCTTTTCGTGTGATACAATTGAGATCTAATTATTAGGGTTTGTGTAAATCCTAATAAACTTTTAGGATTTGTGATAAACTCTAAAACTATCCTCAAATCCAATATAAATTCCTAACCATAATTTCCCAAATGAAAATCAAACCCTAACCCTACTACAGCCGCCATCTACTGCCCTCTCTCTCTCACCTTCGTTTTCTTCTTCCTCTGAATTCCCAACTCCCAATCTTCAACCCCGACCAACCCACTCCTCACCTTCGTCGACCACCGCTGCCATCAACCCGATCGCCCAACGCCTTCGTCCTCGTCCTTCCCTCTCTCCGCCGCCTGCACCCCCAAGCCTGCACCCCCAAACCTTCGTCACATCGAAACCCTAATCCCCATTACTGACTGATCCGGCACACCACCCACGATGCCACCGTCGAACTCCTCACCCCATCGTCAACCTCCTCCCCTCCTGGCTCATCCTCCGGCGCTTTTATTTCCGATGATCAGCACACCCCAGCGTCGACAGCCTTGCTGCTGTCTCCCGTCGACCCCAGAGCCGCCGTCGACGCCGCCACTCAGTCTCCAGTCGACAGCTGTCCATGTCGGCGACCCCCCTGCCGGTCCCGCTGCCGTGCTGTCTTCCTCCCGCGACGAGCTAAGTCAGAGCCGCTCTTACTGTGGTTGCTGATTGCTGTGTTCTGCGTTGCTGCCAACCTGAGATCTAACGGTTTCTTCGAACCCCGGTATACTCTTTTCACTTTTTAAATATTTGTGTTATACTGCTTTATCATCTCTATTATATTATTTAATTTAACTGTCGACCACAAATATTGAGATTGAGTATTCTACTTGCCTAATTAGAGTACAAATCAATATTGCATCTTTTACTTGCTAAGAACGCTAAGAGATATAATTATTGATTGTTAGAAGTGAATTATTAATTGAGCTTGTTAAACTTAATTCAATTCTTGAAAATCCATCAAACCAATTAACTGTTTAAAATTCTAACTTTTATCCGCACTACATGTTGGTAAAATTAATCCTTTAGGATTCTTGGAAATTCTTTATTTAGGATTATCTTTTTGCATCAATTACCTGACTCAGTTGCGCTGACTATATGGACTTGTTTTTATTCTTTAGTAGCACTCTTCTGACTCAACCACTTGCGACATTCTCTTGTAATGCCCAACTCTACAACAATGGCAACGAATTTTATCCTTGTGTGCCGCATCCCTTCCAATTGAAGTATCACTATTCACCGCAAAGCATCCTGTAGAAATAGACCCTCCTTTATGAGTCTCCTTTCTTAGTTCATCTTCCTTCAGACCCTTAATCACCCCGGCTACTGTAAGTGTTTCCTTGGATGACTTCCCGTGTAGCATGGTAGTTATCAAGTGATCATAAGAAGTTGACAGTGAATATATCAAGTTGAAAGCTTTATCCTCTTCGCTAAGATTATCAGTGCTAATCGCCTTCAGTTCAAATATTACCTTATTAAACTCCACAATATGATCTTGAAGATGAGTACCTTTCTTCATTGAGAACCTAAACAACTTCCTCTTCCAATACATTAGGTCTAGCAACGACGATCCAAAGTAGTCAGATTTGAGTCTCTCCCATAGACTCGCCGCACTTGTCTCCTCAAGAATATTACACTTGACTTCGTCTGCCAGTTGCAATCGGATTAAACTCAAGACCTTCAAACAAATCTCATCCCACTTCTCCTGCTACATGTCGGTTGGCTTCTTCTCTTCTAGGATAAGGTGCAAGTCCTTCTGAACCAAAACATCATACATGTCCTCCTTCCATAGATTGAAGTTGATCTTACCGTCAAACCGCTTGATCTTCGTCTTTTGATCTGCCATCTCCTCCAAGAAACTCGAACAAACCCACGAACCTGATTGCTCTGATACCACTTGTTAGAAAAACTGAGGATCTTGTTGAGTCTTTGACACAATCAACACAAATCACCAAGCCAAACTAAATCGCACTAATCACACAAAGCACACAAGAATTGTCCCGGTTGGGGCTTTTCGCCTTAATCCGGAGGAGGAAGAACTGAGATGTTATTTTAACTAGAGAAGATATAAGAATATTACAATTCTCACCACGACCATCTCTCAAGCATAACTGGATCTTGGTTGCTGCTTACAATGGAGAAACGCTCCCACCCTCTCATATGAAGTACTCTTCTTCTATTCGGCACTCAATAGAATCATATCGTTTTAGGAGCCATTTACATTGTATTTATAGATCTAGAGAAATCCTAGTTTAGATATCTTGATACAATAGCCATCCGGTGTATACTGAAGAGATAAACATACAATTAGAGCCGTACAATCTAATCAGAAGACGAAGTGGGCTTCAATCGAATCAACAAACCCGCACCCAAAAAATCCATTAGTGCCACGGACGGTCGACCACACATAGTTGCGGTCGACCGCAGCTCCCAGACTATCAACCCGAGAAGGTGACAGTCAATCGTCCCTTTTCCGGTTGGCTGCTACTGCTGCTGACTGTTTCTCCTTCCCTTTGATCCTTTGCTTCGAACCCTCTACTTGTATCACTATCTTCTATTCACACCGAATAAGTATGCAAGACATAAAACCCAACAGGCCGTGCATAGCTTAGTCCAAGCCCAACCCATGGAAGAAGACATGGGTCGTGCTTGGGCGTAGATCAATAAGTCCTGTGGGTCGTGCTTGGGCCGACCCACGTGCCTAATGGGCCGACAAATCGAGACATTCATTTGTGTTTATTCTAATGCTATTTATCGTGCTGACGTAATACAACTTTAAAATTTATTTCAAGTATGTAGTAGCTAAAATCTAACTTAGAATTCAGGTATCAAACATGTGCAAATGAGAAAAAAAGAAATATTAATTATCTGTATTCCAACACCAAAGTTGTCCAACTATACACATACTTGAGGAAATTCAATTTTCCCATGAGTCATTTGATTTAACAAATAGATAATTTATTCATGAAGAAATAAACAACCAAAAACCGACGTTTTCTTCCATTCCTTGACTCTTCATATCTCCCTCTCTTAATTATTACATACATACATAAACCACAGGCCCAAACAAGTAAATGTAACGGGGACCTAAAATGATATATGTACTATGGGCCTAACTGAATCGTGCCTGGGCTGCCTACTTGTTGGGCCTGTGCATACCCAGTCTTAGCCTAAGCAGTTAAAATCGGGGAAAAAACGGCAATTAATCACTAATCGGATCTAAGGCGATTAAGTTTCTAGCGATTTACAATATTTCTATCGGTAGCAGTTTTATTGGATAATCATCGATTATATTGGAATCGTCCGATAATCGATTAATCCGATTAACTGATTAAATCGGTTCTAGGTTTGTTTCACTCTGTTTTGGTTTTTTCTGTTTTGGTATTAAACATGACAATGGGTAGAAATGTTTATTTATATTTGGTTCTTTATGGTATGTGACATTAAAAATGAGTTATGAATATGTAGATGGGTGTGGATGTGACATTAAACGTGCATTATGAATATGAAGATGAGTGTAAATTTTTATTATTCATTTATATTTTGAATGTGTTATCTCTGAGTTTTAATGTATGCTTACTTAATTAGTTCACGTGTTGACTTGTCTTTCAAAGCTTAAGATCCTCTTGATCATATATTTCAGAGAAGATAGACCATTTTAAATTTTTTTTCATATATATATATATATATATATATATATATATATATATATATACACACGGTTTTTCTGATTTGATCTCGATTTAATCCTCAATTATTTTCCGATTAACCGATTAATCATTGACCGCTTTTTTCTGATTTGATCTTGATTTATCCTCAATTATTTTCCGATTAACCGATTAATCATTGACCGCTTCTTGACCGATTAGTTCCGAAAACCGATTTTAACTGCTTAGGTCATTTCAATTTGGGCCTAGTTTAGAGGCCTAAGTCCTACTCCTTCCCAAATGGTACTAGCCCATGTATCATAAAAAATCGTGCCGGCCCACGTGCTTTCGTGCCGACCCAAGCCCATGTACACCTCTAAATCAAATATCCATCAATTTTTTAACAAACATGCTCAAAAATATTATTGTTTGATAATTTAGGGGAAATTAGATGGTTTTTTTAACCTAACTCTCCAACATAAAAGTGACAAAAACCCAGTTATTTAAACTTGATACCTATGCCAAAAATTCCAAACTTATCTCAAGTAGGAGCATTTAATTTTTACTTGTGTGTCTTAATATTTTGCTTCATAGATATTTTAGCTATTAGTTACTTGAACAATTCGTCAATCTTTCCATCTCTTGATAATTTTTTGAAAATTTGAGCTGGTTTTCGCACTAGTATTCAATAGCTAAAAATATATAAGTAAAACTTAAATTTAGTAAATTACCTTGAACAGGTCCAGAAAATATATTTGACAACTATGCTTGACCAAGAGGGCATAAAGAAGGCAGTGCAACGAGTATTAGGACGTGTTCCATGAGCATACTGTAATGTAAATTCAGGTCCGTTTCTTCTCAATATTGTTTGATGCTTGCAAGTTTTGGTTACGTAACAAAGTGCATGCCTGATTGATATTAATTCGTGTAAACCCGAATATGTCAAACTGCCATTAGGTCATTGAGATATTATTGTGATTTAATTTCTTGTGTTCATACATATATAGAAAAATAGAGGTTCAATTTCAAATGTAAATAGGGTCAGCTGCAATCTCTGTGTGAAACTGCAGACATGATTAATTTGTGATAAATTATTTTCTCACAATGTTGGGTAATCATGCTGTCATTCGGAAGTTTTATTTGTTTTAATTGTTGAATAAATTTCCTTTTTTTCTTTTTCCGTATGTCTTATGATTCTCTAAGCTCTGTTCATAGATTAAGCTGAAAATCATTGATTTCATTGGTGGTGATTACACATGACTGCATGCTTGTCCATTATCTCTCCTACCTTCAAGTTGTCCATTTGGGATACAGAAATCAAAACACTAATTTTGACATGGCATCACTTCGGCATAAGCAAAGAAGATTAACTTTTGCAGCGAAAATTTTGAAGTTAAAACTAATATGATTCTCTCTCATCCAAGGAGTGAAGTCTTTCGGACATGGATATCTGTTGATGCTTGACACCTGCAAAGCATCGTCCTCGATTATCAAATATGCTACCACTGTTTTAAATTTCCTCCGATACGGCCGAAATTTCGTTTCAGGCTAGCTTACCGATACGAAATCACATATTTTATACTCTACATCGTTTTGGACCGAAATGGACCGAAATGTGTAGATTTCAGCCGAAATTATCGAAACATCTGCCGAAATATTGCCGAAATTGGCGAATTATCAACCGAAATAGACACAAATGTTATTGTGAATATATTTAAAAAAATTGTTTTACTTTTTGTATATATGTTTTTCAATATAGAACCTTAAGGTAAATAATGTTAGGATTTCGTATTGCTATTGTTTGTATATATTCAAAGTCACATAAGTTTATTAACCAAGACATTTTTTCTAATCAATGCAAATTCAATTTAGTTATATACTTATATTAATTCTATTCTATATTATTGTTAAATTAAGCGAAGATTTACCGTAATTGATTCGTGTCATTAGTTACATTATACAATATTTTGTATGATAAATGACATGTAGGACATAATATCTTATTTAGTAACAAAAAATATATTTATTTAGTATAGGAAATAAACATCCGATATGATTATATATCTCCGATCCGAGACGAAACACCCCTTACCGAGACGAGTCCGAAATCCGAGATTTAAAACCATGTATGCTAAACTGAGCTACACATCACAACACACAAATCAACATCAACAGACTCTTCTTCTAAATCTAGGACAGAGCCATCTGAGTCTTTTTTGCCCCCACAGCCCAAATTAGTGATGTCTCAGGCACTCAGATGTGTGCACGTGAGACAATTCATGCAAGGTGCTTCATTGTGCTCACCCAATTCTTTTTACCTCATGCAGCGCTAATGATCGACTTCACTGAGGTGTTAAAGCATACTGAGACACTCAATTTCATTCGGATTGTGTCTAACCTGTCAAACACTCACTAATGATAATAGAAAAATGTACCCCTTGCTTCTTCCCTTTTCCACTGTAAGACCAACAAAACGATTTTCCATGTTGGCTATTGATTTCTTTCACCACTGATTGAGAAAAGATAAGTAATGCATTTTCTTGCAATATCCTGTTTATTATTATTCTTTCCATGTTGGCCGCCTTAGGCCCCCGATTTTTTTGGTAATATTTGGGGCCCCAAATTTGTATTCCCCTTGTAAATATAGGCACGTATTTTGCACGTAAAAAAATTATATTGTTATTAGGGGCTCCCAAAAATAATTATTTGGGCCTTTCGCCTCTTTCGCCTCGGGCCCCCAGGAACTCAGGGCCGGCCTTGTTCCCCCACCTTTTTTGGTATGTTTTCTTCCTTTTGCTTCTTTGTTATGTTTTCCATTGTTTCACCGCTATTTTCATTTTCTTCCTTTCCGCCATCATATTTCTTCTTTTTCTTCTTCTTCCACTGCCTCAATCCCAATCAAATTAGGTCTAACTTGGATCACTTTGTCTTTTGCTCAATTAACTATACACCTATGATTCATTTTGACTTGCATCCCGGTTTCCTCTCCATTACTTGTGCCCAAACCATCTACGGATCTACCGTAAACAAACATTACCAAACAATATTGAAAGTAATGATATCAATTGCATGTATGTTATTAATCATGAATGTCAACAATAATTTTGTTGAATCCACCATTTCTGACTCTAGAAAATTTTTATAAATATTGATTTGAGACAAGATCAAATAGTTCACTGATCCGGCCATCTCAAACCCCAAATAAGTATTTCGAAACATTATGGCTATAAACAAACCCAGAAAGTCTGCATTCTAAATGGGAGTGGCATCTAGTGCCAAAACATTCACTAAAACTGAGACAAAAGGGGGAAAGTTTGTGGACCAGTGGGTAAGATTAGTAAGAGATGGCTCGAAGTACTGCCGTAAGGATACAAATACTAGAGATGAAGTCGTTGGCTAGGAGCGTAAAAGTGTGCTTGAAATGGGGATTGCAAATCAGTGCTCAGAAAAGAGGAGGGGATCCCTTCTGAAAACTATGAGAGTTCACATTCACTTTTTCGTAAATTTAGTCACTTCGATTGCACCAGTTAGCTAGGATACACGTTAGATGAAAACGCTTGGATGTTATTAATCATTGATGACATGATTAGTTTATTCAAATCCACTATCTGTAAACCTTAACTAATTTTAAAAATATCGAGACTCATAACCTTCAAATAACTCACCGAACCCACCATCTCAAACCCCAAATTAATTAGTTTGAGACATTATGGCAAAAAACACACCTGCAGAATTTGTCTGCATTTCCAGCTTAAATAACAATGACATGATCAACAATCAGTTCCAACAAGCTTCCTTAAAACCGAGAAAAAAGCGGGGAATGGGTGATGAGAAGGTGTAAGAATAGTAAGAGGCTGGTCAAAAGTGATGCAATAAGGATGCTGATATTAGGGACGAACTTGTCGATATTGGAGGGTGAGAACATTCTGAACACTACTGTGACACTGTCTTGGTCCAATCTGAGTGAAGGGAGAAAATCAAGGCCACAAACGAGAGAGGGGAGGGGAGAAAGGATTCTAAGATCGGAATTATGAAAATTAGGTGAGAGCAAAGGGGGTGGCCGATGTGGTGCAGTTTCTAAAAACCAGTGGAATCCTTCTTGCTATGATTTTTGCGATGATAAAACCCGCCAGGAGAGACCCTGCTTGACGCTAGAGCTTGTCTGTTCTTACCTATTAGTTCCCGTTGGACTGCAATCTAACTATAGGGGTAATAGTTTTTTCCCATTTTCTATGACCTTTTTTCAAAAATCTTTTACTTTCATGCAACAAGTAGGAAAACTAAAATTACAACAGCCTCTGCCTTTGGCTTTAGGTGGCCTACTGGGTCAGTATCTTTAATATTTTAACCCCAGGAGTTATCTCCAATATTATATATAACTCCAGAAGAGTTTTGAAAAAAACGGTGTCCAAATGTGTTTGTATGACCTTCGATATTTTGACATGTATGTTGCATGTACTCATAATTTTGGTTAGTTTCCATAAATTGAGTTTGAATATATTGTCCCAAATCATTCCAAATGAATTTTTGAACTTGATCATAAGTCGCAAATCCAAATTCATCTTTACGCTGATCATTGTTATGGAAGAAATACGCTGATCATTGTTACCGGGGTAGTTGGTGGTTCGACAATAAAGGAATACAGCCAATACAATAGCAGGTGGCACCTAATTACCCCATGACTTTCTGGTCGTTACTCTGTCCTGTACTAGCCTGCACTTGAAGGCTTCAGTTGGCTAGGATACATTTCACATTCAATTCTCTTTAAGTGTCATCAATTGCATCAGCTAAGTTGTGAATCAAAGGAGGTACGTTTTAAATTCAAATTTATGATTACAATAGAACTTAGATGTAGGTAAGATTGTTACATCCACAGTCAGCAGTTTAGCTTGAGAATATGTGGTTATAAAATTTATTTCCATGTAAGATACCAGATATATTCTTGCTAATTAGTTTTGCTTTACTTTAGAAAATGTGCACATTAATCTCTTTAAGAGTTGTATGGATAGTCAAGTGACTTTTGCGGTTCTTTGGAGGCGATTCTTGTCGATTTCCTTGTCTATAAGAGCATTATATGTGTGTTTTCCTGTAAAGGTTATAGTGTCAGTCTCTTACAAATTATCTTTATTTTGCAGGCAACAAATTACTGTCTTAGACTGCTTTTTCCAAAGATTACCTTTCTTAGAAGCATTTGTTATCAGGCTTTTTATGAGGTTGCTTTCATATGAACTACTAACAAGTTATCATATATCATTCTCGACATGCATCTTTGCCAGCCACTTCCCAGCTGTACCGCTTTGCTTGGCACAAGACCATACATAAGATTCTCATTGATGATTAGGTCCTTCCCAGCTGATAATAGTGCTGTCACGAATCATAGTAGGAAATCCTGTGGACCACATAGGTGAAAGAGATGTTTAAATTATAGATGGCATGCTCGGTCTCTTTGTTGTAGAATTTGCCGCAACTCGTAGTGCTAATAGCGAAATACACACACCACAAGTAACAGAAACTTTTCAAGAACTAGATGAACTAAGAATAAGCCACCATAATAACTGCAAGATCTCACAAGAACACAATAATATGTAGTGATAACCATTATTTATTATTCTCCCAAAATACAAAGATTACAAAGAGATTACAATTCTCAATATCTCTCTGTCTCTCTCACGCACACACTTTTAAAACACTCGGCACTTACCCCTCTTGAAATTGAACAATAACAACGACTCACATTAATCAACACTTGATAACCCTAGAGTTCACATCTACTGTTATATATATAGCCCCCAAGCAAATTCTAAAAGATAATCACAAATACAGCTTATTGGGCCTTAAACTCGTCAGTCCAAATAATACACAACGCCGAAGTTGGTGGACCGCACTTTAGGTCGGTCGACCGCAACATGTCAAGCCCATAACTAAAGGATGACCGGTCGACTGCACGGTCAATTGTCCCGCTTTCAGTTGAACCCTGTACACTCGAAGAACTCCTTTCAGCCTGGGTCGGACGACCGCACTTCTGATCGGTCGATCGCAACCCCTCCATCTGCATTCTTCTAGTTCTCTAGATGTCTTCGTTTTTTCTTCTTCTTCTCCAACTTCAAAAATTCGTGTCTATGTGTATTTGATGCCACAATCCTAACACTCCTAGAGTGTCTGATCTCAGACCCATAAGTTTATTGAACGGATCGTTCAAAATCATCACTAAGGTTTTAGCCATGAGATTATACCCGCATTTGTGCGATATTATAGATGACTCACAAAGCGGGTTTGTTAAAGGTAGGGACATTATGGACAGTATTGCTTCAGCTCACAAAATGGTTTTCAGAGGTAGCAAGGACAGGGCTAGTGGATTTTTGCTCAAGTTAGACTTCAAAAATGCTTAGGATACAGTTGAATGGAATTCCGTGGATGAAGCACTAGAACTTAAAGATTTGGACCAAAATGAAGACTATGGATGAGAAGATATGTCATGGAAGGTATATCATTCATCCAACTCAATGGGGAATGTGGTAGGGAAATTCGCTGTTGCAGAGGATTAAGGCAAGGGGACCTGCTATCCCTCATGTTATTTACATTGATCGCGGACGGGCTGGCTGAAATGACCAGAAGATGAAGAGAAGCACAGATTATCAAAGGTGTTAACATTAAAGGGGTTTCGATGTCAATGTCCATATTACAATATGCAGATGATAAACTGATTTTTGAAGCGACCAAGATGGAGGAAATCATGTCTCTTTGGGTGATGTTGAGATATTTTGAGTATTGGTCTGAATTGGCGGTTAATCTACATAAGAGTTGTGTGGTTCCCCTTAGTAACGAAAGTGAGATCTAGATAGACTTGATATCAAATGCAATGGAATGTGGTAAAGGTGAATTCCCCATCAAATATCTGGGTACGCCAATCAGACCGAAAAGATTGAGAAAGGAAGATGGATCCCGTTGGTGGAAAAAATAGAGAAGAAGTTAGCGGGATGGAAAGGAAAGTTCTTGTCTTTAGGCGGGAGAATCATTCTTATCAACGCGGTGCTAAGTAGTCTTCCAACATTCCTTATGGCTATTTATGCATTACCAAAATGGGTAATTCATAGAATAGACAAATATAGGAGACGGTTCCTATGGAAAGGAACTAAAGAAGACAACAAAGACTTTCACCTCGTTAGATGGAAAAGGGTATGTAAGAAGAAAGAATATGATGGATGGGGAATGGTCAACTTAAGAGGTATGAACAGAGCTCTTCTTAGCAAATGGTGATGGAAGATGAATAAACACAGGAAGACGTGGTGGAAAATCCTTCGACTTGTATAGGAGAAGGAAGAAGTATCGATATGGAGGATGAAGCGGTCAGGGGAAGGCATCATATATGTGGAAAGGAATCGCAAAAGTCGGAGAACTCTTTCATACAAACACAAGGTCCACGATTGGGAATGGTAAAGAGATAAGATTTTGGATGGACAAATGGTGTGGGGATAACACGTTGCTATCTCTATTCCCTCATTTGGCAAATGAAACGACTAATGAGAACCTTCTAGTGATAGACGTGTGGAGAAACGAGAGACTACATATTAAGTTCAGGGAAAATCTAACGCCACAAAATCAGGTACA
This sequence comes from Hemerocallis citrina, assembly GCA_017893485.1. Lineage (NCBI taxonomy): Eukaryota > Viridiplantae > Streptophyta > Magnoliopsida > Asparagales > Asphodelaceae > Hemerocallis > Hemerocallis citrina. The sequence goes on along the minus strand of CM030361.1, from coordinate 31,200,644 downwards.
ACTGCAGAGACTCCAATTCTTAGTTGTGGAAGGGGGGCAATATTCGAACAATGACAAAGATGTTAGGGAGTGGATTCTAGAGTCAAGTAGGATGTTTACGGTGACATCTATGTACAATCACTTGAACGATGGGGGGATGAGAAATCACGAGGCAAATATTATCTGGAAATCAGAATCACCTACAAAGGTAAAAGCTTTCATGTGGCTGGTGCTGAACAATGCTATTCTGTCAAAGGTCAACCTAAGGAAGCGTAATGTGCCAATCGATGTTAAGTGTCCTAGATGTAACCAAGGAGAGGAGGACGTCAAACACATTTTCATAGACTGCCATGGGATTGAGCTTTGGTATTGTGGAATCTCCAACCCATATAAAAGATTTTTGGGGGTAGTGGAGATCTTCACATATTAAAGTAGAGAGTAGGGTCATGTGGGATTTAACAATAGCGGCTAGTTTATGGATCCTATGGCTGGACATAAATGATGTTGACTCTTAGTTTGGTGTGCACAAAACATGCTCATTAATACTAATAAGTTTAAAGATAGTTGTTCAGATTTTCAGGATCAAGATTTTCAGGATCAAATAAGGGGAATAATATCAACAAATATCAACAAGAGATCCAAGAGAGATTCAGGAATATTCAAATAAGGAAAGTAATAAAGATAGATGACAAACACAAGCAAAAGGGGAAGATATTCAAAAAGAGTTCTTGATTAATTGGTTTATAAGCAAAAGAGGAAGATATCAAGACCTGAATTTTTCCTTCTATTTTCGTGAGATTTTAATTGTATATAATTGATTAAAGATTGATTAGTTTATGGAAAGAAAACAGATTGGATTCGGAATATACAGCGCGATACCGATCGGCCGTACTTCATTATGGTCGACCGCATCGCAGTCGACTGCCACCTTGAGTTGTTTGAGAAGCGGTCGTTCTTTCACCTCTCTACTTTACGTCAGAGAGCTGAATGGTCGACCGCACTTTGCGCTGTGTGTATTCTTGGAAAGTATCATTTCTATTTTTGATCGATACACTTTCCCGTCTACTTATATTGGACGAATCCACTGTGTGTTAAAAACCCTATTACTTCTGAAAAAATATTCTGAACTAATTTTTGGATAATCAATCCGAGTGTAGGCGATACTTTTTCTGTATTCTTCAGTCAGGATCATTAACGATCTTGAGTTTTGGTTTTTCTTTCTTTTCACTTTGGTGAGATTGACGGGACTTGTATTGGAAGTCCTGTAGGTGTAATAGGTCTCTCGGTCTGAATCCGAGAATCACTGTACAAAGGGTTTTAGGTATAGTGGAACACTTGTGTCGGAGAATTGCTACAAGTAGGTGGTGTGGACGTAGACATGGGGGTCGAACCACGTTATTTCGCTGCTCTTAACTCTTTTACGTTATTTCGCTGCTCTTAAACCACGTTATTTTATTAATTTTTAATTCCGCACAATCACCCTATTCACTCCCCCACAGTGATTTACAAATGATGCTTTCGTTCTATAAACTGTAGATTTACTATGATTGGATGTGACCAATGCTTGGGCAGGTAAGGCAGAGGTCAGGAAGGGGCAAGGCACAGATGTCGAGGAGTAGTAGTTTGAAGGGTGGGTATTCGCACTCTACGTCGAAGGAGTGTTGTGCAGCGTGGTTAGGGTGGTTGCCTAAGTTATGATTATGTTTTGATGTTTGTACATTTGAATATATTTTGTGCTAGAGCATGTGTTCTAGTGTGTTCTTGATTTTGGGATGTAATATTTTGTACGTTTTGTTTCGTTAACTCTTCATTAATGGAACTGGTGACCGGTGGGTCACTTTTATTCAAAAAAAAAAAAATCCTAACACTCTTCTTTTTCAATCTATCATATTTACAGCGAGACTTGATGATAACGACGACCAAACTTCACTATCATCTAATAGTGCTGATAAAAAATGATACCATGCACAAAAAGGATGCATCGGTGAGGCCTTATTGGACCACTCGATGATGATCAGATTCTGAATCGATGCGAACAACAACATCCACAAATGGACAACAATCGTGTGATATATGTTATAGGGTGGGGGAAATGAGAGATGACCAGTTGAGGCCTATGTTTCTTGTCTCATTACAAATCCTTCCCACTTCTTCTAGGTAAAATAGCGGTAGTAGGTCCAAACAAAGCCAAGGTAGTGCAACATGTGATCCTTTATTTGAGTCAAGTTTGGATTTGGGACCACTCCTCCTTGATCATGTGCAAATGCAGAGAGCACCATGATCTCTCTCAATCAGAATCAGTCAAATTATTACGCTTTCAGATTTCGTTTCAAATGCCCAGGATCTAGAATGTTTGTCTGGGTTTAGCTAACTTCTTCAATCTCCTTTGATTTTATTTACACTACACAGTAACTGGTTAGTAAGATTACAGTTAACTGCTTTTGATTTCTAAATCGACCGACTGTCTAGGTAGATGTTACGTGAGTATTACTATGGCCTTAGTCTTTGGGGTGGTTTAGTTGGATATAGATTTACTTTAGCAAGAAAGAAATACTGTAGCGAAAGTAAATACTTGGATTTGATTTCTTGAAATAGTTTTGATTGGACGTAGATTTATTGTAGCTGAAATTGTTTTCCATAAAAATTAGCTTTATTTGAGTTGCAAGAACACTGTAGTGACCGTAATTTAAAATATTTTTTGACCTTTTGTTTTATTTGAAATTAATCTAAATTTTGATCTAATTAAACTAATTAAACTAAAAACCGAAGCTAAAAAAACCAAAAAAAAAAAAAAAAAACAAGCTAAAAACTGGGAAAAAAAAACTAAGCTTAAAAAAACCGAAAAAAAAAACCCAATGTATAAACCCTGAAAGAAAAAAAAGGCTAACAAAAAAATAAATCGAGACCCCCCCCCAACCCCCCCCCCCCCCCCCCAAAAAAAAAAAAAACCAAGCCAAAATAACCAGAGCTTTGTCTTCATATGTGGGACATTAGTCCCACATCAGCCAAGAGGGATGTGTTGGGTTTGTTTATATATAGTTTTGTAAAACACCTATATGACGAAAGAAATTCGGAGTTGGAGAGAAAGAGGGCAAGCGTAATAAATGGATGAAATGTGTATAGCTACAACAGAAAAAAATACATCTACAGTCAAACAATAATTTTTTTGCAGCACATTTACTGTCAATCAAACCATCCCTTTGTGTATGACTCGACTTTCCAGAATAGCCAAAGCATCAAGGGTTAGGTAATCTCTAGGGTGCTATACAGTGACATTTTATGGTGTACTTACAATCAACATTACAAATTGAATGAGAGGAATTTGGAGTAAAATGGTTTAGGGGAAGAGTGCAGTTGCACCTACTCATAAAACACATTTTTAGCTGAAGCTTGTTGTGCACAATACTATAATGTTTTTGAAATACCGAAAAAATAAAGTAAAATATGATGATTTTGTTTCTGCATTCTTACAGTCCCTGGTACCTGGTGAAAACATCCAGTAACCAGAATCTACAGCTTCTTCATACTTGAGAGAGTGAGTCATGCAGGTACCGTTCCCTAGTTGCAAGCCTTGTCAGGTACTTTTGTTTTTCTCTTCTCAATTTTGGTAATCTCTAGGGTGTTATACAGAATTTGGAGTAAAATGGTTAAGGGGAAGAGTGCAGTTGCACCTACTCATAAAACACATATTTCGCTGAAGCTTGTTTTTTTGAATAAACAGTGACCATGCTGAAGCTTGTTTTTTTTTTTTTTTTTTTCCGTAAAAGGTTGGCCTTGGCCCCTGTGTTTCATTAAAAAAATTAACAAAACAAACGACAAAAAATAAGGCTTATGAAGTTCAGATCCCAACAGGCTAGGTTCTGAAATTCATACATCCCAACCAACAAACAAAAAATACAACGAAATCTAATCCTACTGATCGGGTGACCTCGTCCAAGTTAATTTCTCGTGCCAATTTGAGCTCATTCTCTCTCTCAGTCCCTTGCTTGTACACCGTTTATCCGCACCGTCGCTCGCACGGACACCACTGTCGCCTTCATCAGTGAATCATACGTCAACTTGAAGCACCATATGAGAAACCGTAGACACTCCACCAATATGACAACTCGATTGAGTCCTGGTTCTCATCCCCTCGCTTGACCCTCGTTGATTCTCAGTGGCATCTCGCAACGAAGGATGTTCTCTCCCCTGACTACTCGCACTGACACCTCTGTCGCTATCATTAATGACTCACGCGTCAACTTCAAGCATCCTATGAGAGACCGCAGACACTCCACCAATCTGACAACTTCCTGTACAGATTGAGTCCTAGTTCTCATTTTCCTCGCTTGACGCTTCAACTTCAACATGCTGAAGCTTGTTGTGCAGAATACTATAATGTTTTTGAAATACCGAAAAAATAAAGTAAAATATGATGATTTTGTTTCTGCATTCTTACAGCCCCTGGTACCTGGTGAAAACATCCAGTAACCAGAATCTACAGCTTCTTGATACTTGAGAGAGTGAGTCATGCAGAATATACTGTTCCCTAGTTGCAAGCCTTGTCAGGTACTTTTGTTTTTCTCTTCTCAATTTTTTTCTTCTGCATTTCCTTTTTTCCTTTTGAGTAAATTCTTTCTTCTGCTTCGAATTGTTGTTGTTTTTCCTTTTTCTATTCACGGAGGGATCTCTACTCTGTTGCAATATAAGTTCGAAAATATTTTCCAAAATATGTATCCCCTGGCCTACCATGGAGCCTCTAACCTCTCTTTTTTCTTTAGTTTTAGTTGAGGTTGGAAATGCCTACTCCTCGTTTTAGGTAAAACAGATTTCTCTCAGTTTTTACTGTAAGATTCTCTTAAGTTATAACTACTTTATTTAGTTGCAGTTGAAATGTAAGAGAAACTACTCTCTGTTTGCAACCAGTGCCAAGATTCAGAGAATTGAGATTTCAAAGGGCTTGCAAGCAAAGGGATTACTGCAAGTTGATTTTGTAAGTTGATTTGTAACTGTTTACAATGAACCAACTCCTCTTGCAAATGGTTGCAAGTTGTCGCAAGTCATTTTCAAGTGCAACCATCGACTTACAAGATTCTCTTGAATTACTAGTCCAAGTTGTAAGTGGAGAGCACCCTTAAATTTAATTTGCAACTTTTGCTAGTTAATAAAATAGTTTTAACTCGAGGTATTTTTGCAAGTTGAGTTGTAGTGTGTTATTACTTGTTATGAACTAAACGCTCCCTATTTGCAACTAAAATGCATTGCAATTGAGCTTCCATACAACTGAGTTGCAAAGTGATGCCGACTTGCATGTTTGGATGGACAACCATCAAGTCACAACTCAAAGTACGTTGCAATTCTAGTTGCTGAAGGATCCTTATTTGCAACATCCAACTTGCACCCAATTCACAAGCAGGTTGCAAGTGTAAATTAACAATTGTGCAACTTCTTTTGTAACTTTCAATCCAAACATTCAATTGTAACTGCACTGCAAATGTACGGTCACAGTTGCAATGCAAGAGATGGACTACCAAACACCGAGTAGTGCAATGAAGTAGTTCAGAGTTTATAAGAAAACTTATCTCCCATACTTTCTTTGCCATCATCAAAGTAACAACTGTTTTTGGTTTCTTGCTGTGAACACTCAGTAACAGTTAACAGGGTAAAAAACTTCCACCACTGCATTAAGTCCTCTCTCTCCTCCCTGAAAATCCGGAAGGCAATTTTGAAAACAAGAAATCTCAGATCCACAATTTCCGAAATCTCCTCTCTCTTCCCTCCTCCCTCCTCCGACCACCTCTGGTAGCCCCCACCTCCTCTGGCCTTCCCTTCTCCCCCCCCCCCTTCCACCTATCCTCCTCCATCTCTGGGCCCCATCTCCTCCCGTCCTTTCCTCCCGCCCACATCCTCCTTTCCCCTCTTCCTCCCTCATCCAAACCACATCCCCCCTCCAACCCCTGGTGGGACCCCAGCCTCCCTCACTGAGCATCCACTGAGAGTTGATTTGGGGAGGGGTGGTGGACGGTGACTCCTTCCCCTCTATTCCCCCACCAAAATGTCTCCCTAATATCCAAATGTCTGTTTTCCTAATATATATATTTTTTGATAACACGGATAGAGTCCTAAGACTCCAGCCAAATATATATATATATAAAATAAGTAGTTACAAAGATGAATTTTACAAGAAGTAAAATTATACGAACAAGAATAAAACAATACAAGTAAGACCAGGAACAACAAACAAAGGAGAGCTTTGCATAAGCCGAAGACCATCAGAATAGCAAAGGGATCGCTCCCCCCCCCCCCCCCCAAACCCAAAAATGGCTGAAAACGAAGTGGTAGCAGCCAAAGGCCCAAGGCAAGCCGAACGGGCTGCACCTAAAAGCAGCACTGGCAGCTAGATTCCCGGACCGGCACTGGCCACCAGCGTCGCTAAAAGCGCACCCAGCGAAGCACTCCCCCAGAGATAAAGAAAACCCTACAACAAACAAAGCTACAATGACAAAGGAACTAGCTACGAAACATGACGACGGCTAAATGCAGCCTGCAAGCATCAGGAGAGAGAGCACAGGCCAAAGAAACCACCTGCAATAGAACAACATGTTTTCCTAATATTCAAAATTTTTTTTCCCTAATATCCAAATTATAACCAACTTACAATTAGCAAGAAAATGTACCCTAGTTGGTGGGGTGACGGTAGTCCGACAATTTTATAGTTTGGGCTCTATTTTGTCCTATTCAGGTCAAAGTGAGGGGTGTCTCTCTTATGTCAGGGGGCTTGGAGGGGGTTGTGGTGTTTGTTGAGCAGTCAGGGAAGAGGTCAGCCTTCGTTGCGAGGTGCCAGTGAGAATCAACGAGGGTCAAGCGAGGGAATGAGAGTCAGGACTCAATATGTACAGGGAGTTGTCAGATTGGTGGAGTGCCTGCGGTATATGATGCTTGAAGTTGACGCATGAGTCACTGATGGGGGCGACGGAGGTGTCCGTGCGAGCAGTCAGGGGAGAGGACAACCTTCGTTGCGAGGTGCCAGTGAGAGTCAACAAGGGTCAAACGAGAGGATGAGAATCAGGACTCAATCTTTACAGGGAGTTGTCAGATTGGTGAAGTGCCTGCGGTCTCTCATATGGAACTTGAAGTTGACGTATGAATCACTGATGGGGGCGACAGAGATGTCCGTGCGAGCGATGGAGCAGATAAATGGTGTACAAGCGAGGGACTGAGAGAGAGAATGAGCTCAAATTGGCAAGAGAAATTGACTTCGACGAAGTCGGCCGATCAGTAGAATTAGATTTCCTTGTATTTTTGTTTGTTGGTAATTGGGGTGTATGACTTTCAGTTGCCTGCATATTGGGATTTGAATTTCATAAGTCTTATTTTTGGTTGTATGTTTTGTTGAAGTATTTTTAATGAAACGCGGGAGTTATTCGACCAACTGTTTAATGATATTAAAAAAAAAGCAGTTTAGAGGGTAAATGGTTTTGGGTGCTTTTTGAAGTGGGTGCATATACAATATTGATTGGGATTCCCTGTCTCTCCTCCAGTTTTGACCTAGTTAAAAATACATGCAATCCTTGTTCTTATATTCAGGATTCAGCGGTGAAGTTAGGTAAAAAGTTTGTTTTTCCCAAGATGGAATTCCATTCCTTCTCTGTGCAAAGAACATCCCAAGATGGAATTCCATTCCTTCTCTGTGCAAAGAACATGCATGCTGTTTAAGCGGTCAGACGGCAGAATGTAGCTAGGCACAAGATCCTACAATGTTCAGACTTTTTAACCATTTATTTATACTGTACTGTTTTGGATGCTTTTTCCATCTGCTACTATTTTTAACCGTCTGCCTCTTTGTTTCTATTTACTTTTGATCTAACATTGAATATTTGATAAAAATGTAATGTACTTTTTAAGTACTTTTTAATAATGGAAGATGATGGACTGAAACTCTTTTTTATCTTATTAAAGTTGAAACTAGCTATAGGAACTAGTACTGGTTTAGGATTATTGAGTGAAAATGATTAGACAGTCCAAATCGAAGGTCATGTTACTCTTCTAGGAGGCCATAGTGCCTCCTTAATTCCTAACACAAACATCATCTTAATGATGCGTTAATATGGATGGGATAAAGTGTTATTTTGACCGTCAAGTTTGGCTTTAAAAAAACAAAGAAAAAGAGAGGTGTATAAAACATTGACAAATCTTCTAATTAATTAATTAACTCTTCTGAAAAGTAAAAAATTACTTCAAAACTCCCTCACCTAAACATCTAATTAACATTCATCCAGACCATGTACCATAGAATGGACTAATTAATCAATCACACAACTAGACTAGCTGCCTCCCTCTCCTTCCACAGAGTCACCTGTGACATACACATTTGTAGCGATAGGCACTGTTAACGGGATCGTTGGCATCAACTGGGACTTGCTCGGCTCTGCACTTGAATCTGCACCCTCTGCACTCATTGTAGGTGCAGGTTGGAGCAATGGACCCAATCATAAGCCTCCTTGCACTCTTCTTGTTCCAATATCTCGATAATATCTCTTCTCCTGTAAAACCCTACACGTACATATATAACAACCGCATTAAGTCATAAGGTTTGTTAGCTAGCTAGAAATATTAATATTAATATTAGTTTGTTTTACCTTTGTTTCCAAATTTAAGTCATGAGCGTGAAGGAGAACTGCAGTTTCTTTTGCACCCAGACCTGCACCGTACAATCACAAACAAATTACGAGGATAAATTCAAAATGTGCAAATAACTATAATTAAGAGGCTATATATATATATATATATATTTATTACCTTGGGTTACAAGAGAAATGAGGATGATAAAGGATAGGAAGAAGAGGAGGATGAAGGGTTTTGGGGTGCTAGGGTTTTTGAAGGCCATAATGGTTATGGATTATGGATAGGAAATGAGAGGGTATGGTTTGGTCTGGTCTTGGTTTAGATATAAAGAGAGGAGGTAGGGAGGGGTTGAATAGGGCCCAATAGGGGATTGGCGTTGCCTCCTTCCAATTTGTTAGCGTGTATTCTGGAGTTTTCCCTTGATCAATTATTTACCATCCATGTTGTCTTTTTATATTTGGACTTGGGATATATATTTATATATACTAGTATAATGTACGTGCAATGTACGTCTAAAAAAGTAAAGTCATCAAATTAATTGAATATATATTGAATAAAAAAAATAGTTTATATTTGAATGTTTCGATTTGGGCTATACGTGCGGTGCACATTTATATTTGTTGGATCTAGTTTAGACGTGTATTATATGTGTTTATATAGTTACAAAGTTAGGATTTGTTTGTTAGAAACTCCAACTCTCCGATTAAAATAGTAGAGATAGAGATTAAAAAGAAAATAAAGGTAACTGTAACTCAGATGTGCGAATATTTGATGCATATAATTACAGTTTTTTAGCGCTTTTGTTAATTAAAGTTACAAGCTTTTAATTACATGCGTGATTAACTAGTACCCCCCCCCCCCCCCCCCCCCCCCCCCCCCCCAACCCCACCCCCGATTTTTTTGCCGTCATAGGCCACTTTTTGATAGTATTTGCATTTTTGGGACAGGTTCCAAACTATTAGCGTTCGTGGGCTAGCCACTGCCACGTCAGCAGCGGCCGCTATTGGGAATAGCGGCATGTTCATTTCGAGGTCGCTAATGAAAATAGCGACCTATGTTTTAAATTTTTTTGAATTTTTTTTTGCCGTCGCTATTCCCACTAGCGACCTTAGTATAATGAGATTAGTCGGCTCGAATGAATGTATTAGCGATTCCTAAAAAGTTTTCCCCAAAAATTTAAAACTGAGGTCGCTATTGGGAATAGCGACCTTTAGTATAAAAGTCTATACTAAGGTCGCTATTCCCAATAGCAACCTCAGTAGGAAACACAATCTACTTATTCTTTGTAAAATTTGAAAAATAGCTTTATAACTAAGGCCTCTATTGGGAATAGCGACCTTAGTTAATAAAGGCCTCTATTTCGAATAGCGACCTTAGTTTAAAAAAAAAATTAATTGTCATTTTTCAGAGAGCAAAAGCTCTCTAGATTTTACTAAGTGCTAGAATACAATTCATTAAAGCTAAGTTCGCTAGTAGGAATAGCGACCTCAGATGGGGTCGTAACGACTTAAAAGCAATTAGAGGGCCCATCTGAGGTCGCTATTGGGAATAGCGACCTCAGTTGGAGGAGGACGCTAGTGGCATTAGCGACATCCTTTACACATACTCAGCCCAATCCCCCCCCCCGTACTCTACCAAGTATGGGAGTACAAATTTGGTGGGTATGAAGAGGCCGCTATTCCCAATAGTGGCCACTGCTGACGTGGCAGTGGCTAGCCTACGAACGCTAATAGTTTGGTACCTGGCCTAAAAATGCAAATACTATCAAAAATGGCCTAGTACGGCAAAAAATCCCCCCCCCCCCCCAACCCATCCTGATAATCGTGCGATTAACCAGTTATCCTTATGGTGTGTTTACTTTTTCTGATTTTTAATCAAGAAGAATATGGTGTCAATGGTGTTTTGTGTGAGTAACGTATACCTTGGAAGTTGAAGAAATTTTTTTATAGGACGGCCGATGTATAGAGCAGAGTGTTGGGCAACAAAGAAACAATATGTCCAAAAAATGAATATGGCGGAGATGAGGATGCTAAGTTGGATGTGTGGTAAAACCAGAAAAGATAGAATTAGAAACGAGCATATATGAGACATCGCCTTAGGTGGTTTGGACATGTCACACGTCGACCTAGTAAGGCCCCCCATTAGAATTAGTGATTTGATAAGTATTGAGAGTAGAGTTAGGGGTAGGAGAAGACCTAAACTTACTTGGGTAAAAACGGTAAGAAAATATATGATAGTTTGTGACCTTATAAAAGATATTGCACTAAACCGAGCAGAATGACAAACCAGTATTCATGTAGTCAACCCCAACTAGTTGGGAAAAAGGCTTTGTTGTTGTTGTAATTGAGAAGAATATTCTCTTGAGCATGAAAACAGTTTTGATGAAAGGTAGGATGATATGACTTTTTTTTTTCTTTCTATTCATGCAAGAAGATACAAGTTATCACAAGATCTATAAAAAAAAGTGTGCTAAAGAAGTAAAAATAAGAATTCTATATGCATGGGTATAAGTTTTTTTTTTTTGATAACACGGATAGAGTCTTGAGACTCCAGCCATATATGCTACAAAACTTCTTTTACAATAAACTCAATTTGATTGAGAGGCATAGAAAACAGAGAAGAAAATAGGAGAGAGAAAAAAAATTGAAAAAAAAATTAAATAAAGAAATAACAACTTACAAAACCAATTTCAGATTACAAGTTGAGAAGTCGAGGCCTGTGTATCACACAGTGTCCTTAAAACAGATTTCGTCTCTTCCGGGTGCTGAATTGTATGAAGGCATCTGTCTCCCAGGATGCAACGACCAGAGTGTTCACGCAGCCACCACGTAGCACTCTCGAACCGAGTAGCAGCGTCAGAATCCTATCACCGACTTACCAAACAGCAGGAGAGAAAAACAGAACAGTACTCAGAGGAGGAAGGAAGAAGATTTTTGTGCAGGGAAGAAATGAGAGGGGAGACCTCTATTTATAGAGGCAGGGTTAAAACTGTAACGACAGACAAGGCTTTGAATGTCTTTAGTGTAACGGCAGACAAGGCCTTGAATGCCCTCAGTGTAACGGCAGACACGTAATTGAATGCTGTCACTATAACGGCAGACATCAATCATTGCCTTTGAATGCCTTCAGTGTAACTGCAGACAAAACATTCAACACAGTACCGGAACGGCAGACAGAACCGTTTCTGCAATTATTTTAGCCGTTACAAAAGAAAAAATCAAAACTGTAGCAAAAAGTGGCTCTGCACGGGGTGAGGTTATGTCGGTTCGGAGGTCGTGCGGTCGCACACAAGTCGCATGTAATCCGGTTCGGGATTTGCACCCCCCTCCCGCGCGCGAGAGAGAGCATCTCTTCTAGCTATCTTACAATGCTTAGAAGGAGGTTACTATATATCCTCTTCTATTTCCTTTGATTTTTCCGATGCGGGACTATGTTCCCTTAACCCATTTTCAAGAATGAAAATGTCTCACTTTGAGAGACAATTTTTCATTCACCCCTTAACCATTTTTAGCAAACCAATATATAATTTTGATCTACTCACGAAGGAGAACACAAATCAATCAAGATCTCTCAATAATTCATTAAGGATCTTACTCAAAAAATTGCTTAAAAATCGGTTCGTAAATGGTGTATAAAACACCCATTTTCTAACAATATATATATAAAAATTAAAGAAATAGGTCTGTACATCGCTAAATTTTACAAGAGGTAAAATAACAACAAAAACACACAACAAATATCACAAGAATGAAGAGAGCAAAGCAGAGCTTTGCCGATCAATAAATACAACCCAAAAAACTAGCCGTCCCTCCACAAGACCCAGCAATGATCAGAAAGGGAAAATCAACAGGCAGCGGCTCAAACAAGACAGTAGGGCAGTTTACTAGGGCCGCGCCTAAAAGAAGCACAACCAGGACTCCTCGGCAGACACTGGCCTCTAGCGACGCAAAAAGAAGCTCAACATGAATTAAAAGGAGCCACGATGAAGGGACCCTAAAACGATCCCAGGCAAGGTCAACAACAGCTCGCAGACAACAGCATAGTCCCAAACCAAATACCTGAAATCGAATAAACACACCACCAAAGAAACAAGGATACTTAAAAAAGAAAAAGAAGCGGGGATCACCCCAAACAACGCCACAACCAGGCCCAACCCGCTCACCAAATAACAAAACTGAGCAAAACCATCCAGAAAAAGAGGACAAAACAGTTGCATGGGTATAAGTTTAGTATGGTTTTCAAGTTAAACTAGCAATGTACCAGTGCGATGCACGAGCAGGTCATTCTTCTTGAGGTGCACAAGTAACAAATTTGTAAATCTCGATATAATCATTCTCTTTGATAAAATCTTGATAATAAACATATACTATGTAATAACTATCTTTCATCATATCTAAGTTCTTAAAATATGGGAACCTCATAATATCATATACATATTTAACTTCCATCACTCTGATGGCCCTCCATCAGTTTCCGTATTTGACTTTCATGATCTTCTGGTTGGTTACATTTTTCGAGTTAGATCATGGTGTTCTTAAATTCTCCAATGTCTACTAATTAAATTAGTTTGAACTTAAAATTTTGAAATTTAGAACTTTTTTTATTTAGTTTGTGATAAGATATTCATAATTTTAACTATATTTGTCAGTTTCATTTTTTAGTTTAAATTAAATATGTTTCATTTTCTTTGTGTCTAAGCTTATGAACACTGTTTGTTTTTCGACATTTTTTTTTTATATTCCAGAAGACTTTTTCGGTTGACTGCACAGACGAACGTCACCCTGTACATCTCCCCCCGAGGGTGGTATGGTTGATCGTCCGTCATACTGTCACTTCATCTTACATGCGCTTCTTTAACCGAAGCTAGACCAGTCGACCGTCCCACATACCGTCGTTTTGTCTTACAGGGTTTTTAACTATTAGCATGTCGTTCGGTCGACTTCACAGTCGACCGAAACTTAGTCTGTCACAACCCGACTCTTCTTCATTGTCTCTATGACAGCTGGGGCCCATTGAATTAGTATTTGTCCTCTCTTTCTCCTTCTCTTCTTCTCCACACAAACCCTAGCCTCTTCTCTCACACCCATCAATTTCATTTCGGAGTTGCTCACTACCCTCCCGAATTTTTTGCAAATTCTTCTTCCATCTTACTTCAAATGGATTCTAGGGGTCCATCTTGTAAGTCTAATGGTAAGAAATATGTTGCCTCTACTTCCAAACTCATTTCTAGAGAAGGTATCGTCTTTCGAAATAATGTCTGTGCTGACCTTTATTTTCATACCCTTATCAATATTGTTGTTGTACCTAGTCGTGAAATAAATCTAGGTTCCTTATTAGGTGGCCAATTTAGTGACATGGTTAGAGTTCTTCGTGAATTTGGATGGGAAGACTATCTAACCACTCCTAGCACCCACTCAGAATCTCTTACTTGTCAATTTTATGCTAATCTCGACGGTATTAGGGATAATGATCTCACCCTCTCTTCCATTGTTCTTGGCAAACCTGTCAAACTTATGCCTGAATATCCCCGCTTTTGCTACAACATTCCCGAGGACGATTTTGATGCCTACTCTTTAGATTTAAACTCTCCCGAATACAAACCGGGTCATAACAAAACCATGATCAAATCTATGATTCTTAAACCCAACTCCCAATCTGTTGCACGACCTAAACCCACCGATTTCACGGATGTTACCTGTGTTTTAAACAAAATTGTAAATGCAAACATCTGACCCAAAGGTATTGATAAAAGTGAAATTCGTGTCGATGAATCCTTCATTATCTTTCTTATTTTGGGAGAATATAAATTGATCTTGCCACCTTCATTATTCGCACTATGAATTTTGCTACTCCGTAATCGTGCCTGATATGGGTCAGATGACGTGGCCCCTCCGGGGCCATCAGATCCCCTCAAAACCCGCTCTCCCCTGATCATCAGATCAACCCAGAGCCTCATGGGCTTCTGCCATGTTAGGCTCACCAGCAAACGGGTCCAAACCCGGCCCAGCAGGATCTCAGACCCGTTTGCTCTGCCTATAAATACTAGACTCTCTCCTTCATTAAAAGGTAATCAATATTTCCCCTCCAAAACCCTAGCTACTGTTGCTTTCCAGTAATTGACTAGATCGTCGGAGGGCCTGTCACCGGGATCACTTCCGGTGTTTCTAGGCAAAGTGCAGGTACACAAGAACGAGTCGAGCCCCCAGATCCAAGCTGAGCTTGCGGGATCCGAGCCGAGCATCCGTTCTCCACCTCACCCCTGCTACACCCGAGCCGCCTTCTCAGCCGAGTGTCGGACATATAGCCAGTACTGCAACTTCCACTATACAAATTACAAACTCACACCTGTTGCAGCCACACCCCAAAAACAAATCGCATCAAGTTGGCGCAGTCTGTGGGAAACCTCGGTACTGACCTCAGTCCGACCCCCGGCCAGGAACGTCATCCCCTCAATCTGAGCTCTCACATGGCACCCAAGGCCAGAAGAGCTGTCACCTCTGCATGTCGTTCGGATGCTCCTCCCCAGGACATCCCCACCGACACTCAAGGATCCAACCATCTGAGGGTCAACGGCGAACCCGGACCGGGTGCTTCTCGCTCGGTCGCGGCCGACCTACATCCATCGAGAACAGGCAAGCCAGCCGAACCAGGGGAAGGGCCGCTTCCAACTCCGCCCCGAACCATCCCAGGCACCCATCCCGGGAGCCGGAGCCGGAGCTCAGTCGCACGGACCGAAGGCCGCCACCACAACGCGACCCGGCCAGACAAACTCCGGTCACTGCGCCGTGAGTTCCAAAACTTTCGAACCAAGATCCTGGAGGCCATCTTAGGGACCCCCGTCAACGAGATACTCCACCGCTCTTACTTGCGATTGGATGCCGGAGTCAGCGTCTTGCGGCCTAACCTGCCCGCCAGAATGTGACGAGGACGTCCTACGACGCCTACAGGAAATGGAGAACTGCCTCGACCACTTTGGTGAGGGCGGTACGAGGCCGGCTCAGGGTCATAGGCTGACCCGACCTCCTTTCTCCGCCGCAATCCTACAAGCAGAAATACCCCAGAATTTTCGACCTCCCCAGTTCGAGACCTATAACACCGAGGGTGATCCTGCTGATCACATGGAAGGGTTCAAGACCTTCATGATGATTCACAATGCCTTGGGTCCCCTCCTGTGCCGTGCCTTCCTGGCCACCCTTCGGGGCTCGTCCTCGGTTCGATCTTCTCATTCGACCAGCTGGAGGTCAACTTTCTTGTCCACTTCGTAACCAGCAGGAAGGTCGAGAAGACGAGCGTGTCATTACTGGACCTCCGGTAGAAGGAAGGAGAGTCACTCCGTCAGTTCGTCCGGAGGTTCACCACAGAGACGAGGTCCGTCTCCTCCCTCGATGCTAAGGTCGCCTCGGCAGCATTCCGACACAACGTTCGACACAGCCAGCTGAAGGCGTCCTTGGCTAAGAAGCCCGTAACCCCTGTTTTCCTAAATACGTATTTTCTGTATATTTTTAGATTTTTGATTTTTGTAAATTATTTTTCCTATTATTATTATTACTGTTTTTATTGTTATTCTTATTATTAATTTTGGCTAGTTATTGAAAATCCATTTCTATGTGCTAATTGTATTTGTATCTATTTTAAATAAATTCTATTTTTTGTAATGCAAATTATATTTTTATTATAAACAATCTTTTTATTTGTTATTTTATTTTCTTAATGATTTTTAAAACCCTAAACCCTGTTCTTTATTTCTTGGATCCATTTACAAACCTAATACCATTACTTAAACCCATTTATACACCCAAACCCACCTAACTACCCATACCCATTACCCTATTACTAAACCCAAACCCGTACCCAATAGCAGACCCGAAACCTTAACTCTGCCTTTTATATATATACCCTAACATATAACCTATTCATCTTCCCATCTCCTATCCTGAGCCGCCATCCTTTACTTCCGAAACCCTAACCCTGCACCTAGGGCTGCAATCGAGCCGAGTCGAGCCGAGTTTCTTGAAGCTCGAGCTCGACTCGTTAAGCAATCGAGCTCGGTTTCGAGCTTGAGCTCGACTCGAGCTTGTTTCGAGCCGAGCTTTGACCGAGTTCGAGCCGAGTACTCGCGAGCTTAGCCTAATAATCACAAAACGCCCAAGCTCGAGCTCGGCTCGTTAAGCTATCGAGCTCGATTTCGAGCTCGAGCTTGTCTTGAGTCGAGCTTTGACCGAGCTCGAGCCGAGTAGCTCGCGAGTAGCTCGCGAGTAGCTCAGATCGTTTGCAGCCCTACCTGCACCCTCTCCCTCTCAGCTTTTCGCCTTACCCTGTCACCTTGTGTCTCGACCGCCCTCCGTCGGCACAGCGACGTCAACGGCACCAGTCATGCCAGCACCTCGTCAGTGCCCCCCCTGGTCGGTCCCCCTCCTTCGTCGACAGGCCAGGTCGCAACTGCGGTGCCCTGCAACGACCACCACCCCTCCTCCGCCTTCTCCTCCACTATCGTCTTCGTCTCTTCAGCCGCCTGCTCTCCTCGACGACAGCGAGCGGCGCCACTGTGCCCAATGCACCTCGTCCCGACGATCCCCCTGCCTCCTCCCGAGCGACGCCGATAGCCAGCGTAGATACCCTGTGATGTGCCTCCTGTCGATAGCTCCTCTTCCTGTGCGTCCCGCCGCCAGCCAGCGCCCACAGCACCGACCCTCGCCGCAGTCCCCCTGGCTGCCGTCGACAGCCTCGCCCTGCCCTCTCCAGCGACCTTCCATCGCTGTTGTGCCCCTCCAGTCGCCGACTGCAGCACAGCCGAAGCACCGTTGTGGTTAATCATGGGTTTTGATCGTGTCGATTGTTGGCCATCATTCGATCAGATCTTGATCTCTTGATCCTGGCCGTCCGATTCTCTGATCATCTTGATCATCATGATCATGTCCCCCTTGGTTTTGATCCTGGTCGTCCGATCCTCCATTTGATCATCACCAAGCCATTGGATCTAGGCCGTCCGATCGTTGATCATTGCGATCGTGATCATCGTCTCCATCATTATCAAGATCTTGATCTCGACCGTTAGATCTCTTTTGATCACCGCGATCGTGATCATCATCTTGATCTTGATCTTCGATCTTAGCCGTCCGATCGACCGGTTACACTTGATCTCGGCCATTGATCGTTTTGTTCGTCTTCTACTTGGTGAGTTAAACATTTGATCCACTCTTTGTTCTTATTCATCAATTGTCAGTCATGGTATATTTACTCTTTTGGTACTCTTCTAATTCTTTTATGTTTTATGTTCGATCTCGGCCGTTGGATTTGCTTGATCTTCAACTTGATCATCGAGATCCGTTCCTGATCATGATCATCGTGATCGTTGCTTGTCGCCGTGTCGCCGGGATACCGATCCAGTTATTCTTCGTCGGATTCATTGTCTACACCCTAAGACAAGTATTCTTTTTGTACAAATTATTGTTCTAGTACAAGCATTTAATTGAAAATACTGCAAATAGATCGTAGTTGTGACTCCTCCTTGTCTCATTATTGTTGATATTAAATTATTCCTCATCGATTCCATAATCTTAAGAGTCATAACCCTTCGTTGATATATTTACAAAACTAGTTGGACCATTTTTATCTCCTAATTACTTGAACATGAACCCCTTGACTTGTAGACGTGTGTTGTATGATGTATTGTGATGATCTTACATTCTTTTGAGTGGATAAATACATGTGACTTGCTGATTTGATCCCCAATGCATCCGTATTTGTATCACACACTAGTCTAGACTCATAATAGTCATTTATCATGCAACTTGTATATAAAAGAAATTCACACTTGCTACTGTTCTTATCTTTACCTGCTGTTTCAACCCCAATAAAACCAAAATCTGAACTTGAGTTCTGAATATGAAATGTTGCCCTAAGTGTAGTTTCCGATAACATCCAGAATTTTTGAATTCCGAGTTACGGTCTAGGAGATATCGCAGTTTTACTGCTGCTGTGTTGGTAGTCGCAGATTCACAAAATCTGCTTTACCTCTTTAGTTTACAATTATTTTAACTATGCTACCAGTAAGTAAATGACTTGAAATTTTACATGCTGTTACCGGACATCCTAGAGAACATTCCCTAATTTTCTCAGAATTAAGTAATGATGTTTCAACCCTATTTCATATGTATAAACTCGGTTATACAAATTCTGGCTAAACTCAAATGCTGTATGGTTTGCTGTTTTGACATCAATTGCTTCAACCTTTATATATCTTAATTATATGTGTTAGAACCGGGAAGGAGTCTAGTTTCTAGACTTTCTGACGGATCCACATAATCTATTTTGTAGCAACAGGAATCGCAGTTTTGGTGCAGCATCGTCATGCTGTCCAGGATTGGAATTTTCGTTGTTCTTGATATTTTGATTCGTGTTGACCCTCGAATATACTTTATAATTATCTTAAACTTGTTCCATGTTCAGGATTATGTTTACTTGACTTGTTACGCACACTTTCATGCTTGCTTGATGATAATAATGAATAATAAGCCGGGGTTTAAGGGAAAAATCATAGTAGTGGACAATATAGATAAGTGTACTCGGAAGGAGGCCCGTGTTTCCAACTTGATACATGCCTCATGAACTAGTATATTATTAATTGATTCATGAACTAGTATATTATTTGATTCATGAACTAGTATGTATATGATTCATGACTTGTCTTGTTATGCCTTGACACATGAACTAGTTATATGAATACCCGATTCATGAGCATGACTTGCTTGATACTTGATACCTGAGTACACCGCCCTATAAACTCCATTACTAGGCCTAAACGTAATTGATTGTATGTAGCAACCATGTAGTAAAAGTATGGATGCATGAAGTGCTACATAGATAGAATTAAATATTAGACTTAAGATTAACTTGTCACTTGTACACACTTGATCCCCTACTTGATACTCGTTACTTGAGACTTGTTACTTGAGACTTTACTTGAGACTTGTTACTTGAGATATGTTACTTGAGACTTGTTACTTGATACTTGTACATGATACATGTTACTTGATGCTGTTGATTCTTGATTTTGATGATTACAACACAATGCAAAGTTGTTGTGCTACTTCTCATATATTGCAGGTTGTATCAAAGTTATTATGTATGATACGCAAAGGCCTCAAACCAAATTGATCAAGCAAGCCACAAGGTTCTAAAGCTGACGAATGATCAAGCAAAGCTTCATACAAAGATAATGGCTAAAGCTTCACTGAAGACTCAAGACTCAAGTTAAGACCAAAGCTTCAATGTCTTATAATTTGTGTATCTTGTAAAATAAATATAATTTTTCTCTTTGTTGAGTCTTAGATTGATGTACAGCCTTGTCACACACACACACACTCACAGATAATTTTATAACCGTGTGTTTTAGAAAATTTAAAGGTCGAAACAGTTTGAACTAGATCAGCTGTTGAGTACCAGTTGACTGCCGTTAAGGACCAGTCGACTGAACCTGTACAAAACTGTCTGAACTTCTTCAAACTCTGACCAGTCGACTCATAATGGTAACCTAGTCGACTGTTCAAGCCGTTTCGACTGTTTACTAATTTCAAAACTTTTTTTTTTCAATTCAAAAAGTTATATCCGTTTTTAATCAGTTGTAGGAACTGTTTCTACAACGTTCCAGGGATTCTACTCTATAAATAGAGCCTTAGAATCACCATGGAAAGGTTCCAAGAATTTTTGAGAAAAAGTTTAAGTATTTTGCTTTCAAAGAAAAAGTTTTTATACAAAGCACTCTAATCTCTAAGTCTTGGTTCTCTGATTTCAGTCCAGCATAACATTGAATTCATTTTGGACTGAATTCAGAAGTTGACCAAATAGCCACGTACAAAATCACAATCACAACAAGGCTATAGGTTGATTGTAACATCTTTTATTGTTGTTCTTCACTCTCGGGTTGTGAGAGTGGTCCTCTCGGTTGGAGAGTTGGTTGCTCTCTCTAGGTTTGAGAGAGAACTACGGGTTGGACAAGGTTGTTGTCTAACGCCGTAGGGTATTCTTGTACATTTTCAAGAATAGTGGAAAATCTCAAAGGGGTTGTTTGGGAACTGGATGTAGGTCGGGAGGACCGAACCAGGATACATCGTGTGTACTCTGTGATTGGAATCTCTGTGGTTATATCTCTTTGAACTTTTTCATTACTTGCATTTCAGTTTACTCTAAATCTTTCTGGTAAGTCGAATGGATAACCATTCTAAGTCGACTGATCAGACTGATATAACAAACGTTTCAAAAACTCTTCTGGCGAATCGACTGTCTTTATTATTTAAGTCAACTTATCAGACTAGTCTAAAATATTATTCTACTCTGACGCCCCAGTCGACTGATATCTCTTTTATAGTCGACTAGACAGAAGATAACTTTCAATTCCGCAATTAATTTTTGATACAACACTATTCACCCCCCTCTAGTGTTTCTTGCCTTGCCTACAGGATCCAACAGATGCTTGATACCATTACATGTTCACTAGCCACTTGTTCTACTACTAGTATTTGTTACCCAATCTTGTCACCTTCTTGCTAGCTAATTTTTTGAATCTCCACTATTTTTTGCATCCCTATTACATTCTTGATTCCAAATCTTATTCCATATTTCTTGCACTTGTTTTACTATTTGCGGCCCTAACTTACACTAAGGGCGTTTATCTTGTTTTTCCTATTTCTTTCCCTTTTTATATTTTTATATACATACTTTGGAGACGTGTTGCTTGCTGGAATTGGTGAGCAGACGTTCTAGGCTTCGCTTGGAGCAAGGACTTGCTTAGATATTTTTTTTCCTTGAGTTATTTATTTCTTACTACTTAAAAACTTGTAACGGGCTTATGTTCCCGAATTTTATCTTTTGATCAAGAGTTGAAAACTATTTGGGATATTATTATTTGTTTCAATTATTTTTTGTTGCTTAATAAATTATTCATGCATGTGTGGTTGTGTACATTTGTTATATTCTTGTTATGATGCTGAGCCGATCCTACAGCTCTTGAATGATGAAAATTATTCGCTGGGCTTTGTCACGCGCTCGTATTCCGTGTTTTTGGGAAGTGGGGCGTGACAAAGCCTCCTCTCGATTTTCCTGACCTGCTCAATCAAGTCGAGAAGTACATTCGGGCGGAGGAGGCCCTAAATTCCGACGAAGCCAAAGAGGTCCCGGGGAAGGGGAAGCGCAAGGCCGATGAGGCAGAGTCAGCCAAGAAGGTTCTGAAAGACGGGACTGGCATGAAAAGGGTCCCTCCGATCTCTTATTTCAAGAGATACACGCCACTGACACAAAACGTGTTGGCCATCCAATTGGCGATCGAAGACAGGGACCTCGTCCAGATGCCCCCTCAACCAACCAGCAACAAGAAAAGGGGCCAGCGGTTCTACTAGCATTTCCACCGGGACAACGGGCACGACACTGACTACTGCAGAGCCCTTAAAGAAGAAATCGAGGCCCTCATTCAACGAGGGTACCTCCGAGAATTCACCCGGGAAGATGCCCGGGACCGAAGGGATACGAGGAACCGGAGGCCTTCTCTTTCTCCTCGCACACCCAAATAGCGTCTAGAGCGGTAACCAAAGCCTGAAGAGACCGGAGGCCAAGCCATTCTACACTGCGTCCATGGGGGCCTATGGGAGGGGATTCTAATACTTCCCGCAAGGCGTTCGTCCGAGAGGTAAACGCCGTCCGAGACCTCCCTTCCCATCAGGTCCAACAGCTTCCTGTCTCCTTCTCAGGAGAAGACCTGGTGGGGGTCCGACTCCCGCACTACGATGCACTCGTCATCAGCCTCGTCATGGCGAACTACGAGGTCCGTCAGATCCTTGTCGACAACGGGATCTCGGTGAACATCCTCTTCCTGGAAGCATTCGAGAGCCTCAAGCTCCCCCGAGATAAGCTGAAGCCAGCCGGGTACACGTTGCATGGGTTCTCCGGCATCCCAGTGCCGATAGAGGGGATCGTGACCCTGGATGTCACTGCCGGTACGACCCCCCATAGACGGACCGAGTCGATGGACTTCATGGTTGTGAATGTCAAAGTGGCTTACAACGCCATCCTCGGCCGACCAGGGCTCTGCTCCCTTCAGGCTGTTCCCTCGGCCTACCACCTGAAATTGAAGTTCCCTACTGAGTCAGGTGTCGGGGTCGTTTGGGGGAACCAAGAGGCAGCACGATCGTGCTATATGACGGCGATCGGGGGCGGTGTGTTTTCCCTGGACGTCGTCGAACTGCAACCCGAAAGGAGCCAACCAGAGCCCGAACCTGCGGACGAACTAGAAGAAGTCTCATTCGAGATGGAAGACGAGTCGAAGTGGTTCCGCGTGAGCTACTCCCTTTTGCCCGACCTGAAGTCCGACCTAATCAACTGCATACGTCGCAATGTCGACCTCTTCGCTTGGAAGCCATCCGACATGCCCGGGATCTCCGAAGACCTGATCATGCACAGACTAAGCGTGGTTCCTGGCTCGAAGCCGATCATCCAGAAGCGACGTAAGTTCGCCCAGGAGAGGCAGCAAGTTGTGAAAGCAGAGGTAGACAAACTGTTGTCTGCCCGGTTCATCCAAGAGGTCAGCTACCCCGAGTGGCTGGCGAACATCGTGATTGTGAGAAAGGCCAGCGGGAGCTGGAGGATCTGCATAGACTTTACGGACCTCAACAAGGCATGCCCCAAAGATCCGTTCCCTCTCCCCAGCATCGACGCTCTGATCGACGCTACGTCGGGTCACGAGCTCCTGTCCTTCATGGACGCCTTCTCGGGCTACAATCAGATCCGAATGTTCCCCCCTGATATAGCCAAGACATCCTTTGTCATCGACCAAGGTCTCTACTGCTACCAGGTTATGCCCTTTGAGCTGAAGAACACCGATGCTACCTATCAGAGGATCGTCAACCGAGTCTTCAAGGACCAGATCGGTCGCAACATGGAAGTGTACGTCGACGACATGCTCGTCAAAAGCCAACAAGGACGAGACCACGTCGCCGACCTGGAAGAAGCCTTTGGCGTCATTCAGACCCACAATATGAGGCTCAATCCGGCCAAGTGTGCATTCGGCGTCTCCTCGGATAAATTTCTTGGGTTCGTCGTCAGCCAGTGCAGCATCGAGGCGAACCCCGAGAAGATTCAGGCCATAATAGACATGGCCCCTCCGAGAAACATTAAGAAAGTCCAACGGCTCACGGGAAGACTGGCAGCCATCAGCCGTTTCCTCTCCAAGTTCGGACAGAAGTCCCTCCCGTTCTTCAAAGCTCTGTGCGGAACCGAAGGCTTCGAATGGGGCACTCAGCAGCAGGAGGCGTTCGCCCAATTAAAAGAGTACCTCGCCAATCCTACGCTCCTCAGCAAATCCGAGCCGGGCAAGCCTCTTTGGCTTTATCTCTCGGCTTCGGAAAGCATGCTCAGTGCTGTTCTCGTTCGAGAAGAAGACAGAGTCCAAAAGCCGTTGTACTATGTGAGCAAAGTCCTGCTCTCAGTCGAGACCAGATATGCGAAAATGGAGAATGTGCCATACGCCCTGGTCATGGCCGCATGGAAGCTCCGCCCTTATTTCCAAGCGCACTCAATTCAGGTCCTTACGGACCAGCCTCTGAAGGCCGTCCTCCACAAGCACGAAAGCTCTGGCCACTTGGTCAGGTGGTCGATTAAACTCAGCCAATACGATATCGACTATCAACCAAGGACAACAATCAAGGGACAGACCCTCGCCGAATTCATTACAGAATGCACTATCTCCGAGAAACCCGAAAGTGGGGAGGCCGACCAGACGTGGGAAGTTCACGTCGACGGCTCTTTTTACGAAGCGGGGAGTGGCGTGGGCATCATTTTGCGAGGACTCGACAACTTTCTTCTCCAATATTCCCTCCGCCTCAACTTTCCAGCCTCTAACAACGAGGCAGATTATGAAGCTATGATCGCGGGGCTCACCCTAACACACCAGGCAGGTGCCAGATGGATCAGGGCCTTCAGCGGCTCTCAGCTCGTGGTCAATCAGATCACCGGAGAGTACGAGGCCTGTGACGATCGAATGATCCGGTATTTGGCCGTGGTTTAGCGGCTCTTAACATCCTTTAATAATTCTGCAGTCTTAAGGATCCCAAGTGAGTAGAACGCCCAGACCGATGCCCTGTAGAAGTTAGCCTCCTCTTCCTTTGAAGGTCTCGACCACACCGTTCTGATCGAAATACTCCTGAAGCCGAGTATCGACCTCCCCGAGACCCTCTATATATATGACGAAGCTCAGCCCGACGATTGGACCACTCCCATCCGAAAGTTTCTGATCGAAGGAGAGCTCCCCCAAGACCGAGCCGAGGCAAGGCGGATCAGGGTCCGCTCGAAAAGGTTCGCCATGATTAACGAAACCTTCTTCAAATGCTTATACACAATGACAGACGGAAGACCCTACCTTCGCTGCTTAACCTCTGACAAGGCCAAGTATGCTCTCAAGGAGCTCCACGTAGGAATCGACGGGTGCCACATGGGAAGCCGATCGCTTGCCTGAAAGGCTCTGAACCACGAGTATTACTGGCCCACGATGTTGCAAGATGCCCTGGCCCTGGTCAAAAAGTGTGGTCCTTGTCAAAGATTCTTCTCGATAGAAGGGTTCCACAAGCAAATCTCCGCTCCCTGGCCAGTCCAGTCCACTTTGCTATGTGGGGGATGGACCTAGTAGGGCCCTTTCTGAAAGCAATGGGCCAAAGGAAGTTCCTAATAGTAGCGATCAACTACTTCACAAAGTGGATCGAGGCCGAGCCCCTGGCCACGATCACCGAGCAGCAAACTCAGCAATTCTTCTAGAAACACATCATTTGCCGGTTCGGAATTCCGCACATACTCATCATGGATAATGGGACCCAGTTTGGGGGTAAGAATTTTAGAAAGTTCTGCGAGGATCTCGGAATCTAGCAACGCTTCTCCTCGGTGTGCCACCCGCAGTCGAACGGTCAGGTTGAGAACGCGAACCACCAGAAATTAGACAATCTGAAGAAACGACTTGATAATTCTTCCAAGGGATTATGGGTCGACGAGTTGCCGAGCGTTCTCTGGGCCCATCGAACGACGAAGAGGATCCCCACAGGGGAGTCGCCATTTAATCTGACTTACGGCGCCGAGGCAGTAATTCCCCTCGAAATCGGGCTTCCTTCGCCCTGTATCATGGCCTTTGATGAAGAAAACAACTCGGCACAACTACGTGCCAATCTGGACCTCATAGACGAGGTCAGAGAAAAATCTGCCATCAGAAGGAGCACATACCAGCAAATGATCGAGAGGTTCTATAACAAAAGGGTACGTCCCACCGACATCAAGCTAGGGGACCTCGTCCTCCGGAAGCTGGCGGTATTAGGGGTGGCGAATGGGTCGTTCGGGCCGGTCCGGGCCCAACCCGTACGGGTTGGCACGGTTGAGTAGCCGAGCCGGTCCGGGTTGGTCTCTTATACGGGCCGGGCCGGGCCAGGCTAATTCTTCATTTGGGTGGCCCGCCCAACCCGTGAACCCGTTAGGGCTCAACCCGGGTTGGGCCGGATCGACCCGCGGGTTGGCCCGTTTAATAATATATATATATATATATATATATATATATATATATATATATATATATATATATATATTGGTAGCTTAAATTGAACTAATAATAATAATAATTTTACAAATGATGTATTCAAACAACCATATTTTTGTTTGATGAATACTGCATTTCTTTAAAAATTATAATACTAAGTAAGTAATAATACTAATAAGTAATAATACTACAATTCTTCAAATATCCCCAAATGATGTTTAATTATAATACTAAGTATGTAATTCAGTAATAATACTAATAAGTAATACTACAATTCTTCAAATTGAATCAAATATCCCCAAATGATGTTTAATTATAATACTAAGTAAGTAATAATACTAATAAACAAAAAAAATCGTAATAATAATAATAAGATTGAAAAAGTAAAATTGACAACAAATTTTGAAATTTTATTCATATGAATTTAAGTTATATAATTTGAACAATTTATAACGAAATGAAGAATTCAATTCACAAATAAGTTTTATACAATAACATATTTAATATGTACAATTTTAATTGACTACAATTTTTCTAATTTAACATAACAAGAAAAGCTATTGTTGTTGTTGTTGTTGTTGTTGTTGTTGTTGTTCTTTGGGCGAGTTGCTCCCACTTGTGGAACTTGATAGTGCTTTCCCTTGCGTCCTATCTTCAGCCTTCAGCCAGTCTTCTGTGCAAACGAGCATCTCCAACGCCTCGGGCTTCAACCGATTTCTGTAATCAGATAGAACCCTGCCACTTGTAGAAAATGCACTCTCAGAAGCAACTGTAGAGACAGGAGGAGTTAGCAAATCTTTAGCCATAATAGACAGAATACTAAAAGTGTGTTCATGTTCTTTCCACCATTGTAAAATATCTAGTGGGGAAAGAGTAGGCTCAGTATCCTGTTGGTTATACCAATTTAATTCATTTGGTTGATTAGTCCTAGGTTTTTTAGATTGAATTTGTTCAAGTAAACTAAATGTTCTATCACCAATTCTACTTTTACCCTTACCTTTAGAACTACCAGAAGAAGAACTAACTACGGAAGTTGTACTACTAGAAGCAAAATGTCTATCATAATAACCATACAAGTTATTTAACGTAGATTTAAACTGAACTAAAAAAGTAGCGCAATCAGTTGTTAATTCTACATTGTTCTCTAAATATCCAAAAAAACATTTCTATCAAATTCTTCGTACCTTCTAATTTGATACGGAGATCCATAATAGTAGCAACACAAATCAACATAGGAGGAGGAAAATAATATTCAAAATTTTTTGAAATGCAGGTATTACAATGTCACTAATATAGAGATCATTTAACATTTCGTTAAATATTTGCATCATGCTAACTAATTCAATAAAAATGCTACTAGAAGTAGATTCATGTTTTTGAAAACTTTAAAGTTGCGGTTTTAAAAGGTTCTAAAAATTTCAACAAAGATTCGGCAAAAAACCAATCGTTGGGAGTCATTTCAAAATTGTGCATATTTTTTGCGATACAAAAATCATTTACAACTGCTTTATAATCGGTGACAACATTTAGTAAATCAAAAGTAGAATTCCATCGGTGTCTAACATCCTTTGGAAATTTTCTAAAAGAAACATTTCTAACCCTACACCAAGCTTTCCATTCTTGTAAAATGCTTGAACTTAATGCAATGAAATGTACACAATTTCTAATTTTATGTATATATGGATCAGCTATTCTTAATGCATCTTGAACACATAAATTTATAATATGACATGCACATCTAACATGAAAAATATTATCAGATGGAGGGTTTAATACAGATTTTAAAGTAGTAATTGCTACATTGTTGTTAGATGCATTATCAAAACTAATAGCCATAATTTTATCACGAATATGAAAAACATCACAAATTTCTATAATACGGTTTGCTATTTCAGCGCCACTATGGGGATACGGCAACGCCGCAAGTGATATGATTCTTTTTTGAAGAATCCAATCATTGTCGATCCAATGACAGGTTATTCCCATCGTTGGAATATTGTTGACACCCGTCCAACAATCCGAAGTTAAACTAACCCTACAAGTTAAACTCCATAAAATTGCAATCAACGCGTCCTTCATTTCAACATACATTTTAAAACAATCCAATTTGCAAGTATTTCTCGGAATTCTTTTAAAATGAGGGTTTAAGGCCGTTTGATTAAAATTTTCCAAGTTCCTACTCTCGGAATAGAAAAATGGCAACTCTTCCTTAATGACTAATCGGGCCATTTCCCGACGAACAAGTTCGGGATCATAAGGGTGGCTATCTACTTGACCGGTCCTAGGGTTGATTTTTTGTTGGCCTTGTATTTGATCAAGAAGTTCTTTATGATTATGTTGTATGTGCCTACTAATTGTACCGGTGCCGTCACCCCTTTTGAATTTGTATGTTTTACTACATGTTTTACACACTTTCAAACCTACATCCGGAGTATGTTTGTCCGAGATATACTCATAAAACTTGTGCCAATCGCTAGTTTCTCCTCTACTTTTCCTACTACTACGGGGTTGTGTGGTTTCGGGTTGTTGTTGTTGTTGTTCTTCTTCTAATTGAATGTCACCTACAACATCCATGTCGTGTGTACCCCATTGTTCCATAGTAGGATCAATGTAATCTTGGGCGGGCTCACTAATTGGGACAATTGGTGGCCTACGTGAAGAGGAAGAGGAATCTTGTCCGCTACGACCGCTACCGCGTGATCTAGACATAATGTGGTAATGTGCTAAAATATGTAAAAAAAAATCTACAATGTAGGAGCGGTGAATTATACAAAAAAATCTAAAAAACAAGAGGGTTGAGATAGAGAAGTTCAAAAAACAAACAATAATTTTAACTACAACGCAAAAAAAAATTTAACAAGAGAGGTAGAGAAATTTTGATACCGTTCACCGTAGAATACGCGTATGTAAAAAAAAACCGTGAAAATAAGAATATAATAGAAAAGATGGAGGAGCGCTTTGCCGATTCCGCAATTGAAGAGTTGAGAAGAGGTTGAAGTAGATTTGACGAGGGTTGAAGAGAGTTGAAGACGTTGAAGACGTTGAATTTTGTTTCCGATACGACCGAAATTTGATCGTGTATATGCCTCCTTGTACAATTATTTGATGAATACTACAATTGTTCAAAAATTCTTTAAAATGATGTATAATAGTAGAGAGAGGAAGAGAGTGAGGTGTAATTTTTTTTGAGATTTTTAGGGGATATTTATAGGCTTATTAGTGGGAAAAAAAAAAAAAAAAAAAAACCAAACAAACGGCTCAATCCGAGAGCAGCAGCAGGCCAGCAGCGTCGACCGTTGGGTTTCGACCCGTTCGACCCGCGGGTCGAACGGTCGAACCGTCACGGGTCGAACGGGTCGAAACCTGCGGGTTAACGGGTCCAATTCGTGGGTTTGAACGGGTTCGTGGGCCGGGTTTCGCGAATTCGATTCGCATAAATTGCGACCCGGGTCGACCCGGTACTGTTCACCGGGTTCGACCCGAACCCGCGAAGTTCTTAACCGGGCCGGGTTTGTGGGCCGGGTCGCGAGTGGGTCGCCGGTTGACCCGGCCCAGTTGCCATCCCTAGGCGGTATCTAACCCCGGCCAAAAGAGGCAGCTGGCTCCAAACTGGAAAGGCCCGTACAAAGTTTCTGAGGTTGTATGCCCAGGCACATATCGCCTTACCGGCCCGGAGGGCAAGGCTGTGAAGAGACCCTGGAACACGGAGCACCTTATCAAATTCCTCGAAGGGGAGAATTAGCACTTGTAAATACCCCCCTGTAAATTCTCAAATGTAATCGGCACCTCGTGCCTTATTTTGTAAGTTTGGTGTGAACAAAACGTACTATTAAGACTAATATTCTTCAGTTAAGATATACATATTTTACAGGAAATCAAAATTCAAACAAAGGGCCAAAAAGATTAAAAATCAAGCAAAAGAGGATAGTATAAAAAGCGATTGCAAAATATCAAGTGATTTGCCTCAAGAAACATGTACTTCAATTCCTCAAAGAAAGCCAGCCAATATTGTAAATTTATTTCTGTTTATGTGAGGAAATACCAGGTAAAGAATCATTGATTGAATAATTAGTTATGGAAGGAATATAAAGTGACTTCACCAAATAAAATTGGATCTGGCAGATTAGCGATCGACCGCACATATGGCCAGTCGCCTGTCACACAGTCAACTGCACATCATAATGCAAAAGTGAGGCAGTCGACCGACCACCTCTCTGTCTTCAGACTGAGGTAGACGGTCGACTGCTCATAAAAGCGGTCGGCCGTTGCTTATGCAGAACCGATTATTTTTTGAATAACTTTTCACTTTTTCAGAAAGAATTCTTTGCCCTATAAATAGAAGTGAATTCACTAAGTATTGTTTGTCCCTTTCAACTATTATTCTTCTGAACTTTTTTTTTTGATAAACGGATAGGGTCAAAAGACCCCAGCCAAAAAAATGCAGTTTATATATATAATGAATAGAAGAGTACAAAACACAACATACAGCTTAGTTTACAAGATGTAAGACCGAAAACAAAACAAAACAAAAATGAACCACAATAGTCATTCAAGCAGGAGAGAGATCTGCAGTCCAACACCGAAATCACGCCTTGCCCGATCAGCCAACATAAGGCGAACAGGGACGCAACAAGGGACAAAATGTCAGCACATGAGCAATCAGAGACGAACATAGGCAGCAAAAATAGCGATCACCGCAGCAGCCGCAAACCAAGAGATGGAGGTGTCGGAGGTGCCTAAAAGCAAGGCTGAAATAAGCGCCACAGAGGATGCAAAATAATAGTAGAATGGACCATAGGCCGCATGAGGAAGGAAAATTAAAGGAAATGGTGATGTGCGCAACAAGCACCGTCAACCACTCCAGGCCGAGACCGCAAACTAGAGGAGAAAGAAATAAACTCCCAACTAAAGAAAATGTAGAAAAATGAAGAATATTATGAAAGGAAACCAAAAAGGAGGTAGAGTGCAGACGTCGAAAAGTAGCCACCCAAAAAGCCAGAACCACAACAAGGGCTACACCGGAAAAAAAACCCACAAAGCCCATGAAATACTCAGGGTCGGCCCCACCCTTGAGGCTGGTGAGGTGGCCGCCTCAGGCCCCCGGATAATTTACAATTTTAGGGGCCCCAAATTTGTATTCCCCTTGTAAATATAGACACATATTTTGTGTGTAAAAAAATATTGTTATTAGGTGCCCCCAAAAATAAATATTTGGGTCTTTAGAATTTTATTTAAATTATTTGGGTTTGGACTTGATTGAATTTGAGGCTTTAAATTTGGATGATTTAAAAACAAATCCACATTTAAATCAATAGAAACTCAAACCCGAAACTCACATTCAATTTCAAACCCGAAACCCTTACCCTCAACCCTCAACCCTCAACCCGAAACTCACATTTAAAACAAACCTTCTTTGGCTCTTTCTTCTTAGTTATTCGATGATATATATTTTGCATATTTTTCTTTGAACAATGTGCAATTTTTTTGTATGCGTGTTTTTTTTAATGTATGGGAGTCCCATTTCGGAAGTTCACCTCAGGCCCCCGGAAAGGGCCGGCCCTGGAAATACATACCTTGCAGACATCACCGCAAAGGAGAAATACACAAAAACCCAAAATATGTTACACATGCACCAAAATAGATGAAAGTAGAAGGCACATGATACTAAAATACAACATACAGTGAACTCCCAAAATGATAGAAGACAGAAACATAAAAGCAAAGAAGATAATAGATATGGGGGAAGTAACAAAAACTACAGAATATAAGGCTAGTATGAAACTCCAAAACATCACCCCACTTTAAAAGGAGCCACCACCTGCAAACAACAAAAGGCAGAAAGATAGATCCGAGTGTGTGAACTTAATATTCAATCAACGATCTGAGTATGTGAGCTTTTATTATTTTCTTAGTCAAGATCGCAATAGATTTTGCTTCTTTTTTTTTTTTTCTTTCACTTTGGTGAGTGTACGGAGCTTATTCATAGAAGTCTTGTGGGTGTAATTGAACTCTCAACCTGAATTTCGAGAATCATTGTACGGGATTTTTGAATATAGTGGAACGCTTGTGGCGGAGAATTGCTATAAGTAGGTAGTGTGGGTAGTGATCTGGGGGTCGAATCACATTATATCGTTGTGTCTTGCGTGCTTATTATGTTTGCTTTCTCTAGCTCTATCTTCTTTTTAAATTGACATTGTTATGTGTGATCTTCATCTTAAAAAGTATGTAGGTATAGAATTCTGTAAAAAATGTCGGGTTCTAACCATTTATAATGCAACCATAAAAATCAGACTTTTTATAGTTTTTAAATTTTCAAATTTCCTATAAAGTTCAAATCTTATGATAATATAGCAATCTTAAAACAATTATAAGATAATCATTAAAAAAATGTAGTATTCACTTAAAACTTTTAGATAATTATAGAAACAATCTTGAGATATAGTATTCAGATTTACTTTGAAGTTTAAATATACATGGCTAAAGAAAAAATAGTGAATAATTACTTAATAGGTTAATAATTATACCTACTCCTCAATGTAACTCAATTTTGTAATACTAAAAAAAACCAACATTAATGAAAAATATGAAAAAATTAATTATTGTAGCATGACTAAAAAAGATGGGGAAAAAAGAAACTAAGTAGGTATAATTGTATTATGCAATCATAATTGTACATATATTAACCTTTTAAGCATTAGATTGTATCTACTCCATGTAATTCAATTTTGTAACCTGAAAATCAACACAGAAAAGAAAATAAAAAGGTTAACAACTTACAGTATGTTTCGAAAAGAACGAAAGAACCTGAGAATTCTAATAAATTTCACTAGTGTAATACAATATTAAATAAAATGCATGAAAACTTGTTAGGTACTAATTATTGTAAATTATGAGAGAGAGAGAGAGAGCCCCTTTAATCATCTGATTATACATACTCCTTTATGTAACTCAAATTTGTAACCCAGAAAAACTCAACATAGAAAAGCATGAAGAAACAAAAGGTTAGTAACAGCATGTTTCGAAAAGGAAGAAAAAGAAAGAAAAAGAAACCAACAATTCTAATTAGTATTACTAATAAACTAAAAGAAAAAAAAAACAAATGCATAAAAATTTCTTAGTGAATAATTGTTGTAATTAATTGGAGAGAGCTAGAGATAATTGAAGAGAGAGAAAGAGAGAGAGAGTAATTATAAGAAGATTGGAGAGATGATTTATGTTTATCTTTATGTATCTATTTTTTAAATTATATATGGTTTGTCATAATTTGACTATTTCATTTAACCACATCGATGAATTCTGCTTTTAACTACATTGATGTCATATTGTTATGGAAACTCGCCAGCGTAGCATCTTTTAAGATGTAAGGTCAGACTAAGACATAAGCATCATCTTATATTACTATGAAGTTGAGTCATGGAAACTCGCCAGGTGGCATCTTTTAAGCTTCCTAGTTCCTAGTTGTGAAATTCCCTGTCACTAGAGTAAACTTGAAAGTTACACAGTGGTTGAGAAAAATTGCACTTATATTCTAACACGTCAGAGTCTATTTTTTTATGGGTCAAAGAAATGTGATAAATGTCAACAAATTGTGAGCTGCTACCTGGACAACTCGCGCGCTGCGGTATTTTTTTTAAAAATCCACATTTAAATTGTGTAGCCGGTAGGACTCGAACCTGGATTACTCTGATAGCATGTGAAATTTCCTATCACTAAGCTTAAAACTTCGAAGTTGTAGAAGGGTTAAGAAAAATTGCACTTATATTCTAACAATAGTAATATAGGATGATGCTTATGTCTTAGTCTGACCTTACGTCTTAAGCTAAAGTTTGGTAGTATCTCTGACAGTATATTTGAACTTCTTTTAACGGATTCACAAAACAGTTAGATCGATTACCTCTATCAGACGTATTTCCTTCAATTCTTCTATGCAACCCCGCATTTCTGGATTGAGGCATCTGTTTCCACAAACCTGAATCAGAGGTTGAAATTGACATACTCTGGACTACGGAGATTTAAGTTCCCGACATTATGCATTTTTCCATGGTAATCCTCAAATCTGCTAATATATATTTTGAAACTTAGTCGTTTCTCTCTTTTCTCTGCAAACTCCTACCTAGCTCTGAACTTACATCTTAGTCTTATTATACAGGAAATGAACAGCACTCCTTTTCCCTTACGATTTTAGTGTATAACAGTGGTGATGAATTCGATGCAAAAAGTGAAGTTCCAAACAAGAGTCTGCCTTAATACAGTCCCTAAATTATCTACACACCTAGAGCTAGCCATTACCATACAAAATTGTTTGCATAGAAGTAGGAAGTGTTTGTGTACGTAGATTTTTCTTTTCACATTGTTATAGATACGAACAAAAGCATTAATGCTGTACCTTTCCCATGGAATTCAGTTCATTAATTTTAGCTGGGAGAGTGGCCCTCATTTGTTATTATGATGTTAAGTTTGGTTGTCTTGTTTAAAATTATGAATTGAGTAGCGTCGTCGGCTTATGTTCTGGTCTTTTCTATTGGAGCATGCAAAACCCTAATAATTGTTTCCTTTACTGTTTGATGATCTTCCTCTGAGATAAGGCAAACAGATACACTGCACGAGTGATGTTTGATGTGTGGGGCAACCGAAGACTCGTAATCAGTGGAACTCTTTATAATCCTATTGGTTGATAATTTTCTTCTTTCTCTGAAGCTCTCTCATCTAGCTGGATAACTTGTCTTTAGTGCTCACATTTGGATTTATACAACTGTAAATTATGAGAGAGAGATAGAGAGAGAGAGCCTTTAATCATCTGATTATACATACTCCTTTATGTAACTCAAATTTGTAACCCATAAAAACTCAAACATAGAAAAGCAAGAAGAAACAAAAGGTTAGTAACAGCATGTTTCCAAAAGAAAGAAAAAGAAACCAACAATTCTAATTAGTATTACTAATATAAACTAAAAGAAAAAAAACAAATGCATAAAAATTTCTTAGTGAATAATTGTTGTAAATAATTAGAGAGAGATAATTGAAGAGAGAGAAAGAGAGAGTAATTATAAGAAGATTGGAGAGATGATTTATGTTTATCTTTATGTATCTATTTTTAAAATTATATATGGTTTTTCATATTTTGACTATTTCATATAACCACACTGATGAATTCTGCTTTTAACCACACTAGTATGATGCACGTGTGATGCACGTGGAGGAGGAAGGAAACGGACAAAAAAAATCCAAGTTATTTTGAAATTTAGAATCACTATGAACTATATATTAAATTGTTTGTTCTTGTTAAAACTCATAACTCTACTAAATGACACTCCATTAAATATGATAAATCTGAAAGTTGTGCTCGGATTATGATCACTAGAAAATCATTTAGCATGGTCTCTAGGAGCACACAACTTCTTGAGTCAGTACATTCTGATATTTGTGATCTCAGTAGCTTTGTGACTAGATGAGACGATTGTTGGTCAGAAGTATTTAATCGCTTTTGTAGATGATTAGTATAAGTCTGTCATATATATGAAGAATGGAGCACTTGTTATTCTTAATGAATTAAAAATTATAGTTAAATGCTAAAAATCAAGGGTTCAGATGTGATAGAGGTGGTGAATATGTTTTAACAACTTTAGAGAAGTTTGCATTGGGCATAATCTCTACTGCATTCTACTTACAACAGTCAAACGATATTGATAAAAGTTAGAATCAAACACTTAGTGAAATGTTGAATTCTATATTATTGACTGTTGTTTGTCTTGTGTAATTATGAGTGTTGTTGTATTGTTAATCATATCTCTAATGTGTTACTACACTCTAAATTGAATACACCTTGTAGATCATGATATGAAAATACAAATAATTTTGTTAAAGTGAAGTTTTGTGTTGTGATACTTCTGTTAGAGTACATGACCCTAGAAGGCCTAAAGTAGGACCTACAACAAATATTTGTGTGTGTTTAGAAAGTGCAAAATGTAGTTCTGTGGACAAATATTGGATCTATCTAATTTGTGTTAGGTGAATTTAGACTTACATAGTTCTTTGAGGATGTGTTCATCAAAGATAAATGTATGAAATAATCTAGTCTCATAGACACGTTTAATGATTCACAGTTGGAATCAAGAACCAGCCTTACTGACACTTAAAAACCTGAATGACAAATG
Organism: Hemerocallis citrina; assembly: GCA_017893485.1. Taxonomy (NCBI): domain Eukaryota; kingdom Viridiplantae; phylum Streptophyta; class Magnoliopsida; order Asparagales; family Asphodelaceae; genus Hemerocallis; species Hemerocallis citrina. The sequence continues at coordinate 31,164,347 of CM030361.1, read as the reverse complement.
AGCCAAGAAGAGTCTTTAGTAGACAATGAGATGATTTTGTGTCATACAATAATACTTTAATTTAATTGATCTGCCGAAAGGGGCTAAAACTATAGTAAGTAAGTGGGATATTGTAGAAGAAACTTCATTTTGATTGTTCAGTAGCAATTTTAATACTTTTTAGTAGCTAACAGATTGACTAAGAAAAATGGGGTAGATTATTTGATGTCTACTCACATGTTTGTCATATTGCTACAATAAATATTCTTTTTACCCTTACATCTATTGAAAATTTTATCATTCATAAAAGATATTTAAATAGCTTTGTACTTGATGTTTTGTACTGGAAAGTTTTGAACTAATATGTTTAGTGAACAAGATTTATAATTTAGTAAAATCATTGTATGTTCTTAAAACATGTATAGCCAACGAATAAATAATTTGACAAATTTTTGAAAGAGCCTAGTATATGAATCAAGTAATTCAGATAAGTGCCTTCAACTTTGTGGTGTGTCAAATATAGTACTTACTTGTTCTGTTGACATGCATGTTCTTGGAAGTGACCTCTCTATTACAAATGAAGTTAAAATTGTGCTATCCAAAGAATTCAACATGAAAACCTAGTTACTGTGGACACCATAGGTATAAGGGTGAGTTTTCAGTTGGTGAGGGATAACTCTCAGTCAAACTCATCAAATCAAAATGTGTTTCAAAAGTTGGGATATAGTGATTGAAAGTGTGTTTTGAAATACATTATGATTATGATAAAAGGTTGATACCTAATGATGGTGCAACTATGAGATAGGTAGATCATTCTAAAGGAATTGACAGTCTCATGTATACAAAGATCTGCACTAGAATAGACATAGCCTTTGAGGTAGGTATGATCTGCAGATTCACTAATAATCCCATACACATTTGAGTGTCCTTAAGAGGCTAATGAGATACCTGAGTGGTATTCAAGAGTTTGCTTTGTGCTACTCGTCATTCTTCAAATGAATGATTGATCTGATGCATTATGATGCTCGGAATTTAGTAAAAGTCGATAACTAGTAGATATGTGTTTACACTAGGAGAAACGGAAATGTTATGGAAATAAAAAGTAAATAGGCACTATGCTATCATCCATGAAATCAGACTTCTATGTGTTATCCTCTGCAGGGGAAAAGACTGAGTGGATTGAAGAAATTGTTGCTAGTTATCCATTAAGAAGTTTAAGTAACTCTCTAATTCTGTTATGCGACTATCAAGCTAGAATGCACTGTAGCTTATAACTCACTCTATAATAGTAAGATAAGTATATTAAGGCTGAAAGAAGCCTAGTTGAACTTTCTCATAGATAAAGTGCAATTGCGATAAGTATGGCTAATGCTCTTGCTAAGAGACTTGAAAGTGATTAAATTATCAAAACTGTGGGGGGAAATGGAGTTGAAAGCTATTGAGTCAAAGCTTTAACATCCTAATTGTTTTGAAATTTAGAATCCAAATAGAGCCATAGAGAAGTTCAAACTTAAGCATCAATTTTAGGTAGTTGACTTGTTTTAGATAATTTTGATGATTCCACATAAATTCCACAAATATACAATGTTATTCCAATTTTGATGGTATTATATATCTAGGAAATTTACTTAGAATAATCATATTATTCCAGTACGAAACATGAAAACTTGTCGATGTGTTTTCGATGATTAAATTGTCTTAAATATCATTCTAATTTTGATGATATGTCTTTTATGGATACATGTTTCATTCTAATTTTGATGATTCAATGTTAAACCATGATTGAAATGGCAGTCTTTTCATTCCAATATGAAACATAGTATAGTTCTTGTGTAGAAACTATAAAAATTCATGTTCTTTATTTAGTTAAAGAAACTTGATTGTGATGCTTGTATTACATTTTTGCTAAGCTAATTATGAATTGTACTAAGTTCTTTTGTGGAACTAGATACTTTGTGAAATTCATTGGAATTCTTAGAGATGTGTCTCTTGATATTCTTGTTTTCAATAAGCTAGCAAAGATGGAGGAGTTGAATCTGTCAACATAGATTTCAAAAATAATGATTTGCTCAAAATGGAGGAGTAAACATAAAGCAGTGTGCAAGGATAGAGTTTTAGTTTATTTCTTTCGAGAATAAATTAGTCACTTGCTTGGTAAAACTTCTGTTGAGTTTAAGACTCTTGTGTTCATGAGCTTAAAACTCATATTTTGTTCTTGAAGTTTATTTGCTTTGTTTGATTTTGAAACTATGACAGATTATTCCAGTTGGTTTAGTCTTTGTGAACTATCTGAATTGGATATGGTTTGTAACTATTTAATTATATTGGTTTAGTCTTGATTGAACTATTCAGTTTTATAATTCTATTGGTTCTTATGAAACTATACCTTTATGATGCTTTTCTTTTATGGACTGCTATCAGCCAGTCAGTTTTATACTGAACTGATGAGATAATCGCAGTGTTTTAAAAAGCGGCCTAGGCGGCCGCCTAGGAGGTGCCTAGGCGCTAGGCGGCCCCCCAACACCTCGACTAGGGCCTAGGCATTTATGAAAATCGGAAATGAGTTCTAGGCGGCTAAAATCGGACCTAGGCGGCGTTTAATCGGTCTAGGCGGGTCTAGGCGAACTAAACCCGCTTAGGCCTTAAGTAATTTTAAAAAAAAAAGTGAAAAAAACCCACCGCTCTCACTCTCCTAATAAAAAAAATAAAAAACCCTAAATCGCGCTCTTCACTTTCACCCCCAAATCGCAGCTCCTCTTCCTCCGCCTCCCTCCTCCTTCGCCGTCCTCCTCCGCCTCCCTCCTACTTTGCCAGTTCGCCATCCTCGTCCGCCTCCCTCCTCTTTCGCCGTCCTCCTTCGCTTCCTCCTCCTTCACCTCCCTCCGACTCCGCCTCCCTCCGACGTCCTCCTCTTCTCTCTCAAAGTTCACAGCTCCTTCAACGTCCTCCCTCCGTTCGCCTCCCTTCGAATCGCAGCTCCTCCGACATCCTCCTCCGACGTCCTCCGACAATATATGCAAAGCTTCTAAGTTCTAATAGTTACCTTAATAGATCTCCAAATATATTGGTAATTGGTTATCTTATCTTTCTTTCCCTTTCACATTCTTTTGCGTGCTCTTAGTACAGCTTCTTATGTTTTTGTGGATTCTGATATTGTAAGTGATTAATGCTGATGTTTTCTTTGTTATTTATGCTACTAATGTTCACATCTTTTATTGATAATTTTAATGGTATACTTTTGTTCTATCACTCGACAGTATGTATATTCAGTTCACCGGCCTTTTACTCAACAAGCTAATGTAGTTTCTTATTTTGATTATTATTTTATGCTCTAATCAGTTAGCTAATGTAGTTCACTAACAGATACAAAGGGCTGCTCAAGATACAATGAGGTTGTATTCATGGATCAATTTCTATTTATAGGAGGCATACTTTGAGAATAAGTATTTGTATGAAGTATAGGAATGGTCCGAATGGATTTTCATACATAATTTTTAAGACAAAAGAACAATAATACACCGATTCGACTATGTGAAGCCCATCCTACAATTGCAAGGAGAAAAAGTTCAATAGTAAGAAACTAAGAATGAGTAGCAATAAAGAGTAAAAAGGGGTAACAACAAAATAAACCCAAAAGATCGATAAATAAATAAATAAATAAATAAATAAATAAATAAATTTAAAAAACTGCCTAGCGCCTAGCCGCTTAATCCCCGATTACAAGGTCGAGGCGCTAGGCCCCCATCGGCCGCCCGACTACCGCCTAGCGCTTTTTAGAACATTGGATAATCATAATCATGTACTTTATATATTAAGAATATAGGAGGAGATTGTTGGATATATTGGTATATTCTCTCTATATAAATACTGCATGTGCATATGAGTAACACGTGTATTGAACGTACAATTGATTGGATATTGGAACACGGGTTTGTGAGCTTATAACCCGATACCCAAACCAGTATTTAGAGATAAATACTGGCTTGTGATAGCAGTCTAGGTATTCCAATCTTGATACCTAGGGTGAATATCTCAAGCAACTTAGATCTAGATATTAACCATAATTCTCAATTGTTAATTTCTCACAAAACCTAACAGGAAGTATCTCAAAGAGCCAAGATCTTTCATTTCGAACTCTTGTGACAAGTAGTTATTTAATGCTTTCCTCTCCTCAGGATCGTCTCCAGTTACTATCATATCATCCACATAAATAATGAGAGCAGTAATTTTACCTTCTTTTCTTTTTAGGAACAGAGTATGATCTCTGATAGTATCCGAATGTCCTCCTTGATTTTGTAAATCTCCCAAACCAAGCTCTTGGCGACTACTTAAGTCCATACAATGCTTCCTTCAAACAACATACTTTATTACTGTGTTGGACTGGTCTGTTCGACCCTGGTGGAAGATCGATATAAACCTCTTCTGTCAATTCCCCATACAAAAATGTATTCTTCACATCAAATTTCTCCAACGGTCAGTCAAGATTTATAACAAGTGATAGTAGGACTCGAACAGTATTGAATTTTGCCACATGTGCGAATGTATATTCATAATCAATTCCATACGTTTGAGTGTATCCTTTGGCAACCAGCTTTGCTTTGTATCGCTCTACTGAACCATCAGACTTATACTTCACCGTATAAATCCATCTGCATTCTACTGGCTTCTTCCCTGCTGGCAGCTCGACTATCTCCCAGGTCTCATTCTTTTTCAAGGACTTTATCTCCTCATCCATAGATGCTTTCCACCTTGGATCAGAAAGGGCTTCTTGCAAACTGTTAAGAATAGATACAGTAGATAATTGATTTACAAATGACTTATTTGATTCTGACAAGCGGTGAGTGGATACATTATTGTTCATGGGATATTTGACCTTACTAGTGGGATCAAGTTCATAAGTGGGTTTTGGAATACCTCTACTAGTATGGTGCGGAAGTTCTCTTTTAGGAGCTTTGGAAAACGATGACGACTGGTTTTGGGGTTCTGACGGTTCACTCTGACTGAAATTCGGTACTGGTTGCAATTCTTCAAGATGGTTTTCTTCCATTGGTTGCACTTCTTCATGAAGGTCGCTAGGTCTTCATTCAAGTGTTCGTCATTATTTGTATCCAGTTGTTCGTTCTGACTGGTAATTACTTCATCATACCCCACGAGTCTGAACTTCACTTCGGTACTCCCCCTGAAGTTCAGTCGTAGAAGAAGAAAAATACATCTCATTTTCATGGAACATAACATCCATAGTCACAAACATCCTTTGAGTTGGTGGGTGATAGCACAGATACCTTTTCTTATCCTGTGCATATCCCACAAAAATACACCGAACGGCTCGAGGAGTTAACTTATTGCGTTCATGTTGATGAAGATGAACAAATGCAACACACCCAAACACACGAGGTGGCAAGTTGACGACTTTTGGTGCATTCATAGCTACAATTAATGCTTGAAATTGTGTGAGAAAGTTTAGGATACTAGAAGGAACTCGGTTGATTTAGTATGCAGCAGAAGCAAGGGCTTCCCCCCAATAAACGAGTGGCATATTTCCATGGATGAGAGAAGCACGGACCACCTCGAGCAAGTGTCTATTTTTTTTCTGCAACCCCATTTTGTTGAGGTGTATATGAGCATGTAGTCTGGTGAACAATTTCGTGTTCCACCAAATATTGTTGCAAATTTGAACTCAGATACTCCTCGCAATTATCACTCATAAGAACTTGAATCTGTGATTTATACTGAATCATAACATGATTGTAAAATTTCTGAAACAAGCCACTAACTTTACTTTTCGACTTCATCAAACAAATCCAGGTCATACGAGTACAGTCATCAATAAATGTTACAAACCATTTGGCTCCTCCAAATGTAGTGGTTTTAGATAGACCCCAAACATCAGAATGAATAATCATAAATGGAAGAGAGCTTCTACTTGGACTTGGAGGAAAAGAGACACGGTGACCTTTTGCGAGTTCACACACATCACACCGAAAGGCAGAAATATCCAACTTCAAAAATAAACTTGGAAATAATTTTTTCAAATAACCAAAAGAAGCATGCCTTAGACGTCGATGCCATAGCCAAATATTTCATTTCTTCTTCTCATCTTCGGATCCTTCCACACTTAGAGCTTGAATCAACTTTCTTGAAATTTCATATTCTAAATTCAGGTAATAGAGCTTCCCGTGTCTAACCCCATAACCAATCGTCTTGCGAGTCCGAATATCTTTAAACACACAATGTGAAGACCAAAAGACTACAATCCAATGTAAGACAGTAGTTATTTGAGCAACAAATAATAGGTTAAAATTCAAGGATGGCACAACTAGAACAGTATCTAAGGTTAGGTTGTTTGTAAGAGGTATGGTACACTTGCCAGTAACAGTGGCAGGATCACCATTGGCAGTGGACACAGTTGATTTGGTGGTTGGTTGAAAATTTTGAACTTGTTTAGAATCAAAAGTCATATGGTCGGAGCCTTCGAATCAATTATCCATGCATTATTTATAACATAGGCAGAAATATTAAATACCTTACCATCATTACCTACAGCTGTAACTAATGTAGAGGCGAGTCCAATACTCTTCTCAGCTCCATCAGTTTGTCCCATGGTAGCGGCACAAGAAAACAACGGATCTGATCGTCAGCAATCAATAGCAAATGACACAACTTGGTCAAGAACAGCTCCAATTCTTCAACAAACTGCAAAAGAAATTTTGATCTTCAACACACTAGATCTTCAACATCAACAAACAACGGATCTGGATCGAACGGATCTGATATGATCTCAGATCTGGCGTCGAAAAAAAATCAGATCTGTTTTGACTTCAAAGCAAGTGGTGACATCGAGATCGGATATCAAAACTGACTACAAAGTGGTGGTGGCATTGGGATCGAAGGCGGTGACGATGGCAAGAAGGGGCATTGGGGAGTTCGGGTTTGCGGGAATTTGAGGATGCCGGGATCGAGGACGGCGGGAAGGGGCATCGGGGGTTGGGAAAGAAGGACAGCAAGGCGTTGACGACAGCAGCAAGGGGTGGTCAGGGGCGTCCTTTGGTTGTTGGCGCTCGAGAAGAGGGAAGGGCGGTCGGGAAGGAGAAGAGGATCGAGGAGATAAATGGCGGTTGGGGTGGCGCTGGTGACTCGACAGGGTGAGGTCACCGGCAGGGCTCGGGAGTAGTTCAGGGATGTCGGGAGTTGGTCGGGATCGGGTCGGGATTGAGGTGTCAGATCCGATCACCTCTGTCTCTTTTTCTTCTTCAACTAGCCTTGATCTTGTTAGACTCTGATACCATATTGAAAACAGATTTGGGGGAAAATAATTATTATTCTTATTTTTTTTATTTCTCTACTGTATACATATATATATAAGAATTACTTTTTTGGATAAGAAAGAAGGAGATTGAGAGAAGATTGGGGAGATGAGAGATTTGGGGAATCTGTTTCCTATAGATTAGGAAACAGAATATACAATTACTATATTTGAACATAATGAAGATAGAGTTTTTTTTTTTTTTTTTTGAGTTAAAAGTGACTCAACGTCACCGATTTCATTAATGAAAGATTAACGAAACATAAAGTAGCAAATATTACAAGTCTTCAACATCAAGACAACAAAGAGCAACATAATAAATAATCCAAAATACATCATAACTTCAGCCCAAAAGTACATAAACCTCCATGACCATCAGCACACTCCAACGATCTGTAATAGGATGCGACTACCATCACCCTCTCAGCTAGTCTGCCCCCTCCAACCGGAGCCTCTTTCTTGCCCCTGTTTGACTTGCCCAGGCTTCTATTAGTATCAGAATTGTATGCAATATATATTGAAATCTACTATGAATGTTACAAAAGCAAGCATCATTTCTATCTACCCATAAGGTTCACATAATAGCCACTACTGTAATATCTCATATGACCCTATACTCTTTTCTAATGTAAGTTGATCTCCATTTCCCCCACATGTCGTTAATATGTGTCGGTGTCTATAATACCAAAACCTAGACCCATAATTTTCCAAGTTAGTCTAGCTTTATGACAGAATAAGAAGATATGGATAGTGTCCTCCTCATCTCTATTACATCTAGGGCACTTTACATCGATCGGGATATTACGTTTCTTAAGGTTCGTTTTGGAAAGACCGAGGTTATTATTCGCGCAATGGAAGACCTAAAAACTATTAGCCTAAAAGGAAGTGGACCGATGGGCCGCAGAAATAAATATTGAAGTTGGACCAGAATAAAAGATAATGACACATTATAAACTCGTTTTTTCTAAGCAATCTATTCATGAGGTGTCTAGTTTAGTTCATGCGCAGGTAGTCAGTTAAGGAAGAAATATAACAGATGTTATAAAATAATAGAAACAATAAACAAAAGAAATAGAGACAAGAGGAAAGAAGATTATTCTCATTCATAGGTTTTTCATGTGTCTTACAAATGATTCACCCAATGGCCTATTTATAGACTTACAAAGAATACAAAGAGACAATTACATAATTATTACATATGAATAAATATGAATGAATGCAATGTGGTGGTGGAGAATGTGGAAAGAGTGGGGGGAAGTTCAATAGACAATTCACACTTAATTTATTTATAACACTCCCCCTTGAATGTCTATTGAAATGTAAATAAGAATATGCCTCGTTAAAACCTTACTAGGTAAAACCCAAATGGGAAAAATCCTAGTGAAGGAAAAAGAGTACATAATCTTTAACAATGATATGCAATGAAGTTGCTACCTCGTTAAAAACCTTACCAAGAAAACTCAGTGGAACAAAACTTGGTGAAGGGAAAAAGAGTGCAGCGCATATCATCTCTCCCCCTGACGAGATCATTCGATTAGGACTTTCAAAAGTCATATCTCGAATCTCGAACAATTCTACCATCCTTTTCAAAAGTTGAGGTGATAGAGTCATAGCGAGCAATCTTCTGGATTGTCGCTTGATTCTATTTGGTTAACAATGATTTCACCCTTTTAATTGAAACATGAGTGAAGAAAAATTCTGGTGAAATATGTTTCGGCTGATCGCCTTTGATGTAACCCTCCTTTTATTGAGCTTTAAAGCTGTATTATCTTCATATAACGTTGTGAGTACTTCTTGATCAATTGAGGATGACACGTTCTCCAAATATATTAAGAAGTTAAACCGATCAAACAAACACATCTATGCCTTGCCTTGCATGGAGCCAATATCTCTTGATTGATATCTGGCTTTATAATGATATGATAAATATTCAGTCCAATGACTTCAAGTTGGTGAGGACTTCATCTTACTAGTAAACCAACTTTCAAATGTTTAATTTGAAAAACCTGAAAACAAAAATGATTACAAAACAAGAAATTTGCTTATCCAATGTCTTTTCGTCTTAAGATATTTCTTTAAACATTGCACGGCTTGTACAACTCTTCAGGAGTTCCAACAGACTTCGACCTTGAATATTTAATAAATATATGTGAGCTTATATGACCATTATTATGGTCCCCTTTATCGAAAACTCACTAAGATGGTTATATCACATTTGTTCCGATTGTTTTAATCCATACAAAGCTTTGTTTAACTTAACTGAGTAAATTTTCTCAGGAATTATCATTATGTGCTTCTGGCACTTTTAAATCCTTCAGGGATTTTCATATATATATATATATATCATGGTCTAACGAACCATACAAATAGACCATGACCACATCCATGAGGTGCATTTCAAGTCTTTCATGCACTGCCAGACATATCAAATATCGAAATGTTATTGCATCCACCACAGGAGAATATGTCTCTTAATAATCAACACCAGGCATCTGGGTAAAACATTGTGCGACAAGCCGTACTTTATATCTAGTAATCTCAATTCGTTCATTTCTTTTTCGTACAAATACCCATTTATAGCTTACTGGTTTGATCTCTTTTGGTGTTCGAACTACAGGTCAAAAAACTCCTCGTTTTTCAAACGAGTCTAATTCAGACTTAATTGTCTCTTTCCATTTTGGCCAATCATTTCTATTTCTACACTCTTTTACAGAGGTAGGTTCATAATCCTCATTTTCATTTATGATATCGCGCGCTATATTATATACAAAAATATTGACGACAATTATATTATTCCGGTCCCATCTTATTCCCATAATGACATAGTTAATCGAGATCTCTTCATTTTCATTAATTTCAGGTACCTGATTCTCTTCATTATTAACTATGTCAATGGTCTCTTCTGGAAAGACATCCTCGATTTGACAATCATAGTTATTTGCTCCTTTTCTTTTTCGAGAATGTTTATCTTTGGAACCAAGTGGTCTACCACGCTTCAGGCGTGCCTTAGACTCACTAGCAATTATATGTTGTCCTTCAGGGACATCAATTTTGACAGGAGTATTTACAACTGGAATATGAGATTTTGTTACTCTTTTGTGGTCAGTAAATGCGTCTGGCAGTTGATTTGCAATACCTTGCAAATGAATTATCCTTTGAATTTCTAATTCACTTTCTTTTGTTCGAGGATCTAAACTTTTCAATGATAATTCATTCCATGAAATCTCTTTTTCCAACTGTTTATTATCTCCCCCTAATGTTGGGAATAGTGATTCATCAAAGTGACAATCTGCAAACCTGGCAGTAAACAAATCTCCAGTCGTCGGTTCAATATACTTGATTATAGATGGAGATCCATACCCAACATATATTTCCGTCCTCCTTTGAGGTCCCATTTTTGTGCATTGTGGTGGATTAATTGGGACATATACCGCACATCCGAAAATTCGTAAATGGGAAATATTTGGTTCCTGACCATGAACCAATTGTAAGGAAAAATTATCATTATAACTGGTTGGCCGGATGCGTATAAGTTGTGCTGCATGTAAAACAGCATGTCTCCAGGCCCAAACGGAGAGATTAGATTTCATAATCATAGCTCTCACAATTCAATGTATTCGTATTTGAAAAATCTTCTGGTTTTTCAATGGACTGCCACATGAATTCTCAATTATTTTCGCATCAGTAATGAATCGGGATGGTCTAACCGGTCATGCCAAACCTTTACCATCTTTGTAAACTTATGGTTTATAATATCAGTAAATTTCGGGTTTACTGTGATATGATTCAACCATTCTTATATATGTATAATTCAATTCAGATCACAAAGTGGAGTAAACTTTGCAACACACAACTTTTGATTGTCATACTTAAGGTAACGCATATACCTTGTTCATTCGTAGTCTTATATCTGAACTAATTTATCGGGACTTTAGAGAAAATGGTGTATTTTTGAATTCTGAATTTTGTGCCTTCAGGCATCATGGAATTAGCTCTTCAGGAGCTTATGAAATTTAACTCTTCAAGATTTCTAATTTCACACAACCATATAAATTTATATAATATTGGTGTGTGCTTCATCATATCTCAAATGAGAGAATATATATGTATTATAGAGTGTGTGTGGTAATAATGTCTTCAAGACATTTGTTCCAACTTGAATCTTGAATTTATACATATAAAAATAATAAAAAAAAGAAAATAAACAAACTTGTAAAGTAATATATCAAGCATATATGATAATATTAAACTTAAATAAACAGAATATTATCATAACTCATAACAGACATAAAAAACAAAAACAAAACTTATAAATAAAGTATCTTGAAATGATAAATCATTTTAATCACTTCTGGTGATCATGATTTTTTTTCTAATCTTCAGGATAGTATATTTATCACTTCTGGTGATTATCACTTCCATCTTCAGAATGGACAGAGAATCTACCACCTTTAAGTGTATCATATTATTGAGGTTATGACCATCAGTTAATTTTTTCCTTTATTCTTTAATGATTCTTGATATAGATCAACAAAATACATTACCGTACTACAGGTACGCTACCGATGGTCTTGCATCATATACCAATGATGGATTGTTTATACATTTTATTTTCTTTTCATTATCCAAGTCCACATCTATGGCCACGATGATGGGTACCCTCATGGCTAAAATCACTAGAACAATTATATAGCATCACATTCACTTCGGGGAATGGAGCATGTCCAATACATAAGACGAAATCGTTATTTTTCCATACATTTATAGTTAGCCACAGTTATACATATTTAGATCTACAGGATCGTCATCAATTCATACTCATTGTATTGTTATTATATAAACAATATTTTCTTCATTTCGAGAGATCTCCAAGATCTTTAATTTTGATATATCAAATTCTCACATAATTCTTTTTTCTAGATGAACAATATTTTATTTATCTTTCAAGAGATCTTCAGGATCATTGATTTTGATACAATCATCTTTCACTCCTTCAGGGAGATTGTGACAAAAGAAAATTATAGCTTTTGTTATATCTTTCGTATGATCTCATTTTGATGATTCTTTGAATCCATCAATTGTCTCTTTGAGATTTTCGGTATTCAAATGAATTTCAACATCCAAAACTGATGACAAGTAATTCTTGTCGGTTATTATCAAGAGATTTGAAAAATAAGAACATAATGAAATTATATGCATAATTAGAAATAAAAAGACGAGATCAAAATATAACTTTTCTGATACACAAGATCCATAAAAAAATGGCGAGTGTAGAGCATACTAAGTTATATTGATCTTAAGGAAATGATCAAAAGTAAAAAAAAATAATAAGATGAACTCGAGATTAACATACTTACATATATAAGACCAAACATTTTTCTTTTTCTTCGGATGAACTTGAGACTCGAAAGATAGAGACTCGTGCTGATAACGTGTTATAAAATAATAGAAGCAATAAACAAAAGAAATAGAGACAAGAGAAAAGAAGATTATTCTCATTCATATATAGGTTTTTCATGTGTCTTACAAATGATTCACCCAATGGCCTATTTATAGACTTACAAAGAATACAAAGAGACAATTACACAATTATTACATATGAATAAATATGAATGAATGCAATGTGGTGGTGGATGTGGAAAGAGTGGGGGGAAGTTCAATAGACAATTCACACTTAATTTATTTATAACAACAGAGTCACAAGATCCTTAATTTGATATATATACTTCTTATACCTAAATATGAGTATGGATCGTGTGTTCGTGTTGATTAATGTTGTTTGGGGATCATTAAGATTTTTGCTCATTATGTTCATTGCATTACGTACTGTCAACTTTTATGATTGCAAGCTTAAGAGTTTTCCTAGCTTATTTACAAGCCTATAAGTAAGCTTTCTCCCTCCGCACTTTAGAGAAGTACACATAGTTTTCATCGTGGACACCGTCCTAATTGGTGATCCTCGAAGTATATCTAAGGTACGAAAATCAGAAATATATGGAGCAAACTTCCAACTTAAATTTTGTAGTTTAACTAGTTATGACAGTTCCCGTATCAAAGCCACTTAGATTATTCAAAAAACAGCTACGCACAAGTAAAAATATAAGTATTAGAATGTAATCGAAACATACATGCTCTCTATCTAATACACAATAACCTACCTTGCCTCTTCTAACACACAAGCTCAATTTACTATGCATACAATACATAGGAACAACCTCATTGCTAATCAATTCTAGCATCTCAACATCGACCTCTTTATTTATATAAGCTGCTCTCGTTGCAAACCCTGAGAAGAAAAAAATCATAAACACGAAGCATATTAATGAAAACCAAATTCTAGAGACCTCATCGATCACACTGAAACCGCCTTCACCTCCTCTTATTCCTCTACCATAGCCACATCTACTTCACCTTCAGCAACCTTTGACTGCGGGTACATCCTTCGTCTCCTCGGCAACTGGATTAATTGCTGCTACTGCTGGTTCAGTCGTCTCTAGCTGGCTTCTCTTCCACTACTTTCTCCTCAACGGCCTTTCCTTCTTCTGCACTCTCCGTGATCGTGTATTTTTCTGTTGCAGGTTTCGCCTCCCCACTCTTTGCTAACTCTTCTGCTACTGGTGCGGGTGCTACCACTTCTTCTGTTGGAATGCCGGGATAGATGTAAAGGCGTTAAAAAAATAATAATAATAAATAAAGCATTCCCCGAATTTTAAAACGCCGGGAAAGATAAACAACAAAAATTAAAAAAATGGGCCATACGACTCTAGAAGGCGTGGTCAACTTTGGGAGGAACTGAGAGGCATTAGAAGACAATGGCCCGGTCCATGGGTTATTGGAAGAGATTTCAATATTACTGGATTCCGGTCCGAGCATAGGGGCAGAGGAGCGAGTTCTAGGGATGGGGAGAAGTTCAACTCCGTTACCAATGAGTTACAGATCACAAAAATCGAGGCCCCTGATACGAGGTATACCTGGACGAATATGCGTGCTAATCCAATTTTGGCTAAACTTGAAAGGATTCTCGTGTCCAGTGAGTGGGAAGTCGTTTTCCCGTTAGCTAGGGTTAGATCGATGACTAGATTCACGTCTGACCACAATTGTAGCGTCCCGAATTTTCAATATGATATCTTAGAAATACGTGGCACAATTCCCAGCATCAACTTCAAATGTAATATTAAACACACTCCAAAAATACAGATAATTTTTATTTCGACTTTTATTACAATAATCATTTACAAAACACAGCGAAAATACAAAACACCTTGAATTACAAACTTTCTTTTTACAACATTTCTTTTACAAAATTTGCACAAAAACTCTATTACATCAATTTATCTCAAGCATCCAAACCTCAAGCTCTAAGCAACAACAACCTGTAAAACATGAGGCTAGAGATAACCTTAACCCCCAAAACTAAAGGGGTCAGCCATAATGATGTGAGTGACATAAAAACAAAACAACATAAATAAAACATTAAGCATGGAGTCATCAACATCATGTATTGATTGCGAGAATAAACGAAATGAGAAATAACAACAAGCAAAGCATGGAAACATCAAGGAATATAAGATAGTAAATAGTAAAATATGAAAACATCAAGTGAATTTAGACTAAGTGTCAAGTGTAGGAAAAAAAAACAGGAAAAACACAAGCATAAAACCAAGTCAAGAAAACACAATTCTATATGCTGACTCTCTAATGCGTACTTGTCGGATTCTATGCATTCCATAGTATATAGGTCCAGTGCAAGCCCTTAACGATCTTCACTTTATAGGGATAACCTCTCGTTATGCAACTAATCCTACTACGGTGATGGAAAACAAGATCCAGAATACTCCGCGAATAGGCACCACAGCCCTCGATGCGCAAGCATCATGTAAGATAGCTCAAAAACAACTGGAGGATCACCTCCCAACCCGTGTACCCCACGAATAGGCTTGCAAGGCCTTCGACGTGCAGATACACCAGGTACATTCCGTGAATAGGCCTGCCGATCCTCGACACGCGAATGCACCCTGCATGTTCCGTGAATAGGCCTGCAGATCCTCGACACGTGAATATACAAATGTCCTCTCGGGACATAACAACAAACAGTCCTGGAATGCATCCGTTGGACAAAATAACCCATGAGCCTATACTTATGTTTCCCATGTTCCATCACATCCCCACCTAGTGCATGTCCTTAAGTTGGTTATTATTAAAACACAAAATCTCCATCTCTAGAGTTAGTGTATCCTGCCGAACTTAAATACTCAACAACAACCAAACCAAGACCCCCTAGGTCTAACTCAACAAATCTCAACTGCCGGTTCACAGGACTCCCACTCAACTCCTAAAGATATCAACAAAACCAAAATCCATCGTCAAAACGATCATATGGAGAAACTTCTCCAATCAACAAAAACCCAAATCTTTATGAAATTCTAGAATCCAAACCCAACAACAAAATATCTTGAAAACATATGTTCTGTAGAAAGAATAATATTTAGAATAGTAAGTTATAGATCCAAAAATATTTAAAGAATCAATCGTTTAAAGAACATCAGAATATCTCGAGAAAATATCAGTAACAGTCGACTGCAAACCAGCGTCGGTCGACTATCCAGAGCGAAAACTCAACATTTTTAAGAAAAATAATTCTAAGTATTGACGGTCGACTGTTCTGCACGAGATTTCAAGAAAACGAGAAAAAACACAGCAGCCAGGTAGAGACGGTCGACTGTCGAAACATTCCAGTCGACTGTCACACCTACAGACTGCAATTTGGGTTGTGCATATTTCAACTGATACGAAGGTTTACTATGCAAAAACGAAATCTATAAAAAGTATATTTCTGATATGATCAAATACAACTTATAGGTATACAAAGATCCATAAAAAACTAACCAAAACCACTTGAATTGATAAAAATAGCTTTTTGATGAATTTCTTCAAAATAAAACATGAATGTGTGTGCATATATCAAAACTAGAGTTTTTAAGAATCAGTCATATATCAAAATAACTTTGTTTTTATATTCCAAACCTTATCAGTACCAAAATAAGTTGAGGTATAGTAAAATCCTTCGAAAGCACATAAAACTCAATTTCTTCTAAAACACAAAATACGATACTCATGAAAAACGTTTGTGCATGTTTGTGCACCAAAGAACTTCACAAATCCATAAATTAAATAGCAAAATATTCATACTAATCTTAGTATTTGAGAAATCCAAATTCGAACAATTTCTTTCACAAAATCACAAATTCCCAAATTTAATCAAAAATGTATAAATCCCCAAATTTAGTCATCACAACTCAAATCCTCAAGACATGGTCTTTTAATCCATTACTCATTCTCAAAATTCCTCAATCTCAACAATTCTCAATAGTTGACTCATAAACAAATTTATCATTAACATGGCCAAGTTTTTTTCATCCAACTCACCAATAGTCCCAGAAATCTCATCTTTAATCAATTAATGCATAACTTTCACCATACTCAATCAAATTAGTAATAATCCAAAGAAATAGCCTACTCTTAATTTATATTAGGTTCTCCAACAATCTAAAATGATCCACATGCATCTCTACTCACAAATAACTAGGGTTCTTCTCAAAAGATCCAATTTTTAACTCATCCATTCATTCAATCCACCACATGTATTCATATCAAAAATCCCTAGCATGCTTTCTACTAGATGAAATACCACATACAATATTTAAGGAACAAAACGAGACAACTTACAACATGCACAAAACATAATAAAACAAAACAAGTCACTCACCTTGTCAAAGAGATCAAACAAATATAACAAAACAAGACGAAAAATCCCTCCTTTGCAAAGAATCCAAGATCTCCTCTTTGAATCTCCAAGAAAATAAAAAATCATAAAACCTTGTGTTGTACAGCGAAATACGGCTGCACTCCACCTTTTAAATAGGCAAGAATTAGAAGAATTAGGGTTTTGAACACATTTGCAAAATAATCCTTTAAAAATATATCTTTACATAAATAGATCCATATACTTGGAAACTTGATAAAACCAATTTAATTGGGATTTAAAAAAAAAATAAACACTTTATTTCTAGCCAGCACTATTTGAAAAGTCCAGAAAAATAGTTTGGCACTTTCATCCCTCAAAATGACAATTTTGCAAAAAAATCCTTCTTTTCGTAATATTTGCAAATAGGTCCAATAAATATCAGAAAAATCCAGAAAAATTACAAATAATCTCAAATAATAAATAATAATTTTCCGCAAAATAATTTTAGCGTTTGATCTTTTCAAGAAAATATTTGCACGTATTTTGCACGTGTAAAAAGATAAATCTTCAGAAAAATATTTATTAATTCACCAAAAATCATTTTAATTCATTTATAAATATTTAAAATAATATTTAAAAATACGGGGTACTACAACATTCCACTGGCCATAGACAATGGGGAGAGACAGAGGAGTATAAGAATTCCATTTAGATTTGAGAAAGTCTGGACTCTGAACACCAACTGCTGAAAGATCATCGTAGATTTGTGGAGTGCTAAAACCAAGGAGGGATTGCTATAGGGGTTTGGATCGAAAAAGCTAGAAGGCTCCGCAAGAGACTCAAGGAATGGGCTCGATAGGAATTTGGTCAGATAAGACGGAAGAGAGATGAATTGGGAAACAGAGCAAAGGTCTTAGAGTTGATTTAGGAGGAGAGAGACCTATTAGGTCCGGAGGGGGAGGAATTGGCTGCTTGTAGATTGGAGATTCAACGCATAGGCAATATGGAGGAGCAATATTGGAGACAACGTTCTAGGGTTCAGTGGTTGAAGGAGGGAGACGCCAACACCAAATTCTTCCATAAGATGGCGAACGGAAGAAAAAGGGTGAATGCCATCCACGGGTTAATGATAGGAGACGACTGGGTCGAAAATGAGGGCGTTATTAGGAGGCACATAGATGAAAAGTATAAGGAGCTGCAAGGAACCAACAAAACAAACAGATGTTAGATGAGCTCGGAGCTGTGGAATTCGTCTCGGTTAGAGGGAAGCAACGGTTTAGAGCAAAGCTTTACAGAAGATGAAGTGCAAATAGCTATAAAAGGATTAAGGCAAGATACGATGCCAGATCCGGATGGTCTGCCGATATTTTTCTATGGACTTTATTGGAATATCATTAAGAGAGAATTGATGAAGATTTTCCAAGAAGTTTATGATGGTAGGGTGGATTTAGACAGGATAAACTATGCAAACATCATTTTAGTGCTGAAGAAGAGTGGGATTACTAGGGTGGACGATCTCAGACCAATTAGCCTGTTGAATTGATCCTTTAAGATCATCACAATGGTGTTGGCGCAAAGATTAGCACTACATTTGAACGACATTATGGGGGATACCCAAAGTGGTTTTATTAGAGGTAGGGACATTATGGATAGTGTGGCTTCAGCGTACGAAGTGGTGTATAGGAGCTGCAAGGATAAGACTGACGGATTCCTTCTAAAGCTGGACTTTGAAAAGGTATACGACTCAGTTGAATGGGAGGCAGTTAATGAAGCCTTGGTTCTAAAAGGGTTCAAGGATAGATGGAGATTGTGGATTATGTCTTGTGTCAGAGGGGGTAAATCATTCGTCCAAGTTAACGGGATTGCTGGTAAAGAAAGTGTCGTAGAGGGCCCAGGCTAGGGGATCCATTATCATCCACTCTTTTTGCCATCATTGCGGATGGATTGGCAGAAATGATTAACAGAGGGAAGGAGGCATCTGTAATTCAAGGGGTAAAGATCAAAGGAGTTACATATCCAATATCTATCCTCCAATATGCTAATGATACGATCATGTTGGCGCAACGACTTATCAGGAAATTACCGCCATCAGATTGGTGCTTAATTGCTTTGAGGCTTGGGCGGGGCTGAAGGTGAACCACAACAAAAGCATCAAAGATCTGTTCCCGGTTAACACTATCAAAGATCTATTCGACTGTACAACGGGCGAGTTCCCTATTAAGTACTTAGGGGTCCCCATTAGACCAGGAAGATTGTGTATGGAGGATTGGAACCCATTGATCGAAAAGGTACAGAAGAAATTAGCTGGTTGGAAAGGTCATTTGCTCTCGTTGGGCGGAAGAATCATGCTACTTAACGTTGTGCTTAATAACCCGCCTCTCTATATTATGTCCATTTACGAGCTCCCCCTGCTGGTTGATCAGCAAGATAAATAAACTTAGAAGGATATTTCTATGGAGGGGAGCGGATGAACTTAACAAAGGATTCTCTCTCTTCAGATGGCGAAGGGTTTGCAAAAAGAAAGAATGTGGTGGGTTAGGAATAATGGACGTAAGGGATATGAACATGGCATTGCTGAGTAAGTGGTGGTAGAAAATGAGGACAAGGTGCAACAACTGGTGGTGCAAATCATTTTCGGGGTATTGGGCTAGGAAGAAATATAGATTCGGAGGAAGAAGCAGACACGGAAAAGCCTCCTTTTTGTGGAAAGGAGTGGCGAAAGTCGGGGAATGGTACAACGCAAACACGAGGTGTAGAGTGGCGAACGGTAAGGACACTAAATTTTGGAGAGATAAATGGTATGGCGAGAATACGCTGATTAGTTTGTTTCCTAGGGCGGCTTCGGTTGCGTTGAATACTGATACAGTAGTAGCAGACGTATGGAGGATCGATTCGATTAGGCTTGAAGTTGAGGATACTTTACAACCAGAGAGTATAGAGGAATTGCAGAACTTGAACAACTTTATTAGGACGAAAGGGCGCTACACCGAAGAGCTAGAGGACGAGAGAGTTTGGCCGATGGAACAATCGTTGTCCTTCACGGTCATGTCCATGTAAAAGAGGCTTAACGATGGAGGTACTAGTTGGATGGAGGCTGGAGCCATTTGGAAGACCAAAGCTCCCCTAAGAGTTAGAACCTTCCTCTGGTTGGTTAAGAATGATGAATCTTCATAAGCGTGGGTTACAGATCGATACTAAATGTCCCAGATGCAACGCTCAAGATGAAGATTGTAATTACATTTTATTTACTTGTCATAAAGCTAGATTAACCTGGGAGGTGGTCTGTGCAGGATTCGGTGTGTTGGTCTGTCCTAGGTCGGTGTACGAGGTTTTTACTCATTGGAGGTCTATTGGTATTAGAAAGGAGGATAGAGTAATATGGAGTATCACTATCGCACCAACTCTATGGGGCCTATGGCTTGACCGTAATGATTTGTACATTCGTAGTGTCAATAATATATTTTCTGTAACTTTGCATAATATTTTCTCTCTTATTAATGCTTGGGCAAGACACGCAGGAGCCAGGAAGAGGCTTCACATGGAGGGGGAGGAGTAGCCTACTGTCAGGAGGGGTTGTCACAGCGGGAGTGGTAGGCCCATTATCTAGTAGGCGGTGGCTAGTTACTCATGTTGCTTGTATCTTACTTTCCTACATATAGTCGTAGATGTTTATTCTGTTGTTTTGAATTTTGGCTGGACTACTTGATTGTCATTGTAATTAGATCTACTTGGTTCGTTAATTCTGTATTAATGAAGCGATGACGAGGTCATCTTTATTATCAAAAAAAAAAAAAAAAAAAGGAATTTAAAATATTTCAAAAGCTTACCCTTAAAACGGCCAAAATTTTTAAATTTTTTTTATAAACATACACCGGCTTATAATAACTTAATAAGCGCCGGGGAATGAGCTAGGGAAGGCCAGGATATCTTTAAACATTTTCTGGCGTTGGGAAGCACCGGGGTATAGCGAAACACTCCCCAGATGGGAAAGGACGGCGTTCGCGGCGGCATTTTTTTGAAGCGCTGGGGCATTCTGAGGCCGGTGTTTATAAACGCCGGGAAAGGGGAAAACAAACGCCGGGGGTTTTCTGCTTCTTTTGAAGTGTGGGGGCTCAACTACCTCTGCGGCTACTGCTGGAGTGGTTTCGGTTTCAGTGGTTGCTGGAGTTGCTTCCACCTGCGGAGTACGTGATATAAGAAAGTGATATATAATTATACAGACAATCTACAATCTACAGACAGGCAGTATATATAACATGTTTACGTGAGCGATCATATATGAAAGAGATCATATCTGAAAGAAAGGAAAAAAAAAAAGGAGAATGGCTTAACCACTTCTGTAACTGTAACCATAGGTCAGAACTGAAGAAGGAAAATAATTAAGAACAAGAAATATGTACTCTATGAAAGGGAGAGAAGGAGAAGGAAGCAACCATGCATTGCTTAAACTGAAGACTCCGGCCTGTAGGTAAATATTTATATATGTGCGAGCCCCAGTACGTGTTCCAGCATTATTATATCATATGAATACAATATTGTACGTAGTTAATTTATACTCAATGCTACTATAATGGTCTGCTTACTTAGGAATCAGGCGACATGCAGTGAGTTATAAAATGAAATCCTAAAAGCAATTTGTTAGATCAAGATTAGTAATAAGGGTTAGGATTTATATCTCAAAGCCGCTTAAGATATTATACCCTGCTTATCAGTAATAGGAATATCACAGGACACTACTTGCTCGACCAGTATTTTTTTTTATCGTAAAAGGTTGGCAATTGCCCCTCCGCGTTTCATTAAAAAATTTAGCTCGACCAGCATTTATATGAGATTAATCTGAGGTTTAGGGTACTGGGCTTTATGCCCATTCAACCCATTCCAATAATACATAACACGCGCTAAAGCTCACTCAACCCATTCACACAATATTATTCTATTATATTGAGAATTTATACTTATACATCCAACACAATTAATTACAGCGCATTGGAGCAGAGCACTAGTTTCAGCCGGATCATCAAATTCGTGTCCACATGGCACGCGCGCTAGCTAGCTGCTGCGATTTTCAGCCAGAAATGTTGGGATAGAGCAACCAAATACTAAAAGTGTACTATTTTTTATACTACTTACTAGAATCAATTACTTAGCTGGATATACTGTCAACTCTCTGATCAGTGTATCGAGTGATCAAATGCTGAAATGTACTATTTCTATTTTTAACACTAATGTAGTAGCGGGATTTTTGTCTATTCTCGGTGCAAGAAAGTGGACTCCTTGGTCGTAGTAGTCGAGTATACGTAAAACGTCTTTATCGTGAATTGTTTCTCGACATAGTTCTTTGTTTCTTGTTCAAGTTTAGCAACGACCAAAATTCGAAAATAGATAGATGAGTATAAGCTGATGAGATATAGGACTGGGAATTGGACCTTTATTGGGGGCCCATTTGCCCGTCTTCATTGGTGATGACTGATGAGTGGTGAGTGTGAAGAGGATAGCAACTTTATTGGGGGCCCATTTTGGTTTGTTTTATGTCTTTTCGTTACTCGTTAGAGTGATAAGTTTGTTTTGAGTTCTGTCGGTTTATATTTTAGAACCCATCAATCAAACCCCACTTTTGAATTTTGCTCTTCTTCCTTTTGTTGCTACATTTGAGATGCTCCGAGCTGAAGAGAGAGAATTTTTTTCTTTTTACAAATGAAAAAAAAAGGTAAATTTCACAAAACTGTATTCATTTTTTTACCAATTTACAGATAACTATATTCAGATCTTTTTCTAAAATTAGTGTATTATACACTTAAAATTTTCATAGTTCATTGTTTTACCACATTAACTCAATTTTTAAGTGGTAAGAGCGATGGGACTTGGAGTTTGCTCCTCCACAGATCCTGGGTTCGAACACTATGGTTCCCAACGGGGGGGATTAAATATCTCGCGGTGGCCAGTGCCTCTACCCAATGTGGTAGTGTATCAACCCAACCGTTGTTGGAAGCCTTGTCACGGGACTGGGATTAGTCTGACCATAGAGGGGGATGGATACCCAGTATAATCAAAAAAAAAAAAAAAAAAAAAAAAAAAAAAAAAAAAAAACTCAATTTTTAATTAAACTAGTAATTTGGATGTGCGATGCACGTTCTAATTAATTTTTTATATAGTAAATAATAAAATGTAATCTGGCTTCGAACCTGAGACCTCTCTTTATACATTATATACTATTTACAAATTACCCCTACTGTCACAAACATTTATTATATATGAGTGCCACTTTTGTAAATAATTATGTCGTAAATAAATTTGAACTTTTAGAGTATTATGGTAACTAACAACATTTGAGTAAATGAATGATTAATATAACTCTCACTTGAAAATTAATGGTTGAGATTAGATGGTTGAATGTTACAAATTATTGATTATCTCAAATGACAACCACAACTCTCCCATTATAATATTAGAAACTAGTGTTACCCTGTGCAAACTGCATTGCACAGGCTAAAATAATTTTGATGAACTTATAAAATAAAGCTAAATATCAAAAAACCTCACTCAAGTATTGTTTATTTTTAAAAAACCCCACAACTTTTTTTTATCCATCAACTATGTTTTCAAGGTATGAATTGAGTGAGGTTTTTCAAAAAAAAAAAATTTGTTGAAAACATAGTTGAGGGATGTTTTTAAAAAAAGATGTGTGTGGTTTTTTGACAATACTTGAGTGAGGTTTTTTCAAATTTAACCTAAAATTATATAACGATCAATTGAAACAATCAAACTAACTACAAACTAAAAAAGACAAGCAAATCTCAATGCAAAAATAATGCACATATAAATTAGGTATGAAACGCAATGTACAATTATCTATCAAATCACTCACAATAATAAAAAAAAATCAATCATAATCCAAAACATATCTCTAAACTAAATTCAAAATTGAATATTTCAATTTCATACCCAAAATGGATCGAAGCCTTTGAACTTTATCAACCGAAGGGATAATTCTGGGCCCACAGCCAGCAAACAAAAGTGTCATTGTTGAAAAAGGCGGCGGCGAAGATTAACCTGATTCAAATACAAAATTAGACCTTTTTTATGAGTTAACACCTTTACATATCAAACCTTGCCAAATTCAACTGAAACTTTGTCCAAAATCTAAAGACATTTCAATAATCTAATTAGAGATACTATTATTCAATCTAGAACAACCTTATCCTTCTCTCCCTCCTTTCGTTATTTCATCACCAAAATCTAGAACATATAACTAATTCACCTAATTCTATTAAGAATTTAACTTAAACCTACAAAATATAAGAGTGGGAGACCAAGAGTTCGCGGGAAAGAGGGTTTGGGGGTTTTGTTTTTCTTTTTAGTTGTTCTTTTTCTTCTATAAAAATATGTGGGTTGCACGTGTTAATATATGAGAATTCCTTCTTTTACTCTCTTTTCTCTATTTCAAAATAGAGAAGGGAGAGAGAGAGAGTCGACACACTCTCTCATATTAGTATAGTGTGTGTGTGTGTGTGTGTGTGTGTGTGTGTGTGTGTGTATATATATATATATATATATAATAATAATAATAATAATAATAATAATAAAACACAAAGAAAGCTATCAAGTGGTTCTCCTTCAATCCCCTCAAAAATCAAAGGCCCAGATCAAACCTCACAAAATATATTTTCCCCCCAAAAGTTCCCTCCAAAACTCAAATTCAAATCCCCCACCCAAAACAATTCCTATATATATATATTTTTCTCTCTCTCTCTCTCCCTCCCTCTTCTATTCAAATAATTAAGAATAAAATTTTTAAAATTTTTATAAAAATTAAAAATTAAAAAACTAAAAAAATTAAAAATTTTAAAGCATTAAAAATAGTTTGAAAAAATCAAAAAAATCATATAATATGTTTTTTGCTGGACCCCAAAAGTTTCTCATATAATATGTTTGCTATTTCAATTAATTTACTCGACCTCCAAAACTATTTTATATGATCAAATAAGGTGCACCGTTCCGAAGACGTGCCGTAGGCACGTGTCAACGGGCAAACCTAGTATATATATATATATATATATAGGGTAAAAGGGATATGAGCAATTTGCTCATTTAGTAAATGAGCAATTGATTATGTGGCATGCATGTGATACATTGGACAACTAACCACTTTTAGAATTTTCTAATCACATGCATGCCACCTCATCAATTGCTCATTTACTAAATGAGCAAGTTGCTCATACCCCTTTTTCCCATATATATATATAGGATGAATAACCCATCTTTAAGGTATATCGATAGAAAAAACCGACCACTTTGTGCTTTCAAAATAGAAAGGAATATTGAAATTAATAAGTGAATTATAAATATAACTTCGAAAAAAAACTTAGATAACATAAAACATAAATGGTGATTAATTTGTTCAATGATTATTAGCCTAGAACTTACATAAGTTCAAATAAGCATGTGTGCTCATATATGAGCTTACATGGTCACTCCTCGATATATAGAAGTACTGTGAGAAAATTCACTGCTCTTTCTGCAAATGACGCACATATTATAAGCCTAGATTTTGTTAGGATTGTATCTTGTATACTCATTGTTCAGATTGGAAGAAGGTAAGATGAAGAACGGAGGTCGAAGCATCGAAGTGAGTAGAAGGAAAAACAGCAGCAGTAAGGTGCAGGTATAGTTGCGGTCGACTGTCCCAAGTTGCGGTCGATCGTCCCAAGTTGCGGTCAACCGCACCCCCGACCATGCCCCCCGACCGCTCGAAGTACAGGGAATGTCAGAGAGTAGTACGGTCGACCGGTCTTGTTGGACGGTCGACCGATCGCGGCGCTGTATTTCTTTTTGGGTTTCGATTTGTTAGGTCGTTTCAGCCCAATCTTCAATTCCAAGTTAGATCGTGCGGCTCCTAATCAGTTACTTATTTTTCAAGTTATATCGGACGACTAAAAATCAAGATTAGACCTAGGTTTCTCTCTATTCTTCTATATATATTGTAAACTCCTCCAATATGAGAGGGAGTACTTCATAGATTATTTTCTCCATTACAAAGAGAGGCTCGAGAGAGAGATAGTTCTTGGTGAGTGAGTTTAATTCCTTATACTGAGTGAATCAATAACTCCTTGTAATCTCCTCTAGTTGAATATCAGATCTCCCTATATTTTTTCCCGGATTAAGCAAAAGCTAACCGGGATAAGTCATCGGTGTGTTTGTGTTAGTTTGGTGGATCTACTTGCTTGCTCAATTTATTCCTCTCGTCTACTTCAACTTCCTCATTGCTCTATTAGTTCCGTTGCGACAACGGGCGCTGGTTGACGCTCCAATCCTAACAATTGGTATCGGAGCTTCAGGTTGCCGAGTTCCTTGGTTAAGATGACAGGCAACAATATTTTAAAAATCAAGCAGTTCGATAGAAAGATCAATTTCAATCTTTGGAAGACTGACATGTATGATGTTCTTGTTCAAGAATGGTTGCAGTTAGCCATTAAGAAGAAAGAAAAGCCAGCTGATATGAAGGATGACAGTTGGGAAGATATTCGTGAAAGAGCCATAAGTCTAATCCGACTATCCTTGGCGGACGAGGTCAAGTGCAAATTTCTTGAATAAACTGATGCGGCGAGTTTGTGGGAAAAACTCATAGCTGACTACTCTGGTTCATCGTTATTAGATCGGATGCATTGGAAGAGAAAGTTGTTCCATTTATCTATGAAGGAAGGTACCGATCTCCAGGACCACATTACAGAGTTCAATAAGGTATTATCTGAACTTAAGGCGATCAATGCAGATGTTTGTGAGGAAGATAAAGCTTTCAACCTAATATATTTACTGCCGAATTCATACGAACCTTTGATCACTACCATGCTACACGGTAGATCTGCCAAGGAGAGTATTTCGGTAGATGGTATAATCAAAACATTGAAGAAAAATCAACTTAGAAAGGAGACCCATAAATCATCATCGTCTATTCCTACAAGTTGTCAGCAGTGGATGGTCCTTCAGGGGGAAGACAAAGTGCTTTGCAAAAGGATTCAATCCGTTGTCGATATTGCAGAAGGTCGGGCATATCAAGAAAGACTGTTGGGAATTACATAATCAAGAGAGCGCCAAGATTGGGAGTTCAGCCGCTAATGTGGTTAGTACCTTTGATTCAGGTGGTTCGTGTCTTCTTGTTTCAAATTATTTAGAAGTGGATTCTAGTTGGTTTCTTGACTCAGAGAGTTCTTCTCATATTTGCTCCGAGAGGGAGTTGTTTTCTACTTATAAGTCAACTACAGGGCATTGTGTGATAACGGGAACTGGGGAGATTTGTGAAGTAGTAGGTGAGGGGACAGTTCAGTTGAAGATATCAGGTCTAAACATATTCATTTTAAGGGATGTTTTGCATTTTTCTCTGTTGAAACGAAATCTGATTTTCTTGGGAACTCTTGATGCACGGGACTACAGGTACACAGCTCGAGGTGGAGTTCTGTCTGTTTTTCAAGGTTGTCGTGAAGTGATTAGAGGTATGAGAGTGGTTGGGCCAAGCCAACACAATCTCTACAAGCTTTGGGGAATTCGAAAATTCCTGCGCAGGGGTTAATAGTTCTTTTCCCATTATTCCCACAAGCTCAGCTAGTTTGCTACAACTAGAATCATCGAGACGAGACCACGATGTTCGAATATCGTCGAGAGGTGGAGAAAGCCTAAGGGTAGGTGGAGTTCATGCGGAGTTTGGAAACTTCGTGAGTACATCTACGGAGGTGTATCCTTGAAGGGGTATACTTGATTTGGTGAGATAGGGTAGAGATCATTTCAACTATAAAAAGAAACTATTGTTCTAAGTTTTCTTTGCAAGTGGAATTCATTAGAGTTTGGAGATGAGTAACACATCATGTGATAGCACTCGTATGCAATCCAAGGTTGAGTTTGTTAGGATGGTGTCTTGTATACTCGTTGTTCGGATTGGAAGAAGGTAAGATGAAGAACGGAGGTCGAAGCGTCGAAGTGAGTAGAAGGGAAAAACAGCAGCAGCAAGGTGCAGGTATAGTTGCGGTCGACTGTCCCATATTGTGGTCGACCGCACCCCCCGGCCGCTCAAAGTACAGGGAATGTCAGACAGTGGTACGGTCAACCGGTCTTGTTGGACGGTCGACCGACCGCGGCGCTGTATTAATTTTTGGGCTTCGATTTGTTAGGTTGTTTTAGCCCAATCTTCAACTCCAAGTTAGATCATGCGGCTCCTATTTAGTTACTTCTTTTCCAGGTTAAATCGAACGATTCTGACCTAGGTTTCTTTCTATTCTTCTATATATATTGTAAACTTTTCCAATCTGAGAGGGAGTATTTCATAGATTATTTTCTCCATTGCAAAGAGAGGCTCGAGAGAGAGAGAGATAGTTCTTGGTGAGTGAGTTTAATTCCATGTATTGAGTGAATCAATAACTCCTTGTAATCTCCTCTAGATGAATATCAGATCTCTCTATATTTTCTCCCAGATTAAGCAAAAGCTAACTGGGATAAGTTATCGGTGTGTTTGTGTTAGTTTGGTGGATCTACTTGCTTGCTCAATTTATTCGTCTCGTCTACTTCGACTTCCTTATTGCTCTATTAGTTCCGCTGCGACAACAGGCGTTGGTTGACGCCCCAATCCCAACAGATTTATCGCAAAAAAGAAAAAGTAAGAAAAAATAATGTTTATCTCCCATTAATATGTCATATCTTTTGGAAATTAATAATTTTTCTTTTTGTGAAAAGTAGTAAAGAACATAGCCTCGCATACATTCGGAATGATGCTACATACTCTTACCTAGTCATGTGCTTCATCTCTTCCAACTCTTTCTCATAGTTGTTGATTTGTTCATAATCAAGAATAATTATTTGATTTAAATATAATGTAAGTTCTTTATTCGACATCTCCACTAAAAGTGGAAGAAAATCTCATGCTTAATTTACGCACTCTCCTAAGTTCCTTCTGAAAAGAACTAAAGTTGGTTAAACAGTGGATTAATGTAAAGAGAAATTGGTCATAGTTGTAGTTCCCCGGTACTTGGGAGCAGCCAAATCATAAGACAATTGGATAACTTGATCAACTGAGGGTTTTGCAGAATTGAATAGAACAGACTTAGTTTTTTTAAAATAATTCAATATAGTAAATGGATAAAATACAAATATATCTACATGAATCTAAGATTAAGAATAAAAAAATCCACTTATGATTTGGGCGCATTGACGAACGACGAACGGCGACGGATTGGAGTTGGGCGAACTGGCAAACGTGGAATGGCGACGACTTGGATTGGGGCGGACTTACTAACGGCGAACGACGATGGGTAATTTTTGGGCAAGGCAGGGTTAGCGGGGGTTGGGGAAATTGGGAGAGAAATGTTTTCGAACGGTGAATGGTGAACGGTGAACGGCGATAACGGACATGCGAACGGAGAACGGCGACGGGGATTGGAGCAGACTTGCTAATGGCGAACGGCGACGGGTGGTTTTTGGTCGAGGAAGGGTTAGTGGAGGTTGGGGGGTATTTGGGAGATGAAGGTTCTTTTTTGAATGTTGTTTTGTTAAGTGAAAGGTGAGGTCTGGACGTGTTAAGCTATGTGTGAATTCCTACTTTTGCTCTCATTTCTCTATTTCAAAATGGAGGAAGGAGAGAGGAGGTAGGCCAATTAGTTTAAGATATAGTATAATAATTAGCGATTTGACCGTTATTCCCATTCTTTTACATGACCAAACACCCTCTTTCTCTCTCTCTTAAGGCTTTCTTTCCCTTTTTTAAATTATTGAAATATACTTCTCTAAAACAGCTCTTCACATTTTCTCTAATCTATTATTCATTTCTTAAACAGGGAATGAGGTAATAAGTATATTAATTATGGAAAATAACAATTTAAATAGTAATCACAGCCATGGGTATATTAGAAAGAAATTGGCTCAAAACAACCAAAAAGTATGATGTCATGACGTGATATCTGAAATTGACGAAGTACACTGATCTGAACAAAAATGTATACAGAGTACTCTTCATCCGCAAAACAAAACAAAGATTAGTGTAGTTATCTACAAATTGGTGCAACATGAGTATGGTTTCGTTCACCTAAACAAAGTGTCTTTCAATTTTCAATAGATACAAGAATGTGTAGACCAATGTTCAATTATGATAAGTTCATGAACAAGGAGTCTGATGACAATTCGTAATGCTAACCTATGTAAAGTAAAGAAGCTAGACATTGCATCTTATGGAGTGTTTGGTTGGAGGGGAATGGAGGGGAGGGGTTTTTTAAAATTTTTCATGTTTGGTTCATTTTTTAGGAGGGGAGGGGACGGAAATGGGGGGGTGCAACACCCCTCCTAAGCCAATTTTGGCTCCCCTTTAATATTGGGGGATTTGGAGGGGAGAGAAATTATGTCTCATTTTTTAATGTGAATGGACTAAATTGACCTTTTAGTTAGTTCTCTTTGATATTTTCCCTCTTCAATCTCCACATCATCTTCGTTGTTGTATATGTCAGATTTGAACAAACTGGAAGCATGTCTAGCATTGCTCTATGTAGGGAGATACATTTGTCAAGAGTTGTACCTTAATACGAGATGCTGATATCCAAACTCATCAAGAAAAATTTTATTATAAAATCCAAACTCATCAAGAAAAATGATATCCACACTCATATCCAAATCCTCCCCGAGTAATCAGGTTGAAAAACTCAAGGTTCAAGATAGTCGAATTCTGTTATTACTTTCAAACACATTAATTTAAAGAGTTAAACTTGCAGGAATAAAATATCTGCCATGGTTGAACGTTTTGCAAATTATCCTTGATCTAAACGAAAGATTCGACAAATATCATTATGTACTATGTATGGTCTATGAATTATTCCGTGTTCGCCCAAGAATAGCCTAAACAACAGTTTACTTATGCAGACGATCAATTGATTGTCTATCATGATACTCAATTATGTAGCTCCTTCTTGAACTCTGTATTGATATTAACATTCTTCTACATGGATTGATTTGAGGAGATGGAATGAGAGGCATTCATAACCAAGTGTTAAGTGGGGTTAATAAAGGTGTTGGTGCTACATCATGGTATACATTATGCTGATATGAAGCACACAAGTACTGTTAAGATTATGTCAATAATAATTTGGTTAAATTCCTACCACAAAGTGATGGAAATAGATATCTATCACCTTGTGAAGGGTATAAAAGTAATTTTATTATAAAATCCATTTCCTCCCCTTGTGAACCAAACAAGAAGATAATTTTTTTCCCTCCCCTCTCATCCTTTGAACCAAACAAAGTCTTCATTAAATCTCTCCCCTCCACTCCCTTCCATTAAAATCCCTCCCCTACCCTCCTTTGAACTAAACAGAGCCTTAAGGTTCACAAAGGCATAGACGAAGAACATAATTAATTTTGCCACCATATCTAATTTCTAAGACTACATCTATTCGGTTGTTATTTCTTAGTGACTGAATTGGATAAACGTGATGTATGTTATTAATATTACATCTGCTAATAAGTAAACTGATTTAAGATACCATCGAGATTCTCACAAAAGAAAAGACTTCAGTTTTACACATCAAAGAAATGTCTCATAGTAATCATTTTCTGTGTTAACAAAAAAATTTCCGTGTTAACAAAAAAGAGAATTAAAAAAAAAAGTGCTGATTGCAGGTGTTTTGCAATGTAAAGTATGAAAGATAGTTGTTGATCAAATTCCAAAGAAGTGTGGCTGAGTATGCGTATCGCATACTGATAACCAACAACCACGTCATGATCATCCTCAGCAATCGGCCAAGAGAACATCGTGATTTGGAGAGGTGACTCAATGAGCCGATTATAATGTAAAAGTCCTATGTGTATATATCATCAAATATTTCGCTCACTTTCCAATGTGGGATTAAAAACATCTCCTCAACCGACTTCTCCAGGTATTATACACGTGTCATTCATGTAAATTTATTACCGGGTTTGGGTGAAACACTTTAATTTTCTTATCCCTCTTCTTCCAAGTTCTAAACCCAACTGCATGCATGCTATGATTTTTGACAAAATTTGGATTAGACTGAAGTGAAGTCGTTCCTAAATGGAGCACATTTTACTATCTGCCATTGGATTTGCCTCGTATATTCTATGGTTCTTGTTTTTTGTTGCTGCTAAATTTTCATGTTGTTCTCTGTTACTTTGTGAAATTTTTCCTGCATCAACTGATTAATGTATCTTATTTGTTCTACCCAGCTATAACAACACCTAAAACATGCCTTATGTATAGTGGTAAGATAGGCAAATCTTCAAATAGAAGTAAAGGTATACAAATAAATAGGACAGCAGTTTAGTTAGCTATAGAGATCTCGGCATTAGGATTGAGATAACTGGCTCCAAAACGGTTCCTTACGAGACAAAATTTAACATAAATAATGGTATTTTATTATTTCCGCATACTTTCTGTTATCATGTCTGATCCTCTATCCAAACAAGCCTTTGTCTCCACCGTTGGCGTGCACAGACTCTGTAACAGAACTACTACTTTTCACTAATTAACCACACTTTGTTTTCTCTTTTGTTCCCTTTGCAATTCACCTTGGACTAGAAACTCCTTTTTCATTTCAAGTCTTCTTCGTACTTAGGCTCGGAACAGTAAAAGTTATCCTCCATTTTGTATGTGATAAAGTTAACAGAGAGATTGGATATATATATATTGGATTGTTTATAACTGAGCACAATGTCTCCTATATATAGGAGTGAACCAAATACTAAACTGATACATAATCTGATATGGGACTATATAATACAATTTATAACACCCCTCTAAAACTCACGGTGGGTCGTACAATGTGAGTTTGCCCACCAAGTAACGAAATCTCTGAACAGTGTAGGATTTGGTGCAGAAATCTGATGTTTGCTATGAAAATGTAACAAAATGAAGTGAAATGGCCACTGCTTCAAAGTGCTCACGAACATAGTGACAATATATCTCTATGTGCTTCGTTCGCTCATGAAAGGCCGGGTTGCTTGCAATGTGCAACGCTCTCTGGTTATCGCAATGAAGAAGATTAGCTCCAGTGAGAGTGACACACAGATTTGATAAAAGCCAACGAACATGAACAATCTCTCTAGTGTAGATGTCATTGCACTGACTCAGCTTCCGTGGAAGAACATGCAACAACTGCATGTCTCTTGCTTCGTCATGAGACCAGTGAATCAGTAGAAACCTGTGGTAGACCGTCTAGTCGTCGGATCATCTGCCCAATCTGAATCAGAATATGCACTGAGTTCCAGTTTGAATGTAGAAGGCATAAATAAAGAGCGAGTGATAGTACCTCGAAGATATCTAAGAATCTGAATAAGAGCACCGTAGTGAACTGAAGTAGGAGCGGAAACAAACTGACTAACAACGCTTACTACATGAGCAATATCGGGTCTGGTCATGCACAAGTAGACAAGCTGACCAATAATCTGTCTGTAACTAGTAGGATCAGGAAGGAGCTCACCATTTGTGGAACGAAGCTTCACATGAAGCTCTAAGAGAGTATCGACTGATCGACTATCAGAGAGATATGCAACGAAGATAATATCTAATGTGTATTTCTGTTGAGAAATGAGTATGTCCCGAGATCCATGAGTAATCTCTAGACCCAAAAAAATAACGTATTTGTAACACCTCGTAATTTCAAATAATATATATATATATATATATATATATATATATATATATATATATATATATATGGGTGTTGTTCGGTTGCAAACGGGCCGGAACGGGTCGGTTCGCACGGACCCGTGCGAACCTCGATCTGGACCGTTGGATCGAAGATCCAACGGTTCAGATTTTTTTTCATAAAATCTTGCCTTAACCCGTCGTTGGCAAGAACGGGTTAAGGCAAAATTTAATAAAAAAAGTTGGCCTTAACCCGTTCTTCGGAATAACGGGTTAAGGCTATATTTTTCATTTTCGTCGACATACAGTTCGTCTTCTTTCTTCCGCTCTCTTCTTCTCTCTTCGACGAACCCAGACCCAAACGACGGAAAAAAAAAAAAACCCTAAAAAAACCCTAGCTCCGACGATCGAAACCCTAGAACTCCATCTTCTCTCCCAACTCCGAAGATTGAAACCCCCTAACTCCGACGTTCGAAACCCTAGCTTCTCTTCCCCTCTTCGGAACCCTAGATACGAAATTGGAACCCTAGTTCTCTTCGAAAACCGATTGCTTGGCTTGATTTCGACCTATTCCGTAAGGTATACACTATTTCTTGAACCCAATAATCTACATTTGTATTTTTTTGGTTGAATTTGTGTGTAGTGATTTATTTAGAAATTGGAAAAAAAATTAAAATGTGTTAGTAGATTATAGATGTAGAATCGGGTTGACCTCAAGTATATTCAATTGCCGAATTATGTTTCTTGCATTAGTATCTTGTAGAATTAGAATTGTATATACGAAATTAGTTAGAATTTTCAGTGCGGTTATGGTTGAAAACCCTGCGAATGACCGTAAAAAAATACGAAACTTTCCGAGTAGGTTCGTCTCACGTAGTACAAGCCACACCAACTTGTAGAAACGAGTTTTGACTCACGGTTCGAGAGATACGGCCGCGTATCGCTTTCGGTTGGAAAAAACCAAGTATAGCGGTGCACGGCCGTATATCGCAAACCGTGACTCGAAACTCGCTTCTACAAGTTCGGGTGGCTTCGCCTACGTGAATCCTACCAAGTGGGAAAGTTTCGAGGGTTTTTGGAGGCCGTTTGCGCGGTTTTCTCAACTTCTTCGCACGATAGTTTTTCGTATTAGAATTTTGTAAGTGCGGTTAGATTAGATTAGAAAACCCTTCAAACGACCTCCAAAAAATACGAAACCGTGCGAGTTGGTTGGTGTCACCTACGATAAGCCACCCGAACTTGTAGAAGTGAGTTTCGACTCACGGTTCGAGAGATACGGCCGCGTACCGGTTACGGTTGGGAAAAAACCGAGTAAAGCGGTAGACGGCCGTATCTCGCAAACCGTGAGTCGAAACTCGCTTCTACAAGTTCGGGTGGCTTGCCCTACGTGAATCCGACCAAGTCGGAAAGTTTTATAATTTTCGGATGCCATTTGGGCGGTTTTATCAATTTCCTCGCATTACAAGTTTGAGCCTAAGAATTTTCTAAGTGCGGGTAGATTAGAAAATCCTTCAAACGGCCTCCAAAAAATATGAAACTTTGCGATTTGGTTGGTGTCACCTAGGAGAAGCCAAACCAACTTGTAGAAGTGAGTTTCGACTCACGGTTCGAGAGATACGGTCGCGTATCGCTTCCGGTTGAAAAAAACTATTATAAAGCGGTATACGGTCGTATCTCGCAAACCGTGAGTCGAAACTCGCTTCTACAAGTTCGGGTTGCTTGCCCTACGTGAATCCGACCAATTGGGAAAGTTTTAAAATTTTCGGGTGCCGTTTGCGCGGTATTGCTCTATTTCCTCCCATTATAAGTTTTATAATTAGAATTTTCTAAGTGCGGGTAGGTTAGAAAACCCTGCAAACGACCTCCAAAAAATACGAAACTTTGCGATTTGGTTGGTGTCACGTACGAGAATTGACCCGAAGTTGTAGAAGTGAATTTCGACCCACGGTCCGAGAGATACGGGCGCGTATCGGTTTTGGTTCGAAAAAAAACAAATAAAGCGGTAGACGGCCGTATCTCGCAAACCGTGAGTCGAAACTCGCCTCTACAAGTTCGGGTGGCTTGCCCTACGTGAATTCGACCAAGTCGGAAAGTTTTATAATTTTCGGATGGCATTTGGGCGGTTTTCTCAACTTCCTCGCATTACAAGTTTGAGCCTTAGAATTTTCTAAGTGCGGGTAGATTAGAAAACCCTCCAAATGATCTTCCAAAAATACGAAACTTTGCGATTTGGTTGGTATCACCTACGCGAAGCCAAACCAACTCGTGGAAGTGAGTTTCGACTCACGGTTCGTGAGATACGGCCGCGTATCGCTTATGCTTGGAAAAAAACCGAGTAAAGCGGTAGATGGCCGTATCTCGCGAACCGTGACTCGAAACTCGCTTCTACAAGTTCGGGTGGCTTCCCCTACGTGAATTGGACCTGGTCGGAAAGTTTTAAAATATTCGGATGCCGTTTGTGGGGTATTGCGTCAATTGCTCAAGTGAGAAGTTTTTGACATAGAATTTTTTAAAAAACGGGCCGATTAGAAAACAATTCGAACCACCTCCAAAAAATACGAAATTTGGCGAGTTGATTGGTGTTACCTATGAGAACTGACCCGAAGTTGTAGAAGTGAATTTCGACTCACGGTTCGAGAGATACGGCCGCGTATCGGTTGGAGGTTGGAAAACAACCTAATTAAGCGGTATACGGCCGTATCTCGCAAACCATGAGTCGAAACTCACTTGTACAAGTTGGGGTCGCTTGCCCTACGTGAATCCGACATAGTCGTAAAGTTTTATAGATTTTTTTGTTTTCATTCATGCGTTTTTCAGTATAATCTCGGTATGTTTGTTTTGTTGTCATCTTTTTTAACAACTTTTTAATTTTTTACAGACGGGTATCTAAATGGCTAGAACAAGGCAACCAAGAATCGAGTCCGGGAACACCAGTGGCGCACCAACTACTGAGGTAAGATCGATTACTATTATTGGTTTTAAATACAAACATGTAACATTATCTCAATAATAACATTTGTTATATTTATTCGTGTAGGTTGGTGGCCGTCAATCCACATCGGCTGAGGCAGGTCCGTCGTCCTCGGTTACATCACCCGGACCCGTGGACACAAGTGTACTCACCCTGCAGGGCAAACACCGATCGGAAGCCGTGTGGAATGGGTCCGATAGAAAACTAAATTTTCGGAAGCACACAGTTCTTCCTTGGGATGAACGTATCACGCCGTATGTGGTAGAGGCCGGTTTCTACGGAGCAAGATTCATTCACTCTGTGAAGCTAGATCGGCCACTCCTCACAGCTCTAGTCGAGCGATGGAGGCCGGAGACCCACACATTCCACCTGCCTGTGGGTGAGATGACTGTGACCCTGCAGGATGTGGCAATGATAACAGGACTACCAATCGATGGGGTTGCCGTGACGGGAAACATGGACTTCGATCGAGTTGAAGTCGTTCGGGACTTACTCGGTATCGACTT
Organism: Hemerocallis citrina; assembly: GCA_017893485.1. Classification (NCBI taxonomy): domain Eukaryota; kingdom Viridiplantae; phylum Streptophyta; class Magnoliopsida; order Asparagales; family Asphodelaceae; genus Hemerocallis; species Hemerocallis citrina. Next base: position 31,127,216 of record CM030361.1, on the reverse strand, counting down.
GCAGTTGGTAGTTCTTGAAGAACAAGAGAAGGCCGAAAAAAATATCCGCGAAAATGCCCCCGCAGATTCTGATGAAGATGTATTGAATGAACAAATAGAAGCTGCGAAACAAAAAGCGGAGGAAGAAGTGATGGATGACGCTTTCGAGGGTAAATCACTTTACATCACCTGGTTAAAATACCAGTTCGAGGAGGGATATTTGAACCCCGAGTCGGGTGAGGCTGACCTAGTGTGCTATGCACGTGCATACATTTTTAGTTTGATAGGGGGACTTATCTTCCCGAACTCATCCGGATCAACCGTGCCGTTGATGTACCTACGGTTGTTGGAGGATTTCCAGTATGCGGGTCGCTATAGTTGGGGGAGTGCGGCACTGGCGCTACTATACAGGAGTTTGTGCATATGTTCTTTAGGTGGCGCACAGATGGGTGGCCCAATGGTGCTGATGCAGATATGGAGTTGGGAACGCATCCACATCGGACGTCCCCGTATTACTCAGCCTATACCGGAATTTTTGGCCGACCCAGGGGCAGCAGAGTTGTTACCTCCTGTAGGAGCATATTGGGCCGGCCGACACACGTGGACCGATAACCCACGCCATTCGCTGACCTACTACAGAGATGAGTTGGACAACATGCGGGACGAGTTCGTCACATGGGAACCGTACTCGGCCGATAGGTTGCAACGCGTTCCTCCAGTCTGCCTAGACAGATCCCTTTGGTTGACGGCAGCACCTCTTGTGAACTTTTCGGTTGTGGAGTTCCGGTATCCTGACCGGGTCTTGCGGCAATTCGGATATCAACAGAAGATTCCCGATGTCAGGTCGTACGATAAAAAGTTGCACGAGGTTAGGGGAACGGGACGGGTGCCCAACTTCGATTGGGCTGATTTTCATCGTTACCACGTAGCCAACTGGAACACCATGCGACATCAAATGACACTGAATTTGATGTTTGTCGCGAGACCATACGATGGGTCCCTCCAGCAGGCATACATGATGTGGTACAAGCGAATAACCCGGTTGTTCGTTTCTCCAACGGTCGCCGTACCAGCTGGGGTGCAACTTCCGATTCCCGAAGCCCAGGTAGAACCACCTCCAGCATATTCCTCCTCCCAGCCGATGTACCAACCGAGGGCTGAGGCACATCGAAAAGCGGTCAGTCCAATTTCATATAGTTTGTATATTTGTACTGTGTTCAATTGATGTACACTAATTTTGAATGATGTTTAAATTGGAATTTTTCACCAACTGTAGATTGACAACGCATGGGAGGTTGTCCGAACAGCTGCCCGCCACCTGAAGACTAGAATACCCGAGAGCTTAAAGACGGTAATCCGGGAGATGTTAGCCCCGTGCCGTCGTACTCTGGAGGACGCGGGTGAAGGTCCACAGGTTGAGGCCTATTTGAGCGCCAATGTGCCGCCAACACCCTTAAGGCGAAAACAGGTTGTTAGTAGGGCAATTATAATCCCTGGTCGTCAACAGGGTACTGATGAGGAAGAGTCGTCGGATGATTCTGACTCTCCCCAAACACATCGCGCACGGCGAAATCCTAAAAGGACCAGGCAACCTCCCAATCAATTCACACCAAGCGGTCGCAAGCGGACGGGCCGTAGACGGTAATCTGTAATACTCTGTAATAGCGTATCTTTTGGTTGGTGTTTTTGTCACTGCAGTAACTAACGTATTGTTTGTTTCTACGTTGATAAACTGTTGTAGGTGAATTTTGGTGCGCCGGATGCAAGCCAAATTCGAGAACGGCTTCATTTGTGAATAATTGTCTTTTGGCCATGTGCAGTCTTATATGTATAATTTTGTTGTAAACTCTTGGATTTTGTGAATATTGAATTCAGTTCAAGTAATTAAGTAGTTGGTCGTTATTGGACTTTTGTACGCCTTCAAGTTTCTTTTGAATATATATGTTGTCTTATTTACTTTGATGTGCTTTCATTTGTTATTTTGTGAACCACATTTAATTAGTTATATTGCTGCCAATATCTCTGTACTTAACCCGTTATCAGCAAGGACGGGTTAAGTGGAGAGATATTGTCAGTCCTTTGGAAAACTACTCAAGTAGTACATGAAACAAGTGCTGCCAATATGGGTCTTCCTAACCCGTCACTGCCAACAACGGGTTAGATTAACTTAACCCGTTCTTGGCGACAACGGCTTAAGTAGAGAGAGATTGGCAGCAATATAATTTATACAGGCGAAAGTGCTGCCAATATGGGTCATCCTAACCCGTCGTTGCCAACAACGGGTTAGGTTAACGTAACCCGTTCTTGGCGACAACGGCTTAAGTAGAGAGAGGTTGGCAGCAATATAATTCATACAGAAACAAGTGCTGCCAATATGGGTCATCCTAACCCGTCGTTGCCAACAACGGGTTAGGTTAAAGTAATCCGTTCTTGTCGACAACGGCTTAAGTAGAGAGATATTGGCAGCAACTAACCACTTCTACAAATTTCTCTTAACTCTTTGCGAGAACTGTCTCCGGAACTGTGCAAAGTGACATTAATATGCCCATAAATTGTTTATTATTTTTATAATTTTCCCATTATTCGCCCGCAACTAACCACTCTAAATTTGTAACATGATAAGTTTTGTGAAAGTAAAAAAAAAAAAAAATTACGAGTTCTGTTGTAAAAAAAAAAAAAAAAAGTCATATGTATTTGTTTTTTCCCTGTTTATATTTATTTTTTTAATTTCTTGGCTAGCCACGTAACTAACCAATATAAAATTGACCACATCAAACGGATATTCAAATCCAGACAAATTTATTAAAATTGAGCACATCCCACATGTGCACTATACGAGGGGAAAAAAACTTGTAGACTCTCTAATGTGGGTACATGGGGCATGCATTTATTGTGGGAGGACTGACAAGAATCATTTTAGGTTATCTGGTCGGTCCTCGTTCTAATTTCCCGTTGATAGACTCTCACTTCTGCTTCTTCTCATAGTAGAACAAGTTTAATATCAGAAATACCACTTTTAGATCCCACATGTAGCCCATGTGGGAGAAACACCACATGTAGATCCCCACATCAACGTACAAAAAGACCAAGTTAGGGTTTGGAACAATTGTAATGATGAAAATATTCCTAATGGAAAAGCCCCTCTGTGTTATTATTGAGCGCAGTGCCTCCAGGTTTAATATAGAGGGCTAACAAAAACTGCCATCTTTTACCAGAAATGACAATACAAATATGTTTTCCACTGTCTGTGCAAAAGATCCCCTGTTTAATAAATGGGGGAAAATCCACATTTGGATTCGCACATGTAGCCGTTATGGAAAAGCTATATGTAGGGACGTACATGTGATGTTGTAGGCGGGTGTTGAGTTCTACTTGTTTAGCTTGGTGCGTTTTCCCACTAAGGTGTATGTTAAAAAAAAACGTTGCCTATATGGAGCAAAAACCACACGTACATCCCCACATTTAGCCTATTTGGGGGAAAAACCAAATGTACATCCCCATATGTAAAGATTGTGTGAAAAAAAAACATTTACATGCCACATGTAGGCTTTAACACATGTACAAAAATATTTAGATCTCCACATGTAGCCCACATGGGGAAAAAAAAACATGTAGATCCCCACATGTAGCCTATACATGGAGCAAGCCATATGTAGATCCCCACATGCATGTAAAAAAATTCCAATACATATTTGGATCAACTGTGATGATGATGGTATCCCTAATGGAGAGATATGAAACGGTAAAATCTCTGCTACAACTTACAGTTTGTAAGACTGTTAAACCTGTTAGTGTTCCATATATCTTACAGTTCTCTTCAGCGAGAAAGAGTCTGCTTACCAAAGCTGACAGAATTGTGTATCTAAATTGTGGAAGGCCGGATAAGAATCATTTTGCGATTTTGTTGCTGGTCCTCAGACAAAATTGCGGTGCTGAGATCCCTCATGAATATGCCTAACCAGACGCGTCACGTGATCCGCATCTCGTCCTCAGATGAGATTAATTGGCTATCAAGAACTGGATCTGTACATGTGATGAGATTACTTAATGTGAATTTTTTAAAGGCTTGTGATTGTCACTTGTTTTAGATGACAACATAGCCTATTCGGTACAGACAACATGTAGATTCCCACATGTAGTCTGTATGGGAAAAAACCACATGTAGAATCCCACATGTATCCTATACAGGCAAAAAACCACATGTACATCACACATGTAGCCTATGTGGGTGAAAAACCACATCTAAATCCCCACATGTAGTCCATGTATGGTAAAAACTATATGTGGATTGCCTAACGTTGGTACATGAGGGATGCACTTATTGTGGAAGCAAGTATAAGAATCATTTTATGGGTTCTTGCTGGTCCTCATTCTAGTTTGCGGTTGACAGGCTGTCACTTCTGCTTTTCTCCATATTAGAACAAGTTTATTATTAGAAAAACCACATGTAGATCTCACATGTAGCCCATATTAGAACAAAATCGAATGTAGATCTCACATGTGGCCCATATTGAAGAAATAACACATGTAGATTCCCTTAACATGTGGGAGTAGATATATTTGATTGACTGATGGATTGATGGATTGATTAGTGTGGGAATTTAGAACGGCCTGTTAATTTACTACAAGTTAACGATTCGTACAAAAAACCGTTTAAGGAAATTTTTTTACTTTGACAAAACTTATTATGGTAATAAAGTTAGAGTGGTTAGTTACGGGAGAATAAATGGAAATTAATAAAAATAATAAACAATTTACGGGCATATTAATGTCACCTTGCACAGTTCTGGAGACAATTCTCGCAAAGAGCGAAGAGAAATTTTTGGAAAACCCAAAATTTATTCAACACCTTAAACCGTTCTTGGTAATCACGAGTTAAGTTAACTTAATCCGTTATTCCCAAGGACGGTTTAAGTACTTCGATTTTTGGCAGTATAATTTGAAAACTTAGAGAGCCCCCTGGCAATAACACTCAACATAACCCGTTCTTGCGAAGAACGGATTAAGTTAACTTAACACGTTATTACCAAGAACGGTTTAAGTACATCGATATTACCAGAACTATATCAAGGCTTGGTTTGTACGTAACCCGTTATCACCAATAACGGGTCAGTTGAACTTAAACCGTTATCACCAATAACGGGTTAACTAGGGCTAATTTACAGACACTGTACAAGTTGAGATGTGTATCAATTTGGTGGGGACAATTGTTGTCCTTGCTGCTAATTTTTCAAATAATGTGTCAAAACTTCGTTGACTAACATTTGATGGCATCTTGTCATCTTTTAATTATTTTTAATCCAACCATGGCCATCCGTTCCCTGCTAATCCATTCCCTATTTATCAACACCCCTCTCTACAATCTTTGGTCATGTCATGCTCCCCAATTATTCGGTTAGCCATCTATATGAGGGAGTCTCCTCTCCCTCATGCACTTCAAGAGGGAGTCTCCTCTCCTTCTATTTGGAGAACTCAAATGGGGTCTCCTCATTCTTCATAAGTGGTCTCCTCTTCTCTTCTAACTGTTTGCAACCAGGGCCCTATCAATGTTCTCCTCTTCTCTTCAAAACCTATCTTTAGTTCCCAATAGGGAAGACAAAGATGAAGCTGAAGCTGAAGTTGAAGCTGAAGTTGTAGAAGACAAAGCTCAAGATTAGAGAATGGCTGCCGGCTCTCTCTCTTTTTTCTTCATATTTTTCTTAGTCTTCTAATTTGTTAGTTTTTACAATTGTTAGCATAAGCTGCATTTGTACGCCTTTCATACACATTCGTTCTCTATTGTTACACAGAATGCAGAAATTCTCTGCTTTCGCCGGACGGAGTAGTGGTGAGTGTCACGGTGTATTCATGGTACTTTTCGACTTCTTGGCATGCACACCTCACAATCGTGCCACAAATATCACGATTATGAGGAGTGCGTGTCAAGAAGTCGTTAAGTACTTTGAATATGCGGTTACACCCACTACTACTCCGGCCGACGAAAGCAGGGGATTTTTGCATTCTGTGTAACAGTAGAGAACGGGTCTTGTATGCAGGGGGTACAAGTGCATGCTCGGTTTCTCTCAAGCGGTAGGGAGGGCCGTTGGCTCTGCCTTTTTTTCCCCACAGTGTTCGTTTCTTTAGTCTTCTATTTTTTTTGCAAGACCGGGTGTGTTTGCATATGTAGCAACTGTACGCCTTTCATACACATTCGTTCCCTATTGTTACACAGAATGCAAAAATTCTCGGCTTTCATCGGACGGAGTAGAGGTGGGCGTCACGGTGTATTCATGGTACTTTTCGACTTCTTGGCATGCACACCTCACAATCGTGCCACAAATATCACGAATATGAGGAGTGCGTGTCAAGAAGTCGTTAAGTACTTTGAATATACGGTTACACCCACTACCACTAACTTTCGAAGGAAGCCGAGGATTTTTACATTCTGTATAACAGTAGAGAACGAAATTGTATGCAGGGGGTACAGCTGGCTACTTATGCAATCAAAAAAAGGCAGAGTCAACAGTCCTTCCTTCCACTTCCGAGAAGAAAGCGAGCATGCACTTGTATACTAAATTAATTTCAACTTCAAATTTCTGTATCTTCAAACAATATGTTAGTGCCAGTATGTAATGTTCCTTTATATGAATAAAATTTTGTTCTGCAAATAGCCTGTTGTGAATGCAATATCTTGTACATGTATCAACAAACGAAAATATGTCTAACTTGATGGTGTCCCAAAAAATTACGAAACTGTCAGGTTTTGTTGGTGTCACCTACGAGACGCCAAACCAATTTGTTGAAGTGAGTTTGGACTCACGGTTTGTGAGATACAACCGCGTATCGCTTACGAGATCGTTAAAAACCTAGTCTTGGTACAGACCAAGTCTTGGTATAGTTCTGCTAATATGGATATACTTAACCCGTCACGTCTAACAACGGGTTATATTGCCTTAATCCGTTCTTCATGACAACGGGTTAAGTATAGCGATGTTGGCAGACATTTAATCGCCCTTAGATCAAAGTCCTGCTAATATCACTGTACTTAACTCGTCGCTGGGAATAACGTGTGAACGAACTTAACCCGCTGTTCGCAAGAACAGGTTATGGAGAGTATTATTACCAGGGCCCTATCCAAGTTTTCAAACTATACCCCCAAAAATGGAAGTACTTAACCCGTTCTTGGGAACAACGGTTAAAGGTTAGATAAGCCGTTCTCGTGAATCACGGTTTAGGGTGTTCAGCTAATATTGGGTTTTCTAAAAATTTCTCTTAACTCTTTGCGAGAACTGTCTCCAGAACTGTGCAAGGTGACATTCATATGTCCATAAATTGTTTATTATTTTTATAATTATCCATTTATTCTCCAATAACTAAGCACTCTAAATTTGTTACCATATTAAGTCTTACAAAATAAAAAAAATTAAATTACGGGGTTTTTTGGAACGAGGGTTAGGGTTAGGTTAAAGTAGGGTTAGTCTAGGGTTAGGGTTAGGATTAGGTTAAGACTAACAAAGTTTATCATTATTGTCTTCTTCACCTTCATGTTTCAGCATTCATTGTCTTAATTGAGAGACCCATATCTCCTCCCTATTGATGAGCAGTGATCCATATAGCCTTTGCCTTCTCCTTGTATTGACCCGTATCTCTCGGACTATTGATGAGCAGTGAGAAACCCAAGTGGGCTATCATATCATTCTACACTTTTTCTTTTTCATTGCCTATAACTGAGAGAGTTAGACTCTCATCAACTCAAATATGACTTCTCTTCTTCTCTTCAAGAGAACTCAAATGAGATGCAGGAGAAATTTGAGATCAAGGATGGTCGCCTACAATTGTTCTTGTGTATGAAGATGCAGGAGTAGAGATGACTTGTTTCAGTGTACAAGTGCATGCTCGGTTTCTATCACCCGTTCTTGGGAGGGCCGCTTGCTCTGCCTTTTTTTCCCACAGTATTTTTCTTGGTCTTCTATTTTTTTAGCTTTTAGATGTGTTTGCATAAGTAGCATTTGTACGCCTTTCATACAAGTTCGTTCTCTATTGTTACACAGAATGCAAAAATTTCCTGCTTTTGTCGGACGGAGTAGTGCTGGGTGTCACGGTGTATTCATTGTACTTTTCGACTTCTTGGCATGCACACCTCACAATCGTGCCACAAATTTCACGATTATGAGGAGTGCGTGTCAAGAAGTCGTTAAGTACTTCGAATATACGGTTACACCCATTACTACTCCGGCCGACGAAAGCAGGGGATTTTTGCATTCTGTGTAACAGTAGAGAACGGGTCTTGTATGCAGGGGGGTGCAACCGGCTATTTATACATTCAAGGCAAGCCTCTTCAGTTCAAGGATGGTCGCCTACAACCGGAACTACTTATCTATCCAAAATCAGGCAGAGTCAGCAGTCCTTCCTTCCAATTCGAGAAGAAAGCGAGCATGTACTTGTATACTAAATTAATTTCAATTTAAAAATCCGGTATCAAGGGATGACTTTGTAATGTCAACTAGCATGCGGATCATGTACAATTTTAATATCATTCTTCAAACAATATGTTATTACCAGTTTGTAATGTTCCTTTATATGAATAAATTTTGTCTTGCAAATGGCTTGTTGTGAATTAGTAGATTTGTATATTATCTATATATCTAGATAATAAAACACAAAAAAAGCTATCAAGTGGCTCACATTCAATCTATCCCAAAATCAATGGACCAGATCTACTCTCACAAAACATATTTTCCCAACCAAATTTCAAACTCCACAAATTTAAAAACACACACTCTCTCTCTCTCTCTCTCTCTCTCTCTTTTCCCCCAAAAACCAAAAACACCCCCCCTTCTCTCCCTCTTTCTCCCGCCCACTCTCTAATCTCCCCGCTCGTCACTCTCTCCCTCCTCCGCCCTTCCGTTCTCCTCCATCGGCGCCCGCCCCCCCCCCCCCCAACCTCCCGATCCCAACCCCCCCTCATCCTCCCGACCTCCCGCTCTCTCACTCTCTCCTCCGCTCTCTCATCCTCCACCTCAGATCTCCCAGCGCCGTTCGCAACTTCCCAGCGCCCGTCTCTCCATCGCAGCTTCCGTTCGCAGCTTCCTAGCGCCGTCTCAGCGCCGTTCGCAGCTTCCCAGCACCGTCTCTCCACCTCAGACCTCCCAGCGCCGTTCGCAGCTTCCCAGTCGCTTCCGCGAAGTCCCGTCGCCTTCCCTTCGCCTTCCGCACTCAACCATCGATTTCATCTCTCAGGTATACAAAATTTCTCCATTGATTTCACCTTCCCGTCGCCAACATCAGCAGAATTTTTTTCCTTCAATTGGAATTAGGATGTTTTTGATTTCTTGATTACTGTGAATTTTTGCTGTGAATTCCCTGTCCGAGGAAAGGGTTTGCTGTTAATTTTTGGCTTAGTTGATTCTTTGCTTTTATCAGTTTCAGCTTAGTTGATTTGCTTCCATTCAACAGAAATTAGTTGTGATGATTAGTTGTGATGATTTTGGGTTTTATCTTTCTAAGCCTAAGTTGTTAATCCCGTCGCCAACCTCAACAGAACCATTCTTTGCTTTTATCATTTTTAGCTTAGTTGATTTTTTTTTAATTAAGAGAATTGAGGTGGGTTTTTAGGGATTTGAGATGGGTCTTGAAAAAGTTTTGATTGTCTTGGATTTTTTTCAGGGGATTTTGATCCGGAATTGAGATCGGTGCTTAAATTGGCGACGGATGAGGAGTTGTTAGAGCTCAAAAACATTCTGTTTGGACCCAGGTAACAACATGGACACATTCATATCGAGTTGGAATTAGTTTTAGTTTTCGATTATTACATTATTTTTTTTCGGAAGAGTATCTGTATTGGTGATGATTTTGTGTGGTGTGATTGTAAATATGAGAGTTATAGCGAGCGGCCGCGATCACTTCTACCTCACAAAGTTCGCATCTTTGGTTGTTTTTTCTTCTGGGTTTTTAAGGATTTGAGAGGGGTCGCGAAAAAGTTTTGATTGTGTTGGATTTTTTTCAGGGGATTTTGATCCGGAATTGAGATCGGTGCTTGAATTGGCGACGGATGAGGAGTTGTTGGAGCTCGAAAACATTCTGTTTGGACCCAGGTAAGAACATGGACACATTCATATCGAGTTGGAATTAGTTTTAGTTTTCTTATTATTACATTATTTTTTCGGAAGAGTATCTGTATTGGTGATGATTTTGTGTGGTGTGATTGTAAATATGAGAGTTATAGATCAACTAGGTAGAGTTTGATCGCATCGCGATATGCCCATATGAGGTTTGATCTTGGAAGCTTGGCTTAGAAGTGATCTAGATACTCAGAATTATGTCTGCATGGTCAACCATGATCTAGATCTAAAATCTAAAATCTCACCTGAGAATGTCTGCATGGTCAACCATGATCAGTATGAGGACTCTTATCTATTCAAAATATTACTTGAGAATCTCACTTGAGAATCTAAAATCTAAAATCTCACTTATCTATGAAAACAGATTGATTCTGATACCAATGCACTTTAATTTGTGCACAGGTCCAAGTAATAAGTTGCAAGAATTTTTGGAAACCGAGTTTGCGTATCATTTCTTCAGTGAGCGCTTTGAGAACTACATGAAAGTAAGTCTGCTCTTATTTTAAATATTCGGTATTTCTTCGTTTTGTGTTGTTGCTTATGTTTAGTGTTGTTAGTCACATTCTTCCTAAATACTAATCCTAATACCAGCAATAACTTCTCATTTATAAAGAACCTATTAAAAACAAAATTCTATACTTATTTATGAATACTTCAGAATTATTTGACTTTCCAATTATGATGTATGATATTATGAAAATACTTTGTTTTTAGGTGAAGAAAATTTGATAAACGTAGATTACACAAAATTAACAAGCTTAAATTAAGCAATATTTTCTTAGACATGTACCTTTGAATATTATCTCTTATGCACGCATTATTATCGTTTATGCACACATTTTTTGAATTTTGCTATTTCAACATTAACATTATTTTTAGCATAATAATTTGTGTATTTTTGAATTTTAAATGGACCGAAGAACAACCCCCCCCCCCCCCCCCCACATACACGTAATATACACGTAACATTATTAAACTGTATATTTCAACATTAACATTATTAGTTGTTTAGTTTCCATCACATAGTAATCATATGGGTATATTCTGAAGTTATTAAACTGTATATTGAAAAAAACGTCGAGGTAATTTTCTGTAAAGAAAAGCACATTGAGGCTGCAATTGTGGTAAACATTGATGTATACATCACAAATCTAACCTATTTCATAAGCATTCAACATTCATAAAAACTCGGATTGTCCTTCTCATTCAGTCTGAAGAAGTTGCCCGTGCATTTGGAGTTGTCTGCACACCTTAGTTTTTTCTCTTCAGAAAGGACATATTTGTCAATTGTAAATGTTTTTTAGATCCAATTTCTGAGGTGGAAGAGTTTTACTTTAAGGTTGATTAACTAAATTTAAATTTTAGATATGAACTAGGTCACATGGATACTTAATCGAGAATAGTATGATGGTATTAATAACAAAGCAGTACTTTGGTCTCGTTTGAGATTGCCTTATGATAGAATTCAGTTAACTATGTTACCGTACCCAAAATTTGTTCCAATGCTCACTGTGCTTCTATTGCATATTATTTCCATTATACTTAAAAGGCTTCTTACACAGTCCCCTAAAATGATTTATATTTTCAAATCTGTCCTTTGAATTCTTCGCATTTACATACTTTCCTTAGAAGAAAGTGATCTTTGAAAAACTCCTGACTGTCAGATTCACTTCTGAAACTGAAATAGCTACACAATTTTACTGTCTTACCGCTTCTTCCGATCTTTCTGTATAGCTCCATCTTTCTCTATAACACTTCTAAAACTGAAATAATCTACACAATTTTACACAAGTATCTCATTGTAGTTAATCATCAAAGAAGATAGGTCGTAGTAATCAATAGTAGTTAATATGTTTTCTTGATTGGTTTGTTAAAATAATTACAACGTCAATTGCTCCAATTGAAGAACTTCAATTGGTTAGTTAATATGTTTCCCCTCCTTTATATATACAGGTCAATTGCTCTAATGAAAGAACAGCAATGGATGACATCACTGCCAATATGGCCATATAAGTATCTTCTTTTTTTTAAAATAAAATCTACAACACGAAGATACTAGTAATAAGTTGTTCTCATTGTAATGTTTACTTCAGCCATTGTGTTCTATTTTGAAGACCTCAACCATTGTGTTCTTCTACAACCCTGTAATTATTTTTTTCATTCATTCGGTTGGTGTTTAGTATGGTGGAGGTTGTAAAAATTGTAATATTTAGCATTTTGGGAGATGATGTAAGTAACTGTATATAATAATGATATAATATAGTTATGTTAATACCCGTACCCGCAATTTTGTGGAGTATTGGGTATATTGTTTGGTTTTTTAAATGTTTTTCGAAGGTTTTACAAAAAAATTATTACATTTTCAAAAGAATATTTGGTTTATATTTTGTATCTTGCATTATATTCTGATTTTTTCCCCCAGAGCCATATATATATGTTGCATGTGTGATGTTGCTCGGTTGAGCCTGGGGAGGATTTATATTTATTGCGTGTGATGTCATATATTTAACTGTTAGCAGAATTCCGTAAGGAATTTTTGTAAAAGGGCGAATATTTTAAGGGAGGTTCTGTCAAAATTTTTTTTAATCTATTATGTTTTCCTAATACTTGAGATTGTGAAATTGTCATCATTTTGTAGGTTCAGTGAAGATTTTGTAGGTGGTACACTTGAAGCTTGAAGCTTTCAGGATTCAAGCTTGAAGATTTTCTAAATTTGTAGCTTCAAGATGAAGATTTTGTAGGTTCAGTGAAGATGAAGATTTTGTATCTTGAAGCTTCAAGATTTTGTAGGATCATTAATGGCTTGAAGCGTGAAGATTTTGTAGGTGGTACACTTGAAGCTTGAATATTGCGAAAGTGGTACATTTTGTAGAATTGTGAAATTGTGAACTTTTAAGAGATTGTGAGAATGAGTTTTCTGGATTGTATGTGAGGACTAGGATTGCCCGTGAGACGTGCGTACGGCACGTATTTAAATGAAGGTAATGGTAATGGTATATAAATTTAAGTTAAGGTAATGGTATATAAGTTTAAGTGAAGGTAATGGTATATAAATTTTATGAATAATGAAAGATAAATTTTATGTATATTTCAAGCAATAAGAGAAGTGCCAACCTTCATATTAGATGGTAGAACAATAGATAAAATCCGCAACAGAGTTAGTATTTCTAAAATGGCACAGCAAATAGAATTCACACAGGACTAATATGAGTTGCCAGGAGAAAAGTGAATTTACTTTGTGTAAAACATAACGGCCAACCTTGGTGTTTGAATATCATCACACAGGACTAACATTGACAGTGAGAATTGAATATCGATTTAAAAATTGAGCTTGAATATCATCACTAACATTGACAGTTTACTAACATCATCTTGAAAGCAAATTACATAGTAATGCATTCACACAACACTTGAATTCTGGCTGTGTGTACGTACATTTGTTATTTAAGATTGGATAACATCAACTAGATAGTTACCATCACTAACCATACAAGTTTAGTACCAATCATCTGGATGCCAACTACACAGTATTTATTTCGTTTGGAACAACTCAGTTTTAGTATTGCTTCTAAAATGTGTCAACGGATTAAGTAGAGAGATATTGTCCGATCTAACACCGCTATATGTGAAGTATTGAACCGAAGTACTGCCAATACCTCTCTCCTTAGACCGTTATTGCTAATAACGAGTTATACTGTATAAAACCGTTACCACCAACAACGGCTTAAGTAGAGAGATATTGGCCGAACTAAATCCCTACATGTGTATTATTGAACCGAAGGACTGCCAATATCTAGCTCCTTAGCCCGTTATTCCTGATAACGAGTTAGATTGTATAAAACCGTTACCAATAAGAACGGCCTAAGTAGAGGGATATTGGCCGAACTAAAACCACCGTATGTGAAGTATTGAACCAAAGTACTGCCAATGTCTATCTCCTTAACCCGTTATTTCCGATAACGGGTTAGATTGTATTAAACCGTTATCGTCAAGAACGGGTTAAGAAAAGAGATATTGGCCGAACTTACAGGTGCAGTATTGGTTATGCACGAAATACACAATCGCCAACACAAATAAAAAACTGTTCACATTAGCAGGCAGACAATTTTCCTTAACACAAAATTCCCAAACAGAACGAGTTCCCCAAATTGTATACATCTACTAATTTTACATTTTCCGACTGCAATAAGCATTCACAACCAAATTGCCTGGTCAAAATGCATAGTAATATAACTTTGTTCACAAATACACAAAATACACTGACGTACAGAAATTGCATTATAATTAAAAACATGGTTAATTTACTTGTACCAAACAAGAACACGACAATTATCCACACATATATACAAACCAAAAATAACACAACTTTTCAAGGCATTGCGTCTTTCCATTTGGGCGCGTTAAACTTGTTTCATTCCGGACCTATACCAGGGAGAAAAAAAAAAGGTTAACAATCCAGTCGAAATTCAAATAAATCGGCACGAATCAATTTAAAATTTGGCAATTATTCGGTGATTATTTCCAAATTTTGACATGACATACATATTAATAAATTTCTTAAAGCCCCCTTAGCACGAACCTTCGCCTTCGTCAGCATCACTCTCTACCGCGTTTGGAGCTTCTTCATTGCCCACCGATCCACTAAAAAAAGAAGGAAGAATGAGTTAGTACTGACCAAAAATAACAAAGTTTGAGTTGAATAAACAAATACAAAATGTCTGATATAATACCTTCCTAAATTTCTGGGGCAATTCCGTGAATCGTGACCTACGACACGAAGACATGTCCTGCAAAGTCTTGGCCTCTTTGTTTTTTGGCATTCTCTTACCGACTTCAACCGTTTCCCTTTAGGCCTACCCTTTGTGGTGCACTGTACAGGGTCACCTACATGTGCATGTGTATGTGCTTGTCCACCACTCTCAGGTTGTGCGCTACCTTCGTGTGGTGTGCTGTTCACTGGATCAATCTCCGCAAAACCTTCAATTCCCTTCAGCATGTGGTCGAGCATGTACTTGTATCCTCGCTCTGAAGAACAACCAAGATCGACCATATGTCTTGAGTGCATACTAAGTTCGCAATAACGCGATGCAAAATTGTCGCCCATATTATTGCCCACCGGTATACTGCTTCTCCTCATTTGATCCCTGGTCCATCGCCTACAAATATATTGTTCAGGTAGTGCGGTGTGATCTGTGAACCGAATAACTGCAAGTAGATGTTTGCAGGGAATGCCTACGAAGTAGTACATGGAACAAGGGCATTTAGCAATTTTACTGATTTTACAATAAGAAATCACTCTCCCCGGTTCTGAATTTCCACAAACTGTTACAGAATAAGCTGCACTATCCGGTGTATCCATACTCGCAATTAAACTCACATTAAGTAATAAGCTTTTGACCACTTCTTGTTGAAATTTGTAGAAAATCTTCAAAGTGTATGTCCCTGCCATTTGTGACTCCAATGCCCACTCGGTCTTCAATTTTGGCCGCTCCTCGCGATTACGATGTGTTTCTTTAAGTTCATCGTGTCTTTGTTTTACTAAGAGTCGGTCAAAGATGATAGCAAATTCATGTAGTGAGTACTTTTTATGAGTATGGTGCTTCAAGGATGAATGTAGCGATTCGCTACGTTGGGTACTCAGCATGCCCCCCCAAAATGAGTCTCTTGCGTACACCGGGGCCCATTTTTCACGGATCTCAAATTTTTCCTTCAACCATCTGTTATTTTCTAATTTGTACTGACAGATCAAATTTTTCCACTTCTGTTCGAATTCTGTTTTAAATTCCGCCGTATAAATAATAGTCTTCAAAGCATCCCTGAACTCATCAACGTTATTCGACATTCGAACTTCATGCGGTAGCTTATCCAAAATATGCCAAATGCAATATCTATGTGATGTGATTGGGAAAACTTTGGAAATTGCAGAAGTTATCCCGCGATCCTCATCTGTCACGATGTTGATCGGATCAAAAGGCATTGCAGCACGCCACTTTTCAAAGAACCACTCAAATGAGGATGCCGTCTCATTGGGGATGAACCCACAACCTAGGAATATTGATTGCCAATGATGGTTGAATCCAACAAATGGTACGAACAACATCCCGTATCGGTTTGTGTTGTAGGTAGCGTCAAAGCAAAGAACATCCGCAAATACTTTGTAATTATTTCTGGCGATACCGTCCACCCA
Source organism: Hemerocallis citrina (assembly GCA_017893485.1). Lineage (NCBI taxonomy): Eukaryota > Viridiplantae > Streptophyta > Magnoliopsida > Asparagales > Asphodelaceae > Hemerocallis > Hemerocallis citrina. Next base: position 31,110,950 of record CM030361.1, on the reverse strand, counting down.
CACACAATGTGTCAATCGCCCTTCGGGGTCACATTGGTAGTCAAAATAGAATAAGGGATCGGTCGCCTTTTTCGATTCAAAAAACTCAAGTAGCATTTGTCCGTCGTGACCTTTTAAACCTTCCATCTCGTCTCTCTTGAAATTTCTTACATCGGTTTCGGTGAATCCAATTTTCTCATTACCTCCACTTGCAGCTTCAAAGAATAGCATTTGTTTGCATACAGGGACATTAGCTTCGGTCATTTGACCAATTACATTTTTAACTGTCTTAGTCAATTCACGGTTTCGAGGTAGCAAGTGACGTCTACCGGGTGAAGTGAATTCGTGATTGTGTGCTTCATTTAACGAATAAATAATCCATGTATTACTTTGTGAACTACTATGTGGGTTTATTTTCACACGGACAAAAGCTTTGCAACCCGTTCTAGAAGTTGTACCTCGTCTGGTTTCATTATAGCTATTCGGTGACTCCCCGGCTTTATTACAGACGTATGATTTATCCACTACATCGTTTCCCTTATATTTATTTCCACCCTTACGCATAGCGAATCCCGCACATTTGCAATATGATGAATAAAATTTTTCCGCATCATCAAGGGTGGGAAATGTCATACCAATCTTCGGTTTTAGGTGCTCGTCAACATGAGGAAGATACTCGCCAAGTGGTTGTGCACGAACAAATTTATCCCCGGCAACAGAACTTCCTTCGAAACTGTCCATACCTAAGAAACGGTGAAGAGGAGAATAGTTAGGGGTACTAAACCGCTGTATTTGGTGTTTTTGTAACTGCGCAAGCCACCACAACTTGAAAAGGAGAAAAGTTTTGTACTATTTGGAGGTGGTTTGAAGTGTTTTGTAAACGGTCCGCACTTAGAAATATCTAATTCTCAAACTTAAAATGCGAGGAAATAGAGCAAAACCACACAAACGGCATACGAAAATTACAAAAATTTCCATCTAGGTGGAATTCACGTAGGGCAAGCCACCCGAACTTGTAGAAGGGAGTTTCGACTGACGGTTTGCAAGATACGACCGTATACCGCTTTATAATAGTTTTTTTCAACCGAAAGCGATACGCGGTTGTATCTCTCGAATCGGGAGTCGAAAATCACTTCTACAAGTTTAGGGGGCTTCTCATAGGGGACACCAACCTACCTGCAAAGTTTCGTATTTTTTGGGAGGGCGTTTGAAGGGTTTTCTAATCTACCCGCACTTAGAAATTTCTAAGTTTAAAACTTGTGGTGCGGGGAACTTGAGAAAACTGCGCAACGGCACCCGAAAATTAAGAAACTTTTCGACTAGGCCGGATTCACGTAGGGCAAATCACCCAAACTTGTAAAAACGAGTTTCGACTCACGGTTTGCGAGACATGGCCGTGTACCGGCTTTAGTTGTTTTTTTTCCAACCAAAACCGATACGCGGCCGTATCTCTCGGACCGTGAGTCGAAATTCACTACTACAACTTCGGTTCACTTCTCGTAGGTGACACCAACCAAATTGCAAAGTTTCGTATTTTTTGTAGGCCGTTTCAAGGGTTTTCTAAGCTACCCGCACTAAGAAAATTCTAAGTCTGAAACTTATAATGCGAGGAAGTTGAGAAAACCGCGCAAACGACGGGTTGGCAACGACGGGTTAGGATGACCCATATTGGCAGCACTTGTTTCTGTATGAATTATATTGCTGCCAACCTCTCTCTACTTAAGCCGTTGTCGCCAAGAACGGGTTACGTTAACCTAACCCGTTGTTGGCAACGACGGGTTAGGATGACCCATATTGGCAGCACTTTTGCCTGTATGAATTATATTGCTGCCAATCTCTCTCTACTTAAGCTGTTGTCGCCAAGAACGGGTTAAGTTAATCTAACCCGTTGTTGGCAGTGACGGGTTAGGAAGACCCATATTGGCAGCACTTATTTCATGTACTACTTGAGTAGTTTTCCAAAGGACTGACAATATCTCTCCACTTAACCCGTCCTTGCTGATAACGGGTTAAGTACAGAGATATTGGCAGCAATATAACTAATTAAATGTGGTTCACAAAATAACAAATGAAAGCACATCAAAGTAAATAAGACAACATATATATTCAAAAGAAACTTGAAGGCGTACAAAAGTCCAATAACGACCAACTACTTAATTACTTGAACTGAATTCAATATTCACAAAATCCAAGAGTTTACAACAAAATTATACATATAAGACTGCACATGGCCAAAAGACAATTATTCACAAATGAAGTCGTTCTCGAATTTGGCTTGCATCCGGCGCACCAAAATTCACCTACAACAGTTTATCAACGTAGAAACAAACAATACGTTAGTTACTGCAGTGACAAAAACACCAACCAAAAGATACGCTATTACAGAGTATTACAGATTACCGTCTACGGCCAGTCCGCTTGCGACCGCTTGGTGTGAATTGATTGGGAGGTTGCCTGGTCCTTTTAGGATTTCGCCGTGCGCGATGTGTTTGGGGAGAGTCAGAATCATCCGACGACTCTTCCTCATCAGTACCCTGTTGACGACCAGGGATTATAATTGCCCTACTAACAACCTGTTTTCGCCTTAAGGGTGTTGGCGGCACATTGGCGCTCAAATAGGCCTCAACCTGTGGACCTTCACCCGCGTCCTCCAGAGTACGACGGCACGGGGCTAACATCTCCCGGATTACCGTCTTTAAGCTCTCGGGTATTCTAGTCTTCAGGTGGCGGGCAGCTGTTCGGACAACCTCCCATGCGTTGTCAATCTACAGTTGGTGAAAAATTCCAATTTAAACATCATTCAAAATTAGTGTACATCAATTGAACACAGTACAAATATACAAACTATATGAAATTGGACTGACCGCTTTTCGATGTGCCTCAGCCCTCGGTTGGTACATCGGCTGGGAGGAGGAATATGCTGGAGGTGGTTCTACCTGGGCTTCGGGAATCGGAAGTTGCACCCCAGCTGGTACGGCGACCGTTGGAGAAACGAACAACCGGGTTATTCGCTTGTACCACATCATGTATGCCTGCTGGAGGGACCCATCGTATGGTCTCGCGACAAACATCAAATTCAGTGTCATTTGATGTCGCATGGTGTTCCAGTTGGCTACGTGGTAACGATGAAAATCAGCCCAATCGAAGTTGGGCACCCGTCCCGTTCCCCTAACCTCGTGCAACTTTTTATCGTACGACCTGACATCGGGAATCTTCTGTTGATATCCGAATTGCCGCAAGACCCGGTCAGGATACTGGAACTCCACAACCGAAAAGTTCACAAGAGGTGCTGCCGTCAACCAAAGGGATCTGTCTAGGCAGACTGGAGGAACGCGTTGCAACCTATCGGCCGAGTACGGTTCCCATGTGACGAACTCGTCCCGCATGTTGTCCAACTCATCTCTGTAGTAGGTCAGCGAATGGCGTGGGTTATCGGTCCACGTGTGTCGGCCGGCCCAATATGCTCCTACAGGAGGTAACAACTCTGCTGCCCCTGGGTCGGCCAAAAATTCCGGTATAGGCTGAGTAATACGGGGACGTCCGATGTGGATGCGTTCCCAACTCCATATCTGCATCAGCACCATTGGGCCACCCATCTGTGCGCCACCTAAAGAACATATGCACAAACTCCTGTATAGTAGCGCCAGTGCCGCACTCCCCCAACTATAGCGACCCGCATACTGGAAATCCTCCAACAACCGTAGGTACATCAACGGCACGGTTGATCCGGATGAGTTCGGGAAGATAAGTCCCCCTATCAAACTAAAAATGTATGCACGTGCATAGCACACTAGGTCAGCCTCACCCGACTCGGGGTTCAAATATCCCTCCTCGAACTGGTATTTTAACCAGGTGATGTAAAGTGATTTACCCTCGAAAGCGTCATCCATCACTTCTTCCTCCGCTTTTTGTTTCGCAGCTTCTATTTGTTCATTCAATACATCTTCATCAGAATCTGCGGGGGCATTTTCGCGGATATTTTTTTCGGCCTTCTCTTGTTCTTCAAGAACTACCAACTGCAAGTCGATACCGAGTAAGTCCCGAACGACTTCAACTCGATCGAAGTCCATGTTTCCCGTCACGGCAACCCCATCGATTGGTAGTCCTGTTATCATTGCCACATCCTGCAGGGTCACAGTCATCTCACCCACAGGCAGGTGGAATGTGTGGGTCTCCGGCCTCCATCGCTCGACTAGAGCTGTGAGGAGTGGCCGATCTAGCTTCACAGAGTGAATGAATCTTGCTCCGTAGAAACCGGCCTCTACCACATACGGCGTGATACGTTCATCCCAAGGAAGAACTGTGTGCTTCCGAAAATTTAGTTTTCTATCGGACCCATTCCACACGGCTTCCGATCGGTGTTTGCCCTGCAGGGTGAGTACACTTGTGTCCACGGGTCCGGGTGATGTAACCGAGGACGACGGACCTGCCTCAGCCGATGTGGATTGACGGCCACCAACCTACACGAATAAATATAACAAATGTTATTATTGAGATAATGTTACATGTTTGTATTTAAAACCAATAATAGTAATCGATCTTACCTCAGTAGTTGGTGCGCCACTGGTGTTCCCGGACTCGATTCTTGGTTGCCTTGTTCTAGCCATTTAGATACCCGTCTGTAAAAAATTAAAAAGTTGTTAAAAAAGATGACAACAAAACAAACATACCGAGATTATACTGAAAAACGCATGAATGAAAACAAAAAAATCTATAAAACTTTACGACTATGTCGGATTCACGTAGGGCAAGCGACCCCAACTTGTACAAGTGAGTTTCGACTCATGGTTTGCGAGATACGGCCGTATACCGCTTAATTAGGTTGTTTTCCAACCTCCAACCGATACGCGGCCGTATCTCTCGAACCGTGAGTCGAAATTCACTTCTACAACTTCGGGTCAGTTCTCATAGGTAACACCAATCAACTCGCCAAATTTCGTATTTTTTGGAGGTGGTTCGAATTGTTTTCTAATCGGCCCGTTTTTTAAAAAATTCTATGTCAAAAACTTCTCACTTGAGCAATTGACGCAATACCCCACAAACGGCATCCGAATATTTTAAAACTTTCCGACCAGGTCCAATTCACGTAGGGGAAGCCACCCGAACTTGTAGAAGCGAGTTTCGAGTCACGGTTCGCGAGATACGGCCATCTACCGCTTTACTCGGTTTTTTTCCAAGCATAAGCGATACGCGGCCGTATCTCACGAACCGTGAGTCGAAACTCACTTCCACGAGTTGGTTTGGCTTCGCGTAGGTGATACCAACCAAATCGCAAAGTTTCGTATTTTTGGAAGATCATTTGGAGGGTTTTCTAATCTACCCGCACTTAGAAAATTCTAAGGCTCAAACTTGTAATGCGAGGAAGTTGAGAAAACCGCCCAAATGCCATCCGAAAATTATAAAACTTTCCGACTTGGTCGAATTCACGTAGGGCAAGCCACCCGAACTTGTAGAGGCGAGTTTCGACTCACGGTTTGCGAGATACGGCCGTCTACCGCTTTATTTGTTTTTTTTCGAACCAAAACCGATACGCGCCCGTATCTCTCGGACCGTGGGTCGAAATTCACTTCTACAACTTCGGGTCAATTCTCGTACGTGACACCAACCAAATCGCAAAGTTTCGTATTTTTTGGAGGTCGTTTGCAGGGTTTTCTAACCTACCCGCACTTAGAAAATTCTAATTATAAAACTTATAATGGGAGGAAATAGAGCAATACCGCGCAAACGGCACCCGAAAATTTTAAAACTTTCCCAATTGGTCGGATTCACGTAGGGCAAGCAACCCGAACTTGTAGAAGCGAGTTTCGACTCACGGTTTGCGAGATACGACCGTATACCGCTTTATAATAGTTTTTTTCAACCGGAAGCGATACGCGACCGTATCTCTCGAACCGTGAGTCGAAACTCACTTCTACAAGTTGGTTTGGCTTCTCCTAGGTGACACCAACCAAATCGCAAAGTTTCATATTTTTTGGAGGCCGTTTGAAGGATTTTCTAATCTACCCGCACTTAGAAAATTCTTAGGCTCAAACTTGTAATGCGAGGAAATTGATAAAACCGCCCAAATGGCATCCGAAAATTATAAAACTTTCCGACTTGGTCGGATTCACGTAGGGCAAGCCACCCGAACTTGTAGAAGCGAGTTTCGACTCACGGTTTGCGAGATACGGCCGTCTACCGCTTTACTCGGTTTTTTCCCAACCGTAACCGGTACGCGGCCGTATCTCTCGAACCGTGAGTCGAAACTCACTTCTACAAGTTCGGGTGGCTTATCGTAGGTGACACCAACCAACTCGCACGGTTTCGTATTTTTTGGAGGTCGTTTGAAGGGTTTTCTAATCTAATCTAACCGCACTTACAAAATTCTAATACGAAAAACTATCGTGCGAAGAAGTTGAGAAAACCGCGCAAACGGCCTCCAAAAACCCTCGAAACTTTCCCACTTGGTAGGATTCACGTAGGCGAAGCCACCCGAACTTGTAGAAGCGAGTTTCGAGTCACGGTTTGCGATATACGGCCGTGCACCGCTATACTTGGTTTTTTCCAACCGAAAGCGATACGCGGCCGTATCTCTCGAACCGTGAGTCAAAACTCGTTTCTACAAGTTGGTGTGGCTTATACTACGTGAGACGAACCTACTCGGAAAGTTTCGTATTTTTTTACGGTCATTCGCAGGGTTTTCAACCATAACCGCACTGAAAATTCTAACTAATTTCGTATATACAATTCTAATTCTACAAGATACTAATGCAAGAAACATAATTCGGCAATTGAATATACTTGAGGTCAACCCGATTCTACATCTATAATCTACTAACACATTTTAATTTTTTTTCCAATTTCTAAATAAATCACTACACACAAATTCAACCAAAAAAATACAAATGTAGATTATTGGGTTCAAGAAATAGTGTATACCTTACGGAATAGGTCGAAATCAAGCCAAGCAATCGGTTTTCGAAGAGAACTAGGGTTCCAATTTCGTATCTAGGGTTCCGAAGAGGGGAAGAGAAGCTAGGGTTTCGAACGTCGGAGTTAGGGGGTTTCAATCTTCGGAGTTGGGAGAGAAGATGGAGTTCTAGGGTTTCGATCGTCGGAGCTAGGGTTTTTTTAGGGTTTTTTTTTTTTTTTCCGTCGTTTGGGTCTGGGTTCGTCGAAGAGAGAAGAAGAGAGCGGAAGAAAGAAGACGAACTGTATGTCGACGAAAATGAAAAATATAGCCTTAACCCGTTATTCCGAAGAACGGGTTAAGGCCAACTTTTTTTATTAAATTTTGCCTTAACCCGTTCTTGCCAACGACGGGTTAAGGCAAGATTTTATGAAAAAAAATCTGAACCGTTGGATCTTCGATCCAACGGTCCAGATCGAGGTTCGCACGGGTCCGTGCGAACCGACCCGTTCCGGCCCGTTTGCAACCGAACAACACCCTATATATATATATATATATATATATATAATAAAAAGGTGATGGCATAGTTGTAATATAGTGGAAGTAGGGAGGGCCTACGCTCTGATGAACAACATAAGTGATGTGTTGAGTTGAGTGCTGATGTCATGTGCTGTCAACGGATGGGGGCCACCCGGTTTGTGAAACAACACTTGTGTGTTGCTCTCTTCGCTGGCGTGGCATGGGGCCCACGTTGGCTTTCGACTGTGCTTGAGATAGACAGCGAAAGAGAGTCTTGAGTTAATCCCATATCGGGAATTAGAAAAAATTAAACAATAATAAATAATATAGCCTATGATCAAGAGTCACCAATCCGATTAACCACCTTTTGAGAGGCAGCCTGTGGTGGGCAGTTGTACTATACTATAAATAATTTGTCTAATAAATTGTATTATTGTCTGAGTTTGGGGCAGGGGCATTACAAATGGTATCAGAGCCGACTTTCGACACCGAGTGTGGGGCATGTCTATATAGTCGGGCAGTGGATTCCGGAACAATAGATCCGGTCAGGCGGTGGATTCCGGGACTGTAACGCCCCAAAAAAATTTTTTGTCTCCAAACTCAAATCTTTCAATTTCTATATCACTTTAATCATAAACTAAGAAAGTTAATTTTCAGGAAAAATTTTGACAGTCTCCCCTGTAAATTTCGCCCCGAAACGTAAAAAGCTTACGAAATTCTGCTCAAAATTCCGTAGCTCACAATCCACATAATATTTTCATGGGCTCCCCAGGCCAAAATGAGCAGATACATACAGGCAATATAATATAATGCTCTGGGGGCCAAACTCATAACGAATTATCAAATATCAAATAAAAACCATAAATTTCTTTGAAAATGAAGTAAAATTTTTAGAAAAACCTTTGTAAAACCTACCACAAAGCCCAGTACTCCACAACGAGGTGGGCACGGGTCACAAACATACCACGTCACCCCGCACTATACTCATCGTCATCTTTTACATGCTTATACATCAAAAATACAATTTAAACCATAAATTTTACTACTCCCTCACTAGTTTATACAAAAATTTTAAAATAAAACTCCACCTTACACAACTACGCCTCACCTCTGCACTGCTGAGGACCTGAAAACAGTAGGGGATCTAGGGTAGTCTAGGGACTCCCTAACCCCCCCAAATAATAAGGGGTTAGCCATTTCTGGGGTGAGTATAATTTAAAAATCTAACAAATAAATTAAATTGTATAACGAAAATAATTTAAACTTACAAACATCGAGTAAGAAGATACATCTTGAACCTCTGAACTTAAAAACGTCATCAATACAGCTTTGTATTCAATTACTCTTCAAATCTGTATCAAATTATAAAATTATCCATACTCACACATTCCACTATATATTTCACATCAACCTCATATCTATCCTTACTTTATATTCGCACAATACGAAATCTTCCATTTAATCCATTCCTTTTCAATTTGAATCCCCTACACAAATACTTATCACTTCATAATTCCTACCACCTCATCGTTTCTTTATTTCCATACATACTCACATAATGTCCCTAACTCTTTTCTTCATGCTTTTATAACTACGCACTTCATTTTCCATTCATTTACATCTACGAACTCATAACTCATATTCTCAAATACTCATTTTCATTCATAAACCCCTTTCTTTCTCAATTTCATATTTTATAACACCGCGTTCATTTATTTCTTATAACCCATATCATCATGTAAGCATATATCCACATAATACCACATTAATTCCTTTTTTTATGACAAAATATAACACTTCATTACCTATTGCAATTCACTCACATTTCATCACATCATGCACATAACACTTACTAAGTACTCATTCTTATCACATCGAAAATATGTTTTATAACTCATTCTCATCCCGTTATATCATTTAGCAATTTTTCAAGCTAATTAATGACCAACTTACTTTCATCTTCACTATAACTCAAGTTATCACTGATTTCACTTTCATTCACATCAATTTATATTCCATACCCCCAAACATAGTTTGGGGCAATAATATATCACACCCCAAAGCTGATAGCTTGGGTAATAATCACCACACCCCAAATGCATAGTCTGGGTAATATCACATCACATCTCAAGAGTTATTAATTCACTTCAGTCATTATTCATCTTCACTTATTCAATTCTTCATTTCCATTAATCATAGCCCTATCATGCCCACTCACCCTGCGAATTATGCCAAGGCAGGTAGTTCCCACCATTTCCACAGAAACAGCGGGCAGGTAGTTCCTTGACACAATCCCAAGGTGGAACCATTCATATCATACTGTATTTTACTTTAATGATCACATACATAATATAATTACTTCGTACTATTCATAAGAACACATGCCTCTTTTATTATTCCATTTTAAATTGACCACGTACTGCATTTATCACTTATTTTCATCCACTAACTCATACCTCATTTTCTTTCACATTTACTTCATTCACATCTGTTTTCTTTCTCATCCACAATTTACATTTCACTAACCACTTTCTTTGCTACCCCATTTATTATTAACACTTATTTATTCTTTATTCACAACTCATAATACACTTACTTCATTATTTCATTTCAGCTTATACCAACCACTTCTCTTTCTCATTCACATTTCATATCATATTCATTTTACCCTAGGTCTATTCTAGAGTATCAATTCTCTCTCAGGTCTACCCTGAGGTATCATATCTCTCTCTGGTCCCACCGGAGGTATCTACTCTCCCAGGTCTACCCTGGGGTATCATATCTCTCAGGTCTACCCTGAGGTATCATATCTCTCTCCGGTCCCACCGGAGGTATCTACTCTCTCAGGTCTACCCTGGGGTATCATATCTCTCTCAGGTCTACCCTGAGGTATCATATCTCTCTCCGGTCCCACCGGAGGTATCTACTCTCCCAGGTCTACCCTGGGGTATCATATCTCTCAGGTCTACCCTGAGGTATCATATCTCTCTCCGGTCCCACTGGAGGTATCTACTCTCCCAGGTCTACCCTGGGATATCATATATCTACTCTCCCAGGTCTACCCTGGGATATCATATCTCTCAGGTCTACCCTGAGGTATCATATCTCTCTCCGGTCCCACCGGAGGTATCTACTCTCCCAGGTCTACCCTGGGGTATCATATCTCTCTCAGGTCTACCCTGAGGTATCATCTCTCTCCGATCCCACCGGAGGTATCTACTCTCCCAGGTTTACCCTGGGGTATCATATCTCTCTCCGGTCCCACCGGAGGTATCTATTCAAGTCAACCGAAATTATTGTTATTAACCTTTACTTTTCATATTAACATCACCCTGGGTATTCCAAATCACAACAATTCACAATAAACCGACACCTTATATAAATATAACTCATCCCCATATATATATATATATATATATATATATATATATATATATATATATATATATATATATATATAATCCATCATCTATAAGTTTATATCAATACCCAAAACGAGTATTTATTCGTCGTATCGCATATCAACACCAAGCACTAATTTCCATTTTACACATACGCCTTATTCCGGGATTCATATCAAACATTCAGATTATGCTAAAATTTTCTTAAAACAACAGATATATAAATATTTTCATACTCACCTCATAGCCCGGGAAGCCTCGAAGCATCACTTCTCCATCCGGCACCCGAAGCCGTTAACTTTTCCTATTATCACGTTTCAAAGCAATTAAGACTCACAATATCCAAATCAACCACAGAAAATAATAACACTATTTCTAATATCACTCAGGCATTTTATCGAACGTCTGGGATGCACACGTGCATCGCACGTAATATTTAAATTCCTACGGGATGTTTATCCCCAAACAATTACTAAAATCACCCCCAACTTTTTCTAATAGCTCTACTAAAATTCTACTACTGTGAAGAAGATAATTCTCACCCATAAAATTTTCTTTTACAAACCCAAAACCCTAATTTATTAGCAACTTGCTAAATCTCCCATAATGTGCTAATTTCTCATCTCAACTATTCCCAACATCTCCTAATCTCCCTACCATAACCATTCTACTCAAAATAAATTAACCACACTAAATTTTATACAAATAAATAAAATAAAGTATACCTTTCCGGAGTTATTTCTCCAAATCGACTCCACCACTAGGTAGAGCATCCCTCACTTAGTCATCTCCCCAAATTAATTCGAAAATCATAAGGTATTTGGGTAGATTTGAGGAGAGAGAGAGACCGGAAGTTGGGTTCTTTCGGTTCGGTTGAAATGAACGGGATGGGGAAGGAAGAAAGAAAGAAGGAAAGAAAATGGGGAAGGGGTTTAATTTGATAATATACATATAATAATAATAATAATATGGTATAATTACATATAGGCCCTCCAAATCCAAAATATTATAAACAAACCCCAACTCTTGCACTTTAAAATACTAACAATATAAATTACATAAAATTATCTCATAATAATCCTCCAAAAGTATAAAATAAAATAAACAATGTTTCTTCACAAAAACTCAACTCAAACTCCAATATATCATTTGCATCAATACAACACAAATATTCATACCAATATCAATATATATATAAAATATCCCAAAAACAATTTCCAGCACTCTAATTATATAAAAATAGATATTTTCGGTATTTTACAAACTCGAGGTGTTACAGGGACTGTGGTTAGCCATCAATTAAATCCAGGACTGTGATTGATCGGGCGGTGGATTCCGGGATGATGATTAGTCGGGCGGATAGGAGGGCAGCTCAATTAAATTCGGAATTATGATTGATCGGGCAGTGGATTCCAGGATCATGATTAATCGGGCGGAAAGAAGAGCAGATGCTCCACATCGGCTAGAAAGTAGATCCTGCACTAGATTGTGCATGCCCCGTGCTTAGCGAGGACGCTGATTTCTGAAGGGGGTGTATGTAACACCGTGTCATTTCAAATATAATATATATATAATAAGGTGATGGCATAGTTGTAATATAGTGGAAGTAGGGAGGGCCCACGTTCTAATGAACAACAGAAGTGCTGTATTAAGTTGAGTGCTGACATCATGTGACGTCAGCGGATGGGGGCCACCCGATTTCTGAAACAGCATTTGTGTGCTGCTCTTTTCGCTGACGTGGCATGGGGCCTCACGTTGGCTTTCGACTGTGCTTGAGAGAGACAGCGAAAGAAAGTCTTAAGTTAATCCTATATCGGGAATTAGTAAAAATTAAACAATAATAAATAATATAGCCTATGATCAAGAGTCACCAATTCGGCCTGTGGTGGGCAGTTATACTATACTATAAATAATTTGTCTGATAAATTGTATAAATTGTCTGAGTTTGGGGCAGGGGCGTTACAGTAGTCTACCAAGATTTTTCATATGGAACTACTAGTGAAGGTATTTTTGGGTGGATGCAATACCTGCGGAGTCATCCCCAGTAATAATCACATCATCAACATATAATAGTAGAATTACCCTCCCCTGTGGTGATGACCACATAAACAGAGAATGGTCATGTGAACTCTGACAAAAACCGGCGTAGGTGATGACACGAAAAAAACACTCAAATCAGGCTCGAGGGGCCTGTTTCAGGCCATAATAGCTCGACATAGACGGCAAACATGACAATGAGGAGTGGTAAGGACAGAAGGGGGATGCATGTAGACAGCCTCAGATAAGGTACCATGAAGTAAGGTATTCTTCATGACCATCTGGTATCATGGCCACTGACGAACGAAGGCAATAGTAAGGAGAGTGCGAATTATAGTCATCTGTGCAACTGGGGTAAAAGTATCACCATAATCAATGTCATGCTCCTGAATAAAACCTCAGACAACTAAACGAGCCTTGTGCCGCTCAGTGGAGCCATCAGGTCTATATTTGACCTTGAAGATCCACTTGCAGCTATCAGGCTAGACGCCCACAGGCAGTGGAACAATATCCCAAGTGCCAGCCTGATCAAATGCACGAAACTCTTCTGCAATAGCTTCCCGCCACTTGAAAAATTGAATAGCTTCCTAATAGGTTTTGGGCTCACATATGGAGTGTATACAGTGAGGTGTGCAAGAGTGGCAAAGCCACAATGGTCAGAAGGACTAGTGGCATCAGGTGTGTAACGGGCCTGTGGAATGCCTGAGGTAGAATGTGTAGACTGAAGGACTAATGGTGGATGGGCAGTGTGTGGGGGTGAGATATGTGGAGTGGGTGAATACAGTCGTGGGGATGCAGGTGGTGAAGGTGCATGATGTTGTGGGGATGCAGGTGGTGAAGGTGCATGATGTTGTGGGGATGCAGATGGTGTAAGAGGAACAATAGGTGTAACGTCGGTAGGGGATGAGAAATGGGCCAACATACTGGGATCATATGGTATGCATGAAGGTATGGCCGGGGAGATAAGTCCAACAACTGGGAAATCGAGAAAACTAGCATCCTCATGAGAGGTCAAGTAGTAGGGAGAGTCTTCTACAATGGAGACATGGCAGGAAATACGAACACGACTTACCATAGGATCAAAACAACGATATCATTTATGTTCTGGACTGAGGCCTAGAATAGATGAACACACTTAGAGGCTCGAGCGGTGAGCTTCGTGCGCTCAGTGGGAGGGACAAGAACATAACAGGTGCATCCAAAAGTACGAAGCATAATGTAGTCCGGTAGTGAGTGACGAAGAGCCTCATAAGGCGATGTGCCAGATAGGGCAGTCATCGACGAAACTATCATAATAGAGATAACCTTTGTGAGAAGGTGTAGAAAATGGTCCCCATATCTTAGAGTGAATAAGTTGAAAATGATGAGTGGTTTGAGAAGTGCTTTTGTAATTAAAAAGGAGTGCTATGTTTTGACCAAATGACAACACTGACAGCCAGAAAGAGTAAAAAGAAAGAGGACCAAGGGCACCACTACGAACTAGAGTCTTAAGTCGAGACTCACTAATATGTCTTAAACGTTTGTGCCACAAATAAGCATCAGAGAACACAACACCAGCAAAAATATGATGAGATTTATGGGCATGAAGAAAATCTAGATGATATAGACGATCCTGTCGACTAGCACGCCCAAACTCCTGACCAGTGTGTGAATGAGTGATAGAACAACCTAAAGAATCAAACGTAATGACGAGACCACTATCACACAGTGCACTAATAGAGATAAGATTCATGGATAAATAAGGAGCATAAAAAATATAAGGCAGTGTGAGAGTGAGAGAGCTAATAGACTCTAAGTGTGTAGTGAGAAGTTGTGAGTTATCAGTAGTGAGTAGGGATGGAGAGTGAAAGGGAAGTGCAGTGGTGGTGGTGAGCAGTGTATAATTACTATTAAGATGGTGTGATACACCATAATATAAAATCCATCAAGAATCCATACCGAGAGTAATAGAGAATGCAGGGTCAGAGGGGCTAGCAGTGACAGACTGATCCAAGTGCTGGAGTTCCAACTGAGAAAGGCGATGCTAAAGATTAACTCAATCAGCAGGAGTCGGCAAGGCTGGAGTAATGGTCATGGCAGAGGATATAAGGGAAAAAGTGATGTGAGGAGGAATGGGACTGATGTCGCGATGACAGGGAACGAAGTGAGTTCGAAAAATCTGCTGGTGTCAGGATCGGGATAGGGAGCTGGATGGTGCTATCGGTTGCGGAAGAAGTGGTGGTGCATGGTGAGGAATGATGCTGGGAGAAGGTAGGAGACCAAAACCAGGATGATGGCAGCACTGCATGTGTCTAAATCGGTGAGATTGATGTTCTATTGGAGAAGAAATAGTACCTGCAAATTTTATTTTATTTTTTTGAAGACTGGTGGCGACGACAATGACTGTGACATCAGCAAACAACAAGCAGATATCGGGTTTGGTTAGTGGAGTTGGATATTGAATTTGGACGGTGATTTGGATATAAATTTTGGATGTTAGGGTTGGATATTTGGTGATTTGGATATATTTTTTTTTTGAATTCGGGTATAGGGTAAACGGGTATTAGGGTTTGGGTAGAAGAAATAGGATTTTCGGTATTTGTTTTGGGATTCGGGTATTGGGTTTCGGGGTCGGGTTTGGTTAGGATGTGAGGGTAATAGGGCATGGAGTACAGAGGCGGCTAGGGTTTGGGGGTGGAGAGTTGATAGTGATATGGGTCGAGGGGATATGGGTTGACGGGGGTGGAGGTTCGACGGGGATATGGATCGACGGGGATGTTGGAGTTGTTGTTGTTGTTGTTGTTGATGGAGTTTGGGAAGTCTACGGGTGTTTGGGGAGGTAAACGGTGATGGAGTTGTGGAAGTCGACGGTGATGGACAGGGGAGGGTTAGAGTTGTTGTTGCTATTGTTGGAGTTGGGGAAGTCGACGATGATTGACGTCGGGATTTGTCAATGGATTTAGGAAGTTGACGAGATTAAGAAGATGAAGAGGGTAGATTAGAAATTTATGATTAAGTGGATTTGGAATTAGGTTTAGGGATTAAAGTTTTGCTCTGATACCATGATAAAGATAACAGAGAGATTGGAAATATATACATTGGATTGTTTATAATTGAGTACAATCTCTCCAATATATAGGGGGGAACCAAATACTAAAATGATTTGTTTGGTTTATATTTTGCATACTATAGCTCGATGCGAAGAGAAGACGATGAAGCGAGAAGAGCTTTGAAGCGTCGCAGGTAGAAGAAGAAATAGCAGCAATAACAACAGCAAGCAAGCAATTAACAATCGACTGCCATACTGGGTAGTTGACCGCTAGCCTTCTAATTTGGGTTGAGCCCCTTGGAGTCGACGCCCCCCCCCCCCCAACCCAAAGCAGTCGACCAATAGCGACTGGAAGTAGCAAACGGGTCGGCTATGGGTGATCGTACAGTTCTTATCGTGTAGCTTTCTCTTTAGAGTATATCGGATGGCTATTGTATCAAGACTAGAACCTAGGGTTTCTCTAGATTTCTATATATGATTATAATGATATTCTTTGATGGGAAAGAGCGTGTAAAGAGCAAAAGAGAGAAAATACTTTATCGAGAGTTTTTCATTGTATATAGCAGATTATCTTCCAGTGAGACTTGAGTGATAGATATGTTTTTTGTGACAGTGATTGTAACTCTTGTATCTTCTATAGTTGAATAATATCTTGTGACAGTGATTGTAACTCTTGTGACAATGATTGTAACTCTTGTATCTTCTATGGAGAATTGGTCAAAATGTATTAAAATGGGGAACAAAGAGATGAATGACATAGAACGGCTCATTCTTTATGAAGAACGACACAAAGAGTACATACAATTGAATTAGATAAAAGCACCAAAAATTGCGTCGAAACAAAATAGTGATTTTATTCGAACGGTAAAAAAATACAGGATCACCATTTGAATACGAGAATACAAGGAATGAAAAATACAGTAGAAAAATGCAGATACGGGAAACAGTAGTTACAAATCCTACCCACCTTAGACAAAAATTTCGTCCTCGAAATTTACTTAGGCGGTACATAGGACAACTCGGGGAAGGGTAACAAAACAGGGATCCAAACGAAGGTCAAATTGGTGGCAATACCAAGATAAGAAAGAGATTGCTAACAATGATGTCAGGCGGAATGCATGGAAGAAGATAGACAATAACAAAATGAAAGGAACAACACTAGACTTGCAAGATAACAAAGCAAGGAGACGAAGGAATAGGTAGGGCTGGAATCGAAGAAGGAAGCGACAAGGGAAAGATGAACCAAGCAATGAGTCTGCGGACGAGAATAATGCAAGGAAGGAGAAGCAACAGTAGGGTTCTGGGACCTGTGGGATTATAGGTCCACCACGCTTCCGCTGCGCCACTCTGATGGTGACTTTCCAAGCTCCAGACATGTCGTTGTAAACCATGTGACACCAAGCGACGATCCAAGCAGAAAGAAAAGAATGAGGCATCGAGATCAAGGAGAATATGAGCCCCAAATAGAGATAAGAAATAATGCAAAATGGATATAAAGCTTGAGCTCCAATCTTCATAATTAAAAGATATAATACAGATTAAAACCAATGGCTTTAACAGAAATAATAACAACAACAATATCAATAATAACAATATCATTAGTAATAGAATAATGATAACAATAACAAAACTAATAATAACAATGATAGTAATAAAAATAGTAATAATAATAACAAAATAATAACAATAATAATAACAATAATCAAAATTATCATAATCACACAGGTAATAATAATATAATAAAAATAAAAATATCAACAATACAGATAATAATGATATTACATACATGACAGAATAGAATTCAACATATTCATGAAAATAATGCAATAATAATAATAATAATAGCATTAAAAATAACATCAATAATGATAATAATAATAATGATAATAGCAATAATAATAATAATATCAATAAAGTAATATTAATAATAATAATAGATATAATATCAGTAGTAAGGATAATGAAAACAATAATAATAACATCAATTGAGATGACAATAATAATAATAATATCAATAATAACGAAAATATTCCTTTACCATCAGTTTCATAAGTAAGAGTCTTGAAATATCAATTAGTAATAGGTAGAAAATCTTGCCTCTTTAACATCAAGTTGCATGTTTGCCTTCACGACATCAGGTTGCATCAAAATGGTGAAATGCGTATAAAATTGAGCATGCTCAGGCTCAAAACAAATTAATAATAATAATAATAATAGTAGCGATAAAAATAACAATACCAATAACAATAATAACAACAAAATATCGATACTAATAATAATAAGAATAACAATGATAATATAACAATGATCATAACAATAATAATAACAGTAATCGCAAAAAGAATAATAACAATAATAATAATATCAACAATAATATTAGAATATTAACAACCCTAGTAAAAGTAATAATGCAAGGCAAGATATAGTTTGGGCCCAACATTTTTGTGGAAGTAATTTAATATTAACAATAATCTCTAATATTATAATGGGAGAAGGCCTTAATGTCATTTGTAAATGTTTTGTCATTCTACCAACCCGTGCAACGCACGTGCATAACTATTATAAAGGAGGTCCTAGGTTCAAATCAAGACTACGTCTAAATTTTTATTTCAAAAAAACTATATTTATTAAAACGTGCATAGCACGTGTAAACTACTAGTAATAAAATAATGTAAACAACAATAAAAATATCAATGGTAGTAACAACAATAATAATACAAGTAATGATAATGAAAATAATATCAATAATAATGATAGTAGAATAATAGCATTATACAACAAAATAAGAATTTGTCTTATCAAAATAATCTAGTTGAAATATATAGTCGATCAAAAATGAAAAGTGAAGTTAAAATACATCATTATTCGGAATAAAAAAATCTTTGTTGAGAAACATCTTTATAGAAGATCGAAAATAAATATAATAATTAATAATTGAAATATATAAAGTATTCGAAAAAATAATTATAAAGAAAAAAAAATAGGTAGGAGAAAAACGAAGCTATACCCAATAAAGAGTTAAAAAGGAGGATGACTAGAAGGGATAAAAGAAAATTAAGGAATTGAATACGAAGGAAGAGGGACAAGGGGCAAAACCAGAATTGAAGAGAATATAGCAGGGAAGAAATAACCAACATGATACTCAATAGGAATCAATAAATAAAAATGAATGCAAGGCAAAGAAAGCAATGAACGACACACGAGCTGAAATAAGAAGGGATCAACGAGGCAAGCAGAAATAAGAGATTGCTTGCGTCGGAATCAAAAGAATATGGGTACGAAAAGAATAAATTTGTACCCAATAAGGAATCAACAAATCAGGATGACTACAAGGGATGGAAGGAAGCAATGAATCAAAGAATTGAATATGAAGGGATCGAAACGAATGGAATAAGACTTGTGTCCAGATCGAGTT
Organism: Hemerocallis citrina; assembly: GCA_017893485.1. Lineage (NCBI taxonomy): Eukaryota > Viridiplantae > Streptophyta > Magnoliopsida > Asparagales > Asphodelaceae > Hemerocallis > Hemerocallis citrina. Next base: position 31,091,682 of record CM030361.1, on the reverse strand, counting down.
GATTATCAAATTATTTATGTGGTTGCATGGCCTGTTTAATGTTGAGTTAATCCTGACTGAGTCAGGCATGTCTAATGTATTAGTCAACTAACACATTAGCCAAACCTGGCTCTAATACCACTAAAAACCTTGTCACGCCCTGCTTTCCAAAAACATGAAATACGAGCGCGTGACGAAGCCCAGCAAATGATTTTAACATCATCCATAAGATGTAGGATCGACTCAGCATCACAACAAGAATATCACGAATATATATACAACCAAGCATGCATGAATAATTTATTAAGCAACAGAAAACAATTGAAAACAAGTAATAATGTCCACATAGTTTTCAAGTCTGGATCAAATGTAAAACTCGGGAACGTAGCCCGATACAAGTCTTAAGTAGCAACAATAAATAATTCAAGAAAAACAATTAATCTAAACAAGTCCTGCCTCCACTTGAAAGCTAAAATTTCTGCTCACCAATCCCAGCAGGTAGCTTGTCTCCAAAGTCTGTTTAATAAATATAAAAAGGAAAAACAGGGGAAAACAAAGGAGAATGCCCTTAGTGCAAGTTAGGGCCACAAATAGTAAAAATGAGTACAAGTAATGGGAAACAAAAATTGGTATCAAGAATGTAACAGGGATACAACAAGTAGTGGATAAACCAAGAACTAGCTAACAAGAGGGACATCTTAGTAAACAGGCTGGATAACAAATGCTAATGGTAAAACACATGACAAGTGAACCTGTAGGGGTATCTAACATCAAGTGACAAGTCTCAAGTATAGTATCATATAACAAGTTCCAAGTCTAGTGTCAAAATTTTATTTCAAGTGTTAAGTCTCAAGTAACAAGTTGTCGAGTATCAGGTAACAAGTTGTCAAGTTCAAGTTTCATGTTTCAAGTCTCATGTATCATGTCATCAAGTATTAAGTAACAGGTGTCATATTCAAGTTTCATATTCAAGTCTTGTAGTTATTACTATCTAGGTAGCACTTCATGCATCCATACTTTTACTACATGGTTGCTACAGTCAAAGCAATTTCGTTTAGGCCTAGTAATGGATTTTATAGGGCGGCGTACTCAGGTATCAAGTATCAAGCAAGCACGGTTCATAAATACGAAAATAAATAACAAGTTCACGAAGCGAGTCCGTGAATACTAACAAGTTCAAGAACCACACAGTAGGTTCATGAATACAACAAGTTCATGAGCCAAGTAACTGACTCCATAAATACATCAAGTGCAACAAGTTCATGAACCGAGTACTGGAAAACACGAGCCCCCTTCGGAGTACACTTACCTATATTTTCCACTACTATGGTCTTTCCCTTAAACCCCGGCTTGTTACATTTATTAATTTTTATCAAGTAAGCATGCAAGTGTGTGAAACAAGTCAAGAATTCATAATCATGAACAGGGTTGAAACATTACTAATTAATTCTGAGAAAAATTAGGGATGTCCTATAGGGTATCCAGCAATATCCTATAAAGTTTCAAATCAAACGCTTACTGATAACATAGTTAAATTAATTCGCAAACTAAAGGTGTGCAGCAGTTTTGCGAATCTGCATCTACCGACACAACTGCAGTGAGACTATGATAACTCCTAGACCGTACCTCCGAATTTGAAAATTCGGAGGCTATCGACATCTAGACCTACATTTACTATTCAGGGCTTGGGTTCAGATTCAAAAGTTAAAGGGGTCAAAACAGTATAGCAAGATTCAGGACAGCAACATGTGGGAATATCTTACTAATATAGGTTACATGAAATTTTGTTATTAGGCATCTAGGTTAATGTATGATATAAGTACGGGGTAATGGTTATCAAAACAGCAAGTAATATTCATTTTTCGTCTCCAGTGGGTACAAGTTCGTCACATACAAGATATAACATATGCCTATAAATCTTGGATTCCTTAATTTCATGTGTCCATGTGTTTAGGGAATAAAATGAGTCCAAGTAGTTATAGTATAATACAATAAAATTATTGTGACTCTTAAGATTATAAAATTGAGGAGGTTTAATATTTGATCAACAACGACAGTCAAGGAGGAGTCACAATTTCTAAATATTTGTCATATTTTCAAGGAATGCTTGTACTAGAACAAAAATGTGTACAAGAGGAATACTTGCCTTGAATGGATGAGAGTGATCAGATCCGTTAATTGAGAAAACGGGATCGAAAAACTCCGGGCGAAATCTCCCAAAAGCACGTGCGAAAACCGTGTGAGAATTCAACAATAGTGAGAAAAATGTCACACCGGATCTGTCCAGAATAGCAAACGACAAAAGCGATCCGCTATGAACACAATGCGGGACAGCAAAACCCACCAATCAAATCTGATCTGATCAAGATCGGATCTTGATCAGATCCGACGACTGAGATTGAATCCCGCCCAACAGCGTGCTTCTTCTTCCTTCTTGATCGACAGAGAGCGAGAGAGAGGATGGCTATGACACCGGCAGTGGTGAGCGATGGTGCGACTGCGAGGCTCGCGACGATGAGGAGGACAATGGCGGCGCGAATGGTCGGGAAGCAACTGTGGCGGCGATCGAAGGGGGCGTTGCTGGCAAAAGGAACTCTACTTCGGGTTCAAAAACAGGGGAGCGATGGCGGGGTTCGACGACGGTGCAGGGAGACGCGGCGGCAAAGCTAGTGGGTTCAGGGTGAGGTGAGGCGAGGTTGATGGGTTTTGATCGAGGGGGAAGACGAAGGGTAATGGCAAATTGGGTTCGGGAGTTTGGGTAATGGTGGAGTGAGTTTCGGTGGTGAGAAGGTGAGGAAGACGATTGGTAAAGGTTGCGAGGTGATGGGGTTGTGACTGTGGTGGGGGCGAAGGTGAGAGGTGACTGGCGATAGAAATGGCGGAGTGGGTGCGAGGTTGAAGAAGATGGGTTATCGGAGGAGCTAGGTGGTCGGAGGGCGATGATGGTGGAGAGGAGGGGGAGGTGATGCGAAGGGGTGCGGCGAGGTGATGGGATGGGTTGCTAGGCATGGACGGAGGGAGAAGGAGACGGGAGACGATGGTGAAAGGAGCGGGAGGTTGAAGGAGAAGGGTAGCGGCGGGTGTTAGGTTAGCACAGTAAGGGATTAGGGTTAGAAGGTTAAGGTTAGGGGTTTAAATGGTTAGGGTTTCGGGTTCTGGGTATTAGGGTACCCAATTTGAGTGGGATCCAACTGGAGAATTGGTCAAAATGTATTAAAATGGGGAACAAAGAAATGAATGACAAAGAACGGCTCATTCTTTATGAAGAAGGACACAAAGAGTACATACAATTGAATTAGATAAAAGCACCAAAAATTGCGTCGAAACAAAATAATGATTTTATTCGAACGGTAACAAAATACAGGATCACCATTTGAATACGAGAATACAAGGAATGAAAAATACAATAGAAAAATGCAGATACGGGAAACAGGAGTTACAATAAAGCGGGAGAATAAGGAAGAGATTTGTTCGGAAGCCTATTAGAGCTTCAGGTCGTAAACTTTCCACACTTCAGGAGTTGCACGAGTACCTTGGAGAAGATGACAAATTCGGGTTTCACGAAGATCAAGCAGTTCGACGGTAAGATAAATTTTAATCTCTTGAATGATGGCATGCACGACGTATCGATTCATTAGGGCTTGGACCTAGCCCTAGAAGGAGATAAATGGAGATCAATCGACATAAAGCTAGAGAATAAGGTAGAGATTTGTTCGGATGTCTTAGGCTCAATCTGGATGTTTTCGGCGAAGGACATCAAGTGTAGAAGCACTTCACGTCTGTGGACAAAACTCAAAACTTACTACTAGGAATAACTATTACATGATCAAATAACCTGGAAGAGAAAACTGTTCAATTACTCACTGAAGAAAAGTACTGCTCTTCTAGATCCTATAGAGGAAGTCAATTCGAAGATATCTGAATTGAGGGCGATAAATGCAGATGATCTAAAATTTTTCAACTTGATAGATTCGCTACTAGATCCATGCGCATCACCATGCTAGACGGAGATTCTACCAAGGAGAAGTCTTCAATAGCAGGTGTGATTAAGGATTTGGAGGAAGATGAACATAGGAGGAGGCCTAGAGGTTGGCATCTACTTTATGAGTTTCATCGCGGTGGATGGTACTTCCAGTGGAAGAGAAAGTGCTTGTAAAGTGATAAAGGGAAGGAGGGATGTTCAGCACAACCTCTACAAGCTTTGTAGAAATGGGAAAACTCGGATGAGGTTTTGAAGCCCATCATTTCTAAATCATTATATAGTATGCCGTCACTAGAATCATTAAAGCGAGATCGGGCATTCAAGTATCGTCGAGAGGTGGAGAGTGCCTCAGGGTAGGTGGAGTTCGTGTGGAGGGTGTAACCTCTATGATAACGCCTACTGGGATATGCCTTTAAAGGGGGCATACTATTGGAGAAATAAAGGTGAATGTAAATTCAACTAGCAAAAGAAGCCACTGAACCGGGTTTATTTACAAGAGGAGAATGATAGAGTATAGAGGCGATTAGTCACATAGGTATGGATTCATGAGTATGCAATCCAATGTGGAGATTGTTGGATTTATGTCTTGCATACTATGGTTCAATGTGAAGAGAAGATGATGAAACGAGAAGAGATTTAAAACATCGCATGTAGAATAAAAAATGGCAGTAACAACAGGCAAGAAATTGACAGTCAAGTATCATACTAGGCAGTCGACCATCATAGCCCTCTGACTTAGGTAAAGCGCATTGCAGTCGACTACCCTAGGGGAGCAGTCGACCGACAGCGGCTAGAAGCAGCAAAAAAGGTCGGCTCTGGGTGATCTATTTTGAGCCCATAATCCTCTCCATGTCAGATCATATGGTTCTTATCGTGTATCTTTCTCTTCAAGGTGTATCGGACAGCTATTATATCAAGACTACAGCCTAAGGTTTCTATAAATATCTATATATGATTGTAATGGCCTCCTTTGGAAGATAATAGTGTGTAAAAAGCAAAAGAGAGAAAGTACTTTATTTAGAGTTTTCCATTGTAAAGAGAAGAATATCTTCCAGTGAGGATTGAGAAATGGATAGGTTATTGGTGAGAGTGGTTGTAACTCCTGTATCTTCTCTAGTTAAATAATATCTCAGTTATTTCTCCCTCGAATTAGGGTTTGCCTAAACCGGGACAAAATTATATGCTTTATGTGTTTGGTTTGATCTTTCAAAACATAGTTTGATGGTTTGTTCGTAGTAATCAGCTATGAAGCACGGATACGGGTACGTGTATCCGGTACGGTATGAATCTGATATGCGAATATGTCAATTTCTCAAAAACTAGTAAACGGGTACGTTAGGATACGCTAAATTAAAATAATTTTAAAACACTAATATTATAGATATATAAATAGTAAACTAAAATATTCAAATCAATGCGAACATGAAAAATTAATAAATAAGAACATGGCAATTAAAATCAATACAAGCCAATGTCAAACAAAAGATATCAATGGATCATTTCATGTTTCCAACAACACCAATACCAATATTACATGACCAAAATGTTCAAATAAAAGTAGGTTAGTCTTAAACCTATTCAATAGAATCAATATCTGTAACCCCCATTCCCGTAAATACGTATTTTCTAAATATTTTCTGTATTTCGATATTATAAATTCATTATTTGTTAAAATCATTTTGGATTTCATATTAAAGTGTTTTTCTAATCGAAAATTTATTCATTTCAAATAATGGTGTGTTTTGATCTTATTTTCTAGATTTTATTGATCAACTTTTTATATTTGAGTCCAAATTATACATATATATATATATATATATTTATCGGGTCATTTTAATAAATTGTTAAACCCGAATAATTATTTTATTGTATGATTTTATTATTTTTATAATTATAACTATTAATTGTTATTCTTTGATTATTTAATTAAAGTACATTTAACGAATTATTTTGTTTTCGTACTTGATCTAATTTTATTGGCGAATTCCAAATTTATTTTCAAGCCCCTATTTATATTTTAATGCATTTGTATTATTTATTTATTTATTTTGATTTAAATTTTTGTTCGTGAAATTTCTTCGTTCTTTTGATCGAACAATTCTTATTGATCATATTGCTCTCTTATTTATTGTTGGTATTTTTTATTTGAACCCTTTTGATTTAGATCTATCTCTTGTTTGAACCCTAAAACCCAATTTCATTTGTTCTTGACCCAAATCCACTTTTATTGGACCCTAAACCACTAATTAACCCAGTACCCTAATTGTATCCTATAAATACAAATCTTGTGCAAACCCTAATTGCCTACTCTCACTCCTCTCTCTCTCCCGTTCTCTCTCTCTCTCTCCCTGTTATCCTACCAAAATCCCGATAGCCATTGTTCACCATCAACCCTCTTCTTCTCCGGGCCAACCCCCGGCGCTCGTCACCGTCGACGCACCTCCGTAGCACTGCCCCACCTCTACCTCGATGCCCAGACCAACCCCTGAAACCCCCTCCTCTGCCATCGACATTAACAGACACCCAAAATCGAAGGCCATGTTTCCTCTTTTTCCGTCGACAACCAGACCAGCACAGCGCGCCCTGAGCACTGCCACCGTTCACGCCGCCCATCACCGTCGTCAAAGTTAGCCATTGACGTCATCGAGCCACCGAAGCCAGCCACCAAAGCCCTTCCTTGTTGCTGCTACTGTCCCTTTGGTTCTGATTTTGTCGTGTGCTTGGTTCTCTTTTACACGTGTATTGCACGTGTTCACTTGTGTGTTCGTGGGTTCGTTGCTGTGAGATTCTCATCCCGTTATTCTTGGTATTCGTTTTCATCGTCTAACAGGCAAGTCACCGTCCTCTTGAATTGTTAATTGTATCAATGTAACCCCTGTTTTCCCAAATACATATAGTCTGAATATTTTTCGTATTTTGAATTATTTTAAATTCAGTATTATTTTAAACTCGATTTTGGCTTTCTATTGAAATCTTTTCAAGCCGGAAATTATATTTTCTTCGAATAGTAGCATATTCTAACTTTAATGTTTATTTTCTAAGTAATCGACTACTTGTATCTTATTTTATTATTATTTGGATTTTAATAAAATTGTTTATCTCAAATCTTATTTTGATGTGTATATCAGAATTATTATTGTTGTTATTAATATTATTATATTTGATTGTTGAATTGAAAATCTATTTCTATTGTATTTAGTAGTATTTGAGTATATTAATTTAAAACATACAAACTGATTATTTGTACTACTATATTATTGATTGGCCTATTTATTTATTATTTTTCCAAAACTCCAAACCCATTATCTTGTTGGGTCTTTTAATTAAACCCTACCCTATTTCTTATTGGATCCATTAACCCATTACCCACAACCCTATTATATAAATACCCTACTAAACCTAACCCTAAACCTATTCTACTGTGCAAACACAACCTAGTCGCCTACTGTTCCTTCTCTTTCCTTCCCGATTCCTCTCTCCCCCCCCCCCCCCCGGTCCCTGTGTCTCTCCATCCCTGTGTGCCTGTGCCCTACTCCCTGAAGACGCAAGCTTCCCCTGCACTGTCGCGACCTTAGCCAGCAGCGCCACTCAACCAGACTGAGCTCTCCCTGCGTCCCTGTGCTGCCATCTTCCGAAGCCACCAGCAGCCACGACAGCCCTCGCCACGACTGCACCCAAGCATCGACTTCTCCCTGTGCACGCTCTGCCTCCGCGCACTCTCCCTGTGCGCGCCCTACAGCACCACCGACCCCCTTGTGTGATCCCAACCTTTTCCCTGCGCCCTTCAGCAGCCTCGGCCTGTCCTCCCGACATCTGCAGTGCCCTCCGTTGTCGTCCCAACAGTGCTTCTCCTGTCCGTTGTTATTCTCCCGCCGAGTGCCGTCGCCGGTTGTCGCCAAGCAAGTGCATCGCCTTTGATGGGTTAATTTTTTATCAGGTTTTGATCATGTGGATTCCTGGCCATTGATCACATCTCGATCTTGATCATCATGATCTTCATCAAGTTATCCTGGACGGTCAGATCTACCTTGATCATCCTCTTGATCGTCACCATCAGGGTGATCTTGGCCGTTCGATCGCGATCATCATCAACTTCATCATCACCTTGATCTGGACCGTCTGATCTTGTTAATCTTGATCTTGATCTCATCCGTGCCGATCCGCCCTATCGTTGTTTGATCATCTTGATCTTGATCTTATCCGTGCCGATCCGCCCGATCGTTGTTTGATCATCTTGATCTTGATCGTCATCGTGATCCGTTCGTTGGTTTGTGTTCATGATTGGTTCGTGTGTTCATTCAATCCGTTCGTTGTGTCCGTGTCGGGATCCATTCCCAGTATTCTTTCGTCCAATTCATCGTCTACATCCCAAGGCAAGTATTCTTCTTGTACAAAATATTGTTCTAGTACAAATGTTTAATTGAAAACACTGCAAATAGGTCATAGTTGTGACTCCTCATTGTCTCATCGTTTGTTGATCTTAAATTATTCCTCATCGATTCTATATCTTAAGAGTCACAACCCTTTGTGGATATATTTACAAGACTAGTTGGACCTTTTTTTATCTCCTAATTACTTGAACATGAACCCCTTGACTTGTAGACGTGTGTCGTGTGATGTATTGTGTTGATCTTACATTCCTTTGAGTTGAGAAGTACATGTGACTTGATGATTTGATCCTCAATGCATCCGTATTTGTATCACACACTAACCTGGACCCTATAATAGTCATTATCATGCAACTTGTATATAAAAGAACTTCACACTTGCTGCTGTTCTTATCATTACCTGCTGTTTCGACCCCAATAAAACAAGAATCTGAACTTAAGTCCTGAATATGAAATATAGCCCTAAGTGTGTAGTTGCCAATAACATCCAGAATTTTCGAATTCCGAGTTACGGTCTAGAAAATATCACAGTTTTACTGCTGCTGTGTCGGTAATCGATGATTCATAAAAACTGCTGCACTACTTTGGTTTACAATTTATTTTAACTATGCTACTAGTAAGTAAATGACTTGAAATTTTGCATGCTGTTACTGGACATCCTAGAGAACATTCTCTAATTTTCTCAGAATTAATTAATGATGTTTTAACCTTGTTTCACATGTATAAACTCAGTTTACAAATTCTAGCTGAACACAAATATTGTATAGTTTGCTGTTTTGACACATATTACCACAACTTTCATGTACCTTAATTATATGCATTGGAACCGGGCAGGAGTCTAGTTTCTAGACCTTCTGACGGATCCACATTTGCTATTTTGTAGCAACGGAAATCGCAGTTTTGGTACAGCAACGTCATGCTGTCCTAGATTTGGAATTCTCGTAGTTCTTGATGCTTCGACTTGTTTGGACCCTAGAACATGTATCCTACCTAGCCTAGACTTGTCCCATGTTCTTGATTATGTTTGCTTGACTTGTTTCACACACTTTCATGCTTACTTGATGATAATAATAAATAATAAGCTGGGGTTTAAGGGAAAGACCATAGTAGTGGACAATATAGGTAAGTGTACTCGAAGGGGGCCCGTGTTTTCCAGTACTCGGTTCATGAACTTGTTGCACCTTGATGTATTCATGAAGTCATTACTTGGCTCATGAACTTGTTGTATTCATGAACCCACTGTGTGGTTCTTGAACTTGTTAGTATTCACGAACTTGCTTCATGAACTTATTACTTTATTTTCGTATTCATGAACCGTGCTTACTTGATACTTGATGCCTGAGTACACCACCCTTTAAAATCTACCACTGTACCTAAACGAAATTGTTTGTATGTAGCAACCATGTAGTAAAAGTATGGATGCATGAAGTGCTACCTAGATAGAATTAAACATTAGACTTAAGAATAACTTGTCACTTGTACACACTTTATAACCTACTTGAGACTTGTTACTTGTTACTTGTTACTCGACACTTATACATGATACTTATTACTTGATGCTTGATACCATTACATATTCACTAGCCACTTGTTTTACTACTAGTACTTGTTACCCAACCTTGTCACTTGAGTCATCCTTCTTGCTAGCTAGTTCTTGAATCCCACTACTTGTTGCATCCCTATTACATTTTTTATTTCAAATCTTGTTCCATATTTCTTGTACTTGTTTTACTATTTGCGGCCCTAACTTGCACTAAGGGCGTTTATCTTGTTTTCCCTATCTTTTTCCCTTTTTATATTTATATTTTTACAAACAGACTTTGGAGTCGAGTTGCTTGCTGGAATTGGTGAGCAAACGTTCTAGGCTTCGCTTGGGAAAACTGCTTTAATTATTTTTTGTATTTGAGTTATTTATATTTGTTGCTACTTGAATCTTGTAACAGGCTTATAGTCCCAAGTTTTATCTTATTATCCAGATTTGAAAACTATTTGGGATATTATTATTTTGTTTCATTTGTTTTCTATTATTTAATAAATTATTCATGCATGCGTGGTTGTGTACATTTTGTTATATTCTTGTTATGAATGCTGAGTCGATCCTACAGCTCATGAATGATGAAAATCATTCGCTCGGCTTTGTCGCGCGCTCGTATTCCGTGTTTTTGGGAAGCAGGGCGTGACAATCAAATTCAAGTGTTATTAAAATTCTTGCAAGTAGATCTCTTTGTTATCGTATTATCCTTTGTTATTCCTTTCATTGGGTCTATTGAGGGTTTATACGAGCTAACCCCAATATTCTTGACATCGTGCCACTTTGACTCTAAAGTTTGGATCTTTCATGAATGCATATAGAATTGATAATAGATTATTGTAGAGACAATCGTTAGGTTGTATGTCGTTTGATCGTTTGATGATTGATTGATGTTAGACTTGTATATGTGTGTGTTTAAAATTTTATTTATCATGTTTGGACACCTATCATGCTAGTTACATAATTTATTGACTATGGAATCGATACCCATCATGTTCAATTAATTTATTTTCAAGAAAAATACCCTAAAAACTGTACATGCTTGCTGACCTGAACTTTAATCGCTGTTTTCGAACCAGTAAATGATCTTAAAATGAAATACTTTCTAAATATGAAATGTAGACCCAAGTGTCTAGTTGCCAATAACATCCAAAATTTTCGAATTCTGAGCTTTGTAGCAAAAGTTATGCCCGTTTTACTACAGCTGTGTTTTTACTTTCAGATTTTTAGATTCTCGTACCTTTCATGTTTAAACAGTAAAAAGGCTGATCAAATGATAAAAGTTTTGCTATGAAAATTTCCAGATTGTTGGTTAACATGTTTAGGAGTCTAGAAAATATTTTTTATGAATTTAATATGGAGTTTTTGCTGATTCAAAAATTAAAACAACAAGATGTCAAATTCTGCCTAAACATAAAACCTGTAATGAAACATGTGTTTGACCTAGCTACTGTTGTCGAAATTTGAACTTTAAGTATGCAGTGGAACCGTATGGAAGTCTAGTTTCCAGATTTTCTGACGGATTCAATTTTCAATTTCTGAGTCAGTGGAAAACTGCATTTTTGTATAGGTTGCGCTTGCTGTCCAGAATTTTAGATTCCTCTTTTTAATGAATTAATAATTCATATGTTGTACTATTGCATAAGTTAATGAATGTATGTTGCATTACATGTTTCCAATGAGTTGTTGTCACTATTCTAACCGTTCTATCCTTGTTATCAACCTATTGTTTCCCTATTGATACTATGGTTCACCTCATGTCCCAAATTTCATATTGTGTTGTTGCATTGATAAATAATTAAAAAACTGGGGTTTAAGGGTTGACTTTAGTAGTGGAAAATATATGGACTGTACTCGGAGGAGGGGCCCGAATTTTCTATTTATTGGTCTATTGGTCATATCGGTCATCGATTAATTATAGACTACTGACTACAGTATCTCGATTAATTCGGTCATCGATCATTATTGAATATTGTTGCCGAGTACATGAACTATAGAGCCCACCACTATAGTCTAAACGAAATTGATTGTATGCATCGAACCTGAGGTACGGCACACATGGGACACAGTAGTACGCGCATTAGTTAGGAGTTAAAATGATTAATAAACATAAGGATTACACATCGACATTGCATATTGCTCATCATTGTTCCTATTGATATCGAATATTGGCTAATTGTTATTGTTATTGTTATTGATCATTGATTACTGTTACCGAATATTGAATCATTATTTATGGCCATTGCATCAGTTATCATTATTTTTGTCCCATGTTATTGATTTCTATTGATCCATTGATTCATTGTTATACCGTTATTCCATTGTTCCCTGCTTTTTCTACTTGATGTCCATGACTTGCTCTAAGGACAAATTTTCTCCTCTTTTTAGATGAAGTATTTACAGGTGTTGATGGAGAATTACCGGATGGATTAGGAGAACAATATTGGTGAAGGAAGTGATTGCATCGCCGCTTAATAAATATTTATTGCTTTGTTATGAAGACTTAATTATTGGATTATTGTTATTTCATTGTATTGGGCTTATGTCCCGAATATTATTATTTGTTTCTAGACGTTGGATTATTATTGTATTTGGATATTTTTATTGTTTCTTTCCAAGTATTATTGTTCACGAGATATTATTATGACCTGCGCATTTGTTCTGTATTGATTATATTGTTGAGTTAATCGGATAAACAGCTTATGGGTGACGTTGGTCATTCGTTGGGCCAATGTCACGTACTCGTATTCCGTATTTTTGGAAAGCGGAGCATGACAATATCATAACTTCATAAGTCATAACCATACCAACCAAGACCCTTCAATACTACATCATATTGTCCTATATCTATCATCTTAAAGAAAATCTAACACTCAAATACCAAAGCGAATAAAGATACAACAACTTGTACAATAATAACAAGTAGTCAATCAGCCAAAATAATAGCAAGAACTACATCCTAGCTACATCTATTATTTTTTCGATGTCTTTTAATCAAATAAAAAAAATATTTTTTAATAAAATGAAATTAGGATTTGAAATGAGAAGACGAAGAGAATAGTGGAATATATATATTGTGGTAGGGTAAAAATGGCCTGCGGGCCCAACCAGGGTCCAATACAACTCTCACTCAAGAAAGGTAAAAATAGCAATCTGGCTCGGCTTCGAACCATTACAGGGTCGGCGCCGAACCTCAAGTGCACCCCCCCCAGAGCCGGCCTTCTCGTATCTGACGAGCCTCAGTGGTCCTCGGTCTCCGATCCGTGACAGCCCCATGAGCCGTCCCCCCCTCTCTGGCGAAGCAGGGGGATGACCTGGCACAGCCTAGGCCCTCCGATTCTCCCAGAAGCACAGAAGACCCACGATCAGCCATGTCAGCTCTATACCGCTCAGGGTTTTGCCACGTCAGCCCTATACCACTCCTGGTATTGCCACGTCAGCCCTAAACCCCCTGGGCCTTCTGCCACGACAGGCCCATGGGCTTTCGGGTTCAGACCCGGCCCCCAAGCGGATCCAAACCCGGTTGGGATTCTCTATAAATACTAGACCCTCACCCACCTTTTCAGGTAATCAATCTTTTGCCACTTAAATTCTCCTAGTTATTGCTACTCTCTCACAGAGACTGACTAGATCGTCGGAGGGTCCGCCACCGGGACAAACCCCGGTATTTCAGGACCGTCTGCAGGTACACAAGACCTCAGATCCGAATCCTCTGATCCGAGCCCAGATCTCCGAACCACCCCGAGGTCGCCATAGGTTCCGCCCGGTCAGCCTAGGGTCGTCAGACGAGCAGCTTTCTCCTTCAACTACAAATTGAGTCCGAACTCACACCTGGTGCATCCACACGTCTCCCAAAAATAAACCGCATCAGGTTGGCGCCGTCTGTGGGAACACTGCTTCAGAAGCCGACCCGAGCCCGACTATCGAGCGACCTCGACAGCCGAACTCTCATGGCCTCAAAGGGCAAGGGGGCTGCTTCCTCCGTCAAACGACGGGACTCGCCCCCACCAATCGCTAATGTCGGTCCACATACTTCAAAACACAGGGCTCCCCATCAGGGATCCCAAAGGAGCGTCGCCCGCCAAGTCCAGCCTGACCTCCGAGGAGTCATCATCAACCGACAGGTTAACCGCAACAGGGGAAGGGCCGCTTCCAACCCGGCCCCGAACCATCCAAGACCGCCGCCCGAGGGACGGAGGTCAGCACTCAGCCACATCGGAAGGCAGCCCTCGGACCGACCGAACAGGGTCGAGGGAGCCCCCGTCACTCACAAGGAGTTCCGAGACTTCCGGAGAGAAATTCTCGGGCCCTCCGACGGGCCCCCAGGGAGGAGACCTCCCACTCCCAAACTAGGTCGGATGCCGAGGCCAGCATGTTGCACACGTCAACTATCCAGCCAGAAGACGGCGGCGTACTCCTGAGGCGCCTCCAAGAAATGGAGGACCGCCTCGATCACATAGGGGACGGCGACCGACGAGTGGCTCAGGGGTACAGACCCATCCGTCCTCCCTTCTCCGCCCCCATCCTTCAAGCAGAAATACCCAGAAATTTCCGACCACCTCAATTCGAGACTTACGATGGCGAGGGAGATCCCGCTGATCACATGGAGGGTTTCAAAACCCTCATGATGATTCACAGCGCCTCGGATCCCCTGCTATGCCGAGCCTTCCCCGCCACACTCCGAGGTCCGGCTCGTGAATGGTACTCGAAGCTCACCCCCGGCTCCATTTACTCCTTCGACCAACTAGAAGGCAATTTTCTGGCTCACTTCGTCACCAGCCGGAAGGAGGAAAGAACCAGCGCCTCTTTACTTGGGCTCAGACAGATAGACGGAGAGTCCCTCAGAGTATTCGTCCAGAGGTTTACCACGGAAGCAAGGGCGGTCTCCTCCCTTGATCCAGGCGTCGCCTCTGCGGCCTTTCGGCACAACGTCCGTCATGGACAGCTGAAAGCTTCTCTAGCGAAGAGACCCCCCATCGACTTTCCCGACCTCCTCAACAGGGTCGAGAAATACATTAGAGCAGAAGAGGCCCTTAGCCCCGAAGATGCCAGGGAGGCCAACTCGAAGGGAAAACGGAAGGCCGAAGAAGTCGAGCCATCAAAGAAAGCTCCGAGGGACGCGGGGGCCGTAAAAAAGGTCCCGCCGATCCCCCGCTTCGAGAGGTACACTCCCTTGATGCATAACGTATCCGCCATCCTCTTAGAAATCGAAGACAAAGGCATTGTTCGACTACCTCCCCGACCTAACAACGGCAAGAACTGAGATCAGCGCTTCTACTGCCGCTTCCACAGAGACCATGGGCACGACACCGATCAATGCCGGGCCCTGAAAGACGAGATTGAGGAACTCATCTCCAGGGGGTACCTCCGAGAATTCACCCGAGAAGTCCCGCGGGATCGACGAGATACTAGGAACCGGAGACACTCGCCCCCGAACCCTACTCCGAACCGCATCCAGGATCGAGATCCCGAGTCCGAGGGAGCCGCGGACACGCCCTTTATCTTGCACTGTGTCCATGGAGGGCCAATAGGAGGGGAATCGAATACTTCCCGAAAAGCCTTCATCCGAGAGGTAAATGCTGTCCAAGGCAACCCCTCTCCCAAGCTACAACCCATGCCAGTCTCATTCTCAGGGGAGGACCTCGAAGGCGTTCGCCTCCCCCACTGCGATGCCCTCGTCATTAGCCTCCACATGGCTAATTGTGAAGTTCGCCGAATCCTCGTCGACAACGGCAGCTCGGTGAACATTCTTTTCCTCGAAGCCTTCGAGAATCTAAAGTTACCTAGGGGCAAGCTCAAGCCGGCCGGATACACCTTGCATGGGTTCTCCGGCGTCCCTGTCGTGATAGAGGGGATTGTCACCCTCGACGTTACCGCAGGATCGGCTCCCGTCAAGAGGACCGAGTCTATGAACTTCATGGTGGTCAACGTCAAGGCGGCTTACAACGCCATACTCAGCCGACCCGGGTTATGCTCCCTCCAAGCAGTGCCTTCGGCCTACCATCTGAAGCTCAAATTTTCCACCCCACAAGGAGTCGGCGTCGTCCGAGGCAGCCAAGAAGCAGCGCGATCGTGCTACATGACCACCGTCGGGGGAGGAGTATTCCCCCTCAACGCCGTCAAATTCGAACCAGAGAAGGACGGCCCTACCCCCGGACCTACCATCGAGCAAGAGAGGTTCCCCCTTGACACCAAACACCCAGTGAATTCCTGCGAAGAACGAGCATAGGGTTTAACTTAGCTAAGAATTGAACCTTTTGTAAAGCTTTCTTTTGTAAAGGGCCATTTTAGCGGCCCCCCTATCTTATACGAAGGAAATCTCGTTGTATCATACTCCGAACGCCTCGGCAGATCCGACCTAATACCAGGTTAGGAGATCGACACCAAAGACTTCACCTCACCCCACTCCGATTCCTCACAGATCGATAAGGCCGAACCACATCCCCTTCATCATCTCGTATGCTATCAACCGAAGCAAAGGGTGAAATGAATTCCCTATTCATGTTCCTTTATTAGGTTAAGAGGAAACAAACAAAGACCATTACAGAAATACTCCCCTCATCTCGAACAGCAGAAGGCCACCCTCTCAAGGCCCCTCTAGTCCGATGAACGGCGGGATCACTCCAAACGAACAACTGGGAACTCTCTCCTTGGCATAAGGGTCCTTTGGTTCGGCCACGATTGATATACCGACCACGGAACTCTGGGCATCGGTGGGCCGCATGCGTTCCGTTAGCAACACCGCAATAGGTGCCCCCCTGCTCACTGACCACCCGAGGAAGTTCTCGAGACGCCCAGCATCGACCGGTAGAGGTGTATCTCCACCTCCTTCTCCACTAGCACATCGCGAAGTCGCTTCTCGGAGGAGGGTCTCTGCACCAAGGAACTCGACATAGCATATCCAGGTCCGACACCCACGAGTTCCCGATCCAACATCACCCTCCCCAGACGACTGGCCTCTTCACCAAGGGCTCCGGACATGTTCTTGTAAAAACTAAAGGCCGCTTCGGCGGTGCGGGCCCTCTCACGATACCAAGCCAAGGTGGCCTCCAATGCCTCCCCCTTGCTCCGGAGCCACGCCACGTCGGAACGACGAGGGTCCACCTCGGGAAGGAAAGCCACAACCTACAAAGAGAACCGACTCGAAGCACATAAGCAAGGAGGTTCGGAAATGTTCGGCGTCAACACACTTGACCAGTCAAAGATACTTTCTTATAAATTTTGCTGCTTCCTACAAAAAGGCGGTGGCCAGTCCGCGGGAGGCAAATACAATCGAAATGGGGGAAAAAGAAAGAAAGACAAAACTATGCAACTCGATTTCCCTCCTCGTCGTCGATCGGGTTCGCCGGAGGGTCGACGGCCGGGTTGTCAACGGGCCCCTCTTCGGCAAGAGTCTTCGGGGCCCCATCAATCTCCATGTCGTACTCAAAGTTGGACAGGTCGACGGTCGGATAGAAGTGCCTCACATGACTGAGGGCCTTCGCGTAGCACTCATCCTGGGCGGCGATCACCATCCGCTGACCCGCATCCGTCAGCTCTTTCCTCTCCTTGGCGAACGTAGCTGTCAACTCCCCCTTCTCCTTGGCGAACTTCCCCTTCAAAGAGGCCACCCTCTTCCCCCACTCGGTGTCCTTGGCCTCGAGCTCCAGCTTCATCTGCTGCTCCCTCTAATGCGAACCCTCGAGCTCGATCCGCATCTCCTTCATCTCTCGCTCGCTCTTGTCCGCCCGAGCACGTTCTTGTGACAGGGACGCTTCGTAGAGGTTCTTTACATTAGCTCCCTACATACAAGCCTGCGACCGAAAGGCACACATAAGAAGAAAACTCCTGAAGCAAGACTAACCGAAAGGAGGAGGTCGACAAGCTTACCAACACAGTGGCCTGCGCCAGGCGCGTAAATGCCACCTCTACGGGCTCACTCTCCATCATCTGGCGATCGCGAGGCGTCGCCAGCTTCTCCACCACCTCTACGGCCTGGGCTTCCCCGGTCAGACAGTCTCCCATCCGAACCGACCAGTCCGGCGCCCACCGTTGCCGCAACATCTCCACCACCGGGTCCTCCTCCTCAACCTCTACCAAGGGACCTTTTCCCTTGTCGAGACCGGATGCCCTCGCGGGGCCCTTACCCCTCGAAGGGGCAGCCCCCTTGCTCGTCTCCGAACGAGTCTTCTTAACCCTCGGCTCGAGCGGTACCTCCGAGATAACAAGGGACGGCTCCCTCGGCCTCTTCGCCGCCTCTCCCTTCTTCTTCTCGGCATTCTCCTTCTTCATGGCGAACCTCCTGGCTTTGATCGATGCCTCATCCATATCTACAGAAAAAACCATTAAGAGCAATGAGCAAGAAAGTACGAAAGGATCGAGAGAAAAGAAACAACTACATACGCAGAACGGCTGGGCTCAGTCCAACGCTTGCCAGGTGGACCTCCGTCACCTTCGTCCAATCAATACTAGGGGACAAACGGAGGCGCTCGACAAATCCCCACTCCTCAGCCGTCAGATCCCCCGGCCCCGGCGCAGGATAGTTCGGCTTGGAGTAGTTCCATCGAGTCGGAATATCCCAGGGCTCTTCACTCCGGATCACCAGATATTTTTTCTTCCAATCCTTGATGGAGTCCGGGTGGCTGTGAACAACCTTCCTCCTACTCCGGGGGGAGATATAGTAAACACCCTCAGCCGCCGAACTAATCATCAGCATCGCTCGGAACACGTTCAACTGCAGGGGTACCTGTTGTTCCTCGCACATCAGCACAAAACAGATTATCTGCTTCCAAGAGTTCGGCCCATACTGCATCGGTGCCAAGGAGGCCCAGTTCAGCACTTCCCGAACAAACGGGTGGACTGGCAGCCTCAGTCCAGAAATGAACGCGTCCACTGGGAAGACACAATACCAAGCAGACAGGGGATCGGTTGGGCGCAAAGTAGAGCTCGGCAGCATCAATTCGTAGCTAGGACCTATGTGGTACGCCAGCTGCAAAACCTCCAAGTCCCCGCCATCCAAGACGGTCAGAATCGCGTCTATCAACACCCTCTTCCGACTCGTTGAAGAGGCCTGCACACCAAAGAGGTCCTTGTCGGATAGGTCGTCAGGATATTGACGGAAATGCTTCGGCTGCACGGGCGAACCTGTCCACAAGTTGCGGTAGACAGACCCCTGGCTCGAACCACCAGTCCTCATCCTGCCTTCCTCGGAGCCTTCTTCCTCTTCTTGGTTCGCACCGGCGAGGGAATGAATAAGGGCCCCCGACCAGTCAGCATGGAACTCGGACCTGCACCCTGAACGGTGGATCTCCGTACGGTGCCACCCTCGCCTCCCTCTCCCTCGGAAGTCAACTCCAAAACACGAATGCCGTCCGAACCATCATCCGCTTACTCCGACTCGCTGCTCTCCACCACGAAGGGACGACGAGAGCGCAACAACCTCGCGCCATATACCTCCTCCTCACCTACTGGTTCCTCCCACGAAGCCGTATCAGAAAACTCATCGACGTGTACTGACTCCCCCTCGAGTATGGGCTCCTCCCAGGACGTCGATTCGGAGATAGGCTTCACTTCCCCCCTAGACGTCGACGCTGATGAGCCAGACTGAGCCCTATCCATCTATGCCTAAACTAAGCAGACTTACCAACTCACCTGGGATTACTTTGGAAGGGCGAGCCTAGTACCGCAAGTTGCAAAGATGAGCGCGGAAGGGTTGTGAAATTTTTGAAAAAAGCAGCAAGAAAGGAGTGGACTGATGGGGGAGAGGGGGGAATATTTATAGGAGATAGAAGCGACTCCTCGATTTCCGCGAAGTACTGTTCACCTATTTGACATGCAACTGCCGCTTGGGAATTCGCGCCACGTCCTCAAAACGTGCGCTGCTGACATCATCCAATGACAGACTGGCAGCCAGCGAGGAGGTCAGCTCGGAAGAAATATTCTGGGGAGGGAACATTTTTACTTAAGATTTAAGGCGCCGTCCTTAGACAGACGCCCCGGGCTCCGAGGCGGGGTCGGTTCCCCTTTCACCCGTGAGCAGCTCGGGGCTTACAGCCTCGTCGGCCGAAGACCCGAACTGTTCAAGGGTGAGACAGAAACCGCCATCACCTGGATCCCTATTGGAATGCAGAGTAGTCAACCTCCAATCGGAGAACGACTCGTCTATCCGAGGCTCAAAGCTTTAAGACGCCGCCCTCGGCGAGCACCCCGGTCGAAAGCAGATCAACACTCAGAGATTGAGAGAAGTGCAACATTCCGAGCCAGTTGATGCAACTGCAAAGGTTCGGCCTGCAAAGGCAACGGAACCTTCACAGTTGCAAACAACTGGCCCGGAACGCCCTTCATCTCTTCCGGAAGGACAGACCCTTCACAGTTGCAAACAGCTCACCCCTCAGAGTTCGGTCGTTACCCCTCTCGCCCTGATCCCCCCTGGATCTGGCAGCCGTATCAGGGCCATCAGATCCAAGAGAAGATCCGGGCGGCAGAGAAACCACCTCTCTGACACAACTGGGGGTAAAAATTGGCAAGAGACAGGCGTCCGCCGGAGCAGACACCTTTAAGGGCCAATAGACCACCCTTGCTTTTGATCTGACCCACTACGAAAAAGGGGGGGGTACTTATAGCCTCCCCCAGGGGCCGGCCTTTATGACATGGGGGAAACCAAACGACGGAAGACCATGCGCCATACATTTATTAGGCGGCGCCATTAAAACACCTGGGGAATTGGAACCTCACACAGATCCCAAGGCGCCCCCAATGCTCTGCAAAGACAGCAGACTACCCTGCTCAACATTCCCAAGACACAATGGTTCGCCCACAATCTGACCGGCCCCTAAACCCCTCGCCAGCTCGAGGCCAGTTCCTAGCACCAGAATAGTCTTCTCAGGAAGGCTCCACGGCTCGCCATCACCCTTGCCAACCCGTAATCCCTCGCCAAGCTCGAGGTCAGGTTAGGCACCAGGGTAGTCTTCACAGGAAGGCTGAACGGCTCGCCATCTCCCTTGTTGGCCCATAAGTCCCTCGCCAGCTCGAGGTCGGGTCCAACACCAGGGTAGTCTTCTCAGGAAGGCTCCACGGCTCGCCATCGCCCTTGCCGACCCGTAATCCCTCGCCAAGCTCGAGGTCTGGTCCGGTACCAGGGTAGTCTTCTCAGGAAGGCTCAACGGCTCGCCATCACCCTTACCAACCCACAATCCCTCGCTAGCTCGAGGTCCGGTCTGGCACCTGGGTACTCTTCTTCGGAAGATCCACCGGCTCGCCATCACCCTTACCGACCCGTAATCCCTCCTCAACTCGAGGTTCGGTCCGGCACCAGGGTACTCTTCTCAGGAAGAAATAACGGCTCGCCATCACCCTCACCGACTCATAATCCCTCGCCAGCGCGAGGTCCGGTCTGGCACCTGGGTACTCTTCTTCGGAAGATCCACCGGCTCGCCATCACCCTTACCGACCCATAATCTCTCCTCATCTCGAGGTTCGGTCTGGCACCAGGGTACTCTTCTCAGGAAGAAGCAACGGCTCGCCATCACCCTTGCCGACACATAAACCTTCGTCATCTCGAGGTTCGGTCGAGCACCAGGGCCTTCTTCTCAGGAAGAAACAACGTCTCGCATCGCCCTTGTCAAACACATAATCCCTCGTCATATCGAGGTTGGGCCGGGCACCAGGGTACTCTCCTCCGGAAGATTCAACGATTTGCCATCCCATTTCCACGACCATGAACACTCCTCCCCGGCTAGCTCCCGCACCCCCGCAGGAGTGGGGGGCTTGTGTGGTAGGGTAAAAATGGCCTGCGGGCCCAACCAGGGCCCAATACAACTCTCACTCAAGAAAGGTAAAAATAGCAATCTGGCTCGGCTTCGAACCATTACAGGGTCGGCGCCGAACCTCAAGTGCACCCCCCCCAGAGCCGGCCTCCTCGTATCCGACGAGCCTCAGTGGTCCTCAGTCTCCGATCCGTGACAGCCCCATGAGCCGTCCCCCCCTCTCTGGCGAAGCAGGGGGATGACCTGGCACAGCCTAGGCCCTCCGATTCTCCCAGAAGCACAGAAGACCCACGATCAGCCATGTCAGCTCTATACCGCTCAGGGTTTTGCCACGTCAGCCCTATACCACTCCTGGTATTGCCACGTCAGCCCTAAACCCCCTGGGCCTTCTGCCACGACAGGCCCATGGGCTTTCGGGTTCTGACCCGGCCCCCAAGCGGATCCAAACCCGGTTGGGATTCTCTATAAATACTAGACCCTCACCCACCTTTTCAGGTAATCAATCTTTTGCCACTTAAATTCTCCTAGTTATTGCTACTCTCTCACAGAGACTGACTAGATCGTCGGAGGGTCCGCCACCGGGACAAACCCCGGTGTTTCAGGACCGTCTGCAGGTACACAAGACCTCGGATCCGAATCCTCTGATCCGAGCCCAGATCTCCGAACCACCCCGAGGTCGCCACAGGTTCCGCCCGGTCAGCCTAGGGTCGTCAGACGAGCAGCTTTCTCCTTCAACTACAAATTGAGTCCGAACTCACACCTGGTGCATCCACACGTCTCCCAGAAATAAACCGCATCATATATATATATATATATATATATATATATATATATATATATATATATATATATATATATATATATATATATATATATATATACGCGTATCCAAAAGTATCCCAACGTATCCGAGAGTATCCCAAAGTATCCAATATTTTTTCTTCTTTTTTGTTTAAAAATAATTGTTGTGATACGTATCTGGTATGTGATACGCATCCCTGAAGAGTATTCGTGCTTCCTAGGTGCTCGGTTATCGCAAACTCAGCAAGAATTGGTAATCATATTCACAATGCCTATCTAATTTTTAAAACCTAGCTTATCATATCATTCAAGGATTCACTTCACGTCAAGCCCTTTATCAAGCCCTGTTAAGGTTTTCCGTTTCCCCTGACTGTGAATACTTCAAAAAGTTAAAAACCCAATGTGATAAGCTTGCTTGGGCGTGCTAAATTAAAATCAAAACAATCATGAGCAAACATACAAACATATAAAAACCCAACCATACTAACTCGCCTAAAAAACCGTGCCAAACATTGAGAGCCTTTAACCCCTGAAAAAAGCAGCTCACGTGAAGAAAAGAACTCTCATATGAACATGCCATAACAAAAGGAAGAAGAAAACATCCAAACTCTAACCCTGAAAAGGGCTTTCCCATTTTTAAGAGGCAAAACGTGCATGGATCACCTCCCATAACTAGTATTCTATTCCAAATCAAACAACATATGTTTACTACTACTGTTATATACAACTATATATCTATAGAGATTCTTCTATATATCTACATATTGTTCTTTGAATAGACCAATATTTATCAGTCACTGCCAGTGTTTGTCAGAGCTAGGGGACAGCCAACAACATTATGGAGATGTGAAAATGTTATTTTACAAAAAAAGATGCCTATACTTTATTGGCATGAAGCAGACCAATACTAGTACTCACTCATTGCTCCTTATCATAAATCCCACATCCCCCTCTACTCTTGTTTCCAACTCCTCATTCTTCACTACTCACACATTTTGAGCAAGGTGAGTCATGAATCTTTTTTTTTTTTTCCTTCTTCTTTCCAACTTATACAAATCTAAAAGACGAGAGGCTGGATTTGAGTGGATCGTGGCATCAAAGCCACTCTCTGCCACTTACAATTCCCCATCGCTTATTGGTGTCTTGTTCTTTAACTGACTTGTTATGCATTTTGTTTGATAGATGGATAGTTTTCATAGCTATGAGGATTGGGACTTTTCTTACTTGGAGCCAGTAAAATCGAAGAGAATCCAGTTATTAGGAGACAAAGAAGTTGATCTCTTTGAAGTTGAGGCACCTACTATCACAAGGGCTGGGTCTAATTACCACAATAGACAGGTTGATCAATCTAGCTGCAATGTTTTATATATATATATATATATAGTGTAGACTGTAAACTAATTGATTTTTGATTATGTATTGACTCATTCAATTAATTTGTTTTCAGAGAAAGAAGGGAAGAGCTGACAAGGAGCAAGGGAAGAAACAGGGGAGGGTGTGCTATGTGACTTGTAGGACACCTAAGGCTGTGGATGAGGACTTGTACAAGATACCACCTGAGCTACTCTATCGGATACCCAAAAGGGTATGTATTTACTTCTACCATTGTTGTACATTAACATCTCATTAATAAATTATTTCAACAAAAAAAAAACTTCGGATTAATGAAATAGGACGATACCAGTCCTTCATGATTCCAAAGAGAAAGCTTAATGCATTACTTTCTCACCTGTGAAATTTTCCATTTCTGTAAGCATAAAATCATTGAAAAGGGGGCACTAAATGAATGCTTGATTTTTTTTTAGGGGTTGTTTGGTGGTAAGGAGATTGAGGGGAATTTGGTGGAAATACTGTCTACCCGCATTTCATTTTCCCTCATTTCCTTGAACCAAACACCTGTAACCTTTTCCAGAAAAGTGAACAAAAGAAATAAAACAAATGTGAGTCAATTGAAATACTTTCTTTAGCTTTTTTCTAACTTGCAACATTAATATTGTTTTTGATTTGCAGAAGAGAGTGTTTGGGAATTTCTTGACTGGATGTCTAGGTCTTACCTGCATTGCCTGAATCATCCTATTCCTATATATGGTATTATTATTTTTTATTTTTATTTTTCCCTTTTTTTTTTTTGGAATCTAGGTTTGATGCTTGTCTTCACTTTTATCATGTTTGATGAGATATATATTAAGCGTTTGCAAAGAGTGGATGTTTAAATGAGAGAGCCAGCTGTTGTACAGGTAGTAGGACCATGTAATGTAATGTGTAATGAATGTACTATTTTGAATGAATGAACGAAAACTCTGACTTGCTTTGCTCAGTTTGTGCCTTTTGACTACATGACATGAAAATTTAAGATCTACTTTTGTGTTGGTCAAATCATTCCTCATCCCTTGGCACATGAAAAGTAGAGAAGGTATGCATGCATGTATTGTATGATAAAAGTAGCGAAATTGGACCTCTTCTCTATAAGAAGGAAAGCTGGTTGTCCCTAGCTCTTTGTTTGTTGGTTATACGTAGCTTTAGCCTTTTTCCCATCTCTACCAGTAAACATAATTCACTGATGTTGAACAGTTCCCTGCTTTTTTTTACTCTTCTTTTGACATAAGCCTATAGGAGGAGAGTATATCTAGATCTAAGTCTTCTTTCTTTTATCGTAAACGATTCCAGGTTTATTAATTAATAAGTGTTTAACAAAACAAGTACGATAAAAGATAAAAAGTGTTTAACAAAACAAGTACAATAAAAGATAGCTTGTTTTTTTGAAAATAAAATGACCGAGGTTACCTGTTTCATTAATGATAGATTAAAGAAATATAAAGTACCCCATCATTACCTTGCTCGCTCTTCTCCCCAATATCCACCGTGCCGTCGCTTCCTAATTTTCGACTCTCCTCCCTATTGGGATTGTTGATCATAGCGAGTGAAGGGATCCCTCCGTTGTGACTATCCATCTCTGGCTCCATAATTTGTTTGGGATTAGCCCATGGGCCAGGCCCATTGCTTAATAGACTTTGGGTGATGGATTTCACAGCCAGGTCCAAAGCCGCCTTGAAATCCGCTGATGACATGTTAAGTATTTCTGCCTGTCTTTTCGTGGGCCCCCCCGATGCCTCTCCTGCTTCAAAATTGGCCCCCTCGAAAACCGCTTCGCACCCTTCAGTCCGAGGAGTGTGATGCATGATTTGACCGCTGGTGCTTGTTCCCCTGTTACTTTGAAAAGCTGGCGTGAGTTGACCACAAGAGACCCTGCCAACCATCGTAGCATCCACTGTACCTAGGACTTCGTTATATGTGCCATCGATGGGTCGCTGTCTCTCGCCTGTGCCTCGACTCTGTGCCATCGCTTTATCAATATGTAGTGGATCCCGTGCAAGGAGGGAGGCTGTTTGGTGTGTTGGACGCTGTAGATTCGTCTCACCCCTATCCAAAGGTCGATCTTGAATCTGTGAAATAGGCTGTGGTTGAAACGTTGATAGACGGCTCTGATTAACTCTCGAATGATCCGATGGAGGTAGTTCATCTTCCTCCTTCCCCTTCTGTTTGAACCCAAAGTCAGAATTAGACCCAGAATACTCCGGCGAACTCCGGAACGAAACTTTCTTCTTCCTCTCAACTATCACCTTAATCTCGTACTTCTCACCATCGAATTGGGCCACGATCATAGAGGGGATGAGACTAACATCCTCCACCGCCACTTGAATCCTAGCATACTCTCTTCTAATTAGGAAGTTTGTATTCTTGTCGATGTTGAGGAGGGAGCCGAAGCTGTGAACTAAATTTTGGAATCCTGATCGCACCCCGCATTGGAGTGGGAGGTTGAATAATCTCAGCCAAAGTGATGATCGTGCATCCATCTTCATAGCACCGAAAGCTCTTGACCACTAACTCATCGTAATGTAAAAGTCTTCCCCCTCGAGACTTCCGATGGCCAAGAGTTCCCTCGTTATTTCATCCGTCTTGCAATACACCATAAGAACATCTTCCTTAAGTTTTTGTACATCCCATTCAAGCCTTGAAATTGGTCGAACGCTGTCAGAGAGGAGCTCCATAATGGCTTCAAAAGATGGGTAACCAGTGTGGACTTTAAGAAGGATGGAGTTAGTGAAGCGGCTCTCAAATTCGGCCATAATCGGAGTCGGACAAATCACCACCCGAATAACCTTCCGTCTACCGTCTATACTTTCCTCCGATCCCACCGTTGTAGGTTTGCTACTGCCCCCGACAAATGGCACATCGGCGCTCGCTTTTGACTGGATGCTCCCCGACATCAAGTTACGAGGGCAACTATTCAATATATGGCCGGACTTCTTGCACACATAACAGAACCAATCATTTGTGCACTTGTGAATGGAGTGTCCCCTCTCCGCACACTTGTGGCAGAGTGCATTCTTCTTGGCCGTCGGTGGAGCTGAGCTTGTGGAAGAGGCGGATTTCTTCGCTTTCTTTTCATCCCTTCTAATGCGCTTGGGCTTGACGAGGATCCACTCCCCGTCGTCGTCTACTTTCTTGACCGGAGCCTCTCTTTCCGGTGACCGACGTTCTCCTCGCTGCTCACCCCTACCGACCCCACCTATGGATCTCTTCGCAGCCTCCAAATAGGACCTTCTATAGGTTGATGAGTGGTGTCTCGTGGCTCTCTCCATCTCAGTCGAGACTTTCTCTTCCACCTTCACAGGGGCTCTATGCTCCTGGTGGTGGCCATCCCCCTTATGCGCCAGGCCTCTATGGCCTGGGCGCGATTCTCAACTTGGTGAGCGGCATCTTCCTTTGTACTCGCCCCTAGCGGTGGCCTCGCTGTGGTAGCAATGAGCCTTGAAGTGGGTGTCTTCCTCTTCTCTTTCTCTCTTCGTCAGGGGTCTGTTGGTGTGGGCAGTAGAGTGGTGGCTTCTGTAGTAACTTTTCTTCTTTTCTGTCTCTTGGGATAGTCTTCATCTTTTTGATAGAAAAGATAGCTTGTTATCCGAAGAAAACACATTCTTTAATGTGATACTTCTCCATTCGCAACACAAACAACATTTGTAAGTCTTAAGGCTGGGAAATACACCATGTTTGCATTATGTTGTGCCCACCATCGCAAATGATATCTATTACACTGCATTTCTAGGGCATATATTTTACTAGATCACATATGATCTAGCGGTGAAAAATAATTTAAACAGTGACAACTGAAATTGATATACAGCCTGCTTTTTCATTCTGTATCAATTGATGTACATCCTGTTTTCTCATTCTTTATTTGATATCTTCTCTTCATCAAAATAAAGACCTACTCAGCCCTTTATACCTGCTTTAATTTCTAAAGCTAAGTAGGTTAAAAGACTTCCAAATCCTGCACTTTAGCACATATAATCAAGCCCCTATATTTGTCTCACATAAGCACAAAGCAGGCATCTGAAAAGAATCAGTAAGAGACTAGAAGAAAAAGAGCTGTTAGCAAACATTGAAGTAAGAAAAGCTATTAGACATATTTAGGTCTATTAGCTTTTAGAAGCATGGTACAACTTTCTATGCTGAAACAGGAACAAGTAGTGCATGTTATCAACTAGTAATATTTGCTTTTGAGAACAAAGGTCAGTTGATAATCCTTCTCTAATTCTTTTAACTTTTTCCCCAGAACTCTTTCCCCACCTATTCTTTTCTTTTTTCATTACTTACTTTTCCCAGCTTTGTAATCACTGTAAATTCTTCTCAACATAAATACGGACAGAAGAATACAGCATCAAACAAGCAACAAAATTTGAAACTGCATCATAAACAAAATGTTGAAAGAAAGTCCAACAGAACTCCATGCCGCATACCCTTGTTCACACTACCCAGATAGTCTACAGAAAAAGAAAAAAATGACTGGACAAATATATCAGATTAAGCATTACAAAATGTAAATAGAACGAAAAAATCACAAACCCTTTTAGATTGATTACAACTAGATTATCTGAACAGCATTCAGTCAGTGTGTTAACAATTTTACAACTGACAAACCCTACTCACTTCTAACAAACAAAATCATCTGTCTAACGAATACGAAAATGTGATGTGTTATGTACAAAAGAATCATTTAATCAAACAATTTCCAACCTAATTCTTCACAACAGAAACTGGAAACACACCTCTGTTCTATTTCCCCAAAATTTCATCTTTCGTGTGTACTGTACAACAGCTTAAGGCGCGCGGGTTTCACTCAAATCTGGACCCGGATCTACAGAGTTGTTTTCAAAGTCTGCAAAATCCGGTACTTGGAAATGGTTTGAAGGAACTCTGGCGGAAGTATTTCCTTTCGTCTCCTTTAGTGAAGAGGCCTGGGGGGACAAGCAGCGTCTGACATGAACCCGGTGGACCATTCTCTCCGTCGAATAACTACCCATTACATTCACTAACAATATTACTTCTTTGTCCCGAGTGTCTTCACACCACCAATTGCTTGGAATTCCATCCACATGTTCTTCTTGGGTGTAATACTCGTCATAATGCACAGTCACGTCTATGATTTGGCCAGGCTTAGCTATACCAGCTGCTGGATGGACCTAAATGACAAACAGTACCAAAATGATTGTAGATTGCAAGAATATGGAAGCGTTTTGCCACACATTCAACATGATAACCTGTTTTTTATGAGGACATCGGTTCGAGACGATTCGGGCACTTCTATCAGCGCAGGTATCGTCTAGGATGGTTGTTCTATTAGCCTGGTAATTTTATTTCAACATTCATATTTGATTTTAGCAATTTTAGTCATATGTAGCAGTTTCGCGATTTGCACTCTTTATTTTATGCATTAGGATATTTTGGAGATTTGTATTGAGATTTGTTTTGAACCTATATATAGGCCTCTAGATTAATAAAAACATTATGATTTTGATTGATTAAAAATTATTGTGATTGGGTCAGTGCTCTTCATTCATCTCTTTTTGTGTGAGACATTAAGATACAATTAGGGTTTGTGACAAATCCTAAATAATCCATAATCTACTCCTACAGCCGCCAACTACCCCCTCTTCTTCCTATCTTCTTCTTTGACTCCGAAACCCATCAAAACCCCCTAACCCACCACTCTCTCCTCACCCGACCCCCACTCCTTCCCCCTTCGACAGTCGACCACTCTGAGACCCCCTCTCCTCTACTCGACCAACTTGAGAACCCTGAACCCATCACCACCCAATCGAAGCCCCACAACCCTTGCCCTCAGGCCGACATCACCCTGCCCCATCCAGCACCTCCGACCACCCTACCGCCTGCCATCACACCTCCGACCACCTCTCTGGCCTCCACCATCAAAGCCGAAACCCCAAATCCCAAAATATTCATCAACCCTAACCCTAAATCCCCAAATCTCCATTGAATTCAAACCGACATCAGCAAATCCCCTTCAACCCGATAACCCCAAGATCCCGACGACCTCCCGCTGCCCCTGCCATCATCCCTGTCGACGCCCCTGCACCGTCGTCGTCGGCTGCCACTTCTTCCTCCTTCACAGCTTCACTCCTTCACTAATTCACCGCCGCACCACACCCACGATCGATTCCTCCACTTGCAGCGCTTCGTCATCAAACTTCTCCATTGCTCCACGTGTTTCGAACTCCCGGTAACTTCTCTCCAGTTCTCAATTATTTGTGATATTACTTTATCGCCTCTACATTATTATCTAAATTTTTTGTCGTCCAGAAATATTGAGTGTGTACTTCTATTTGCTAATTAGAGTACGAATCGTTATTGCATATCTTACATGCTAAGAACGATTATGTATAATTGTTAATTGTTTTTTTATTATCATTAAACGGTGGGTAAAAACTATAATTGTTAATTGTTAGGCGTGAATCTTTAATTGGGTTTGTTAGCTTATTTCAATTTTTGAAAATCCATCAAACCAATTATTAGTTTTAATTTCAAACTTAATCGGCATTACATGTTGGTAAACTTAAACTTTTAATATTCTTGAAAATTCTCTACTTGGGGTTAAGTTTACATCATTTTGGTATCAAAACGAAGGTTTTTAAAACCCTAGTTCATGCATCATTTGGTCATAACTTCTACATTCATTTAGGATCGTTTTAAAAGTCTTTTTTTTAAGATTATTTCATAATTGAAAAAAAATTATTTTAGGTGCATTTAGGACATGTAATCCCTGTTTCCGATTATACGGATTTTCAGTTCCTTTGTTTTCTCCATGTATTCTTATATTTCAAATTTCGTATAAATCATTCCAATGCACTTAAAATCGTTTTGAATCTCCTATTGAAATCCAAATTTATATTCCAAGTTAGAAATTGTCTCTCTTCTTTTATTTATCTCATTTGGAGCCCATTGATTTTGATACATGTTATGTTATTTAATTGAAGCCCAACAATTCCTATTTATTGTATTCATTTGGAGTCCAATAATCAAGCCCATCTCCTATTGGACTCTACCCTAAATCCAAACCCACAAACCCATACACACACCCGTATACAAATTTCCCCACTTTTCCCCACTCTTCCCACATCCCCGTAACTACATCCCTCACTATCTCTAACTACTCTTATTTAATATTATATTTATTATTATTAACCCCCTATCTCTCCCGTTATTCTCTCCCTCCCGTTATAATCTCTCCATCTCTCTCTCTGTTTCTCCAACAAAAACAGAAGAAACACAGAACAAAACCCACCAAACAAAACAACCCAACAGAACCCATCTCCCACACCTCGACACTCCGACGCGCCCCTGTGCCTACAGCGCAACCTCGCTTCGACGACAGCGCAGCCCCGCCAGCCACCGTAACGCCCCCGCACTGCCCTGCCTCACCCTGTGCCGCACTCGCACCGCAGCTCACCACCGAACGCCCCAACCTCAACAACCGCCGCCACGAAATCCGAAGCACCTTGAACTCCGTCACCACAACTCCGCCATCGTCTTCCTCTCCCTCGTCGCCACCATCGAACGGGACCCACAAGCTCCATCATCACCTCGGGCCTCCGTCCTCACGCCCATCTCCGGCGTGCTCAGTCGCCGCTCCTGTCGATCCCATCACTGGAGCCACCTCCGCTTCTCATTGACAGCCTCGAGCTCCGCCTCAACGACGAGCTCCGCCATCATCGAAGTCCTCCGCCGCGGAAGCCACCGCCAGCCATTCACGCCTTCTGCCATCGTCTTCTCCCTCACTCCTCCCGCTTGTCTTCACCGAGAATCCCCTCGTCTTCATCCCTGCCTCCGGCTCGAACTCAATCCCATTGGCGAACCCATCCGTCGCCGTCGGAGTCTTGCCTGCCATCTCCGTCCAGGGCTGCCGCTCACCTTCCTCCGCTGCCTTCCCGTGCTCTACTGGCGACCACCACCTGCGCTTCACCTCCAGTCGCCGAGCACCCACGCCGTCGACCACAGCACCGCCAGTCGCCTCCACAGTTGCTCGCTGTTCCCCCTTCTCCCACTCGCTCGCTCTCGCCGCAGCCGCAGCCGCAATCGCCCACCATTCATTCTCCCTCCCTCTCTCTTTCTCTCTCGTCGAATTGGAGAAAGAGAACAGGTAGCTAGTTGGATTGCTGTCTTGGTTGTGTGGTGTGTAGATTTTATTGGTGTTTGGATGGAAGAAGGGATCTAATTATATTGTCGTTGGTGTTTTGGGATTCAATGTGAGTTGCTGTTTGTAGAGAAGTGGATTATTTGTTGCTGTTTGTGGGTAGAAGATTGGTGTTGGTATTTGGGGATTGTTGTTGCTGTTTGGACTTGGTGTTTTGGGTTGGTGTGTGAATTAGATTGTTGCTGTTGGTGTTGTGTGGGATCTTGTTTTGGTGAAGTGAAGTTGGGTTGTGTATGTGCTGTTCTGATGTGGAGTTGGGATTTGTTGTGTGGTATTTTGGCACGCGTCTCGCACGTACTCTTGGGATTGCTCCCCGGGATTCTGATCCCGTTATTCTTATTTTATTGAATCGTCTACAAGAAACAGGCAAGTTCACTTGGACTATTTTATTCATTCTAGTTCAAGATTAGTTGACCTCTTATGCAAGTAGTTCCAATTTATTTATCGATAATTTTGCCTTGTGTCCCGTCTCGTTGAGAGTATCGAGGGTTTACACGAGCTAACCCGACGTACTCTTGACTTCTTTTATTATCCATTGACTCAAATCCAAGCCTAGACATACATTTGACATGAATAAATAAATAAATTTGTACATGAGGAAAACACGCCGTGATTAAATACATGTTGTATATATGAGATCTTGTGACTTGAACTTGACAAAATTCACATGACTTGTTACTGGGAAAGATTCACTTGACTTGTTTACCAGGAAAATTCACATTGCTTGCTGTAAATTATTCTTACCACATGTATGACAATAACTAGATAATTACCCACTTGATGAACATTTATGTGATGATGTCTTGTTTGTCTTGTACTGAGGTTTCGACCCAGTTATATTAGGAATCAGTTAGAATAATTGTTGTTTCAGATTTACCACTTCTTGCTTATTACTGTGTAATATGTCATGTTGCTGCATTATCACCATTCACTTGACATTCTTATGACTACCCGCATATGCATATATGACTTAGTAACAAAATACTAAATAAGCCGGGGTTTCTAAGGGTTGACCTAGTAGTGGACCGTCTCAGAAAATGTACTCGGTAGGGCCCTCTTGTTACATGGACTTGTTACATTGAAGGTGGAGAATACTTGTGGAGACGTGAACTTGTTATCTTGTTATCTTGTAATCTTGTTATCGTGATATACCCGAGTACACGCTCTGTTGACCCCACCACGAAGTCTAAAACGAACACTGCTGTGCGTGCACCGAACCTGTAGTATGGGATGTAGTAGTACGTGCACTAGATAGGAGAAACAACTTGATAATAGACCTAGTTGACATGCATATATATACTTGATAAAGATCATTGCTATCAATACCATTATTGTCCTTGCAAATTTGATCTTGATTCATATTTCCTACATGTACCTTACTTCTTTACTCTCTGCTTTCACTACTTGCTGTCCGTACTTGCTCTAAGGACAAATTATTCCTTCTTTTTACATAATCAAGTACAGGTGAGCTAAAGAGAATTTCTAGGAGGCATTGATGAGCAGTTTTCTACAATTGGAGCATGAATCTCTCGAGTTATTTGGTAAGTTCTTGTATTCCAGATTTGGTTATTGAATTTCATTCTCGTTTACGTGATCATGTTTCCTGCGTGGTTGTGATTAATTTTTCTTATATTGTTGAGCTAAGACTGGTGCAGCTTATGGATGATATGAGTTGGTATACTTATATCATTCGCTGGGCCTCAGTTACGTGCCTGTGTTCCCGTATTCCGGGAAGCGGGGCGTGACAGGACACGTGTCCCAAAATTTCAGCAAGCACACGTACCCACGACCCCTAGTTTCCTGCCTTGATGAATGCGTCTTCGCAGCACCATCACAAATCCTGAAGAGCCTTTCTTGTCCCTCCCAAACTACCCAATCATGAATCTTTCTTGCCAATATCAATCAGAGACTTGATCTAGTGGAATTGAATCAAAATATTGCCCCTGAGCTTCATCGTCAGATCCCTTAAGGGAATGATCGTGACAACTGACGTCAATATCATGAGTCGTGACCCTAACGAACAATAAAAAAAGAACGTTAAAGCTGACGTTCCCCACTTTGAAGGCCGCATGGAACCCCAAGCTTATCTCGATTGGATCCATATCATGGACCACAACTTCGTGTGGTTTGATATGAGCGAAACCCTGAAGGCCACTATGGTCACGATGAAATTGACTGGTAAAGCTCAACACTGGACCAATCTTGAACATACCCGCAAAGGCCGATGCGTGGCACCCATAACCACTTGGGAGGCCGTGAAAGAGAAGCTCACCGAGAAATATGTGTCCTTGTCATTCCACACCCAATTACTAGATTCCTAGAACCAACTCTATCAAGGAAGCAAATCCACCCAAGAGTGTGTGGATAAGTTCGATGACTTCCTCATTCGGTGCAATGCTTTGGCAAAGAGAGCGAAGAACAAACCCTCTCTAGGTTCAGAGCTGGACTACGAGCCGATCTTAGGAACGAGCTAATTCAGACAAATGTGGACTCCTTGTCAACGGCTTATGCCCTTATCCTCGATATGGATTCCCTTAAAACAAATTCCCACTACAAGTTCAGCGATCATTCCTCTAGAATAACCTCCACTGATCCCTCTAGGCCTAAGCCCTCTTCTTCTCAGCACCCCAACAAATCTTACACCAGCAAGCCTAATTCAAATTTCTATCCACCTAGGAATGACAACAATGGTAAGAACACTGAAAGAGACTACTCTAAGATTGATCATCTCACTAAGTGTTATAAATGCAAGGGATATGGCCATGTCACTAGCAACTATCTCAGTCCCAACAGGATCAATATAGTAGAAGGTACCGTTGTCATCGCTGATGATTCTGACAATGAATTTTACTATGAACCTAATGAAAGTAATGACTTCGGTGAAGAAGAGGAAGACCAGTATCTCAACTGTATTCGGTCGATCCAATCACCTCACTTGAATGTAGTCAAATGTGCTTTGTCCTAACCAAAAAAAGAAGATTGGAAGTGCACTGCTATATTTTACACATTTACGACAATAGGTGACAAACTACAAGGTGATTATTGACTGTGGGAGTTGTTAGGGGTTTTGGCCTCAAATACACGTAGGCACTGAGTACTTGAAGTTGGAGAAGGGAAGGAGACAAAGACAGCAAGAGAAGACAACAGCAAGTAGAAGAAGTGGTCTGGAGAGTTGCGGTCGACCGACCTGGGGGTGCGGTCAGGTCGGTCGACCGACCCAAACTGCTGAGAGTTCTTCGAGTGTACAGGGTCCAACAGAGGGGGTGACGGTCAACCGTGCAATCGACCGGTCGTATCTTGGGTTTGGCTTTACACGTTGCGGTCGACCGACCTTGGGGGTGCGGTCGACCGACTTCGGCGCAAATTGTTTTTGGGCTTATGAGTTTAAGGCCCAATAGCTGGATTTGTGTTTATCTTTGAGGGTTTACTTGGGGGCTATATATATGGTTGTAGACTCTAGAATTTGTATCAATCTTGAAATATCATATTAGAGAGATTTGGTGAGCCGTTATCATTGTTCGACTTCAAGAGGGGATTGTGCCGAGTATTTCAAAGGTGAGAGAGAGAGATTAAGAGTTGTAATCTCTTTTGTAATCTTTGTATTTTTTGGGGAATAAGAAGTATTGGTTATCTCTGCATATTGATTGTGTTCTTGTAAGATCTTGCATATATTGTTGTGGCTTGTTCTTGGTTCATCTAAGTCTTGGTGGCTTCTATTGTTTGTGGTGCACTTCCGCTATTAGCACTACGAGTTGTGGTAGATTCTTCAACAGGAGTTGAGTCAACGTTGTCTCTTCAGCGGTCTTAGCCAAGACCGGACTTAAGCTGAACTCCATCCACGCCTATACAAAGTATCTTGGATTGATGCAATAGCCTTTCAAGTAACACAGCATTGTTTGGACCCTGAAGATTTCAAAGCCTACAGGGAACAAATTTGGTGATGTGCTAAAAATGGATGTGGGTCAAGTAATTTTAGGGAGACATTGATTATATGACCACGATGTGACAATATATGATCAATCCAATCAATGTGTGTTCCAGCACGATGGATTAAAGATAAAGCTCATACCCGTGAAATCATGAACTGATCCAGCTGAAACAACACCAACTCTCTCGAGAAAGGACAAGGAAGTAGCGTATATGGGTGAAAAGGAACTCACGGAAGAAATTGACAAAGGGGCGGCAATTCTTCTACTCACAACGAGAGAAGTCCCTAAAGATCTAAGTCACTCATCCCTCCTCAAGTTAATCCTGTTTTTTAGGAATTTGCAGATATGTTCCTTGCTGACCTTCCCAACCAGTTACCCCTACTGCGTGCCAACACGCTATTGATCTGGTTCCGGGAGCAAGTCTTCCTAACTTGCCACACTATCGGATGAATCCGGCGAAACATGCCGAGTTAAAAAGGCAAATTGACGATTTATTGGCAAAGGGCTATATTAGAGAGAGCTTAAGTTCTTGTGCAGTTCATGCTCTGTTGACGTCAAAGAAAGATGGAACCTGGCGTATGTGTGTGGACAGCCGTGCCATAAACAAAATCACGGGAAAATACCGTTTTCTCATTCCCCATTTAGATGACATGTTGGATATGATGTCTGGTGCCACAATCTTTTCCAAGAATGCCCCTTAAAAATGGTTACCACCAAATGTGTTCGTCCTGGTGATGAATGGAAGAGCGCCTTCAAGATGAAGAATGGCCTGTACGAATGGATGGCCGTGCCGTTTGGAATGATGAATGCCCCGAACACATTTCTGAGAATCATGACGCAAGTACTCCGTCCCTTTATAGGCAAATTCCTTGTGGTGTACTTTGACGATATTCTCATTTATAACCGATCCGTTGGGCAACATCTTGACCATTTGAGACAGGTCTGTAGTGTTTTCAAGAAGGAACAGAGCCTTATATTAATCCTACCAAATATACCTTCCTCTTCGATCAGACTGTCCTTCTATGATTTATTGTTTCTGCCAAAGGAGTATCCGCTGGCCCAGAAAATACGAGCTATTATTGAGTGGCCAGAGCCCCGTAACATTCATGATGTGCGGAGTTTTCATGGTCTTACCACCTTCTATCGTCAGTTTGTACAAGGATTTAGCACAATTATGGATCCAATAACCGATTGTATGAAAAAAGGTGAGTTCGTCTAGTCGAAAGCAGCCACGAAAGCCTTCGAAGGAATCAAGAAAAGAATGACTCAAACACCTGTCATGAGATTGCCCGATTTCACTAAAGTCTTCGAAGTAACGTGCGATGCTTCTGGTATTGGTATAGGTGGAGTCCCCAATCAAGAGAGTCGCTATGTTGCCTATTTCAGCGAAAAGCTGAAGAAGCAAAACAAAAATACTCCACTTATGACGAGGAGTTTTATGCAGTAATTCAGCTACTTCGCTATTGGCGATATTACCTTCTGCCACAAGAATTCGTCATTTTCTCAGACCATGAGGCCTTAAGATTCCTTTAACTCTCAACAAAAGTTGAATCCGAGACATTCTCGACGGGTAGAGTTCCTACAAGAATATTCATATACCATTAGGCATAAAAAAGTGATTGATAATAAGGTTGTGGATCCGCTAAGTCATCACATGATCTTATCTACACTGCGTACCGAAATTATTGGTTTTGAGCTATTAAAAGATGAATATGCATCCTGACCAGTCTTTGAATGATGACATCACTAGAGTGATCGATGATTATTTCCTTAAAGATGATTATCTCTTCTATCGCTCCAAACTGTGCATTCCTAGTACATCATTATGAGAATACCTTGTTTGGGAATTGCACGTTGATGGCCTTGCTGGACACTTTGGGAATAGCAAGACCATTGGTGTTGTAGAACATGGGTTTTATTGGCATAAACTTAAGAGAGACGTTGCGAGACTTGTTAACATGTGTCATACTTGTCAACTCGCCAAACAACAAAAACAGAACATAGGCTTGTAAACTCCATTACCTGTTCCCAATCGCCCATGAAAAGATATCAGTATGGCTTTCGTGTTAGGCTTATCGAAAACACAAAAGAAACACGATTTCATTCTTGTCGTCATAGACCGTTTTTCTAAAATGGCCCACTTCCTCCCATGTTCGAAAACTTTCGACGCATCTCATGTAGCTCAAATCTTCTTCGATAATATTGTGAAGCTATATGGGTTGCCAAAAATTATTGTGTCCGATAGGAATGTAAAATTTACGAGTTATTTTTGGAAAACCCTATGGCACAAGATGGGCACGAAATTGAAATTCTCTTTAGCCTTCCACCCACAGACTGAGGTTGTCAATCAGAGTCATGGCAATCTCCTGCGTACACTTGTGGGAGAAAATTTAGGAACTCGGGACTTGAAATTAACTGATGCTGAATTTGCTTACAATACATCAATGAATAGAACCACCGGCATGAGTCCACACAAAGTTGTGCATGGTTATCGTCCTAGGCAGCCCAACGATCTTGTCCCCAGGTTAGAACATCATAGAGTTTCAGAGTGCATCCACATTTGCATAGAGAAATTTTCAAAAATATATAATGAGAAGAATTTTAACAAGCTAAGAGCGGATACTAGAAAAAAATTTAAAACTTTTAATGTTGGTGACGAAGTGATGGTTCGGATTCGTCTGGAACGGTTTCCAGTGGATCCGTTAAGAAATTGAATGCACGTGCTGCAGGGCCATTTAAAATTCTGCATAAAATCAATGATAATGTCCTATATCGTTGACTTTCCTGAAGGTTTTGGCATAAGTAAGATTTTCAATATTGAAAATCTAGTACCGTATGAAGGGCCCAGAATTTAACCCTAGAAATTCTCTTATAGATGAGCCTACCCTACAGCCCACTGGTGAGATTCCCACATGTAACCCCCGTTCTCGTAAATACGTATTTCCTGAATATTTTTTGTATTTTGATTAGTTATAAATCTATTTTTGCGCTAAATTCGTTTTTGATCTTTTACTGAGTATTTTATAATCGACAATTATATTCACTTTGAATAACAATATATTTTCTATTTTTAATTGATCAACTATTTATATTTTATATTATTCCTGTTGGGATTTTAATGAACTTGTTAATCTCAAATTCTATTTTGATGCATATCATTATTATTATTATTGTTATTATTATTATTATTATGAGTACTATTGTTATTACTATTATTATTATTATTGGTAGTAATATTATTACTACTATCATTATTATTATTTTTAGTATTTTCATTGTGATTATTTTTATTAATATTGTTGTTATTGTTATTAGTATTATTATTATTGTTATTCTCATTATTGATGTTGTTACCATGATTATTATTAGTACTTTTTTGACATGTTTATTATTATTATTATTATTATTATTGTAAAGCCCGATATCATTACTATTATTA
Source organism: Hemerocallis citrina (assembly GCA_017893485.1). Taxonomy (NCBI): domain Eukaryota; kingdom Viridiplantae; phylum Streptophyta; class Magnoliopsida; order Asparagales; family Asphodelaceae; genus Hemerocallis; species Hemerocallis citrina. The sequence goes on along the minus strand of CM030361.1, from coordinate 31,052,339 downwards.
TTATTTTTTATTAAAGCCCATTGATTTTGGCCTATATTGTATTATTTAATTATTCAATTTGAAGCTCGATCCAAGCCCATCTCCTATTGGATTCTAACCCAAATCCTAGTCTACCCTAAACCCACTAACCCAAAACCACCCCCATATCTCCACTAACAGCCAGTCTCCAAAAATCACTTCTAACCATAACACATCCTGTAACCCCCAAATTTGAATCCCTAATTATCAGCCTTGCTATTCCTCCCCATTATTATGGTTACTATAGTACCACCATTATTATATTATAATAATCCCCCTTAACCCTAACCTAAACCCTAACACCCCTCAGTCGCCCCTGTACAACCCCCTCCCCTCTCTCCTGTTCTAACCTAACCCCCAACAGTATCTCTTCATCTTCCCCACATCGCCCGCAGCCGACCCCGAGCTCCAACCGACCACCGTCCCGTCGAGCCATCCGCTCGACTACGCCGCCTCGCGACCCCCGTCGCACCCTCACCTCATCGTCCTCCCCATCCTCGAACCCACCGCTCTGCGCTCGTCCGCCCTGTCTCCTCGCCGTTCGACAACCACCCTCATCGCGACTCCCATCGTCTTCCCCAGTCGCGATCCCCGTCACTCCTCGTCATTCCGTCGCTTCGACTGTCTTACCCCAATTCCGCTTGTCGCCGAACCCATCGCCATTGCCAGAGCTCGAACTCGTCGTCCACCCCCTCCTTGCCGCTGTCTTCGCCTCTCTGATGTCCCCTGCAACCACTAAAGATCCCTCACCCCCTTATCATCGTCGTCGAACGCTCGAACGCCCGCCGTATTCTTCTCCCCCGTTTCGGCGCAAAACAGGGCATCGCTCGAGCTTCGAGTTCTCGTCGCGGCATCGCTTCCTGATCGCCAGCCGTCAGCCGCCCTCGCCCTCGTCGCTGTCGAGTCTCCCGTCGCCTCTCTCTCTCTCCGTCGCGTTTGAGAACAACAGTGTAGAGAATTGTTGTTTGGTGTTTGTGAGTAGGGATCTGTTGTTCTGTGTGGTGTTTTGGAGAGAGAATTGGTGTTTGGTGTTGTAAAGAGGATCTGATGTTGGTGTTTTGTTGTTTTGGTGTTTTGCATGTGGCTCACACGTGTTAGTGCTTCGTGTTCGTTATTTGTCGCCCGGGATCCTAATCCCGTTATTCCCTATATTGGATCTAACGTCGTTCTAAAGGCAAGTCATCTCACCCTCTAATTGTATTGTATCGTATTCAAGATTGTTTATTGAATCCCGCAAGTAGATCTATATTGATTATCGTATATCTGTTATTGTAATCTATCATTGGGATACTACGGATTTACACGAGCAAATCCAAGTAGTAGTCTTGACTTCGTATCGACTTTTGCCTCCAATGTATAGAGATCTTGCATGCATTCATGTAGTTAATTATTGAATATAGGAATATGAATTATTATTGTATTTCTTGTCATGGCATTACACAACTATTGTACATTGTATACTAGTATTGATTGTTTATATGATTGATGTTGGTGTATTAGTTGATTGTGATTAGTAAGATTTTGGACATTATACATCTTAATATCATGTTCATATAGGTGTAACTTACTGTGATTTATGTTGTCAACCCCTAACTCATCGTTCATAACATTTTAATTATTTTTATTCATAAAAAATATATTGAGACCCTGAAATTTACTGTCAACCTGAACATTGTCAAGCTGTTTCGACCTAGATAATATCATCAAAATCAATAACTTTCTGAATATGAAATGTAGCCCCATGTTTATAGTTTCCAGAACATCCAGAATTTTTGAATTCCGACTTATATTGCATGAGTTATGACCATTTTACTGCAGCTGCGTTTTATTTTCAGATTTATGCATATACCATGTTAACCTGATTAAATAGATGAATTAATGATCAAATATTACCATGATAATTTTCAGATTAATAGCCAACATGATTAAGGTAATAAAAATTATTTTTGCTGATTTTTAAAATTAATATTTACTGCTTTTACAACTGAAACTAGTTAACATTAATAACCAGTCAGAACCTATAACCTGTAAAGAACACTGTAATTCACCTAGCTACTGTTGTCGAAATTTGGACTTTAAATATGCGTTGGAACCGAGCAGGAGTCTAATTTCTAGAACTTCTGACGGATCCACTTTTGCTATTCTGTAGCAACGGAAATTCTAATTTTGGTGCAGCAACCTACTGCTGTCCAGAATTGAGTTTCCATATATGATAATATTTAATTGGATCTATAATGTTAAATTTGGTGTATTTAATTATATGGAGTACATCAAGGTTGTAAACGGCATTAGGCGGTGGCGGTTCGGTGCCTAGCGCCTAGGCAACGTCTAGGCGGTTGAATTTATTTTGCCGATTTAGTTAATTTCAACCCCTATTCTTTAATCGTAAGTATAATCATCCAATCCAATAGTAAATATTCATCATGTTCTTGTGTAATATGTATAATTAAAGAGTATTTATGCATAAAAAAAACTTCCTCGTGCAATTGAAAAAAAAACAATTGTCACCAATTGTAATATGTGCAATATGCCAATATGTGTAATATGTGTAACATGTGCTATTTTAATATATGTAACAGGTGTAATATGTGCAATCTATCACCAATAATACAAAAAAAAGTAAAAACAATTCCACTAATATTAAAGATCCATACATATTATATAACAGATTAATAGATTAATAGTAGTTCTCTTTTTTTGTTTTATTTTATAGTATTTAAAATTTCAAAAAATAGAAAAAGCCTAAACGTTGGACATCAGGCGGACGCCTGATCGGTGCCACGGATGCCTGCTCAACAAGACGGCCGCTTAATCGCCTCTAACCGCTTGGACCACCGCCTAATGCAAAGGCGGTTCGTTCTTCTCCATCTGAGTGCTTAGGCACCGCCTAGGCGTCCGAGGCGGACGCCATTTAGAATACTGGAGTACATTGCATGATCTTAGGATTGTTTTGTTATCATTCTATTGTCCCTTATTAATCACCTTATCGTTTTCCCCCTAATAGTTCTATCCCTATTGTCCCCTATCAGTATCGTAGTATTGCCAACCAATATTGCATGTTAATTGAATAAAGAATGTTAATCAAGCCGGAGTTAAGGGTTGACCTGGATAGTTGATATAGGGACTGTACTCGGAATGTAGGCCTCGTTCCCAAAATATCGTTATCGTCATTGTGCAAGAAATTGCTAATGGCCAGTGTTATCGTCATTATGCAAGAAATTGCAAATGGCCAGTGTTATCGTCATTGTGAAAGAAATTGCAAATGCTCAGTGTTATCGTTATTGTGCAAGAAATTGCTCAATAGCCAGTGTTATTATTTAAATGTTATATCGTACCGAGTACATGACCTATAGAATCTACCACCTTAGTCTAAACGAAATTGATTGTATGCATCGAACCTGTAGTATGAAATGCAGTAGTATGTGCATTAGTTAGGATTAAAATGAATAACAGACTTAAGATTTTCATCGCATCATCATTGCAAATTGTCATCATTATTGAACAGTGTTATCGTTATTGTTTACCATTATTGTTATCGTTTATGGTTATCATTATCAATCATCGTTATTGCACACTGCATTGTTACCATTTTGTCATTGTTCACTGTAATCGACTCTATTGTTTATTGAATTCATTGTTATACCGTAAATGTCATTATTTCTCTGTTTCTCTACTTGTTGTCCACGACTTGCTCTAAAGACATATTATTCTCTTTTTAGATGAACAGCTTATAGGTAATCAAGGAGAATTGCCTGATGGACTGGGAGAACAACAATGGTGAAAGAATTGTTTTACTGCGCCGCTTAAATAATTATTGTTTCATTTTGAGAACTTTAATAATTGAACAATGATGTTTTCTTTGTATTGTGGGCTTTTGACCCGAATATTGTTACTGCGGATTCCAGATGTTGGATTGTTATATTGTTGGTTATTTCATGCTTAAAATTCAAGTATTATTATTCATGTGTTTACTCCTCTATTTCATGCGTGGTTGTATTACTTCCTATTTATATTGTTGAGTTGAAAGATTAACAGCTCATGGATGATGCAAGTCATTCGCTGGGCCATGTCACGTGCTTGCATTGCGTATTTTTGGAAAGCCGGGGAGTGACACCACATTTTCCATTTTACCTGATAATACTTGCCCATCGGCAGAAAAATTAGATAATTTTTAGATGATCAGATAATCTCTACTAGAGATGGTGGTATTCATAAGTATTTGGTAAGATGAAAAAATAAGCCGGAGTCGGAGGATACTTGGATTGATCGTGAAAAGCTCCTGCACTTGGATCCATACCTTTTGGAGCACTATAACAGGAAAACTGGTTTTGACTCAATGGGGTCGAGCCGTCTCCCGCCTGGAGAGAATGAAGAGGAAATCGGTTCGAGACGATTCGAACACTTCTATCAGCGCAGGCAACGTCTAAGATGATTGTTCTATTAGCCTAGTATTTTATTTCAGCATTCATATTTGTTTTTATCAATTTAATCCATATATAGTATTGCGATTTGCACTCTTTATTTCATGCATTATGATATTTTGGAGATTTGTATTGAGATTTGTTTTAAAGCTATATATAGGCTTCTAAATTAATGAAAAATTATGTTTTTGATTGATTAAAATTATTGTGATTGAGTTTGTGCTCTTCATTCATCTCTTTTTGTGTGAGACATTAAGATACAATTAGGGTTTGTGATAAACCCTAAATAATCCCTAATCTACTCCTATAGCCGCCAACTACCCCCTTTTCTTCTTATCTTCTCCTTCTTTGACTGACTCTCTTCGGCAGTCGACCACTCCGAGACCCCCTCTCCTCCACTTGACCAACTTGAGAACCCTGAACCCATCACCACCCGATCAAAGCCCCACAACCCTTACCCTCAAGCCGACATCACCCTGCCCCCATCCAGCACCTCCGACCACCCTGCCGCCTGCCATCACACCTCCGACCATCTCTCTAGCCTCCACCATCAAAGACGAAACCCCAAATCTCAATTGAATCCAAGCCCACATCAGCAAATCCCTTTCAACCCAATAACCCGAAGATCCCGAGGGCCTCTCGCCGCCCCCGCCACCACCGGTCGACGCCTCCCTTGCTGTCGACGCCCCTGCACCGTTGTCGTCAGCCGCCCTTTCTTCTCCTTCACTGATTTGCCGCCGCACCACACCCACGGTCGATTCCTCCACCGCAGCACTTCATCAGCAGCATTCTCCATTACTGCACATGTTCCGAACTCCCGGTAACTTTTCTTCACTTCTCAATTATTTGTGATACTACTTTATCGTCTCTAAGATTATTATCTGAATTTTTTGTCGTCCACAAATATTGAGTTTGTGTTTTTACTTGCTAATTAGAGTACGAATCATTATTGGATATCTTACATGCTAAGAACGATTAAGTATAATTATTGATTGTTAGGCGCGAATCTTTAACTGGGTTTGTTAACTTATTCCAATTCTTGAAAATCCATCAAATCAATACTTAGTTTTAATTTCTAACTTAATCAGCAATACATGTTGGTAAACTTAATCTTTTAATATTCTTAAAAATTCTCTACTTAGAATTATGTTTACATCAGTTTTAATGTAGTAACTTTAGAAATTCTTTGTGTTGGTATGTTGTGTCACATATTACACATCCCGGCGTGTCCGTGTATATGATTCTTAGCTTGTAGGTGAAACTCAAATGGGAAAATCAAAAACTGTACTTGGAATTTAAAGTGTAAAAAAAGGCCACAAACGCTTAAAAGTAGTAATTAAGTTGGTTCGCTATAATAAGTTCAGATTTATTCGAATATATATTTTTTTAAAAAAGAAACATAAATAATATACAAAAAGTTGAAGTAGAATGCCAATTTCTCATGAGAAGTAAAAATTTCTATTAATGGATCATATCTACCATATGCATTAACATTATATATGACTTTGCTGCTAACTTGCAAGTTTAGTCAAGCAAAGACAGGGCTCATTCGAGGCCAAGGTAGGCCACGGCTAATCTGGACGTTTAGAGACCCCCCTTCATAATATTCATATACAAATAAGAGAAAAGGGAACCTCATACTTGTAGAAGATGTTTCCGTCATATTGAGCGATTGTAGTTACTTGGTAGGATACGCCACGGATGACCGACACCGTTCACTTTGATTTTTCATGTCATACTATGCATGCCTATAAAATCAAGTGGATTTGAGATCATATATCCCTGTTGTAAGTGGTTGCAAAATGAACGGTTTTTCAATAGTGTAACAATTTGGCACCATCTGATGCATGGGTAAGAAGCCTCCAAATGACTTGAATTTTTGCACACACATCTTATGGCATAAGAAATATGATGAACGGTGTATAGGGTCCCGCCGTGGAAGTACAACTATATATAGAGGAAATTTTCTTCATATAAGTACAAGGCTCGCTTTCCTCTATGAACAATTACACAAACTTATCCCTAACATTATGTTCTAAGTTTTAAATTGTATCTTCATTTATATTCGATACTCTCTCCAACTCCCACACATGGCTCGTTTCTCTTAACTTCCGCTACCAACAACGAGAGTGATCACGTCTTTGTGTCTGTATTACAAACTTTATAATGCTACGACATTTCTTGAAATGAACCGTCATGACATTTCCTATCATATCTCAATCACGATGATCTTCACCTCATAAAAGTATTCTTAATAAAATTCAAGTAGGTTGATTACAAACTACCAAACCCATCAAGTTGTGAAAATGTATGGTGTATAAATAATACAACAAATGTAACCCTCTATATGCGTAGGCAAAAGTAAATATAAATCATATGGAAATTTCATTCAAACACCATTCAAGGCATAGTGATTGTGATGACCAGTGTAAATCGTCAATCTGGAGCGAGTACCCAATGCAGCTATCTAAAGTAGTGCATATCCCTTTTTCTTATATATAATTTTCAAACTTTGTCATCTCCATGTCTTATCATGTGCCCTAGTTTTAAGAAATTTTCATTACTTGCTTGTGTTTCTTAAGAGTCAACAAAAGTTCCGCTAAGAAAATTTTTGAGAAATTACATTGTTTAGCCTAAATCAACACCAATCATTATCTACACTAGTCTACAATATACCCAGATTGAGAAATATTCCCTGGATTGTATGCCACTTTTGCTGTATGTAGGAAAAATAATCTATATTGTAAATTTGTAACTTCTAATACTAAACAGCCTATATAGTACAGACCAACTATAGAAATCACTTCTAATGACGCTACCAAATAAAGAGATAATATATGGAAAATATTATATAAGTTAGAAGATATTGGAAACATAAATGTCTTCAAACAATATCAACATGAAAGCATAATGTAAATTTGAAGTTGACATCAAATCAGTCATTGCAATTAAAAGATATCTTGAAGAGTGTTGGAACAATGCCACATAGGCCCAGGGTGCAACAGGCATTTGGATCGCTAAGATTAGGCGGTTACGCAAATGTCTAAAAGTGTGGGCAAAGCACGAATTTGGCAAAGTAAAAAGACGGATGGAACAATTAGGAGAGATGATCCATGAATTAGAAGCGGCGGAGGAAGAAAGGGATCTCCTTGCATCTGAGGTCAAAGAGTTGGCCAGTAATAAATATGAGATACAATGTATCAGAGAGATGGAGAAACAATATTGGAGACAGTGATCAAGGGTCCAATGGCTAAAAGAGGTAGTTGCCAACACAAAAAATTTCACAAAGTGGCGAGTGCTAGAAGGAGACAATCAAATTGTCGACATGTTTGTGGGAGGAAATTGGTACGAGAATGAGTACTTATTGAGACATCATATTGATGGAACATTTCAGGATCTTTTTGGAAACAAAAATGTAAGAAGATGTAGTATGATCCCAGAAATGTGGAACACCACGAGAGTAGATGGAAGCGTGGGGATTGAAGGTACATTCACAGAAGATGAGGTGTTCCAAGCAATCAAGAGTCTGGGACAGAACATGGCATCTGGACCGGATGGTTTTCCACTTTTCTTCTATAGATTATACTGGAATATCATCGAGGAAGACTTCATGGTTATTTTTCGAGAGTTCTATCACGGTTCAGTAGATATTGATAGACTCAACTATGCGAACGTTATTCTCATCCCAAAAAAAAGAGGTATTAAAGGTGACGGATTTAAGGCCAATTAGTCTTGTAAACGGTTCCTTTAAGATTATTACTAAAGTGCTGGCACAGAGGCTAGCCCCTCATCTAAACGATGTTGTGGAGGAGTCGCAGAGTGACTTTATCAAGGGAATGGATATTATGGACAGCATAACATCGGCACATGAAATAATTTTTAGAGGCTCCAAGGAAAAGGCAGATGGCTTCATGTTGAAATTAGACTTTGAAATGGTACGACTCAGTAGAATGGGATAGTCTTGATGAAATGCAAGAGTTGAAAGGATTTGGCCCCAAGTGGAGACAGTTGACAAAGACGTGTTAGAGGCGATTTTTTTTATTCAGGTAAATAGGAAACCGGTGAAGAAAATTAGGTGTTGTAGGGGAGTTAGACATGGTGACCCATTGTCTTCTCTTCTGTTCGCCCTAATTACGGATGGGCTGGCGGAAATGATTAAGAGAGACTGAGAAGAGCACGTCATCCGAGGACTTGCAATCGACCGAATACCTAAGACGATAACAATCCTACAATACGCAGATGACACCATAATGTTCGGAGCCGCAAAGGAAGAAATTATGGCGTTGAGTACGGTTCTCAAATGCTTCGAGTCTTGAGCAGGGTTAAGAGTGAATCTGAACAAGAGATGTGTAATTCCAATTAGAGAAAACTTTTCCATTCTGATTGGCGACATCAAGAATTATCTAAGATGCAAGAGTGGAGAATTCTCATTGACCTACTTGGGTACGCTCATTAGGCCAGGAGTTATGCGAAGAGATGATTGGCAACCATTAATAGAAATGATATAAAAGAGATTGGCGGGGAGGAAGGGACAATTTTTGTCTTTAGGAGGAAGAATTACGCTAATCAATTCAGTCCTTAGCAGTCTACCGACGTACCTTATGTTAATCTACGAACTTCCGAAATGGGTTATGGAAAGAATTGACAAATGTAGGAGAAGATTCTTGTGGAATCAAACGAGCACAACAAAGGTATCCACCTCGTTAATTGGGGTAGAGTGTGCAAGAAGAAGAAATTTGGTGGAATAGAAATCCTTGATCTAAGAGGCATGAATAAAGCATTGATGAGTAAGTGGTGGTGAAAGATGCGAAGGAGACGCAACAATTGGTGGTACAAATCTTTCATGTTATATCGAAGAAGAAAGAAGTTCAAGTATGATAGGAGAAGTGAGCATGGTAAGGCCTCATACATATGGAAAGGGGTGGCAAGGGTGGGGGAGACTTTCCATGCTAATAAAAGTGTGGTGGGCAACGGGAAGGATACCAGATTCTGTAAAGATAAATGGTGTCAGAGCAACACTATTCAATCTCTTTTTCCAAAAGTCATCGGTGGTACAGTGAACGTTGATACGTTAGTTAACAAGGTATTGAGAAACAGTAGACTTAGGATTTAATTACGAGACCAGTCATCTCAGATTTGTATGGATCAACTACAAAAGTTGAAGGAATTCAGTAGGGAGGAGGTTCAGAACTTTCCAGGAGTGGAGGACGAGAAGAAATGAGTTCGAACCCTAATGGCACATTCTCGGTGCCGTCAATGTACAAGTGGCGAAATGATGGAGGGGTTAGAAGTAAGGAAGTCGATACAATCTGGAGGACCGACGTACCAATAAAAGTGAAAGTGTTCCTTTGGCAAGTCGCGGACGATGCAATTATTTCAAAGATTGATCTGCACAAACGCATTTTGCAGTTGGATGTTAAGTGTTAGAGATACATGGCAGAAAACAGACACACAAATCATATTTTGTTTACATGTCCTAGGGTAGGTTAGCTTGGAAAGTTGTGTGATTAGGTTTTGGGATGTTGGAGTGCATGAGTTCGTCATTGCATATTTGGGGATCTAGGAGGGCAAAATGTAGTGAAAAAAGAGAATAAGGTGGCTTGGGACATCTCTGTGGCTGCTACGGTATGGGATCTATGGCTAGATCAAAAAGAGTTGTGCTTCCGTAATAACAACAACAGATTTCCTGTTATGATGCATAAAAAAGGTTTCTTCATCCATGCTTGGGCGGGTCAAGCAAGTGCGAAGATAATATTACGTATGGAGGAGTAGGTCGATTAGGGCGGAGGTGTGCAAGTGCTAGCAGATGGAATTATTGTATGTGTGCCTTCCTTTGGGTAGTAGATGTAGTTGTTGATTGTGTTGTTTTAGATCTTTACTAGATCCATGAACAATGGAGATGTAATTTGTACTATTTTGTTTCGTTAATTTATCGTCAATGTCACATTTATTTTCAAAAAATTAAAAGATATTTTATGCAAATCTGAAACGCAAATGACGTCTTCCTTAACTCAAGCAAAATACTTAATAATCTTAACCAATATGGCACACATACTGAAGCTGAGGCGCAATGTGTTGTGGAATTTTAATAAATAAAATTTAACTTGTTTTTATGTTTTAAGTACACAAAATATAGTCAGTTATTTTTCATTTGTTATTGAGCGGTGACTTTTGGATGGTTACTTGGGTAGTTACAATGCTCTAAGGGTTGCGTCTATTGACTCTATACATTAGGAGGCTGTGTTTTTTCTCAAAAGTTGTCATTCGTGATAAAAAGGTGTTTCCGAAGAGTTACTTTAAATTATATAAATTGATGATTGTTCTATCAACTATATACACTTATTTTTCTCTCCTCTCTTTTAATGGTACTTAAGAAAGACCAAGTATTTGAGTCGATTTCCGCTAGTGCAAAGCAGCCAATCGAGTACACAAATAGTGGTTTGTATCCGGGAAGCAAATGGAATTTTCCCTATTGCATCGGAGAGGGCGCGAATATTGTTTTAAAAATAGCATACAACTTACAAGTTACAACGTGCTTCAACCCACAAATTTGTCTCTGACTTTGTCCTATTTTTCATTATTGTGGTTTCCACAATTGTTAAATTGTACACAAACAAAATGCATAGGAAGAAGTGTGAAGCATGAATTAATAGTTAATTATTAATTTCCCATATTCTTTAGGTTATAGGGACACCCTGGCTAAGTTTTGGCAGTAAAAGATAATGAACAGAGGAGCTAAGGCATCTAGATATTAACAAATATTCTGCAAAAAGAACTCAAATAGTGAGAAAGTGCGCTATTATACCTGTAACCATTGAGGCAAGCCAAAAGAACCCTTCGGACAGAATTCAGTAGCATCACCAGCCTCCTTGACGGTGCACTGCCCTTCACATACAACTTCAAAAGAAACTTTAAATCTGTCACATTTATTAGTAATTCTTAGTATTGACTTTTCAGAGTTTTGAAGTGTGATACTGTTTGTGCTAACAATAGTCTCCGGAACATTGCAATACTCTCTGAGTAAAGCGTTTATTCTCTCATCTGAACTTATCAGTTCTCCGCACTCTTTCCTCCGTATGGACTCAACAATACGTGCAATTTCAACATTGAATTTACACCTGACAGGCTTGTGATCACTATCGGTAACATCCATGCAAGCCTCATACCTTATAAAACAGTGGATGTGAATGTTTAATTAACTTATCACAAGTATTGTCCATGAAATGAACATTATACTTACAGTGTGACAGAAGTGACTACAGGAGACTCCAGTGAGCATTCAGCCACTGCTATAGAACGACTGTCACGATATAATATCCTGTCACACCAAGCAGGAATCCGCTTCTTCTCACTGGAATCAAATCCTAGATTAAAAGCAAATATTAAGACAAATAATATATCAAATAAATTATAATAAAAAATTGGATAGCTTACTACCTGATAGACCTGTTTTGTGTTTTTCAAACTTGTATGTAGGAGGGAAATTGATTTGGCCTTCACGCATTCCTTGAAAAACTTTGCCACACTTCATTTCAGCTCGGAGCTGATCTTTCTCTCTCAGCCAATCAAAGCATCTTTGAGAAACCATGTCCCTTGCCTCATCATAGGTAATGCTATGAAGACGATAATTGAAATCGCCAAGAAAGACGAGCATGTCTGCTTCTGATAATTCAGGTCTTCCATCATCAGAATGAGAGGCTGTCACCTGTCAGGCCACATGACGATGATTATTATTTTCTTTTTTTTAGACTGACCAAGATCCATTGGAGAATGATACATATTTGCAAAAAAGTAGAGATAAATTGTCGTACATTGCCCCCGCGATTCAATGGAGCAGAAGATGAACCACTACCTGCCCAAACACAATAAAATAAGTATATGTTCAGGATTACATTAAACCCCTTCCTGTCAAAAGAAGAAAAAGAAAATATTTTTGAGCCAATCTATTTTTTTTTTTTTTGTCATAAAATAAATGTGTTCAGGGTTATATATATACACACACACCCACACACAAGGCTATAGCCCCACACACACATAAACAGTCACTTTCACCTCATAATAAGAGGATTGTTATAGCAGAACTCGAAATCCCTCTTGGTCACTTGCAAAGAGGCTTACCACTAAGACCCTAGATTGTTCTATCACACATCTCCTCAAGTTAATAATAAGGCGTTATATATCTATATTTGTATGTGATTATAGATAATCTGAAACCTCAAACAAGTAAACATACCTGAAGAAGGTTGGAGTCCATGTGAGGGCCTAGTGAAAGACATAGTCCGATAAATATGATCGAAGTCAGCATTCCTCCTGCTGACTGCTTCCAGATGTGCAGCAAAATGACAGTTTGCAAAACAGATTATTCGATCATATACTCTCATCCTTAAACCAACACCTCCCTGCACAAAACCTTTTAACCTAAAAAATAATGTTCATCTATGGGGCTTAAAGAAACTCAAAAAGACATTATAAAAAATACCATCTTTATCATCATCTACACTAGATCAATACCCACCAAGAAATACAGGAGCATGGCACATTGTTGAGGAAGTAAATAAACCAGATAAAAGACTTGACCTAGGTATATGCTCAACAAAATTTATTATATGCAGGAACATTGGGAATAAATAGATTAAGTCTAGAGAAATTCAAAGTTTTCCAACCAGCAAAGAGTACAATTAGACGGTACCTAGGCCTGCACTAGGTGCTCATGGATGGCTCTAGTAACGCCGACCAACCTACTGTTTTTTTGTGTTCAATTCTACTATGGCCTAAGACAATTGTGAATACTCTCATTCTAACAGTCACTCCAACATAGAAAATGATTTAAATCCAGATTTCAAACAGGAATCTGTTCAAATGCACGGGCAAGGAATCAGGTACTAGTTACCTAGATGGATAAACATCTGTTGAAATACTACTCACAGAAAACAGGTGATATCGAACAAATGTTGCACCACTAATTGGTAGTAAAGAATCTCATCATTTAATAATGATTTGTTTTCTTCCAAAAGATATATTTAGTATATACAGTTTACTAATGTAAGGACATTCACACTTACACCTTAAGAACCTCAGAGGAGGAGAGGGTGTTCAGCTGCCCAGCTGCCCTCGGGGCACAACTCCTTGGAAGAAATCTAATGGCTTTTCCTTTAGCCTTCTTGATCTTGCTGACTTGTATCGTTGGTCATTAGGACTTTACATTTAGGGTCCTGCCAAAGAGGTAAGTTGCGTTGGGCCCCTAGGCATAGAAGTTAATCAAGGAGGTAAACTGTGAAATATTTAACTACCTACTGAAGAGGTATATGGTATATACTTTGGATCCATTTGTAGTAGGCCAGAACTTAACACAGCTGAGTCGACCTGGCCGCTCCAGGCCGTTCCAAAGATCCAATAACTACTTCTGAGTTCAGAGGCCAAAACTATTTCAATAGGTATTTGATGTAGTATGCAAGAAAGGAAAGATGAACGATAGAAGAGATCAAGGAAGGACATAAGCAAATAACAGGAAAAGAGAGTAAAGGCAAACAAAAATGTGGGTTGTGTGGGTTGTGCTGAGGCGGGTGTGTGTGATTGTAGGGAAATGAAGAATCGAAGAGTTCAAGGAAGGAAATCAGCGAATGACAGGAAAAGAGAGCAAAAGGCACACAAAAATATAGGTTGTGCTGAAGTGTGTGCGTGAGAAAGCAAAATATATGCCCAATGCAGAGCATAATTTTGTTCAGTCAGTGACAGAATATGAGACTGAACCTTCCTTGCTCTTCCCAACATAATGTAATATATCCTATATCAACCCCCTCCACAAAACAAACACCCAACTACCCACCCCCACACATACAAATACCCAATACACACAAAATCAGAAAAAGAAAAATCATGTACTCGCTTCAACAAAGGAAAAAAGGAAAGAGAAACACAGTTAAAAATTAGAAATAATAATAATAATAACAACAACAAGAAGAAATGGAGATATAAAACATAACAAAAACACGAACAATTTCCAAAAATTCTTAAAATTAGAAATAATAATAATAATAACAACAACACAAAGAAATAGAGATATAAAAGAAAACAAAAACACAAACAATTTCCAAAAATTCTCAAACCATAAAAGTCATGCAAACTCATAATTATTGAGTATCATAAGAAATACTCCTCATGACAAAGTCCCAAAGGACATTAACTACTTATGACTCTCCCTCCACTAACAATACTCCTAGGGAGTATAAATTATATGAAGAACGAAACAGTTTATTAGAACAACAATAGAAATCACATGATCAAGCACTTTACTAATCCTCCAAGATTTTCATTCAACTTGACACTGTAATATGTCGATTGTGAGCTTATAACAGATTGTGAGTTTATAACGGAACATTAACAACCAGACATATAAAGAGGTTCCATTATTTTATATCTATATAATTCACTCCTGTTCATATACTACTGACTAGTTGTTGACCTTGAGTTTGGTGTGTACAAAACATACTATATACAAGTAATAAGTTTCAGTTAAGATGTATAGGAAAAACAGAAAAAGAAAATCCAAAATAAAGATATGACAGTTTGCAAAAGGGGCATGAATCAAAAAGATTTGAAATTTCAAATAGGAGTGCATCACAAGAAACATGTGCTTCAAATCTACAAAGAATCAAGCATATGGGTGGATTATTTATTTCCTTTTTGTGAGAAAATGCTATGTAATGATTGATTGATTGATTATTTTTTGGTATGAATATAAAATAGATTCGCCAAATAAAAGACAGATCTGCATGACAGCGGTCGACCGCACAAATGTCGGTTGATCGTCACAACAGTCGACCGCTCATTTTAGTTGAAAAGATGAGTCAGCGACTGGTCATCTCTCGACTCTCAGGTTGAAAGATGAATGGTCGACCGTTAAATAGAAGCGAATTTACTGAGTATTCTTGACCTCTTGCAATCATAACTTCTAAATTAATTAATCAATCATCAATCCGAGTGTAAGAGATATTCATTATTTATCTTTGTCAAGGTCTATTTGGATCTTGAGGATTTTTTTTTATTTCCACTTCAGTGAGGTTTGCGGGACTTATCTGTAGAAGCCGTGTGGGTGTAATAGGTCTCTCGGCCTGAATTCCGAGAATTACTGTACAAGGGTTTAAACTATAGTAAAACGCTTATGGCGGAAAATTGCTACAAGTAGGTGGTGTGGACGTAGACCTGTGGGTCGAACCACGTTATATTGTTGCGTCTTCCCACTTGCTGTGTTTGCTTTCTCTAACTCTTTTTATTTACTTTGCAATTTAATTTGAATTTTTAATTTTCGCACAATCACCCTATTCACCCCCCTATTAGGATTGTGTCTTGAATACTCGTTGTTCATATTAGAAGAAGGTAAGATGAAGCACGGAGATCGAAGCTTCGAAGTGAGTAGAAGAACCCCCGTCCAACAGCAGCAAGGTGCGGGCATAGTTGCGGTCGACTGTCCCAAGTTGCGGTCAACCGAACCCCCGACCACTCGTAGTACAAGGATTGTCCGAGAGAGGTATGGTCGACCGGTCTTGTTGGACGGTCGACCGACCGCGGCGCTGTGTTCGTTTTTGGGCTTCGATTTGTTAGGTCGTTTCAGCCCAACCTTCAACTCCAAGTTAGATCGTGCAGCTCCTATTCAGTTACTTCTTTTTCAGGTTATATCGGACGACTGAGAATCAAGCTTAGACCTCTGTTTCTCTCTATTCTTCTATATATTGTAAACTCCTCCAATATAAAAGAGTACTTCATAGATTATTTTCTCCATTGCAAAGAGAGGCTCGAAAGAGAGATAGTTCTTGGTGGGTGAGTTTAATTCCTTGTATTGAGTGAATAACTCCTTGTAATAAGAAATCTACCAAAGGGTCGGCAAGCGCAAAGCCTATGAAAACATCGCAGGTATAAAATCGAATATCTCTATATTTGGTTCTATTCCAGATCATATGTTACTTCAGCTAGCCAATGTTAATGGTTTAAAGTTGCACCACAACACACACCAGTATTATTGAAGATATTCGGGGTAGGAAACTGGTTAATGTTGCGAATGTCCTTACGGGTCCACAGGAGGGGACGGGTGCCGATTGCGTGTCCCGAAATCTAGTTGAGCGGGACTCAATTACTCAGGAACAAGGGGGGTTTATTTCTTTTAATGTGTAAAATCCTTTTCCGGAATGTTCGCGGGCTTGGCAAGGCGGCCAAGCGTACAATGGTAGGAGAAGTTATTAAAAACAATCACATAGATATTGTTTGTCTGGAAGAGATCAAACTATCTCAACCAACGAACATGGTTCTCAGGGGTCTAAAGATAGACCGTATACAGGATTGGAAGGTTAGGGACGCCATAGGGGCATCAGGGGGGATCATGGTAGGGATCAATCGCGGTAAATTCGATTTACTGGATGACTGGGTAGGGGATTTCACGGTTTCGGTAGTGGTCCAAAGAAGACACGACGGATGGCAGCAAACTATCACGGCGGTATACGGTCCAAATGATAGAGCTCTAAGACCTCAGCTTTGGGATGAGCTACAACACATAAGGGGAAGGTGGAATCTCCCTTGGGTCGGGGGGGGGGGGGGGGAGGGGGGGATTTCAACATCGTCAGACACACTTATGAGAGGAGTGGTGGGACTGGCAATGGCCATGATATGAGAAAATTCAACCTGGTGATATCCAATTTGAGACTGATGGACATCCTGATTAACGATCGGCGATTTACGTGGTCCAACCGACGTAGGGAGCCGAGTCTTGCTAAGCTAGACAGGATCCTCATCTCTACAGACTGGGAATCCAAATTCCCTTTGGCGATGGTCAGGTCTTGTGTTCGAAATACTTCGGATCATGTACCTATCATGCTAGATACGGGTGAAAAGGGAAGAAGAAGACAATGCATATTTCGGTTTGAGAAGATGTGGCTGCTCAACAAGGAATGTCAAGATATTGTCAAGAAGTGCTGGGAAGAAGGTCATGGGCCGAATGAGCCAGCAGCCAATCTGCACAAAAAACTGGTCATCCTTAGAAGGAGATTAAGGAGGTGGAATAAAGTCACGTTCGGGAATATTCTGAAAAGGAAAAAAGATTCAATTCTCGAGATTGAGGAACTGGAAAGACAGGAGGAAATAGGAGTCCTGGATGATAGTCAGTTCCACAGATTAACGGCATGTAGAGAAGATATCCAGCAAACTTACGTCAACGAGGAAATAATGTGACAGCAGCGATCCAGGATAAGGTGGCTGAAAGCAGGGGATGCGAACATTAACTACTTCCACAAGATCGCAAGTATGCGACGTAGATCCAACTACATCCACTCTTTGGATATTGACGGCATCTCGGTGGAAGATGAGAATCAAATTAGGCAACATGTGGATGATAAATTCAAAGATCTCCTAGGCCAAAACAGGGATAGTCTTAGTGAAACCAATGAGCATTTATGGGAGGAATCGCCAGGAGAGATCCTCCTCAGAGTTGAGGCTCTGCAAGACCCATTCACCGTGGATGAGGTGAAGGCGGCAGTGTGGGGGATGGGACAAGACAGCGCACCAGGACCAGATGGCTTTCCTATTTTTTTCTACAGAAGGTTATGGTATATTGTGAAGCCTGATGTTATGGCTATCATGAATGCGTTCTATGACGGCACTCTCAACCTGGAGAGACTCAACTACGCTAATGTTTGCCCTATCCCCAAAAAGCAAGCGGCAAAATAAGTAAATGATTTCAGACCAATCAGCTTGATTAACTGCTCAGAAAAAATTATCACAAAAGTACTAGCGAACAGGCTAGGGAAGATCATCGGGGACATCATTGAGGATTATCAGACTGGGTTTATTGCAGGAAGAGACATTCTAGAAGGAGTGGCGCTTGTTCAGGAAGTCCTACAGGACACGAAAAGACGTAAGAAGGCGGGTTTCATGTTAAAACTAGATTTCGAGAAGGCGTATGACAAGGTCGAATGGAAGTGCTTACTGGAGATCCTTCAGAGAAGAGGGTTCGGTAACAGATGGATAGGTTGGATACAGACTTGGCTAACTACTTCCAAGTTCAATGTTCTGGTTAATGGGGAGCCGGGTAAGGAAATCAGATGTAAAAGGGGCCTGAGACAAGGGGATCCACTGTCACCTCTTTTGTTCACACTTGTAGGGGACGAATTGCATAGTATGCTACGAGCCTACAGAGATAATGGTCTAATCAATGGTCTTGGGATGAGGAGGGGCATCTCCGCAGTTATGAATGTCCAATACGCGGATGATACAGTCATTTTTGGTGAGTGTGATACTACGCAAGCAGCGCTCTGAAATGGGGCCTATACCTATTTGAAGAATGGTCGGGATTAAAAGTGAATTATAACAAAAGCTCCATTACTCTTAGGGGACACAGGGGAAACGGGGAACACTATTGCAAATCTTCTAAACTGCTCGATCCAGAAACTACCGATAAAATACCTGGGGTTGCCGATCGGAAGTGGAAATATTAGGAGGGGGGAATGGCATGGCCTCATTGACAAAATAGCGAACAGGCTAGAGGGATGGAAAGGCAAAATATTGTCGTTCGGAGGAAGACTGATCTTGCTTAATTCCGTGATCAGCACTATACCGTTATACTTTATGTCCTACCAAATCCCAGTTTGGGTGGTCAAAAAAATTGACAGACTGAGGCGGCGGTTCTTATGGCATGGGGCGGGGGACGGGAAAGGATACGTCTTAATCAAATGGGGCATAGTTTGCAGACGAAAAGAGTTTGGAGGATTAGGGGTAGTCAATATTCGTCAAATGAACCAAGCTTTGTTATGCAAATGGTGGTGGAAACTCAGAACTAAAACGAAAACTAAATGGGGTACAATGATAAAGGCGTCTTATTTGAAGAATGGCTGCATGCACCAGAAACAAAAAAACAAGGATTCAGCATCCGGGTTTTGGAGAGGGGTGACTAACACAAGAGACATCTTCATCTCCGGAGTCACTTTTTCAATTGGAAATGGTAATTCGACGTGCTTCTGGAAGGACAAATGGTGTGGCACCATTAACCTCAAGAGGAGATTCCCTCAAGCATACGGGTTTGCTACGGATAAATATGA
Organism: Hemerocallis citrina; assembly: GCA_017893485.1. Lineage (NCBI taxonomy): Eukaryota > Viridiplantae > Streptophyta > Magnoliopsida > Asparagales > Asphodelaceae > Hemerocallis > Hemerocallis citrina. The sequence goes on along the minus strand of CM030361.1, from coordinate 31,032,820 downwards.
TCGGATGGCAACAAATTGGAGGCATGAGGAATGGAGACCAAGACTCTCAGGAAGACTTACAAACGAGGCTAGAAGACAAACAGGAAATCATTGAATTCTTGCAAGATTGGAAGCTAACGGGAAATGACCACGAGGATAAACTAAAATGGGAGCAGGAACAAGGGGGAGTTTACTCGGTTAAATCAACGTATAGAAGATTAAACGATGGGGGGATGAGAGTCTTTGATCCGGTGTGGAAGGCTTATGCACCACTTAAAGTGAAGACCTTTAATTGGCTGGCATGTAGAAACGCAATCCTAACTCGGGATAACTTGGTTAGGAGAAGCTGGCAAGGTCCGATTCACTGTGTAATGTGCAATCAGGAGAATGAAACGGTCGACCATCTACTCGTCAGGTGCAGCTTTGCGAGGTCCATTTGGGTAAACCTCCTTAACAGATTCGATATCTACGGCGAAGGCCCGGAGACAGTCCTTGACGCTTGGGGGGGGTGGAAAGAGGGGCACATCCAAGGCAACCAGTTCTGTTTTTGGGAAACAGGGGTGGCAGCGATATGTTGGGGCATATGGCTAGAAAGGAACAATGGAATCTTTAGAAGCACACACAGACACATCATGCATCATCAATTGCTCCTCAAGATTATTGATAATATTTTGTTCTGGACTAAAACAGCAGGTGACGAACAGACAAAGAAGATCAAGGACATATACAAGGACATTGCCACTAGCCAGGATGTATTACAGGAAGGGGGAGGCACAGTAGAGGAGGCTTGATTCCATGGTGTGAGGCGGGTGGTAAACGCATCCGGATGTCTTTTGGGGATGTGTGGTTGCATATCTTTTTCGGGCTTTTTTTGATGTATTTTGATGTATTTTGGAGTTCTTTTGGGTCACTGATGTATTTTGGGTCGTTTTATTTGCTTGTATGTATTTTGGTGGGTTGCATGGGTTCTGGAGCGACCTATGTAGGGGAGTTATTTTTGGGAGGGACAATGAATATCATGGCCCGAATGTGGGTAACATGAATATCATTGTCCGACGCTGGTTTTTCTGTTTTATTAAAATCTTTTTAATGAAACTCAGGGGGGCTTTGGCCAACCTTTATGATCCAAAAAAAAAACAACTCCTTGTAATCTCTTCTAGTTGAATATCAGATCTTCCTATATTTTTTTCCCGAATTAAGCAAAAGCTAACCGGAATAAGTCATCGTTGTGTTTGTATTAGTTTGGTGGATCTACTTTCTTACTCAATTTATTCGTCTCATCTACTTCGACTTTCTCATTGCTCTATTTAGTTCTGCTGCGACAACGGGCGTTGGTTGACGCTCCAATCCCAACAACTGGTATCAGAGCTTCAGATTGCCGAGTCCCTTGGTTAAGATGACAGACCACAGTATTTTGAAAATCAAACAGTTCGATGAAAAGATCAATTTCAATCTTTGGAAGACTGACATATATGATGTCCTTGTTCAAGAACGTTTGCAGCTAGCCGTTAAGAAAAAAGAAAAGCCAACTGATATGAAGGATGACAGTTGGGAAGATATTCGTGAAAGAGCCATAAGTCTGATCCGACTATCCTTGGCGGACGAGATCAAGTGCAGATTTCTTGAAGAAACAGATGTGGCGAGTTTGTGGGAAGAACTCATAGCTGACAACTCTGGTTCGCCGTTATTAGATTGGATGCTTTGGAAGAGAAAGTTGTTCCGTTTATCTATGAAGGAAGGTACCGATCTCCAAGACCACATTACAGAGTTCAATAAGGTTTATCTGAACTTAAGGCGATCAACACAGATGTATGTGAGGAAGATAAAGCTTTCAACCTGATATATTCACTGCCGGATTCGTACGAGCCTTTGATCACTACCATGCTACACGGTAGAGCTGCCAAGGAGAGTATTTCGGTAGATGATGTAATCAAAGCATTGAAGGAAAATCAATTTAGGAAGGAGACTTAGAAATCATCGTCTTTCCCAAGTTGTCTAGCAGAGGATGGTCCTTCAGGGGGAAGACAAAGTGCTTTGCAAAAGGATTCGATCTGTTACCGATATTGCAAGAGACCAGAGCATATCAAGAAAGATTGTTGAAAATTGCAGAATCAGGAGAGCGCAAAGAATGGGAATTCAGCCGCTAATGTGGTTAGTGTCTTTGATTCAGGTGGTTTGTGTCTTCTTATTTCAAATTCTTTAGAATTGGATTCTAGTTGGTTTCTTGACTCAGGGAGTTCTTCTCATATTTGCTCCAAGAGGGAGTTGTTTTCTACTTATAAGTCTACTACGGGGCATTGTATGACAAGGGGAACTGAGGAGATTTGTGAAGTAGTGGGTGAGGGGAACAGTTGAGTTGAAGATGTCAGGTCTAAAATATGTTCACTTTAAGGAATGTTTTGCATATTCCTCTGCTGAAACGGAATCTGATTTCCTTGGGAACTCTTGATGTACGGGGCTGCAGGTACACAGCTCGAGGTGGAATTCTATCTGTTTTTTCAGGGTCGTTGTAAGGTGATTAGAGGTATGAGAGTGGTTGGGCCAAGCCAAAACAATCTCTACAAGCTTTGGAAATCTGAAATACTTGCGCAAGTGTTGCTTCTTTTTCCGTTATTCCCGCAAGCTCAGCTAGCTTGCTGCAACTAGATTCATCGAGATGAGACCACGACGTTCGAATATCGTCGAGAGTTGGAGAAAGCCTAAGGGTAGGTGGAGTTCATGCGGAGTTTGGCAACTTCGTGAGTATGCCTACGGAGGTGTACCCTTGAAGGGGTATACTGGAATTTGTTAGATTGGGTAGAGATCATTTCAACTAAAAGAAGAAGCTAATGTTCTAAGTTTTCTTTGCAAGTAGAATTCATTAAAGTTTGGAGATGAATAACACATCATGTGATAGCACTCGTATGCAATCCAAGGTAGAGTTTGTTAGGATTGTGTCTTGAATACTCGTTCAGATTAGAAGAAGGTAAGATGAAGCACGGAGGTCGAAGCGTCGAAGTGAGTAGAAGAAGAAAATAGCAGCAGCAAGGTGTAGGCATAGTTGCGGTCGACAGTCCCAAGTTGCGGTCGACTGTCCCAAGTTGCGGCGACCGCACCCCCGACCACTCGTAGTACAAGGATTGTCCGAGGGAGGTACAGTCGACCGGTCTTGTTGGACGGTCGACCGACCGCAGCGCTGTGTACATTTTTGGGCTTCGATTTGTTAGGTCGTTTCAGCCCAATCTTCAACTCCAAGTTAGATCGTGCAGCTCCTATTCAGTTACTTCTTTTCCAGATTATATCGGACGACTGAAAATCAAGATTAGACCTAGGTTTCTCTCTATTCTTCTATATATATTGTAAACTCCTCCAATATGAGAGAGAGTACTTCATAGATTGTTTTTTCCATTACAAAAAAAGGCTAGAGCGAGAGTTCTTGGTGGGTGAGTTTAATTCCTTGTATTGAGTGAATCAATAACTCCTTGTAAACTCTTCTAGTTGAATATCAGATCTCCCAATATTTTCTCCCGGATTAAGCAAAAGCTAACCGGAATAAGTCATCGTTGTGTTTGTGTTAGTTTGATGGATCTACTTGCTTGCTCAATTTATTCGTCTCATCTACTTCGACTTCCTCATTGCTCTATTTAGTTCCGCTGCGACAACGGGCGTTGGTTGACGCCCCAATCCCGACACCCCCCCCAGGGTGATTTACACTAGTCACTAAATACTTCCTACAAAACTCAAGTCAAGCAATATTTCCCTGAAAAGACTCCCCTAGTTCCACCACCCACTGGTGTCACAATAGAACCTTTAAAAAAACACTATTAGAGTCACCAAGAAAATGTTTACAAATGACAAAGATAATGTACCTTGTTCCCAATTGCCCGTCCAAGTCCACATGCCACTGCTGCAGCATCAACATCACCGATATGTGGCCTCATGCTTTTCCGAGCCCTGGAAAAGGTGTATCCATATTAAATAGTATACACCCACACACACACATAAATAGGACACTTTCCAATCAATCTATAGCTTATATAACCTTAGATGATAAAGGGAATATTCTCAAAAAAAATTACCAGGCACCAATGAGCAAACCCGCCAATTGCCTTGAACCAACACGTTCAAAAGATGTTCCTTCATCAAGGGTCTTTCCAATAGTATCTAACCACCATTGCCCATTAGCACTCCCCTCAAGTCCTACCTAAATAAAACAAACAGCCGTTAAGTGATACAACTAATTTTGTGGAGGGAGGTCCCAAAAAATAACTTAGAAGGTGAAATTTGAGTATTAGATGCTGGAATGGAACAGAGTATTTATAATTCATCATCACACTGTTTTCTTGTACTCTAATAAAGACCATAAATTATTAGCTTAGGAGGTTAAACTGACAGATACGAACTTTATAATCGCCTAATGATTATTGAGAAAAAATTTTAAGGGCATTAAAGCTACTATTTGAAATAAATGAATAAAGTAATAAATAGATCAAGATCAAAATCCAAAATTTGAGATTATGATGCATGTTTTTTCAATAAGCAGAAGCTATGTTGCATAAAGAAAAAATAATTGCAGAAAAAATAAAAATAAGTGGAAATAAATGAGGAATGAAATCTGAAAAAAGCTAAGACGCAGCAGTAAACAGGTGGATCAAGCCAGAGCCAGTACTGCTTGATTAAGAGAAACCATGTAATGTGTTGAGTCTGTTAACGATCTCCACAAGAAGGTGAAACTACTTGAATCAGTGCATAAAACCCTATGGCTACACAGCCTACATTCTTTCCACACAAAACTTCAACACTTGTTACTGCTTCACCAAACACTTGTTACTGCTTCACCAAACAATACATATCTCCCTACGAACCTTACCATAAGATTTTTATAAACGAATCTCTTCAATGCATATTTGTCTTCAATTGGATTAATTAATAAATTAAATGTAACGCCCCGTATTTCTTGGAGGTATAATATACTAGTATAATATAGTATAGTATAGTATAAAAAGACCAAGAACGGGGCATGGTGAAGCGTTCCAGAGATGAAAAAGTGGAAGATCACCGTCCCATTAGATGTTATGAAGATGTTTGCCGTCATGGGAAGCAGCATCAGCAAAGAGAGATCTCCGTGTCGAGCTCTTCGATCCGATCATAGAGACCGGTCGAAGGATAGAGATAGAAGTCTACAAGAGATCAGAAGTAGAAGTAGAAAGGAGTTGAGATCACCAGAGGGTTCTCGAGACGACGGGAATAGCAGAGTCGTAAAGAAGAAATCTTTCGCAGATGCTACAAGGTGGGAGAATGACATAGTAGTTGAGCATAGAGTTCATCGATCAGCCATTGTACCGGAAGAAGAATTTAGAAAGAAGGAAGACGAAGAAGGTGAGTGGGTCTTGGTGAAGCCACGTAAACTCAAATACGAGGAGAAGAAGGAAAGCAGAAGAGGTAGCTTTTCCTCGTCGGAAGGGCAACCACCGGCCAGCAAACAGAGATGCCATAAGTGTTCCCGTTATGGTCATGCAATCAACAAATGCAAATTCGATTGGTTTTGTTATGTGTGCAAGGGTAATGGACATATCTCTTTGGATTGTCCATTGAAGAGGACTCCGGCGTCAACTGTGAAGAAGGCGATCGTTATAGCGTCAACGTTCAATGCAGAACACACCACGACGGAAGAGAGTGAGTCAGGTACGAGGAAAATAGTGCGAGCTACGATAACGCTGACTCCAATCATGGCTGAATTTGAAAAGAGATTCTCTTACTGCGTTATCGTCAAAGCCCAAAGCAGGAACCCAACCAGCCAAGATATAGGCGACTTATTATCGTCGGTGATCAACCAGTCACCGAACTGGAAGTGGGTAGTCCAAAAGACAAGTGCGAACACTTTTTTTGTGCTTCTACTGAAGAAAGATTACGGGAGGTGATGGCGTTGAAGGGGATCGAAGGGAGGAGCTTCTTCGCCACATTTTTGAGGTGGCATCGAGCTATCGGCGCGTCCAAAGCAAAGAACATGTCAGCGATTTGGATTCGAATCTTCAACATACCCTATCACTGTTGGGTAAGGTCTGGTTTTCAGAACCTAGTTAGAGGATTTGGGTTGGTTGCCGACATTGACAAAAATACATTGTTACAATAGCAAAGAGAATATGCCCGTATTCGAGTAGGTGTTGAGCGTAAAGAGGATATTCCGACGTTGATCAAGGTAGACTTTGATCAGGATGTGTTCGACGTGAAGATTGTGGTAGAGACTAAGAAAAATGTGTCTTTTAGAGACGGAGTTTACGATGGAAGAATCGAACTGTGCGAAATTGATGAGCGAGAGGTTGAAGATGAAGTATGTTCGTTGGATGTGAGGCAATCTAATCCTACACGTCCGAACCATATCAACTCTCTGATTGACGCCCCAGCATTGGATCAAGCCACGCAAGTAACAGACCGTTCAATTCAACTTACGCAGGTAGCGGGGCCCACAAGACAGCTGGCAGTACGTTCGCGCCTCAACAATTCAAAAGTGGTTTCAGAAAAAGGGGGAGGGGACGGCTACAATGTAGCGGCAGGAGTCATTTCAATTGAAAGAAGTAGGGGAGTACAATCTGCAGCCAAGTTCAAAAGCCCATACGCTATCTATAAGTAAAGCTATGGAAATTGACAGCGGTGCTGTCTTGAAAAGAAAGAGAAGCAGCAGGTACACAAAGGCGGAGAAGGACCCAATATGCAATTTAGCGCTGGTACGGGGCAAAGAGATTGAGAGTATACTGAAGAAACCAGTAGATGTAGGTGTTATGGAGAATAGTGCAGCTGTCAAAATCAATAGTGAGATTTTGTCTTTATCAAGGGAGGAGCTTGAGGCAGCAATTAAAGCAGCTGTGACTAAAGCATTGGAGATTAATGCATTGGAAAAGAATATACCCAAGGTGATAGAGGACTTAGATTCATCCAAAGTAAATAATAACAACCCAAAAGCAAGTCCGGCAATCAAATGGAAGGCAATCCAAATCCAAGTGCGGTTGGTGAATCATCTCATTCTAACACTGCTCATCTCAATACTATCAGTGTTTCCGAGAATCGGGTAGATCAGGCATTTAAAGAGTACTTAATTGAAGATGAGAGGCATAATCAGGTCCTCTTATATGGTGATCAGATGATAAAGACTCTAGAGGGAGTAGCAGATGACGAGCACGTATCAGATATGGACACAGAGTTATGGGAAAAGCGGGTGGATGAGCTAGCAGGAGGAGAAAACGACGACACAAGTGTAAGGGTAAATCCAAAAGCAACATTGGAGTATCATAAGAGAAGCAAAAGGCAATTGGATATGTGGGGATCCCAAGGCCCGAGTGAAGAGGACCTTATCAAAGCAGCAGCCAGAGCAAAAGAACCAGCGTCAGCATGCGAAGGTATACTGATTAATAACACCTCAATTTTACAATTATTCAATGATGATTCTTTGATTTATTATGCTAGTTTATATGGTATTGTCATGGGTCCCAGTAGAGTAGAACAGTTAAAACAAATCAATTTTATTAGAGGAGTGAACAATGAGATAGGACGGTAGGATCTTTTATTGAATAGGAGGGCATAGGAGAGTAGGCGACAACTTAGCTTCCATGTTATAGATTTTCTGGAATGTTAGGGAGATGAGACAGAAGACTAAGAAAAGGCTTATACGGGATTCGCTAGCTAAGAGAAGGCCTAGTATTTGTGCGCTTCAAGAAACTAGATTAGATAACCCTAACAGTTAACGACTTTCGTGAACTGAAACATATAGGGGATTTTGACTGGATATTTAAGTCAGCTATCGGGTATTCGGGAGGAATAGCTATTGGGGTGGACAATAACCGTTTTGAGATTTTGAATGAATTGATTGGGGCGTTTTCGGTTACTGTTACAATTAGACAAAGAGGGGATAACAAAGTTCAAATGATGTCTTCTATTTACGGTCCGTATGATTCGAGGCTTAGAGATCAATTTTGGACCGAATTAAGCGATATTAGGAATTCGTGGTCAGATCCTTGGGTGGTTGGAGAAGACTTCAATATCACCAGATTTGGGTTTGAACACAACGGAAGAGGTGCGAGTAGAGTCGAAAGAGGCAACTTCAATGATATCATTCATGAGTTAAAGTTGATGGAATTATCAAGTACTGATAGGAGATTCACGTGGTCGAATATGCAAACAAATCCCATCCTTGCTAAGCTTGATAGAATTCACGTATCGAGCGAGTGGGAAGAGGATTTTCCATTGGCTTTCGTAAAATCCCTTTCTCGTTTGACGTCTGATCATTGCCCATTGGGGTTAGACTGTGGTATTGGTTACAAGAGCGCTCGACATCAATTCTATTTCGAAAAGGCCTGGACATTACATCCAGGGTTACGATCGATTATTCAGGATTCTTGGAGTAGTGGAACTGGGAATGTAGGGGCAACAGGAATTTGGATTGAAAAAATTATAAGGTTGCGTAGGAGGTTGAAGACTTGGGCTTTTAAAGAATTCGGAGATAAAAAAAAGGTACAAAAGCTGGAAGAAAGAATTGCGGTACTGGAACAAGAGCAAGGAATTCTTCCTACACAGATGGACGACAAGCTTAGGTCAAGTAGATGCGAAATCTATCAGATAGAGCAGATGGAAGAATTGTACTGGAAGCAACGCTCTAGAATACAGTAGCTTAAAGAAGGGGATGCGAATACTAAGTTTTTTCATAAGACGGCCAACGAGAGGAAGAGGATTAACAAAATCACTGGGCTGTGTATTGAGGGAGTTTGGACTGAGAACGAAGACAAAATTAGGAGGCATATAGATGCTAGATTTAAAAGTATATTTGGTGGTCAAATGACTAATAGATGCAAGTTTTGCACAGAGATGTGGGAATCCTCAAGGATTGGAGGGAGCGAAGGCCTCGAAGGTGTTTTTACAGAGGAAGAAGTGTTCGACACAATAAAAGAGCTAGGGACAGGACAAAGCGCCAGGACCGAACGGATTTCCAATGTTCTTCTATAGAAGTTTCTGGATCATTATAAAAGCAGGATTTCATGAATATTCTAAAAGAGGTCTTCGATGGAATAGCGGCACTTGAAAGGCTTAACTATGCGATCATCATTTTGATTCCGAAGAAGAAAGATGTTAGATCGATTGATGACATGCGGCCAATTAATCTTCTAAACGGGTCGTTTAAGATCATTATAAAAGTCCTTGCTCGAAGATTAGCTCCACATCTCAAGGATGTGGTAGGAGAGGCTCGGAGTGGCTTTATCAAGGGTAGAGACATCATGGATAGTATCGCTTCGGCCCACGAAGTCGTTTACAGGGGATCCAAAGATAAAGCCGACAGGTTTGTTTTAAAGTTGACTTTCAAAAGGCGTATGACTCGGTGGAGTGGGAATCTGTGGACAAGGCTCTTACTCTGAGAGGGTTCGGCGTTAAATGGCGACAATGGATCCACATGTGTCTAAAAGGCGGAAAATCAAAGGTGCAGGTTAATGGATGGAGTGGTAAAGAAATTAGGTGTCAAAGAGGGCTCAGACAGGGCGATCCATTATCCTCCCTTTTGTTCGCTATAGTCACTGACGGATTAGCGAAAATGGTAAAAAGAGGTAGAGAAAGGGGCACAATTAGGGGTATTTCGGTTAAAGGTGTCCCCGAATCAATTTCTATTCTTCAATACGCGGACGATACTCTAATATTTGGAAAAGCTACTGAGGAAGAAGCAACTGCATTGGGTATTTTGATCAAATGTTTCGAAGCATGGTCAGGGATGAAGATCAACGCGGCCAAAAGTTGTGTCATTCCTATTAGTGAGATGACCTCAATCCCTATTGCGACTATCGGTAACAAGTTAGGGTGCAAGGTGGGAGCGTTTCCTGTAACGTATTTAGGATCAACCTTGAGACCGGGACCCTTGACTAGGGACGATTGGAACAATCTAATTGAAAAAATCGGCAAACGATTGTCTGGTTGGAAGGGAAGATTTCTTTCTCTGGGAGGAAGATTGACGCTAATTAGCTCTGTCCTCAGTTGCATACCAATCTAAATGATGTCGATGTATGAGCTTCCGAAATGGGTAATCAACAAAATTGATAGATACAGGAAAAGATTTTTGTGGAAAGGTGCGGGCGAGAATGGGAAAGGAGTACACCTTATTCAATGGGGCAGAGTTTGTAAACGAAAGGAGTTTGGAGGGTTGGGAGTTTTAGACCTAAAGGCAATGAACAAGGCACTGCTGTGCAAGTGGCGGTGGAAGATGAGGAATAAGAGAAATATCTGGTGGAGCAAATCCTTCGATTCCTATAAGAAGAGAAAAAAATTCTGTTTCGGAGGAACTACAGGAAGGGGGAAAGCGTCACCAATATGGAAAGGAGTAGCTAAAGTAGGGACGATATAACATGACAATACCATATGCAGGATCAGGGAACGAAAAAAGGACAAGATTTTGGAAGGATAAATGGTGCGGAAACAACACCCTTATTAGTCTTTTCCCGGAAGCTGCGTCAGTAACCATCAACAAAGACTCCCTTGTAGCAGATGTATGGCGAAACAAAACGTTGACTATAGACGTACATCAAAATCTAAATCAGGAATGTTTAGATCAGCTTCAGAATCTGAATACTTTTATTAGGAGGGAGGGACAGTACACGAACGATATCGAAGATGAAAGAGTTTGGAACCTCAATTCAAGTGCGATATTCTCAGTCCAGTCCATGTACAAGTGGTTGAATGACGGGAGTCTGCGGAATAATGCAACTGACATTATCTGGGCAATAGGTGCTCCCCTAAAGGTCAAAGTTTTTCTGTGGCTGGTAAAGAACGACGCTGTGGTAGGGTAAAAATGGCCTAGGGCCCAACCAGGGCCCAATACAGCTCTCACTCAAAAATGGTAAAAACAACAGTCTAGTTCGGCTTCGAGCCACTGCAGGGTCGGCGCCGAACCTCCAGTTCACCCCCACAGAACTGGCCTCCTCGTATCCGATGAGCGGCGATGGCCCTCGACCTCCGATCCACAACAGCCCTCCGGGCCGTCCGCCCATCCTGGTGTAGAATGAAGATGACTTGGCGCAACCTACGCCACCAGATCCTCCCGGAAGCACAGAAGCCCCATGATCTGCCATGTCAGCTCCAAATACCACCAAGGGCTTTGCCGCGTCAGCCCTATACCACTCCTGGTACTGCCACGTCAGTCCTAAACCCCCTGGGCCTTCTGCCACGTCAGGCCCATGGGCTTTCGGGTTCAGACCCGGCCCCCAAGCGGATCCAAACCCGGTTGGAATTCTCTATAAATACTAGACCCTCACCCACCTTTAGAGGTAATCAATCTTTTGCCACTTAAATTCACCTAGTTATTGCTACTCTCTCACAGAAACTGACTAGATCGTCGGAGGGTCCGCCACCGGGATAAACCCCGGTGTTTCAGGGCCGTCTGCAGGTACACAAGACCTCGGATCCGAACCCTCTGATCCGAGCCGAGGTATCCACCTCACTCCGAGCCAGTCGCAGGAGCCGCCAGGTCACTCCGAGGGTCGTCTGACAAGCAGCTTTCTCCTTCAATACAAATCGAGTCCGAACTCACACCTGGTACATCCACACGTCTCCCAGAAATAAACCGCATCAGACGCAATCCTTAACAAGACCAATCTAAAAACATGATAGTGAACAGTATCTGCATTAGATATGAGCAGGAAGAGGAAGAATCACTTGTTTTTCTATGCCCTAGAGCTAGAAGCGTTTGGGAGTTGGTCTTAGGATTTGAGAGTGCAGTGTGTCCTAGGTCGTGTTCAGATGTGTGGGGAACTATCAAAATAAATAGAATTAAGAAAGTGAATAGAGATTTGTGGGATATTACAGTAGCTGCAACTATGTGGGGATTGTGGCTTGATCGTAATGAATTTTGCTTTCAGAAGATTAATCATAGATTATCATTTTTTATGCATAAAATTTTATCCATTTCTCACGATTGGAATGTCATCACAGGTGGAAAGAAGAGACTTCGTATGGGAGACGAAGAGTAGACGTGGCAGCTTCCCAAGATTCGATAAGGGACGAATCTATGTGTCTATCTTATTTTGTTGCTTTTCACCGTTAATTTGATGAGTACTGGATTATGTAATTTGTAATATTTTAAGTAGTGGGATGTACTGTGTTTCATTAATTGATCGTTAATGAAGCGATGACATTAGTCATCTTTTATCACACAAAAAATATAGTATAGTGTGTGTGTGTATATATATAATGGCATAAAAGTAATAATGTTGAATGGCAAAATGGTAATAATGGGATTAATTAAAAATGAGATGAAGGGGTTGATGTGCTTAACAGCACGTGAAGGAGTTGAGTGGGGCCCACGTGTGGGGAGTGTTGCTGTGTGTGACGTGGTGGTGGGGCCCGGATTGGGGGCTGGCTGTGTGTGCATTAGCACACGCAAGAGAGAGGTGGTGTGGGGCTTACTTAGTCCCACATCGTTAGGGAGCAAGAATAAATTAATAATAAATAATATTGTCTATGATCAAGAGTCACCAAATCGGTGAACCACCTTTTGAGAGGCAGCCTGTGGTGGGCAGTTGTACAAAATAAATATTAAATTGTCTGAGTTGGGGCCGGGGTGTTACAAATAGTATCAAAGCCGACTTTCGACACCGATTGTGGATAAGAGTGGATGAAATGTATGCCTGGGAGGGAGCTGAGGTCAGTACGCTGGCAATTTGGCCAGGAGCAGTACGCTAGAATTAGCTGAATCAGGGAACTCCACTCCCCATCAGCGAGATATATGGCTGAGAAGGAGCTGAGGTCAGTGCGCTAGCCTAGAATGAGCTAAATCAGGGTATTCCGCTCCACATCAACTAGAAAGGAGATCTTGCACTGGGTTGCATGCCCCGTACTCAACGAGGACGTTTAATTCTTAAGAAGGGGTGTGTAACACCTCGTATTTATTGGAGGTATAATATACTATTATAATATATATATAATGGCATAAGAGTAATAATGGCAAAATGGTAATAATGGGATTAATTAAAAATGAGATGAGGGGGTTGGTGTGCTTGACAGCACGTGAAGGAGTTGAGTGGGGCCCCGTGTGGGGAGTGTTGTGTGTGTGATGTGGTGGTGGGGCCCGGATTGGGGGCTGGCTGTGTGTGCATTAGCACACGCAAGAGAGATGTAGTGTGGGGGCTTTCTTAGTCCCACATCGGTAGGGAGCAAGAACAAATTAATAATAAATAATATTGCCTATGATCAAAAGTCAACAAATCGGTTAACCACCTTTTGAGAGGCAGCCTGTGGTGGGCAGTTGTACTAATAATAAATAAATTGTCTGAGTTGGGGCCGGGGTGTTACATTAAAGAAGTTGGATCTCACTACACAATGAATTTCAATAGATAGCGACCAAGGTATGCATATTTACAAGGAAAAGGATGTGCTCTTCAATGGCCAAAAGCATGGTATCTATCAAGACTCCTTATCGAGTATCGTATCCGATATTCGATTTGGTCTCACTATCAGATTTCTCATGAATATTGGCTGCTTAGTGTCAGTGTCTCATGATTACCGGCATCCGCTTCTTAAAGTGTTCAAAAATTAAATGAGAATTATGAAAAAAGTTAAATAAATGAATTTTAAAACAAATATGCAATCTATATATTTTTTATTGTAATAACTTTTTGTATTTATTTTCATATTCGTGTACAAATATATCTTGTTTTGTAATTATATCTCTTAAAAGTATACCATGAATTATAATACAATATACTATGAAAGTTAAAATTTAAGCTACAAAAGAAATACGACAAATCTATACTATATATACTTTGAATATCTGTCCAATGCGCTCAATCAACTGTGGTGTTTCTGTCTTACAGTCCCTCATACCTACTCATCCGCGAATCCACCCATAATATTTTCTATATTCTTCAGTTAACTTAAGTATCGGCAATACCAAGTTTTTAGGAAAATCTCGTATTGGGTAGGCAAAAAACTGAGACGGCTCAGAATCTCGTCTCGATCTTGGCTGAGATTTTATACCATGTCTAAAAGAATAGGGGTAACATGTTATCTACCATTTTTCTTTAGATGTAGTTTCTAACAAAGTACACAGGAAACTCAAAGATAAGAATCAGTTAAAAGAAGTATAAAATTAAGATATCTCACAATTTCTTTTGTTGCAGCCATTGCAAGAAAACCAGCACCCATTTCCACCTCCTGCAACCCCACAACCACCAATCCAACCTCTGATGCTGCACTAGCTAGCCACGATATAAGTGAATCATGAGATGCCCTAGATTGACCAACATTCCAAGTGCCACATAAGATTTTAAGATTCTCATATTTTGTAAATTGTAGCTCTTTATTTGACAGCTCAGATCGCAGTATATTATCAATAGGCCCTGGTGACGTTAGGTTCCATCCCCGAATACCACCATGATTAGCCAGTGTAAAGATATATGAACCACCAATGGCCATCTTTATTACCGCACTGCCATGTGCAGTCCAACTGCCAATCAAATTTCCTTCGAGATCCAGTACCTGGACAGTCCCATTTACATAGCCCACCCACAAGCGGGTTCCAAATGTACAAATGCTCTTGACTGAATGAGAATGGTGCTGAACATCAAATACACGATTCCCATTTCCATCCCACTGAATCAGTGAGCCATTATTGAATCCCGTCCAAACCATTCCGTCCATAGTTGATGCTAATGCTTCTGTTTTTCTATTGTCTTCTGCAAATGCTGACTTGGCGGCAACCCTTCGAACAGCATCAGCAGCGCCCAACAGGGCATTCCGGGAGCGTTGCAAAAAGCTGTGTGATTTTTCCTTCTTTGTTGATGAAACAAACTTTACTTTCATATCATCTTCATTTCCGTGTGAATCTTGTGATGGGGGTCCGGTATCAACAACCTTAGAGTCAACCTGGCCATTTAAGCCAAAAACTTTCAAAAGCTCCCTTTTACGAGCATCCCTGTCTCATTCCACCGATTAAATTGATAAGGATGCTTTTACTTTTTGGAAACAAGATAAAAAGAAATGTTATGATTTTAAGGTAGCTAGAATCATACCAGAGTGCAAACGAAAAACTAGAAGCACTCCATATTTTAGATTTACCAGTATCTGCTAACATATGTTTTACATCTGAAGGAGGTAAGGGACAAACGCCATTAACAGTGCAGATTGCCCTGAGGTCTACATATGACCTCTCAACTAACAGAGCAGCCATATGTCTTTCTTCAGCTGATAGACAGAGAGACTTATCAATGGATTCCCATGGCCACACTCTAACTACTCCATTTTCAGAGCCTGACCAGATGTCACCTGAAGATTATATGGGATAAAAGAAAACGAGGATAAAAGGTTAGAATAACTTGCAACTGTGAATTGGAAGTCGAGCTACAAACAGGAATTGAGACGAGAATGAAAATTGTAGCATATCAATAGTTGTCCACTATAAATTTGGCTGTGTAGTGCAATGGCATTGAAAAATTCTATGATCAGCTATCAATCTTTCAAGTTGCGTCGTCTGTGTTACCATTGGGGGCGATGGCAATTGCGGACCTGCGGTTGTGGCTAGGGGTGACAGTGCGGTTGTGGCTAGGGGTGACGGTGGATGGTGGACAAGCTAGGTGATAAAAAAAGGACTCAACTTTGACATATTCAAGTCATATTGAGTGGGTGTTTGGGGTTTCTCTCGTATCACTGAGTTTGAAGGTGGAGTTTGGGAGCGACGGCAATTGTGGTTACAGATGGCGGTGATGGCGGTGGACAAGTTAGGGGATGAGAGAAATAGCTCAATTTTGACATATTCAGGTCAAATTGAGTGTGTGTGTGTCTCTGGGGTTTCTCTCGTATCAATGAGTTTGGAGGTGGCGTTTGTGTTACTATGGGGGACGACAGCAATTGTGGTTACAGATGGCGGTGACGGGGTGGACAAGTTAGGGGATGAGAGAAAAAGCTCAATTTTGACATTTCAGGTCAGATTGGGTAAGTGTCTGAAGTATCTCTCGTGTCAATGGATTTGGAGGTGGCGTTAGTGTTACCGTTAGTGGATAAGCAAGAATGTGATTTATTGTATTATATGAATGTAAGTTATTATTTTTTGGCAGGAAACACTCTTGTATGAGGCGGGTTCTCTTTTTTGCGGAAAATGCGTATCATGACCCAACCTGTTGGGTTTCATGAACCTCATACTCCATCTTTTGGTTGTATGTTTCATTAAACTCTTTTTAATGGAACACAGGAGAATTTTGATTTTTGACCCGCTGTTAACGGTAGCCCAAGTAAGAAATGATAGTAATTCTAAAGCGATTATGGTCACACTAAATTAATCAAGAAACTTGACAAATGATAATAGGTTACATTCCAAACTTCAAACTAACACATTATAAGCAACACCTGAGATCAAAACTGGGGACGTATATGAAGATCGTCTCAGCTTCTCAGTTCTCACCCACATTATGATTGGCACCTATACAATCAATCATAATAAGACCTTACAACAACAACAACAAAGCCTTTTTTTTCAACTAGTTGCGATCGGCTACATGAATCCTAGCTACAAGCTCTCATATCTTTTCTCATCATTTTCATCCAAGTTTAGGTATTCCTCTATCCCTAACTCTACCATCAATGCGTATCAAATCACTCTTTCTAACGAGGGCACAACTAGATCTACGTGTGACATGTCCAAACCACCTAAGGCAGTTCTCTCTTAATTTGTCTTAAATAGTAGCTCTTTTATCATATCGCGTATATGTCCGTTTCTAATTCTATCCTTCCTGGTTTTACCACACATCCATCTTAGCATCATCAGCTCCGCTACACATTTTTTGGACTTATTGTTTCTTTGTTGTCCAATACTCTGTTTCATACACCATTGCTGGTCTAACAGCCGCCCTTAAAAAAAATCTTCAGCTTCAAAGGTATACATTTGTCACACAAAATACCGCTAGCGTTTCTTCACTTAAGTAACCCTGCTTGGACCCTGTATATTACATCTTCATAAATCTCCTCATCTCTTTGTATAATCAAGGCTAAATATCGGAAATTGTCTCTCTTAGGTATCTCTTAACCATCAAGCTTCATTACTTGCTCATTTGTGTTCCAAATATCACTAAAATTACACTCTGTATACTATATTTTAGTTCTGCTTATTCTAAAGCCTCTAGCTTCCAAAGTTTATCTCCATAATTCTAATTTAGCATTGATTTCTGCACTAGTCTCGTCCATTAAGACACTATCGGCAAAAAACATACACCAAGACACCTCATCTTGTATTCCTTGCATCAATTCATCCATAACCAAAGTAAAGGTGTAGGGACTTAAAGCCGAACCTTGGTGTAAACCTATTGTAATAGAGAATTCATCACTCTCTCATGTGATTATTCTAATTGTGGTCATTGCCTCTTCATACATATCCTTAATCACCTCAATACCGAATAGTTACTCTTTTGTTATTTAACATTCACCATACTATGTTTCTAGGGA
This sequence comes from Hemerocallis citrina, assembly GCA_017893485.1. Lineage (NCBI taxonomy): Eukaryota > Viridiplantae > Streptophyta > Magnoliopsida > Asparagales > Asphodelaceae > Hemerocallis > Hemerocallis citrina. Next base: position 31,015,405 of record CM030361.1, on the reverse strand, counting down.
CTTTAGTCATATGCTTTTTCTAGATCTATAAACACCATATGTAGATCTTACTTATTCTCCGTATATATATAACAATGACAACTCAATTAAGAAAATAATAACATAGATGATTGTTCTAAATATAGCAATCAGTAACAAGCAACGAGGTATATACAGTATGAATGAAATATAAACAACCCTTTGCCCCATCTTTTATAATGTACTTTCCTTTAATAACTTACCACTAATTCTCAAAGGAAATCGAGTTTATATGATGTCTACAAACTAGACTAGGCATGATTTCAAATATCTGTCCATTTGTATTAGACTATCAAGGACAGAAACATAATTTTATAGCATACAAAATTCAAAAAAGAAAACGCTCTGTTTGGGGGAAAAAAATAGGATAACTAAAGTTTTGTTTGAAGTGGAAATACAGGTCTGCTAACTTACTTATCTTTGATGTAAGTGTCTAGTTGTTCATAGTTGAGAAATAAATCAGACAAGATGGATCCAAGACAACTCCAGTTACTACAACCAAAAAGTTAAGGTATTTAAACGAATCTCAACATCGAAAAGGGACCCCAACCCAAAACTCTAACAAGTAAACTTATGCGAAATAATTCCACGTAACTCCAGTAATCATAACTGAACTCTATTCCATACACCCCCTAATTTATCTTAATTATGGACTGCCAAACACTTAGCTCATATTGCCAACCAAAATATTTAGGCTATGTTTGAGAACAACGTTACGTTAGGATAACAAGAATTATCTTTTATAACTTTAAAAACTCTAGTTATCCTAATTTTTGTACATTGATCTCACCCCAAAAGGTGAGAAAATAATAGTTATTTAAACTCAACCGTTACCTAACTTTAAAATGAAGGCAAGGGTATGACTAAGAAAGTTAGTATGTCTTGTACCTCAAAATTAAGATGGCTTTGGTTATCTAAACTTTCTTCCCAAATAGGACTTTATAATTTTGAGGTGGAGTTATGATAACCAAGGTCAGCATAGTAAAAAAATGCTTCACTTACCATAACTTCATTCTCAAACAAGCACTAAATAGCTATAAACTTACAACCCCCTATGACTGATTACCATAAGAACTGATGGCCATGCACAACACCGGACTCCGGTGCGCCTGCCACGAAAGCCCTTCCTTCAATGCCCCGCCCGCATCCCTCCCACCCTTCTCCACCACCACGATCGCCCCCTCCCCTTCTTCCTCAAACAAATTCCTCGACACCTTCCAACTCCGTATCTTCCCATCCTTATGCCCACTCCACACCACCCCCGTCGCCGCATCCACCACCATACACAATGTCGGGCTACACCTCCCCGACTCCTTAAACGGCGCGCTCTCCTCATCCCCTCTCTTCACCCTCCCCCCTCCCACCTCGAACATATCCGCAATCCTCCACACCCTCAGCCCTGACTCCTGCCCCGCCCAAATCTCCCTCTCCGCACAAACAATGGTTCGTAGAAAGGCCCCGAACTGTGTTTCACGCAGCGGGTGGGGGCGGAGCTCGACGGCGGGGGGACGGTTGGGGTGGACGGCGGCGCGGATGGGAGCGCGGAAGATGCCGGCGTTGCCGCCGGGGCCGGTGAACTCGGGGAGGGTGCCGGCGCCGCCACCGAACTCGGTCATGGCGCGGTCGAGTGTGAGGGGGTCGGAGGTGAAGGGTTGGAGAGGGTAGGGTACGGATTCCGAGGAGGTGGAGCGGTGGTGGGCGTGGTGGTGCCGGTGGTAGGGGGAGGGGGCGACAGTGGGGGAGGTGGAGGTGGCGGTGGCAGTGGAGGTGGCTGTGGTTGTGTCAAGGGAGAGTTTGCGGTTGCTGGCGGCGGAGCGTTTGGCGGCGGCGATGACAGCGTCGCGGCCGAGGGGTTGGGAGAATGATTGGACCTTGCGATTGTGGGACCAGCGGATAGGATCCGCGTCATCGTCGTCTTTTCGATCGTCCATTATTTTATTATTATTACTTTTGGGGGGTTTCTTGATTTTGGTTTTGGGTTGGATTTTGACTTTAGGGGAGGAGGGGGTGGATGGGGAGAATGAGAGGGTGAGCGATTTGTGCGCGGGAGTTTCCGGACAGCAGTGGGATGGATTACACGTGCATTGCATGTATTTTATTTTGCGAAATAAATCTCATGTCTTTCTCCATCATATTATACTAGTAATATACACGAGTGATGCACGTATTGATTTTTTTAAAAAAATTAAAGTAAAAACTCTGATTTACAAGTGCGATAATGTCTTAGATACCTGATGCGGTTTGTTTTTGGTCGCAGTGTGGATGCACCAGGTGTGAGTTCGGACTCAATTTGTAGTGAGGGAAGAGTGCGGCACGGGACGATGAGCGGGAGGCTCGCTTCGGCGCTTGAGGATCGGCTCGGATGGCCTAGCCTCGAGTACCTGCAGACGGTCCTGAAACACCGGGGTTTATCCCGGTGGCGGACCCTCCGACGATCTAGTCAGTCTCTGTGAGAGAGTAGCAGTAACTAGGGGAATTTGGGTGGCAAAAGATTGATTACCTGAAAAGGTGGATGAGGGTCTGGTATTTATAGGGAATCCCAACCGGGTTTGGATCCGCTTGGGGGCCGGGTCTGAACCTGAAAGCCCATGGGCCTGATGTGGCAGGAGGCCCAGGGGGTTTAGGGCGGACGTGGCAGCGCCAAGAGTGGTATAGGGCTGACGTGGCAAAGACCTAGGTGGTATTTGGAGCTGACATGGCTGATCATGGGGCTCCTGTGCCTCTGGGAAAATCGGATGGCCTAGGTCGCGCCAGGTCATCCTCATTCCTTGCCAGGCTGGGCGGACGGCCCGTGGGGCTGTCGCGGATCAGAGGCCGAGGGCCATCGAGGCTCGTCGGATACGAAGAGACCAGTTCTGTGGGGGTGAACTTGCGGCTCGGTGCCGACCCTGTAGTGGTCCGAAGCCGAGCCGGACTGTTGTTTTTCTTATTTTTGAGCGAGAGCCGTCCTGGGCCCTGGATGGGCCCCAGGCCATTTTTACCCTACCACACAAGCCCCCCACTCCTGCGGGGGTGCAGGAGTTAGCCGTGGAGGAGTGTTTATGGTCGTGGAAATGGGATGGCGAATCGATGGGCCTTCATGAGAAGGCTACCCTGGTGTCAGACCGAACCTCGAGCTGGCGAGGGATTATGGGTCGGCAAGGGCAATGGCGAGCCATTGAGCCTTCCTGAGAAGACTACCCTGGTGCTAGACCGAACCTCGAGCTGGCGAGGGATTATGGGTCGGCAAGGGTGATGGCGAACCGTTGTGTCTTCCTGAGAAGATTACCCTGGTGCTAGACCGAACCTCGAGCTGACGAGGAATTATGGGTCGGCAAGGGTGATGGCGAGCCGTTGAGCCTTCCTGAGAAGACTACCCTGGTGCTAGACCGAACCTCGAGCTGGCGAGGGTTTATGGGTCGGCAAGGGCGATGGCGAGCCGTGGAGCCTTCCTGAGAAGACTACCCTGGTGCTAGACCGAACCTCGAGCTGGCGAGGGTTTATGGGTCGGCAAGGGCGATGGCGAGCCGTGGAGCCTTCCTGAGAAGACTACCCTGGTGCTAGACCGAACCTCGAGCTGGCGAGGGTTTATGGGTCGGCAAGGGCGATGGCAAGCCGTGGAGCCTTCCTGAGAAGACTACCCTGGTGCTAGACCGAACCTCGAGCTGGCGAGGGTTTATGGGTCGGCAAGGGCGATGGCGAGCCGTGGAGCCTTCCTGAGAAGACTACCCTGGTGCTAGACCGGACCTCGAGCTGGCGAGGGTTTATGGGTCGGCAAGGGCGATGGCGAACCATTGAGTCTCCCTGAGAAGACTACACTGGTGCTAGACCGCACCTCGAGCTAGCGAGGGTTTATGGGTCGGCAAGGATGATGACGAACCGTTGTGCCTTAGAAGGTTTGAGTGGGGCGGCCTGCTGTCTTCGCGGAGCATTGAAGGCGCTCCGGGATCTGTGCAATGTTCCAATTTCCTAGGGGCATTAATGGCGCCGCCTAATAAATGCATGGCGCATGGGCTTCCGTCGTTTGGCTTTCCCAATGTCATAATGGCCGGTCTACGGGGGAGGCTATAAATACTCCTCTCCCCCCAGCGGGTTTGATTACAGCAAGGGTGGTCCATCGGCCATCAGAGGTGTCTGCTTCGGCAGACGTCTCTCTCTTGCAAAATTTTGACCCTGAGAGCATTGGACGGGTGGTCACTCTATTGCCTTGTTCTTCTCCCGTCCCTGACGGCCTCGATGTAAGTGTCAGGGTCGGAGGAGAACAAGGCAGAAGAGATGACGGCCGTAGTCCGGGCTCGGGGGGCTAGGTGCTGAAAGGTTTTAACCCTGAGGACCTCGGACTGGTGGTGGCTCTGCCGTCCGGATCCTTTTTCGGACACGGCTGTCTGCCCGAGAGGGATCAGGACGGGAGGGGTATCAACCGAATTCCGGACCTGGGGCTGAGGAGCTTCGGATAGGTGAGGTCGTCTCCGATCTGCTTTCCGATAGGGTTCTAGGCGATGGTGGCTTTTCTCCCACCCTCGAACGGTTCGGGGTTTCGGCTGCCGAGGCCGTAAGCCCCGAGCTGCTCGCGGGTGAGAGGGGAGCCGACCGAGCCCTGGAGCCCGGGGCGCCTGTCTGAGGACGGCGCCTTAAATCTTTAAGTGAAAAATTTTCTCCGCTGAACACTTTATCCGAACCGACCCCTGTGCGGTTTCCAACCGGCGCTAGGTGACGTCAGCAGCGCCCTTTTCGAGGATGACGTGGCGTGATTCTATTGGTGGCAGACGCGCGGTGTTCGAGGAACAGTAACGCGAAAATCGAGGCGTCGCCTCTCTCTCTATAAATATCCCCCCCTTCTTCCCCATTCTGTTTATTTCTCTTCTGCTGTCTTCTTAAAAAGAAACCAAACACTTCAGCGCTCGGCTTTGACTGTTTTAGCAGCACCGGCTCGTCAGTCCGAGGCATTTCAAAAGGTTAGTTTGTAAGTTTCTTTTGTTAGGCACATATGGATAGGGCTCAGTCTGGCTCGTTGGCGTCGACGTCGAGGGGGAAAGGGAACCCTGTCTCCAAATCGACTTCGTGGGAGGAGCCGGTGGGCGAGGAGGAGTCGGTACATGATGCGAAGCCATCCGATTCGACTTCGTGGGAGGAACCGGTATTCGAGGAGGAGCCGGTGTACAATGTGAGGCCGCTACGCTCTCGGAAGTCTTTCGTGGTGGAGAGTAGTGAGTCTGAGGAGGCGAGTGACAGTTCAGACGAAGTCGAGATTCTAGAGTCGACTTCCGGAGAGGAGGGTGGCCCAGGCGAGGGCAAAGCCGAAGGGGCTCGGATAGGAGGTGTGGGTTCGAGCTCCACGCCGACCGGTCTTAGGCGATTATCTACCCCCTCGCCGGAAAGAGCCAAGAAGAAGAGGGTTCCGAAGAAGAAGGGGTCGAGGACCGGTGGCTCGAGCCAGGCGCCCGTTCACCGCAACTTAATGACAGGGTCGCCCGTACAACCGAAGCCGTTCCGTCGGTACCCCGACGACCTTTCCGATAAGGAGCTTTTTGGGGTCCAGCCGTCTTCGCCGAGCCGGAAGAGGGTGAAGATGGACACGCTTCCGACCGTCTTGGAGGCGAGCGACGTGGAGGCTTTGCAGTTGGCGTACCACATAGGGCCCGGCTACGAGCTCATGTTGCCGAACTCTACCCTGCGTCCGACCGACCCCCTGCCTGCTTGGTACTGCGTCTTCCCAGCGGACGCCTTCATCTCTGGACTGAGGCTGCCGGTCCATCCGTTTGTTCGGGAGGTGTTGAATTGGGCGTCCCTGGCGCCAATGCAGTATGGGCCGAACTCCTGGAAGCAGATCATCTGCTTCGTGCTGTTGTGCGAGGAGCAGAAGGTGCCCCTTCGGTTGAGCGTGTTCCGGGCGATGCTGGGGATCAGCTCGTCGGGGGAGTCGGAGGGTGTTTATTATATCTCGCCTCGGAGTAAGGGGAAGGTCGTCCACGGTCACCCGGACTCTATCAAGGACTGGAAGAAAAAATATTTGGTGATCCGGAGTGAGGAGCCTTGGAACATTCCTACTCGATGGAACCATTCTAAGCCGAGCTTAAAGCGCCGAGGCCGAGGAGTGGAGGTCCGTTGAGCGCCTCCGTCTGTCACACAGTATCAGTTGGCCGAAGGTGACGGAGGGTCACCTGGCGAGCGTCGGACTGAGCCCGGCCGTGCTTTGTATGTAGTTGTTTCTTTTCTCTCGGTCTTGTTGTTCTTTTGCGCTCATTATTCTTAATGGATCTTTTCGCAGGTATGGATCCTGAATCAATCAAGACAAAGAGGCTCGCCATGAAGAAGGAGAAGGCCGAGAAGAAGGGCGACGCGGTGAGGACGAGGGGGTCGTCACAGGTGGTCTCCGAAGTCCCAGACCAGCCTCCGGCAAAGAGGACACGCTCGGAGACGGGCAAGGTGGCGGTTGCTCTGAAGAGCTCGGACCAGGGCAAGGTCATTGATCTTGAGAAGGGGAAGGGTCCCCTGGAGGGGTCGGAGGTAGAGGAGAGGTTGCGGCGACCGTGGGTGCCGGCTTGGTCGATCCGTGAGGGTGACTGCTTAACCTGAGGGCACCAAGCTGTCGAGGTGGCGGCTAAGCTGGCGACCCCTCGGGACCGCGCGGAGATGAACGCCGAGGGCCTGGAGGATGCGTACACGCGCCTCGCGCAGGCTAATGTGCTGGTAAGTCTGCCGACCCCACTTGCCTTTTGAAATGTTTGTAAAGGAGGTTTTCTCAGTAGTACTTGTTTGCTGCAGGCGACCGTGCAGGGGGCCCACGTGAGGGCCTTTATGAGGTGGCCTTGAAGCGGGAGCGAGACCGGGCTGATAAGGCCATGCAGGAGATGAAGGAGATGAAGATAGAGCTCGAAGGCTCTCACAAGAGGGAGCAGGAGATGAAGACGGCGTTCGACAAGGAGAAGGAGGAATGGGCGAAGAAGATGGCGGCTCAGAAGAAGAGGTTCGCCAAGGAGAAGGATGAGTTGACGGAGGCGGGTCAGCTCCTGGTGATCAAAGCCCAGGACGAGTGCTATGCGAAGGCCCTCAGTCATGTGAGGCACTTCTACCCGACCGTCGACCTGTCCAACTTCGACTACGACATGGAGATCGAGGGGACACCGAAGACCCCCAATGAAGAAGGGCCCGTTGATGACCCGGCTGCCGACCTCCCTGTGAACCCGGCCGATGTTGAGGTGGGAAAACAAGTTGTATAGTTTTGTCTTTCTTTTTCCATCTCTCGATTGTATTTGCCTACCACAGACTGGCTACCGCATTTTTTGTACGAAGTAATTCCATTTATAAGAGAGGATTTTTTGACTGGCCAAGTGTTTTGACCTCGGATATTTCCGAACCTCCTTGCTTATGTGTTTTGAGTGGGTTGGTGCTCTTGTAGGTTGCGGCTCCCCTTCCCGAGGTGGACCCCCGTCATTTCGACGTGGCGTGGCTCTGGAGCAAGGTTGAGGCCCTGGAGGCCACTTTGGTTCGCTACCGAAAGGGGGCTCGTGACACTGATGCGGCCTTCAACTATTATCGGAACAAGTCTGAAGCCCTAAGTGAGGAGGCGAGCCGGCTGAGGAGGGCGATGGTGGATCGGGACCTCGGGGGTGTCGGACTTGGATATACCATGTCGAGTGCATCGGTGCAGAGGCCCTCCTCTGAGAGGCTACTTCGTGATGTCATAGTGGAGAAGGAGATGGAGATACACCGTTACAAGACGATGCTGGGTGTCTCGACATCTTCCTCGGGGGGTCGGCGAGCGGAGGGGGTTCCCTCCGCGTTGCTGCTGCTAGAGCGTATGCGACCAGTTGATGCCCAGAGCTCCGTGGCTGGTGTGTCGACCGTGGCTGAGCCGAAGGACCATCATGACGAGGAGAGGGCTCCAAGCCGTTCGGTCGGAGTGGTCCCGCCATTCGTCAGACCCGAGGGGCCCTAAGATGGCGGCTTCCTTCAGTTTGGGATGAGTGAAGTAGTCCTGTAACGGTCTTTGTTTGTTTTCTCAGAACTAATAAGGGAGTATGAATAAAGAATTCTTTTCATTCTTTGCTCCGGTCGATAGTGTAGTGAATGATGGCGGAGGTGAGGTTCGGCCCCGTCGATCCGTGAGGGATCGGCGGGGGGCGTTAGGAAGACTTCCTGGCCTGAAGCCAGGTCGGACCTACCGAGACGCTGGGGACGATACCGGAGTGAGGACTCGGGTGCTGATCCCATTGTCCGGGGTTAGGTCGGGGCTGCCGAGGCGTTTGGAGTTTGACAAAAAGAGATTTCTTTCATATAAGATAGGGAGGGTCGCTAAAACGGCCCTTTACACATGAAAGCTTACAAAAAATATCATTTACATTTGCCAAGCTAGAACCTATGTTCGCTCTTCTAGGAACTTCATTAGGTGCTCGGCGTTCCAGGGTCGGCTGATGAGCCGACCGTCCATATCTGCCAGTCGGTATGTACCAGGGCGTACAGCCTCGACTACACGGTATGGGCCTTCCCAGTTGGGAGCCAATTTCCTCTTTTTGGTCGGATCGGAGACGGACAGTTTTCGTAACACGAGGTCCCCCGCCTTGATGTTTGTGGGGCGGACCTTCTTGTTGTAAAACTTCTCGATCCGTTGTTGGTAGATGCTTCTTCGGATCGAAGACTTCTCTCTGACCTCGGCGATGAGGTCCAGGTTGGCCTTCAGGCCAGACGAATTGTCAGCTTCATCGAAGGCCATGATTCGGGGAGAAGGCAGGCCGACCTCGACGGGGATAACTGCCTCCATCCCGTAGGTCAAGCTGAACGGCGTCTCTCCCGTGGGGATCCTCTTGGTGGTTTGGTGCGCCCATAGCACGCTAGGCAATTCTTCGACCCACAGCCCTTTGGGGGAACTGTCGAGGCGCTTTTTGAGGCCGTCGAGGATTTGCCTGTTCGCGTTCTCCGCTTGGCCGTTGGACTGAGGGTGGCAAATAGCGGAGAAACGTTGCTGGATGCCGATGTCTGTGTAGAAAGTTTGGAAGTTCTGACCTTGGAATTGGGTTCCGTTGTCCGTGACGAGGACCCGGGGGATTCCGAACCGGCAAATGATGTTCTTCCAAAAGAATTGTTGTACTTGGCGCTCGGTGATGCTGGACAGAGGCTCGGCTTCGAGTCACTTGGTGAAGTAGTCGATGGCGACTATCAAGAATTTCTTTTGCCCTACCGCTACGGGGAAGGGGCCCACAAGGTCCATGCCCCACATGGCGAATGGCGTAGGACTAGCCAGGGATCGGAGATTGGCTTGAGGAAGCCTCTTGATAGGGGAGAACCTTTGGCATGGGCCGCACCTCTTGACTAGGCCTTGCGAGTCTTGGAGCATGGTCGGCCAGTAGTACCCCTGATTCAGAGCCTTCCGAGCGAGCGTCCTGCTCCCCATGTGGCATCCGTCGATCCCCTCATGAAGATCTTTCAGCGTGTAGCTGGCCTCATCGCTGGTGAGACAGCGGAGGTATGGTTTGCCGTCGGCCAAGGTATATGAGCGTTTGAGGAGAACGTTGTCAATCATGACGAACCTTTCAGCTCGGACCCTGACTCGTCTAGCTTCGGCCCGGTCTTCAGGAAGCTCGGCACTGACTAAGAATCTTCGGATGGGAGTGGTCCAGTCGTCTGGACTGGTACCGTCTTGGACACACATTGCCTCCTGGTCTTGATCGTTGATACTCGGCTTCGATAGGATTTCGATGAGTACCGTTTGGTCGAGACCCTCGAAGGAGGAAGAGGCGAGTTTTGACAAGCGTCTGTTTGAGCGTTCTGCTCCCTAGGGACTCGAATGACTGTGGAGTGGCAGAAGGACGCTAGGAGACGTCGGACCACTGCCAAATACCTCACCATGCGATCATCGCGGGCTTCGTATTCTCCGGTGATTTGATTGACCACGAGCTGAGAATCGCTGAAGGCCCGGATTTGATTGGCTCCGGCTCGATGTGCTAGGATCAATCCTGCGATCATGGTCTCGTATTCCGCCTCGTTGTTGGAGGCCGGAAAGTTGAGGCGGAGGGAGTATTGAAGTAGGAATTGGTCGGGGCCACGAAGGATGATGCCAGCCCCACTCCCCATTTCGTATGATGATCCATCGATAAAGACCTCCCAGGTCGGATCCGAGGCCTCGGTGCTGGGCTGCTCGGAGACGGTGCACTCAGTTATGAACTCGACGAGGGCCTGCCCTTTAATGGCTGTCCTCGGCTGGTAGCTGATGTCGAACTGACTCAGCTCAATTGACCACTTGACTAAGCGGCCGGAGTTTTCGAGCTTGTGAAGGACAATTTTCAGTGGCTGGTCGGTCAGTACTTGGACGTAGTGGGCCTGAAAGTAAGGACGAAGCTTCCGGGCTGCCATGACCAAAGCATAGGCCACCTTCTCTATCTTTGCGTACCTCATCTCGGCGGGGAGCAGGACTTTGCTCACATAGTATAATGGTCTCTGGACCCCATCTTCCTCTCGGACGAGGACGGTGCTGAGGGCGCTATCCGAGGTGGACAGGTAGAGCCATAATGGTTCGCCCGGCTCGGGCTTGCTGAGGAGAGGAGGGTTGGCGAGGTACTGCTTTAGCTGTTCGAAGGCTTCTTGTTGATGGGTACCCCACTCGAAGCCCCCTTTTCCGCGTAGGGCCTTGAAGAAGGGGAGAGACTTCTCCCCTGACATGGAGAGAAAACGGCCGATTGCAGCCAACCGGCCAGTAAGTCTCTGAACCTCCTTGACATTCCGGGGCGGGGCCATGTCAATAATAGCTTGGATTTTCTCGGAGTTCGCCTCGATGCCGCGCTGGCTGACGATGAACCCCAGGAATTTTCCAGTGGAGACGCCGAAGGCGCACTTAGCCAGGTTGAGCCTCATGTTGTGATGTCGGAGGACTCCGAAGGCTTCCTCGAGGTCGGCGACGTGGTCCGGCCCGGCCCGGCTCTTGACGGGCATGTCGTCGACATAGACTTTCACGTTGTGGCCGATCAGGTCTTTGAAGATTCTGTTGACGAGCCGTTGGTATGTGGCTCCGGCGTTTGTCAGCCCGAAGGGCATAACGCGGTAACAAAATAGACCCTGGTCGGTGACGAACGAGGTCTTGGAGATGTCCGGTGGAAATATCCGGATCTGATTGTATCCCGAGAATGCGTCCATGAAGGACAGTAGCTCATGCCCCGAGGTTGCGTCGATTAAAGCGTCGATGCGGGGGAGGGGGAAAGGATCTTTCGGACATGCTTTATTTAGATCCGTGAAGTCGATACAGATCCGCCAGCCCCCGGTTGCCTTCTTCACCATGACGACATTAGCCAACCACTCGGGGTAGCTGACTTCCTGAATAAATCGAGCCGACAAGAGTTTGTCGACCTCCGTCTTCACAATTTGCTGCCTCTCCAGGGCGACTTTGCGCCTCTTTTGGACGACCGGCTTGGAGTCTGGGATGACGCTCAGCCGGTGCATAATCAAGTCTTCGGAGATCCCGGACATGTCGGAGGGCTTCCAGGCAAAGAGATCAACATTGCGGCGCCTGGCTTCAAGTCCTCGGAGAGTGAGCGGCTCACCCGGAACCATTTCGATTCGTCCTCGGCGCCGAACGGGACCTCCTCCAGTTCGTCGACAGGCTCGGGAGCAGGACCGTCCCTCTCGGGTTCGAGCTCAACGGCGTCGAGGGGGAACACACCCCCTCCGACGGCGGTCATGTAACATGACCGTGCTGCTTCTTGGCTACCTCGGACGATGCCGACCCCTTGCGGGGTGGGAAATTTAAGTTTCAGATGGTAAGCCGAAGGTACCGCTTGAAGGGAGCACAGTCCGGGTCGGCCGAGTATGGCGTTGTAAGCTTCTTTGACGTTTACCACCATGAAGTCTATGGATTCGGTCCTCTTGACAGGAGCCGATCCTGCGGTAACGTCGAGAGTAACAATCCCTTCTATTACGACAGGGATGCCGGAGAATCCATGCAAGGTGTATCCGGCTGGCTTGAGTTTGCCTCTGAGGAGCTTGAGATTCTAGAAGGCTTCGAGGAAGAGAATATTTACCGAGCTGCCGTTGTCGACGAGGATTCGGCGAACTTCACAATTAGCCATGTGGAGGCCAATGACGAGGGCATCGCAATGAGGGAGGCGAACGCCTTCGAGGTCCTCTCCGGAGAAGGAGATAGGCACCGGTTGCAACTGGGGTGGGGGTTTGTCTTGGACAGTATTCACCTCTCGGATGAAGGCTTTTCGGGAAGTATTTGATTCTCCCCCCATTGGCCCCCCGTGGACACAGTGCAAGATGAATGGCGTATCCACGGCTCCCTCGGATTCGGGATCCCGACCCTGGATGCGGTTAGGAGTAGGGTTTGGAGGCGAAGGCCTCTGGTTCCTAGCATCTCGCCGATCCCGTGGGCCTTCTCTGGTGAATTCTCGGAGGTACCCCTCGTGAGATGAGTTCCTCAATTTCGTCTTTCAGGGCCCGACATTGGTCGGTTTCGTGCCCATGATCTCTGTAGAAACGGTAGTAGAAGCGCTGTTCTCGCTTCTTGTTGTTACTTGGTCGGGAAGGTAGTCGGACAATGCCTTTGTCTTCGATTTCTAAGAGGATGGCGGACACGTTATGTGTCAAGGGAGTGTACCTTTCGAAGCGAGGGACCGGAGGTGCCCTCTTCGCGTCGACCCCTTCCTTTGCTGTTTTCTTGGCAGGTTCGGCCTCATCGACCCTGCGCTTGCCCTTCCCCACGACTTCTTTGCTGCCCTCTGGGTTAAGAGCTTCTTCAGCTCGTATATACTTCTCGACCCGGTTGAGAAGGTCAGGGAAGTTTAGAGGTGGCCTCTTTGCTAAGGAGACCTTGAGCTGGTTGTGCCGGACATTGTGTCGGAAAGCTGCCGAGGCAACCCCTGCGTCGAGGGCAGAGACGGATCTGGCCTCGATTGTGAACCTCTTGATGAAGTTACGGAGTGACTCCCCCTCCCTCTGGGTGAGGTCGAGCAGGGAAGCGCTCGTTCTCTTAGCCTTTCGGCTGGTGATGAAGTGGGTCAGGAAGCTGGCTTCCAGCTAGTCGAACGAGAAGATTGAGCCGGGGGAGAGTTTGGAGAACCAATCTCTGGCCGGAGCCCGGAGGGTGGCCGAGAAGGCTCGGCACAGCAGGGGATCCGAAGCGCTGTGAATCATCATGAGGGTTTTGAAGCCCTCCATGTGATCAGCTAGATCACTCTCGCCGTTGTATGTCTCGAACTGTGGATGTCGGAAGTTCCGAGGGATCTCTGCTTCTATGATGTTGACAGAGAATGGAGGTTGAGAAGGCCCCCGACCTTGGGCTAGGTTGGGATTCCCGTCGCCGATGCGCTCGATGCGATTCTCCATCTCTAGGAGGCGTCGGAGCACCTCGTCTGTGCGTTCCGGAGGGGGCGGCGGCGCACGGGTGTGACTCCTCCCATCGCTCATTTGGTGGGCTCGGCCATAGGTCGCAGATCTTGGCGCTCCATGGAGGGCCTCCAAGATTTCATCTCTGAAGCTCCTGAACTCGCCCCTGGTGACCCTGCCATGGTCGGAAGGGTCGAGTCAGGGCGTAGGAATTCGGCCGATGCGGCTGAGTGCCGACGGCCTTTCCCCTTATGCGGGCCTGGAATGGTTCAGGGCCGAGTTGAAAGCGGTCCCTCCCCTAGCCTGGCTAGCCCTTCTGTTCAGAATGACCTGACGAAGGTCGGGTTCGGCGACGCGTGAAACGCTTCGTTGGGGTCCGGGGTTCGCCCCCGGATTATTGGATGCTTGCCCTCCGTTGAGGGCCCCCTCGGGGGGAGGCCCGTCTGTTCGGGCAGAACGGGCCGATCTTCGGGCTCGGGGAGCCATGGGAGATCGGGTCGAGGGAGAGCGTCGGTGGCGAGGCTCAGACTGTCGTCCGTACCGGATAAAGTGTTCCCACAGACGGTGCCAACCTGATGCAGTTTGTTTTTGGTCGCGGTGTGGATGCACCAGGTGTGAGTTCGGACTCAATTTGTAGTGAGGGAAGAGTGCGGCACGGGACGATGAGCGGGAGGCTCGCTTCGGCGCTTGAGGATCGGCTCGGATGGCCTAGCCTCGAGTACCTGCAGACGGTCCTGAAACACTGGGGTTTATCCCGGTGGCGGACCCTCCGACGATCTAGTCAGTCTCTGTGAGAGAGTAGCAGTAACTAGGGGAATTTCGGTGACAAAAGATTGATTACCTGAAAAGGTGGGTGAGGGTCTGGTATTTATAGGGAATCCCAACAGGGTTTGGATCCGCTTGGGGGCCGGGTCTGAACCTGAAAGCCCATGGGCCTGACGTGGCAGGAGGCCCAGGGGGTTTAGGGTGGATGTGGCAGCGCCAAGAGTGGTATAGGGTTGACGTGGCAAAGCCCTAGGTGGTATTTGGAGCTGACATGGCTGATCATGGGGCTCCTGTGCCTCTGGGAAAATCGGATGGCCTAGGTCGCGCCAGGTCATCCTCATTCCTTGCCAGGCTGGGCGGACGGCCCGTGGGGCTGTCGCGGATCGGAGGCCGAGGGCCATCGAGGCTCGTCGGATACGAGGAGGCCAGTTCTGTGGGGGTGAACTTGCGGCTCGGTGCCGACCCTGTAGTGGTCCGAAGCCGAGCCGGATTGTTGTTTTTCTTATTTTTGAGCGAGAGCCGTCCTGGGCCCTGGATGGGGCCCAGGCCATTTTTACCCTACCACAGTACCGTTCTTTTTTTTTCCTCTTATAAGAGGTTACCTCTTATAAGAGATTTACAGTAAGAGCCTCTTGTAAGAGCCTCTTTTTGAGGTGTTCTTTTTACATAAAAATAACCTCTTATAAGAACCTCTTATAAGAACCTCTTATAAGAGATTTCTGTTCTTTTTTCACCTCTTACAAGAGCCTATATTACCCCAAAGTCTATATTACCCCCAAAGTAAAAAAATAGTGAGATGAAGGACAAGAAAAGATAAGTTCAAATTACTAATATATAAACTAGTTTAATGGCAAGTTAAATTCACAAATGAGTGTAAATCATCAATTATAATTCTGGGCTACTATAGACTTTTAATCAGTATGAAAATTAGTATGTATAAATATAAATAATAATAATTTGTTTCAAAAAAGTTGGATTAAAAAAATTTAAGGTCGATGGACTAATATAAATTCTCCCTTAGCTGTAAATAAATAAAAAATAAATAAAATTACAGTCAACTAATTGTTTCGACAGCATCCCTAACATAATTGTTCGAGATTGTGAAGAATGAATTCCCACACTTTTTCTTTGATAGCATATTATAGTCAACTACGTATATGATTACACTTTTTCTAGGATAGCATATTCCGGGCTACTATAGACTAATATATAAACTAGTTTAATTAGTAACAATTATAATATAGACTTTGGGGTAATATAGACTTTTTAAGTGATAGAAGTCTTATAAGAATTTGAAAGAGGCTATTAGAAGTCTTTTAGGCTTATAAGATATTTTGAGAAAAATGTCTTATAAGAGGTAAAAAAAGAACACTAAAAAAACTCTTATAAGAGGGGGACCACCTCTTACAAGAGGTAAATCTCTTATAAGAGGAGAAAAAGAACACTACCTTAACAAATATGATTATATATTTTTAAAAGTAAATGTGAACACTATAATGAGAGAGTTGGAATTGCACGTAAGTAGGTAGATTTACAACCCCAACTGTTCTATTATAATAGTTATTACTAGTATAATGTACGTGTGATGCATGTCTATAAAAAGTAAAGTCATTAAATTAAATGAATATATATCGAATAAGAAAAAATAGTTTATATCTAAATGTTTTGATTTGGGCTACACGTGCGGTGCACATTTATATTTGTTGGATATAGTTTGGACGTGTATTATACGTATTTATATAGTTACAAAGTTATTCGAAAAAATAGTTTATATTTGAATGTTTTGATTTGAGGTACACGTGCGGTTCACATTTATATTTGTTGGATATAGTTTGGACGTGTATTATACGTGTTTATATAGTTACAAAGTTAGGGTTTGTTTGTTACAAACCCCAACTCTCCCATTAAAATAGTAGAGATATATATCGAATAAGAAAAAAATAGTTTATATTTGAAAAAATACACATTACACGTAGTAGGGTATTTTAGTCTGTTCAATCTTCTAATAAATATGGTTCAATGATTGTGGTCGGAAAACAGCAAGGGGATTGGATCATGTACTACATAATTTTAGTCAGGATTGGGATTTTAGAAGACAGGGTTTGTTCCCATCTCGAAAACAAACCCTGTCTTCCCGCCTGGTCCCAATCCTGACTAAAATTATGTAGTACATGATCCAATCCCCTTGCTGTTTTCCGACCACAATCATTGAACCATATTTATTAGAAGATTGAACAGACTAAAATACCCTAGTACGTGTAATGTGTATTTGTTTTGATTTGGACTACACGTTCGGTGCACATTTATATTTGTTGGATATAGTTTAGACGTGTATTATATGTGTTTATATAGTTACAAAGTTAGGGTTTGTTTGTTACAAACCCCAACTCTCCCATTGAAATAGTAGAAATATATATCGAATAAGAAAAAAAATAGTTTATATTTGAATGTTTTGATTTGGGCTATACGTGCGGTGCACATTTATATTTGTTGGATATAGTTTGGACGTGTATTATATGTGTTTATATAGTTACAACATTATAGTTTAATTATTTATTACAAACCTCAACTCTCCCATTAAAATAGTAAAGATATATATCGAATAAGAAAAAAATATTTTATATTTGAATGTTTTGATTTGGGCTACACGTGCGGTGCACATTTATATTTGTTGGATATAGTTTGGGCGTATATTATACGTATTAATATAGTTACAAAGTTTGGGTTTGTTTGTTACAAATCTCAACTCTCCCATTAAAACAGTACAGATTATATATTATATTATAGATAGATAATTTACAACTGTGATGCACATTTAATACATTTTTAAAAAAAAGTAAAAAAAAAATATATGACGTAGTGAGGACTCAAACCTGAGACCTCCTTCATATTAGTTATGCACATGTAATGCACGCGTTGATAGATTTACAAATAACTCTAAGGCCTTCTCCCGTTATAATATTAGAGATTAGAGATTAGAAATTAGAGATTGAGATAATATTAGAGATTAGAGATGGTAAATGGAGATATAACAAAGGCAAGCACCTGATTAACATCTTACAAGATTCTAACAACAAAATTTCTAACATCTTACAGGACTTCTCCCTAAGCTCTTTCAAGAGATTTATTTATTTTCTATAAGATAAAGAAATTTATATAAAATAATATAATAAAGAGTGAGGACAGTTGGTGAATTATTTTAAAAGATTGTGAAAATAATAAACATTTATTCAATGGCTCGAAGATGTTTATTCTTGTTCTAATTAATACTATCATGCACGTGCGATGCACGTGGAGGAAGAAGGAAAAAGACAAAAAAGAAAAGGAAAATAATTTCAAAACTGATCCACTGACGAAAATATTTACCAAACTGGACCACTTTCGCACGTGCACGCGGAGGAAAAAGGAAAAAGAAAAAAAAAGGAAAATAATTTCCAAACTGATCCACTGCCGAAAATATTTACCACACTGGTCCACTTTCGAAAATATTTACCGAAATGAGCCATCTGGCTTCAAAATGACAAAACAAAAAAAAAAAAAAACGATGACAAATACCACTAAGGGCTTCTCCCATTATAATAGTAGAGATATATTGATTTATCTTGTCTCACTTTTCATCGATTTTGCTATTATAAGTGAAAGTCATTGTGAAAAGCGGACATCTTGTGTGGTCTGTAAAACCAGCTTGCGCATATGAAAGTTATTCTTTCTATCTCAACTATTTTATTGAATAAAAATGAACACCGGATAATACAAACAAATAGAAAGTTAATACTTTAGGCTTAAAAACAGCTGAGTTTTGATATGTATTTTCGTTATGAGTTTCTCTCTCTAGAAAACTCTAGAGAGAGAAACTCCCAAAAACGAATCTTCAGAGACAGGCGACAATGGCTCCGATCGGAGAGGGGGGAGAAATCCCTCCACACCTCTTCCTCCTCCCCCCCCCCTTCCCGCTTCCGCAGCGGTGTAGAGTTGGTCGGAAAACGCCTATGGCTACGCGTTTTCTTGACCTTCAGAGGTGGTCGGTGACATCGAGGCGGCATAGACAGCGCGGCCATGGACGAGCGCGACTAGGGGAGTTGTCAGGGGAAACCACCGACCTCTTGGCAGATCTGGTGGGGAAGTCGAGAAGGGAAAAGCGAGGTGGTGGTCCGGTGGGAGAAGTGGGAGGGGAGCAAGTAGGAGGGTTGATGGACGTCAGGGGCTTTTGATGGTCGCTGGGTTGATGGCGTCGAGGGCTAGGTCGGCCGGAGTGGTTGGGGTTGGTCGGAGAGAGGCTATGGAAAGGGGAAAGGTGATAGATCTGAGGCTGATTGAGTTGTTATTGATAGATTGATTGATTGTTTGATTGGTTGGCTGGTGTTTGATTATTTTTGAATTTCAAATTATATTAGAGGATGAGTTGGGGGGGGGCAATGGTTGCATTTATTGGGCGGCGATGTGCGCTGGCGGTATAGATCGTTTGTACCATCGACCTGATGATTCAAAACAACGACTACTGTTGATGGTTGGATTTGGCGCAATCGGAAGAGGGCGTCGAGGGGGGGTTGGGTAGGCTGATCCAATACGGCAACGTCATTGAGAAAGAAGTAAGTATGCCAGTAAGAGACGGTGGTTGTGTTTGTTGTCATGCTGGACGCTTGGGGAAGATGGAGGGAGTTTCTAGGGTGGAGAGTTATTTTGAAGAAGTTTCGATTTAGAGTTTTGAGACTCAAATTATTTTTGGGAGGTGATGAACGTGTGTGGAGGCTTTCATCTGAGTTATTGGCCAAGAGTAAGAGGTCAGATTAAGTTGCTTCATTCTGTCATTCTTTGAACGACCGTTGGTGATGTGCTAATTCTCACCAATGCGGTGTCCGATTTTGTCAACTTCGTTGGAATGATGTGCGAGTCGGCGATACAGTGCAGGATGTACGAGCTGTGACAGTTGTGATAGATGTGCAAGCCGGCGTCGATATGGTAGATGTGCGAGTAGTCGCTAATTTGGGAGTTTGACCGAGGTTGTTGCTGTGGTGAGAGTGGTGTGAGTCGTTGCAGTCTGCTGGTGGCCAAGTCGTCACAGATACGGTGTTCGGGCTAGTCATCAGCAATGTCGCGAACGGAACGCCGGCCACCGTGGTGGTGAATGAGCTGAGCGTTCTAGACCACAGAAGTGACAAGACGTCACTGAATGGGCGGAGTGGCAAGTCTTTATCAGAACTGTGATTAGGCAAGTCGTTTCCGATTTGTTGTTCTGATTAGGTGTCACCGAATAGGGTAGAGAAGTCATTGCTGGAGTGGTGTTCAAGTTAGACGTCGCTTGAAGGTGCATGGGCAAGTCGTAACTATGGTTGGTGCGCGATGAGTCGGTATCTGATTGTTCAATAGGAAATTGCATGTGTCACATCTGATAGGGAGGGGAACAGATTACATGTGGCATCGACTATAACTTTAGCTAGGAGAAGAACTAGTTAGTGCTGTACGCTTTACTGAGTAATTGTTTTCTGTGGTTTCGTTATAGGAACAGATAAATGTTATATATTTGTAATACTTGTTTCGTAAATAATTTATTAAAGAAGCGGTGGCGCGGTCACCTTTTTTATAAAAATAAAATAAAATTTACTTCAGGCTTAAATATTGTTGATGGACAACCTCTTATGATACTTGAGAATGGTAAAATAAATACATGCATATACAAGACGTGTCAATAAAAGGAACTGAAAAAACACAAACTACTAAGATTTTTACCATTTGTTTGTATTATGTTATCTCGACCTTTAAGGAAGATAAGTGTCAACTTGCTTTCAGATATATAAAGGGCATCATACATTCTTCTTTATTTTGGAGTTGTTTATATATAAGTTAATTTCTTATTTACTTTTGTTCGCAATAAGAATAACTTTATTATTTGAATTGAGTTGAAGTATATAGTATGATTTAACAAAAACATGTTTGATATCGCTTGTTTTAGAGGTTGGCTACGGGGAAATATTTTACTTATTATTTGTTTAGAAAATTAATGATAAACAACAAGTTCATCTATATCCCAATTCCATTACCTCACTTCATATGTATGGGATTATATGAAATTTTCAATTATACATGCAAAAAGTAACAACATAATTAAAAGTAACAACAAGCTTGACTTTTAAAAAGCATACAATTCGGTCGAATGGAAGGCGGTTGAGGAGGCTCTGGTTCTTAAAGGATTCGGAGGTAGATGGGTACAGTGGATTATGAATTGTGTCAGAGGAGGAAAATCATTTGTCCAGTTCAACGGAGAAACCGGTAAAGAAATCAAGTGCCGAAGAGGGCCTTAGGTAAGGGGATCCATTATCGCCCATTCTATTTGCCATCATCGCTGATGGTTTGGCGGAGATGATTAAGAGGGGAAGAGAAGCAAGGATTATTCAGGGGGTGACGATTAAAGAAATTACGGGTGCTATCTCCATCCTGCAATATGCTAACGATACACTCATGTTCAGTAATACGACGATTGAGGAAATCACGGCTATCAGATTGGCACTCAATTATTTCGAAGCGTGGGCAGGGCTAAAGGTCAACCCTAGCAAAAGTTGTGTCATGCCATTGAGCGATCGGTTGTGTTTGCCTATAGAGAATATTAAAGGACTTCTTGGTTGTGGAGTAGGAGTGTTCCCTTTGATTTATCAAGGGGTTCCCATTAGTCCCGGGGGGCTCATTAGGAAAGATTGGAATCCATTGTTGGAGAAGATTCATAGGAGGTTGGTAGAATGGAAGGGCCGTTTTCTTTCGCTGGGGGGTGGATCACGTTGATTAATTCAATACTAAGCAGCCTACAAATATTCCTAATGTCCATTTACGAACTTCCACGGTGGGTATCCAATAAAATCGACAAGGAAAGGAGGAGATTTCAATGGAAAGGGACTGATGAATCCGGCAGGGGGTTCCCTTTGGTGAGATGGGGTAGGGTTTGTAAGATGAAGGAATCAGGCGACCTTGGCATTTTGAACATTAGAGATATGAACCAGGCACTTTTAACTAAGTGGTGGTGGAAAATGAGGGTTAGACGAAACAATTGGTAGTGTAAATCTTTTTCGGCATATCGCAATAGAAAGAAGTTTAGGTTCGGAGGAAGAAGTCGTCATGGAAAGGCTTCGTTTTTGTGGAAAAGGGTGGCGAAAGTGGGGGAAGCTTATTCCTTCAACACGACGTGCCTAATCGCCAACGACAATGATACTATATTCTGGAAGGATAAATGGTGCGGGGACAACACCCTTATTAGCCTATTCCCCAGTGCGGCAAGAGCAACTTTGAATACAGATTCGACTGTAGGGGATGTGTGGAACAATAATACTTTAAGACTTGAAGTGTTGGAAGATCTTACCACTGAGAGCGTTGAACAGCTAGCTAGAACGTTTCAACAACTATATCAGACTTTACGGTAAGATGTCTTCTGAGAGAGAGGACAAGCGAGTATGGAATCTAGACCGGTCCAAAGTTTTCTCCGTTAGATCGATGTACAGATTTCTAAACGATGGGGGTTTGAGATGCAAAGATGCTAATACCATTTGGAAGACTAAAGCTCCGATGAGAGTTAGAGTTTTTTATGGTTAATTAGTCAAGAACGATGCGATTTTATCAAGAGTTAATTTGGTTAAACAAGGTTTAATCATCGACGCCAATTGTCCCAGGTGCAACAGTAGCGTTGAAGATAGTGATCACATCTTTTTTTTTTTTTTGGTCCTAGGGCTATATTAGCTTGAGAAACTGTTTGTTTAGGTTCTGGGTCCTTAGAGTGTCCTCGGTCATGTTCTGGGGTTTTTAATCATAGGACTGTAAGGAAAGATGAGATATTATGGTAGCTGCAACTCTTTGGGGCCTAAGGCTAGACCGTAACGATTTATACTTTCGCAACATTAACAATAGATTTTCTTCGACTATGCATAACATCAGCTACCTTTTCAATGCATGGACAGGTCAAGCCATCAGGAGAAGGCTTCGTATGGAGGAAGAATAGCGCCTGGACAAGACTATTGATCAGGGCGGAGTTCGTGATGATCCATGGTGGCCGGAGATGTTCCTCATGGGCTTTTGTATTTTATTTCGCTCTTTTAGATATGGTTTATTTTGATGTTGTCGTTTAGACTTTGTACTAATTATCTATTTGTTTTGTTAATTTCGCATTAATGAAGCGATAACATGATCATATTTTTATAATTAAAAAAAACAAAAAAACATAATTAAATATCGGCATGCCTGGCACATCATGAAATAAAAAAATTTGATATACTTCAACAAAATTTTGAAAATTGTTGATACCGCATGCGTCTTGCGAAAAATTCTTTATGTTCAAATTTTGTTATCAAAACATAGATATATTATATATACTTGGTTAAACATGAACTATGCAATCATTTTTTTATAAGGATATAAAATGACCCTCTTATTTTAAAAATATTTTAGTAGAAACGAACAATTCCTCTATGGTTACTTTACCCTTTCATAATAAACCACCACTTGTCCATCTTACAGTTATCCATTTTAGATCCTCCTCGATCATTTTCCATTCTTAGTATTTCAAACAATCTCCCTAGAAAATTTGGCCGTCCAAATTGATCACATATTACTAAGTCTCCCTTCCAATTAGCCGAAACTTGTGTTCTCCTCTTTTAACTAAGACCATCTCTTTCTATCTTTTCCTCAAACATCCACCCAAAATTAAAAGGAAAAAAGCTAGGGAGAAATATTTGTGTATGTTAATGCTAGTGGGGCCTCAACAATCTACAACGTAATATCTGTGCATTACATTTTACAATTACCAAGACATGGCTGACAATGACGAGAAGAATAAAGTGCAGGAGGAAGAAAACGATCACAGTGACGACAATGAGGATGCCCACAGTAGAAAGTTTAGCTGTGGTGCCTCTGTAGCTTCCACCGATAATAATGATGACGATGGAGGGGATGAGGAAGATGCTGAAAAGAAATCAATTATTCTCGGACCTCCGGTTCCTCTTAAAGATCAACTTGAGCTCGATAAGGTGTAATTGATACCATTGATTTATTTACATTATGAATATGTTCGTATGTTAATCTCTTGGGAATTTTTTGTTCTCTTTTGTATTTTGTATTGGTTAATTGTTAGGATGATGAGAGCCTCAGAAGGTGGAAGGAACAACTCCTTGGAAAAGTTGATCTCAATGATGTTGGAGGTAAAATGCTTTTTGGGATCACCCATTTGCTATATTTGGTTTTTGCATACCCTGTACGAAACAAGTTTTTTCTTTCCAGAATTTTGCTATAAAATTAATGATGCAACTATTGTTTTTTTTAATAGTATTTATAAGTGAAAATGTTAGCTAGGTTTGGTGATTATATAGTTTCAATACTAGCTAAATCAACTAAATGAATCAGCTATTTTTTCATATATTTAGGATATTAGCTAGTATAAGAATAACGGAGGGAAAACAAGTATGATCATTGGAATCTACACAGCATAGTCTTTTTGGAGTATAATAGTTTAGATATACGACCAGTCTATTTTATTTTTTATAACGTGTATAGAGTCAACGGACTCCAGCCGAGATATATATTAAAAGAAAAATGTTACAAGCATCAGAAAATTTTACACGGAGTAAAATTGGAAAAAATAAAAAACTACGACTCAAATACAATCTGCTGCAATGAAGAGAATTGTAGAAAACACGGTACAATGATGAGTAAAGCAGCAGCCTGCGAGAACATTTTAAAAAAATTCTGACTGTATTTGATATACGACCAGTCTATTATCTTCTTTACCTAAAATTAAGATGTATTTAAATTTATAAATATTTGTCTATGTAACTGCATGCATGTTTTCCTATTTATATATTGTGTACGTGGTGGGAAAAAAAATCAGAGACTTTGGAAGCAGAAGTACATATTATGAGCCTTACGATCGTGAGCCCAGGTCGCCCTGAACTGGTACTGCCAATTCCATTTGTTCCGAACGCCAAGGGGTTTGCATTTGGCCTCAAAGATGGAAGTCACTATAGTATGAAGTTTTCTTTCACTGTCTCCAACAATATTGTTTCAGGGCTCAAATACACAAACACTGTGTGGAAGGCTGGTGTTAGAGGTAAATTCTTCCTTTTATAATATTTACTTTACACCTATGTAACCTAAAGTTTCTTAGCATATATTCTTATTGCGTAAGCAAAATTAATATGGCCAATTTAATATAGGGCTCTCTCCAATCATTCTGCTTAGTTAAAGCCCAGTAATTTAGAAAATAATAACATGCACAATAACAAATTATGGCAGTTAATAAAACAATATGAGTCTGATACGTACGTACAAGTTGGTAAATCATATTTCGTTATTTTAAAGTTTACCATTTATTTCGAATGACTAAGATTTGTAATCTATTAACTACAAAAATAAAGCGTGCCATTTTTTTTTTTTTGTAAACCAACATTGTATATTTTTAAATCTATTTTATTGTTATACTAGATTTGCCCATGGGCACGTACCTACGGCACGTATTCAGAATGATACAACATACAAAAATCCTTGTAAACAGTAAATCAACAATTATATAGCTCAAGTTTGAATAGCATGGCAATAATTAGTCGTAAATAAAAGTCATGTTTTCATTAGTATATATTGAAAAATAATTATAAATTGGGGTATAAAAGTTCATGTTTCCATTATAAGTATATAAGTATATGTATAGAGGTTTCTTTCATTGCAAATTCAAATATTTGTGCGCACCACTTAACCCGTCAATGACAGGTTAAGTGGTGCGCACAAATATTTACGGTTGTAATGGAAGAAATATATATATATATATAGAGAGAGAGTGTGTGTGTGTTTTAAATATATATATCGCTTAAAATAATTTTCATAGTTATTTTGTATTTACTTATCCTACTTGGTTTACGTCGTTCAGTGGAGAACAACAAAGTGATGCTGGGGACGTTCAGTCCTCAAAAAGAACCATACGTGTATGAAATGGAAGAAGAGATTACTCCTTCTGGTATCTTTGCAAGGGGGTCTTATTCTGCTAGAACAAAGGTAAGGGGTTAGGAAAAGAATACTTAATTTATGTACAAAAAATGCTCAAATAAATTGTGACTATGATACTCTATATTTTGTTTCAGTTTGCGGATGATGATGGGAAGATCTATCTGGACATTAGTTACTTCTTTGAGATCCGAAAGGATTGGGCATAGATCTTTCATGCCATAGTCGATTATGCAAATTTCAACAAAGTGATGATAACTTCTACCAAATTCGGAGTCATTAAATTGAAGTTCTTTATAATTTTCTTAGTAAATCATAGGATTTTCTATTTATTTTGCATGTTCGAGTTGTGAGATGGTATAATTCATAAGTAATAGACTAAATGATTCATTGAATAAAATGAATCACATGTTGTGTAATGGAATTCATGTAACTCATCCTATTTGACCTACAACATTAATAGATGTTTATGAAAAAACCATTTTTGATATCTTACTATTTTGAAGCTTACAGAATTATTCATGTGAATTTCTGTTTGATTATCATTATGTAACTTGTATGAGGAAATAAGCTTAGGGTGCGTTTAGCATGTGGATTAGAGGATTCCCATGAATGAGAGAGGATGAATCAAGACTCCTATGAATGTTGCGTTATTACGTTTGATACAGGTGCATTGCATTCCTAGGAATTCTTAAAAATTTGAAAATTTTGCAAACCATTTCCAACAGCATTTTTTTATTCTCACGAGAATCCTACATTTATTCCAAAACTTTTATTGCCTCCTAAAATTCAAAATAATCCACTGAGGAATCCCGAATCCCATACTCTCTTTTCCCGTGAACCAAACATCCATGTATTTTCGAGCTTCTTAAAATGCATGTTGTGTTGGATTTATGTCTTACAAATTCGGTTACACTGGAGTTGACGAGGATGTCACAATGTCGTAAGAAGCGAAGTGAAAGTGGGGGCAAAAGGTGTTGATGTCGGTTGCATGTAAGTTGCAGTTGACCACAACTCTTAGGTTGGGCTCGACTTCAATGCAATCGACAACCACATTAGGCAATCGACTGCAAGTGGTGTTTGACAGCTTTTGGGCCAAAACATTGGGGATTTTGTTGGGTCCAGTTTGTTCTCCAAGTTAAATCATACTACTCTTATCCTATGACTATCTTTTCAGACCTATCAGACAGTGGAGAATCAATACTACAATCTAGGATTTATATATCTCTATAAATATCAATTGTGGCATTCATGATATGTGAGCACTATTAGGGAATTTGATTCAATTTTCTACTAGGACATTGTTGAATTAAGGAACACAACCAATACAAACTACCAAGCAAATAGAAGATCACACCAAAGCACATAAATTTATCCCAGTTGGGGATTTTGCCTTAATTCGGGGGAGAAGAAACCGATATGTTATTATGTTGGATATATAGGTATATTCTCAATATAATATATTATTATTGTGTATAATGTTCTATGGGGGCAACACGTGTTTCGCACGTGTTGTATGCTAATTGTTGGACCGGGTTGACTGGCATGAAGCCCAATACCCTAAACCTAGTTTCATCCCATATATACTGGTCTAGAGGTAGTGCTCTGTGATATTCCAATTATGATAAGCAGGGTATAATATCTTAAGTCAGTAGGATATTAAACCTAAACCTAATTTCATTGTAATTGTCTCTCATATTCTCTAACAATCTTAAGATATTAGCCTTTTTTATTTTGATATTAAGAGAGATGACGAAGTGATCTTTCACCGGAATCTGTCGTTGTTGTCGTCACCGACTGTCGCCGCCTCCATCGTCGGCGCTGCCACAAGCTGCCATCACGGCCACCGCTAGCGACTGACCCTCTCCATAACCCCCTCTGTGATCGGGTGTTGGGTCAGGTCAGATCCAATATTTCATTGGGTGGAAGTTGTCGTCTCATGTTCGGGCGGTTGTAGCAGATCCACATCCGATCTGGTAGACTTGATAAGATCTACACGTGGAGCTCATCTATTGGTTGTATACTTGTTGTTGTGTGTTTGGCCATGGCATCAAATCATGATGTTACTAATGCTTCTCAGTCAAAGCTAACCTCCAGCGAAATCTCATTGGCTTTGTGTCGGTGTTGTGTGTTCGGGACCAAACAACAAAGCTTCTTTGTCCTGCATCCAAGATCCAACCCACAATTCAACACCACTTGATCTTATCAAGATACGGTCTACTATAAACTTTAAGATTCATGCGGCTCTATTTAATTTAATTTTCTGTATTATTGTTTATCAAGCAATTTTTACCAAAAAAAAAAACCCTTCATTTTACTGTAATTGTGCTAGTAGTAATTATTCAGAAAAGGCCCTCTAGATTTTGGAATTTACTGTTTATTCCTTAAGATGGAAAAACTAAATTGAGCATACAAGATTCCGAAACTAGAGATGTTCGATATTTCTGAATTTAACAATTTGAAGAAGAAAGCACAATATGAGATGTGGATAAAATTTTTGGACGATGTTGTTTGACTATATCCAACTATGATTGGGCTAGATCATATCTAAATTAAAAAAATGTTCCTTACTTGCATATACATCTTATTATTTGTTGTTGCCAAGTGTTAAAGTTGAAAACCGTGTTAACCATTGTTTATTTAAATACATGTTTGAATAACTGTTTTGGCTATGTGCTAAGGATCAAATATTTATTTTGATAAGTTAAATTATAGTTTTTTACAATAAAATTGAATCTCCAATTAAATTATTGTGAATTAGATAGTGTTAATAATTCGTTTAAATGGCTAATCTTTAACAATTTGATGAATGTAAAAACTTAAAAGTTACTTACAAAATTTGTGTATTGGAGATGGTGGATTTGCGTCACGGTAGAATAAGTCTGCACTACGCAGGCTTCTCCATCGAATTTGAAAAACACTTCTAACTTGAAGTGTCGGTATGACCTACTCTAATCTTTCTTAGTGTTTTCATGTGATAAATGTGTTAACGTTTTGTGCGTTTGATCACATGAATGAGAGTTTTAGATCATAATTATTCTCATTTTGAAAACTAACATGTTTAGGGTTGTCAAGTGTGCCTTGTCATACTATGTGTATATATATATTGACAAACCCATCGTTTGCAGTTTTGTGTGAGATTGTATATTTGCTTATCTAATAAAGGTTTCGGTATAAGATCTATAACAAATGTCTATAACTTAGGTGAGAGCATCTCATAATACAGGATATGACTCCATTAGTTATGTTTTGTTCTTTCTCGTTCACTGTACTGTGTGTACAAAGTTGAGTTATAAATATTGACATTATCTCATTTAGCGTTATGAAGATAATGAAGAACGAATAAAGGAAATAACTCTTCGCTCTATGTGGTTGGGCATATGGACATTGTTGAAACCATGAGAGAAAGCAAACTGTTATGTAAAATGTAGTAGATTAATTTTGTATTAATTCATATTATTAATAGTTTATAATGTGCTTATAATTAATGGCATATGTAAGTTGAGTTTAACAAACGAAGCAATTGATAATAGTAGTTCTAATTTGTGTCGTCCTTGAACACGACATAACAGGCTAGGACATGTGAACTATATATAAGTTGTGTGTTTTCGTTAAAACTCATAACTCTGCTATATGACACCTCATTAAATATGACAATTGTGAAATTTGTGCTCAGATTATGATCACCAGAAAATCATTTAGTATGATTTCTAGGAGCATACAACTTCTTAAGTCAATACATTCTGATATTTGTGATCTCAGTAGCTTTGTGACTAGATGAGACGATGATTGGTCAGAAGTATTTAATCACCTATGTAGATGATTACCGAATGTTTGTCATATATATATGGAGAACGAAACACTCATTATTTTAAAGAATATAAATCTAGTTAACTGCTAAAATTAAAATATTTCAGATTTGATAGAGGTGATAAATATGTTTTAGCAATTTTAAGAGAAGTTTGCATTTAACATAATCTCTAGTGCACTATATTTACAACAATCAAAACGACATTAATAAAAGATGAATCAATCACTTAGTGAAATGTTGAATTATATATTATTGACTGTTGTTTGACTTTGTGTAATTGTGGGTGATATTGTATTGTTAATCATATTTCCAATATGTTACTACACTATAACTTATTAACACCTTGTAGGCTATGGGATAGAAACACAAATAATTTTGTTACAATGAAAACATGTGGTGTGGTACATTTGTTAGAGTACATAACCCTAGAAGGCCTAAAGTAAGACATATAACAAATATTTGTGTGTGCTTAGAAAATGCAGAATGTGGTTGTATGAAAAGTTTGGGATCTATCTAATTTGTGTTAGAAGAATCTAAACTTGAAGAGTTCTTTGAGGATGTGTTCATCAAAGATAAATTTATGAAATTACCTAGTCCTACAGACATGGCATATGATTCAAAGTTAGAATGATTTTCCGAAATGGACTATAGAAAGTAAGTGGGGTTTTGTAGAAGAAACTTAATTTTGATATGTTCAGTAGCAATTTTAATACAATTTTAGCAGCTAAAGGATTGATTGAGACAACCGGGAAAGATTTGTTTGATGTCTACTCACATGTCTGTCATATTGCTACAATAAGTATTATTCTTGCTCTTATATCTATTTAAAATTTTGTTATTCAAAAAGTTTCGTACTAAAAGTTCTGTACTTGGTGTTTTGTATTGAAAAGTTTTGTAATGAAAAGTTTTGTACTGAAAAGTTTGCACTAATATGTTTAGTGAACTAGATTTATAAATTGGTCAAATCATTGTACGTTTTAAAATATGTGTTAATCTTGAGGCACAAATAATTTGACAAACTTTTAAAGAGCTTAGATTTAAATCAAGTAATTCAGATAAATGTCTTTAATTATGTGTTGAGTCAAATATAATTGCCCTCATTTATTTGTATATTGTTGACATACTTGTTGATTGGAAATGACCTCTCTATTACAAATGAAGTTAAAACTGTGTTTTCCAAAGAATTTAGCACGAAACACCTAGGTGTTGTGGACACCATATTAGGTATAAAAGTGAGTTTGGGTTGGCAAAGGATAACCCTTAGTAAAACTCATTAAATCAATAATGTGTTTCAAAAGTGGGGACATAGTGACTAAAAATGTGTTTTGAAACACATTATGATTATGATAAAGGTTAACACCTAATGATGATGCAACTATGAGACAGTTAGATAATTCTAAACTTATTAGAAGTCTCATATATACAAAGATCTGCACTAACAGACATAGCCTTTGAGGTAGGTATGATATGCAGATTCAGTACTAGTCATATTAATACATATTGGAGAGCCCTAAGATGTAACACCCCATAATTTCAAGAGATATAATGTAGTATTATATACATATAATATAGAGAATTGGAGATTTGCCCTATAGAGTTCCTATGGAGGTGGTTGTTTGGATTTTGTATTGCAGCATGGGGCCCAGGAGAAATAGCAGCTACTGCTACTGTGCGCCGACATGGGTGTCGTGGCGGCGAATGGGCCCCATGTGTTGCAGCACAGGAGAGAGTTGTGCTTTGTGTGCTGACGTGGGTGTGGGCCCGCCCGCCGGGGGAAGGGGGGGGCGATGTCAGTGCAGAGAGAAAGAGAGAGAGTATGGATTAAATTGATCCCACATTGGGGGGATTTTTAGATAACTTATAATTAAATATAATTGCCTATGATCAAGAGTCACCTAATTGGTTAACCACCTTTTGAGAGGAAAAATGTGGTGGGCAATTACACTATAAATAAATAAATAAATAAATAAATAAATAATTGTTTGAGTATTGGGGCGGGGCGTTGCACAAGAGTCTAATGAGTTACTTGAGAGGTACTCACGAGAATTGCTTTGTACTACTCTAGTCATCCTTCAGGAATGAATGGATGATCTGATGCATTATAATGCTTAGAATTTAGTGAAAATCGATAACTAGTGGATATGTGTTTACACTAGAAGGAACTGAAATGTTATGGAAATTAAAAGGCAAACAGACACGGTGCTGTCATCCATGAAATCAGGCCTCTATGTGTTATCCTCTATAGGGAAAGAGGGGGAGTGGATTGAAGAACTTGTTGCTAGTCATCCATTAAGAAGTTTAAGTAACTCTCTATTTCTATTCGTCGAGTATCAAGCTACAATGCATTATAGCTCATAACTCACTCTATAATAGTCAGAGGAGTATATTAAGGCTGAAAAAAGCCTAGTTGAACTTTCTCATAAATAAAGTGCAATTGACAAAATATGACTAATGTTCTTGCTAAGAGACTTGAAAGTGATCCACTTATCAAAACTGTGGGGGATATGGAGTTAAAAGCTATCGAGCCAAAAGTTTTAACATCCTAGTTGTTTTGATGAATTAGAATCAAATTGGAGCCAAAGAAAAGTTCAAACTTAAGCATCAATTTTAGGTAGTTGGCATGCTTTAGATAATTTGAAAAGTTCTATTTAAATTGTGTTAATATATAATTTCATTCCAATTTTGATAATACTATATATTCTCATAATTTACTTAGAATCATCTCATTATTCCAAAAGAAAACATGAAAACTTGTCGACGTGTTTCCGATGTTTAGAATTGTCATTGTATCATTCCAATTTTGATGATATATCTTTTATATGGATTCATGTTTCATTCCAATTCTGATGATTCAGAATTAACCATAATTGATTTGAGTGTTCTATCATTCCAATATGAAACATAGTATAGTTCGTGTGTATAAACTATAATAGTTTTTGTTCTTTATTTTGTTAAGGAAACTTGATTATAATGTCTGCGTTACATTTTGCTAAGCTATCGTTAAATTGTACTAAGTTCTTTGGTGGAACTAAATACTTTATGAAATTTGTTAGAATTCTTAGAGATGTGTCTCTTGATATTCTTGGTTTCAATAAGCTAGCAAAGATGGAGGAGTTGAATCTGTCAACATAGATTTTAGAAGAATGATTTGCTCAAAATGGAGGAGTAAACATAAAACAGTTTGCAATGATATAATTTTGGTTTATTTCTCTCGAGAATAAATTTGCCACTTGCTTCGTAAAACTTCTGTTCAGTTTAAGACTCTTGTGTTCACGAGCTTAAAACTCATATTTTGTACTTGAAGTTTATTTGCTTTGGTTGATTTTGAAACCATAACAGGTTTCTCTAGTTGGTTTAGTCAATGTGAACTATTCTTTTTTGAAATGGTATTTGAACTATTTTATTATTTTGGTTTAGTCTCATTTGAACTATTCGAGTTATAATTGATTTAGTCTATAAACTATATTATTTTGTGATCCAATGATATAACATGGCATTGCCGAATATATTGAGAATATAAGAGGAGATTGTTAGATATATTGGTATATTCTCAATATAATAGAATATTATTGTGTATAATGTTCTATGAGGCAACACGTGCTTTTCACGTGTTGTATGCTAATTGTTGGACCGGGTTGACTGGCAAAAAGCCCAGTACCCTAAACCCAGTTTCATCTCATATATACTTGTCTAGAGGTAGTGTTCTGTGATATTCCAATTATGATAAGTAGGGTATAATATCTTAAGTCAGTGTGATATTAAACCTAACCCTAATTTCATTGTTATTGTCTCTCATAATCTTTAACATATTCAACTGGAGAAGATACAAGAGTATTACAATTCTCATAATGACCCTCTTTTTAGCCTGACTATAAAAGACTAGTTGTTTACAATTAGAGAACTTCTCAAACTCGTTTCAATGAAGTACTATCTCTCTCTCTCTCTCTCTCTTTCTTGACTCTCAATGAAGGCCATGACAACAATATACAGAGACATAGAAAAACCCTAGAGTCTTTTGTGCAATAAGTTCATCCGGGCTGATATCTTGATACAATAGCCATTAGATAATTACGAAGGAATAATCTTACGATAAAAGCCATACAATCTAACTTGACAAGTAAATTTAGGCTTTAGTCGAATCCCCTACACCTGAACCCGAAAAACACTTTCGGCCGTGCACGGTCCATCGCACACAAGTGCAATCGACTGTCCCCCTCTCGGGAACTCCCTGTATAGTGATCAGTCGACCGCCCCTAGGTACGGTCGACTGCACCGGCCTCAATTATTGTTGCCAAAGTGTCTCGCTTACATCCATTCATCATCGATTCCTCCATCGTTTCATTGTCTTCTTTATCTAACTTAGTAAGCAAGACATAAAACCGACAATCTCCACATTGGATTGCATACTATGAATCCACACCTGTGTGATTTAAATATTCTAAACTCTTTTATTATCCTATTATAAACAACTCGGTTATGTGGCTTGTTCTGCTAGTTGAATCTACCTCCACCTATTTTTGTCCAGTTGGTATGCCTCTCAAAGACAGACCCCAATAGGCCGTTGACATGGAGGCGCCGCCATCCGCACGAATTCCACCTACCCCACTCTCCACCTTTCGACAAGATTCGAACGTCGTAGTCTCGCTCAGATGATTCTAGTGACGACTAACTAGATAGTGCTTCAAGAACAATGAGCTTCAAACCACTTGGCCAATGTTTCCTGTTTCCCTAAAGCTGATAAAGAGACTTTGCCTAATAACCCTCTCACCATTCATCACCTTACGACGACTTCCCCAAACTGATAGAACTTCACATGGATCTGTGTATCCTATAGTCCCGTGCTTTAAGAGTTATCCTGGATATTAGGCTTCGTTTCAACAAAGGAATATACATAACATCCTCTTGAGTGTGTCCCTTTCCGTGTATCATCTTCGACTCATCTGTTCTCTCACCTATTACTTCACAAATCGTACCAATCTTCGTTCTCACACAATGATATGATGTAAACATGTTAGTGGAAACCATCTCTCTCTCTCGAAGCAAATTTGAGAATAACTAACCGAATCAAAAGAACAACCAGAATCCACATCTAAATAACTTAAAACAAAAGTATTGTTTTAAGTTATCACCTGATTTAGCTGCACTGGATTTAGTACCTCTTTAACTAAACTGCTTGCAACAGTCTCTCAGGTAATGCCCAATTCCTCTGCGAATGGTGGCAACGAACCTTATCCTTACGTGCATTTTCCATTCCATTCGGAATACCATCCACCTCCAAACAACTCACAAACGTAGACGCTGATTTCTAACTCTCATTCCTAAGTGCATCCTCCTCCAAACCCTCGATCATACTTGCTACCGAAAACTTTTTCTTGGTAAATTTACCGTCTAGCATGGTTACGAGTTGGATGAATTTGGTGGTGAATATATCAAGATGGAAGCTTTTAGCTCATCTGCGTTGATTGCCCTTAGTTCAGATAACTCCGTATTGAACTTCACTATATAATCTAGAAGAGTGGTAATTTTCTTCATTAAGTAACCCAACAACTTTTTTTTTGGTACATGCGACCCTGTAACAGTGATTCCGAGTAGTCAGTTATGAGTCTTGCCCAATGACTCGACATGCTTCTCCTATACCTGACTTCTTTCGTCAATAACATCCGAATTAAATCTAAGGCTTCTGAATAAATCTCCTTCCATTTTTTGTGCTTTGTGCCGATTGGTCTTCTTTTATATCCTTATAGGGCTAGATCAAAGCCCTATTGAACCGATGCTTCATGCATGTCCACCTTCAAGAAATCAAAGTTGATTTTATCTTCAAACTGCTTGATCTTCGTGATCGGATTTGTCATGTTCTTCAAGGAATTCGAACAATATCCCTAAAACTCATATCTCAACTTTGTGTAAATATTATACTTCCACATGTAAATATTACAGTATTAGGTAACTTTGTGTAACTCGAACTATCTTAACTCGTCGTTAAAAAAATTTGCTATTCTATATCTTATTTTTCCATATACATCAGAATTCAAAGTTTGACTCTCTGTAAGCGTATCTCATGATTCCTACTAAAAATTATTTTTAAGAATTTCAGATTCGAATTTAACTGTCAGTAAAAAAAAAGATACCCATAACAACAAGATAAATAAACAAAATAAAATAAATAGGAATAAAGAATAAGATTGAGCATCTGTAGTTGTCTTCAGCTAAAATTTGGGTATTTGGCAAATGGAAATGAGAAAAATGGCCTTGCGCTACAATCGTTGATTGCCAAAAAATGGGTGGCCGAATTTTTCTAAATCTTAGACGAAAGGCGAATTCTCGTCTCAGTTAAAAAATCCAAGCGACATAAGATTAATTACCGTCCTATAACATTTTTTGAAAATAAAATAAAAAATAAGCGACGGGGAATTGAATACCGTTCGACGAATTCAATATTTTTTTAAAATAAATTTTTGGAACGGACGGGTTTTCTTTTCCCGTCCGTCCAATTTTTTAGAAAAAAAAATTAAAAAAGGGGACGGGAAATCGAACGTCGTCCTAGGAATGTGGTGGGAAATTTTGATCACGGACGAAGTTAAGTTTATCGTCTCTACCGATAAGTTCAAAAAAAAATATATTTTTTATAAAGCGAAAATCATTTTGCCGTTGAAAACAATTATTGGACAAAAATACCCTTGGGTACCTCCTTCTATGTAAACGTAGTTAATCTTCAAATGGAAACGTCAAACAACTGAACATAATAGATTACCTCTGTCTTAACTCTTGTGTCTTAATTCTACTTCATATCCAACAATAAAAAAATGTCGATACGACGATTTATTGGTAGGCTCAAATCAAAGGGTCAAGCTAGTTCTTATTATGGCAATAGAGGCAAACAACCTAAATTGAATACTGAAGATGTGAATTTACGCGATCCAACAATGTGGACACCGGTAGTCGATAACTGGCCTTATATTTGTAAGAATATTACTAAATGTTCTTTTGGTGGATTTTTGTACATTTAGGAAAAATTGGAATGGTCCAATAAAAGCTTACAAGGTATGCTCTCGTATTCCAGTAGTGAAAGAATTTATTGATAATACTGGATGGCAGCGTTTTTTCACAATTGATACGGAGAATTCATCTCATAAGCTTGTTGAGGCTTTGGTTGAGAGATGGTGGGACACTACTCACACATTTCATCTCTTGTGTGGTGAGTTGGGATTTACCCTATTGGATTGGGCGATATTAACGGGAATATCCATCGGTATCGACGATCAACCATCATGTAATAACGAGAAATATCCATTCGAGTTAGTACATGCCCGCTTCTTTCCCGAAATAACTTCCGATGATTGGAAGTCTCAGGCAATACGTTGTTCGTTTTTGAAGAAATATTTTCATAGCAGTGTGATTGAGGCAGCAAAAACCGATACCGTTATAGCCCTTAAAGTAGTCCGTGCCTTTTTTATACTTCTTGGGCGAATTTCTTTTCGTC
This sequence comes from Hemerocallis citrina, assembly GCA_017893485.1. Taxonomy (NCBI): domain Eukaryota; kingdom Viridiplantae; phylum Streptophyta; class Magnoliopsida; order Asparagales; family Asphodelaceae; genus Hemerocallis; species Hemerocallis citrina. The sequence goes on along the minus strand of CM030361.1, from coordinate 30,979,073 downwards.
AATGCTGCTTCCGTTGTTAGGTGTGGTTGGCTTGCAGCCCTTGTAGATTTGTCTAAAGTTGGCTCGTTTGATTGGGGTAGTCGAGCTTTCGCACTCTTATACATGTCCCAGGATTCTTGTTCCAGGAATAAAGTAAAAACATTCAACGGCCCATGGCAAGTACTGGAGGTAATTTTATTAATTAAAGTATTTAATTAAATTCATAATATACGCATATTCCAAACTAATACATCTTTGTATTCTCAGTACTGGGCATATGAATACACACATGTGTGTGTACCAATCACTACAACAACGGAAAATGTGGACGACACATTGCAAGTCGCTAACAAAAGGCCAAAAATTACACGTTGGAACAAAAGTGAATTGGAGTATCGAAGAACAGATCAGGTTAGGTACAATATATCTATAGCCAGGTACCAACTGGAGATGCGGACTTTGGCATCTATTATATGACAACCATATTTGGGATCTTCACATGAGGGTGAGCAGGATATTATTCTCGCAAATATCATGTCTCGTCACCGAGTTGTTTTCCAGTTTTGAGAACAGGTAAAAGTCCATATTAGTAACTTTCCAATCTTATATTTTTGTTTAGTTTATCGTAAATGTTCGATGTTCTAAACTATTTATTATGTTGTAGGGTGTTTGGTATCTTGGTGATCGGTGTTATCATCAATTGACTGGGGTTATAGTTATACTGACGCTCCTAATTTGGTCCATCTTATAACTCAGCATATATACGATAAGTATTGGGCCAAAGTCTCAGTAGGTGCTATTATGAAGAAACTATCGCATGCGGCAAATATAGATTTTATTGGACCACCTTGCATTAATGATCTGACTGCACAGTTACCTTTTCGTCCTCCACCATTTTGGGCTCCTTCAGAGTACGTAACACAACCGTCCCTGGAACCTCCTGTGGACTACGGGGAGTGCGTAGTGGAAATGTCATTGTATTCAGGGGGTACAACGACGAGAAGTTACCCACGAGAACCTATTATTGTAGAACCACGCAGTTCAAGATCGTATGTGAGTTTATTTACAACATTTAGACCATATGAAAGTTTTAAATCTAACTATATTTTACAAATTTACTATAACAGTAGGAATTGTACCAAGAACATGCTCAGTCAACTGATAATGAGGCACAATTACGAAGGCTCATTGTAACCCCTGTTTCCGATTATACGGTTTCCAGTTCTCTTCTTTTCTCCATGTATTCTTATATTTTCAAATTCCGTATAAATCCTTCCAATGCATTTAAATCCATTTTGAATCTCCTATTGAAACCCAAATTATATTCAAACTTGAATCTTGTCCCACTTCTGTTTATTTATCTATTTTGAAGCCTAAATTAATCCATACTATCATTTATTAATTATTATTGTATTTATATTCATTTGAAGCCCAAAGAGTAACCCATCTCTTGTTGAATTTTAGCCCATTGATTTTGATATATGTTTTATTATTTAATTAATTGATTTAAAGCCCAAACTCAAGCCCACCCCCTATTGGACTCTAACCCTAAACCCAAACCCATGCACACACCCGTATACAATTTCTCAACTTCTTCCCACTCTTCCCACATCCCCGTAACCACATTCCCATTATCTCTAACTACCCCCATTATAATAACTATTTTATTATTCTTTAAACAAACCCCCGTTACTATCTCCCATTCTCGTACCCCTCTCTCTCCCCATTCTCTACCTCCTCTCTGTTTCTCAACCAAGAACAGATTAACCAACAACAAAACCCAAAACAGAATCCATTCCTCCTTCTTCCTCCATCGAACCCTTCACGACCTCCTCCCCCATCGACCTCCGTTCGTTCGACAACCACCACCCAGTCGCGCCGCTCATGCCAACATCGCCAGACGCCCTCCGCCCCTCGCCATTGCGTCATCTTCAACCTCGAGCTCCGCAGTCGACCGTCGCTTCTCCTTCCTCTCCAGTGCCGCTCGTCTTCCTCACTCGAGCTCTCCATCGCGCCACTTCTGCCAGTCGTCTCCCCCTCCGAACCCATCGAGTTTCACCCCGGAGCTCGTCGACGCTGCTCAAGCCCGCCATTGCCAACCCCGAGCTCCCTCGTCGATAATATTGTCTCCCTATCTCCTCGTCGCCATTCGCAGCTCCACTACGCCATCGCTCCGCCGCTGGCACCATTGCCGCACCCCATCTAGTTCGCTCACCTTCAACCTCGATGCTCCTCAACTGTCGCCTTCCCCGTTCGAGCTCCCTCTGCCATTACATCATCTTCGACCCCATCATCTTCAACCCACTGCCGCTCGCACCGTTGCTCTCCACCATTGCCGTTGGAGTTCTCGAGCTCCGCAATTCCACCACCTCCGCCATCGCCAGACCCCTCCGAACTCCTCTGTCACCTCTAGTCGACATCCGCAGTCACCACCATCGAGTGCTCGCCTCGTCCCCTCTTCTCTCGCCCTCCCACCGTCCTTCGCTTGAAGCCAGCCGTCGACCATCGCTGAAGTCGCCGCCGTCTTTTCCCGCTCACTTCTCTCCCGCTCACACTCTCTTTCTCCCTCTCTCTGGGTTGAAAAAGAAGAAGAAAAGACAGGATTGGGGATTTGTGGGTACTTGGGTCGATTTTATTGGTGTTGAGTTGCTGCTGGGTTATTGTACTGCTGTCTTGGAGTTTGTGTGAAGGGGGGGATTTGTTGTGTTGTATTGGTGTTTGGTGTTTGGGGAGCGGATTGGATTGTTGCTGCTGCTTTGGAGTTGTTGAAGGGGTTGTTTTGCTGAAGTGAAGTTGGGTTGTGTATGTGCTGTTCTGGTGTGGAGTTGGGATTTGCTGTTTGGTATTTGGCACACGTCTCGCACGTACTCTTGGGCTTGCTCCCCAGGATTCTGATCCCGTTATTCTTAATTATTTGAATCGTCTATAAGGAAAAAGGCAAGTCTACTTGAACTCTCTTATTTATTCTAGTTCAAGATTAATTGACCTCTTATGCAAGTAGTTCCAAATTCATTATCGTTAAATTTGCCTTGTGTCCATTCCGTTAGGAGTATCTAGGGTTTACACGAGCTAACCCGATGTACTCTTGACCTCTTAATATTATCCATTGACTCAAACCCAAGCCTAGACATATATTTGACATGAATAAAATAAATAGAACTTGTACATGAGAAAACACGTCATGATTAAATACATGTTATTACTTGAGATCTTATGACTTGAACTTGATATGATAAACTTGACTTGTTACTGGAAAATTCACTTGACTTGTTTACTTGGAAAATTCACTTGACTTGTTTACTGGGAAAATTCACATTACTTGCTTTACATTAGTCTTGATACATGCATGATACAATAACTCGATAACTGCGAACTTGATGAACATTTATGTGATGCTGCCTTGTCTGTCTTGTACTGAGGTTTCAACCCGGTTATATTGGGAATCGGTTAAAGCAATATAAAGAGAATTATTGTTTTAGATTTACTAGTTCTTGTTTATTAATTGTGTAATGCATCATGTTGCTGCATTATTATCACTCCCTTGACATTCTAATACCTACTTGCATGTACATATATGACTTAGTAATAAAATACTAAACAAGCCGGGATTTCTAAGGGTTGACCTAGTAGTGGACAGTCTCAGAAAATGTACTCGGTAGAAGGTAGAGAATTACTCGTGGAGACGTGAACTTGTTATCTTGTTATCGTGATATACCCGAGTACACGCTCTGTTGACCCCACCACGAAGTCTAAAACGAACACTGTTGTGCGTGCATCGAACCTGTAGTATGAGATGCAGTAGTACATGCACTAGGTAGGAGAAACAACTTGATAATAGACCTAGTTGACATATATATATACTTGATTAAGACCATTGCTATTAGTACCATTATTGATCTTGCAAACTTGATCTCGATTCATATTCCTTCATGTAACATGTTCCCTTACTCTCTGTTTTCACTACTTGCTGTGCGTACTTGCTCTAAGGACAAATTATTCTTCTTTTTAGATGAACAAGTACAGGTGAGCCAGAGAATTTACACGAAGGCATTGATGAGCGGCTCTTCTACAATTGGAGCAGGAGCCTCTCGAGCTATTTGGTAAGTTCCTATTTTCCAGATTTGGTTATTGAATTCCTTTCTCGTTTATGTGATTATGTTACCTGCGTGGTTGTGATTCATTTTTCTTATATTGTTGAGCTAAGACTGGTACAGCTTATGGATGATATGAGTTAGCGTACTTATATCATTCGCTGGGCCTCAGTTACGTGCCTGTGTTCCTGTATTCCGGGAAGCGGGGCGTGACACTCATTCTATCAGAAACAGTATTAAGGTCCTCAATTCCTACTGAAGTTATCCATCGGTGGAGATCGATATCAGGAGATCGCTCATCACAGTCGGCTAGACGGGTATTGCATATGAATGTTGAACATAGCAATAATTATTACGAGTCATCTATTCGAACACTGGATTATGTGACATCCACACAACCTGAGTATGATGATTAGATAATGTGTATTTGTACAATTATAAATTTGTCCGAATATTATAATCTGAATTGACAATATGTAATGTTTTAGTGACGAGTTAAAAAGAAAGACAAATGACAAAACACAACTATGTAACGCCCCGCCCTAATACTCAAACAATTTTTATTATTTTTAGAAGACAAATTAATACTTATAGTACAACTGTCCACCGCAGGCTGCCTCTCAAAAAGTGGTTCACATGAGGGTGAGCAGGATATTATTCTCGCAAATATCATGTCTCGTCAGCGAGTTGTTTTCTAGTTTTGCAAACGGGTAAAAGTCCATATTTGTAACTTTCCAATATTATATTTTTGTTTAGTTTATCGTAAATGTTCAATGTTCTAAACTACTTATTATGTTATAGGGTGTTTGGTATCTTGGTGATCGGTGTTATCGTCAATTGACTGGGGTCATAGTTATACTGATGTTTCTAATTTGGTCCAGCCTGTAACCCAACGTATATACGATAAGTATTGGGACAACGTCTCAGTAGGTGCTATTATGAAGAAACTATCGCATGCGGCAAATATAGATTTTATTGGACCAGCTTGCATTAATGATCCGACTGCACAGTTACCTTTTCCTCCTCCACCATTTTGGGCTCCTTCAGAGTGCGTAACACAACCTTCCCTGGAACCTCCTGTGGACTACGGGGAGTGCGTAGTAGGAATGTCATTGTATTCAGGGGGTACAACGAAGAGAAGTTGCCCACGAGAACCTATTCTTGTAGAACCACGCAGTTCAAGATCTTATGCGAGTTTATTTACAACATTTAGACCATACGAAAAATTTAAAACTAACTATATTTTACAAATTTAATGTAACAGGAGGAATTGTACCAAGAACATGCTCAATCAACTGATAATGAGGCATAATTACAAAGGCTCATTCTATTAGAAACAGTATTAAGGTCCTCAATTCCTACTGAAGTTATCCATCGGCAGAGATCGATATCAGGAGATTGCCCATCGCAGTCGGCTAGACGGGTATTGCATAGGAATGTTGAACACGACAATAATTATTACGAGTCATCTATTCGATCACAGGATTATGTGCCATCCACACAACCTGAGTATGATGATTAGATCATTTGTATTTGTACAATTATAAATTTGTTCGAATATTATAATCTGAATTGACAATATGTAATGTTTTAGTGACGAGTTAAAAAAAAAGACAAATGACAAAACACAACTATGTATAATGCCTCGCGTTACTGCACTCCTGGATTTTCTACCAGCGTACTGACCTTAGCCAGACATACATCTCCACAATCGGTGGCCCAATACTCAGACAATTTTCATTATCCCAGCACAGGCTGCCTCTCAGAAGGTGGTTAACCAATTAGGTAACTCTTGATCATAGACATTTATATTTATATTATTTAATTCCTTGTATACTCCCGATATGGGACAATTTCTCACAAATCCCTCTCTCCACTGTCGTGTACACAGAGCCCCCAAGTGGGCTCTTGTGCCACGTCGGCCTCAATGACAGCCAATGCTGTCTTCAGAAGTCAAATATCAGGTGGGCCCCCCTAAAATGCTGACGTCAGCCTACAATGCAGCTGAAGCTGCTGTCTCATCTCAACGTGCCCCCCCCTCTATTAATTCCGTTTTCCCATATATTTACATTATTACATGATATGCCATCAACTCTTTAATTACACACACACACACACACACACACATATATATATAATACTATTATATCTTTTTTGAAAATACGGGGTATTACAACTATGTCCAGTTTAGTCATTTGCCAAAGTTGAGATCTTTTCAACAAAATTTATATGCTTTTTGCGGTTACGTATAGAGAGAATAACACCAATTGACAAAATGATTTGTTGAGGATGAAAGGGCAAATGGGATTGGGGTACATGAATACGACCAACATGCTAACTCAACATTCATCGTACCTAATCGGTCAGGTCCAACTGAGCGTGCAGTTTGAACGACACGTATTGTACAACTGCATGACAGACAAATGCATCATGGACTTCGTCTAGATTTGGTTGAACATATTTGGACTGAATATGGGGAGGAGGAAGAGGAAGATTAAGCGAATATGTGTTAGTGTTCATGATATGCATTTCAAATCATTATATTAGTGTATTGTAACTTGGGTTTCGTTTTTATCAATCATCTACTACAAAATTTTCAAACTTTTTCCTTCTTCATATTACAACTTAAGAAATTAGAACATCTTACTAATAACCTTGAAATACAAGACTACTACACATTTGTAGGAGACGATACGACAAAATATGATTATCAAATACTACTTTATTCCGGATGGTAGCCTCTTTTATGCATGATTTCAGCATGTCGACACATAAAATAATAACGCTGAGTTTCAGATGAGCTACTCAGATCCATACACATCATGCGATCTTCTTCCATTCTTTCTTTCAAATGGAAATCTTTTTCTTTAATCATCGTCCTCCTTTCCTGCGTCTCTTTATAAAAAGTGTTAAAAAATTTCGTCTTTTCAACCATCGCAGAAATATCAGACCATTCAGTGGTGCGCTTTCCTTTTTTCTTTGCTTCTTTTCTACCAGGTGATCGAGAGAGTGGCGTAGGTGCATTGAGATGCAATGGTATATCAGAATTCCAGTCTACGTTTGTGGGTGAACGTGATGTACTACCACCTTTGCTAGATTGAGAACTAGGGACTGATTCGAAAACATGAGCTGTACGTATAGAAAATTTAGGCTGATCTCTAAGGATTTCGTAACACTCTTCAAACTTGAAGGGCTTCCCAACTATTTGCATGTATTCCATTCGCGCATCGCGAACCTATCATAATTCAAAAATGTTGATCAGTATTAAGTAAAAGGCAATTTATTGTAATAAACGATACATAATAAATTAATACACTTCATTAAAACTAAACACACCTTATCCGCCTCCGTAGTACCACTTGCCGCTCTATTAGTCACACTGCTTAACTTCGCACAGCATAAAGCAACTTCCTTTGACATAGTAGAGAATCGACTGGAAAGGGAGCCGGTTGTTCTATCTGTTATAGTGCCTAACTGATTGACAAATTTGAGATAAACCCGATCCTAAAATTGTATTCTAGTTTGATTGCTACCAATCAATGGATCTTGAGTGATAGCAACCCAACTTTGAGCCAGAATAATATCTTCAGACACGGAGTATGTCCGGCCTCTAATTGGATGATTTGCCATGAAATCAAATTAAAACAATAAAACGGAAATAGGGAAATAGAGATAGAGAAAGCACATTTAAGAACAACAAATTTTTTTTCTCGTTTTCCCTACGAAATGAGAACAACAGATAAGGAGATTTTTTTGGGGTTTGTTTGGGCTGTGAATTTAGAAGAACAAAGAGTGAGAGGGTTGATAATTTATAGGATAAATTTTATCATAGCCGTTGTGCTGTTTTTTATTGTGAAATAGCCGTTGAAAAAAGATAATATGAACGTCGGGAAAGTAGAAGGGTATATAGGTAATTCTAAATTATTTTAAAAAACCAAGTTTATAAAGGGACGGAGGATCTTCCATCGTCCTTACAATTTTCTTTTTTTTATTATATGAACGAGAATTGTTTTACCGTCCCTGCCCATTTTTTAAAAATTTTCGATCGGACGGGAAATCCTTTCCCCCGTCCATCGATTTAATTAAAATCAATTGGCTTGGGACGGAAAATTAAATTTCGTCCGATACTTTTCAGGAGAGTCAAATTCTCTCCGACGAAATTTATTTTTTCGTCCGATGCAAGAGACGATAAATCTTCTTTCGATTGCTATATTTTCCAAAATCCAATATCTTTTGCCATATTTGGCAGTCTAGCGTTTAAAAAAAAAAAATCCAAAATTTGGGTTTTTGGCCAAAGACTGCAGCAATTTTTTCCTCATTTTTGAAAAAAATGGACAAATGGTAATTTTCGCTGTAAGATAAACGATTAAATTTCATCTAATTTATTTGAAATTTTGCACGCATTTACTTTTTAATGTGTTGACAATTCGGCTAGTTGCTTCTCGTGGATTTTCACATTATCACATATAACGGTTTGATTTTTTTTTAATGAGTTTTGAAATGTCTCCCTAGTTAAATTATCTATGGTGACACATTGTCTCCTTATTCTCACTAGTAATTTACACATACGATGCACGTCTTAATAAATAAAAAAATTTTAAAGAAAAATTTTAGATGTAGTCTGTGTTTGAATCTAAGACATTCTTTATAATAGTTATGCACATGTGTTGCATGCTTTGGTAGAATTACAAATGACACTATGACTTTCTATTATAATATTAGAGATTAGAGATTAAAGATAAGAATGAGAATATGATTTAATCGTGTAAATCGCAGTTGGATTTGGATCCGTACAGCACACACCCCCGAACGGCCGAACCATATAGTCGCGTACTCTTTACAGTGACAATATCCAAATCCAATCCGGATTCGGATCCAGCGTTTTCCTCTCAGCCGTTGGATTTTATCCAACGGTGAGGTCCCTCCGCCTTCGATTCTCCGACGTGGTATGTTTTGTTGGACATATCTAAGCGGAGCAGTTCTAAAAATCCAACGGTTAAGAAAAATTGATCAAATTCGAATTATCCTATACTAGTAATTTACACGTGTGATGCACGTTTTAATAATTTCAAAAAATAAAAATAAAAATTCTGAGGTAAGGAGGATTTGAACGGGAAATCTACTTTATATTAGTTATGTACGTTCGTTGCACATGTTGGTAGAATGACAAAATGACAAATGATACCAATCCTTCTTCCATTATAATATTAGAGATTAGAGATTAGAGATAAACCCTGCAAATTCCGACAATTGCACTCTTCTTCTCAAATCGAACTCGAAGAAGAAGGGGGAGGGGTTTGATCGTTTGAGGATGAAGCTGGTTCGGCGGGATTTCGCGCCCAACGGACCTGGAAGCGTTAAGGTCGGTGGTCGTGATTCCCTTGATTTGATCTCGAGAACTTTTGCTAAAACCCCCCCCTCCAACTTGAATAAATTGCAGATAGTTCCGGAAGAGGATGACGATATGTGGCATGCCTACAATCTCATCGTCGCCGGAGATACCGTTCAGGCCGTTACTGTCAGGTATAAACCCCCTTTTGTTACTTTTTAATCAAGGTATTTTCGTTTTAGTACTGTTTCTTTGGGGGAATTTAGAAACCTAATAAATTGAATTGGTTAGGAAAGCTTAGGGTATTTGAATACGGAAGAGAAACCGGTAGGTTGTAAAGTGCAAATTTAATGAAATATTAGGGATTTTTTAATAAAAAAAATCTTCTATTATTATTCGTTTTTTTTTTAATATTAAAAGATGACGTCGTCATCGCCTCATTAATAATGATTAACGAAACATAGTAGGACAAAATACCGTCTTAAGAACACTAACATTACAATTAATACACGATAGCTCAAAGCTAAAAGTGAATGCGAAAAGAAGATACAGATACAGATGATTAAGCTCCAACGAAAGCTGTGTCGTCTATCCTCACGTTCAGATCGGACCACTCGTCCCCTTCCTCATCCTCCAACGAAAACTTTTTTTGATTATTATTCATATGTTGCTAACCTCTATGATGTGATTTGAACATGGTCGGAATTGCTTTGCTATAATCGAACAACAATTAAACATCTCGTATATTTGTAGATTTGTTGTGAACATTTTTATGGATAATTTATATGTAACTAAAATTATTACTTTTAACTAGCAAGCTAGGACGATTGAGAGTCTAGCCGTTCTATTTGTTTTGTAGATTATTAATCTGTACTGATTTTCATCTTTGCTACCACATTTTAGGAAAGTCTTAAGGGAGGCGGCTTCCGGAGGAAGAGATGCTGAAAGGGTGAAGCTAAAGCTAGAGATCAAAGTCGAGGTAAGCCTAATTACGATTCTCGAAATATTGTCATTATTTTGGAAACTCATTTTAATTTGCCACGGAAAATGAACGAGAACTGTTGTAACATGTTCTTACTGGTTAGCTACATCTATATTGTGGAGTCTTTCTGTTAATGATTTCTTGAGACATTGTATCTTTTGATTATTTGTATCTTTTGATTATATAGAAATTACGGAACCTCCAAATGTAGAGTTCGACACACAATTATTTGGTTTCAACTAGTAATCACTTTATTCGACTGGAATGGATATGCTTGATATTAGAACACCTAAACCACATTTTGGTTTTAACTGCTTTTATATTAAATAATAAATAACGACCTAAAATCGATATGGAATGTACAGGCTGTAGATTATGACAAGGAGGGCTCGGTGTTGCGCATCCGTGGTAAGAATATCTTGGAGAATGAGCATGTGAAGGTTAGACTTGCCATAAAACAATTGTCAGTTGTTAATGAAGAATTCTGAGCGAGATATCTAGCCTATTTATATTTGTGGATGTGCAGATCGGACAGTTTCATACTTTAGAAATTGAACCTCCTAGGCCTTTTGTGCTAAGAAAGGTATGTGCTTTATAATCATGAGGGTTAGATATGATAGGATGTTTGAATTACTGATGCAGAAGCGCTGATATATGATCCATATTTTGATTTGCCTTTCTATATTTCTTCTGTTAAGTAAATTGAAGGAGAGACTCAGAGGTTGCCGTTGTTTTTAGTTTCTGTGGCAACACCGAGAATCCTGAATGACTGCACATACCAAAGTTAACTCACAAATTAAAACCTTCTTGTACACGGAAGAATAACTAGATGTGAATTTTGTATTTTGGAATTTTATTTTATCAATAAAAAATCACCGGGAGAGATTAGTTGTCAAAGAGTGTTAATTCTCTTACACTAACATTAATTTGTGGTTATATGTGAAGTCCTTTTCCATTTTGGCGGTTATACGTGAAGTTCATTTCCATTTTGGTATAGTAAATTCAAACTTACCGATGTGTTCTTAATAATTTCATCAATTCATAGGCCGCTTTATAAATTTCACATTCAAGGTTCGGATCTGTTAGATATTATAGTCCCATATTGGGTATTGGGCTAATTTTGTATTAGGAGATATTGTACTCAGTTATTTCTCAATTCAATATTCAGTATTGTTTTCATCTCTCTGATTTATCTTAACATGGTATCAGAGCAAGTTATACAAAATTTTGCTCCCTTGAATTTCTCCATCAAACCCAAAATTCCATCAGCTGGAAAAAAAACCCATTAACTGCTCTGACTCTCCAAATTTTGAGAAATTGCCATTCTCTGCCGTCGTCCCATCAACTGCCGTCGTCAACCCATCAACTACCGTCGTCAACCCATCAACAGGTCCAACACCCCCCCCACCAACCACCCTGTCCTCCTCAACCTCCTCCAATCTTCACCAAACCCTAATTTCTTTTTCTTTTCCACACCTCTGTACACCCATCCTCTCCCCCAAACGTTCTTCTTGCTGTTGCAGCCGTCCGCCAATGGTCGTTATACCAGATGGACGTGAAGAATGTTTTTCTTCATGATACCTTATCTGAGGTTGTTTATATGGATCCTCCTCCTGGCCTCCCTACTCCTCGTCATGTTTGCCGTTTGCGTCGGGCTATATATGGTTTGGAGCAGGTCCCTCGAGCCTGGTTTGAGTGTTTTCGTCTTGTCATCACTTAGGCTGGTTTTAGTCAGAGTTCTCAGGACCATTCTATGTTTATGCGGTTATCACCGGGGGAGGGTACTTCTACTACTCTATGTTGACGATATGATCATTACTGGGGATGACTCTGCGGGCATTATATCCACCCAGAAATACCTTCATCAGTAGTTTCATATGAAAAACCTTGGCAGACTACGTTATTTTCTGGGCCTAGAGATTGCTCATGGATCTCGGGGGATACTCATCTCTCAACAGAAATACACATAAGATATTATCTTCGCTGCATGCCTTTCTGACAGTCTATTAGCCGATACACCCTTAGAGCTTCATGTGAAGCTTCGTCCTACTGATGGTGAGCTCCTTCCTGATCCCACTAGATACAGAAAGATTGTCGGACAACTTGTCTACTTATACATGACCAGACCCGATATTGCTCACGCAGTCAGTGTTGTCAGTCAGTTTGTTTCTGTTCCTACATCAGTTCACTACGGTGCTCTTCTTCGGATTCTCAGATATCTTCGGAGCACTATTACTCGCTCATAATTCATGCCTGCTACATCCAAATAAGAGCTGAGTGCATATTATGATTCAGATTGGGCAGGTGATCCTACTACCAGACGGTCGACCACCGGTTTTTGTCTATTTCTTGGTGATTCGCTGATCTCATGGCGAAGTAAGAAACAGGCAGTTGTTGCATGTTCCTCGATTGAAGCTGAGTACAGAGCAATGACAGCTACTACTAGAGAGATTGTTCATGTTCGTTGGCTTTTATCAGATATGGGTCACTCTTTCAGGACATACTCCTCTTCATTGTGATAACCGGAGTGCACTACACATTGCAAGCAACCCGGTCTTTCATGAGCGAACGAAGCATATAGAGATTGATTGTCATTATGTTCGTGAGCGCTTTGATGCAGGGACCATTTCTCTTCATTCTATTACCTTATCACAGCAGACGGCAGACTTCTTCACCAAATCTCATACTATTCAGAGATTTCGATATTTAGTAGGCAAACTCACACTGTTTGACCCATCATGAGTTTGAGAGGGGGTGTTAGATATTATAGTCCCATATTGGGTATTGGGATAATTTTGTATTTGGTTCACTCCTATATATAGGAGATATTGTACTCAGTTATTTCTCAATTCAATATTCAGTATTGTTTTCATCTCTCTGATTTATCTTAACATGATCATTGAAACTTAAATTTTTTTAATCTATGCAGTTCTGGTGAAGTTTCTTTCTTCCTTCTTCTCTATTTGTTTTATTTGTGTCTGACATTTTATTGTTGAATTATGATAGGATGTTTGGGATTCAATAGCACGAGAAATACTATATCAAGCATGTGGTATGACAGCTTTTTTCATTCATTTACTTGTTTTGTCTTTCATGGTTAAACTTTCATTAAACCCTCCAAGTTTCGCTTGAAATAGGCTGGCTAACCTTCCTTTCACAAGGCACAATCAGACAATATATTTTACATCTATGAAGAGGCTTTCTATCATTAGCAGTGTCAGCGCTAATAATGTTATGAAAGAAGCAATAAAACCTTTATCATCAACAATAATGTGTTGGTAGCAACAACAGACCTTTATCCAAAAATTATGTCAGGTAAGTATCAAAATTCTGTGAAGTTCATCGAAACCCACTCCGATTCCTTTATTTTCCCCCTCAAACCTTGCGGAATAGCTGTTATCATTCATGGGTATTGCTTCCCTAGATTCTTAGTTCCTCAATTCCTGAACGCCATAGCTATTGAGCTTCGTGGAGACTAAAAAATGACCTTCCCAATAGTAAACGAGTACAGAACGAACGGGAAACCTCATGGAAGAAAGCCCTGAGTGTTCGGGGAGTTGATAAGCTAATTCATGTGGATCAAAATTAAGGAAAGCGTAAATAACATTTAAATTACAGAGGCCTGTTTCTATGGTTTATGATGAGAGTGTACAATTTAGGTGAAACCCAAAGCAAATTGGTGAAAATAATTTATTAAAACTATTTATTGTTGATACTTAATATGTGCTGTCCTTGTTTGAGATACAGGCGGTCTGTTTAGGTTCTGCCATATTTGCATTCTACGAATGGGCCTAGTGATTTATTATTTGCTCCCCCTTATTTGAAACTTAGAGGCTATAGGCCCACAAGATCATTACTTTCACAAAGAGCTCCTTGATAAGACATATACTTTCCTTTTGACACTTCCATTTTTGAGTCAGTTTCTCAGTTTGATGTTATTAAACCACAGATTTTTAAGGTTTGGTTGGATGGCTTCTTTTTCCATTCATATATTTTGAATATGATGAAGCTTAATAGTACTTTTTCATTCTCTACATCATCAGTGGGACAAGTACCCTACCTTGGAATGATTTTGAATATTTGGTACTTAGCTATTTAGCACTGCATGGTGGAAACTGAACTGTAAAATTGCTGAACTAAGATCAGCTTGCTACTTTTTCATTGCATCTAGTCTGCTTTCCTTATTAGAATTAGTTAACAAAAGTCGTTAATTTGGTTTACTATTTAAGATTTGCATTGACATTCATCACTTTTATATGCATCGTATGCTTACTACATTTTCTTTGTGTTGAAATGCTTTCCACAGAAGGCTACAGTAGTTTACAAGGTTTTTAAATTGGGTTAACTACTGAACCATTTCATTGACATTCATCACTTCTATTACCATTGCTTGATCTTTATCTTTATTCAGTTGGGCCTCCTTGTTGCCTTTTCTATCTTCTGGGGATAAATGAACTACTAAGAATTATATTCAGATCCTGCAGCAAGTGCCGATCTAGCTGTTGTAATGATGCAAGAAGGACTGGCCCACTTACTTCTTATTGGAAGAAGGTATGCAAATCATGAAATGATAGGTTTGTCATTTGCTTGATTATTATATTTTAAAGCTGTTCATTATAAAAGATATATAAAAAATGGAAGTATTTTTGATGTTTTAGAATCAAGATATCCCATCTTCTGGACCTTTATGCTTTTTTCTCCCTTTTCTTGTATGCGTACATGGCTACACAATGTGGATGAGGTTTTCCTCTGTACAGATTCAAGTTCTCTTCTAATTCTACCTTTGTTGCCTTGGCCTTTGATTGCTTTATACAGCTTATGTCCATATTGATCTTGAAATTAATAGAATAGACTGCCAACAGATTTTTGAAGGCACATATACGACCCTCTTGGCTCAAAGAATTGAGATCAACAACATCCTGGAAATGATATTACCTCTAGATATTGCCATTAATACTAGATTTATTTGCATGTGCTGTTCACCTATTATTTCTCCAAATTTCAAGGTCGTACAGGGAATTTGATCATAAGGCATTTAATGATGTTCACTAGTTCCCATATGTTCTTAGGAAAAACGAAGAAAGAGGCACACACATAAATCTAGATTATTGATGAAGAAATTACAGTGTTATGAAAAAGGGAGAGAGGAGGCTAACGGTCGCTCCTCCTTCTCCATTATTTAGCATTATTTAGCAGTATGGATCTTATTCTTTCATTATCTGTCCTATATCATGTTAGAGGAGGGATGATTGTGGTAGGCAGGTAAACTAGTAAAACGTGGTTAGATACTTGGATATATATAAAGCAAAAAAAAGAAACTAACTATATCAGAAGACTTGAAATTGCTAGAGTAATTCCAATTTGAGTTTCCATTGCTCCTGTATCAGTCTATGACCTAACTAAATCTTGTTAGAAGAAAATAGAGTGATTCAGATTAGGAATAAGATACTCTATATTGACTATTTTCTGAAATAGACACTATCTATCATGCAGTGTGTTTTTCAAGTTAAATAATAAACTACACAATTGATCATAGTTTAATGTAACAGTTTTGGAACACAGTTCCACTGATATACTAATTAAATTGTTGGCTCATAAAAATATATTTCTTGGACTTTTTTTTGAGTCGGTGTTCAGGCTACCTGCTTTCTTCTTGATACTGATTATGTGGATTCAGAAATTCTGAATTCTGATTAGTTGAGATGTTTTTCTTTTGAGCAGCATAACAACTACACGGTCTCGGGTAGAAACTTCTATTCCAAGGACGCATGGTCCCGCTATTGCTGGTTATGAATCAGTAAGATCTCAATTTTTTTTTATATACTGGAACGTAGACTTTGCAAGTTCACATTACTGCTGAGGTTTAACTCTGTCTAATTTACGTTGTTTGCATTTTCTTGCCGGCGTTAAAGAAATTTTTTGAGAATGTTTTACAGGTCAGTCATGCTGCAGTTAACTGTGAAATATGCTTAAACCACATTTGTGCTATGTCATGGGTATTTTTATCTTTTTGATCAAAATTCTATGTTATGGGTTATTTGACATAATTACATATTTTTAGGCTTTATTGAAGCATGTTGACTTCAAGATCGTTCGCTGTGTTGTGATTGCAAGCCCTGGTTTTACCAAGGTCAGTTTTCTAACTGTGCTGTCTTCAGCTTTGCATTTTAGTTGCGGAATTCATCTTTATATTAATTAGCTAGTGGTTCACTCTTCGGCATGAGTAAGGTGAGTGTTGGGAACAATTATGATGGAATGGGTTTTTTGGATTTGGAGATTCATAGCCATTTAACTTAAACTGATGAAATTTTGATTTAAAACTTGTATAATTGTGTGCAGGAAGTTTATGTTGAGTATATCACATCCAAAGGTTGGACTTTTTTTGAGATGCTCAATCGTCCAATTTTGGAGGTTATTAATTATTCTATAGGAGGATATGGTTACATCGAGTAAAATTGGATCTTGCTTATCATGAACATAACTGTTATCTATTTCTTCTAGGATGTTTGAGGAGTAATTGGCATTTAGTTTTCGTGATTCTCACGAATCTTTGTGTATTTTGTTTTGGTCCAAGTGTGACATTCTTAGACCTCTTTTAAATAATGTATAGCATTGCTCTAAGTACTGTACTTATTTGAAACCACCTATTTGTAAAGCTAATTAGTTGTTTCTAATTAGTTTTACGGTTTCTTTCATATTCAAAATTTCTTGTGATACTTCAACAAAACCATCGTTATTCCGAAACTATTAAGATGTTCATGCATTGAGAATATATTTTGGTTTTGAAAGTTCGATTATATATTTAGCTAAATGGATTATTGGATCCAACTGTGAAATTAATGTTGTATATGTAACAACGGACCCTGGGTGATCAATTAAGGTGTCATTCTATATTATACGGGCCATGCTTTTTTTCCAAGTACACAAATGCTTTAAAAAGTTCACTATGCACACAATTCTCAACGCACTAGCAAAAGTCAAAAAAGTGTTTTGCTTTCAAAATGTTTGTAACAAGACTCATGCATACACAGTAGATGATTAGCATGTCAGTCATGTTTTTAATGTTCATAAGAGCCTCATTTATTGTCCCAATGCATTGTAGTTACCATCAGTCTCCATAAAAAAAATGAAGACAAAATTACTGCTATAAACAGGAAATTTTAAGTTGTAAGTTTGTACAGAGATATCTTATTGCGAATAAGTTTATGAATTAAATTTTACATTATTTTGTTTTAAAATTATGATTTTAAATATATCATATATATAAACAGAATAATACCTTTTTTGGTAGAATAACAAATATATCTCTAAGGTTTTATCTGATTAAAATAGGAAAAAAAAATTCTATGTATTACAAAGGATTAATGTGCATTATTCTTTTAAATTCTATTTAGCTTTTTTTTTTCTCTCTTAATAACATTTAAATATGAAACGTAAGTTTTAAGTAATTATAAATGATTGGTAATAATGCAGACACATAGTAGGCTCACATAGTGGTGTGTGTGTCAGCCAAAAGGTTTCCGAATATCTGAACACCCTATGTGTGAACTTTGGTCCGGTTCACTTATATTTTTTAAATTTCCTTAGTAATCTGAACCCCATACAAATTATTATGGCACCTGCATTTTACAGGTCATATAAACAGATAATAAAATTTGTTGCACTAAGATTCAAAACTGAACTTCTATACTCCTATAAATCAAAATTCAGAACCTTAAAGGCGTGCTGTTAATTGCTTTATGTATTATTGATATGAGAAAAAGGATTATGGTAGGATAAGTAATTGTGCTCGATGGTTAATCAGATTTTCATTCTCGTATTTTATTAACATCATGTTTGACAAAATTATAAAGATTAAGATAAAATCATCTAAATTTGCGTCATATACATGCTCGCTATAATTCTTCTCCAATGGTCTCTACAAATTTTTTGTCTGTCATCAAGCATTTTCTATAATGTTCTGACAGTACATATATATTCCTACGTATTTACCTTAGTACATGTTAACCTCCTGCCATGTCCTTTCTTTAGTATTAATTTTTTTATGTATGAATTTCAAGGATCATTTTCGCGATTATATACTGTTAGAAGCAGAAAGGAGACAGTTACGGCCCATCATTGAAAATAAATCACATATTATACTTGCACATTCAACGTCTGGATACAAGTGAGCTTTCTGCATGATTTTTTTAAATATTTCTTCGTCATAATAGCTGTATTAGTTATTATCAGAATCAGATCGCCTTTTTATTTGTATAACTAAATGTGTTTCCAATGCTGTTATGCATTAGTAGTAAGACTTGCACGGTATATTGTTGTAAAATAGTCCATACTGGTGAGGGATCATATTTATATTAATTTGAAAATAAGTTTAGACTTCAATCCTTTATCTCAGTAACATAGCATGGGAAGGCTTGCACCAGAACAACATTAAGTATTTTACATAGTTGTCAATATCTTGCATATCTTACGATATGTATCTCGATACGATACAATATTTAATAAATTCAATATGTATCTCATGCGATTTATCTATAGCTTAAAATATCTCATTTTATCATATTGTATCTTGCGATACAATATGTTTTGCACCGATATACGGTACGTTATGATATGAAAAATAATAGCTTACATTTGAATCTAGGTTCGGGTAATTTCAACCGAAAGGCCATTTTAAAGCGCCAAACCTAAAACCTTCAGGGTTTTGTGCCATTACGATAAAAAAATTTCTTTGTTTGTTCCGCTTTATGCATTCTACTTTCTTCTACTTCGCTCATCTTGTTCTCTAGATTTATCACAAATAGTACGTTGGTCTTCTTCCATTGAATTCCTACTCTCCAACGTTGTTACTTTCTCATTTTCTCTCCTTCTTCTCTCCTTCTTTCTTTTCTTTCGTTAATTTTATAGGTTTTCTCAAGTTATTTTCTCACGCTATTTTAGTAATTTTTGTGTATATACAAGCTTTTTCTCTTAAAAAAAAAGCTTTAGCAATAAATTTGTGTTGTTAGTTACAACATATTGTGCTTGATAATCATTTTTAAATTTTTTTATTTTAATAAATGGTACATTATTAATCGTTTTAGTTCATCATAAAACATCTTATTCTCATGTTTTGTGCTAGTTTCTATTCACCTATAAATGTATGGTTTTTAGATATAGACTAGATGACTACATGTAATATGTGTACATCAGAAATAATGTCATACAAATGCACGATCAATTATACAGTAGTAAGTTTTTAAATCTAGTTTACGTTGTCAGATATTGAGGATCATAAATAATACAATATTAAGCACATGCACGGTATATTTAATGTGGAATTTTTGGTGACTCGATAGTTAACGGTTATAACCTTATCTCCTTTTAAGGGCGTTGATTTACCTATATTTTGATGGATTATGATCATAGAAATTGATGCATCATTGGTTGCTTCACTTTTGAACATGTGTTAATTTATCTTACAATACGATACACAATACGATATAAGATACGATATTTAGGGAAATCGATATACGATACATATCACAATTTGGACAACTATGATTTTACGTATTAATTTTTTAGTGTCTTACTAATTGTTACAAGTATAAGGATGTTTAGGTGCTGGGTGACATACTATGCTTTCCAAACAACTAAGAGAAACATAGTTTGAAATGTGGGATAAATTCAAATTTTAGGTTACATACCAAAAAGTTTGGTATCTGGGACAATCAAAAATGCTCGTACAGAAGTATTGCCCATTTTTGTTGTATGTATTTGTAGCATTGAACTAGACTACCTTTTGAAATAGTGAAAACAGATACCTTATTCATCTCACTCCAAAGTGGATGATGGAGCATTCCAAATTGAAGGGTATGCACCACTGAATAGGACACTATCATCAAAACTTCCTTGTGTAAGAGAGTTGTTGACAGGTTTTATCAACATCATGTTACCTAATAATTGGTGCTTTTGAAAGATCTTACAGTTAGTCTTCACTTGTTGCGTGCGTAAAACTTGTTGACACCCTGACATCAACTTTTCCTGTTCTTTTTCTAAAATATTTTTCTGGGAGTAGCTTAGATTAGAATATGTTCACATTTCTTTGCGCGACTCTAATGCGTATGCATGCCCAGATATTTTCATGGCCTTTTTTTGGGTCTCTTTGGGAGGATAATTTGATCTCTGTTACTTTGATGCAATGTATTTACTGTATATGATAGGCTATTGTATAGTTGTATATGTTGGGCAATTCATCATGGCTTCAGTAATGGGTTAATGCATTGGCAAATAGTCAAATAATTTTAAGATGGGCTGCATCTTTAGCATCTTGTAACTTCTGATTTAGTAGTACACTTCTTGGAAATTGTGATTTGTTGATAAAATAGCCTAATTGCATTGTTCCCTATTGTATCATGAGGAAACGTGTATTCTTGGTGACCTATTTTTCTTTACACATGCATGCACTTATATCTTAATGTTGCATGGTGCTGGAGCATTTTATCATGGAAGGAAAGGCCAACATTTATTACTTATAATATGCAAGAAGGTAGCAAGGGTTGATGTCTTGATGAACTAATGCTGCTAATGTGTTTATATTATTTGAGGTTAAGAGTAGTGGTTTTCTTGACTGAATCTTATTATATATCATCATGCAACTATCTAGGGCAATATATTGCTATTTATTTTTTTCCCTTCCTAGCAGTTGGTATAGGCATACATTTCTGGGCAGGAGATTTAGCTACACATACAAGACATACATTTTGAGATAATAATTTATCTCATTTCTTTTTCTTTAAACGTTTCAAGGTTCTCTCATTATATGTTTGTATATACACATACAAGACATACATTTTGAGATAATAATTTATCTCATTTCTTTTTCTTTAAACGTTTCAAGGTTCTCTTGATCTGTTTGTATACAATTTATATGAGTGTGCAAACATTTTTTATTTTTTATTTTTTATATTTTTGGCTTCACTTGAAATCTACTTGAGCTCTTTTGTTTTGCTGCACAGGCATAGCTTAAAAGAAGTGTTGGACACACCTAATGTTATGTCTTTAATAAAAGATACCAAAGCTGCACAGGAGGTACGTAAAGATAGACTATTTGCTTAATTTTCCTTTCTTACCGACGGTTTATTAGTGGTTTTACTAATCACAAATTTTCTGTTGTGAAGATTTTTTGTTGCGCTGTTCACTGAAAACATCTTCTCCTTTAACTTTAAATTTCTTTTCAGGTTCGAGCTTTGAAAGAATTCTATGATATGCTTTCAAATGTAAGTGTCCCTGCCTCAAAGGGCCTCTGTTCTAACATGCAATTGGTGCTTTATGTGTGCCTTTTGGGTTAGAGCATTGTATAACTGTAGCTAGACGCATACTCATTTGTTGCCACTATGATTGTCCTTCTTTTGCCATGAGTAATGTTTCACTAATCACTATATATTGCAAAAGCCTTCTTAGCACGCAAGGTAGTAGACATATTATTGGATCAGTTTGGTCACTTGCATGGTGGACCTAGTATCAGTTGTTATGCCACATCCATGAGGTCAGAAATAAACCTCATACCAGTTTGTTTCCAGCTTCTTCAGAAGTTAGGTTAAAACTTGTTCCTCTCAAGTCCATAGGGGATATCTAGGGGTGAGCAGGTTGCTCAACCGGACTGAACTGATACCTGAGACCAACCAAACTGTTTGATATAGAATGAGGACAGTCTGTTTCTATTCGTTAAGATGAAATTAAAAGTTGGTTCACCAAAAGATCCCAAACCTACCAAAAACAAAAAGGTGGCAAGTGCGTCACCTATCCTACTTAGCTCGGGTGAAAACTCAAAAATCATATATCGAATATCTAAAATGAAAATCCACTCAGCTGGATATGATCTGCATCATATAAAAGCTAAAATTTTGAATGAATTCGATGAGTTTTGACTATTTACCATGAAACCACAAAAAATTAAGTTTGAAAAAGAATCCAGAATTGGCCACATGATGAAAGGTTGAAACTCGTCACTTCATTTAAAATTTTGTACACTGTTTATGGCGTGGATGTTATCCAGTGGTCCGAAATTTTATTTTGGATGGTAGATATATGATTATTTATTTTTGCGTATGCTTTTATGAATACTGCGAGACAATAACAACTAAAGTGAAACCAAGTAAAGAATATAATTAGTCCTCCTTAAGACGACCAATAAAAAATCAATGTTCAACTAGATTAATTGTAATCATGAGTAATACATTCAAAGAAGAGAACTTTCAGATATCTTGCTAGCCTCCATGATCACAACTTGCCAAATATAAATAGTCAAGTGATGAAATAAAATCAGGTTACCACTATGTAAGATCAGGGCTCGCCCCGAGTTCCCAGGGGCCAGAGACGAAAGGCCCAAATAATTATTTTTGGGGGCCCTAACAATAATATAATTTTTTTATGCGCAAATTACATGCCTATATTTACAAGGGGAGTACAAATTTGGGGTCCCTAAAATTGCAAAAAAACTGGGGGCTGAGGCGGCCGCCTCATTGGCTCAAGGTGGGGGCTGGCCCTGTGTAAGATCTACTATCTAATGTGTTAGTGAAAGAAGTGTGACATAGGAAAAGAGAATGGACAGAGGGGTTTGAGATCTATGCCAAAGGTACTGGTTGTCAGTCACCAATCAATTATGAATTTTCACATATATAACACAAGTGCAACCTTCAACATAGCCTTATCGACTGGTACATTTATGATGTTTACACCACATATGACCTATTTATGCTGCAGTCCTGTTGCGCATTTGCGATAAAGTGAAATTAGCTGGCACAATGGGTAAAAGTGTTGGTTGTATAATGTCGTTGCTTATTGAGTTGTTAACTTGTTATATACTTAATTTACTGTTGTTTGGTAGTGTCCTATTGCCATTCTACATGTATTCAGTGCTATCTTCATTTTATTTACAGTTAAGTTTGCTTACTTTTGTTAAATAACTGAACTTTTTGTACTATTTTGATGATGCATATTATGATGTTAGATTCATGCCATTTTCCTACTTATTTGCAGGATACTGATCGTGCTTGTTACGGTCCTAAGCATGTTGAGGTGGCACATGAGAGGATGGCTATCCAGACTCTCCTAGTTACTGATAGCCTTTTTAGGTCAGTATTTAACTTCCCTTTATTTCTAGTTCATATCCTTGCATCCTCAAATAATAATTTTATCTGAACTGTCTTCTTTTAAAAAAAAAATAGAAATGGCTTTATTGCTAAGATGCAATTGCTGACAAGTTCTGTGCCTGAAAAGCTTGGTTTTCATTACGTGAACTCAATGAATTAAAAAACTTGAAAGTGAGAAGGTAGTAACTCTGTTACTAGGAATCATGGATAAAGGAATGGGTATTGTACGACAACATTGTGAGAAGTGGGACCCTGGAACGTAACTATGGTGTTATAATGTGTAATGTTATTGTGTATGATAACTATGCATGAATTCAATCTGAATTGTGTCCAACATATAGTTTGAAGCTACATAATCAAATAAGAGATCTGTAGTCCACACAAAAGTAACACCAGTCCTGTCTGTGTTACATATCTATTTCTAAATTAGGATAAAATTAAAAGTAATTTTGAGCAAGTTATTTTTTGTCCCAGAAATTCAGACGTCGCGACAAGGCGAAAATATGTGAAGTTGGTTGAGTCTGTCAAGGATTCAGGAGGCTCTGTCCATGTGTTTTCTTCAATGCACTTGTCTGGGGAGCGTAAGTATCATCCTCCGCAATCTTCTGTGCCAGCTGTGAATTAAGTCCTGAATAAGTATCCAATCCATATTATTTTCTGTGCTGGTGGAGGGAGGGTTCATTCCCAACTGATTACATTTTTTACTTGAAATAATATTACTGAGAAAAAAATAAAAAATAAATATTTAGTTAAGCTGTCTATATGCCAAGTACTTGTGCATATGGCAGTGCTTTTCACTCGGAAGTGGGAGGCCTAAGGTTCATTTCCGGCCAAAGCGGAATTAATTGGGATGTTAAAGAGAACCCCAACAGTTCTTCCTCCTCCCAAGTGTGCGGCTACGGTCGGATGAAAAAAAAAGAGTTGCTAACCATATGTATGTCTGAACAGAACTGGCTCATCTGACTGGAGTTGCTGCTATTCTTCGATTCCCATTACCCGAACTGGACGACATTGAGTTCTGATATCAGAACTGGAGCACATTGACATGTGGTGCAATATTTGTTAACCTTCCATTCCCGATATCTAAGAATGAGATGGCTAATGCCTGAAATTCAACACCTGTATTGCCTCATAGTTACCAAGTTACTGCAATCTATCAGGTAGAAGAAGTAAATACAAACTTACAGGTTTTACTGTGTTCTACATTCCTCATTTTGTATGTAACAACAGAATAAAGGATAAACATGCATTTTTCACTTGATGTAGGTTTTGTTATCAAGCTTGCCTTATTGTGCTTTCTGCTGGAAGTACTTAAACTGGAATTTAGTGAAATTAATGTTGGATTATAGATATTATTATCACCATGTGTGCAATATTTATTTTTTTATAGAAATGTTATCAAGCTCTCGCTCTTCAATTTTAATTGTATTTTACAAGTTTTCGAGAATTGTCTTCACTACACCTTTCTTTATGCTTGGCTGGTTGGTTTGCTCGAAACTTGTATTCAAACAAAAGGAAATTATGTGCTTTTTTAGGTCAATATCTTCCAAATTTTACAATACGATCACAAGTTTGTGACATTTTTCTGATGCGAGCTAATAGAAAAGATCAAATAGTAAAGTACCCAAACTTATCAAATAGTAAAGTACCCAAACTTATCGTTTTTAAGTTTGTGAAAAAAATTCAATATCTTGGAAGAGTTATTCAACATGTGGCATAGAGGAGGGCGTTGAAGAATGGATCCTTGTCAAGTCAAGAAAGAACAAGAAGTCCATTAGGAGTAACAGCGCGTCGGAGAACTCGCGTATCAGTGGGCGGCTTAACTGCCACAAATGCGCTCGTCCTGGCCATTCAATTAGTAAGTGTACCTTTGATTGGTTCTGCTACTACTGTAGATGTGCTGGCCATATTTCAACAGCTTGTCCAAAGCGAGTCACTGCCTCTCCGACAAAGCGAGTCACTGCCTCTCCGACCAATTCGAAAACATAGTTGGTAGTTCCACCGACGGTTTCGGAAGGGAGCAAGACTCAAGAGAGTGTTGTCGGAGAACGTCGAGTTACCCAAGCCACAATCGTCCCTACCCCGCTTATTGCTGAGTTCGAAAGGAGGCTCAATGGGGGCATCGTTATTAAGGTCCAGACGGGTGTTCCAACGGCACAAGACATCTCAGAGCTACTTCATGCAGCGCTCACCACGTCGACAGCACCTATCTGGGTTATTCAAGAGATCGCTTTGAATGTTTTCTTCGCTCATTGTAACGACGAAGCTATTGTCAAAGAGACGATTAGGGTGAAAGGGTTAGAAGGTAGAGATTCTCAGGGCTCAGAGTTTTTTGTCACTTTCAAATGGTGGACTAGAGAATATGGTGCTTTGAAGGCGGATAACTTCCCACAGGCCTGGATTAGATTATACAATCTCCCCTTCCATTGCTGGGTTCGTTCGGGTTTTCAAAATGTGGTTCGTCCATTTGGTATGTTAATAGATATCGATAGGCAGACTCTGATGTTCTCGGCGATAAAGTTCGCTAGAATCAAGGTGGGCGTGGCTAACAAATCCGATATTCCGTCCAAGATCCTCGTTGAGTTCGATAACTTCATCTATGAGGTTAGAGTGGCTGTCGAAGTTCAGAAAAACGTTTCCTTTAGTAATTTCTCTTTGGCAGAGAAAAAAATATTCAAGGGTAGTGATGGGAAGCTAGAGGTAGACGATGAAGGGGAGCGGTTGGATGCTGGGGAGCTGACGTGTGAGGGCCCAGGGCGTGGAGATGTCAAAGTGGCTTCGAAGCATCAGACGGGTGAGCGCCAAACACGGGGTTCAAACTTTCGTAGCCAGCAGTGTCCTACACCGTCCGATCCAGTTGCTTGTTCAAAAGCTGACAGATCCAGCTGGCATTGGATCCCTTCCTCAACTCCCCTGCCAGCTGGCGACAACTGGACAAGTCGAAGAGACATATCCACTGCAGTTGATGCGACTGTGTGCGGCGATGTGATGGACAGAGGGGACGTGATGGCTATGACTGATGGGGTCTTGGCGTCCAAATCACACAAGTCTACTGGTATTTTGAAATTGAAAGAGCAAGTGGGCCCGGATCTGGTGAGTTCAATGGGCCTAGTTAATGAGCCCTGGATGGGTTTCACAAATGCAGAAATTGAGCTCTCTGTTAAAAATGCTGTTGGTGCTCTATTCCACTCTAAAAGCCAGGTTGCTATCGGCAAGGGGCCTACGGGCCAAGGTGCGTTGACGCCTTTCAGCGATGTCGCGCCGGTGGGTATTATCACGCCAATCATCAACAAGCTAGGGAGCGATCCTAATCCTCAGCAGATCCAGTCTTTCAATTTACTTCCCACTTCAGACCCAGAATCAGGGGAGGGTATTATTGGCGCTCTAGACGGGATCCGGGACGACAATATCATTTTAGCGGCAGAAACAGTATGCGAAGACAGGGAAGTCAGAGGTAGTGTGGGAAGCACATCCACCAGAAAGATCACTGAATATCAGAGGAAAGGAAAAAGACAGATGGTTAGCACGGAGAGTCAGAACAACGATCCTGATGGGTGTTCTAAAAGGGGTATCAGGCAGTTGGAGGATGGCACGGGTGGGGAAGGTACATCCTTTTCTAATTGTTCTGTCCTCAATTCTTTACCAGATGAGTCGTTGATTTACTTTGCTAGTTTGTATGGAATAGCTATGGGATCCACTAGGGAAGTACAACTTATGAATTTAGCTATCATTAGAGAGGACACCAGAATTATTAATAAGTGATCCCGAGGCCTCTTTAGGATGGGAGGAGGTCGTTCCTTAGATGCCTTATCATTTGATTAATGGTATACGTCTTCTGGAACGTTAGAGGGATGCGTCAAAGACTGAAAAAAAAGAGCTATAGGTGTCACTCTTAATAAGATTAGCCCTGACATCTGTGGGTTCCAAGAAACTAAGATTGAAACTCTTACAGAGGAGGACTTCACTTCTCTGAGGGGCTTGGCTAATTTCCACTGGAGATTTAAGCCGACTAGGGGCTATTCTGGTGGGATAGCGGTAGGGGCTAACTCTACGACTTTTGAGATTGTCGATGAATTCATTGGGAATTTCACGGTGTCGATTAGAATTAGGCGGAGAAGTGACAACTGGACCCAGACCGTTTCAAGCGTCTATGGGCCGTACGACAGCAGATTGCGTAAGGATTTTTGGAAGGAATTAGGTGTCATCAGGAATAAATGGGGAGGAGCCTGGATTGTAGGCGGAGATTTCAACATCACAAGATTCCGAGATGAGCATAGAGGAAGAGGTCACTGTCAGACAGAGCAAGACTCTTTCAATGAGACGATAGATGACCTAGAATTATTGGAACTAGAGATGACTGACAGGAAATTCACTTGGTCGAACATGCAGCGTAACCCGACGCTTGCCAAGCTTGATCGAGTGCTGGTTTCTCACGAATGGGAGCACGTGCATCCCTTAGCTAAGGTCAAAATGGCACTCCGTTACACCTCTGATCACTTGCCCCTGGTCATCGATGGTGGGTTCAGCGAAAGGAAGAAAGTGGTCAGGTTCAAATTCGAGAAAGCTTGGACCTTGTGTGAGGATACCCGTCAAATCATAGTCGAATTCTGGAAAGAAAGGACTAGGCAGACGTCGGCAGTCGGAATTTGGGTAGAAAAGACCAGGCGACTAAGGAGGCATTTAAAGGTTTGGGCTAGAGAAAAAGCGCGCATCATATTTCTCCAAAGAGATGAGTTAGCTGTTAGAATCGATTGTCTGGAGGCCGAACAAAAAGATAGAGATCTCGAGGAGGGAGAGAAAGAAGAACTAGCCACCAAAAGACTGGAGATGCAGAAGATTGCAAAGATGGAGGAAATTTACTGGCAACAAAGAGCGAGGATTCAATGGCTTAGAGAAGGAGATGCCAACACTAAATATTTTCACAAGATGGCTAACGGAAGACGAAGACATAACCACATCACGGGCATCTCGGTTGACGGTTCCTGGACTGAAAACGAAGATCTGATCAGGGAGCATCTGGAAGGGGTTTATCACGACTTATTAGGACGCATTCCTGTGGGCAGATGCTCTCTGTCCCAGGATATGTGGGGGTCCTCCAGATTAGAGGGGAGTGAGGGTATCGAAGGGAGTTTTGAAGAAACAGAGGTATTAGACGCTATTAAGTGCCTAGGGCAGGACAAGGCTCTAGGACCGAACGGATTGCCGATTTTCTTCTATAAAACATATTGGAGCATCATCAAAGAGGACCTTATGAACATCTTCTATGAGGTCTTTGCGGGAAAGGCTGACTTGGATCGGTTAAATTATGCTATTATTATCCTAGTGCCTAAGAAAAGCGAGGTGGCCTCTCAGGAAGATCTTAGACCAATAAGTTTGCTGAATGGGGCCTTCAAAATCATCACGAAAGTACTGGCTCAAAGACTAGCCCCGCACCTCAACGAGGTTATCGCTCAATCGCAAAGCGGGTTTAATAGGGGCAGGGACATCATGGATAGCATTGCTTCCGCCCACGAGATTGTTCATAGAGGTCACAGATCTAAAGCAGAAGGCTTCATTCTTAATTTAGATTTCCAGAAGGCCTACGATTCTGTATCTTGGGACTGCGTGGAGGAAGCACTAACCCTGAAAGGCTTTGGAACTAAATGGAGGTCATGGATGAGCAAGTGTATTCGAGGGGGCAAATCGGCTATACAGATTAATGGGTGGCAAGGGAAAGAGATAGTTTGTAAGAGGGGCTTGCGGCAAGGGGACCCTCTGTCGCCCCTCCTCTTTGCCATCGTGGCAGACGGACTCGCGAAAATGATCAGAAGAGCTAGGGCCAACAACACAATCACAGGGATTTAGATTAAGGGCATCAATGAGCCAATGACGATTCTCCAATATGCTGACGACACAATTCTGTTTGGAAAAGCAACGGTGGAAGAAGCTGGGGCCGGGCCATAAGGGGGGTGTTGGCCTGTTTCCAAGGATGGTCTGGTCTCAAAGTTAACTTGATTAAAACTAGCATTATTCCGTTGTCTGATCTTCCAGCTAATTTGCTAAAGGATATCTCGGAGTTATTCGATTGGAAGATTGGTGTTTACCCCATTAAATACCTGGGCACCCCTATTAGGCCAGGTGCCCTCCTGAGGGAGGATTGGAGTCCTCTTATCGCAAAGATTCAAAAGAAGCTTACTGGGTGGCAGAGTCGGTTCCTTTCTCTCGGAGGAAGGATTATTCTTTAAACTCGGTCATCATTGTGATCCCGCTTTATCTAATGTCCATCTTTGAACTCCCTAAGTGGGTCATCAATAGTATAGACAAACTTAGAAGACGATTTTTATGGAAAGGCTCAGACGAGGGGAACAAAGGCTTCAACCTAGTCAAGTGGGGCAGAGTTTGCAAGAGAAGGGAATTCGGGGGGCTGGGCATCATGGATCTTCATGATATGAACAAAGCCCTGCTTAGCAAGTGGTGGTGGAAGATAACTAATAACCACAAAGACTGGTGGAGTTACTCTTTTGCACAATACCGGAAGAGACGCAAATTCCGTTACGGAGGGAAAAGCCCAGCGGCGAAAGTCTCGTTAATTTGGAAAAGAATAGCTAAGCAAGGAGTGATGTTCTACTCCAACACTAGATGTAAGGTGGGAAACGGGGTGAACACCAGGTTCTGGAAAGACAAATGGTGTGGGCAAACTACCCTTCAAAACCAATTTCCAAAGGCGGCGGGTGCAACCATTGATTTAGACCTGTCAGTGGCAGACGTGCGGAAGAGGGGGAAACTCAGCTTTAGAGTGCCCCAGATTATTAGCTCGGAGAGCTTGGCTCAATTCGAAGCTATGAACAGATTTATTCTTCAGGAGGAGGGGCAGGGAGATAGGTCAGAAGACGAGAGATGGTGAGACAGAGAAAACTCAAAACTTTTCTCGGTTTCATCCATGTATAAGTGGATCAATGACGGAGGTACAAGATGTCCAGCTCAAGCGGTCATATGGGGGGCCCATGTTCCGTTCAGGGTCAAAGTGTTTTGCTGGCTGGCCTATAATAACGCAATCCTATTGAAAGCAAACCTTAGGAAGAGAGGCATGCAGATTGACACCGCTTGTGGGAGGTGCTCCTCTGCAGAAGAAGATGTCAATCACATTCTTTTCAGTTGTCATAGAGCTAGACTTACTTGGGAGGTTGTTAGTAGGGGTTTTGGGTGTAGTCAAGCTCCTAAATCAACTGTCGATATTTGGGGGTCATTTAGAGAGTCATTCATTAAGCTAGAAGATAGGAGGGCTTGGGATATAGCAATTGCAGCTTCAATTTGGAATTTGTGGCTAGAAAGAAACGATTTTGCCTTTCGTAATGTGTCGTACAGATTTCCTCACTCTATGCATAAGATATTTCTTCTTATCCATGATTGGGCAGGTGCTCAGGAGGCGGCGAAGAGAACCAGGCTCACGGAAGGAGAGTAGTCTTTGCGGGAGCAGCTGCGTCTCCCAATACGTTCCAACAGGGATGGGGCGAGCTATTAGCATTATGGGGGGTTTTGGCTTCAGGTCCATTGGTGATTGTGGTCTGAATGCCGGCACTAGATGTTTTGGGGTGGATTATGATGTTGTTTTTCTTTTGGCTCCTTTATGTAATATTCAGGTTGTGTACTACCTTGTTTCCTTAATCTTTCATTAATGAAACGATGGCTTCGGTCATCTTTTATCAAAAAACATGTGGCATATTGGACATTACACGCTTAGAAAAGAGGTGAATTAAGAAAAAACAGAAGCATGTGTAATACAAATGTTATAAAATTGGCTTTATAAATAGGGAAGGAGAATTGGCTTCACAACTCAGATTGTGATAATAGTGATGAGATTATGCTTTTACCACAATGACTGGACTGCTATGAAATTCGCTCATCTGATGGTTGATTTTCATGAGATGATACGAAGTTCAGTTTTTTTTTAATTTAGTAGTGTGCAAGAACCAAGTTTCTTCCACTTTCTTATCAAACCATTTGTACTTTCATTAACACATACAAGTTTTCTGAAATTAATGAACCTCAATTTGTCACGCCCCGCTTCCCAAAAATATGGAATACGAGCACGTGACGAAGCCCAGCGGATGATTTTAACATCGTCCATAAGCTGTAGGATCGATTCAGCATCACATCAAGAATATAACCAGATTTATATATAACCAAACATGCATGAATAATTTATTAAGCAACAGAAAACAATTTAAATAAATAATAATATTCAAATAGTTCCCCTGTCTGGATCAAGTGTAAACTCGGAAACAAGTCTTATACAGCAGAAGAAATAAATACCTTAAGGAAAACAATTATTTAAACAAGTCCTTGCTCCAAGCGAAGCCTACAATGTCTGCTCGCCAATTCCTGCAGATAGCTCGTCTCCCAAGTCTGCTTAATAAATTAAAAAGGGAACACCGGGAAAAACAAGAGAAGATGCCCTTAGTGCAAGCTAGGGCCACAAATAGTGAAAACAAGTACAAGTATGGGGAACAGGAATTGGAATCAAGAATGTAACAGAATTATAATTAGTGGGAACAACCAGGAATTAGCTAGCAAAGGGGGACTTCCTAGTAATCCGACTAGTTAACAACTGCTAATGGTAAAACATATGTCAGGTGAACCTGTAGGGGTAACTAACATCAAGTATCATGTTGCATGTGTCAGGTTCCATGTATCAAGTTCCATGTACCAGGTTACAGTGTCATGTTCAGGTTTCATGTTCAGGTCTTGTAGTTATTACTATCTAGGTAGCACGACATGCATCCATTTTTTTACTACATGGTTGCTACAGTCAAAATAATTTCGTTTAGACCTAGTAATGGAGTCTATAGGGCGGCGTACTCAGGTTCCAGGTATCAGGCAGGCACGGTTCATGAATACGAAATTAAATAACAGGTTCACGAAACGAGTTCGTGAATACTAACAGGTTCAAGGACCACACAGTGGTTCCATGAATACAACAGGTTCATGAGTCAAGTAACTGACTCCATGAATACATCACGTGCAACAGGTTCATGAACCGAGTACTGGGAAACACGGGCCCCCTTCTGAGTACACTTACCTATATTGTCCACTCTATAGTCTTTCCCTTAACCCCGGCTTATTATATTTGTTCAGGCAGAATTTGTATATTTGTATTTATGCATATGAAATAGTATTGAAATAATGTAGATTAATTCTAAGAAAAATTGGGGATGTCCTATAGGGTGTCCAGCAACTACAAATAAAATTTCGTGTCAAACGCTCGCTGTTTACACAGCTAAATTAATTTGCAAAGTAAATGTATACAGCAGTTTTGCAAAACTGCGTCTACTGACACAGCTGCAGTATAACTGCCATAACTCCTAGACCGTAACTCCGAATTCAAAACTTTCGGAAGCTATCGATATCTACACATCCAGATCTACAATTTCTATTCAGGGCTCGGGCCCAGATTCGAATGATAAATGAGTCGAAACAGCAATGGAGATTCAGGACAGCAACTCGTAGAAATAACTTACTAGCTTAGGTTACATGGGAAAATGTCATTTGGCGTCTAAGTTATTATGTGGCATAAATACATGATAATGGAGGTCAAAATAGCAAATAATAAATGTTTTTCAAGTTATAGGGTTGCAAGTTCGTCAAATATTAAATGTAACATGTGTCTACGAATTTAGGGCTCTTAAATTCATAAGTCTATGTGTTCATGTGCTCAATGGGTAAAAGAGTCCAATAATTATAAATTAAACACAAGGAAATTTTGTGACTCTTAGAATTGTCAATTTGGAGGTTCAATATTGATCTACAATGATATTCAAGGAGGAGTCACATATCTAACTATTTGTAGTTTTTCAAGGGTGCTTGTAGTAGAACAATAAATTGTACAAGGATACTTGCCTTTAGGGGAGAAGACGATGAATCCGACGGATGACGGGAACGGATCCCGAAGACACGGCGCAGAGCAAACGATCAAGATAATAACGATCGGGCACGGATCTCGATGATGATCACGATCGAGATGAAGATCTAGCGAATCCAACGGTCGAGATCGAAAATAAAACATATGAGAATTAGAAGGGAAACAAAATATACCATGATTGATAATTGATGAGTGAGAACAAAAATGGATCAAATGATTTACTTACCAAGTAGAAGGCGAACGAGACGGTCACGATCAAGGGTCGAGATCAGTGGGATCGATCGGACGGCTGAGATCGAAGATCAAGATCAAGATCAAGATCAAGATGGTGATCACGATCGCGAAGATCAAAAGAGATCCAACGGTCGAAATCAGGATCTTGATGATGATGGAGACGATGATCACGATCGCGATGATCGGCGATCGGATGACCTAGATCTGATGGCTTGGTGATGATCAAATGAAGGATCGGATGGCTGTGATCAAGAGCTGCTGCTGATGATCGATCTGATCTGACCTCAATCACGATGAGATCAAGCAGATCAAACGATCAGGATCAAGAGATCAAGATCCGATTGAACGGACGGCCCACAATCACTCTGATCAAAACCCATATACACAGCAACCTACAGTTCGAACCTGGCTTGGCTCCGACTACCAGGGAAACTGACGGCGGTGCTAGCGGCACGGCGAACAGGGGGCGACCGCGGCTAGGCGGAGGAGGCAGGGGTGCGACTGGGGAAGAGCACCGCAGGGGGGGCGGTCGACGGGAGCTGCCTGTTGCCGCAGGTGGCTGCAGTGGGCGCTAGTGGGCGCCGCGACTGGGATGGCTGTGGCGCGTTGCCGACAGTGTCGTGAGGTGAACAAGAGGAGGTCGGCGACTGGCGGAGCACGGGGGGTCGAGGCGATGGTGGGCATCGCTGCTGGCGCTGGTGCTGTTGTCGCGGGTTGCTGCGGTGTGGGCTGGCGTCGACTGCGGCGTCGTGGCGTTGCGACGCGCTGAGACGGACGGGAGAGAGAGAGGCTCGCATGGTGGCGAGGAGATGGTGGGATGGGTGCACACAGCGGGGAGAAGGGGTTTCGGGATGAGAATAGAAGAAGAAGCAGTGTTGGTGGCTGTAGGGTGTTACAGTAGGCTAGGGTTTTGGGTAGGTTAGATTAATAGGGTATTTATATAATAGGGTATTGGGTTGTTAGGGTTATTGGGTAATGGATCCAATAAGAATACGGTGGGGTTTCAGGTATTGGGTATTGGATTATCCAATAGGAAATGGGTGATGGATTTAGGGTTTTTAATGTGTATTGGGTTAAGAAAATTCAATAAGAAAAATATACGACTAGAGAAAAATAAATAAATAAATAGATCAACAATAGTATAGTAACAAAATAAATAAATTTGTGTGCATCAAATTAATACTCAAACACTACTAACTACAATAAAAATAGGTTTTCCATTCTACAGTCAAATATAATAATAATATTGATAACAACAATAAAAATTTTGATATACATATCAAAATGGGATTTGTGATAAACAAGTTCATGGAAGCCCAAATAGTAATAAAATAAGTTACAAATAGCTGAAAATATTAAAGTTGGATTATACTATTATTCGAAGAAAATACAATTTCCGGTTTGAAAGGATTTTAATATAAGGTACAATTCGAGTTTAAAATAATACTGAATTTATAATAAATCAAAATACGAAAAATATTCACAAAATACGTATTTAGGGAAACAGGGATTACAAATCCTACCCACCTTACACAAAAATTTCGTCCTCGAAATTTGCTTAGGTGGTACATAGGACGAGGCAAAAGCAACTGGGGGGTAACAAGGTAAAAAATTAAAAGGGAATGAATAAAGCAGAGGCAACCCCAGGAAAAGAAGAAAGATAACAATGAGGTCAAATGGAAGGTACGGAAAGAAATAAACAGTATCAAAAGGAACGAAATAGCACAAGATAACAATATAATAAAGAAGTAAGCAGAACTGGAATCGGAGAGAGAATAGACAGGAAGAATTGAATCAATACTGGATGAGTGCATGATGGCAAAATGGAATGCAAGACGGAAGTAATCGGTATCAAAATGAAGAAGAAACAACACAAGTCTTGCAAGATAACAAGGCAAAGAAATGAAGAATAGATAGAGCTGGAATTGAAGAAAGAATGGACAAGAAAAAGATGAACCAAGCAATGAGTCAAGGGATGAGGACAATGCAAGAGATAGGGAATAACAAACAATGCAAGGAGAGAGAAACAACAATAGAATCCTGGGACCTGTGGGTTATGGGCCCACCACGCTTCCGCTGCGCCACTCTGATGGTGGCGTTCCAAGCTCCAGACATGTTGTTGTAGACCACGTGACTCCAAGCGACGATCCGATCAGGAAGAAAAAAATGAGACACCAAGATCAAAGAGAGTATGGGCTCCAAATAGAGATAGGCAATAATGCAAAATGGATATAAGGCTTGAGCTTCAATCTTCATAATTAAAAGATATAATACATATCAAAACTAATGGCTTTTAACAGAAATAATAACACAACAAATATCAATAATAATAATATCAATAGTAACAGAATAATAATAACAATAATAAAAATAAATATAACATTGATAATAATAAAATTTGTAATAATAGTAACAAAATAATAATAATAACGATAATAATAACAGAAATCAAAATCGTCATAATCATACAGGTAATAATGACATAATAAAAATATCAACAATACTAATAATAACGATAACACATACATGACATAATAGAATTCAACACACTCATGAAAATAATGCAATAATAATAATAATGATAGCATTAAAAATGATATCAATAATGATAATAAATAATACGATAATAGCAATAATAACAATAATATCAATAAGGTAACAGTAATAATAATAAAAATAATAACAGTAATAAAGGTAACGAAAA
Source organism: Hemerocallis citrina (assembly GCA_017893485.1). Classification (NCBI taxonomy): domain Eukaryota; kingdom Viridiplantae; phylum Streptophyta; class Magnoliopsida; order Asparagales; family Asphodelaceae; genus Hemerocallis; species Hemerocallis citrina. The sequence goes on along the minus strand of CM030361.1, from coordinate 30,942,723 downwards.
CAATAATAATAACATCAAATGAAATGACAATAATAATAATAATACCAATAATAACGAAAATATTCCTTTACCATCAGTTTATTTATATAAGGAACGAGTCTTGAAATATCCATTAGCAATAGATAGAAAATCTTGCCTCCTTAACATCAAGTTGCATGTTTGCCTTCACGACATCAGGTTGCAGGTTGCCGTCCGGATATTCGGCTGCACATTTTGCCTCGCCGATTTCCAGTTGCAATTTGCCTCCATTAACATCGAGTTGCATATTTGCCATCTCGACATTAGGTTGCACCGAAGTGGTGAAATGTATATATAATTGAGCATGCTCAGGCTCGAATTAAATTAATAATAATAATAGTAGTAACGATAAAAATAGTAATGCCAATAACAATAATAATAATAAAATATTGATACTAATATCAATAAGAATAACAATGATAATAACAATGATCATAACAGTAATAATAACAGTAATCGCAAAAAGAATGATAATAATAATAATAATAATAGCAATAATATTAAAATATCAACAACACTAGTAAAAATAATAATGCAAGACAAGATATAGTTTGGCCCAACATTTTTATGGAAGTAATTTAATATTAACAATAGTAATAAAATAATGAAAACAACAATAAAAATATTAATAGTAGTAACAATAATAATAATACTAGTAATGATAATGAAACAATAGCAATAATAATAATACTAGTAATAATAGCATTATACATCAAATAAGAATTTGTCTTACCTAAATAATCCAGTAGAAATATATAGTCGATCAAAAATGAAAAGTGAAGTTAAAATACATCATTGTTCGAAATAATAAAATCTCTGTTGAGAAACATTTTTATAGAAGATCGAAAATAAATATAACAATTAGTAATCAAAATATAGAAAGTATTAAGAAAAATAATTATAAAGAGAAAAATAAGTAGGAGAAAATGAAGCTACACCCAATAAGGAGTTAAAGGGGAGGATGACTAGAAGGGATAAGAGAAAATTAAGGAATTGAATACGAAGGAAGAAGGACGAGGGGCAAAATCGGAATTGAAGAGAATATAGCAGAGGAGAAATAACTAGCATGGTACTCAAAGTGAGTCAACAATTGAAGATGAATGCAAGACACGAAGAGCAATAAATGACACACGAACCGAAATAAGGAGGGTTCAACGAGGCAAGCAGAAATAAGAGATTGCTTGCACCGAAAGCAAAAGTATATGGGTACGGAAAGAATAAATTGTACCCAATAAGGAATCAACAAATCAGGATGACTGTTAGAGATGGAAGGAAGCAATGAATCAAAGAATTGAATATGAAGGGATCAAAATGGATGGGATAAGACTTGTGTCTAGATCGAGTTGACTATTAAATTATTCATGTGGTTGCATGGCCTGTTTAATGTTGAGTTGATCCTGACTGAGTCAAGCCTGTCTAATGTATTAGTCAAACTAACACATTAACCAAACCTGAGCTCTGATACCACTAAAAACCTTGTCACGCCCCGCTTCCCAAAAATATGGAATACGAGCACGTGACGAAGCCCAGCGGATGATTTTAACATCGTCCATAAGCTGTAGGATCGATTCAGCATCACATCAAGAATATAACCAGATTTATATATAACCAAACATGCATGAATAATTTATTAAGTAACAGAAAACAATTTAAATAAATAATAATATTCAAATAGTTCCCCTGTCTGGATCAAGTGTAAACTCGGAAACAAGTCTTATACAGCAGAAGAAATAAATACCTTAAGGAAAACAATTATTTAAACAAGTCCTTGCTCCAAGCGAAGCCTACAATGTCTGCTCGCCAATTCCTGCAGATAGCTCGTCTCCCAAGTCTGCTTAATAAATTAAAAAGGGAACACCGGGAAAAACAAGAGAAGATGCCCTTAGTGCAAGCTAGGGCCACAAATAGTGAAAACAAGTACAAGTATGGGGAACAGGAATTGGAATCAAGAATGTAACAGAATTATAATTAGTGGGAACAACCAGGAATTAGCTAGCAAAGGGGGACTTCCTACTAATCCGACTAGTTAACAACTGCTAATGGTAAAACATATGTCAGGTGAACCTGTAGGGGTAACTAACATCAAGTATCATGTTGCATGTGTCAGGTTCCATGTATCAAGTTCCATGTACCAGGTTACAGTGTCATGTTCAGGTTTCATGTTCAGGTCTTGTAGTTATTACTATCTAGGTAGCACGACATGCATCCATTTTTTTACTACATGGTTGCTACAGTCAAAATAATTTCGTTTAGACCTAGTAATGGAGTCTATAGGGCGGCGTACTCAGGTTCCAGGTATCAGGCAGGCACGGTTCATGAATACGAAATTAAATAACAGGTTCACGAAACGAGTTCGTGAATACTAACAGGTTCAAGGACCACACAGTGGTTCCATGAATACAACAGGTTCATGAGTCAAGTAACTGACTCCATGAATACATCACGTGCAACAGGTTCATGAACCGAGTACTGGGAAACACGGGCCCCCTTCTGAGTACACTTACCTATATTGTCCACTCTATAGTCTTTCCCTTAACCCCGGCTTATTATATTTGTTCAGGCAGAATTTGTATATTTGTATTTATGCATATGAAATAGTATTGAAATAATATAGATTAATTCTAAGAAAAATTGGGGATGTCCTATAGGGTGTCCAGCAACTACAAATAAAATTTCGTGTCAAACGCTCGCTGTTTACACAGCTAAATTAATTTGCAAAGTAAATGTATACAGCAGTTTTGCAAAACTGCGTCTACTGACACAGCTGCAGTATAACTGCCATAACTCCTAGACCGTAACTCCGAATTCAAAACTTTCGGAAGCTATCGATATCTACACATCCAGATCTACAATTTCTATTCAGGGCTCGGGCCCAGATTCGAATGATAAATGAGTCGAAACAGCAATGGAGATTCAGGACAGCAACTCGTAGAAATAACTTACTAGCTTAGGTTACATGGGAAAATGTCATTTGGCGTCTAAGTTATTATGTGGCATAAATACATGATAATGGAGGTCAAAATAGCAAATAATAAATGTTTTTCAAGTTATAGGGTTGCAAGTTCGTCAAATATTAAATGTAACATGTGTCTACGAATTTAGGGCTCTTAAATTCATAAGTCTATGTGTTCATGTGCTCAAGGGGTAAAAGAGTCCAATAATTATAAATTAAACACAAGGAAATTTTGTGACTCTTAGAATTGTCAATTTGGAGGTTCAATATTGATCTACAATGATATTCAAGGAGGAGTCACATATCTAACTATTTGTAGTATTTTCAAGGGTGCTTGTAGTAGAACAATAAATTGTACAAGGATACTTGCCTTTAGGGGAGAAGACGATGAATCCGATGGATGACAGGAACGGATCCCGAAGACACGGCAACGAGCAAACGACCACGATAATCACGATCGGGCACGGATCTCGATGATGATCACGATCGAGATGAAGATCCAGCGAATCCAACGGTCGAGATCGGAAATAAAACATATGAGAATTAGAAGGGAAACAAAATATACCATGATTGATAATTGATGAGTGAGAACAAAAATGGATCAAATTATTTACTTACCAAGTAGAAGGCGAACGAGACGGTCACGATCAAGGGTCGAGAACAGTGGGATCGATCGGATGGCTGAGATCGAAGATCAAGATCAAGATCAAGATGGTGATCACGATCGCGAAGATCAAAAGAGATCCAACGGTCGAAATCAGGAGACGATGATCACGATCGCGATGATCGGCGATCGGACGACCTAGATCCGATGGCTTGCTGATGATCAAATGAAGGATCGGATGGCTGTGATCAAGAGCTGCTGTTGATGATCGATCTGATCTGACCTCAATCACGATGAGATCAAGCAGATCAAACGATCAGGATCAAGAGATCAAGATCCGATCGAACGGACGGCCCACAATCACTCTGATCAAAACCCATATACATAGCAACCTACAGTTCGAACCTGGCTTGGCTCCGACTACCAGGGAAACTGACGGTGGCGCTGGCAGCACGGCGAACAGGAGGCGACCGCGGCTAGGCGGAGGAGACAGGGGCGCGACTGGGGAAGAGCACCGCGGGGGGGGGGGGGGGGGTCGACGGGAGCTGCCTGCTGCCGCAGGTGGCTGCAGTGGGCGCTAGTGGGTGCCGCGACTGGGATGGCTGCGACGCATTACCGACAGTGTCGCAAGGTGAACAAGAGGAGGTCGGCGACTGGCGAAGCACGGGGGGTCGAGGCGATGGTGGGCATCGCTGCTGGCGCTGGTGCTGTCCTCGCGGGCTGCTGCGGTGTGGGCTGGCATCGACTGCGGCGTCATGGCGTTGCGATGCGCTGAGACGGACGGGAGAGAGAGAGGCTCGCATGGTGGCGAGGAGATGGTGGGATGGGTGCACATAGCGGGGAGAAGGGGTTTCGGGATGAGAATAGAAGAAGAAGGAAGTGATGGCAGCTGTAGGGTGTAACAGTAGGCTAGGGTTTTGGGTAGGTTAGATTAATAGGGTATTTATATAATAGGGTATTGGGTTGTTAGGGTTATTGGGTATTGGATCCAATAAGAATAGGGTGGGGTTTCAGGTATTGGGTATTGGATTATCCAATAGGAAAATGGGTGATGGATTTAGGGTTTTTAATGTGTATTGGGTTAAGAAAATTCAATAAGAAAAATATACGACTAGAGAAAAATAAATAAATAAATAGATCAACAATAGTATAGTAATAAAATAAATAAATTTGTGTGCATCAAATTAATACTCAAACGCTACTAACTACAATAAAAATAGGTTTTCCATTCTACAGTCAAATATAATAGTAATATTGATAACAACAATAAAAGTTTTGATATACATATCAAAATGTGATTTGTGATAAACAAGTTCATGGAAGCCCAAATAGTAATAAAATAAGTTACAAATAGCCGAAAACATTAAAGTTGGATTATACTATTATTCGAAGAAAATACAATTTCCGGTTTGAAAGGATTTTAATATAAGAAATTCGAGTTTAAAATAATACTGAATTTATAATAAATCAAAATACGAAAAATATTCACAAAATACGTATTTAAGGAAACAGGGATTACACAATTTATATGAAAAACACTCTTTGATACATTCTAGCAATTCAAACTAAATTTTTAGCAAGGGCAAGCACACATTTCTCTTTATGAGTGATTGAGAAAATGCATATAGTACTTATCCTCGTTTTGCATGTACTAGATAGAACGAACGACCCTTTTCACGTGATAAAAACTCTTTATAATATAACGGTTGTTCAAATAGGCTCCTCTCTCGTTATGCAGCAGGATAGATACAGTTCTAGACCCAAAAGTGCCATCACTATAATAGGTCATAGGAGCCGTCGCTGTAGACCGATCACTAGTATATTGAGCATTCAATCAATGTCATCATTTCTGATATGGGAACAATACCAAAGAAAGGATCTTGGAACAATACCAAAGTGTTTCAAATAAGGGTTACCTTGACTTAGGTCTGCCTCCAGCCTAGATCACAACCTAAGTGAAATGGAGTCTTTATCGCTCTGCAGCAAGAGTCAAATATGAGACATCATACACCTTCAAGTTTATAGGACGAAAAGAGGTTCTTTTGAGTTCCTTATATTCAAAAGAACGGGTAAAATATCATGTCTCGTTACCGAGTTGTTTGCTAGTTTTGCGAATGGGTAAAAGTCCATATTTGTAACTTTCCAATATTATATTTTTGTTTAGTTTATCGTAAATGTTCAATGTTCTAAACTACTTATTATGTTGTAGGGTGTTTGGTGTCTTGGTGATCGGTGTTATCGTCAATTGACTAGGGTCATAGTTATACTGATGCTTCTAATTTGGTCCAGCCTGTAACCCAACGTATATACGATAAGTATTGGGCCAAAGTCTCAGTAGGTGCTATTATGAAGAAACTATCGCATGCGGCAAATATATATTTTATTGGACCAGCTTGCATTAATAATCCAACTGCACAGTTACCTTTTCCTCCACCATTTTGGGCTCCTTCAGAGTGAGTAACACAATCGTCCCTGGAACCTCCTGTGGACTACGAGGAGTGCGTAATGGGAATGTCATTGTATTCAGGGGGTACAACGACAAGAAGTTACCCACTAGAACCTGTTCTTGTAGAACCACGTAGTTCAAGATCTTATGTGAGTTTATTTACAACATTTAGACCATATGAAAGTTTCAAAGCTAACTATATTTTATAAATTTAATGTAACAGGAGGAATTGTACCAAGAACATGCTCAATCAACTGATAATGAGGCACAATTACGAAGGCTCATTCTATTAGAAACAGTATTAAGGTCCTCAATTCCTACTGAAGTTATCCATCGACTGAGATCGATATCAGGAGATTGCCCATTGCAGTCGGCTAGACGGGTATTGCATAAGAATGTTGAACATGACAATAATTATTACGAGTCATCTATTCGATCACAGGATTATGTGCCATACACACAATCTGAGTATGATGATTAGATAATTTGTATTTGTACAATTATAAATTTGTCCGGATTTTATAATCTGAATTGACAATATGTAATGTTTTAGTGACGAGTTAAAAGGAAAGACAAATGACAAAATACAACTATGTATAATGTAACACCCCGAATTTCAAAATACAATTGAATTCAAGATTCCACAGGATCTTTACACTTCTTTCGTACAATTTTACAAAGAATTTAAAACTTTTCACTTTACATCAGAGTTACAAAAAATCTTTACACTTTACAGCGGAAGCAAAATTATAACATTTACATAAATGAAAGTACAACAACATTTGAATAATCTCTAAGCATCAGTTCTTCTTTAATCTTTATCATGCCATTTATCCTGCATACAAAACTGTGGGTACGTCAGTTTATTCAACCGACGAATATTATACACGGCCATCCTCTCTATGCCGGAAACAATATAATTGATTTTCCATATTTAACAAACACAAACTTGTTCACATATCAAACTAAGGGGAATATCCTATTGATGTCGTGTTGTGATTGTGCACTTAGTCCTTAATGCATTTATTTATATTACATGACACTAATGCGCACTTGTTCGGATTCTATGCATCCCATACTACATAGGTCCGAGGGCAAGCCTCTTAATCGTTCTTCATCTTGTAGGGTTCAATCCCTCGTCATGACTTAATCTACTACTGTAACTACGGTAAGTATCCTAGATGTCCTATGTGTACGAGCTCATGTACAGAAAAACTGGAGGGGAATCCTACGTTATGTCACGACGCATCGTGAAGACAACCTATGGACAATTCAGCCTCCTTCATGGCACACGATCCTCTCGCAGTCACCAAACACCCCACAAGCGTCGCCAAGATCCCGATAATTCCAGAGTAGTGCCCACGTCATATCACGATGCATCGTGAAGACAAACTGTGAATCACATCCACATCGTAGACTCGAGGCCCTCATACTTTTGTTTTTCTCTCACTTTCATCACCCCTTCACTATGTACTAATTCTTAATTTAATGAAATCATGAACAAAATCAATCTTTTAGAGTCAGCCCTCTCACTAATACCGGTCTTATTTCTTTCACTTCACAATGACCCAAATTTGGTCTTTTCAATTTCAATAATCATATCTCATCACTTTCACTTGCCAGTGTGAGTTTTGGCTACACTCTAATTTTCAATTTCAATTCACAAATTCACATATCTGTATTGTCATACTTAAGAACATTTCTTTTTTTCAATTACATGATTTCCATCCTTTTCATGAATCAATTATCATACATGGAGTTCAATTATACATCATGCATTTCATAACCAATATTTATTTCCACATAAAAATCATCTTACGAAAACATCTAGTCAAAGTAAATATTCGTAATATCACCATTGTCATGCTACTCTTTAGCAATAATGACCCATATAAAAATTCACATTTATATTTTCTTTCCATCAATTTTCCTTTCTTAATACTTATCTTAATCACCTCGTGAAAACACACAATTTTATGAAATTATACGGGCAAGAAACCAAAGTTTCGAATACAACTTTACCTCAAAACACACTTTATTTCATTCCAATAACTTCCAATTTATTTTCATAAGTTGTATATGATTTTAGAATAATTACGGCATTTTTATACATCAAGAAAACTCCCAAAATCAATTTTAAAAAATAAAAAAATTATGGCTAACACCAGAATCAAAACCTGCAACCTCAGAGAAGACAGTCGCACCTGCTAGCCACTAGGCCGAAGGCGCTCAGCGATATGAATAGGGAGACAGAGAGTTATATACTCTCTGTTCGGGTGTTGGTTAATTTTTTTTTAAAACCGCACAAAAAGAAGGTGACCTCAAGGTATCAAACCAGTGACCTCAAGACACGCGACACTCGCCGCGCTACTGTAGCGCCAGAACGCCAACCGACCACTTGAGCTATAGGCTCAAGTTGTCACAAATACAACTTGAAATCTATTTAACTCGAGTCTCTGTTATATTAAAATGTTTCGATGTTCACAAGCTCTTATCTTTGTTTTGCTTGCACCAAAAGTCATGTACATTTCCAGAACGTATATTTTAACTTAAATTAACACCCCAGTATTTTTAAAATAATTTTTTCAGTAATTTAATACACATTTCTCATACAATAATTTAAATTGCATACTACTCTCTCCATAGTTCGAATTTGACATTTCTCAAATACAAATTGGTATAAAAAAAATCACATTATAAATATAATTTCCTGTTTTTCCCTCTTTCATAAACCCAAATGTATAGGATAATTTTATTCATTTGAAACAATATCACGGTAGTCCATTTAGCACATAAAACAATAATTTCATCTACTAGCATTTTGTACTCAATTTTGACATTATCAACAATCCCAATTCAATATTTCCATAACTACAAGCAATTTGCACACAAAATTAAGATTCATGACAATTTAACATACAATCTATCAAGCATTAATCTAATCAACTAGCAAGTCCTTTTTCCAATTAAGTGTACTCTTATTAGTTTCTTTCATGCATCATTATTTCAACACTCCTAGCATGGCATCTAAATTAAAAATATAGAAAACCATCAACCTTATTTTGGAGAGAAAATCACACAACAACTCCTAAACGAAAATCCCTTCTCCTCCTAGATTGAGCTTGCCCACACGAGTGCATCTCCTCCTTGCTTGATGTGCAAACCGAAAGCTCCCAAGTGATGTAGCCGGCCTCCTTGCTTCTAGCACACACTCAAACTCTCAATCTTTTATTCTCACTTTCTACTAATAATCTACTACTAATAATTGTATTCTTTCACTATAGGTTTGGAGAATGAAGAGTGCAAGAATAACTAGGCTAGGGGGGGGGGGGGTATGTATGCAAAATTTTGGGACAAATAGAAGGCTAGGATTGATCTAAGAGTTAAGAAACAAAGGCTAGGATTCAAGGGGAAGTTGTAGTAACCAACCATGATCACAAAAACTACCTCCCACAAACTCCACTCTCTTTTCCCTCCTAGTCCATATCCGGCCATGCAAAAAGGTGCACAAACACGTGCACGTGTGATGCACGTGCTTCCATAGTCCCCTATTTTAAAAGTTGTACATTTTATTTTTTATAAAAAAATCTATAAAAATTGTCTACACTACAAGTTGTAATAAAAAAGAGAATAAACTCATGGGCTTTCATTTAATGGCCCAAAATAGCTTACATTTAAAATAAATTAAGTTGGGCTCAAAATAAAGGAATACTTATGTTTGTTTAAAAATAGGCTTTGGGTATATATATATATATATATATATATATATATATATATATATATATATATACTCATTTGTCTATGAAATGAAAATAATTATAAAATTTTATACCGCAAGATTGCACGTGCACAATACGTACAAATTAATAATACAAAATAATAATTCTCATAAATAAAAATTCAGGGTATTACATATAATGCCTCGCGTTACTGCACTCCTGGATTTTCTACTAGTGTACTGACCTTAGCCAGGCATACATCTCCACAATCGGTGGCCCAATACTCAGACAATTTTCATTATTTTAGAAAACAAATTAATACTTATAGTACAACTGCCCACCACAGGCTGCCTCTCAAAAGGTGGTTAACCAATTAGGTAACTCTTGATAATAGACATTTATATTTATAATATTTAATTCCTTGTATACTCCCGATATGGGACTATTTCTCACAAATCCCTCTCTCCACTGCCGTGTACACAGAGCTCCCAAGTGGGCCCTTGTGTCACGTCGGCCTCAAAGACAACCAACGCTGTCTTCAGAAGTCAAATATCAGGTGGCCCCCCTAAAATGCTGACGTTAGCCCACAATGCAGCTGAAGTTGCTGTCTCATCTCAACGTGCCCCCCTCTATTAATTCCGTTTTCCCACATATTTACATTATTACATGATATGCCATCAGCTCTTTAATTATACACGCACGCACGCACGCACGCACGCACAATATATATATATATATATATATATATATATATATATATATAATACTATTATATCTTTTTTGAAACTATGGGGTGTTACAACTATGTCCATTTTAGTCATTTGCCAAAATTGAGATCTTTTCAACAAAATTTATATGTTTTTTGCGGTTACGTATAGAGAGAATAACACCAATTGACAAAATGATTTGTTGAGGATGAAAGGGTAAAGGGATTGGGGTATATGAATACGACCAACATGCTAACTCGACATTCATCATACCTAATCGGTCAGGTCCAACTGAGCGTGCAGTTCGAACGACACGTACTGTACAACTGCATGACAGAAAAATGCATCATAGACTTCGTCTAGATTTGGTTGAACATATTTGGACTGAATATGGGGAGGAGGAAGAGGAAGATTAAGTGAAGATGTATTAGTGTTCATGATATGCATTTCTAATCATTATATTAGTGTAATGTAACTTGGGTTTCGTTTTTATCAATCATCTACTACAAAATTTTCAAACTTTTTCCTTCTTCATATTACAACTTAATAAATTAGAACATCTTACTAATAACCTTGAAATACAAGACTACTACACATTTGTAGGAGACGATACGACAAAAGATGACTATCAAATACTACTTTATCCAGGATGGTAGCCTATTTTATGCATGATTTCAGCATGCCGACACATAAAATAATAACGCTGAGTTTCAGATATGCTACTCAGATCCATACACATTATGCGATCTTCGTCCGTTCTTTCTTTCAAATGGAAATCTTTTTCTTTAATCACCGTACTCCTTTCCTGCGTCTCTTTATAAAAAGAGTTAAAAAATTTCGTCTTTTCAACCATCGCAGAAATATCAGACCCTTCAGCGGTGCGCTTTCCTTTTTTCTTTCCTTCTTTTCTACTAGGTGATCGAGAGAGTGACGTAGGTGCATTGAGATCCAATGGTATATCAGAATTCCAGTTTACGTTTGTGGGTGAACGTGCTGTACTACCACCTTTGCTGGATTGAGAACTAGGGACTGATTCGAAAACATGAGCTGTACGCATAGAAAATTTAGGCTGATCTTTAAGGATTTCGTAACACTCTTCAAACTTGAAAGGCTTCCCAACTATTTGCATGTATTCCATTCGCGCATCGCGAACTTATCATAATTAAAAAATGTTGATCAGTATTTAGTAAAAGGCAATTTATTGTAATAAACGATACATAATAAATTAATACACTTCATTAAAACTAAACACACCTTATCCGCCTCCGTAGTACCACTTGCCGCTCTATTAGTCACACTACTTAACTTCGCACAGTACAAAGCAACTTCCTTTGACATAGTAGAGAATCGACTGGAAAGGGAGCCGGCTGTTCTATCTGTTGTAGTGCCTAACAGATTGACAAATTTGAGATAAACCCGATCCCAAAATTGTGTTCTAGTTTGATAGCTATCAATCAATGGATTTTAAGTGATAGCAACCCAACTTGGTGCCAAAATAATATCTTCAGACACGGAGTATGTCCGGCCTCTAATTGGATGATTTGCCATGAAATCAAATTAAAACAATAAAACGGAAATAGGGAAATAGAGAGAGAGAGAGAGCAAATTTAAGAACAACAATTTTTTTTTCTCGTTTTCCCTATGAAATGAGAACAACAGATAAGGAGATTTTTTTGGGGTTTGTTTGGGCTATGAATTTAGAAGAACAGAGAGTGAGAGGGTTGATAATTTATAGGATAAATTTTATCCTAGCCGTTGTGCTGTTTTTTATTGTGAAATAGCCGTTGAAAAAAGAGAATATGAACGTTGGGAAAGTAGAAGGGTATATAGGTAATTCTAAATTATTTTAAAAAATCAAGTTTATAAAGGGACGGAAGATCTTCCATCATCCTTACAATTTTCCTTTTTTTATTATATGAACAGGAATTGTTTTACCGTCCCTACCCATTTTTTAAAATTTTCAATCGGACGGGAAATCCTTTCCCCCGTCCATCGATTTAATTAAAATCAATTGGCTTGGGACGGAAAATTAAATTTCGTCCGGTACTTTTCAGGAGAGTCAAATTCTCTCCGGCGAAATTTATTTTTTCATCCGATGCAAGAGACGATAAATCTTCTTTCGATTGCTATATTTTCCAAAATCCAAAATCTTCTGCCATATTTGGCAGTCTAGTGTTAAAAAAATTTTCAAATTTTGGGTTTTTGGCCAACGACTGCAGCAATTTTTTTCTCATTTTTTGAAAAAAAAAGGACAAATAGTAATTTTCGCTGTAAGATATTCGATTAAATTTCATCTAATTTATTTGAAATTTTGCACGCATTTACTTTTTAATGCGTTGACAATTCGGCTAGTTGCTTCTCATGGATTTTCACATATAACGGTTTGAATTTTTTATTTAATGAGTTTAGAAATGTCTCCCTGGTTAAATTATCTGTGGTGACACATTGTCGCCTTATTCTCACTAGTAATTTACATATACGATGCACGTCTTAATAAATAATTTTTTTTTAAAGTAAAAATTTAGATCTAGTCTGTGTTTGATTCTAAGACCTTCTTTATAATAATTATGCAGATGTGTTGCATGCTTTGGTCGAATTACAAATGACACTAAGACTTTTTATTATAATATTAGAGATTAGAGATTAAAGATAAGAATGAGAATATGATTTAATCATGTAAATCGGAGTTGGATCCGGATCCGTACAGCACACACCCGAAGGGGCCGAACCCGATAGTCGCGTACTCTTTACAGTGACAATATCCAAATCCAATCCGGATTCGGATCCAGAGTTTTCCTCTCAGCCGTTGGATTTTATCCAACGGTGAGGTCCCTCCGCCTTCCATTCTCCGACGTAGCACGTTTTGTTGGACATATCTAAGTGGAGCAGTTCTGACCGTTGGATAAAATCCAACGGTTAAGAAAAATTGATCGAATTCGAATTATCCTATATAAACCCTACAAATTCCGACAATTCCACTCTTCTTCTCAAATCGAACTCGAAGAAGAAGAAGGGGGAGGGGTTTGACCGTTTGAGGATGAAGCTGGTACGGCGGGATTTCGCGCCCAACGGACCTGGAAGCGTTAAGGTCGGTGGTCGTGATTCCCTTGATTTGATCTCGAGTACTTTTGCTAAACCCCCCCCTTCAACTTGAATAAATTGCAGATAGTTCCGGAAGAGTATGACGATATGTGGCATGCCTACAATCTCATCGTCGTCGGAGATACCGTTCAGGCCGTTACTGTCAGGTATAAATCCCCTTTTGTTACTTTTTAATCAAGGTCTTTTCGTTTTAGTACTGTTTCTTTGGGAGAATTTAGAAACCTAATAAGTTGAATTGGTTAGGAAAGCTTAGGGTATTTGAATACCGAAGAGAAACCGGTAGGTTGTAAAGTGCAAATTTAATGAAATATTAGGGTTTTTTTAATAAAAAAATCATGTATTATTATTCGTATGTTTTTTTATATATATTAAAAGATGACGTCGTCATCGCTTCATTAATAATAATGAACGAAACATAGTAGTACAAAATACCGTCTTAAGAACACTAACCATACAACTAATACACGATAGCTCAAATCTAAAAGTGAATGCGAAAAGAAGATACATATACAAGATGATTAAACTCCAACGAAAGCTCTGTCGTCTATCCTCCCGTTCGGATCGGACCACTCGTCCCCTTCCTCATCCTCCAACGAAATTTTTTTTTTGATTATTATTCGTATGTTGCTAACCTCTATGGTGTGATTTGAACATGGTCGGAATTGCTTTGCTATAATCGAACAACAATTAAACATCTCGTATATTTGGAGATTTGTTGCGAACATTTTTATGGATAATTTATAAGTAACTAAAGATTATTAGTTTTAACTAGAAAGCTAGGACGATTGAGAGTCTAGCAATTCTATTTGTTTTGTAGATTATTAATCTGTACTGATTTTCATCTTTGCTACCACATTTTAGGAAAGTTTTAAGGGAGGCGGCTTCCGGAGGAAGAGATGCTGAAAGGGTGAAGCTCAAGCTAGAGATCAAAGTCGAGGAAAGCCTAATTAAGATTCTCGAAATATTGTCATTATTTTGGAAACTTATTTTAATTTGCCACGGAAAATGAACGAGAACTGTTGTAACATGTTCTTACTGGTTAGCTACATCTATATTGTGGAGTCTTTCTGTTAATGATTTCTTGAGACATTGTATCTTTTGATTATATAGAAATTACGGATCGTCCAAATGTAGAGTCCAACACACAATTATTTGGTTTCAACTAGTAATCATTTTATTCGACTGGAATGGATATCCTTGATATTAGAACACCTAAACCACCGTTTGGTTTTAACTGCTTTTATATTAAATAATAAATAACGACCTAAAATCGATACAGAATGTACAGGCTGTAGATTATGACAAGGAGGGCTCGGTGTTGCGCATCCGTGGTAAGAATATCTTGGAGAATGAGCATGTGAAGGTTAGACTTGCCATAAAACAATTGTCAGTTGTTAATGAAGAATTCTGAGAGAAATACCTAACCTATTTATATTTGTGGATGTGCAGATCGGACAGTTTCATACTTTAGAAATTGAACCTCATAGGCCTTTTGTGCTAAGAAAGGTATGTGCTTTATAATCATGAGGGTTAGATATGATAGGATGTTTGAATTACTGATGCAGAAGCGCTGATATATGATCCATATTTTGATTTGCCTTTCTATATTTCTTCTGTTAAGTAAATTGAAGGAGAGACTCAGAGGTTGCCGTTGTTTTTAGTTTCTGTGGCAATACCGATAATCCTGAATGACTGCACATACCAAAGTTAACTCACAAATTAAAACCTTCTTGTACACGGAAGAATAACTAGATGTGAATTTTGTATTTTGGAATTTTATTTTATCAATAATAAATCACCGGGAGAGATTAGTTGTCAAAGAGTGTTAATTCTCTTACACTAACATTAATTTGTGGTTATATATGAAGTCCTTTTCCATTTTGGCGGTTACATGTGAAGTTCATTTCCATTTTGGTATAGTAAATTTAAACTTACCATTGTGTTCTTAATAATTTCATCAATTCATAGGCCACTATATAAATTTCACATTGAAGGTTCGGATCATTGAAACTTTAAATTTTTTTAATCTATGCAGTTCTGGTGAAGTTTCTTTCTTCCTTCTTCTCTATTTGTTTTATTTGTGCCTGACTTTTCTTGTTGAATTATGATAGGATGTTTGGGATTCAGTGGCACGAGAAATACTATATCAAGCATGTGGTATGACAGCTTTTTTCTTTCATTTACTTGTTTTGTCTTTCATGGTTAAACTTTCATTAAACCCTCCAAGTTTCACTTGAAATAGGCTGGCTAACCTTCCTTGCACAAGGCACAATCAGACAATATATTTTAAATCTATGTAGGGGCTTTCTATCATTGGCAGTGTCTGCGCTAATAATGTTATGAAAGAAACAATAAAACCTTTATCTAATGTGTTGGTAGCAACAACAGACCTTTGTTCAAAAATTATGTCAGGTAAGTATCAAAATTCTGTGAAGTTCATCGAAACCCACTCTGATTCCTTTATTTTCCCCCTCAAACCTTGCGGAATGGCTGTTATCATTCATGGGTATTGCATCCCTAGATTCTTAGTTCCTCAATTCCTGAACGCCATAGCTATTGAGCTTCGTGGAGACTAAAAAATGACCTTCCCAATAGTAAAGGAGTACAAAACGAACGGGAAACCTCATGGAAGAAAGCCCTGAGTGTTCGGGGAGCCGATAAGCTAATTCATGTGGATCAAAATTAAGGAAAGCATAAATAACATTTAAATTACAGAGGCCTGTTTCTATGATTTATGATGAGAGTGTACAATTTAGGTGAAACCCAAAGCAAATTGGTGAAAATAATTTATTAAAACTATTTATTGTTGATACTTAATATGTGCTGTCCTGTTTGAGATACAGGCGGTCTGTTTAGGTTCTGCCATATTTGCATTCTACGAATGGCCCTAGTGATTTATTATTTGCTCCCCTTATTTGAAACTTAGTGATGTAAAACCAACCCTAAAATAGAGAATTTCCAAGAATTTTAATGGGTTAATTTTACCAACATGAAAGTTCTGATCTAAGTTAGAAATTTAAAACAGTTAGCGGGTTTGATGGATTTTCAAGAACTGAATTATGCTAACAATTCCAATTAATAATTCAACCTCAATCAATAATTAAATTCCTATATGTTAGCAAGTAAAAAGTGCAATACCAGTTCGTACCCTAATCTAGCATGTGGATCACTCAATCTCAGTATTTTGTGGTCGACAGTCAAATCAGATAATATCCTAGATGATAAGGCAGTAAAACATAAATACGGAAGAGATGGAAAGAGTATACCGAATCCGAAGAAACCCTCGTAGATGTAGGAGCGGACAGCGACCAAGATCACAGCAACACACAGCAAAGTCAGCAACTAAGAACACAGTATTCACGGTGGGCAAAGGCAGCACGAAGCCAAGTGGCTGGCAGAACTGGACGACGGTGAGTTGACGGCGAGCGGGAGTGGTGACGTCGGCGAGGTGCGACGGCTAGCGGGGGTGCACGGGGCGGCTGGGGCGTGGTCGTCTTCTGTGCTCGGGAGGAGCGGGAGGTTAGGGTTTCGACGAGGGGGAGGGAGGAGGAGATGGGTGGAGGCTGTAGTGGTGGAGGTTTTGGGTCGACGGGGTTTGGGGATGAGGGGCGCGGTCGCGGTGAGATGGTGAAGGTGAAGTCGACGGAGTTTGGAGGTGCGGGATGGGATTTTGGAGAGGCAATCGGGTTGGAGAAGGGAGATCGGTTTGGGAGTTGGCTGTAGAGGAAGAGGGATTTAGGGTTTTTTTTGTTGGATTTGAGGGTCGTGGATTTGAGGTCGGGTGTTTGGAGAAGAAGGAGAAGGCGGCTGTTAAGGGGGGGGGGGTATGATTAGGGTTTGGTGATTTGGGATTAGGGGGAAATTATATTGGGGATTTTTTTAATTGGGGATAAAATTTTAGAATTAATCACTAATTCTAAAACTAGATTAGGATTTATCACAAACCCTAATTTGTATCTCGATTGTATCACACAAGGGAGAGAAAATGAAGAGCAAAACTCAACACAGGTTTTTTTTTTATCAATAATGGCATGCTTTTCTCATTTATCTCAGGGCCTTTAAATAGGCTCAATTACATCTTGAAACACATCTCCAAAATATTCTCAGAATCTAAAAATTACAAAAAGATTACATATGGCTATAATTGCCAGAAATAAAAAAGGTACTGAAATAAACTAAACAGGAAAGATGTCCTCATCATTCTCTCCGGGTGGGAGAGAGCTCGACCCAGTCGAGTCAAAACCAGTGATCCTGCCATGGTGCTCCAAAAGATCTGGATCCAGTTGCGGGAGCCCCTCACGATCACTGCAAGTGTCATCCGACTTCGGCTTATTTTTCCACCTTACCAAATACTTGTACATACCACCATCTCTAGTAGAGATTATCTGATCATCTAAAATATTATCCAATTCTTCTGTCGATGGGTAAGTAATATCTGGTAGTGGAGATAATGGGGGAATCTCACCATTAGGCTGCAGGGTAGGCTCATCTATAAGAAAACTTCTAGGGTTGAATTCTGAGCCTTCATAAAGTACTAGATCCTCAATATTGAAAATCTTACTTATGCCAAAACCTTCAGGAAGGTCAACGACATAGGTACTATTATTGATTGCATGTAGAATCTTAAATGGGCCTGCAGCACGTATGTTCAAGTTCTTAACGGGTCCAACAGGAAACCGTTCCGGATGAATCCGAACCATCACTTCGTCACCAATATCAAAAGTTATAAATTTCCTTCTAGTATCTGCTATTAACTTGTAGTTAAAATTATTCTCATTAAGTTCCTTGGAAATTTCTCTATGCAAGTCATAAATGTTATATGCAAATGTGGGTGCAGACTCTGTGACTTTGTGATGTTCTAATGCATGAGTAAAATCTATGGGTTGCCAAGTGACTTGGAAAGGAATGGGTGTCTCGGGTATACTCAATAGAGGTGACTGGATAGGCTGAATACAATTGAGAGACTGGTCATCCTCTTTTTCATCAAAGTCATCACTTACATTAGGTTCATAGGTAAACTCATTGACGGGCTCATCAGCGATGACGGTACTCTCTACTATATTAATCCTACTTGGACTAGGACAGTTGCCAGCAACATGACCGTATCCCTTACATTTATAGCACTTAGTGAGATGGTCAATCTTACTGTAATCTCTTTCGGTGTTCTTACCCTTATGTTCATCTCTCTGTGAATTAAAATTTGAATTAGATTTGCTGGGGTAAGATTTGTTGGGGTGCTGAGAGGGAGGCTGAGGTCTAGGTGGGTCAGTAGAGGTCATTCTAGCGGAATGATCTCTCGAGTCGCTGGACCTAGAATCAGAACTAGCTTTAAGGGAATCCATGTCGAGAACTAGGGCGTAGGCTGCCGCTATTGAGTCCACGTTTCTATAGATTAGCTCGTTCCTAAGGTCAGTTCGTAGTCCAGCTCTGAACCTAGAGAGAGTTTGTTCTTCACTCTCTTTACCTAACGCATTGCACCGAATAAGGAAGTCATCGAATTTATCAATATATTCTTGTGTGGATTTACTTCCTTGATACAATTGGTTCCACGAATCTAGCAATCGGGTGTGGAACGATAACGGTACATACCTCTCAGTGAGCTTCTCTTTCATGGCCTCCCAAGTGGCTATGGGTGCCAGGCCTCGGCCTCTGCGGGCATGTTCAAGATTGGTCCAATGTTGTTGAGCTTTACCCGTTAATTTTATAGTTGCAAATTTAACTTTAAGGGTTTCGCTCATGTCGAACCACACAAAATAGTGGTCCATGGCACGGACCCAATCAAGGTAAGCTTGGGGTTCCATGTGGCCTTCAAATTGGGGAACGTCAGCCTTAACGTTCTTTTTATATTGTTCGTCAGGGTCACGTTCTTGACGTCGATCGTCATGAACATTCCCTTGAGGGATCTGACGATGGCCATGAAGCTCAGGGACACTTGTCTGATTTAGCTCCACTTTCTCAAGCCTCTGATTGATATTGGCAAGAGTTGCTTGGATGGCAGCTAGGGTAGCGGAGATATCAGAATTGTCCATTTCAGGTCTGGAATGTCTAGGGTTCCTAATTGGGTGATTGGAAAGGGATAGGAAAGGCTCCTCAGGGTCTGTGATGGTGCTGCGAAGACGCATTCACCAAAAGTGGAAACTATGGGGTATGTGTCCTAATTTTTTTTTTTTTTTTTTTTTAATGATTCTGAACTAAACTAAACTAAAATAAAAATAAAATAAAATAAAATAAAAGACTACACGATACTAAATGAATGCAAAAATGATGCCTACGATGCAAGAACTAAGGTTTTAAGAACCTTTGCTCTGATACCAAAATGATGTAAAACCAACCCTAATATAGAGAATTTCCAAGAATTTTAATGGGTTAATTTTACCAACATGAAAGTTCTGATCTAAGTTAGAAATTTAAAACAGTTAGCGGGTTTGATGGATTTTCAAGAACTGAATTATGCTAACAATTCCAATTAATAATTCAACCTCAATCAATAATTAAATTCCTATATGTTAGCAAGTAAAAAGTGCAATACCAATTCGTACCCTAATCTAGCATGTGGATCACTCAATCTCAGTATTTTGTGGTCGACAGTCAAATCAGATAATATCCTAGATGATAAGGCAGTAAAACATAAATACGGAAGAGATGGAAAGAGTATACCGAATCCGAAGAAACCCTCGTAGATGTAGGAGCGGACAGCGACCAAGATCACAGCAACACACAGCAAAGTCAGCAACTAAGAACACAGTATTCACGGTGGGCAAAGGCAGCACGAATCCAAGTGGCTGGCAGAACTGGACGACGGTGAGTTGACGGCGAGCGGGAGTGGTGACGTCGGCGAGGTGCGACGGCGAGCGGGGGTGCACGGGGCGGCTGGGGCGTGGTCGTCTTCTGTGCTCGGGAGGAGCGGGAGGTTAGGGTTTCGACGAGGGGGAGGGAGGAGGAGATGGGTGGAGGCTGTAGTGGTGGAGGTTATGGGTCGACGGGGTTTGGGGATGAGGGGCGCGGTCGCGGTGAGATGGTGAAGGTGAAGTCGACGGAGTTTGGAGGTGCGGGATGGGATTTTGGAGAGGCAATCGGGTTGGAGAAGGGAGATCGGTTTGGGAGTTGGCTGTAGAGGAAGAGGGATTTAGGGTTTTTTTTGTTGGATTTGGGGGTCGTGGATTTGGGGTCGGGTGTTTGGAGAAGAAGAAGAAGGAGAAGGCGGCTGTTAAGGGGGGGGTATGATTAGGGTTTGGTGATTTGGGATTAGGGGGAAATTATATTGGGGATTTTTTTAATTAGGGATAAAATTTTAGAATTAATCACTAATTCTAAAACTAGATTAGGATTTATCACAAACCCTAATTTGTATCTCGATTGTATCACACAAGGGAGAGAAAATGAAGAGCAAAACTCAACACAGGTTTTTTTTTTGATCAATAATGGCATGCTTTTCTCATTCATCTCAGGGCCTTTAAATAGGCTCAATTATATCTTGAAACACATCTCCAAAATATTCTCAGAATTTAAAAATTACAAAAAGATTACATATGGCTATAATTGCCAGAAATAAAAAAGGTACTGAAATAAACTAAACAGGAAAGATGTCCTCATCACTTAGAGGCTACAGGCCCACAAGATCATAACTTTCACGAAGAGCTCCTTGATAAGACATATACTTTCCTTTTGACACTTGCATTTTTGAGTCAGTTTCTCAGTTTGATGTTATTAAACCACAGATTTTTAAGGTTTGGTTGGATGGCTTCTTTTTCCATTCTTATATTTTGAATATGATGAAGCTTAATAGTACTTTTTCATTCTCTACATCATCAGTTGGACAAGTACCCTATCTTGGAATGATTTTGAATACTTGGTACTTAGCTATTTAGCAGTGCATGGTGGAAACGGAACTGTAAAATTGCTGAACTAAGATCAGCTTGCTACTTTTTCATTGCATCTAGTCTGCTTAACAAAAGTCGTTAATTTGGTTTACTATTTAAGATTTGCATTGACATTCATCACTTTTATATGCATCGTATGCTTACTACATTTTCTTTGTGTTGAAATGCTTTCCACAGAAGGCTTAGTTTACAAGGTTTTTAAATTGGGTTAACTACTGAAGATTTTCATTGACATTCATCACTTCTATTATCATTGCTTGATCTTTATCTTTATTCAGTTGGGCCTCCTTGTTGCCTTTTCTATCTTCTGGGGATAAATGAACTAACTAAGAATTATATTCAGATCCTGCAGCAAGTGCCGATCTGGCTGTTGTAATGATGCAAGAAGGACTGGCCCACTTACTTCTTATAGGAAGAAGGTATGCAAATCATGAAATGATAGGTTTGTCATTTGCTTGATTATTATATTTTAAAGCTGTTCATTATAAAAGATATATAAAAAATGGAAGTATTTTTGATGTTTTAGAATCAAGATATCCTATCTTCTGGACCTTTATGCTTTTTTCTCCCTTTTCTTGTATGCGTACATGGCTACACAATGTGGATGAGGTTTTCCTCTGTACAGATTCAAGTTCTCTTCTAATTCTACCTTTGTTGCCTTGGCCTTTGATTGCTTTATACAGCTTATGTCCATATTTATCTTGAAATTAATAGAATAGAGACTGCCAACCGATTTTTGAAGGCACATATAAGACCCTCTTGGCTCAAAGAATTGAGATCAACAACATCATGTAAATGATATTACCTCTTGATATTGCCATTAATACTAGATTTATTTGCACGTGCTGTTCACCTATTATTTCTCCAAATTTCAAGGTCATACAGGGAATTTGATCATAAGGCATTTAATGATGTTCACTAGTTCCCATATGTTCTTAGGAAAAACGAAGAAGGAGGCACACACACAAATCTAGATTATTGATAAAGAAATTACAGTGTTATGAAAAAGGGTGAGAGGAGGCTAATGGTCGTTCCTCCTTCTCCCATTATTTAGCATTATTTAGCAATATAGATCTTATTCTTTCATTATCTGTCCTATATCATGTTAGAGGAGGGATGATTGTGCTAGGCAGGTAAACTAGTAAAACGTGGTTAGATACTTGGATATATATAAAGCAAAAAAAGAAACTAACTATATCAGAAGACTTGAAATTGCTAGAGTAATTCCAATTTGAGTTTTATGACCTAACTAAATCTTGTTAGAAGAAAATAGAGTGATTCAGATTAGGAATAATATACTCTATATTGACTATTTTCTGAAATAGACACTATCTATCATGCAGTGTGTTTTTCAAGTTAAATAATAAACTACACAATTGATCATAGTTTAATGTAACAGTTTTGGAACACAGTTCCACTGATATACTAATTAAATTGTTGGCTCAGAAAAATATATTTATCTTTTACTTTTTTTTTTGTGTGGGTGTTCAGGCTACATGCTTTCTTCTTGATACTGATTATGTGGATTCAGAAATTCTGAATTCTGATTAGTTGAGATGTTTTTCTTTTGAGCAGCATAACAACTACACGGTCTCGGGTAGAAACTTCTATTCCAAGGAAGCATGGTCCCGCTATTGCTGGTTATGAGTCAGTAAGATCTCAATTTTTTATATATACTGGAATGTAGACTTCGCAAATTCGCATTACTGCTGAGGTTTAACTCTGTCTAATTTACATTGTTTGCATTTTCTTGCAGGCTTTAAAGAAATTTTTTGAGAATGTTTTACAGGTCAGTCATGCTGCAGTTAACTGTGAAATATGCTTAAACCACATTTGTGCTATTTCATGGGTATTTTTATCTTTTTGATCAAAATTCTATGTTATGGGTTATTTGACATAATTACATATTTTTAGGCTTTATTGAAGCATGTTGACTTCAAGATCGTTCGCTGTGTTGTGATTGCAAGCCCTGGTTTTACCAAGGTCAGTTTTCTAACTATGCTGTCTTCAGCTTTGCATTTTAGTTGCGGAATTCATCTTTATATTAATTAGCTAGTGGTTCACTCTTCGGCATGAGTAAGGTGAGTGTTGGGAACAATTATGATGGAATGGGTTTTTTGGATTTGGAGATTCATAGCCATTTAACTTAAACTGATGAAATTTTGATTTAAAACTTGTATAATTGTATGCAGGAAGTTTATGTTGAGTATATCACATCCAAAGGTTGGATTTTTTTTGAGATGCTCAATTGTCCAATTTTGGAGGTTATTAATTATTCTATAGGAGGATATGGTTACATCGAGTAAAATTGGATCTTGCTTATCATGAATATAACTGTTATCTATTTCTTCTAGGATGTTTGAGGAGTAATTGGCATTTAGTTTTCGTGATTCTCACGAATCTTTGTGTATTTTGTTTTGGTCCAAGTGTGACATTCTTAGACCTCTTTTAAATACTGTATAGCATTGCTCTAAGTACTGTATTTATTTAAAACCACCTATTTGTAAAGCTAATTAGTTGTTTCTCATTAGTTTTACGGTTTCTTTCATATTCAAATTTTCTTGTGATACTTCAACAAAACCATCGTTATTCCGAAACTATTAAGATGTTCATGCATTGAGAATATATTTTGGTTTTGAAAGTTCGATTATATATTTAGCTAAATGGATTATTGGATCCAACTGTGAAATTAATGTTGTATATGTAACAACGGACCCTGGGTGATCAATTAAGGTGTCATTCTATATTATAAGGGCCATGCTTTTTTTCCAAGTACACAAATGTGTTAAAAAGTTCACTATGCACACAATTCTCAACGCACTAGCAAAAGTCAAAAAAGTGTTTTGCTTTCAAAATGTTTGTAACAAGACTCATGCATACACAGTAGATGATTAGCATGTCAGTCATGTTTTTAATGTTCATAAGAGCCTCATTTATTGTCCCAATGCATTGTAGTTACCATCAGTCTCCATAAAAAAATGAAGACAAAATTACTGCTATGAACAGGAAATTTTAAGTTGTAAGTTTGTACAGAGATATCTAATTGCGAATAAGTTTATGAATTAAATTTTACATTATTTTGTTTTGAAATTATTATTTTAAATATATCATATATATAAACAGAATAATACCTTTTTTGGTACAGTAACAAATATATCTCTAAGGTTTTATCTGATTAAAATAGGAAAAAAAACTTCTATGTATTACAATGTTACGATTAATGTGCATTATTCTTTTAAATTCTATTTAGCTTTTTTTTTCTTTCTCTCTCTTAATAACATTTAAATATGAAACGTATGTTTTAATTATAAATGATTGGTAATAATGCAGACACATAGTAGGCGCACATGGTAGTGTGTGTCAGCCAAAAGGTTTCCGAATATCTGAACACCCTATTTGTGAACTTTGGTCCGGTTCACTTATATATTTTAAATTTCCTTAGTAATCTGAACCCCATACAAATTATTATGGCACCTGCATTTTACAGGTCATATAAACAGATAATAAAATTTGTTGCACTAAGATTCAAAACTGAACTTCTATACTCCTATAAATCAAAATTCAGAACCTTAAAGGTGTGCTGTTAATTGCTTTATTTATTTTTGATATGAGAAAAAGGATTATGGGAGGATAAGTAATTGTGCTCGATGGTTAATCAGATTTTCATTCTCGTATTTTATTAACATCATGTTTGACAAAATTATAAAGATTAAGATAAAATCATCTAAATTTGCTTCATATACATGCTCGCTATAATTCTTCTCCAATGGTCTCTACAAATTTTTTGTCTATCATCAAGCATTTTCTATAATGTTCTGACAGTACATTTATATTCCTACGTATTTACCTTAGTACATGTTAACCTCCTGCCATGTCCTTTCTTTAGTATTAATTTTTTTATGTATGAATTTCAAGGATCAATTTCGCGATTATATACTGTTAGAAGCAGAAAGGAGACAGTTACGGCCCATCATTGAAAATAAATCACGTATTATACTTGCACATTCAACGTCTGGATACAAGTGAGCTTTCTGCATGATTTTTTAAAATATTTCTTCTTCATAATAGCTGTATTAGTTATTATCAGAATCAGATCGCCTTTTTATTTGTATAACTAAATGTGTTTCCAATGCTGTTATGCATTAGTAGTAAGACTTGCACGGTATATTGTTGTAAAATAGTCCATACTGGTGAGGGATCATATGTATATTAATTTGAAAATAAGTTTAGACTTCAATCCTTTATCTCAGTAACATAGCATGGGAAGGCTTGCACCAGAACAACATTAAGTGTTTTACATAGTTGTCAATATTTTGCATATCTTACGATATGTATCTCGATACGATACAATATTTAATCAATTCAATATGTATCTCATGCGATTTATCTATAGCTTAAAATACCTCATTTTATCATATTGTATCTTGCGATACAATATGTTTTGCACCGATATACTGTACGTTATGATATGAAAAATAATAGCTTACATTTGAATCTAGGTTCGGGTTATTTCAACCGAAAGGCCATTTTAAAGCCCCAAACCTAGACCTTCAGGGTTTTGTGCCAACATGATAAAAAAATTTCTTTGTTTATTCCGCTTTATGCATTCTACTTTCTTCTACTTCACTCATCTTGTTCTATAGATTTATTACAAATAGTACGTTGGTCTTCTTCCATGGAATTCCTACTCTCCAACGTTGTTACTTTCTCATTTTCTCTCTTTCTTCTCTCATTCTTTCTTTTCTTTCGTTAATTTTATAAGTTTTCTCAAGTTATTTTCTCACGATATTTAAGTAATTTTTGTGTATATACAAGTTTTTTCTCAACATATTGTGCTTGATAAATCATTTTTTAGTTTTTTTATTTTAATAAATGGTACATTATTAATCATTTTAGTTCATCATAAAACACCTTATTCTCATGTTTTGTGCTAGTTTCTATTCACCTATAAATGTATGGTTTTTAGATATAGACTAGATGACTACATGTAATATGTCTACATCAGAAATAATGTCATACAAATGCAATTCCTTTATAGTATTACAAAGTACTAGTACACGATCAATTATACAGTAGTAAGTTTTTAAATCTAGTTTACGTTGTTAGAAATTGAGGATCATAAATAATACAATATTAAGCACATGCACGGTATATTTAATGTGGAATTTTTGGTGACTCGATAGTTAACGGTTATATACTTATCTCCTTTTAAGGGCGTTGTGATTTAAAACGTAATCCTAAATAGAGAATTTTCCAAGAATCTTAAAGAATTAATTTTACCAACATGTAATGCGGATCAAAGTTAGAATTTTAAACAATTAATCGGTTTGATGGATTTTCAAGAATTGAATTAAGTTTAACAAGCCCAATTAATAATTTAGTTCTAACAATCAATAATTAAATCCCTAAACGTTTTTAGCAAGTAAAAGAGTCAATAGTGATTCGTACTCTAATTAGGCAAGTGGAACACTCAATCTCGATATTTGTGGTCGACAGTTAAATTAAATAATATAGTAGAGATGATAAAGCGGTATAACACAAATATTTGAAAAAATGTAAAGAGTATACCGGGGTTCGAAGAAATTAGGGTTAGATCTCGGGTTGACAGCAAGAGCGAGGAGCAGCACAGGGGCGCCGAGGTCTGGTGCTGTTGTTGCGTCGTCGTCGAGAGGAGCCAGGGCACACCGGGGATGGTGGGGGCTTGCTGGGTCACGAGGGTTGCGTCGTTGCTGGCCGCGACAAGGGAGAGGAGGCAGGGAGCGACGGTGATGTAAAACTAACCCTAAATTAGAGAATTTTCAAGATTCTTAATGGATTAATTTTACCAACACGTAGGTGCAGGTCAAAGTTAGAAATTTTAAACAATTAACTGGTTGGATGGATTTTCAAGAACTGAATCACGTTAACAATCCCAATTAATAATTCATTCTACAATCAATAATTAAATTCCTAAGTGTTTTAGCAAGTAATAGATTCAATATTGATTCGTATTCTACTCAAGCATGTGGAACACTCAAACTCAGTTATTTTTGTGGACGACAGACAAATTAGATAATATAATAGATAATAGGACAGTAGAACACAAATATTTAATAATGGAAAGAGTATACCGAGTGCGAAGAAACCGGCGTAGATCTCAGAGTTGGACAACAACTAAGAACACAACACTCCAAGAGATAGTAATGGTACACAGCAAACTTCAAGTGCAGGGACAAGGTGGTCGGCATCGTCATTGGTTGACGTCGACGACAGCCGTGGGCGGCGCGAGCGACGGCGGCGAAGTCGTCGGGAGGCAGGGCGAACGGGGCGAGTTGTTTTGAGGTGGAAGTGAGAGGGGGTGGTCGACGGTGGAGAGGGAAAGGAGGGGCGACGTCGATTTGGGGTGAGGGGTTTGGTCGGGGTCGGGAGAAGAAGGAAGAAGACGATGGGATTGAGGGTGGTTGTAGTGATGGGTCGGGTGGTGACGGGGTGCGATGGCGATGGCGTTGGCAGTAGAGTTGGGTGGCGACGTTGAACGGGAGGTGGGGATCGGGATTGATGGCGCGGGTTGCAGGTGACGACGGGCGGGAGGATGGCAGGGGTGTGGTCTAAGGTGTCGGGATGGGTTGGGTTGAGCGGGATTGGAGGAAGAAGGTGAGAAGATGGGATTGTAAGTGGCGGCTGATGTAGGAGGAGGGGATTAGGGTTTTGTGTTGGAGATTTGGGAAATTAGGGTTTGGGTAATTTTAGTTGGGATTTTTTTTATTTTTAATTTGGGATAGATTTTAGAGTTAATTACTAACCCTAAAATTATATTAGGATTTATCACAAACCCTAATAATTTGGATTTCACTTGTAGCACACAGAGAGAGAGGAAGAGCAAAAACTCAACACAATTTTTTTAATCAAGAATAGCATATTTTCTCATTAATCTCAGGACCTATAAATAGGCTCAAAATACATCTTGATACAAATCTCAAAATATTCTCAGAATCTCAAATACATAAAAAGGATTACATATGGCTATAATTGTCAGAAACAAAAATGGTACTGAAATAAAGATCCTAAACTAAACAGGAAGGATGTCCTCATCAGACACGGCTCTGCTGGTCGGTGAGTGCTGGGCGTGGGCGGCGCGAGGGCTGGCTGGCATCGCGACTGGGAGAGGAAGGGGATGAGGCAGGGTGATGGTCGACGACGGAGTTAAGGGTTAGAGCTAGGATTTGGGTTGAATCTGTGGATTCGGATTTTGAGGAAATCAATTTGGGGATTTGTTGAATTGGTTTTGGTGGTGAAGGTGAGGGAAAAATCGAAGGAGGTGGGGGAACAATGGTGGTGGGTTCGGGATCACGAAGGGGAAGAAGGAGAGAGAACGGATTAGGGTTATTAAGTTGGATTTTGGATATTAGGGTTTGTGTTTAATTGATTTGGGGATTTTGGGTAGTTTTAGAGTTTATCACAAACCCTAAAATTTTATTAGGATTTATCACAAACCCTAATAAGTTGAATCTCAATTATATCACATAAAGGAGAGATGAAGAGCAAAACTCATCACAATAAATTTTTAATAAAAAATAACATGACTTCTCATTAATCTCAAGGCTTATAAATAGGCTCAAAACAAATCTTGATACAAATCTCAAAATATTCAAAAAATCTCAAAAATATTCTAATGCTTAAAAGAAAGATTACATATGACTATAATTGCCAAAAACAAATATGGTACTGAAATAAAATACTAAACTAAACAGAATAGATGTCCTCATCATTCTCTCCGAGTGAGAAAGAGCTCGACCCAGTCGAGTCAAAACTAGTGATCTTGTCATGGTACTCCAAAAGATCTGGATCCAGTTGCGGGAGCTCCTCACGATCATTACAAGTGTCATCCAACTTCGGCTTGTTTTTCCACCTCACCAAATATTTGTGCATACCACCAACTCTTGTAGAGATTATCTGATTATCTAAAATATTATTCAATTCTTCTGTCGGTGGGTAAATAGTATAAGGTAGAGGGGTAAATGTGGGAATCTCACCTTTAGGCTACAGGGTAGGCTCACCTATAAGAAAATTTCTGTGGTTGAATTTTGAGCCTTCATAGAGTACTAGATCCTCAATATTGAAAGTCTTACTCATGCCAAAGCCTTCAGGAAGGTCAACGACAGGTATCATCATTGATTGTCTGTAGAATCTTAAATGAGCCTGCAACACATATGTCCAAGTTCTTAACGGATCCAGTGGAAAACCGTTCCGGACGAATCCGAACCATCAATTCGTCACCAACATCAAGAGTTTAAAATTTACTTCTTGTATCCGTTATTAACGTGTAGTTAAAATTATTCTCATTAATTTCCTTTGAAATTTCTCTATGCAAATCATGAATATAAAATGCAAATGTGGATGCAGACTCTGTGACTCTGTGATGTTCTAACATAGGGGTAAAATCTATGGGTTGCCAAGTGACTTGGAAAAGGATGGGTGACTCAGGTACACTCAATGGGGGTGACTGAACAGACTAAATACAATTGAGAGACTGGTCATTCCCTTTTTTCATCAAAATCATCGCTTACATTAGGTTCATAGGTAAACTCATTGTAGGGCTCATCAGCGATGACTGCGGTACCCTCTACTATATTGATCCTACTTGGGCTGGGACAGTTGCCAGCAACATGGCCGTATTCCTTACATTTATAGCACTTAGTGAGAGGATCAATTTTAGAATAGTCTCTTTCAGTATTCTTACCCGTGTTGTCATTTCTAAGTGGATAGGAATTTGAAGTATGTTTATTTGAGTAAAACTTGTTAGGGTACTGAGGATAGGAGTGCTTAGGTCTAGAAGGATCAAGGAGATTCATTCTGGAGGAATGATCCATCGAATCGCTGGACGTGTAATGAGAACTTGCTTTAAGGGAACCCATATCGAGGACAAGAGCATAAGCTGCCGCTAATGAGTCCACATTTCTATGAATTAGCTCGTTCCTCAGATCGGTTCGTAATCCAGTCCTGAACCTAGAGAGAGTTTGTTCTTCACTTTCTTTACCTAAAGCATTGCACCGAATAAGGAAGTTATCAAATTTATCAATATATTCTTGTGTGGATTTACTTCCTTGATAAAGTTGGTTCCACGAATCTAGCAATCGGGTGTGGAATGATAACGATACATATCTCTCAGTGAGCTTCTCTTTCATGACTTTCCAAGTAGCTATGGGTGCCAGACCTCGGCCTCTACGGGCATGTTCAAGATTGGTCCAATGTTGTGGAGCTTTATCAGTCAATTTTATTGTGACAAATTTAACCTTCAGGGCTTCGCTCATGTCAAACCACACAAAGTAGTGGTCCATGGCACGGATCCAATCGAGATAGGCTTAGAGTTCCATGTGGTCTTCAAAATGAGGAACGTCAGCCTTAACGTTTTTTTTTTGTATTGTTCGTTAGGGTCACGTTCTTGGCGTCGATCGTCACGAACATTCCCTTGAGGGATCTGACGATTAGCATGAAGCTCAGGGGCAACAGTTTGATTTAATTCTACTTTCTCAAGCCTCTGATTGATATTGGCAAGAGTTGCTTGAATGACAGCTAGGGTAGCGGAAATATCAGAGTTGTTCATTTTAGGTCGGGAAGATCTAGGGTTTCTAATTGGGTGATTTGGAACGGATAAGAAAGGCTTGTCAGGATCTGTGATGGTGCTGCGAAGACGCATTCACCAAAAGGGAAAAACTAGAGGTCGTGTGTTTTAAAAAATAAAAATAAAATCTGAAATGACCTAAAATAAAGAAAGAAAAAATAAAAACTACACGATCCTAAATGAATGCAAAAATAGTTGCCTAAATGATGCAAGAACTAGGTTTTTAAGAACCTTCGCTCTGATACCAAAATGATGTAAAATATAATCCTAAATAGAGAATTTCCAAGAATCTTAAAGGATTAATTTTACCAACATATAATGCGGATTAAAGTTAGAATTTTAAACAATTAATCAGTTTGATGGATTTTCAAAAATTGAATTAAGTTTAACAAGCCCAATTAATAATTCAATTTTAACAATCAATAATTAAATTCATAAACATTTTTAGCAAGTAAAAGAGTCAATAGTGATTCGTACTCTAATTAGGCAAGTGGAATACTCAATCTGGATATTTGTGGTCGACAGTTAAATTAAATAATATAGTAGAGATGATAAAACGGTATAACACAAATATTTGAAAAAATGGAAAGAGTATACCGGGGTTCGAAGAAACTAGGGTTAGATCTCGGGTTGACAGCAAGAGCGAGGAGCAGCATAGGGGTGCCGAGGTCTGGTGTTGTTGTTGCGGCGTCGTCGAGAGGAGTCAGGGCACACAGGGGACGACGGGGGCTTGCTGGGTCACGGGGGTTGCATCGCTGCTTGCCGCGACAAGGAAGAGGAGGCAGGGAGCGATGGGGCTCTGCTGGTCGGCGAGTGCTTGGCGTGGGCGGCGCGAGGGCTGGCTGGCGTCGTGACTGGGATAGGAAGGGGATGAGGTAGGGTGATGGTCGACGACGGAGTTGAGGGTTAGAGCTAGGATTTGGGTTGAATCTGTGGATTGGAATTTTGGCGAAATCAATTTGGGGATTTGTTGAATTGGTTTTGGTGGTGAAGGTGCGGGAAAAATCGAAGGAGGCGGGGGAACAATGGTGGGTTCGGGATCACGAAGGGGAAGAAGAAGGAGAGAGAACGTGTTAGGGTTATTAAGTTCGATTTTGGATATTAGGGTTTGGGTTTAATTGATTTGGGGATTTTGGGTAGTTTTAGAGTTTATCACAAACCCTAAAATTTTATTAGGATTTATCACAAATCCTAATAAATTGAATCTCAATTGTATCACACAAAGGAGAGATGAAGAGCAAAACTCATCACAATAAATTTTTAATCAAGAATAACATGACTTCTCATTAATCTTAAGGCCTATAAATAGGCTCAAAACAAATCTTGATACAAATATCAAAATATTCGAAAAATCTAAAAAATATTCTAATGCATAAAAGAAAGATTACATATGGCTATAATTGCCAAAAACAAATATGGTACTGAAATAAAATACTAAACTAAACAGAATAGATGTCCTCATCACATTGATTTACCTATATTTTGATGGATTATGATCATAGAATTTGATGCATCATTGGT
Organism: Hemerocallis citrina; assembly: GCA_017893485.1. NCBI lineage: Eukaryota > Viridiplantae > Streptophyta > Magnoliopsida > Asparagales > Asphodelaceae > Hemerocallis > Hemerocallis citrina. The sequence goes on along the minus strand of CM030361.1, from coordinate 30,910,172 downwards.
TGCTTCACTTTTGAACATGTGTTAATTTATCTTACAATACGATACACGATACGATATAAGATACGATATTTAGGGAAAACGATATACAATACATATCACAATTTGGACAACTATGATTTTACGTATTAATTTTTTAGTGTCTTACTAATTGTTACAAGTATGAGGATGTTTAGGTGCTGGGTGACATACTATGCTTTCCAAACAACTACGAGAAACATAGTTTGAAATGTGGGATAAATTCAAATTTTAGGTTACATACCAAAAAGTTTGGTATCGGGGACAATCAAAATTGCTCGTACAGAAGTGTTGCCTATTTTTATTGTATGTATATGTAGCACATTTCTTTGCGCGAATGCGTATGCATGCCCATATATTTTCATGGCTTTTTTTTGGGTCTCTTTGGGAGGATAATTTGATCTCTGTTTCTTGATGCAATGTATTTACTGTATATGATAGGCTATTGTATAGTTGTATATGTTGGGCAATTCATCATGGCTTCAGTAATGGGTTAATGCATGTGCAAATAGTCAAATAATTTTATGATGGGCTGCATTTTTAGCATCTTGTAACTTCTGATTTAGTAGTTAACTTCTTGGAAATTGTGATTTGTTGATAAAATAGCCTAATTGCATTGTTCCCTCTTGAATCATGAGGAAACGTGTATTCTTGGTGACCTATTTTTCTTTACACATGCATGCACTTGTATCTTAATGTTGCATGGTGCTGGAGCATTTTATCATCGAAGGAAAGGCCAACATTTATTACTTATAATATGCAAGAAGGTAGCATGGGTTGATGTCTTGATGAACTAATGCTGCTAATGTGTTTATATTATTTGAGGTTAAGAGTAGTGGTTTTCTTGACTGAATCTTATTATATATCGTCATGCAACAATCTAGGGCATTATATTGCTATTTATTTTTTATCCTTCCTAGCAGTTGGTATAGGCATACATTTCTGGGCCAGAGATTTAGCTACACATACAAGACATACATTTTGAGATAATAATTTATCTCATTTCTTTTTCTTTAAACGTTTCAAGGTTCTCTTTATATGTTTGTATATACACATACAAGACATACATTTTGAGATAATAATTTATCTCATTTCTTTTTCTTTAAACGTTTCAAGGTTCTCTTGATCTGTTTGTATACAATTTATATGAGTGTGCAGACATTTTTTATTTTTTATTTTTTATATTTTATATTTTTGGCTTCACTTGAAATCTACTTGAGCACTTTTGTTTTGCTGCACAGGCATAGCTTAAAAGAAGTGTTGGACACACCTAATGTTATGTCTTTAATAAAAGATACCAAAGCTGCACAGGAGGTACGTAAAGATAGACTATTTGCTTAATTTTTCTTTCTCACCGACGGTTTATTAGTGGTTTGACAAATCACAAATTTTCTGTTGTGAAGATTTTTTGTTGCGCTGTTCACTGAAAACATCTTCTCCTTTAACTTTAAATTTCTTTTCAGGTTCGAGCTTTGAAAGAATTCTACGATATGCTTTCAAATGTAAGTGTCCCCGCCTCAAAGGGCCTCTGTTCTAACATGCAATTGGTGCTTTATGTGTGCCTTTTGGGTTAGAGCATTGTATAACTGTAGCTAAACGCATACTCATTTGTTGCAACTATGATTGTCCTTCTTTTGCCATGAGTAATGTTTCACTAATCACTATATATTGCAAAAGCCTTACTTCTTAGCACGCAAGGTAGTAGACATATTATTGAATCAGTTTGGTCACTTGCATGGTGGACCTAGTAACAGTTGTTATGCCACATCCATGAGGTCAGAAATAAACCTCATACCAGTTTGTTTCCAGCTTCTTCAAAAGTTAGGTTAAAACTTGTTCCTCTCAAATCCATAGGGGATATCTAGGGGTGAGCAGTTTGCTCAACCGGGCTGAACTGATACCTGAGACCACCCAAACTGTTCGATATAGAATGAGGACAGTCTATTTCTATTCATTGAGATGAAATAAAAAGTTGGTTCACCAAAAGCTCCAAATCTACCAAAAACAAAAAGGTGGCAAGTTCTTCACCTAGCCTACGGGTGAAAACTCAAAAATCATTTCTCGAACATCTAAAATGAAAATCCACTCAGCTGGATATGATCTGCATCATACAAAAGCTAAAATTTTGAATGAATTCGATGAGTTTTGACCATTTACCTTGGAACCACAAAAATTAAGTCTGAAAAAGAATCCAGAATTGGCCACATGATGAAAGGTTGAAACTCGTCGCTTCATTTGAAATTTTGTACACAGTTTATGGTGTTGATCATATCCAGTGGTCTGAAGTTTTATTTTGGATGGTAGATATATGATTATTTATTTTTGCGTATGCTTTTATGAATACTGAGAGACAATAACATCTAAGTGAAACCAAGTAAAGAATATAATTAGTCTTTACTTAAGACAACCAATAAACAAATCAATATTCAACTAGATTAATTGTAATTAATGAGCAATACATTCAAAGAAGAGAACTGTCAGATATGTTGCTAGCCTCCATGACCACAACATGCCAAATATAAATAGTCAAGTGATGAAATAAAATCAGGTTATCACTATGTAAGATCAGGGCTGGCCCTGAGTTCCCAGGAGCCCGAGACGAAAGGCCCAAATAATTATTTTTGGGGGCCCTAACAATAATATAATTTTTTTATGCGCAAAATACATGCCTATATTTACAAGGGGAATACAAATTTGGGGTCCCTAAAATTGCAAAAAATCCGGAGGCCTGAGGCGGCCGCCTCACCGGCTCAAGGTGGGGGCCGGCCCTGTGTAAGATCTACTATCTAATGTGTTAGTGAAAGAAGTGTGACATAGTAAAAGATAATGGACAGAGGGGTTTGAGATCTATGCCAAAGGTACCGGTTGTCAGTCACCAATCAATTCTGAATTTTCACATATATAACACAAGTGCAACCTTCAACATAGCCTTATCGACTGGTACATTTATGATGTTTACACCACATGTGACCTATTTATGCTGCAGTCCTGTTGCGCATTTGCGATAAAGTGAAATTAGCTGGCACAATGGGTAAAAGTGTTGGTTGTATAATGTCGTTGCTTATTGAGTTGTTAACTTGTTATATACTTAATTTGCTGTTGTTTGGTAGTGTCCTATTGCCATTCTACATGTATTCAGTGCTATCTTCATTTTATTTACAGTTATGTTTGCTTACTTTTGTTAAATAACTGAACTTTTTGTACTATTTTAATGATGCATATTATGATGTTAGATTCATGCCATTTTCCTACTTATTTGCAGGATACTGATCGTACTTGTTATGGTCCTAAGCATGTTGAGGTGGCACATGAGAGGATGGCTATCCAGACTCTCCTTGTTACTGATAGCCTTTTTAGGTCAGTATTTAACTTCCCTTTAGTTCTAGTTCATATCCTTGCATCCTCAAATAATAATTTTATCTTAACCGTTCTTTTTAAATTTAAAAAAAAAAATGGCTTTATTGTTAAGATGCAATTACTGACAAGTTCTGTGCCTGAAAAGCTTGGTTTTCATTACGTGAACTCAACGAATTAAAAGCCTTGAAAGTGAAAAGGTAGTGGCTCAGTTATTAGGAATCATGGATAAAGGAATGGGTATTGTACGGCAAAATTGTGAGAAGTCGGACCCTGGAACGTAACTATGGTGTTATAATGTGTAATGTTATTGTGTATGATAACTATGCATAAATTCAATCTGAATTGTGTCCAACATATAGTTTGAAGCTACATAATCAAATAAGAGATCTGTAGTCCACACAAAAGTAACACCAGTCCTGTCTGTGTTACATATCTATTTCTAAATTAGGATAATATTAAAAGTAATTTTGAGCAAGTTATTTTTTGTTCCAGAAATTCAGACGTAGCGACAAGGCGGAAATATGTGAAGTTGGTTGAATCTGTCAAGGATTCAGGAGGCTCTGTCCATGTGTTTTCTTCAATGCACTTGTCTGGGGAGCGTAAGTATCATCCTCCGCAATCTTCTGTGCCAGCTGTGAATTAAGTCCTGAATAAGTATCCAATCCATATTATTTTCTGTGCTGGTGGAGGAGGGTTCATTCCCAACTGATTACATTTTTTACTTGAAATAATATTACTGAGAAAAAAAATAAAAAATAAATATTTAGTTAAGCTGTCTATATGCCAAGTACTTGTGCATATGGCAGTGCTTTTCACTCGGAAGTGGGAGGCCTAAGGTTCATTTCCGGCCAAAGCGGAATTAATTGGGATGTTAAAGAGAACCCCAACAGTTCTTCCTCCTCCCAAGTGTGCGGCTATGGTCGGATGAAAAAAAAAGAGTTGCTAACCATATGTATGTCTGAACAGAACTGGCTCAGCTGACTGGAGTTGCTGCTATTCTTTGATTCCCATTACCCGAACTGGACGACATTGAGTTCTGATATCAGAACTGGAGCACATTGACATGTGGTGCAATATTTGTTAACCTTCCATTCCCGATATCTAAGAATGAGATGGCTAGTGCCAGAAATTCAACACCTGTATTGCCTCATAGTTACCAAGTTACTGCAATCTATCAGGTAGAAGAAGTACATACAAACTTACAGGTCTTACTGCGTTCTACATTCCTCATTTTGTATGTAACTACAGAATAAAGGGTAAACATGCATTTTTCACTTGATGTAGGTTTTGTTATCAAGCTTGCCTTATTGTGCTTTCTGCAAGAAGTACTTAAACTGGAATTTAGTGAAATTAATGTTGGATTATAGATATTATTATCACCATGTGTGCAATATTTATTTTTTTATAGAAATGTTCGATCGAATGGAAGCCTTAATTGATTTCCGTCTCTCGCTCTTCAATTTTAATTGTATTTTACAAGTTTTCGAGAATTGTCTTCACTACACCTTTCTTTATGCTTGGCTGGTTGGTTTGCTCGAAACTTGTATTCAAACAAAAGGAAATTATATGCTTTTTTAGGCCAATATCTTCCAAATTTTACAATACGATCACAAGTTAGTGACATTTTTCTGATGCGAGCTAATAGAAAAGATCAAATAGTAAAGTACCCAAACTTATCGTTTTTAAGTTTGTGAAAAAAATTCAATATCTTGGAAGAGTTATTCAACATGTGGCATATTGGGCATTACACGCTTAGAAAAGAGGTGAATTAAGAAAAAACAGAAGCATGTGTTACAAGTGTTATAAAAGCGATCGGCTTTACAAATAGGAAAGGAGAATTGGCTTCACAACTCGGATTGTGATAATAGAGATGAGATTATGCTTTTACCACAATGACTGGACTGCTATGAAATTCGCTCATCTGATGGTTGATTTTCATGAGATGATACAAAGTTCAGTTTTTTTATTATTTAGTAGTGTGCAAGAACCAAGTTTGTTCCACTTTCTTATCAAACCATTTTTACTTTCATTAACACATGCAAGTTTTCTGAAATTAATGAACCTCAATTTATAAGAAAAACACTCTTTGATACATTCTAGCGATTCAAACTAAATTTTTAGCAAGGGCAATGCACACATTTCTCTTTATGAAGGATTGAGAAAATGCATATTACTTATCCTCGTTTTGCCCTTTTCACGTGATAAAAACTCTTTATAATATAACGGTTGTTCAAATAGGCTCCTCTCTCGTTATGTAGTAGGATAGATAGATACAGTTCTAGACCCAAAAGTGCCAGCATTATAATGGGTCATAGGAGCCGTCGCCGTAGATCGATCATCAGTATATTGAGCGTTCAATCACTGTCATCATTTCTAATATGAGAACAATACCAAAGAAATGATCTTGGAACATTACCAAAGTGTTTCAAATAAGGGTTACCTTGACTTAGGTCTGCCTCCGGCCTAGATCACAACCTAAGTGAAATGGAGTCTTTATCGCTCTGCAGCAAGAGTCAAATATGAGACTTGATACACCTTCAAGTTTATAGGACGAAAATAGGTTCTTTTGAGTTCCTTATAAAGTTCCTTATACTCATTATGCGTGTCACTGAATATAAATGGACCAGGTATTTATCTTATCAATTAGCAAATCAATGGCGGATTCTATTTGATTTGGCATTTGAATTTGCAGTTAGATGGAAGGGATAAAAATGAGTGACCACACACCTTATCAGAAGGACTGAAATAAATCAAATAAATTAAAGAATTAATTGGAAACCAAATGTACAAACTTTGATATGGCTAACCACTTCACCTTTTCACTCTCTATACCCCAGCTTCAACTTGCAGGTGTGTTCACTAAAACACAGCAGTGATTGAGAATAAAATGACTTCGTGCTTTACATGTGTATGTACATATCAATCCAATTGTACTGGCTTTAAACTTCCATTTATCCATATTGTCTTCCAACAATTGCTTCCAGCTTCCGCAGATTGTTCACAAGCCTTGCTGAGGATGGTCGTTATAGATTTTCATCAAAGAGTTGTCATTCCCGACGAGTACAGTAAATCATATTAATTGATGAAGAGCGAATACAGCGTTGAACATGTTTCCACAATCTGGCTCAAAATTTGGCGGAGGTGGCTGTTAAATATTTGCTATATGCATTAACAACGCATGACTTTCTCAAATTGCAGCTTCTCCGGAGTTGTGGGTTGATTCTTAAACTTGAAATTCACTCCCCCGACTGAATCAATAATAACGAATCAGAATATGTATACGAGAACAAAAGCCGACATATTCTAGGAAGTTCAGCAAAAAAAAAAAATGCGATTTATGTGAAATGAATGATCCATCAGGTAGCCTAAGCTAGTCTTTTACTCGGTGATATAAGGCACATTATCCAACTTTGAACTAAATCTAAGAAAAACAGTATCATAGAGTTTTTTTTTTTTTTTTTTTTGGATAAAAGATGACTAACGTCATCGCTTCATTAACGATTAATTAACGAAGGAGTTATTTTGCTAAATGTTACTTCAACAGGTATTTGTGTCTTTTGGGAAGACGAGTAGTGATGCTTCATGTGGGTTCATTTTGGTTCTTATTGTACCCTTTGTAATGGATGACTATGTGTATTTTGAGCTTTTTAGAGACTTTATGTATCTGTGATGTAATTATTTGGGTGATCAATATGATGTACCAATGGCAACTCTCGTGCCATCTTTATCTCAAAAAAAAAAAAAAACGATTAATTAACGAAACATAGAAGTTCGTTCATAGCGTAAGTTACGCTAAAGCAAAAAATACAAAGAAATTAATATTATTATTTACAAATTATGTCTGGTTTTGGTTTCAGGTAAGTAAACTAAAAGCTTAATACTATAAAACTGACTTGTCATACTTATTGAAAATTTACATATACACAGTTACACATACCAGGGAATTAGATGGCAAATTTTTATCAGCTAGAAAAATCTCTCTGCTTTCTCCATCCTTTTTTATGCCATCCACTTCCTGTTTCATAAAATTTGCTAATATTGATTAACGATATATAATGATTAGTATTGCACAATGAAAAGGCACAAGATGTCCAAGTGAAGTCAAAATTCATATTCATCTGTGAATGGGGCTGAGATGAGCAAACAGAAATTAAAACATTTTCTTGATGAATTGATAGCATAATGTAGGAATGCTAGTGATCAATATATATAGCAGTTAAGAATTATATATGTAGTATAGTTGCTCAGTAGCTTAAAGCACAAGGAAAACAACAAGTCATGTTTTCACGCTTACACGTTTAACCACTGAGGGGGAGGAGAACGATCCTCCAAAGTTTCTCGTGCTACTTGCTGAGCTTCGACGTGGATGCTTTATTTTGTGCATAGACCCAATCCCACAGAAGGAATCCACCAGCAAACCATCATGTCTTTTGCTACTTATGTTTTTCACATTTGTAAGGAGACCGTTGGTCCTCTACTTGTGCTGTAGCAAGTGTAATTTATGTAACTCGACAAAGGTACAACTTTGTAATAAACTGAACCAGGGCTTCCAATTACTAACTGGTGAGGAGCACGCAAGTGAGAACAGCTCATGCTAGCGAGAAACTGTGGTTATACTGAATTCCATGTCATTGACAAAAGAGAGCAAATCTGGAGCATTTGCTGGTCTGACTCTATGAATCTCAATACTTCGTCTTGTGATTACCTGATATAGCAACCTGGCAGAAATGAGCAATCAAGTCGGTACGTAATTGTTTCAGATGACAGCCTCTCCATTTAAATAACATTACAAAGAGAAGACTAACACAGCACATATGAAACTAGAAAACGATCGAGTCAAATATAATAAAATGAACTCACATGACATATATATATCCATTACTTACGCAGATAACAGGCCAACAAAGAGGATCCAGCTTGCTACAGAAAATGTACCACCCAACTCTGTCTTCCTCTTCCTCACCACCTTGCGGTCCTCCTACATTTACACAAGTTAAATCTATATAATAAAACACAAGGGAATTCAAAAGAAAGCTATTAAGTGGCTCTTCTTCAATTGGAAGGAAATCAACGGTCCAGATTTATGCTCACAAAATTTTTTTTTTTTGCCTGCTAATGTAGCTACAGTACCCGTTATGTAGCTATATAGCCACGTTCAGATTTATACTTTATGTTGTGTGAAGTAGTTGATATTTGTTTGGTTTTTGAAATTAATTAATCTTTAATGCCTACTTTTAATTAATTAAGAAAAGACTAATTAAAATCACACTAATCTTAATTAAGAAAAGCTATAATTGTTGTGCTTGAAGTAGTCTTTTCTTAATTAATAAAAATTTAGGGATTAAAAGTTAATTAGTTTCAATCTAATTAAGCTTAATTAACTCATCCAAAACATTAGGGTTTAAGCTTAAATAAAATTAATTAATCCCTAATTTTGGATTAATTTCATGCAAAACAAAAAATAAAAAAATATTTTAAATTACTTTCGCAACAGTATTACTACAATTAAAATAAAGCTAACATTTAATTATTGCTACAGTAAACCTATATATATTCAACCAAAGTTACTTTTAAGAAATCAAATCAAAGGAATTGCTTTCGCCACAATGTTTTTCCTTTTATTCATTTTTTTTACAATCAATCAAACCACCCATAATTGTTTTAGTATGTAATTATTTTACGACATTCTAATTATTTTTTATAACTTATCGGATAGTCATTAATCATATGGTATTGCATATAAATATTGACCTATGTGATTTGTTAATTAAATAGGATTGCATATAATTTACTGTTTACAGTGTTTTTTCATATATATTGCATCGTTCAGAAAACGTGCCGTAGGCACGTGTCCACGGATAAACCTAGTAATACATATATAGCGTATCCAATGAAACTACCATCAAAATATAACATAGTTATGGAGCACAAGGTTCTTTCAAACACGTACAAATAAATTTAATTAAAGGAAACCTGCAAAAACTCCATATGATCCTTCTTTCAAACTGATAAGTACCAAATTTCTAGCCATGAAAGCTATGAACAACAGAGGCGCTTGCATAATTAATCTCGCAAGGCCAAATCATGCGTAGATTAGGTGGTTGTTTTGCGCTGACACTACAACCTATATATGCCCATTCCGGAAAGGTATTTGATGGTTAGTTATACTTTGCCAACACTTCCAGCATGGAGGAGTTTGACTATGAGGAGGTTGAGTTTGGACCGACACTGGACTGAGGGGTAGGCGCCCTTCATTTTCATATGCAACTATCTCTACTCTGTATTTTGTTTCGATCTACTGTACTTCTGGTTGTACTTTGTATAGATGATTAGACCCACCCTCCATGATTTTGTTGGGAGATTATGTTTTATTTTCTGCACTGTATTTTTGTATTTCCTCCGATACACCGGGATTGTTTTATTAATTTCTTATTAAGGAAACAGGGTGGCGTTATTCCACCTTTAACCTCCAAAAAAAAAAAAGAAAAAGAAAAAACCCTTGCAGCATGACAAATCCATAATCCATGAAACCCAAGCCTAATTAATTAGAGCTAGCATGTCCAACCGGCCGGTTAACATATGCATTATCTGGTGCTCGCCTCAGCTCTTTAAGAGCTCGTTAATACGCAAAAAATGAACACAAGTTTGAAGTAAACTTCGTCGCTATAATGTGATCCATGATTTTGAATAACCAAATTATTAATTAATTCCAAAATTCTACAAGAATCTAACATACTATATAATTGATACCTACATTATTATTAATTATTATCTTGGAATTTGAAGATGATGGCATTGGTTTGTGATTCGTTGCTTTTTGGAGGAGGAGAAAAATATGGATGCTTTAGCTTTTGCCAAAAGTGCTTTGGTTTCTAGTTGTATCTGGGCTTTGCTTTCTTTTTTGTTTGCTCTTTTATTTTATTTTTTGAGTTTTTATGGGGATCAGATGCTTCCAGTAGGATGTGGGATTTGGGAGCTACTTTGTTTTCGTTGGGAATTTTTCTTTCCAGAAGGAGACGGGGAAAGTGATATAGGGTAGGCCGGCAAGCAATTCCGGTTATTGGATAATTGAGATAATTTTTATGATAGTTTTAATTTAAATATGCTTGTAATTTACACGTGCAATCACGTCTTAGTAAATATATATTTCTTAAAGTAAAAAATTTCGACGTACTGACCTCGAACCTGAGACTTCTTTTATATTAATTGTGCATGGACAATGCTCGTCTTAATATTAAAAAAAAAATTAAAAAAAAAATTAAAAAGAATCTCTGACATAGTGAGAACTCGAACCTGAAACCTCATTCATATTAGTTATGTACTTATGTACGTGTGTGACACGCGCGCGTTGATAGATTGACAAATAACATTAAGGTCTTCTCATCAGAGTCCCTCTAGACTTTCCCGGTGTTGGCAGTGCTCGCCTTCTTGCGAGGAAATCAGGCGCAGTGTCAGCTCATCAGCTAGGGCACTGTTGGGTATCGCCTGCTCGTTGACTTTCCCGGTGTTGGCAGTGCTCGCCTTCTTGCGAGGAAATCAGGCGCAGTGTCAGCTCATCAGCTAGGGCACTGTTGGGTATCGCCTGCTCGTTGACTTTCCCGGTGTTGGCGGTGCCTGCCGCCGTTTTGCCACTAGAGTCCCTCTAGACTGCTAGTGGAGTTGGATGTCGTCGTGGAAGGAGTTTTTTCCTGTCAGTTTTCTTGTATCGGTTGTTTAGATCCAGCGCCTCAATCGGACTCGGTATCTTGATGCTGGTCTCCTTTGTGCTCACGCCTCTGGACCGTTGGCTTTGCTCTCTGGTGCCGGGATGATGTTTCTTGCCGTATTTTGCCCTCTGTGTTGATTCTGGTTATTGTATTTATTATTTATTTTGTTTTATTCTGTTTTACCTCTTGTAAAACTCTTGATGCTTGTTTGTATTATTACTGTTTTATTGATTAATATATTTTTTGATGGCTGGAGCCTTTTGGCTCTATCCGATTCATTAAAAAAAAACATTAAGGTCTTCTCCCATTATAATATTAGAGATTAGAGATTCTAACGACCAATATTTAATTTTTCCATCTGTAATTAAAACATCATAACCATTCATTTTATTAAAAAAAGAAAAATAAAAATATCCAACAAAATATTCTACTTCAAAAATATTAAAATTAAGGGTTTTTAACATGTATGTCCCTAACAAATATGTGAATATCACATATACCCCTCAGAAATGTGTATTTTCATATTTATCCCTAACAATGTGTGTCCAACCTCTTAGTTACCCCTTAAATGTAAACTACATTAAAAACATAAAAATGTATAAAATATGCAATTCTGTTTAATAGATTTTATGTAAAATGACTGAAATATCATTCCTCCACTAGTCAAGCTTCTTCTTCTTACTTTTTTACAAACTAAATCAACTATAAAACCAATTGAAATACATCAACAATTCTCAATTTTTATTCAGTTTTCTTAATAAATGGACAAATTTACAATATATCTTTGTAATTTCATATTCTTTATCATGTTTTCTAGCCAAATTTGCCACTAATCTTATAAATTCCATATACACGTAGTTTGAAGCAACTTTTAGGGATAAATAAGAAATAAGATTATATTGTTAGGGGCATATATGAAAATACACATTTTTGAAGGATATATATGATATTAGCATATTTGTTAGGGGTATACGTGTTAAAAACCCTAAAATTAACTAGCAAACAGTTCTCATCGCATCTTATAATAGTAAAAAAAATAGATTGTATTCCCATAAATTTTACATATGGAAATAAATAATCCATAATTTGACAGCCCTAATTTAACTAAACAATCAAAATATTATTTGCCATAATTTGACACCCCCAACTTCATAATTGGAAACAAATCTCTACTATTATAATGGGAGAAGGCCTTAGTGGTATTTGTCATCAAATTTTTTTTTTTTGGTCATTTTGTCATTTTGAAGCCAACACGTGCGCTGCACGTATTGACAAAATGACTCACTTTGGTAAATATTTCCGAAAGTGGACCAGTTTGGTAAATATTTTCGAAAGTGGATCAGTTTGGAATTTATTTTCTTTTTATCCTTTTCATTATCCCTTCAATTTTTTCCACTTGCACGTGTGCACGTGTATAATACTAGTAATCCATAATTTTAGCAACCCTTTGTGGGAATTATATTTTCCAGTAAATTTGAAATTAAATAACAAACAAATCTGCATGAAAATTGGAAAAAAAAACTGATTTTTTTTTTGTATATCTTTCATTCTTAATTATCTCTTTATCGTACCCTTCCAACATACTTACAATTTTAAATTTCATTTCATTGATTGCTCCAGCATTGGTATGGTCTAAAATCAATTATTGTTCAAGTTATTTAATTTATTTAGTTATGTGTCCGTGACATGTACATTTTAGATGTATATTTGCATGTGGACATATTACTAGTATAGTTAAAATTTTAACTGAATGACTAATTTTTAAATAAATGGTTAATTTAACAGTGTTTATTTTCGATTTGAATTTGGAATTAAGTCTATTTCATCTTCTAAATTTGGTAAGAAATATTTTTTCTTTCAATTTGTCAACCGATTTTTTTTTAATTTGGTAATAAATTTTTCTTATTTAGAAATTTGTTTTGATTTTTTAAGGGAAAATGAGAAAAGCAGTACTCTTTGCAACATTGAGGCATAGCTGGCCCACATCAAGGTGGTTTTTTTTTTTTTTTTTTTTTTTTTTCTTTGGTGGAATAAGACCGTGGCCAAACCCACACTTTATTCCGAATATATATTAACTAACTTTATTCGGAACTAGTATAATGCACGTACAATGCACGTCTACAAAAAATAAAGTCATCAAATTAAATGAATATATATCGAATAAGGAAAAAAAGTTTATATTTGAATGTTTTGATTTGGGCTATCCGTGTAGTGCACATTTATATTTGTTGGATAAAGTTTAGACATGTATTATACATTTTTATATAATTACAAAGTTAGAATTTATTTGTTACAAATCCCAACTCTCTTATTAAAATAGTTAAAATAGTAGATATATATATTAACTGAATATTTTTTGATGCAAGTAAAGTAGGATTCAAATTCAAGTTAAGTTGATACCAGAAGTGATTACTAGTCTCTCCTCTTCCTTTCCACTGTTGTCTATTTTAATCATAATTAATCACTGTTTTCTATTTTAACTATAATTAAATATTGGTAAGTTTCTCGCTCTACAATAAATGCTCATATATCTTTTTTATTCTTTTCTTACTAGTAATTTACTCATTCAGTACACGTTTTATTAAGTAATTTTTTAAAAAGTAAAATACTCCAATATAATCTAGCCTCAAACCTGAGATATTTTTTATATTAATTATGTACCGGCGATGCATAAATTTATTTGTTTACAAATAACAACCTTTGTTTTGTATTTTTTCACACTCGACAGATTACATAACTAAAACAAAGGAGAAGAGGATGTTAAATTTAATTCTATCTTAATCCTTACCAATTATTTATGAGTTTGGTAACATGAAACCTATTTGAGTGACACTAGAATAAGGTTTTTTTTTTTTTTTTTTTTGATGAAACGGATAGAGTCGGAAGACCAGTCAGGCAATCAATAAATAATAATGAATAGAATAAGTTCTTTTAAATAAAATAAAAAAACCATCTATTTAGTAGACAAAATTGTTTGACATAATCGCTTATTGAATTTTATTTTCGAAGACATTCTATTTGTTCGTGGACTTTTTTTGTATATTCAATATGTTAGTACTATATACACCTCCCACTGTGGAGTTCTAGTTCCGTTCCTAAACAATATACTCTCGTATTAGGTATTTTCACGTTTCCTACTTGTTCTTCATTTGCAATCGATCAATGCAATTTTCTTAATTTATGTTCATAACTTTTAAGTGGACAAATGTAAATTTCGAAACAAGAACTTGGGTGATGTGGACAAATGTATTTAGATACACAAGTAGTTGACTCCTCGCCATTATCTCGAAGTATTTTGACGAGTAATAAAGGTGGGCAATTGCTGATCACCAATCACCATATATACATAGTACAACATTACATGTCACACATACATTGATGATATATGAGCTCAAGCCAACCACATGCCACAAAAAACCTGCACCACGTACGTCTCTAGCCCTAAAGATTCCCTTCAATATTATGGTGGGGCCCATAACAGTTACTGACAGCACTCCTATTAATCACACTGACATGGACACTAATTAATTAATTAAAGCCCAAACTAATTAATCGATGTTGTTCTCTCGTTAATTAGCCGTACTTTGGTTGGCTGCAGACAAATGGTCTAGCAACAATATCCTTCTTAACGGATTTCAGTGCGCCTCCTCAGATCGCGGAGCAACGTTTTCGTCGTGCCAGAGCATCCTCCCGCGCCTGTGGTCGAAATCGTCTTGGATCTGGGTGATAGCGGGTGCCCCCCCGCGTAGTACACTGTCTTGCACGATTGTGGAACTTTGGCCCGAAGATGGAGTCCCTCCATGATGTGTGTGTTTGAGTGTCCTACGATGTCGCCGGTGCATTCTTCACAACGCCTACTATCAGGCTATTGAGCTTCCTCCAGCTTAGGCCACTGGCTCGTGACAGCGTCGTCTCTTTCCTCTGATTGGGAGTATGAGTCGAGATAAGTCTGTGTGGTGAGAAATCGCCGGAGAGAGCTAGAGCGTGAGAGAGGTGAAGGTATCCTCTCCACGGCTCTCTCCTGGAACGTAGTGTTTGGTGGGGTGAGCGAGATAGTTGTTTGGTGAGAAAACGCCTGAGAAACCACTATCGTGTGAGATGTGAAGGTATCCTCATCACGGCAATCTCTTTGGTAGCGGCTGAGGGAGCTATGACGCGTTTGTAGGATGAGCGGTGAAGATGGTGGGAGGGTGCGATCGCTATGCATGTGCCGTGGGGTCAGAATTCGATCTGCGGGGCTTGGGCCCAAAGATGGGGTCCCCCTGGTGAGGTGAAGGCAGGGATCGGTGGGTGATAAAATCCTAGCAGACTTGTTTTAGGTGGGTGTGCATGTGCCGCGGAGGTATTGTACGAAGCTAAACTGATGTACTTACAATTTTGCTGGACCGAGCTTGTTTGTCGGCCCACCCTCCAGGTTTGTTGGAGGGATTTATTTTTTGTACGCATCATGTTACTTCATGTATGTTTTATTTTCTGTCTGTAGTTTGTACTTTGGCTCAATACTCTGGGTTTGTTTCGTTAAACTCTTATTAATGAAACAGGGTGGCCAGATTCTACCTTTTCCTTCAAAAAAAAACAATATCCTTCTTAGTGTGTTTCCGGAAGCTTCTAAGGTAGTGTCAGACGTTGATTCATTGGTTGCGGACGTATGGCGAAACCAAAGACTTACGCTGCGGTTGGAGGAAGAGTTGTCGGATGAGAGTATTATACGACTTCAGGAACTGAATAATTTCATTCGTATCGAAGGAAGGTATTCTGACAGCAACGAGGATGGAAGGATTTGGAGCTTACGGTCTGATAACAACTTCACGGTAGCATTCCTTTATAATAGACTAAATGATGGAGGAATCAGAAGCGCTTATAGCAAGATTTTATGGAGTACAAAAGCACCGTTAAAAGTTAGAGAATTCCTCTGGCTGGTGGAGAAAGATGCTATCTTATCAAACACAAATTTGATGAAGCGAGGAATGCAGATTGAAGTTAGGTGCGCTAGATGTAGCAATGGAGAGGAAGACTCGGAACACATTTTTTTCAATTGCACTAGGGCCAGGCTAGCTTGGGAAGTCGTTAGTATCTGGTTTGGTTGTTTAGAAACTCCAACTCCGATCATAAGGGCGTGGGATCTTGGGAGGGACTGTAGCATTAAAAGAGAGGACAGAGAGGCTTGGGACTTGTCGGTGGCTGCGACTATTTGGGGCATGTGGCTAGACTGGAATAACTTTTACTTTCGTGATTCAAATAGTAAATTTCTTGTCTTTATGCATAACATGTTCGCTACAATTCATGCCTGGGCAGGTCAGGCGAAAATGAGAAAAAGGATGCGATTGGAGGAGGACAGCGCGTCAGCGCGGCCAGAGAAAGGAGGACTCAGGAGCTGGTTCGTTAGATTGTTATCTTTATTAGGAGATGCTTTCTGTATTTTTCGTTTCTGTAGTAGGTGCTTAAGTTTGATGTAAGGTCATCTAGATATTTTGTATGTTATGTTGGATCTGGTGTTACTATGTTTCGTTAAAATTTCATTAATGAAGCGATGACCTAGTCATCTTTAAAAATTAAAAAAACAAAAAAACAAAAAACAAAAAAAAAATTGTACTTTGTAACATTAGCTCCAGGTGTCTTACTCACCACTAGCGTGTTAATTAAGCGTTTTTCAGGTTGCTTCATATATACACACAATGTGGTTACCATTTTCATATATATATATAGAGAGAGAGAGAGAAAGAGAGAGAAAGAGAGAGAGAGAGAGAAATCTTCGGTTGCACACTACTTTGGTGAGCACTCCATGAACACTCACGAAATAGAGCACCTATGACAAATCTGAACCGCTCATATTGTTCTATATACCTTAGATAGCCTAACAATAAAAAATCAAGTAATTTGAAGTTCATTTGTCCATAATTTACATCATCACAAAATTGTATGGCTGAAAATTCTAACAGCATGATGGGTGGGCAAATGAACTTCAAATTACTTGATTTTTTATTGTTAGGCTATCTAAGGTATATAGAACAATATGAGCAGTTTGGATTTGTCATAGGTGCTTTATTCCGTGAGTGTTCACGGAGTGCTCACCAAAAGTAGTGTGCAACCGAAGGGGACTATATATATATATATATATATATATATATATATGGGAAATGCTCAGTTGAAAACGGGTTTGTTTTCACGGGTTGGAAAACACGAATCTGAGCCATCGGATCGATCATGATCGCGATGAGCGGCTCAGATCGAGCTCGCCCATCACCCTTTATGACTTAAGTGGCGGAGGGTTATTTTGGAAATTTCGTCCCAAATAACTCTTCGCCTGATTCGTTTTGAAAAAAATAATATAACGTATCCCGTTGTTGGGAACAACAGCCTAGGTTATAAAAAATTGAATCATAGGCCGTTGTTTGGAACAACGGCCTTATTTTCAATATTTATAACCTAGGCCGTCGGCTTAGATTATAAATATTGAAAACATGGCCGTTGTTCCAAACAACGGCCTATGATTCAATTTTTTATAACCTAGGCCGTTGTTCCCAACAACGGCCTTGGTTATATTACTTTTTTTAGAATCTGTCCAGCGAAGAGTTATTTGGGACGAAATTTCCAAAATAACCCTCCGCTCAACAATTGAAACGGGTTATGGGGAGGCAGATCTGAGCCGCTGATCGCAATCATGATCGATCCGATGGCTCAGATTCGTGTTTTCCAAACCCGTGAAAACAAACCCGTTTTCAACTGAGCATTTCCCTATACTCTCTCTACATGTATAGATTGGCCATGATTAGGTGATTGAACTCAAAACAAAGAATATATATATCTGATACTCTCTCTACATGTATAGATTGGCCATGATTAGGTGATTGAACTCAAAACAAAGATAGGGCGTCACGTATACTGACCAAGTGATGCATAGTACTGAACCGGACATCCATCCGGCTAATCCACCACAGAGCTCTGAACCACACCGTCTTCCCCTCATCGACTCTCCCAAACCTTACCCAGATGCAGAAGGCAAACCAGAACAACACCAATATCAGCGTCGCCCTCACCATCACCCCTTCAGACTCTACCACCTTCTCCACCGACTCCATCGGCAAAACTTCCCCCAACAATGCTGTAGTGGTGGTTCCCACCGTTGCTTTCTTCGTCAACTTGGACCCTAGTTCCCTCCACTCCGCCTGATCTTCTAGAAACTTGCACTGTCCTGTGCCAGTGTCCATGTAGAGGCCCGGGACGCAAGCGCAGAGCGTGGCGTTGAACCGGAACGAGTTTAGAGGGCATCCTGCAATGTCCATTTTCCCAGACGTTTTGGAGAATTAATGAGAGAGAAGGTACGTAGCTAGGTATGTAAGCAAAAGAGTGTGAGCTGGGTTTAGCAAATGAATGGAGGTTAAGAGCGATTATTTATTAGTAGTATGTGTTGTGAAAGGGGAAAGCTTTGCAAAAAGAGGGTTTGGAAAAAGAAGAGAATTTGCCAAATTAGATCTGTAAAGGAGGGGGGGGGGGGGGCATAAATGAAGAGGAGGGAACCCAATTTAGATTTTTTTCAAAATGACCCACTGTCAAAATTATTTACCAAATTAATCTACTCGCTATCTGAGATAGCAAGTCTAGTTCAACTGACCTGATTATCTCGGATAGTGAGTGTAGGTCTATACATTTCCGATAGAAATTACATATTTAAAATTTCTCTAAAAAAAGAGTACAACTATACTCGTTATCTGAGATAGCGAGGTCAGTTGAACTAGACTTGCAGTTATATACATTTCTAGAAATTGCATGTTCAAAATTTCTCTGAAAAATTAGTACAATTATACTCGATATCTAAAATAGTGAGGTCAGTTGAACTGTACTCGCTATCTGAGAGAGTGAGTGTAGTTATATACATTTCAGGTAGAATTGCATGTTCAAAATTTTTCTTAAAAAATGAGTACAACTACATTCTCTATCTCAAATAGTGATTCATTTAAACTAGACTCGCTATCTCAGATAACGAGTGTATTCATGTTCAAAATTTTTCTGTAAAATGAGTACAACTACACTCGCTATTTGAAATATCAAATTTAATTCTAATGAACTCACTATCTCAGATATCGAGTTTAGTTGTATACATTTCAGGTAAAAATTGTATGTTCAAAATTTCTTCGTGTTAGAGAAAACCAGAAAACTACACCCGCTGAGTCAATTTGGTAAATAGTTTTGAAAGTGGATCAGTTTGGTAAATACTTTCAAAAAGTGGGTCAGTTTGGAAAAATAATCCCCAATTTAAGAGCATCCATAATGGTGTTTCTCATTTTTGAGAAAGTGGCATCTACTGTAATAGAAAATATGGATTATGTCTGTAGTGGTGGTTTGCTAAAATTTGAGAAAGACAATACATGTTGTTTCGCCCGGGTTTTTTTAATATTTACAGTTGATTAATTAATGATTAGATATTAAAATAGGTTAATTAAATAAATTAAATAATAAAATATATCCTAAATCCCTTAATTAATCACTAAACCTCGCAATTAGATGCTAAAAAAGTGGGTTAGTGGGCTGGACGGGACAACATGTCCCGTCCAAGCCTAAAAACCTTGGAACTGTTTGAGCAATTTTTGATTTTTTTTTTTTTTTCGGACGGTACATGTTGTACCGTCTGATCATTTAAAAAATTGTCAGACGAAACAACATCTCTCATCTGATCCCATTAAAAAATTAAAAAAAATAGGGACGGAACAACATGTTCTGTTCTCTATAATTTGAGAATCGCAATTTCGTTTCTAAAAAATGAGAAGCGATTGTAGCGATTTCGCCAAAATATGCAAAATAGCAAACGAATGCAGCACCTTGTTTCTCAAAAAATGAGAAATTGACAAATATAGCAAACGACTGTGGATGCTCTAAAGGGAGGTTATTTTTATTTGATTTTATTTACATATATATACTAGTATTTTTCACGTGCGATTTACATGTAAAAAAATAGTTTTTGAGTTGGACGTGCGTTGCACGTAATTGGTAAAAATATTTTAAAGAAAAAGCTACAATTTTTACACGTGTTTATAAGTAGAATTTGAGTTGTATGTGCAACATATGTGTATGTTCAGTGTTTAAAAAATATTTTAAATTTGTTTTAAACGTGCGTTTGCACGTTTTAATTAGGTGGATTTTTTTTTAAATTTATTTATTTTTGTTATAATTAATGGAAGAGTTGGCGTTACACGTATAATACACGACTTTGTATGTTGACAATATTACAATTTCAACTCCCCCGTTATAATATTAGAGATTAGAGATGGAGGGTGAGCTAGCTATCATATGACATGACAGCCGAAATCTATGGTTTGATTCTTATGGTTACTAACCCCTTTACTTTTATATATTTGCCAGATCTTTTTGCAGGCTTTGCAATTGTAACAGTGATTATACCCAAAGAGTTAATACAATAAGTAAAACCTTATTCTTTGTAAATAGGCCCAAAGATAGAGAGCTTTGAAAGGAAAGGAAAGGAAATGGTGGGCTTAAATTCTAATGGGCCAAAATAGAAACTCTAATCGGTTAAGGAATTTATAAATGGTGGGAATGTTGGAAAATTATAGGATATGCCAGTTTGCTTCTTCTTCTTTGTTTATTTAAAAAAAAATTTTAAAAAAATAAAAATCTTTTTAAAAGTTAAAACTTTCATCAATTGTTACCAACAGAGGTAAAAGGAATCAAATATTGGTTTAGAAATGTATGAAGGTTGGGCGAAACTTAATTGTTAAGAGCATCTGTAGTCGTTTGGTATATATGCATAATATGCATATTTTGTAAAAAAGAGCGCTGCAGTCGTTGTGTAAATATGCATAATTTGTATAAATCGCTACAGTAGAGTGCATTATGCATATATAAACGACCGGGCTCGAAGTGCCGTCGCACAAAAAAAAAAAAAATTAATGGTCGGACGGCACTTAAAGTGCCGTCTCTTCAAAAAAAATTGATTTCGTAATTAAAAAAAACCAAAAAAACCCCACATCTCTCGGAAGCAACATGAAGTTGCGTCTGAGGCCTCCTATGTAGTTTTTTTGTATTTTTTTGTAATTGTTTTGTAATTTTGTAATTTTTTTGTAAATTTTATGTAAATTTGTTTTGCACTTCAAGTACGATTTTTTTTCCTCCGATGGTACCATTAAAATAAAAAAAAAATCTCTCCGACGCAATGTGAAGCTCCGTCTGTATATTGTTTTAATTTAAATTGGTAAAATATAGCATTCGACGACTGCAGCGAAATGATAAATTGCTATATGCATTTATCTATTTATCCAGTTTTTAACAATATGTACTGTGGATGCTCTAATAGGTTATACTGTGAGTTCAAAATAATTAAGTAGTTTTCAGGTTTGAACACGCATGACATTGTTTGCAATTTGACTTGAGTTAGGCCTCGATCTTTACTAGATATTAGGAAAAGCATGCACTTGGGTCGAGCGTATCCGAGTGTCATTAACCATGCTCACAAATATAATTTATAATGAGATTGTTACCTGGAACCTGGAACATTATTCATGGTCTATAGAATTCCTCTCACCTACGCGACCAGTAAATATTGCGCTTGAAGCATCGAATTTAATAACCACATGTAAACTCATCCTAACCAAGGCGTTTTCATTGAGCGTTGCCGCTATAGGACGAGACGTATAGCTAGCATGTATATTATCTCACGTAGCCGACCCCAAAATTTTGGGATGAAGGCTTTATTATTGTTTTTTTTGGAGAAAAAAATGACCGTGGTCACCGATTTCATTAATGAAAAGTTATCGAAACAAGAAGTAGCCAATATTACAAAACCAATCTACTCCAAAACAGTACATAAAGTACAATCAAAAGACAGTATTCCCACTCTGTCATACAAAGAGAACAGAAGTACAGGCCCAAAATAACGTACGACTCCTGCTCGAAATGCCCAAACCATAGGTCTGCTTGATGGAATTTTATATATACACTTAAGAACATGTATAAAATATTAATAACAACCTAAAACATGTTTTTATGAATCTAGATTCTAATCATGTTGCAAAAGTGCTTTAATACAAAATCCTAAATCATGAAACTATAGATCTTTGCTAAATCAAAATAAGAAAAATATTAAAAGCGGAAGCACTAACCTGAAGCCATTGATGGAGATTGCGCAGAGGGTTTGGATCTTCCTATATGATACGCACTTCTATGAGAGGCCGTCTCTCTATTCTTCTGTTGATGGGATGACAGATGGAATAAGAAGATACGTATATATAGGGGACCATAACCCTAATTGATAATTGTTGATTTCCAATTTTGCCCATCACAAAATTAGAAATTTACTTTACGGTCTCTACACGTATTATATCACACTTTAAATTATATGCTTTTCACCCATTACTTAATCTTGATTAGATTACTTTAATTTGTGATAGACTTTAGAATAGCAATTATACATTTAGTCACATATGTGAGCCCACATAGATTATTTTTCAACAATCTCCCACTTGGGCCACATATGTTACTCCTTATAAATGTACATACTTTATGAGCTCAAAATTTTACTATCATAACCAAAAGCATAGCCAAACAATCTCGTCCATTAATCATGTAAATATAGGATCAAAGCAATTTTCGTTACATTATTTATCGTAACTAAATTCATCAATGGTCACATATATCAACATAACCAAACGACGTAGATCAAGTGTGAATGTGTAGCATGGAAATTTCATGCAATGTGATCTATACACATGCCTATTTCCAACTGGTGCTCTTTAAAACTTAAGTGAGGTTGGAACCAAACATGACAAATGAGTGAGAAAACTGAATTCTTTATTTCTGATCAGAAAATAACCAAATGTATAAATGTCTCACACAAACATAATGCAAATAAAATATAAACTCCCACTAAATCATGATATCCTCAAATAATACAACACCCATATGAGCAGTATGCTCATAAAAGACCCTGGGTGGTAATCCCTTTGTGAGCGGATCCGCTATCATGGAGTTTGTCCCAATGTGCTTTATGGACATCTGTCCACTTTGCACTCTTTCTTTCACAACTAGGAACTTTATGTCAATATGTTTCGACTTTGTCGAACTCCTGTTGTTGTTGGAATGCATCACTGCTGACTTATTGTCACATAATAACTTGAGTGATCTTTCTATATTCTCCAAAGTGCGCAGCCCAGTGACAAAATTCCGCAGCCATATTCCATGATTCGATGCCTCATAGCATCCTACATACTCTGCCGCCATAGTGGAAGAGCTATAAGTGTCTGTTTGACACTTTTCCAGGATATCGCTCTTCCAGCTAACAGGTAAATATAGCCTGATGTAGACTTTTTGCTATCTTGGCACCCTAGAGAAATCAGAATCAGAATACCTCACAACCTCCAAATGATCTGATTTCCTATATGTGAGCATGTAGTCTTTTGTTCTCTGAAGATACTTCATGACCCTCTTGGCTGCTATCCAATGGTCCATACCAGGTTTTCTTAAATACCTGCCTAACATCCCAACAATGTACGCAATATCTGGACACGTACATACTTGAGCATACATTAGACTCCCAATAGCTAATGCATAGGGGATCTTTTGCATTTTCTGAATTTCAAGGTTACTTTTAGGATACTGATTGAGACTAAATTTGTCTCCTTTAGCAAAAGGGGTATCCCCTGATCTACAATCTTGCATGCCAAACCTTTTGAGTACTTTATCGATGTATTCCTTTTGTGATAATCCAAGAGTACCTTGAGAACGATCTCGATGTATCTGAATTCCTAATACAAAAGAGGCATCCCCAAGATCCTTCATCTCAAAATGCTTGGACAGAATCATTTTAGTTTCGTACAATAAATCTATATCATTAGTGGCAAGCAATATATCATCGACATACAAAACTAGGAATATATGCTTACTCCCACTGAACTACATTCATCTCAAAACCAAATGAGATAATTACTTGATGAAATTTGTGGTACCATTTACGAGAAGCTTACTTGAGTCCATAGATGGATTTTGTCAATTTGCAAACCATATTCTTTGGATCTCCCGACACAAAGTTTTTTGGTTGCACCATATAAATTGTCTCGTCAATGTCGTCATTGAGAAACGCCGTCTTGACATCCATCTGATGTAGCTCAAGATCAAGATGAGCAATAATTGCCATAATTGTCCTAAACGAGTCTTTCGATGAAACTGGAGAGAAAGTCTCTGTAAAATCAATGCCTTCTTTTTGAGTATAGCCTTTAGCTACAAGACGTGCCTTATACCTATCCACATTACCATTTGCATTCCTCTTGGTCTTAAATATCTATTTACAACCAATTGGTTTTGCACCTTCTGGTAATGGGACAAGTTCCCAAACTTTGTTGTCTTGCATAGACTTATACTCCACATTCATGGCATTCATCCACTTTTGAGAGTTACAACCTTTCATGTCCTGATGAAATGTGATTGGATCATCTTCCATCATTCCATTGTCATCCTCATGTTCTTGGAGAAATACAATATAATCATCCGGAATAGCATTCCTCCTTTCTCTCGTAGATTTCCTTAATGACACTAGTTCTTCAGGTTGTTGAGTTTGTTCTTCTGGAATAATTACCTTATTTTGAATGGGGGGTTGTTCAACATTGTCTTGTTGAGGTTCCGGATTCACTTCTTGATCAATAATAAGTGCGGGAACCTGAATATTGTCAAAAGTGATAGTAGGAATTGAGTTTGTAATTGAATTCAATTCCTCCTCAAAAGCAATGTCTCTAACCTTATTTCTCCCCCAAACTCAACTTCCTCAAAAAATGTTGCAGTTCCTGTCTAAAACATATTCCTAACTGTGGGATCATAAAACTTATAGCTCCTAGATCGTTCAGAATAACCAATAAAGTAGCTGCTCACTGTTTTTGTAACGCCCCGAATTCCAAATACAGCTGAATTCGAGAGTTCTACAGGATCTTTTCGTCTCATTCGGTACAATTTTATAAGGAATTGAAACTTTTCACTTTATATCAGAGTTACATGAAATTTTACACTTTACATTTACAGCGGAAGCATATACATCAATAATTTACAAATAATGACCACGGAAGCAATTACAATATTATACAAAAGTTGCAACAATAAATAATCTTTGAGCATTGATTCTTCTTTAACCTTTACCACGCCAATTATCCTGCATATAAAACTGTGGGTACGTCAGTTTATTCAACCGACGATAATTATACATGGCCATCCTCTCTATGCCAGGAACAGTATAACGATTCTCATTTTTTAACAATCACAAACTTGTTCACATATCAAATTAAAGGAAAAATCTTAATGATGTCGTGTTGTGATTGTGCACTTAGCCCTTAATGCAATTATCATATTAAATAACACTAATGCGCACTTGTTCGGATTCTATGCATCCCATACTACATAGGTCCGAGGGCAAGCCTTTAATCGTTCTTCATCTTGTAGGGTTCAATTCCTCGTCATGACTTAATCTACTAATGTAACTACGGTAAGTATCCTAGATGTTTTCCGACATACGAACTCATATCTAGGCGCCCTGGAGGGAATCCCAATGCACTGACACATGACTCATCATGCTGGCATCCTGTGGTAATTCAGCTCCTACCATAGACATGACACCACCCGCAGTCGTCCAACACCCCACGAGCGTCGCCACCGGGACGGTACTCTGGAGCAGTATCCATGCCCTATCATGACTCATCATGGGACATCCTGGGATACGCTCTCGCCGCCAATCCAATGGCCCTCATACTCAATGTTTTTCTCTTACTTTCATCACATCTTCACTATGTATCTAGTCCTTATTTTATTAGAATCATGAACAAAATTAAATCTCTAGATTTAGCCTCTCCATCATACCGAACTTAATCATTCATTCAACATGACCAACCTTGGTCTTTCTTTTCAAATTTCATTTCATTTACTTCCAATTGCCGGTGGGAGACTTAGCTACTCTTTTGTTTCAATTTCAATTCACAATTTCCAACATTGAGCGTTACTAGCTCATAAGTTCATTTTTCATAATCATAATAGATTTTCTTTTTCATGTTCATAACATTCACATTCATACAACTTTCACAAATTCTAATAAATGATTCACTTCATGTAAATTCATGCAAGGACAAAAGGGGTTTACTGTTACAACCAATGATTCAACATAAGATTCATATCCTTCATCATAAAAATAAATCATAGAATTTCTGATATACCAAAAGTACTCTGAACAGTCGACTTGGAGCTCATCCAGTCGACTTGTTCAGTCAAATAAAATTCTTCAATAATTGCTCGGAAGAGTCGACTGCTGCACATGGTCAGTCGGCTGTTCCGCAGCGCTCAAAATCTCAATTATCATTTACAGGGGAGTCGACTGTCATTCATACCAGTCGGCTGTCCTGGGTAGTTCAACTATACAACTTTTTATGTTCAGTACAGTCGACTGTTACATGCATTCGGTCGACTGAACAGGGTTAATTTCGAATTAAGAGATCATCTCTTTATTCTGTTCTTCAATAAGCACACATCATTTTTTTTGTCACACTACAATATGTACATTGTCCACACAACCATGTGATTCTTATCTGTTTATCAACATCACAACATAGTTTTCAATTAAAAGTAAATTTCACATAACTAGTATTTTCTTTTATTCACATACAATTCTGATCACACACTTGTCTTTTCCTCATTACTTGTCTACAGAGATAAGTATCAATCCCAAACTTATCATGCTAGAATATCAACATGAAACATTTCATGGAATTTCAATCTGTACATAATTTATATTTCTCGTGTCAGTCGACTGCTCATTTTATCGGTCCACTGTACAGGTCGTTTTCAGTTTTCTAAATATCATTATTTCTTTATCAATCATTCACATTTTCTACATTATATATAGCATGAAAAGATTTCAATTAAACGGTCATTTTATCACTTCAGTCTACACAAGCATACACAATTCAAACGCAATTCTAACATGAATTCTATTCTAGAAGTCATGAGAAACACCCACAAAGCATTTTAATATACGATCACCCTATCAATCCACTTTTCACAAACATGATAAC
The DNA here is from genome assembly GCA_017893485.1 of Hemerocallis citrina. NCBI lineage: Eukaryota > Viridiplantae > Streptophyta > Magnoliopsida > Asparagales > Asphodelaceae > Hemerocallis > Hemerocallis citrina. The sequence continues at coordinate 30,883,045 of CM030361.1, read as the reverse complement.
AATCAATACTAGCCCTAGCATGATCTCTATATTAAAAGTCCTGAGAACCACCCACCTTATTGATGAAAAGCGAAATCCAGTAAAAGCCTTCTAGTGTGATGATGTGTCTTCTCCTCCTTGCTCCTTGCCAATCCGAGAATCCTTCTGCAGTGATGACCGGCCTCCAAGGTACACACACTCACAACTCTCTTAAAAAATATCTTTCTCTTTCAATGGATCTTTAATGAAGAAGACAATGGAGGGGGGGTATTTATACTACATCCTTGGTGGAATGGAGGGTTAGGATTTAGTAGATAGTTATGAGATGGAAGGCTAGGATGAGAGTAGGAGTTGTATTAACTACACACAACTAAGTAACCACCCCTACACTATCTCCACCTCTTCCAAAAACCGGACAAGGAGAAAATAGTGTGCAATGCACACCATGTTGCATGCACGTGCTACTCTAGTCTCCATATAAAAGCTTATACATATACATTTTATAAAAATAATCTTCTAAAAGATGTTTACCTTACAAGTTGTATTTAAAATAAAAATAGCTCATGGGCTTTAGTTTAAGTGCCAAATAATAACTTATAAAAGAAACTAAATAAATTCAATTTGGGCTTTTAAAAGAAAGGCTTTTGTCTATTTGAAAAAGGGCTTTATACAAAAATAATTAAAGAGCACATATATAAATATCTATACTCATCATAATAGAAATAATTATGAAATTTAATTCTACCAAAATATTGCACGTGCACACTATATGCAAAATAAATAATTTTTTCATTAAATGAAAAATCGGGGCATTACAGTTTTGGAGTCCAATTTCTTTTCATGTGGCCTGTAAGGCCTTGCCTCAGCTGGACATTCCCAAATGTAAAAGTGTTTTAGACTAGGCTTTCGACCTGTCCAAAGCTCATAAGGTATTTTTGCAGCTGCTTTAGTTGGTACTCTATTGAGAATGTAAGCTGCTGTCTTTAATGCTTCTCCCCAGAGGGACCCAGGTAAGGTGGAATGAGCAATCATACTCCTTACCATATCCTTAAGAGTCCTTTTCTAATCATTGAAATTTGTCCCATTAAGCATGGGGATAGAATTGATGTTAGCAATTATTGAGGCAGCAGAAGATACACTAGCTAAATATAGAACAAAAATAAACAAAATAGGCTCATATGAGAATTCATATAAAAAGAATAAATTTAAATAATGGTTAATCCCATCTCAAGATACCAGGCACAACGTTAATATGAAGTCCTTGGACAGTAACATTAACAGTAAGCGGGACTCTTGTTGTAGTAATCAAATATTGATAATAAATCCTATCGAATAATAAGTCATTCTTTGGACTGACTTATTGTTCACATGGAATACCTTATAATTGTCACATATTTATTACCATAGATGTGTATGAAATTCGGCCAAATATCAACTTACCTTTGGGTCAGTTAATAAACGCATGAATTACAAACACGCAATCATCTTGATATTTTAAATAAATTAATCTACACAAAAGAGGTCACTTTGGCAATATTTTGTTTCAATTGATCTATTCAAAATATTCGATATTCATAAGAAAAACCAAAACCATAATTTGAATTTAATTGTTTCCCAAAAATTTTATCTTTTCCTTGATTTTTGTAATTATACTTTATTTTACATAGATAACAACGAGAAAATATCTTTTTAAAAAAGATAACAAAACCATAAATAAAATGTGATGTATATCTATCTGAAATAATCACAAAACCATAACTGAACCATATCTATCTACTGCTATGATAATATCAAAATGGATCAAAAAACATAACCGAAAAATTAATCAAAACATAACAGAAAATTGATCAAAAACATAACAGGAGAGAGCACAGTAGCCCAAAACTGGGCCCCACTACACGTGGCAGCACCCCCTTCAGCGGGTCCCACTGCTCACGTCACCCCAGTACAACAGCATTTGTTGTTTCCTCCTGGGCGGGTCCCATGTAACGTCAGCAGATGTCAGCCGCAACTGTGCACTCTGCTTGCCATCCCGTGGGCCCCTATCCCAACAAATCCTTTTTACTCATACTTGAGAAGATTTAACAAATAAATAGTACAACTTAAAAGAACTTCCTCCTTAAATTTGCATTATGAACCACTAAACTCACAGATCCAAACAAAACATTCAGAAAATAAAGTGGTAGGACCCAAAGGAATTACTTTCATGCGAATTTCTTAAGCCATTGATAAACAGCATATAACCATATCTTTAAAATAAATCGTTATAAAAAATTGGGCCCCACCGGCATATTAAATCCCCATATAACCCCTGAACAAATCTCTATTAATTATCCATATCAAAACCATAACTGAACCATAACAGAATCTAATTGTCAGACCCATATCTTATCTTAACAGATAATCTTATAGGAACAATGAGATAATTTTAACATATAATCACTGTAGTTAACAGATAAGTTAGTAACATATAATCAACAGATAACGTTGAGAATGTTAACAGATAATGTTAACAGATAATGAATAGATGAGTTCCAGTACTGTTAACGATAATGAATAGATTAATTGGAGTATACTGTTAACATTAGAGAATTTAGTTCAGCTTAAAAAAAATGACAGAAGAACTCATCCAGAAAAGATTAAAATATCATTGATGAGAATTTAATCCATTGATTTGACAGTATGAGTATGAGTTGTAAACATTAACATATGAGTTTGATTGTATGAGTTTGAGTTACAAACATTAACAACTCATCCAGAAGATTAAATTAACTATTAGCCTTTACATATCCAAATTCAATTTCTAACTACCCCATACAATTTTTTAAGGCAAAGGTTATCAAAAAAAAATCCAAAACCACGATCATCAAATCATAACTTGCGGTTTTTTTTTTTTTTTTTTGAACTGAAATTATGAATCTTAATTTCTTAAACATGAATATCAAATAGAAACCCTAAATTTCTTAATTAAATAGGAAACCCTAAATTTCTTAAACAAAATCATCAGTTCTTCTATTAATTCTGCAAAGATGGCTCTGATACCAATTGATGGAATTTTATATATACACTTAAGAACATGCATAAAACATTAATAACAACCTAAAACATGTTTCTATGAATCTAGAATTAATCATGTTGCAAAAGTGCTTTAATATAAAATCCTAAATCATGAAACTATAGATCTTTGCTAAATTAAAAGAAGAAGAACATTAAAAGCGAAAGCACTAACCTGAAGCCATTGATGGAGATTGCGCAAAGGATTTGGATCTTCCTATATGATACGCACTTCTATGAGAGGCCGTCTCTCTATTCTTCTGTTGATGGGATAACAGATGGAATAAGAAAATACGTATATATAGGGGACCATAACCCTAATTGATAATTGTTGATTTCCAATTTCGCCCATCACAAAATGAGAAATTTACTTTACTGTCTCTACACGTGTTATATCACACTTTAAATTATATGCTTTCAAACCATTACTTAATCTTGATTAGATCAATTTAATTTGGGTTAGATTTTAAAATAGCAATTATACATTTAGTCACATATGTCACTACAACATATAGGGCTTTCTACAGCGGACTTATTATAGCATTTAAGTGTTAATGCTATTGAAAGTGATCAATAATAGCATTTTTTTTTAAATATTGTCTTTGATTAATTTTGAAATTTACTCTTAGTTATGATAGCATTTTTAAAACGCTATATTATTTACGGCATTTTAGAAACGCTATTATATCCGTAAATAAACAAAATAGATATGGGCAAAAAAGAAAATTCTAAGTAAAATATCCAAATCCATCAAAACCCTTTAACTTCTCCCCGTTCCAAAACCCTCCTTCACGAAATCTATCCCTATTCTCCCCTCTTTTGCGCCTCCCGAAGCCCCGATCTGCCGTCAAAAGAAACGCCACCGCTCCTTCCCGCGCCCCCGTTGCCCTACCCGCCATCGCCCAACGCCCTCTTCTCCTCCCCGCCCCCTGAAGCCAGACCCGTCGTCGCCAAACTCCCTCTTCTCCTCCCCGCCCCCGAAGTCCCACCATGTCGTCACGGTTCCGGAACGTCCCCTTCTCCTCCCCGCTATCTCCCACGCTAGCCGATTCCAGGTAATATGGTATGCTGATTTTGTTTCATGCCATTGTAGAACTAAAAAAGATATATGACGGTGTATTAAGTTTCCTTTCTTGTACCCATTGCCTTTGGCAGCTATCATCATTGTACTATCTTCATGGCTTAATACAGTATTGATTTCTTAATTATGATGTACAACCATTTTTGTCTGATAAATTTTCTTCGCTCAGTCAATTTTTTACACTTTTTTGTCCTTCCTATATTAACATTTGAAATTATTCAGAAATTGTGATTGAAACTCAATACAAATTAATCTCTTTTGCTCATTATCTTTATTCATTTGTAGAGAATTAGTCATTATTTTAGATCATATGGTATATAAAAGAGAAAAAGGGGCTTCATACTTATTTAGGAGGTGATTCCCTCATATAGAGGTATTGTAATTACCTGGTGGGATACCTCATGGATGATCCACAGCGTTCACTTTTATTTTATCTCATAATATACAGAAATTATAAACTATCAGGCCATCAAGGGGTTTGAAGATCTTTTACCATGCTTCAACACTACTAATCGGAATGGATATAACGGGGTTTTTTTTTGTCTATGGCGGCCATCAAGTTGTTGCGAAATGAACGGTTTATAGTAATATAACAAATTGGCACCATGCGGTGCATGGATAAGAAGACTATAGACAATTTTTTTTCCTTCTGTACACATGCATCTGTACACACACATGCATCTGATGACATAAGAAAACATAATGAAGTCCGGATTGTCCATGTAGAGTCCCACCATGTGAGTACAACTACTTTATGTGAGGAAAATTTCCTCCAATAAGTATGAGGTTCCCTTTCCTCCATCTAAGAAGTAGCTTTTCTTTTAGGGACTCTAATAACTTTTTTCTATTTCGTAAATTTATATTTGCATTTTCGTTCAGGAATTCTGCAAAATCACGTGAAGGAGCTTTACTTGGATTTGAATGCCTTTGTGAGAAGCTTGGTAGATTGTTTGAACCGTAAGGATATCCTCTCAATGACATTGTATCTTCTATGTCACATGAATTGGTTGTCCCTTGCTGATATTGAAATTTGTTGCCAGATATGTGATTCAAATGTTGTCACTGCTTTTAGTTGCTTTCTCCGATCATTAATTTGTTTTGATTTGTTTTGAATAATTGATGATGTAGCTATGCTGGCTATGCTGGCTAAGCTTGCCATTCAGGTAGAGTGTAGCTTTTTACGTGCACCAATTAGTGTTTGTGGTATTACTCTCGTGATTATGTGTAGTTTATCTATGGTAGTTGTTCGGAAGTCTGTAGTGCAGCCCAATAAATGTTTTATTTGGCTAGTAAACAAGCATATGAAGGTTTCTGTTGGATATCCGGTTGATTCTCAAATAATTTTGAGTGGTTGGAACATGGAATTAAATACAGAATGATCCACTGGCTTATTATGTTTTTGTTATAGAACTCTATCGTTGGTTGATATGTTACTGTACTTCACTGCATTATTGTGGTAGAGAAGATTTTTCCTTTATACTCTGAAATTTATACAGGGATTGGAAGATAAAGCATGGAGAACTAAGCAAAGTAGTGTGCAGTTGCTTGGTGTTATGGCCTACTGTGCTCCTGAACAATTATCTCAATGCCTACCAAAGATTGTTCCAAAATTAACTGAGGTTTTGCATCTTCTTTTCACTGCTTAGAGTGCCCACACTTTTAGCTGTGATCAATTATCTGTAGTAAAATTTATGAAGTGTTTTAAAAAAAATTAATAATGCAGGTTCTGACTGATACACACCCAAAAGTTCAATTAGCAGAGCGCACTACACTTCAGCAGGTAATGTTTATCTTGTTCAACTAGAAGCCACTGAGTTCAGCCAAAAAATGAAAAATGAAAAATGAAAAAAAAAAAAAAAAAACAGAAAACATGAGTGTATAAATTGTGGCACCTGTTGTGTGTCTAATGCGTTTAATATCCTACAGGTTGGAAGTGTTATAAAAAATCCTGAAATATCTGCTCTTGTCCCCACTTTGTTGATGGGTCTCACTGACCCCAATGAGTATACAAAGCACTCCTTGGACATCCTTCTTCAGGTATTGTATTGCTTCAGTCACTCATTAACTTTTCATTCATTTTGTTATCATATTTATAATATTTTATTTTGTAGATGACTTTTATCAACTCAATTGATGCACCATCATTGGCACTGTTGGTGCCAATTGTACATAGAGGATTAAGGAAAATGAGTGCAGATACAAAAAAGAAAGCGGCCCAAATTGTTGGAAATATGTGTTCTTTGGTTACTGAACCGAAGGATATGATTTCTTATATTGCTCTGCTAATTCCTGAAGTCAAGATGGTTTTGGAACACTTCTTTTTTCATTCTTACTATCATTTTTTTTCTTCTTTTTGACCTTGCTCAATGTTTGATGAATTGATTCCTCTGGTAAACAGGTTCTTGTAGTACCTATACCAGAAGTTCGTTCTGTTGCTGCCAGGGCTCTTGGGTCTCTTATCCGATGGATGGGAGAAGAGAGCTTTCCTGATCTTGTGTCTTGGTTAATGGATACCCTCAAATCAGATACAAGTAATGTAGAATGATCTGGTGTTGCCTAAGGGTTGAGCGAGGTAAAAAATTTACTTTAATTTACTTTTGAGATGCCATTGTTTACAAGCTAATTGTTATTTCGGTGATTCCTATATTGTTTAGAAACTTCCTTACTCTGTCATGGTTAACTTTTGATGAATTAAAAAGTAATCCATATCTATGGGTCAGTTCTAAATCATGCTCACCGACTACTTTGATGAGTTAACTTTTTTTGGTTTTTGGCTATCTATTTATATCTTTATATTCCATAGGAGGCTTTTGCACAAATCCCGAAGGTCGACATAAAGGGGAGTTTAGACTTAAGATTGCATGTTAAACATTATTGGCCCACACATTAGCCTAGCTGCCTAAGCCTTTGGGTGAAATGGTTTCTGACAACATTTTACTGCAGCTTATCAGTAAAATAAATTTTGTCTCACATCAACTTGAATTCACACATGCAATCTTATATGTACTTCAGTTGTATTCTAAATATATACCAAAATCTTATTCATTGCAGTTAGTTGTATAGCGGTTTCAGTCTTCAGTTTCATTACAATACGGTCAAAACTGTTTTACCTTTTCTTCCTGTAACAAACATGCCCTTTGTGAAATGCTGATGCTTAGCAGCTAAAAGGTCAGAACTAGCTGCATGAAATGTATGGTCAAACTCAAGAACTGCAATGAAGGTTGAACTGCTCTCGTTTTAAGAATGTTTTACATTGGTATTTCTTCATTTATACTGATGACTTGTTTTAAGAAATTCTTTACTATTGTTTTAACTTATCTCTTAATCTGAAATTTAGATTTCTTAAATTTCAGTTCAGCAAATTGACAAAGATTACTGAATAATATGATTTAAAACTGTTCCATGCCAAAGATTCAAAATGTTGGTGATATACGTAGTACAATCTGCGGATTAATTGTATAGTCGAAAAGGGAAAAAAAATGTGTGTTTATTAATTTAGGCTATTTGGAAAGAACATGTTACTCTCCATAATTTTCATCATAGAATACACTTTTGCTAGAGTTTTGTTTGATATCTATTGAAATTGATATTGTTTTGGATGAAGATAACAAGATGTGAAGGGCCTGACTCATACTTGTTCTGGTTATCTGATTTCGATGCGAATGAATGGTAACTGTCAAAAAAGCATTGGCAAATAATGAGAAAAATATTTCAGAAGAAGAATAACTGAATAAAGAGAGAACCTGGCTGCATTGGATACACTGCCCCTAAAGTCACATACATTTGAAAACTAGAAGATAGTCTCTTTGTTATTTTCTCAGTCCAAAATGAAGAAATACCAAATTTTTTACTTAACCCTCATGAAATTATAAATTTTTCCTCGTAGAAATAAGTATTGAAAAAATTATGTAAATTTCTAACAAAACTACATGTAGTTATGTATTCTACATGGTTCTGGCATACTTTTGATAGGACTAAAGATATCCCAGTGTCAGTGTGGTCCTGTTAACTGATCATGGTCCATTGGTAAATGAAGAAATACCAATGGAAAATACTGATCATGGTCCAACTACTCTTGTTTTAAGAACTTCGGTATGCATATAAAATAATTATAGATCAGTTTGTTGGTAAATGACAAGGTAGATATAATAATTGATAGATCTTGAGAAGGCAGAACACAAATGTTATAAACATATTAACAAACTATAACTACAAGGAAACTGTAATGTTTATCAGTTCTGTTTGTATTTTTTTTTAATGTACAAAGAAACTGTACATAATGAAGACTATACTTGGCAATGATACACATGATTACCATTTTGTTTATCAGTTTTGTTTGTATTTTTTTTATACTGCACTTTATCAGTTCTGTTTGTATTTGTTTAAGTCAATCTTGGCTTTCTCTGCAGGAACAACAAATCAGTTCGGTGCATGGTCAAAGAAGCGCATGGAATATAATGCAGCTACAACTTTATCCAGTAATATTAAAATGGCTGCTCTCTGTATACTAGTGTATTCAAAATATTTATACTGCATGGTTCTATAATCAGCGTAGAAATACGTAGAAATATGAATATTTTATTTTAGGAGTTGGGATGAATATTGACTTTGAAGAGGGAGATTTTTGTTCTGTCTCGTATGGGTTTTGAGCTGCACATAACTGACAGAAAGTGCTTTAGAAGTTGCTCTGTATAGCTTTCGAAACTCTTATTCTGAGTTGACGAATCTGTTAACGTATTGGTTCTTATACTGCTGAATCTTTGTACTTTGCATGTGCTAATTTTATTTTGTTACAATTTTTTTATATAAAATGTTGGTGTTTTGGAAACTGAGAATTTTATGTACAACTGTATCGACCTTGAGCTTTATAGCATTGATCATGGATGCTGGAGAACAACATTGACTGAACTATCAACAAATTGATATATTCTTGAGAATTTTCAAAACTTTTCTGTGCATCTGTAGCATTTTTTTTTGCATACAGGTCAAAATAAATAGCGTTTTTAAAACGCTGGGAAAAAAAAATACCACTCTTACAAACGATAGCGTTTCCGAAACATTATTAAAGGCATAGCATTTGGAAAACACTATAAATACGATAGCGTTTCGAAACGCTATATAAACGATAGCGTTTGTCGAAACGCTATGGTTTATATAGCGTTTTGAAAACGCTATAAATACCATAGCGTTTGTCGAAACGCTATCGTATTTATAGCGTTTCGAAAATGCTAGATAAACGATAGCGTTTCGTCAACGCTATAAAAAGCACAGCGTTTTGCAAATGCTATCGTCTTTATAGCGTTTTCGAAACACTGTGCTTTTTATAGCGTTTCGCAGAAACGCTATATACATTCCATAGCGTGGGTATTGACAGCGTTTGTAAAACACTGTCATATGTCGTTAATAGCATTTACAAAATGCTATCAAATGGCATATATGTTGTAGTGTGTGAGCCCACATAGATTATTTTTCAACACTGCTGTCCCTATAGTTGTCCTCCCTCTGTCCACTACTGTGCTTCCTCCATACGTAGTTTTTTTCTCGATCATGTCTTTGACATAAGGAGTATATAATGTTCAACTAGAAACACTAGGGAACTGTTTTGTACCACATGGAACCCTTTTTATAGGTGCTAATAAGTCAGAGATTTGCAAGATCCTGATCCTTTTACGTTGCAGAGTTTAGAGTGTCGGCACATTTGTTGATAGGGCTATTGATAAGCATGAAACAGGAAAAGAAAATCCCTGTTCATTTTTTGGGGGGTTCATATACTGTGTATAACTTGTTTTAATGATTTAGTGGCGATTTAAAAATCAGAATGAATATATAAAACTAGTGGAACTAATGTACATTAAGGTAGCACAGAGATAATATATTCTTTCACATATGTATGTACCTCTCTATCTTCATTCCCTTAAACCATATCTACGTCTCAAAACTCTTTCATGTACAGATAATATTTAACATTAAAAGTCAATCACCTTCATTAAGGTCTCCAAAAACATAAGCCAAAATGGCATAGAAAGAATAGTACAACTAGTACACTCAATACGAAATTGAAGAAAAATACAGCTGCAGTCTCGTAGCAGTATAACCTACGTAAACAGGAGTTGACGGCAATTGAAGTTGGATCCTCTCAAAGGGCCCACATATGGCTACAGAGAGGGAGAGGAAATTTTTTCCGTACTGACCCTTTTTTTTTAAAAAAAATGAGCAACGTGACCCACTTTCGAAAATATTTATCCAACCGATCCAATTTTGGACACGTCAGCATTAACCGTTATTAAAAATAACGGTATAAGTTAATAACATGCCGTTCTTCCAAATAGCTGTATCTGTTAAAAAAAATTTTGCATGCCGCTATTTGAAGCAACGACATCAGTTAACTTATTCCCAGTCATGTACTCTAACTTGAAAAAAAAAATTAAGTGTGAAAAATTCTCACAGCTGATGTCGTTGTTTGGAACAGCGGCAACAACATTCTAGATGTCGTTGTTAGGAATAGCAGCATCAGTTATAATATTCATTGTTAGGGAGAATAGATGTCGTTGTTTGGAACATCAGCAACAGTTCATTTTATTACTTACACTTGGCTAATCTACTTCTGTGAACTATTGTCGCTATTTCTAAAAACGCAACAGTTATCTCATGTCGTTATTTGTATGAATGACATCAGTTATAATACTCATTAAACTCTCTTGCTTCACAATCGTTTTTCTAAACAACGACATGAGATAACGGTTGTCGTTCTGAGAAATAGGAGCAATAATTAACATAAATAGAATAAACACGTATAAGTAATAAAATGAATTGTTATCGCTGTTCCAATGTAACCCCCATTCCCGACAATAGGTATTTTTTCGTGTATTTTCTATAATTTGATTTTTTGTAAATTTATTTGTGCTAAATTCAGTTCGGATCTTTTATTAAAATATTTTCTAATCAAAAATTTTATTTATTTTGAATAATGGTTTATTTTGATCTCACTTTCTATTTATTATTATTTATCGGATATTTATATTTGAGTCTAAAACAACTATATTATCATTATTGGATTGTTTTAATAAAATTGTTAAACCCGAGTACTATTTTATTGTATAATTTATTACTATTATGATTATGATTATTAATTGTTATTTCATGATTATCTATTTAAAATTCATGTATTGGATTATTTTATTATTATACTGGATCTGATTTCCTTTACGAATTTCCAAATTATTTTCCAGCCCAATTTATAATTTAATTCATTTGTATTATTTATTTATTTATTTATTTGGATTTAAATTTTCGTTTATGAAATCTCCGTTCTTTTTGTCGGGCAATTCTTGTTGATCCCTATTATCTCTTTCGAATTGTGGGTATTTTTATTTGAACTCTATTGATTTTGATCTATCTCTTATTTGAACCCTAAAATCCAATTTCATTTGTTCTTAACCAAAATCCGCTATTATTGGACCCTAACTCGCCAACCCAGTACCTCAATTGTACCCTATAAATACAACTCTAATGCAAACCCTATTTTGACACACAAATTGGAACCCTAACCGTCTAATCTCTCTCCTCTCTCCTCTCTCCTCTTTCTCTCTCCCCTGTGTTTCTCTCTCCCCGAATTCACGCCCAATCCACCGAAACCCATCTTGTTCATTCCCGATCACCTTCTCAGGCACCATCTCCGGTGAGCCTCCATGTCCTCCTCCTCTCCCGTCGACCCCCAACCTCCGGCGACGCTCTCCTCGACGCCCAGCACACCAGAACCCCACCCCGATCTCCTCCTTCTCGCTCCTATCGATGCCAGCAACCGAAAACCCAGAGCCGCCTTATTTCCTGGTTGTGCCCAGTCGCCTAGTTCGCCGCCAGTCGACCTTGCCAGCGTTGATGTCGCCTACCCCGGCCACCAACGATGCCACCGAAGTCTCCTTGCTGGTGCTGCTAGTGTCTCTATACTGTTATAGTGCTATCTCTCTTATGTAGTTGCTGTTTTGCTATTTCTTCGTTTACACGTAAATTGCACGTGTTAAATTTGTGTGTTCGTGGATTCGTTTCTTCGGGATTCTTATCCTGTTATTCTTGGTATTCGTTTTTACCGATTAACAGGCAAGTCACCATCCTCTTGAATTGCTAATTATATCAAATTCAAATGTTATTGAAATTCTTGCAAGTAGATCTCTTATTATCATATTATCCTTTGTTATCTCTTTCGTTGGGTCTATTGTGGGTTTACATGAGCTAACCCCAATATTCTTGACATCGTGCCACTTTGACTCTAAAGTTTGGATCTTTAATAAATGCATATAGAATTGTTAATAGGGTTATTCATACAAGTCACAATACAAATAAGTTATTGTAGAGACAAACGTTAGGTTGTATGTCGTTTGATCGTATGATGAATGATTGATGTTAGACTTATATATGTGTGTGATCTAAATTTTATTTGTCATGTTTGGACACTTATCATGCAGAATACAAAATTTATTGACTATAGAATCGAAACCCATTATGTGTAATTAATTTATGCTCAAGAAAAATACCCTAAGAACTGTACATGCTTGCTGATCTGAACTTGATCGCTATTTTCGAACCAGTAAATGACCTTAAAATGAAATACTTGCTGAACATAAAATGTAGCCCTTGATGTCTAGATAATTTTAACCTGATCTGGATTTAAATTTCAGATTGGTATCGGTTAGATATCATCACTTTACTGCAACTGTGTTACTAATTTTCAGACTCATAATTCCATGCGTATCCTGCTGTTATTTATTTTATTTGACCCTGTTATCAGTAAAAAAAAATCTAAAATAAATCATGCTAGATCTAGACATGTATAGCTACTTTCCTGAATTTTTGTAGATTGTAATAATGAGTTTTCTGACCCGAAATAATTAATGAAACATAACTTACTGCATACTGACTGAACATTAAACCTGAAAAGAAACATGTGTTTGACCTGGCTACTGTTGTCAGAATGTGAACTTTAAGTATACGTTGGAACCGTATGGAAGTCTAGTTTCCAGATTTTTTGACGGATTCAACTTTTGATTTTTGAGTCAGCGGAAAACTGTATTTTTGTACAGGTTACGCTTGTTGTCCATAATTTTGGATACTACTTTTTAATGAATTAATAATTTCTGTTGTATTATTGCATGAATTGATGAATGTATGTTGCATTGCATGTTCCCAATGAGTTATTGTCACTATTTTAACCGACCTACCCATGTTATCAACCTATTGTTTCACTATTGATATGATCGTTCACCGAATTGTCCATTAATTGCATATTATGTTGTTGCATTGATAAATAATTAACAAGCCGGGGTTTAAGAGATTGACTTTTGAGTAGTGAATAAAGTAGTGACTGTACTTGGAGTAGGGGTCCGTGTTTCCTTAACTACCATTCCGGCTACCGTTTTATCGTGTGATTGTGATTATGGTAGTAACCCAATCTATCGTGTACCGTATCGTTACCGATGACCGTTTCATACACTGAAAGGTGAATAGTTTTTACCGTTACCTTTGCCAACTACATGATCTACCGAGTGCACTACTTGAGTCTAAACGAAATTGATTGTATACATCGAACCTGTGGTACGGCACACATGGGACACAGTAGTACGTGCATTAGTTAGGAATTAAAATGAATAATAGACATAACGATTGACACATCCCCGATATTGCATATTGTTCATCATTGTTCCTAATTGTATACAATTTTGTTTAAGTGATATTGATATTAACCGTTGATTACCGTTACCGAATATTGATTCATCGTTACACCGTTGCATTAATTACCATGTTATTGATTATTATCATCGTACCATGTTATTGATTTCCATTGATCTATTGTTTCATTGTTATACTGTTATTCTATTGTTCTCTGCTTTCTCTACTTGCTGTCCATGACTTGCTCTAAGGACAATTATTTTTCTCTTTTTAGATGAAGTATTTACAGGTAATGAAGGAGAATTGCCTGCTAGAATTGGAGAACAAATATTTTGAAGATTTCAGCTTTTAAATTGCTTGTCGCTTTCATAAACTTAATGTATTGAGACTTGTTACTATTTTGTATTGGGATTTATTTTTGTATTGGGCTTATGTTCCGGATTTTATTATTGTTTCCTGACGTTGGATTATTATTATTGTATTTGGATATTTTATTGCTTCATTCCAAATATTTTGTTCATGAAATCATTATTATTGCTTGCGCAATTATTCTGTAATGTTTATATTATTGAGTTGATCGATTAAACAGCTTATGGGTGACGTGAGTCATTCACTGGGCCAATGTTATGTGCTCGTATTCTGTATTTTTGAAAAGCGGGGCGTGATATCCAAATAACGACATCAGCTATCTCTAACAATGAATATTATAATTGATGTCGTTATTCCTAACAATGACATTTGTAATATTGTTGCCGATGTTCCAAACGAGGGCACCAGCTATATGTCACACTTGTATTTTTTTTCTTCAAGTCATTCCCCATGCCCTTGTCATTTCCAAGATCGGTAGTTCCATCCCCTCCATTTAGTTCTAGTTCGTATCTCATCGATACCTTAAGTAGGCATAGGAGGGTAATCGATTTGCCCAATCATCAGAGCCTTGGAATGGGAGCAAATACGGGTGCGTGTGTACGCAGGTACCTTAACTCCCACAGTGCGAGAGGGCCCGGAGGGCCGAGGGGCTCCTCGCTCTGTTCCACCTCCCGGTTACGTATGCGAGACCAAAAGAGCAAATTCAGAAGACAAATAAGTGGTGTAAGCATATTTGTTGAGTAATTTGAGCTTTGAGCTAATTCCTTATGAAAATTGACCCCCCGAAAAGACCCTAGATTGGATCAAATTGAACCAATATGGGTTGATTCAGAGGTAGGTCAACAATCATGGAAATTCGTCCCTCAAGCCCAAAAAAGACGATTGGGAATGCACAAGAAGGCACATCTGATGCTTGTCCGATTATGACTTATGAGTGCCGCAGCAAGACAAGACCAGCTGTTAGGCAGGAGACTGGGGACAGCTTTAGGAGATTGAGGACCGATGGTTCCAGCTTCTTTCCCCCAACCTGGATCGTGGAAATTAAATAGAGGTCCTTAAGGTTGGGAAAACGTATGTCTCGGAAGTCGACTTTACCTACTGCTAGAACCATACGAACCTCTTGGGGGCAGAGAGAGTGTACGATTGAGAATAAGTATAATTGATGTCGTTACTCCAAATAGCGGCATGCGATTTTTTTTTTAACAGATGTCGCTATTGGAATAACGGTTAATGCTGACGTGTTCAAAATTGGGTCTGTTAAATAAATATTTTCGAAAGTGGGTCAGTACGGTAAAAAAATTAGAGAGAGAGAGAGAGATAACAATTGCAAACCCTAAAAATAATTATAAATATTGGTGGAGACCGTCTCTTTGGTTGCTTTAAAAAATTTACACCCTTGCATGCATATGCATATATGTTAGCTGAGTTGCAGTCTTTTAAGTTTTAAAAAAACAGCTATCTAGCTTTGGGCCCATATGTTATAAACTTCTCAAAACAGTTTATAAACAGCATTACTTAACTCTCAATACAGTGCATAATAGATACTATATTCTCCGGGGATATACTACTATATTGAAGGTAGGTTATGCACTGTTTGAGGGTTTATAACACAGTTAGAAAAGGAAAATAGTCCGATAGAAATTTAGTTTGAAGCCAGAGATCTAAACCATATTGAGTTATTTACCCAATCTGAACTCAAAGCAGAAATGGGAAATCTTGGAGTGCTATGAGAAATTCGGATAGATAGAAAAGAAAAGAAAAAATTTGAACCGAACCACCAAAATACATGCACCTCTTTTTGTCTCTATTCACACCAGCAACTCTAATTGTTATTAATAAATCACCAAATTAATTAAATCATATAAAGAAGAGAATAGATACAAAACTATAGGCTAACTTGATGAGTCATTAAAGGAAGATGCATGTACCAAAAACTTATTTGCATAGCAGTATTCAACTGATACAATACTGTTTATAATCTCTAATCTCTAATCTCTAATATTATAATGGGAGAAGACCTTAGTATCATTTGTCAATCTACCAATCCGTGCATTGCAGATGCATAACTAATATGAAGGAGGTCAGGATTCGACTCCTCACTACGTCAGATTTTACGTAAATTTTTTTAATATATTAAATATACTGCATCACACATATAAATTAGTATCCATCTATCTATAATATAATATATAATAACTATAATAATGGAAGAGTTGGAGTTGTAAATCTACCTAATTACACACGTGCAACTCCAACTCTCCCATTATAGTCTTCACATTTACTTTTAAAAATTTATAATTATATTTATTAAGACATGTATCGCACGTGTAAATCAGAGCTTCACTTTAAAAAAAAAATTTAAAAAGTTAATACGTGCATTGCACGTGTATATTACTAATAAGTAGAACTGTAGAACTACATAAGTAATTAAGTTCTTAATTAATAGTATTAATTATTTGGGTCCTCTCATTTTACCAAAGGTGTAATGTGAGAAATGTACCTGCCATGCCCCATATATACTTAAGATCATAAGGTAAAGTTTCTTAGTTTTCACAAAGGGAATACGTACCATGGTTGTTTACAGTTAGATGCCCTATAAGTTCAATTACAAATTTCAAAGAAAATTAAAATTCATTTTTGAAGCATACATAAATATACGTATATATAGGGATAAATTAATACCTGAATACTATAAATTCATGCATGTTAGATATACTTTGCAAAAATAACAGCAAATAGAAGTTATCTACATTCGTATACAAATTAACTTAATTAGCGAACATAAATATCTTACAGACAATAATATTAATAATCCCATTGTCTATATATATATATCACTATATGAAAGTCATGTACATAGACAAGAATCTAATTAAGACGTACAGCATTCTAACAATCCTGGATCACAAATTAATTATATATATTATTGACCCTAAACTGTAGAATCCAAAGAACCCACAATGTTCTTCATGATTGTTACCTGATCCCTAAGGCACTGTACATAGCTTGCTGTCTCTTCAAGTAGGCTGCCCAATTCCATCGCCCTACCTCCCGGCACCAACCTCCGAAGGCTCTCTATTCGGTTATTAGATGTCCCTATCGGAACCCTAACCCTAACCCTAACCCTAATTCTTCTTCTAACAATAAGATGTGTTCTCACCCTGCGTCGATGTAGTCTTCGGAGCAGAGCCTGGCTCCATGCCCTCGTTGGCCCTGCAGCGACAGCCATCGAAGCGTAGGCCGCACGCTTAATTCTCCGGCTGCGGCCAACCGGAGAGGTGGGACGTCTCTGTTGAATGCTGGTTAGGGCTTGCATGAAGTGCATGGCCATGGCAAACTTGGTAGGATTAAGCCCATTAGGGTTAGGATTATGATGATCCATGAGCTAGAAGTGAGAGGGAAATAGAATGGCCGGATACGAAGGTAGGGGATTGGATTAGTACTTATAATTAATAAGTGGATTTATCTTTGACACATGCACGACAGTGGTGTCTTCTTGTTTTCTGACACAAAAGGAGGAGGAAGAGGAGGAGAAGAAGAAGAAGAAGATGGGTCACTTGTTCTGACACATGCGTCAACGTGAACCCCAATAACTATAAGGTGTAGAGTGATTATGGGAAGAGGCTTGGGAATCAATCAAGCTATATATAAAAGAAGATAAGAATGATTTGATATGAAGATGAAGATGATGAGGAAGTGGGTGGTGGGGCTAAGCAGAGCTAACCACCACATGATCGCACATGGATCATATGCCCCACTTCATAGACCCGGAGATTATGAAAATTTTTGCTTTTTCTCTTTATATACTTCCTTCTATATAAATATATATATATTCAGTTTAATTTCTACAATATTAAACTACTTCACAAGTTTAATGTAGTTAATTAGATGATCTTTTCTCTGTGTATCATCTTCCATGTAATTAAATTTGCTAGCTAGTCCTTTTCGTATTTGTCAATATCATTTTGTGTAGCTAATGAGCATATGAGACAAATTATTAACCAAGTATGGGCAAGAAAGGGGAAGATCAATCGATGTTGATGGTCTTCGACAAGTACTCCAAATCAACAATTTCACACTTTTCTCATCACCTCTCTTTTATATATATATTGCAGGTTAATCCCTTAATTAATGCAGAAAAGATAGATTAAGACCTCTGATCAGAATCTCAATTAATCTGATCATCAATGCTCTTTCTCATTTCTAGCTAGCAGCTATGTACTACATGTATTTGAGCATGCAGTTGCAATCAAGTGGTGGTTGGTTCGATTCTACGTCAAGTACATGTGCTTAGTTTCCCTTGAAAACTTAAGGGCCATGTATGTATAGTATATATATATGATTCTAGTTGATTAGTATTTGCTATTTGCAATCGAATTGTCATTTGTCAAACTATGTTAATCAGTATTGGCCCTATATAATAAATTGATAAGATGTTCAAATTTGTTCACACGTCTATTCAGACACTCGTGAGGAGTAGAGTAGGAGTGCGGGCCCCACCTAGCTAGGTACAGCTCATATTCCACAACGTGGGGTGGGGACAAATATCACTAGCTTTCACATCAATTAACATAATTAATTGAGACTATACCTTTTAATTTGATATAGTATTAGAATTCCTCTATAATATATTAATAGATAATCAGAAAATTAATTAATTAATGAAATATAGGAAGAGGTGAGAAAATATACGCCATGCACCTTGAGAAATACTAAATGAGAAGAAGTAGATGGATCGATGCTGATTTTGTCATGTTTAGATTAGAGGCATGCATGTGGGGACTAAAGATGGCCGGCCCATTCATACAATATTGGTTCGTGTACTACTTTGTATTGGTTCATATATTTTACCTTGTTTTACATGAACATAGAAATTTAGATATTTAACATGAACGTAGGAATGATATTATTCTACCTTATAAATTGTAATCCAATATAAGTATGTAGTTTCATTGGATGTTGTTCTAAATTATAAGAGAACGTATGGATTTACACATTCTGGCTAATCAAATTGCAAGAGACAATCATAAACTTGTGCAACATTATAGTAAGGGCATATTGAGCTTAAAACTTGCTCACACTCTAAAGGCTTGTCCTTCACATATTTGGAAAGGCTCGCCTCTCCTCCCTGTCTTTCCCACCGGCAACTTTGCAGGATTAACTGCCTCGCTGAAATGGCAGAATTGATTCAAATCCCTTTACCTTCTCTGAAAAATGCATTTGCCAGCAGCTACCGGCTATGGCCTCTTACCATTTTCAGCTTCTCCTCTCCACCACATTATTCAACAAAATCATGAACATTTCATCAAAGAGCATTCATTTACTGAAGATGAGACTCAACAACTGAACGAAAGTACATAAAGACTTCTCTCATAGAGCAGCACTTTACAAGTTGTGCAAGCCTATATCTATGAGAACAGTTGATGTAAGATTTCCTATCACATACAAGGCCGAGACAGAACGGTAAAATATGATACAGCCAAAGTTGATATCAACCCGGTAATAATTGGATTTAAGTGAACTCTCACAGTTTTGGAGACTGTTAGCAAATTCTAAAACCGTCAACTTATCTTTAATCACAAATAACTACTTCAGCACTAAATATGCAAACTGAATAACTTCGAGGAACCTGTAAAACAAGTGGAATGGGCAAACATCTCAAAGCGCTGAAGGAGACCGCACAATCACCTTCACCTTCAATTCAGGAGAAATAGGTAGGCACTTACGCCATTAGATGAAGATAAAGATATACCCATCATATTTAATCCAATAATTAGTGACAGTTTGATAAATCACCCACAGGTGGACTGAATGAAGAGAATAATCGAATATCAACCTACGCAAAAATATTACAGTATCAGCACATAACAAACACACCAGCAACGGCAGATACCTTCTCAGGAAAATCACTAACAAAAAAAGCTCTGACCAATGTAACTCAATAAAATTCCATTATAATAAACATGATAAAGAATGAACGGGTTTATACATAACCACCAATATCAATTACCAACGAGGAACCAACCCAGACAATACAGATAACTGTCTTGTACTTGAAAAAATATTAACATAACCCAATTGGTGGGTCATAATAAGCCTGGTAAAATAAACCATGTACACTCTATACTGGCATCCCTCCTCACCTGCAGGGATCCCTTAGACAAAAATATAGCCCAACCAACGGGGACACAATCTTCCCAATATATAGATTTGGTTGTATACTACCAAAAACGAACGAAACAAGAGCATTAACTAAGACGGAAACCAAATTTGACAACAGCCCCATCCATCCATGAAGCTGCCATTCACTATCCAAAAAGAAATGCTGACCACAGCATTTTTACCAGACTGCTTTCCTTTCAATGAGAAAAGAAAGGCCCGCAAACTCGACTGACACATCTGGCATTGTATGACCGGGAAACCAAGCCAATCTCAGTAGACATGAGCACACACGAATAATGAAAAGTGAAGCAATGGTCCACTATAAGCGCATATGCAACCAATGAAATCTCAAATTAATTTCCACACGGATATCAAGAGGCGGTTGCATTTTCCAGCTTTTCCTTCTCTATCTCTACTTTTCTCTGTTCAGCATGCTGAGCAATACCACTCGCAAGTGCCTGGTGATGGAAGTCCAACGTTTGCATGAGGTTCTGGAACCGTGGCAGATTCGAACCTTGCACAACTGAAATGTAAATTATCATTTTCCACAGTAGATGTTTTAGCAATTTAAACAGTATAGATCAGATAGGGAATACAAATTAGCCCTCCCACAAAAAGAAAACGATTTTTTGCTTTACCTTTTACGGTTTCCACAAAGAAAACAAAAGGGTCCACCTCATCAATGGGTGAATGTAGCTCCTCATCATCATCAGTGTAATCGTCATCAGAGTCATCATCGTCGTCATTTGGCTGGAAAGCTCTTGCCTGTGCTCATAGACAATTCATTATTAAAACCTCATTTGAAAAGAAACAAATGCAAGGCTTGATTTTTCATATGACTTGATTTACATGCAGTTGTTTGTGTACCAGACTACCCTAATTAATCATGATGATTAAACAAAGTGCAATCAAACCCTCGATACCTTCAAAAAACGGTGGTTAAAAAGGGTCCTCCGTTTTTGTTGCAAAAGGCTAAAAAAACAGGTTACCAACATTTCAACTAGGTAAGGGTTTAAGCAAGTTTTTCCCTTAAACCCTTTTTGGGCTTGGGTTATGAATTTTTATCAAATAATTCTATTCAAGCCCGTGTGTACCCATATAATAAACCCAAACTCATTACACTCTACATGTTTCCTTAATTTTACAATGAACTTATGAAATACAAATTTATTTTTATTTGTACAAATGAAATGTCATACAATGAAATATTTACTATTTAACATTTTCCATATTTTTTTCCTTTTTTTCTGGGATTTTCATATTTTTTCTTCATTTCCCCATTTCTAAACACAAGTTAGGTATTAAAAACAAAATTTATTTTTTGTTTAAACAATGGTTTAAAGAGAACAAAACCACCTGTTTTCATTTTTTTTTACAATCGACATTATACAGTTTGGGTTATTCAAGAATTAAATTGGTAGACAATTGTCCAATCAAATGGTTCACTCCATAACATACGTAAAACTAGTAAACCACAAAGTCAGTACAAAACTGAAAACCAGGTAATTAATTTTATTAACGTGCATAGATGGTTAAAACTTTAAACCATTGCTTGTGGTTATTCTATTACATCTCTTAAAACAAAACACTTCTGTTCTGTCATGGTTTCTGGCTCTAAGTCCTCTCATGTAACTCTCGGTTAAAGAGCAAGGAGAAATATATAGAAAGAGAGATACAAGCCAATTGTGAATCCTCTCCTGAAAGATGGGAATGACAGGTGTAATTTTACCTCCACATTTAAATTTAAAATATTCTTTTTCACTTTTTTGTATGCAAAACTACATTTACATTTAATAAATCATCTGAAGCATTCTTCTTTTTCATATATGAGGTCTTGTACGGGACAAGATGTGTATGTAATATCTATATTACATACTCAGGTATTTTTACACAAGTTTTCCAAAAAAAGATCTCATAACAGTCTGCTAAACCACGATTTTTGCCGTAGGTTTACTTTTCTAAAACACACAGCTCCACTTGAAGATATACAGCAAATACTATCAACAACTGATCTTGTTAGTTTCTTACTTTTAAGGGGTGAAATCAAGAAACAGCCTAATGTTTCCCATTTCAATCAAAGAAACCCACTAACGTTTTTTCGTTCATTAAACCCCCTATTCCATGAAGTTTGAAAAATTCTGTTAAAACCCAATTGTGAAATGTCCATTTTGCCTCTTTCTATAATATTTAAAACATTTGCTGCTTTTCTCATCCCTTCTCACTTCCTTTTTCAAACTTGCAAACTCATCATTCCCCACAATTCACAATCCCTTTTTCAAACTTTCAAACTTGCGAAGGATGGGTTTGTAAGTTTGAAAAGGAAGTGAGAATGATGGAAAAAGCAGCAGAGGTTTTAAAGATTAAGGGGCAAAATGGACATTTCACAATTGGGTTTTAGTGGAATATTCAAAACTTGACGGGATAGGGGGGGTTTAATGACCGGGAAAAAAAATGTTGGGGTGTTCTTGATTTAAATGGGAAACGTCAGGGAGTTTCTTGATTTTCCCCTACTTTAATTGTTAAATTTATAGTCTTTTATCAGTAATGAACTTTCTTACATTCTTTATATGATATGAATATTAAATAATTTCAACATTTTTTACTGCCAAAGTTGTAAGCCCTTACTTTCCTTTTCTTTTCCGCTTTTCAGAACATTAATTCTTCTGAAAACCTGGTTCAACTCACAAGAATCACCAACAGAATCCTAAACATAGGACACACCACCACCTTTTGGTTTGATAGCAGGTATGACCTCAACAAATTTCAGTCTGATGGTCGGCTTGGTTTTCTTCCTCTACTTCCTAGAGGTTTCTACTGAATATATTACACGCGTACAGACACATACACCTATTAACTAGATATAACAGAAAATATCGTTCAATAAGGCCTATATTCAGCTTAATGTTATATGGTCACCGAAGTCCCATTATAGAATGGCTACGCAGAACCTGACTGAAACATAGATAGAGCTCTAAGTTGTACATGAGGTATAACATTGAACTGAAGGAAATGTGTCATAAAATGGTGAAAGAAAAGCAATGACCAGTATCAGAATTACGAATCATGTGATACAAACCTGCTCAGCTAACTTCTTAAGTTTGAGACTGTCTGCCTCATCTCCATCCTCATCATCATCACCCATTTCCTTGTCAGACTCATCCTCATCTTCATCATCAGATTGAAAACCATCCATATCATCATCCTCGGCATCATATTCCTTCTTGGATTCTGCCCTCAAAGAAAAAAGCACTATTAAAAATGGCGTGGGGTAGTAAATGCCCCCTTAAAACTGAAAATAAGGACTATAAAATTATAATACAAGTCATTAAAGAAATGATGTAGCAAGGAGCAACAAATAATTGTAAATACATGCATGTCACCATAAGTCTTCTAATTTGGAGTAAAATGAAGGAAAAAATTTGAAGGCATTACAATTAAAAGAGAATATATATTCATAAGTACCTGCAACTTGATCCTTGTAGGAAACAAGTAACTCAAGAGTGGCATTAAAAACACGCGCAAAAGCTTCCCCTGGCAACTGCTCCTCAGGGAGGGTAAGGAGTGAAGTCAAACCCAAGCAGCAAACCTTCTTATCATGTTCTCTACAGTTACCACAGAACATTGAAGCCGAGTTAATAGTGAAACGAAAAGGAAGAAAATGTAATCAGACATGACGGGTGGCAAATTCTACCTTCTAAAATGTGCACGTGCACCACTTTTCTTGACTTGTTGTAACATCTGAAACCATAAACTAAAAACTTCCGTTGCAACACTAAGCTTGTGAAGGAGTCCAAGAGTCAAAGAAGGATTGTAGTAAAGAGCATCAGCAACCTGCAAAAGCAGAGAAGGGTCATCATCCGTATGTAATAATAAAATTGAATGACGAGAACATTTGAGACAAGTAAAAACAGCCACAATATGTCTAATTGGTTAGGTACTCAGGTAATTTGACAGGGCTGGATAAGATCCTACAGAACCTACTATACGAAACAGTAATCAACACGCTAACAAAAATAATACGTGATCTATCCTCACATATAGTAATTTAAAATGTCAAAACTTGCTATAACAACATTTACAATAAATTATATCAAGCTTCTGAGAAGTCATCATCTCATATATGCAGAAATCCAGACGAATCAAATATCAGAGACTTCATGCTGTCCATATTACATTTTAGAGGGAATGTTTTTATATGTTAGTATGATATAAATGAATCAACTATTGCAGAAGCCAATCATGATCAATGTTACAAATGGCACGTTAAAAGAAACTTGACTAAGCACATAACAAATTGTGTTGCTTATCATCAAGACAATAAAATTATGTCATCTAAAATGCGTTTAAATCTAAATCTGAAAGCAGAATGGTAAAATCGGAACAATAACAAAAGGAATTTATGCTACTTTCAGTTAACCGTGTTTACCCCAATAGGAGAGTATATAACCAAACTGGCTTTAGTTGCTGTGCTTTGAGTCAATGTACATAATCTAGGTGATCTATCAAACATTAGGCCGAATACAACCATGTCTTCTCCAATACATTTTCCAATAGATATTCTTTCTTTTCTCTTTGACGTGTATTCATACATTGTTTTATATTGGTTACTTATCCAAGTTTTCTGAGCTTGGTTTTGATCTCAATTGAGATTTGTTTCGTTAACCTCTTATTGTGCTCTTTTTTAAAGTAAATATTAAGAATAACTGGAAAATGTATTGGAGAAGACGTGGTTGTATTCAGCCTAATGTTTGAGTAACTTGTTCATTTATATGGGTAAAAGGGATATGAGCAACTTGTTCATTTAGAAAATGAGCAATTAATTATGTGGCATGCATGTGATACATTGGACAACTAACCCTTTAAAGGATTTTCCAATCACATATATGACACATCATCAATTGTCTATTTACTAAATGAGCAAGTTGCTCATACCCCCTTTTCCCTATATATGTGTGTGTGTGTGTAACGCCCCGAGCCCGGCTCATCACAAGCTTGCATCACAAAATGTGCTATAGCTTATTGGTACCCCTTGATCTTAGGCAAACTAATATAACCTTACTCACTTCGTAACCCACCATCGATGTGGGACAAATAATCCTAACACACACCCACTTCACTTACCATTCCACGTGCAACCAACACACAATGCACAACCGGCCACACATTTCCAAAGCACGCCACCATTTCATTTCATACAAATCATAGCCCATACTCCATATTAAATACTCCCCAGAACCAACTACACCCATACTTCTATAGGTCCACGACATTAATATTTCCTTCTATTATTAATATTGTATATATATTCTTAACATACGGAGTATCACATACACCCCACCTTAAGAACTCAGCGTCCTCGCTTAGCCCGGGACAGGCAACCTGATTTAGGATCGCCTTTCTAACCATCGTGGAGTGGAGTACCCTGATTCAGCTAGCGTATTGCCCCTGATTTCTCTACGAGCTACTGTCCTAGCTCCATCTCAGGCGTACCTTTAACCCACTTCTGCCCACGATCGGTGTCAAAAGTCGGCTCTGATATCATTTGTAACGGTCCGAGCCCAGCTCAGCTGCGCACGCGGCCATGTGTGCGCGCACATGCGAAAAACAAGTCCTAACAACAATTCACCGCAGGCTTGCCTCACAAAATGTGATATAGCTTATTGGTACCCCTTGAACATAGGCAAACTAACATAACCTCACTTCCTAACCCACCATCGATGTGGGACAAATAATCCTAACACACCCACTTCACTTACCATTGCACGTGCAACCAACACACAATGCACAATCGGACACACATTTTCCAAGCACACCACCATTTCACGTGCAACCAACACACATAATCCTAACACACCCACTTCACTTACCATTGCACGTGCAACCAACACACAATGCACAATCGGACACACATTTTCCAAGCACACCACCATTTCATTTCATACAAATAATAGCTCATACTCCATATTAAATACTCCCCCAAAACAACTACACCCATACTTCTATAGGCCCATGACATTAATATTTCCTATTTATTATTATATATATATTCTTAAGATACGGGGCATTACAAAATATATATATATATATAGTATCTCATACTCCATATTAAATACTCCCCCAAAACAACTACACCCATACTTATATAAGCCCATGACATTAATATTTCCTATTTATTATTATATATATATTCTTAAGATACGGGGTATTACGATATATATATATATATATATATATATATATATATATATATATATATATATATATATAGAATCATGCTATTATGAGATGGTGAGATGAAATGTTTTTTTGTGAGATGGGCGATTTGAATCATCCAAATCTTGATCACACCGTTCACATCATTCTACATGTCATCTAGATGATGTGTACAAAATTTTAAGCCATTTGGAGACCTCTAGCCTTTCCATCAAAGCGTTTAACACATCATGAAGATGATGCGAAATACATATATATGCATTTATTTGAACGTTTTGATGCATAGGCTAGAGGTCTCCAAATCGCTTGAAATTTTGTACACACCATCTACATGATATGTAGAATGATGTGAACGGTGTGATCGAGATTTGGATGATTCAAATCTCTCATCTCACAAAATACATTTTCATCTCACCCATCTCACCATCTCATATTAGCATTTTTTTATATATATATAAAATATGAGATACTATATAGTATATATATATAGTATCTCATATATATATACTATATAGTATCTCATATATATTGTAACAGATACATATATACATTTATATATATATATATATATATATATATATATATATATAAATGAGATACTATATATGAGATACTATATATGTTACAATATATATGAGATATATATATGAGATACTATATAGTATATATATATGAGATACTATATATGAGATACTATACTATATATGAGATACTATATATGTTACAATATATATGAGATATATATATGAGATACTATATAGTATATATATATGAGATACTATATATGAGATACTATATATATATATACTATATATATGAGATACTATATATGAGATACTATATATATATACTATATAGTATCTCATATATATATCTCATATATATTGTAACATATATATATATATATATATATATATATATATATATATATATATATATATATATATATATTGTAATACCCCGTATCTTAAGAATATATATATAATAATAAATAGGAATATAGGGAGCCCTTCGGTTGAGGACTAATTTCGGTGGGAACTCCATGAGAACCCACGGAATACACCCCCCATGAAAAATCCGTACCGGCCATCTCGTTCTACACGCCTTAGATAGCATAACAAAAAAAAGATCAAGTAATTTGAAGTTAACTTGCCCATCCATCATTATGTCAGAATTTTTAGCCATACAATTTAGCGATGATATAAATCATAGGAAAATGAACTTCAAATTACTTGATTTCACTAATCGCTCTTAGACCGATCAGTTTCAAAAACCGATTTTAACTGCCTAGTCTTTAATTAGCTAAAAATATTAAGAATGAGTTATACCATGTGATTCTCATTAGGTTAAAAATAATCAATAGCTAATAGCTTAATTTTATATGCGGGAACAAATTATTGGAGAATTTAAAGTCAAAAAGAATGACTGACCACCTGCTAAAAAATACAAAAATAAAAGTTCAGGATTTAATTTGTTTTTTTCCATATATTTCTTTTAAGAAATTCTACATTAACATTAATTTTGATGAGAGATTTTTTTAATTATTTTGTATTTTCTCAAAACTAATATTTAGTATTTTTAATTTTTGAAAATTTACTGTATATTCCGCATTCAACATTTGCAAGACTTATAAACCATAATTGTACTGATTGCTTCTATGATTCTCCACAAGATATCATACACTAAGTCACGTGCACGATAAATTTCAACTAGTATATATATATGAGATGTTCCATTGCAAATGCCTAGGCGTGCAAACACCGTGCAAATGACCATTATGGCCATCACATGGATGATTCAAACCGTTCACATTGATCTACACGTCTAAATTAATCTAAATATGTAAAATCAAGTCATTTGAAATTCATTTGCCTATGCATTGAAGTGTTACAAAATTGTATGGTTGAATATCTTTTTTATAATGACATGATGGATGGACAAATAAATTTCAGAAGACTTGATTTTACATATTTAGACTATACGTGTAGATCAATGTGAACCATTTAGATCGTCCATGCGATGGCCAAAATGGCCTTTTGCACGGCGTATGCATGCCTAGGCGTTTGCAATGGAAGGTCTCACTATATATATATATATATATATATATATATATATATATATATATATATAAGAAAGAGGAGAGATTAATCGTGATTGTTAAGGGGGTGGGGTATGCCATATATCCATTTTTTCCTATACAAATTAGCAACAATAAAATGGAACAGCTATTTGGAAGAAAAGTAACATATGAACCATAACTTCGTACCACTTGTATTAGGAGGCATTTCAAGTATGGCTTCTCAGTTCGACGCAACCGATCAATAGTAATCCTGAGATACGGCTCCACCCATTGATCCACCTGACCTTTGCAGTTCTGGAATACTACTTCAATAAGTTTTGGTGCCGGCTCAATGTCACTGTCTTCCATATTTTTATCGGACATAATCTGCATAGTGCAATGTCCTTTAGTTTATATGCAATAAAGGATATAGAAACATACATTTCCCCTCAATCCTACACATACACACGAGAATGTTGCACCATATGTACAGAAGGAAACATATCAGAAATCTGTAAAGTGAAATACAGTATATATCAACGGACTCACAGATGAAAGCATAGTCCATAAACTTTGCTGGTAATCAGGATCTTTGCACGCAAGAAAATGTGCAGTACCCCTTGATATGTAGTTGTCCAATGGAACCAAAATATCTGCAAGATAAATGCAGAAGAAAATAAAATTTTGGAATACTATTACAATACTGACATCCACCATCGTCAACGTATTAACATATGTAAGGGGGCAACACAGGAAACTTTCATAGCCATCACAAACATGTTTCCTATCTCACTATCAAAAAAGGAAAGAGAAATTAAGATTTTGTATTTTCCTTTCTCCAAAAAGTCGCTGAAATTTGATATTATGAAAATAAATGAATAAAATTAGTCCGATTTCAATAGAGAAGGATGAATCTGGCAGTCCAAACCACCGGCACGTTTGAAATGCATAAAAACAGAACACTGTCAGGAATAGGCAAACATGATCTTATCTTGAAACCGATGATCAAAGAATAAATCAAGAATTCAAGAAAAGCCAAGTTCAAATAAATACATACGACCAATGTTGCATAAATGAGCTAGACAGAAACACAGTCGTCATGTCAAAATTGCAACTCAACTAAAAAGCTTAGAAAGTAGATCTTTAACAGTGATGTTATTAAGTATTCAGAAGGTATAGGTAATTTCTGAAGTCAAATATTAGCATTCACAAAATCATAACTACTAACCAGTAACATAAGTAAAAGCAGTACGAAAAGTATGCTTTGTTAGGATAGTAAAGGTCACAGTGATCTGCACAGTTTTAAAATGCTCAGATAGAATGAATTGAAATTTCACTGTAGAAAATGTCAAAATCAACTTACAACTTAATTGGAAAAGAAAGAAGATAAGGATTCAAGGAGTATGGACTTACTCTCAAAGAAGTCAATTGCCCAGTCTGCAAGCGCTTCCATCATCAAAGGCCATAGGCTCCACATTTCCAAAGAAATGGTCGGTGCATAAAATGTCATATAGGAGACAATTTCCAAAACCTCCTCAAAGACCTCTGCACAATATCAATGAAAAAGAAATTAGAAATAGATGGTTCATAATTGCATATAAAAGAACTTTGTATATCGCCCGCCAGAGAACGCACAACCACACAAGCAGTTAGAATATTCAAACAAACAAGTATAACAAAGACAGAGTGTTGGCAATACTGAGTTTTAAGTAACTAAGAAACGACATGGCAGAAACACTTAACCAAACTAATAACAAAATATGCCAACAACTCAACCTAGCTTGACTGCTGCTTCTGGAAGTTAGGTGAAACACCTACAAACATATAACGACAGACACAAAAACATACGTACATACACAAATAGTATCAAACATGTGTATACAGGAAGAAAATAAAAAGGTTCAATTCAAAAAGAATGCATGGCAAATTTAATACATAAAGCCACCAATTAACTATAATAAGCGAAAAAAAACTCATTAATTAGAACAATTTCAATCAGGATGTAGAATTATAGTTTCAAGGCTTGCTCCCGTACAGACAAGAAAGAAAGCCCAATGGACACAACTTATCATTCATAGTGTGCATTTATTTAAGAAATCTCGAGAGAAGAAATACCTTGACCATCTGTTGTCAACATCTTCCTCATAATTGGCAAGAGAGTAGGCTCAATCTGTACAAAAAGATGAGGAAGCCTGCTCACAGATTCTAGAATTGTGCTAATTGCGCGCAAACAACCAACAGCAGCCAACGCACCAGGATCATCACCATCATCATCTTCCTCCGATGATTCCAAGCACCTCCAAAATGCAGCAGCCTTCAAAAGGAAAATGGAATGATTAGTTCCGACTTATGAACAGGAAGTAAAGAAACTTTAAATGTATATATAAGTTATTTATGCATACCAAATTCTGGCATAGCCCAAGAGCATATGGTGCCATCTCTTCACCAAATTTGTCCACAATAGTCTCAAGGGTGAAAACAAGGTCCTCGTTCTCGACCTCATTCATAAGTTTGAAGAACTCTGCAGATGATACGTCAGGAATCTATGAGAAGCTAAGAACAAATTAATAATTAAGATTAAAAATGTGTGACTTACCATCAAGTAATTGAGGAAGAATTGGACGAATCTCATCAAGATCTGATCAGGAATATTTAAAAAATATTCATTAAAATTTCTTAGTATTAGCTTAAAAATGAGAAGATGGTGCAAAAGAGCCATTACCTTTACAAGCTTCAACAAAAGTTCGTAATGCAAAGACAGAATCTACCCGTACAGGAAGTTCAGGATCGCGCATACCAGCAACAACGGATTGGAATGCTCTTCGAAAATTATTTGGATCAGCAAAGTTGATGAATGCATATTGTCCTGCAACCCATGCTGCCTACATACGACAATTAAGATGTGTTGATGAGCAAATTAAATTTCAGAAAAATAACAAACCGAAGGAAAATATCAGAAGAGCTCACAACCTTTGCTCTAAGGTGACCAACTTGGCTCGTAAATTCAGGGAAAACGTGCTGCACCAACATACGTTCAAGCTCCGACTTATAAGGCTCAGTTTGCTTCAGTTTATCACATAATGTCCCAATAGCAAGAAGAGCACCATCTTTCTGGCGATATGGTTTATATTCAATAGGTGACTCATCGTATCTGAAAAAAGACATTAATGGTTTCTTAATCTATGAATAGCTCCCCTTATAACCAAGTACTAAAAAGATTAGGTATTCCAAAAAAAGATTAGGTATGCCTACCTCCTAAAAACCCCAACTAAGAACCCAACAAACTTTTGAAGGTTCTCCTTTCCACGCTTTCTTACAAGTTCACTCACAAAGTCCATGGCTGCAGTTCGAGGACTGTATAAATCTTCAATAATATCTGCACTCATACATTTAATATACTAACCGGGTTAATCCAAGAAAACAGATCTTGTTGTCCTTGAAATATGATAAGGCAAAGTAAGAGCATCTGTAGTCGTCGACACCCAAAATATTGGTATTTGGCATATAGCAATGGAAAACATAGAAATGTGTTGTAGTCGTCTAAACCTAAAATTTGGCTTTAAACGCATAGACGAAAGATGATTTACTATGTAATTTTTTTTTTCAAAAAAGATCGGACGGGATATATGATATCCCGTCCGATAAAAAAAATTCTAATAGATTTAGAGTAAATCTACCCATAGAACTGACTATAGGTTAGATGTATAGGAAAAAATCAAATCCAAAAGCCTTGGACAACAGATGATCTGTCGATTTCCAAAATTTGGCTTTTGCCAGTTCTTCGCCCAAATTTGACAACCTAGTTCACATCGAACTCAAAAAATGGGTATTTGGCCAAAGACTGCAGATGACTTTTGGCCAAATTATCCATTTTTTAGATATTTGGCCAGCGACTACACATGCTCTAACACCGTGAGAAGCCTCACCATAGCCTTTCCTGACATATTCATGAGGATCTTCAATCCATAACTTCTGGTCATTGTCATTGAAGCACATAAGTGGGAAAATGATTTCAAAAAGAATGATATCAAGTTGTGGCTGCAGCAAGCGATACATAGCATTCCTTGAAATGCTGCAAGAACAGTGGGGCACAGTTATAAATCAAACAAGAGAAACAGAAAACTAAAAAATATAACTAACCAACTGAGAATGGTTATGTCCTTTAACATGTGAAGAGATGGCACATAATCAAAGAAAGTATACATACAAACCAAATGTTTAATATCCTTTTTAAAACCTCAACTCAAATAGATATCCAGGGTTATGGTGTGTGTGTGTGTGTGTGGATAACTTTTCAGATTGATTCTGTGGAAGAACGATTTTGCAAGCAGGCTACATTGATGTACTACGAGAACCAAACAAAAGAGGAGAGACAAAAAATTTACAAAAAACAACAAAACAAAAACAAAAACAAAAACCAAAACAATAGAGGGAACAGGTTGCAACATGGAAATGGATTATATACCACACACAAAATATAAATGTTAAATGGAACATGGTGGCACTTCAGCACTAACAAAGCTAGAATGTTTGAGAGAGAGTCACATATAGAGTGACTATAATCCCCAAGTGGAATCCATTAAGGGTGATCCACCCCGTTAATCATGTCCTTATGTGATGTGAAGTATGTGTACTACAAATAAAGTGATTTGGAAGTCTCTTGCCCATGCATCATGTGTCCAATTAATTCTATTATTGAAAAATGTTCATTTTCAGCAACAACTTGAACATGATCAAGAGTGTCATCTAAACAACTTGAGTTGATATGTATTAAAGTTGCAGAAATCAGATATGCTGATGCCTTTCAGGTCCTACTCTTTTTCTTTTAGAAAATTTTTAATTGTTAGTTTAAAAGGAAACCAATTTGGCTTTGTTCATCAAGATCTGAAGGTGAGACATCCCAGAGACATTCAAAACAAAACACAGAGAAAATAAGAGAAAATTAATAACCAATAGTAACTTGGTATGTGGCAAAGTTTCAGAATTGATGGAATCCTAGTTGAAACAACCACTAAAGCAAAGAGTACTGCCTTGTTAATGATCATAGCAAATTGAGCAGCTAAGAGTCACTTATATAAAAATTTACAGTTCTGATTTCTTTTGGAACAAAAAGAATAAATAGAGAGATGCTGAACAACATACCTGCTGCTTAAATATTGAAGAATAAGGTTTATAACTCTATCTGGCAAATATTCGCCTGAACGGATCAAATTAAGCAAGTGTAGATGGCATTCCAAAATCTTTCCAGCATAGGTTTTCTGAAACATTTGAGCAAAAGCTTTACTTTCAGCTTTCTGAAGCTTCATGTCTCCAAACCTGCAAATAAATGTTTCAGAAGCTAACTTAATTGAAAAATAACAAAACTACTTAAAATTCAATCTATAATGAAGTGCTCGCCTGGTATATAGGCGGTTCAAGATGTGAATCGTCCATTTTTTGACTTTCCACCAACCCCATGATTTTCTGTGATCAGGATCTGTCGGTTGACCTTCTAAAGGAACTGGCCTCTCCAGTACATTCAAGAAAAGAACCATCCAAGCATTAAATACATTGGAATCATACAGGTGCTTTGGAATCTCGAGCTGAACCATAGGCAAATCCAAACAAATGAACGGATTTGAATATTGAAAAAGATTGGAAAATATATGAACAATCATATATGACCACTTACATATATCGAAGACCAAAATATTTTACATATCAGCTTGATCAAATCTGCTGCTTCAATAGAAGGGTTGACAATCTGACAAGCTTGTTAAATATATTCAGCAAATGAGGAAATGTCTCATCCACAATGAGATATACTGGCGTCCGCTCGTCCTCCGACTTGAACCTTGTTAATTACATAGACAGTGATTAATTCAGTACACAGGAATACAAACACAGCACAATATCTACACTTAGAAACAACTTTTACCATGAAAATTTTGTCTATCAAGTGGAGATCAACAGGACATAATTCAAAATTAAATATGCTGAACCATTTGATGAAGTTTTCAGACCATTCCAAAAAAAGGTCACAAAGTTATCTGGACCATATCTTTAATGATCGATGAGGACATCTTACCTTCACACTGCTAAGCTACCATTTTGAGCACACACAAACACAAGCACACACATGTGCCCGCACACATATTTAATGATGGATGTGAACAATTTTTTCCTTCATATTGCAAGCAGACACAGACATAGACATATCCACACCAAATGCACTTACAAAAATCATGTGTGCCCTCACAACACCACATCGCATGCACTTTCGAATCAAAGATATCAAAGAAATCTCACGATAGTGAGAAACAGCAGTTAACACCATAAAAAGGTACCATTGTAAGACTGCAAATATTTAATTCCATGCTACAATGCGAAAGTTAAATGAAATACTAGTTAATGATTGAAACCATCTCAAAGGAGTGCTGATACCATATGAAATGTTAGAATGAACTCTTTGTGGTCTCGTATATGTAATCCAAGTGTTCAAAATAGTATCAGCAGAGGATGTCATATAACAAAGAAGGATGGATGGCAATATACGAGATAAAATAAAGATTCGATCCAACTTAAGAAATATTTTCAAAAAAATCCAAACGAAGTTCGTTCCGGCATAAGTTATTCATGTATTTTCAATTATTTTTAATATAAAAAAATGTTTAAAAAATTCTATCGTCCAGTACAAAATTGCATAGTAAGAAATCAAAGGTCATATATTTTATACTTATAAGGCACAACAAAATGAAAGAAGGCAGTCAGCGGAAGATGTAAAACTCTTGATTATCACTGTCAAACTGGTCATATTCTCCACTTCCACTGAAATTTCAAGTTTAATCTCGGCGTGGGTTTTAGTAGATTAGTTTGCTTTCCATAAGAGTAAGTTATCAGTTTATCAGGTTTCGTCTGTGGATCTGATTTTACTAAATTATCATACAGCACAAAAACTGTATGTAATCAAGAAAATTTACTCTTGACGACTTCTGTTAACAATTTCTGACGCGTATGATGGCTG
This sequence comes from Hemerocallis citrina, assembly GCA_017893485.1. NCBI lineage: Eukaryota > Viridiplantae > Streptophyta > Magnoliopsida > Asparagales > Asphodelaceae > Hemerocallis > Hemerocallis citrina. The sequence goes on along the minus strand of CM030361.1, from coordinate 30,847,462 downwards.
TTAGAACAATATTTAGTGCTTGTTAAAGGTCACCATAAAAAATGCTGGCTTTTCGTATCATGTAAATTTTTTGAGGCATGTAGGGCCAGCCAAGTAAACGGTAATATCTAACGGCTATTATTTAGAAAAATAACAGATAATTAACAGGTACTGTTGTCTCACTTTTGCATGAGCCAAACCATACAGACAGTAAAGTTAGATTCAGACATGTTTTCCAGCGAGTGACATTGTAATTTGATCAAGTAATGGAGTTGGATTCATTTACTAATTCAATACTTATGTACGGAACATGAGAAAACCATTTTATCTGATCAGATTAATAAAATGTTCTGCATTCGAATGTTAATGACATCACTCGGAGTGTAGGAGAACGTATAGTTAACTCTGCTGTTCATGAAAGATATAAAACTTACTCATATTTCCTGGCAAGAATCCTCAGTGCATACAATGCTCCAAATATTTGCTGGTCTTGCAACTGCAGGTTGACCTTTATCCAATGAAGAAAACTAGGCCACTGTTCAGGGTAATCAGAATGGATTAATGTTTTTAGACATTCGCCAAGCTGCACTCTGCAAAATAGAGAACATATCCCTTATGAATGAGAAGATACTAAATTAGAAGACAATGCTGACAGAATAGAGGAAATATAACTTGACCACAACTACACTACATGCTCGGTAAGCAGGAGGGAAAGCTCTAATCACAATATAATCATGCAAAGGGAAAACAAAAGGAATAAAACGTATTGAACTCAAAACAGTTGGATTGACCAAAATCCTCACACTGCTTCAGATCCAGAGACAAAAAATAATGCAGTTCAAAACATATATAGAGAAGAGTCTTAAGCAGTTAAACTCCATTTGGTGGTGGGGTAATATACTCATAAAATGAGCAAAAACCAAATTTTAAAAAAATTAATCTAGAACATTAAACTATAACAGGAGGCGGCATAATAGCCATAAGAAGAGCTACGAAGCATAGCAAAATTACTGACATATAAACACATACAATTTGACATCAGAATACTGAGTGGAGAAGAGAAAAACAATCCTACAAATGCAGCTGCAAAAGAACAACTTTGAGAATACATTGAACTGAATTCAGGGAGCATGAGATTATGGATCTATACTTCTATTAATAACTGCTAAGCACACACTAAAAATGCAGGTCAACACAGACATATGGTCAAATGGAAAAGGTATGCAGAAAAGGCATATTGAAAAATGTATACCTCAGTAATGGCGGAACTTGAGTGATGAACCCAAGAATGTGCTCCCGAACCATGCTCTTATCACCCTCTGAGATCTTTTGAGGCTCACCTAAAACAATAAATAGAGTAAGCTTTCAAGCCACCTGAAGACAAAATTATAGCATGCTCTTGTTGCCTTTTCAGCATACCAGGCTCATCAGGCGACCAATTTTTGGCGACAAAATTCTTAAAATGGATGCTAGCAACTTGACGTACAGCTAAATCACAATTTCCATCGACTATAATCTGCAGCAACCTCACCAAGTGCTGTGGCGCATACTGGAACTGTAAACAAAAGATACTTGCAGTTACAATCCGCACCTCCGAGCAAAATGGTTAACTAAGCCCTTTCCTAACAAAATGGCCAACTACGGAGCACAAGACTCTCACAAAAAGTGTTGACCTAATGTCATTCTACTTCTGCTGCCAACTTTTAAGAGCTCAATCCAATATATATATAGAGAGAGAGAGAGAGAGCCTTCTTCCGTTACAAACGGGCCGGAACGGGTCTGTTCGCACGGACCCGTGTGAACTTCGATCTGGACAGTTGGATCGAAGATCCAACGGTCCTATATATATATATATATATATATATAAGCTCAACTATCCCCAACTAATTATCTAATTGTAACTAACAATAAATAGTTCTTTTTAACATATCTACGAAATTTTAGGAGGTTCTTTTTCTTCGCATTTTAGGCAATTTTGAATCTCGCATGAATAAATCACGTGTTTACAACTAAGAAAAACATGCACTCCCATATAATTTGAGTAATTTTGCTTTTTAAACAAATATCAGTAAAAATTTCAAGACACCTCCAACTATTATCAAACAAATTAAAATTCCGTACTAATTCAGCACTGAATAACCTTCCCAATCTGACAATCAACATATAAAATCCCCCAAAAATCGCACACGCGCACTACGCACCAACTACCACCATAAGATCCACAAACTCGAATCAAACAGTAACAACACATCAAACTAAACAACAACGCAATCGCCAAAAATTCAAAACCTAAACCCTATAACTGAATCAGAATCGGAATCGGGATCGGACCTGGTTGAGGTTCTCCTCCGCCGCCTTGCGCTCATCGGGGTTGGGGCTGAGCGCCGCCTGCAGAATCACCGCGAGACTCGGGAGATCCATCGCCAAAAAAAAAGCTAGAAATCAAAAAAGGTCGTGCCTTTTTCTAGGGTTTTTGCAGTTGTTTTTTTTTTTCCTCCCTTTTTTTCGCTGCGATTGGAAATGGAAGCGAAGGGAGAAAGAAGAGAGAGAAAGAGGAGTATTTAAAGTCTAGGGTTTAGGTGGTGTAAGCGACAGCTGGGTGTGGGTGTTCTTTATGGTTTAAGTGGGCCAGTAGAACACGACGAGTCATATTTTGACACGTGTACGGAAACGGTCGATGGTGGGGCCTGATATTTGGGTGCACTGATTTGTTCGAACAGGGTGAGGGTGATCACTCTCTCCGGGTTTTTTTCGTGCGGTTGGACCGGTGCTTGGGTCGTCTTCCCATACGGCCTTTTGGGTGAGGTCGTGTGTTTTTAGATTGCGTTTCATGTTTTCATTTCTGTTCTGTTTTTTCATCGCAGTAATTACCTTGTTGCCTCTGCACATATTTTGAGATATCGTACTCATGTTTAAATGTCGGTTTTTAAGAACAGTTGTTTCGGTAAAAACACATTTATTGCGAAGGAGGCGTAAATCACATAAGGGTGAACCATATATATTTTTTTTATTTTTTTTTAAGTAACCTCGTCACCGTTTTATTAATAGAAAATTAACGATGCAAGTAGTACAGAAATGTTATATCTATCTGTTGCTAAACAGAACAGTGATAAACAATTACAAAGCTAATCCTACATCCCTAACTAATCCCTCCCTAGCTAAACTTGCAGAGGTTGCTTCTGTACTTTGTTCTCCCACCTATCACTCCCAATCGTACTAAGGATTCCCCACAAGTCTGATGTGGTATTCAAAAAACCTCTTAGAAATCACTCCACCCCCGAAACTCCATCCACATTCTCCCAAACGTTCACATTGGCAATAACCACATCCACCATCTCTTGTTGGCATACTAACTCCTCTCCCTACTACGTTGATGTCGTGTATCCGCCAATCCAACCCCATCACGACGCCGTCTTTCGATTGCATCAAATCCAGCTCTCAACAATAGTCGTTGTTCTCAACCGAAACTAAGTCGCTTGAACTCGCTGAGCACTCCATAAAAAGTAATTTGAATTTCAACCGAACTAGTTTGAACTTCAAATTGCCCCAGAACAATCTCCTTGCGTGAGATTTGAATTACAAAAATCTATATTAAAATTCAAAAATCAAGGAATCTCCCCCTTCTCCACTCCTCCAATTCAAATTTGAATTTTCGAATCCTAACTTCAAATTCAAATTTGAGCATCACAATCATAATTCGAAATTCAAATTTTGAATTTCAAAATCTGTCTCTTTGCTTCCACCATCGTCGATTTCGTGTTCAGCTCCACTCCTCCAAGAATTCTCATCGTACGCATCCCATCATCGGCTCCGCCGTATCTCCAATGATGCCACTCTTGACATTACTGAAACGCGCCTTCTGACACAGCAACGCTCTTGCGACCTATGTTCGGCCAGGCCAGACTCCGTACCTTATCGAGCCCAACTCTATTTGGGAACTCAATAAGCTAAAACACAACCTCCGGCTAGCTACGCGAATTGCACCACTCTGACGAACCCTTAGAGCGAGCCGCGATGCGCTCTGTCTCGACAATATCAGCAGATCCTCACCTGGGGGTTTCTTCTTCTTGACCCTCAGATCTGCCCTTAACAACAAATCCCCGTTGGTTTAGGGTTTAACCATTTTCTTAAAAGTGGGTTATGCATCTCTCACTGTGGAGGCCAATCTCCCACTGCGCCGCCATTCTCCTCGACAAGAAGAACCGCCATAAAGACTCCACCAACACCAACGGCAACGGCAACGACGGCACCAAGAAACCCTCCATCCTCCGCCAACTCCAAGAAACGAAGCTCCGCGAAGCCCTCGAAGAAGCCTCCGAAGATGGGTCTCTCTTCAAATCCCAAGACCATCGAAGAAGAAGAAGAGGAGGAAGAAGAAGACTCCTCCATTGCCCGATCTCGCTCCCTCGCTCGCCTCCACACCCAGAAGGAGTTCTTGAAAGCCACTGCGCTCTCGCCGTGGACCGAATCTTCACCTCCTTTGACCCCATCCCTGATCTCGAACAGGCATTTGCCAAGTTCTTGATCATGTACCCTGAGTACCAGACTTTATTCCGATCAACACCCTAACCTAACCCGGCTCCACCTTTCATTGATCCCACCCCTCACATCTCCTCCCAATTCTACACCTTCAACAGTAGGTCCCACTCTCTGATGGTCCGCTGCATCCTGGAGAACCGCGTCGCGACCACCGACGAGATCCAAGGCGCATCGCCGGACTTTCAAATCCCTACACGGATCTCTGGATCTACGAGATCTGAACTCTCAAAGCCTTAGTCGGAGCTCCGCCAACCACTACTCCGCTCCGATAGCAGAGGGGTGTGTGTGTGTGTGTGTGTGGGGGGGGGGGGGGGGGGGGGGGGGGGGGGGGGGAGGAAGAGGTGGCGAGAGACTCCTCTCCCTCCCTAATCTTGCATTTAGTTGTTGTTGGGTTTTTGGGTTTTTGGGTCTTGGGGTTAAGAAAATGTGTTACCGGTTGGCAAATGAACAATATTGTTTGCTCATCTTGCTTTTGTTCTTGCTAATAGTGGGCAAATGTTATGACAACTATGAGAACCTAAAAGAGTTTCTCTATCTAGAAAAAGTCTAGATAGAGAAACTAACCCCCAAAAGCTAACCTAGATCTAAGTTTGGTGGGGGGCGGTGGCTTGGGCTCATCGCCGCCACACCGTCGCAAGGAAAGCCATCATCCCTCCGTCTAGTTCATCTCCTTCCCATCGCGACTTCACAATCCCATCGCTCTACCGATGGCTCAGAACGGGCCCAGATCCTGATCGTCCCCTCCCTCCACCGGCGAGCTATGAACAGGCCCAGATCCGGTTCTTTGGCGCTCCACCGACCTCCTCCCTCTCCTCCGACCTCCTCCTTCTCCGCGCGATCCCTCCACCGATTGACCTCCTCCCTCTCCACCGATCTACCTCCTCCCTCTCCACCGATCGACCTCCTCCATCTCCACCGATCGAGACTGAAGTCGAGGTCGACAGCCTCTAGGCTCTCACCAGGGCTGCTCGTGTGACGGGGGACATATCTATGCGTCAGAGGAAAGAGGAGTTCGCCCATCCACCACTGTGCTTCATTGTTGTCCTCTTCTTCAGCGTCGGTTGCGGCGTCATCGCTAACGCCACCATGTCCTCGCATTCAACGCCAACCGCGGTGATCTGCAGCTGCGATTTGGATGTTGAGATGCTGGTTGTGTATGCAAAGAAGAGAGGGTACGTGTGATTGTAAGGCCTTAGTGAGGGAGGTGTGGAGGAGGTGTCTGGGAGGTGTTGTCTAGGTGTGAAGTATGATGTGCAGCATGGCTGTGGGGCTAGGGCCCAAAGACGGGATCCCCCCATGAGGTGCGCATCGTTACAGCCCAAGGTGGGGCTTGGGCCCGCAGGCGGGGTCCCCCCATGAGGTGTGCTGAAGAAATTGTAGAGGTGGATATGTATCTGTTTTTTGTTGGTAGTGTGGAAGTCGCACCCTGAATTCGACATTCGTTAACCAACTGCCACAGGATTCGCAACAGCGCCACCACTATGCCCTCATCAGTGAACTTGCAATCTACAACGTTCATCGCCCATAGGGGCGAGAGGGGAAGGTGATACTTCAGTTGGTTGTGATTGTTTCGGGTTTTCCATGTGAGAGAGTGCGAGAGTGAAGATATTGCTTCTCACTAATTTGTGCAGGTGTCTATTAGTGTTTGTGAGAAATCACAAGAGAGAGTAAAAGCATGTGAGAGGTGAAGATATCCTCTTCACAGCTCTCTCTTTGTCTATGTCCGTGGTTAGGGTGAGCGGGTGTTTTGTTTGGTGAGAAATCGCTGGTGAGAGCTAAAGCTTGACAGAGGTGAGTACCCTCTTCACGGCTCTCCTTTTGGTTGTGACTCCGATTGGGCCAAGTGTGAAATTGCTTTGGTGAGAAAGAAGGATGGGAGCGGCGAATTTTCAAATCCCGCGTGATTCGCTTCAGGTGGGTGTCCGTGTGCCGTGAAGGTGGGTGCACGAAGCTTACTTGACGGACATACAATTAGTTGGCCATCGTTGTGTGACTGGGCCCAAGACGGGGTTCAGAACATTACTGGAGTAGGTCGGGGACAAGATACCGGTTTCGACCTAGCTGTTTGTTGACCCACTCTCTAAGGGTGTTTAGAGTGAGCTGATTATATGTACTGGTCATGTCGCTTCATGTTTTTTTTTTCTGTCCGTAGTTTGTAATTTGACCCAGTATGTTGGATTTGTTTGGTTAATTTTTTATTAATAAAACAATGTGGCTATATTCCACATTTTCCTTTTAAATAAAAAATAAAAAAATTGTGGGTAAATGTTAATGTTTTAGTTGTTACGGTATGGCTACAACGTCGATCAATAGCTCATGGACTTTAGGTCTTTTAGAATTGTTAAGGGTTTAATTTCAAGCCAATCAAGATTACCGTAGAGAATTTGATATTGACAAAATTTAGGATACTCAAAAGTTTATAATTAACATCATGTTTTGTAAGTAAAGATAGTTGGTTTGGGGTTGAGCTCCTTAAAGTACAAGCTTTTTATAAAGAATAGGAGCATATACTTTTACTAAATCTTCGTCTCAGTCTTTGTTTTTATGGTGTTAAAAGGCATGAGATATAACTATTTTCATGTTGCCAACATTGATGCAAGTACTTTGTTGTATTTGTGAGACCATATGATGTACAACTCCAGGTTTTGAAAGGAAATTATCGAATTTTTTGCCATCAGAGGCCACTTTTTGAAAATATTTGCAATCATGGATCAGTTTCAAAACTATTAGCGTTCGTGAGCTAACTTGTGCCACGTCAGCAGCGGCCGCTATCTCATTGACGTCATATTCATTTGAATGTCACAATAAGAATAGTGGTCTTTGTTTTAAATATTTTTTGAATTTTTTGTTTGTTATCGCTATTCCCCATAGTGACCTTAATATATATGAGGTTGTTGATGGGATTAACGACCTCGAATGAATGTATTGAGACACTTAGCAATTCCTAAAGAGATTTTTCCAAAAAATTAAAACTAAGGCCGTTGTTCCCAATAGCGATCTCAGTAAGAAACACAATCTCCTTGTTATTTGTAAAATTTATAAAGAGTAATGCTTTAGCCACTACCAATTTCACTACCATTCTCTTCACTACCTTAGGTGGCATAATCTTATTGGAGAGTTTCCCCACCTACTCTATCTTCTCCTACCTATTGGAATGTACCACCTAAGGTAGTGAAGATAAATGTAGTGAAATTGGTAGTGGATGTAGCATTACTCATTTATAAAATAGTTATACAACTAAGGCCTCTATTCGGAATAGCGATCTTAGTACAATAAAGGCCTTTATTCCGAATAGCGACCTTTGTTTTAAAAATAAATTGATTGTCATTTTTTAGAGAGCAAAAACTCTCTAGATTTTACTAAGTGTTAGAATACAGCTCATTAAATGTCTCTAATCCCATTAGCGACCTCATATATACCAAGGTCGCTAGTGAGAATAGCGACGACAAACAAAAAATTCAAAACAAATTAAAACATAGGTCGCTATTCCCTCAAAAATAAAAATTCCGCTATTGAAAATAGCAGCCGTTGCTGGCGTGCACGAAGTAGCCTAAAAACGCTAATAGTTGAGAAACTGAAAAAAAACACAAATATTTTTAAAAAGTGGCCGATGTCGGCAAAAAAACTCAAAATTATCATGGCAGTATCATTATGAACCATCAATAATTAGTTTACTTGCAGTTGCAATCTTGAGATCCATGTCTTTCAGTTTGCACCCAACACATTGCTATTTTTATAGCTTTTGGAGGGAAGTCTTGTCTAGCATAATTTCCAGCAAAGCCTTAACCTTTTCCTTCAATCAAATCATTAAACAAACGTGTGATATGGGAAAAAAAAAGGACATTTATATTGGTGCGAGGAAAATTACAATTTGATATCTCACTTACCAATTGCTCAAATAGTGAAACCTTTTTTTGTTTGGAACATAAATAACGGAACTTAATATCTATATAATAAAATACAAAAGAAAGCTATCAAGCAGCTCTCCTTCCATTTTCCAAAAAATCAAAAACCCGGATCTCATCTCACAAAACATATTTTTCCTCCCAAAAGTTTTTCCCCAAAACTCAAATTCAAATCCCCTATCCAAAACAACTCCCATATTTATTTAATTATTTTTTTTTCTCTCTCTCCCTCTTCTGTTCAAAACAAATTTTTAAAAATATTTTAATTTTTTTAAAAAAATTAAAAAATTAAAAACCTTAAAAATAATTCAAAAAAAAATCATATAATATGTTTTTTGCGGGACCCCCAAAAATTTCTCATATAATATATTTGCTACTTCAATTAATTTGCTGGACCTCCAAAACTATTTTGTTTGATCAAACAAGGTGCACAGTTCCGAATACGTGTCGTAGGCACGTGTCAACGGGCAAACCTAGTCCATTTATACCACACTTAAGAAAAATCATGTTTAGTTTTATCTTATAGAAGGAATAATGTACAGTGGAAATCGTACATAGTGAATATGCTCGGACATGATATGAGGCCCAAGAGGCAATTGCTTCAAACACAAAACTTTGAGGGGCACCAAAAAAAAATTCTTCTTTTAATGTATGTAAGCTCAATTATGAACAAAAGACCAAGATACTCATTGTAATCATTTTAGTCCGCATAAAAATATTTTATTTGTCTAGGATATCTAAACGTCCAATGTAATCAAGTATTTTTCTACGTATCTAAACATCCAGTCGATGTCAAAACACAAATTCCTCTCCCATTCTGGCCTTCCGTCTCTGAGGTAACTCTTCATCTCCTATATGACTCTACCTTTCTCGACTTTTCGTCACTGTCAATCCATATTTCCTGCCATTGTCGATCTCTTTCTATATGTTTCTTATACATAATTGAACAACTTGTAATTTTGTTCTTGAATCTAGTTATCTAGAAATCTGTAGCAGTGGGTCATTAGAGTAGTAGAGGGCACCATAATGATAATGATAGTCTCTTGAGCTATTGTGTAAATATTCAAATTCTCTAACACATGATGGACACGTGTATAGAATCTGATAACAATTGTAGTGCTAATAGCGGAACACACACCACAAGAAACATAAATGTTCAATAACCAGATACACTAAGAATAAGCCACGACAATAATCACAAGATCTCACAAACACACGAACACAATAATATGCAGAGATAATCAATACTTCTTAATCCTCAAAAAATACAAAGATTGCAAAGATATCACAACTCTCAATCTCCCTCTCTCGCCTTTGAAGCACTCGGCACTCACCCCTCTTGAAGTTATGCAATGATAACGGCTCGCCAATTCTCTTTTTTCACTGAGATTTACCCTAGAGTTCACATCTATTGCTATATATATAGCCCTCAAACAAACCTAAAAGATATACACAAATACAACTTATTGGACCCAAAACCCAATGGTTCAAATAACATACAACGCTGCTGCAGGTCGACTGTACTTTGGATGGTCGACTGCAGTTGGGTCTCGCCAACACCCGAGCGTCATGCAGTCGATTGCATGTGACAGTCGACTATCCCAGCTGCTGTTGCTTCTTGTTGTCTTCATCTTCTCATATTCTTCTCCAACTTCAAACTTCGTGCCTACGTGTATTTGATGCCACACTTCTTAACAATCTCCCACATTGACAAAATACAAAACGCTTGAAGGTTATTGTATATCTACCTTGCATTATCTCTGTAAGTCTCCCACAATTATGAAAATCCCAAGTGCTCCCCACTCTCAAGAAGAGTACATCGCCACTCAACTACATGGAGTGCACCAGCCACCCCTCATAGGCTCGTGATTGATGTGCCCCACCAATCGCATAGGGCACGAATAATGGAGAAACAACCTCTTGTGTCGAATTTTGTGTTACAAAACTCCCTAATTCACTTATCTTTATTATTAAAAAAATCCCTAATTCACATAATCTCCATTAACATCAGACATGGGTCAAAGTCTCTCAATGCACCCTTTGCACTAGAAGTCTCTGTAGATGACACATCCACAAAATTCGTAGACTGCTCAACCAATACAACCTCATTACGGTTACACTAATAGACATCACCCCACATATCGATACCAGTACTCTCTACCTCACAAGAGCGACTTGAAGTTTCTTCTGCCATATCACAAAGAACCCTTACAATAGTAACGTCTTGCTATCTAGGATCCTTCTCATGGCCAGCAGTTTCCACTAAATATGCAACATCCTCTTAATCCTCCATACAACTGAAAGAACTCCACACAACCTAGTACTCGATTCTGACTAAGAACCAACTATAAGAGACACGCCTCTCACGTCTATAAGCAAATAAAATGTTCCCTCGTACTTTCCTCTTACTACCACCTTTGAACATGCAGCTATACATCACTTCTCACTACCAATTGTAGGAAACAAGCCCTCTTTGACTAGCCTTCCAATTGAAATAAGATTTACACCTCTGACCATTCCCCATGATCACATATTTGAAAGAAACCCTCTTTGTAGTCCTCAAACACCTCCTTCATCGAAGTGAAATGAAAATAAGCTTCTGAATCAATACACCAATCTCATCAGTCCAACTCAAACACCTCCTTCCTCGAAATGCAATGAAAAGAAGTCAATACACCAATCTCGTGAGTCCAACTCCACCCTAGCTGATAAGCATAACTCGTTGTTTTCAATGGACACCACACTGGTTTCATTTGTTTTGACTTCCTTTAGTTTTTCATGCTTCTTCTTCATATAGGTCATATAACTGCGCATCATGTGACCCCTCTTGTGACAATACTAATACTCAGGTCCATGTCCCTCGTCGCTGTCATTAGATCCACTCTCAGACAAACTATTACAATCCTTTCTTCTTCGACTGCTCTTAGATCTCCTACGTCTCTTCTCAACTGACATTATGGAATTCTTAGAAGATGATGATGAAAATCATCCGTTTCTCACCCTCCTGAAATCCTCGTTGAGAATGCTACTCACCACATTTTGTAGAGTCATTGAATCTGTCAGAATGCACGTAATAGTCTGTTGCACCGTACAATAATAGGGCAAGGTAGATAGAAGTAACAATGATTGTAACAATGATTGTCCCCTATCTGAAAACTTCAATCATACAGCTTCCATCTAGTTATAAACCATACAGTAATTATTCACATGTTCTACTATTGAACCCCCTTCTCTCAACTTTATATTAACAAATTTCTGTAGATGAAGAATTTAATTAAATGTCGATGGTTTCTCATACATATCTGTGAGAATCTCCATAGCCTCCTCTGTGGTAATTGCGTTTGTGTTCAGCCCCAACTGAATCCACCCTAATGCCTTATGATCCAAACGATTTCAATATGCCAAGATCTCCGCATCCTTGTCTGCACCTTCCGGCTTCTCATCAAACAACGGACCATCTAGATATCTCTAACAATGATACGCTATCATCTAAATCTTCCACATCGCGAAATCACTCCCATCAAATCTCTCGACTTTCAACTTGCTATCGGCCATCTCGAAACATTTGCTCTAATACCACTTGCAGATAATCTAATACCACTTTTAGTGATAATAGTGGAGCACACACCATAAGAAATAGAAACGTTGAAGAACTAGGTGCACAAAGAACAAACCACCACAATAATCTCAAGATCTCACAAGAACACGAACACAGTAATATACAGAGATAACCAATACTTCTTAAGCCTAAAAAAATACAAAGATTACAAAAAATATCACAACTCTCAATCTCTATCTCTCACCTTTGAAGCACTCGACACTCACTCATCTTGAAGTTGTACAATGATAACGGCTCACCAATTCTCTCTTTCCACTGAGATTCACCACAGAGTTCATACCTATTATTATATATATAGCCCCAAGCAAACCCTAAAAGATATACACAAATATAACTTATTGGACCCGTAACTCGTCAGCCCAAATAACATACAGTGTCGTTGCGGTATTGCACTATAGACAGTCGACTGCAGTTGATTCTCGCCAACACCTGAGCGTCGGGGCATCAATTCTATGTGATAGTTGACTGTCCCATCCTCTGTTGTTGATGTTGTCTCTTGTTGTAGCGCCCCGAGTTTTAAATAAATAAAATTAGAAATAAATGGTACAATTTCCAGAATCAACTTTAGTTGCAGTCATAAACACAATATCAAATACAGGGAAAGTTTTAAACTTTTTATTACATCTTCTTTTTTTACAAAAACACACCGAAATTAATACATTAATTACAAATCTTTACAACACATAAAATCTTCAATTGGCATTTATGCTCCAAGCTTTATTTGTATCAATGTTATCCATAACTGAACCCCTGCAAAAGTCTATTGAAAGTGGAAACGTCAGTTAAATGCAATTCAAGTCAACTATAATAATAGTAATACTTCTCAATCTCACAATCACAAACTTGATGCATATTAATAAACAATAAGAAATGATGCATAAACAATAATATATAGAACAACAAGTGAAAACATATTAACATAGCAGTAATAAATGGAACATGAAACAACGATAAATGAAGTGTAAGTGAGGTTAGGCTAAGTGTCAAGTGTATGAAAAGAAAACAGAAAACAAGCATACATAAAACAATTCAAGAAACACAAATGCATATAATGATTTCTAATGCATACTTGTTGGATTCTATGCATCTCATGCTACATAGGTTCGATGCAAGCCCTTATCGTTCTCCACTTTATAGGGTTCAATCCATCATATGCAACTAACCTACTACGGTAATTACTTTAAGATTTAGGTTATTATGTGAGTATCTAGTGTCATGCCCCGATCATTCTTGAGAATCAACTTCCCACCGCAAGTGATTTTGGGTACACTCCCTCACACCCCGATTAGTCTAAAAATTGAAACACACACTGCAAGCCAAATGGTACATCATCACACGAATATCCCATGAGCGTCGCATCGATCCCGATAATTCTGAAGATGCATCCCACACCGCAAGTGATCACACCCTGATCATTCTTGAGAATCAACTTCCATCGCAAGTGATTTTGGGTACACTCCCTCACACACTGATAATTCTTGAAATTGAAACTCACGCCGCAAGTGATTACACCCTAATCATTCTTGAGACCATCGTCCACCGCGAATCATATGAGGCTCCCCTACTCATGTTTGCTCTTATTTCATCACAACTCCAACTAGTACATGTCCATATGTTTATTAAGTTCAATTTAAATTACAATCTCCCTAGAGTTGGTGTACCCTTGTAGCCCCTATTATTTATTTTTTTGTATTTTATTGTATTTTATTTTCCTTTTCCCTACTATTGTATCCGGATTTTCTTTGAATAATAAATCTTGCTTTTCTTTGGGCTCATTTACTCTCTTTTGATCATTCTGTACTCTTTTTGCTTAAATTCTTCTATTTTTAGGCTCACTACAAATTTTGCTCCTTGTGTTTTGAGTTTGAATTGATTCGCTATAAGTTTATTTCATTATCTTCTATTTATTCGTCTCTTTTTAGAGCCTAAACCCGTACCCTAAACCCATTAACCCGCAATCCAAAACCCTATATCTTAATCTCTTATATAAATACCCCCATTAGCCCTAATTATTAATTACCCTAATATCTAATCTCTATCTCTCCAAACCCGCCGCTCTCTCTCCCGACTCTCTGTTTACCATCACCGCCCAAGTCCTCGTCCTTGCCTTCCCATTCCCCTACCACCCTCTTCACCACTGCTCATCCAACCACCCTCGCCTTCCCGTCCTTGCCCAAGCTTCGACCCCCTGCATCATCTAACCGCCAACCGAACCCTTCGCCTTGCCTCCGCTGAACCCATTCACCGTTGATCCCTCGTCACCTTCTGCCTCTTATGTCCCCACAACCATCGAAGATCCCCCTCATCCTCGTCGTCGACGTCCAGTGCTCCGAATCCCCGCCATCAAGCTCCTCCTCTGTTTCGGCGAGGAACAGAGCATCGATCAAGCCATCGTCCCTCGTCGCTGTCGTCACTGCCCGACCGCCAGTGCCCGCTGTCAGCACCCCCGATCACCCTCGAGTTTGCCACAGTTGTTGTTCCTCTCCCGCCATCTCACACACTCTCTCTCTCTCCGTCGCTGTTGAGAAGAAGAGAAGTGTTAGGTTGTGGTGTTTGCTGTTCGTGAAGGAGGAATCTCGATCTGGTGTATGGTGTTTGTGAATAGGAAGGGAATTGAGATTGTTGTGTTTTTGTTTTGTGTATGGGATTGAGTTGTTGTGTGTGTTTGCACAGGTTCGCACGTGATTCTGTGTTTCCGTTCGTGGATTCATTGCCCGGGATTCTCATCTCGTTATTCTAAATATTCGAAGTTAATATCTAAAAGGAAAGTCTCTTCTTGAGCCCCTTTATTGTTTGTGTTCAAGATTCTTTGATCTCTGCAAGTAGATCTCAATCCTTTTTATCATTTTGCTATTTGAATTCTGTTGAGTATATTAAGGGTTTACACGAGCTAACTCAATATATGCTTAACATCGTGCCTACATCTTTGATCTAAAACCTAGTCCCTCTTGCACATTGCATATGCACATTTACATGAAAAATAACTAGATCCACGTTATATAATTGTTTGATGAAATGAATATGTCGATTGAATTTGATTTAACGAACTGATTACCATGCCTGTAAAATTGCATCTTAAACCTAGAAATATGCATGTTAAACATCTACCATCACTTTGATTATTAATTAGCATGAACGATATGCTTGTATGATAAAGTTGTTGCCTATTCATATCAAACTACTTTCTGGACTGATGTTTTGTGTCTTTTTGTATCAGTTTTTCGACCCTATTACTGTTGTAATTTGAAACAACTTTCTGAATATGAATTATATCCCCATGAATCTATTTTCCAGAACTTTTGACGGATTTGAATTCTGAGTTATAATCTGTTAGATATTAGTATTTTACTACACCTGTGTCTGAATTTCCATATTCATAAATTCATGCGTATCTTTTTATTACATAACTAAATAGAACATGTTAATAGTAAAATAAAAAAAATGAAATAAATTTGGCTGAGACTAGACATGTGTAGGAACACTACAAGAAAAACTCTTTTTCGCACCGAGGTTTTGACAACGACTTTTTAGTCGTTGTGAAAATTAGTTACGGCAACGCGAAAGTCGTTGCTAAAAATAAAATAAAATTTTCCCGGGCCTTTGCACATCCCCGCCAGATTGTGTGTAAATTGGAAACGATAAATATCGTTGTGCCAGATTGTGTGTAAATTGGAAACGATAAATGTCGTTGCGTATATTTTCTTATATCTACTGCAACGACAGTATTGTTGCCAAAAATATTAAAAAAAAAAAATTAACTTAATATCCCCCACCACACCAAATTCCCCAAACCCCGGCCGCCCACAAAATTTTCCTAAATATTTCGATCTCTTCTCCTCCCCCAAATCTCAGATCGCGCAAGTCTCAGATCCGTCAAACCCTACATTTCGATCTCTTCTCCTCCCCCAAATCGGTAATAAAAATCTCTCCTTTTTCTCCTCCATTCTCCCAAAATCTCAGATCTACCCCTAACCCTAACCCTGTAGGCTTCTGATCATGGAAGCGACCCCCTCTTCCGACTCCGCCACCGCCGCAGCGGCCAAATGAAGGAGCGACTTTTCCCGCGCTTTCCAGTACTACCTTGATCGGTCAACACCGCACGCGATGGGACGGTGGGTCGGAACCCTGGCCGTGGCGGCGGTGTACGTGCTGAGGGTGTAGCTTTTTTCTTCGAGCAGCTAATTGATGTAAGATCTTCTCAACTGTTTTTCCTCGAGCTAATCCCTACTCCATACAAATGCATTTATTCTTAATTTATCTAGATAGTAATTTTTCACTTACCAAGCTCTAACATTTTCATTTGATTTGAGTTTATTTCTTAAAGATATCTTTTAGTTGCCCCCACATTTTGATCATAAAGCATAAAGCAGATATGCTTGTCTGACTGTCTTAAAAATTTTCTCCCTTTAACTATACGGGTACTCAGTACCTTACCATATGTCATGGTTTGATTACTCTCTATCATTTGGCATTATGAATGATTGGTCTTATATAGAGATAACCCCTGTCCTTGGTATTTCTTGGTGGTCAATGTGGATTATACAACCTTAAATGTTCTAACAATGCTAAGGTTTCATAGCATATTTCGACAGTCTTGTTTAGAAATGGGGCAATGTGGAGGTAGGACATATTCAGCAAGAGTGAAGCTATTTCCTACCTCCACATAACACCATTTCCAAACAGGGGATAACCTTCAGATATTAATGGTCTCTGCATCTTTCTCCAAAGTGAATCTCAATAAAGAGGTGTATTGGAAATATAAAATAATTTCTAAGAGGTAGAAAGAGCATGAACTAGGCATTCAGAAGTATTACACCCAATGGAATCCACAATTTTTATTGAATCAAATCAGTTAATACCTAAGTGGAGCTTCTTTACTCTTTAGCAATATCTATAATCTATGGAACCCTGACATACTAGCATAACACATTTGTAGTTATTTGAGGATTCTCTTTCTTGATAAATTATTAAGTTGCTGATGAGTTGTTTAAAAGTTGTCACGTTCATTACAGTTTAGGTTTACAGGCGTACAGCTAATAAGTGGGAATGTATTTTTTTTTCTTCCCTTTTGTCTTATGACATGAGTAGTTGCACTTGGACATGAGTAGTAGCTGTCATAATTTGCAATGACATGAGTAGTTGCACTTGGACATCTTTGCTATGCTTAGTATACTGTGAGTCCATGGTATTTCACTCTGTGAATGTTAGATATATTTCTGTTTGTCTGGAAACTCAGTCTTTAGTATGCTATTTATATATCGGTTACACTCTACTATGGTACTAAAGCAAGAGCTATTTCTCGTTTCTTTGCAGTCAGAAAAAGTTCTGTCTGAGTCGCTGAGGCGGTTGCAATTGATGGAGCTCTCAGTAGAAAACCTCAGTGTATTATTCATATCCTTCCTAGTTTTGGTACCTTTTGTTGGGCATAGACACATAGTTGAGATGCTAATTTATGCTGAGGTTATTTTGTCTGGCAATATATATATATATATTGGTTTCTTATTGTATTATTATATTTGGGTTTTAGGCTACGGATATTGGAAGGGCAGTTAGCAGTCTAAACAAGCACAAATCCAAACCTATCCGGCTTCTTTCCCGGACCCTTATCAAGTGAGTTTTGTTATATTTTACTCAATTATTCAGAAACTAATGCAGTAGCTAGTACACTTAAAAAATGAGAGGATATAGTTTCATGGTATCATTTATTTATAGATACTAGGTTTTATGGAAAGAATTCATTTTTGTTATCATTCTGTGGTGAACTTACGAACCTTCTTAGCTCCATGAAAACTAAAAATGAAGCTCTCCGTATGTGCTACTATTATAGATATAATCAATCTCAAATGAACACAATCATCAGTTTTTTGTTTGGAATAACACAATCATGAGTTGTTTGTGTTCCGTTATGATTCTTATGAATTTGAAATGTGTTTGATGAATTAACAAGGTGATTGAATCAATGTAGTAAAAGCAAATAGCAGATTTACTTAAAAATAAAATAACTAAAATATTCTTGCCTTATCAAATTAAACCTACAACAGCAACCCCTCACTGCCTCTACCTAATCTAAGCAATTCTCAAATTCTAACCAGAATTTTTCTCTTACTAACAAGATATGAAGCTACGAACTCCTATCTCTGTTAGGATCTCCGTCAAGATCTCACATAGGCAAGACGTAGCGGCAAGAGAATCAAAGCCATCGAACGGGACACACAAGGCTTCAAAGGATAGGGAAAGCCCAAGTTATCATGTGCCTAAAAAACCTATGGTAAATGTAACCACTTATAGGAACACAGAGGAAAGGAAAAAGCAGTCCGAAGAGGTTAGGAGGCAGGAAATTGTGCACAAGCCACCAAAGCCACAAGATGCTATTCGTAAGACATGGAAGGGCCAGGATATTGCACGCTTGTCAGTGCCCCAGAGGCCTCCGGCAAGAGTTGATGCTCAAAAGAACACCCAGCTGAGGCTAAAACCTTCTGGGGCTCTTTCAAAGCCTAGAAAAGATGTAAGTTTCACCAACCATGAATCAAAATATGTATTGTTTTATGAACTGTAAACTGCAGAAAACCCCTCAGTAATACGGTAGGAAACATGGATACAGGTAATTAGGAGACTTCATTAGAAAGAAAAGAAAAGAACAAGGTATAGGTATAGAACTACAGGTAGGGGACATGGGAGGGCAGCCATATTATTATCTGTAGATTTAAGAGCATCTGTAGTCGTTTGCTATATATCGATAATATGGATATTTGGCTAAAAAAACCGCTGCACTCGTTTGCCAAATATCCATATTATCGATAATTTGCTAATGTCGTTTGCTATATTTGAGAATGGATATAGCTTTTATCCATAAATTATGACAGCTACTACTCATGTCCAAGTGCAACTACTCATGTCCAAGTGCAACTACTCATGCTTACATGAATTAGACACAACACTAATTCCTTCAACTGCAATAATATTATTCAAATATGATAAATTAAGTAAGAAACCAAATTAGATCAAAATCTTGAAACTGGTAATTAAACTTAATATGCACAATGGTTAAGGTTAACTTATTTTAAGATTATACAGAGTAGTAAGGTTTAGATTTTCCTATATTACTGTAAATATAGGAAAATTTACAGTAATATTTGTTTCTTATGCATAATTCCTGGAAGGCAAGTCTCATGGTACATAATAAAGGTTAAATAAAGGAAGAGAATATTTTAGCGATATTTTTGTAAGATATTTTTGTACGATGCTTCATGGTAAATTTTAGGTTATTGTAAAGGAAGACAGCAACTTGAGCAACAAAACTTGATCAATGAGCAACAAAAGAAGATTGAAGAGCAGCAGAAAATTATAAAGGAGTTGCAAGAAACTCAAGAAAGAACAACAAGACAAATTGAACAACAAAAGGAAGATATGCAGCGTGCAATGGATGCACTGAAACAAGAATTATTGGCACAACTTACAAATAGAGGTGCATGAAATTCCTCGAATGATCAAGGTACTATTAATTTTAGTGGCACTATTATGCTGTATTGTTTTGTGCATACATGTTCCAATAGTTTTGGCAATCTTTCATAGTTTCATTGTATACTGCTGGACTAATCATTATTTCAAATATGTAGGTACCTCGAGAAGGAACTGTATTTGGAGAATTAGGGAAAGAAGCCATTGGTCCGGGACCATATATTTTTGTATCATATTTTGACAGTGTATGATTTAGTTATATCTTATATGAGTTAGTTGTTGGTTTAGGTTATTAACTCTCCAACATCAACCCCAATTTTTTGCTACTTGTA
Source organism: Hemerocallis citrina (assembly GCA_017893485.1). NCBI lineage: Eukaryota > Viridiplantae > Streptophyta > Magnoliopsida > Asparagales > Asphodelaceae > Hemerocallis > Hemerocallis citrina. The sequence goes on along the minus strand of CM030361.1, from coordinate 30,827,630 downwards.
TTTTCTGAGAATATTCATCCCAAAATGTTCTTTTGTTCTAAGTTGATTCAGTTCTTTCAATCTTGCATCCAATTTTGTTGCAATGTTTAGATGTCAAGAGAATATTAGAAAACATGGTTAAGCTTATTATGCACAATAGAAATGATTATGAGATACTTAGATATTTTTTTGAGAAGTTGATGGTTGTAATATTTTGGGCATTGCTTCTTATATGTGACATAAATGTAATATGTTGGACAAGGTTAATATTATAGTTTTTGGAATGATGTTGGTTTTTAATATTTTTTAAGTGTATGCTAGTTTGGATAGGGCTGATGCAACGACAATATATAATTTGTCTCGAAAAGAATTAAACTTTCGCAACGACAATTGGTAGCTTTAGCAGCGACTATAGTTGTTACCAAAATACAAGTAATGCAAAGCAATTATAAAAATAATTGCAAAACAGTCGAGCTTTGTCAACGACAGTAGTCGTTGCCAAAATAGAAAATGTAAGGCAACGACAATAATTCATTGCGAAAAAAATATCTTTAGCAACGACATGAGTCATTGCCAAATATATGAAGTATGTTTGGCAACGACAAAGGTTGTTGCGATTGATTTTATACCATAGCACGGGTGGAATTAGGTATGACAACGACAACATATATTGCAACGGCAATGTCGTTGCGAAAAAATCTATGTTTGGCAACGACAGCAAGTCGTAGTCAAAATCTTTCGCGACGCCCGGACGCGCAACGACCTTGCAACGATAAATGTCGTTGCCAAAAATATTTTTCGCAACGACAAACGAGTTTTAGCAACGACACTTGGCGTTGCGAAAAAGGGTTTTTCTTGTAGCTGAATTTTTGTAGATTTAATTGAGGAGTTTTCTGACCTAATTCATATGTTTGAACACAATTTATAACCTGTTGCCTGAACATAAAATCTAGAAAGAATAGGATTTTAACCCTAGTTTCGTAACTTTTATATGTCGTTTATATATTTGCCGAAATCGGCAGAGAGTCTAGTCTCTATAATTTCTGACGGATCTAGATTTTCTTTTCTATAGTAGCGGTAATCTGTGTTTTTTTATAGCAACGCCATGCTGTCCAGATTGTGTGTTTTGTGTTTAATTAATATGTTCGCTTCTTACTTTGTCTATAACGAGTAGAATTAGTCTCACCTAGCATGATACAACATTGACACCTTCTTGCATGCTCACATAGGATGAAATAAAATATCAAAAAGTCGGGGTATTATGGGTTGACTTGGCAGTGAACGATCGAAAAATGTACACGGTAAAGGCCTTCTTGCTTGCATGATTTATTACATGGAAGGTGGAGAATTGTTTGTCATTGTGTGATCACGCTATCATGATATCTTGTCATCTTTTTACCAAGTACACGATCCGTGAATTCACCATCAGTCTAAAACGTTCATTGTGTGTTTGCACCGAACCTGTGGTATAGAACATATGTGACGCATTAGTACGTGAACTAGATAGATTAATAAAATGATTAATAACTTGTAATTGACATTTCATGTTTGACCATGTATATCGTCATCAAGATAGAATTTAAATTGACATCATTCATTACATGCATGACTAAATATATACCTTTGATATTATTGCCAACCTTTGATTTTGTTATTGACTTTGATCCTGTCCCTTTTCTTTGATATACATGCTTCATATTATTCTCTGTTTCCCTCTACTTGTTGTACATAACTTGCTCTAAGGATATCATTTTCTTTTTTTTTACATCAAGAATTTACAGGCACCGAAGGATCTCTAATAGCAGGAATTGGTGAGCAACGATTCTAGAGGATGGAACTAAAAAATTGCGCTGCTTAGTTTACTTTATTGCTAGATTTCTTTTGACATTGTCATGACATTATACTTGTTTTGGGCTTTTGTCCCGTTGTTTATTGTTATTTCCTAGATATTGGACATTATGCTGGATATTATTATTTTGGATTATTTTATTATTATTGAAGTTTTATCTTTGATTCATGTGATTGTATCTTTCTTGCGTGGCTGTGTTTATTTTTTATACTGCTGAGTTAGTCTAGTACAGCTTATGGATGGTGTTTGCATCATTCGTTGGGCCTACGTTACGTACTCGTATTTCGTATTTTTGGAAGCGAGGCATGACAACCCTACCGGACTTAACATTACTGAATCAAACAAAAGCCCCACTGGCCAATTTCCAACAAAAACTCATTTGCCGGTGTACTAGAGTCCCACCCAACCTCTAGAGTCTCACAACTCAAAATATCATCAACAATCTTTCTAGGGTCCACATCATAGCCCTAAGCCTCAACTCAAAACCAACTTGGTTTAATAATTATACAAAAATACTATTTATTATCACATTCCTTTTAATCAGCTGATACTACCATAAAACTCTTTCATATATATATGGAAACACATTTCATCTACGAAAATATAGATTTTCACAAAATCAGAAAGTTATACGATTTTGTTCTTCAAAACAGTGCACTTCAAATTTAATATTAAATTCAGGAAAAATTAATTTAAATCCACCACATATCAAAGAATTTACCATAAAAATCTGGACTCAAACAAATTAATTTAAAGAGTTTAAATTCAACAAGTTATGAAACTATCTTTTATCCCAAATCTGAAAATTATACGAATTTTATTCTTCAAAACAGTACACTCCAAATTTTTTATTAAATTCTAGAAAAATTAATTTAAATCCAGCACATGTCAAAGAATTCACCATAAAAATTCGGACTCAAACAAATTAATTTAAAGGGTTTTAATTCAACAAGTTATTGAACTATCTTATATCCAAAAATTGAAAGTTATAAAATTTTGTTCTTCAAAATAGGACACTCCAAATATATTATTAAATTATGGAACAAATAATTTAAATCCAACACATGCCAAAGAATTCACCATAAAAATACAGACTCAAACAAATTAATTTAAAGGGTTAAAATTCAACACGTTCTAATTATGTATACAATCTTCATTATCTACAATTTAAATCTATGATCATCAAATCAATTTTGTAGATCCAAAATTAGATCTTTATCAACTAAAATTTGTAGTCATATGTTCATGATAATCTCCAAGTCATAATATTAAAATTCAATATTTAATACACAATCCATCGTCATACAAAAAATTCATAAGTCAAGATGAGTTCTTCCATGAGCCTAACATCAATAACATTATTTTTCCTTTAACATGATAATCACAACAGTACTAGAGTTCTAATTCCATAACTATCAATACCACCTTCATTCATCATGCATACATCCATCAAAACTCTAGAATCTAAAACATTAAATTAATTCTAATTAAAACAGCGAATTCTCTCATAAAAAATGCAACCTTTTAATCCACCAAACAATGAATTTGTGTGTATTCAATGGTCTACAAATTATCATAACAAATACCCATCAACTATCATAAACTCTATGATCATACAAGTATTCTTGTAAATCAAAACAAGCTCTTTCATGGATCACCAATCTCTAACGTCAATAAATTATTTATACATGATAATCACATCTCAATTAGGGTTCTTATTCATGAAGATGCTATTTGACTACTCATTCATTGAGATTTATTCACGAGTAGGATTTATTAATTATGTATGTAATACCCTGATTTTTCAAATATATGAAAGATTATTTATTTTTATATATGTTATGCTTGTGTATCATGTTGACTATTATTTCTCAACATGATGAATTAAGTGTATTGTTTCTATAAAACATTTTCTTAAAAGCCCAATGTTAATTTGTTTATTTTCCTTTTAAAATATTTTGGCCCAAATGGATTTAAGCCCATAAATCTAACTTTTTATTATTTCCTACCACTTGTAATGTGTAGCATTTTTCTTTATCCGGGTACTTGGTGTACAAATCATGTGGTGTGGTTTGTGTGTACACGTGCACTCAATGTACACGTGCATTGAGCACCCTCTTTGTGGCCGGTTTGTGAGCAGGGTAGTGGGTTAGGTCATGGGTGGTTACTCTTGAGGTGTGGGTAGTTTCTCAACTCCCGAATGAATCCTAGCTCTTGATCTCCAACTCCCTAATGCATCCTAACCCTCCATTCCACCTATAATCTAGTATAAATACCCCTCTCATTCCCTATCTCTTTTATACTAAAGTTATTATTGTAAAAGAGGCATTCTGTGAGTTTGTGTGTGGGAGCGTTCCTGTGGAAGCCGGGTAGCATTCTGAGGATTCGGTGTGGAACAAGGTGCAAGGAGCAAGGAGGCGTTCACTATATTGAGAAGCTTTTGCGGGATTTCGATTATTTCTTCATATAAGGTGGGTGTTTCTCAGGACTTCTAATGTAGGAAATATACTATGATGATTATGATTGCTACCACATTGTGAAATGTGAATTCAATGTAGTAGAATTGCCTTGAACATGCTGTCGATAATAAGATGAATTGGGTCGGTACAGTCGATTGTCGTGTAGATAAGTCGACTGGTACGAGACTATTAAATTGTGTTGTGGTGATAAACTGTATGCAAATAGACAAAAAAGTGTGATTACTAAGTTGTGATTTCCCTATGACACATATGATGGATGGAAGGTAAATGGATGAAAAGAACTAGCGATGATTAAACAAATTAAGAACTGTCGAAGCAGTCGACTGACACTGTGTTCAGCCGACTGGTGCTTCATTTTAATTATGATTAATTGGGAACTCCATATAATGAGATGTTCTATTATGTTGACCCAGTATGATGACTTGAGATCTATATCTTCATCTTCGTAAGGAAGTTATAAGCGGTATGAATGCATGTTTAAAGTACTTTCTTCAAAGAAAAGAGTATAGTAGTAACTTGAAATTGCATGTTTGAGATGTTCCTAAACAAGAAGAGACTCTGTGTTTATGAAACATGAATATATGTGTATGGTAAATTGATATCATGATGCAAGAATATATAAAAGCCATTAGATAATCCTTTAATTTGAATTATAGAACTGATCAGTCGACTTAGTGTGTGTAGCCAGTCGACTGAGCTGGACTTAGAATTGTGCTGTTGAAAACCCCAGAACAGACGACTGATGGATGAACAGTCGACTGTCATGTGGATGACACTGTGAACATGAAAAGTTGCGGGACAGCCGACTGACTGTGTGCAGCAGTCGACTATCCCGAGTAATTATGATGAACCTGCATTGACTGTATGAGTCGACTGGTGTACTTCCAAGTCGACTGTACAGAGGGAACTTGGATATGTATGAATTTCATTTTATTTGCTGTTGGAAATTGTGAACTTTGTGATCGAATTCTATGAACTCTTTTTATAACTGTGTGAATTATGTAAAATGAATCATAAGTGGGAATTGAGAATTAAAAGAATATGAAAGGCTAAGATCATGATAAGAAAGTCTGTGAGACTCTAAAATTGAATGATGAGCTGAAGTGCTCAATTGGAAGTTGTGAATTGTAAATTGAATGAAAGAGTAGCTAAGTCTCCCCCGGCAGTGAAATGAATGAAATGAAATGAGAATTGAAAGACCAAGGTTGGTCATGTATTGAAATGAAATGATAAGTCCGGTTTGGTGGAGAGGCTAACTCTAAAGCTTGATTTATATTCATGATTCTAATATTTAGTGCATAGTGAAGAGGTGATGAAGGTGAGAGAAAAACATGAGTATGAGAACTAGGGTTTACGGTGCGGGTGTGTGAGCTGCAGAATGCATGCTTGATGAGTCAAGACATGGCGCGGGCACAACTCAGTAATGATCGGACTTTAGTCACGCTTGTGGGATGTTTTGGTGACTGCAAGAGGAGTGTGTTCAGGGAGGAGGCTGAATTGTCGCAGAATGCATGCTTGATGAGTCAAGACATGGCGCGAAATTCTACTCCAGGGGCCAGGACACATGCTTGTACTCATAGAATCATCTAGGATACTCACTGAAATTACAGAAGTAGAGTAAGTCATGGCGAGGGATTGAACCCTACAAAAAATGAAGAACGATTAAGAGGCTTGCCCTCGAACCTATGTAGTATGGGATGCATAGAATTCGAACAAGTGCGCATTAGTGTCATGTAAATTAATAAATTGCATTAAGGTTTAAGTGCACAATCACGACACGACATCTTTAAGAGTTTCCTTTTAATTACATGCTTATATTGAACAAGTTTGTGATTTGTAAGAAATGAGATTCATTATACTGTTTCTAGCATAGAGAGGATGGCCATGTATAATTATCGTCGGTTGCATAAACTGACGTACCCACAGTTTGTATGCAGGTAAATTACATGTAAGGAGGAATGGATGTATAAAGATCTTATTATGTTGTTGTTCATTTATGTAAATGTTGTACATTTGCTTCCGTTGTGTAAAAAGAAAGATGTAATTTTGATGTAACTCTGATGTATAAAGAAAAGTTTGAATTTCCTTGTAAAATTGTACTCAAAGAAAGTGAAAAGATCCTGTAGAACATCTCGAATTCAGTGATTTGGGGATTCGGGGCGTTACAATGTATAACCATACAACTTCTAGGATGTATCTTTCTTACTCAATCATAATATTCTACAAACATATAGCAAAACAAGAGACAAAAGAGTATCACCCACCTCAAAGAAGATCGGTTGAAGAAAATAATAATAAGAAAGAAAGAGATCTTCATCCTCCTCATTGCGAAAACCTAAAGATCCAAGTCTCCAAAACTCCAAGAATGATAAAGAAAATAATATTTTGTGAACAAAAGAAAAGAAATGGCTGCTGCTGTCTAATATAGGTCGGGTCGTATTTTTCTAGGGTTTTATGATGAATTTTACAAACACCCCCCTCCCCCCCCCCCCCCCACCCACCCCAAGAAAAAATCAAATCTTTATATATATATATATATATATATATATATATATATATATATATATATAAATCGAGTAGTTAATTAAATCAAATAAGGTAAGAAGTTTACTCCTCTTAATCCCTCCTGATTTGTTTGGCCCTCACGCAGCCCATAATTTTTAGTTCAAATTTCACCTCCACACAACTTTTTACAAAAAAGTCTTTTTCTTTCGAAAATTTACAAAATTAGTTTTCTTTATTCAGAAAAATTCAGAAAATTTCAGAAAATTTAGAATTACTATCTATTAATAAAGATTAGATTTTACAAATGAATTTTCTAACTTTTTATTCACCAAAAAAAATAATAATAAAGTCCCTAACAATCCCAAAATTACTTTTATATATATGTACTCAATAAAATCAAATCAAATCAAATTAGAGTGATAAATCTCTCCCCCAATCTCTCTATTGTCAAAACTGGCCAACCAAAACAGCCCAACCAAAATTTTAATTCGAATTTACATCCACACGAGATTTTGCACAAAAACCCTTTTCTGTCAAAGTATTTACAAAAATAGTCTCTTTATTCAGAAAAATCCCAAAGTTTAGAATATACTCAATTATAAATAGGAGAACTTATTTAGCAATTCAAAAGTGATGATTTGCACCTAAAAAATATTTGCACGTATTTTGCATGTGCAACGACAATTTCAAAAATAGCCAAATTAATCAAAAATTAATTTAAAATAATTTATTAATTCAAAATAATATATCATTAATAGAAAATACTGTTGATTTAATTTTTAGCTCTTTTACGGCCGGAATGTAATTCTTTCATCAAAATTAATTATATCAACATAGAGTCCAAAAATGAGTTTTTTTAATCAAGTAATCTGAAAATAAAAATATATCATACTTAAATGAGGGACATCAATTATTGACAACCGACTTTTGATAAATCCAAAATTTTCTAACTCTGCATGTGCGACAGCAATTTCAAGAAAACGGTCAAAATAGTCAATTTCACTAATTCAATATTATTTTATAATTCCAAAAGTACATTTTATTTTACGGAGTGTTACACTTGTTGTCTTCATCTTCTCCTCTTTTTATCCAACTTCAAACTCCATGCCTACATGTATTTGAGACCACACTTCCTAACAACACTCTTGTTGGGATTGGGGTGTCAATGAACGTTCGTTATCGCAGTGGAACTAAATAGAGCAATGAGGAAGTCGAAGTAGATGAGACAAATAATATCAATAATATCAGGACCTATAAATACTAATAAGTTTAAATTAAGTTGTTCAGATTTTCAGGATCAAATAATATCAATAAGAGATCCAAGAGTGATTCAAGAATATTCAAAGAAGGAAAGTAATAAAGAAAGATTGCAAAATCAAGCAAAAAAAAAAAGATATTCAAAAAGAACACGAGATTGATTAGTGTCCAAGAAAGCTATCAAGACCAGTTGCTATCATTCTATATTTGTGAGATTTTATCTGTATTTAATTGAATAGTTTTTGGAAAGAATATAAAGTGGATTTGTCGTGAAATAGCGTGATAACGGTCGACTGTATTACAGTCGATTGCACTTCACAGTCACGTAAGAAGCAGTCGACCTTTCATCTCTCGACTTTACGTCCGAGAGATGAACGGTCGACTATATCGAAAGTGCGGTCGACCAAACTTTGCATTGTTCAAATTTTTGGAATGTATCGTTTCTATTTTTGATCGATACACTTCCCAGTCTATATATTTGGACAAACCCACTGTGTATTCTTCACCTATTACTTCTAAGAAAAATCTTCTGAACTAATATTTCAACAATCAATCCGAGAGTGTGTGATAACTATTTATATTCTTCAGTCAGGATCATTAAAGATTTTGAGCTTTTTCTTCCACTTCGGTGAGATTGACGGGACTTGTGTTAGAAGTGTAACGCCCCGAATCCCAAATACACTGAATTCGAGATGTTCTACAGGATCTTTTCACCTTCTTTAGTACAATTTTACAGGGAAATTAAAACTTTTCATCATACATTAGAGATTACATCATAATTACATTTTTCTTTTGCACAGCGGAAGTAAATTTTACAACAATTGAAATAAAGTACAACAACAATGATACAATCCCTAAGCATCCATTCTTCTTTAATCTTTAACATGACATATACCTGCATATAAGACTGTGGGTACGTCAGTTTATTCAACCGACGAACATTATACACGGCCATCCTCTCTATGCCGGAAATAGTATAACTTAACTTTTCATATTTAGCAAACACAAACTTGTCACAATTCAAACTAAAGGGACTACCTTATTGATGTCGTGTTGTGATTGTGCACTTAGTCCTTAATGCAGTTTATTATGTTACATGACACTAATGCACACTTGTTCGGATTCTATGCATCCCATACTACATAGGTCCGAGGGCAAGCCCTTATTCGTTCTTCATCTTGATAGGGTTCAATCCCCCGTTATGTCTTAAACTACTACTGTAACTACGGTAGTGTCTTAGATGTCCTATGATCTATGAGCCCATGTCCAGGCAGCCTGGAGGGAAATCCCACGCACTGTCACGACGTATCGAGCAGGCAACCTATGGACAATTCAGCATCCGCCATGGAACAATGGCACCACCCATAGCCACTCGAACATCCCACGAGCGTCGCCAACGGGACGATAATTCCGGAGTAGCGCCCACGCCATGTCTTGACGCATCAAGCAGGCAGCCTGTGGATCGCTCTCACATCGCTATCCGATGGCCCCCATACTCGTGTTTTTCTTCTACTTTCATCACGTCTCCACTATGTACTAGTCCTTAGTTTAATTTAAAAATCATGAACAAAATAATCTCTAGAGTTAGCCTCTCCATCAACCGGACTTATTCATTTGTTTCATCATGACCAACCTTGGTCTAATTTCATCTCAATTCATTTTTCTCAATGCCGGGGAGACTTAGCTACTCTATTTCAAATTTCATTTCACAATCTTCAACTCATAACAATTTCCGTGTCGAGTTCTCAAACTCACATGTATATTCTTTTTTTTTTTCAATTCATGATTACACTTTATTCACAAGTCCATAATGAATACTTCTAACTCATAAAGTTCATATGTATAGCCAACAATTTCTTTTTCCCTTTCATACATCATGATTTTAATTTCATAATCATACATGAATTCAAGCAACTTCATAATATCACTAGTCACATCCATACTTCACATTTTGCACAATATTCACAAGTAAGAATAAATAATATCATGTTACACAACAAGTACTTTTTCCAATTACTTTATCATAGCCTATTTCACTTAATCTTTATAAGTTATAAATTCCATAAGTATATATCTTATAACCAAAGCTCTAATTATGCATTTTATTCACAAACCATATTGTATTTCATTCAAATAATATCCAAATCACTCTTATAAAATTCCTTGTATTTTTATGAGAATTACCATATTTATTTCATAATTTTTGGACTTCAAAAACTCCCAAAAAAAGTATTTTTTCCTATATGCCGAACCCAAGAATCGAACCAGGCACAGCACCGTGACAGCACAGAGCCCCAACCGCTAGGCCGGTCGCCGAACACGATATAAAAGCGACTGAGAGTAATAAATACTCTCGGTTCGCTGTTAACTAGTTTTTGAGAATTTAAACAAAAAGGGTGTGAATACTGGGATTCGAACTGTGCAAACCAGAGAAGCAAACCGCAGTCCAAGACCACCTGAGCCACTGGCTCGGGTTGTCACTAACCCAATTAAAAATCGATTTGTATTATATTCACACTGCTTTAAAAACAACTCGATATTCAAATAACCATAGTTTCTTATTGCTTTGGTAAAATTTTCTAAAAACTTCCAGATTAAATCCTCATTCATATAAATTCATACCAGTGGGGAAAAATAATTTTTTTGTACTAATGAAATGTATGTTTTTACACACAAATCCAAAAGTTATTTATTAAACTACAATATATTGTATTTTCGACATTGCCATATAATTAATCTACTAGTCTTTTTATTCAATAATTTCATGGTGATAATTTACTGATATTAGTTCTTAATTCAACCGGCACATATGATTTCAATAGTCCATATTCATATCAACATAAAGGTCTATTCATCACAAATTAACTACTAATTTTATGAGTAGTACTTTCATTAATCAACTTATGTCATAATGAAGTATACTCATTCATCGATTATACAAATCACATCTCAACATACAAGTATTTCATTTTTCTTCAAAATAAGGTGTACTCTTTCTTAATAGGTTCCATGTTTCAATTTCACAATTAACAAGCATGCATTATGTCTCTAATCCTAACAACATTCTCAATTAAATTTAATCCCCATCATAACTTCATATTAATAAACATGGAGCAATCTACACACAATTTAATTTTAACACTAAAGCCATATAAGTTAATCACCACATTTCAATCAATTCACATGCTAACTACTCAATTCAAGTGGGCTCTTATTAATATTTTTCATGCATCTTTGATGGTTGAAACTTAGCATGGATCTATATTAGAAATATGAAATGTTTTACCCACCTTAATTGGAGAGAAAAACCCAAACAAAAGCAACCAAGTCCTTGTAGATGAAAGCACATCCTCCTAGCCAAAAGAGTGCACCAACTCCAAGCTTCCAATCCAAGCTGAATGCTTCCTCAAGCCCAATCCGAATGCTTCCCTCCTTGTGATGCCGGCCACTCCAAGCAACAACAACACCCACAACTCTCTTATCTTTTATAACTCTCACTATTACAATATTATAACTTTGAAATATACTTTGCATATGAAAATTAGCCATGAGAGGGGGGGTATTTATACTAGGAAATGAGTGAGATGGAGGGCCAAGATTGTTTGGGTAGTTGTTGGATGAAGGGTCTAGATTAAGGTAGGAGTTAGGAAAACTACCCACAACTAAGAAACTACCACCATGTTCTCCATGACAAATTTTGAAAATCCCTCCAAAAAGATTGAATCCGGCCTAGGAGAGAGAGTGTGCATTGCACGTGTACGTGTAGTGCACGTGCATGCAACTAGGCCAAACTTGTATATTTTAAATTTGTATAAAAATAATTTAGTAAAAAAAAGTCTTCTACATGACAAGTTTAATTAAAATAAATTAATTCATGGGCTTTCTTTGTGGGCCAAAATAGTTTATAAAAATAAATAAAATAAAATACTTTTGGGCTTTTTAAGAAAAGGGCTTTTCATTAAATTAAAATAAGGCTTAAAAGAAAGGCTTTTTGTACTAAAATAATTTGAGAAAATATATTTAAATATAAACATCATGATAAAATAGTCCAAACAAAATATTGCACGTGCACAACACGTGCAAAATCAATAATTTTTCATTTATTGAAAAATCAGGGTATTACAAGAAGTCATGTGGGTGTAATAGGTCTCTTGGCCTAAATCCGAGAATCACTGCACAAGGATTTGAGTATAGTGGAACGCTTGTGACGGAGAATTGCTATAAGTAGGAGGTGTGGACGTAGACCTGGGGGTCGAACCACGTTATATCGCTGCGTCACTTGTGCTATCTGCGTTTGCTCTTCTTATATCTTTTTATTTACTCTGCACTTTGCTTTAAATTTTTTAATTCCGCTCAAACACCCCATTCACCCCCCAGGGTGATTTACAGCGGTATCAGAGCGAGGTGCTTATCAAAAGCTTAAAAGCTTAAGCAAAATGTCCAATGGCCGAAATCCCTCATCCTGAAAACTTGTACTCATTGGAGTCATTCGTCTCCAATGGGACAAGTCTTACACCCTCACCATTTGTTGATGGAAAGTGCTATTATGTTTGGAAAGTTTGTATGTCTCATTTTCTATAGATGGTTGGAGAAGAAGTATGGAATATGTGCATTAATAAAACAGACATTCTAGTTAGTGACGGATTCACAAAAGCAGAGCTAGCGCTCAATACGGCAAATTCCAAAGCTATGACAGCTTTTTATGCAGGGTGGAATAACGAAGAACTAATGCGATGCGGGCGAAACTGTAACGCTCTTGCCCCGAGCTCGGACAATTTATACAATTTTGAAGACAAATTAGATACTATGTAGTACAACTGCCCACCACAGGCTGCCTCTCAAAAGGTGGTTAACCGAATTGGTTACTCTTGATCATAGGCAATAGTATTTATATATTATTTTATTCATGTATCTTATCGATATAGGACTAATCCCAATACTCTCTCTCCCAAAGTCTCTCTCAGGTGGGCCCCACGTGAAAGCCACGTCAGCCATATGCTGACGAAGTCAACAACCTTATACAACAACCAAGCTTGCTGTTTACAACTTCGTACCCCCCCCCCCCACTATACCATTTCAAGATATTTACGAATCATGCCATCCAAGCATATATTATTTATGGCTGACGAAGTCAACAGCCTTATACAACAGCCAAGCTTGCTGTTTACAACTTCATACCCCCCCCCCCCCACTATACCATTTCAAGATATTTACGAATCATGCCATCCAAGCATATATTATCAAACAACCAATTTTTTTTTACTTTTCAATATATATATATATATATATATATATATATATATATATATATATATATATATATATATATATTATAGTTATTTAAATTACGGGGTGTTACACACACCCCCTATTACGGGGTGTTACACACCCCCCTTCAGAAATCAGCGCCCTCGCTGAGCACGGGACATGCACAACCTAGTGCAGGATCTCCTTTCTAGCCAATGTGGAGTGGAGTACACTGATTCTGCTAGCTGCACAGTACCCCGATTCTACGGGTTGTACAGTCCTCTTACCTGGGCGACCTGTCCCCAACCTCGCTCCCTCTCAGGCATACTTACCCGTACATCTGCTAGCTCCATCTCAGGCATACATCTCACCCACTCTTATCCACAATCGGAGTCGAAAGTCGGCTCTGATACCATTTGTAACGCCCCTGCCCCGAGCTCGAACAATTTATACAATTTAGATACTATGTAGTACAACTGCCCACCACAGGCTGCCTCTAAAAAGGTGGGTAACCGAATTGGTGACTCTTGATCATAGGCAATAGTATTTATATATTATTTTATTCATGTAACTTACCGATATGGGACTAATCCCAATACTCTCTCTCCCAAAGTCTCTCTCTCAGGTGGGCCCCACGTGAAAGCCACGTCAGCCATAGGCTGACGAAGTCAACAGCCTTATACAACAGCCAAGCTTGCTGTTTACAACTTCGTGCCCCCCCCCACTATACCATTTCAAGATATTTACGAATCATGCCATCCAAGCATATATTATCAAACAGCCGTTTTTTTTTACTTTTCAAAGTATATATATATATATATATATATATATATATATATATATATATATATATATATATATATATATATATATATATATATATATATATATATATATAAATTACGGGGTGTTACAGAAACTGTAAGACAGCATACGAGATCTTGAACAACATGCTGAAGCGGCATGAGGGAACCGCCTCTGAGGTAAAAGCTAAAGTAAATTTATGTTTTTATAAGTTTGATGTGTTTCGTATCTTACCAGGAGAAAATGTGGAACAAATGCTTGCCTGCTTCGATATCATTGCCCACGAACTTGAGAGCATAGGTAAAGGGTTTGATGATGACCGAAATGTCGGAAAACTCATAAGCTGTCTCACGCCAGAATGGGATGTAAAGTCTGCTGCATTGGGGGAGACCCTTGAAGAAAAGGGATTCGACTACTACACATTCCAAGGAATGCTAAAGACATACGAGATGGAGATGACGAAAACCAAAAGATAGAGACAGAACATCGGGATTGAACCAAAAACCAAAGAGAGGACCATTGCCCTAAAAGCAGAAAAATTCCGACCATAAAAAACTGATTCAGACCGTGAGGAGTCAGATGAGGACATCGCCCTATTGACTAAGCAGTTTCTTAAGTATCCCAAACATAAAAAATATGACATGTACCAAGGAGAAAGAGAGAAGGATAAGGATGACGTATGCTGCAAGTGCAAGAAGCGTTGACACATCCGTGCAAATTGCCCTGTCTCATAGGACGAGAATAGGGACTACTACCGCTGAAACTCGGGTCTGAAAAAGAAGGCGTTGAAGGCACCATGGGTTGACTCAGATTCAAGTAAGGAAGAGCAAGGTTACAACGATGTTGGCTTCATGGCTCTTGAAAATGGTGAGGTGCAATCACCATCCCAAGAAGAGGTAATCGAAGAACCTACTTATGATGAGTTAGTAGACATGTGCAATGGATTAAAAGACTATACAAAAAAAAACTAAGTCGTGAACTAAGGCAATATAAACAAATTCCGAGTGAAACACATGATTCTTGTATCGCTAGAAATCAAAAACAAAAAAATAAAAATGCTTTGATCATGGAAATATTCGAGTCATTTAGAAAAGATCATGATGTATTGCTAGAGGAAAATGAACTTTTAAAACAACAAATTCAAGAATCCTTAGCAACACAGGATGAGCACTTAAAAGAAATTAATGAGAAATCTATTTATATTGCTAAACTCACAGATGATTTAAAAGAATGCAAAAGAAAATTTGATGAAGTAATGGAAGATTGTAATGAAGCTCTTGAACAAAATAAAATTCTTGATGCTATACCAGACACCCTTCGTTGGAACACAAAAGACGATGAGATGACTAAGAAAAGACTTTGTAAAAGAGTAACTGAGTTTGAAAAAATTGTTGAAAAATATGAAGGACCCAGTTACCTTATTACAGAAAATTCAAGATCCTATCATGATAATCGAGGGTTTGATTACGAAGAGCCAGTACACCATCAAAAATCTAAATCATCATGTCATACACACTTGCACAGTCACCAACATAATCACAAACTAACTCAAAACTATGCAAGTGTGCATGACTCAAGACATAGTCGTATCACATGTCATTACTGTTGTAGGCTAGGACATATTTCTTAACTGTCCATTAAAAAGGAATACTAACTTTGTCTGGATAAGAAAGAATGGTAATGCAGGCTCAAAACCAACTTAGACTCCTACAAAATTTCATGTAGGAGGTTCGATGCTCTCAACTTAGAAGATCGCAGATGTCTTGATAGAAGATGCTCGAGAGGCTCATCAAGTTATACTAGCAGCCTGCATCTCTATCAAGAAAAAAGGAGAAGGACCTTGGTCCTTCAATTAAGTATAGCACCGGGTAAAATCTACACTTGCTCGAATCTATATTAAATATTGAGATTACTTATCCCCTATATAAAGTGTATAGCGTATCGGTTATTTATCTTTGAAATACATGAAATGTGTGAATTTTACATCACCTGAACATATCACAACAAGTTCAAAATTTTGAAAAAAATCACTATGCAAAAACTAAATGATCGGTCGACTGTACTACTCATTAGTTCTTGATCAGTCGAAAATGAACTGGTCGACCGTCCACCCCTCTGCCACAAATCACCTAATTAAAACTGCATCTTTCGTGCGATGTGGTCGACCGTATCTGTGAACCGGTCGACCGACCCAGTCGGCTAACTTGTTTTTCGTCTCTCAATATAAATACCCCTTCATCCCTTACCTCCTAAACCACATAAAACCCTAGCCCCTATTCACAAACCCATCAAATAAACTCCTCATTTCTTAATATTCTCTTTAATTTTTCAAGTGCTCTTTCCTTCTTGGTCTTAATGGCTTCATCTTCTCACAAATCGAAGGGCAAGAAAGCCATTGCCTCAAAATTCGTCACTAGAGATCGTATAATCTTTCGAAACTTAAATTGCGTTGATCTTTATTTTTCTTCTCTTTATAATTTTCCCATTGTTGCCAATTGGGTAATTAACTTATCATCTCCCGGGGGTCAATTTTCTGTTATGGTTAGGATCCTTAGAGACCTTGGGTGGAAAAACTGTCTTACTACACCTAGCACCCACTCCGAGTCATTGACTCGCCAATTCTATGCTAACCTTGAGGGTCTTCAGGATGATGATCTCACCCTCTCCTTTATCATTCTTGGGAGAAGAGTTAGAGTCACTCCCGAATATCTTCGTAGGAGATATGAATTTCCCGAGGGGGAATTTGATGCATATCATTTAGATTTTAAAACCCTCAATTATAAACCCGGCCACCACAAGGATACCGTCAAATCCATGATTATTCAACCGGAATTCTCTCATCTTCCTCGTCCTACTCCCACAAACTGATACAACTCGTGTTTAAATAAAATTTTCAATGCTGATATCTAGACCAAAAAAAATGACAAGTCAGAAATTCAGGTCGATCAGTCATTTATTATTTTTCTTAATCTTGGGGAATACAAGTTCGATCGTTCTCCATTCGTCCTTCGGACGATGAATTATGCAACTTCCACAAATCGTGGTCTCCCTTTCAGCTCTCTCATATACAACCTTGCCATTGACTCCCGAATTGATGTTAGGAATTTTATCCTAAGCAAAAACCCTATGTCCATTCTTCCTCAACAAATGGGTATCGATGTACTATTCTGTAACGCCCCGAATTTTAAATAAGGATAAATTCGAAATTTCACAGGATCTTTACTTCACTTCGTACAATTTTACAAGGAAAATTTAAAACTTTTCATTCACAATACATCAGAGTTCAATTACAACTTGGTTTTTCACAGCGGAAGAATGAAATTTACAATAAAACATTTACAACATCTTTAAAATAAAACAGCATCAGCATATCCACTTTATAGCTCCATGAATCGTCCTTTACCTGCATATCAATCTGTGGGCACGTCAGTTACTTAGAACTGACGAAATGTTATACACGGCTATCCTCTCTATGCCGGGAATAGTATAACGATCTCATACTTTAACAAATCAACAAAAGATTGAATGAACAAGTAAAGTGTCAAAGGTGATTATTCTAAACATAAGTGTATGTCATGCCTTAATGCCTAATGCACACATTTCTATACTAGGATGACACTAATGCACACTTGTTCGGATTCTATGCATCTCATACTACATAGGTCCGAGGGCAAGCGCCTACGTACTCCACATTAAAGGGTTCGATCCCTCGCCATGAGACTACCCAGTAATAAAACAAGTTTTAGAGTTATTTCACAGATACGGATCTCAGCCTCCCTGGCTAGCCTCCCTGGCTTATATTAATAGATCCCAGCCTCCCTGGCTATTATATCGTGATGATAATCCCGTAAATGCCCTTCTAGCCCCAGTATATACATATTCTTTGGAGTATGGTAAACATCCGTCGACTACCCTAAGTCCCGGATAAAATACAATCCATCTCCTATGGGGCAACCACAGTCCACCAACTGGGTCTATAGCCACGGAGATCCACCGCCGACTATATAGAAGCACCCATTTACGTTTGCACAAGTCTATTACATCTTCACCTAAGTGCCTAATTAATTTTCATTTTATAAAATAGATTTAAATACATAAAAATAAATAATTCAAACATATAGAAAATATTATACGTAGTGGTGGAAACACGTGCATCAAAACACGTAAAAAGCACGTAAATCCCAGGGATTGAAATATTATATTTTAGTTGACTGAAATCAATATGGAAAATGTATAAATAGTACGAATCCAAAATATGTAGTGAAACACATTACAAAATATACGTGCGTAACACCCAGGGGCAAAATTGTAATTTTCAATTTTGTGGGGTGTTACATATTCACCCAGTGGGCTCGTCGTCGTCAAGCCCAACAACAAAAGTGCCAAGCCGAATAGCCCCCATAAGCCTCTTCCTCCTCCCATCGCAAGAACACCACCCCCTCTTCCTCATCTTCATTTGTGACTCATGAGCAGTTTGCTGCTCATCAAAGGCAAGTGTATGGCTATGTCAACACAATTGGGTACTTGCAAGGAAGGGAAGATTGGGAAATTCTTCCTCCTCTAGATGATGAGGAAAATGATGATGAAGATGATGGCGAAGACGAAGAAGATGGTGGAGAAGTTGATGAATAGATTTATTACTGTAATTGCTAGATGTAATATCACCATAAATGCTCTTTATTTTCATGTAATATATTGTAATTTGTTGTAATTTGTTGTAATTTGCTATAATAACTCAATGCTTGCAAAAGTCACATATCTAGTTGATTGTCTGTTTTACTATCATGTATCAGTATTTCGGTCGAACGGTCGCTCCTCTGGAATCTTGAACATAAATCCACTTTAAGAACCACTCTGTTTTCAAAATTTTTGGCTTTCAGTATTTGCGGGTTTACCCTCTGTCTTGCGTTTTGTCTTTACAAGATGCGCGGTCGACCGTACGATCGACCGGCTTGCTCTCGGGTTAATTTTTGACTTGTATTCTTTATTAGTGTTGCGTTCGACCGTTTCTTTTTCTTGGTTGAACTCTCTATTTATCTTTTCTATACTATAGGTTTCTTGATATTCATTATTCACTTCGTCTTCTGTTTTATGCCTCACATCTGTATTAGAAAATCTCAAATCTATGATACCATGAAGAGCTCTCCTGTATATCAAAGACTTTCGCTATCAACGGTATCATGTAAGTAGATTTTCCTCCGTTTTCAAAATTATTATATTCCTTAAAACTCATCTCATGTTTTTTTTTCGCTTAATGAATGTTCTTCTCATTTACAAATTGCTTTTGGGGGAGTATGTTCTCCACGTCTCTTTTGCCCCTGTTGGTGTGTTCCGAAAAGGCGGAGAATATTTTTATGAATCGTATGAATGTTTTTAACACTGAAAGTAAATATTTTTTTTCTATCTTCTATGGAGTATTGAATTAAGGGGGAATAGTTGTATTTACAAATATCTCTTAAAAGCTCTTTACCTATGAAAATATGTGTTACAAGAAGTACTACATTCAGGGGGAGTATTTATATGCCTATTGTTTAATTTTTAGTTTCAATATTCAAAGGCATGTTTTGCTCACACCAAAAGGGGGAGATTGTTGACTCTTGGTTTGGTGTGCACAAAACGTGTCTATAAATACTATTAAATTTAAATTGAGTTGTTCAGATATTTCAGGATTAAATAATATCAATAAGAGATTCAAGAGAGATTCAAGAATATTCAAAGAAGGAAAGTAATAAAGAAAGATTGCAAAATCAAGCAAAAGAAGAAGATATTCAAAAAGAGCACATGACTGATTAGTGTCCAAGAAAGCTATCAAGACTGGTTGCAATCATTCTATATTTGTGAGATTTTTTATCTGTATTTAATTGATTGGTGATTGATTAGTTTTTTGAAAGAATATAAAGTGGATTCGTCGTGAAACAACGCGATAACAGTCGATCGCATCCCAGTCGACTGCACTTCACAGTTATGTAAGAAGCAGTCGACCCTTCATCTCTGAACATCACGTCAGAGAGATGAACGATCGACTGCACCAAAAGTGCGGTCGATCGAACTTTGCGCTATTCACATTTTTGGAATGTATCGTTTCTATTTTTGATCAATACACTTCCTAGTCTATATATTTTGACGAACCCACTGTGTATTCTTCACCTATTACTTCTAAGAAAAATCTTCTGAACTAATCTTTCAACAATCAATCCGAGTGTGTGTGATAACTATTTGTATTTTTCAGTCAGGATCATTAAAAATCTTGAGCTTTTTCTTTTTCTTCCACTTCGGTGAGATTGACGGGGCTTGTGTTAGAAGTCCTGTGGGCATAATAGGTCTCTCGGCCTGAATCCGAGAATCACTGTACAAGGGTTTGAGTATAGTGAAACGCTTGTGGTGGAGAATTGCTACAAGTAAGAGGTGTGGACATAGACCTGGGGATCGAACCACGTTATATCGCTGCATCACTTGTGCTATCTACGTTTGCTCTTCTTATCTCTTTTTATTTACTCTGCACTTTACTTTAATTTTTTTAATTCCGGACAATCACCCTATCACCCCCCCTAGGGTGATTTACAAATCCAACACAAACACAACAAGGATTTATCCCAGTTAGCTTTCGCTTAATCCAGGGAAAAATATAGAGAGATCTGATATTTAACTAGAAGAGATTATAAAGAGTTACTGATTCACTCAATATAAGGAATTAAACTCATTTACCAAGAAGTATATCTCTCAAGACTCTCTTTGCAATGGAGAAAATATCAATGAAGTACTATACTCTTATATTGGAGGAGTTTACAATATATACAGAAGAATAGAGAGAACCCTAAGTTTAATCTTGATTCTCAGTCGTTCGATATAATCTGTATGAGAAGTAACTGAATAGGAGCCGTACGATCTAACTTGGAGTTGAAGATTGAGCTGAAACGGACCTAACAAATCAAGCCCAAAACGAACACAGCGCTGCGGTCGATCGACTGTCCAACAAGACCGGTCGAACGTCCTCCTCTCGGCCAAACCCTGTGCAGCTGCGGTCGAATGTGCGGTCGACCGCAACTTTGGACAGTCGACCACAACTATGTCTGCACTATTGCTGCTCTTTTTTCTTCTACTCTCTTCGACGCTTCGACCTTCGTGCTTCATCTTAAATTCTTCTAATCTGAACCACGAGTATTCAAGACACATTCCTAACAACTTTGATATTGATGGATCAAATTTGTTTGCAGAACTCAAGTTTTAAGACACTAATTACAAAAAAAAAAAAATTTAAAAATTTAAAAATTTTAAAAATAAAAAATAAAAAATAAAAAATAAAAAAAATTAAAAATTAAAAAATTAAAAAATTAAAAAATTTTAAAAATAAAAAAAATAAAAAAATAAAAAAATAAAAAAATAAAAAAATAAAAAATTAAAAAATTAAAAAATTAAAAAATTAAAAAATTAAAAAATTAAAAAAATAAAAAATTAAAAAAATAAAAAATTAAAAAATTAAAAAATTAAAAAAATTAAAAAATTAAAAAATTAAAAAATTAAAAAATTAAAAAATTAAAAAATTAAAAAATTAAAAAATTAAAAAATTAAAAAATTAAAAAATTAAAAAATTAAAAAATTAAAAAATTAAAAAATTAAAAAATTAAAAAATTAAAAAAATTAAAAAATCAAAAAATCAAAAAATTTAAAAATTTAAAAATTAAAAAATCAAAAAATCAAAAAATTAAAAAATCAAAAAATTTAAAAATTAAAAAATTTAAAAATTCAAAAATCTAAAAATTAAAAAATTTAAAAATTAAAAAATTAAAAAAATTAAAAAATTAAAAAATTAAAAAATTAAAAAATTAAAAAATTAAAAAATTAAAAAATTAAAAAATTAAAAAATTAAAAAATTAAAAAATTAAAAAATTAAAAAATTAAAAAATCAAAAAATCAAAAAATCAAAAAATCAAAAAATCAAAAAATCAAAAAATTTAAAAATTAAAAAAATTTAAAAATTTAAAAATTAAAAAATTAAAAAATTAAAAAATTAAAAAATTAAAAAATTAAAAAATTAAAAAATTAAAAAATTAAAAAATTAAAAAAATTAAAAAATTAAAAAATTAAAAAATTGAAAAATTGAAAAATTGAAAAATTGAAAAATTAAAAAATTAAAAAATTAAAAAATTAAAAAATTAAAAAATTAAAAAATTAAAAAATTAAAAAATTAAAAAATTAAAAAAATTTAAAAATTTAAAAATTTAAAAATTTAAAACTTAAAAAATTTTAAAAAAAAAATTGATGTGCTGGATTATTTTTAAAAAAATGGATGACTGTTATCCGGATGCCTATGTTGCTTACCGAATTTATATTAGTTACAGTTTCATCTACATAAATTAGTTTGTCTTACTTGAAGTTGATAAAATCTATTTCCAGTCAACTATGCCATAGGAGAGACTTATTATGCAAACTAAATCTATACTTTCGCCTAAAAACTATGAGACGAGTAATATTTAAGTGGCTATGTGATGTATTTGATAAAGTGTTTTGTGGCCTAATAATAATAATAATTATTATTATTATCATTATGAACTATTTTTTAAAATTTTAAATTTGTAGGTATGGATATGGAATATCGATTGTATTTTTTGCATTGGAACATCTTTAGTTTTATTAGTAATTGATTATGATATATATTATTTTGGATAATATAATCTGCACATTGTTTAATTTAACGGTTTTAACATGTATGTCCCTAACAAATATGTGAATATCACATATACCCCTTACAAATGTGTATTTTCATATATACCCCTAACAATGTGCGGCCAACCTCTTAGTAACCCCTTAAGTGTAAACTACTTTAAAAACATAAAATGTATAAAATATACAATTCTATTTAATAGATTTTATATAAATGACTGAAATATCATTCCTCCACTAATAAAGCTTTTTCTTCTTACTTTTTTTATAAAGGGATATTTTAGCAAATGCCCCCATTCAAAATGTGGAAACTAGTATATACCCCTACTTTTTTTAAAAACTAAGAAATACCCCTAGTTTGAACGGAATCGTTAAAATTCCGTTAAGTTAACTTATGTGCATCACATGTGACACGGTAAAATGACCAAAATACCCCCAATAAAATTATTTTAGCAAATACCCCTATTCAGAATCTAAAAACTAGCATATACCCCCACTATTTTAAAAAAACTAACATATACCCTCAGTTTGGAAAAGAAAAAATTTGTATGTATAATTATGCCATCATGTAAGCTCGAAAAGTTCCCAAAAGTGCTATGTATAATTATGCCATCACTACTTTAAATCGAAGGATTTACAACCGAACTTGCTTCTGCAGATAAATACTTAGAAAGGAGCTACAACAATGACTAAAAGGGGAGCTGCAACCGAACTATGACCCAAAGAGGAATGACTTACAATAATCTTAAACCGCACATTTATATTCTTGTAGATTAGTAGATATGCAACCTACTGGAAAATGTGTGGAATAGTTCTATAGCTAGCTACAAAGCACATACACTTCTATATGGAATCTCATATGTAATATCAGCATATGCATATAACACCATTGTCATCCATCAAATATATGTACTAGTATACAAGTCACCTTCACTAATCTTGACTTACCTTACCTAACCTCCATATCCGAATTGGGCCTTAGTGGAAGAATGAATAAAGGTCGGTTATGTTTCGAAAATTATTTGTTAAAAGTAATGCTATTCTGACATTTAGAGCATGCAAATATAGATGCCCAAAACTGTAAAATAATAATAATTAAACATCAAACTTTTTTTGAAAAATATTCAAGAAATTCCTTGAAATCTACGGAACAAATAGTCAAGATGAGCCATTTAGATTGATTTTATTTTGGTACTTTTTAATTGTGTGGAGTCGTAACAGGGAATGGGTTGATGAGAAATTTGTTGTCTATGTAGGGTGGTAGGTACAGATTCAATGAAGAAGTACCATACCTGTCTTGTGAATGCTCTATGTAGATGTTCATTGTTCCTGGTTGGGGAGTGCAATTCGTTTGATAGCAATGTGGTTCAGAAATTTTGCCTGAAAACTCTGACTGAGTGCTTGCAATCTTCTTCCACTGTGAATCTCTTCCATAGTGTATGTTGTAGTCATACTTTCCCACTTTTGTTGCAATATTTATTATACTTATTTGTTTGGACTAAATCTAAATGGTTGTACATGATGTTATGAGTTTCAACATCCAAATTGCAGATGTCGAGGAATATAGGTAAGTCTGTTGACAAGAGCTGGGAGAGCAGAGCCCTTCTTATTCTAGATGTACTAAACATCACTTTAGAAAGTTCTCTATGTGAATGCAAGGTAATGACTAATGAACTAATTTTCTGATAGTATTTATGATTTTTTTTAAAATTCCATCTTTGTATATCAGAATGTCACTCACCAACGAAAACACTGTTGATATGATACCTGTGTGCCATACATAGTGTTTTTTCTATAGCATAATATTTTCCCCTTTACTTTGCAATTTTTAGATAGTCAATTATACTTGCCTTTTTTTTTTCTCAATGTAAATTTGATGGACGACAAAGGTGTTATATGTTCTTGGTTATTACCTGTTGGAACCGATAGATAAACTTGGCGATTTCTCTATAGACAAAGGTGTTATATGCATATGTTGATATTACATATGAGATTCCATATAGAAAGTGTATGTGCTTTGTAGCTAGCTATAGAACTATTCTACACATTTGCGAGTAGGTTGCATATCTACTAATCTACAAGAATATAAATGTGCAATTTAAGATTATTGTAAGTCATTCCCCTTTGGGCCATAGTTCGGTTGTAGCTTCTTTCTAAGTATTTATCTGCAGAAGCAAGTTCGGTTGTAAATCCTTCAATTTAAAGTAGTGATGGCATAATTATACATAGCACTTTTGGGAAATTTTCGAGCTTACCTGATGGCATAATTATACATACAATTTTTTCCTTTTCCAAACTGAGGGTATATCTTAGTTTTTTTAAATAGTGGGGGTATATGCTAGTTTTTAGATTCTGAATAGAGGTATTTGCTAAAATAATTTTGTTGGGGGTATTTTGGTCATTTTACTGTGTCACATGTGATGCACGTAAGTTAACTTAACGGAATTTTAACAATTCCGTCCAAACTAGGGGTATTTCTTAGTTTTTAAAAATAGTGGGGGTATATGCTAGATTCCACATTTTGAATGGGGCATTTGCTAAAATATTCCTTTTATAAACTCCATCGACTATAAAATCAACTGATACACATCAACAATTTTCAATTTTTATTCAGTTTTCTTAATAAATGGACAAATTTACAGTACATCTTTGTAATTTCATCTTCTTTATCATATTTTCTAGCCAAATTCGCCACTAATCATATAAATTTCAAATACACGTAGTTTGAAGTAACTTTTAGGGGTAAACAAGAAATGAGATCATATTGTTAGGGGCATATATGAAAATACACATTTTTGAAGGGTATATATGACATTAGCATATTTGTTAGGGGTATAGTTAAAAACCCTTAATTTATTGAATTTTGTATTAATAATACTACTTGATGAAATAAACTTATTTGAACATTGAATTTTGAGAACATTATTTTTAAGTTCACCTCGGTTCTCAAAATTTCATATTTCATATCGGGCAATGATAATAAAGATATAATGCTATCTCAACAAAGCAAAATGCTAGACATACATGAGTTTTTACCCCAAACATACATTATAAATGTATTGGGGCCCACTTCTCACTAAAAGACAATGTTAAAATCTTGTCTTTTAGTAAAAAGTGGACCTGAATGCATTTATAATATATATTTGAAATAAAAACTCATGTATGTATAATCATCCTCCTTAACAAATTCAACGGGAATGTTTGTTCTCGTTATCTCTCTCCCCAGCTTCGCCTCCTTCCCCTCTCAGATCCGAAGGCTCCAGTCCTCCATCGTCCTCCTCCCCCTCACTAATTTTGTTGCTGGTGTTCAGCTCTCTAAACCCTTTTCGTTTTCCCCTTGCTTGCTCTCCCTCTGAGTAGTTCCCTTTCTCCGCCTCTCTCGCGCGTGTGTGGTTTCTCGGCGAGCGTTTATCGCCTCTCTCTCTCTCTCGATATTCGACAGTTGTCTCCTCCCAGCAGTGATCCCCTGATCCCGCCGCCTGATTGTCCACTCTCCGCCCGTTCATTTTCTGCGACTGGTTTGTCCTCTCTTCCTTCTTCTTGGCCGAGCACTGTAAGTATCCTTTTTTTATTTATTTCTTTGCCTGCATTTCGTTTCGTTTTTGAGTGGTGGTGTGGACGTTGTGTTTATTTTGTGATTTTGCTTCACTGTTCTTAGTGGTGGTTGTGTGTGTTTTTTTCACCGCGCTTTGTGGTGGTGGTGTTCTCTTGATCCTCTGTGGCCATTAGCGTCACTGTGGCTTTTAGCCTCTCTGTGATTTCGCTTCCTAGTTTGGTCCTCCGAGCAGGCGCTTTTCCCTCCTTTGGATTTCTTTCTGTGGGTGCAAGCTGTCCCACCTTCTTCCTCCTTCCCCCTCATCTGCCAATATCTCCTTTTAAGTCTTTCCTTTTCCCCTCTTTTCCTTGCCACTCCCGTGCTCCCATTGCGCCGGTTAGGTCCGAGTGGGAGCAGTGTTTTTGCTGGCTTCTTGCCTGCCATCGTTGCTTACTTTAGATTGTGGGCCTCTTCTTAAGCCCATGGAGCAGTCATGGGTTGAGATCGTTAAAAAAAACAGATATAAAAAAATCTATTCTCCTAAGCCTTTATCCGGTTTGGGTTTCCCTGGGCTTAAGTCCAAGCCCAACGGGCGATTTCCCTATCTTCTAGTATCTTTGCCTAATCAGTTCTCCCGCTCTTCTTCTCATTCCACCGTTTCATCTTCATCTTCCCCCTTCTCTTCTCCTCTCTCCCCCTCTTACTGTTTCAGGTGCCTCCAATCGGGGCACGTTAAAATCTCTTGCTTGGCTAAGATGAAGTGTTTATTTTGTCCTAAAGATGGTCATTCTCGACAGCGTTGCTTTTCCCTTCAGAAAATTCTTGGCCTCTCGGTCGGCGTTCCGATAGCGGACTCCGTTTTGGAGACTCTCGACTTCCCGACTCTTCAAAAGAAGTTAGCGGAGATGCCTTCTTCTAAATCTAAAAAAGTCAAAGCCCCTACCCGTTCTCCTCTCCTCCCCACTCCCGCTTCCGGGTCGCTCTGCTCATCCTCTCCTATCCCAGCTCCTTCGAAGCTGCTGGATCCTACCCCCCATCCTTTGAAGCCTGCTGTCACTCAAGTCTTTTTAGCGAACTCTGAAATGTCGGACCGACTTAAGATTTACAACAACTTTGGAGCTATTGCTTTCTCGGGCGGTTCTATCCCCTTCTACACTCTCAACACTTTTCTTTGCAACTTCTGCAATGTTAGAGATTGGGAGTGGGTCCTCTACTCTTGTTCGAATGGTGACGCAGTGATTCAATGTCCTTCTACTAAGGTTCTCGATGAGCTTTGCGCCAACCAGACTCTATCTATTGGTGCTGTTTCGCTGACCATTCGTAAGTGGGTCTCTTGTGCCTCAGCCTCTAGGTCACTGGAGCTCTCTCCCTCCAAGGTCACTTTGGTTGGCCTCCCTCCTTTCTGCGATTCTTTGAGGATGGTAGCTTCCTTTTCAAAATGTATTGGTGAAATTATCAGCATGAATTCTTGCGTGCAATTGGCTTCTGGCAGCATTCAAGTTGATGCATTGTTTCGCTGCCCGTCCCCAAAGGATCGCATTGAAGCTTTTTGCCTCAACGATGGTGTCTCGTCGTTTGAGGTCTCTGTTCAGTACCACGGGTCTGCGACTGGGGGAGTAGTGTCGAAGCCGGATTTTGTTCTCTCCCACCACCCTGTTTTCCACCCGGGTGCATCCTTTGGCCCTAAAATTTCTTCTTCTTCCGGAAAGATCCACTCCACTCCCCAGGCTAAGAAGCACTTCGCTCTTACACATCAATCGTCATCTTCGGCTAAGGTCTCGAAGATTTCACCTGCGAAGTCTTCGAACCTCGTTTGGATCAATCCCGACCGTGCTTCCCAAGTTCTGGTGAAACCTACTCCTCCTCCTGCCCCTCCGGCTGCTAATGCTCCTGAACTTTCTATCAACTCTCAAAGTCGTGTTTCCTCTGCATCCAAATCAGGAGCTTGGCCGGCTTGGGAACCCAACCCTTCCTTCGCTTCAGATTGGGAGCTGTTTCAACGTTCCGCCCATTTTCCGACTACTAGTTCTTCTCGCCCATTCTCAACTCCAAAAGCTGATAAAGCTCCCTCATCTTCCAGAGCTGATTATGTTGTGTCGCCTCCCAAAACGGATAAAGCTTCCATTCCATCTCTTACTTCGGACTGGACTGATAAGGACGATCTACTTGGGGATGAAGTGGCGGCACTGGAGAGTACTCAAGCATTCATAAAGGTCAATCTCTTTTCTTCTCCTTCTAATTTCAGTTATTTTTTCGATTTAGCTGTACTGGCTAGTAGCTCTTCTATTTCGGTGGAATTAAAATTCCCGTCCTTTAAGTTTATTCCTATCGGGATTATAAAGGCTTTTTCTACTATTTCCTCCATCCCTCCCTCTCTTATTAAGATAGATCTGTTGATGCTATCTTCTAGAGTTTTCTCTTCCTGTCCACCGACATCGATGTTTCGATCGGTGTCTCTGGCATCATCGTTGCCGCACCGGCAACTCCCTGTTTCCCTCTCTATCTTGGAGAACTTCACTCCCCCGCTCAGGTCGGCAGCTCCTGGTCACCAATCGGGTGGCTATTCTACTTCCCCGCACTCCCCCATCCCCCGTTCCCCCGTTTCGTCTCCTGGCAACGTCCGTTTGGTTCGTTCTAGTGCTCGCCTTAGGGCTCAGCGCACTGCTTCACGGCAGCCCACTCCCTTCGCCCTACCCACTTCCCAACCGCCCCCTCTGGGCTCTCTTTATCATCCCCTTTTTGAGGACTGGTCAGATCCAGAGTTGGTCTCTACTGCCAAGTCCCTAGGTTTCACACTCTCCCCTAACGTTTCCACCCCTATTTCCCTTCTTAGATCTATTGAACGATCCCGAGTCCATGAGCACAAACTGTTTAATGATTAGTATCTCATGGAACATTCGTGGGCTTAACTGCCCCACCAAACATAGAGCCATTTTCGACCTGATTTCTTCCTCCCACTGTGATATCATTTCGATTCAAGAGTCAAAATTGGAATCGCCCTCACCTCGACTCTTTCGTTCTCTTGGAGGCTCGGCCATTTCTAATTGGATCTCCCTCGATGCCATTGGCTCTAGAGGCGGGATTCTGTTTGGCTTCAAAGACTCATCCTTTTCTCTAATTTTTATCCGTAGACTCAACTTCTTCTTAATAGTGCAGCTGCACTGGCTCATCCCTGACTGCGTCATCACTTTCATCTCGGTTTACGGTCCCTCCACTTCTAGTGGACGACCACTTTTCTGGGATGAATTCCTCTCTCTCCACCAATTCGTGCAAGGTCTTGCCGTGGTTTGTGGTGATTTCAACATCACGCGTTTTGCAGCGGAAAGATCGCACTCTTCCGCTCCGGATTCCCAATCCTGGGTTTTTAACGATTGCATTAGAAGTCTCCAATTATCGGAGATCCCTATCAACGATAGGCAATTTAC
Source organism: Hemerocallis citrina (assembly GCA_017893485.1). NCBI lineage: Eukaryota > Viridiplantae > Streptophyta > Magnoliopsida > Asparagales > Asphodelaceae > Hemerocallis > Hemerocallis citrina. The sequence continues at coordinate 30,797,888 of CM030361.1, read as the reverse complement.
TTGGTCTAATCAGCGTCTTATTCCGTCTCTGGCAAAACTGGACAGGTTTCTAGTCTCGCATTCCTGGTTCTCCAGATTCCACAATGCCTATGCGAAAGCTTTTCCCAACCCATCATCGGACCACGTGCCCATCTCCCTGTTCTCGGACTTCCACTTCCCCTATCATCGACAATTCCGTTTCGAAAAATTCTGGCTTAAAGATCAGTTATTTATCAAATTGACCGAGGAATGTCTAGCGTCCGTCTCTGGTTCGCGAGGCCTCGGCAATTTACTCCTGAAACTCCACACTATCAAGTTCGGGTGTAAGATTTGGCGTCGCGAACGTCATTCAAACACCAATTTCCTCAAAGATTGTCTGCTTGCCTCCATTCAGGCGATTGACCTGATGGAAGAGCAAGCCCCTCTCTCTCTTTCTGCCCTGATGGAGAGGCGCGCCTGCAGGCGCGATTATGCTGAAATTCTCCAGCAAGACCACTCTAAGTGGGCGCAAAGGGCTAGAATTAGCTGGTTGAAGGAAGGCGATGGTAACACCGCATTCTTCCACCAATATGCCTCTCATAGGCGCCGCTGTAATCACATCCCCTTGATCATCGATCAAGGGGTGGAGCATCACTCTGATACTGATATTCACAAATCCTTTCTTTCATTCTACATAAACCTTATCGGTTCCTCCAAACCTCGTGTGATTTCTCTAGATTGGCATCAACTCTATGGTGAACCGGACACTGATTTATCCTCGCTTGAGGCTCCCTTCACTATGGAGGAGATCAAGTTGGCGGTATTTGCTTTAAAAAGCGATTCGGCGCCTGGTCCGGACGGTTTTCCCGCCTTTTTCTTTCAAAAATTCTGGCATTGGCTCAAGGATGATCTCTTCGATCTTTTCCAAGACCTGCATCAAGGTTCATTCTCCTTCGAGCGCATCAATTACGCGCATATTGTGCTTATTCCTAAATTAACAGGTGCCAACTCGGTTTCTGATTTCAGGCCCATTAGCCTGATTAATACCTCATTCAAAATCATTATGAAGGTTCTGGCCTCCAGGCTGAGTGCCGTCATCCCTCCCCTAATTGATCCTGCCCAATCGGGCTTTATTAAGGATCGTTTTATACTGGACAGTGTTGCAGCGGCTCAAGAGATCATCTCTCTTAGCCATTATCACAAGTTGGAAGGTATTCTCCTTAAGCTCGATTTTCAAAAAGCCTACGATAATGTTCATTGGGATTTTCTCCTTGATATCCTTCGCCATCGTGGGTTCGGCTCGAAATGGATTGGATGGATCCAATCCAGTTTGTTAGCAGGTACTTCGTCCATTATTATCAATGGCTCAGAGGGCCATAAATTCAAGATTAAGCGTGGTCTCCGACAAGGAGATCCCCTCTCGTCCCTTCTCTTCGCCCTCGTGGCTGATGTCTTCAGTAGATTGCTCCGCAATGCTCGCTCGGTTCAAGCTATTGAAGGCATCGGTCGTTCCCAAAATTTCGATGGGATTCTCAATCTCCAATATGCTGATGATACTATCATTTTCTCTAAACCCGAACGCTCAGTTTTACGCAATCTTAAACTTCTGCTGTATTGTTTTGAACTAGCCTCAGGGCTGGCTATCAATTTCAATAAGTCATCAGTTTATTGGCTTGGCGGTAATGATCTTCGTCATAGCGAGATCGCCCAATTCTTTAATTGCCGTATAGCATCCTTCCCTATCTCTTATCTGGGTATTCCTCTTAGATGGGGTAAACTCCTCAGATCGGACTGGTTCCCCATTATCGATAAAATTGAATCCAGGCTGAACGTATGGACGGGCAAGTTTCTCTCCCGAGGAGGGAGATTAACTCTTCTCAACTCCGTCCTCTCAGCTATGCCTCTCTATCTGATGTCATTCTATTATATCCCATCTTGGGTCATTAAGAGAATTGACCAAATTCGTAGCAACTTCTTCTGGTCAGGTGTCGCCCTTTATAAACAGGGCTCGCACCTGTGCAACTGGGACATTGTCTGCTCCTCCAAAGCCAGCGGGGGCTTAGGAGCTTTGAACCTTCGTGATCACAACTTGGCTCTTTTAGGTAAATGGCTGTGGAGATTTCATAAGTTCCCTCACCTTTCGTGGGTTCATTGCGTCAAGGAAGCGTATTTTTCCTCCACCCCCTGGTGGCAATTGAATTCCCCCATCCATCGTTTTGCTTCCCCGTTCTGGAAAGGCGTTTGGAAAGTTGCTCCGGTTTTTCAATCCAGCATTATTAGACTTTGCGCCGATGGTTCGAGAACCAAATTCTGGTCCGACCTTTGGTTAAGCAATATCGCGATTGCCTCAGCTTATCCTTCTCTCTTCAGCCTTGCGGCGTTCCCAGACGCATCGGTTGAAGAGTCGTTTATCTGGGTTAACGATGCCAGATTCTGGTATATCCCTTTGGTCTCTCCCTTAACCCAAAATCTTGTGTGGGAGATGCAACAATTGATCTCGTCACTCAACCGCTTTGAATGGCACTCCTCGGAGAGCATAAGCTGGCGTTGGAACGCTTCTGGTATTTTCACAGTTAACTCGCTCTACAAGTTTCTCAATTTTCGAGGTATTATGTCACCGGCGGCAGATTTCATTTGGAAATCATGCGCTCCTCTTAAGGTTAAAATTAACTCGTGGTTAGCCATCCACAATAAGCTTCTCACCGTTCAGGTTCTTAATAAAAGAAATCTAGCGTGGGGTCAGCCATGTGGCCTTTGTTTGGAGGGTGCCGAATCTGCGGATCATCTATTCGTGGAATGTCCCTTCATCAAGCCCCTTTGGAAACTAGTGTCCCTTGCTTGGTCCAGCCCAGCTCTCCCCTCTACACTATTTGCCTGTTGGCATTCTCCTTCGTGTATTCCAAGATATTGTAAGGGGTGGCTCCTCTCTGTCCACATCATTATCTGGATTACCTGGATGGAGAGGAACCGTCGGATTTTCGCTAATAAGGCATCTCCTATCTCCTCTCTCTTAGAAGAACTCATTTATCTTTTCAATTTCTGGACTTCTACTCTTAGTGATGTTAAGCGGGAAGCTTTTTATTCCCACCGACTTTATGATTCACTTGCCGTGCTCACCACCCTTAATGCGCTCTAATTTGTTCCCCCTTCAAGTTTTCGGCGACGTTTTTGCTGGATTCTGACTTTCGTTTCATTGCGTGATCAATCGTGCTTTTGTGTGATCTCGACAGCTGCCTGTGTACTTTTTTCTCTCATCGCTCCTATGCTGATTGGTTTTGGCTGTTCTACTTAATTAGCTTCTTTCTAACCCAGCCCTATTAGTAGTCTTTTCAGTTATTTTTTCTTAATTGGCTGCTATGGTTGTTTCGTTGTGTATCTAGTTTCTGTCGACTTAGCTTTTCGCTGATTGGTGGTTCTGTGGTACTTATGATGAGTCTTGAGCTCAGTGTGTTTTCTATGAGCTTTACTATTTTTTTACCGGGTATTTTGTTCGGTATCTTGCTGTTGCTCACGCTTGATTGCGCTTCTTGCAGGGCTGATTGTTCTGGGGCTGTTGGTGAACTCTGGCCCAACTTTTGTGGTTTTGTTCTTTTGCCCGTGTTTCGATGCGTCCACTCTTATGGACTTTTGTTGTAGCCTGGGTTTGGCCCTACATTTCCTCTTATTGTTCCACACATGGTTAGCATCTCTCTTCTGCGCTTTGGCTCTAAGATTATCGGGGCCTTGTTTCACCTTCGTAAGGTGTTTGGCTGGACTTTTGGTCTTTTTGGGTTATCGGCGGTAGGTGATTACTAGTTAGGTGGGCGAGCGTGGTTGTGGTACCGCTCCATCTCTTTGGCTTGTAATCTTAACTGATAGTGCTACTTGCCTTTAACTTTATCTTCTTCTATTAATATAGTTGGAATGTGTTCTGGTGTGGCTATTTTCTACCCTTTTTTTCTCGCGCTATCTAGTAGATTGTAGCTCCACCTCTGCATTATCGTTTGTATTGCTGTTTCATTTTTGGCTTTCCTTTTGTGTTGCTTAACTACTGGCCCCTTTCGGCTGCTGAGACTGGCCGGTCATCGTTGGAATTTGGAGATCGTAGTCTTACTTTTTCATCTGCTAGCTGCTTTTTTTGGGTCCCACTGTTTCTTTCCCTGGATGGGGATATTATTGTTGTTGGATATATTGGTATATTCTCTCTATATAAATATAGCACGTGCATATGTGTAACACGTGTAATGAACGTACAATTGATTGGATATTGGAACGCGGGTTTATGGGCTTATAACCCGATACCCAAACCAGTATTTAGGAATAAATACTGGCTTGTGATAGCAGTCTAGGTATTCCAATCTTGATACCTAGGGTGAATATCTCAAGCAACTTAGATCTAGAGATAAAACCCTAATTCCCAATTGTTAATTTTCTCACAAAACCTAACAATCTTGAGATAGTTTTAATCAATTTGTGAGATTAAGAAAGAAGAAGAAGAATAAACGGCGGATTGTGAAGAAGGACGATGGATGGAATTACAGCAGCGCCCAACATAAAGAAATGGAATATGATCTACCCGGCGTACATCAATTCCAAGAAGACGGTAGCTGAGGGCCGGCGCATCGGCGCGGAGAAGGCCTGCGAGAACCCGACCTGCATCGAGATGGCCGACTGCTGCAACCACCTCAAGATCCCTTGCGCCGTCGAGTTAGATAAGATGTATCCACGAGGGTTCATGGAGAAGGGGCGAGTTAGGGTTTTGCAGAAAAGGGCTGATGGATCTCTTTACAATCCGGCCATCAGTTCGAAGAAGCAGCTGATGATCCGCATGGCTGAGTTGGTGCCAAAACATCCTGGTAGGAACAAGAAGCAGGAGGCTTCAAATGCTTCAACCTCAGCGCCTTCAAAATCCGGAAAGGGTGGCTAAAAGAAAAGATAATCATACATCCTCACTGATGATAAATTCTGCTTCTTGACAGAAGGTGTCTGGTTCTGTTCCATAGTAGATAAGAGCAGCAGCGATGCTGGGATCATCTTCTTGGTCGTTCATCATTGGTAAGAATGGTTTGTGGTTTGGATTTGTTCCCAACAGACATGAGTCTAATCAATTGAAGGGAAAGAGACACCGAAAGATAAGTTCTTTACTTTCCTCGTATTAAATTTCTGTTAAATATCTTGCTAAGTGGTTAAGTTCAAGACCGTATTAATCATTTGTTTAATTAAATACAAGTTGAACAATTGTTTTTGGCTATGTGCTAAACAAGATATCTATTTTGATAAGTTAAACTGTATGTTGACTATAAAATTCGGATCTCCAATCAAATTGTTTGCTAGAATTAGATTGTGCTAATAATTTGTTTAATTGGCTAATCTTTAACAATTTGATGAATGTAGGAACTTTAATGTTACCTACAAATTGTGTATGTTGGAGACGATGGATTTGCATCATGGTATGATAAGTCTGCACTACGCAGGCTTCTCCATCGAATTTGGAAAAACACTTCTAACTTGAAGTGTCGGTATGATCTACTTTAATTTTCTCAGTATTTTTCATGTGATGAATGTGTTAACGTTTTGTGCGTTTGATCATATGATTGAGAGTTTTAGATCATAGTTATTCTCCCTCTGGAAAACTAGCATGTTTAGGGTTGTTAAGTGTTTTATCATACTATGTGTATAGATATTTTGACAAATTCATTGTTTGCAGTTTGTGTGAGATTACATATTTGCTTCTCTAAAATTTAAAATAAAATAAAATTGTATAAGATGTATAACAAATGTCTGTAACTTAGGAGAGAGCATCTCTTAATGTAGAATATGACTCTACTAGTTACGTTGTGTTCCATCTCGTTCATTGTACTGTGTGTGCAAAGTTGAATTATAATATGTTAGTCATTATCTCATTTAGCGATATGAAGATGATGAAGAACGAGTAAAGGAAAGAACTCTTTGCTCAATGTGTTTGAGCTAGTGGACATTGTTAGAACCATTAGAGAAAGCAAATAATTTTTGAAAAATGTGATAGAGTAATTTTGTATTAACTCTTATAAAGTGCATATATTGTCAATCGTATGTATAAGTTGAGTTTAACAAATGAGACAATCAATAATAATAGTTCTAATTGTGTTCTTGAACATAGCATAATTGGCTAAGATTTGAGAACTATATATTCAATTGTTTGTGAGGAAATGTGATCTAATTATCAAAACTGTGGGAAAATGGAGTTAAAAGCCTATTGAGTCAAAGATTTAACATCCAAGTTGTTTTGAAATTTAGAATCACTATGAATTATATATTAAATTGTTTGTTCTTGTTAAAACTCATAACTCTACTAAATGACACTCCATTAAATATGACAAATATGAAAGTTGTGCTCAGATTATGATCACTAGAAAATCATTTAGTATGGTCTCTAGGAGCACACAACTTCTTGAGTCAATACATTCTGATATTTGTGATCTCAGTAGCTTTGTGACTAGATGAGACGATTGTTGGTCAGAAGTATTTAATCTCTTTTGTAGATGATTAATATAAGTCTGTCATATATATGAAGAATGAAGCACTTGTTATTCTTAATGAATTAAAAATTATAGTTAAATGCTAAAAATCAAGGGTTCAGATTTAATAGAGGTGGTGAATATGTTTTAACAACTTTAGAGAAGTTTGCATTTGGCATAATCTCTAGAGCACTCTACTTACAACAGTCAAATGGTATTGATAAAAGTTAGAATCAAACACTTAGTGAAATATTGATTTCTATATTATTGACTGTTGTTTGTCTTGTGTAATTATGAGTGATGTTGCATTGTTAATCATATCTCTAATGTGTTACTATACTCTAAATTGAATACACCTTGTAAATCATGGTATGAAAACACAAACAGTTTTGTTAAAGAGAAAATGTGTGTTGTGATACTTTTGTTAGAGTACATGATCCTAGAAGGCCTAAAGTAGGACCTACAACAAATATTTGTGTGTGTTTAGAAAGTGCAGAATGTAGCTCTGTGGACAGATGTTGGATCTATCTAATTTGTGTTAGAAGAATCTAGACTTGCAAAGTTCTTTGAGGATATGTTCATCAAAGATAAATGTATGAAATAATATAGTCCTACAGACATGTTCAATGATTCACAGTTGGAATCAAGAACTAGCAATGAGCTAAGAAAAGTCTTTAGTAGACAATGAGATGATTCTGTGTCATACAATAATACTTTAATTTAGTTGATCTGTCGAAAGGGGCTAAAACTATAGTAAGTAAGTGGGGTTTTGTAGAAGAAACTTAATTTTGATTGTTCAGTAGCAATCTTAATGCTTTTTAGTAGCGAACAGATTGACTGTGAAAATTGGGGTAGATCTATTTGATGTCTACTCACATGTTTGTCATATTGCTACAATAAGTATTCTTCTTACCCTTACATCTATTGAAAATTTTGTCATTCATAAAGGATAATTAAAAGGCTTTGTACTTGATGTTTTGTACTGAACAGTTTTGTACTGGAAAGTTTTGAACTAATATGTTTAGTGAACAAGATTTACAATATAGTAAAATCATTGTATGTTCTTAAAACATGTATAGCCAACAGATAAATAATTTGACTTTTTTTTTTGAAAGAGCCTAGTATATGAATCAAGTAATTCAGATCAGTGCCTTCAACTTTGTGGTATGTCAAATATAGTGGCTATTATTTGCTTGTTCTGTTGACATGCAAGTTCTTGGAAGTGACCTCTCTATTATAAATGAAGTTAAAATTATGCTATCCAAAGAATTCAACACAAAAACCTAGGTACCGTGGACACCATAGGTATAAGGGTGAGTTTTCAGTTGGCAAGGGATAACTCTTAGTCAAACTCATCAAATCAAAATGTGTTTCAAAAGTGGGGATATAGTGATTGAAAGTGTGTTTTGAAACACCTTATGATTATGATAAAAGGTTGACACATAATGATGGTGCAACTATGAGACATGTAGATCATTCGAAAGGAATTGACAGTCTCATGTATACAAAGATCTGCACTAGAACAGACATAGCCTTTGAGGTAGGTATGATCTGCAGATTCACTAATAATCCCATACACATTTGAGTGCCCTTAAGAGGCTAATGAGATACCTGAGTGGTATTCAAGAGTTTGCTTTGTGCTACTCTAGTCATTCTTCGAATGAATGGCTGATCTGATGTATTATGATGCTCAGAATTTAGTGAAAGTTGATAACTAGTAGATATGTGTTTACACTAGGAAAAACAGAAATGTTATGGAAATAAAAGGCAAACAGGCACTGTGCTATCATCCATGAAATCAGACCTCTATGTGTAATCCTCTGCAGGGAAAAAGGCTGAGTGGATTGAAGAAATTGTTGCTAGTTATCCATTAAGAAGTTTAAGTAACTCTCTAATTCTGTTATGCAACTATTAAGCTACTATGCACTGTAGCTCATAACTCACTCTATAATAGTAAGAGGAGTATATTAAGGCTGAAAGAAGCCTAGTTGAACTTTCTCATAGATAAAGTGCAATTGCGACAAGTATGGCTAATGCTCTTGCTAAGAGACTTGAAAGTGATCTAACTATCAAAACTGTGGGGGAAAGTGGAGTTGAAAGCTACTGAGTAAAAAGCTTTAACATCCAAAATGTTTTGAAATTTAGAATCCAATTGGAGCCATAGAGAAGTTCAAACTTAAGCATCAATTTTAGGCAGTTGACATGTTTTAGATAATTTTGATGATTCGACATAAATTCCACAAATATATAATGTCATTCCAATTTTGATGGTATTATATATCTAGGAAATTTACTTAGAATAATCATATTATTCCAATACGAAACATGAAAACTTGTCGATGTGTTTCCGATGAGTAAATTGTCCTAAATATCATTCCAATTTTGATGATATGTCTTTTATGGTTACATGTTTCATTCCAATTTTGATGATTCAATGTTAAACCATGATTGAAACGGCAGTCTTTTCATTCCAATATGAAACATGGTATGGTTCTTGTGTAGAAACTATAAAGTTCATGTACTTTACTTATTAAAGATACTTGATTGTGATGCTTGCGTTACATTTTTGCTAAGCTAATTATGAATTGTACTAAGTTCTTTTGTGGAACTAGATACTTTGTGAAATATGTTGGAATTCTTAGAGATGTGTCTCTTGATATTCTTGTTTTCAATAAGCTAGCAAAGATGGAGGAGTTGAATCTGTCAACATAGATTTCAAAAATAATGATTTCCTCAAAATGGAGGAGTAAACATAAAGCAGTGTGCAAGGATAGAATTTCAATTTATTTCTTTTGAGAATAAATTAGTCACTTGCTTGGTAAAACTTCTGTTGAGTTTAAGACTCTTGTGTTCATGAGCTTAAAACTCATATTTTGTTCTTGAAGTTTTTTGCTTTGTTTGATTTTGAAACTATGATAGATTATTCCAGTTGGTTTAGTCTTTGTGAACTATTCTGAATTGGATATGGTTTGGAACTAGTTAATTATATTGGTTTAGTCTTGATTGAACTATTCAGTTTTATAATTCTATTGGTTCTTATGAAACTATACCTTATGATGCTTTTCCTTTATGGACTGCTATCAGCCAGTCAGTTGTATACTGATCTGATGAGATAATCCTGTACTTTATATATTGAGAATATAGGAGGAGATTGTTGGATATATTGGTATATTCTCTCTATATAAATATAGCACGTGCATATGTGTAACACGTGTAATGAACGTACAATTGATTGGATATTGGAACGCGGGTTTATGGGCTTATAACCCGATACCCAAACCAGTATTTAGGAATAAATACTGGCTTGTGATAGCAGTCTAGGTATTCCAATCTTGATACCTAGGGTGAATATCTCAAGCAACTTAGATCTAGAGATAAAACCCTAATTCCCAATTGTTAATTTTCTCACAAAACCTAACAATTGTTTTATCATCGGCGACCTCTCGCCGTGTTTGAACTGCTGATCGCGCCGCTGATTGCTTACTTGGTGGCGCGGTAGCTTTCGCAACAACGGATCCCAGCCCACCCCTGGCAGTAGCTTGGCCCCGTCTCCCGACCCAATAGGGCCGATCGTAGATTACCGTTCCTGCGATCCAGTCTCGGCTCTGAGCTTGCACGCCATCTCGTCCCCTCTCCAAGCCGCAGGTGTCATCTCCCTATCGGCTCTTCTCTTGCTGCATGTGACCTGTGCTGTTGCACTCCAGTAGGGTTTTTGTTCTTCTTGCTGCTTGTATAGTCTCTTTAGTGGTTTGTATATTTCTAATTGCTTTTGTTTTACCTCTGGTAAAACCCTCCGTATTGGCTATGTACAGTGATTTATTATCTATATATTTTTGATCTGGCTGGAGTCTTTCGACTCTATCCGTTTGCATCAAAAAAACAAATTCAACGGGAAAAGAAAATTGGGAAGTAGTCATAATTCAAACTGCCCCCAGATAGGTTAACATGTGAACTCAGGAGATTTATGATTTTCCACAATTTCTCATAGAACCCTCCCCTCCTCCCTTCATTATTCATGCTGATCAGTCCAATCATTGTCACTGTTCTTGTACTTTATCAAATGCATGTCGCACTTAACTTCAGTGTTGTGGCTAATTTTCTTCCAATTAACCTTAAATTTTATTATAATCAAATGCTTGAACAAATCAAACACATCTCTCAGTTTTCATATAAAACTCTACATTTACAATCATTAAATAAGATTTATTCTTTTTTTCTTTGCTGGATAATATTTGTACATTCAGATAAAATCTCGTAGGATTTTGTAATGAAAACTTCCGAATTTTGACTAGCGATGCAGGTGCAAGAGTTTGATCCCAACCAATTGAGCTGTTACATCACATTAGCCTGACGAAAGATCGATACCTCATTCCTTTCCTTCTTGCTAATCCAAAGATACCAAGGCGCTACGTTTGTTTTGATATTTAAATTTTCTGAATAGAGTATTCTGAATAGAGGTATTTTGAAAATGAGTTTAAAAGCTGTTTGTTTAGACTATATTCTGAAAACTGTATTCTGAATACTGTTTATCTGAAAAAGAGAGTTTAGAAGCTGTTCTGTTATATTTCTAGCTGAAAACTGTTATCTGAAAGCTGTTTTTCTGAAAAAACGAGTTTAAAAGCTGTTCTGTTATATTTCTTGCTGAAAACTGTTATCTGATAGCTGTTTTTCTGAAAAAGCGAGTTTAAAAACCGTTCGGTTATATTTCTTACTGAAAACTGTTATCTGAAAGCTGTTTTTCTGAAAAAACGAGTTTAAAAGCTGTTCTGTTATATTTCTTGCTGAAAATTGTTATCTTATAGCTGTTTTTCTGAAAAAGCGAGTTTAGAAGCTGTTCGGTTATATTTCTTACTGAAAACTGTTATCTGAAAGCTGTTTTTCTGAAAAAACGAGTTTAAAAGCTGTTCTGTTATATTTCTTGCTGAAAACTGTTATCTTATAGCTGTTTTTTCTGAAAAAGCGAGTTTAGAAGCTGTTCGGTTATATTTCTTGCTGAAAACTGTTATCTGAAAGCTGTTTTTCTGAAAAAACGAGTTTAAAAGCTGTTCTGTTATATTTCTTGCTGAAAACTGTTATCTTATAGCTGTTTTTCTGAAAAAGCGAGTTTAAAAGCTGTTCGGTTATATTTTTTTGCTGAAAACTGTTATCTGAAAGCTGTTTTTCTGAAAAAACGAGTTTAAAAGCTGTTCTGTTATATTTCTAGCTGAAAACTATTATCTGAAAGCTATTTTTCTGAAAAAGAGAGTTTAAAAGCTGTTCTGTTATATTTCTTGTTGAAAACTGTTATCTGAAAGCTGTTTTTCTGTAAAAACGAGTTTAAAAGCTGTTCGGTTATATTTTTAGCTGAAAACTATTATCTGAAAGCTATTTTTCTGAAAAAGAGAGTTTAAAAGTTGTTCTGTTATATTTCTGACAATTTTGAATATCAATTTGAAATAATAATAATAATAAAACTAATAATATATATAATAATAATAATAACAATAATAATAATAAATAATAATAATAATAATAATAATAATAATAATAATAATAATAATAATAATAATAATAATAATAATAATATATAATAATATATATAATAATAATATATATAATAATAATAACAATAATAATAATAATAATAATAATAATAATAATAATAATAATAATAATAATAATAATAATAATAAATAATAATAATAATAATAATAATAATAATAATAATAATAATAATAATAATAATAATAATAAATAATAATAATAATAATAATAATAATAATAATCATATATATAATAATAATAATAATATAATAATAATAATAATAATAATAATAATAATATATAATAATAATAATAATAATAATAATAATATATATAATAATAATATATATAATAATAATAATAATAATAATAATAATAATAATAATAATAATAATAATAATAATATATATATAATAATAATATATATAATAATAATAATAATATATATAATAATAATAATAATATATAATAATAATAATAATAATAATAATAATAATAATAATAATAATAATAATAATAATAATAATAATAATAATAATAATAATAATAATAATAATAATAATAATAATAATAATAATAATAAATAATAATAATAATAATAATATATATATAATAACTCCCCCGTCGTGCGCCACCAGCTCTCTTGCTTTGTAGTTGCTGTGAGAAGAGAGTAAAGGAGGTGTTTTGGAAAATAGGGGGTATGAGTATTCTGAATATCAATTGGGAATAACACTCAAAACAAACGCCAACTCAGAATAGAGTATTCTGAATACTCTATTCTGAATATCAAAACAAACGCACCCCAAATCTCTGTTCTTTATTAATCAACCAAAGATACCAAATTATTTATCTCTTTTATAATCACAGCTGCAACAAACCTAATCATAGCAGTATAGTACTTTTTGGCAACCTTTTTTTCCAGAAAAAAAAAGTGAGGAAAAGAGAAATAGAATAATACTATTCAAAAAAATTTATTTGATTTATTTATCTATCATTTATCTTCATGTTTTTCTTTTTTGATGTATCGGATAGAGCCCAACGGCTCCAACCACCCAAAATATATTAATGAATAATAAATCGTTAATTTACAAGCAATTAAATAAAGGTTTTACAAGATGTAAAACTAAGAAAAGGGAAGAATAAATACAAACCAAGAAGCGCTAATTAAAACAGCGAACTACATCCTAAAAATAGAATCGAAGCTGCAGGAAACGAGCCAACCCGTTGGAGAAACAGGCCAGAAGTGCACCTCCTCCAGAGCCCAGAAACAGAAAGAAGGCCGAAAGGCGAGGAAACCAATGCGCAGACTGCCAATCATCCGAACGACCATCGAGTCATCCAAAGAACCAACTCGAAAGAAGCCTGGGGGAAATCCAGCCCAGACAGCGTTGCTTCGACGAGACAACCAGCGAACCCCATGAAACAACGTCTAACAATCACATCGGAACAAAAGAGAAGAGTATCTGTTCCAGCTAAGCTGCTGAGAAGCTTAGAAACAGAACCCAGAGGAGCCTACTCAAGGGATACATCCAAAAGAACAACTAATCCTCTACATTCACTTAGCAACTCCATATAGCAAATGGGTATAATTTAGCACAGAGCAGCCAAAATAATAGCACACTCCATATAAACAAAGAAGCTCCGAGAGGAGCAAACAAAGTAGACCATAAAGGGATGGAGGATGAAGACACTCCCCCCTAAAACTCAGCTAAATTCAAGAAGATACGTCCACTTCAACAGGAAGTAGATGCAACAAACAAATGCAACAGGGTGAGCCTGTAAGCTCCTGCCAGTCACAAGATAGAATATGGAGGTAAAGGAAACATATATATCAATAACATAGCCAAAAGACACTAAGCTCAGAACAATCACAGAATCAAACTCATGCATCTACAGTCATCGCAATAGAACCAGATAATCGAACTGCTAAAAGATGTTATGGCTCATTAATACCAGCACCAATAATAAGTAGCCTCAAGAGTTATCTTCATGTTTTTTAATACAACAATTTCACATACTTCTCTACATTAATTATTTGCTAATATTTGTAATTAATTTATATTTCCTCTTTATCCTACACTACAGTAAAACTTTATAGCTTCTTATCTTAATTTATTTTGTACGCGGACTATGTTCGCCTCGGTTGTCTGTATATTTTGGTGGTATTATGGGTTGCCTTGTAGGAGGCGTGAATTTAGACTTTTGGCGCGAATGAGTCTCATTTATCTCCAGTCTGTTGGGAGGAATGAACATCATTCGTTTCTTGATTTGTACTGGTTCGTTAAGATCTTTTTAATGAATCTAGGGGGGCATTCGCCTCACCATTCTAATAAAAAAAACAAAACTACTTTTTTTTGAACTCATTTTAAAATATTTATTTTCAAACAGTAATTTTATAGATTGAATACACTTTACAATCAACCAAACCACCCTTAACTGGTACTATTTGAAAATGATTTCTTAGGAATATCAATGTTCATAGTTTTATTTATGAGTAAAAGAGTTTGGATTTGGTTTCCTAAGGAGAGTACTGTAGCACTTTTAGTCCATTTTGTTTTCCAATCAAAATGAGAGGAAAATAGAGAAAATCAACCGTTCATGAAATTTTAAATAAATTTCTCTATCGTCTTTATTCACTCTATACACTAAAACAACTAAAACAACTCCTCTACAGTGATTTTTTACTGTTTCCCCCATCTCTCTTTTATCTATCACTAGTAATTTATATGTACGGTGCATGTATTTATAAATATATATATTTTAAAAAAATTAAGACGTTGTCTGACATTGAACCTAAGAGCTCTTTTATATTAGTTATATACATGTTCATTGTACGTATTTGTTTGGTTACAAATGAAGTTTGTTTGGTGACAAACTCTCCCATGAAAATAGTAGAGAGTAGAGGTATACTATAGTAAAACTACATCAAAACAAACAACTTTTATAGAACTTAATTGAAAGATTTTCTTTCTTCTTCAAACTAGTAATCGTTATAGATTGGATAAACTTTACAATCAACCAAACCAACCTTCACCCAAGTCCAATACTACAATTGGGCCCTATCAAGTTTGGCCTGTTACACAATTAGCCCATAAAATAATTGGACAGGCCTTCCCGACACTTCTAAGAAGCACACACTTTCCCGATTCCCCGTGCAATTGCTGGAAATAAACTCCGTAAACAAATAGCGGCATCGGCATTCGATCGGGGAAGAAGAAGAAGATAATACGAGATAATACAGTCACTGAATGAGACCCCCGTCTCTTCTTTCTCTCGCCATTGACTCGGCCCTCGTTAACATCTCCCACATCTCAGATCTCTCGCCCATCCCCGATCCCATCCTCCTTGAACTCTTCGAGGTTTGGTAACTAATTATTTAAACCCCATCTTCTATTTATTTGACTTTTGTCTATTTGTTAGATGCTCATGTGATTATTTTGTTTTTTTATGCGATTATTTGATCTGGGTTGTTGGCCAATTTGCATATAACATCGAAGTTGGTATTGGGCTGTAGGTAATTTTTGTTGTTGTTGAGGATATGGGTTGTTTTGTCTGCTTATATGAGTTTATGGAGATTTTGGTTTATTGTTGGTATGATTAGGTTTATTAGATATTATGTTGAATTTTTATTGACATGGTTGTTGATCTTAGATAAGAGTTGAAAGTTATTTGCTCAGTTGTGTTTTGTTTGAATGATTATAAAACATTAGGTTGTATTCATTGGGTATTGATTGCTCATGTTCTTATATGGAGTTGTTTTTTGGCCTTTAGATGTTATGTCTTAGCTTGAAGGTAATTCCAATACGGATTTTCATCATTACATAAAAGCTTGCTTAATTATGCATATTGATAAAAGATTGCTTATCCTTGATGTCCATGGTTTTGTGTTACTTATTTACCTTTTAGGATTCCACTGCTAGCTTATTGCTTCCTTTCATATTTTGGGGTGAGCATAATGATACTGAGTGCACTAAGCAAACTACATGATCCAGCTAGACAATGCTACTTACTTTGGGCCATGGGAAGAAACTTGTCTCCTTTGATGCGTAGTTGACAAGATTTATTTTGATAGTGTGCTTTAATGCACAATATGTTAGGAATGATATTATTTTGTTCAGAGAGACTAGGAGTAGGTTTTTTAGGCCAAAATGGGAAGAATTGTTTAAAAGGTGCTAGAATAGAAACAAGTGTCTAATAGTCATATCGATGCGAAAGATATATACCAACTATACTATGCAAACATTTGATGGAGAGACACCAAATGTGGGCATTTATTCCTTGTATCCCCCAAACTCTCAGAAAAATTGCACTGATGTAGATGAACTTGGCACTCTTATATGAGGGCTCTGTGGTGTTCATTGTTTGCAGTAGTAACTATACAAATTAGAGATATGGCTAAAATTTGTGGAATCTAAGGGAGTTTAATTTGGAATGCAATAAAAATTAATTGTTATTTGGGAAAACTGTCAAAAGAAAAGAGAAATAAGTAATATTAAATATTAATAGATAACAGTACTTTAATGATTGATTTGGTTACTTAAAACGTTCTACATAATGTTGAAGTTGAGAAAGATGTTTGTAGACACTTAGCATAATTTATCTGCGAGTTCTTTTTTGAGAGAAATGCTACATAATATTGACATTTGAGGAATAAAACTACAAATACAAGAGTAGATGTTTATGTTATTATCATGCTGAAATAATGAATTTAGCCTATTTAGCTGAAGTGTAATAGTGGTGAACTGGATATGTTAGCTCAAATAACTGCATCAATTAAGTTAAGCTTGACGTGCCAGCAATTGAGTACATCTTGAGGAGAGTTGTTTGTCATAGTTTGGATATGCCAGTCAGCCAGTGGTAAGTGCACTTTTTGTTAGTGATGATATTAACACTGGCGCTACTAGGATCAACGACAAACCAACTCACACCTCGGGTTTTGGATTAACCAAATCTAGAAAGTTTGGGCCCCTGATATTTATTTTATAATTTCGTTGAGCTGGTTCGCATTGGAAATAAATTAAATATGGTCTGTTAGAGCATCCGGTATCGTTCATGCTAAAATATAGGTATTTGGCAATAGGTAAATAGAAATGGATGAGCTGCGCTGCTATCGTCAAAGCCAAAATTTGGGTAAAAATAAAATAAATTATACAGATGGAAGAACATCCTTCATCTAATAAAAAAATTAAAAATTTTAATTCCCAAAATTTGATAGACGGAAGATCATGTTCCGTTTGAGAATATTTAAAAAAAAACAATTTTAGAGCCACACAGAAGATCTGGTCGCAATTTATTAAAAAAAAAGACGGATGATGAACTTCCGTCTGGGAAGTTTATTTATTTATTTTTTAAAAATTAAACACCCAGCCGGAAATTCATCTTCCGTCTGGGTGTTTAATTATTTTTTTTAATCAAAAAAACCCCACTTTTCAAGATTTTCCCACTGCTAAAAAAAAACCCCATTGTTTTTATTTTTGGGATTTCCAATCCAAAAAAAAGGCCAAAAAAAAGAGACGGAAGAAGATCTTCCGTCTCTTTCATTTTTTTTAATAAAAAAATGAGAGACGGAAGATCTTTCCTTTTTTTCCCCCTTAAACGACCATCTTCTTCCGTCTTTCAACTTTTGACCATTCAAACTCGACAGATGGAAGAAGATCTTCCATCTGTCTTATTTTAATATTCAAAAAATTGAAAATAATTGATAGACGGAAGATCTTCCGTCTCTCAAATATTTTCAATATTAAATTAAGACAGATGAAAGATCTTCTTCCATCTGAAGAGCTGAATGGTCAAAATTAGAGAGCTCCATTTTAATTTAAAAAAAAAAGAAATAAAGAAAGAGACAGAAGAAAAAAGACGGAAGTTCTTCCGTCTCTCGAATTTTAATTTTTTAAAAAAAGTTAAAGGAAAGAGACGGAAGATCTTCTTCCGTCCCTTTCTTTATTTATTATTTTTTTTGGTTTTTAAATTTTTTTTAAAGGGAAATGGGAATCCTGAAAATACCCCTCTTCAACCTTTTGAAATTTGTATAATATATTTTTAACGACTATAAAATTTTTGCCGCAATGGTTAGATTTTTTACAATTTTCTTCTCAACGGCTACAAATGAATAGATTCCCCCTACATATTTATATAAATACTCCACTCCATACTCAATCGAGCACTCAACTTTTCTGTCTCCTCTGTCTCTTAATTTTTTCCCTTCATCTTATATCTTGTTCTTCTGTTCTTTCTTTCTATTATAATTTTTTTTAATATTCTCAATAAGCTAAGATTTAAACGATGGCCGGTAGTAGTATTAGAGGGAGGGCATACACATCTGATGAAGATTTTATTCTTTCTCAAAGCTGGGTTAATATTACGCAAGATTTATTGGTTGGTAACGATCAATCTGGAACACAGTTTTGGGATCGAGTACTTGCCACATTTAAATCTCAACTAGGTACTCCGACGGACCAAATCAAGTCGTTTTTGTGCAATTTCAAAATCTATTGCATTGTTTATTGCGAAGTTGGGTAGTGTCACAAATAGAGCTGTAAGTGGAACAACTGAGGCGGATAAGGTATGCATAATTTAGGTTATTAATTTGAAAGTTATTATTGAAAATAATTTATAACTTGTGAACCTGGTAATTTATTTTTTAGTTATGCGAAGCTAGATTGGAGTACATGCAATCTTCCGGAAAAGCATTCAAATTTGATGAATGTTATGAGTTGCTCAAAGATCAGCCGAAATTTTCACTGCGCACAACTCATGTGTTCGACTCAGGCCGAAGCTCTTAAACGGGGGAAGCTGGTAGCATAGTACGTTCCCCAAGTATGCAAGACTGGGCTACAGATATCCCGACTGACGTGGGTTCGCCTACCCCACTCTCCCGATCACCCAGCCGAAAGCAGAGAAGAAAAAGGGAAAAAGGTTGGCTGAATGTTCGGAATATGCTGAAATGGTTGAATCGACCAAATATTTCAACTCTTTCTATAAGGATGCTCTAGATCGGAGGATGATAGCAATGGAAAAGAAGATTGCGATTAAAGAAAAAGATCACGAATTGAAAGTACGAACGGAGGAAGATTGCATCATGAGTATGGACCTCAGCGACTTATTCGAGACTCAGCGTACTTCATGTCTAGACAAAATGATATCATGCGCAGTCGAGGTTTCATTTAGTATTGAATGTTGTTTTTATATGTATTTGCTAATTCTGTATTTGCTTTGTCAATTATGTATTTAATGCTTTCTCAATCAGATATAAGCTTGTTTTTATAATGCGTACAACTCATTGCCAATTATGTATTTGCTTTGCCTCCAATATATATGGATATCTTTCATTCAGCTTAAAATATTAAAGAGTACAACGTTGCAGATTACAAGTAGATCCATACATTATATCTGATTCTAAATTTTAAAACAAATTACATAAGTGCTGATACTTTGATGCACTATTATAATCAGATAAAATGATTATTCGTCATTTTCAGATTTGTTCCATATGTGCTCCACCAAATCTTGTCGTAGTGCATGATGTTTTTGCCTATCATGTAGTTGGACATTGCGTGCTAACATGTTTGCACTTGTGAGGCTTGGAGTTCAGTTAGGTATGCTGAAGCTAGAGTCTGCACTTTGGTTATACCTATAATCTTCAAGTCCTTCTCGTTCGTCCTTAACTATCATATTGTGTAAAATAATACATGTCTTTATTATATAAGATAGACTCTCGGCATCCCAGAATCGTGCCGGACCTCTTACGATCGCAAATCTTGTCTATAAGATCCCAAATGCCCGTTCAACATCCTTTCTTGCCGCTTCTTGCATTTGTGAAAATTTTCTTTTCTTTTGTGTATCCGGTGCAGAGTATATTTTGACTATAGTAGCCAAGGGGAATATATACCATCGCCTAAATAGTATCCTATGTCGTAGTTGTTATTGTTTATAGTGAAATTTACTGGTGGAGCACAACCTGACAACCATCAAGAAGATCATTGAATAATGTGGACCGATTGAGTACGTTCAGATCATTATTGCATCCTGGAATTCCGAAAAAAGAATGCCAGAACCAAAGGTCATAAGATGCCACTACTTCGAGAATAATGGTAGGCTCCTGAACGTGACCGATAAAATGGTCGTGCCATGCTTTTGGACAATTTTTCCAAGCCTAGTGCATGCAATCAACACTACTTAGCATTCCTGAAAAATTGCGAGATTTGTTTTCTTCAAGAAGTCTTTGAATATCAGCGACATTTGGAGTCTGCAAATATTGAGGTCCAAAGATGTTGACAATTGCGACACAAAACTTTCGTACTGTTTTCAAAATAGTAGTTTCCCTGATTCGTACGTACTCATCGTTTGCATCGGCTGATGAACCGTTTGCCAAATATCTAATCGCTGCAGTGATTTTTTGATGTGATGATAAACCTAAAACTTGCGTTGCATCCTGTCACTGCAGAAAGAATTGATCGTAGCTAACGGTAGCTTCCAAAATCCGGTTGAGTAAAGTTCGACACATACGGAATCGACATCGGAATAGGTTGTCGTCGTAAATGGGATTATCGGCAAATAATCTTTCCAGAGACGTCTATCCCCTTCTCTTTCACGACGAATATATCTCTGTCGAATAACTTGTCGGCTTTGTTGAACAGCCACCGAGAACAATTGCATGTTGTTGTGAACGCGTCTCGCAATAATAAATTCTTCCTCGTTATATTCTTCAGAAGAAGTAGATGATGATGATGATATGAGATGAGCCATAGCTAAATGCGGAATTGATATAAGTTAGAGTAGATTTTGTAGTTGAGGTTGAAGATGTATGCGGTCTGATAGACACTGAGGCATATATATAGAATTATGTTTGATGGCTCTTCATCCACCGAAACGACGAGTGATGGCTCGTCAAGCCACCGAAACGATGAGTGATTATTTTTTGTAGGATACTTTTGTAGGGATAGGGATAGTAGGATACAAAAGCATGCCTGTAAAACTTTTGTAGGCTACTTTTGTAGGGATGGTAGGCTATCACATAGTAGGCTATCATGACCCTTGGACTTTTGTAGGGATAGGGATAGCAGGATACAAAAGCATGCCTGTAAAACTTTTGTAGGCTACTTTTGTAGGGATGGTAGGCTATCATGTAGTAGGATACAACTGGATGATAGTAAGCTTACATCCACCAAAATTGATTGTAGGGATAGCTAATTACTTTTGTAGGAGGTAGGAGACAAAAAAACATGCATGCATGTGATTACAAAAGAAAACACCCAGACAAAAACTATAACATCAATATTCGAGACAAAAAATGTGACATCATTCTCTAAAAAAGATCACTTATGCTTGACCAATAATTTTCAATATTTGAGACAAAAAATATAACATCTATCTTTCATAAACTGAACATTGCTTGACCAATAATTTTCAATATTTGAGACAAAAAATATAACATCAATATTTCATAAGCTGAACATTGCTTGACCAATAATTTTGATACAAAACATCAATCTTTGAACAAAAAGATGCTGAACATTTATTTGAATACATAAGCGAAACATCCAACAACAAATTGATTCAGATACAACCGTGTGCTAGTCTCTGTAAAACACTCTTCACAAAATCGATTCCATGCTATCAAATTGTGTGTTTGAAACAAAATCAGGTGTCAGATTCTGACGTGAAGATGTTGGTCGGTCCTTAGAAACACTTCTCCTGCCAGAAAACACTGGAGTAGGAATTGATTGTCTCAAAACTGTGTGTTTTAGAATGAATCGACTTAAGATCGCATCATTATAAGTCAACTCGAGATAATGTTGGTATAAATCCTCCTGTAAATTGTACTGTTATATTTTAACTGCCACTAAATTGAAATATAAAAGCAGAAAATAAGAATTACATACTCACATATGACAGTGCATCGCGCGACAGAAAAGAAATAAATCCCTCTTCAATATTCCTCGTAACTGTACCACCGGAATAAAGTGGTACCTCAACTACACATTCGAGGCATTCTGGAAGATCACATCTTGGAGCTTGTGCAATTTACTCGGTTGGTGCCCAAATGGGGGGAGATGGGAAGGGAAATTGAATAGTAGGATCACTTATGCTAGCTGGACCTATGAAATCGACATTTGTAGCATGCACAAGAGTCGGCATTATAACACCTATTGATACCTTAGCCCAATACTTATCGTATATACTTTGTGGAACATTCCGGACCAATACTGATGCGTCAATAGGCGGACATAATTTTTCGACCGATATACGAGGCATGGAAGGTGGTGGGTCAACTGGAATATAAATAATTTCCGTAATTTGGCAATAGCAACGATCACCAAGATACCATACACCTTATAAATGTAATCATATTTTAAAGATTTCATAAATGATACTTTAAGTCCTAAACGGAAAGTAGTCTAATTTTTACAAACACAGTAAGAAATGTGGAAAATAATACATGCGAGGCATACTGAAAGATAACTCGGTGACGAGACAATATGTGCGCAAGCCCATTATCACCCTTATACTCGTGGGACGATCCCGAATAAGGCTGCTAGATAATAGATGCAGAGGACCGCATCTCCAATTGATGTCTGACGATGGAAATATATCGCACTTGGTCTGTTATATTAGTGTCCAATTCATCTTTGTTCCAACGTGTAATTCTTGGCCATTTATCTACGATATGTTCCGTTTGTGCAGTAATTGGAGCACAAATATTTGTGTATTCATACGCCCAATACTAAATATGAAAGATTTGTATTAGTTTACAAGCAAATATTTCAAACCATGTATCTATTAGATTGATAAATAACTTTCAAAATATGAACTGTTTACCTCTAGTACTTGCCATGGTGGCCGGTTGAAAGACTTCACTTTAAGTCTGCTACAAGAATCTAGAAACATATATACCAGTGCCATTGCTTGACCGCCCCAATCATATGTACCCACTTTTTCAAGATATTCTATTGTTGCAAGCCAACCAGATCTGATAACGCAAGCAGCGTTAGAGAAAAGAAAAGAAACTCACAAAGGAAGAACATGATGAATGCTCTAGCAATCTTCAGGGCTAGAAGATTATCCTCTTGACCTGCCGTGATTACTCATTTGGAAATACTACTTAAGAAAGGACAAGCGTATTCCTTGACCTTTAGCTACAGTAATCTTAGGGAAAAATCGATCCTGTACAACTTCAAAGGGATAAATATCGTCGTTACACGGAGGCACTTCACCGGATCCGATAGATATCCCCGTTAGCATTATCCAATTTAACGGGGTGAAGCCCAACTCACCGCACGGTAGGTGAAAAGTGTGTGTAGTATCCCACCATATCTCAACCAATGTCTCCACAAGCTTCATGGATGATTTCTCTGTATTAATTGTCAACAAATGCTGCCACCCCGTTTGATCGATTATTTGTTTCATGAATGGAATACGGGAACATCGCTCGTATGCTTTGATTGGACCACTCCAATTTCCCCTAAAATTACAAAATTTACTTGAAGGCTACTCGGTAATACATTGATGCACATGTCTGTTATCATCAACCACCTTTTCCCACAAACATGGATCGGCAAAATCATTAAATTCCGAGATCGGTTCAACCTCCGCACTTGTGCTGCCATGATCCGATCCGCCTCGCAGAGTAGATTTTATTCTGCCAATATATCTTCGGATCGACATTTTTTTTTGTGGATTTTTGGAAGAGGATGAAAATTAGTAGTGTGATAAGTAGCTTGAAATGGCAGAATTTGGATTAGAGAAACAGATGAAAATATGAGAGTTGACTTAATTTTTTGATGATAGGATATGGAGAGAAACTCTTGCATTTAAATAGGCAGTGTGAGATAAGAGTGAGGGCAATTTTGTAATCTAACATATCCCGTAAAAGAGAAAAGAATCAATCCAACATTATAATATTATTATTTTAAAAGAAACAACCCAGACGGAAGATGATCTTCCGGCTGGGTTTTTATTTTTAAAAAATAATAATAATAAAACACCTAGACAGAAGATGATCTTCCGGCTGGGTGATTTTTTTTTAATATAAAAATTATATCCCCAGACGGAAGATCATCAACCGTCTGGGTTGTTTTTTTTTATATATAAATAAATAGCGACCAATCTGGCTCCAATTTTTTTTTTTTTTAAATTTAAAATATTGTGAAACGGAACATGATCTTCCGTCTATCCAATTTTGGGTATTAAAAAAATTATTTTTTTATTAGACGGAGGATGTTATTCCGTCTTTATATTTTATTATTATTTTAACCCAAATTTTAGCTTTAACGATAGCAGCGCAACACATTCATTTCTAAATACCTATTGCCAAATACCGATAATTTAGCACCAACGATAGTGGATGCTCTTATGTGTTCACTTTACTGACATGTTTGTTTTGGTCCTCTTGGACTAATATAAACCTGTAACTGTACCCTTGATACGTAAAACAACCCTTCAGTTTCAATGGAATTATTTATGTAGATGGAAAATCTGAATTCTATTAAGTTTGTAAGTTCATATACACACATAAAGTCATAAAGTGATTAATTTTACTCCCCTCTTCCTGCTTCAGTGGCAGCAAAGCCTCCATGCCTAATGATGACAAACTTGGTGAATTATAGTAGTCTCTTAGGAGGAAGGGGGGCAGTTTCAAGCAATAATCTTAATTTTACCCAAGGCACAAATAGGAGAATACTCTTCCTCCAAACCTTGTTCTTCTATGAATGGAAAGTTAAGAATTAACTTGTTCCAATCGCCCATATTCCACAAGTATTCATTCTTTGGACTAAATTAAAGGCGTCCGAAACTCTGAGTTACTCCAGGCTAGAGTTAGTTGTAGGATGATATAATGGTTCAAGCTTCTTGTTACCTGGGAATGAAGTTTAGAAAAAAATCGGCACGAGTAGACCTAGATATGGAGTGGTTTCTAATTGTTTTTGGACTCAATGATAAGGGTTTTCTGATGGAAATTCAACAAATAAACGTAAAAAAGGAATATGTTAAAAAAAAGTTTGGGGGGTTGGTATCGGGCATTGTAGTTATCTTTTGTATTGGTATTGTTAGTATATTGCTACGATATGATACAAAGACGGCAATCCAGTGACCTTCAAATATTAGGACATGACTTGGCAGGTGACAGGACAGGTATTATAGATTTAGTATATTTTATTTGTTTATGAAAATAATTATAATTATAATATAGCTTAGAGAGCTTGAGGAAGAGAGGCATTTTTTTTTCTTACTATAATTCGAATTTTAATTTTTGTATTGAAACTATCCGTATGAATCCTCTGTATACTTTCTTACTTTGTGCCGATTCATGATATACCGATGTGGTATGACTCCTGGATTCAGTAACATCACTATATGTGATCTAAAAATTAGTCAAACTGTATCAAATGTGTGTGAGTGCCAATACTTCAAACTTCAATGTTTGATCATTTTTGACGTTGCAATAACATAAATTTATCTTAAGGTGGTCTGATTATGCAGTACCTGGAATAAAAAAAGAAGACTCGTTTGTGGTATGCTTGAGTGTACTTTGCTAATACCATGTTATATACTCTTATTTCTTTCAATACACTTAATCTTTCAACATGTTATACATGTTGTGAGGTAGTTTGTTCGTGCTTCTTTTGCCTCTATGGAAACATAGCATAATCCTACAAATGCTTATCTGCTTCAAATGGGCAGAAAACCTTACTTGCGGGAAAGTTGACAGAGAAGGTCCTTAAGTTGTTCTTAGCGACAGACAACGAGGAAATCCTCCACTTTGTCCAGCTTAATATCAGACAAATTCTAACTCCCATCCTTCCCACCAGTAAGTAGACTTACAATTTAAATTGTGCAGTATGCATGCCTTCAGAATCATTCTTATTTTGAAATTTGCAGGGTGCTCAGAGAATTTCTAGAAATAGGCTCAATACAAGTGCGTGGATTCCCATAAATATGTCTGTTCTAATAAAGGAAGATGAGGTGGACATTGTTATTGGGGCCCTGAGGCCTGATCTCACTGCTTTCATGGAGGCATGGCGACCTTTCTTCTCCCCCTTCGACATTATAATCATCAAAGATCCTGACATGCAAGGGGACCTCAAAATTCCTCATGGCTTTAACCATCAAGTTTACACCAAATCTGACATTGACCGTGTGACGGGCACAACATGTATTAATTTCTCGGGCTACTCATGCCGCTACTTTGGGTATCTCGTCTCCTCCAAAAAATACATCATATCCATCGATGATGACTGCCTTCCAGCTAAAGATCCTAAGAACAACATCGTCGATGCTATATCACAGCATGTCACCAATCTCAAGACACCGGCCACCCCCTATTTCTTTAACACCCTCTATGACCCTTACTGCAAGGGCACTGATTTTGTACGTGGTTATCCATTCAGCCTCCGGAATGGGGTAGAGTGTGTAATGTCGTGTGGCCTTTGGCTCAATGTTGCAGATTACGATGCCCCAACCCAGGTTGTGAAAAATAGGGAGCGCAACAATCGGTATGTCGATGCTGTAATTACGGTGCCAATGCGAACGATGATGCCAGCAAGTGGCATCAATCTTGGATTCAACAGAGAGGTGCTAGGACCTGCAATGATTCCTGCGCTAAGATTGGTTGGGGAGGGGAAGCTAAGGTGGGAGACAATGGAGGACATTTGGTGTGGGATGTGCGCGAAGGTGGTGTCTGATCACTTAGGGCTTGGGGTGAAGACTGGGTTGCCATATGTATGGAGGAGCATTGAAGGGAATAACAGTGCAGTTGCGAGTTTGAGGAAAGAAAGTGAAGGCGTGAAGCTTATAGAGGAGGTGGTGCCATTCTTCCAGTCGGTGAGGCTTCCAAGGACAACAATTACGGCCGAAGATTGTGTTGTGGAGATGGCTGGAATGGTGAGGGAACGGCTTGGGGGTGTGGACCCTGTGTTTGGACAAGCTGCAGATGCTATGGAGGAGTGGGTGAGGCTCTGGAAATCTGTCAGCTCTCCACAAATTTGAGTGAGCTCTTCCTTTAGTGGTGTTTCCTGCATCTTGTGTTAGCAGCGCTAATGGCTTACATAAATAAGGATTGCGTCGACTTGTGTATGTTTGTGTGCTCATGATATGTTCTATTAAAGTACCAATATTTGGCATCCTTTCTTCTTCACCAGGTTTACAGATTCAAAGGCAGCATTTAGAATGCTAGTTGCTGGTAAGAGCATCCACAACCGTTTGCTAATTATCCATAAAATGCATTTTATAGCAAACGACGAACTGCAGTCGTTTGCTATTTATGCATATTTTGGCTAAAAAGCAACAGTAGATTGCTATATATGAGAGGGGATATGAGAATTATGCATATTTTAAACGACGCAAAGTGATTTTGCGTCCTTAAAAAAAATATTTTAATTGTCAGACGGAACTTCGAGTTGCGTCCCTCACCAAAAATATAATTTTTCGTAATAAAAAAAACCGGAAATTATCAAACCCCTTGGACGCAACTTCGAGTTGCGTCCCACAGTTCTGTAATTGTTTGGACGGCAAGAGAAGCTCCGTCCGTTGTGGTTTTTGTAAAAAAAAAATTAATAATTGAATTACCCTTTTGCCCTCCTCATTCAACGGCTCTTGTTTGTTTTTCTAGATCAATCCAACGGCTCTTTCTCTATCTGAACAACTGATTAAAATTTTATTATATATAGTACCCATTCTGAACCCAATATTAGCATCACAATTGTCTTAATTTTTTTTCTTCCAGATCTCAAATTTCTATTACCTCTCTGTCTTGTACTGAGTTATTTGTGAAAGAGAAGAAATGGCGAGCCGAAGTGGTGCAAGGGGGAGAGCATATACGGCTCAGGAAGATGTTCTTCTCTGCCAGAGTTGGATTAGTATAACTCAAGATCCAGTGATCGGTAACGATCAATCCGGGGCACAGTTCTGGGAGCGTATTTTTTCTACGTTTAAGATATTATTAGGGACTCCGAACGACAAAACAGTTAGCTCACTTACTAGTCGATTTCAGCTGATTTCGAAAGAAGTAGCCGTATTCATAGCAAAATTGAGCAATGCAACTACTAGGACCGATAGCGGAACAACCAAGACAGATAAGGTATGTAAAAAAATAGGTTTTAAATCCATGATTTGTATTATTTGTGTACATAATAACGTTTGGAATTTCAATGTTGTCTCAGATTCGCGAAGCGAGAGTAGAATATATGGCAACTTCGGGGAGAGCTTTCAAATTTGATGAATGTTATGAGATTCTTAAAGATCAGCCAAAGTTTTCATTGCGTACTACACAAGTGTTCGAACAAGTACAAAATTCCCAATCCGGTGAAGGGAGTGGTAGTCAAAACTCTCCCACAATAAATAACTGGGGCTCAGATATACCTGTTGATACGGATTCACCTACACCACTTACCCGACCACCAGGTCGCAAAGCTGCTAAGAGGAAAGGAAAAAGAGTGGCCGAAACATCAGAATACAAAGATATGGCCGAAGAAACAACCATTTTTACAGATGTATACAGAGAATCGCAAGATAGGAGGATTGCGATAAGAAACCGAGAATGCGATATTAAAGAACGGGCCGGGAAAGATCGCATTATGGGTATCGATCTGAACACGTTACCAATTAATCAACGCTATTATTTTATGTGTAGGCAAAACGAAATTATGCAAAAATGAGGTTACAATCCTGGGTAAAGAACATAAACCCAAAATTTTGTATTTTATCTTTATATAATGTAAGCATGCAATTTTAATTGCGAATATATCCTACGTTATTAATTTGAAATGAAGAAGGATCCTGTTTTCACAATATGGCTCGATGGTATCCTGGTTGATTAAATTGAATTTTATTTAAGAAAGAAGGATCCTACGTTATAATTTTCAATTTTAATTGCGAATGTATCATGTGTTTATAATATGGCTCGATAGTTTATACCCATAATTAATCGGCTTACAATACGCTTCAAATATTATATCATGGTTCAATATTGTACATTAACTACGTTTTTAATTATTACCCAATACAAAGTAAAAGTTATAAGAAAATGGGAATACATAGTAATACATGCTAAGTGCAGTTACTCATCTCCATATTGTGACCAAATATGCTCCACCAGATCTTGACGAAGTGCATGGTGTTTTTTCCGGTCATGTAGAATTACGTTGCGAGCGATTCAACCTTCTTCATCTATTGGTCCACCTGTGCTTGGTTCGATCCTAATCGAGTCAGGAATTTGATCATAATCATTAGCAATAATTCATTCATCACGTTCATCCTCAACAATCATGTTGTGTAAGATGATACATGTTTTCATAATATATGACAGACAATCTGCATCCCACATACGTGCTGGTCCCTTCACTATTGCAAATCGTGATTGTAAAACTCCAAAAGCGCGTTCCACATCTTTTCTTGCACCCTCTTGCAATTCTGCGAATTTCTTTTTCTTTTCGGTATCTGGTGCGGTGTAAGTTTTGACGATGGTTGCCAACGGTGGGTATATACCATCTGCTAAATAATAGCCCATATTGTAGTTGTGGTTGTTGATGACAAAATTAGCTGGAGGTGCACAACCATCGAGAATCTCATTAAATAAAGTTGACCGGTTCAGCACATTTAGATCATTATTGCATCCGGGCATTTCGGAGAATGAATGCCAAAACCAAAGATCATAAGCAATTGCTTCGAGAATAATAGTCGGTTCTCGAACATGTCCTGTGTACTGTCCCTACAATGCCGCTGGACAATTTTTCCACTTTCAATGCATGCAATTTACACTACCCAACATCCGAGGGAAGCATCGAGCACTGTTCTCTTCGAGTAGTCTTTCCACATCGGCTGATGTTCGTTTCCTGATATATTGAGTACTAAATAAAGTAACAATTGCAAAACAAAAATGACGCAGAGTTTTCAATACCGTTGTTTCGCCTATACGTATATATTCGTCAACCGCATCAGCCACACCTCCGTACGCCAAACATTGTATTGCCGCTGCAATTTTTTGATGAGGAGTTAAGCCAAATTGTTTACAAGCATCCTAGGATTGGAGAAAAGGAAGAAAATAATTTTGGGAAAAATAATTCTTATTCTTCTTGTTGTTCTTTATTCTTTACTGTATACATCTATATATAAGGATTACATTCTTGGAGAAGAAGAAAAGAGATTGAGAGAAGATTGGGAAGAGGAGAGATTTGGGGAATCTGTTTCCTATATTAGGAAACAGAATATACAATTACTATATTTCAACTGGATTAGCCGCAATATCACACGCCGCTTGACTGTCACAATACACCTTCATAGGTTCCTTTGGACCATAGCTTAAGTCCTGCAACAGGAGTTTTAGCCATAAAGCTTCTGTTATACTTAAAGCTACTCCGCGATACTCAGCCTCTGCACTAGAGCGTGCAACAACATTTTGCTTCTTGCTCCTCCATGTAACTAAATTTCTTCCAATAAAGGTGAAATATCCTGAAGTGGAGCGCCTATCGATTGTAGATCCTGCCCAATCAGCATCAGTATATGGCTCAACCTTCAAGTGACCAGTTTCGCAAATAGGACTCCTTTTCCTGGGGCTGACTTAATGTATCTCATAATTCTCATTCCATGTCCATATGTTGTTTCCGAGGTGCATGCATAAACTGACTTACCATACTTAAAGCATATGACAAATCTGGCCGTGTATGTGCAAGATACATTAGTCGTCCAACCAATATCTGATATCTTTTCTTATCACAAGGCACTTGATCAGCTTCGTTGTATAGTTTCAGTCATTCTTCTAATGGTGTACTAATCGGTTGACAAGCGGACATTCCAGTTTCCTTCAATAAATTCAGAGCATATTTTCTTTGAGAAAGAAATATCCCCTTTCTTGAGCGAGAAACTTCAATACCAAGGAAGTATCTCAAAGGACCAAGATCTTTCATTTCGAACTCTTGTGACAAGTAGTTCTTTAATGTCTTCATCTCCTCAGGATCATCTCCAATTACTATCATATCATTAACATAAATAATAAGAGCAGTAATTTTCCCTTCTTTCATTTTTAGGAATAGAGTATGATCAGAATTACTCTGATCGTATCCGAATGTCCTCATTGATTTTGTAAATCTCCCAAACCAGGCTCTTGGTGACTGCTTCAGTCCATACAATGCTTTCTTCAAACGACATACTTTGTTCCTGTGTTGGACTGGTCTGTTCGACCCTGGTGGAAGATCCATATAGACTTCTTCTGTCAATTCCCCATGCAAAAATGCATTCTTCACATCAAATTGCTCCAACGGCCAGTCAAGATTTGCAGCAAGTGACAGTAGAACTCGAATAGTGTTGAACTTTGCCACATGTGCAAATGTTTCGTCATAATCAATTCCATAAGTTTGAGTGTACCCTTTGGCAACCAGCCTTGCCTTGTACCGCTCTATCGAACCATCCAATTTATATTTTACTGTATAAATCCATCTGCATCCTACTGGCTTCTTCCCTGCTGGCAGCTCGATTATCTCCCCAGTCTCATTCTTCTTCAAGGACTTCATCTCCTCATCCATAGCTGCTTTCCACCTTGGATCGGCTAAGGCTTCCTGCACACTGTTAGGAATAGATACAGCAGATAATTGATTCACAAATGACTTATACTTGACTTTACTAGTGGGATTAGGCTCGTAAGTGGATTTTGGGATACCTCTAGTAGTACGATTTGGGAGTTCTCTTCTTGGAGCTTCGGACAACGATGACGATTGGTTTTGGGGTTCTGCTAGGAGTAGAGATAGATCTGATGGTACTGGTGGTGGAGATGGTTCAGATGGTGCTGGTGGTGGAGATGGCTCATCTTCATGGAGGTTCGGCACTGACTGCAGATCTTCGTGGAAATTTTCTTCCTCAACCAAGTCTTCATTCGAGTGATCGTTATACTTACATCCTGATTTTCTCCCCTTATACCTGATTGTTCAGTTTGAATAGTAACCACTTCATCATAGGCAAGAGTTTGAACTTTACTTCGGTACTCCCTCTGAAGTTCAACCTCAGAGGAAAAATACATCTCATTTTCATGGAACACAACATCCATAGTCATAAACATCTTTTGAGTTGGTGGGTGATAGCACCGATACCCTTTCTTATTCTGTGTATATCCCACGAAAACACAGTGGACAGCTCGAGGAGTTAACTTATTGCGTTCATGTTGATGAAGATGAATAAATGCAACACACCCAAACACACGAGGTGGCAAGTTGACAACTTTTGGTGCATTCACAGCTTCAGTTAATGCTTGAAATGGTGTAAGGAAGTTTAGGATATTAGAGGGAACTCGGTTGATTAAGTATGCAGCAGAAGCAACGGCTTCTCCCCAATAAATGAGTGGCATATTTTCATGGATGAGAGAAGCACGGACCACTTCAAGAAAGTGTCTATTTTTTCTTTCTGCAACTCCATTCTGTTGAGGTGTATACGAGCATGTAGTCTGATGAACAATTCTGTGTTCCACCAAATATTGTTGCAGATTTGGGGGGAGCGGAGGACGTCGGAGATAGCGAGGATTTGGTCCGGGCGGTTGTCGGGGAGGGTCGGGGACGAGTCGATGGCAAGCTCGGTGAAGCGCTTGGCGCCGATGAGGTCGCCGACGGAGAGGAGTTTCGTGGGCGATCGTCAGGTAGTTGCGACAGGAGGTCGGCGGCACCAGAGGGGGTGTCGACGGGAGTGGAGATCGCCGGAGGGGGAAGAACGCCGGAGAAGAGGATGAACAGGAATTGAAGAAGATGAAGGTGAACGGGATCTGGAGATCTGTAGTCGACGAGGATGATGATCGGTGACGGGATCAGCAACGGGATGACGAGGATGCAGATTTGATCACCTCTTCTTCTTCAATTGGCCTAGATCTGGTTAGGCTCTGATACCATGAAGAAAATAATTTTGGGGAAAATAATTCTTATTTTTCTTGTTGTTCTTTATTCTTTACTGTATACATCTATATATAAGGATTACATTCTTGGAGAAGAAGAAAAGAGATTGAGAGAAGATTGGGAAGATGAGAGATTTGGGAAATCTGTTTTCTATATTCGGAAACAGAATATACAATTACTATATTTCAACAGAAAATACTGATCGTAACTCACTACATCATCCAATACCCGGCCGAAGAGTTATCGGCGCATACAAAATCGACGACGGAAAATTGAATCTGGGTAAACTGAATTTTCGGCGAAGTAGTCTTTCCATATCCATCTATGTTTGTCTTCTCTTCCCCGACGAATGTAACGATGACGATGGTTTTGTTCACTAGCTTGCATTGCCTTGCCAATCCTTACTAGACGGCTGTGAACAATCCTAGCAACAACATTGTTGTCCTCATCTGATGAATCAGAAGATGAACTCGATGAAGAAGGCACATGTAAATTATCCATGGTTAATTAAAAAGTAAATTTGTGCAGTGGGTATTTTGTGGAGTTAAAGTTTACAAAGTCTACTGGAGAAATAAATGTACACAGGATGACAACATATAAATACTGATCTTGGCGCTTGAAGAAGAACGAATCATCAATATCCCGTCCAATCTAAAAGTTAATAAATAGGTGTAAAAAAATTAAAACCTATACTTCGTAGATAGGAAAGTAACTATGAATAATGGGTACAGAAGTGAATAAATACAAAAATCTATATCACTACAATCCAAGTATAAACCTTGTAGGCATGTGACAATAATATTGTGACTACAATACCCTCAAGTATACTTTCCCCAAGTTAATACAAGATGACATTAATGCTGTGGTTAAAAATGAGAAAAACAAATTTGAAGTTGACATTAATTCTCTCATGTGACATTTACAAGTTCATATTAATACCATCAAGCTATATAGAAATAAATGATGTACTATTTTTCCTATTCTTCATAATTATACTGTGTTTCAGGCACAAATGAGGACGTGGGTGCTCCGGTGTCATCCAAATTCGGATTCAATGGTCTATGTCGGAAATTAGATGGTCTGCTCATCGATACAGATCGCCTAACATTTGATAATTCAGGTGGAATTGATTCCTTCAAAACCATTTCTGAAAGTATTATTTGTCGGAGCTGTGCTTCAGTGTTGCTCAATTGTTGACAACGAGTGTATAACTCCTCATGTGGAAAAGTATAAGATATATAAAATAATGAAAGTACATAAATTACATTCTAACATAATAACATTATTAAAGCCGAAAATGTATATACGATTATGGTAACTCACATATGATGGTTGCCCACTTTGATGAAACGGGACATTGGTATTAGCATTCAAATTCTTGATAGGAGTACCACCTTGAAAAAGTGACACTTCAACGTAAGGTTGACCAAGCATTACTGAATTGTCTACAGTGGATTGACTTGGATACTCGGCCGGTAGCCCAAATGGAGTTGCAGCATATGGCAACTGAGCAGAAGGATCTCTAATTGATGCTGGCCTAATGAAATCGACATTTGCTGCATGGGAGAGTGTAGGCATTATCAGACCAATTGAAACCTTTGCCCAATACTGATCATAAGTGATCTGCTCTACACGACGTACGAAAGGTGATGCTTCAATAGGTTCAGGAAGGGTAGTACTCGATGTCATGAAACGCATTAGAGGAGGTGGGTCTTTTGGGATAGCAATTACTCCAGTAAGTTGTCGAATACAACGATCACCAAGATACCATACACCCTGCAATTAAATGTTTACTTTAGCTAACTAAACTATTTCCTCAAAGTATTGTACATAAATATGACAAAAATTAATATACCTGGCTACAGTACGTAAAATCATGTCGATAACGTGAAATGAATTTGGCAGCTTCAATTTCATGTATGTCTTTAATTATTGACCCATTATATGACTGCCAAATGATGGAGGAAGAAGTGTGCATCTCTAACTGATCACGAGCCATCGATTGATTGTACCTAATAGGATCAGATCGGCCTAAATCCAAGAATTCTTTATTCCATCGAATAATTTTCAGCCATACATCAGAATTAGCCATGTGAGTCTCCATAAGGATGTTCCTATCTCTAACTGGAATACAACAATTTGTGTATTCGTAAACCCAATACTGTAAAACATAATCTATATAATAAAACATAAAGAAAGCTATCAAGTGGCTCTCCTTCAATCTCTCCAAAAATCAAAGGACTAGATCTAATCTTACAAAACATATTTTCCCCCCAAAAATTCTCCCCTAAACTCAAATTCAAATCTCCCACCCAAAACAACTCCTATATTTTTTTTCCTCTCTCTCTCTCTCCCTCCTTCTTCTATTCAAAAAATTAAGAAAATAAAAATTTTAAAATTTTTATAAAATTAAAAAACTAAAAAAATTTAAAAATTTAAGAACTTTAAAAATAATTCAAAAAAAATCAAAAAAAATCATATAATATGTTTTTTGCTCTATGTTTGCTACTTCAATTAATTTGCTGGACCTCCAAAACTATTTTATATAATCAAACAAGATGCACCGTTCCGAAGACGTGCCGTAGGCACGTGTCAACGGGCAAACCTAATTATCAAATATGTTACGAACATCACAATTGAAATAACATAATGACATTATTCGACTAAAATTAGTATATAATATATTTGGTATTACCTTCAACACTTGCCACAACCCATTAAATCCCTTCACTTTAAGTCTGCTACATGAGTTCAAAGACAAATACAGCAGAGCAAGTGCATGACTCCAATCGTATTTGGCAACAGCATTCAGGTCTGCAACTGCGGCTAGCCAACCACACCTTACTAATGCAGCACCATTAGGGTAAAGAAATGCACCGAGAAAGTACATAAAGAAAGCTCGTGCAATCCTCGTTGTTAGTGCCATATCGGTTTCGGCTGCTTCAATCATAGTATTGGTAAAATAATTTTTGAAAAATGAATACCGTATACCTTGTGATTTCCAATCATCAACTATTAATTCCGGAAAGAAGCAAGTCTGAACAATTTGGAAAGTGTAGGCCTCGTCGTCACATGGAGGCAAGTCAACGATACCAATAGGAATCCCCGTAAGCATAACCCAATCCAATGGAGTGAAACCCAACTCACCGCACGGTAGGCGGAAAGTGTAGGTAGTGTCCCACGATCTCTCTACAAGTCCCTCGATGAGCCGATTCGACGACTTGTTTATATTGATTTTCATGAAACGGTGCCATCCCGCCTGCTCTACTAGTTGTTTAATCAGTGGGACCCGTCAGCAGTACTGATTGTACATCTTGATTAGGGTCCTTCCAATTTCCACTGAATTTACAAAAACCGCCCTCAAGGGTAACAGTAATATATTGACTTATATGTCTGGAATCGTCTGCTACACGATTCCAACTGGATTGATCGGCAAAGTCGACATTTGGAATCTCTTCTTCACCTTCGTTGCTTGTGTTTCCATGAGCTGACATCTGTTCCCGCTTAGATTTTAAACGATCAATAAATCTTCGTATCGAAGACATTTTTCTCGACTAATTAAGAAATTGATATAAAGAGTTTGGCTTAAGAAATTGAGATAGGGAGTTGGGCGAGAGCAGAATGATATTTGCTTCGTTCCAATATAACTTCATCTCAATATATAGAACAAGAACTAAAAGGGTAATTTGGTCAATAATTTTTTAATAAAGCCTAAATTTAGTCCCCAAATAACGAAAAAGTTAAAAAAGCAAAAAAAAAAAAAAAAAACAAACAAAAGTGGTCGGACGCAAGGTCTCTTTGCGTCCGAGACCCCCCCATAACCCGGACGCAATGTCAAGTTGCATCCCTCCCATTTTCGTTTTTTTTCTTCCGACGCAAAGAGAAGCTCCGTCTAGCAATTTAAAATTTATTAAATCCCTCCGACGCAAAGAGAAGCTCTGTCTGATATTATTATATATTAAATTGCTATAATATACCATTCGACTACTACGGCAAACTCTCAAAATGCTATATGTAAATATGCATTTATGCATTTTCTAACTATTACGACTGTGGATGCTCTAACATTGCCTTTTAAAGACATTTTGTTGATGCCCGCAATATTGACATTGGATGAATTGAATGGATCATGGAAATCTAATTATTTCGTGCTTTCCCTTGTATTCTTACATCATGTATACTAGTAATCTGCACGCACGATGCACGATCTAATTAATTTTTTTATATAGTAAATAATAAAACATAATTTGGCATCGAACCTGAGACCTCTCTTTACTCATCACATACTCTTTACAAATTATTCCTAGTGGCACAAACTTTTATTTTATGTGAGCGACACTTTTGTAAATAATAACTATGTCATAAATAAATTTGAGCTTTGAAGGTATTATGGTAACTTGCAACAGTTGAGTAAATGAATGGTTAATACAACTCAATTTAAAAATGAATGGTTGAGATGAGATGGTTGAATGTCTAACATGTTGTCTACAAATAACAACCCCAATTCTCCCATTAATATATACTAGTAATCTGCACGTGCTTTGCACGTCCTAATAAATATATTTTTAAAGGTAAACACTAAGACGTAATATGACATCGAACCGAGACATCTCTTTACTTATCACATACTCTTTACAAATCTCTAATATTATAATGAGAGAAGGCCTTAGTGTCATTTGTGAATCTATCAACGCGTGGGACGCACATACATAACTAATATAAAGGAGGTTTCAGGTTCGAGTCCTCACTGCGTTAGAGTTTTTATTTTTTAAAAAAATTATGAAGACGTGCATCGCACATGTAAATTACTAGTTATCCATAGTGTCACCAACTTTTATTTTATATGAGTAACACTTTTATAAATAATTATATCATAAAATAAATTTAAACTTTGAGGGTATTATGGTAACTAACCACAGTTGAGTAAATGAATGATTAATATAACTCCCATTTAAAAATGAATGGTTGAGATTAGATGGTTGATTGTCTACAAATGACAACCCAAACTCTCCCATTATAATATTAGAGATATATACTAGTAACCTGCACGTGCGATGCCCGTTCTAATCATTTTTTTATTTATTTTATAGTAAATAATAAGACTTAATCCGACTTCGAACATGAGACCTTCCTTTACTCATGCATACTCTTTACAAATTACCTCTAGTGGCACAAATTTTTATTTTATATGAGTGATACTTATATAAATAATTATATTGTAAATAAATTTGAACTTTGAGGGTATTATGGTAACTAACAACAGTTGAGTAAATGAATGGTTAATATAACTTTCACATAAAAATTAATGGTTGAGATTAAATGGTTGAATGCATACAAATGACAACCCCAACTCTCCCATATATATATATATATATATATATATATATATATATATATATATATATATATATATATACACACTATTATAATGTACATGTGATGCACTCCTATAAAAAATATAGATAGATAGGAGGCGCGATCGATTTGAAATTTTTTTTTGAGAGAGAGGGAGTTTTGGGAGAGATGGAGAGGATGGTGAATTTTTTTATTTATTTAAATAATTAATTGGAGTTTAATTAAGTTGGGGTGTGATTATATGTGTGGTTTAGAATTAGTTAGGTTAGGGTTAGATCTAATTGTGTGGTGTAGATTTAATTGAGAGTTTAGTTAGATTAGGGTTAGATTTAATTGTGTGGTGTAGATTTAATTGAGGTTGAATGCATACAAATCATATGTTGTCTACAAATGACAACTCGCCCATTATAATATTATATATATATACACACACACACATATATATAGAGAGAGAGATCTTTGGTTGCTCACTACTTTGGTGAGCACTCACGAAATATAGCACCTATGACAAATCTGATCCGCTCATATTGTTCTTTATGCCTAAGATAGTCTAACAATAAAAAATCAAGTAATTTGAAATTCATTTGTCAATGATTTACATCATCACAAAATTGTACGGTTGAAAATTCTAACAACATGATGGATGGGCAAATGAACTTCAAATTACTTCATTTTTTATTGTTAGGCTATCTTAGGCATATACAACAATATGAGCGGTTCGAATTTTTTATTGGGTCTTTATTTCATGAATGCTCACCAAAAGTAGTCAAAAGTTGTGAGCAATCGAAGAAGAGTATATATATATATATATATATATATATAGAGAGAGAGAGAGAGAGAGAGAGAGAGAGAGAGCAATGCTCCATTGCAAACGGGTATACAAACCAATTAAGCTGTTGTTGGAAACAACGACTTAGGTTATAAATCTAAGTCGTTGTTCTAAAACGACTTAAGTCGTTGTTATAAACAACGACTTAGGTTATAAAACAACAGCTTAGGTTATAAACCTAGACCGTTGTTCCAAATACAGCCTAAGCCAATGTTCGGAACAACGGCTTAGGTTCAAAATAAACGAAGTCGTTGTTCCGGTGGATGGAGCACTGCTTTTATATATATACTAGATTTGCCCGTGAGCACGTGCCTTCGGCACGTCTTCGAAACGATACATCATATGAAAAGCCTTGTAAACAGTAAAACAACAATTATGTAGCTCAAGTTTGAATAGTATGACAATAATTAGTTGTAAGTGAAAGGCCATGTTTCCATTATTATGTTGAAACATAATTATAAATGAGGGTATAAAATCCAACTTCTTAGAACTTTGAGGGTGAAAAATGATAAAATTTAACTATTAAAGATATATTTGCTATTTTCAATATAATATGAACAATAAAAAAACATAAAAAATCTAAAAATTTACACACCTGAAATATGAAAATCTAAATTTCTGAATAAATAGAGAGAGAATGAGAGAGAATGAGAGAGAGAGAGAGAGAGAGAGAAATAGTTAAATAAATAAATGAGTTTTTTTTAAGGAGGGGGATTTGAATTTGAGTTTTGGGGTTTGAAATTTTGAGGGAAAATGTGTTTTGTGAGGTTAGATCTGAGTCTTTTATTTTGGGAGGATTGAAGGAGAACCACTTGATAGTTTTCTTTGTGTTTTATTATATAGATATATAAACCTCTCTCCTCTCTCTCTCTCTCTCTCTCTCTCTCTCTCTCTCTCTCTCTCTATATATATATATATATATATATATATACTAGTAATTTACACGCGCGATGCATGTTTTAATAATTTTAAAAAATAAAAATAAAAACTCTAGGGAGGATTTTAACTTAGAACCTCCTTTATAATAGTTATGTACGTGTATTGCACGTGTTGGTAGAATGACAAAATATTTACAAATGACACTAAGGTCTTCTCCCATTATAATATTAGAGATATATATATATATATATATATATATATATATATATATATATATATATATATATATATATATAGCCCCCTTCGGTTGCACACTACTTTTGGTGAGCACTCCGTGAACACTCATGAACTAGAGACCGTATGAAAAATCCGAACCGCTCATATTGTTCTATATGTCTAAGATAGCCTAACAATAAAAAATCAAGTAATTTGAAGTTCATTTGCCCATCCATCATGCTGTTATAATTTTCAGCCGTACAATTTTGTGATGATGTAAATCATGGGAAATGAACTCCAAATTACTTGATTTTTTATTGTTAGGCTATCTTAGGCATATAGAATAATATGAGCGGTTTAGATTTTTTATAAGGTCTCTAGTTCGTGAGTATTCACGGAGTGCTCACCAAAGTAGTGTGCAACCGAAGATTTCTCTCTCTCTCTCTCTCTGTATATATATATATATTGTGGATTAGTGTAAATTGTCAAAGAGCTTAGATATGTGATCTACCTATAGATTATCACTAATATAATCTTTGATTCCCAATGCACTTTGGCTCGTGAACTCTCTTATTATATTCGAGGATTATTTGCTTGAAAAATCTAGTTTTGTGGAATCAGGAGTAAGGCTTGGTTGTTTCCTACAGCCATTAATTTCGTTTCTTTCTTTCTTGAGATCTGCTTCCTTTAGCTTTTCAGTGTGTACATTCCGCTATTGTCAATGTAGATTTTAGTTTCTTTTATTACATGATTTTACATGAGCAATCGCATTTTGTGCTGAATACTGGACATTTTTCTCGGTTTGTGTCTATTTCTTTGTGTATTTGTTGTGTGCAATTCAATTCTCATTTATCAAGTCAAATAAGAAAATTCTTTTCGGATTTATTATGACCTAGAATTTGTTTCAAATTATTCCTTACAACATAAATGACTAAAAACTGAGAAGATGAAAGACTCCCAGTGCTCGCCAAAATGGGACGATGCAAAAAAAAACAACAACAACAACAAAAAAACTGTAGAAATTTCTTGGTACATGTATTTGTTGAAGAATCTACTACAACTCGTAATGCTAATAGCGGAAGTACACCACAAACAATAGAAACTACCAAGACTTAGATAAACCAAGAACAAACCATCACAATATATGCAAGATCTCACAAGAACACAATCAATATGCAGAGATAACCAATACTTCTTATTCTCCGAGAAATATAAAAATTACAAAAGAGATTACAACACTCAATCTCTCTCCCTCACCTTTGAAACACTCGTCAGCCCAAATAACACAGCGTCGATGTCGGTCGACCGCACCCCCAGGTCGGTCGACCGCAACATGTAAAGCCCACACCAAAGACATGACCGGTCGGCTGCACGATCGACCGTCCCCTTCTCTGTTGAACCCTGTACACTCGAAGAACATCCTTCAGTCAAGGTCGGTCGACCGCACCCCCAGTCTGTCGACCGCAACTCTCCAGACTGCACATCTTCTACTTGCTGATGTTGTCTCTTGCTGTCTTCGTCTTCTCCTATTCTTCTCCAACTTCAAGTACTCAGTGCCTACGTGTATTTGAGGCCACACTCCTAACAATCTCCCACTTGGACCAAATACACAATACTTCAAAGTTATTGTAATCTTTACCTTGCATTATCTCTACCAATTTCTGACTTTAATGGAAGACCCAACTACTCCCCACTCTCATGAAGAGCACATCCGCCACTCCACCACGTGGAGTGCACCAACCACCCCTCATCGCCTCATGAAGGATATGCTCCACCAATTGCACTGAGCACGAATATCGGAGAAATAACCCCGGTGTCGGATTCCGTGTTACAAGACTCTCCAACTCGCAGAATCTTCATCAACACCAAACATGATTCAAAGCCTCTCAATGCACCCTCTGCACTAGAAGCCTCCGTGGACGACACCTCCACAATATTCACATACTGTTCAACCCCTACAGTTTTATTTCGGTTACCTTCATCGACATCACCTTGCATATTGATACCAGTGTTACTCCCGCTTCATTTCCCCCCTTTTTATCATTGTCCCCATTGTAATCTCCATTGTAATTCTATAACATTTCTTTTTGTTCCAATTATTGTATCGAATAATATGAACTCTAATATTATTCATGATTTATTTTTGATCTCAGTTTGATTATTTGAATCTTACTCCTTCTTTTCCTAATTTAAAATTTATTTCATGAAATTGTCTTTTGTCTTGTTAGGTGGAGAATTGTCCTTCTATTTGACCCATATTGTACCCAAAGCCCTATAGCCCACCTCCTATTGGATCTTGACCCACAAACCCACTAACCCAAAACCACCTCATATCTCCCCAAACAGCTAATCTCCAAAAATCACTCCTAACCGTATCATCCTCTAACCCCCAAATTTGAATCCCTAATAATCAGCCCCACAATTCTCCCCACTATTATGCTTATTATAATACCATTATTATATTATAATAACCCCCTAACCCTAACCTACTATCTCCCGACCCCCAGCCGCCCTACTGTTATACCCCATCCCTAATCTCCCGCCCACCTATTCGTCTTCCTTCTTCCTCTCTAAATCGGAACTCGACCGAAGCTTCACCCTCCCATCGTCTTCATACCGTCTTCCTGTACCTCGTCGAAGCTCCGCCTCAGAACCCATCGCTTGCTCCACCTCGCTCCCTTTCAGCGTCTCACAACTCCACCATTGCCGAACTTGAAGCTCCGAGCCCTCGTCGTCCTCCTCTGCTCGAAGCACCTCGAGCCTACCGCTCGCCTCCCTGCTCTCGTCCTCCTTTATTTTGTCAACCCACTGTC
This sequence comes from Hemerocallis citrina, assembly GCA_017893485.1. Lineage (NCBI taxonomy): Eukaryota > Viridiplantae > Streptophyta > Magnoliopsida > Asparagales > Asphodelaceae > Hemerocallis > Hemerocallis citrina. The sequence goes on along the minus strand of CM030361.1, from coordinate 30,754,978 downwards.
GACCACCCAAGTCGAGCCTCATAGAACCCATCGTCCCGCCAACTTTGTCGTCGTCATCCGACGACAATCCCGCCGTCCCTCCACAACCTAGGCGACCACCGCAGCGCCATCACTGCCACCGATCAACCAGTCCCTGTGCATCGCCAGTCACCACCGCAGTTGCCCCACTTGTCTCCTTCGCCGCCTCCATCTTCTTCCTCTGTTTTAGGAAGAAACAGAGTGCCGCTCTTCTTACTGCTGCCGTCGCTTCCCGAGCGCCAGTGCCTCACCGTCGCCGACCTTGCTCTCGCCGCTGCCATTACTCCCCGACCGCAGTCATCGCCGGGTCTCCCTCCGTCACCCACCCTCTCTCTGTCGCGTTGGAGAAGAGAAGGGATTGGGTGGTTTGGGTGTTTGCTGGTCGGGAGTAGGGGGATCCCACTGTGTGTGTTTGCTATTGTGGAGTAGGAGATCGAGGATCGGTGTTTGGTGTTTGGGTTGATCCAGTGTTGTGTGTTGTGTTTTCTATTTTGCACGTGGAGATCCTAATCCCATTATTCCCTATATCGAATCTAATGTCGTTGTAAAGGCAAGTCATCTCACTCTCGAATTGTATTGTATCATATTCGAGATTGTTTATTGAATCCCGCAAGTAGATCCACATTGATTATCGTATATTGTTTATTGTTGTTCATTTTTGGGATACTACGGATTTAGACGAGTGAATCCAGGTAGTAGTCTTGACTTCGTGCCGTCTTTTTGTCTCCGATTGTGACCCCTGTTTTCCCAATTCTGTATTTTCAGAGTATTTTTGGTATTTTAAATTTTTGTAAATTATTTTTCCGCTTTCAAATTCTTTTCTTAAAATGTATTGTCGGACCTCCTATTAAAGTTTACTTTTAATCAATAATTTTATTTGTAACTATTCACTATGATTCACATATTGTAATACAAACCCTATTTATGTTGTTATTATTATTATTGTTATCAGTATTATTATTATTATTTATTATGATTATTGTTATTATTGTTATTATCATTATTACCCTTGATTGATAAAGTAAAAACCCATTTATATAGTTAATTGTATTTATAGTATTCAAATAAATTCTATATTGTAATGCAAAGTACATTTTATTATAGATTATATTTTATTGGTTATCCTAATTGTAATGCAAAGTAATTGTTTCCCTATAGATTATATTTTATTATAGATCTTATATGCATACATATAGTTGTTATTGAATATAAGAATATGGATTATTATTGTATTTCATGTCTTGACATCCCACAACAATTGTAGATTGCATACTAGTATTGATGGCTTATATGATTAATGTTAGTGTGTTAGTTGTTTGTGATTAGTAAGAATATGGACATTATACATCTTAATACCATGTATACATAGATATAGCTTGTTGTAATCTATGATTGTTAACCCCCAATTCATCGTTCTTAACAATTCAATCATTTTACTCAAAAAGAATATGGTGACATCCTGAAAATTATTGCCGACCTAAACATTACCATGCTGTTACGACCTAAATAATGTCACCAAAATCAATAACTTCCTGAATATAAAATGTAGCCTCAGATGTCTAGTTTACTACCCCTTTGACGAAATTGAATTCCGAGTTACAGTTTGTGAGATATCGCAGTTTTACTGTTGTTGTGTCGTGAAATTCCAGATTCTAAAAATTGCTGTCACACTCTGATTCACAATTAGTTTAACCATGCTACCTGTAAGATAATGACTTGAAATTTTTCATGCTGATACTAGACACACTAGAGAACATTCCCTAATTTTTCTGGAATTAATTAATTACCTGTTTCATATGTATAAACACAATTTTACAAGTTCTGACTGAACACAAAGCCTGTGTAGTTTGCTGTTTTGACACATGTTGCCACGACTTTTATGTACCTTATTTATATGCGTTGGAACCAGGCAGGAGTCTAGTTTCTAGACCTTCTGATAGATCCATATTTTCTATCCGGTAGCAACGGAAATTCTAATTTTGGTACAACAACCTACTGCTGTCCAGAATTGGGTTCCTATGCTTAATAATATATAATTGAATGGATAATGTTATATTTGGTGTATTTAATTGTATAGAGTACATTACATAATCTTAGGATTGTGTTGTCATCTTTCTAGTGTCCCTTATTAATCTCATTATTGTATGTTAATGGAATAAAGAATGTTAATCAAGCCGGGATTAAGGGTTGACAAGGGTAGTTGATAATATTGTGTTGGCTAGTGCTATCGGTTTATTGTTAGATTACTGACTGCAGTATCCCAATTCATCGTGTATTATTTTAGGATCTATCGTGTCCACTATTGTTATATATCGTTATTGTGCCAGAAATTGCTATTGTTATTGTGCGAGGACATGACCTATAGAATCTACCACCTTAGTCTAAACGAAATTGATTGTATGCATGAAACCTGTAGTAAGGAATGCAGTAGCACGTGCATTAGTTAGGATTAAAATGAATAATAGACTTTAGAACTTCATCGCATTGTCATTGCATTTTGTCATCTTCATTGAACAGTGTTATCGTTATTGTTTACCGTTATTGTTATTATTTATTATTATCATTATAAATCATCGTTATTTCACATTGTACTATTATCGCCTAGTTACTGTTCAATACTATTGATTTCATCGTCCATTGTACTCATCGTTATACCGTTATTGTCATTGTTCTCTGTTTCTCTACTTAATGTCCACGACTTGCTCTAAGGATATTTTCCCCTCTTTTAGATGAGCAGCTTACAGGTATTCAGGGAGATTTGCCTAATGGACTAGGAGAACAACAATGGTGAAAGACTTGTGTTGCTGCGCTGTTTAAATAATCATTGTTTCTCATTTTTTTTGAACTTTAATAATTGAACATTGTTGTATTTGTAGGCTTTTGACCCGAATATTATTGTTGTTGATTCCAGATGTTGGATTTATTTATGTTGGTTATTTTATGCTTAAATTTCAAGTATTGTTATTTATGTGATTACTTCTTTTATTGCATGCGTGGTTGTTTTACTTCCTATTTTAAATTGTTGAGTTGAATCGATGACAACCTATGAATGACGCAAGTCATTCGCTGAGCCATGTCACGTGTTTGCATTCCGTATTTTTGGAAAGCGGGGCGTGACACTGATTTATCGAGATCTTGAATTGCATTCATGTAGTTAATTATTGAATATAGGAACAAAGATTATTATTGTATTTCATGTCATGACATTAAAACTATTGTAGATTATATACTAGTGTTGATTGTTCATATGATTGACGATGGTGTGTTAGTTGATTGTGATTAGTAGGATTATGGACATTATACATCTTAATACCATGTTCATATAGACGTAACTTGCTGTGATTTATAATTGTTAACCCCTAACTCATCGTTCATAACATTTTTAATCTTTTTATTCATGAAGAACATGTTGAAACCCTAAAATTTATTGCCAACCTAAACATTATCATGCTGTTTAGACTTAGATAATGTCATCAAAATTAACAACATTCTGAATATGAAATGTAGCCCTATGTTTCTAGTTTCCAGAACATCCAGAATTTTTGAATTTCGATTTATATTGCATAAGTGATGACTATTTTATTGCAGCTGTATTTTATTTTCAGATTTATGCATGTACTATGTTAACCTGATTAAATAAATGAACTAATAATAAAAAATTACCATGAAAGTTTTCAGATTGATATCCAACATGCTTAGGGTAATGAAAATTATTTTTGCTAATTTTTAAAATTAATATTTACTGCTTTTACAACTGAAACTAGTTAACACTGATAACCAGCCAGAAATGGTAATCTGTAAAGAATACTTTAATTCATCTAGCTACTGTTATCGGAATTTGGACTTTAAATATGAATTGGAACTGGGCAGGAGTTTAGTTTCTAGACCTTCTGACGGATCCACATTTGCTATAGCAGTGGGAAATTCAATTTTAGTACAGCAACCTACTGTTGTCTAGATTTGAGTTTCCATATTTGATAATATATAATTGAATCTATAATGTTGTATTTGGTGCATTTAATTGTATGAACTACATTGTATGATCTTAGGGTTGTGTTGTCATCTTTCTAGTGTCCCTTATTAATCGACTTATCGTTTTTCCATTGATATTTCTGTCCCTATTGTTCTCTATTAGTATTGCATGTTAATTGAATAAAGAATGTTAATCATGTCGGGGTTAAAGATTGACGAGGGTAGTTGATAATATAGTGACTGTACTCAGAAATGTGGGCCTCGTTCCCAAAATATCCTTATCGTCATTGTGCAAGAAATTGCAAATGACCAGTGTTATCGTCATTATGCAAGAAATTGCAAATGACCAGTATTATCGTCATTGTGCAAGAAATTGCAAATGGTCAGTGATATTGTTATTGTGCAAGAAATTGCTCAATAGCCAGTATTATTATTTAAATGTTATATCGTACCGAATACATGACCTATAAAATCTACCACCCCACTCTAAACAAAATTGTATGTATGCATCGAACCTATAATATGGGATGCAGTATTATGTGCATTAGTTATGATTAAAATGAATAATAAACTTAAGACTTCATCGCATTGCCATTGCATTTTGTCATCGTTATTGAACAATGTTATCGTTATTGCCTACCGTTATTTTTATTGTTTATTGTTATTATTATAAATCATCATTACTGCACATTGTACTATTATCGCAACAACGTCTTGCCCTTTAAGATCATTTCCATGGAAACAGCTCCCACTAAATTAGTAACCCCCCCTCCACAACTGAAAGAACTCGGTTGCACCCCACACAACCTTTTCATAGATTCCAGCTTAGAGTCAACTATAGGAGAAACGCCCCTCATGTATCTAAGCAAATAGAACGTTTCCTCACACTTTCCTTTTGCAATCACCCTTGAACTTGCAGTTATACGCCACTCTCCACTACCAACTGTAGTTGACAACCCCTCTTTTTCTAGCCTTCTAATCGAGATAAGATTTTTCTTCAAGTCTGGAACATGCCTTGTGTCACGCCCTGCTTTCCAAAAATACGGAATGCAAGAACATGACATGGCCCAGCGAATGACTTGCGTCATTCATAGGCTGTCTTCGATTCAACTCAACAATATAAAATAAGAAGTAAACAACCACGCATGCAATAAAAGAAGTACTCACATAAATAACAATACTTGAAATTTAAGCATAAAATAACCAACACAAGATAAATCCAACATCTGGAATCAACAACAATAATATTCGGGTCAAAAGCCCACAAATACAACAATATTCAATTATTAAAGTTCAAAAAAAAGGAGAAACAATGATTATTTAAACGGCGCAACAACACAAGTCTTTCACCATTATTGTTCTCCTAGTCCATCAGGCAAATCTCCATGACTACCTATAAGCTGCTAATCTAAAAGAGAGGGAAATGTCCTTAGAGAAAGTCGTGGACAACAAGTAGAGGAGCAGAGAACAATGACAATAACGGTATAACGATGAATACAATGGACGATGAAATCAATAGTATTGAACAGTGACTAGGTGATAATAGTACAATGTGCAATAACGATAATTTATAACGATATCAGTAAATAATAACAATAATGGTAATAATAAAGATAATACCGTTCAATGAAGATGCCAATATGCAATAACAATGCGATAAAAATCCTAAGTCTATTATTCATTTTTAATCCTAACTAATGCACGTACTACTGCATCTCATACTACAGGTTCCATGCATACAATCAATTTCGTTTAGACTAAGGTGGTAGATTCTATAGGTCGTGTACTCAGTACGATATAACATTTCAATAATAACATAATCATGTGATGGATTCTAGAGGTGCCCCCCCGTCAATCCTTGACGTGGCACTTAGTTCCATATAATTGGTTCTAGAGGTAGTCCCCGTAGGTTCTAGAGGTGGCCCCAGTCAATCCCTGACGTGGCACTTAGTTCCATTTAACGTTAAAACATAGGAAACACGAGCCCCATACTTCCGAGTACAGTCACTATGTCATCAACTACCCTAGTCAACCTTTAACCCCGGCTTGATTAACATTCTTTATTCAATTATCATACGATAATGCGACTATTAAGGGACACTAGAAAGATGACAACACAACCCTAAGATCATGTAATGTACTCTATACAATTAAATACACCAAACTCAGTATTATAGATTCAATTATATATTATTAAATATAGGTATCCAATTCTGAACAACAGTAGGTTGTTGTACCAAAATCAGAATTCTCGTTGCTACAGGATAGCAAATGTGGATCCGTCAGAAGGTCTAGACTCCTGCCCGTTCCAATGCATATAAATAAGGTACATAAAAGTTGTGCCAACATGTGTCAAAACAACAAACTACACAGGATTTGTGTTCAGCCAGAACTTATAAAATTGTGTTTATACATATGAAACAGGACTGAAACAACATTAATTAATTTTAGGAAAATTTGGGAATGTTCCCTAGTGTTTCTAGTATCAGCATGCACAATCTCAAGACATTATCTTATAGGTAGCATGGTTAAATTAATTGTAAATCAGAGGGTGGCAGCAGTTTTTAGAGTCTGGAATTGTACGACACAGCAGCAGTAAAACTGCTATATCTCACAAACCATAACTCGGAATTCAATTCCGTCAAAGGTGTAGTAAACTAGAAACCTGGGGCGACATTTCATATTCAGGAAGTTATTGATTTTGGTGACATTATCTAGGTCGAAATAGCATGGTAATGTTCAGGTTGGCAATAAATTTCAGGGTGTCAACATATTCTTTTTGAATAAAATGATTAAAATGTTAAGAACGATGAGGTGGGGGTTAACAATCATAAATCACAGCAAGCTATACCTATATGAACATGGTATTAAGATGTATAATATCCATAATCTTACTAATCACAAACAACTAACACACTAACATCAATCATATAAGTCATCAATACTAGTATGCAATCTACAATTGTTGTGAGATGTCATGACATGAAATACAATAATAATCCATATTCCTATATTCAATAACTAACTATATGTATGCATGTAAGATCTCTATACATTGGAGACAAGGATGGCACGAAGTCAAGATTACTACTTAGATTTGCTCGTGTAAATCTGTAGTATCCAACGATAGATAACAATTAGCAATATACGACAATTAATTTGGATCTACTTGCAGTATTCAATAAACATTCTCGAATATGATACAATAACTATTCGAGTAGAAATGCCTTGCCTTTAGATGACATTAGATCCGATATATTGAGAATAACAGGATGAGAATCCCGACGGCAACGACGACGATCGCGAACCAAGCAACATCGATGACGATCACGATCGGGTACAGATCTCGATGGGGATCAAGATCGGGTAATCGGACAGCTGAGATTGAAGATCAAGATGATCACGATTGCGATGATCAAAAGAGATCCAATGGTCGAGATTAAGATCTTGATGATGATGGTGGTGATGATGATGATCAATGCAAATCCAACGACCACGATCGTCGTATCAAGAAGCGGTCACGATCGCGATCAAGGGCCCAGATCAAAGATCAACTCCATATAACACCAAACAGCGGATCCGGATTCCCTACTCCACAACAGCAAACACACAAACAAAACCTCCCTCCTCCACACAACACCAAACAAGGATCCCCTATAATACTCAAACCACAAACACACAAACACAACATAGCGGATCCCCCACACTCCGAACAGCAAACAAACCCCTTCCCACCCTTCTTCACCGTGGCGACAGAGAGAGGAAGACGGCGGAAGGTGCACAGGGGTAGCACCGGCGAGGGTAGCAAGGCGGCTGGTGGTGAGGAGCGCCAGGGGAGAGGTCGGCTGCAGTGGCGTCTGTTGTCACGACTGCTGTAGGAGGAGGACGACGCTGGGCTGGATGGCGGCGCAGCAGAAGGCGCGTAGGGTTGTTGGCTATCTCGACAATGGAAGGAGGCAGGGAGGAGACTGACGCGCTTTCGAGGTGTAACACCCCGAATTTCAAATAAGGATAAATTCGAGATTTCACAGGATCTTTACTTCACTTCGTACAATTTTACAAGGAATTTGAAACTTTTTATTCACAATACATCAGAGTTCAATTGCAACTTGGTTTTACACAACGGAAGAATGAAATTTACAATAAAACATTTACAACATCTTTAAAATAAAACAGCATCAGCATATCCACTTTATAGCTCCATGAATGGTCCTTTACCTGCATGTCAATCTGTGGGTACGTCAGTTATTTACAACTGACGAAATGTTATACACGGCTATCCTCTCTATGCCGGGAATAGTATAACGATCTCATACTTTAACAAATCACAAAAAGATTGAATGAACAAATAAAGTGTCAAAAGTGATTATTCTAAATATAAGCGTATGTCATGCCTTAATGCCTAATGCACACCATTCTACACTAGGATGACACTAATGCACACTTGTTCGGATTCTATGCATCACATACTACATAGGTCCGAGGGCAAGCACCTACGTACTCCACATTGAAGGGCTCGATCCCTCGCCATGAAAACTACCCAGTAGCAAAACAAAGTTCAGACTATTCCACGAATGTGAATCCCAGCCTTGGAGTCCACCAACAGCTGTTATAACAGATTCCACATCGTACGAACCGTCCCGTATGTGACCCTCTAGCCCAGTATATATATATATATATATACATTGGAGACGGTAAACACAAAAATCCATCCGTCCGACTACTCAAGATCCCGGAGTCCACCGCTGACCCGTCCTCATAGTCCCGGACTAAAATATAATAATCCGTCTCCCACAGGGCAACCTCAGTCCACCAACTGGGTCTATAGTCTTGGAGTCCACCAACAACTATATAGAGCACCCCACTTACGTTTCCCTAAGTTTACTACATCTTCACTTATGTGCCTAAATTTTCTTAAGTTCAAGACATGAATAATTTCCATTCAAAGAATTAGTTTTACCTCCTACCGGACTTAGTCAACAAATACGAGATGGCTCCATAACCACATCTCCAAATCACAACTCAACATTCTTTTATTTCAATAATGCCGGTACCGAGGTCTTACTAACTCAAAGTCATAAGCTTTCATGTACAAGAAACATGGGTACATATACCCTTTCATAATCATCTTTTAAACCTAAATAATTTCATCTTTCAATTCATTCACAAAAGATCACAATCTTGTCTTAACACTTATCTACAAGTATTCATTTCTTAGTCTTGCCACTAATCATGATCTAGCTATTCATAGCAAATAATAACTCATTCACAAATTTCAAACTCATATGATATCTTATTACATCACGATTTATAATTCCTTAATAATAATTCTTTCTCATGAAACCATTTTATTCAACATCGATCTCCCAAAAAATTTATCCTTTTCACAAACATGATTTTATCACTTGCAATCTCATTTGCATCTCTACTACTATAAAGGAAGAACCTCTTAGTGTAATTTGTCCTCAACCTAAATAATTTCGAAAGTGAACCAGTTCTGGACTAACTTTGGTAAATATTTTCAAAAGTTGGACCTGTTTGGTAAATATTTTCAAAAGTGGACCAGTCGGATAAATACTTTCCACAGTGGGTCAGTTTCGGGAATTATTTTTTTTTTTATATAAAACTTCTTAAAACCCAAAAAAAAAGTATTGGGGCACCGTGGGATTCGAACCAGGCAACAGCCGGCAACCACTTTAGTGGTACCCCACTGACCAAGAAGTCTTTGTGACTTTCTCGCCATAGAGGCAGGCCGAAACTCTCATGTATCAACTTTCGGGTTCTGGGTATTTTAAACAAAATCAAAACAAATTGAGGATTATAAGTTTCGAATCCCGCACCTACTACCAGCAACAGTGACAGCCCTATGGCTCACTCACTAACCAATAGATCTACTTGCAACTACTGATTAAAGATTGTATTACTTTAGTTTTGTTCATACTGTTCTCAGATTGTCTCTTTTTACCCCCAAAAAAAAAATCGTTTATCCCAAGATCCAACACTTTATGATATTGATATAAACTTTTAGACTGAGGTAAATTTTAAAAGAAAACAGTAGCAAAACTCATTTCAAACTCTTTTTAAAATATATTTCTATTTTTAAATAATCTCCCTTCTCATTCTAGATATAGATTTTGCCTTTATCTCAAAACTTGATTTCTAAGAGTTTTATTCATGAAGATTAGTTTATGTGCTCCCATCAAACTAATTAAACTTGGCAATAAAGACGAACAAGTCTCTTAATCATCAAGGATAATTCTTTTATGAAAGAAAATTTTATTTTTACATAACAACATGCAATAGTAAACATATTTTGTGGTAACATTCTAATTTATCTTTCTTTCTTTCTTCATTTGACTAATCATGGTATCAAGTATAAATTTAGTATAACACTATTACACATGAATCGTATATTCAACACATACAAATTTCCTAAGCATATAAACAAGATTCGTAATATAAAGCATTTCTTCTTTTTAATTAGCATGATATTATCTATAATTAGAAAGTAGAGAACACCCACCTTTTGTTTGAAGGTTGAAAACTACAAATGAATAGCTCCTTCTTGCTCCTAGCAACTCCTAGTCCTCTTCTCCTCCTAGCAAATGCTCCAAGCAAGAGATCCTCCAAGCATAATAACTCTCTTTCTTTTTCTTACACTCTTTTCTTTCTCTCTTGCTTCTCTTTTCTTTTCTTTCTCTTATTTTTCTCTCTTTCTTTCTTCTATTTTCTATTGCTTGATTTGCTTTTTGGTGTCAAGAATGAGAAGAGAAATGGTGGCTATTTATAGGATTTTGTTAGGGACTATATTGCAAAATCTCCCACCTAATAAATTACAAAAATTAATTCTCTTTTTAATTCTCACCTCTTCATATTTTTAACTCCTAAAACTCCCAACCTCTCATCTCCCCACTCCCTCACACTAACTCCCATTCATTCTCTCCCCATCATCAAAAATCCGGTCACACACAGCACACAAGTGTGTATGCTGTGCTGTGCTACTCTCAAATGGGCTCTATACTATAAATCTAATACTTCTATTAAATCATTTACATCATGGGCCCCCATTCACCATACAAGCCATATATATATCTTACCAACACAATAGTATACTAGTGTTGTTCAAGAACCCGTGGGCCCATTCTTAATCTCCATTTCATAACATATTGTACAAATTATACCATCCATCAACAGTAAGTACACTTACACATATATATACCATTTTCAATATATACCATTATAATATATAGTATATTCTTTTAAAAAAAATTATGGGGTGTTACACACTCCAAAATTTATTTTGAAAATAAACAGACTCAAATATGTTCGCTTAAAACACGTGCGTTGCACGTAAAATATTAAAATGCGAAATTGATTTTTATCAACGAAAATTATTAAAATATAATCAAAAATAACGTAAGAAAAATTATATTTACTATTTTTATACATTTCATGATGAAATCACAACACGTAGAAAGCACGTGCATTATACGTGCAGAAAATCAAAAATGCATTTTAATCAAAACAAGGGGAAAACAAATTTTCGTTTTATAAAATAGATTTAAATACATAAAAATAAGTAATTTAAACCTATAGAAAATATTATACGTAGTGGTGGAAACACGTGCATCAAAGCACGTAAATTTCAGAGATTGAAATATTATTTTTTAGTTGACTGAAATCAACACGGAAAAATGTATAAATAGTGTGAATCCAAAATATGTAGTGAAACATATTACAAAATATACGTGCGTAACACCCAGGGGCAAAATTGTAATTTCAATTTTGCGGGGTGTTACACGAGGTATGAGCAGTCGGAGGGGCACAGGGCATTGGTGCGCGAGCTGCTGCTGCGACACGACGGAGGAGCACAGGGCGGCGAGGGGAGCTCGCGATGCTGCGTTGCGGAGGCGCGACACGGGGGGAAAGAGATGAGCGGGAGAGGGTCTGGGTTTCGATGAGAGCAGAGGAAGAAGGAGACGAGGGGTGATACGCGGCTGGGTAATTTAGGTTTCAGCAGTAGGGGGTTAGGGTTCTCTAGGGTTAGGTATTATGATAGGTTTATATAGTAGGTTATTGGGTTTAGGTATTTGGATAGATAATCCAATAGGAGAATGGGTAATGGATTTGGGTTATAAGTAAATTAATATATTTAAATTCAATAGGGGAAAAACAATAAGAATTATAGGGGTTTATAAAACATATATATACACATGTACATTAAATAAATAAATAAAATGAATACGTATAAAATAGAGTATGATCGACTTAAAATAAAATAATAATAATAGCAATATAAATAATGATACCGCAAAATAATAATACCAACAAAATAACACTGGTAATTATAATAATAGTAAAATATTAATAATAATGCTGATAACAGTAATAATAAAAATGATAATAATAACAAAAATAATAATAATAATATTAATAACAGTAATAATAATAATATATGTATTTCAAAATGCAAAATTCGGTTTTTAACATATTATTAAAATAGTACAAGCAGTGGATCAAGTAGAAATAAGAATTGGGGTTAAAATATACCATTATTTGAAAATAAACATAATTTCCGATTATAAAAGATTTTTAACAGAAAATCAAAAAAAATGAATTTAACACAACTAGATTTATAAATAATCGAAATACATAAAATCATTCAAAATATTTACATTTACGGGAACCGAGTTACACCTTGTCTCCCGCAAAACAACACACTGATCATCATTGGCTTTCACGTGAACAGTACCAACCTCACGTACAGGACACCGGTGACCATCCCCCACGATCACATCTCCAAATGAACCATCCTCGTAGTTATCAAACACCTCTCTCCTCAGAGTGCAATGAAAAGAATCTCCCGAATCAATACACCATTCTTGAGTGTCCAACTCCTCCCGAGCTGATAAGCATAACTCCTCACAAGCCCCACTTGAGCTTCCTTTGGGATATCTCTCTTCGGTTTCTCCCGCTTCCTTTTCATATAAGCCTTGCAACTGCGCATCATGTGACATCTCTTGTGACAATACCAACACTCATGCCCATGTCCCCTATCGCTGTCATCAGACCCACTCTCAGATGAACTACTCTGATCCTTTCTTCTTCGGCGTCTTTTAGATCTCCCACGTCTCCTCTCAACAGACATTGCAGAATATCTTGAAGATGATGATGGATATCCCCCGTTTCTCACCATTCTCACCTCCTCGTTCAGAATGCTACTCACCACATCCTATAGAATCGTCGAATCTGTCATAGTGCCTGTAATATTCTGTTCCACCGTACCATAACTATCGGGTAAAGTAGATAGAAGTAATAATGACTGCCCCCTCTCTTAAAACTTTAAACATGTAGCTTCCATCTGGTTATAAACTATACAGTAATTGTTCACATGCTCTTCTAATGAACCGCCTTCCTTCAACTTCATATTAACCAATTTCTTCAGATGAAGAATTTGATTAGGTACCGACGGTTTCTCATACATATCCGTGAGAATCTCCATAGCCTTCTTTGTATTCTCAAAGAAATACAAAGATTACAAAAGAGATTACAACTCCCAATCTCTCAGACTTTGATGCCAGGTGACGTATTTCCAGGGTGTATAACTCAGTTTTAAGCATATACACTATAATTTTCCAATCTTTCAGACTTTGATGTTAATGTTAGAGGTTTTACGTAAATTGATTAGTAAAATGGTCTTTTAAAACTCTACTATTGACGACAAATATTTAGTGAAGATTGTTGCCTCTTTAGTGAGAAAAAAAGGTTTAAATGTTTACTATTTCCAGCTGATTAGTTGATGCTCCATATGAAATATCTTAATTATTATCATCTATGTAATGAAATTTAAAACTGATAATTGTTTAATGTCCACCAATTTCTTACTGTTACATAAAATAAATGCAGAGCATATGAAACCGCAAGCATTACCAAAAAACCATTCATTTTAATCTTCACTCTCACACCAAACCTTCCTACATTAACCTATTCATATCTTTCTCTTCCTTCTATATATACATCGCAATTACCTTGTTAAAAAAAATAAAAAAATAAAAACAAATAATAATAATTCCCACTATTGGGGCTATGGAGTCGGAAAAAATTAGAAATGCGCCAACTGTAGCTTTTCTTCTCCTTCTCATCTTACTTGCCGGTAAGAGCTCAGCATATTCACCTCGTAAGACTTGCTACAACAACAAATGTGCTAAAAAGGAATGTGGAAATTGGTTCAAGCAGACCATTTGCATAGCAGGATGCCTGATTAGCTGTATGTTCGATCCCCCGGTCGGCCAACCACCGAAATAGTTTGCACTCATTCGTATGTAACAATCTTTTATCCGATACTAATGTCTCATCTCAAGGTTGTATTTTGGAGGAAAACATCTCAAATGTGTTTTTCTCTTGTATTTGATCGATCCCTTAGTAGGCAGCTTCTATTTCGATCGGAGTCAATAATAAATAAGGAATTAGCATTTCTAATGCAAAACCATAGGAAATGCTAATTTAGATTGTTGTCATGGAAGATCATTTTTCTACAAAGAAATTGAAACTTACAAGAAAATAAATAGGAGCTCTCTGATCTCTGACTATGTATATCTTTAACCAGTCAACTCGATGAAATTTAGACACGGGAATCGTGAATTCAATTTAGTAATACAAAGTTGATGACAAATAATGTCCAATTTGTCCAAGACCCAAGACTCGTCGATTATAACAAGGAACAAACTAGTTTGTCCAAGACCTATGAAATTTAAAAGTGTTTCCAAGTATTATTTACTAAAAGCTACTCAATATATTGGCTAATATGTATAATCAGACTGTTAATTACATAGGGTGATCTAGAGTTGCAATAACATACAAAAATTTGAAAGATGAGTTAATGCATCAGTTCATAGAGTTAACTTCAAAAACTGTACAACAAAATAGACGATTGCTAGAAACAGGGCAATCTGATAAGCATCTCTTTGTAAACCATCATCCCTTTGGAAAAACTGCAAGGAAAGAAGAAACATGAAGAATTGTGAATATACAAAAACTATAGCCAACTTAAAATCCTAAGAAAATTTTATCTTTTTTTTTTTTATGTTCAATGCGGGAGTAGGAAATCGGACAGCCATTAATTTTTCTGCATAGGATTACACCAAGGAAAAGGTGAATCAAACAAAAACAATATACAATCAGAAGGTGATGATTTAAATGTGGCACTAGATAGAGTTCACTTATATTATCATAGAGAATTTGCTTAATATGAAAGACTCGAAACATCTTTAAAATAAGTTAGATGTAACGATGTACTTTATTTTAAATAGTTGACACTTAAATCAAATATTTTACAGGATATCTACAACAACAACAACAAAAAGGCTTTAATTATCTATGAGGTAGATTAAGGCTAGTAGTATGGACAAAAGATGTTTAAATTTTGTGATATTTCATCCTCCTATTTCTATGGCTTGTCAATCACTTTAAACGGTGTGGGTGCATTTGAGAGGAGGATAAGTGAAATAAGCTATCACTGGTCTCATTTTCACTAAATAGAGCATGACCTTGTATGTTTATATCCAATTATTCTTAGGGTCATAGTTTAAAAGGAAAAAAAAAACGACTTAAATAGAAAGAAGCTGATGTTTTTTGGATCATTGGACAAAGAAGAGACATTAAGAAGAATAAAGATAGAAACAACAAAGATTCTGAATAGCTCTGTATGCCCAACAAATTAAAGCATTGCTAACTTAATTCAAAATAAGTTTCTATAGTGCCAAATTTAATTAACAGGTTGTCTTTCATTCACTCTTATCCATAGTTGACTAATCAAGATGCGAATCGTGTTTCTTATCGATTTTTATGTATCGTGCATTGTATCTTATCATGTATCATAAGATTAATTATTACATGTCTAAATTGTTTTAAAATTAAGTATCCAAGTATCTATGTAATTGATATATGGGTGAATTGAGAATATATATGAATAAATTTTAAAAAACACAATCCTAAGCCATTATTTCACTCTAAATTAATTTGAAACATAGAACATAAATTATATAAACGTCATATTTATAAACCTATGCATGAAAACATGAAACAATTGATATATTACTATCATCGACTTGTGTAGAAACAAAATAAATTGCAATTTACAAATTAAAATAACGCTGACAACTTAAATCACATCTTGAATACTGAAATAATACATGAAACTACAAATTGGAGAGATACGTGAAGATTAAATAAACTATTATATCTAACATGCCCACTATTCTTTAAAATGAATAAGGGTATCTGAACCACCATCATCACCACCTTATAACTATAAAATACAAAACTACAATGAAAAATTAACCAAAGTTCTACTTTGATTGTTAATTTGACACCACATTTCATCTACTAAAAGAGGGAAAATATACTAACCCAGGTTAAAAAAAGCACAATAAAATTCAACTTTAAAGTTAAAAATTGTATCAAAAGAAAAGGACAAAAAAAAAAGGATAAAGAAATGTACAATAACTTAGCTTTCAACATTTTATAGTACTTATCAAAAACGAAAAAAGGGTTTCTTTCTCTAGAAGTTCTAGAGAGAGAAGCTCCTCTAACCCCCCCCCAAAAAAAGAGTAACCCTAGATCTAGAAACTTGGGGGGCGGCGGTTAGGGTTCGTCGCCCCCCACGTTCGCCTGCTCCCCTCCTCTCTCTCCTCCTTCATCTATTACGCTGCCTCACCTCTTCCTTCCTCCGCTCCTGATACTCAACCACCGGATACCGTTCATCTTCCCCCTCAGATATGGGTCGGTCGTCGTGGGTTTGGGTTGTTCGCAGAGGGTCAGCGAAGCTCAGGCAACGCCGACGTGGGTTATGGGTGGTTCGAATCTCTTTGTACTGGGAGCAGCTTTTTTTGATGAAGAGAGGAGGAGAAGAAATATATGTAGGCCCGTTGGGGTGACATTCCTGCCATTTGATCAGCTACTTCCAGGGCATCAATGGAATCAGCAAGATAAAGGATGGTTACAATCCTGCAACGTGGATGTTAGAGGTCACTACAATTGGACAAGAAGAAATTATGGGTATCAACTTTGCTGAAGTATACAAGGACTCTGATTTGTTCAGGTAAACATTATGCATCCAAAAAAAGAGCTATCCGTAATCTTTGCACTCTATCATATTAGGCTCTCTTGTGTGCGGCGAAAACTTGGCCACGGTCGCAGAGGCCATGCGTTGGTCACAGAAGACCAGAGGTCGGTCTCAAGGGGTTTTCCAGTGACGGCGGCGAAGACTTGGATTCGGTCGCCATTGTCGGTCGGGGGTGTCATGGAATCATGGTCCTAGGTCATCGAGTCGGTCGTGGAGTCGATCATAGTGACGGCATGTCGATCTCTGTGGGGTGTGGGTTCTGACCAATCGGTGGTCATCATGCAGCTTCAATCTGTAGTGGGGGGTCTCGAATACGCAGCTTCAACCTGCGGCAGCTTAACGTGGCAGGTATACTCTCTTTGGCTTTGGTTCGCTGCGAGAAGGTGAGGAGTGAGGAGGGTAGAGGAATTTTGGGCGTGAGTCTAATGTTGGGACGTGGAGTTGGGGAAGATGAGAGTGGTGATCTGGTGGTGTGTGTGAGAGAGATGAGAAGTGGAGGAGTCCTAATATCCAAAATTTTCCCTAAATGTCCTAATTACAACTGATTTACAATTAGCAGCGAAATGTATTCTAGTTGGTGGGGCGACGGTAGTCCGGCAATTTTACAGTTTGGGCTCTACTTTGTCCTATTCAGGTCAAAGTGAGGGGTGCCTAAGGCCTCTCTCATGTCAGGGGGCTTGGAGGGGGTGGTGGCATTTGTTGAGCAGTCAGGGGAGAAGACAACCTTCGTTGCGAGATGGCAGTAAGAGTCAAGCGAGGGGATGAGAACCAGGACTCAATCTGTACAGGGAGTTGTCAGATTGGTGGAGTGCCTGCGGTTGTCCAGTCAGATATGGGCTAAAAGGCATTATTCATATCATATCTAATAATAGTATTCCAGTAATCTTTCAGAAATTCTGCACTAAAACCAAAGGGGTCAGAGGCTTACCTAACGGGAAGCAAATTAATAACATCAGTGAGTTCCGAATAATGTTTTGGGACATCGATGCTACATTATCTTCAAAGGGAGGCCACCAGATCAATGTACAAAGAAATATAGTTTCAGTGGAAAAAAAAATCAAAATCTAGATCTTTGAGAATAACCACAGGATTATTTGTGCACCGATCATCAATTTCACAGGCGTATAAAATTTTGCGGCTTCGCATTGACGATATATTGATTCTTGATCTAATTAATAGAGAGTTTTTGAATGGTTCATTACTATTAATTTAGTAATTAGCTTCATCATCACCGAAGAAACGGTGCTTGATTTTCTCTTCAGCCGTCGACTGACCGCCATGAAAATTCCTTTTAGATTCATCTTCATCAGAAAACCCAGACCTTTCCCCAACCTCATCCCTTCCTGCCTTCTTTAGTCTCTTGAATTTGCTACCCGACTTCGACGTTTCCAAGCAATTACAAGAAGAAGAAAAACCAGTAAACACCCAACATCCAAAATCGAGGAATTCACACAAAGAAAATGAATTTTCAATCGATGTTAACTATGAAATCCTAATGCTAGATTACTATAAATACCGTCACTACCAATCAATTAAGATTCAAAGAAACTTACTGGTTTGGCCTATGAAAGCCAGTGATGTTGTTATCCTGAAGAAAGAACTATGAGCGAAGATTCGGAATAGGTACAGAGGAGCGATCGAGAGAGAGATGAGAGAAGAAACTAGAAGAGGACGATCGAGTCAGAAGGATGGACTGGAGGGTTTTGAAGGGGTTTTCTTTTTCCTCATTAATATGAGCCCTACACTATTTAGATGAATGGATGAGATCAATTTTATATATTATATATTTACTTTTATATAATTGATGTTTAAATGAATGGTTAATATCTAGTTATTAAAATCGATGGCTGAAATCTTCTATGAACAGATTTATTCTTGCTTTTATAATAGAAAATAAAATAAAATAAAATAATATATATATTGATGCGGTTTGTTTCTGGGAGACGTGTGGATGCACCAGGTGTGAGTTCGGACTCGATTTGTATTGAAGTAGAAAGCTGCTCGTCTGACGACCCTTAGCTGACCGGGTGGAACCTATGAGAGGCTCGGAATGAGGTGGATGTCTGGGCTCGGATCAGAGGGTTCGGATCCGAGGTCTTGTGTACCTGCAGACGGTCCTGAAACACCGGGGTTTATCCCGGTGGCGGACCCTCCGACGATCTAGTCAGTCTCTGTGAGAGAGTAGCAATAACTAGGTAAATTTTAGTGGTGAAAGATTGGTTACCTCTAAAGGTGGGTGAGGGTCTAGTATTTATAGAGAATTCTAACCGGGTTTGGATTCGCTTGGGGGCCGGGTCTGAACCCGAAAGCCCATGGGCCTGACGTGGCAGAAGGCCCAGGGGGTTTAGGGCTGACGTGGCAGTATCAGGAGTGGTATAGGGCTGACGTGGCAAACCCTTAGTGGTATTTGGAGCTGACGTGGCAGATCATGGGGTTTCTGCGCTTCCGGGAGGATCTGGTGGCCCAGGCTGTGCCAGGTCATCCTCATTCTGTACCAGGAGGGGCGAACAGCCCGCAGGGCTGTTGTGGATCGGAGGTCGAGGGCCATCATCGTTCATCGGATACGAGGAGGCCAGTTCGGTGGGGGTGAACTGGAGGTTCGACACCGATCCTGCGGTGGCTCGAAGCCGAACTAGACTGCTGTTTCTTCCATTTTTGAGTGAGAGTCGTATTGGGCCCTGGTTGGGCCCCAAGCCATTTTTACCCTACCACATAAGCCCCCCACTCCTGCGGGGGTGCGGGAGCTAGCCGTGGAGGAGTGTTTTCGGTTGTAGAAAATGGGACGGCGAGCCACTGGGCCTTCGTGAGGAGATTGCCTTGGTGTCAGACCCAACCTCGAGCAGGCGAGGGAGTATGGGTCGGCAAGGGTGATGGCGAGCCGTTGAGCCTTCCGGAAGAGACTACCCTGGTGTCAGAGATGACCTGGAGCTTGGCGAGGGGTTATGGGTTGGCAAGGGCGATGGCGAGCCGTGGAGCCTTCCTGAGAAGATTACCCTGGTGCTAGACCCGACCTCGAGCAGGCGAGGGACTTATGGGCCAACAAGGGGGATGGCGAGCCGTTGAGCCTTCCTGAAAAGACTACCCTGGTGCCAGACCTGACCTTGAGCTTGGCGAGGGATTACTGGTCGGCAAGGGCGATGGCGAGCCGTGGAGCCTTCCTGAGAAGACTACCCTGGTGTTAGACCCGACCTCGAGCAGGCGAGGGACTTATGGGCTAACAAGGGGGATGGCGAGCCGTTGAGCCTTCCTGAGAAGACTACCCTGGTGCCAGACCTGACCTCGAGCTTGGCGAGGGATTACTGGTCGGCAAGGGCGATGGCGAGCCGTGGAGCCTTCCTGAGAAGACTACCCTGGTGTTAGACCCGACCTCGAGCAGGCGAGGGACTTATGGGCTAACAAGGGGGATGGCGAGCCGTTGAGCCTTCCTGAGAAGACTACCCTGGTGCCAGACCTGACCTCGAGCTTGGCGAGGGATTACTGGTCGGCAAGGGCGATGGCGAGCCGTGGAGCCTTCCTGAGAAGACTACCCTGGTGTTAGACCCGACCTCGAGCAGGCGAGGGACTTATGGGCTAACAAGGGGGATGGCGAGCCGTTGAGCCTTCCTGAGAAGACTACCCTGGTGCCAGACCTGACCTCGAGCTTGGCGAGGGATTACTGGTCGGCAAGGGCGATGGCGAGCCGTGGAGCCTTCCTGAGAAGACTACCCTGGTGTTAGACCCGACCTCGAGCAGGCGAGAGATCATGGGTCAACAAGGGTGAGGGGCGAACCGTTGTGCCTTAGGAGTGTGGAGCAGGGTAGCCTGCTGTCTTTGCTGAGCATTGAAGGCGCCTCGGAATCTGTGCGACGTTCCAATTTCCCAGGGGCCTTAATGGCGCCGCCTAATAAATGCATGGCGCATGGTCTTCCGTCGTTTGGTTTTCCCCATGTCATAAAGGCCGGCCCATGGGGGAGGCTATAAGTACCCCTCTCCCCGCAGTGGGTTGGATCATAGCAAGGGTGATCTATCGGCCATCAAAGGTGTCTGCTCCGGCGGACGCCTGTTTCTTGCAAAATTTTACCCCCGGTCGTGTCGGAGAGGTGGTTTCTCTGCCGCCCGGATCTTCTCTTGGATCTGACGGCTCTGATACGGCAGCCAGATCCAGGGGGGATCAGGGCGAGAGGGGTAACGACCGAAATTCGGACCGGTAGATGAGGAGCCTCGGATTGGTGGTGCCTCTGTGTAGGCAGAAGAAGAGGTGATGATCTATGTCCTAATCCGAGGGGTGAGCTATTTGCAACTGTGAAGGTTTTGTCTTTCGGAAGAAATGAAGGGCGTTCCGGGCAAGTTGTTTGCAACTGTGAAGGTTCTGTTGCCAGAGCAGGTCGAACCTTTGCAGTTGCAATCGACTGGCTCAGAATGGTGCACTTCTCCCGATCTCTGAGTGCTGATCTGCTTTCGACCGGGGTCCGGGGGTCGGCGGAATACCGACCGAAACCCGGGGCCCGGGGGGTGCTCGCCGAGGGCGGTGCCTTAAAACTTTGAATCAAAACTTTTTCTGGTCTGGATCCTTTTTCGGGCCATCGGGAGGGACATCAACCATATCCCGGACTTGGGGCTGAAGAGCCTCGGATAGATGGGTCGCCTCCGATTGGAGGTTGACCACTCTGCATTCCAATAGGGCTCCAGGTGATGGCGGTTTCTGTCTTACCCTTGAACAGTTCGGGGTTTCGGCCGTCGAGGCTGTGAGCCCCGAGCTGCTCACGGGTGAAAGGGGAACCGACCGGGCCTCGGAGCCCGGGGCGTCTGTCTAAGGATGGCGCCTTAAATTTTAAGTAAAATGTTCCCTCTGCCGAATACTCCCTCCGAACTGATCCCCGCGTCTGGCTGCCAGCCTGGCGTTGGATGACGTCAGCAGCGCACGTTTTGAGGACGTGGCGCGATATCCCAGGCGGCGATTGCACGTCAAATAGATGAACAGTTTTTGCGGAAATCGAGGAGTCGCTTTCATTCTTTATAAATACTCCCCCCTCTCCCCCTTTAGCCCACTCCTTTCTTGCCGCTTTCTTTTTCAAAATTTTTCCAACACTTCAGCACTCGTCCCTGCAGTTTGCCGCACTAGACTCGCCCTTCCGAAGCGACCCCAGGTGAGTTGGTAAGTCTGTTTAGTTTAGGCGCAGATGGACAGGGCTCAGTCTGGCTCTTCAGCGTCGACGTCTGGGGGGGAGGTGAAACCTGTCTCTAGATCGACGTCATGGGAGGAGCCCGTACTTGAGGAAGAGTCAGTACACGTTGAGGAGCCTTCCGACTCGGTTTCGTGGGAGGAACCTGTAGGGGAGGAGGAGGAGGTACAGGGTGCGAGGTTGTTACGCTCTCGACGCCCCTTCGTGGTGGAGAGTAATGAGTCGGAGGAAGCGGATGATGGCTCGGACGGCATCCGTGTCGTGGAGTTGACTTCCGAGGAGGAGGGAGGCGAGGGCGGCACCGTAAGAAGATCCACAGTTCAGGGTGCAGGTCTGGGACCCTCATCTACTCCCTCAGCGGACCGAACCAAGAAGAGGAAGAAGGCTCTGAGGAAGGCAGGACCGAGGACTGGTGGTTCGAGCCAGGCGCCTGTTTACCGCAATTTGTGGACAGGTTCGCCCGTACAGCCGAAGCATTTCCGTCAGTATCCTGACGACCTATCGGACCAGGAGCTCTTCGGCGTGCAGGTCTCTTCGCCGAGTCGGAAGAGGGTGATGATGGACGCGATTCCGACCGTCTTGGAGGGTGGGGACTTAGAGGTTTTGCAGCTGGCGTACCACATAGGTCTTGGCTACGAATTGATGCTGCCGAGCTCTACTCTGCGCCCGACCGATTCCCTATCTGCTGGGTATTGCGTCTTCCCAATGGACGCCTTCATCTCTGGACTGAGGTTGCCAGTCCACCCCTTTGTTCGGGAAGTGCTGAACTGGGCCTCCTTAGCGCCGATGCAGTACGGGCCAAATTCTTGGAAGCAGATAATTTGCTTTGTACTGATGTGCGAGGAACAAAAGGTACCCCTGCGGCTGAGCGTGTTCCGAGCGATGTTGATGATCAGCTCGGCAGCCGAGGGTGTTTACTATATCTCCCCCCGGAGTAAGGGGAAGGTCGTTCACAGCCACCCGGACTCCATCAAGCATTGGAAGAAAAAATATCTGGTGATCCGGAGTGAAGAGCCCTGGGACATTCCGACTCGGTGGAACCATTCCAAGCCGAGCTATCATCCGCCGAGGTCGAGGGATCTGACGGCCGAGGAGTGGGGGTTTGTCGAGCGACTCCGTCTGTCCCCTAGTATCGATTGGACGAAGGTGACGGAGGTCCACCTGGCGAGCGCCGGACTGAGCCCAGCCATTCTGCGTATGTAGTTGTTTCTTTTCTCTCGATCTTTTCGTACTTTCTTGCTCATTGCTCTTAATGGTATTTTCTGTAGATATGGATGAAGCATCGATCAAGGCAAGGAGGCTCGCCATGAAGAAGGAGGACGCCGAGAGGAAGAAGGGGGAGGCGACGAAGAAGCCGAGGGAGCCGTCCCTAGTTATCTCGGAGGCCCCGCTCGAGCCGAGGGCTAAGAGGACTCGCTCGGAGACGAGCAAGGGGGTGGCCCCTTCGAGGGGTAAGGGGCCAGCGAGGGCATCCGATCTCGACAAGGGAAAAGGTCCCTTGGTAGAGGTTGAGGAGGAGGATCCGGTGGTGGAGATGTTGCGGCAACGGTGGGCACCGGACTGGTCGATTCGGATGAGCGACTGTCTGACTGAGGAGGCCCAGGCCGTTGAGGTGGTGGAGAAGTTGGCGACCCCTCGCGATCGCCAAGCGATGGAGAGTGAGCCCGTAGAGGTGGCCTTTACGCGCCTGGCGCAGGCCACCGTGCTGGTAAGCTCGCCGATCTTATCTTTCTTGTTAATCTTGCTTCGGGAGTTTTCTTCTTATCTACGTCTGTTGGTCGCAGGCTTGTATGCAGGGAGCTAACGTAAAGAACCTTTACGAAGCGTCCTTGTCACAAGAGCGGGCTCGGGCGGATAAGAGCGAGCGGGAGATGAAGGAGATGCGGATCGAGCTCGAGGGTTCGCATAAGAGGGAGCAGCAGATGAAGCTCGAGCTCGAGGCCAAGGACGCCGAGTGGGGGAAGAGGGTGGTCTCCTTGAAGAAGAAGTTCGCCAAGGAGAAGGAGGAGCTGACGGCCGCATTCGCCAAGGAGAGGGAATAGCTGACGGATGCGGGTCAGCGGATGGTGATCAAGGCCCAGGATGAGTGCTACGCGAAGGCCCTCAGTCATGTGAGGCACTTCTACCCGACCGTCGATCTGTCCAATTTCGAGTATGACATGGAGATTGAGGGGACACCGAAGACTCCTGCCGAGGAAGGGCCCGGTGGCAACCCGGCCGTCGACCCTC
Organism: Hemerocallis citrina; assembly: GCA_017893485.1. Classification (NCBI taxonomy): domain Eukaryota; kingdom Viridiplantae; phylum Streptophyta; class Magnoliopsida; order Asparagales; family Asphodelaceae; genus Hemerocallis; species Hemerocallis citrina. The sequence continues at coordinate 30,730,474 of CM030361.1, read as the reverse complement.
CTGCGAACCCAACCGATGTCGAGGTGGGAAATCAAGTTGTATAGTTTTATCTTTCTTTTTCCCCCCTTCGATTGTATTTGCCTTCCGCGGACTGGCCACCGCCTTTTGTGTAAGAAGTAATACAATTTTATAAAAAGTATTTTTGACTGGCCAAGTGTTTTGACCCCGGATATTTCCGAGCTTCCTTGCTTATGTGCGTTGAGTTGGTCCTCTTGTAGGTTGTGGCTTCCCTTCCCGAGGCGGACCCCCGTCGTTCCGACGCGGCGTGGCTCCGGAGCAAGGTTGAGGCGTTGGAGGCCACTTTGGCTCGGTACCGTGAGAGGGCCCGTAACGCTGATGCGGCCTTCAATTATTACAGGAACATGTCTGAAGCCCTTGGTGAGGAGGCAAGCCGTCTGAGGAGGGCGATGGTGGATCGGGAACTCGTGGGTGCCGGACTTGGATATACTATGTCGAGTTCCTCGGTGCAGAGGCCCTCCTCTGAAAAGGTACTTCGTGATGTGATAGTGGAGAAGGAGGTGGAGATACACCGCTACCGGACGATGCTGGGCGTCTCGAGACCTTCCTCGGGTGGTCAGCGAGCGGAGGGGGTATCCTCCGTGTTGCCGCTATTGGGGCGTATGCGGCCCGCCGATGCTCAGCGTTCCGTGGCCGGTGTGTCGACCGTGGCCGAACCGAAGGACCATCATGATAAGGAGAGAGTCCCAAGTTGTTCGATTGGAGTGATCCCGCCGTTCGTCGGACCAGAGGGCCCTTGAGATGGTGGCTTCCTACCGTTTGAGATGAGAGGAGTGTTTCTGTACCGGTCTTTGTTTGTTTCTTCCCCACTCAATAAAGGAATATGAATAAGGAATTCATTTCCCTCTTTGCTCCTGTTGACAGTGTATGGAATGATGAAGGGAGTGTGGTTCGGCCCTGTCGTTCCGCGAGGGATCGGCGTGGGGCGTGGTGAAGTCGCAAGGCCTGGGTCGGATCGGACCTGCCGAGGCGTCGGGGATGATCCCGGGGTGAAGACTTGGGTGTCGATCCCCTTGTCTGGTATTAGGTCGGATCTGCCGAGGGGTTTGGAGTATGATACGAAGAGATTTTCTTAGTATAATATAGGGGGGGCTGCTAAAACGGCCCTTTACATACGAGATCTTTACAAAAGGTTTACTTCTAGCTAAGTTAGAACTTATGCTCGTTCCTCAGGGAAAGTCACTAGGTGCTCGGCGTCAGATGGGAATTTCCCTGGTTCGACGGCAGTTTCGGGAGTAGGGCCGTCCCTCTCTGGGCTGAATTTCGACGGCGTCGAGGGGGAACACACCTCCCCCGACGGTGGTCATGTAGCACGATCGCGCTGCTTCTTGGCTCCCTCGGACAATGCCGACTCCTAGCGGGGTGGGAAATTTGAGTTTCAGATGGTAAGCTGAAGGCACCGCTTGGAGGGAGCATAGTCCGGGTCGGCCGAGTATGGCATTGTAAGCCACCTTGACGTTGACCACCATGAAGTCCATGGACTCGGTCCTCTTGACAGGAGCCGATCCTGTGGTAACGTCGAGGGTGACAATCCCTTCTATCACGACAGGGACGCCGGAGAACCCATGCAAGGTGTATCCGGCCGGCTTGAGCTTGCCTCTAGGTAGCTTGAGATTCTCGAAGGCTTCGAGGAAAAGAATATTAACCGAGCTGCCGTTGTCGACGAGGATTCGGCGAACTTCACAATTAGCCATGTGGAGACTAATGACGAGGGCATCGCAGTGGGGTAGGCAAACGCCTTCGAGGTCCTCTCCTGAGAAGGAGACCGGCATCGGTTGTAGCTTGGGCGAGGGGTTGTCGTGGACAGCATTCACCTCCCGAATGAAGGCTTTCCGGGAAGTATTTGATTCTCCTCCCATTGGTCCTCCATGGACACAGTGTAAGATGAATGGCGTATCCGCGGCTTCCTCGGACTCGGGATCCCGGCCCTGGATGCGGTTCGGAGTAGGGTTCGGAGGGGAGAACTTCCGGCTCCTAGGATCTCGCCGATCCCTTGGGACTTCTCGGGTGAATTCTCGGAGGTACCCCCTGGAGATGAGTTCCTCAATCTCGTCTTTCAGGGCCCGGCATTGGTCAGTGTCGTGCCTATTGTCTCTGTGGAAGCGGCAGTAGAAGCGCTGATCTCGGTTCTTGCTGTTGTTAGGCCGGGGAGGTAGTCGAACAATGCCTTTGTCTTCGATTTCTAAGAGGATGGCGGATACGTTGTGTGTTAGGGGAGTGTACCTCTCGAAGCGGGGGACCGGTGGGGTCTTCTTCATGGCCCCCGCGTCCCTCGGAGCCTTCTTTGATGGTTCGATTTCTTCTGCCTTCCGTTTTTCCTTCGAGGTGGCCTCCCTAGCATCTTCGGGGCTAAGGGCCTCTTCTGCCCTAATGTACTTCTCGACCCTGCTGAGGAGATCGGGAAAGTCGATGGGGGGTCTCTTCGCCAGAGAAGCCTTCAGCTGTCCATGACGAACGTTGTGTCGAAAGGCCGCAGAGGCGACGCCTGGATCAAGAGAGGAGACCGACCTTGCCTCCGTGGTAAATCTCCAGACGAACACTCTGAGGGACTCTCCCTCTATCTGCCTGAGCCCAAGTAAAGAGGCGCTGGTCCTTTCCGCCTTTCGGCTGGTGACGAAGTGGGCGAGAAAATTGCCCTCTAGCTGGTCGAAGGAGTAAATGGAGCCGGGGGTGAGTTTTGAGTACCATTCACGAGCCGGTCCCCGAAGTGTGGCGGGGAAGGCTCGACATAGCAGGGGATCCGAGGCACTGTGAATCATCATGAGGGTTTTGAAACCTTCCATGTGATCAGCGGGATCTCCCTCACCGTCGTAGGTCTCGAATTGAGGTGGTCGGAAATTCCTGGGTATTTCCGCTTGGAGGATCGGGTCGGAGAAGGGGGGACGGACAGGTCTGTACCCCTGTGTAACACCCCGAATTTCAAATAAGGACAAACTCGGGATTTCACAGGATCTTTACTTCACTTCGTACAATTTTACAAAGAATTTAAAACTTTTTATTCACAATACATCAGAGTTCAATTACAACTTGGTTTTACACAGCGGAAGACTAAAAGATTACAATCAATGAAAAACAACTAGTATAACTTTAACATCATTTGCAACATCTTTAACTTCTAAACAGCAACAGCATATCCACTTTATAACTCCATGATTAGTCCATTACCTGCATGTCAATCTGTGGGCACGTCAGTTACTTAGAACTGACGAAATGTTATACACGGCTATCCTCTCTATGCCGGGAATAGTATAACGATCTCATACTTTAACAAATCAACAAAAAGATTGAATGAACAAGTAAAGTGTCAAAGGTGATTATTCTAAACATAAGTGTATGTCATGCCTTAATGCCTAATGCACACATTTCTATACTAGGATGACACTAATGCACACTTGTTCGGATTCTATGCATCCCATACTACATAGGTCTGAGGGCAAGCGCCTACGTACTCCACATTAAAGGGTTCGATCCCTCGCCATGAGACTACCCAGTAATAAAATAAGTTTTAGAGTTATTTCACAGATACGGATCTCAGCCTCCCTGGCTAGCCTCCCTGGCTTATATTAACAGATCCCAGCCTCCCTGGCTATTATATCGTGATGATAATCCCGTAAATGCCCTTCTAGCCCCGGTATATACATATTCTTTGGAGTATGGTAAACATCCGTCGACTACCCTAAGTCCCGGATAAAATACAGCCCATCTCCTATGGGACAACCACAGTCCACCAACTGGGTCTATAGCCACGGAGATCCACCGCCGACTATATAGAAGCACCCATTTACGTTTGCACAAGTTTATCACATCTTCACTTAAGTGCCTAATTATTTTTAGTTCAAGACATGAATATGTTATCACCCTAGAATCAGTTTTACCTCATACCGGATTTATTCACAAAATACGAGATCGCCCGACGGCATTATCTCAAAATCAAGTCTCAAAATCTTTCCTTCAAAATTACCGGTAACCGAGGTCTTACTAATTCTAAATCATAAACCTTTTATGTACAAGAAATATGGGTACACATACCCCTTAGTAATCATGTCTTAAACTTAAATGATTTCATTTTTCAATTCATTTCACAAAAGATCACAATCTTGTCTTAACATTTATCCACAAGTATTCATTTCTTAGTCTTGCCACTAATCATGATCTAGCTATTCATAGCAAATAATAACTCATTCACAAATTTCAAACTCATATGATATCTTATTACATCACGATTTATGATTCCTTAATAATAATTCTTTTTCATGAAACCATTTTATTCAACGTCGATCTCACAAAAATTTATCATTTTCACAAACATGATTTTATCACTTGCAATCTCATTTGCATCTCTACTACTATAAAGGAAGAACCTCTTAGTGTAATTTGTCCTCAACCTAAATAATTTCGAAAGTGAACCAGTTCGGGACTAACTTTGGTAAATATTTTCAAAAGTGGACCAGTCGGGTAAATATTTTCCACGGTGGATCAGTTTCGGAAATTATTTTCTTTTTACCCTTTTCATTATCATGTCTTCACTTAGATATTTCCATGTCTCTAGCCATCCACAATTTGATCTATATCTCATTTGGCATCAATCATAATTCTCTTTTAGTCCATTCATGAATCAACAACAATAGCAATTTCATTACATCCAATGCATAGGTTTATCCTATTTTATCAAATCAAATTCTATATTACTCATTCATTTCTATTAACATGCACATTCAAAAAAAAGAATTAGAAAGTAGGAGACACCCACCTCAATGAAGTTTGAACAATGAAAGGAAAAGATGAGACACTTCTTCTAGCTCCAAGACAACTCCTAGCAAGCTCCCTTTCCTTAGCAATGGCTTCCTCTAGCAATTCCTCCAAGCAAAAGGGCCTCCAAGCACACTAACTTTCTTACTCTCTTTCTTTTTCTTACACTCTTTTCTTTCTCTCTTGCTTCTCTTTCTTTTCTTTCTCTTATTTTTCTCTCTTTCTTTCTTCTATTTGCTATTGCTTGATTTGCTTTTTGGTGTCAAGAATGAGAAGAGAAATGGTGGCTATTTATAGGATTTTGCTAGGGACTATATTGCAAAATCTCCCACCTAATAACTTTTCATTTTAATTCTCTTTTTAATTCTCACCTCTTCATATTTTTAACTCCTAAAACTCCCAACCTCTCATCTCCCCACTCTCCATGAACTTAATCTCTCCATTAATCTACCACCTAGCCCACAAAATGGTCCAAATACATTTGTGTGTGCATGCACACATGCACAAACAAATATGAACACATTTCTATAACTCAAAAATGTGTACTAATATTGTAACTTGTCATGTATTACTTAATTTGTAATTTTAATAATGGGCTTGCTACATGGGCTCATTTCTAATTAATTAGTTTGATTATCTAGTGGGCTTGCTACATGGGCTCATTACTAATTAATTTATTTAATTATCTAGTGGGCTCCTCTCCTAATGGGCTACATTTTAGTTTATAGGTCCATGGATCAAAAGAAAGGCTAAATAAAACTAATGCATGCTAAAAATAGTAAAATGAGAGTAGCAAAATGAGAATAAAAATTTGCACGTGCACCATACGTGCAAAAATTGAAAAATGCATTTTAATCAAAACAAGGGGAAAATAAATTTTCGTTTTATAAAATAGATTTAAATACATAAGAATAAATAATTTAAACCTATAGAAAATATTATACATAGTGGTGGAAACACGTGCATCAAAACACGTAAAAAAGCACGTAAATTCTAGGGATTGAAATATTATATTTTAGTTGACTGAAATCAATACGAAAAATGTATAAATAGTACGAATCCAAAATATGTAGTGAAATTCATTACAAAATATACGTGCGTAACACACAGGGGCAAAATTGTAATTTCAATTTTGCGGGGTGTTACACTCTCCCCCCCTTAGAGTAGTTCCGTCCCCGGAACTCGCTAGGGTAAAGATTGTATTTTGTACAAGCCAAATAAAATATCATTCTTGTATTTAGAAAACTGCAAACTTTAAGGGTATAAAATACGCAACGAAAAAAAAATAAGACAAACTCTATATAGGAAAACTATGAATATCAAAATTTTATAAAAAAAACAAACGAGAAAACTCTCATAAGGAAATGGATATAACCATAAAGATATAAGGGATTGAAAGAAGTTCCAAAGTGTTTCTAGATAAGCATTAGATAAAAGGGAAAAGTCAATTAAGTTGTTAATTTTGAAATAGTTCGGAAAACAATGTGGCAAGGAATAGTCAATAGGTAATTTAGAAAAAAAAATTATCAATGAAATAAACGGTAGAAAATTCGCAAACTGTATAACGAAATCTAATTAGCAATTTAGAACAAGATCATTGAATAAGAGTTTGGAAAAATGAATGGGAATGAGACATGGTTGAAAGTATAGATAACATAAAATAACTTTGTACACCAATTAATAAAATAGTTTGTAAGGTAATTATACTAATTATACATACAAATTTTTAAAATAGAAGGCATACAGTGAAATACTTTTGAATATACAAAATTTTGTAGTGATGAAATTAATTTATAACATTAAGACAAAATAGTGTAAAGCACATAAGAAAAATCCAAAATAAAAAGCAACACTTCAAAGTGAAAGATACGGTAAGGCATAAGTTAAAGCAAAGAAAGATAAGAAAAATGGAGCTCCTCCTACCAACTACCCTTCCTTCCTCCTCCCAGCATCAACCGTTCTCCCCTCCTGAACCTTCATCCGCACCTTAAACCTTCTACCCACCTCTCCTAGTTCTCTTCCTGCTCCCCTCCCCACCGTCTGTCCAAACCCTTCTTCTACACCCCCCTCTAACCTTTGAAATCCCCAAACCCTTGTACGACTGCTGGGTTTTTCTTTTACTGTCCTCCAACATGCTTTCGATCCTTGAGTTGAGTGGGTGCGGGCCCAATGAGAGGGTCCGTCACCCACAAACCCCTTCTCTTCTCCCTAACCTTGAACCTGAAGCCACACCTGCTCCATTGGCCGCTACCACTCCTGATATTCCACCACCTAGGCTTTGCCCTGGTGCACCCACTGTCTCCGTGAAGTCACCAACAGCGTCTACGCTGGTTCCCCCTCCTCTTGACGCTCACTCCGGTGAGGGAGACAGTCGAGAACTCAGAAGAGTTCACTCCCCGACGCGTGCTCATCATAGAAGGCATCAGCGTCCTATGGGGAGTAAAGTCGTTCATCACCGTTCTTCGGAGGAGGCCACCAGGGGCCATGGTATCCATCGTAGGGACAGGGGCCATTTTGAGGGGGGGGCCCAAAGAGGGGGTCCCCACTCTGGCCATGTAAGGCAGTGGAGATCCACCCCCATTGCACCTAGCTTCCCCCTCCATCAGGAGCACTCTAAGGTCGAGGCCAATGCGGTTAATAGCCACTATCAACCATCTTCCAGGTCCTACCACCATCATCACACTAATCTCTATCCCAGAAAGCCAACAACAATTGTTTCACAACAAAAAACCCTCCATGGCTCAATCAACAACTCCTCGTCCCACCCCATGCCCCCTAAAGCCAATTACATCCACTCCGCGACTCCTTCAAACCCGGAGGGCCCTGCAACTAAGCCCTACGTCAAGCGAGACCCTAAGGTTGCAACGCTTGACGGGTCCATGGAGGAGGGCCCACCGGGGGATGAGGACGGCGGAGGGCAGTGGGAAAGAGTGCGGAGCAAGAAGAACAGAGTAGTGTCCATGTCAACTTACCAACGTGATGACCAAATCCAGCAGCGAAAGAAACAGAGAAAGGGTAAAAAGAAGCCAGTGCCATGCTTTAACTGCGGAGACCTCGGCCACCTAAGGAGTGAGTGCACGAAAGAGGTCCGTTGCCTCAAGTGCTTGATGTGGGGCCATTTGTCATATGTGTGCACCAACATGGTCGATTCTAAGAGCGACGAGGAGAGGCCAGTCGAGCGAGGGAGATCCACTGACCAGCCTACTGTCATTCGCTTGGCGAAGTGTTTGGACCTCGTCAAGCATGAGGAAAGCTGGTTGCGACGTTGGTGTGCGATCGCGAAGGTGAAATCTGGCAGGCCATCGGAGGTGCATCTTACTCAGGCTCTTTGTGAGAAGTGGCCAGCGGGGGCTGAGAGAGATTGGGTGGCCAAAAAACTTTGCCACATGAAATTCTTGGTCTCTTTTCCCTCACCGGAGCGGGTTGCAGCGACCGTTAGCCTGGGGATGATTGATTTTGGGCACTTCCAAATGGAGTTCAGCGCCTGGTCCCCAGCTTTCGGAGCCGAACCACCACAAGGGGAGCTGTATTGGGTATGGATCTATAACGTTCCAATGCATTTTTGGAAGAGGGAAGCACTTCAAGAAATGGTTGCAGACTTCGGGGTTATCGAAGATATCGACGAGAAAACAGTGAGGAGGTCGGAACTGGTCTCCGCCAAGGTTTTGATCAGAAGCCCTGACATTGGAGCGATGCCGCGATTTGCCAAAGTGTGCTCGTTGGATGAATCTTATCTGGTAAGGTTTGTACTAGATAAGAGGGTCGACGCAACTAGCGCGCTGGCAGGTGGCACCGCCCACAAACCGAAGCTTTCCCTAACAGATCACCGGTCTTTCAAGCAAGCTTTATCGCCTTCGGATTGTCTTACTATTGATGGATCTCACGAGGTGGAACGTGCCCACCGAGAAATACTCAGGGCGGCGAAGGGGCAGGGAAGTGGCCATCTGCCAGCTACAGATCCGCCGTACAAGGTGCAAGGTCGAAGGGACCGGCCAGTTCAACCCATCGGTCAAAAGTCCATTAGGACCCCCAACACGATGGATCGAACGGTGGCGCCAGTCGTATGCCCTAGTTCGGTGGTGTCTGCAGGTGGTCAGGGGGGGACGTCAGGGACAGACCCCAAAAATGGATGTTCCTCTTTCTGCAGTAACATGCAGCAGCAAACCACTGGTGACAAGGCGACAGCGAGGGAGTTGGTGGCAGAAAGAGGCAAGCTTTCGACCAAGGAGTGGGTCGAAAAGCTCTGGTATGCGCCAGATAAAGATAAGGTAGCAGGTGAGGAGCAGGGGCATCAGGAGGCAGTGCTTTCCCTGGGTAAAGCGGCGAGCCAGACCCTAAAGCAACCCAATAGAGTGAGCACTTTAGGGTGTGTACAGAGCTCTGAAGGAGTTGGTGGGGTGGTGAAGTTGGTAGTAGAGGGTGATTTTGGAAATTTTGGCAGCATCGATGTAGAGAAGGAGGTGAAGTATTCTGAGAAAGGAGATGAAGCGACTGGGGTGAAGGGTGCCTTTGCCTCTAAGGCTTTGCCCACTCCAAATTTGGCAATCTGTGCTTTGGAAACAACGACTGCAACCGCTGGGTTAGCGCATCATGCGTTGCCAGCTGGCGTAGCTGCCAGTTGTGAGATGACAGAACGCACGCGCGTCGAGGATCATGGTATGTTGTACCGCGGGTGTAGTTCTATGGGGGCAGCGGTTAAGGATGTGGGTCAGGGATCAGCTGTTGGGCTTTTTATAGAGTCCAATGGGCCCATTGTGGGGTCCATAGAGAATAATATTAACTGTGAGACTGGCAACACTCTTTCTGCAGTAAGTGGAAAATCAATCCGCTTGGAGAGTGGGCCTACGGTGGGGTCCACTTTGGAGGACAATTCTGCCATTATTGTATCTCCTATCTACGGGCTCAATGAGGAGTCTGCTGGGCGTGTTTCTAGCCCACAAAGGATGGTACAATCTTCAGATAGTGAGGAGGATCTTGAAGGGCGGCTCAACCTAGATGAAGAATTCTCATTCTCGGATGAGGAGTCAGAGGATTCTGAGGTCATTGCCAACACCCAGAGGGAGATCTCTCCGGAGATGGTACTCTCCACACTACCTGAGTCTGCTCCCAGAGGTAGCGCAGGGTCGTCTCAGCGAACAGTGGGGTTCAGAGTTCTCCGCTCACCAAAGAGGGCTCATGCGGAGTCCTTGGATGACTTTCTGGAGAGAGCTACGGCAGCCAAAACGGCTAAACATGCCAATGGAGGTACTAAGACTTTCCTTGCTAATATTTTAAATTTCATGTCAGATTCTGAAGTTTTTATATTAGCTACGACTTGTGGTTTGGAAGTGCACGATAAAGAACGCAACGCCTTTCTTCTTAACAAAATGAGGGGATGGGAATCCGACAGGGCTAAAACTAGTAACCTGTCGGAGCTAGGACCCAACTTTAGGGGGATAACGATTTCCGAGGGCGAATCCCACCCGAGTCCCCCACTTACCGATCCCCAGAACTTGGTTTCCCAATGAATACAATCTTCTGGAATGTTCGGGGTCTGGGGGATAAAGGGAAAAGAAATATGGTTAGAGATGTTATCTCGAAGTCCAAAGCAGATGTGGTTGGTCTGCAGGAGACCAAACTGAGTCTGGGGACCAAGCTCAAGAGAGTAGGGGGGAATAGGATCACGGAGTGGGTTTTTTGCCCTTCTGAGGGAGCCTCTGGGGGAATTGCCATTGGTTTCAACTCAACGCTGCTAACCTGTTTAGAGGTCTACAAAGGTGCTTTCACCCTTACTGCTAGGCTGGAAAGTAGAGCGGATAAGTACCTGCAGCTTATCACAGTTGTCTATGGGCCGAACGAGGCCACTAAGCGTGAGGCCTTTTGGCGAGAATTGTACAATGTTCGTCTCCGATGGTCGGGGCCGTGGATTGTCGGGGGAGACTTCAATATTACCCGATTTGCGTTCGAACACAAGGGTAGAGGTTCCAGCGATAAGCATAGGGCAGAGTTCAATAGGGTGATTACGGATCTGGAACTGATGGATATCCCGATTAACGATAGACTATTCACATGGTCAAACATGCAGGCTTCCCCGATCATGGCAAAATTGGACAGGATTCTAGTATCGATGGATTGGGAATCTAAATTCCCCCTTGCAACTGCTAGATCTATCCCTAGGCCAACGTCAGATCATACACCTATCTTTCTTGACTTTGGGATTCAGGGAGTCAAAAGATTCAGGAAATTTCGATTTGAGAAGGCCTGGCTGGAGATTCAGGGTTTTCACCACCTGGTGATGGAAAACTGGGCACTTCCGGTGTCTAGCACAGATGCGGCGGGCCGTTGGTGCGAAAAAATTCGCAGATTAAGAAAGCGGCTTCGTAAATGGAACCGATCTAGGTTCTCGGCCGTCTGGCGCGCTAAAGATTCCATGTTGGAAGAAATTGATGATCTCGAAAGAGCAGAGGAGTTGAGAGACTTGTCTCAGGAAGATAGAAATAGACTCCTGGAACTCCGTGAAAATATTGGCAACCTCTATAAAATGGAAGAGATTAAATGGCAGCAACGATCTCGAATTTCGTGGCTTAAAGAGGGAGACGCGAATACAGCCTTCTTCCACCGTGTTGCTAGCGCGAGGCGCAGGTCCAATCTGATTTTATCCTTAGAAACTAGCTCGGGAACTGTTCAGGAGGAACATCTGATTTGCTCTGCCTTCCAAGGTTACTACAAGGAACTACTGGGGAAGAAGAATGACTTCCGGGTCCCACTGAGGAACGACTTTTGGCAGTCTTACCAGAACGAAACTATGCCCGCGCTAGCAGACCTGGAGCACCCGTTCTCGGAGGAGGAAGTTAAAAAGGCCATCAATCAAATGGGAGCTGATAAATCACCAGGGCCAGACGGGTTCCCAATGATGTTCTTCCAAATTTTCTGGGAAGAAATTAAAGGGGACTATATGGCACTACTGGAGGACTTCTTTAACCACAAGCTCAGATTGGGCATGTTCAATTTTGCGGATGTTGTCCTCATTCCCAAACGGGAAGATGCATCGACAGTGGGAGATTTTAGACCGATCAGTCTGATAAACTGTTCGGCGAAGATTATTACAAAAATACTAGCCACCAGACTGGGGGATATTATGGACAACCTCATTAACAAATCGCAATCGGGCTTCATTAAGGGCAGAAATATCCTAGATTGTGTAGCAACAGCTGAACAGGTTATCCACCGATGCCATACGACAAATTCGAAGAGCTTTCTGCTCAAGCTGGACTTTGAGAAAGCTTATGACTCGGTCGATTGGGAGAGCCTACTGGAAGCGCTGAAGGGTAGGGGCTTCGGGAATAAATGGATCTGCTGGATCAGGCAGTGCCTGCAGACTAGCAAAACGGCCATCTCAGTGAATGGTAGATCGGGGCAGCCATTCCCCTGCAGGAAGGGCCTCAGACAAGGGGATCCGCTATCGCCGCTACTGTTCACTATCGTCGCCGATGTATTGAGGGTTATGCTCGAGAATTGCCAGGAAAAAGGTTGGATCACACCAGTGGCCGGTTCCGTGACTAGTAAAGGGTGTACGATCTTGCAATATGCAGATGATACCCTGCTTTTTGGTAATGGGTCGAGACGAGAAACCGTCTGCTTTAAAGGGACACTGTACTGTTTTGAGGCCTGGTCAGGCCTTAGAATTAATTTCAACAAGAGTGCGCTCACTCCAATTTCCCTACCCGATGATGAAGCAAGGGAACTCGCTTCTATATTGAACTGCATGACGAATGGCTTCCCTATCAAATACCTGGGACTTCCGCTTAGACCAGGGAGATTGGCTAAAGCAGACTGGTTGCCTATCATTGACAGGGTGGAGGACAGACTGTCGGGTTGGAAAGGTAAATCGCTGTCTATCGGAGGCAGAGTGGTGCTCATCAACTCCGTGTTGTCTAATCTGCCTATCTACTACATGTCATTTTTTGAACTCCCAAGGTGGGTGATTCAAAGGATTGACCGAATTCGTAAACGATTCCTTTGGAAGGGGGCTGACGCTGACAAAGGAGGGTATCATCTTATCAAATGGAGTATAGCGTGCATGAAGAAGATTCATGGAGGGCTAGGCATCATTGACCTCAGAGATATGAACCTTGCCCTGCTGGGGAAATGGTGGTGGAAGGTATTCCACAACAGCGGTGAAGGCTGGCAGGAATTCATCCAACCTTATCTCAGGGGTAAAGGCACTAGGAACCTTGGCTTCCGAGTAGGGGCGAAAGTGTCGCGATTCTGGAAAGGAATTGTCAAGGCCAGCGGTCCCTTTAACTCGGCGGTCTCGTCTACTATCGGCAATGGTCGGTCCACCAGATTCTGGTGGGATAAGTGGTGTGGAACCCAAACACTGAAGGAAGCATTCCCAGAATTGTTCGACAGGTCGATTCGACCTAATCTGTCTGTGGCCGAAGCATGGAAAAGGGGACTCTGGAAACCGGCTCTCCGAGGGCCGCTTAGCCCGTCTTTACAACAGCAACTGCTTGACATGCAAGCACACATTTCGCGGTCAGGCTCAAGGTGCACTCTAGGCCCAGACCAGATGAGATGGGAGCTGGAGAGAAAGGGAGCATTCACGGTGAGGTCTCTGTATCATCGAATCCACTTTCGAGGCTGCAGACCGAGCTGGGCACAGGTGTTGTGGAAGGCGAAAACTCCCCTAAAAGTTAGAGTGTTCCTATGGCTAGTGCTCAATAATGCTATCCTCACGAGGCAAAATCTTGCCAAGAGACAACCACAGGTGGCGACCAACTGTGGTTTTTGCGATGCACCAGTGGAAGATCTTAGTCACCTTTTCATCCGTTGCCCCAGAAGTAAGGCAACTATGGTTGAGGTACTCCGAGCCCTAGGGACAGTAGACTACCCCCACGTTTATGAGGATTTGTGGGTTGGCCCCAAATTTGCTACAATCCGCCATGATATGAAGGAGGCGTGGTACATAGCTATAGCAGCAACAACTTGGGTGTTATGGCTTGACAGAAACAATTATTATTTTCGTGCTAAATGTAATAGTATTTCTGGTAACTTGTCTCATATTATGCATCTTATCTCTTTTTGGGCTACAGCTGCGGCTACAGGGGCGAGAGGGAGGATAGCCAGAGCTTTCCAGGTAGAGGAGTTTGATGATGAGGAGGTGGAGATAGGCCCGACTTTGGACTGAGGGACTGGCTCCACCAGTCAGGGCTGGGCTTTTGTCAGTGGGTGTCTGCTTGGTTCCGCCATCAGTAGGGATGAGAGGATTGTTTGTGTTACTTGTCCCATCCCCCAGGGCTTGTTGGGGGTGTATGTTTCTTATCTGCTTTGTACTGTTTTGTTTTCTCGCATTTTCTTTCCGCATTGTATTTCTGCTTTGTACTGTTGTTTTCCCCCGGTAAGCCGGGGTTGTTTTATTAACTTCTTATTAATGAAACAGGGTGGCCTTATTCCACCTTTCCCTCAAAAAAAAAAAAAAAAATCCAAAATAATAAATGAAGAAAATATTGGTTGCAATATTAATTTAATAAATGGCAATTTAAAATTTGACAAAATATGTGAAGTAATAGTGGGTAAACAAAAAAAATGATATAAATACATGAAAGACGAAATTTTAAGTTTAAAAAATAGATTTAAAATATCAAGACTAAGGAAGATAGATAAATAATAAATATTCAAATGATTTAATAACATAAGAAAATATTTATTTGGAAAATACTGAATATGGAGAAAGTACCAAGATAAAAATCTACAAAATAATTTAAGAGGGAAGTGTGTAAGGTATCATGAATGACGGTCCAAGCTACCACGCTTCCACTGCGTCACTCTGATACCCAGGGGAAAATGTGCTCGCATACACTCTCATGTTAATGTATACGAGGAGAACATCATGAATGAAATTGAATGTAAGTTTAATAACAACTTCATTCACGATTCCAGCCACCAAAAGAAAGAGAAAACATCAGTGCATAGAGCAACACAAATGTAAATCACTTACATTTAAATCTCTATAGACTGAAACTCACACTCTAGTGTCCACAGGAATAATATTGTAACTACTCAATAAGGTGTCACGGGTTCTAGACTATAGTTAATGATCTTACTACTCTTCCTAAACAAATTTTTTTTTTGTCTATCAAGTTCTGATTTACTTGGGTTAGCCGTAAGAGTCGGTTCCCAGCTAGCGGTGGTCCGAAGACGCTTAAATACCGTGTCGCTTAGGGTTGTTTACACCCGGTTGACAGAAGGACTCTTTTGGTTTGTTCCCAAATTTATCGTCACTTTTTATCGTTCCTTATAAACTTGTACTACTTGTGAAGCATGCTCTGATACCATCTGTAACACCCCGAATTTCAAATAAGGACAAACTCGGGATTTCACAGGATCTTTACTTCACTTCGTACAATTTTACAAAGAATTTAAAACTTTTTATTCACAATACATCAGAGTTCAATTACAACTTGGTTTTACACAGCGGAAGACTAAAAGATTACAATCAATGAAAAACAACTAGTATAACTTTAACATCATTTGCAACATCTTTAACTTCTAAACAGCAACAGCATATCCACTTTATAACTCCATGATTAGTCCATTACCTGCATGTCAATCTGTGGGCACGTCAGTTACTTAGAACTGACGAAATGTTATACACGGCTATCCTCTCTATGCCGGGAATAGTATAACGATCTCATACTTTAACAAATCAACAAAAAGATTGAATGAACAAGTAAAGTGTCAAAGGTGATTATTCTAAACATAAGTGTATGTCATGCCTTAATGCCTAATGCACACATTTCTATACTAGGATGACACTAATGCACACTTGTTCGGATTCTATGCATCCCATACTACATAGGTCTGAGGGCAAGCGCCTACGTACTCCACATTAAAGGGTTCGATCCCTCGCCATGAGACTACCCAGTAATAAAATAAGTTTTAGAGTTATTTCACAGATACGGATCTCAGCCTCCCTGGCTAGCCTCCCTGGCTTATATTAACAGATCCCAACCTCCCTGGCTATTATATCGTGATGATAATCCCGTAAATGCCCTTCTAGCCCCGGTATATACATATTCTTTGGAGTATGGTAAACATCCGTCGACTACCCTAAGTCCCGGATAAAATACAGCCCATCTCCTATGGGACAACCACAGTCCACCAACTGGGTCTATAGCCACGGAGATCCACCGCCGACTATATAGAAGCACCCATTTACGTTTGCACAAGTTTATCACATCTTCACTTAAGTGCCTAATTATTTTTAGTTCAAGACATGAATATGTTATCACCCTAGAATCAGTTTTACCTCATACCGGATTTATTCACAAAATACGAGATCGCCCGACGGCATTATCTCAAAATCAAGTCTCAAAATCTTTCCTTCAAAATTACCGGTAACCGAGGTCTTACTAATTCTAAATCATAAACCTTTTATGTACAAGAAATATGGGTACACATACCCCTTAGTAATCATGTCTTAAACTTAAATGATTTCATTTTTCAATTCATTTCACAAAAGATCACAATCTTGTCTTAACATTTATCCACAAGTATTCATTTCTTAGTCTTGCCACTAATCATGATCTAGCTATTCATAGCAAATAATAACTCATTCACAAATTTCAAACTCATATGATATCTTATTACATCACGATTTATGATTCCTTAATAATAATTCTTTTTCATGAAACCATTTTATTCAACGTCGATCTCACAAAAATTTATCATTTTCACAAACATGATTTTATCACTTGCAATCTCATTTGCATCTCTACTACTATAAAGGAAGAACCTCTTAGTGTAATTTGTCCTCAACCTAAATAATTTCGAAAGTGAACCAGTTCGGGACTAACTTTGGTAAATATTTTCAAAAGTGGACCAGTCAGGTAAATATTTTCCACGGTGGATCAGTTTCGGAAATTATTTTCTTTTTACCCTTTTCATTATCATGTCTTCACTTAGATATTTCCATGTCTCTAGCCATCCACAATTTGATCTATATCTCATTTGGCATCAATCATAATTCTCTTTTAGTCCATTCATGAATCAACAACAATAGCAATTTCATTACATCCAATGCATAGGTTTGTCCTATTTTATCAAATCAAATTCTATATTACTCATTCATTTCTATTAACATGCACATTCAAAAAAAAGAATTAGAAAGTAGGAGACACCCACCTCAATGAAGTTTGAACAATGAAAGGGAAAGATGAGACACTTCTTCTAGCTCCAAGACAACTCCTAGCAAGCTCCCTTTCCTTAGCAATGGCTTCCTCTAGCAATTCCTCCAAGCAAAAGGGCCTCCAAGCACACTAACTTTCTTACTCTCTTTCTTTTTCTTACACTCTTTTCTTTCTCTCTTGCTTCTCTTTCTTTTCTTTCTCTTATTTTTCTCTCTTTCTTTCTTCTATTTGCTATTGCTTGATTTGCTTTTTGGTGTCAAGAATGAGAAGAGAAATGGTGGCTATTTATAGGATTTTGCTAGGGACTATATTGCAAAATCTCCCACCTAATAACTTTTCATTTTAATTCTCTTTTTAATTCTCACCTCTTCATATTTTTAACTCCTAAAACTCCCAACCTCTCATCTCCCCACTCTCCATGAACTTAATCTCTCCATTAATCTACCACCTAGCCCACAAAATGGTCCAAATACATTTGTGTGTGCATGCACACATGCACAAACAAATACGAACACATTTCTATAACTCAAAAATGTGTACTAATATTGTAACTTGTCATGTATTACTTAATTTGTAATTTTAATAATGGGCTTGCTACATGGGCTCATTTCTAATTAATTAGTTTGATTATCTAGTGGGCTTGCTACATGGGCTCATTACTAATTAATTTATTTAATTATCTAGTGGGCTCCTCTCCTAATGGGCTACATTTTAGTTTATAGGTCCATGGATCAAAAGAAAGGCTAAATAAAACTAATGCATGCTAAAAATAGTAAAATGAGAGTAGCAAAATGAGAATAAAAATTTGCACGTGCACCATACGTGCAAAAATTGAAAAATGCATTTTAATCAAAACAAGGGGAAAATAAATTTTCGTTTTATAAAATAGATTTAAATACATAAGAATAAATAATTTAAACCTATAGAAAATATTATACATAGTGGTGGAAACACGTGCATCAAAACACGTAAAAAAGCACGTAAATTCTAGGGATTGAAATATTATATTTTAGTTGACTGAAATCAATACGAAAAATGTATAAATAGTACGAATCCAAAATATGTAGTGAAATTCATTACAAAATATACGTGCGTAACACACAGGGGCAAAATTGTAATTTCAATTTTGCGGGGTGTTACACCCTGAGCCGCTCGTCGGTCGCCGTCTCCTATATGATCGAGGCGATCCTCCATTTCTTGGAGGCGCCTTAGAAGTACGCCATCGTCTTCCGGCTGGATTGTTGATGGGCGCGATACGCTGGCCTCGGCATCCGACCCGGTTTGGGAGCGGAGGGTTTCCTCCCTGGGGGCCCGTTGGAGGGCCCCGAGAATTTCTCTCCGAAAGTCTTGGAACTCCTTGTGAGTGACGGGGGCTCCTTCAACCCTATTTGGTCGGTCTGAAGGCTGCCTTCCGATACGGCTGAGTGCTGACCTCCGTCCCTCGGGCGGCGGTCTCGGATGGTTCGGGGCCGGGTTGGAAGCGGCCCTTCCCCTGTTGCGGCTAATCTGTCGGTTGACGATTACTCCCCGTAGGTCGGGCTGGACTGTACGGGTGGCGCTCCATCGGGATCCTTGATGGGAATCCCTGTGCCTCGATGTACGTGGCCCGGCATTGGTATTTGGTGGGGATGTGTCCCGTCGGTTGACGGAGGACGCGGCCCCCTTGCCTCTGGAGGCCATGGGAGTTCGGCTGTCGAGGGGCCTTGACGGTCGGCTCGGGTCGGCTTCTGGAGCAGTGTTCCCACAGACGGCGCCAACCTGATGCGGTTTGTTTCTGGGAGACGTGTGGATGCACCAGGTGTGAGTTCGGACTCGATTTGTATTGAAGTAGAAAGCTGCTCGTCTGACGACCCTTAGCTGACCGGGTAGAACCTATGAGAGGCTCGGAATGAGGTGGATGTCTGGGCTCAGATCAGAGGGTTCGGATCCGAGGTCTTGTGTACCTGCAGACGGTCCTGAAACACCGGGGTTTATCCCGGTGGCGGACCCTCCGACGATCTAGTCAGTCTCTGTGAGAGAGTAGCAATAACTAGGTAAATTTTAGTGGTGAAAGATTGGTTACCTCTAAAGGTGGGTGAGGGTCTAGTATTTATAGAGAATTCTAACCGGGTTTGGATTCGCTTAGGGGCCGGGTCTGAACCCGAAAGCCCATGGGCCTGACGTGGCAGAAGGCCCAGGGGGTTTAGGGCTGACGTGGCAGTATCAGGAGTGGTATAGGGCTGACGTGGCAAAATCTTAGTGGTATTTGGAGCTGACGTGGCAGATCATGGGGTTTCTGCGCTTCCGAGAGGATCTGGTGGCCCAGGCTGTGCCAGGTCATCCTCATTCTGTACCAGGAGGGGCGGACAGCCCGGAGGGCTGTCGTGGATCGGAGGTCAAGGGCCATCATCGTTCATCGGATACGAAGAGGCCAGTTTGGTGGGGGTGAACTGGAGGTTCGGCACCGATCCTGCGGTGGCTCGAAGCCGAACTAGACTGCTGTTTCTCCCGTTTTTGAGTGAGAGTCGTATTGGGCCCTGGTTGGGCCCCAAGCCATTTTTACCCTACCACATATATATACTAGTAGTTTACACGTGCGATGCACGTTTTAATAAATATAGTTTTTAAAAATAAAAATTTAGATGTAGTATTGATTTGAACCTAAGACCTCTTTTATAATATTAGATATATATATATATATATATATATATATAGAGAGAGAGAGAGAGAGAGAGAGAGAGAGAGAGAGAGAGAGAGAGAGGTGGCCCTTCGGTTGAGAACTAATTTGGTGAGAACTCAAGGAGTATACCCCCCATGAAAAATTCGAACCGGCCATCTCGTTCTACACGCCTTAGATAGCATAACATAAAGAAATCACGTAATTTGAAGTTCATTTTTCCATGATTTACATCATCGCAAAATTGTATGGTTGAAATTTCTACTCCATTTGATGGATGAGCAAACGAACTTCAAATTATTTGAATTCTTTATGTTATGCTATCTAAGGCATGTAGAACGATATGGTCGGTTCGGATTTTTCATGGGGGGTCTACTTCGTGAGTTCTCACGGAGTTCTGACCAAAATTAGTTCTCAACCGAAGAGCTCCTTATATATATATATATATATATATATATATATATAGAGAGAGAGAGAGAGAGAGAGAGAGAGAGAGAGATCTCCGGTTGCTCACTACTTTGGTGAGCACTCACAAAATAGAGCACCTATGACAAATCCGAACCGCTCATATTGTTCTTTATGCCTACGATAGTCTAACAATAAAAAATCAAGTAATTTGAAATTCATTTGTCAATGATTTACATCATCACAAAATTGTATGGTTGAAAATTCTAACAACATGATGGATGGGCAAATAAACTTCAAATACTTGTTTTTTTATTGTTAGGCTATCTTAGGCATATAGAACAATATGAGCGGTTCGGATTTTTCATTGGGTCTTTATTTCATGAGTGCTTACCAAAAGTAGCGAGCAATTGAAGAAGACTATATATATATATATATATATATATATATATATATATATATATATATATATATATATATATATGAGGAGTGATCCAATGAGAAACATCTTAAAATGAGAAAATGAGAAACATTAATTCTAACAATTGGATTTGAGAGGATTGAGATGAATGGCTCTAATTCATTTGTATTAGTAATTAAAAAAACCGGTTTATTTTAACTAATCTATAAAAAAAACCACAAAAAAAACCTAACAATTAAAAACCGGTTTATTTTAACTCATCAAATCCAATCGGTAAATTTAACATAACCCTGTCTGTTTGTTCCCCATCCCTAACAATAAAACAAAATTAATTTAGTTCCTTCCCCAACGCCGTCCTCCATCGCCGCACCGCCCCAGTCGCCGCATCGCCCCCGACGCCCACTTCTTCTCCATCCCGCCGTCACCCTACTCCATCTCTCCTCTGCACTTCTTCCTCCGCAATTCTTTCATTGAAGATTTGGCACCAAAATCCAACCGAAACCCATCCGGCTTCTCCTCCTCATCGTCGACTTCGACCGCCACCGCATCCTCGTTGTCTTCAAATCAACCGCACAGCACACCCTCCCCCTGTCTTCACCCTCGACCTCCAACCCCCCCACCTCGCCGTCCTCCCTTCCTCTGTTTCCTTCCGAAACAGGGTGTTTCCTTTGTTTCCTTCCGAAACAGAGTGTTTCAGTTTTCTTCTACAGATTGCTGTGCTCTTGAAAGTATGTTTAATTGGCATTCATGTTTGTTTTTAATTTTTCTTAGTTATAAAGACATGGCAAAATATTATATCTGCTCTTGAAAGTATGTTTTCAATTGTGGATACCTGATTAGTTAATTGTTAACTGTATTAAAATTATTAGAAGTTTAGAACTTCTTTAACATGTCATAAGTTGGATGCTGAGAAGGGGGTATCGCCATTGTAGTGTGCCCAGTTTTGAAGTTATAAAAGGATGAAGGCAGATAAGTGATAAGAGCTACATTGTGAACCCAAGTCTTTTCCATTATAATTGGAGTTCTTATCAGATGAAGAGGGTGGTGATGGTTGTAGAGATGTGAAGAAATGGTAGAGATAGTTGATGAGAATTGAGAACAGGAGTTGCAGGAGCTGGGCTTCACCATTTTAATTCGAATTCTCATTTGGAGGGCATGGGTATTTCTGGCAGCTGCTGGAGGGAGGAGCCCTTTACGTATAAATTTACTGTTTGGAAGATTGAAAAGGTCGTAATCCACAGAATCAAACATTAAAGAGGGTGGTGAATGTTGAGGTGCTGTGAATGCAAAATACCCATGAAATTAAAAAAGTTTTGTAAGACTACCACACAACCAGCCATCCTTTTTGTTCAGAATGTTTGACAAATTAAACTAAATATGTCCAGAAAATGCTTGTACATGAATTGAGAATGTTAAAAGATAAGGTGAGGAATGTGTATATTTATTGAATTAGAGAATAGATTGCTCAAATCAAGGCCAAATTAAGGTAGAACCGATTGAAATGATTGGTTTTGGATTTAGACAATTAAGAAGGATATAGAAGGTTCTAATTTAACAAAGGAGATGAATCCTTAACATAGTTGAATGGAAGAAAAGGATTGATGTATCTGACATTACATATTTTATATACAATTTTCATATTATTTTTTTATAAAATATTTATTATTTTGATTTTTCCTTAAAATTTTGTGACAGTAGTATACTTGGATTTTCCTAAGCCCTTCAACTTTTTTCCAAAGTGAGTTAACTATACATAATACCGGAGTTGTTCATGTTAATCATTCTTGACCCAATTATCTGATTGTGGCAAGTTTATTCTTTGTTACTGTGTACAAATATTTAGGATTCCTGTTATGTTGCATCAGCTTACTCTTTTTTTAGCTGAACTATTAAATAATAATTTTAGGTAGGTCTTCTGTCTCTTATGTTCTTACTGAATGACTTGCTTTGGCTCATTGTATTTCTCCTTATATTATGCTTGAATTTATGTTCCAGAAACTGAAGAGGACAGGGGAATTAGAGAGTTAGCAATAATAATTTATGTTCCAGACTATTGTATTTCTCCTTATATTATGCTTGATCATTAATTATTACTTTGTTACAGACGTGTGTCCAGATTAGTCCACTGGTTGCCTATGGACCTATGGTGCGTTTATTTCGAAGAAGTAGTAAATTGGAGCAAACCTGAGTCTCAAGTGGTAAATTAGTTTGTATAACTAGACAACTAGTGAGGCCCAGAACGACGATGGACGACGACGGCAGCAGCGCAGCAGCGGACGGGCGGCGCGGAAACGCGGCGACGGCAGACGGATGGGCGTGGGGGGTGGGGCGGGTTGAGAATTAACGCACGTTAGGGTTAGGAAATAGAGGGGTTTGTTCTTCATCCATCTAAACCATAACATATTGTTTCTCATTTGGTTTTTTTGGGTTTTTTTGTTGTTGTTGATAGATGATAGATTAGTAGAAATAAACCGGTTTTTCAATTAACTATTCCGAATTAATTAGAGCCATTCATCTCAATCTAATCATATCCAATGGTTAGAATTAATGTTTCTCATTTTCTTATTTTAAGATGTTTCTCATTGGATCACTCCTCGTATATATATATATATATATATATATATATAGAGAGAGAGAGAGAGAGAGAGAGAGAGAGAGAGAGAGAGCAATGCTCCATTGCAAACGGGTATACAAACAACTTAAGCCGTTGTTGAAAACAACGATTTAGGTTATAAATCTAAGCCGGTTATAAACCTAGACCGTTGTTCCGTATACAACCTAAGTCATTGTTCGGAACAACGGCTTAGGTTCAAAATAAACGAAGTCGTTGTTCCGGTGGATGGAGCATTGTTTATATATATATATATATATATATATATATATATATATAGGGTAAAAGGAATATGAGCAACTTGCTCATTTAGTAAATGAGCAATTGATTATGTGGCATGCATGTGATACATTGGACAACTAACCCTTTTAAGGCTTTTCCAATCACATGTATGCCACATCATCAATTGCTTATTTACTAAATGAGCAAGTTGCTCATACCCATTTTCCCCATATATATATATATATATATATATATATATATATATATATATATATATATAGGAAAGTGAGTCTCATATAGAGTATGAGGAAATTTTTCTCATACAAAGTGATTATACTCACATGGTGGGGCCCTTATGGAAGATCCACTCCGAACCACAAATTAGACTCACATGATACATTGGTGAATGATCGCTTCCTCATACAAATATGAGGCTTACATTACTCATATATATATATATATATATATATATATATATATATATATATATATATATATATATATATATATATATTGTGGGTTATGTGATCTGCCTATAGATTATCACTAATATAATCTTTGATTCCCAATGCACTTTGGCTCCTGAACTCTCTTATATTTTAGGATTATTTGCTTGACAAATCCTGTTTTGTGGAAGAGTAATGCTTCAGCCACTACCAATTTCACTACCATTTTGTTCACTACCTTAGGTGGCATATTCCTATTGGAGAGTTCTCCCACCTACACTATCTTTCTCTACCTATTGAAGTGTGCCACCTAAGGTAGTGAACAAAATGGTAGTGAAATTGGTAGTGGATGTAGCATTACTCTTTGTGGGATCAGGAGTAAGGCTTGGTTGTTTCCTACAGCCATTAATTTCGTTTCTCTCTTTCTTGAGATCTGCTTCCCTTAGCTTTTCAGTGTGTACATTCCGCTATTGTCAATGTAGATTTTAGTTTCTTTTATTACATGATTTTACATGAGCAATCACATTTTGTGCTGAATACTGGACATTTTTCTCGTTTTGTGTCTATTTCTTTGTGTATTTGTTGTGTGCAATTCATTTCTCATTTATCAAGTCAAATAAGAAAATTCTTTTCCGATTTATTATGACCTAGAATTTGTTTCAAATTATTCCTTACAATATAAATGACTAAAAACTGAGAAGATGAAAGACTCTCAGTGCTCGCCAAAAAGGGACGATGCAAAACAACAACAACAACAACAACAACAAAAAACGTAGAAATTTCTTGGTACATGTATTTGTTGAAGAATCCACAACAACTCGTAATACTAATAGTGGAAGTACACCACAAACAATAGAAACTACCAAGACTTAGATAAACCAAGAACAAACCATCACAATATATGCAAGATCTCACAAGAACACAATCAATATGCAGAGATAACCAATACTTCTTATTCCCCGAGAAATACACAAATTACAAAAGAGATTACAACACTCAATCTCTCTCCCTCACCTTTGAAACACTCGTCAGCCCACATAACACAGCGTTAATGTCGGTCGACCGCACCCCCAGGTCGGTCGACCGCAACATGTAAAGCCCACACCCAAGACATGACCGGTCGGCTGCACGATCAACCGTCCCCTTCTTTATTGAACCCTGTACACTCGAAGAACATCCTACAGTCAAGGTCGGTCGACCGCACCTTAGTCTGTCGACCGCAACTCTCCAGACTGCACATCTTCTACCAACCCATGTGCGTCGCCAGTCACTACCGCAATTGCCCCACTCGTCTCCTTCGCCGCCTCCATCTTCTTCCTCGATTTCGGGAAGAAACAGAGTGTCGTCGTTCTCGCCGCTGCCGTCGCCGACCCTGCTCTCGCCGCTGCCGTCACTCCCAGACCGCAGTCATCACCGGGTCTCCCTCCATCACCCACCCTCTCTCTGTCGCGTTGGAGAAGAAGATAGGGGATTGGGTGGTTTGGGTGTTTGCTGGTCGGGAGTAGGGGGATTCCACTGTGTGTGTTTGCTGTTGTGGAGTAGGAGATCGGGGATCGGTGTTTGGTATTTGGGTTGATCCGGTGTTGTGTGTTGTGTTTTCTGTTTTGCACGTGGAGATACTAATCCCGTTATTCCCTATATCGGATCTAACGTCGTTGTAAAGGCAAGTCATCTCACTCTCGGATTGTATTGTATCGTATTCGAGATTGTTTATTGAATCCCGCAAGTAGATCCATATTGATTATCGTATATTGTTTATTGTTGTTCATCGTTGGGATACTACAGATTTACACGAGTGAATCCAGGTAGTAGTCTTGACTTCGTGCCGTCTTTTTGCCTCCGATTGTAACCCCTGTTTTCCCAATTCCGTATTTTAAGTATATTTTTGGTATTTTAAATTTTTGTAAATTATTTTTCCGCTTTCAAATTCTTTTCTTAAAATGTATTGTCGGACCTCCTATTACAGTTTACTTTTAATCAATAATTTTATTTGTAACTATTCACTATGATTCACATATTGTAATACAAACCCTATTTATGTTGTTATTATTATTATTGTTATCAGTATTATTATTATTACTTTTATTCTTATTTTATTATTACTATTATGATTATTGTTATTATTGTTATTATTATTATTACCCTTGATTGATAAAGTAAAAACCTATTTATATTGTTAATTGTATTTGTAGTATTCAAATAAATTCTATATTGTAATGCAAAGTACATTTTATTATAGACTATATTTTATTGGTGATATGGCTGAAAATGGGGTTAAATCGGAATCGTCCAAACGGAACACGAATCTCGAAGTACAGGGGTAAAACGGTAATTTCACCAACCAAAGGGTCCAAACTGGGTGTCGGGTCTTCACCTCAAGAACCCAACAACCCACGAACAGATCCACCTCAAAGTGGGTGCGGGTTTTAACCCGTTACGCACCCATTCCGTCGGGATAAAATCAAGGTCCCTGATTAACCTTAACCAACGGCCCTGATTCACATCCCTTCTACCATTGGGAGCCAGGGATTAAATTTCTTAACTGATTAGGGGGAATATACCTTATCAGATTACTTTCCTTATCTGATCACAAGGAATATTACTTATCTAATCACGGGGATTACATTCCTAATCCAGTCCCTAAGACGCCTATAAATACCCCCCATCCATCTCCATTGCGAGGTAATCAACCTTTCGCCAGTTTTTACGCTCTTTCATAGTCTGTCAGATTACTGACTTGAGCGTCGGAGGGTGCGTCGCCGGGAACAACCCCGGTGTCTCGCACTTTTTGCAGGTGCACGGTAGGAACGACGATCGAGGCCCGACGGAACAGGTACGCAGGTTTTCCTATTCAGTTTTCCCAAGAACCCACAAGTTCTATCTGTTTGCCCCCACACCAAATTTAGCGGCAACAATTGGTTATCCTAATTGTAATGCAAAGTAATTGTTTCCCTGTAGATTATATTTTATTATAGATCTTACATGCATACATATAGTTGTTATTGAATATAGGAATATGGATTATTATTGTATTTCATATCATGACATCTCACAACAATTGTAGATTGCATACTAGTATTGATGACTTATATGATTGATGTTAGTGTGTTAGTCATTTGTGATTAGTAAAATTATGGACATTATACATCTTAATACCATGTACACATAGGTATATCTTGTTGTGATCTATGATTTTTAACCCCCAACTCATCGTTCTTAACAATTCAATCATTTTACTCAAAAAGAATATGTTGACATGCTGAAAATTATCGCCGACCTAAACATTACCATGCTGTTACGACCTCGATAATGTCACCAAAATCAATAAATTCCTGAATATGAAATGTAGCTCCAGATGTCTAGTTTACTACCCCTTTGACAAAATTGAATTCCGAGTTACGGTTTGTGAGATATCACAGTTTTACTGCTGCTGTGTCGTGAAATTCCAGATTCTAAAAACTGCTGTCACACTCTGATTCACAATTAGTTTAACCATGCTACCTATAAGATATGACTTGAAATTTTGCTTACTGATACTAGACACACTAGAGAACATTCCCTAATTTTCCTGGAATTAATTAATAAAGTTTCAGACCTGTTTCATATGTATAAACATAATTTTACAAGTTCTGACTGAACACAAATCCTGTGTAGTTTGCTGTTTTGACACATGTTGCCACGACTTTTATGTACCTTATTTATATGCGTTGGAACCAGGCAGGAGTCTAGTTTCTAGACCTTCTGATAGATCCATATTTTCTATCCGGTAGCAACGGGAATTCTAATTTTGGTACAACAACCTACTGCTATCCAGAATTGGGTTCCTATGCTTAATAATATAAAATTGAATCGATAATGTTATATTTGGTGCATTTAATTGTATAGAGTACATTACATGATCTTAGAGTTGTGTTGTCATCTTTCTAGTGTCCCTTATTAATCTCATTATTATATGTTAATGGAATAAAGAATGTTAATCAAGCCGGGGTTAAGGGTTGACAAGGGCAGTTGATAATATAGTGACTGTACTCGGAATTGTGGGCTTGTTCCCAAAAAATTGTGTCGGCTAGTGCTATCAATTTATTGTTGGATTACTGACTGCAGTATCCCAATTCAACGTGTATTATTTTAGGATCTATCGTGTCGACTATTGTTATATATCGGTATTGTGCCAGAAATTGCTATTGTTATCGTGCGAGTACATGACCTATAGAATCTACCACCTTAGTCTCAACGAAATTGATTGTATGCATGAAACATGTAGTATGGGATGTAGTAGTACGTGCATTAGTTAGGATTAAAATGAATAATAGATTTTAGGACTTCATCGCTGTGTCATTGCATTTTGTCATCTTCATTGAACAGTGTTATCGTTATTGTTTATCGTTATTGTTATTGTTTATTATTATCGTTATAAATCATCGTTATTTCACATTGTACTATTATCGCCTAGTCACTGTTCAATACTATTGATTCCATCGTCCATTGTACTCATCGTTATACCGTTATTGTCATTATTCTCTGTTCCTCTACTTGCTGTCCACGACTTGCTCTAAGGACATTTTTCCTCTCTTTTAGATTAGCAACTTATAGGTAGTCGGAGAGATTTGCCTGATGGACTAGGAGAACAACAATGGTGAAAGACTTGTGTTGCTGCGCTGTTTAAATAATCATTGTTTCTCCTTTTTTTTGAACTTTAATAATTGATTATTGTTGTATTTGTAGGCTTTTGAACCGAATATTATTGTTGTTGATTCCAGATGTTGGATTTATTTTATGTTGGTTATTTTATGCTTAAATTTCAAGTATTGTTATTTATGTGATTACTTCTTTTATTGCATGCGTGGTTGTTTTACTTCCTGTTTTAAATTGTTGAGTTGAATCGATGACAACCTATGAATGACGCAAGTCATTCGCTGGGCCATGTCATGTGCTTGCATTCCATATTTTTGTGAAGAGGGGCGTGACACCGATTTATCGAGATCTTGCATTGCATTCGTGTAGTTAATTATTGAATATAGGAACATGGATTATTATTGTATTTCATGTCATGAAATTACAACTATTGTAGATTATATACCAGTGTTGGTTGTTCATATGATTGACGATGGTGTGTTAGTTGATTGTGATTAGTAGGGTTATGGAAATTATACATCTTAATACCATGTTCATATAGACGTAACTTGCTGTGATTTATAATTGTTAATGTAGTGCCCCGAATTTCCAATATAATATCTTAGAAATACATGGAACAATTCCCAGCATCAACTTCAATGTAACAGCAAACACAGTCCAAAAACACAAATAATTTTTATTTCAACTTTTATTGAAATAATCATTTACATAACACAGCGAAATACAATACACCTTAAATCACAGTTCTCTTTTCTTTACAACACTTCTTTTACCAATTACATAAGTCACTACATCAATTGAACTCAGGCATCCAAATCCGAGCTATAAGAAATCACCTGTAAAATATGAGACTAGAGATAACCCTAACCCCCAAAACTAAAAGGGTCAGCCATAAAGGTGTGAGTGACACAAAACAAGCAACATAAGTAAAGCATGGATTTATCAACAACAGAAAATAAACATGAGTAAATGAATATAGGAAAATCACGAAATGCGAAAACACAACAAGTGAAGCTAGACTAAGTGTCAAGTGTAGAAAACAGGAAAACACATGCATGAAACCAAGTCAAGAAAACACAAGTCTATATGCTGACTCTCTAATGCGTACTTGTCGGAGTCTATGTGTAACACCCCGAATTTCAAATAAGGACAAATTCGAGATTCCACAGGATCTTTACTTCACTTCGTACAATTTTACAAGGAAAATTTAAAACTTTTTATTCACAATACATCAGAGTTCAATTACAACTTGGTTTTACACAGCGGAAGAATGAAATTTACAATAAAACATTTACAACATCTTTAAAAATAAAACAGCACCGACATATCCACTTTATAGCTTCGCGAATAGTCCATTACCTGCATGTTAATCTGTGGGCTCGTCAGTTACTTACAACTGACGAAATGTTATACACGGCTATCCTCTCTATGCCGGGAATAGTATAACGATCTCATACTTTAACAAATCACAAAAAGATTGAATGAACATATAAAGTGTCAAAAGTGATTATTCTAAACATAAGTGTATGTCATGTCTTAATGCCTAATGCACACATTTCTATACTAGGATGACACTAATGCACACTTGTTCGGATTCTATGCATCCCATACTACATAGGTCCGAGGGCAAGCGCCTACGTTCTTCACAATACAGGGCTCGATCCCTCGCCATGAAAACTACCCGGTAGCAAAACAAAGTTCAGACTATTCCACGAATGTGAATCCCAGCCTTGGAGTCCACCGCCAGCTGTTATAACAGATTCCACATCGTACGAACCGTCCCGTATGTGACCCTCTAGCCCAGTATATATATATATACATTGGAGACGGTAAACACAAAAATCCATCCGTCCGACTACTCAAGATCTTGGAGTCCACCGCCGACCCGTCCTCATAGTCCCGGACTAAAATATAATAATCCGTCTCCCACAGGGCAACCTCAGTCCACCAACTGGGTCTATAGTCTTGGAGTCCACCGCCGACTATATAGAGCACCCCACTTACGTTTCCCTAAGTTTACTACATCTCCACTTATGTGCCTAAATTTTCTTAAGTTCAAGACATGAATAATCTCCACATGTAGAATTAGTTGTTACCTCCTACCGGACTTAGTCAACAAATACGAGATGGCTCCATAACCACATCTCAAAATCACAACTCAACATTCTTTTATTTCAATAATGCCGGTACCGAGGTCTTACTAACTCAAAGTCATAAGCTTTCATGTACACGAAACATGGGTACATATACCCTTTAATAATCATGTCTTAACTTATTATATTCATGTCTCTATCTTATCCATACTTTAATCAATGTCTCATCTTTGCATCACTCATGATTCATTCGTTCACAATCTTTGAAAACAATAATTCTTTTCATGACATAAATCCATCACTTTAAGTCTCTTTAGCAACTTAAGCACATATAATATATCTCAACCACATTAACCTTTCTTAAACAAAATTTAGAGTATAACCTTTTCAAAAGAAAAATCATTTCACACAACGATAAATCTCATACTCTTTAATAATTAAAATCTTAAGTCAGAAACTCATTATCCAATTTGAGCATGTATACTAATCAAGTATTCAATTTAAAAGAAATAATCTCCTTGAGACAATTTTACTTTTCTTCTAAAAATCTAAATTATGCTCTTAATTAATCTCTACTTCTCTACTACTATAATGGGAGAAGACCTTAATGTATTTTGTCCTCAACCCAAATAATTACCGAGCTGATCCACTTTCGAAATTATTTACCAAACTGGTCCACTTTTGAACTTATTTACCAAACTGGTCCACGTTCGAAAATATTTACCCGACTGACCCATAACATTTTTTTTTTCTTTTTTTTACCTAAAAATCGTTTATCCAAAGATCCAACACTTTATGATATTGAAATAAACTTTCTCTTGACCGAGATAAATTTTAAAAACAGTAGCAAATCTCATTTCAAACTCTTTTTAAAATATGTATTTCTATTTTTAAATAATTCCCCTTCTCATTCTAAATATAGATTTTGCATTTTTCTCAAAAAAAACTTGATTTCTAGGAGTTTTATTCATGAAGACTAGTTTATGTCCACCATCAAACTAATTGAATTTTGGTAATAAAGATAAACATGTCTCTTAATCATCAAGGATAATTCTTTTATGAAGAATTATATTTTTACATAACAACATGCAATAGTAGACATATTTTGTAGTAATAATCTAATTCATCTTTCTTTCTTTCTTCATTTGACTCATCATGGTATCAAGCATAATTTTAGTATAACAATATTACACATGAATCGTATATTCAACACATACAAATTTCCTAAGCATATTAACATGATTCTTAGTATTAATTTATGTTGTCAAAATTCTTCTTTCTCCTTAATATGGTGACAATTGGTTACTTAATCACAACAAGATTTCTTCATTCATGGTAGACTATATTAACATGGATTTTGTTTACAAACATCATATCATGTTCAATCTACACTAGACATTTATAAATTTTAAGCATGCATTCTCTACATTAGAAAGTAAGAAATCACCCACTAACACAATGTTAATCTATTTGTCAACATAGCATGATTCACTATTAATCTCACCACAATCATAGTATAGTTATTCTATTTTATCAACTCAAAACTACTCATTCATTTTATTATTATTTTTTTATTTGCATGTACATTCTAAAAAAAAATTAGAAAGTAGGAGACACCCACCTCAATGAAGTTTGAACAATGAAAGGGAAAGATGAGACACTTCTTCTAGCTCCAAGACAACTCCTAGCAAGCTCCATTTCCTTAGCAATGGCTTCCTCTAGCAATTCCTCCAAGCAAAAGGGCCTCCAAGCACACTAACTTTCTTACTCTCTTTCTTTTTCTTACACTCTTTTCTTTCTCTCTTGCTTCTCTTTCTTTTCTTTCTCTTATTTTTCTCTCTTTCTTTCTTCTATTTGCTATTGCTTGATTTGCTTTTTGGTGTCAAGAATGAGAAGAGAAATGGTGGCTATTTATAGGATTTTGCTAGGGACTATATTGCAAAATCTCCCACATAATAAATTACTCAAATTAAATTTTCACCTCTTCACTTTCTTAACCTCCCTAACTCCCAACTCTTCATCTCCCCACTCTCCATGAACTTAACCACTCCATTAATCCCCTCCCCTAGCCCACAAAATGGTCCAAATACATTTGTGTGTGTATGCATACATGCACAAACAAATATGAACACATTTCTATAACTCAAAAATGTGTACTAATATTGTAACTTGTCATGTATAATTTAATTTGTGATTTTAATAATGGGCTTGCTACATTGGCTCATTTCTAATTAATTAGTTTGATTATCTAGTGGGCTTGCTACATGGGCTCATTTTATTCAACTAATTTAATTATCCTAGTGAGCTCTCTTTTTAATTAGTCTATTGGGCTAGAATTTAACTTTAAGTCTATGGATCAAAAGAAAGTCTAAATAAAACTAATGCATGCTAAAATAGTAAAATGAGAGTAGCAAAATGAGAATAAAAATTTGCACGTGCACCATACGTGCAGAAAATTGAAAAATGCATTTTAATCAAAACAAGGGAAAAATAAATTTTCGTTTTATAAAATAGATTTAAATACATAAGAATAAATAATTTAAACCTATAGAAAATATTATACATAGTGGTGGAAACACGTGCATCAAAAACACGTAAAAAGCACGTAAATCCCAGGGATTGAAATATTATATTTTAGTTGACTGAAATCAATACGGAAAATGTATAAATAGTACGAATCCAAAATATGTAATGAAATACATTACAAAATATACGTGCGTAACACCCAGGGGCAAAATTGTAATTTCTAATTTTGCGGGGTGTTACACTCTCCCCCCCTTAGAGTGGTTCCGTCCCCGGAACTCGCTAAGGTAAAGATTGTATTTTGTACATGTCACAGAAAATATTTGTATTTTGAAAACTTTAACTTTAAGAAAAATAAATGTAGTATACGCAATAAACAAGACAAACTCTTTATAAGAAAACTATGAATATTAAGATGTTACAAGACAGAACAAGAAAAATAGGAGAAATGGCATAAGAACTGAAATGTGACAGTAGACAGAATAGTTTGAGAGAAACTTTTGTACAAAAATAATATTAGGTATGCTATTGGATAAAAGGAAAAAGTCAATTAAGTCGTTAACTTCGAAATACTTCGGAAAACAATGTGGCGAAGAAAACATAGTCAATAGGTAATTTAGAAAAATTTATCAATGTATTAAACGGTAGAAAATTCGCAAACTGTAAAACGAAATCGAATTAGCAATTTAAAACATGACCATTGAATAAGAGTTTGGAAAAATAAATGAGAATGAGACTTGGTTGAAAACATAAAATGACATTGTATACCAATTAATAAAATAGTTTGTAAGGGAACTATAATAATTATACACACAATTTGAAATAGAAAGCATACGTTGAAATACTTTTTGGATATACAAAATTTTGTAGTGATGAAAATAGTTTATAACATTAAGACAAAATAGTGTAAAGCACATACACGAGGTGAAAACACAATTGAAAACAATAATTATATAGTATAGCAAATTAGGACAATAGACATAAACGAGTATATGCAAAAATATTAATGTAGTAATTAGATGAGGGTAAAATGATATGTATAAATGGAATATTGAAATATATGATATATATAGAAATCATTGGGAAAATATATATGTAATAACTAAGAGTGTAAAGACAGTTAAAATTTGAGAAAAGATAATGTATAAATAGTGAGTATATGCATAATATTAAAGAAGTGTAAAACTATGAGTAGCGATCATTAGTAAAAATTAATATATCAAAATAAATATGCAATAATAATAGTACCAAATGTAGACAATAAAACAAATAGTATGCCACATTTATATAGGTAGAAAATTTCAATCTCGTTAAAAACATATAGGATAAGATAATATAGTATCACAGAAATCAAATCATATAAAATGAGAGCACATAAGAAAATTTCATAAGAAAAATCCAAAATTAAGAAAATAATTGTTGAAATATTAACTTAATAAATGGCAATTTAAAACTTGAAAAAATACGTAAAGTACTAGTAGACACAGACGGGTAAACATGAAGTGACATAAATACATGAAAGATGAAATTTTAAGTTTGAAAAACAAGTTTAAAATATCAAGACTAAGGAAGATAGATAAATAATAAATATTCAAATAATTTAATAACATAAGAAAATATTTATTAAAAATTTATATATTGAATAAGGAGAAAGTACCATGATAATGATCTACAAAAATAATTTGAGAGGAAAGTGTGTAAGGTATCATGAATGACGGTCCAAGCCAACCATGCTTCCACTGCGCCACTCTGATACCCAGGGGAAAAATGTGCTCGCATACACTCTCATATCAATGTATACGAGAAAAACATCATGAATGAAATTGAATGTAAGTTCAATAACAACTTCATTCACGACTCTAGCCATCCAAAAGAAAGAGAAAACATCAGTGTATAGAGCAACACAAATGTAAATCACTTACATTTAAATCTCTATAGACTGAAACTCACACTCTAGTGTCCACAGGAATAATATTGTAACTACTCAATAAGGTGTCACGGGTTCTAGACTATAGTTAATGATCTTACTACTCTTCCTAAACAAATCTTTAGTCTATCAAGTTCTGATTCACTTGGGTTAGCTGTAGGAGTCGGTTCCCAGCTAGCGGTGGTCCGAAGACGCTTAAATACCGTGTCGCTTAGGGCTGTTTACACCCGGTTGACAGAAGGACTCCTTTAGCTTGTTCCCAAATTTATCGTCCCTTTTTATCGTTCCTTATAAACTTGTACTACTTGTGAAGCATGCTCTGATACCATCTGTAACACCCCGAATTTCAAATAAGGACAAATTCGAGATTCCACAGGATCTTTACTTCACTTCGTACAATTTTACAAGAAAAATTTAAAACTTTTTATTCACAATACATCAGAGTTCAATTACAACTTGGTTTTACACAGCGGAAGAATGAAATTTACAATAAAACATTTACAACATCTTTAAAAATAAAACAGCACCGACATATCCACTTTATAGCTTCGCGAATAGTCCATTACCTGCATGTTAATCTGTGGGCTCGTCAGTTACTTACAACTGACGAAATGTTATACACGGCTATCCTC
This sequence comes from Hemerocallis citrina, assembly GCA_017893485.1. Taxonomy (NCBI): domain Eukaryota; kingdom Viridiplantae; phylum Streptophyta; class Magnoliopsida; order Asparagales; family Asphodelaceae; genus Hemerocallis; species Hemerocallis citrina. The sequence goes on along the minus strand of CM030361.1, from coordinate 30,694,966 downwards.
TCTATGCCGGGAATAGTATAACGATCTCATACTTTAACAAATCACAAAAAGATTGAATGAACATATAAAGTGTCAAAAGTGATTATTCTAAACATAAGTGTATGTCATGTCTTAATGCCTAATGCACACATTTCTATACTAGGATGACACTAATGCACACTTGTTCGGATTCTATGCATCCCATACTACATAGGTCCGAGGGCAAGCGCCTACGTTCTTCACAATACAGGGCTCGATCCCTCGCCATGAAAACTACCCGGTAGCAAAACAAAGTTCAGACTATTCCACGAATGTGAATCCCAGCCTTGGAGTCCACCGCCAGCTGTTATAACAGATTCCACATCGTACGAACCGTCCCGTATGTGACCCTCTAGCCCAGTATATATATATATACATTGGAGACGGTAAACACAAAAATCCATCCGTCCGACTACTCAAGATCTTGGAGTCCACCGCCGACCCGTCCTCATAGTCCCGGACTAAAATATAATAATCCGTCTCCCACAGGGCAACCTCAGTCCACCAACTGGGTCTATAGTCTTGGAGTCCACCGCCGACTATATAGAGCACCCCACTTACGTTTTCCTAAGTTTACTACATCTCCACTTATGTGCCTAAATTTTCTTAAGTTCAAGACATGAATAATCTCCACATGTAGAATTAGTTGTTACCTCCTACCGGACTTAGTCAACAAATACGAGATGGCTCCATAACCACATCTCAAAATCACAACTCAACATTCTTTTATTTCAATAATGCCGGTACCGAGGTCTTACTAACTCAAAGTCATAAGCTTTCATGTACACGAAACATGGGTACATATACCCTTTAATAATCATGTCTTAACTTATTATATTCATGTCTCTAACTTATCCATACTTTAATCAATGTCTCATCTTTGCATCACTCATGATTCATTCGTTCACAATCTTTGAAAACAATAATTCTTTTCATGACATAAATCCATCACTTTAAGTCTCTTTAGCAACTTAAGCACATATAATATATCTCAACCACATTAACCTTTCTTAAACAAAATTTAGAGTATAACCTTTTCAAAAGAAAAATCATTTCACACAACGATAAATCTCATACTCTTTAATAATTAAAATCTTAAGTCAGAAACTCATTATCCAATTTGAGCATGTATACTAATCAAGTATTCAATTTAAAAGAAATAATCTCCTTGAGACAATTTTACTTTTCTTCTAAAAATCTAAATTATGCTCTTAATTAATCTCTACTTCTCTACTACTATAATGGGAGAAGACCTTAATGTATTTTGTCCTCAACCCAAATAATTACCGAGCTGATCCACTTTCGAAATTATTTACCAAACTGGTCCACTTTTGAACTTATTTACCAAACTGGTCCACGTTCGAAAATATTTACCCGACTGACCCATAACATTTTTTTTTTCTTTTTTTTACCTAAAAATCGTTTATCCAAAGATCCAACACTTTATGATATTGAAATAAACTTTCTCTTGACCGAGATAAATTTTAAAAACAGTAGCAAATCTCATTTCAAACTCTTTTTAAAATATGTATTTCTATTTTTAAATAATTCCCCTTCTCATTCTAAATATAGATTTTGCATTTTTCTCAAAAAAAACTTGATTTCTAGGAGTTTTATTCATGAAGACTAGTTTATGTCCACCATCAAACTAATTGAATTTTGGTAATAAAGATAAACATGTCTCTTAATCATCAAGGATAATTCTTTTATGAAGAATTATATTTTTACATAACAACATGCAATAGTAGACATATTTTGTAGTAATAATCTAATTCATCTTTCTTTCTTTCTTCATTTGACTCATCATGGTATCAAGCATAATTTTAGTATAACAATATTACACATGAATCGTATATTCAACACATACAAATTTCCTAAGCATATTAACATGATTCTTAGTATTAATTTATGTTGTCAAAATTCTTCTTTCTCCTTAATATGGTGACAATTGGTTACTTAATCACAACAAGATTTCTTCATTCATGGTAGACTATATTAACATGGATTTTGTTTACAAACATCATATCATGTTCAATCTACACTAGACATTTATAAATTTTAAGCATGCATTCTCTACATTAGAAAGTAAGAAATCACCCACTAACACAATGTTAATCTATTTGTCAACATAGCATGATTCACTATTAATCTCACCACAATCATAGTATAGTTATTCTATTTTATCAACTCAAAACTACTCATTCATTTTATTATTATTTTTTTATTTGCATGTACATTCTAAAAAAAAATTAGAAAGTAGGAGACACCCACCTCAATGAAGTTTGAACAATGAAAGGGAAAGATGAGACACTTCTTCTAGCTCCAAGACAACTCCTAGCAAGCTCCCTTTCCTTAGCAATGGCTTCCTCTAGCAATTCCTCCAAGCAAAAGGGCCTCCAAGCACACTAACTTTCTTACTCTCTTTCTTTTTCTTACACTCTTTTCTTTCTCTCTTGCTTCTCTTTCTTTTCTTTCTCTTATTTTTCTCTCTTTCTTTCTTCTATTTGCTATTGCTTGATTTGCTTTTTGGTGTCAAGAATGAGAAGAGAAATGGTGGCTATTTATAGGATTTTGCTAGGGACTATATTGCAAAATCTCCCACATAATAAATTACTCAAATTAAATTTTCACCTCTTCACTTTCTTAACCTCCCTAACTCCCAACTCTTCATCTCCCCACTCTCCATGAACTTAACCACTCCATTAATCCCCTCCCCTAGCCCACAAAATGGTCCAAATACATTTGTGTGTGTATGCATACATGCACAAACAAATATGAACACATTTCTATAACTCAAAAATGTGTACTAATATTGTAACTTGTCATGTATAATTTAATTTGTGATTTTAATAATGGGCTTGCTACATTGGCTCATTTCTAATTAATTAGTTTGATTATCTAGTGGGCTTGCTACATGGGCTCATTTTATTCAACTAATTTAATTATCCTAGTGAGCTCTCTTTTTAATTAGTCTATTGGGCTAGAATTTAACTTTAAGTCTATGGATCAAAAGAAAGTCTAAATAAAACTAATGCATGCTAAAATAGTAAAATGAGAGTAGCAAAATGAGAATAAAAATTTGCACGGCACCATACGTGCAGAAAATTGAAAAATGCATTTTAATCAAAACAAGGGAAAAATAAATTTTCGTTTTATAAAATAGATTTAAATACATAAGAATAAATAATTTAAACCTATAGAAAATATTATACATAGTGGTGGAAACACGTGCATCAAAAACACGTAAAAAGCACGTAAATCCCAGGGATTGAAATATTATATTTTAGTTGACTGAAATCAATACGGAAAATGTATAAATAGTACGAATCCAAAATATGTAATGAAATACATTACAAAATATACGTGCGTAACACCCAGGGGCAAAATTGTAATTTCTAATTTTGCGGGGTGTTACACTATGCATCCCACTCTACATAGGTCCGGCGCAAGCCCTTAACGTCTCCACATTATAGGGTTTAATCCCCCGCTATGCAACTAATCCTAACACGATGACTACTACGAGATAAAGATAAACTGTGAGTATTAGCCCATGCCCCGATAATTTCGGAGGTCAATCTCTATCCACAGATAATTCCGGAGACTATTTCACTCACACCTGGGAATCTTCGAGAATACCCCACACCGCAAGCTATGGCACCTCATCACCCGAATACCACAAGAGCGTCGCATCGACCCCGATAATTCTGGAGTTCAATCCCACACCACAGGTAATTTCAGAGACTATTTCACTCACACCTGGATAATTCCGGGGATTATCTCACACCGCAAGCCATACTGAGATCCATAACCCATGTTCTTGTTCATCATATCACCACTAGTGCATGTCCTTATTATTTTTAGGTTATTTAATTACTTTACGAATCTCCTAGAGTTAGTGTACCCCACCGGACTTAACTCAATAACTGATCAACTAAAATGCCTCAACAGGCCCAATCATAAATATCTCAACTGCCGGTTTACTAGGATCACACACACCCTCTAGAGTCTCACACCCAAATATCCAAACCAATCTTGCAACATAAATTGTTCAGTTAAACATCTTGAAACGTATGTTCAGTAGAAGATGCAGTATAGAACAGTAAGTTATAGATTAAAGACATTTAAAGAATAAATCATTTAAAAGAATATTCAAATATGTATAAGTATATCAGTATCAGTCAACTACAAAAGCCATCGGTCGACTGTCCAGAGAGAAATCTAGTAGCTTTGAGAAAATAATTCTAAGTATTATAAGTCGGCTATCAAAGGGTCATAGGTCGACTGTCCAGAGAAAATTTAATATCTTTAAGAAAATAATTCTAAGTATAGCAGTTGACTGTAAAGGGTATAGGTCGACTGTCCAGAGCGAAAAATACAATAACTTAGAGAAAATAATTCTAAGTGGTACCAGTCGACTGTAAAATTTATCGATGGACTGTCCAGAACGAAATTTCAAGAAAAACTAGAAAACACAGCAGCCAGGTCACGTCGGTCGACTGGAAAGTCTCACCGGTCGACTGTCGACCCACAGACTGCAGACTTTTGGTTGTGCACATTTTAACTGATACGTAGTTTTACTTTATGAAAACGATTTCTACAAAAAGCATATTTCTTATATGATCAAATACATCTTGTAGGATTTATAATAGTCCATAAAAAATAAATCAAAACTACTTGAATTTATAAAAATAGCGATTTGTTAATTTCTTTCAATCAAACATGAATTTGTGCATTTAATCAAAATAAAGTTTTCTTAAAAATTAATTGTTCATTGAAATAGCTTCATATTCAGATCCAAACCATATCAATACCAAACTCTCAAAAAGATCCCCAATTTGGATTTATTTCTACAAACTCACTAAATTCTCAATTTTGATTCTCAAGACATGATATATTCATTCATACTTTTCTTCCGAATTTCTCAAACTGAATCACCATTACAACTCACAACCACAATCAATGGATAACATCACCATATCAAATTTTTACTCAACCAATATTCAAAAGTAATAAAAGTCTCATTTTTATTAGGTTTATGCTTAAAAAGAAAATCCACCATGTTCAATCTATCCAACATTAATCCAAAAGAAATAGCCTACCCATGATTTCCAATAGGTCGCTCATCAACCTCGAATCACCCACATACAATTTTATTCATAAACAACTAGGATTTCACAAGATCCAATTTTAATTCATCAATCCATCTAGTCCATCATGTACATATTCATACTCAAACCCTAACATGCTTTCTAGTAGATGAAATACCACATACAACATTCAAGAACAATCAAAAGAATTATACCACTCACATACAACATACACAAAACAAAAAGAAAACAAACCAAGTCACTCACCTCAATGAAGAAATCCAATTGAATTAATGAAGAATAAGAAAAAGCCATTCTTTTGCAAAATCCAAGATCACCTCCTTAAATCTCCAAGAAACAATAAAACCTTTGTGTTGTGCAGCGAAAGAAGGCTGCACTCCACTTCTTTTAAATAAGCCGGAATAGAAAATTTAGGGTTTTTAAACACATTTGCAAGATAACCTCTTTAAAATATAACTTTACATAAATAAATTCCTATACTTGGAAACTTGATAAAACTAATTAATTTGAGATTTAAAAGCAAAATAAAATCTTTATTTCCAGTCGGCACTGTTTGAAAAGTCCAGAAAATAGTTTTGCACTTTCATCCCTCAAAAATGATAATTTTGCAAAAAGATCATTCTTTTCATAATATTTGCAAATAAGTCCAATTAATACCAGAAAAATCTAGAAAAATTACAAATAAATCCCAAATAATAAATAATAATTTTCCATAAAATAATTTTAGCTTTTGAACTTCCCAAGAAAATATTTGCACGTGTTTCGCACGTGTAAAAAGATAAATCTTCAGAAAAATATTTATTAATCTCCATATTAATCTCCAAAAATTATTTTAATTCATTTATAAACCTTTAAAAATAATATTTAAAAATACGGGGTACTATAGTTAACCCCTAAAATTTATTGCCAACATGAACATTATCATGCTGTTTAGACTTAGATAATGTCATAAAAAGCAACAACATCCTGAATATGAAATGTAGCCCCATGTTTCTAGTTTCCAGAACATCCAGAATTTTTGAATTACGACTTATATTGCATGAGTTATGACTATTTTATTGCAACTGTATTTTATTTCCAGATTTATGCATGTACTATGTTAACCTGATTAAATAGATGGACTAATGATAAAAAATTACCATGAAAGTTTTCAGATTGATATCCAACATGCTTAGGGTAATGAAAATTATTTTTGCTAATTTTTAAAATGAATATTTACTGCTTTTACAACTGAAACTAGTTAACACTGATAACCAGCCAAAAACGGTAACCTATAAAGAATATTATAATTCATCTAGCCACTGTTCTCGAAATTTGGACTTCAAATATGAGTTGGAACCGGGTAGGAGTCTAGTTTCTAGACCTTCTGACGGATCCACATTTGCTATTCTATAGCAGCGAAAAATTTAATTTTAGTACAGCAACCTACTGTTGTCTAGATTTGAGTTTCCATGTTTGATAATATATAATTGAATCTATAATGTTGTATTTGGTGCATTTAATTGTATGGAATACATTGTATGATCTTAGGATTGTGTTGTCATCTTTCTAGTGTCCCTTATTAATCGACTTATCATTTTTCCATTGATATTTCTGTCCCTATTATTCCCTATTAGTATTGCATGTTAATTGAACAAAGAATATTAATCAAGCCAGGGTTAAAGATTGACGAGGCTAGTTGATAATATAGTGACTGTACTCGGAAATGTGGGCCTCGTTCCCAAAATATCGTTATTGTCATTGTGCAAGAAATTGCAAATGGCCAGTGTTATCGTCATTATGCAAGAAATTGCAAATGACCAGTGTTATCGTCATTGTGCAAGAAATTGCAAATAGATAGTGATATCGTTATTGTGTAAGAAATTGCTCAATAGCAAGTATTATTATTTAAATGTTATATCGTACCGAGTGCATGACCTATAGAATCTACCACCCTAGTGTAAACGAAATTCTATGTATGCATCGAACCTATAGTATGAGATGCAGTAGTATGTGCATTAGTTATGATTAAAATAAAAAATAGACTTAAGACTTCATCGCATTGCCATTGCATTTTGTCATCGTTATTGAACAGTGTTATCGTTATTGCCTACCGTTATTGTTATTATTTATTGTTATTATTATAAATCATCATTACTGCACATTGTACTATTATCGTTTTGTCACTGTTCGATACTATTGATTTCATCGTTCATTCAATTCATCGTTATACCGTTATTGTCATTGTTCCTCTATTTCTCTACTTGATATCCACGACTTGCTCTAAGGACATATTATTCTCTCTTTTAGATGAACAGCTTACAGAAAATCAAGGAGATTTGTCTGACGGACTAGGAGAGCAACAATGGTGAAAGAATTGTTTTGCTGCGCCGTTTAAATGATTATTCTTTCATTTTGAGAACGTTTATAATTAAACAATGTTGTTTTCTTTATATTGTGGGCATTTGACCCGAATATTGTTACTGCGGATTCCAGATGTTGGATTGTTATTTTGTTGGTTATTTCATGCTTAAAAATTCAAGTATTATTATTCATGTGTTCACTCCTTTATTTCATGCGTGGTTGTATTTCTTCCTGTTTATATTGTTGAGTTGAATCGATAACAGCTCATGGATGACGCGAGTCATTTGCTGGGCCATGTCACGTGCTTGCATTCCGTAGTTTTGGGAAGCGGGGCGTGACATCAGTGCTCTCTACCTTACAAGAGCGACTTGAAGCTCCGTCAGCCATATCGTAAAGTACCCTCACCGCAGCAACGTCTTGCCCTCTAGGATCATTTCCATGGCCAACAGCTCCCACTAAATTAGTAACCTCCCCTCCACAACTGAAAGAACTCGGTTGCACCCCATACAACCTTTTCATAGATTCCGGTTGAGAGACAACTACAGGAGAAACGCCCCTCATGTCTCTAAGCAAATAGAACGTTTCCTCATACTTTTCTTTTGCAATCATCCTTGAACCTGCAGTTATACGCCACTCCCCACTACCAACTATAGTTGACAACCCTTCTTTTTCTAACCTTCTAATCGAGAAAAGATTTTCCTTCAAGTCTGGAACATGCCTTGTGTCTCGCCCCACTTTCCAAAAATACGGAATGCAATAACGTGACATGGCCCAGCGAATGACTTGCGTCATTCATAGGCTGTCTTTGATTCAACTCAACAATATAAAATAAGAAGTAAACAACCATGCATGCAATAAAAGAAGTAATCACATAAATAACAATACTTGAAATTTAAGCATAAAATAACCAACACAATATAAATCCAACATCTGGAATCAACAACAATAATATTCGGGTCAAAAGCCCACAAATACAACAATGTTCAATTATTAATGTTCAAAAAAAAGGAGAAACAATGATTATTTAAACGGCACAGCAACACAAGTCTTTCACCATTATTGTTCTCCTAGTCCAACAGGCAAATCTCCCTGACTACCTATAAGCTGCTAATCTAAAAGAGAGAAAAAATGTCCTTAAAGCAAGTCGTGGACAGCAAGTAGAGGAACAGAGAATAATGACAATAACGGTATAACGATGAATACAATGGACGATGAAATCAATAGTATTGAACAGTGACAAGGCGATAATAGTACAATGTGCAATAATGATAATTTATAACGATAACTATAAACAATAACAATAATGGTAACAATAAAGATAACACCGTTCAATGAAGATGCCAATATGCAATGACAATGTGATAAAAATCTTAAGTCTATTATTCATTTTTAATCCTAACTAATGCACGTACTACTGTATCTCATACTACAGGTTCCATGCATACAATAAATTTTGTTTAGACTAAGGTGGTAGATTTTATAGGTCATGTACTCGGTATGATATAATATTTCAATAATAACACAATCATGTGATGGATTCTAGAGGTGCCCCCCCGTCAATCCTTGACGTGACACTTAGTTCTACGTGGCACTTAGTTCCATGTAATGGGTTCTAGAGGTAGCCCCCGTAGGTTCTAGAGGTGGTCCCCGTCAATCCCTGACGTGGCACGTAGTTCTACGTGGCACTTAGTTTCATTTAACGTTAAAACAAAGGAAACACGAGCCCCACACTTCCGAGTACAGTCACTATGTCATCAACTACCCTAGTCAACCTTTAACCCCAGCTTGATTAACATTCTTTATTCAATTATCATACGATAATGCGATTATTAAGGGACACTAGAAAGACGACAACACAACCCTAAGATCATGCAATGTACTCTATACAATTAAATACATCAAACTCAACATTATAGATTCAATTATATATTATTAAATATAGGTACCCAATTCTGGACAGCAGTAGGTTGTTGTACCAAAATCAGAATTTTTGTTGCTACAAGATAGCAAAAGTGGATCCATCAGAAGGTCTAGACTCCTGCCCGTTCCAACACATATAAATAAGGTACATAAAATTTGTGGCAACATGTGTCAAAACAGCAAATTACACAGGATTTGTGTTCAGCCAGAACTTGTTAAATTGTGTTTATACATATGAAACAAGACTGAAACAACATTAATTAATTTCAGGAAATTATGGGAATGTTCCCTAGTATTTCTAGTATCAGCATGCACAATTTCAAGTCATTATCTTATAGATAGCATGGTTAAATTAATTGTAAATCAGAGTGTGGCAGCAGTTTTTAGAATCTGGAATTGTATGACACAGCATCAGTAAAACTGCGATATCTCACAAACCATAACTCAGAATTCAATTCCGTCAAAGGAGTAGTAAACTAGAAACCTGGGGCGACATTTCATATTCAAGAAGTTATTAATTTTGATGACATTATCTAGGTCGAAACAGCATGGTAATGTTCAGGTTGGCAATAAATTTCAGGGTGTCAACGTATTCTTTTTGAATAAAACAATTAAAATGTTAAGAACGATGAGGTGGGGGTTAACAATCATAAATCACAGCAAGCTATACCTATATGAACATGGTATTAAGATGTATAATGTCCATAATCTTACTAATCACAAACAACTAACACACTAACATCAATCATATAAGTCATCAATACTAGTATGCAATCTACAATTGTTGTGAGATGTCATGACATGAAATACAATAATAATTCATATTCCTATATTCAATAACTAACTATATGTATGCATGTAAGATCTCTAAACATTGGAGACAAGGAGGACACGAAGTCAAGACTACTACTTAGATTGGCTCGATAGATAACAGTAAGCAATATACGACAATTAATTTGGATATACTTGCGGGATTCAATAAACATTCTCGAATATGATACAATAACTATTCGAGTAGAAATGACTTGCCTTTAGATGATGTTAGATCCGATATATTGAGAATAACGGGATGAGAATCCCGACGGCAACGGCGACGATCGCGAACCAAGCAACATCGATGACGATCACGATCGGGTACGGATCTCGATGGGGATCAAGATCGGGTAATCGGACGGCTGAGATTGAAGATCAAGATCAAGATGATGATCACGATTGCGATGATCAAAAGAGATTCGACGGTCGAGATTAAGATCTTGATGATGATGATGATCAATGCAAATCCAACGGCCGCGATCGACGTATCAAGAAGCGATCACGATCGCGATCAAGAGCCCAGATCAAAGATCAACTCCACATAACACCAAACAGCGGATCCGGATTCCCTACTCCACAATAGCAAACACACAAACACAACCTCCCTCCTCCACACAACACCAAACAGGGATCCCCTATACTCCAACAGCAAACACACAAACACAACACAGCGGATCCCCCACACCCCGAACAGCAAACACACCCCTTCCCGCTCTTCTTCACCGCGGCGACAGAGAGAGAGGAAGACGGCAGAAGGTGCATAGGGGCAGCACCGGTGAGGGCAGCAAGGCGGCTGGTGGTGAGGAGCGCCAGGGGAGAGGGTCGGCTGCAGTGGCGTCTGTTGTCACGACTGCTGGAGGAGGAGGAAGGCGCTGGGCTGGATGGCGGCGCAGCAGGAGGCGCGCAGGGTTGTTGGCTATCTCAACGCTGGAAGGAGGTAGGGAGGAGACTGGCGCGCTTTCGAGGGTTGAGCATTCGGAGGGGCACAGGGCGTTGGTGCGCGAGCTACTACTGCGACACGACGGAGGAGCATAAGGTGGCGAAGGGAGCTCGCGATGCTGCGTTGCGGAGGCGCGACACAGGGGATGCGGCACTGCGTCGAGGTGCTGCAGAGGTCGGCGAAGGGAGCACGGGGGGAGAGAGATAAGCGGGAGAAGGTCTAGGTTTCGATGAGAGCAGAGGAAGAAGGAGACGAGGGGTGATACGCGGCTGGGTAATTTAGGTTTCAACAGTAGGGGGTTAGGGTTCTCTAGGGTTAGGTGTTATGATAGGTTTATATAGTATGTTATTGGGTTTGGATATTTGGGTAGATAATCCAATAGGAGAATGAGTAATGGATTTGGGTTATAAGTCAATTAATATATTTAAATTCAATAGGGGAAAAACAATAAGAATTATAGGGGTTTATAAAACATACATATACACATGTACATTAAATATAAAAAAATGAATACGTATAAAATAGAGTATGATCGACTTAAAATAAAATAATAATAATAACAATATAAATAATGATACTGCAAAATAATAATACCAACAAAATAACACTGATAATTATAATAATAGTAAAATATTAATAATAATGCTGATAACAGTAATAATAAAAATGATAATAATAACAAAAATAATAATAATAATATTAATAACAGTAATAATAATAATATATGTATTTCAAAATGCAAAATTCGGTTTTTAACATATTATTAAAATAGTACAAGCAGTGGATCAAGTAGAAATAGGAATTGGGGTTAAAATATACCATTATTTGAAAATAAACATAATTTCCGATTATAAAAGATTTTTAACAGAAAATCCAAAAAAATGAATTTAACACAACTAGATTTATAAATAATCGAAATACATAAAATCATTCAAAATATATACATTTACGGGAACGGGAGTTACACCTTGTCTCCCGCAAGACAACACACTGATCATCATTGGCTTTCACGTGAACAGTACCAACCTCACGTACAGGACACCGGTGACCATCCCCCACGATCACATCTCCAAATGAACCATCCTCGTAGTTATCAAACACCTCTCTCCTCAGAGTGCAATGAAAAGAATCTCCCGAATCAATACACCATTCTTGAGTGCCCAACTCCTCCCGAGCTGATAAGCATAACTCCTCACAAGCCCCACTTGAGCTTCCTTTGGGATATCTCTCTTCGGTTTCTCCTGCTTCCTTTTCATATAAGCCTTGCAACTGCGCATCATGTGACATCTCTTGTGACAATACCAACACTCATGCCCATGTCCCCTATCGCTGTCATCAGACCCACTCTCAGATGAACTACTCTGATCCTTTCTTCTTCGGCTGCTTTTAGATCTCCCACGTCTCCTCTCAACAGACATTGCAGAATATCTTGAAGATGATGATGGATATCCCCCGTTTCTCACCATTCTCACCTCCTCGTTAAGAATGCTACTCACCACATCCTATAGAATCGTCGAATCTGTCATAGTGCCTGTAATATTCTGTTCCACCGTACCATAACTATCGGGTAAAGTAGATAGAAGTAATAATGACTGCCCCCTCTCTTAAAACTTTAAACATGTAGCTTCCATCTGGTTATAAACTATACAGTAATTGTTCACATGCTCTTCTAATGAACCGCCTTCCTTCAACTTCATATTAACCAATTTCTTCAGATGAAGAATTTGATTAGGTACCGACGGTTTCTCATACATATCTGTGAGAATCTCCATAGCCTTCTTTGTAGGTCTTTGCCTTCGAGATATGCAATAACGCATTCTTACTCAGTCCCAACTGAATCTGCCCTAGCGCCTTCTGTTCCAAACGATTCCAATCCGCCAAGACCTTTGCATCCTTATCTCCACCTTCTGGCTTCTCATCAAACAACGGACCATCAAGATCTTTTTGTCGAAAATACGCTATCATTTGAATCTTCCACACCGCGAAGTCACTCCCATCGAATCTCTCGATCTTCGACTTGCTATCGGTCATCTCGAACCTAGAGCTCTGATACCACTTGTTGAAGAATCTACCACAATTCGTAGCGCTAATAGCGGAAGTACACCACAAGCAATAGAAACTAGCAAGACTTAGATGAACTAAGAAACTACCACAATATATGCAAGATCTCACAAGAATTCAATCAATATGTAGAGATAACCAATATTCTCAAAAAAATACAAAGATTACAAAAGAGATTACAACTCCCAATCTCTCAGACTTTGATGCCAGGTGACGTATTTCCAGGGTGTATAACTCAGTTTTAAGCATATACACTATAATTTTCCAATCTTTCAGACTTTGATGTTAATGTTAGAGGTTTTACGTAAATTGATTAGTAAAATGGTCTTTTAAAACTCTACTATTAACGACAAATATTTAGTGAAGATTGTTGCCTCTTTAGTGAGAAAAAAAGGTTTAAATGTTTACTATTTCCAGCTGATTAGTTGATGCTCCATATGAAATATCTTAATTATTATCATCTATGTAATGAAATTTAAAACTGATAATTGTTTAATGTCCACCAATTTCTTACTGTTACATAAAATAAATGCAGAGCATATGAAACCGCAAGCATTACCAAAAAACCATTCATTTTAATCTTCACTCTCACACCAAACCTTCCTACATTAACCTATTCATATCTTTCTCTTCCTTCTATATATACATTGCAATTACCTTGTTAAAAAAAATAAAAAAATAAAAACAAATAATAATAATTCCCACTATTGGGGCTATGGAGTCGGAAAAAATTAGAAATGCGCCAACTGTAGCTTTTCTTCTCCTTCTCATCTTACTTGCCGGTAAGAGCTCAGCATATTCACCTCGTAAGACTTGCTACAACAACAAATGTGCTAAAAAGGAATGTGGAAATTGGTTCAAGCAGACCATTTGCATATCAGGATGCCTGATTAGCTGTATGTTCGATCCCCCGGAAGGCCAACCACCGAAATAGTTTGCACTCATTCGTATGTAACAATCTTTTATCCGATACTAATGTCTCATCTCAAGGTTGTATTTTGGAGGAAAACATCTCAAATGTGTTTTTCTCTTGTATTCGATCGATCCCTTAGTAGGCAGCTTCTATTTCGGAGTCAATAATAAATAAGGAATTAGCATTTCTAATGCAAAACCATAGGAAATGCTAATTTAGATTGTTGTCATGGAAGATCATTTTTCTACAAAGAAATTGAAACTTACAAGAAAATAAATAGGAGCTCTCTGATCTCTGACTATGTATATCTTTAACCAGTCAACTCGATGAAATTTAGACACGGGAATCGTGAATTCAATTTAGTAATACAAAGTTGATGACAAATAATGTCCAATTTGTCCAAGACCCGAGACTCGTCGATTATAACAAGGAACAAACTAGTTTGTCCAAGACCTATGAAATTTAAAAGTGTTTCCAAGTATTATTTACTAAAAGCTACTCAATATATTGGCTAATATGTATAATCAGACTGTTAATTACATAGGGTGATCTAGAGTTGCAATAACATACAAAAAATTGAAAGATGAGTTAATGCATCAGTTCATAGAGTTAACTTCAAAAACTGTACAACAAAATAGACGATTGCTAGAAACAGGGCAATCTGATAAGCATCTCTTTGTAAACCATCATCCCTTTGGAAAAACTGCAAGGAAAGAAGAAACATGAAGAATTGTGAATATACAAAAACGATAGCCAACTTAAAATCCTAAGAAAATTTTATCTTTTTTTTTTTATGTTCAATGCGGGAGTAGGAAATCGGACAGCCATTAATTTTTCTGCATAGGATTACACCAAGGAAAAGGTGAATCAAACAAAAACAATATACAATCAGAAGATGATGATTTAAATGTGGCACTAGATAGAGTTCACTTATATTATCATAGAGAATTTGCTTAATATGAAAGACTCGAAACATCTTTAAAATAAGTTAGATGTAACGATGTACTTTATTTTAAATAGTTGACACTTAAATCAAATATTTTACAGGATATCTACAACAACAACAACAACAAAAAGGCTTTAATTATCTATGAGGTAGATTAAGGCTAGTAGTATGGACAAAAGATGTTTAAATTTTGTGATATTTCATCCTCCTATTTCTATGGCTTGTCAATCACTTTAAACGGTGTGGGAGCATTTGAGAGGAGGATAAGTGAAATAAGCTATCACTGGTCTCATTTTCACTGATGTTTTTTGGATCATTGGACAAAGAAGAGTAATTAAGAAGAATAAAGATAGAAACTACAGAGATTCTGAATAGCTCTGTATGCGCAACAAATTAAAGCATTGCTAACTTAATTCAAAATAAGTTTCTATAGTGCCAAATTTAATTAACAGGTTGTCTTTCATTCACTCTTATCCATAGTTGACTAATCAAGATGCGAATCGTGTTTCTTATCGATTTTTATGTATCGTGCATTGTATCTTATCATGTATCATAAGATTAATTATTACATGTCTAAATTGTTTTAAAATTAAGTATCCAAGTATCTATGTAATTGATATATGGGTGAATTGAGAATATATATGAATAAATTTTAAAAAACACAATCCTAAGCCATTATTTCACTCTAAATTAATTTGAAACATAGAACATAAATTATATAAACGTCATATTTATAAACCTATGCATGAAAACATGAAACAATTGATATATTACTATCATCGACTTGTGTAGAAACAAAATAAATTGCAATTTACAAATTAAAATAACGCTGACAACTTAAATCACATCTTGAATACTGAAATAATACATGAAACTACAAATTGGAGAGATACGTGAAGATTAAATAAACTATTATATCTAACATGCCCACTATTCTTTAAAATGAATAAGAGTATCTGAACCACCATCATCACCACCTTATAACTATAAAATACAAAAGTTCTACTTTGATTGTTAATTTGACAACACATTTCATCTACTAAAAGAGGGAAAATATACTAACCCAGGTTTAAAAAAAGTACAATAAAATTCAACTTTAAAGTTAAAAATTGTATCAAAAGATAAGGACAAAAAAAAGGATAAAGTAATGTACGATTACTTAGCTTTCAACATTTTATAGTACTTATCAAAAACGAAGAAAGGGTTTCACTCTCTAAAAGTTCTAGAGAGAGAAGCTATCCTAACCCCCCCCCCCCCCCCCCCCCCCCCCCAAAAAAAAAAAAAAAACAGAGTAACCCTAGATCTAGAAACCTGGGGGGCGGCGGTTAGGGTTCGTCGCCCCCCACGTCCGCCTGCTCCCCTCCTCTCTCTCCTCCTTCATCTATTACGCTGCCTAACCTCTTCCCTCCTCCGCCCCTGATACTCAACCACCGGCTACCGTTCATCTTCCTCCTCAGATATGGGTCGGTCGCCGTGGGTTTGGGTTGTTCACAGAGGGTCAGCGAAGCTCAGGCAACGCCGACGTGGGTTATGGGTGGTTCGAATCTCTTTGTACTGGGAGCAGCTTTTTTTGATGAAGAGAGGAGGAGAAGAAATATATGTATGCCCGTTGGGGTGACATTCCTGCCATTTGATCAGCTACTTCCAGGGCATCAATGGAATCAGCAAGATAAAGGATGGTTACAATCCTGCAACGTGGATGTTAGAGGTCACTACAATTGGACAAGAAGAAATTATGGGTATCAACTTTGCTGAAGTATACAAGGACTCTGATTTGTTCAGGTAAACATTATGCATCCAAAAAAAGAGCTATCCGTAATCTTTGCACGCTATCATATTAGGCTCTCTTGTGTGCGGCGAAAACTTGGCCACGGTCGCAGAGGCCATGCGTTGGTCGCAGAAGACCAGAGGTCGGTCTCAGGGGGTTTTCCAGCGACGGCGGCGAAGACTTGGATTCGGTCGCCATTGTCGGTCGGGGGTGTCATGGAATCATGGTCCTAGGTCATCGAGTCGGTCGTGGAGTCGATCATAGTGACGGCATGTCGACCTCTGTGGGGTGTGGGTTCTGACCAATCGGTGGTCATCATGCAGCTTCAATCTGTAGTGGGGGGTCTCGAATACGCAGCTTCAACCTGCGGCAGCTTAACGTGGCAGGTATACTCTCTTTGGCTTTGGTTCGCTGCGAGAAGGTGAGAAGTGAGGAGGGTAGAGGAATTTTGGGCGTGAGTCTAATGTTGGGACGTGGAGTTGGGGAAGATGAGAGTGGTGATCTGGTGGTGTGTGTGAGAGAGATGAGAAGTGGAGGAGTCCTAATATCCAAAATTTTTCCTAAATGTCCTAATTACAACTGATTTACAATTAGCAGCAAAATGTATTCTAGTTGGTGGGGCGACGGTAGTAGGGCAATTTTACAGTTTGGGTTCTACTTTGTCCTATTCAGGTCAAAGTGAGGGGTGCCTAAGGCCTCTCTCATGTCAGGGGGCTTGGAGGGGGTGGTGGCGTTTGTTGAGCAGTCATGGGAGAAGACAACCTTCGTTGCGAGATGGCAGTGAGAGTCAACGAGGGTCAAGCGAGGGGATGAGAACTAGGACTCAATTTGTACAGGAGTTGTCAGATTGGTGGAGTGCCTGCGGTTGTCCAGTCAGATATGGGCTAAAAGGCATTATTCATATCATATCTGATAATAGTATTCCAGTAATCTTTCAGAAATTCTGCACTAAAACCAAAGGGGTCAGAGGCTTACCTAACGGGAAGCAAATTAATAACATCAGTGAGTTCCGAATAATGTTTTGGGACATCGATGCTACATTATCTTCAAAGGGAGGCCACCAGATCAATGTATAAAGAAATATAGTTTCAGTGGAAAAAAAATCAAAATCTACATCTTATAATATATATATATATATATATATATTATAAACGGTCGAAGATGACGGCAAATTCGTGCAGGGAATACTTTTTTTCTGTATGATGCTTCAGAGCAGAATGTGCCGACTCAACCCATTGGCTACTCAACATGCCGGCCCAAAATGATTCTTTAGCGTAGATAGGTGCCCAACTTTCACGGATATCGAATATATCGTTCAACCATTTGTTACTCTCTAATCGGTATCGCGAAATCAAAATATTCCACTTTTCTACAAATTCATGTATATATTCCGAATTGTAGATTACATTCTTCAAGGACTCCCTAAACTTGTCGACATCGAAACCAAGACGAACCTCCTGGGGTAACTTATCCAGAATGTGCCAAATACAAAAACGATGCTGAGTCTGGGAGAAAACTTTCTTAACTGCGGCGGCGATCCCACGGTCTTGATCGGTGACAATACCGGATGGAGCACGATTCATAACCCCTAACCACTTTTCAAAGAACCATTCAAATGAAGAGGCCGTCTCATTTGGAATGAACCGACCTCCTAAGAAAGTCGATTGCCAATGATGATTCACTCCAACAAACGGAACAAATAACATTCCGTAATGGTTCGTATTGTACGTAGCATCAAAGCAAACTACATCGCCAAATTCTTCGTAATTCATCCTACAAATACCATCTACCCACATACAATGTGACAACCGCCCTTCAGGATCGACTTGAATGTCATAAAAAAATGAAGGATCCGTCTGTTTCTTAGATTCGAAAAAATCAATTAGCATTGTAGAATCGTGTCCTTTCAATGCTTCTTGCGAGTCTCTAGCTAAATTTCTAACATTTTTTTCTGTGAATCCTACTTGATCATGACCACCACTAGCACTTTCGAAGAAGAGCATTTGTCGACATGTTTGGATATTAGCTTGGTTCATTTGGTCTATAATCCTTTTGTCCATATTTGACACGGACCTGTTCTGGAGCAAAAGGTGTCTTCTACCGGGTGAGGTGAATTCGTGATTGTGTTCTTCGTGAAATGAATACACCACCCACGTATTACTTGTTTCGTTCAATTTTACACGAACGCAAGCCTTGTAACCCGTTCTACTGGTTATTCCACGTCTACCATCACTATGTTGACCTGGCGACGACCCAGTTTTATTACAGAGATATGACTTATCTACTTCCATTCCCCCCTTTAATTTATTCCCACCCTTACGCATTGCAAAACCCCCACAACGAGCATATACAGAATAAAATTTCTCGGCCTCAACTAAAGTGGGGAATGTCATACCTAACTTTGGTTTCATATGGTCTTCGACTATCGGCATGGAATCAGTGATTGGTTCTACCCGCACAAAATTATCGCCGACAGCAGAACTCTCCGTATCGTTGTTCATCTGGGGTAAAAATATATTATTGGTCAATTAATATACACATTATATATAAAATAGCTTGTTAACAAACGATTGAGATATATATACCTACGAAACAAAAAAAAGTGACAAGACGTCGAAAACGACGTCATATAAATACAAAACTCGTCAATTGGGTTCGGCTTGCCGCACACAAGGTAACGGAACTTCTACAAGTAAGTTCCGATCTACGGTTTGCAAGATAAGGCCGTGTCTCGCTCGCATTCCCCTCACTCTTGAACTGAGGTTGTTGTTTGATATACGGTACAAATCCTCACAAACGAGATCAATAAATTCCTATACTTTGGGAGTGGGACGGCGGCAAAACACATGAGCCAACAAAATTCGTAGAAGTTTGTTTCGGCTCACGGTTTGCAAAATACGCCGATGTATCGCTTTCACTCACGGGAATGAATTGAAAGCGATACACGGACGTACACTTGAAACCGTGAATCCAAACAAACTTCCAAGAATTGCGTTGGCTTGTGTATGGCGAGCTCGACGTACTCGCAAAGTTCCACAAATTTTTGTTCGCTTTGTGCGCTATTACTAACATCGAATAACAACTAACAACAACTAATACTACGTCTACTTCCCCAATTAAACTAGAATTACCTACTCTGTAAATACCTACGCATAATATAGCAATTGTACACTCAAACATTGGAGAAAAATTTCCAAACAATTAGCCTAGTTAGGACAAATTTCCAATCAATTTCCAATCAATTTACTCGAGTAGGACAAATTAGTACCTTTAACAATGAGGGTGTTCGGGATGCCGCTGCGCGCTGCTGTAGAGAAAGGAAGGGGAGTAGGGTTTGGCTAATTTATTCAAGATTAGAGTTTTAGGGTTGGGTAGATTTCGTAAGGGTTAGGGTTTTTTTGTAATTGGGATCTTCAAAGGAAGAGAGCTAGAGACTGAGAATAGGGAGAGATTCGGTGAAAAGCAACGACCAAGAGAGAGTAGGTTTTTTAGTTCGATAGAGAGAGAGCTACGGTTTGGGGAAATGGGTTTATCGAGCTCCACTAGCGAGAGAGAGAGAGTTGTGAGGGAGATGAAGATCTGAGTATGTACAAGTGTTTGGAAAAACACCTGTACATACCTAGGCCGTTGTTGAGAACAACGGCCTAAGGTATTTTTTTTTGTTAAAAAAAAAAACCTAGGCCGTTGTTTCCAACAACGGACCTAAGTGTTTTTTTCGACAAAAAAAAACTTCATGCCAAAAAAAACGCTAAGTCTGAAACGTTTTTTGGCATGAAGTGACGAAAATACCCCTCCGCTTTTAGGAACGTTAGTGGGAGACTAAAGCGGATCTCGATCTGATCCGCTGATCAAGATCAGATCGTTTTCGACTGCCAGGATGGCTGTTTTCCAACCCATTGAAAACGAACCCGTTTTCAATGGAGCAAAACCCTTAGATATATATATATATATAGAGAGAGAGAGAGAGAGAGAGAGAGAGAGAGAGAGAGAGAGAGAGAGAGAGAGAGGTGGCCCTTCGGTTGAGAACTAATTTGGTGAGAACTCAAGGAGTATACTCCCCATGAAAAATTTCGAACCGGCCATCTCGTTCTACACGCCTTAGATAGTATAACATAAAGAAATCACGTAATTTGAAGTTCATTTTCTCATGATTTACATCATCGCAAAATTGTATGGCTGAAATTTCTACTCCATTTGATGGATGAGCAAACGAACTTCAAATTATTTGAATTCTTTATGTTATGCTATCTAAGGCATGTAAAACGATATGGTCGGTTCGGATTTTTCATGGGGGGTCTACTTCGTGAGTTCTCACGGAGTTCTGACCAAAATTAGTTCTCAACCGAAGAGCTCCTTATATATATATATGTATATATATATATATATATATATATATATATAGAGAGAGAGAGAGAGAGAGAGAGAGAGAGAGAGAGAGAGAGAGAGAGAGAGATATCTCTGGTTGCTCACTACTTTGGTGAGCACTCACAAAATAGAGCACCTATGACAAATCCGAACTGCTCATATTGTTCTTTATGCCTAAGATAGTCTAACAATAAAAAATCAAGTAACTTGAAATTCATTTGTCAATGATTTACATCATCACAAAATTGTATGGTTGAAAATTCTAACAACATGATGGATGGGCAAATAAACTTCAAAATACTTGATTTTTTATTGTTAGGCTATCTTAGGCATATGGAACAATATGAGCGGTTCGGATTTTTCATTGGGTCTTTATTTCATGAGTGCTTACCAAAAGTAGTGAGCAATTGAAGAAGACTATATATATATATATGAGGAGTGATCCAATGAGAAACATTTTAAAATGAGAAAATGAGAAACATTAATTCTGACAATTGGATTTGAGAGGATTGAGATGAATGGCTCTAATTCATTTGTATTAGTAATTAAAAAAACCGGTTTATTTTAACTAATCTATAAAAAAAACCTAACAATTAAAAACCGGTTTATTTTAACTCATCAAATCCAATCGGTAAATTTAACATAACCCTGTCTGTTTGTTCCCCATCCCTAACAATAAAACAAAATTAATTTAGTTCCTTCCCCAACGCCGTCCTCTATCGCCGCACCGCCCCCAACGCCCACTTCTTCTCCATCATGCCGTCACCCTGCTCCATCTCTTCTCTGCACTTCTTCTTCCGCAATTCTTTCATTGAAGATTTGGCGCCAAAATCCAACCGAAACCCATTCGGCTTCTCCTCCTCATCGTCAACTTCCACCGCCACCGCATCCTCGTTGTCTTCAAATCAACCGCACAACACACCCTCCCCCTGTCTTCACCCTCGACCTCCAACCCCCCCACCTCACCGTCCTCTCTTCCTCTGTTTCCTTCCGAAACAGGTTGTTTCCTTTGTTTCCTTCCGAAACAGAGTGTTTCAGTTTTCTTCTACAGATTGCTGTGCTCTTGAAAGTATGTTTAATTGGCATTCATGTTTGTTTTTAATTTTTATTAGTTATAAAGACATGGCAAAATATTATATCTGCTCTTGAAAGTATGTTTAATCTGCTCTTGAAAGTATGTTTTCAATTGTGGATACATGATTAGTTAATTGTTAACTGTATTAAAATTATTAGAAGTTTAGAACTTCTTTAACATGTCATAAGTTGGATGCTAAGAAGGGGGTATCGCCATTGTAGTGTGCCCAGTTTTGAAGTTATAAAAGGATGAAGGCAGATAAGTGATAAGAGCTACATTGTGAACCCAAGTCTTTTCCATTATAATTGGAGTTCTTATCAGATGAAGAGGGTGGTGATGGTTGTAGAGATGTGAAGAAATGGTAGAGATAGTTGATGAGAATTGAGAACAGGAGTTGCAGGAGCTGGGCTTCACCATTTTAATTCGAATTCTCATTTGGAGGGCATGGGTATTTCTGGCAGCTGCTGGAGGGAGGAGCCCTTTACGTATAAATTTACTGTTTGGAAGATTGAAAAGGTCGTAATCCACAGAATCAAACATTAAAGAGGGTGGTGAATGTTGAGGTGCTGTGAATGCAAAATACCCATGAAATTAAAAAAGTTTTATAAGACTACCACACAACCAGCCATCCTTTTTGTTCAGAATGTTTGACAAATTAAACTAAATATGTCCAGAAAATGCTTGTACATGAATTGAGAATGTTAAAAGATAAGGTGAGGAATGTGTATATTTATTGAATTAGAGAATAGATTGCTCAAATCAAGGCCAAATTAAGGGAGAACCGATTGAAATGATTGGATTTGGATTTAGACAATTAAGAAGGATATAGAAGGTTCTAATCTAACAAAGGAGATGAATCCTTAACATAGTTGAATGGAAGAAAAGGATTGATGTATCTGACATTACATATTTTGAATACAATTTTCATATTATTTTTTTAAAAAATATTTATTATTTTGATTTTTCCTTAAAATTTTGTGACAGTAGTATACTTGGATTTTCCTAAGCCCTTCAACTTTTTTCCAAAGAGAGTTTACTATACATAATACCGGAGTTGTTCATGTTAATCATTCTTGACCCAATTATCTGATTGTGGCAAGTTTATTCTTTGTTACTGTGTACAAATATTTAGGATTCCTGTTATGTTGCATCAACTTACTCTTTTTTTAGCTGAACTATTAAATAATAATTTTAGGTAGGTCTTCTGTCTCTTATGTTCTTACTGAATGACTTGCTTTGGCTCATTGCATTTCTCCTTATATTATGCTTGAATTTATGTTCCAGAAACTGAAGAGGACAGGGGAATTAGAGAGTTAGCAATAATAATTTATGTTCCAGACTATTGTATTTCTCATTATATTATGCTTGATCATTAATTACTCCTTTGTTACAGACGTGTGTCCAGATTAGTCTACTGGTTGCCTATGGACCTATGGTGCGTCCAGATTAGTCTACTGGTTGCCTATGGACCTATGGTGCGTTTATTTCGAAGAAGTAGTAAATTGGAGCAAACCTGAGTCTCAAGTGGTAAATTAGTTTGTATAACTAGACAACTAGTGAGGCCCAGAACGACGATGGACGACGACGGCGGTAGCGCAGCAGCGGACGGGCGGCGCGGAAACGCGGCGATGGCAGACGGATGGGCGTGGGGGGTGGGGGGTGGGGGGTTGAGAATTAACGCGCGTTAGGGTTAGGAAACAGAGGGGTTTGTTCTTCATCCATCTAAACCATAACATATTGTTTCTCATTTGGTTTTTTTGGGTTTTTTTGTTGTTGTTGATAGATGATAGATTAGCAGAAATAAACCGGTTTTTCAATTAACTATTCCGAATTAATTAGAGCCATTCATCTCAATCTAATCATATCCAATGGTTAGAATTAATGTTTCTCATTTTCGTATTTTAAGATGTTTCTCATTGGATCACTCCTCATATATATATATAAATATATAGAGAAAGAGAGAGAGAGAGCAATGCTCCATTGCAAACGGGTATACAAACAACTTAAGCCGTTGTTGAAAACAACGATTTAGGTTATAAATCTAAGCCGGTTATAAACCTAGACCGTTGTTCCGAATGCAACCTAAGTCATTGTTCGGAACAACGGCTTAGGTTCAAAATAAACGAAGTCATTGTTCCGGTGAATGGAGTATTGCTTTTATATATATATATATATATATATATATATATATATATATATATATATATATATATATAGGAAAGTGAGCCTCATATAGAGTATGAGGAAATTTTCCTCATACAAAGTGATTATACTCACATGGTGGGGTCCTTATGGAAGATCCACTCCGAACCACAAATTAGACTCACATGATACATGGGTGAATGACCGCTTCCTCATACAAATATGAGGCTTACATTACTCATATATATATATATATATATATATATATATATATATATATATATATATATATATATATATATTGTGGGTTATGTGATCTGCCTATAGATTATCACTAATATAATCTTTGATTCCCAATGCACTTTGGCTCGTGAACTTAGATATGTGATCTGCCTAAAGATTATCACTAATATAATCTTTGATTCCCAATGCACTTTGGCTCCTGAACTCTCTTATATTCGAGGATTATTTGCTTGACAAATCTAGTTTTGTGGAATCAGGAGTAAGGCTTGGTTGTTTCCTACAGCCATTAATTTCGTTTCTCTCTTTCTTGAGATCTGCTTCCCTTAGCTTTTCAGTGTGTACATTCTGCTATTGTCAATGTAGATTTTAGTTTCTTTTATTACATGATTTTACACGAGCAATCACATTTTGTGCTAAATACTGGACATTTTTCTCGTTTTGTGTCTATTTCTTTGTGTATTTGTTGTGTGCAATTCATTTCTCATTTATCAAGTCAAATAAGAAAATTATTTTCCGATTTATTATGACCTAGAATTTGTTTCAAATTATTCCTTACAACATAAATGAATAAAAACTGAGAAGATGAAAGACTCTCAGTGCTCGCCAAAAAGGGACGATGCAAAACAACAACAACAACAACAACAACAACAAAACGTAGAAATTTCTTGGTACATGTATTTGTTGAAGAATCTACCACAACTCGTAATACTAATAGCGGAAGTACACCACAAACAATAGAAACTACCAAGACTTAGATAAACCAAGAACAAACCATCACAATATATGCAACATCTCACAAGAACACAATCAATATGCAGAGATAACCAATACTTCTTATTCCCCGAGAAATACAAAAATTACAAAAGAGATTACAACACTCAATCTCTCTCCCTCACCTTTGAAACACTCGTCAGCCCAAATAACACAGCGTTGATGTCGGTCGACCGCACGCCCAGGTCGGTCGACCGCAACATGTAAAGCCCACACCCAAGACATGACCGGTCGGCTGCACGATCGACCGTCCCCTTCTCTGTTGAACCCTGTACACTCGAAGAACATCCTTCAGTCAAGGTCAGTCGACCGCACCCCCAGTCTGTCGACCGCAACTCTCCAGACTGCACATCTTCTACCAACCCATGTGTGTCGCCAGTCACTACCGCAATTGCCCCACTCGTCTCCTTCGCCGCCTCCATCTTCTTCCTCGATTTCGGGAAGAAACAGAGTGCCGCCGTTCTCGCCGCTGCCGTCGCTTCCCGATCTCTAGCGCCTCGCCGTCGTCGACCCTGCTCTCGCCGCTGCCGTCACTCCCCGACCGCAGTCATCGCCGGGTCTCCCTCCGTCACCCACCCTCTCTCTGTCGCGTTGGAGAAGAAGAGAGGGGATTGGGTGGTTTGGGTGTTTGCTGGTCGGGAGTAGGGGGATCCCACTGTGTGTGTTTGCTGTTGTGGAGTAGGAGATCGGGGATCGGTGTTTGGTGTTTGGGTTGATCCGGTGTTGTGTGTTGTGTTTTCTGTTTTGCACGTGGAGATACTAATCCCGTTATTCCCTATATCGGATCTAACGTCGTTGTAAAGGCAAGTCATCTCACTCTCGAATTGTATTGTATCGTATTCGAGATTGTTTATTGAATCCCGCAAGTAGATCCATATTGATTATCGTATATTGTTTATTGTTGTTCATCGTTGGGATACTACAGATTTAGACGAGTGAATCCAGGTAGTAGTCTTGACTTCGTGCCGTCTTTTTGTCTCCGATTGTGACCCCTGTTTCCCCAATTCTGTTTTTTCAGAGTATTTTTGGTATTTTAAATTTTTGTAAATTATTTTTCCGCTTTCAAATTCTTTTCTTAAAATGTATTGTCGGACCTCCTATTAAAGTTTACTTTTAATCAATAATTTTATTTGTAACTATTCACTATGATTCACATATTGTAATACAAACCCTATTTATGTTGTTGTTATTATTATTGTTATCAGTATTATTATTATTACTTTTATTCTTATTTTATTATTATTATTATGATTATTGTTATTATTGTTATTATCATTATTACCCTTGATTGATAAAGTAAAAACCCATTTATATTGTTAATTGTATTTATAGTATTCAAATAAATTCTATATTGTAATGCAAAGTACATTTTATTATAGATTATATTTTATTGGTTATCCTAATTGTAATGCAAAGTAATTGTTTTCCTATAGATTATATTTTATTATAGATCTTATATGCATACATATAGTTGTTATTGAATATAAGAATATGGATTATTATTGTATTTCATGTCATGACATCCCACAACAATTGTAGATTGCATACTAGTATTGATGGCTTATATGATTGATGTTAGTGTGTTAGTTGTTTGTGATTAGTAAGATTATGGACATTATACATCTTAATACCATGTACACATAGATATAGCTTGTTGTAATCTATGATTGTTAACCCCCAACTCATCGTTCTTAACAATTCAATCATTTTACTCAAAAAGAATATGGTGACATCCTGAAAATTATTGCAGACCTAAACATTACCATGCTGTTACGACCTAAATAATGTCACCAAAATCAATAACTTCCTGAATATGAAATGTAGCCTCAGATGTCTAGTTTACTACCCCTTTGACGAAATTGAATTCCGAGTTACAGTTTGTGAGATATCGCAGTTTTACTGTTGTTGTGTCGTGAAATTCCAGATTCTAAAAATTGCCGTCACACTCTGATTCACAATTAGTTTAACCATGCTACGTGTAAGATAATGACTTGAAATTTTGCATGCTGATACTAGACACACTAGAGAACATTCTCTAATTTTTTTGGAATTAATTAATGAAGTTTCAGACCTGTTTCATATGTATAAACACAATTTTACAAGTTTTGACTGAACACAAATCCTGTGTAGTTTGCTGTTTTGACACATGTTGCCACGACTTTTATGTACCTTATTTATATGCGTTGGAACCAGGCAGGAGTCTAGTTTCTAGACCTTCTGATAGATCCACATTTTCTATCTGGTAGCAACGAGAATTCTAATTTTGGTACAACAACCTACAGTTGTCCAGAATTGGGTTCCTATGCTTAAAAATATAAAATTGAATTGATAATGTTATATTTGGTGCATTTAATTGTATAGAGTCCATTACATGATCTTAGGGTTGTGTTGTCATCTTTCTACTGTCCCTTATTAATCTCATTATTGTATGTTAATGGAATAAAGAATGTTAATCAAGTCGGGGTTAAGGGTTGACAAGGGTAGTTGATAATATAGTGACTGTACTCGAAATTGTGGGCTTGTTCCCAAAATATTGTGTTGGCTAGTGCTATCGATTTATTGTTGGATTACTGACTGCAGTATCCCAATTCAACGTGTATTATTTTAGGATCTATCGTGTCGACTATTGTTATATATCGGTATTGTGCCAGAAATTGCTATTGTTATCGTGCGAGTACATGACCTATAGAATCTACCACCTTAGTCTCAACAAAATTAATTGTATGCATGAAACCTGTAGTATGGGATGTAGTAGTACATGCATTAGTTAGGATTAAAATGAATAATAGATTTTAGGACTTCATCGCTGTGTCATTGCATTTTTTCATCTTCATTGAACAGTGTTATCGTTATTGTTTACCGTTATTGTTATTGTTTATTATTATCGTTATAAATCAACGTTATTTCACATTGTACTATTATCGCCTAGTCACTGTTCAATACTATTGATTCCATCGTCCATTGTACTCATCGTTATACCGTTATTGTCATTATTCTCTGTTCCTCTACTTGCTGTCCACGACTTGCTCTAAGGACATTTTTCCTCTCTTTTAGATTAGCAGCTTATAGGTAGTCAGAGAGATTTGCCTGATGGACTAGGAGAACAACAATGGTGAAAGACTTGTGTTGCTGCGCTGTTTAAATAATCATTGTTTCTCCTTTTTTTTGAACTTTAATAATTGAATATTATTGTATTTGTAGGCTTTTGAACCGAATATTATTGTTGTTATTTCAGATGTTGGATTTATTTTATGTTGGTTATTTTATGCTTAAATTTCAAGTATTGTTATTTATGTGATTACTTCTTTTATTGCATGTGTGGTTGTTTTACTTCCTGTTTTAAATTGTTGAGTTGAATCGATGACAGCCTATGAATGACACAAGTCATTCGTTGGGCCATGTCACGTGCTTGCATTCCATATTTTTGGGAAGAGGGGCGTGACACCGATTTATCGAGATCTTGCATTGCATTCATGTAGTTAATTATTGAATATAGGAACATGGATTATTATTGTATTTCATGTCATGACAATACAACTATTGTAGATTATATACTAATGTTGGTTGTTCATATGATTGACGATGGTGTGTTAATTGATTGTGATTAGTAGGGTTATGGAAATTATACATCTTAATACCATGTTCATATAGACGTAACTTGCTGTGATTTATAATTGTTAATGTAGCGCCCCGAATTTTCAATATAATATCTTAGAAATACATGACACAATTCCCAGCATCAACTTCAATGTAACAGCAAACACAGTTCAAAAACACAAATAATTTTTATTTCAACTTTTATTGAAATAATCATTACATAACACAGCGAAATACAATACACCTTAAATCACAATTCTCTTTTCTTTACAACACTTCTTTTACCAATTACATAAGTCACTACATCAATTGAACTCAGGCATCCAAATTCGGGCTATAAGAAATCACCTGTAAAATATGAGACTAGAGATAACGCTAACCCCCAAAACTAAAAGGGTCAGCCATAAAGGTGTGAGTGACACAAAACAAGCAACATAAGAAAAGCATGGATTTATCAACAACAGAAAATAAACATGAGTAAATGAATATAGGAAAATCACGAAATGCGAAAACACAACAAGTGAAGCTAGACTAAGTGTCAAGTGTAGAAAACAGGAAAACACATCCATGAAACCAAGTCAAGAAAACACAAGTCTATATGCTAACTCTCTAATGCGTACTTGTCGGAGTCTATGCATCCCACTCTACATAGGTCCGGTGCAAGCCCTTAACGTCTCCACATTATAGGGTTTAATCCCCCGCTATGTAACTAATCCTAACACGATGACTACTACGAGATAAAGATAAACTGTGAGTATTAGCCCAAGCCCCGATAATTCCGGAGGTCAATCTCTATCCACAGATAATTCCGGAGACTATTTCACTCACACCTGGGAATCTTCGAGAATACCCCACACCGCAAGCTATGGCACCTCATCACCCGAATACCACATGAGCGTCGCATCGACCCCGATAATTCCGGAGTTCAATCCCACACCACAGGTAATTTCAGAGACTATTTCACTCACACCTGGATAATTCCGGGGATTATCTCACACCGCAAGCCATACTGAGGTCCATAACCCATGTTCTTGTTCATCATATCACCACTAGTGCATGTCCTTATTATTTTTAGGTTATTTAATTACTTTACGAATCTCCCAGAGTTAGTGTACCCCACCGGACTTAACTCAATAACTGATCAACTAAAATGCCTCAACAAGCCCAAACATAAATATCTCAACTGCCGGTATACTAGGGTCACACACACCCTCTAGAGTCTCACACCCAAATATCCAAACCAATCTTCCAACATAAATTGTTCAGTTAAACATCTTGAAACGTATGTTCAGTAGAAGATGCAGTATAGAACAGTAAGTTATAGATTAAAGACATTTAAAGAATAAATCATTTAAAAGAACATTCAAATATGTATAAGTATATCAGTATCAGTCGACTACAAAAGCCATCGGTCGACTATCCAGAGAGAAATCTAGTAGCTTTGAGAAAATAATTCTAAGTATTATAAGTCGGCTATCAAAGGGTCATAGGTCGACTGTCCAGAGAAAATTTAATATCTTTAAGAAAATAATTCTAAGTATAGCGGTTGACTGTAAAGGGTATAGGTCGACTGTCCAGAGCGAAAAATACAATAACTTAGAGAAAATAATTCTAAGTGGTACCAGTCGACTGTAAAATTCATCGGTGGACTGTCCAGAACGAAATTTCAAGAAAAACTAGAGAACACAGCAGCCAGGTCACGTCAGTCGACTGGAAAGTCTCACCGGTCGACTGTCGACCTACAGACTGCAGACTTTTGGTTGTGCACATTTCAACTGATACGTAGTTTTACTTTATAAAAACGATTTCTACAAAAAGCATATTTCTTATATGATCAAATACAACTTGTAGGATTTATAAGAGTCCATAAAAAATAAATCAAAACTACTTGAATTTATAAAAATAGCGATTTGTAAATTTCTTTCAATCAAACATGAATTTGTGCTTTAATCAAAATAGCGTTTTCTTAAAAATTAATTGTTCATTGAAATAGCTTCATATTCAGATCCAAACCATATCAATACCAAACTCTCAAAAAGATCTCCAATTTGGATTCATTTCTACAAACTCACTAAATTCTCAATTTTGATTCTCAAGACATGATATATTGATTCATACTTTTCTTCCGAATTTCTCAAACTGAATCACCATTACAACTCACAACCACAATCAATGGATAACATCACCATATCAAATTTTTACTCAACCAATACTCAAAAGTAATAAAAGTCTCATTTTTATTAGGTTTATGCTTAAAAAGAAAATCCACCATGTTCAATCAATCCAACATTAATCCAAAAGAAATAGCCTACCCATGATCTCCAATAGGTCGCTCATCAACCTCGAATCACCCACATACAATTTTATTCATAAACAACTAGGGTTTCGCAAGATCCAATTTTAATTCATCAATCCATCCAATCCATCATGTACATATTCATACTCAAACCCTAGCATGCTTTCTAGTAGATGAAATACCACATAAAAAATTCAAGAACAATCAAAAGAATTATACCACTCACATACAACATACACAAAACAAAAAGAAAACAAACCAAGTCACTCACCTCAATGAAGAAATCCAATCGAATTAATGAAGAATAAGAAAAAGCCATTCTTTTGCAAAATCCAAGATCACCTCCTTAAATCTCCAAGAAACAATAAAACCTTTGTGTAGTGCAGTGAAAGACGGCTGCACTCCACTTCTTTTAAATAAGCTAGAATAGAAGATTTAGGATTTTTAAACACATTTGCAAGATAACCCCTTTAAAATATAACTTTACATAAATAAATCTCTATACTTGGAAACTTGATAAAACTAATTAATTTGAGATTTAAAAGCAAAATAAACTCTTTATTTCCAGTCGGCACTATTTGAAAAGTCTAGAAAATAGTTTTGCACTTTCATCCCTCAAAAATGACAATTTTGCAAAAAGATCATTCTTTTCGTAATATTTGCAAAGAAGTCTAATTAATACCAGGAAAATCTAGAAAAATTACAAATAAATCCCGAATAATAAATAATAATTTTCCATAAAAAAATTTTAGCATTTAAACTTCCTAAGAAAATATTTGCACGTGTTTCGCACATGTAAAAAGATAAATCTTCAGAAAAAATATTTAGTAATCTCCAAAAATCATTTTAATTCATTTATAAACCTTTAAAAATAATATTTAAAAATACGGGGTACTACATCACTCCCTCCTTAGAAGAGTTCTGACCTCAGAACTATTGCTAATGGGGTCCAAAACAAGAATAAACAAGGAATTTGAAATCTCATAAATGAACCATTATTCAAAATATTTACATAGAAGGACATATCAAATAAGAGAAATACAACTCAACCCAATAGTACAATCATCAAAAGAAATACCATCACATAAATAAGATACAATCATATAAAAAGCTCAAGAAAATCCTTCTGCATGCGATCCTCTGGCTCCTAAGTTGCCTCCTCGAACTGCTGATTCCTCCACAACACCTTGACCATAGGTATCACTTTGCTCCTAAGAAGTTTCTCCCTACGGTCAACAACCTCCACAGGTTGCTCCTTGTAACTCAAGTTCACTCGTAGACCTTCAGGAATCTCTACCAACTGATGATTCGGATCTGGCACATACTTTCTCAACAATGACACATGGAACACATCATGCACCTATGCCAACTCCTCTGGAAGCTCTAACCTATATGCGGTCTTACCAACCCGCTCCACGATCCTGTATGGCCCAATATACCTTGGCGCCAACTTGCCTCCCTTACCAAACCTAATTACTCCTCTAGTTGGAGACACCTTGAGGAAAACTGTATCCCCAATCTCGAACTCCAAGTCCCTTCGTTTAGTATCAGCATAACTCTTCTGTCGACTCTGAGCCTCAACCAACCTCTTACAAATCAGCTCAATCTGCTCTGATGTCTGCTGCACGATCTCAGGACCAAACATCTACCTCTCGCCAATCTCGTACCAACAAACAGGTGTCCTGCACCTCCGCCCGTACAAAGCTTCATACGGCGCCATCCCGATACTCGCATGGTAACTGTTGTTATAAGAAAATCAACTAATGTCAAGTATCTCTCCCAGCTACCACCGAAATCCATAACACAAGCTCTCAGCATATCTTCCAGCACTCGATTCACCCTCTCAGTCTGACCATCAGTCTGTGGATGAAAAGCGGTACTGAAATCAGTTATGGTGCCCAAAGCTGCTTGTAGGCTCTTCCAAAACCTTGAGGTGAACCTTGCATCCCTGTCGGAAACAATCGACACAGGAACCCCATGGAGCCTCACAATCTCACGAATGTACAACTCAACCAATTTCTCCAACGACCAAGTAATCTTCATGGCCAGAAAGTGAGACGACTTAGTTAAAAGGTCCACAATAACTCAAATCGAGTCATTGCCCTTCGAACTCCTCGGCAAACCTGTGATGAAATCCATACTGATATTCTCCCATTTTCACTCCGGAATGGACAACGGTTGCAACAAACCTCTAGGTCTCTGATTTTCTGCTTTGATCTGCTGACAAGTCAGACACCTTGCCATGAAATCTGCCACATCCCTCTTCATACCAGACTACCAAAAGTGCGGTTTGATGTCCTTGTACATCTTCATGCCTCTAGGATGTACTGACAACAAGGTAATGTGTGCTTCCTGCAAGATACTCTCTCTCAAATCTGCATTAACCAGAACACACAACCTCTCACCCATCCAAAGAACTCCATCTTGGACACGAAACTCTGATAGCTTGCCTTCTGAAACCTGTTGCAACATCTTCTGGATCTCTGAATCTTATCTCTGACTTTCCACAATCATCTCTCTCAAGAAAGGCTGCAACCTCAACTGAGCCAAAGACGCCCCCAAACCCTGTAGCACCACCTCGATACCTGCCTGATCAATCTCTGCTGCCAACTCGCTTCGAGTAGTGATCAAACTTGATAAACTACTCTTCTTGCTAAGTCCATCAGCTACCACATTCGCCTTGCTCGGATGATACTTGATCTCAGGACGAATGTCTTCCAATACTTCCAACCATCTTCTTTGTCAAAGATTTAGATCCTTCTGTTGATAAATGTATTTCAGGCTCTTGTGGTCAGTGTACATGTTGACCTTCTCACCATAAACATAATGCCTTCACTGCTTCAAGGCAAAGATAATAGCTGCTAGCTCTAAATCATGCGTCGGATAATTCTTCTCATGCGGACGCAATTGCCTCGAACCATAAGCAATAACCTTGCCTTCTTGCATCAAGACACAGGCCAAACCTCTGAGAGACGTATCACTGAAGATATCATAATCCTTTCCAGCTTGTGGCAAAGCTAAGATAGGTGCAGTAGTCAACCTCTCCTTTAACTCAAGAAAACTCGTCTCACACTTATCAGTCCATGAAAATGCCACATTCTTCCGGGTCAAACCTGTTAAAGGAACTGCAATCTGAGAATAATGTTAGATAAATCTCCTGTAGCAACTAGCCAAACCTAAGAAACTCCTGACTTCCTTCACAGACGTTGGCCTGGGCCAATCCTTTACTGCTTCAACCTTCTGAGGATCAATGTCCACTCCCTCCTTAGAAAGGATGTCACCAAGGAAAGCTATCTCAAACTTCCAAAACTCACACTTCGACAACTTGGCATACAAGCTATGCTCCTGCAATTTCTGTAATACCGCTGTCAAGTGCATAGAATGCTCCTCCTCCGACTTCGAATACACCAAAATATCGTCGATGAAAACCACTACGAAGGAGTCAATAAACGACATCAAAACCCGATTATCATATCCATGAACACTAGTGGCACATTCGTCAACCCGAATGGCATCACCAAAAACTCGTAAGGCCCATGACGAGTCCTGAAAGCTGTCTTACTCACATCTTCATCCTTAACTCGAACCTGATGATACGCTGATCTCAAATCAATCTTCGAAAACACAACTGCTCCCCGAAGCCTGTCGAACAAATCATCAATCCGCGGAAGTGGATACTTGTTCTGAACAGTCACCCTATTCAACTCCCGGTAGTCAATGCACATCCTCATTGACCCATCATTCTTCTTGACTAACAACATTGGCGCACCCCACGGTGAGGAACCCGGCCTAACAAGCCCCTTGCTCAACAACTCCTCAATCTGCTTCTTCACTTCGTCTTGCTCTACAGGTGCCATCCTGTACGGAGCCTTAGAAATCGGAGCACTTCCCGGCTGAATATTAATGCAAAACTCCACATCTCTCTGCGGCGGTAATCCTGGCAAATCTTCCAAGAACACCTTAGAAAAATCTCTGACAACCGGAATGCCTTTGACTTCTTCTGGAATCACCATCTTGGATACCATTGCAGCCACCTTCGGAATTTTCTTCTTCCCTTGGAAAGTCACTACGGGACCACCTGGGGCTTTCACTAACATCTCTTTTTGCTTGCATTCAATTGTGGCATCATATATTGTAGAAACCCGTATTTTCAAATATTATTTTTATATTTTAAAATGAATTTAAATTTATTTTTGGAGATTTAACGAATATTTTCAGGAAAATTTATCTTTTGTACACGTGCGAAACACGTGCAATTCCTTTCATGAGAAGTTTGAAAATTTAGTTTTCTTTATGAAAAATCATTATTTAATATTTGAGATTTAATTAGTATTTTTCCAGATTTTTCTGAAATTTATTGGAGCTATTTGCAATTTTTGAGAAATGAAGGACCTTTTTGTAAAATTGACAATTTTAAGGGTTAAAGTGCAAAATATGATTTCTGGACATTTTGATCAGTATCAATTGAGATTTAGAATTTATATTTTCTATTAAATCCAAATTTAAATGAGTTTTGATGAGATTTCCAAAGAATGATCTATACATGCAAATTGTATTTTTGGAAAGGATTGTTTTGCAAAATAGGGTAAAACCCTAAATCTATTTTCGGGTATTTAAAAGAAATTTCTTCCAGCCGTCATTATTTTTGGTGACTTGTTTTGGGGAAGCAAAAAGGAGAATTTTGGATCTAGCAAGGAGGAAAGCTTTTGAGGATTTTCTTAAATCAAGGTGAGTGACATTTGTTTGTGTTGTTGCTTGATTTTGTGAATGATATGACATTGTTTGTTTTGATTTATGTGAATGACATCGTTTAGCTTTATTTCGCCATATGAATGATATGATCCTTGTATTGTGATGTGAGTGTATATGAACCATAGTTATTGTTGGACCATATTTGTGAAACTTATGGATATTGAGTGGATCTTGAATTATGAGATTATGTTGTTTGAAAGCATGTTAAGAATTGATCATGGTTGTGATCGGATGGTGGACATCTGGATCTGGAGTATACAAATCAGATTTTGATCTTAGTTGTGAAAGGAAATTAGTTTTGAGAAACCCTAAGTGATTATGGATCTTGAGAATTGAATTTCGATATTTGGATGATGGAGTAATGTATCCTTTATGGAGATTATTTGAGGTTTGATTATTTTGCCTGAGAGCGAACTATATTTCGTGAACAATGAATCTTTAGAACTCCAATTTGGATTTTTTATTTAGACCTAAAATATGAGAACTGTAGGCCGACAGTCGATTGGCCTACTATGCAGTCGACTGGTACGACTATACTGATACACCTTCAGTCTTTGGAGAAGTGTTCTGGACAGTCGACTTGACTCTTAGCAGTCGACTGATCCACTGAGATTTATTTTTGTAAAATGTGTTCTGGACAGTCGACCTAGACTACTGTCAGTCGACTGGTCCACTGAGATATATTTTGTTCAGTCCTTTTCGAGACAGTCGACCATTAACCTTTTTAAGTCGACTGTTATGACTTAGTTTATTTTTCATAAAATTTTGGATATTTGATCTCTGGACAGGCGACTGATTTACTGTACAGTCGACTGGCACTGATGAATTTTTGTAATCTTTAGTGTTATTTCGAATGATTGGTTTTCAGATTATTCAGTCTATATTTGATCTTTGGTTCAGTATTCGATTTTGAGACATTCAGTATTTGATTTTGGAGATATTCAATTCAGTATTTGATTTTGAGATATTCAGTTCAGAATATGATTTTAAGATGTTCAGTCGAACCACTCTTGTTAGTGGATTTTGTTTAGATTTTTGAGTTCGAG
Organism: Hemerocallis citrina; assembly: GCA_017893485.1. Classification (NCBI taxonomy): domain Eukaryota; kingdom Viridiplantae; phylum Streptophyta; class Magnoliopsida; order Asparagales; family Asphodelaceae; genus Hemerocallis; species Hemerocallis citrina. The sequence continues at coordinate 30,657,849 of CM030361.1, read as the reverse complement.
TCTCTAGAGGTAGGTGACCCTAGTATACCGGTGTTGATATATTTGTTGAGTTATTTGTTGAGGCCCGTTGAGGCAAATTCAGTTATTCAGTTTTGAGTTATCCCGGTAGGGTACACCGACTCTAGGAGATTTTGTTGAGAAATTCTGTAACCCAAAAACAATAAGGACAGGCATTAGTAGTGTCATGACGAACGGGAACATGAGTTATGCACCTCAGTATGACTTTAGATGTGAGACTTAATCTCCTGAATTATCCAAATAATTTACTTGAGATGTGAGACTTATCTCCGAAATTATCCAGGTAGATTACCTGAGATGTGAGATATTTCTCCGGAATTATCCAGGTAGTTATTTGAGATGTGGGATTGATCTCCGGAATGATCAAGGTCGAGGCGACGCTTGCGGGGTATTCATGTGATGATGTGTTTATGTCTAGATGTGAGATGATCTCCGGAATTATCCAAGTGTTTACTTGAGATGTGGGATCAATCACGGAATTATCGGGCATGGGCTAATCCTCATAGTTTATCTTATTCTCTTAGTAATCATCGTAGTCTGCATATAGCCTTTGTGTTTTCTTGACTCATTTTCATGCATTTGGTTTTGCTGATTTCCACACTTGACATTTGGTTTTCGTATCACCTGTTTTCACTTCTTGTTACTTCCTATTTTGGTATATTTGGTTTACTACCTTTTGTTGAGAATATCATGATTTATGTTCATTTATGTTGTTCGTTTGTTTTTATGTCACTCACACCATTTATGGCTAACCCCGTTAGTTTTGGGGTTAGGGACTCTCTCTAGCCTCACATGTTGCAGGTTAATGCTTAGAGTTGGAAATGGAATGCTTAAGTTGGTTTTGAGATATATTTGACTCATAAAAGATTTGTGTAAATTTGTATTAGCTGTGTTGAGACAAATGGGTATTGTAAATAAAGAAATTACGAGTTGAGTTTGTTTTTGAATTCCGCTGTGATTTGTAAAAAAATTGTTTTAATAATGTTGAAAAAATTAGTGGTGTTATTGATGTTTAATATTATGTTGAAGTGGATTGCTGGGAATGTGCCACGTATTTTCTAAGCTCTTATATTAGAAATTCGGGGCGCTACAGAGATTGGTATCAGAGCAACGCTTCAATAGTAATACTAAACATGACATAAAAATAACCTAGGTGTGGACACTAGAGTGTGAGTACCTAGGTGTGGACATTAAAGAGTGAGTATCACATAGAACTGAATATGATGTTTTACCTTTGGGATTCAATTGAGATTTTGCCAAGGGACATTGATGTGAATTTGAATTGTGTGTGTGATGCTCTAACTTTTCCCTCGTTTTGCAGTATTCAATATGGTTGCACCCAGGGGCAGAAATGGGGGCAATAATGAGGATGGATCTGGTAGTTCCCGAGGAAATGGGATCGACCTTGAAGCTGAGTTTGCCAAAGTATATCAGACGTTGAATACGCTGATGGCACTCAATGTGGCGCAGCAGCAAGCGCAGCAGCAGAATCCGCAGCCAAATCATGGAGCTGGACATGGATTGGTGAACGCCGATCCTATTAAGCAGATTGAATCCTTTAAGAGGATGAGGCCGCCAGTCTTTGAGGGGCAAGAAGAAGATTCCTAAGATAGCGGCAATCGTATCTAGGATGGCAATTGCAGATGAAGTCAAGGGCATTCCGGTTGTTCGAAATTTCCCTCCGGTGTTCTTGGATGATTTTCCAGGATTACCGCCACAGAGAGATGTAGAGTTTGGCATCAATGTTCAGCCGAGGAGTGCGCCGATTTCTAAGGCTCCGTACAGGATGGCACCTGTAGAGCAAGATGAAGTGAAGAAGCAGATTGAGGAGCTGTTGAGCAAGGAGCTTATCAGGCCGAGTTCTTCCCCATGGGGAGCGCCAGTGTTGTTGGTCAAGAAGAAGGATGGGTCAATGAGGATGTGCATTGACTATCGGGAGTTGAATAGGGTGACTATTCAGAACAAGTATCCATTGTCGCGGATTGATGATTTGTTCGACAGGCTTCGAGGAGCAGCGGTGTTCTCAAAGATTGATCTGAGGTCAGGGTATCATCAGGTTCGAGTCAAGGAGGAAGATGTGAGTAAGACAGCATTCAGGACTCGTCATGGGCTCTACGAGTTTCTGGTAATGCCATTCGGGTTGACGAATGCGCCAGCAGTTTTCATGGATATGATGAATCGGGTTTTGAAGCCGTTTATTGACTCCTTTGTGGTAGTATTCATTGATGATATTTTGGTATATTCGAAGTCGAAGGAGGAGCATTCTATGCACTTGACAGCAGTGTTACAGAAATTACAGGAGCACAGCTTGTATGCCAAGTTGTCGAAGTGTGAGTTTTGGAAGTCTGAGGTAGCTTTCCTTGGGCATATTCTTTCTAAGTAGGGAGTAGCTACTGATCCCCAGAAAGTTGCAGCAGTGAAGGATTGGCCCAGACCAACGTCTGTGAAGGAAATCAGGAGTTTCTTGGGTTTAGCTAGATACTACAGGAGATTTATCCAGGGTTATTCTCAGATTGCAGTTCCATTGACAGGTTTGACCCGGAAGAGTGTGGCATTTGTGTGGACAAATAAGTGCGAGGAGAGTTTCCTTGAGTTAAAGGAAAGGTTGACTACTGCACCTATCTTAGCTTTGCCAGAAGCTGGGAAGGATTATGATATCTACAGTGATGCGTCTCTCAGAGGTTTGGGTTGTGTCTTGATGCAAGAAGGCAAGGTCATTGCTTATGGTTCGAGGCAACTGCGTCAGCATGAGAAGAATTATCCGACGCATGATTTGAAGTTAGCAGCTATCATTTATGCTCTGAAGCTGTGGAGGCATTATGTCTATGGTGAGAAGGTTAATATGTACAGCGACCACAAGAGCCTGAAGTACATATATCAACAGAAGGATCTAAATCTTCGGCAGAGAAGGTGGTTAGAGGTATTGGAAGACATTCGTCCCGAGATCAAGTATCATCCGGGCAAGGCGAATGTGGTGGCTGATGGACTTAGCAGGAAGAGTAGTTTATCGAGGTTGATCACTACTCGAAAGGAGTTGGCAGCAGAGATTGATCAGGCAGGTATCGAGGTGGTACTGCGAGGTTTAGGGGCATCTTTGGCTCAGTTGAGGCTGCAGCCGTCCTTGAGAGAAAGGATTGTGGAAGGACAGAGATCAGATGCAGAGATTCAGAAGATGTTGCAGTAGGTTTCAGAAGGCAAGCTATCGGAGTTTCGTGTCCAAGATGGAGTTCTTTGGTTGGGTGAGAGGTTGTGTGTTCCAGATGACGCAGATTTGAGAGAGAGTATATTGCAGGAAGCACACAGTACCCTGTTGTCAGTTCACCCAGGAGGCACGAAGATGTACAGGGACATCAAGCAGCATTTTTGGTGGTCTGGTATGAAGAGGGATGTAGCAGATTTTGTGGCAAGGTGTCTGACTTGTCAGCAGATCAAAGCAGAAAATCAGAGACCTGGAGGTTTGTTACAGCCGTTACCCATTCTGGAGTGGAAGTGGGAGAATATCAGTATGGACTTTATCACGGGTTTGCCGAGGAGTTCGAAGGGCAATGACTCGATTTGGGTTGTTGTAGACCGTTTGACTAAGTCGGCACATTTTCTAGCCATGAAGATTACTTGGTCGATGGAGAAATTGGCTGAGTTGTACATTGGGGAAATTGTGAGACTTCATGGAGTTCCTGTGTCAATTGTATCCGACAGAGATCCGAGGTTTACTTCAAGGTTTTGGAAGAGCCTACAAGCAGCTTTGGGCACCAGAACTAATTTCAGTACCGCTTTCCACCCACAGACCGATGGTCAGACGGAGAGGGTGAATCGAGTGCTGGAGGACATGTTGAGGGCTTGTGTTATGGATTTCGGTGGTAGTTGGGAGAGATACTTGGCATTGGTTGAGTTTGCTTATAACAACAGTTACCATGCGAGTATTGGGATGGCACCGTATGAGGCTTTGTACGGGAGGAGGTGCAGGGCACCTGTTTGTTGGTATGAGGTTGGCGAGAGGCAGATGTATGGTCCTGAGATCGTGCAGAAGACGTCAGAGCAGATTGAGCTGATTCGCAAGAGGTTGGTCGAGGCTCAGAGTCGGCAGAAGAGTTATGCTGATACTCGACGAAGAGACTTGGAGTTTGAGGTTGGGGATGGAGTTTTTCTCAAGGTTTCTCCGACCAAGGGAGTGATCAGGTTTGGAAAGGGAGGCAAGTTGGCGCCAAGGTATATTGGTCCATACAGGATTGTGGAACGGATTGGCAAGACCGCTTATAGATTGAAGCTTCCAGAGGAGTTGGCACAGGTGCATGATGTGTTTCACGTGTCATTGTTGAGGAAGTATGTGCCAGATCAGAATCATCAGTTGGTAGAGGTTCCTGAAGATCTACAGGTGAACTTGAGCTATAAGGAACAGCCTGTTGAAATCGTTGACCGTAGAGAGAAAGTTCTTCGGAGCAAGGTGATACCTATGGTCAAGGTATTGTGGAGGAATCAGCAGTTCGAGGAGGCTACTTGGGAGCCCAAGGACCGCATGCAGAAGGATTTCCCTGAACTGTTTGTATGAGTGTATTTCTATTATGTGATTTTAATTCTTTTGAATAATAGTACTTTGGTTTGAGTTGTATTCTCTTATTTTGATTGAATTGTCCTATGCAATTGTTTGGACTATGTTCTATTTATGAGATATTATTTCTTTTTGATGACATGTGTTTGGACTCACTAGTAGTAGTTCTGAGGACAGAACTCTTCTAAGGAGGGAGTGATGTAGAACCCCATATTTTCAAATATTATTTTTATATTTGAAAATGAATTTAAATTTATTTTTGGAGATATAACGAATATTTTCAGGAAAATTTATCTTTTTGTACACGTGCGAAACACGTGCAATTCCTTTCATGAGAAGTTTGAAAATTTAGTTTTATTTATGAAAAATCATTATTTAATATTTGAGATTTAATTAGTATTTTTCCAGATTTTTCTGAAATTTATTGGAGCTATTTGCAATTTTTGAGAAATGAAGGACCTTTTTGTAAAATTGACAATTTTAAGGGTTAAAGTGCAAAATGTGATTTCTGGACGTTTTGATCAGTATCAATTGAGATTTAGAATGTATATTTTCTATTAAATCCAAATTTAAATGAGTTTTGATGAGATTTCCAAAGAATGATCTATACATGCAAATTGTATTTTTGGAAAGGATTGTTTTGCAAAATAGGGTAAAACCCTAAATCTATTTCCGGGTATTTAAAAGAAATTTCTTCCAGCCGTCATTATTTTTGGTGACTTGTTTTGGGAAAGCAAAAAGGAGAATTTTGGATCTAGCAAGGAGGAAAGCTTTTGAGGATTTTCTTAAATCAAGGTGAGTGACATTTGTTTGTGTTGTTGCTTGATTTTGTGAATGATATGACATTGTTTGTTTTGATTTATGTGAATGACATCGTTTAGCTTTATTTCGCCATATGAATGATATGATCCTTGTATTGTGATGTGAGTGTATATGAACCATTGTTATTGTTGGACCATATTTGTGATACTTATGGATATTGAGTGGATCTTGAATTATGAGATTATGTTGTTTGAAAGCATGTTAAGAATTGATCATGGTTGTGATCGGATGGTGGACATCTGGATCTGGAGTATACAAATCAGATTTTGATCTTAGTTGTGAAAGGAAATTAGTTTTGAGAAACCCTAAGTGATTATGGATCTTGAGAATTGAATTTCGATATTTGGATGATGGAGTAATGTATCCTTTATGGAGATTATTTGAGGTTTGATTATTTTGCTTGAGAGCGAACTATATTTCGTGAACAATGAATCTTTAGAACTCCAGTTTGAATTTTGTATTTAGACCTAAAATATGAGAACTGTAGGCCGACAGTCGACTGGCCTACTATGCAGTCTACTGGTACGACTCTACTGATACACCTTCAGTCTTTGGAGAAGCGTTCTGGACAGTCGACTTGACTCTTAGCAGTCGACTGATCCACTGAGATTTATTTTTGTAAAATGTGTTCTGGACAGTCGACCTAGACTACTGTCAGTCGACTGGTCCACTGAGATATATTTTGTTCAGTCCTTTTCGGGACAGTCGACCATTAACCTTTTTAAGTCGACTGTTATGACTTAGTTTATTTTTCATAAAATTTTGGATATTTGATCTCTGGACAGGCGATAGATTTACTGTACAGTCGACTGGCACTGATGAATTTTTGTAATCTTTAGTGTTATTTCGAATGATTGGTTTTCAGATTATTCAGTCTATATTTGATCTTTGGTTCAGTATTCTATTTTGAGACATTCAGTATTTGATTTTGGAGATATTCAATTCAGTATTTGATTTTGAGATATTCAGTTCAGAATATGATTTTAAGATGTTCAGTCGAACCACTCTTGTTAGTGGATTTTGTTTAGACTTTTGAGTTTGAGTCTCTAGAGGTAGGTGACCCTAGTATACCGGTGTTGAGATATTTGTTGAGTTATTTGTTGAGGCCCGTTGAGGCAAATTCAATTATTCAGTTTTGAGTTATCCCGGTAGGGTACACCGACTCTAGGAGATTTTGTTGAGAAATTCTGTAACCCAAAAATAATAAGGACAGGCATTAGTAGTGTCATGACGAACGGGAACATGAGTTATGCGCCTCAGTATGACTTTAGATGTAAGACTTAATCTCCTGAATTATCCAAATGATTTACTTGAGATGTGAGACTTATCTCCGGAATTATCCAGGTAGATTATCTGAGATGTGAGATATTTCTCCGGAATTATCCAGGTAGTTATTTGAGATGTGGGATTGATCTCCGGAATGATCAAGGTCGAGGCAACGCTTGTGGGGTATTCATGTGATGATGTGTTTATGTCTAGATGTGAGATGATCTCCGGAATTATCCAAGTGGTTACTTAAGATGTGGGATCAATCACGGAATTATCGGGCATGGGCTAATCCTCATAGTTTATCTTATTCTCTTAGTAATCATCGTAGTTTGCATATAGCCTTTGTGTTTTCTTGACTCATTTTCATGCATTTGGTTTTGCTGATTTCCACACTTGACATTTGGTTTTCGTATCACCTGTTTTCACTTCTTGTTACTTCCTATTTTGGTATATTTGATTTACTACCTTTTGTTGAGAATATCATGATTTATGTTAATTTATGTTGTTCGTTTGTTTTTATGTCACTCACACCATTTATGGCTAACCCCGTTAGTTTTGGGGTTAGGGACTCTCTCTAGCCTCACATGTTGCAGGTTAATGCTTAGAGTTGGAGATGGAATGCTTAAGTTGGTTTTGAGATATATTTGACTCATAAAAGATTTGTGTAAATTTGTATTAGCTGTGTTGAGACAAATGGGTATTGTAAATAAAGAAATTACGAGTTGAGTTTGTTTTTGAATTCCGCTGTGATTTGTAAAAGATTTGTTGTAATGATGTTGAAAAAATTAGTGGTGTTGTTGATGTTTAATATTATGTTGAAGTGGATTGCTGGGAATGTGCCACGTATTTTCTAAGCTCTTATATTAGAAATTCGGGGCGCTACATATATTGCCATCCAATCAATGCCCACGATCACATCCACACCTAAGACTTGAAGCTCAATCATATCAATGCTGAATAATCTCCCGCCAATCTCAATATCACAGCCCTCGTAATATCGACCAGCAATCAATTCTTTACCTGACGGCATTGCCACCGACAAAACCTTGCCTGGAAACAACTTAGGCTCCACACCTAAGACCTTTGCAAAATTAGGCGACATAAAAGTATGCGAAGAACCAGTATCAAATAAAACTTTTGCCTTAATTCCATTAACCAAAACAATCCCTGTTACATGAAGAATGATACTCAATCTCCAATTATTCTCAAAATAAAAGTTTTACTTATTACATTGAATGAAAATCAAATCAAAACTGTTGCATACCCTGGATCACATCTTCCGAGTTACCCGCATCCTCCTCGGTTAATGCGAACACTCGCCTTTGCCTCTGGAATTTACCTCCACCCGGACCATCCTTCCTCAATTGTGGACAATGAGGCTTAGAATGTCCCGCCTGCCCACACTGGAAACAAATCTGCTTCGCCAATTTAGGACACGCTGACTTGTAATGTCCTGCCTCCTTGCAGTAATAACAAGTCACTTTCTGAGTTGTAGGTGCCTTCTGCACTGGACCACTGAACTTGACTTGCTTTGGTGGGAATCCCTTCCCACTCTGACCTGATGATGGCCTCTTGTTCCTGTTCCAGGTCTTTTGCTTCTTCTGGAACTGGTCCATGTCTTCCTCTGTCATAGCTGCTCTCCTGACCAGCTTGTCGAATCTCCTTATGCTCAACGGAATCATTCTCGACCTCAAGTTTGGCGTTTGGCCTCAAGCCTGCTCAAACTTCTTGGCCTTCTTCGTCTCATCAACTATCAGCTCCGGTGCATACCTCGATAGCTGAGCAAACTTAGTCTCATACTCTCGCACGGTCATGCTGCCCTGCTGTAGATTCAAGAATTCTGTCGCCTTCTTCTCCTGAATATCCAGGGGGAAGAAACGATCCCTGAATTCTTCCAGAAAAGCCTCCCAAGTCATTTGCTGGTCCCCCAAAGTCCTCTTTATCATTTGCCACCAAACACCAGCGTCCTTTTCTAATTGCATAGTGGCCAACTTCACCTTATTGGCTGCCGGAGTTTTCGAGACCTCGAAGATTGTCTCCATCCGTCGAATCCAATCATCAGCCTCATTTGGATCAGACTACCCCTCAAACACTGGCGGCCTCTTGAAGGATTCAATTTGCTTGATAGGATCAGCGTTAATAAACCCTGGTTCAGCCCCATGATTCTGATGCTGGTTCTGATTATGCGCCAAATTAGCTGCCATTAGTGCATTCAAATTCTGATACACCCTGGCAAATTCGGCCTCGAGATCAACTCCTGTTCCTTGGAAACTTCCAACTCCGTCACCATTGTTACCATTCCTAGTTCTGGGTCCAACCATTCTGAATACTGCAAAATGAGGAAAAAGTTAGAGCAGCACAACATAATTCATATTCACATCAATACACTTTGGCAAAACCTCAACTATACCCCAAAAGTAAAAACAACATGTTTCAGTTCTATGTGATACTCACACTCTAATGTCCACACCTAGGTACTCACACTCTAATTTCCACACCTAGGTTATTTTCTTTATACCATATTTATTATTACTATTGAAGCATGCTCTGATACCAATCTCTGTAGCGCCCTGAATTTTCATTATAATATCTTACAAATACGTGGCACAATTCCCAGCATCAACTTCAATGTAACAGCAAACACAGTCCAAAAACACAGATAATTTTTATTTCAACTTTTATTGCAATAATCATTTACATAACACAGCGGAGTACAAACACATCAAATCACAATTCTCTTTTCTTTACAACACTTCTTTTACCAATTACATAGGTCACTACATCAATTGAACTCAAGCATCAAAATTCGAGCTATAAGAAATCACCTGTAAAATATGAGGCTAAAGATAACCCTAACCCCCAAAACTAAAGGGGTCAGCCATAAAGTTGTGAGTGACACAAAACAAGCAACATAAGTAAAGCATGGATTTATCAACAACAGAAAATAAACAGGAGTAAATGAATATAGGAAAACCACGAAACGCGAAAACACAACAAGTGAAGCTAGACTAAGTGTCAAGTGTAGAAAACAGGAAAACACATGCATGAAACCAAGTCAAGAAAACACAAGTCTATATGCTGACTCTCTAATGCGTACATGTCGGAGTCTATGCATCCCACTCTACATAGGTCCGGTGCAAGCCCTTAACGTCTCCACATTATAGGGTTTAATCCCCCGCTATGCAACTAATCCTAATACGATGACTACTACGAGATAAAGATAAACTGTGAGTATTAGCCCATGCCCCGATAATTTCGGAGGTCAATCTCTATCCAGAGACAATTCCGGAGACTATTTCACTCACACCTGGGAATCTTCGAGAATACCCCACACCGCAAGCTATGACACCTCATCACCCGAATACCACACGAGCGTCGTATCGACCCCGATAATTCCGGAGATCAATCCCATACCACAGGTAATTCCAGAGACTATTTCACTCACACCTGGATAATTTCGGGGATTATCTCACACCACAAGCCATACTGAGGTCCATAACCCATGTTCTTGTTCATCATATCACCACTAGTGCCTGTCCTTATTATTTTTAGGTTATTTAATTACTTTACGAATCTCCCAGAGTTAGTGTACCCCACCGGACTTAACTCAATAACTGATCAACTAAAATGTCTCAACAGGCCCAAACATAAATATCTCAACTGTTGGTATACTAGGGTCACACACACCCTCTAGAGTCTCACACCCAAATATCCAAACCAATCTTCCAACATAAATTGTTCAGTTAAACATCTTGAAACGTATGTTCAGTAGAAGATGCAGTATAGAACAGTAAGTTATAGATTAAAGACATTTAAAGAATAAATCATTTAAAAGAACATTCAAATATGTATAAGTATATCAGTATCAGTCGACTACAAAAGCCATCGGTCGACTATCCAGAGAGAAATCTAGTAGCTTTGAGAAAATAATTCTAAGTATTATAAGTCGGCTATCAAAGGGTCATAGGTCAACTGTCCAGAGAAAATTTAATATCTTTAAGAAAATAATTCTAAGTATAGCGGTTGACTGTAAAGGGTATAGGTCGACTGTCCAGAGCAAAAAATACAATAACTTAGAGAAAATAATTCTAAGTGGTACCAGTCGACTGTAAAATTCATCGGTGGACTGTCCAGAACGAAATTTCAAGAAAAACTAGAGAACACAGCAGCCAGGTCACGTCAGTCGACTGGAAAGTCTCACCGGTCGACTGTCGACCTACAGACTGCAGACTTTTGGTTGTGCACATTTCAACTGATACGTAGTTTTACTTTATAAAAACGATTTCTACAAAAAGCATATTTCTTATATGATCAAATACAACTTGTAGGATTTATAATAGTCCATAAAAAATAAATCAAAACTACTTGAATTTATAAAAATAGCGATTTGTTAATTTCTTTTAATCAAACATGAATTTGTGCATTTAATCAAAATAGAGTTTTCTTAAAAATTAATTGTTCATTGAAATAGTTTCATATTCAGATCCAAACCATATCAATACCAAACTCTCAAAAAGATCCCCAATTTGGATTCATTTCTACAAACTCACTAAATTCTCAATTTTGATTCTCAAGACATGATATATTGATTCATACTTTTCTTCCGAATTTCTCAAACTGAATCACCATTACAACTCACAACCACAATCAATGAATAACATCACCATATCAAATTTTTACTCAACCAATACTCAAAAGTAATAAAAGTCTCATTTTTATTAGGTTTATGCTTAAAAAGAAAATCCTCCATGTTCAATCAATCCAACATCAATCCAAAAGAAATAGACTACCCATGATCTCCAATAGGTCGCTCATCAACCTCGAATCACCCACATACAATTTTATTCATAAACAACTAGGATTTCACAAGATCCAATTTTAATTCATCAATCCATCCAATCCATCATGTACATATTCATACTCAAACCCTAACATGCTTTCTAGTAAATGAAATACCACATACAACATTCAAGAACAATCAAAAGAATTATACCACTCACATACAACATACACAAAACAAAAAGAAAACAAACCAAGTCACTCACCTCAATGAAGAAATCCAATCGAATTAATGAAGAATAAGAAAAAGCCATTCTTTTGCAAAATCCAAGATCACCTCCTTAAATCTCCAAGAAACAATAAAACCTTTGTGTTGTGCAGCGAAAGAAGGCTACACTCCACTTCTTTTAAATAAGCCGGAATAGAAGATTTAGGGTTTTTAAACACATTTGCAAGATAACCCCTTTAAAATATAACTTTACATAAATAAATCCCTATACTTGGAAACTTGATAAAACTAATTAATTTGAGATTTAAAAGCAAAATAAAATCTTTATTTCCAGTCGGCACTGTTTGAAAAGTCCAGAAAATAGTTTTGCACTTTCATCCCTCAAAAATGACAATTTTGCAAAAAGATCATTCTTTTCATAATATTTGCAAATATGTCCAATTAATACCAGAAAAATCTAGAAAAATTACAAATAAATCCCAAATAATAAATAATGATTTTCCATAAAATAATTTTAGTATTTGAACTTCCCAAGAAAATATTTGCACGTGTTTCGCAGGTGTAAAATGATAAATCTTCAGAAAAATATTTATTAATCTCCAAAAATCATTTTAATTCATTTATAAACCTTTAAAAATAATATTTAAAAATACGAGGTACTACAGTTAACCCCTAAAATTTATTGCCAACATGAACATTATCATGCTGTTTAGACTTAGATAATGTCTTAAAAATCAACAACATCCTGAATATGAAATGTAGCCCCATGTTTCTAGTTTCCAGAACATCCAGAATTTTTGAATTACAACTTATATTGCATGAGTTATGACTATTTTATTGCAACTGTATTTTATTTCCAGATTTATGCATTTACTATGTTAACCTGATTAAATAGATGAACTAATGATAAAAAATTACCATGAAAGTTTTCAGATTGATATCCAACATGCTTCGGGTAATGAAAATTATTTTTGCTAATTTTTAAAATGAATATTTGCTGCTTTTACAACTGAAAATAGTTAACACTGATAACCAGCCAAAAACGGTAACCTATAAAGAATATTATAATTCATCTAGCTACTGTTCTCAAAATTTGGACTTTAAATATGAGTTGGAACCGGGCAGGAGTCTAGTTTCTAGACCTTCTGACGGAACCACATTTGCTATTCTATAGTAGCGGAAAATTTAATTTTAGTACAACAACCTACTGTTGTCTAGATTTGAGTTTCCATGTTTGATAATATATAATTGAATCTATAATGTTGTATTTGGTGCATTTAATTGTATGGAATACATTGTATGATCTTAGGGTTGTGTTGTCATCTTTCTAGTGTCCCTTATTAATTGACTTATCATTTTTCCATTGATATTTCTGTCCCTATTATTCCCTATTAGTATTGCATGTTAATTGAATAAAGAATATTAATCAAGCTGGGGTTAAAGATTGACGAGGTTAGTTGATAATATAGTGACTGTACTCGGAAATGTGGGCCTCGTTCCCAAAATATCGTTATTGTCATTGTGCAAGAAATTGCAAATGGCCAGTGTTATCGTCATTATGCAAGAAATTGCAAATGACCAGTGTTATCGTCATTGTGCAAGAAATTGCAAATGGCTAGTGATATCGTTATTGTGTAAGAAATTGCTCAATAGCAAGTATTATTATTTAAATGTTATATCATACCGAGTACATGCCCTGTAGAATCTACCACCCTAGTGTAAACGAAATTCTATGTATGCATCGAACCTATAGTATGAGATGCAGTAGTATGTACATTAGTTATGATTAAAATAAAAAATAGACTTAAGACTTCATCGCATTGCCATTGCATTTTGTCATCGTTATTGAACAGTGTTATCGTTATTGCCTACCGTTATTGTTATTGTTTATTGTTATTATTATAAATCATCATTACTGCACATTATACTACTATTGTTTTGTCACTGTTCGATACTATTGATTTCATCGTTCATTCAATTCATCGTTATACCGTTCCTGTCATTGTTCTTCTATTTCTCTACTTGATGTCCACGACTTGCTCTAAGGACATATTATTCTCTCTTTTAGATGAACAGCTTACAGAAAATCAAGGAGATTTTCCTGACGGACTAGGAGAGTAACAATGGTGAAAGAATTGTTTTGCTGCGCCGTTTAAATAATTATTCTTTCATTTTGAGAATGTTTATAATTAAACAATGTTGTTTTCTTTATATGTGGGCTTTTGACCCGAATATTGTTACTGCGGATTCCAGATGTTGGATTGTTATTTTGTTGGTTATTTCATGCTTAAAAATTCAAGTATTATTATTCATGTGTTCACTCCTTTATTTCATGCGTGGTTGTATTTCTTCCTGTTTATATTGTTGAGTTGAATCGATAACAGCTCATGGATGACACAAGTCATTCGCTGGGCCATGTCACGTGCTTGCATTCCATAGTTTTGGAAAGCGGGGCGTGACACCAGTGCTCTCTACCTTACAAGAGCGACTTGAAGCTCCGTCAGCCATATCGCAAAGTACCTTCACCGCAGCAACGTCTTGCCCTCTAGGATCATTTCCATGGCCAACAGCTCCCACTAAATCAGTAACTTCTCCTCCACAACTGAAAGAACTCGGTTGCACCCCATACAACCTTTTCATAGATTCCGGTTGAGAGACAACTACAGGAGAAACGCCCCTCATGTCTCTAAGCAAATAGAACGTTTCCTCATACTTTTCTTTTGCAATCATCCTTTAACCTGCAGTTATACGCCACTCCCCACTACCAACTATAGTTGACAACCCTTCTTTTTCTAACCTTCTAATCGAGAAAAGATTTTTCTTCAAGTCTGGAACATGCCTTGTGTCTCGCCCACTTTCCAAAAATACGGAATGCAATAACGTGACATGGCCCAGCGAATGACTTGCATCATTCATAGGCTGTCTTTGATTCAACTCAACAATATAAAATAAGAAGTAAACAACCATGCATGCAATAAAAGAAGTAATCACATAAATAACAATACTTGAAATTTAAGCATAAAATAACCAACACAATATAAATCCAACATCTGGAATCAACAACAATAATATTCGGGTCAAAAGCCCACAAATACAACAATGTTCAATTATTAAAGTTCAAAAAAAAGGAGAAACGATGATTATTTAAACGGCACAGCAACACAAGTCTTTCACCATTATTGTTCTCCTAGTCCAACAGGCAAATCTCCCTGACTACCTATAAGCTGCTAATCTAAAAGAGAGAAAAAATGTCCTTAGAGCAAGTCATGGACAGCAAGTAGAGGAACAGAGAATAATGACAATAACGGTATAACGATGAATACAATGGACGATGAAATCAATAGTATTGAACAGTGACAAGGCGATAATAGTACAATGTGCAATAACGATAATTTATAACGATAACTATAAACAATAACAATAATGGTAACAATAAAGATAACACCGTTCAATGAAGATGCCAATATGCAATGACAATGTGATAAAAATCTTAAGTCTATTATTCATTTTTAATCCTAACTAATGCACGTACTACTGTATCTCATACTACAGGTTCCATGCATACAATAAATTTTGTTTAGACTAAGGTGGTAGATTTTATAGGTCATGTACTCGGTATGATATAATATTTCAATAATAACACAATCATGTGATGGATTCTAGAGGTGCCCCCCCATCAATCCTTGACGTGACACTTAGTTCTACGTGGCACTTAGTTCCATGTAATGGGTTCTAGAGGTAGCCCCCGTAGGTTCTAGAGGTGGTCCCCGTCAATCCCTGACGTGGCACGTAGTTCTACGTGGCACTTAGTTTCATTTAACGTTAAAACAAAGGAAACACGAGCCCCACACTTCCGAGTACAGTCACTATGTCATCAACTACCCTAGTCAACCTTTAACCCCGGCTTGATTAACATTCTTTATTCAATTATCATACGATAATGCGACTATTAAGGGACACTAGAAAGACGACAACACAATCCTAAGATCATGCAATGTACTCTATACAATTAAATACACCAAACTCAACATTATAGATTCAATTATATATTATTAAACATAGGTACCCAATTCTGGACAGCAGTAGGTTGTTGTACCAAAATTAGAATTTTTGTTGCTACAAGATAGCAAAAGTGGATAGACTCCTGCCCGTTCCAATGCATATAAATAAGGTACATAAAAGTTGTGGCAACATGTGTCAAAACAGCAAATTACGCAGGATTTGTGTTCAGCCAGAACTTGTTAAATTGTGTTTATACATATGAAACAAGACTGAAACAACATTAATTAATTTCAGGAAATTATGGGAATGTTCCCTAGTGTTTCTAGTATCAGCATGCACAATTTCAAGTCATTATCTTATAGGTAGCATGGTTAAATTAATTGTAAATCAGAGTGTGGCAACAGTTTTTAGAATATGGAATTGTATGACACAGCATCAGTAAAACTGCGATATCTCACAAACCATAACTCAGAATTCAATTCCGTCAAAGGAGTAGTAAACTAGAAACCTGGGGCGACATTTCATATTCAAGAAGTTATTAATTTTGATGACATTTATCTAGGTCGAAACAGCATGGTAATGTTCAGGTTGGCAATAAATTTCAGGGTGTCAGCGTATTCTTTTTGAATAAAACAATTAAAATGTTAAGAACGATGAGGTGGGGGTTAACAATCATAAATCACAGCAAGCTATACCTATATGAACATGGTATTAAGATGTATAATGTCCATAATCTTACTAATCACAAACAACTAACACACTAACATCAATCATATAAGTCATCAAGACTAGTATGCAATCTACAATTGTTGTGAGATGTCATGACATGAAATACAATAATGATTCATATTCCTATATTCAATAACTAACTATATGTATGCATGTAAGATCTCTAAACATTGGAGACAAGGATGGCACGAAGTCAAGACTACTACTTAGATTGGCTCGTGTAAATCTGTAGTATCCAACGATAGATAACAGTAAGCAATATACGACAATTAATTTAGATATACTTGCGGGATTCAATAAACATTCTCGAATATGATACAATAACTATTCGAGTAGAAATGACTTGCCTTTAGATGACATTAGATTTGATATATTGAGAATAACGGGATGAGAATCCCGACGGCAACGGTGACGATCGTGAACCAAGCAACATCGATGACAATCACGATCGGGTACGGATCTCGATGGGGATCAAGATCGAGTAATCGGACGGCTGAGATTGAAGATCAAGATCAAGATGATGATCACGATTGCGATGATCAAAAGAGATTCGACGGTCGAGATTAAGATCTTGATGATGATGATGATCAATGCAAATCCAACGGCCGCGATCGACGTATCAAGAAGCGATCACGATCGCGATTAAGGGCCCAGATCAAAGATCAACTCCACATAACACCAAACAGCGGATCCGGATTCCCTACTCCACAATAGCAAACACACAAACACAACCTCCCTCCACCACACAACACCAAACAGGGATCCCCTATACTCCAACAGCAAACACACAAACGCAACACAGCGGATCCCCCACACCCCGAACGGCAAACACACCCCTTCCCGCCCTTCTTCACCGCGGCGAAAGAGAGAGAGGAAGACGGCAGAAGGTGCACAGGGGCAGCACCGGTGAGGGCAGCAAGGCGGCTGGTGGTGAGGAGCGCCAGGGGAGAGGGTCGGCTGCAGTGGCGTCTGTTGTCACGACTGCTGTAGGAGGAGGAAGGCGCTGGGCTGGATGGCGGCGTAGCAGGAGGCGCGCAGGGTTGTTGGCTATCTCAACGCTGGAAGGAGGCAGGGAGGAGACTGGCGCGCTTTCGAGGGTTGAGCATTCGGAGGGGCACAGGGCGTTGGTGCGCGAGCTGCTGCTGCGACACGACGGAGGAGCATAAGGCGGCGAGGGGAGCTCGCGATGCTGCGTTGCGGAGGCGCGACACAGGGGATGCGGCACTGCGTCGAGGTGCTGCAGAGGTCGGCGAAGGGAGCACGGGGGGAGAGAGATGAGCGGGAGAAGGTCTGGGTTTCGATGAGAGCAGAAGAAGAAGGAGACGAGGAGTGATACGCGGCTGGGTAATTTAGGTTTCAACAGTAGGGGGTTAGGGTTCTCTAGGGTTAGGTGTTATGATAGGTTTATATAGTATGTTATTGGGTTTGGGTATTTGGGTAGATAATCCAATAGGAGAATGAGTAATGGATTTAGGTTATAAGTCAATTAATATATTTAAATTCAATAGGGGAAAAACAATAAGAATTATAGGGGTTTATAAAATATATATATACACATGTACATTAAATTAAAAAAATGAATACGTATAAAATAAAGTATGATCGGCTTAAAATAAAATAATAATAATAACAATATAAATAATGATACTGCAAAATAATAATACCAACAAAATAACACTGATAATTATAATAATAGTAAAATATTAATAATAATGCTGATAACAGTAATAATAAAAATGATAATAATAACAAAAATAATAATAATAATATTAATAACAG
Organism: Hemerocallis citrina; assembly: GCA_017893485.1. Lineage (NCBI taxonomy): Eukaryota > Viridiplantae > Streptophyta > Magnoliopsida > Asparagales > Asphodelaceae > Hemerocallis > Hemerocallis citrina. The sequence goes on along the minus strand of CM030361.1, from coordinate 30,639,676 downwards.
TAATAATAATAATATATGTATTTCAAAATGCAAAATTCGGTTTTTAACATATTATTAAAATAGTACATGCAGTGGATCAAGTAGAAATAGGAATTGGGGTTAAAATATACCATTATTTGAAAATAAACATAATTTCCGATTATAAAAGATTTTTAACAGAAAATCCAAAAAAAATGAATTTAACACAACTAGATTTATAAATAATCGAAATACATAAAATCATTCAAAATATATACATTTACGGGAACGGGAGTTACACCTTGTCTCCCGCAAGACAACACACTGATCATCATTGGCTTTCACGTGAACAGTACCAACCTCACGTACAGGACACCGGTGACCATCCCCCACGATCACATCTCCAAATGAACCATCCTCGTAGTTATCAAACACCTCTCTCCTCAGAGTGCAATGAAAAGAATCTCCCGAACCAATACACCATTCTTGAGTGCCCAACTCCTCCCGAGCAGATAAGCATAACTCCTCACAAGCCCCACTTGAGCTTCCTTTGGGATATCTCTGTTCGGTTTCTCCCGCTTCCTTTTCATATAAGCCTTGCAACTACGCATCATGTGACATCTCTTGTGACAATACCAACACTCATGCCCATGTCCCCTATCACTGTCATCAGACCCACTCTCAGATGAGCTACTCTGATCCTTTCTTCTTCGGCTGCTTTTAGATCTCCCACGTCTCCTCTCAACAGATATTGCGGAATATCTTGAAGATGGTGATGGATATCCCCCGTTTCTCACCATTCTCACCTCCTCATTCAGAATGCTACTCACCACATCCTATAGAAACGTCGAATCTGTCATAGTGCCTGTAATATTCTGTTCCACCGTACCATAACTATCGGGTAAAGTAGATAGAAGTAATAATGACTGCCCCCTCTCTTAAAACTTTAAACATGTAGCTTCCATCTGGTTATAAACTACACAGTAATTGTTCACATGCTCTTCTAATGAACCGCCTTCCTTCAACTTCATATTAACCAATTTCTTCAGATGAAGAATTTGATTAGGTACCGACGGTTTCTCATACATATCCGTGAGAATCACCATAGCCTTCTTTGTAGTCTTTGCCTTCGAGATATGCAATAACGCATTCGTCCCAACTGAATCTGCCCTAGCGCCTTCTGTTCCAAACGATTCCAATCCGTCAAAACCTTTGCATCCTTATCTCCACCTTCCGGCTTCTCATCAAACAATGGACCATCAAGATCTTTCTGACGAAAATACGCTATCATTTGAATCTTCCACACCGCGAAGTCACTCCCATCGAATCTCTCGATCTTCGACTTGCTATCGGCCATCTCGAACCTAGAGCTCTGATACTACTTGTTGAAGAATCTACCACAACTCGTAGTGCTAATAGCGGAAGTACACCACAAGCAATAGAATCTACAAAAACTTAAATGAACTAAGAAACTAGCACAATATATGCAACATCTCACAAGAATTCAATCAATATGCAGAGATAACCAATATTATCCAAGAAATACAAAGATTACAAAAGAGATTACAACTCCTAATCTCTCAAACTGTGATGCCAGGTTACGTATTTCCAGGGTGTATAACTCAGTTTTAAGCATATACACTATAATTTTCCAATCTTTCAGACTTTGATGTTAATGTTAGAGGTTTTTCGTAAATTGATTAGTAAAATGGTCTTTTAAAACTCTACTATTGACAAATATTTAGTGAAGATTGTTGCCTCTTTAGTGAGAAAAAAAGGTTTAAATGTTTACTATTTCCAGCTGATTAGTTGATGCTCCATATGAAATATCTTAATTATTATCATCTATGTAATGAAATTTAAAACTGATAATTGTTTAATGTCCACCAATTTCTTACTGTTACATAAAATAAATGCAGAGCATATGAAACCGCAAGCATTACCAAAAAACCATTCATTTTAATCTTCACTCTCACACCAAACCTTCCTACATTAACCTATTCATATCTTTCTCTTCCTTCTATATATACATCGCAATTACCTTGTTAAAAAAAATAAAAAAATAAAAACAAATAATAATAATTCCCACTATTGGGGCTATGGAGTCGGAAAAAATTAGAAATGCGCCAACTGTAGCTTTTCTTCTCCTTCTCATCTTACTTGCCGGTAAGAGCTCAGCATATTCACCTCGTAAGACTTGCTACAACAACAAATGTGCTAAAAAGGAATGTGGAAATTGGTTCAAGCAGACCATTTGCATAGCAGGATGCCTGATTAGCTGTATGTTCGATCCCCCGGTCGGCCAACCACCGAAATAGTTTGCACTCATTCGTATGTAACAATCTTTTATCCGATACTAATGTCTCATCTCAAGGTTGTATTTTGGAGGAAAACATCTCAAATGTGTTTTTCTCTTGTATTTGATCGATCCCTTAGTAGGCAGCTTCTATTTCGATCGGAGTCAATAATAAATAAGGAATTAGCATTTCTAATTCAAAACCATAGGAAATGCTAATTTAGATTGTTGTCATGGAAGATCATTTTTCTACAAAGAAATTGAAACTTACAAGAAAATAAATAGGAGCTCTCTGATCTCTGACTATGTATATCTTTAACCAGTCAACTCGATGAAATTTAGACACGGGAATCGTGAATTCAATTAAGTTAGTAATACGGACTGTTAAAGTTGATGACAAATAATGTCCAATTTGTCCAAGACACAAGACTCATCGATTATAACAAGAAACAAACTAGTTTGTCCAAGACCTATGAAATTTAAAAGTGTTTCCAAGTATTATTTACTATAACACACTCTGATAAAGAAGAGATACAAAAGCTACTCAATATATTGACTAATATGTATAATCAGACTGTTAATTACATTGGGTGATCTACTGAGTTGCAGTAACATACAAAAATTTGAAAGATGAGTTAATGCATCAGTTCATAGAGTTAACTTCAAAAACTGTACAACAAAATAGACGATTGCTAGAAACAGGGCAATCTGATAAGCATCTCTTTGTAAACTATCGTCCCTTTGGAAAAACTGCAAGAAAAGAAGAAACATGAAGAATTGTGAATATACAAAAACTATAGCCAACTTAAAATCCTATGAAAATTTTATCTTTTTTTTATGTTTGATGCGGGAGTAGGAAATCGGACAGCCATGAATTTTTCTGCATAGGATTACACCAAGGAAAAGGTGAATCAGACAAAAACAATATACAATCAGAAGATGATGATTTAAATGTGGCACCAGATAGAGTTCACTTATATTATCATAGAGAATTTGCTTAATATGAAAGACTCGAAACATCTTTAAAATAAGTTAGATGTAATGATGTACTTTATTTTAAATAGTTGACACTTAAATCAAATATTTTACAGGATATCTACAACAACAAAAAAAAAGGCTTTAATTATCTATGAGGTAGATTAAGGCTAGTAGTATGGATAGAAGATGTTTAAATTTTGTGATATTTCATCCTCCTATTTCGATGGCTTGTCAATCACTTTAAACGGTGTGGGTGCATTTGAGAGGAGGATAAGTGAAATAAGCTATCACTGGTCTCATTTTCACTAAATAGAGCACGACCTTGTATGTTTATATCCAAATATTCTTAGGGTCATAGTTTAAAAGAAAAAAAAACGACTTAAATAGAAAGAAGCTGATGTTTTTTGGATCATTGGACAAAGAAGAGTCATTAAGAAGAATAAAGATAGAAACTACAGAGATTCTGAATAGCTCTGTATGCGCAACAAATTAAAGCATTGCTAACTTAATTCAAAATAAGTTTCTATGGTGCCAAACTTAATTAACAGGTTGTCTTTCATTCACTCTTATCCATAGTTGACTAATCAAGATGCGAATCGTTTCTTATCTATATTTATGTATCTATATTTATGTATCGTGCATTGTATCTTATCATGTATCATAAGATTAATTATTACATGTGTAAATTGTTTTAAAATTAAGTATCCAAGTATCTGTTGAATATATAGGTATATTCTCAATATAATAGAATATTATTGTGTATAATGTTCTATGGAGCAACACGTGCTTTGCACGTGTTATATGTTTAATTGTTGGGCCGGGTCGAGTGGGCATAAAGCCCAGTACCCTAAACCCAGTTCATCTCATATAAAAGCTGGTCTAGAGATAGTGCTCTGTGATATTCTAATACTGATAAGCAGGATATAATATCTTAAGCGGCTATGAGATAAAACCCTAACCCTAATTACTCATCTTGATCCCTAACAGTATCTATGTAATTGATATATGGGTGAATTGAGAATATATATGAATAAATTTTAAAAAACACAATCCTAAGCCATTATTTCACTCTAAATTAATTTGAAACATAGAACATAAATTATATAAATGACATATTTATAAACCTATGCATGAAAACATGAAACAAATGATATTGTTAAGATAAATGAGAGAGACGAACAAGTTGTAGAGTCTACGGTATCGAAGAATTTGTGCTAGGGTTCGGGTGAGTTAGGGAGATTTCAGATTGGATTAGGGTTTGAGGTATTCGGCGGAAGGAGAGATAGATAGAGATAGATCGAGAAGAGGAGGAGATCGAGAAGAGTTTAAGATCGAGAGAGAGGAGGTTGGAGTAGAGATAGGGTTTTGGGAATGAGTTTCGGGAGCTCCAGATAGAGCTAGAGAGAGTTGTCGAAGAATGAGGGAGATGGCTCAGATCTGAGTATGTACAGATCTAAGTATGTACATACCTAGGCCATTGTTGGGAACAACGGCCTAGGATGAATTTTTTATATATAAAAAATAACTTAGGCCGTTGTTCCCAACAACGGCCTAAGTATAATTTTCTGCAAAAAAAACTTCAGAACGGCCTAGGTTGAATTTTTTTTAAAAAAACAACCTGAACAATGGCCTAAGTACAACTTTTTGCAAAAAAAAACTTCACACCAAAAAAACGCTAAGTCTGAAGCGTTTTTTAGCGTGAAGTTCCAAAATTGCCCCTCCGCTTTTAGAGCCCCTTAGTGGGAGCGCTACTGGGTTTCGATCTGAGCCGTTGATCAAGATCGGGAGCGATCCAACCGCTCAGATGTGTGTTTTCCAACCTGGTGAAAACATACCCGTTTTCTACTATTTTAATGGGAGAGATGGAGTTTGTAACAAACAAACCCTAACTTTGTAACTATATAAACATGTATAATACACGTCCAAACTACATCCAACAAATATAAATGTGCACCGCACGTGCAGCACAAATCAAAACATTCAAATATAAACTTTTTTTTTCTTATTCAATATATATTCATTTAATTTGATGACTTCACTTTTTTTAGACGTGTATCACACGTACATTATACTTATATATATATATATATACATATATATATTGTGGATTAGTGTAAATTGTCGAGCTTAGATATGTGATCTACCTATAGATTATCACTAATATAATCTTGGATTCCCAATTCACTTTGGCTCGTTAACTCTCTTATATTCGAGGATTATTTGCTTGACAAATCCAGTTTTGTGGAATCAGGAGTAAGGCTTGGTTGTTTCCTACAGCCATTAATTTCGTTTCTTTCTTTCATGAGATCTACTTCCCTTAGCATTTCAGTGTGTACATTCCGCTATTGTCAATATAGATTCTAGTATCAAGGAGACAAGCGCAGGTGTGAGTGCAAAGACAACTGTGGAATACCAGAGGAGAAGTAGAAGGCAACTGGATATGTGGGGCTCCCAAGGTCCGAGTGAAGAAGACCTAATCAAAGCAGCAGCCAGAGCAAAAGAACCGGCGTCAGCATGCGAAGGTATATTTATTAATAAGTACACATCCATATTACATTAACTGAATGATGACTATTTGATTTATTACGCAAGTTTATATGGTATTGCAATGGGTCCCAGTAAAGTAGATCAGTTAAGACAAATCAATTTCATGAGACGAGTGAATAATGGGGTGGGTTGCTAGGAGTATCAATAGTATAGGTCATAGGAGGGTAGACGTCAAATTATTGTCCATGTTATACATTTTCTGGAATGTCAGAGGGATAAGACAAAAGACTAAGAAAAGGCTTATAGGGGAATCGATTGCTAGGAGAAGGCCGAGTATTTGTGCGTTTCAAGAAACTAGAATAGCTAATCCTACCGTTGACGACTTTCATGATCTTAAGTATATAGGGGTTTTTGAATGGAGATTTAAGTCAGCTATCGGGTATTCAGGAGGTATAGCGATTGGAGTCGATAATAACCACTTCGAGATATTGAATGAACTGATTGGGATGTTTTCAGTTACTGTTAGACTAAGACAAAGTGGAGATAACAAAATCCATATGGTGTCTTCTATTTACGGTCCGTACGATTCCAGGCTAAGGGAACAGTTTTGGATCGAATTAAAAGACATTAGGAATTCATGGTCGGGTCCTTGGGTGATTGGAGGAAACTTCAATATCACTAGATTTGGATATGAGCATAACGGAAGAGATGCGAGTTGGGTTGATAGAAGTAACTTTAACTCTACCATAGAGGAGCTCGAGTTGATGGAGTTAACTAGTACCGATAGGAGTTTCACGTGGTCGAATATGCAGACAAACCCCATTCCTGCTAAGCTTGACAGAATTCTAGTTTCGGCCGAGTGGGAAGAGGAGTTCTCGTTGGCTTTCGTCAAATCTCTCTCTCGCTTGACGTCTGATCATTGTCCCTTGGGGTTAGATTGTGGCATTGGTTATAAGAGAGTACAATATCAATTTCGTTTCGTAAAGACTTGGACATTACACCCAGGATTACGCTCGATCATTCAGGAATCTTGGAGTGGTGGGACTAGGAATGCAGGAGCGGTAGGAACCTGGATTGAAAAAATTAGAAGGTTGCGCAGGTGTTTGAAGTCGTGGGCTTTTAAAGAATTTAGGGAAAGAAAAAGTCAAGTACAGAAGTTGGAAGTTAGAATTGTGGAGTTGGAATTACTACAGGAGCAAGGAATCCTTCCGTCACATATGGACGAGGAGCTCAGGTCATGCAGACACGAAATCTATCAGATAGAGCAGATGGAAGAATTGTATTGGAAACAACGTTCCAAAATACAGTGGCTTAAAGAAGGGGATGTGAATACAAAGTTTTTTCATAAGACAGCAAATGAGAGGAAGAGGCATAATACAATAAATGGGCTAGACATCGAGGGAGTTTGGACTGAGAATGAAGATTTATTAAGGGGTCACATAGATGCAAAATTCAAAAATCTACTTGGGGGTCGAGCAACTTATAGATGTAAGCTTTGTACAGATATGTGGGAGTCCTCAAGGATTGGAGGAAGCGGAGGTATTGAAGGAGTTTTCACAGAGGAAGAAGTGTTTAATGCAATAAAAGAGTTAGGTCAGGATACAGCGCCAGGATCGGACGGATTTCCTTTATTATTCTATAGGAATTTTTGGGCCATTATAAAAAATGATTTCATGAATATCCTAAAAGATATATTCGACAGAACAGCTCAGCTAGAAAGGCTTAATTACGCTAACATCATCTTAATTCTGAAGAAGAAAGAGGTGCGTTCAATAGATGATTTGAGGCCGATTAGTCTTCTAAACGGACCGTTTAAGATTATTACTAAAGTTCTTGCATGAAGGCTAGCTCCACACCTTAGGGACATGGTTGGGGAGGCTCAGAGTGGATTTATCAAGGGTAGAAACATCATGGATAGTATCGTTTTGGCTCACGAAGTGGTGTATAGAGGACACAAAGATAGAGCTGACGGGTTCGTGCTAAAGTTAGATTTTCAAAAAGCATATGACTCGGTAGAGTGGGAAGTGGTGGATGAAGCTCTAATTCTGAAAGGCTTCCGGTTTAAAATGGCGACAGTGGATCCAAATGTGTTTAAAGGGAGGCAAATCAAACGTGCAGACTAATGGATGGAGGGGTAAAGAACTTAGGTGTCAAAGAGGGCTCAGACAAGGTGATCCGCTATCATCTTTGTTGTTTACCATAGTCGCAGACGGGCTAGCAGAAATGGTAAAAAGAGGGAGAGAAGGGGGTAGTATCAGAGGTATCTCGATTAAAGGTGTGAAAGAATCAATATCCATACTTCAATACGCGGACGATACTTTAATGTTCAGGAAAGCTACGGAGGAGGAAGCAACTGCTTTGGGGATTTTGATCAAATGCTTTGAAGCATGGTCAGGGTTTTTCCAGTGACGGTGGCGAAGACTTGGGTTCGGTCGCCATTGTCAGTCGGGGGTTTCTTGGAATCATGGTCCTGGGTCATCGAGTCGGTCCTAGAGTCGATCATAGTGACGGCACGTCGATCTCTGTGGGGTGTGGGTTCTGACCAATCGGTAGTCATCATGCAGCTTCAATCTGCAGTGGGGGATCTCGAATACGTAGCTTCAACCTGCGGCAGCTTAGCGTGGCAGGTATACTCTCTTTGGCTTTGGTTCGCTGCGGGAAGGTGAGGAGTGAGGAGGGTAGAGGAATTTTGGGCGTGAGTCTAATGTTGGGACGTGGAGTTAGGGAAGATGAGAATGGTGATCTGGTGGTGTGTGTAAGGGAGAGGAGAAGTGGAGGAGTCCCTAATATCCAAAATTTTCTCTAAATATCCTAATTACAACTGATTTACAATTAGCAGCGAAATGTACCCTAGTTAGTGGGACGACGGTATTCCGGCAATTTTATAGTTAGGGCTCTATTTTGTCCTATTCAGGTCAAAGTGAGGGGTGCCTAAGGTCTCTCTCATATCAGGGGGCTTGGAAGGGGTGGTGGCGTTTGTTGAGCAGTCAGGAGAGAGGAGAACCTTCGTTGTGAGGTGGCAGTGAGAGTCAACGAGGGTCAAGCGAGGGGATGAGAACTAGGACTCAATCTGTACGGAGAGTTGTCAGATTGGTGGAGTGTCTGCTGTCTCTCATATGGTGCTTGAAGTTGACGTATGAGTCACTACTGGGGACGACGGAGGTGTCTGTGCGAGCGACGGAGCAGATAAACGGTGTACAAGCGAGGGCTGTGCGAGCGACGGAGCAGATAAACGGTGTACAAGCGAGGGACTGAGAGAGAATGAGCTCAAATTGGCACGAAAAATTGACTTTGACGATGTCGTCCGATCAGTAGGATTAGATTTCGTTGTATTTTTTGTTTGTTGGTTGGGGTGTATGAGTTACGGGACCCAGCCTGTTGGGATCTGAAATTCATAAGCCTTATTTTTTGTTGTATGTTTGTTAAAGTCTTTTTAATGAAACGCGGGGGTATTCAACCCACCATTTAACGATAAATAAAAAAAAACATTTTATAATATATTTATTTTGTTAGCACCTAGTTAGCTTAATTGAAATGAGCGAGCATATGGTTAATGGATGTCTTGGGTTTCATGGATTAAAAAATTGGTAAATTTAGGAGAGATTTTGTATGTTTTGTATGAAACATAATAAGGGTATTTCAAGCTTGCAACTTATAAAGTAAACAAAAAGTTAAGTACAGGATGTTTTTAAATCCGTATATTGATCGTATATAGTAAGGTACGTATCGAACCATAAAATCCACAAGGTGTATATAGGATAAATTTTCCTTTAAGATACACTCTTAAGATACGTATTGGTTAACCTATATATCGTATCGAATCATAAGATACATATCGTGTATCTTAAGATACTAACAACTTAGAAAAATATCATTAAGCATTCTAATAAGTTATACGTACCTTGGTTGGATCTCCTAATGGATCTGGATAGACATCCGTGTTCTCCTTGTCAGTCGAGAAGTTGGATGTGATGCTCTTAGCAGCATCGACCACATCCTTCCCGGATTCAGTAACAGCGTGGAGCCTCCTAGAAATCCAGAAATATGCCTGAGAAAGGGGTGATGATAAAGACAGGTCCCATAGCTCCTCATGTTCAATCACTTGACCACTTATCTGATTCAAAGTAAATTGAGAAATCACGCGAAGTATCACGTCCCCTCCTACGGCAAATGCAGGATTCTTGGGTTTGCCTTTTAGGGTCCACTTGATGCTGAGCAAACTGGTCGATAACATCACCATCTCCTGTACTGTCTGACACATGCATGTCTTCCTTGGTCAGCTCACTATCTAAATCTCTGAAGAAACAATAATGATAGTCGACTTTTCATAAACAAAAACTAAAAGAATCTGTAATGAAAATTCCACTTACCAAATTATTTATGTAAAATTTGAATAGCATACCGTTGTAGAATTATGGAGGACAGAGTTGTATGTGAGAGATTTACATTCGAAACAATTCCAGTGGACTGGCAATAGGGCATAGACTCGACTGATAAAATTTCCCTTAATACCTTTGACATAAGTCGTGAACCAGTTATGGTCTCTATGACAAGTAAACACCTTTACTATAGCTGGAAACATGACCCCTGATCCGATAGTCATTCCGAGTCTGACCCGAATTTTTGTGTTTGGATCAATGAATCAGGATATGCTCTTAGGTAGGGTTTGGTCCTGGAAAATGAATCCTTTTTTTAATGGACCATGTTTTTTGATCATTAAAGATCTAAATCCTAAACCCGGTTAATGTTTATATGTTACAGTCCATTTAGTTCTTCTCTTCCTGATATGATTTATATAAGGATATGTATTTATGTTTAGAATTGTATACAACATGATAAAAAAACATACATGAGAAAGAAAGTATTTTATTCTCTTACAAAAAGTTGGCATCTTAAAGCTATGTACCATGAGTAAATATACGAGAGAAGACACAATCTTTAATCAGACACGTGAAATCCTGTGGATTATGTAATGCATGTTTGACATAGGCATAAATATAAAATCCACAGAATGTAATCCTATAGAAAATAAAAATCATAAATGATGTGTCGTCGAGGGCAGTACCAACAAAATGATTCAATATTTTTCCATCAAAAATAGAAAACATGCATTTGATAATATGATAAAAACATTGTGAAATGATCTTCCCAATAAGACTATAAACAAGTGATAGTATAGAAGAGCCTGCTTACACACAAATAATTGAGAAATCACCGGCTTCGTATACTGATTCTCAAGTTATACTAGTAAAGATAGAAAAGAAAAAATAGTCAACACTTACCACTGTGGGGTTTTCTAATGCGCCCGTGACCCATAGCGGTCTTTTGTATTTCTCTCGTCCAGAAAATGTCCTGACGGGATCCTGGAGTGAAGAAAAAAAAAGTCAAATGTTTTACAATAACTATGCAAAACAAAGGAACGTGTCTGCAGAAAATCGAACGCAGCAATTAATCATCCAGACAAAAAGGTTGGAAAACCTTCATCATTACAGAACACTCCTTGATGGAGATACAGAATTTAATACACTTGGGACAAATCTACTCGAATTAATTCAACGGCTTGCTACTACGTTTGACGATTAATCGTTGTGACACAATCTCCAATGCCCTTCACGGATCACAAAAATATCTCTGTGTGTGTGTGTGGGGGGGGGGGAAGAATCTACGGCACATCGGGTAGTGGAGTAGATGTAATTCAAGAGTGTCTTGCTTTAGCATTTTCATTTGCTTGTCTAGATAAGATACCCCCAAACCATAAGCTTTTATGATAGATTATTACTGAAACAGAGTATCCACACTGGGTCTTAGTTTTAGACAACTTTGTTTGCTTAAAGTTGCCAAATTACAGTAACACATTATAAACACTATGTACAGTATAGTCATTATTAACATTATTCAACAAAAATGTTTAAATCCAGATACAATGTATTTTGGTATCATGGACAATATGGTATCTCCAGTTTCAACTATCTAACCAAGGTATAAAAACAAATCAAGAAAACAAAGATTAATACCTTATATTTTACAGAACCCGAATAAGATCCTAAGGCACGATTTCCTTCCCGTAGCTCTAAAATATCCCGTGCGAGTTGTCTTGCTGTTGATTCCACAGCTGGGCTACTGAGGCACTCAAATTCATTGCAAAGTTCACCAAAGTCCATATCATCAACTAGCTTGTCTGTTTCAGATCTTTCCTCAACGCAGTTGAGAGTTGATTCCTTCTCTTTGGATTCACCTAGAACTGCCAGCATCATATCCATATTGATCATAATTAGTTAACATTGTTTTTTTTTATCATAAAAGGTTGGCAATTGCCCCCCGTGTTTCATTAAAAAGTTTAACAAAACAAACAACCAAAAATAAGGCTTATGAATTCATACACCCCAACCAACAAACAAAAATACAACGAAATCTAGTCCTATTTATCGGCCACCCCCGCCAGAACAACTTTTTCGTGCCAATTTGGGCCTACTCTCTCACTCAGTCCCTCGCTTGTACGCCGTTTATCCTCTCCAACTATCCCGCGCTCTCCCTCGTTGCCCCCAGCAGTGACCCATACGACAAGCATAATTAGTTAACATTGTGTTATAAAGAAAATAGGGAAGAAGATTGCTATGACTATGAGTAGCACTCCAGTTCAAGACATGTTAGCACGTGGTTGCAAAGTGAGCTACTTCTCACTTCTCAGCAACACAACACAACAAATGAGACCACTTAATACATACATGGGCAAAATATGTTCAAACATTGTGATATTTCAACCAATTATTTCTTATGACATATAAATCATTTTGGAGAAAATTTTCTCAAACTTTACATGATAACATGTTTTGTCATACATACATATATATATATATACCTCGTACAGGGAGGAGGAGGTGGCGGGAACGGAGGTTGTTGTGGCGGCGGTTGAAGTGGGGCCCATTCGGAAGGATGGTGATGCGATTGAAAGCAGATGCAAGAGCGCTCATTCTTGAGCTGTTCTTCTTTTTCTTCCTCAACTATTTGTGTTTCCATTGTGTGAAGAAAGTAGAATATAAAGTGGGGCAGCCCCTTTTTAATTTCCTCTCATTTTTGTGACACAAACTGACGGATCAATTTGGATAAGGCCACCTCACCCTCTTCTCTTCTGTTCTCTGTGTAATTTTCTTTTTAACAAAAAATCTTAAATATGTAAAGGGCAAAAGCCAAAGTACCCCCCAACGTTTGGTCCGAGTACAAAATGCTCATACAATATTTGAAAAAGTACAATAAACTCATTTCTCCGTTAACTTAACCTCATCCGTTAAGTTATAATTATTAAATTACTTTTTTACCCTTATCTTTTCATTATCAAATCTCTTCTTTCTTTTTTCCTTTTTAGTATCTAAGGAGGTCTAATCAGAAGCATAAATCCATTCCTTCTACTTATTTATCATAATGAATTGAAGAAATGCTTTTAAGAAATAAATAAACTGGGTGTCTGGCTCCTTGTGAGTGAAATTGCACCATGGTTGCAACTAAAAGTAGTTGCAACTCAAGTTGCAAATTTTCCTTCAGTTGAAAAGGGATTTGCTTTTCACTTGCTGCTCAAACTAAAGGGAAACTTGCAAGTTGGGCCACAAGTACCTTTTAGTTGAAACTGCAATGCAACTCTATTTGCTACAAACAAGATCAATTTTGTGATGAAAAAGATATATGAGACTCCCTACCAAGATTAGATGCTTTGATATGGTTTAAAATGCCCGAAAATTCCAGCTTCTTCACCATTTTCTTTGAAGAACCTAAACGGGTATTCTTGCGAGTTAGACAACTTGTGATATTGTTGCACCATCCACCTCCCTTCAAGTTAGATGAAAATTAACAACAATATTTAAGTAGCATTCTCTCTATTTAATTGTTAGAGAAGTCATCTTTCAAGCATTGAGGGGAAAATGGTCTTAAACAAAATCTGTAATCCATTCATTTAAAATATATATACTACTGACCTCTAAATGAACCAACCAGCTATTAGCCCCAGAGCCGAAACCTGGAGATAGATGGTACGCTGGAGGGTTTCCATCCAAACAAACTGATATCAAAGCAACAAATACATAGATCACTATCGGGATAAAAAGTGAATTGTGCCAACCCTTCATATGCTATACAATTTCTATCTTACTATGAAAGTGAATATAAGTGACGGTAAATAGTATCACCTGCTCCTTTGGCTACTGCACTCTCAAGATAAGTTATATCCACCAAAAAGCCTTGGACTTTCAGCATAAATAACACAGACAGAAGAGGATACAACCACGGACACCATTTAGAATCCATCATTCTGCAAAGCAAAGAGAAACAGAATTCTTATATTTTAGGAAAACAAGAAAAATTAGATTCTATTGAAATCAACTCGAGCAGTTGGATTCTGATATCATTATCAGGATATGCAATAATATGGTTTAAGAAAATTACAGGAGAGGCAAAATTATTGACAAAAAAAGTGGAAATTCCCCACCTTGGTTTACATTTAAAAAAAAAGACACTTCTTTTTGAAAGGTACAAAGATTACAATTGATTCATCCCTTAGTCAGTCAATTTTGATGCCAAAACAGTACGAGAGCATGCAATCTTTTCCTACACCTTCTATATAAAAGGAAGCATATTAATTAAATTTTGGGGTATTAAGCATTGTGAAAATAGAAATTGGGGTTAAGCATTGAGAACTCTAATTTATTCAATCGACGGATCGATCGGAATTTGAAAAAAAAAATGAAGAAAAAGGAAAAAAGAAAGAAGAGATTTGATTATGAAAAGATAAGGGTAAAAAAGTAATTTAATAATTATAACTTAACGGATGAGGTTAAGTTAACGGAGAAATGGGTTTATTGTACTTTTTCAAACGTTGTATGGGCATTTTGTACTCGGGCCAAACGTTGGGGGGGGTACTTTGGCTTTTGCCCATATGTAAATTCTATATTTATTTATTTTTTTATTAAAAGATGACCTAGTCATTGCTTCATTAATACGATATTAAAGAAACATAGTAGAACTAATTATAGAGTGTCCATACAAGCACTTCTAACAACCAAAATACATCGAAAACAAACTAGCAAAGCATAAAGTAAGATACAATGGCTATAAAACGAAGCCACAAACTGTGGCAACCTCCTCGAAAGGTCGCTACTCCCATTCCACCTGTAGTAGGAGTGACATCCTACCCATTGCCTACCCGTAGCCCACTCTAGCTAATCCTCCTCTTCCATGCGTAGACGTTTCATAGCTCTCCTATGACCTATCCATTCATTAGATAGAGATAAAATATTTTGCATAAGTACCGAAAAGCTACAGGTAATATTGCGAAAACATAGTTCATTTCTATTTAACCACAAACACCACATCGTAGCTGTAGCCATAACACCCCAAACCTCTCTATCTTCCCATCTAACTCGATTTATCCCCCCACATCCCCATACCTGTGAACTAGACTTAGGGGTTTCTATCAATCCGAATCTAAGACTCACCACCTCCCATGCTAGTTTAGCCTTAATGCAAGAGAATAAAATATGGTTGGTATCTTCATCACCGATCGCACATGCTTCGCATCTAACATCAATTGGAATGTTCCTTTTCCGGAGGTTGACCTTCGATAAAATTGCGTCGTTCATGACTAACCAAGCAAAAACTTTGACCCTTAATGGCACTCGGAGCTTCCAAATAAAGTTAGCATCCTTACATCGCAAACCACCGTCGTTGATCCGCTTGTACATCGAGGCAACTGAAAACTCCCCAGATGAGTCTAGCATCCATTCTCTGCTATTTTCGCCGTCGTTGTTGTACTGCCCTTCTACCTTAATAAACATATTAAGGTTAGACAGTTCTGAGGCTGTTGCTTGGGTTAAGTGACCCTTGACATCCAACTTAAGTTTCTGATTATGCCATACATCCGCCACCAAAGTGTCGGTGTTAATCGTAGCCTCTGCCGCTGCTGGAAATAAACTCCTCAGACTCCTATCCCCGCACCACTTATCCGACCAGAATCTAGTATCCTTCCCACAACCAATTCTGCATCTAGTATTTGAATGATACAAGAGCCCTACCTTCGCCACTCCTTTCCATAAGAAAGAGTACTTTTCGAAAGTGCTTTTCCCTCCAAACCGATAAGATTTCCTACCTCTATATTTGGCGAACGATTTGCACCACCAGTTATTACGACGTCTCTTCATCTTCCACCACCATTTGCTCAGCAACGCTCTGTTCATATCCCTTATATTAAGGTCCCTAGCCCTCCATACTCTTTCCTTTTGCATACTCTACCCCAGCTAACTAGTGGTAGACCTTTGTTTGCATCATCGGTTCATTTCCAGAGAAATCTTCTTCTGATTTTGTCTATTTTCTTGATGACTCACTGAGGGAGCTCGTATACTGACATCAGATACGTCGGGAGGCTACTAAGCACCGAATTTAATAGTGTGATTCTTCCACCTAGCGTTAGGAGATGGCCCTTCCACCCTGAAAGTTTCTTTTCTATTTTATCGATTAAGGGCTGCCAATCCTCTCTATGTGGTGCCCCCGGTCT
The DNA here is from genome assembly GCA_017893485.1 of Hemerocallis citrina. NCBI lineage: Eukaryota > Viridiplantae > Streptophyta > Magnoliopsida > Asparagales > Asphodelaceae > Hemerocallis > Hemerocallis citrina. The sequence goes on along the minus strand of CM030361.1, from coordinate 30,623,420 downwards.
GATCGGTATTCCTAGATATACGAGAGGGAATTTGCCGCTTTCGCATCCGAAAATACTCTTGATGGTGTCGATTGGAATAGACATTTGGTCACTAATCGGAAGCACACAAGTCTTCGTTAGGTTCACGTTCATGGCCGACCAGGCGCCAAAACACTACAGTGCCATGCCTAATGCTTTCATTTCTTCATATTTAGCAGCCTCAAACAATAACGTATCGTATGCATATTGTAGGATGGAAATTATTTCAGGGATACCCCTTACTTTAATACCCTGAATTAGCCATTGTTCCCTACCTCTAGTGATCATTTCAGCCAGTCCGTCGGCTATAATAGCAAAGAGTAGAGAAGATAACGGATCTCCCTGTCTAAGACCCCTTCTACATTTGATTTCCTTCCCCAACTGACAGTTGACCTGAATAAAAGACTTTCCCCCTTGGACATATTTCTTGATCCACATTCTCCACTTAGTGCCAAATCCTTTTAGTTTAAGTGCTTCATCAACGCAGTCCCATTCTAGTAAATCATAAGCCTTTTCGAAGTATATTTTTAATAGAAATCCATCCGCCTTATCCCTGTTACCTCTATATAAAATTTTGTGAGCTGAAGCCACACTATCCGTGATATCTCTTCCCTTGATAAAACCGCTCTGAGATTCACCAACTGCCTCATCCAACTGTGTGGTCAACCTTTGCGCTAAAACTTTCGTAACGATCTTGAAGGATCCGTTCAGTAGGCTTATCGGCCTGAAGTCTTGTACCCCTGACACCTCTTTCTTTTTAGGGATTAGGACTACATTAGCGTAATTAATCATATCCAGGTCTACCACTCCCTCGTGTAGTTCACTGAAAATATTCATAAGATCCATCTTGATGATATCCCAGTAAAGCTTATAGAAGAAGATTGGGAATCCATTTGGCCCCGGCGCTTTGTCCTGTCCCAGGACCTTCACCGCCTGAAGGACCTCATCTTCTGAGAACATACCCTCAATACCTTCACTCCCTTCAGTTCTTGACCCACTCCACATGTCTGGACTTAGCTTACATCTAAACTCCTTGCTTCTCCCGAATAGCTCCTTGAATCTTTTGTCAAATTCTTGTCTGATTAATCCTTCGTTCTGTGTCCATACATCATCATTCAACAGTCTACCAATGTGGTTTTGTCTCCTCCTTCCATTGGCCACCTTATGGAAAAATTTGGTATTCATGTCCCCCTCTTTAAGCCATTGTACCCTAGCTCGTTGTTTCCAATATTGTTCTTCCATGGCACCTATCTGTCGAATCTCTAGTCTACAGTTGAGAAGTTCGTCAGTCTCCACATCGAAGAGATCCCTACCTTCTTGAATAGCTTCCAAAACTGCTACCTTATTGGCCAATTCCTGCAGCCTTATTTTGATCGCTCCAAATTCCTTCCTCGCCCATTCTTTTGTAATCTTTCGAAATCCCTCGTCTTTTCAATCCATATCCCTACTGCGGTTACCTCCATGGTAGTGGCCCTCCAAGATTCGTCTATGACCTGACGACAATTTGTTGACAACGTCCAAGCTTTCTCGAACCTGAAAGGATACCGCTTTTTGACGTAGTCTTGTCCACACTCCATTAGCAACGGCAAGGTGGTCTGAGGTGTATCTCGTTATCGTCTTCACTTTGGCGACTGGATATACATCCTCCCAATCAGTCGAAACCAATATTCTATCAAGCTTAGCCAATATCGTGACAGGCTGCATATTAGACCAGGTGTACTTTCTATCTATCTGCTCCATCTCCATCAACTCCAGCTCGTCTATGAAGTTATCCTGATTGGTGAGGCTTGGTCCCCTCCCTCCGTGCTCGTGACTAAATCTGGTGATGTTGAAATCTCCCCCTATAACCCACGGGTCTGGCTAATAATTCTTAATCTCTCTAATATATATATATATTTTTATTAAATAAATGAATATACTTGTTTTGAAATTTAAGTCACCACTTTGTTATTATTATTATTATTGTTATTATCATAAAACGGTGAAAGAGCAAGCTCTTCCTGTACTTCATTAAACAGAATTTAACGAAGTACAACCAAACACAAATAATATTCATACCAATCCAACATCCTGGGTGCATGAAATTCATTCTCAAAATACAACTGACCATATACATCTAGTCAACAAAGAAAGTAACTAGAAGCCAAAATATATAATATTCTATGTCAAATCTCACATCACTTGGCTGCCCACCTCGGCAGACCACCCTCAAAAGAAGATCTACTAGAACTAAACCTGGAAACATCAGTAATAGTAGTAGCGGAGGAGCGTGGCGCAATCACTCCTATCCTGACCCTAACCCTGATCTTGATCCTCCTACGAGTGTGCCTCATAGTCGGGCTCGGCGGTCGTGGCTAACCTTTCCTAAATCCTTCTTTTAGTGGAGTACCTGCTTTATTAGACCAAAACACAATATTAGTCTTGATGCCATTGTAAATATGCATGTTGTGAATTTGTTTGTGTCTGAATATGTAATGATTCCTAGCAACCCAAATACCCCAGCAAGTCACCATGACGACCATGTCCCAGAGTTCATGGTCATCAACGTGCACGTGGGCCCACCTCCACTCTCCCTAGAGATCTTTAACGGTGTCTGGCATCGCTGCCTGGAGTCTACACTCCCGCAAGATTCGATCCCACATTTCCTTTGCCAAAGCACAGTGCAGAAAAAGATGCTCAATGTTCTCCTCCTCCCGGTTATAGGTGACAAAAATTGTTGGACCTGTACAATTTCTGTTTGCTTGATTATCCTTGCTAAGAACTGCATTCTGTTGTGTCAGCAAGTTGAAATTTTCCATCTTAAGATGTGCTTTTGTTTTCCAAAATGTCACTGCTTTGTTTTTTTTTTTTTTTAAGGGAAAGGTGAAATCTGGTCACCATGTTTCATTAATAAGAAATTAACGATACAAACCCAGAGAACTGGGCCAGACATAAAATAAAACATACATGAAGCAACCTGACCCGTACAAACAATAAATCCCTCCAACAACTCTGGAGGGTGGGCCGACAAACAAGCTCGGTCTAGCTAAATTGTAAGTACGTCAGTTTAGCTTCGTACACTGCCTCCACGACACGTGCACACCTACGTGAAACTAGTCTGGCAGGCTTTTATCACCCGTCGATCCCTGCATTCTCCTTACTGGGGGGACCCCATCTTTGGGCCCAAGTCCCGCATGCCGAATTACGGCATAAGCACAGTAGTCGCACCCTCTCACCATCTCCATCACTGATCCTACAAACGCGCCAACAGCTTCCACAGCCGCTACCAAAGAGATAGCCATGAAGATGATATCTTCACCTCTCACGATTGTGCTTTCTCCGGCGATTTCTCATCAAACAACTATCTCGCTCACCCCACCAAAAGACCACGCTCCAAGGGAGTGCCGTGGAGAGGATACCTTTACCTCTCCCACGCTCTTGCTCTCACAGGTGATTTCTCACCACACAGACTCATCTCGACTCTTACTCTCAAACCGATATGTCATATGTTTTAACGTGGTTGAACAAAAAGTTAAGGGAAAAGGGGGGAAACAAGAAAATTATACAATTGATAATTCAGATGGTAAACGATCAGAATGGGCAGAGGAAGATCACAACTTTGAGATCATGATACAACATGTGGCCCCACTTTACTCAGAATTCAAATGAGTATAATTTCCTTCTGTTCATAGAAGGAAATTATAGGTAATCTCCAAAACTTTTTTTAATCTGTAGAAACTACCTGAATGACGAAAATATCCCTCATTTTCTATATATATGTTTATCAGTTTTCACTTCTTTCTCACTTATTTTCTTTCCATTCTAACCTCATTCCATATTCTTCCCCAAAATTTTCAAACTCTAATTTCTCCCCAAAATTCAATTTCTTTCACATACTCTAATTTTCCCAATCCTTATTTCACAAACCCACTTTCTTTCACAAACTAGAGAAAATTCGGATCTGTGTAAGACATTCAGTTTAAGAAAAAATCAGGGTGTGGGAATTTGAGGAAAAAGATGAAATTGACTAGAATGAAAGAAAAATGAGTGAGAAAGAAGATAAATGAATATTTTTTTTAAAATAAAGCGAATGAAAAAGTTGGAGAAGAGACGGAGAGACATTTTCATCATCAGGATAGTTTTTTGTGAATTTTTTTTTAAAAATAGCAGTTACGCATACTTATGACAATTTTTTAGAAATGACTCGAATTAATTTTTTTTATAAGATACTTTTCGAAAATATTTGCAGAAAAAGGACTAGTTGCCTAAGCATTTGCACTTATATCTTCTCAACAACTAAACTCGTCATTCCCAGTGGCAAGTTTAGTTGTTTCTTCTTCGCTATTGGAAAACAGCCGGTTTAGTGCTGATTTTTAGTTGAAAATTTTCAAAGAAGACTTGCTGTTCCCAACAGCAAGGACATTTATACTAGACTCGCTGTTGGGAACAGCGAGTTTAGTTCAAATTTTCAAAGAAGACTCGTTGTTCTCAACGGCGAGGACATTTACATTAGACTCGCTGTTGGAACGGCGATGATGTAGGGAGTTTTACAGAGAGTGAAATATTCTGTTGGACTTAGTGAATTTTCGAAAAAAAACTCCATATAATTTTTTTTTTGAACTAAACTCGCTATTCCCAACAGCGAGTCTAATGTAAATGTTCTCCCCATTGGGAACAGTGAGTCTTCTTTGAAAATTTTGAATTAAACTCTCTGTTGGGGTGTCTACTATAAATGTCGTCGCCGTTGAGAGCAGCGAGTCTTCTTTGAAAATTTTGAACAAAAAATAGAACTAAACACATTGTTTCCCAATGGCAATGATGAAACAACTAAACTCGCCGGAACGGCGAGTTTAATTGTTGAGTTCATGAGCGCAAATACTTGGCCAACTGTCTTCTTTCTGTAAATATTTTTGAAAAGTGTCCTGTAAAAATAATTAATTCAAAGTAAGGATAGTTTCTCATAGTTTAGCATTTTTCTAATACAAAAGCAGAGCTTGTATGATCATGTTGATTGTTTTCTTGTTTATCCTGAGCAAGTCATATATAACGGAACCCACAAACTAACCAAACATTTTTATTAGGTACAAAATGGACACCGATTCCTTATAGGCGTAGCACATGTACCTCTTCGAATTGATTAGATACATGCAAGAAAAGTCGTGTTGCTCGCTTGATTGGGACTAGTACAATCAAAAGTTAAGCAATAATGAAGGAGGATACATAATCACTCCCTTCATTTCACCTGATTCAAACTACCAAGTTATTTTTTCAGCAAACAGGAAAAAGTTTTAACAAAACCATTACAACACCAGTTTTTTACCAGAAGCAAATAAGATACAATCCTGCGAGCATTCAACATAACATTTTTAGATCACAATAGTTAAGTGGGGCATGAAAACCACCGACACAACTGCATTACATTCTCAAACTCCCTTGCTTGTTAAGAATAGAGATATTACAAGTTTAATTTTCCTGTTACAGGAATCACACAACTGCAGAAAACCACGAATGCAGAATATTTCAGTCCTCTTGGGATCAGCATCAAACTGCAGTTCCCTTATTCTTCCTCTTCTGCTTCTTCAAGCCAGTTCACAAATGGCTCCAGGGCTTTCACAAAAGTTTGCCTGCAATTCACACACCAAAATTCCAATATTTAGGGTTAACAATATAAATATGAATCTACTCTGGTTAAACAATCACAAAGGGAAAATTTCAATAAACCCACCCCAGTTTTCGCAAGTTTGCAGATAACACACCCCATATCTTTTTTTTGTGGTTTGCCATACTATCGGGCTAAGGGCTAAAGTAGTTGCGATCTGCCTTACTCTGTCCAAAAAGGTAGTCGCGTGATGTTGCGTACATTTTTTGGGTTATCTCTTCCTAAACGACCACTGTTGTTTTATATGGGAGGGGATGATCACATAATGATTAAAAATAAGGCTAAATATTTTTTTTTTAAAAAATACACAAAGTTTTGGGCCAGTTTAAAAAAGTACATACAAGTTTTTTTTTTAAAGGGCACAATGTTTAAATAAACTCCACTGGGTTAGCTAGGGTTAGTTCGGGAGAGAGAGAGAGAGGGGGGGGGGGGGTTATTTAAACATCTGATTAGTTAAGTGATGTTTTTTTAAACACAAATAAAAGATGAATGTGGTTTTTTTAAACACAAATGAAAGATGAAAGTGGATTTTTTAAACCCTACCCTAACCCAATCCTAACCCTAACGAGCCCAATGGAGCTTATTTAAACATTGTGTCCTTTTTTATTAAAAAAAAAATTGTGCACTTTTTTTAAACTGGCCCAAAACTGTGTAATTTTTTTATATTTAGCCTAAAAAAAATTATTTGTTTTGGTGCTTTTGTTTTTGGAGAGAATGATCACATAATGACTAAAAAAATTAAACCCCCAATTAACTTTTACGAGATAAAGAAAATGTGTTGTTCTCACTTACCGTAGGGGTATAACGGTCCAAACATTGGGTATAACAATACAAACATCTTAAATTTAACGAAAGAAGCGACCAGGTTGCAAACCACAACTACTTTAGCCCACTTTAGCCCGATAGCATAGCAAACCACAAAAAAAAGATATGGTGTGGGTTTTCTGCAAACTCGTGAAAACTGGGGTTGGGGTGGGTTTACTGAAATTTTCCCAAAGTTATTTACTCCAGTTACACAATGAAAACTAATATAAGCAACTTCCAAAAACATATAACCGAAGTGGTTGCTTTTGTCTAGTTGTTGTCTAGAAAAGGAAGTAATGGAAACATCGAGGCTTCACCAAAAATTAAAGCTGAAAGAAAACTTGGTACCAATTGCTGGCAGTAAAAGGATGAATGTGAAGAGAAACACGAAAAGGATCAAATTAGGTGGCAATGCATGCCAAGAAAACTGTGATTTTCAGATTGTTAAAACTTGAACATTTAACAACAGCCATCACATACAACGTTTTTATTCCTCTGTTCTTGTCATTTTTGTAGACCAGATAAATACATTAATTTTATTTTTAAAATCTAAAAGGCAACAGAGGCAGATAAATAATATAACTGCATACCTGCCCTTAGGGTTTGCACCTTTACGGAACCAAAGAAGAATGGTATCCTCAGCAAGCACATCTTGATCATATAGAGACCTGACAATCTCCGGGAATAACTTCATTAACTTTGCATCCTCGTAGCACTGAATCTGAACTTTGTACATGAGTTCAAGTTCCAGCTTCCCGCTTGTACAAAATGCATTCAAAAGTTCAGCCCATGTTTTCACCTGTAAGTTACATAAGTAAAACTTGGTTCAATGATCTGCACAATAAACCTAAAACCTTACATAAAAAAACACTTTGTTCAATGGTCTGCGCAATCTCATTTCTTGGTCGAAATCATCACATCACAGCACGTTAATCATCGTCTTAAACACACTTCCCTAGGGTCTATGTAATTTTGCTGTGTAGTCAGCAAGGCTCCACAAGCTTAAAGTGACTCATGACTGACTAAGTTGGCCAAACTACCAAGGAAGTAAGAAAACATCACATGAAGTTTGGCCCTTAAGGAGATCCACGGCATAACAGTTCCTTTCCCCCAAACACTCAATTCTATTAGGGAGTAGAAAGACCAACTTTTACAGAAATTTTCAAGTGAAGTTCAGTCAAGTTATGAAAAGATGGCAATGAAAATGCATATGGATCCAAGTAGCTAATAACATTCAAGTCAAAGAAATGGTTGGATTTACCAGAGTTTTCTGACCCTAAATTCCTCAAATGTCGTTGTAATGGAGGAGAGAAAGGAAGAAAGGACGAAAGGTGTGACAAAGAGAAAGAAAGATGTTGTAATAGAGGGAAAGAAAAAAGATAGGTGGTCAAATTTTGGTCCTGTGTTCATTGAAGTTTAGTTAAAGAGGGGTTTTAACTAGTCCTTGTTTCTGAATAAATTATTAGCTCCTTTTATAGCATAGCCAAGCTAAGCCTACAGTAGGAAAGAGAAACAAAATAATTTAAATTTCTGTGATAGATAAGAATAATATAGTAATACGAAAAAGAAATATAACTATTTAATTTCCTGCTATAAAGAAGGGGAAAAAAAAATATAAACAAAACAACTAAGAATTGGACACATTACTTCTCCAATGCACTTTTTGGAACTATTTATATGCTCTTTGAATAGGATTCACGGCCAAAAAAAAATGCTTGCTAGTTGATACTTTATCTTAAAAATTTGTTCAAGTGATTCCTTTTTTCTAGTGCCATGTTTTATTCTCAAAATTTTAAATTGCTCGTATTTACCTCGACTGACAAAATGCAGCCCACTTGAAAACGGTTGTTTCACATTAAAATCAAACTTGGACAAATCTTTCCTATAGTTTTTCAAACGAGTGTCATTGCCTGCATTATTTTCATGGGAATCACTGGCTTATGATTCATTGATGAGAAGGCTGACAACAACTACAATGCAGGTGAAAAAAGTAAGCTCTATAGGATAAATTCAAGTTTGACGCTCTTCTAGAATTTTTTGCCGTCATAGGCCACTTTTTAAAAATATTTGCATTTTTGGGTCAGTTCCCCAACTATTAGCGCTTTTGGCTACTTTGTACCACGTCAGCAGTGGCCGCTATTCCCAATAGCGGCAGCTTCATTTCGAGGTCGCTAATGGGAATAGCGACCTATGTTTTAAATTTTTTTTTTGAATTTTTTTGTTTATCGTTGCTATTCCCACTGGCAACCTTAGTATAATGAGGTTAGTGAGCTCGAATGAATATATTGAGACACTTAGCGATTCCTAAAGAGCTTTCCCCAAAAACTTAAAACTAAGGTTGAGGTCGCTATTGGAAATAGCGACCTTAGTAGGAAACACAATCTCCTCAGCGACCTCATTATACTAAGGTCGCTAGTGGGAATAGCGACGACAAAAAAAATTCAAAAAAAATTAAAACATAGGTCGCTAATGGGATCATTAGCGACCTTGAAATGAAGAGGCCACTATTGGGAATAGCGGCCGCTCCTAACGTGGCACAAAGTAGCCCAAAAGCGCTAATAGTTGGCAACTGGCCCAAAAACGCAAATATTTTCAAAGTGGCCTCTGTAGGCAAAAAACTCCGCTCTTCTATGGGTGCAGTTTTTTTTACCAGTATTCTATGGGTGCAGTTATTTAACTTAAATATTTACAAAACATTAAATAAGTCTTCTAGTAAGAAATTACAAATATATACAAGGGTACCTGGCGAAGTGCAGCATTTGCATTTTGCTGTTGATTCTTGCCAGACCACTGAACAGCATCCATTAGCACATCCCACAAGATGCGCACTACCTCAATATCAGGAATCTTTGCATCTTTAACTCGCTGCTTAACTGTCTCGATGACTTCGGAAATATCAGCCTCTTCAGCTATTTGAGTAGTCAATGCAGATTTCATCTCCTTTAGCTTCACCTCAAACATTTTCTTCTCATTGTACTCAACAAGGGATACCAATCCTTCCTTTCTGAATTCCAACCATCACAAGAGAGTTTAAAATAGTCACAATAAATAAGGGTAATTGATCCTACTCAAATAATTAAAAAATGAGTATTAGACAGTAGTTAAATAGAAGCTTTTGATTAAAATCTTTGTCAATCATATATAGGTATTCAACAAACTATTGTAGACAGTAGTTAAATAGAAGCTTTTGATTAAAATCTTTGTCAATCATATACAGACATTCAATCATATATAGGTATTCAACAAACTATTGTCAGAGAAGTAAACAAAGTAACCCTTCATTTGATATAATCCAAAAATTCAAATTTCTAAATTTCATACTGGAGGTGTGTAACCTTAAAAGAAAGAAACATTAAGATCCAATCAATAATTAGTACCAATTTTGACTTGGTTAAAAGTGCATCAAAATTAGTACCAATTTTGACTTCGTTAAAAGTGCATGAAAATTTGATTAAAAGTGTAAACTAGTAATAGGAATTATAGCTGCTGAGCAGCTCACACTTTATGCACCTTAAATACTGCATCAATACTATAGCTGCTCATGTTTACAGTGTATTAGTAATGGAACTATGCAAATGAAAGTTGGAAGTATCACCCAAATTGTGTTAGTTATTTGTAGGCAAACAACTGAACAAGCGGAAGCATAATTGAATAACTATCGAGTTACTAAGGTCCATAAAATGCATTATGCTAATAGTTACCAATTTAAGCTAACGAATGGCAAGAACAGAAAGGCAAAGATATCACATGCATGATAATACCCACCAACAACAACAACAACAATAAAGTTCTAATATCTTTGAATTAGGCTATATGACTCCTAATGGTTTAGCTCCAGTAAGGGCCATCTAACATATTATCGAAAAATTATTAAATGAATTCAATTTGTTCCAGGATAAGTCTTCTACTTCTGTAAGAATGAGCGAAACTAGAAACTATTCTTTGGCAATGGAATACATCCAGCTCAATGGTGAAGGCAAAATTACTGCAGCCATAAATAAAATCGCATACTAAATGCTAATAACAGGGACCATTCCATAATTGTATGTGCTTCTGGAGAGCCGACAATTGATAATTAAAAAAAACAAGCTAGAAGCTTTCAGATTACTTATTATCAAACAGAAATCATCACCTTACAGTTTCATGTATCACAAAATTATTAGGTTTTCAACAGTTAATTCAGTTCTACCTTCTGGTGCTTTAATAAGTTCAATTACGATGACGAAGATGATAACATTATGGGAGGAAAAAAAAACTCACGTGAAATGCTCAGAGAAGCCTTCTGCAGAGCGCTTTGCACTGGGGAAGATGTCAAGGAGATTATCCTCCATCTTGCCTCGCTTCAGAAGTGTCATGAGATCATCCACACTGTTATCAATCAAGTATGCCTTGAAGAAATCAGTGATGAATGTAAGTACTAGCCCCTTGGCAACGAGATTGTCCTTGAGTAATGGCTGCATGACTGTTTCTGGTGGGAGCCCAGATAGCTTCTGCGAAAATGTAAGCGCTGTGAAAATTGCAAGCTTCTTTCTTTCATTCTCTTCAAATAGTTCCAGGGACTGCAGAAATTTTTGCATAACATTTTCGAGGTTCTTAATCAAGAAGGGCCTCCGCCTCAGTATTTTTTGGATGTACAGAACAGATGGTAAAATAGCCTCTCGTTTCGGTTCACAATCTATAACGGAATAGGGGTGCCTCTCTCCTTCATCAGGTTTAGTTGTGCCTGGTTGTGTGCGGCCACCAGTGAAGACAACCTGAAGATTGAACATATGTAGATTTTACATTGCAGAACTATAGATCTTTTTTAGAGTATATATTTAAGAATAAGAAAAGCTTTTAACTAAATGATAAATAAAACTAAACAAGCAGAAAAGTTCTAGAGTTCTCCAGTTACTAAACTAGGCTGATATGGCTAAAGATAGGATTAAATTCGGACCGTTCAAATCTGGCACGAATCTTAAAGCTCTCAGGGGTAAAACGATAATTTCACCTACAAACGGGTCTGAAATGGAAACCGAGTCTTTCTTCAAAGCCCAATAACTCATAAACGGATATGTCATATTGGGTATGGGTAGCAGCCCGCTACAAACCAGCCCAGAATATTTAAAGAGTAATTCAAATTCATATTTATCTCTATGAAACGATTTAAACTCTACATCTTATCCAAAAACACCGGGAAGAAGAGATAAATCCTTATCTCGAAACGGGTCCGTAAGATGACTATAAATACCCATCTCCCCCACCATAACAAGGTAATCAATCTTTTTTTACATAAAGCTCTTTCATAATCTTCCTGATTACTGACAAGAGCGCCGGAGGGTTCGTTGCCGAGATCCATCCCGGTATATCGAACTTTTTTGCAGGTCAACGACGGCAGAAAACCAGTCAAACATCTGTTAAGGTCAACAGGTTTGTTTTATTGTTTCCAAAAAGAATCCACAAATTCATCTGTTTGCTCCCATAGCAAAATTAGCAGCAATAGACTGGCGCCGTCTGTGGAAAACAGAAAAAGCAATCCAACCTTCAACAGCGAACGTCGTTTTCAAACCACGCATTCGAAAAAGAAGGGGAAGACAGCGGCCTCCAGTCGAAGAGCCATTTCTCTTCCTCCTCCAGTCCAAGATGTTCTTCAACAGCCTCCTCAACAGGCCCCTCCAAGGTCTCGGGGGCTGCCCAGAGGCTCTCGTCGGAGTCGTCCAAAGCAACACCCTCTTCATGACCACGTCTCGGTCCACAATCCTTCAGTGGAATTTATGGCTTCTCAAAGCCCTCCCGAGCAGGATCTCCGTCAAATAATTGTTAACCGCCAGCAGGGGGTTGGCCTCCGAACTCGCTTGAATGGCTGGCAAGCCTTTGAGGGGGGCCATCAACTTGAGCACCCAGAGGTCTCGAGAGTCCAGACCTCCCGCAGACCGAGGACCAGAATATCCCCTCCCCCGAGGAGGCGAAGAAAGTCCCCTCCACGTCATCGGCGGAGAAGTCATACTCCAGTAAGCCGAGCTACACCTAGGGATCGCCGAGTTGGAGGGGCACCAGTCACTCAGGCCGAGCTCCAGATTTTCAAACAAGATATCATGCGAGCTCTTCATATTGTCACGAGTCAGGATCAGCGTGCCTCTAACCCTCACCATACCGACACTCATGAAGGAGCGTCCCGAGGATCGACTAGATCCAACCGAAGGGGTGACTCAGTCCACCGCTGTCTCCACAAGATGGAGGCGCCTCAACAAGATGATCCCGAAGAACAATGGACCAATAGGTTCCGCCCCAGCAGACCTCCCTTTTCCAGAGCCATCATGGAAGCTCTGATCCCCGAAAACTTTAGGCCACCCCGCTTCGAATCCTACAATGAGGAGTCAGACCCTGGCCGATCATATCGAGTTTTAAAACTCTCACGATGATTCATCAAGCCTCGGATGCTCTCCTTTGCAAGGCCTTCCCAGCAACGTTGAGGGGACCAGCACGAGAGTGGTACTCCCGTCTAACCCCCGCCTCCATCTTCTCATTCGAACAGTTTAAGGAGCTCTTCCTCACCCACTTCGTAGGCAGTCGCCGGGCTTAAAAAACAAGTGCATCTTTGGTGACTCTCAGCTAAAGAAAGGGTGAACACCTAAGAGATTACGTTCGGCGCTTCACCGCCGAAGTCCGGTCTATTGACTCCCTCAACCAACCAGTAGCCTCTGCGGCATTCAGGCACAACGTTACTAATACCGACCTCAAGTCGCCCCTTGCCAAGAAGCCTCCTCGAGACTTCTCAGAACTCCTGCTTAGGAGTGAGAAGTACATCCGAGTGGAAGAGGCTCTCAACCCCCCCGGACTCTTGAGGAATCATCTTCCGGGAACAAACGAAAAAAATATGAGCGAAGAAGGATACCAGAAATTCCAGAGGGACGGCAGTGGCCAACGCCCTCCAGCTCCTCGTTTTGAGAAGTTCACCCCCCTCAATGATAATGTATCAGCAGTTCTTATGGAGGTGGACAAGGAAAGGGCTGCTCCGCGGTCCCCCTGGAATGACTAGCAAGAAAAAAAACGGGGATAAGTGGTACCTGCTTTCATAGGGACCACGACCACGACACAGATGATTGTCGGGCTCTTAAAGAGGAGATCGAAGAACTCATACAGCGAGAACACCTGGCCAAGTTCGTCCGAAAAGAAGGAGCCGATCTTCCACTCCGAGGAGCCTACAGGCGAAAGAGAGAGGTCCACCGAGTTCCAAGATTCCGAATCTGGGGCCATCCTCCACCTTATCCATAAAGGTCTAATGGGGAGAGAACCAAACTTCTCCCAAGAGGCCTTCACCCTATCGTAGAAGCAGGATTTCAGTTTTCAATAAGACTGATGCTTGTAGCACGACCAAAAGCATGTAATAATGGCTCGCCCCATTAAAGCAGGCCACTTAGTTTGTTTCAATAAAACTTAGCTTTTTTCTATTGAAAATTATTGTGTTTGCCCCATTTCTATCTCTCTGAGTCACATCTATGACACGTTAAATAGTAAGTTCGGAGTCTAGCTTGTCCTACAGGGCTGCTCCCACAACTTACTAAGCTCAAGAAACGAGTTCGGAGTCCAACACTTGGTTCGACGTTGCTTTAACCGCTTGCAAACAAGCAAGTGCGGAGTACCTCACCATTCGGAATTGCTCCTACAACTCGTTAATCCCCTCAAAAAACAAATTCAGAGTCCAACACTTGGTTCGATGTTACTTTTGCTACTTGCGCGCAAGCAATGTACAAAGTAGCTCGCCATTCGGAATTGCTTCCACAACTGTTGAAACTATCTTAACTCCAAGTTAGGAGTCCAACACTTGGTTCGATGCCGCTTTAGCCGCTTGCGAACGAGCAAGTGCGAGGTACCTCACCATTCGAAATTACTCCTACAACTTGTTGATAACCCCGTAAAAACTAGTTCGAAGTTCACAATCATGGTTCGAAATTGCCCTTACAATTTGCAAGTATGCGGTTTCGGAGCTCAAAACGAAGATTCATACTACTCCCACTAGTTAAATTTTGCAACAAAAAAGTTCTGAGCTTAACTCTCCCGTAGAGTTGCTCCTCAAACTCGTCTCCCAAACGGCACTCCTAGAGCCTAGTGATGCTCTTCGCTCCGCTCGCCTCCCGAGTGGCCTTCTTAATGAATTTGGAGCTCAACTCTCCTCTAGAGTTGCTCCTCAGAACATGTCTCCCGAACGGCTCTCTTCTAGAGCCTGTTGGTACTCTTCGCACTGCTTGCCTCCCGAGCGGCCTTCTTTTCTCAATGAGTTCGGAGCTCAACTCTCCCCTAGAGTTACTCCTCAAACTAGCCTCCCGAACGGCTCTATCATAGGGTCCGGTGAAGCTCTTCGCTCTGCTCGCCTCCCGAGCAGCCTTCTCAACGAGTTCAGAGCTTAACTCTCTCTTAGCTCAACTCTCCCTTAGAGTTGCTCCTCAAACTCGTCTCCCGAACGGCTCTCCTAGGGTCCGGTGAAAGCTCTTCGCTCTGCTTGCCTCCTGAGCGGCCTTCTCAACAAGTTCGGAGCTCAACTCTCCCCTAGAGTTGCTCCTCAAACTCGTCTCCCGAACGGCTCTTTCCTAGAATCCGGTGAAGCTATTCGCTCCGCTCACCTCCCGAGCGGCCTTCTTCTCAACGAGTTCAGAGCTCAACTCTCCCCTAGAGTTGCTCCTCAAACTCGTCTCCTGAACGGCTCTCTCCTAGAGCCCGATAAAGCTTTTCGCACCGCTCGCATCCTGAGCGACCTCTTCCAAGAGAGTTTGGAGCTCAAAACTCGTCTAGAGTTGGTCCTCGCACTCGCCTCCAAGAACGGATATTCCCATGGGTCTTACGAGGATCTTCCTAGCTCATCTTCTTAGCCCATAGGAGTGGAGCTCCTCTTCGAAGATTTCGAAGACCAAAGCACTTCTCAACTTCATGAAGACAAAGATGTTGCGGGACTATTTTGACCACGAAGAAGGATAATTCTTCAACTGACTTCTAAAGAGAAATTGTAATCTTCGAGTTAGTTTCAAAACGAGAGGTCACACGCCCTGATCCGACCTCCGGAGCACCGGAAAAAGTGGGTTACAACACAGTTGCGCCGAGCAAAAATGAAGAAATAACTTCTCCTCAAGAAGCGCACTCGGTCAAGATCCAATGGCTCAGATTGAGCCACGTCCCTCGGAGTCAAATCCGAGCAAACGTGGTCCCAAGCGTGACATTGGGGAAAACGTTGCCTCAAAAATCGCGCTCGAATAAGATCCAACGGCTCAGATCGAGCCACGTCCCTCAGAGTTAAATCCGAGCAAACGTGGTTCCGAGCGTGAAATTGGGGGAAACATCACCTCAAAAATCGCGCTTGATCAAAGATCCAACGGCTCAAATTGAGCCACGTCCCTCGGAGTCAAATCCGAGCAAATGTGGTTCCGAGCGTGAAATTGGAGAAAACATCACCTCAAAAATCGCGCTTAATCAAGATCCAACGGCCCAGATTGAGCCACGTCCCTCAGAGCCAAATTCCGAACAAATGTGGCTCCGAGCGTGGAAATGGAGAACCCTGCCTCAAGATCTGCACCCGACCCCGATCAACGGCCACAAATCCAAAAACAACGGACTAATAGGCTACAGGGATCGGGTCTGAACCCGTTAGAGACCCAAACCCAAAACCCTGGCCTCCTCTTCTTCTTCCCGAACTTTGGCGCCAAAAACATAACCCAACGTCAGCTCCTTCGCCGACTCACCACCTCCGTCGCCATGCTCCTCGCCAAGGTTCGAAGCCTTCGCCCTACTCCGAGCTCCCTCATCGAGCTCCAAACCCATCGCCTCCGCCAAGCTCCACACAAACTTCGAGATCCATGATCTCCGAGCTCCACCTTGTCAAGTCCCCTTCGAAGCTTGCCTTCTCCATCATTGACCCCCTCCGTCGAACTCCTCTCCAAAGCCGAGCTACCTCGACGCCATAATCCATGGCCACCGAGCTCCAATGCGAAGCTCGAGCACCGCAAGCTCCAATGCGGAGGTCGAGCACCGCGAGCTATCGAGCTCCAACTCCTCGCCTCCGAGCTCAGCGAGCGCATCGACCAAGACCCCCCGCCGAGCTCTCCTCCAGTGTCGAGCTCCGACCTCGACTCCAACTCGCCTACCGTCTCCCCATCACCGAGCTCATCGCCTTCACTGAGCTCGTCTCCATGCCGAAGCTCCTCGTTCGCGAGCCCCGTCGAAGCTCCCTCTCTTCCTCATCGAAGCTTTGACAAGCTCTGAATCCCTCGCCAACCTCCATCAGCTCCCTCGCCGAGCTCCCCATGCCAAGCTCAAGCTCCTCTCCTCCCCTCCACCTTTGTCGAACTCCGAGCTCCACTCCCCCTTTCGTCAAGCTCCAACTCTTCCTCGACGAACCCATCGAGCTGTGAAGCTCCTCTTTCGCGAGCTCACCCCGACGCTAAGCTCCAATGCCGAGCTCCACCACCTCCGTTCTCAACGAACTCCTTGCCGTCGACGAGCTCCTCTATTCGAGCTCTGAAGACTCCCCTCGCCCTTGGAGAAGTGGAGGAACCAAAGTCGCAGTCGGCGTGGGGAAGACGGCGAAGGAAGAAGGCGAAAAAAGATAGAAAAAGAAAAGAAAAAAAACCGCCACATGGCAAAAATCCAAGGCGCCACGTAGGTCGGTGGCAACGCTCCGAGCAAAGTGTGTTCCGAACGTGAAATTGGGGTTAACACCCCGCTTTGCGATGCGCGCCCACTGATCGTGATCAACGCACAGGAGTGCGCCACATGTGCAGGTAAATTTTAATTTATTTATTTATTTATTTATTTATTTGAATTAATTATTTTTAAAAATCCGAAAAATTAATTAAAAATCAAAAAAATAATTAAAAAATTCTAAAAATAATTTTAAAATTCTGAAAATGACAATTATTAAATTAGATTAATTAATTAAAATTTATGATATTTAATTATCTAAATTCAGAAATTGAATAAAAATTTCAAAAAATGATTAATAATTGGAAAAAATCAGAAAAATCACAAAAAATCCAGAAAAATCTGAGAATAATTTTAGGTATTTTACAAACTCAGAATAACACTGTTACACCTTTAGCAAGATCCAAACTCCCCCGAGAACTCCGATAAATTCTATTAGCCATTGAAAACGGACAAAACTACTCCTCAAAGACTGTAAAACTCAGTCTCCAGGAGTGAGGGGCTTGTGATATAGCTAAAAATAGGATTAAATCGGCACTGTTCAAATCAGGCACGAATCTTAAAGCTCTCAAGGGTAAAATGGGAATTTCACCTACAAACAGGTCTGAAATGAAAACTGAATCTTTCTTAAAAGCCCAATAACCCATAAAAGGATCTGTCCTATTGGTTATGAGTAGCAACCTGCTACAAACCAGCTCAGGATATTTAAAGAGTAATTCAAATTCATGGTTATCTCTATGAAACAATTTAAACTCTACATCTTATCCAAAAACACCGGGAAGTAGAGATAAATCCTTATCTCGAAATGGGTCCCTAAGGCGACTATAAATACCCCTCTCCCCCCACCATAACAAGATAATCAATCTTTTTCCACATAAAGCTCTTTCATAATCTTCCTGATTACTAACAATAGCGCGGTTCGTCGCCGGGATCCATCCCGGTGTATCGAACTTTTTTGCAGGTCAACGGCAGCGGCAAGAAACCAGTTAAACGTCGGTGTAGGTCAACAAGGTCCAAAAAAATCCACAAATTCATATGTTAGATCCGACACCAAAATTAGCAGCAACATAAGCCAAATGTTTTTAACACAGAAAATGATTTTAAAATGGAGGCCAAAAATATTCCATTGAAGGAAAATTTCGACATTAATTGTACGGGAGAAAACAAAAGAAGTCTAGCTTATTAAATATGAGAAGCCTAGTCTCGCACATGATATATTCTGGCTGCGGTTCTTTAGTTGGTAATGAATAATTACATTACATTTCCTACTAGTACTTCCTCCCAGTCACACCTAGAAGAATTATTACTAGAAGAATGACATGGAAACCGTACTTTTAGTTAATATATATACTAGCAACCACCCTAAAAGGAGTAAACTGAATGATTAGCATATACAAGTATATAATGCACCAGTTTTTTCTTCACACTGTTAGTCACACTTAGAAAAATTAATACTAGAAGAATGACATAGAAACCGTACTTTTAGTTAATATACATACTAGCAACCACCCTAAAAGGAGTAAACTAAATGATTAGCATGTACAAATATATAATGCACCTGTTTTTCTTCACACTGTTAGTCATGACTAACAGGCTCATTTATTATCTCATGTATCATCAATTTTTATTGAGCAAGACAATTAGAGATGGAATGCACATTCAGTAAGCGGATGAGGCCACACATTCAACGTCTACAAAGCCAAATACAACTCTCTAATTATAACAGTAAAGATGCAAGTCAGAAGGAGAATGCATTTACACTGAAGAATTACACATCAGTAGGAACACAATGCAATGAAGCTCTTTAAAATGAGAAGAAACTCAATGAACATGAAGAAACATTGTACACAGGTTAAATATATTTTCAAACAAGCAATATTATTTACATGTGGAGGCTAGGTATGCAGGAATTATCCAAAATAATAAATGATGTGCTAAAGAACTTATTCCTAATATTTCAAAGGTCCTGTCAGTTAGAAGAACAAATGAATAGGTCAATGCTTATGTGTGAATGTTTATTAAAGGAATGGAGTCGTTGAAAGAAAGAATGGATAATGAATATTTTTCCTAATTTACCTCAAAAAAGGGGTCGCCGTATCGAGAGAAGTTGAGATCTGAAGACTCAAGACTTTTGGCAACAAGTTCCTGTCAAAAAGGTAAAATTGGTCAAACAGAAACCATCACATCAGCAGTTGCACAGAATCAATGTCACATCATAGATATCATATGAAGATGAATAACATACAAATAGAAGGACTGTGCAATGACTAGTGGCATTTGAAAAGATATATCTGAAATAGCAAGTAGGTTCGGAATTTGTTTCCGTAGACACATTAAAAACATTGTGATACAATCATCTTTAAAAAAAATCCCCTACAAACATTAAGAATGTCTTTAATTGAATTTTTCACAGAATATGTTTTCGCACTTAGAAAACAATGAAAAAGGGAAAAAGGAAGAAAAAAAAAAGGGTGTGTGTGTGTGTGTGGTGGTGGGGGGGGGGGGGGGGGGGATGAAAAGACAATAAGTTCAGTATATATGTTGAAAGAAAGTGTTACCAGATCACCAGCATTATCCAGATAAATCTGTACTACTGCATCCGCAAAAGCTGAAGGGTCCAAAGGAGCCGCTATATTACGTTTGCGGGTCTTGATCCGCGTGCCACTGCATTATTAAATAAAAGATGAAAAATATTACTACAGAATCCAAATCAAAGCCAGCACATACGAGCTAATCTAACATTAGAAATACCATATGCAGTATCTAGTATGTTTTTTGGAAGCCCAAAGTACTTTATACACTCACTAAAAAAAAGTGTTTTCCAAATGAGTAAAAAGTATGTTGAATCCGGAACACTTCATCAAAATGCGTTTATAGGAGATGCTTTTAGCTTTTGGAGAAGTGAGTTTGCCCCCTAAAAAACATATTGCAGCAAAACACTTTCCCTACAAAATACTTCTACTCACGACACTTGATGGAGAAGAACTTCTATTCATACTTTGTGCAGCAATAACGACACATCCATAGACCCACTAACTCAATATTTGTATTTAGTTTTATGCATTTGTGCAAATAATTGAGTGCAATTGGAACAGAGCTTATAGGTTACTACAGTGCTCAGAAAGCAAAGCACAGATAGATAAATATATGTGACGGAACATTTGTTACAAACACAAAGAACATACTACTGCTAATTCGGACAGTTTAGCTAACAAGCAGCTGTTTACTAAACCGAAAGTACATCGAGTCCCCAGTCAAAAACACATCTATCTAAAACACATCTATTCATTATACTTAAGTCAGCGGCATTAGAATATTGACATATTGGATAAGCCATCCATCAGTAAACTAATAAATACTATTATTAGCTCAAAAGAATATACCTCACAAGCCGTTCACTAAAGTAAAATATCGTTTAAGCTTGTGTCAGGTTATTATAATTCTAAATGTTTCTAATGCAGATTGTAATATGATATATTCTAGAGCCACCTTTACCATTTATATCATTTAAATAAAACAGTAGACACGATTAAATTTTATTCTCTATCTTTATACTAAGAATGAGTAGTTATCTGCTTTGTAATTCGTACTATATTAAACATGATAGGAAATATTATGTGTCCTAAGGCTCAAATTAATTCTTTTGTAAAAGGCTACACCTCATATTGTCATCATCACAGTGCCTCAAAAGGTGAAACAGTTGTATTTGCCCAAGTCTACCTTTTCCCCTCAAAATGGTGTCAATTTTGAGAATTTTTTGCAGTGCTAGGCTACTTTTTAAAACTTTTTGCGATTTTAGGCCACATCCCAAACTATTAGCAATTTTGGCTAGCAGGTGCCACGTCAGCAGTGACCGCTATTGGGAATAGCGGCCTCTTCATAGCGACCAACATATTAGACTCTCACACTTGACAGATTTGCATAATTGCAAACCACTTGGAGTAACTAAGGTCGTTATTGTCAATAGCGACGCTATTGTCAATAGCGACCTTGTATACCTAAGGTCGCTATTCCCAATAGTGACCACAGGTTGAACCAATCGCTTTTAGGCCCACCTGAGGTCGCTATTGGGAATAGCGACCTTAGTTAGACGAGGCCGCTATTGACAATAGCGGCCTCAGTTATACCAAGTGGTTTGCAATTATACAAATCTGCCAAGTATGGGATTCCGATGTGTTGGTCGCTATGAAGAGGCCGCTATTCCCAATAGCGGCCGCTACTGACATGGCACTTGCTAGCCAAAAGTGCTAATAGTTTGTCAACTGGCCTAAAATCGCAAAAAGTTTCAAAAAGTAGCCTAGTACTGCAAAAAAACTCCAATTATGAAGCACAAGGCTCCATTAGAATGGGGAAAATTACACCTAACATCAACCATGTCTTTATTTAGTTCAAATTCATTGCCAAACACTAAATACAAAAATTGGGGTTCGCCAAAACCACATACCAGTTGGGTTTATTCAGTCAAAATTCAACAATTAAAAGGAATTACAAGAATGTTAATTCTCTATATAAAACTACTCGCAACTCTAGCACGAACGAATCCAAGATCTAAACAAAATCAACAAATTCATTTCAGAAAAAAAAACATTTAAAATTAAATAAATTGAATAAAATTTGCATAAGCCTACCCGAGAGTGGGCTTCTCCTTCGAGCTGCAAGTAAAAGCAACAAACAAACAAATACGTTAAAATTCGTTAAAAAATTCCAAGATCCACAATAAATCAGATGATTCTTGATTGAACAACTGTTCTAGGAATCAAGAATCCTGTAAAAAGATCCTGACTTTCTGATCGGAAACAGGACCAAACACCTAAAATAGACGAAAGAACGAATCTTTATATGAAAGATGGAATCTTTATGCGAAAGATGGAAACTTTAGGGTGGAATCGAGTGGGAAAAGAAATGGGTGAGATGAAAATACCTCATAAACCGAGATAGAGAGGGATCGAGGCGGCGAGCGAACGGAGAAGGAAGAGAGAGGGGTTGAGATATTTGGGGATGAAATTTTTATAGAGCTGCTGCGTTCTCCTAATACGGGTAGAGTAGGGGTAATTTAGGACTGCAATTCGGGTAGGGATTAGCTGGAACCCGCCTAACCGGAACCTTTTCAGGTCTGCCCTTTACATCGAACCCGGATCACATTATTTTGATCCATACCCGCTCGAAATATATACGTGCATAAAGCATACGACATAGGCACATGCATAGCATACTGGTGTCTGCGGTGCACTCGTAGTGTAGTTGACAATATTTTTATATTAGCAAGAGGTGATTGATCAGACACAGTACAAGACGATTTTTTTTTTCGATGAATCGAATAGAGTCTTGCGACTCTAGCCAATCGGATAGAGTCTTGCGACTCTAGCCATACCAAAAAATATATAAATAGAAAGCAGTACAGTAAGAGTTTTACAAGCCGTAAAACCAATCAGAATATACAAATATACATCAAAGCAAGACCGAACAAAAAGGCAACCAAATGCCAACTAAGCTAAGAAGACCGTTGAGGCCGAAGAAGACAGCGGGAGGGGACACTAAGCAGAGACACTATCAGCGATGTGTCGGAGTGCACCCTCAAACGACACTACAAACAAAGAGCGAACCGGAGTACCCAATGCATACAACAACATCCAGGATTCCTGGACTTAGAAGTGGCATGAGACGGACGGAGATAAGTGAAACACGACCAAGTTCCCATCGCACCACCTACTGAAGGAAACACGCACTCCGACCCCTGGCATCTACAGCTCGCCAAGAAATTGAAGGGGGCTATAGCCACGACGCCCTAGAGGGCTCAATAATTCAGACTCAATCAGTGGGCGACCCCCCTCCCCCAACCGAACAACCGCCGCAAACAAACCATACAATAAGATAGGCAATAGGACAAGCACCGCCATGGCCAGAACACGGAACGAAGATCCGAGCGCGTCCACCGATCAGCAGAACAAGGAGAATAAACAGAAAGAAAAGCAATAACCACAAAACAAACAGAACCATAGACACAAGCTCCATTATATAGACATATAAATACATGGCCCATACAACATCAGCATCAAAAAAAACATCCAGGTTAACAGGCATAGAAATGCCATCCATCACAAGACAGGAAAACCCTTTAAAGAGGATAACCTCACCAAAAACAGACTCAAAGCCAAGAGCCAAAACCTAAGGAAAGGGAGCAAGAGGGCATCGGGACATATAATCAGAGCAAGAAGATAAATAGTCCTCGCTGCTCATCAATTACAGCATGCTCAAAACAAAGCCAACAGGAGCATCAAGAAGTAGCTTCAAAAAAGAGAGAATGCAGAACATGCACTAGTCTCAACCTTGTGAAACAAAATCAATGAAAGAACATAAACGGCGCAATAAAAAATATTATAGTGCATTAAGATTGCGAAGGCAAAGTAAAGAGTCATCTAGTCTACGACTGCAAAGAGACTCACTCGCTTCGATTTTTAACATCGAAGACCAGAAGTTAAACAGAAATAACAATTCCTCAATTAATGGAAATATAGGCGAAGCGCAATGTCTGAACAACCTCTTGTTCCTTTCCGACCATGTGATCCAAATGATAATTTGAACTGAGAGGTACCACGAACTACGATACTTAAAATTCGAAGGAAGACAAGACCAACATGAGGATAAATTGGAAGGGATAGAAGGAATTTCCCAAGCTAGGCAGCAGATTTTCCACAGCGGGGTAATGAATTCACATCTAACAAAAAGGTGATCAACGTCCTCAGACTGATCAGAGCACAGTGGGCATAATTGTCCCCACGCAATATTCCTTTTGTTTAGGATATCAACTGTGAGCAGCTTGTTGTTGAGGGCAAGCCATGAGGTGATTTTAATCTTAATAGGGGCACAGTAACTCCAAATGAAATCAGCAAAGGACAAATGGATTCCTCGAAAGTTAAGAAAGTTATAAAAAAAATTAACATAGAAGATCCCTGTTGAATTCCATCGCCAAGCGAAATCTTCTTTTGGGTGCCAAACGAAATTATTAAGGGAGGAGAGGAGTTCATTAAGATTAGAGGAAAAATGAGGAGGAAGAACGTCCGAAAATGGTATTAACCAATGTCTATGCGAGTTAACTAGGGTGAACGAATCTGCCACTGATGCTCCTGGATTGGAGGCCAAACGGAATAAAGACGGGTAAGCGGAGGCGAGTTTGGAGCTACCAGTCCAGAGATCAGTCCAGAATTTGGTCTTGGATCCGTCAAAACAGTCATGGAAGATACCGCATTGGAATACAGCTGCCGCTTTCCAAACCCCTTTCCAGAAAGGGGAAGCGTTGCGATGAATGGTGGTTGGAAATTCCCACCAATGGTGATAGAAGAAACAGTTGACCTTGATACTTTGGATCCAAGGTAAGTGATCGAATTTTAAAAATCCCCATAGCCATTTACCCAACAAGGCGATGTTATGGTTCCTGAGGTTTAAAACCCCAAGACCCCCATCCGCTTTGGAGGTGCAGACTAAAGTCCAGTTGCTAAGGTGAGTACCCGGCTTGAAAATGGAGGATCCAGTCCAAAGAAAGTTACTTCTGATTTGGTCAATCTTCTTGATGACCCAAGAGGGGACATAATAGAACGACATCATATAAAGGGAGATAGATGAGAGAACCGAGTTAATAAGGATCAGTCTACCACCTCGTGAGAGGAGTTTTCCAGTCCAAACATTGAGTCTGGATTCAATTTTATCCACCATGGGTGACCAATCATATTTTTTTTAGTTTACCCCATCGAAGGGGGATCCCCAAATACGTAATGGGGAAAGAAGCAATAGGACAGTTAAAGAAGTTGGATATCTCGATCTGGCGATTCGGAGAACCTCCCAGCCAAAGGACCGAAGATTTTTGAAAATTGATCGAAAGCCCCGAAGCTAGCTCAGAATAGTAAAGCAGAAGTTTAAGGTTACGAAGGGAATAGGAGTTTGGTTTGGCAAATATGATAGTGTCATCCGCATATTGCAGATTGAGCACCCCGTCGAATGGGTGGGATTCACCAAGACCTTCAATAACCTGCATTCCCCATGCATTGCGGAGAAGTTTACTAAAAACATCAGCTACCAGGGAAAATAAAAGGGAAGAAAGTGGGTCCCCTTGGTGGAGGCCACATTTAATTTTAAATTTGTGACCTTCAAAGCCATTGACGAGAATAGAAGAGGTGCCAGAGAGAGGCTAGATTTAATCCAAGCGATCCATTTGGGACCAAAGCCTCGATGAATATGCAATTCTAACAAGAAATCCCAGCTGACGTTGTCGTATGCTTTTTGGAAGTCGAGTTTAAGCAAGATCCCTTCAGAGTTAGATTTGCGACATTGAGTGATAAACCCTTGCGCAGAAGCCACACTATCAAGGATAAAGCGGTCCTTTATGAAACCCGATTGGGCAGGGTCAATGAGGGGAGAAATAATCACACTGAGCCTTGCAGATAGAACTTTCATGATGATTTTGAAAGAGGTGTTGATCAGACTAATAGGCCTAAAGTTCGTAAGCAAGTGTGCTCCTGCAAATTTGGGTATGAGCACTATGTGTGCATAATTGATCCGGTCGAAAGAGAAAGAGCCTTGATGAAGTTCCTCAAACATACGGAACAAATCATCTTTAAGCCAGAGCGAAAATTTTTGAAAAAAGAAAGCTGGGAAACCATCGGTCCTGGCGCTGAATCGCTTTTTAAAGCGAACACAGCGTATTTAATCTCTTCCAAGGAGAAAGGGGCGTCAAAAGAAAGATCATGTGATTGAGATCCGTAAAGGTGGTTCCAATCAAGGTTAATAGAGCGCTGCTTGTAAGAACCAATAAGGTTTTTACAGAAAGAAAGGAAGGCATGATGGATTTCGGGATCGGAGTTAAGATCGATCCCATTGTCAATAATAGAGGAGATCTGATTACAGCGTTGCTTTTGCGACGCGAAATTATGAAAGAAAGCGGTGTTGCCGTCACCTTCCTTCAACCATCTAAACCTGGCTCTTTGAGCCCATTTGATATGGTCCTAATGCAGGATATCGGCATAGTCATGCTTACACGATAGTCGCTCGGAGCGAAGGGAACCAGACAAGGGACCCTGCTCCTCAAGCTTGTCAATGGATTCAATGGACACCAGAAGAAAATTTTTAAGGAAGATGGTGTTGTTTTGTCTATCATGGCGCCAAATCTTGCAGCCAACTTTTATTGCGTGAAGTTTGAGAAGGATACTACCCATAACAGTTGAGCCAGTCACTGAGGCTAAACATTCCACTATGAGATTAACAAAGAGCTAGTCTTGTAACCAGAATTTTTCGAACCAGAATTTGTGATGATGAGAGAAAGGGAAGTTAGAATACAGAGCTATGGGAACGTGGTCTGAGGATGGATTGGGTAAAGCCTTGGAGAAGGTGTTGTGAAATAGAGAAACCCAGTTTTGGGACACCAGGAAACGGTCGAGTTTGGCCATCGTCGGGGGTTGACGCAGATTAGACCATGTGAAGGATCTCACATTCAGCGGAAGGTCGGTTAACTGCAGGGCACGGATACAGTCGTTAAAGTTGCCAGAATGAAGATTAGAGGAGGAAGGGTTCGACCTTTCGGAAGCGAATCTAGTGACATTAAAGTTCCCACAAAAAAAACAAAGGTCGTTAGTGTAACCGTGAAGCGAATGGAATTCGTTCCAAAATAGCTGGCACCTATCTGAAAAGGATGGGCCATAATCCGAAATAACTGAGAGGGTGGAGTTGAGAGTCGTCCATTGTAATTGAACGATAAGGAAAAATTAAGTTGTTGAACTAAAATGAGAGAGAAAACAGACTCTTTGAATCCAAAAAGTATACCCCCCCTAGATCCTATCGCATCTAAAGAGATCCATTTAGAGATAATCGATCCTCCAATCGTGCTAAGGTCAATAGGGGAAGGTGAATCAATCTTGGACTCTTGAATAGAAATAAGGTCACAGTGGGAGGAAGCAATCAACTGAAAAATCACCCTCTGTTTAACAGGGCAATTGAGACCCCGGATGTTCCAGGAAATACTAATCATTAAAAAGTTGATGCTCCTGAACTCTATTACGTTCCTTCTGCCTAATGGAAAAAATCACGGGAGAATTATCCGAATCTAGCTAAAAACCCATATCCTGGGCGAGGAGAGCCAAGTCTTTATCCGACAAAGAATCAAACTGAGGTCAGAAAATGGAGCCTAATAATTTGTGTTGAGACTGAGGCAGAGGATGAGTTAGATTAGAGCCAGAAAGATCCATTGCCTGAGGCAATGATCTGAGGGTAGGAATAGCATGAGCAAGCTCCACTTGTCTAGCCTTAATACGTGCGCTAGATCTAATGACACGGTTCGGTCGCTTACCGACCAAAGAATGCCACAAAACGGGATCCTTAGCCACCGTAAGAGGATAGAAAGGAAATGGCATATCGACGGAGTCAATAGGCGAACTTGGAGGATAAGAATTAGAAGAAATCGAAGGAGAGGGGGGGGGGATGAAATAGGCCGAGGACGCGCTACAGATTTATGAATGGCAGAGGAGCATTCATTGGTAGACAACGTCTCCGGTTTATCCCCAACCAATGCCGCCAGGTCGGGGGATAACCATGCGAATTGTGAAGAAACGAGGATGGGGGAGAGAGAGTTCCGGAGAGGATGCAATGCAGAGGAGCTAAGATACAAGGTAAATTGATACTGTCTAGCAGCTGCGACTAAAACAAATTGAAGAGAAATAAAAGAGATAAGGTTAGGGGATACCTGTTTGAGAGAATGTTCAAGGTTCAACTCCGATTCTTCTTCAAGTAGCAAGTTATCTTGATCAATCCAACCTTCTTCTTTTGTGGATTGAGCCTGCTTGACTTTGATGAGGGGAAGAACCGGCATCGACTCACAAGAGGAGGGAAAGTGAGCTTGCTTCTGGAATTTATCCCAGTCAGACGCGAAATGTGGATTGACCTCCCAAGTAGGCCAAGGAGAGAAAGGATGCTCGAGTGACCTAGTAGAGGGTTGCGGGGGTGAGGCGGGGAGTGCTGGTGGATCCCGCTCTAGAGAAGAAATCGTAGGCGGCCCTGAGAGAGGAGGAAGGGTAGCCGGAGAGGATGAAACAGGAGCATTGCTCTTCGCTGCTTGAAGAGAAGAAATCTCGGGGTTGATCCAAACTAGGTTTGGCACTTTAGCTGGAGAAATCTTCTTGTTGGAAGGAGGTATGAAACTCTTGTTAGGGAGCGGGAACTTTTTCCTGGTATCAGCCCTGTGCGTATCTCTCAAGATGGAAGAGTCCTTCTTAGATGAAGAGGAGGCACCAGGGTGGAAGGGAGCTGAAGTTGAAGGCTTAAAAGCTGGCTTCGGAGTTCCAGGTGAAGGGCAACGGTAATGATCCGCTAAGAGTAACCGAGTCGTGGTATTGCACGGATACGGTGAAGGAAGATATACCATCTTTCAAACAATAGACTTCAATCCGATCAGAGGGAGAAGGGCATTGGAAAAGCGCCTCCACCTGAAGACACCCCAAGGCTAGCTTTGCCGAGGAGGAGATGCTAATTATATCACCAATACATTTAGACATGTCTCCAACCAAGCGCAAGGATTCACAAAAGGGGGGGGAGACTTAAGAGAGTGACCTTTGTAGAAGCTGAGCTGAGAGCATGTGTTAGATTACTAATCTGAACCCATTTCCGAATGGAAAGTGAGATAGCGCCAATAGACAGTGAAGAGTTATCAATAAGTTCCTCAAGAATTTTGATGGAAGGGCATCAGATCACCACGTCACCGTTAGAACAAGTGCTGAGAACCTAATCCCACTCTTTAACATTACAGGAAATGCTAAGAAAAGAGTTCAAGGTAAAGAAGGGGATTGTGCCTCCAGTGAAAGAAATGGCACCATAAGTGTTAAAAAAATTTAACCTGTCGGACAGTGCTAAGCTCAGGATGAACACATGAGTTACGATCAGCTTGGGTGGAGGAGTCTAAGATGCAGTCAGAGCGGGAGTAGGAGGGAGCTTGCTATCGGAGAGTCGATTAGCGATAGGAAGAGTAGGGAGACCTAGAAAGCACTTTCTGCTTCTTGGGTTTAATAGCTTGATCTTCCGCAAGCTTGCGCTGTAAGGAGGGAAAATCGAGAGCGGAAAGAACTTGATCTGAAATGGGTGCTCCCAAAGTGAGATCCAAGAGCTTCTGAAGCGCGAAACAGCGGTGACACGCATGACCGGCCTTCAAGCAAAACAAGCATTTTATCTTTGAAGAGCAAAATTTCTTAAGGTGACCAGGCTGAAGGCACTGGAAGTAGGTGAGTGGTACCCTGAGAGAACTTGTACGATGAGGAAAGGAAGATGCAGAGATGGAAAAAGTGAAAGGGCGGGAAGCGGAGGACTTAGAGGAACCTGAATTTTGGGGGAAGGGCATCGGATCACCACGTCACCGTTATTTTGATCCATACCCACTCGAAATATATACGTGCATAAAGCATACGACACAGGCACATGCATAGCATACCGGTGTCTGCGGTGCACTCGTAGTGCGGTTGACAATATTTTTATATTAGCAAGAGGTGATTGATCAGACACAGTATAAGACGAATTTTGATTTGAAATGTCGAAAATGCATCTCACCAACATGGACTTATACACACAAATGCTCCCCTAAAAATAAAAATAAAAATAAAAAACTTCTCTCCCTTGCCAACCCCGTCAATATCAAATTCTTCATTGAGAATGTACGAATGTTATTGCTAATGTTCTACACCGTATCAGAGAAGAGTCTCGAAAACTCCCTCTATTTCTTCAAGGGAGAGTTTGTCATACAGATTAAAATATTTTCGAAAATGAGAGGATTTTTTTTTGAATGCAAGGGTTAAAATGAAGATTCTCGAAAATATTGTATTATCGCTAGGAGGAGGCCATATTGTCATTTGTCAATCTATCAACAGCGTGTGACGCACGTACATAACTAGTATGTAAGATGTCTCAGGTTCCAGGCCAAACTATGTCTAAAATTTTTACTTTAAAAAAAATATATTTATTAAGACGTGCATCGCACGTGTAAATTACTAGTAATATCTACTATTTTAATCGGAGAGTTGTCATTTGTAGACAACCTGTGATTTGTATGCATTCAACCTCAATTAAATCTACACCACACAATTAGATTAGATCTAACCCTAACCTAACTAAAACTCTCAAATAAACTACACCACACAATTATATCTAATTAACCCTAACCTAACTAAACCTAAACCATGCATTTTGAAAATATTGGTAAAAAAAGATTAATATTTTGGCAAGTTTGGTAAATTTTAGGTATGAGTAATTGAAATAACATACTATTTACAGTTGAGTGATCTCTACTATTTTAATTGGAGAGTTGGGGTTTGTAACAAACAAACTCTAACTTTGTAACTATATAAACACGTATAATACACGTCCAAACTATATTCAGCAAATATAAATGTGCACCGCACGTGTAACCCAAATCAAAACATTCAAATATAAACTTTTTTTTCTTATTCAATATATATTCATTTAATTTGATGACTTTACTTTTTTTTAGACATGCATCGCACATACATTATACTAGTTGTTTGTTATGAAAATCTCATAAGAATCCTTAAATCTTATGGTTATTGGGGGAAATGGAAATCCTTTCAAAAAAAAACTATGATTTCCTTTGAAATCCAAATTTCCTTCCAGAACTATGTTTGCCACATATTAAACACTGGTATAACCTGTATAATATACTGCACGTAAAAGAAAATAATAAAATTATTTTTGAAAGATTTTCTAATAATATCTATACAATATTGCACGATTTTTAAGGTTTGATTAAGGGATATGATTCAAGTTCGGAATTTTGATGGAGAAAAAGTGGAAGGTTGCCTGCTACATTTGCTTTTCTTTTTTATTTTAAAAATAAAAAATTAGAAAAATTCTTGAACCAAAAGTTGTTTAGCATAAAGGAGAATCTGAGATTTTTTGCACATTTTCACGTAACAAATGCTCCTAAAAATAATAGACACAAACAGAGAAGATTTTTTTAACAACAATGATTTACATCACCATCCTTCTTGATAAATAAGAATCTTTAGAAAATCACAGATAATCATTCTAATCCTTAAAACACACACACACACACACAAATACTGATTCTCAGGCGTCTTTCTCACGATCAAATTTTAAATTTTGTAACCAACCTAACTTTATATTCTTATATGGACATGTTTACCTCATCCAAATGTTTATATTCTTATACACGCATGTTTTCTCGTTCATAATAACTATATTCTTACTACCTTGTGTTATTTAATACGACACAAAATACATTTATCTATCACACAAGTTAAAAAGTTTTCTTGAGCCTCGAAGAAACGGAGTTTTTTGCCTACATAGGCCACTTTTTGAAAATATTTGCATTTTTGGGCCAGTTGCCAAACTATTTTAAAGCATTTTTGGCTACTTTGTGCCACATCAGCAGCGGCCACTATTACCGCTAAATCTGGTGTTGGGGCAAATAGATAGTATTTGTGGATTCTTGGAAAACTTGAATAGCAAACCTGAGAACTGTTCTGCCGGAGTTTGACCGCTGACTCCCGCCGTTCACCTGCAAAAAGTGCGAGACACCGGGGTTGATCCCGGCGACGCACCCTCCGACGCTCAAGTCAGTAATCAGAGAAGATTATGAAGGAGCGTAAATTGGCAAAAGATTGATTACCTCTTAATGGTGGTGGATGAGGGGTATTTATAACCGCCTTTGGAATCATATTAGGAATGTAATCCCTATGACCAGATAAGGGATGTAATCCCTAATTCCCAGTGAAAGGATAGAGCAAATCAGGGCCGTTGATTGAATACAATCAGAAACTCTAATTTTATCCTGCTGGACCGGGTTTGCTGCGGGTTGGAACCTGCACCCAGTTGAGGTGGATCCGTTTGCGGGTTATTGGGCCTTAGAAGAGAAGACCCAGTACACGTTTTAGACCCACTTATAGGTGAAATTACCATGTTATCCTCAGGCTTTAAGATTCGTGCCCGATTTGGATGGTTCCGATTTAACCCCATTTTTAGCCATATCACGAGCCCCCCACTCCCAAAGAACTGAGTTTGATCAGCCTTTGAGGAGTAGTTTGGCTGTTTTAATGGCTTGCGGAGTCATATCGGAGTCTAAACGGGAGGTTGCGAGTCTTAAAGTGGGGTAGTATGGTGATTTTCCGACTCGGTTGTGTGCTCTAAGTTGTTCTTGAGCTGCTCTGGTCTTCTGGTATTTTTCCTTAATTTTTATCTGTTTTTCGGATCACTTATTTAATTTTACGAATCGTTGATTCATCGTTCAGGGGTCTTAATCAACCGCTCTAGGCAATAATTATTTACTCAGGGGTTCAAAAATATTTCCCCGAATTTATAATTATTTTCTGGAATTTTTAATTAATTTTCCCGTATTTTTAATCATTTTTTCACAATTTTTAAATAAATAAAACGATTTTAATAAATAAAAATTAATTTTTAATACCAAATTATGATGTGGTGCGATCTGGACCCTTCATCAGCATTGAGCACGATTATCTGAAAGATCGGGGGGATGGAATTGCTAGGCAACATTTTCTCCGTGTGAGCAGCTCAGATGGCTGGTTGCTCGGATTCCGAGCGATGTAGCTCGGCACATTTCTCCGTGTGAGCAGCTCGGATCGCCGATCGCTCGGATCGCTGATTCCGAGCGACGTGGGGTGATCTGAGCTGTTCATCAAGTTGGAGTGCGCATTCTGAGGAGATCCGATGGCTGTGGTCGTTCGGTGCTCTTTCTCTCCGTATGAGCAGCTCAGATCACCAGTTGCTTGGAGATCAGATTCCAAGCGATATGGGGCGATCTGAGCCGTTGGATCGTGGTGCGGATCTCGAGGTAGGCGTGGTTCTCGAGAAAACATTATCTTGTCGTTTTGTGGACGTGGCACGATCTGAGCCGTTAATCATTTTTTGGCACGCTTTTCAAAGCGATCTGATGTTTGGGGTTGCTCGGTTGCATTTTTCTTCAAATGTGGAGCTCGAATTGCCATCTGCTCGGATTCCGAGCGACATAGCTATGTGCTATCCTGTGTTGTGAGTTGCTCGGAATCCTGGTCGGTCGGGTTGGGGATCCCGAGTTACTTTCTCAGCTCGGATCGCTCGTTACTCGGATATTTGCTCCGAGGAACGTAGAGCGATTTGGGCCGTTGGATCATGGAGCAGATCCCAGGTAGGCTCAGTTCTCGAGAAAATACTATCTTGTCATTTTGTGGCGGTGGCACGATCTGGGCCGTCTAATTGAGATCTTGCACAAATTTTGGAGAGAAAGTCGTTTTTCTCCAATTCGCAGCTCGGATTGGCAGTTGCTCGGTTTCCGAGCCTCTTCTATGTGTGATTAGCTTGGATCGCTAGTCGCTCGGCGCTTTGGTTTCGAAGAACGTGGAGCGATCTGGGTCGTCGGATCATGGCGCAGATCTCAAGGTAGGCTGAGTTCTCGAGAAAACACTATCTTGTCATTTTGTGTTGGTGGCGCGATCTGAGCCGTCTGATTGAGATCTTGCACGAATTTTGGGAAGAAAGTCGTTTTTCTCCAATTCGCAGCTCGGATTGGCAGTTGCTCGATTTCCGAGCCTTTTCTATGTGTGATTAGCTCGGATCGCTAGTCGCTCGGCGCTTTGGTTCCGAAGGACGTAAAGCGATCTGGGCCGTCGGATCATGGCGCGGATCTCAAGGTAGGCTCAGTTCTCGAGAAAACACTATCTTACCGTTTTGTGGTGGTGGCGCGATCTGAACCGTCTGATTGAGATCTTGCACGAATTTTGGAGAGAAAGTCGTTTTTCTCCAATTCGCAGCTCAGATTGGCAGTTGCTCAGTTTCCGAGCCTCTTCTATGTGTGATTAGCTCGGATCGCCAGTCGCTCGGCGCTTTGGTTCTAAGGGACGTGGAGCGATCTGGGCCGTCGGATCATGGCGCGGATCTCAAGGTAGGCTCAGTTCTCGAAAAAACACTATCTTATCGTTTTGTGGTGGTGGCACGATCTGAGCCGTTTGATTGAGATCTCGCACGAATTTTGGAAGGAAAGTCGTTTTTCTCCAATTCGCAGCTCGGATTGGCAGTTGTTCGGTTTCCGAACCTCTTCTATGTGTGATTAGCTCGGATCGCTAGTCGCTCGGCACTTTGGTTCCGAGGGACGTGGAGCGATCTGGGCCGTCAGATCATGGCGCGGATCTCAAGGTAGGCTCAGTTCTCGAGAAAACACTATCTTGTCGTTTTGTGGTGGTGGCACGATCTGAACCGTCTGATTGAGATTTTGCACGAATTTTGGGGAGAAAGTTGTTTTTCTCCAATTCGCAACTCGGATTGGCAGTTGCTCGGTTTCCGAGGAATCGTTGGCCGATCTGAGGGCTTCTTGGTTGCAGAGTAGGGTGCATCGGCTACATGGGGCTTAAGGTGCAGCCGAGCGGTGATAGTTAGGTCCAACAAGGGGAAGGAGATCGCCGAGCCGATCGAGGTGACAACGGTTAGGCCGAGCAAGGGGAAGGAAGTTGCCGAGCCGATCAGGGTGACGACGATAGTTGAGCATCCGAAGACGGCAGGAGAATTGGGTCGGCATCTGTCCGTCTTATCCAGCGTTGGGGGTGTGCGGAGTTACCCTGAAGACTTGTTGGAGAAGGTGACGCAGGGCACGGCTCCGTCATACGAGGAGAATGATCCGAGGGACCCTTCCAAGGTGGATCAGATCTCCTCAATCTTGACCGAGGCGGACCTGCATCGGATCAGGAGTGGGTTCCGGATCCCCAAAGAATACGTCCTTCTACTCCCCGGCCCCGGTGTCCGAGTGTGCACACCTACTTCGGCCGATACATGCGTCTTCCCGTATGACGCACTGAACGCTGAACTCTGGCTGCCACTGCACCCTTTCGTAAACGAGGTGCTGCGGTGGTTCGGCCTGAGTCCCGCTCAGTTTATGCCGAACATGTGGCGACACGTGATTGCCTTCGTCCTTCAGTGCCAAGAGATTGGTGTGCAACCGGAGATGGTCATACTTCGGAGCCTCTACCGCATCTGCCAGAGGAGCGAGATGGAGGAGAGGTACTATCTGTCGCCGAGGAAGGGCGTGAAACTGATCGAGAACCCAGACTCGATCAAGCACTGGAAAGAGAAGTATTTCCTCATTCGTGCTCCCGAGCAGTGGGTTTTTTCGACGAAGTGGAAGATCGGTGTTCCGAAGCGGACGAAGAAGGAGCCCATGCTCACTAAAAAAGGGGAGGAGGTGGTGGAGAAGCTCCTCGGTCTCCCGACCCTTAGTTGGAAGGACATCACCGAGGAGGTCTTGTTTCGTGGGGGTCTCAGTCCGATCGACCCTAGTACGATTTTCTCTTCTTTTCTTGCTTCAGCTTTATCTTTTGGTTTAAATTTTCTAACTCCTTTTGTTCGGTTCTTTCAGAGGCCTCCGGTATGGATTACAAAGGACTGATGGCTAAGGCTCGTGCTGCGAAGGAGCAGAAGTCGAAAAAGAGGAAGAGGACTGTGGCCGGGCCTCAGGGTGGCCGAGTTGCGAAGGCCCCCTCGGCATCACCGACCGTCGTGCAGCCGGTGGTTGAGGCACCTTCAGGTGCATCCGCCCAAGGTAAGTTAGGGATGTCTACCCCGGCTCCTTCGGAGGCACCGGCCCAAGTTGCTCAGGTCGAAGCGCTCGGGTCGTCGAACGGGGCGTTCAATGTGGGTGCGGCCTTAGCTCTTGAGGTCCCCCCTCTTACTGCCGAGGCCGAGAAGATACTAACCGGGGAGCACAAGCGCCTCTTTGTCCCCGACTGGCGGGTGATGAAGGTGGACGGCTTTCTTGGTGACGGGGGCATTTGTATGCAGGCGGTGAAGCACTTGCCGACCCCCAAAGACCGAGCGGTGCTGAAGGCGGGTTCCGTGGACGATGATGCCATGCAGATAGCTCGGAACACCATGTCATTGAGTATCAGAAGTTTTTTCAACAAGTATTCTAAGTTTTTTCGCTCGGACCTAATAGTTTTTTGTTGTGCCGCTTGCAGACCCTATGCCACTTCAACCACTTGCTCGAGGAGTTTGCGAGCAAGGAGAAGGAGATGACCGTTCTGAACGATCGGGAGCGGTCGGAACGTGCCAAGGCGGTCAAACGGCTGGAGGCCGAGCAAGTGCTTTCTGCTTCGCGCGCGGCCGAAGTCGCTGACCTTGAGGCTAAGCTTGCCGAGGCGCTGAAACGCTCGACCGCCGAGGCTTCCAAGGTCGAGACTTTAGAAAAGGAGACGGCTCGCCTTGAAGAGGAGCTGTCCAAGGCATTGAGGGCATCGGAGGAGGCTTTGCGCACACACGCGTCGAAGTTGGCGACCGCGGAGCAGGCGGTTCGGGACGAGGCCGAGGCTCATATGTTGACAAACATGGAGGAGGCGTATGCCCGAGCGCTGAAGCATGTTTCTGCTCGCATCCCCGGATTCGACGGCTCCACCTACTACTTCTACGACCCCGTAGAGGGTGAGGAAGAACTGCCTCTGGCCGAGCTCGCCCCCGGGTAGGAGGGCAAAGATGCCGAGGGCGCGATAGTCCCCGTGCCGAGTGATGACGCTTCGGAACGAGATCACGAGGTCGACCCCCGACTTAGTCGCCTCCTCTAATTTTCTTCTTCTTTTTTTTGTGTGTTTTGTAACGCCTAACTGCGGACTGGCCACCGCTTTTGTGTAAATTTTGGATTTTTAATGAAACGACTTCCCTTTTGACATTTTGGCCGATTGTTTCGAGATTTCGCAAAGTGTTCAACTCTTTTTGCTCGGGTTGTGACATCAAGTGTTGAAGACTTTTTTTTGATATTCCTCCACTTTTCAGGTCCAGTCGAGTGCAGTGGCTAAGGTCTCTCGCCTTCGTACTGAATTGAAAGCGGCGAAGCGGGCTCTTTCTAGCAACCGAGTGTACCTCTTCAAAATCATGTTAGATCTATCGGAGGTCAAAGCCATGGTGAGAGGCTATCTCTCTGAGCTAAAACAACTTCGGAAGCGATCTCGCGAATATCGTCTTGAAGGCGAGGTGGAGTTGCTCGGAAAGGCGCTGTTCGACGTCACTCGAGCGGAAGGCGACCTTGTGGCGGAAGTTCAAGATTTGAAGATAGCTGAGGCAGAATTCTTGGCGGAGAAAAATGTGTTAACCTTGGCAGTGGATAAGTTGATGGCCGAGCACGACGAGTTGAAGGCGAAGGTCGACGAGTTGAGGAGGATTACGGTCGACAGAAGTATCGAAGTGACCCACCTTCGTCGAATCATAGCCGATAGCTCCGGCGCTAAAGGATCTGCTCGGCTTCCTCGCATTGAGATATCTGTGAAA
The DNA here is from genome assembly GCA_017893485.1 of Hemerocallis citrina. NCBI lineage: Eukaryota > Viridiplantae > Streptophyta > Magnoliopsida > Asparagales > Asphodelaceae > Hemerocallis > Hemerocallis citrina. The sequence continues at coordinate 30,585,991 of CM030361.1, read as the reverse complement.
GACGACTCTTTGATGGATCAGATTGTCGAGCTTGAGGAGGAAGTAGCTCGACTCAAGCCTCAGTCGGCAAGAATCAACGTTCGGAGTACGTCGTGTACGTGCGAAGAGAGTGAGAGGGGAATCTCTTTTTACGAGCTCGCGACTCGTTCGCCCGTTGTCAGGCAGAGCCCGACCGATGCTCAAAGCGGGGTGGCTGCCTCGTCTAGTGGTGCTTCGGTTGGGGCTGCGGTTAAGGGCAGCGCCGAAGAGGCGTCTCGATCCGTCGGCCTACAGACGAGCTCCGAAGTCAGAAGATGCCGTTCCCGAGTGTCTTTGAACCGAAACATCCCCATTCCAAAGAAGCGTTGATAATTATTCTTTTTTGAATTTTTGTAGCGCCTCGTAGTAGTAGCTTGGCCTTGTAATTTGGGGTTCCTTTGTCGAACTTTTTAATGAAATAAAAGCTCGTTTTCTTTCTGGTATTCGCGTGCTGGGCGTGCATAGTAGTTTGATTCGAAACGCTTCATAAGAACCAAACCTTTAAGTACTTTTCTCATATGTCTAGTCTAGTTGTAGGAACTTCGCGCGCGACGGCGGAGTGCGTTTCAACGGTAGTGGGAGCAATTCCGAATGGTGAACCACTTCTAGCTCGCTTAAGAGCAAGCCTGCGAAGCGGAGTCGAGCCAAGTGTTGGACTCCGAACTCATCTTTTGAGTATATTTCAACGGTTGTGAGAGCAATTACGAATGGTGAACCACTTCTAGCTCGCTTAAGAGCGGGTTTGCGAAGCAGAGTCGAGCCAAGTGTTGGACCCCGAACTCGTCGTTTGAGTATATTTCAACGGTTGTGGGAGCGATTCCGAATGGCGAACCACTTCTAGCCCGCTTAGGAGCGAGCTTGCGAAGCGGAGTCGAGCCAAGTGTTGGACTCCGAACTCGTCGTTTGAGTTTGCTTCAACGGTTGTGGGAGTAATTCCGAATGGCGAACCACTTCTAGCCCGCTTAAGAGCGAGCTTGCGAAGCGGAGTCGAGCCAAGTGTTGGACTCCGAACTCGTCGTTTGAGTTTGTTTCAACGGTTGTGGGAGCAATTCCGAATGGTGAACCACTTCTAGCCCGCTTAAGAGCGAGCTTGCGAAGCGGAGTCGAGCCAAGTGTTGGACTCCGAACTCATCGTTTGAGTTTAAAGAAGGTAAAAACAGAGAGATACAAGCAATTTCTCAAGCAAAATATGAAAAGATGTTCTTTATTGAAAACTAAAAGTCGGCTACTTCTGAGTTACGAGCCGTTATTACTTTGGAGAAATAAAGAAGCACTCAGAAAAATTACAAATGGAGAGGAACGGTTCAACATCTTGACGGTACTCAGAGAGGCATTCATGCGCTTTCTTGGTACTTTAAGAGATGGTCGGCATTCCAAGTCCTGGGGATCTCTCTTTCTTCAAGGTCTTCTAGACGGTAAGCTCCGGGCCAAACCACCCTGGTGATCTTGTAAGGTCCCTCCCAATTTGGAGCCAGCTTACTCTTCTGACTGGGGAATGAGATAGCTAACTTTCTGAGGACCAAGTCCCCTTCTTTGAGGTCGGTGGGACGGACTTTCTTATTGTAGGCCAGCTCGATCCTCCTTCGGTAGCTTTGCTGGCGGATCGAGGCTCTTTCACGAAGCTCCTCAGTCAGATCCAAATTTGCTCGAAGCTCCCTGGTATTCTGCTCTTCTTCATAGGCAATTAGGCGAGGAGAGGGTACACTGACTTCCAGGGGGATCACGGCTTCGGACCCATAGGTGAGATTGAACGACGACTCTCCTGTGGGGGTCCATTTCGTAGTGCGGTAATTCCACAGTACATTAGGGAGCTGATCAACCCATAAGCCCTTAGCGGACTTATCCAACCTCTTCTTAATGCCGGAGAGGATTTGTCGGTTGGCATTTTCTACTTGACCATTCGACTGTGGATGGGAGACGGAGGAGAAGCGTTGCTGAATGGCGAGGTCTTCACACAGAGATCGGAACGCGGCCCCTGTAAATTGTGTTCCATTATCGGTTATCAGGACCCGACGGACCCCGAACCTATAGATAACGTTCTTCCAGAAGAACTGAAGCACCTTGTTCTCGGTGATTATAGCCAAGGGCTTGGCCTCTATCCACTTCGAGAAGTAGTTGATTGCCACGACTAGAAATTTGAGCTGACTGGGAGCTGGCGGGAACGGCCCTAGTAAATCCATTCCCCACATTGCGAAAGGGACTGGACTTGATAGGGAAGCTAGGTGAGCCTGGGGTAGGCGGCGGACGTTAGAGTACTTTTGACAAGAGCTGTATTGCCGAACGTGTCGCTCGGCATCTTGTAGGAGGGTAGGCCAGAAATATCCATAATTCAGTACCTTTCGGGCAAGTGATCTAGAACCTGAATGTGCTTCGCCTATGCCTTCGTGAAGTTCTTGCAAGGCGTATGTGGCTTGTTCGGGGGAGAGGTACCTCAGATAAGGTCTGCCGTCCACTTGTGTGAAGGAGCATTTGTACAAGACCCCCTCAACAATGGTGTACCGTTCCGCTCTGGTTCTGACTCGGCAAGCTTCCTTAGGGTCTTCGGGGAGGAGCCCATCCCTTAGGAATTCCACTAGGGATTTCATCCAATTATCTTGAAGTTGAACAGGCAGCGACTCCATGGAGTCGGGAGTTTCCTCTTCTATGCTCGGTTTCAGGAGCACTTCGATCAAGACGGTCTGCTCGAGACCTTGAAGGGAGGAAGAGGCTAACTTGGAGAGAGCATCTGCTTCGGCATTTTCCTCCCTGGGGATCCACCGAATGAGTGTCCTCTTCGAAGAGAGCCATGAGATTTTGGACCTTGGCTAGATACTTAGCCATTCGGTCATCTCGCGCTTCATACTCACCCAAGACTTGATTCATGACCAGCTGAGAGTCACTAAATATGCGGAGGCGTTGTGCCCCTGCCTTGTGAGCCATTCCAAGGCCGGCTATAAGTGCTTCATATTCTGCTTCATTGTTGGACGCCTTGAAGTTGATGCGGAGGGAGTATTGGAGGACGAAGTCATCGGGGCCTGCCAGAATAACCCCGGCTCTGTTCCCTTCGGTATAGGAGGATCCATCAACATATACCGTTCAAATAGGAGGCCCGTTTGCCGCTTGACTGACCTTGGAAATGGTGCTTTCAACTATGAATTTAGCCAAGGCCTGAGCCTTGATTGCGGTCCAAGGTTGGTAGGATATATCATGTTGGCTTAGCTCGATCGACCACTTCATGAAGCGGCCAGAGGTCTTCGGCTTGTGCAGAACTTGCTTCAGGAGCTGGTCAGTAAGAACGACCACCGAGTGAGACTGGAAATACGGGCGGAGCTTCCTAGCTGCCATAACCAAGGCGTATGCCATCTTCTCTAGCCTTGGATAACGAAGCTCGGCATCACGGAGTACCTTGCTTACATAATAGATGGGCTTCTGAGCCTTGTCTTCTTCCCTTACCAAGACAACGCTGAGGGCTTGTTCGGAGGCAGCTAAGTAGAGGTAGAGTGTTTCCCCAGGGATAGGCTTGCTGAGGAGAGGGGGGTTGACTAGGTAGGCTTTAAGCTGATTGAACGGTTCCTGCTGTTGCTGATCCCATTTGAAGCCCTTAGCCCCCCTGAGAGCCTTGAAGAAGGGAAGGCACTTCTCCCCTGACTTGGAAAGGAAGCGCCCTATAGCTGCGAGGCACCCGGCTAGCTTCTGAACTTCTTTTACATTTTTTGGAGGAGCCATGTCCAGTATGGCTTTGATCTTCTCGGGGTTGGCCTCGATCCCTCTTTGGCTGACCATGAAGCCTAGGAATTTTCCCGACAAGACTCCGAACGCAAACTTGTTCGGATTGAGCCTCATATCATGCTTCCTTAACACGTCGAACGCCTCCTGCAGATCGGTGACATGGTCGGCCCCACGGATGCTCTTTACAAGCATATCATCAATATACACCTCCATATTTCGGCCGTTCTGTGCTTGAAAAACCTTATTGACGAGGCATTGATAAGTGGCACCTGCATTCTTCAACTTGAAAGGCATTACCCTGTAGCAGTAGAGGCCCTGATCGGTTACAAAGGAGGTTTTCGGGATATCCGGGGGGAACATGCAGATTTGATTGTATCCGGAGAAAGCGTTCATGAAGCTGAGAAGCTCATGGCCCGAAGTGGCGTCAATCAGAGTGTCGATGCTTGGAAGAGGGAATAGGTCTTTGGGGCATGCTTTATTCAGGTCGGTAAAATCGATGCAGATCCTCCAGCTCCCGTTGGCCTTCTTTACCATCACAACATTTGAGAGCCATTCGGGATAATTGACCTCCTGTATGAACCGAGCCTTAAGGAGCTTGTCCACCTCTTCTTTTATAGCTTGTTGGCGCTCGGAAGCAAATTTGCGCCTCTTCTGTTGAACCGGTCTGGACCCCGGTGCAATACTCAGGTGGTGGACGAGAAGCTCTTCGGAGATTCCAGGCATGTCGGCGGCTGGCCAGGCGAAGAGGTCGCAGTTCTTTCTAATACATTGAACTATGTCCGAGCTTAGGGCAGATGGGAGGGTCTTGCTAATAAAGAACTTGCGGCTCTGATCTTGCTCGGAGAAGAGCACTTCCTCCAATTCATCCACCGGCTCGGACGCTGGCCGGACACCATCTTGGGGGATTTCAAGAGTTTCGAGGGAGAGGACTGGACCCCCAGTAGAAATCATGTAGCATTTGCGGGCCATTTCCTGACTGCCTCTTACTTCCCCTACTCCTGCCCGGGTGGGGAATTTCATCTTGAGGTGATAAGCGGAAGGGACGGCTTCGAGAGCAGCTAGACCGGGTCGGCCTAGAATCACATTATAAGCAGCGGGGACATCGACGACCATGAAGTCCATCGGTTCTGTTCGGGTGGTAGGAGTTTTGCCAGCAGTTACGTCGAAGGTGATCATCCCTTCAATAGTCACTGGCACTCCCGTGAACCCATGGAGTGTGTAGCCGACGGGCTTAAGTCTGTCCCGGGATAGTTTGAGCCCCTTGAAAGCAGCGAGGAAGAGGATGTTAACGGAGCTGCCATTGTCCACCAGGATCCTCTCCACTTTGAAATTCACCATATGGAGGTTGATGACTAGTGCGTCACAATGGGGGGTTCGGACTTCCTCAAGGTCTTCATCTGAAAAGGTGACCGATACTCCAAGGCCTTTGGGAGGTGGCATGCCATGTACTGAGTTGACTTTCCTTATGAAAGCCTTTCGAGAGGTGTTGGAGGTGCCTCCCATGGGGCCTCCGTGGATGAGATGTAGGATGCGTTTCTCTTCGAACTCTGGAGTTTCATCGCGTTCGGGACGCTTGTTAGCCCCCCGAGGGGGGAGAAAGGTCGGTTCGGTCCTTTCTCACGAATTTGGCCAGCTGCCCCCTCTGGATGAGGGCTTCTATCTCGTTCTTCAGGGCCCGACAATCATTGATGTCGTGGCCATGGTCCCGGTGATAGCGTCACCACTTCTCTTTGTCCCTCTTCTTGCCAGGGGTGTTCATTTTCGGGGCAGGAGGTAGCACCCCTTCCTTTTCAACCTCCATGAGAATAGTGAAAATGTTGGCATTAAGAGGGGTGAATTTTTCGAATCTGGGAGGAGGGCGGCGCTGGCCGCTATTATCCTTTTGGAGCTTCTTGGCTCCTTCTTCTTCTATTCCCTTCCTCTTGGATCCTGAGGAGGACCCCTCAAAGTTGGGGCGGTGCTCAGCTTCCTCAGCTCGAATAAACTTCTCGCTTTGGAGAAGTTCTGCGGGGGCTTCTTGGTGAGGGAGGATCTAAGGCTGGAGTTAAGAACATTCGACTGGAATGCCACTGCAGCGACCGACTGGTCGAGGGAAGCGATGGACCTGGCTTCCGTGGTGAACCTTTTTACATAGTCCCTCAGCTTCTCACCCTTCTTCTGGTTGAGATAGAGTAGCGAAGTGCTGGTCTTCTCAGTTCGGCGGCTACTCACGAAGTGGGTGACGAAGAGGGTCTCGAATTGCTTGAAGGAGAATATTAAGGATGAGGCAAGGCGAGAGTACCATTTCTGGGCCGGACCCTTGAGAGTAGCGGGGAAGGCCTTGCACAGCAGCGCATCAGAAGCTTGGTGGATTAGCATGAGGGTCTTAAAGCTTTCGATGTGGTCCACGGAGTCGGTCTCCCCGGAATAAGTCTCGAATTGTGGAGGCTTGAAGCCCATTGGAACGGGCGCCTCCATGATGGTTCGAGAGAAAGGAGGTCGACTTGGGCGGAGGGTCCTTCCTCTAAGTTCTTCTTCTCTATCTAGTTGACCCAAACGCCTCTCCATTTCATGAAGACGACGGTAGACAGTGTCATCCCTTCGACGGTAATCAAACGAGCCCCTGGACTCATCTTCGTACGAAGGAGAGTGAGGGCTACGACGACGGTAGCTCCTGGAGTGGCGAGGACTAGGAATGTGCTGGGGGTTGTTAGGAGCTGGGGGAGGAGTTAGGGACCGTTGACGAGGACTTTGGACCCGGGGAGGAGTAGGAACCCTCTGAGCATTGTTGTTGTCGTATCGGAGATTGAGGGCTTGTAAGATGGTTGCTTGGAATTACTGGAACTCGGCACGAGTGATGGGTGTGTCATTGTTCCTGGGAGGTCGCCGATCTTCAGGAGAGTGAGGTCTTCTCCTATGGTGGCTGGGGGACTCTCTCCGCCCTCTGCGAGGGGGGGACCTTCTGTATTCTCGGCGATGAGGAGATCGCTCATTTGGATGGTGTTGGCGGGAGGCTCCCTCTCGGGTCCGCCTTTCATCCAAACGGCGGCGAAGATCCTCTTCCTTGCGCCGATTGTCGAGGGTGTTGCGGAGGTCTTCTGATGCTCGGGGATTGTGAGATGCCATGGAATCAGTAGAGGGGTTGTGCACGGAGACGTGATCATGTTGGTGGGGTTGTTTCTGAGGATTGGGATGGGAGCCCCCCGTGCCGGCGTTCTGGAGGTAGGTTTGGCCGCGAGGGGGTTGAAGATTCTGAAGAGGAAGTTCGTCCTGCTGCGGGGCCTGGTTAGGTTGAGGGGTAGGTCCTGTTGGCTGGACGATTTGGAGGGGGACCTCCTGTTGTGGTTGAGGAGGAGTGGGTCTATGATTGGACCCTCTGGATCTTAGCTTTTGGGAAGGCATGGCTGGGCGGATTTGACCAACAGGGAAGAAGAAGGACTGCTATTTACTGCTTCCCACAGACGGCGCCAATCTGTTACCGCTAAATCTGGTGTGGGGGCAAACAGATAGTATTTGTGGATTCTTGGAAAACTTGAATAGCAAACCTGAGAACTGTTCCGCCGAAGTTTGACCGCTGACTCCTGCCGTTCACATGCAAAAAGTGCGAGACACCGGGGTTGATCCCGGCGACGCACCCTCCGACGCTCAAGTCAGTAATCAGAGAAAATTATGAAGGAGCGTAAATTGGCAAAAGATTGATTACCTCTTAATGGTGGTAGATGGGGGGGTATTTATAGCCGCCTTTGGAATCAGATTAGGAATGTAACCCCTATGACCAGATAAGGAATGTAATCCCTAATTCCCAGTGAAATGATAGAGCGAATCAGGACCGTTGATTGAATACAATCAGAAACCCTAATTCTATCCTGCTGGACCGGGTTTGCTGCGGGTTGGAACCTGCACCCAGTTGAGGTGGATCCGTTCGCGGGTTATTGGGCCTTAGGAGAGAAGACCCAGTACCCGTTTTAGACCCACTTATAGGTAAAATTACCATTTTATCCTCAGGCTTTAAGATTCGTGCCCGATTTGGACGGTTCCTATTTAACCCCATTTTTAGCCATATCAGCCGCTATTCCCAATAGCGGCCTCTTCATTTAGAGGTCGCTACCTATGTTTTTTTTTTTTTTTGAAATTTTTGTTTAGCGTCGCTATTCCCACTAGCGACCTTAGTATAATGAGGTCGCTATACATAGGCCACTTTTTGAAAATATACTAAGGTCGCTATTCCCAATAGCGATCTCAGTTTTAAATTTGTGAGGAAAGTTTTTTAGGAATCGCTAAGTGTCTCAATATATTTATTCGAGCTCACTAACCTCATTATACTAAGGTCGCCAGTGGGAATAGCAAGGGCAAAAAAAAAATAAAAATTTAAAACATATATAGGTAGCGGCCGCTGCTGACGTGGCACAAAGTAGCCCAAAAGCACTAATAGTTAGGGAACTGGCACAAAAACACAAATATTTTCAAAAAGTGGCCTATGACGGCAAAAAATTCGAAGAAACGCCCCCACCAATTCAAATATTGGTTTTCCCTCCAAACTCGAGTTGACCCCCCTCCCTCCCATTCAAATCAAACTCCCCAACCCTCAAAAAATCACCCAAAGTGGCTCCTCCACCCCCCCCCCCTCCACCGCTGCCACTACCGCCACTGCCACCACCAAATCTCTCTGCTTAAACACCCCCACCCCCCTATCCTCTTCTCCCTCTTCAACCGCGCCGTCCGCTCCCTTTCCAAACCCCTTCCCTCCTCCTCTACCTCCTCGCCACCCGCCTCTCCCTCTCCCTCAACCACTTCTCCTTCCCCTTCCTCCTCAACTCCTCCTACCCCTCGGCCAAGAACTCCACTCCTGCCTTGCCTTGTCCGGCTTTTCCTCCCACCCCTTCATCCACATTGCCAATGCCCTCATCGTTATGTACGCTAAATGTGGCTCCTTACTATCCTCTTGCCAAGTATTCGATGAAATGCCCATGAAAGACATCGTTTCATACAATGCAGTATTATGTGCATATGCCCGGATGGGTAGAGACATGGTTCTCGCAAGGAGGTTGTTCAATGAAATGCCCGTTGAGATAAATGTGATAAATTGGAATGCGAGGGTGGTTGGGTATGTTAATGTAGGGGAGTTGGCGATGGCGAGGGAGGTGTTTGAGGAGATGACGGTTAGGAATGTGGTGTCGCGGTCGGTTTTGATTATGGGGTTGTGTAGGTTGTTGGATGAAGCCGAGGGAGGTGTTTGGGAGGATGCCGAAGAGGAATTTGGTGAGTTGGAGTGTGATGATTAGTGGGTATGCGCACAGCGGGAGGGTGGAGGAAGCAATAGGGTTGTTTTGGGAGTTGGAGAGGATGGGGGTGGTTCCAGACGCGGTTACAATGAATAGGGTTATTTCGGCGGCGGCACAGTTGGGGAGGGTGGAGGTTGTGAATTGGATTGGGGAGTATGTGGAGAGGAAGGGGATTGAGAGGAATGAGAGGGTGCTTATTTCGCTGGTTAATATGCATGCTAAGAGTGGGAATGTGTAGGTGGCTCTTCGTTTTTTGTTGTTGATGAAAGTCCGAGGAGAGATGTGTTTCGTATGCAGCTCTCATTAACGGACTTGCTTCGAATGAAAATGGGATGGAACTTTGGAGGTATTTGATAGGATGAGAGCAGAGGGAATTAGACCAGACGAGCGTTTGTGGGCGTGTTGAGTGATTGCAGCCATTGCGGGCATGGAGTTTTGGGAGAGATGGTTAGGGATTATGGCGTAGAGCGTGGTCCTGATCACTATGCTTGCATCGTTGATTTGTTCGGTGGTGCTGGGAGGGTTGAGGAGGCATTTGAAATGGTAGGGGGATGCCAGAAGGCCTAATGCTGGTGCTTTAGGAGCATTGCTTTTGGCATGTAAGACTTATGGCAATGTAGAGATTGCAGAGCATATATGCTGGGAAGCTCTTGGAGCTGGAGCCTGACAACACCGGGAATTATGTACTTCTTTCGAGCATATATGCCGAGATAGAGAGATGGAAATATTCTGATAGAGTTAGAAGGATGATGAAGGAAAGGATAGCGAGAAAGCTTCCAGGATCGAGTTGGACTTGAAGGATTTCAGGCTGTCTAATTCTGCCAATTTGATTATAAGGTTTTACAAGATCATACAGTCAGTCTGCAAGCAAATGAAAATGATGGGTATATGGGCAAATCTATAGTCAGCAAGCAAGGGATGTTCTGCTTCGAAATCTTGAGTGCAATTTGATCAGTGTGTACTTATAGCTAAGTGTAAATGTCTGGATGGATGTGATTTAAGTCATAGTGATTGCTTGAACTTGCTAAAGTAATAAAAATAGCAGCATCTTGCAGTGTTGTTTTTGGTGATGTTATCGAAGAACTGATGATAGTATATCCAAGAAGAAATGAACAAAGAATCTATGGTAGGTTGTGATTGCAACAATTACCATATTACTGATACTCTTCCAAATATATACTGCAACCAGACCAGCATCTGATGAGGGAAGAAATAATCTCCACATGAACATATGTTTTAACAATGCGACGATGAAGAATTTCCTGGCTATTCCTAGATGCAAATTTGTCCGAAAGAAAAATCTACTATCCAGCGGCTGAATCTGTTGCAATAAATTATTTGGCCCTTGCAGCAGAAAACTTTGCCTTTGGTGTTGGTGATAATTTTGATATTTTCCTTGCTTTCTATTGATAATCTAGCATGCATGTGTTTAGGATCAGAAAGGAAATGATCCTAGAATAAGCTCAGACAAGAACATGTATTATTTCAACCGACTGTAGTATAGAAAATTGGCAGGAAAACTCGACTATGTAATATACCATTTAAGTATTACATAGAAATCTGGGTGAATTTTTGAGCTTTGCACTCTGACATTCCTACCTTTATTGTTTACCAGTACGCACCTTAACATTGCAATGGATATCTGAATACAGATAGCTTCTCAAACCCCTCAAACTTTCTGTAACACTAGTGGCAATTGAATTTCTGCCTAACAGAACATATATTCCCAAATCCTTAACATAAATTACGTCAATTCAGCAACTTATACACTGCTTATAGTACATCATTGACCGAAGGTCAAGAAAGCCAAGAAAACTAAGAACAGGGAGGAATTCTTTACAGGAACAGGCAAAGAAAGTTCAAGATACAGACAATTATTATACAGTTATAAAAGTAGTCAAAGGCTAACATCCAATAAGTTCTACAACAAAAAATTATCCTACTCACTTGAGATTTAAAAAACAAGAAACTGAGACGGAAAGAAGAATGTGTCGGTCAAACCAATAAAGCCAGCCCAATCCTCCTGAGAGTTTTAAGAAATAATAGTTACACACAGTAAAGACACATTTCCATCAGCTCGACAAATCATTCAATCCTCCAAGCTAATCTTTAATCTTAGTGTCAGCAACAAACCTCGGAAGTGTTAATAACGTATCTATACGAGACACACCCTCTACACCCTGACTCCCATCTTGGATGATCACAGATGAACGGACAGTTCCTGATCGATCTAGTGAGGTTGGAATAGGTTGTGGATTAGCATCATCATCAGCTTCTGTTGAGTCTAATGATCCATCATTGCACACTTCTTTGGTACTTGAATTGAGGAGGGTACTGTTGGACGTTTCTTCTGAATTGAGGAAAAGACAAACTGCAGCACAGTCGTCGACTTTGGAGGTTGGGTATTTAATCCTCCAGGACCGAACTGCTGCCTCAACTAAGGAATGAGCTGCATAGGACTGAACTGGAGCTGAGGAGACAATTTCCACTACATCTTTGTTGGATAGGACATCCCAGACCTGTAAGAAGCAGAGGTAAACCATTTCTTATAGATTCTTACTTTTTACTTTGATTGAATAGTCAGTTGCTTTTCTATACAGAGCTATGGTGCGAGGGTACTCCAGTAGTGCTTTTCTATACAGAGCTATGGTGCGAGGGTACTCCAGTAGAGATCTACGTGAATTGGGTAAGTATCCAATACTTGTTTTTTTTTTTTCCGATAAAAGATGTCATCGTCATCGCTTCATTAACAAACTATTAACGAAACATAGTAGTCCCATACTTGTTATATGTGTAATATTCTTTTTGAGGTATTCTAATCCTAAACTTTATTGTGTAAAAATGTACTGAAACTAAGAAGTTAAAATGTAATGAAAAAAACAAAGTACTTTCAACTTTCAGATATCCATTACCGCATATAAGTTGAGTATTATAATTTTTTATTTTTTAAATCATAGTATTTCAGTTACTATTCTGATCAAGATTTATGTAATGAAATTAGAGAACTAAAGTCATAAAAAATCCATGGTATAATCTCTCTCACTCGACACACATACACAAAACACACCTTATACAGACTAGATGATTAAGGCGTGTACTGCATGCGTGCAAGCACACCCTTTTCCCATAATAGAATGGATAATATAGATTATACTTGGATTTACTTCAATCTTGGGATGCATGTGTTTTCTTTTCCCAAAATCATGTTTGAAACTGATCATTACTATGAAGCATAAATAATTTTATGGTGTTCATCGATTCCTTGTATAATTGGGAAAACTAAAAACAGATGTACACAATCTAAGTTATTAATAAAGAAATAAAAGAGGGGAGAGATGGGCAATTGGCAACCACACTGATACACACCTCTCCCATTCCACCGCCACACATTTTCGCAAGAAGTACTTTGCTCTCACACCAATTAAGTAGTTTTTCCCATGATTTTTGACTCCCCTTTCGTTAATTTGTACTGGTAGTTGTGAACTTCCTATTTAGAGTTGGACGAGGAAGAATGAAGTCCAAGTGGCAACTTAGGAACTTCAAAATGAAAATTTATCAAGACAAGCTACAAGGGGTCAAAGTGATCCGCCTGGGGAAAATAATGTAAAGATGGCTTGGGGAAAATAATTATTGTGAAAACATTGTGGGTCATTTCTTAAGTCATTCCCTTTTACTTTAAGGCCGCAATATCCATAGTGCATTTGTGCCCTAATCTTTTTAGGCTAATTTATATATGCAGACCCGTAGGTATCTAAAATAGTCCAATATAGCATCTAGCAAAGAATCAATGGTAACGAGAAGTTTGTTTTACCCCATCAGTAGCCAGCACAATAAATTCATCCCTTTCAGTGATCCGCCTATATGAAATATCAGGCACGGAAATCAGACCATAATCTTTAAGGCAGAAATCTCCAAAAGCTCTTGCCATGGCTAATCCAGGGGAATCATTATTCGGGAGCCAAACACGAGCAACCTCTGGCTCATCCTCAAGTGCAAAAACTCTGCCCTTGCACTGCCTGATTCTCTCTGCTTCTCCTGAAACAACATAAATGTATTCTTGACCAAATATTATTGCTTTTCCCACTATGTTTACAACTCAATGAGCAAACATAATATTTAGAAATGAACAAATAGCATTATACAACAAAATTTCTATGAATAAAATGTAGTGGCTCTTTGAAATTTCTTTCAAAATTCTTGATCCATGTCCTTAGAATAGACTCCAACACCATGAAGAATCTGATATAACCTAATTGTTAGGGAGTTTTATAGATTACCAACAATAATCTCATTTAATGTGTTTATGTGCACTAGGATGCAACTCAAAGCTAGCATATGATTTAATTCATTCTAGGTTTTGATACAAGAAATGAGTATTATAATGTAGTGAAAACATAATCTCTAATATTATAATGGGAGAAGGCCTCAGTGTCATTTGTCATTTTGTCATTCTACCAACATGTGCAACACACGTATATAACTAATATAAAAGAGGTTTCCGGTTCAAATCCTCCCTACGTCAGAGTTTATATTTTTATTTTTTGAAATTATTAAAACATGCATCGCACGTGTAAATTACTAGTACAATGTAAAAGGAGATCGGTCTTCTGATACTAGTGTCAGATGGATTAAATCACCCTGAACTAGTCAATGCAAATTGGTAACAGTAAATAAATTAGAGTGAGAGATATAAGAATAGATGTTCATACTAGGAAGATTTGGCTTGAGGTCCACAGTCAACTGAACCGCAATGAAGCAGTCATCGTCATCTCTAGTACCTAGTATGGCTCTTGAGTCCCCAACATTACCTATTACGAGATCTCGACCCTAAAGAGATACCAATAAATGAAATCAAGAAATATTCAAAAGAGATATTTATAGATGAAGTCAAGAAGGTATCAAACTAAATGGAAGATAGATAATTTTCTTTACCAAAACACGTGTAATACAGAAAGAAACTTTGTTATTTAATTAGCACCTGTTTGACAAGGGTGACTGCTGTTGTCCCACTGCAATAACAATCAATATTTGGATGCACTTTTAATTCTTTATCCACAACCTTAAAAGCTTTCAGAAAAGACTGTTTCAGGGCTTCAAACATCTCTGGATGCTTCTCTTTCTCTTCAGTATCAACAGAAGCCCAAAATTCTTCCTCCAGATTATGAGAAGATGATTCCTCTGAATTCATGCTTCCTGCAGTGCTTAGACTGTTGTTCTCTCTGCAAGTACCATGTTGCAAATGAGAACTTAACCTCAGAGGTAGGTAATCTCTTACTCGCCTTGAAACCATATGTCCAAAAGGTCCATGACCATCAAAAACCCCACAGAAAATGGTGTCACTTCTTGAGCAAAAATTCTAAAAAGAATAATAATAAATTGATTACTCTCTGAAAATAAACGAAAAAACTATAAGGTTTTAAGCATATGATACTCTGATTAGATAAATGGAAGCAAGAGATAAAGCAACTTATGCATTCTACAAGTTCAAGTAAAGTGCAAGAGTAGTGGAAATACTACAAAAGAAAATTCCATCGAATTTCAAAGCAGCCAGGTTTAAATTAAATAAAAGAAAAACTACTTATCCATGTCTAGCATAATATTTTGCAGTAATAAGTTAGGCACCATGAAACTGCCAATGTAAAATACTTCGTACATCAGGAATGCCAAAAGGCAGGTTGAGCATCATATCATATACATCACATGCTCATATAGGCCTTAGCTTGGTTGCACGCAAACATATTAAAAATATTTGTTACCCGATATTTACTGACACATGTATCAATTAGTGAGAATTCTGTTAAATCAAGGACACCAACTTATCACTATTTTCTTAATCCTTACTCGATATATTATGAGCTAAAAGAACTGAACACCTTGCTTACCATAATGATTTCGATCAGTAGTTAATAAATAGAAGCGATTCTTCTACATTCTTCAAACCGGATTCTAAATCAATATTTAAAGACAAACAGAGCCTCTACAGTTATACACCTGAAAACGGTCCTTAAACACTTAAAAACAACCTGAGTTATATGGATCAATTTATGGTTAATCAAAAATCAAAAGGTTTAATTTAACAATCAATACATAGTGAAATCAATCAACATACTGCTTACAAAGTCAAAATCATCAATTTAATGAACAAGCAAATATATATATCACACTTGAAATCATTCTAAAATGTGCAAAATTTGAGTTGTGAGATCATACAAATAAATCGGATAGGAGTTGATAAAGGGTATGACTTGATAATCAGTTAGCTACCTTAGGGACATCAGAGGAGACTGGGCCTATCATGATACCTAAAACCAATATCTACTTACTGAATTGTGTAAAAATGCAATCATTTGTTTTATAATGTGCTTGATTCCTAAACAAAGATGGTGATCCTTCTAGCCATCAGCCCAATTCAACAGACGGACCATCACATAAAACATGCTTATCTATTATTTATACATGCATTATTTTGTGAAAAAGACCTTAACAATGGTCGTTCAAACCCAAATTTTGGGTTTTTATAAATTTAATCGACCGACGAAAGATAATGTCTCGACCCAGAAAAAAAAATCATTTAGAAATTGAACAGACGAAGTATGATCTCTCGTCTCTTGAAGGGAAAATAAAAATTAAAAAATCTAAAACGATCCCGTCCGTCGATATTTTTTTTGGTTTTAATTAGCGGGACGTGTAATCATTTACCGTCCCAAACTTTTTTTTGGGTTTAAATCGAGATCATTTTCCGTCCAATCGAATTGTTTAAAAAATTGGGACGGGAAATGATTACCCGTCTAGTATTTTAAAAAAAAAATTTACAGCAACGAAATTTCACAAAAGATGATCTTTCGTCTGATTGAACGGAGAAAAGATCATCTTTCGTTGGCTATTTTTTCCAAATTCCTATATCTTCTCCCAAATATAGCACACCACTGTTCACCCAAAACCCAAAATTTGGGTATATAGCCAACGACTACATCACACTTTTTTCTATTTTTTCCAAAAATGGATATATAGAGAACAACTACAGATGCTCTTAGAGTTTAATAGCATTGCCATTTGCCAGCATAAAAAATAACTCTACGTAAGCATGCAATTAGTTGACCTATTAATTATCGGATGTTTAACTAATTACTGAGGTGTCATAGATTTGTTTGGAACATTGTCAGCAACATAAACATGTCAAAAAGTCAGCTAAAGGGTGACTATAGTATAAGCTGAGCAGATGTAGTTGGAAAAGGCAAAGGACATCTCCTTCAAAAATGCAGCTCATTCTTATGCATAACTATGCACATCTAAAGCATTTTCAGCAAATAATAGTAATAGGGAACAAAAAATATGAGAGGGAGAGATGAGCCGAAAGGGAGCAAGATTCAGAGCCACAAACACCAAAGCTTCAACACCTATCCGGGAGTCAGAGGCCATACCAAAGCGCTACAGGGACCAGGAACCAGAGAGACCTTCAAGTAAGAGGGGAGGAGACAGGTTAGACGCCGGCAGCTTCGATAGACCGAGGGGTCAGTCAGGGGTGAGAGATCATCGTACGACCCATAGAGGGAGTGCGAGTGATAATAGGAGACGTGAAGAGGACAGGCTCCTAGATGAAAAGCAGAGGCAAAGATCTCCATAGGCAGTTGAAGATAATCGTCGAACTTCGGAGAGGACGATGCATTCATACGCAGAAGCCGCTAGAGGAAGTGGCAGGAGAGTAGATTACTAAGCGAAGGCGCCTAGGTGGGAGTCACCGGAGAGGGAAGAGGTAAAGAAGGAGGATGAAGAAGGTGAATGGGTGCTTGTTCGCCCTAGAAAATTTTTGAAAGCGGAGAAGAGACAAGCTAAGGAATCGTCGGAGTCGGCAAGGTCGGAGTCCGGCCAACTGTGCCACAAGTGTGCACAAAAGAGACATAAGATTCACAATTGCGTCAATGACTGGTTTTGCTATGCATGTAAACGCTTTGGGCACATCTCCAGAGACTGAGAGGTACAATCAATCAGCTAAGCCGGCGAGTACTCCTCAAAAGAAACCAGAGAATCCTATTACTTTCGACCAAAGCATTACTCAAGGCAGTATCTCAGGAAGGAGGGAACTTATCAAAACTGTCATTACGCCTAACGCCAATAATGGCGGAATTTGAACAACGTTTCAGAATGTGTGTGATAATCAAGGCTCAATCAAGAAATCCGACGTCGGAAGATATAGAAGAGTTGTTTGCAGCCAACACTACACCCATCCCCAACCTGAAATGGAAAGTACAAAGGCTCGCTATAATGGGTTTTTCGTTCACTGTCATGACGAAGCAAGAATGAGGGAGGTGCTGAATAAAGAAGGTATAGGTACTGATGAGTTTTACATAACCTTCTCGTAGTGGTCTAGATTAGTAGGAGCTTTGAAGATTAAAGAAATGTCATCGATTTGGATTAGGATTTTCAATTTTCCCTTCCATTGCTGGGTTGGATCGGGGTTCCAAAATTTGGTTAGGGGATTTGGGTTTGTAGTGGAGATTGACAGGAGTACGATGATCCAAGAGCGGCATGAATTCACTTAAAATTGGGTTAGAGAACACGACAGCGATCCCGTCCTTGATTCAGGCTGAATTCAAAAATGAAGTCTAGGAGGTTAAAGTCGTCGTCGAGAGAAAGAAAACCGTCTCTTTCCGAGGAGATTCACTGAGAGAGGAAGATGAGCAAGTTTCTGATGATCGAAAGAAAGCAGAGGTTGAAGAAAGGGGACCGCACGATCATGGAAGAAAAGATCTGAGCCGTTCAACAAATCATATGACAATTACAATGGAGAAACCATCGAATAAAAGATTGGAGCCTCAGAACTGTTCGATCCATTCGAAGGGGGGTGCAGGTCGAGGGTCAACTCACAGCTGGCGTGAGTAAGAAGAGGAGGTTGCGTGTAACAAGCCGATTTGTCCACAGGCTGGGTTCGTCAAGGCCAAGGATGATAGCGACATTGTGATGGGACGGTTGAGTACAACGTTGGAGAAGAAAAGTAGTGGGATTCTGAAGGGAAAAGAGAGCATTGGGCTCGAGGGAGCAGCAATGGACATTAATGACACTGAAATGATGTCTTTATCAAGGGCGGATTTCGATGCTCAAGTTAAGTCCTTCCACTGAGTGGGAAGAGGCTTTCTCGTTAGCTCAAGTTAAGTCCTTCCGCGGCTCACTTCAGATCACACTCCGCTAGCTCTGGATTGTGGTGAAGGAATTAGGCGGACAAGCCATCAGTTCCGGTTCGAGAAAGCGTGGACCCTTTGGGGTAACACTCGTCAAATTATTGAAGAGTCATGGATAGCTAACACACAAGCAGCTACGGCGGTTGGAAGATGGATTGAAAAGACAAGAAGACTATATAAGAGGTTAAAGGATTGGGCAAAAGCATGAATTTGGACAAATCAAAAGGAGAGATGAACTGGGTGATAGAGTACACCAATTGGAGGTTTTAGAGGAAGACAGAGAACTGCAATTGGCAGAGAGTGAGGAGTTATCAAATAGCAGACAAGAGATTCAGCTCATAGGTGATATGGAGAAGGAATACTGGAGACAACGATCAAGGGTTCAATGGCTGAAGGAGGGTGATGCAAAAACAAAATTCTTCCACAAGATTGCCAATAGTAGAAGTAGGAAAATCATATTGCCGGTTTATTTGTGGATGAGGTTTGGTGTGAGAATGAGGGAGTGATTAGGAAGCACATTGATGATAGGTTTAAGGAACAATTAGGTTGCTGTAGAACTCACAGATGTAAAATGAGGCCAGACATGTGGGAATCATCGAGAATTGATGGAAGGGATGGTTTAGAGAATACATTTACAGAGGAAGAGGTGCTTCTCGCCATCAAAGGGTTGGGACAGGATAAGGCTCCAGGGCCTGTCGGTTTTCCTATGTTCTTCTACAACGTCTACTGGAAAATTATCAAGACGGATTTGATGAATATCTATCAGGAGTTCTTCAATGGAAGAGCTGAGTTGGATAGACTTAATTATGTGAACATTAGTTTAATCCCAAAAAAGAGCAAGGTTAAGAGAGTGGACGACCTGAGACCAATTAGCCTCCTGAATAGTTCTTTCAAGATTATCTCCAAAGTTGGCGCCACATTTGAATGATGTGATAGGTGAATCACGTAGTGGATTTATTAGAGGAAGAAAGATTATGGATAATGTGGTCCCAGCTCATGAGATTGTGTTCAGAGGAAATAAGGATAAAGCTGATGGATTTCTTTTAAAATTGGATTTTCAAAAAGCTTACGACTCATTTGATTGGGAGTGTGTGGACGAGGCTTTACAACTCAAAGGTTTTGGCACTAGGTTGAGGAGTTGGATTAAAATGTGTGTCAGAGGGGAAAATCGTTTGTCCAACTAAATGGTAAATATGGAAAAGAAATTAAATGTCGTAGAGAAATGAGACAAGGAGAATCTCTCTCATCGCCTCTCTTTACCATGGTGGCAGATGGTCTTGCAGAAATGATCAAGAAAGGGAGAAAGGCAGGGCCGGCCCTGGCCCAGGGCCAGCTGGGCGACCGCCCAGGGCCCACTTCAGGGGAAGGGCCCAAAACTTTTTAAATATTATAAATTAATGGTCTTATAATTAATTTAATGAATTAATGGATTTGTAATTAATTTTTAGTGGAGGGCCCAATTTAGTAATCTCTCTCTCTTTCAGTGTCACTTCAACTTCTTCATTTTTTTTTGTTCAACATCTTCATCTTCTTCAAATTCTTTCTCTCTCACTCACTCACTCTCTCTCTCCTCTTTCGGCATCTTCAGATCTTCTTCAAATTGTCAGGTGAAAATTTTCGTTTGTTTCTTTTACAGAGTTTTTTTTCTTAGCAGGAGTTGTAGTTTGAGTTGTAGTCATGGTGTCTCGGGTATCAGAGGCGTTGTTGGAGTTGTTGGTTTTCTTAGCAGGACTGCAGGAGTTGTTGGTCTTCTTAGCACTACTCTGGTAGTTCAACCCTCTCATGTCGTATTTTTTTAATTAATAGAATTGAGAATCTCTTTTGGGGGTTTAGGAGGTACTGAGGTAGAAATCACTCCAACAATAGTATTGTTGATTGACTTTATTGTTAAGCAAGCTTAGTGACCAACTAAAATTTGAAGCTTATTTATATGATAAGCTTGATTCCTGGGCCCTGCCCTTGTATTTTGGATGAAATATGATTATTTTTTTGGCAGGTGCAAGAGTCGCTGTCACTATGCTTAATGAAAAATATGGAGTATTTAGTGTCATAAAGCAAAATAAAGGTAAACTTTATTTTTCTGGGAATTGTTTTTATGTCCCCCGCTGTTATATTATAATTTATTAATATATATAAAAATATATGCATGTTTATAAAGGGCCCAATTTTTTTCCTTCGCCCAGGGCCTCAAATACCTCAGGACCGGTCCTGGAGAGAGGAAGGAGTTATTTGTGGAGTTGTCATTAAGGGGATCCCAGATGCGATTTCAATACTGCAATATGCAGATGATACACTAATGTTCGGGATGACTAAAGAAGAAGAAATTACTGCTCTGAGAATGGTTCTTAAGTGCTTTAAGGCATGGGCAGGGTTGAAAGTAAATTTGAGCAAGAGCTGCGTTATTCCAATCAGCGATAATTGCTCTATTCCTATTGGGACTATAAAAAAGTTTCTAGGATGTAAGGAGGGTCATTTTCCGTTCAATTATTTAGGAATTCCCATAAGGCCATGGACTTTCCGAAGAGACGATTGGCAACCATTAATTGGCAAGATAGAGAAGAGATTATTGGGGTGGAAGGGGCGATTCCTATCTCTAGGAGGAAGAATCACATTGATTAATTCGGTGGTGAGCAGTATTCCGGTATATTGGATGTCCATTTTTGAATTACCAACATGGGTAATCAACAAAATAGACAAAAAGTAGAAGAAGATTTCTCTGGAAAGGAGCAAACGAAAACAATAAAGGGATACATTTGGTGAAATGGGGAAAGGTCTGTAAGAGGAAGGAATTCGGGGGGCTAGGAGTCGTAAATTTGAGAGATATGAACAAAGCACTGATGAGTAAATGGTGGTGGAAGATGAAAAGAGGATGTCACAATTGGTGGTGTAAGTCATTTTCGGTTTACCGATCAAGGAAGAAATTTAGATATGGGGGGAGAAGTGTCTACAGTAAATCTTCGTTCCTGTGGAAAGGAGTGGCTAAAGTAAGGGAAATCTTCCTTCATAACACACACTGCAGAATTGGGAATAGAAAAGATACAAGATTTTGAAAAGACAAATGGTGTGGAAACAATACTCTTATTGGAATATTTCCAGAGGCTGCCGCAGCAATCTTAAACACAGATACTTTAGTGGCTGATGTCTGGCGTAACGATAGATTGAGAATTGAAGTAGCCGACATATTGTCGCATGAGAGTATTAATCAATTACAAACACTCAACAATTTCATTCGGGTTGAAGGCCAGTACACGCAATATATAGCATACGAGAGAAACTGGAGCTTGGATCCTAGACGTATTTTCTCAGTATCATCATTGTACAAATGGCTTAACGATGGAGGGATGAGAAGTAGTGTGGCCAACTTCCTCTGAAGTATCGAAGCACCGTTGAAAGTTAAAATATTTCTCTGCCTTGTGGAAAACGACGCAATTCTATCGAAGATCAATCTGCTGAAACGAGGGATTCAATTGGATAGTAGATGCCTTAGATGTAACAACGAGGATGAAAATATAAATCACATTCTTTTTTTATGTCCTAGAGCAAGGTTAGCTTGGGAGGTGGTGTGTCTAGGTTTTGGATTTTCAAATTATCCTAAATCGAGCTATGGCGTGTGGTGTAGTCTAAGAGATCTTATAGGTAGGAAAGAATATAGAAACGTTTGGGATATTTCTACTGCTGCAACTATGTGGGGTCTGTGGCTAGACCGAAATGATTTGTGCTTCCATTCTACCAATAATAGTTGTATTGTTATGATGCATAAAATTTATTCTTCTATTCATGATTGGACAAGTCAGAGTGGAACAAGGAAGAAATTGTGCATGGAGGAGGAGTAGATGATAAAGTGAGGGCTCGATGGTTTTGGAAGAGGGCTTCAGTCGTCTATGTATCTGTATCTTCATTTAAGGTTTTTGCACTAGGTATGCAGTGTTAAACTTTGAATATTGTATGGATGTAAGCTTTAGGGCTGATTTATGTATTTAGTTTTTCGATGTTTCGTTAATTATTCATTAATGAAGCGATGGCAAAGTCATCTTTCTTATTAAAAAAAAGAGAAGCATTTTCAGCACATATCTATAAACAATAATAAATCTTCTCTTCAACGATAAACAAATAAGTAATGGAGAGTTCATAACTCCAATTGGATGGTTCACACAGACATCCAACTGTCTTTAAATCATGTCAATCCACCAAGACGCTTTTTCCTCAAAATTGATCATAATAACCAACAATTCAACTTTTAAAAAATGTTCAACAATTATTTTTACAATGATTCTCAATTTCAAGAAATGTTCAGTATTTATGTCATCACTACACATTTTTTGTTTCAATAGTTTTATCATTTCTTACACCTATTGCAAATCAAGTCTCAGCAATGTTACAACCTTTGCATGGCTTGCATTCTTTCACTAAGCGATCGTTTGGTTGCATTAAAAGTGGCAAGAAAAGTTTTAAATGGGCATCACATCCGAAAGGATAAAATTTCGTGGGTCCCTGCTGCCACATCAGATATTTACGAAAGTTATCCAATTAGTAATCTTTAATTATTGCAAATCAAGTCTCAATAACGTGCAACCTTCGCATGCCTAGTACTCTTTCACTGAGGGGTCGTTTGGTTGCACTAAAATTGGTATGAAATGTTAAAAATAAGTGTCACATCCTACTGGAAATTTTGGTATGCCTCCACACCGCATCATAATTTCTTCAAAATTATCCAATTACAAATCTGTAGAGTTAAGTCTACAAATTTATCGAAAATTTTCCAAATCCTACTCTACACTAAAGTTTTCATCTTTTTTTCTAATCGAACTTCAAACAAGCCCCCAGCAACCAATAAATTACACAAAAATCCCAAAAAAATCACAAATTTCACCTGCCACACAATCATAGCATCCTGGTTCGTCCCCTTCTTCCCTTGCTGAGTGTATATGGAAGCGGCCCCACTCGCGCCATTGCTGTGCATCCGACCTGGAATCCTATGTAGCGCATCCAACTCCAACTCCTCCTCCTCCTTCCTCTTTCCGCCATTCTTCCTCTGCTTCTTCTTCAGCGGCGTCGATGGATCCGACGTGGATAAGCACGATCCCATTTGGAAACTTGGAGATTGAGAAAGATCTAACAAGAAGATGAGAGATCTGAAGATTCCGCCATTTTCTTTCTCTCTTTTTCTCTTTTGGTGATCGCTTTCTGATCTCAGCTACTCTTTTTCCCGTTCCGTTTTCTTTTTTCCTTTTTTGGCGCTTTTCTTAATTTCTCGCTCCTTTTCTCGCTGTTTACACAGCTTTTGAAGAAAATGAAATTGAAAGGTTAATTAATTAATTAATTAATTAATTAATATCTTTGTGTGATCAATATCATGGGATTGTCGCTTATTGCTTGTGGGGCCATTTCACACTGATCACTTGTTTGATGTGTTCTTTCGAAATGGCCCCTTGTTTTCCAACTATTATCGAAAACAAAACAAAACAATTAAAAGGGAAAGAAAATATGAGAAACACTTCATCTTAACGTTTTTTAATAAAAAAAACACAAAAAATCATTTTGTACTAGTAGTCCTGTAAGAAGGCTAAAATTGAGAGAAAAAAAAAGTAAAAAAAAAAAAAAAAAAAAAAAAACCCCTTGAACTATCAAAACCTCACTCACCTTTTTTTAATGCAAAA
This sequence comes from Hemerocallis citrina, assembly GCA_017893485.1. NCBI lineage: Eukaryota > Viridiplantae > Streptophyta > Magnoliopsida > Asparagales > Asphodelaceae > Hemerocallis > Hemerocallis citrina. The sequence goes on along the minus strand of CM030361.1, from coordinate 30,562,171 downwards.
AACCGCACTCAACTATGATTGCGAAAAACCACAATCTGACTCTGTTAGGGTTCTGTTTGTTTTTGTCACGTGCAACGCACGTGACTTAAAAAGGACGAAAATACCCCCAACTGTTTCTTCATGGCTAAAATTGAAAGAAAAAAAAAAAAACCTTGAACCATCCCCTATATGCAAAAAACCTCACTCTCCTTTGTTTATGCAGAAAACCGCACTTAACTATGATTGCGAAAAACCACACTCTGGCTCTGTGATACACATTGAATGGAAATTAGAGAGCTGCAGGAGCTCAAGTGAAGTGATGAAGAGCTGAAGAAGTAAAGTTCTGCATCTGATTGCGTTTCAGTCCTTTAGTGCAGGGGGGCTTTTTGTAAAAATGTATAAATAACGTTTGGGAATAGTCTGGTGTGTTGTGGCCGTTGGATCTGTATTGTTAATGGCTTTGATTGTTGAGGTAGGGGAGACCACACTTGTAACTGCCTCAACGGCCACATTCTTTACGTGCTGTACACGTAAATAGCTCTATAAAAGAACACCATCAGCTCAAGTGAGCTGTGTGAAGAATTTGTGAAACATTCCTTCTTCTTTCTTGATTCATTTCTTTTTTACTTCCATCCTTCCCAAATCCTATCTACATATTCCCTAGATAGTGACCAAGAAGAGCTCTAAAGCTCCAGCAATGGCGTCAATGGCGGAAGAGCTGCATCAAATGGTATCAGAGCTAACAGATCCAATCGGAAATCAGGTTCTTACCAATCAAGATCATCAAGAACGAGATCCACCTGATCAAAAAGGAATGTTGGGTGGAGTTCTTGAGTTAGATTTGCGGCAACAACAGCAAATCTTGGAATCGAGATTGAGTGGAGTTGAGCAACAGATTAAGGACTTGTCGAAGGAAATGACAAGTCAATCTTCTTTGATATTTGCGCAAATGCAGGCAATGGCAACTCAATCGTCATTAATGATGGAGCAACTGAACTCTATTGTGGCTGATAAAAAGTCAGAGAATGGGCATCGGGGTTCAATTTGGCCAATTTTAACCTCAAATTTTTCTCCTAATCCGTCAGGTAATCTCAACTCCAATAAAGTTTCTATGGATGTGAATGTTGGTTCTTTTAGAGAGGGCAAGAATCTTGAACAATTTGCAATCAATAGTTCATTTCCAAAACCTCCAAAGTTAGATGTTGTTCCTTTTTCGGGTGCTGGAGATGTGCTCAATTACTATTCCAAATTGAACATTATTTTGAAGTTTATCAGATTGCGGGTGTAATGCCCCGATTTTTCATTTAATGAAAAATTATTTTATTTTGCACGTAGTGTGCACGTGCAATAATTTTTGTAATTATTTTCACTATGATGAGTATAGATATTTAAATATGTGCTTTTAATTGTTTCTATATAAAAGCCTTCTTTCAATTAAACAAAAAGCCTTTTTCTTAAAGCCCAAAATTTAATTCATTTATTTTATTTTAAAATTATTATTTTTGGCCCATAAACTAAAGCCCATGAGTTAATTTATTTTTAAATACAACTTGTAATGTAGAATACAATTTAAAGATTATTTTTATACAAAATTTAATGTACAAATTTTTTTTTGAGACCAAGTTGCATGCACGTGCATTGCACGTACACGTGCAAAGCATCACTAGCATGGCCGGTTGTGAAGTTTGGAGGGAAATCAAATTTTTGAGTGGAGTCATGGGGTGATGGTTATTTGATCATGGGTAGTTAGTGTAACTCCTCCTTAAATCTAAGCCATTTGTTCCTAACTCCTACTTCAATCTTAGCCATCAATTTCCCTAGATTTTTAGTATAAATACCCCCCCTCCCCCCCCCCCCCCCCCCCCCCCCCCCCCGGACTAGTATTCTTGTGCAAATTAATTCTTCCAAACCTATAGTTAAAATACATTATCTATTTAGTGAGTAAAAGATTGAGAGATTGTGTGGGATTGTGCTTGCATCAACAAAAAGAAGGAGAGGCCGGCTATCAAAGGGAGTGCTCGAGTTGGCTCGTGCGCGCGTGTCCAAGGAGGAGGATCGTTCGTTTGCAAGGACATTCGTTTAGGAGGTTGCTAGTTGTATATTTCTCTCCATTTAAGGTGGGTAAATTTTCCATGTTTCTAATTAGGAATGCATGCTAGATTAAATTGAATGAATGAAGCATGAAAAAGATTAATAAGAGTACACATTTAATTGGAAAATGACTTATTGATTGATTGATATATGGATGTGCAATTGTATGTGGTTCTATTAGTAAAGGCAAAAATGTGTGTGAATTGATTATCACCATAAATTATTGAAGAAAATTTCATTATCTACATCACAAATTATGTACACAAAAGTTAGTAGATTAACAATGCTACTTTATGTGTTAAATGAATCTTTGTGTTTTATTGAAATGAATGAATTAAAATATAGATTTGTATGTTTGGTAAACGATTAAAAACAGAAAATATGTTTTAATTGTTAAAAAAATTATTTTTTAATACTGGTATGTAAATTATGTGAGGAAGAATCAATCTAGATTTTTACAGTAATTTTTATAAAAGCAAAGTGAAATGAGGACTAGTTGAACATCGAAACGTTTTAATAACAGAGATAATTGGTTTAAATAAATTTTGAGTTGCATTATTGACAACCTGAGTGCGTAGCTCAAGTGGCCGGGATGGCTTAAATCGCTACAGTGGGCTTTCGGTCTGAGGTCGCTGGTTCGAATCCCCTGGGCAACACACTTTTGTTTCATGAATTTTTAAAATAAAGGATATCAGCGGCTGAGAACATTTAATGCTCTCAGCCCCTCATTCTAATGCAAGTAGTGTTCGGCCTAGCGGTTGTGCCTTCGGTTGGTTTTCCTGTGGTTCTGGGTTTGAATCTTGGCTTCGGCAAGATTAAAAAAAATATTTTTTTGAATGTTTGGATGATTGAAAATTATGGAAAAAATATGTTTATTCTTCTAAAAATATATGGGACTTATGAAAAATAATTTGGGAATTATTTACATAAAATAAAATATAATTTGAGAATAAATGTGTAAATAGAACTATGGTTCCACATTGATATTTTTTTTGTGAAATTATATCTTGCAAAAAGAACTTGAAATGAAGGATTAGAAAATTAATATAGCAAAGAAAGTAATGGATGTGAATTATTCTCATTGGAGAATAGGGTGAAAAATATGAAATGTGAATATTCATTTAGTGATGTGATTTCAATGTGAAATTGATATTTGACGAAGTATAAAATTCCATGTATGATTATGGACTATTGAACAATTTAGAGATCATACTATTGAAAAAGAAATCTGTATGATTATGAAAACGAATTTATGAGTTGGAAATGCTCAAATTGAAAATTGTGAATTGGAATTGAAACAAAAGAGTAGCTAAATCTCCCTCGGCATTTGGAAAGAAATGAAATGAAATTTGAAATGAAAGACCAAGGTTGGTCATGTTTGAATGAATGAATAAGTCTGGTTTAGTGGAGAGGCTAACTCTAGAGCTTTGATTTTGTTCATGATTCTAATAAAAACTAAGGATTAGTGTATAGTAAAGACGTGATGAAAGTGAGAGAAAAACACGAGTATGAGAGTTAGAGTTTACGGTGCGGGTGTGTGAGCCACAGAATGCATGCTTGATGAGTCAAGACATGGCGTGGGCACAACTCAGTAATGATCGGACTCTAGCAACGCTTGTGGGATGTTTAGTGACTGCAAGAGGATCGTGTGCCATGAAGGAGGCTGAATTGCCACAGAATGCATGCTTGATGAGTCAAGACATGGCGTGGGGTTCCCCTCCAGATTTTCTGTACACGTGCTTGTACTCATAGATCATCTAAGATACTCACCATAGTTACAGTAGTAGATTAAGACATGACGAGGGATTGAACCCTACAAAGATGAAGAACGAATAAGAGGCTTGCCCTCGGACCTATGTAGTATGAGATGCATAGAATCCGAACAAGTGCGCATTAGTGTCATATAATATAAATAACTGCATTAAGGACTAAGTGCACAATCACAACACGACATCAATAGGGTAGTCCCTTTAGTTTGATATGTGACAAGTTTGTGTTTGTTAAATATGGAAAATAAGTTATACTATTTTCGGCATAGAGAGGATGGCCGTGTATAATGTTCGTCGGTTGAATAAACTGACGTACCCACAGTCTTATATGCAGGTAAATGACATGATAAAGATTAAAGAGGAACAGATGCTTAAAGATTATACAATGTTGTTGTACATTTATTTAATTGTTGTAAATTTTACTTTCGCTGTGCAATGTAAACTGTAATATTTTTATGTAACTCTGATGTAAAGTGAAAAGTTCAAATTTCCTTGTAAAATTGTACTAAATGAAGTGAAAAGATCCTGTAGAACTCTCGAATTCAGTTGTATTTGGGATTCGGGGTGTTACAGCGGGTGATGAGAAGGTTAGGGTAGCTTATTTCTTTCTAAAAGAAGAAGCGATCCAGTGGTGCAGGTGGTTTCTAAAAAATAATAATGGTATAGTTACATGGAGGCAGTTTAGGGAGGGAATTTGCAGCCAATTTGGATTGGGAATGTATGATAAGATAACGCCGCAAGAATGTTGTGCAGATTAGACCAAACAGCCTCGATGTTAGATTACCAAAGAAAATTTGAAAAGCTTAACTGTTTGGTAGAAGGAGTAAGTGAATCTTACTTAATCCAATAATTTATTAGTGGTCTCAAGATTGAAATTCAACATGATGTGTCAACGGTAGAACCGCAAACTTTGAGTGAAGCTTTTAAAGTTGCTTTGAAATATGAAAAGAAGAATGAGGCTTTGAGAAATGCAAACAAGGGTACATTTAAGCCTTACTTCAAGAACTCATCTGATCAACCTTCAAATGAACCAACTACATCCACTGGTCCCTTGTTGAAGAAACTAACTCCAAATGAAATTTGGGAAAGAAGGAAGAAAAATTTGTGTTTTCATTGTGATGAAAAGTTCATACATGGGCATGTTTGCAAGACCAAAGTTTATATGTGCATTGAAGGAGATTGGAATTTATTTAGTGTTCTAGAAGATGAGGAATTGAATCAGTTGTTAGCTGTTGATTCTCCTACCAAAGAGTTTAATAATCAAGATAGTTATGCTGCTTTGAACATTCGTACAAATACTGAGTGTTTGATTATAAAAGGTGATCTTAAGAACAAAGTAGTGCATATACTGATTGATAGTGGGGCAACTCATAACTACATTGATCCGTATGTAGTGGAAAAGGCAGGGCTGTAGTTATCTATCAAGCAAAAGTTCAATGTTAGGGTTGTTGGTGGTAAAAAGGTAGAAGGCAGTGGATTATGCTCTGGGGTAGAAATCTGTTGCCAAGGATGTACAATTGTTGATGATTTTTTGGTCTTCCCTATTGGTGGTCAGGATGTGGTTTTGGGAGCAAAATGGATGAAGCAAGTGCAAGAAGTAACTGTGAATATGGTAGAAAAGCAATTGAAATTTACTCATAGAGGTAAATTTTGGAATCTGGCAGGTCTAAGACTTATAGCTGATCAATATATCAGTGATAAAAAGGTAAATAAATGGCTTTATTAACTCATAGAGGATTTATTCTATACTTGATCAATTCTGCTGTTGGACAAGAACTGCACAAAGGAAATTCAGCTGATATGGAGGAGTTATTAGATGAATTTCAATCCTTGTTTGAGGAACCCAAAGGGTTGCCTCCTAATAGGCCATCAGATCATCAAATACCATTGGTTCAAGGAGCCAAGCCTGTGTGTATTAGGCCTTATCGACACTCATTTGAGTAGAAGAATGCTATTGAGAAACTTATAGAGGACATGTTGAAGCAAGGGTTTATCCGACCAAGCAATAGCTCTTATTCTTCACCAATTGTATTAGTGAAGAAACATGATAGGTCATGGAGAATGTGTGTTGATTATAGAGCTCTCAATCAACAAACAATTAAGGACAAGTACCCAATTCCTATAATTGATGACCTACTAGATGAACTGCATGGATCAAAGTTCTTTACTAAACTTGACTTAAGATCAGTTTATCATCAAATCAGGATGAACAACAATGACATTTCTAAAACAGCTTTCCGAACTCATAGTGGTCATTATGAATTCCTTGTGGTGCCATTTGGATTGAGCAATGCACCTTCCACTTTTCAAAGTTTGATGAATGATATATTTAGACCCTATTTGAGGAAATTTGTTTTTGTGTTTTTTGATGACATATTAGTTTTCAGTGCTTCTTGGCAAGACCATCTCAGGCATTTGAAGGTTGTTATGAAAATTCTCCAAGATAACACTTTGTTTATCAAGAAATCTAAGTTTGAATTTGGGCAAACTCAGGTGGAGTATTTGGGTCATTTAGTCTCTGCGAAGGGTATTTCTGTTGATGTTAGCAAGGTGGCTGCAATCAAAGATTGGCCAACACCTAAGAATGTTAAATCCTTGAGAGGGTTTTTGGAACTCACAGGGTATTATAGAAAGTTTATACGGAATTATGGATCTATAGCTGCACCTCTAACTGATTTAACAAAGAAAAGGGGGTTTATATGGTCTACTGAGGCAACTGATGCTTTTGGTAAATTGAAGCAAGCTTTCATGACTGCACCAGTGCTTCAAATGTCCAATTTTAATGAAACTTTTGTGGTGGAGTGTGATACTTGTAAAGAAGGGGTGGGTGCAGTGTTAATTAAGCGAAATCATCCAATTGCATTCATCAGACAAAAGTTGAAGGGTAGAAGTTTGCATTTTTCAGCTTATGAGAAAGAAATGCTCGCAATTTTGCTTTCGGTGAAGAAATGGAAACAATTCTTATTTGGTAGAAAGTTTATTATTAGAACTGACCATCAACAACTTGAGTACCTCTTAGACCAAAGACTTTCTACAGATGCTCCACATTCATGGCTTGTAAAACTATATGGATTTAACTTTGATGTTGAATATAAGAAAGGTAAAGATAATATACCTGCAGATAGGCTTTCACGAAGGGATGTCGATTGTTATTTGGTGCAATTATCTTTTTTGGTAGCTGGCTGGTGGAAGCAAGTAATTGATATGACCAAATCTGATAGCTATTTCAAGGAATTAGCAGCTAAGGAAGGGAAAGATACTAGTAGTAAGTATATATTTGATAAAGGAGTTTGGTATAAATCTGGAAGAGTGGTTATTAGCCCAAACTCAGTATTTAGACAAATGTTAATACAAGAGCATCATGATTCACCAGTTGGTGGTCACTCTGGGTATGATAGGACACTACAAAGATTGAAAAGATCTTTTTGGTGTAGGGGAATGAAAAAAGATGTGCATGTTTATGCTAAAGAATGTGCAACTTGTCAAGTTAGTAAGTACGTTTGCCATGCTCCTGCTGATCTTCTTCAACCCTTGCTCATTCCGGAGAGAGTATGGGAACATGCCAGCATGGATTTCATAGAAGGATTACCTATGAGCTCAAGGTACTCAGTGATATTGGTTATAGTTGATAGACTAAGTAAACATGCCCATTTCTTTCCAATACATCATCCATTCACTGCCAGAGATGTGATCCACACATTAATGGATGGAGTTTTTAAGTTGTATGGAATGCCAGTGTCTATTGTGTGTGATCAAGGGTCAGTTTTCACAAGTGCTCTAATGCAGGAATGCCTCAAATTGCAAGGGTCTAAACTGAAGTTTTCAACAGCATACCACCCACAGTCTGATGGGCAAACAGAGTCGTAAATAGGTATTTAGAGACTTATTTGAGATGTTTCTGTCATCATAAACCTAAAGAGTGGAGTAAATGGTTAAATTGGACAGAGTACTGGTATAATACCACATGGCATGGTGCAACTAAGACCACTCCTTATCAGTGTTTGTATGGAAGATCTCCACCCTACATTATTATCCTATATACCACACACTGCAAAAAGTCTGCAGGTTGAGGAGATTTTGTTGTCTAGGGATGCTCATTTGCAACTTCTAAAAGACCAGCTTAAGAAAGCTCAGGACCGCATTAAGAGATTAGCAGATAAAAGGAGGGTAGATATGGAGTTCAATGTGGGAGATATGGTCTATTTGAAACTACAACCATATAGGCAAACAAGTGTCATGTCGCGAGCTGTTCAAAAATTATCCCCACTTTACTATGGCCCATATGCTATACTTGAAAGGGTGGGAAAAGTGGCATATAAATTGAAGTTGACTGAGGAAGCAAAAATACATCCTGTATTTCATATATCACAATTGAAGAAACAATTGGGAAATTCTGTTGTGATACAAAATGCAATTCCAACCTGCATTTCAAGAGCTCTGCAAGAGCCTGAAAAGATTTTGGACAGGAGATCAGTTATCAAAGGGAAGCGGTTGATTTCAGAAGTTTTGATCAAATGGAAACATCAGTCACCTGAGGAAGCTACATGGGAAGTTTACTGGGGATTGGTGAAGCGATTTCCTTCATTCGACCTTGAGGTAAGGTCTCAAACGGGGGGGAGGAAGGCATTGATACACATCGAATGGAAATTAGAGAGCTGCAGGAGCTCAAGTGAAGTGATGAAGAGCTGAAGAAGTAAAGTTCTGTATCTGATTGCGTTTCGGTCCTTTAGTGCAGGGGTCTTTTTGTAAAAATATATAAATAACGATTGGGAATAGTCTGGTGTGTTGTGGCCGTTGGATCTGTATTGTTAATGGCTTTGATTGTTGAGGTAGGGGGACCACACTTGTAACTGCCTCAACAGCCACATTCTTTACGTGCTGTACACGTAAACAGCTCTATAAAAGAACACCATTAGCTTAAGTGAGCTGTGTGAAGAATTTGTGAAACATTCCTTCTTCTTTTTTGATTCATTTTTGTTTTACTTCCATCCTTCCCAAATCCAATCTACATATTCCCTAGATAATGACCAAGAAGAGCTCTAAAGCTCTAGCAATGGCGTCAATGGCAGAAGAGCTGCATCACTCTGTTAAGGTTCTGTTCGTTTTTGTCACATGGAACACACGTGACTTAAAAAAGGACGAAAATACCCCCCCGAATGTTTCTTTCTCTTCTTCTTTTCTTCCTCCTTTATTCAGAACCCATTTTTTTTTCTTTCCTCCCTAAAAAACAAACCCTAATCCCAAATCAGACCCCCTATCTACACTCTCCAACTCCCAAACCAACCCTATCAACCCCAAATCCTTCTTCTTCCCCATCGACTACGCCATCGAGTCGACGACGTCACAAAGGTCCGATTCAATTCCGCACTTGAAAGATCCAATGTCAGGTAATATGTTCACACCATTCTCTCTTATATTTGAGCTCGATCTAATTCCATTCTCTCTTATATTTGTCGAATTGACTATTTTGATGTATGCATATATGTACACGCAGATCTAACAACCTCTAAAGCTTCAAGGAGGAACTCGCATAATAGTTGCGATGATGGTGGAACCCTAGTGTGTTTTACAAAGATCCTGCAGTTGTGAAGCTAGCAAGCACTGCTGCAAATGCTGGAAGATACTTTGCGGATTGTCCAAATTGGCAAACAGACAAATGCCGATTTTTTCGTTGGGTTGAATTTGTGGGAGGAGCCGAGAATGGGGGAAAATCTTACTCAGAACTAAAGATGGAAAATGGGTGAAGCAAGTGCAGCAGCTTTTGGGTTTTTTTTTGCACCAAATATTGAAGTGCAAAATTTTTTTTTGTAGCAATATTTTGTGTAGCAGCAGCAACTGTAATAGCAGCAGCATTTTGTGTTTTTTTTAGCAATGAATAGCAGCAGTGTAATAGTAGCAGCATCAAGTGTAATAGCAGCACTAAATTGGCAATGAATAGTTGCTTATATGAATGAATTGTAAACTGAACTGAATTGAATTGAATTAGTAAGCTGAATATTTTGTAAGTTGAATTGAATTAGTTGCTTATATGAATGAATTGTTGCAAGTGCATGTTTTTTTGGTTACTTAATGAGGTTAGTGAATGAATTGTAGACATATTACATGAATGAGTTTACCGAATGAGGTTACTAAATTAGTGATGAATGAATTGCTGCAAGTGCAAGTGCATGCTTTTTTGCTTATATGAATGAATTGTTGCTGAATGAAGTTGCTTATATTTCCAAAATATATCACTTTACTGTATGAGGTTACTGAATAAAAAACAAAGTGAACGATGTTTTTTGATCAAAACATGATAGTTTAGTGGAATTTTTTATCATCTAGGAAAAGGATAGATGAGCTGTTACTCATCAACATAGATAGCTGAATGTGGTTAGCTACCACAATCTACAAAGTTAGTTCATTATTTCTGAACCAATACTCATATCTCAACTACAACGATGCACAAACTAACACTTCATTCCATTCGCAACTACAATGATGCACAAACTAACAGATCCATTCCATTATCAAGTACAGCGATACACAAACTAACAAATCAATTCCTTTCTCAACTACAACGATACGCAAACTAACATATCCATTCCATTATCAACTACAACGATATACAAACTAACATATCCATTTGGGGGTATTTTCGTCCTTTTTTAAGTCACGTGCGTTGCACGTGACAAAAATGAACAGAACCCTAATAGAGTCAGATTGTGGTTTTTCGCAATCATAGTTGAGTGCGATTTTCTGCATTTAAAAAAAAAAGTGAGTGAGGTTTTCTGCATATAGGGAATAGTTCAATGAGGTTTTTTCAATTTTAGCCCTTGAAAGAAAATAACCAAAAAATGGTAAAGCATAAAATTTGAATTTGTTTAGATATTTCAGTAGCTGAATACTATAAATGTTATTATTCTCTTATAAAATTTGTAATTTGTACAATTAGTATAACTGAATTTCTTATAACTTGTATAACTATTAGAACATCTCCAATCATGCTAGTTATTTATCATTTTCAGTCAAAATAGTAGATTTAAGGGAAAAAAAATATGCTCCAACGGAACTTGTCAAAACCACTCGCCAAAATAAATATCTAAAATTGACTTGTTATATCTGGCGAAGTTGGAAAACTGAACGGTCACTCGCCCAAAAAAAAAATCTGGTTTTTCTGTCACTCGCAAAAGAAAATTTTTAAAAAACGAAAGAAATCGCAAATCATGGGGAAAAAACCACGATCACGAAAAAAATCGCAATCAGAAAATTGGGTCTGCGATAACATGATATCGCGAGATATCTGGATTTTTTTCCCTTTCAAAAATGGATTTGGTTTTTTGTTTATATGTTTGACTTTAATTGTTTTTATGTTTAGGGTTTAAAAATGTTTATTGCTAGCTAAAATAACTAGCATGGTTGGAGCGGATATTTTTTTCGCTAACTAAATTATCTAATTGTTCACCTTTTTACCTATTATAGCGAGCCAAAATGACTAACATGATTGAAATGCTCTTATCAAGAGGGATTTTTTTCTTCTTCTTATCTGAATCTTGTATGGCCACAAGAGAAAATGAGTGTCTACTAATATTTTTGATTGCTACGCGTTCGTGCTCAGCCTTCAGTCGGAGTTTTAGACTATGAGTCATACGCTCCACAAGTGCTAAACATAGAGAATATCTCTAATCTCAATCTCTAACATTATAATTGGCGAGTTGGGATTGTCATTTGTACACAACTTGTAATTTGTAGACAATCAACAATCTAATCTAAACCTTTAATTTTTAAGTGAGAGTTATATTAACCATTCATTTACTCAACCGTTGTTAGTTACCATAATACATTCAAAGTTTAAATTTATTTATGACATTAATTATTTATAAAAATGGCACTCATATAAAATTAAAGTTGGTGTCACAAAGGTTAATTTGTAAATAGCATGTGATGAGGAAAGAGAGTTCTCAAATTCGAGGCCATATTACTTTTTAGTATTTATTTTAAAACGTATATTTATTAGGACGTACTTGCACGTGCATATTACTACTATTTGTAAACAGTTACTACTACTAGTATTTTTCACGTGCGATGCACATTTTGATAAGAGTGGGAGGATTTTCACGTGTGATGTACACATTAAGAAATAGTTTTGGAGTTGGATGTGCGTTGCACGTAATTGGAAAAAAAATTTTGAAGGAAAATCTACAATGTGCACGTGTTTATAAGTATAATTTGAGCTGTACATGCAACATATATATATGTTTAGTGTTAAAAATATTATAAAATTATTTTGCACGTGCGTTGCACGTTTTAAATAGGTAAAAAAAATTTATTTGTTTATTTTTTGCTATAATTAATGGGAGAGCTGGAGTTGCACGTGCAACATACGGGTTTGTATGTTGACAACTGACAACCCCAACGTGCAACATACGGGTTTGTATGTTGACAACTGACAACCCCAACTCAGTATACTACATCTCAGTATACTACATCTGGATCTTGTAACTTTTTATTTTCGAACAATCAGACAAATTGTCAGATGGATAGCGGGCCCGTTGAGGGGACCGCAATAGATAGCACTGTTATTATTGAGTCGCCAGTCTGTGGGCTCAATGAGGAGTCCGTAACGAGGGCCCAGCCAACAAATAGTGATGAGGACCTGGAAGGGTGCCTCAATCTTGACGAAGAATTTGTATTCTCAGATGAGGAGTCAGAGGATCTGGAGGTCATCGCTAACACACAGATGTCGTCAGAGATGGTTTTATCCACATTCCCAGAATCAGCACCTGCAGTTAGCTCTGGATCATCACGCAGGACGGTTAGGTTCAGGGTGCAGCAATCTCCCAAGAGGGCTCATGTGGAGTCCTTGGATGACTATCTTGAAGTAGTGGCGGCAGCCAAAACTGCTAAATTCGACAACGAAGGTACAAGCAATTATTTAGCAACTATTTTAAATTTCATGTCAGATACTGATGTTTTTTCCCTAGCTAAAATTTGTGGGCTAGAGGTGTGGGACACAGAGCGTAACACACTTTTACTCAATAAGATAAGGGGTTGGGAAACTGAAAGGGGTAGGACTAGCTATGAAAACGCCTTAGGGCATAGCGCTGGGTCGGCAGACATTCCCGAGGATGTAGCCGGCCCCACACCCTTACCAACGATCACCGCTGATACAATCCCCCAATGAATACTCTATTTTGGAATGTCAGGGGACTTGGGGATAGAGGGAAGAGAGATATGGTGAGGGACGTTATTAGCAGTTCCGAGGCGAAAGTGGTTGGGTTGCAGGAAACCAAACTTCAGCATGGGCTCAAACTCAAAAGAATCGGGGGTAACAGAATCAAGGAATGGGTGCTACGGCCGTCAGCCAGAGCCTCAGGAGGGATTGCTATAGGGTTCAACCTTGATAACCTCACGTGCATGGAGATATATAGTGGAACGTTCTCACTGACTACCCGACTAAAATGGCGGTCCGACGATTGGGTGCATACGGTGACTGTAGTGTACGGGCTAAATGTGGCTACTGACCGAGATGCCTTTTGGCATGAACTGGTTGATATTCGACAGCGGTGGCCGGGAGCTTGGATTGTTGGGGGGGATTTCAACATCACTAGATTTGCTTTTGAGCTTAAAGGAAGAGGCTCTAGCGACAGACACAGAGAGGAGTTCAATAGAGTGATAACGGAATTAGAGCTGATAGATATCCCAGTCAATGATAGACTATTCACCTGGTCTAATATGCAAGCGGCTCCGGTTATGGCCAAGTTGGACAGGATACTAGTATCGATGGAGTGCTAGTATCGATGGAGTGGGAAGCTAAATTTCCACTAGCTACTGCTAGGTCGATTCCTAGACCCACATCAGATCATACACCGATCCTACTGGATGTGGGGGTTCGTGGAGCTCAGAAGCCACGGAAGTTCAGATTTGAGAAGGTATGGCTGGAAATTCAAGGGTTTCATCATATGGTTATGGAGAATTGGGCGCTCTCAACTGCTGGCAGGGACGCTACATCTAAATGGTGCGAAAAATACGCAGGTTGAGAAAGAGACTGTGCAGATGGAATCGGTCTAGATTCTCGACCATCTGGCGTGCAAAAGAATCATTTCTGAAAGGGATCGATGAGCTAGAAAGGGTAAAAGAGACGAGAATCCTGTCTCAGGAAGAAAGAAGCAAGCTACTAGAGCTCCAGAAAAATGTTGCCAATCTCTACAAGTTGGAAGAGATCAAGTGTCAACAAAGATCAAGGATTTCGTGGCTCAAAGAGGGAGACGCGAATACGGCCTACTTCCACTGAGTGGCATGCGCAAGACGTAGATCCAATTTTGTCTCCTCAATTCAGATAGAGGCAGGAACTTTGCAAGACGAAAATACGATCTCCACAACCTTCCAGAATTACTGCAAGGGCATCTTCGGAAGAAAGAATGACTTTAGGATCCCACTGAGGGAGGACTACTGGCAGGAATACAAGAGCGATTCAACGCAGATTTTCTCCTCTCTGGAGGCACCTTTTTTCGGAAATGGAAGTGAAAAAGGCCATCAACCAAATGGGAGCTGACAAGTCCCCTGAGCCAGACGGCTTCCCAATGATGTTCTTCCATATGTTCTGGGAAGAGATTAAAGAGGACTTTATGGCGCTAATGGATGAATTTTTTCATAACAATCTCAGATTGGGCATGTTCAATTTTGCAGAAGTAGTCCTCATACCCAAACTGGAGGAGTCTAAACGAGTGGGGGATTTTAGACCAATTAGCCTCATTAACTGCTCGGTGAAAATCATCACAAAGGTCCTAGCCATCCGTCTGGGAAGTATAATGGATAGTATAATCAACAAAACCCAGACAGGCTTCATCAAGGATAGATGTATCCTAGATTGTGTGGCCACGGCTGAACAAGTTATCCACCACTGCCACAAGAACAATTCTAAGAACTTCCTCCTAAAGTTGGATTTTGAGAAGACATACGACTCTGTCGATTGGGAGTGTTTGCTGGAAGCTCTCAGAGGGAGAGGTTTTGGGATAAATGGGTTAGGTGGATCAAACAGTGCTTACTCACTAGTAAAACGACAATCTCGGTGAACGGGTGGCCAGGCCCGCCATTTCCGTGCAACAAAGGACTCCGGCAAGGGGACCCGTTATCCCCACTTCTGTTCACGATCGTCGCAGATGTGCTAAGGGGTATGTTAGAAAATTGCCGGAAAAGGGGTTGGAATACGCCTGTGGTCAGCACCAACTCCAGTCAAGGGTGCACGATCCTCCAATATGCTAATGACACCCTACTCTTTGGAAATGGGACCAGATCAGAGACAGACTGCTTTAAAGGAGTCTCTACTGTTTTGAAGCTTGGTCAAGGCTCAGGATAAATTTACCCAAAAGTGCATTGATTCCCATTTCGCTCTCTGATGAAGAAGCGCGAGAACACGCCACCATATTAAATTGTGTGAGGAATGAGTTTCCTATCAAATATTTAGGGCTTCCACTTAGACCGGGGAAACTCACCAAGTTGGATTGGCTGCCTATAATTGACAGGGTGGAGGAAAGACTATCTGGCTGGAAAGGAAAATCGCTTTCGCTAGGAGGAAGAGTAGTGCTCATCAATTCGGTATTGTCTAATCTGCCCATCTACTACATGTCGTTCTTTGAGCTTCCTAAGTAGGTTATCCAAAGGATTGACCGAATCCGAAAAAGATTTCTTTGGAAAGGGGCAAACTCGAACAGGGGAGGTTACCACCTGATCAAATGGAATATTGCTTGCATGAAAAAGAGGCATGGAGGACTTGGCATCATCGACCTTAGAGATATGAATCTTGCCCTCCTGGAAAAATGGTGGTGGAAGGTTTTTCATCACAGCGGGGAAGGTTAGCAGGATTTCATTCAACCATACTTGCGAGGAAAAGGCACGAGAAACCTGGGCTTCCGAGTAGGGTCTAAAGTCTCGCGATTCTGGAAAGGAATTACCAAAGCTAGCGAGCCGTTCAACACAGCAGTTACGTTAACTATCGGTAATGGACGGTCCACTAGATTTTGGTGGGACAAATGGTGTGGTGTACATACTCTGAAGGAAACTTTTTCCGAGCTGTATGACAAAACGAATCGACCAAATATTACTGTGGCTGAGACTTGGAAGAGGGAAAGTTGGAAGCCATCATTCCGAGGAGCTCTCAACCCAAGATTACATCAGCAACTGCTCGAATTGCAAGAACACATCACGCGGTCCGGGACGAGATGCACCCAAGGCCCAGACCAGATGAGATGGGGAGTTGAACCCAAGGGAGCGTTCACGGTCAGTTCCCTGTACCATCGAATCCATTATCGGGGATGCAGACCTAGTTGGGCACAGGTATTATGGAAGGTGAAAGCACCATTTAACGTCAGAGTTTTCTTGTGGCTGGTGCTCAATAATGCAATTCTCACCAGAGAGAACTTGGCCAAAAGACAACTCCAGATTGCGACCGAATGTGGATTCTGCAACAGACATACGGAGAATTTGAACCACCTGTTTATCCATTGTCCAATGAGTAAGGCGACTATGGTAGAGGTGTTACGAGCCCTAGGTACAAGCGATTACCCCGGCGAATATGAGGATTTGTGAGTTGGCCCAAAATTCGCAAAGGTTCGCCATGAAATGAAGGATGCGTTGTACATTGCCATTGCGACAACTACATGGGTGTTGTGGCTAGACAGAAATAACTTTTATTTTCGTGCTTCATGTAGTAGTATTTCTGGTAACCTTACTCATATTATGCATCTTATCTCTTTTTGGGCTACAACTGTCGCCACAGGAGCGAGATGGAGGATTGCCAGAGCTTTCTAGGTGGAGGACTTTGATGATGAGGAGGTACAGTTTGGACCGACATTGGACTGAGGGGCGGGGCCGTCTCAGTAGCTGCACTCTATGCTAGTTTGGTCTTGACCTACTGTACTTTTGGTTTTTGTTTGGAGGACCCCCCAAGGTTTGGTTGGGGGTGTATGTTTTATTTCCTGCACTGTTATGTCTTTCCTGTTATGTACTTTTGTATCATTCCCGGTACACCGGGGTTGTTTTATTAACGACTTATTAATGAAACAAGGTGGCTTTATTCCATCTTTTACCTCAAAACAAAAAAATGACAACCCCAATTCTTCCATTATAATATTACTAGTATCATGCACGTGCGATGCACGTGGGGGAAGAAGGAAAAAGATTAAAAAAAAGGAAAATAATTTCCAAACTGATCCACTGTCGAAAATATTTACCAAACTGGTCCACTTTCGCGCGTGCACGCGGAGGAAGAAGGAAAAAGACAAAAAAAGAAAAATAATTTCCAAACTGATCCACTACTGAAAATATTTACCAAACTTGCCCACTTTCGAAAATATTTACCAAAGTGGGTCATTTTGTCAACACGTGCGCTGCACGTGTTGGCTTCAAAATGACAACAATGACAGATGACACTAACCCCTTCTCCCATTATAATAGTAGAGATTATTAGAGATAATATAAGAGATAGAGATTAGAGATAACCTACTTAAATTCATTACAATAGATAAAATAAGGGGTTTATGCAAATATGTTCGTTCGGAAATATGCAAATAACACCGTTGAATATTCTAACTTATCTGGAAATAACAGCTTGCCATCTTTACACGTGGGGCCCGCTCGTGTTTTTATACTCTTGAATTGAAATCGGGCGGTGGAAATAGTACGTACACCACCGTATGCGTCAAAAGTCATACGACTTTTTTGGTAGAGCCGCACTAAAATATCTAGTTATCTACCATCCATATACGTCAAAAGTCATATTTACCAGGCCAAATAAAACCCAAAAAAATGTTAAATTTCATCGATATCCGTTATTTTTTTAACAATTCAGCATATCATTTTTGACTTTTAAAGGTGAAAATTCAATTTAATAAGTATTTTTTTTTTACAACTAATGAATCTTGGATTTTTTCCATATGGGTCACTAATAAATATTATAATTCCGTATACCTCACTTGAAAATATTTAATTTTATATAAGTAATTTTGAGTGAGTTATATGCAATTAAATTTTAGTAACAAAAATGATTATTTGAAATGAATTTCATATTATAAGTGAGTTATATAAAATTATTTATGAGTCAGGCATATGATATTGAAATATTTATTAGTATTCCATGTGAGAAAAACTCATGAATCTTTTCTTATAAAAATCTGCACTTTCAAGCTATAATATTTTTTTGTCATTCAAGGATGAATTAATGTTAAAATAACAGACAAGTTCGTCCTAATTGGTGAAAAATATTATTTTTGTGAAAAATAACATCGCTTGCTTGTGTTTTTACAAGATACTTGATTGCCATTGGATAATCTTATAATCATGAAATTGAATGCTCACTTTTAAAGTTCAGTAAAATTTCTTTACAAAATCATTGAACTTCAACTATCTGTTAATTAGCTACCACAACTTAATCCTCTTTATTTATTGTATCTAATTTGAGCTATCTTATTTTCTTACTTACGAAACGATGGGTGATGCTGTTTGTTTTTGGGGTGTGGGGGCAGCAGGTGTGAGTTCTTGTGGCACTGGCATCGGTCGATCCTGGGGAGTAGGACCGGCTCGGGAGTAGCAGCAGAGAGATAGAGGTCGGGTGCTCGGCTCGGATCCAGTAGCTCGGTTCGGATCTAGTAGCTCGGCTCGGTCTTTTGTACCTGCACACTGCCTAGAAACACCGGGAGAAGTCCTGGCGACAGGCCCTCCGACGATCTAATCAGTCCCTGAGAAAGCAACAATAGCTAGGGTCCAGGTGGAAAAAAGTTTATTACATTCAGAAGTGAGGAGGGGGTCTGATATTTATAGACAGGGATAAACGGGTTTGAAACCCTAACGGACCGGGTCGGACCTGTTCGCCTATAGGCCTGAATGAGCTGAAGCCCGTTTGACTCGTTTGACTAGATGATCACAGGGAAGTGAAGTCTGAGGAAATTTGGTGGTCCAGATGGGACCACGTCACTTACCCCATATCAATGGTGTAGACGTAGTACATAGAAAAATGATTATGTAAGCGGATTTATGCTCACTATTCACTAGCACAAAAGACTTACAATTAGACCCTATGATAATGCTCGCCATGGTGATTGTTTTTTTAAATTCACCTTAAAAGTGTGATTGGTTCCTTGCAAGTATAAACTAAACATATATAGTGCTATGGCTAAAAATATAACTGTACTAGGACCGTTCAAATTGGGCACGAATCTCGAAGCTCTCGGAGGTAAAGCTGTAATTTCCACTACAAACGGGTCCGAAAATGAGAACTATGTCTTTTCCAACCCAATAACTGCAAAACGGGTCTGTCTTACTAGGTCAGGGTGACAGCCCATTATGAACAAATCGAGGACATTTAAAGAGCAATTCAAATTCATGATTATCTCAAAGTGGCGGTTTAAACCAAATCTCTTAACATAAAACGATTTAAACTCTATTTCTTATCAAAAACACCGGGAAGTAGAGATAAGTAATTATCTCGGAACTGTTTCTAAAGGCGACTAAAAATACTTGTCTACCCCTACCGTAAAAAAAGTAACCAGTATTTTCTCCACAAAAGCTCTTTCATAAATTTTTGTATTACTGATTTGAGCATCGGAGGGTTCGTCGCCAGGAACAATCCCGGTGTTTCGAACTTTTTGCAGGTCAGTGGCAGCGTCAAACAATGTCAACACCGGCAAGAAGTCGGCATGTTTGCTTTTATTATTTCTAAAATAATCTACGTATCATCTGTTTGCTCCAACGTCGAAATTAGCTGCAACTTATTCAAATTCAATATGTTAATTTTAGAGATAAATGATAATTAAATAAGAAAGCCCGAAGGACACAAAGTGAACGCTATCGCCGACACTTAGTTACACACTCTTAGTTGCACTTTTACGTGTTGCGAAGCAACATAATACACTCCTACAAATATGAGGTTCTATTCCCTTAATACACACCAGTATAATCCTGTGCAATATATTGCACATAAATTTTAAATATAACCATGTGCAATATATTACACATAATTTTTAAAAAGTGAAAAAATAACAAAACTAATTTGGGGAAAAAACTCTAATCACATCGATACAGTATTGCACTTTTTAATGGTTTGATTAAGAAATATGACTCCACTTCAAAATTTGGATGAAGAGAGAATAAGAAGTTGCCTCCTACATTTTATAAAAATATTAAAAAAAAAAATTAGAAAATTCGTTGGACCAAAAGCGGTTTACCATCTATACAATATCTTATGCTAAACCATTTTTTTTCAAGAATTTTTAAAAATAAATAATAAAAAAAAAAACGAGAGCAAAAGTAGGAGGCAACCACTCCCCTCTTTCTCCATAAAAATTTTGAATTAGAATCATATACCTTAATCAAACCTTTAAATCGTGCATTATTATATATATGTTATTAGATGGATTTTAAAAAAAGAAGTTTTACTATTTTCTTAATTTGTAAAAATTTATGTGCATTATTGCATGGGTTTTATACACTACATATTCTATTATATTATATAAGTTTGTACAATATTGCACAAGTACACTGGTAATATATTGTATAGACGTGTAGTATTAGTATACATGACCTTTTCCCCGAAATATGCTACTTTTTGAAACTAATTCTCAAAACATGCCACTTTCAAAATTAATTCCCCAAATAGATCAACACAGTACCCAATTGCGATCTCTTTGATTTCGAGACCGCAGTTCGGCCTAAGTATATATCATACATATTTGGCTAATAGGCTCGGAGACTTGAAAAAAATTTGTCCATGTAAAAAATAGGAGGTCGCAGTTGACTACTGCGGCATCGATACTACAGAGGCCGCAATTATATGGTTGAATATGTATTGTAAGTTTTAAGAACTTGACCCCATCGACCATATAATTGAGGCCGCAGTTGTGAACTGCGGCCTGTCTAGTTTCGAGGCCACAGTACCCAACTACGGCCTCCTATTTTTAACATTTTACACCTGGGCAATTTTTTCCCCAAGTCTCGGAGTTTATTAGCTAAATATGTGTAATATATGCTTGGACCGCAACTGCGAACTGCGGCCTATGTAGTATCGAGGTCGCAATACCCAACAACGGCTTCCTATTTATCACATATGTATGATATATATTTGGGGCATAGTTGTGAACTGCGGCCACCAAATCGAAGAGGCCGTAGTTTGATACTGCAGTCTATGTAGTTTCGAGGCCACAATACCCAACTGCGTCCTCCTATTTTTCACATTTTACAGTTGGACAATTTTTTCCAAGTCTTCGAGCCTATTAGCCAAATATATATGATATGTACTGTAACCCCTGTTTTCATTAATACGTATTTTTTAAAAGTATTTTTTTTTATATTTAAATCCTCAGTATCTTATAACTATTTGTTCCTAATTGATTTTATTATTTAAACTATTTTTAGAGCCCAATTGTTTATTATAAACCTAAGTTTGTATTTTGATTTTATTATTGGTTAATATGAAACCCAATTGTTTGTTCTAAGCCCAAACTCGTGTTTGATTTTATTAAATTAATCAGAGCCCAAAATTTAGCTCAATACCCTAATTGTTTTATTTAATATTTTGAGCTCAAACCCACTGACCTAAAATCCATATTGTACAGATTTACTTTTCCACACCCACCCGTATACAAATTTTTCCGCTTTTCTCCACTCTTCCCAATCCCCATATCCCCACAATCCCCGCTATCTCTAACTACCCCCTAATTAATAAAAACCCCACTCTCCTCTCTCTCCCCGTGATCATCTCTCCCTCTCTGTTTCTTTTCCCCAGTAGAAGCGGGAACCCAAAACAGAAACCCAAACTAAACAACCTTGCCCTTCATCTTCCTCCTCCCCCGAGCTCGCCCTGTACCACAACCACCAAGCTCATCCTCTCCCCACTTCGTCTTCCTCGCTCCACTGCAACACCATCCTCGACGCCCTCACCACCCCATCGTTGAGCCACCTCTCCGCACTCTGTCTCCATCCCGAGAACCCATTCCCGTCATCTTCTTTGTCGAGCCTGCACCGACTGCCATCGACTACCGCTCCCTCCGGCTGCGCTCTCGCCAACATCCTTCTCTCGCGACCTCCCGAAGCCGCGCCCTTTTTCTCCATTGCCGACCACAACCAGAACTCACCCCTAGTCATCGCATCTTCCATCGTGATGCCCCTGTGCGCTCCTGTGTCGCGACGCCCTGCAGACCGTAGCGACACGCCGCATCGCCAGACCAGTCACCTCCATCCCCGCTCGAGCTTCCCCTTCGTCCCGTCTGCCCCACAACCACCGTCGAGCGCCATCGCAGCCACTGCCTCGCGATTCCCAAGCACCTCCCTCCGCCTCCTCTGTCGTCTCCAAAAAACAGAATGCCAACTCCTCCCCTCACCATCGGTCGTGCTGTGTTGCTCCTCGACGTCACCACCTTCCTCTGTTTTTGAAACGAAACAGAGCCTCGCCGTTATTGAAGCCCCGTTGTTGCGTCGCTTCCCGACCAACGCCGCACGTAGCCGCCGCCTCAGTCGCCACCAGCAGTAGCATCGCCGCGCCGTTCTCTCTTTTCGATCGAAGGAAGAAGACGAATGGCGATTCGTTGAATCTGCTGTTCTGTGTTTGGAGCACACCGATCCATTCTGCTGTCCCCTGTTTTGAGCCGATCTGGTGTGTAGAAGGAATCCCGTTGGATTGATTCGGTGTCCCGTGTTCTGGCCGCAGCAAATCCAGTTGCCATCCCGTGTTCTGGCCGATCCGGTGTGGAGTGGAATTTACTGTTTGGTATTTTAGCGCACATTTTGCACGTGCTCTTGGGATTGCTCCCCGGGATTCTGATCCCGTTATTCTTAATATTATATTATTGAAACGTCTACAAGAAAAAAGGCAAGTCCACTTGAACTCCGTTATTTATTCTAGTTCAAGATTTTTGATCTCTAAGCAAGTAGTTCTATTTCAATTATTCTAATTTGCTTTTTGTCCTTTCTGTTGGGAGTATCGAAGGTTTACACGAGCTAACCCGACGTACTCTTGACAACTAATTAGTATCCATTGACTCAAACCCAAGTCTACTACATACACACTTGACATAAATGAAATGACTAGAATTGCATACAAGGAAAATGAATAGTGATTGAATACATTGATTGATTGAGATATCGTGACTTGAACAATGACATCGTGAATTGACTCGTACATTGCAAAATCCATTCTAATTGCTGTATAATAGTGTAATGCATTTCATGACACAATAGCATGTTAATTATCGACTTGAATGAACATATATGTGATGTCTTTTTATGAGTTCCTGCTGCCTTGTCTGTCTCGTACTGAGATTTCGACCCAGTTATATTAGGAATCAGTTAAAATAATATAAAGAGAATTGTTGTTTTAGATTGACTATATCATATTATTATTGTGCAATGCATCATGTTGCTGCATTCATAACGTTCCCTTGACATCCTTATACACACTTACATGGATATGAATGATTTAATAAAATACTAAATAAGCCGGGGTTTATAAGGGTTGACTTAGTAGTGGATAATCT
The DNA here is from genome assembly GCA_017893485.1 of Hemerocallis citrina. Taxonomy (NCBI): domain Eukaryota; kingdom Viridiplantae; phylum Streptophyta; class Magnoliopsida; order Asparagales; family Asphodelaceae; genus Hemerocallis; species Hemerocallis citrina. Next base: position 30,538,830 of record CM030361.1, on the reverse strand, counting down.
CAGAAAATGTACTCGGTAAGGCCTATCGTGATATCGTATTAACATGGAAGGAGAAGTATTAATTGTGAATGATTGATTGGAAATTGAATTGTGAATGATTAATTGGAAATTGGAAATTGAAAATTGTGAATGATTGTTATTGCCACCGAGTACACGCTCTGTAGATCCCACCACGAAGTCTAAAACGAACACTGTTGTACGTGCACCGAACCTGTGGTATGGGATGCAGTAGTACGTGCACTAGATAAGAGAAACAACATGCTAATAGACATAAGTTGACATGTATATACTTGATTATGATCATTGTTTATTAATACCATTATTGTATTTGCAATTTGATCTTGATTCATATTCCTTAATGTACCCCGTTCCCTTACTCTTTTCTTTTCACTACTTGCTGTCCGTACTTACTCTAAGGACAAATTATTCCTTCTTTTAGAGGAACAAGTACATGTGCACAAGGAGGACTAGGGATGGCAACTGGGCCGGGTCAACCGGCGACCCACCCGTGATCCGGCCCACAAACCCGGCCCGCTTAAGAACTTCGCAGGTTCGGGTTGAACCTGGTGAACAGTACCGGGTCGACCCGGGTCGCAATTTACGCGAATCGAATTCGCGAAACCCGACCCACGAACCCGTTCAAACCCGCGAATTGGACCCGTTAACCCGTGGGTCGACCTGCGGGTTTCGACCCGTTCGACCCGTGACGGGTTCGACCCGTCACGGGTCGAACGGGTCGAAACCCAGGCCTGCTGCTGCTGCTCTGTTTTGAGCCGTTGCAAACGGCTATTAGAGCCGCTTGTGTTGGTTTTTTTTTTGTTTTTTTTTTTTGTTTTTTCCCACTAATAAGCCTGTAAATATCCCCTAAAAATCTCAAAAAAAATTACACCTCACTCTCTTACTCTCTCTACTATTATACATCATTTTAAAGAATTTTTGAACAATTGTAGTATTCATCAAATAATTGTACAAGGAGGCATATACACGATCAAATTTCGGTCGTATCGGAAACAAAATTCAACGTCTTCAACTCTCTTCAATCCTCGTCAAATTTACTTCAACCTCTTCTCAGCTCTTCAATTGCAGAATCGGCAAAGTGCTCCTCCATCTTTTCTATTATATTCTTATTTTCACGGTTTTTTTTACATACGCGTATTCTACGGTGAACGGTATCAAAATTTCTCTACCTCTCTTGTTAAATTTTTTTTTGCATTGTAGTTAAAATTATTGTTTGTTTTTTGAACTTCTCTATCTCAACCCTCTTGTTTTTTAGATTTTTTTTGTATAATTCACCGCTCCTACATTGTAGATTTTTTTATACATATTTTAGCACATTACCACATTATGTCTAGATCACGCGGTAGCGGTCGTAGCGGACAAGATTCCTCCTCCTCTTCACGTAGGCCACCAATTGTCCCAATTAGTGAGCCCGCCCAAGATTACATTGATCCTACTATGGAACAATGGGGTACACACGACATGAATGTTGTAGGTGACATTCAATTAGAAGAAGAAGAACAACAACAACAACCCGAAACCACACAACCCCGTAGTAGTAGGAAAAGTAGAGGAGAAACTAGCGATTGACACAAGTTTTATGAGTATATCCCGGATGAACATACTCCGGGTGTAGGTTTGAAAGTGTGTAAAACATGTAGTAAAACATACAAATTCAAGAGGGGTGACGGCACCGGTACAATTAGTAGGCACATACAACATAATCATAAAGAACTTCTTGATCAAATACAAGGCCAACAAAAAATCAACCCTAAGACCGGTCAAGTAGATAGCCACCCTTATGATCCCGAACTTGTTCATCGGGAAATGGCCCGATTAGTCATTGAGGAAGAGTTGCCATTTTCCTATCCTGAGAGTAGGAACTTGGAAAATTTTAATCAAACGGCCTTAAACCCTCATTTTAAAAGAATTCCGAGAAATACTTGCAAATCGGATTGTTTTAAAATGTATGTTGAAATGAAGGACGCGTTGATTGCAATTTTATAGAGTTTAACTTGTAGGGTTAGTTTAACTTCGGATTGTTGGACGGGTGTCAACAATATTCCAACGATGGGAATAACCTGTCATTGGATCGACAATGATTGGATTCTTCAAAAAAGAATCATATCACTTGCGGCGTTGCCGTATCCCCATAGTGGCGTTGAAATAGCAAACCGTATTATAGAAATTTGTGATGTTTTTCATATTCGCGATAAAATTATGGCTATTAGTTTTGATAATGCATCTAACAACAATGTAGCAATTACTACTTTAAAATCTGTATTAAACCCTCCATCTGACAATATTTTTCATGTTAGATGTGCATGTCATATTATAAATTTATGTGTTCAAGATGCATTAAGAATAGCTGATCCATATATACATAAAATTAGAAATTGTGTACATTTCATTGCATTAAGTCCAAGCATTTTACAAGAATGGAAAGCTTGGTGTAGGGTTAGAAATGTTCCTTTTAGAAAATTTCAAAGGATGTTAGACACCGATGGAATTCTACTTTTGATTTACTAAATGTTGTCACCGATTATAAAGCAGTTGTAAATGGTTTTTGTATCGCAAAAAATATGCACAATTTTGAAATGACTCCCAACGATTGGTTTTTTGCCGAATCTTTGTTGAAATTTTTAGAACCTTTTAAAACCGCAACTTTAAAGTTTTCAAAAACATATGAATCTACTTCTAGTAGCATTTTTATTGAATTAGTTAGCACGATGCAAATATTTAACGAAATGTTAAATGATCCCTATATTAGTGACATTGTAATACCTGCATTTCAAAAATTTTTGAAATATTATTTTCCTCCTCCTATGTTGATTTGTGTTGCTACTGTTATGGATCCTCGTATCAAATTAGAAGGTACGAAGAATTTGATAGAAATATTTTTTGGATATTTAGAGAACAATGTAGAATTAACAACTGATTGCGCTACTTTTTTAGTTCAGTTTGAATCTACGTTAAATAACTTGTATGATTATTATGATAGACGTTTTGCTTCTAGTAGTACAACTTCTGTAGTTAGTTATTCTTCTGGTAATTCTAAAGGTAAGGGTAAAAGTAGAATTGGTGATAGAACATTTAGTCTACTTGAACAAATTCAATCTAAAAAACCTAGGACTAATCAACCAAATGAATTAAATTGGTATAACCAACAGGATACTGAGCCTACTCTTTCCCCACTAGATATTTTACAATGGTGGAAAGAACATGAACACACTTTTAGTATTCTGTCTATTATGGCTAAAGATTTGCTAACTCCTCCTGTCTCTACAGTTGCTTCTGAGAGTGCATTTTCTACAAGTGGCAGGGTTCTATCTGATTACAGAAATCGGTTGAAGCCCGAGGCGTTGGAGATGCTCGTTTGCACAGAAAACTGGCTGAGGGCTGAAGATAGGACGCAAGGGAAAGCACTATCAAGTTCCACAAGTGGGAGCAACTCGCCCGAAGAAGAAGAACAACAACAACAACGACGACGACAATAGCTTTTCTTCTTATGTTAAATTAGAAAAATTGTAGTCAATTAAAATTGTACATAAGAAATATGTTATTGTATAAAACTTATTTGTGAATTGAATTCTTCATTTCGTTATAAATTGTTCAAATTGTATAACTTAAATTCATATGAATAAAATTTCAAAATTTGTTGTCAATTTCACTCTTTCAATCTTATTATTATTATTACGATTTTTTTTGTTTATTAGTATTATTACTTACTTAGTATTATAATTAAACATCATTTGGGGATATTTGATTCAATTTGAAGAATTGTAGTATTATTACTGAATCACATACTTAGTATTATAATTAAACATCATTTGGGGATATTTGAAGAATTGTAGTATTATTACTTACTTAGTATTATAATTTTTTAAGAAATGTAGTATTCATCAAACAAAAATATGGTTGTTTGTATACATCATTTGTAAAATTATTATTATTATTAGTTCAATTTAAGCTACCATATATATATATATATATATATATATATATATATATATATATATATATATATATTATTATTATTATATTATTATTAAACGGGCCAACCCGCGGGTCGACCCGGCCCAACCCGGGTTGAGCCCTAAAGGGTTCACGGGTTGGGCGGGCCACCCAAATGAAGAATTAGCCCGGCCCGGCCCGGCCCGTATAAGAGACCAACCCGGCCCGGCCCGGCCACTCAACCGTGCCAACCCGTACGGGTTGGGCCCGGACCGGCCCGAACGACCCATTCGCCACCCCTAAGGAGGACTTCCAATAGGCATTGGTGAGCAATTCTTCTATGATTGGAGTAGGAGCCTCTCGAGCTATTTAGTAAGTTCTTTTATTCCAGATTTGGTTATTGAATTTCATTCTCGTTTATGTGATTATGTTTTCTGCGTGGTTGTGATTCATTTTTCTTATATTGTTGAGTTAAGACTGGTACAGCTTATGGATGATATGAGTTGGCGTACTTATATCATTCGCTGGACCTCAGTTACGTGCCTGTATTCCCGTATTTTGGGAAGCGGGGCGTGACATATACTTTGACCGCAGTTTGTGAACTGTGGCATCGAAATCAAAGAGGCCACAGTTGGGTACTGTGTTGGTCTATTTTGGAAATTAGTTTCAAAAGTGGCATATTTTGGAATTAAATTTTTTTTATAAGACATTTTTCAAAAATATTTGCAGAAAAAAGACAGTTGCCCAAGTATTTGCGCTCACTAACTCAATAACTAAACTCGTCGTTCCCAACGGTGAGTTTAGTTGTTTCATCCTCGCTATTGGGAAACAACATGTTTAGTGCTGATTATTAGTTGAAAATTTTCAAAGAAGACTTGTTGTTCCCAACGACGAGGACATTTATACTAGATTCGCTGTTGGGAACAAGTTTAGTTCAAAATTTTCAAAGAAGACTCGCTGTTGGCGATGACGAGAATATTTATACTGGACTCGCTGTTGGAAATAACGGGTTTAGTTCAAAATTTTCAAAGACAGGCTCGTTGTTTCCAACGGCGAGGATATTTATACTAGACTCGCTATTGGGAACAACGAGTTCAGTTCAAAATTTTTAAAAAAGACTCGCTGTTCCCAACGGTGGGGACATTTACACTAAACTCGCTGTTGGGAACGACGATGATGTAGGAAATTTTACAGTGAGCGAAACATTCTGTTGGACTTAGTGAATTTTTGAAAAAAGCTCTATAGATTATTTTTTGAACTAAACTTGCTATTCCCCACAGCGAGTCTAATGTAAATGTCCTCACCGTTGGGAACAACGAGTATTCTTTGAAAATTTTGAACTAAACTCGTTGTTCCCCAACAGTGAGTCTAGTATAAATGTCCTCGCCGTTGGTAACGACTATATTTAGAAATTTTTGAACTAAAAGTTAGCACTAAACACGTTGTTTCCCAATGACGATGATGAAACAACTAAACTCGCAGTTGGGAACAGCGAGTTTAGTTGTGTATGTGCGCAAATACTTGGCCAATTGTTCTCTTTCTGCAAATATTTTCAAAAAAATAAAGTTAATTCCATATTTTGAGAATTAGTTTTAAAAAGAAAATTTTGCCGTACTGCTCCACTTTTTGAAAATATTTAGCGCTCTGCCCCACTTCCCAAAACAAAGCGATATGCCCTTATTTAGGACACGTCAGCAAGAAACGTTATTGGGAAAAACGGTATAGGTTATTTCGATGCCGTTCTTCCCAATAACGGCATCTATTTTACATTTTTTTTTCATGCCGTTATTTGGAATAACGGCATCAGTATATTTCTCTTACAAGTATGAATCTTCTAACTTTAAAAAGTTCTCAGTGTGAAAAAAAATTATAAATAATGCCGTTATCCTGAATAACGACATTCGAATGACTGATGCCGTTATTGGAGATAACGACATCAGTTATATATAAATATGAACTCTTGCCGTTGTTTGGAAACAGAGAGAATGAATAAAAAGTTAAAAAAAATAAATAAAAAATTATAACTGATGCTGTTATTCCAAATAACGACATCAGTTATAATTTTATTTATTTATTTATTTATTTAACTTATTCGTCAGAGAGGACGAATAATAAGTTATTTTTTTATAAAAAAAATTTATAACTGATGCGGTTATTCCAAATAACAACATCAGTATTGAGAATGCCTGTTATTTGAAATAACAGTATACGTTATAAGGTTTTCATACTTGCAATTTTTTCTCTAAATGAGACTACAAGCTGTCGAAAAACAAAACAACCTATGCCGTTATTCCAAATAACGGTATGACACTTTTTTTTCAGACAGATGCCATTATTGGGAAGAACGACATCGAAATAACCTATGCCGTTTTTTCTAATAACGTTTCTTGCTGACGTGTTCTAAACAAGGACATATCGCTAATTGTTTGTTTTGGGAAGTGGGACAGTGAAATATTTTCAAACAGTGGGGTAGTACGGCAAAATTTGCTTTTAAAAAGTGGCCTATTTCGGGAAAACTCTGTATACAGTGCCACTGAATTAGGAACGGTATGAGAAGATTAGCCTGATTAGGTAACAGCACCATGAGTCCACCCCAGTCACCATCTCTCCCCCCTCCGACGGTCTCAGCCGACGAAGCCCTCCGCATCGTCCTCACCGTTGCGTCGCGCTTGGCGCCGGTAACCGTCCCCCTCCTCGACTCCCTCGGCCTCGTCTTAGCCGACGACATCTGCGCGTCCGATCCCCTCCCTCCCTACCCCGCCTCCGTCAAGGTCTGATAAATTCGATTCAAATATCATTTAATTTAATTTAATTGGATTGGATTTAGAATTAGAATATAAAATTTAGGGATGTGATTACAGGACGGGTATGCTGTGGTGGCTTCCGATGGGCCAGGTGTGTACCCGGTGATCACCGAATCGAGAGCGGGGAACGATGGCGTTGGGGTCACAGTTACTCCTGGAACTGTTGCCTATGTTACAACTGGAGGTAAATATGTGTCAATAATTGTTGCAACAGACTGTTGAAGTTGCATACTGATAGCCATTTCGCATGAATGCAACTTTATTTTCTTGCACTGACTTAGCCTAAATTTAGTTATACTGTTTAATAGCTCTAGAAAGTTGTCTTTAATTTACAGATAAATTGCATACGGGTCGAAATTTAGATGTGTGATTCTGTATTATATGGATGCTTGTGGTTCAAATGTTAATGATGATTTAAGCAGTCTACTGGGTAGAGGATGCCTTGATTAATCGTTTGATTTTAGACACCACCACCATTGTCCTCATTTCCTCATTTAAAGTCTTCTGCCGTTAAAGTAGGGCTGTGCTAAGCATAACGATAGCTAATCCTCTATTTTATTTTATTTTTGCTTTTCATGCCAAATTCCTAGCTTATGCAACAATGAGAAGATAGAAGTTAGTGAGAAACGTACCAAGTTAAATGTACTTGTTTGTAAAAACCAGCTGACACTGTAATACTAACTTTGTGGAGTTTGTAGATTTACTTGATATGGCAGTGCCAACATTTTGAGGAGTTAATTTATGTTTCTTGCAATATCACTATTTAATCAATTTTTAACTCACGAAGGGGGACTGCTTTGTACTTACTCCTCACAATCTTATTCTTATTCACCGTCTTCCTATTTAAGTTGCTCCATCACTAGGTTGATTTCCCCTCTGCAACATTTCATTTATCTGCGACATCAAATTTTTCTTAGTGGATCCCCTTCTCTAAAAATTACTATGCTATAGCATCTATCTGTTGATTTCCCCTTCTGCCGTGATGCTGATGGAAATTAAACTAATATCCTACGCTTGGAGGAGAGAATTTTGCCGCTGGAGCTATGCTACTTTTGTTACCTGAGATAAAGCAAGCGATAAAGAATCCAGATAACATTAACCTTACCTTTCCCTGATTTAACCTGACTTACATCCACTCCTAAGTTCTGTGTTAATAGCACCATTTAGGGTGCTATCTGTATATCTCGTGCTTACTGTTCAGTGAAATTTTTTCTCGTGTAATATTTGATAATACAACTCTTATTCGTCTAGTGTGTTCGACAAATTTTAATCACGTTTTGAATATTATCATCTTGTATAAATAATATAAATGAAATAACATTGCTTCGTTTCCATTATTAACCATTTCTTTTAACAGCAAAGCATGCTGGGTCCTGATGATAATTACACTAACTTGATTGAGTCCAAAAAAAATAAAAAATTTTTTATTTTTATTTTTATTTTTTACACCAAGTTGCTTTCTTTTATGATGACCAACAAATGGCTTTAGTAATTACAACATTTCACTGTGCTTGTTTCATTTTTTGGTTGTCCTGCAGGACCTATACCTGATGGTGCCGACTCCGTTGTGCAAGTTGAGGATACTGAACAAGTGGCTGATACTTCAGATGGCTTCAGGCATGTTAGAATATTGGTGGGAGTGCCACAGGGACATGATATTCGTCCAGTGGTATAAGATAATTACTTTTTTATTGTCATATTTAATTTGTAATTATTGGAACATATTACAATATATTTTTTGTTTAATAGTATCTTTTATGTATCTCTGTGCCGTTAGAGTAGGATGTAATTCACTATAGCAATAATACTTATCATCTTTCCTACTTCTAGACCTTTCACCATAGTGTAAGAGAATTAGGCAGATATCAGTTGGTATTTAGGGGTATAGAAAGCCTCAGTCTTTTCCACAGTATCTTTGTCTATGAAGGTTGCACTGAATACGAGATTTCCGTGATTAGGTTGATGGCCACTCTTAAAGTTTTGTCACCTCTTTCTTGGAGTCTTGTGGATTTGCCTTTAAATTGTACCAAAGTTAAGGGTAAGATCATAGTCCTCCAAAGGGAGTTGCTGAAGATCCTTCCAAGAGAAAATAATTTATCATAGCAAAAGCGGGAAAAAAAGGCTTGGAAAACCACTTCTGACAGCGTAATGAATTCTTGACAAGAGTTTTGTGTGAAGTCATGTCTCTATTATTAAGTTTTCCTTATTAACCAGTAGAAGAAAAATGCGATTCACTTGTTATTGACCTCGTACATTGACTTCGTTAATGGTATAGTTCACCTTAAAAAAAGTAAAATGAAATCAATCAGTACTAGAGCTCTAATCCATATCAGTGAGAAATTTACTAAACCAGAGTAATACAGATTCTGCGAAACAACCTCTCCATAAAGATATACGATTCTTGACATCATACTAGGCCTTTATAGTTACTGGGTTCTCGATACTACAATGACAAGTTTTGTTTGTGTCCTGCCTTTTGTCTGTGTAATTACTCTCATCTCATGTGCATACTTGATAGGGTTGTGACATTGCCAAAGACACAATTGTTTTGAGGTCCGGGGAGCAAATTGGCAATCCTGAAATCGGTTTGCTTGCTACTGTGGGTGTTACAATGGTGAAGGTATAACTTGTATATTATGCATAAACTTCCTTGGACAAGTTAATTTACTGGTGATTACTAAAGATTACTTCTGTGCAGGTTTACCCCAAGCCAACTGTTGGTGTGCTTTCCACGGGCGATGAGTTAGTTGAGCCAACGACTCAGACTCTAAGTCGAGGCCAGGTTTTGCATACCCTGTCCTGTTCTGCTTCACTAGTAGTTACTACCTTTAGGTTAACTCTGCTATAAATGGTAGATTCTATTTTGTTCCATGCGCAGATAAGAGATTCTAACCGACCGATGCTTCTTGCTGCTGCTATTCAACAGCACTGCAAAGTTGTTGATCTTGGTATAGCTTCTGATGATGAAGGTAGTCTTACTAAGGCTTTAGATGCGGCGTTTAATTCTGGGATTGATATACTTTTAACTTCTGGCGGCGTTTCAATGGGAGATAGGGATTTTGTTAAGACCATTTTGGGGAAAAGGGGAATTATTCATTTTGAAAAGGTTAGATTGGTTGTACCACTGATCTCCATTCCACCATCTTTTCCATTTTTTTGATGTAGCAGGAAAGACACTGGCTTATGAATTATTTTCTAATCTGGTAGTACTGCTGATCACGGAAAATGTAAATGCATCTATGTTCATGCTATTGTATCATAAATGATTGTTTACAAACTGATAAAGTTTTGTTCTTTCTTTAATGCATATTACATTTATGAAATTCCTGCCTTTGCTAAAGTACTGATGGAACGTTGCAGTACGAGTTGAATATACAGAGGCAAAATAGTTAGAAGCAACTTACTTAAATCAGAATCTCAATTATAAATTTTCGGTATATTTATTACGTTATGAATTGAAAGTGAACTAAGATTAATCTAGATGGATCCACGTAAAACGATGGTGCTTCAGTTCATCACATCACAAACTTGGAGCTGCTTCTGCTCCCTTATCTCATATGAACCCTTTTTATATGTATGTATATATGCTTGAGTAGTGACTTTGTCATAAGATGCGTTTCTTACAGATTTAGTTTCCATGTTGCTACTTATCATCATCATCTAATAAGCCTTAATCCCATTAAAATGTGGTTGGCTAAGGAGTCAAGGCTTCTAGAAGATTTGACATTGTTTTCTGACCGGCTATTTTATGCTTAAACCCTAAGAATTTGACAGCTGTTTTATGCTGCAGCGTAAGAGAAGCTATTCTCTACTTAAATTTAGTAATTACCATTACATATAAATGTCAAATGGATGGTATAATTACAATTACCTTATCTGTTTGCAATTATCCAAAACCGAGGACTAAAGATGTAAGGCCTCAAACAAAATTTTTGTTTTAAGGGGAGCTTCCTTAAAATATTGAGATTGATTACTTTATGATAATAGTCATGATACCTAGAACCCTAGAAATTATAATATCTAATATAAACTATTTTGTAATTGAAACTTCACAACATTATTATAAATAATTCCTTATGTTATTGTTGTCATAATTATTTCTTTGGTATAAATAAAATCTGCCAGAACTGATATTTTTTGTATTTCTTGTAGGTTCTCATGAAACCGGGAAAACCTTTGACATTTGCTGAGATTACTGTTAGTTCAGGAAGCCAAGAAAATGCTAAGACGGTTCTTGCCTTTGGTTTGCCTGGAAATCCAGTGAGCTCTTCTGTTTGCTTCCATCTATTTGCTGTCCCTGCCATTCGACATCTTTCTGGTTGGTCGAATCCTCACCTCCAAAGGTTGTCATATGTGCAAAAGTTTTCTAGTTTGTTCGCTTAGAAGTTAAATATGTTGTTCGTTATTTTCAAGCATAGTTTTTTGGTTACTGGCAATGTTATAATCTGACAGAAATTTGACCAGGTCTATTTTGTACTATAATAACGAATGGGATATTCCTTCCTCACTCCTTTGTCATAGGCAGTGGTCTACTAATCTCTTGTAATTGAATCGGTTTACTTGTTCTTTTTTCACATTATGGTTCTGAATTTATGCACTAAACCAACATTTAATCTTATTGTAGCATGTAAATGACATTAATGTAGACATTTACCCCCCTTCTAAATGGTCCTCTAGCTGTCTAGGTGTTCATTTTGTGGACAGCCTGTGCCCTGTGAAGCACTATTTCTATCTATGTGTATCTTCCAGGTCGTTTACAAGAAGTAAAGGAATGAGATACTTTCCAGTGCCCCTTTGTCTTGAGTTGATTGGAGTAGAGACCAACCATCGATCTTCCTCCAAATAGAATTGATATTTATCTGAACCTATTTCTCCAGCTTCAATATATAACTCAGAAAAATGACATGTCTGTGACTATTTGATCTAGTGATTTAATTTATACGTATCATAGAAAATTATAGGGTATGGAGTTTGTAATTGTATTGACATTGTGATATCATGACATTTGCTTAATAAATCAGCTAATTCCTTGATGTCAGTTGAAAGAAAGAGAAGTAAAGATCCGTAAAAGAAATTAACAAGTGGTGCTTTATGTGCAGAGTGCAAGCATGTAGCACAAAGTCTATAATGACGGACTCTAGTCGACCTGAATATCATCGTGCCATTGTAAGATGGGAGCTTGATACTGGTAAAGGTCATCCTGGGTAAGAAAAATCACCCTGCTTATTATATGTAAACTGACTAACTAATTTCCAGATCGAATTTTAAAACATTGAATGCATACTTTCTGTCCAGTAGTTTTGTGGCTGAGAGCACTGGACATCAAATGAGCAGCCGCCTTCTCAGTATGAAGTCCGCTAATGCATTGTTAGAGTTGCCAGCAACAGGGCAGATACTTCCTGCTGGAGCTTCAGTGCAAGCTATATTAATTTCAGACATAAGCAGCTTTCCTCAAAGGAAGTCACCTGATGGCACATCTATGATTTTGCATAGGGAAAATAGGTGTCAAAAAAAGTGAGTCCACATCTACAGAAATGGAGACTGCATCTTCATCAAAGGTTAAGGTAGCAATTCTTACTGTGAGTGATACGGTTGCAGCAGGGGCTGGCCCTGATAGGAGGTATTTAATGCTACTCTTCTTTATTTATCTACTTTGAGGAATTTTTTTGCTTTATCTTTAATTTTTTTTGTCATTTCATTTCTCACCATTTCACTGGTTCTGATGTATGAAGTGAAGGCTGATCCTTACTTTTGTACTTATGCAATAGCTAGTATAGAGAAAAGTCAGATTCCAGTTAGATCTCTGGCTTATTTTAGTCTTGCAAATGACTTCTTGTAAAAAAACAGTATTAGCCTACCTCCTATCTAGATTCTTACTTGGTCCAGAGAACTTTAGAGGTCCGCTCCTTAATTGCATGAGCTCAAACTTTATCCCAGCAAAGGTAGGGTAACCTGCTCGTAAGGTTTTGACATGTTCTTCTTTTGCTCTTTACTACCCTGGCTAGGAATTTGATACTGATCGATAGAAGATGTTAGGTTAATAATCATAAGAACTTGGCCAATTTTTCGGTGGAGATTTCTAGAACTTGCGTCGTGTCCCTAAGTGACACCATTGATGGAGATGGAAAGGCGATCTGACAACATTGTTCCTCATAGGAAAAATAGATCAAACCTAGTTATGGGATTGTTATATGGCTATGCATCCAATGATTAACCTTGGGGGTACCTTAGAGCTTACATGAAGATGTGAGTCATGGGGCTACCATGACTGCAAGCATTCTCAATAGCTAGTTGAATCACAACATTTAAAAATAGTTTTTCTCAGACTTTCTGCCAGATCTTTTCTTCAAGCATTAGTTTTCCGGTACCTTTCTCCATTATTACTTTCATTTTGTGTGCATTAATATCATCGTTAGCCCATGTCTTCCATATAAGAAATAGGAAAAGTTCCCTTTGGGCTTTTCGAACCATTCACGAGTCTTCGTTATACAGGGTAGATCCCACTTCAAAACACGTTACAAATAATCTAGTAGTATTGCACAAAGGACACATGGCAAATTGGTTCTTTTTATTATTATATTATAATAGAACCATTGAACTGCTTGACCCTCCGGCCCCAAATAGGAGGGGGCTTAGCTTCTGGATCCCACGTGTGAAGAAATGAATGGATTAGGAGGGGTTAGTTTCTACCTCCAAGCCAATAAATGGGCAAAATATACTCAACCCCATAATTTCGATCATCCTATAATTTATGAATGTAGATGGAGATGTCCAATTTTGAAAGGTGTGGATCATGCATTTGAGGTTAGGAAATGTTTTTGGCATGGCATAAGAGGAAAATTTCCACTGGTTGCTGACCTCTCTCGTGCACGCGCACAAATTATGGGAAAATACTTGTTCTCAGCAGGAAAGCATGGTAGCCATTTGTTAAGGTGGGTGTTTGGGGGGGGGGGATTTTTGCTGTCATAGGCCACTTTTTGAAAATATTTACGATTATGGGCCAATTTCGAAACTATTAGCGCTCGTGGGCTAACTTGTGCCACGTCAGCAGCGCCCGCTATTCCCAATAGCGGCATCTTCATTTTCGAGGTCGCTAATGGGAATAGCGGCCTGTGTTTTAAATGTTTTTGAATTTTTTGTTTGCTGTCGCTATTCCCACTAGTGACCTTAGTTATATGAGGTCGCTAATGGGATTAGCGATCTCGAATGAATGTATTGAGACACATAGCAATTCCTAAAGAGCTTTCCCAAAAAATTTAAAACTGAGGTCGCTATTGGGAATAACGACCTTAGTATACTAAGGTCGTTATTCCTAAGGTCGTTATTCCCAATAGCGACCTACAGTAGGAAACACAATCTCCTTGTTCTTTGTTAAATTTGCAAAATAGTCATACAACTAAGGCCTCTATTTGGAATAACGACCTTAGTACAATAAAAATCTCTATTCCGAATAGCAACCTTAATTTTAAAAATAAATTGATTGCCATTTTTCAGAGAGCAAAAACTCTCTAAATTTTGCTAAGTGTTCGAATACAGCTCATTAAAGGTCGTTAATCCCATTAGCGATCTCATATAACTAAGGTCGCTAGTGAAAATAGCGACGGCAAACAAAAAAAAAAATAAAAAATAAAACATAGGTCGCTATTCCCACTAGCGACCTCGAAATGAAGAGACCGCTATTGGGAATAGCGGCCGCTGCTGACGTGGCACAAAGTAGCCCAAAAACGCTAATAGTTGGGAAACTGGCCCAAAAACGCAAATATTTTCAAAAAGTGGCCCATGTAGGCAAAAAACTCGGTGGGAGGGGGGCTTTACGGAAAATCATAATTGTTTCCAGTTGCACCGGTGCTTGCTTCTCTAAATGTCTCTGGATGCCATTGAGTTGGAAGAATTTAAATTTTTTGGGGAGACACTCAGAAAAAAGTTTTTATATTTAATTATGTTAAACTAGTAGTAGAAATAACATATATCAGCAAACAACATTGCTTCTTTTGTTGTATATTTGTAACATGTACTTGATCTTCTTTTCTCCTTGTATCTCTGTTTCTTGTCTTTATATTACAAATATGTGCATCTCGATACACTTCTCCAAATCGTTATTTTGAAGGGGTCACAAATTTGATGCTATATGAAGTTGCAGAGTAATTGTTGCTCCTTTGCAAAAGAGAAACAAAGCAGCAACAATGAAAACTCTGTACATCTTTTGCCCAACTATATTTCTGACATCCATAATGCAGTGAAATGGAACCATATGCCTTTGTAGTTTTGAGTTCCGTTGTATCTCCTATATGAATACATTTCCTATCAGAGTTTGGTTGGATTAGCTTTAAGTTGAGAGCAATAGGGTAGATTAAACTTCAGACGTCTTTTTTGTTTCTGAATTGAATCTCTCATTTTGAAAATTTCCTTCGCTATGAATTTGTTAATATTGACAGTTTGCTAAAACTACTCATAATATCAATATTTTAGTTTTTCTTGGCTGGATACCCTAGAACTCCATCTATTATATCAAAAAAGAAAAGAAAAAGAAAAAAACTACTGCTCGTAATATTGAACCTGTCGTTTCACTACAGCTCTTTCAATTCTACTAGGTCTTTAACGATCTTAAAACTACAATATTTGTCTTCATTCTTATTTCAATTAAGGGAGCTCCCCATATTATTTAATATAAAGTGGGTTTTTCCACCCTTGTCCATGTGGTGAAATATTCCTCTTAGTATATCAACTATAGTCTATTTTCATGCAGCCAATGGTTTCTTAACTATCATCCTTTGATGGAATTCAGAAGATTCCATGTTAGGGGGTTTGGGTAGCAGCTGTTTCGTCAAGCGCAGTTTTAGATCTCTGGTTCCTTCAAGTGCTTGGACTTACAGTAGAAAAAACCTTCACCCTTTTGTGTCATGCTTGAAGTATGCTAACTATAAGAAGTGCATACATCTGAGAATTATATTCAGGATATTCAGTCAGAACATGTCAAAAATATATATTATATAAAAAAAGTTATGTTATATTATATTTTTTGGATATATTATATTTTTTTGATATATTATATTTTTTTGATATATAATATATATTTTTGACATATTATATTATATTTTTTTGATATATTATCAAAAAAATATATCAGCTTGATGACATTAATTTTAATGCTTGCAGTGGTCCAAGAGCAGTGTCTGTTGTGAATTCTTCATCAGACAAGTTAGGTGGAGCATATGTTAGTGTGATGTCTGTAGTTCCTGATGAGGTGGATAAAATCATGGATATACTAAAGAAATGGAGTGATATTGATAAAGTTGACCTCATTATTACTCTAGGTATCGATTTTCATGCTGACTACTTGTATTAAGTTAAAAAATTGGTGCTTATGTTGTCGTCCTGATGATAAAAACATGATATCTTGGTCTCCTTGTATCTTTTTTCTAAGGTGGTACCGGTTTTACTCCAAGAGATGTTACACCTGAAGCGACAAAGGCTGTAATAGAGAAAGACACACCTGGTCTCTTATTTGTGATGCTGCAAGAGAGTCTCAAGGTATCAGTCATGAATTCTATTTCTTGTTGAATTTTTAATGGGGACTTAGAGAACTACTCTATGCATGTAACTAATTATGCCAAGCTTTTAAATGCTACATATGGTTGCTAGCATTTTGGCTCCTTTCAAGCATTTCTGTCACTCCATCAGTAGTATTTTACCTGCATGTAGTATTAGCTTGCACAGGGTAACATATTTGCAGTTTTAATGCATACTACACAGAATTCACAGTGACCATTTGTTATTTTCGTCTCGACAAGTCATATTTGTTACACCTTAATGATCATAATTCCCCCTTGGAAAATATAAAGGATGGGTCAAAATATTACCTCATTTTATGGCTTGAATTTTGTTATTCTTTTTGACTGATCAGGTTACACCCTTTGCAATGTTATCACGAGCTGCAGCTGGGATCAGAGGTTCAACCTTGGTAATAACTAGACTAGACTCAGTATAATTTTGCCTCGATATGTTGTACTCTATTTATTAGTCTTATATTTAGGGCAACTTATTAATTTCGTATGGTTTGTTTTGTATTCAGATAATAAACATGCCAGGCAATCCAAATGCAGTTGCCGAATGTATGGAGGCATTGATTCCGGCACTCAAACATGCAATGAGGCAGATAAAGGGGGACAAAAGAGAGAAGCATCCTCGTCATGTTCCTCATGCTGAAGCACAACCTACAGATCAATGGGAACTCAGCTTCAAGTCTGCAAATAATTGTTCTTGCTCACATTAAAGTGCCAGTGGCTTATAGTTACGTTACATTCTGAATTACCAAGCAGAAGCATGTGAAATTCTTCGTTGCATCTGCAACGCCGGTGTAGCTTGTCTGCAACGCCGGTGTAGCTTGGTATCTGAGTGAGAGCAATATACTGGACGACCCCCTTAAGTAATATTAAAGTTGAATGTTTTAGGTAATATATGAGGATTACTTTCTGTTTATGGCAGCTGAACTAAGTTGCGAAATTTTTGAAGTTGAACAACAATTATGTAGCTTGATGTATCTCTCTTTAGACACGCAGCTAGTGGAGCTTGCTATGAAAATTGCTGTGATGATACTGAAGGACTCGGAGAATAGTCAGCCTCCTGCTATAATTATTTATTGTGCTTATACTTTGCTAATTTGACTTCATAGTTATAAGGGAAAGGGTGAAATACGTGTGCAAACCCTCTACATACAAGATAGAAGGAGAATGGGAGCAAGGTTTCAATACTTGCAAAGTGGTTAGTTATTTTGCAACTAAACTTGGGAAAGAAAGAAATTTATTTAATTGATGGTAAGATAAGTGTAGAGCATTAAAGAGCTAGTGGTTTACAGTTCCATTCTAGAAGAATACTGAGCTAGAGGAATACTGGAGGAGCTCACAGTTCCATTCTAGAAGAAATCTCCAAGTAAAAGCATTTGAATTTGTTCTCGATAAAACGTGGATGTAATTTGGAACTGACCTAGAAGAATACTGGAGGATTGAACAAATTATACTTGGGTTGTATGTTTTTATGATATATAAGGATTTCTATTTTTATAGAAAAAATAAAAGAATTTCCTTCTGTTCATAGAGAGAGAAGTAACTCGGTAAACTTTCCAACATGTTGGAGGACAGTTAAGTTGTTTGCTGGATATATTTCTCTTTAAGAAAAGGTTGTAAACTTTGTTCACATGAAATTGCATTTGGCAAATTTAAAATCGTATAAACTTGGCCCACAATTACTATGCAATTGCGGAATGAAAAAAGGCAGTAGTTGACACAAAGTAGTTGGAGATGATGAAGCAAAGAGAAACTTGCTTGAAAAATTACTACGATGACACTACTACATTGATTCAGAGAATTGTCAGCCTACTAAATACAGTACTTGTTTACTACTAAGCTTGTAGTACATTTCATATTCGAAATTTGTAAGCAGGTGATTCGCACATGCTTCAGGGGCGATATGTAAATTTGGATATAGTGGAGGAGGACCAAGGAGTACAATGTCTATATGATCGACAAGCTCCAAAACCCCACAATTCTGAAAACTGCAAAGATGCGATTGGAAGCCGCTGCTATTTCAATCAAACATCAACACCTTACATCATCATCATCATCATCATTTATCCATCACTAAACTGAACTGACAAGTTCTACATCTACCATATGAAACTATATACCAGCACATAAAATCAGGTATTTCATTGGAGAGAGAAAAAAAAAAAGATACGCAGAACGCAACCATTCACAATTAAGCCTATTCAATCAACCCGAATACTGCAGGTTTGGAAGTACAGATACTACTAAAGGCATGGAAAAAAGTTACAAAGTCACATAAACTCTTAAACCAAACAGATTATCTGCCAATGCCAGATTTACTTCAAACCAAAGTCAAAAGAAATTGCAAAAGAAAGGGCTCAATGGTTTACATGGAACAACACCTGTTAGCAAATTGCTGGGCAATAGAGTTCCTGGAAAGGTAGGAATCTGCAACAAAATCACCCTACATATCCAAGGGTATGGAGACGATCGGAATGCTAATATAATCCAAGTATACATTGAAACTCTAACAATAAAGGGAAGGCGAAATAGACTAATGCAGTTCGAAAGAGGAGGGGGGGGGGGGGGGGGGCTCTGTTTGTCTGACTACATACAGATATCTAAATCGTCTCAATCCAACACCTCTACCTACCATAAGGATGGTAGCGACCACTCGGAGCACCACCTCCATAATCCCTCCTCCCTCCATACATACCAGGACCACTGCCTCCATAACCACCAGCACCACCTCCATAGCCAGACCCAACCCCAGGGCCCGACTCATACCCACTCCCATAACCTGCACCACTCCCGTATCTCCCATAGTTCTCACCATAACCTGGTCCTTGATCATAGCCACCTAAACCATAACCTCTACCGGTGCCTACTCCATAGCGACTAGAGAAGCCGAAAGAGGATTCGCCTCGATAAGCCCCTACACCAGTGCCTCCATAGCCTCCATAACCACTATCGTACTCGCTCCCAGCATATCCACCATAACCCCTTCCTCTACCTCCTCCATAACCTCCACCATACCTATAAGCACCGGATTCGGCACCACCAACTCCAACAGTGCCATAATTGTCCTTGAAGCCTCTCCCGAAAGCAGGCCGAGGGTTGCCGAAATGCTTTGGGGGTGGAGGTGCAGGTGCATTTCCAGGTTTCTTTGGTTCAGCTTTCTTGATTTCGACCTACAAGAGCATGAAAAGAAATAATATCAGCAATGACATCATCCTAATCACAAGAGTTCAACAGTCTAGGCTGTTTGAGGTAAACAGCTGCATTATATAGAAAGTCTTATCACAAGTTCACAACTCAACAAGAAACCAGCTATATAAACAGCATTGTAAAAAGTCATGTATTCATAAAAGATACTTCGCAAGAAGCATTTCAAGTATGGCTTGCTCGTGTGACTCGCACAGATTTAAACGAGGACACAAATACATTGAAAGAAGTAAAGAAGCAAACTTAAAAGTAGATTGAATTTTACAATTTGCTCACAAGCAATGCTGATCTTCTTGCAAACCTAATGAAGATCATGACAGCCTGATGTCAATTAAGAAATAATTTGTCTTAGTAATTGACAGTTCAACAAATTGTTTCGGGATATATTTTGTACTGCTATGAACAAAAACGAAGTAGAACTAAAGGATATTCTGAGAAAAACTGTTTTGAATGGAAAGTCCTTTGCCCCAAGATTTTTTTTAAGGGGTACAAAAACTCCCTTCCAAAAGTTGAAAATAATACCTCCAGAATTTTGACAGTTGATATGGATGAAAAGAGAAGACGGCCCTAGTCCAGAAATACTTTGGGCCACAGTTTCTCATTTTCACCACACAACAATGTTCAACCTAATAGTGTTTTCAGAGTCTGTCAGGAAGTGCTTTAAGCTCTCCAAAAGGAATACAGAACAAAGCCTTACAATAGTTTAGACCCGGCCAAGTCTTTCCTATGCATCCAACAGGAAGAAAAACAAAGCCTTACCATAGTTTAGGCCATGCCAAGGTATTCTTTCGTAAGCTCCCCTACAAAAAAGCAGATTAACTTGCTAGAGATCGATCATTGTTCATCTGATTTAATTTAAACAATTTTTTTGCTGAAATTCTTCACTGCTATTTGCTGAATTCGTGTGGGACTTACTATTGTGGACCTACCATTATTCAACAAGTTAAAATTACTTTCAACCTCCATTTAGTTTACCATTATTCAACAAGTTAAAATTACTTTCAACCTCCATTTAGTTTACTTCTAACTTCACAGGTACTCTACTGTAAAATTAGACGTTCATTCAGTGTCAAGTCTAGTCAACCTAGCTGAAACCACGGCCAATGTCAGTAAAACTCAAACATGCGCCATTACTCTATGAAGTTTTAACTGTACAAGGCTCACATGTAAGGTTGTAAACCCATTCTCAAAGTTGGTTTCGGCACCTTTATGTTAGTAATCTGAAATTACATTTACTTATATCTAACAATCATATGCAAAACTAGAAGTCAAACTTTCAGTAATCAGCACACAGAATGGCTTAAGAACATGTTCTACTCAGAGCAAACAATAATACATCAAAAGGTCTTCTTTACTGTAGGATTAGAAGCACATTCTCTCTCAAGGTGCATTTTCAGAAATGGACAAAGGAAGATAGTTCAACTATATACCAACCTGAGCTCCAGCAAATTCAATACGGTTCCCCTTTGTTAAAAGGTCATCAACAGCCTTTTCTGCACTGAATGAGACGAATCCAAAACCACGAGAACGTCCAGAAGTATGGTCCCGCATGATCTGATGCTCCTCCACTTCTCCAAACTTTGAAAAGAAGCTCTTGAATTCATCTAAGTAAGATATTCACCAACTAAATCAATTTTTAATCATTCAATACAGAAGCAGCATAGAAATAAATCAAAGCCTCACCCTCATTCACAGCTGTCGGAATGCCACCAACAAAAATTTTCTTGGTTTTGAAATCTTTGCCAGATATTGCTCCTTTTGGTATCGTTCTTTTGATTTCCACCTAGATCACGAAAGCATTTTAGAAACAGATCTGGCGATGTATTGTGTTTATGATAGACATTGAGTTAAGTTTAGAGCATCGACCGTCGTTGGCTAAAGCTATTCTATTTTTAGCAATGAGATTTTAGCCTTTGGGAAGGGTCGCTGCTATCGTTATTTCTAAAATTTGATAAAGTATTGTATTGGACGGATCTTGTTTATCCGTCTAACGCTTTTTTATTTTTTATTAAAAAATGAGTAGACGGAGCTTCATCTTCCGTTTGAGAGGAAAAAAAAAATGGTGAATTGTGTCGGACGGTGCTTCTTCCTCCGTCTCTCTACTAATATTTTTTAAAAAATTCGTTAACAACACCCAAAAAAAAAAATCACATGAATAGTGCCAGACGGATGAACTTCATCCGCCTAGCCTGTTTGTATGATTTTTTTGGTTTCTTTCCCCCAGCCGAAATGACGATTATACCCTCCTTCATTTTATTTTTTGTTTCTTTCTCCCACAACCGTTAAACTTTTAGGGAGGGTTAAAAAGGTCATTTTGTGCAGTGAATAGTGTACAGCAAAAGTGAGGGACGGATGAAGTTCATCCGTCTCTCCCTTTCACATTTTTTTAATAAACTTTACCTATTTAATAAATATATTTTATATATTTAAAATGAAATCCACGAATAGACGGAACAACTTCAACTGTCTTTCAAATTATTATTTTTTTAATCGAACGAGACGGATGATCTTCATCCGTCCCTTTCGTCAAACGGATGAACATTTACCGTCTCCTATATTTAGCAATTGCCTAAAGCCTCTCCTAACTTTAGCAAGCTACTGTGCGTTCCTATCCTAAATTTTGAGTTTTTAGGCAAACGACTGCAATGCGTTTTTCTAAAGCCATTTCTAATTTTTGAGTTTTTAGCCAATGACAGTGGATGCTCTTAGAAAAGTCTGTAAATGTTATTGGCAACATGGAACATTAGTTAGTGTCAAATGATGTCATATTATCTGTTTTCAAATAGGCATTGCTAAATATTTTTTTAAAAAAAAAACTGGTGTTTTTGCTGACTAATTAGGATATAACATGAACTAAATGGGGCACCTTAAATATTAGCGGATAATACACAGAGGTGAAACATGAATTGAGTTTCACTTTATGTTTCACAATAGATGATACATCTATTAAAATCTATCTGTATTATTAAAAAAAAGCACTAAAGAATTTCCTTAAGAAACTCTTTTGAATAACTATTAAATCTTCCTCAAATGGAATATGGAATATGGAACATGACAGTAACATTAAACGTCAATGATGAAGTAAAAAAACTAAAACTGCTTCTCCGGAGAGTTGATGAATCTGAAATTTAGGAGATGCTTTACTTCAAAACTGATTGAAGCATGAACTGTAAAGTACAGTATATGCATTACAACGTTACTATCCTTCTATAATTTACAATCACACAGGGGGGTTAACAAGGGTTGAAGGAGAACAGTTATACAAGTACTGGGATATGATTCTTTAATCTATTAACACACACATGTAAGTGGCAAATATAAAATCTCACCTGCTTTCCTTCGAACACGTGTGGATCAACAATAACCGCATCAACCACCGCCGCATCTTCATAAGTAATAAACCCAAACCCACGAGGGTGCCCCGTTCCCCGATGCTTCATTATTACCGAGTCCACGACTTTCCCATACTTCTCAAAATGCTTTGTAAAAGCCTCTGCAAAACATCACCAATAAAACATTAATCAGATCGAATCAACATCACATAATCACATACAATACATACTTCTCTTTCTTTTTGATTCAACAACAGAGATTCTAACAATTCTTCAAGCACTAAACTCACTAAATACTCTTATTCCAGTCACTAATTTCCTTAAAAGTTTGGTTCTTTTTCAAAATCCACCGAATCTACCACAAAATTGAACAAAACCCTAATGCATTCTTTTCCTCTCCTCACTTTTTAAAAATAATTCGATAAACAAGTTCCCAACAACTCTTTCGAGCACTATGTAACAGTAAATATTCCAACTCCTATCACCAATTCACTCAAAGTTTCCTCCTTTTTTCAAAATTAGCCAAATCTAGACAAAACCCAGATGTTAAAACTAGGGCAAAGGGAAACTAACCATCGGTCGTCTCTTTCGGCAACCCTCCAACAAAAATCTTGCTGCAACAACAACAAAAATCTTAATAAAAACTCTAATGCAATGAAAAGAAAACAACAATAAAACTAAGAGAATAATTACCCAGGGCTAGCGCCTTCAATTGAAGGGCGAGGAAGAGCTGAGTTGGAATCATTGTTGTTGTCGGCCTCGTTCTTCTCATCAAGATTGGATTTTTCGGCGACTTCCGCCACTTCCTGCTTCTTCTCTGGTTCTGGTACTTCTTCTTGTGGCTCTTCTTCTGGGTCTTCTACTTCTTCCTCGACCTCCTCTTCGACTTCTTCCTCGACTTCCTCCTCGACTTCGACTACTTCTTCGTCTTCTCCGATTCTCATCTCTTCGTTGTTTGATGCCATGGGTTTTAGGGTTAGGGTTTCTTTGTTATGATTTTATTTTTTGGGGAAAAATAAAATTTATGAGCTACAGTGGATTTGGACGCCCACCGCAAAGAAGGTAAGAGGATGCCCCGAGACTTGAGAGATCTTATTAATAGGTCTTGTCTTATTTCAGATCTAGCATCCGAAACCCGGATCCGACCCGGATCCGGAATCCGGAATTGGACCGGAACCGACCCGGTCTATCCGGATCCTCCGTTGTACTTTTGGGTTCGGGTCCGGATCCGGATCCGCTTAAAAGAGATCCGATCCGGCTCCGTTAAAAAAATCCCAAAAAATCAATATAAAAATAAATATTATATTCTCATCTCTCCCCTCCTTCCTCAATTCTAAATCTTACTCTTTCAAACTCATGCATTTTTCTTCTCTCATCTAGTCTAAATCATCCACTCGCCAACGGGTAGGAATATTTTAATAGGACCCGGACTCGGGACCGGACCCAGAACCGGACCCCGGTCCTCATGGGTCCGGGTCCAGGTAGTGAAGGACCCGACCCGACCCGATACCAATGCTATTTAGATCTAACTCTGGATCCGACAAGATTAGTCGATTAAACCAAACCCGACCCGAATTGTTTTTTTCTTCTTTTTAAAAATAAATAAATAAAAATTTCTCTTTTATTTTTTTTTTTGATTAAGGATAAAACTAGTAACTGCATGTGATGCACGCTTTAATTAATATTTTTTATATAGTAAATAATAAGACCTTCCATTACTCATTAGATACTTTTTACAAATTACTTCTACTGTTACAGACTTTTATTTTATATGAGTGACATTTTTGTAAATAATTATGTTGTAAATAAATTTGAACTTTGAGGGTATTATAGTAAGTAACAACAGTTGAGTAAATGAATGGTTAATATAACTCCCACTTAAAATGAATGGTTGAGATTAGATTGAATGAATGTTTAGAATTGACAACCCCAACTCTCCCATTATAATATTAGAGATTAGAGATGAACGTTTGGTTTGTCTTATTCTTTAAGACAATGTTTGATTTGAACTAATTGTGTAGTATTTTTTGAAAATTTATTTAGCAGGAAACAACCAGAGTATTTGTAGTCGTTGAAACTCAAATTTTCTATATTTGAATTTTGAGTTGGGCATTTAGTCGTTTGTGACAGGGTAAAAATGGCCTGAGGCCCAACCAGGGCCCAATACAATTCCCACTCAGAAAGGTAAAGATAGCAATCTGGTTCGGCTCCGAACCACTTCAGGGTCGGCGCCGAACCTCGTGTTTGCCCTCACGGTACTGGCCTCCTCGTACCGACGAGCCTCAGTAGCCCTCGGAGTCTGATCCGGGACTGTCCCACAGGTCGTCCCCCCTCTCTGGCGGGGCAGAAGGATGACCTGGCGCAACCTAGGCCCTCCGATCCCCCCCAGAAGCACAGGAGGCCCACGATGGGCCACGTCAGCTCCAAATACCGCCAAGGGTTTCGCCACGTCAGCCCTATACTGCTCCTGGTATTGCCACGACCGCCCTAAACCCCCTGGGCCTTCTGCCACGTCAGGCCCACGGGCTTTCGGATCCAGACCCGGCCCCCAAGTGGAACCAAACCCGGTTGGGATTCTCTATAAATACTAGACCCACACCCATCTTTTGAGGTAATCAATCTTTTGCCACTTAAATATACCTAGTTATTGCTACTCTCTCACAGAGACTGACTAGAGCGTCGGAGGGTCCGCCACCGGGATAAACCCCGGTGTTTCAGGACCGTCTGCAGGTACACAAGACCTCGGATCCGACCCTTCCGATCCGAGCCCAGCCTTCAACATCTTTCTGAGCTCATCGTAGGTCCCAGAAGGTCAACCGAAGGTCGGCAGACGAGCGGCATTCTCCTTCAATATAAATTGAGTCCGAACTCACACCTGGTGCATCCACACGTCTCCCAGAAATAAACAGCATCAGGTTGGCGCCGTCTGTGGGAACAGCTGCTCCAGAAGCCGATCTGACCCAGACCCTCAAAGGCCATCGACAACCGAACCCTCATGGCCTCCAAAGGCAAGGGGGTTGCTTCCTCCGTCAACCAACGGGACTCGCCCCCACCCACTGATAAAGCCAGGCCACGCACGTCGAAACACAAGGCTCCCCCTCGGGAGTCCCAAAGGAGCGTCGGCCGGCCAGCCCAGCCCGACCTCCGGGGAGTAATCCTCAACCGCAAGATTACCCACAGCTGGGGAAGGGCCGCTTCCAACCCGGCCCCGAACCATCCGAGGCAGACCCACAGGGATGACGGCCCACGGGGTCGGCAAGGTGATAGGAACCGGGGATTACCAACCCCGAACCCTAACCCAAACCGCACCCAGGGTCAGGATCCCGAATCCGAGGTATCCAGGGATACGCCATTCACCCTACACTAC
Organism: Hemerocallis citrina; assembly: GCA_017893485.1. Taxonomy (NCBI): domain Eukaryota; kingdom Viridiplantae; phylum Streptophyta; class Magnoliopsida; order Asparagales; family Asphodelaceae; genus Hemerocallis; species Hemerocallis citrina. The sequence continues at coordinate 30,512,609 of CM030361.1, read as the reverse complement.
ATCCACGGAGGGCCGGTGGGGGGAGAATCTGATACTTCCCAAAGAACCTTCACCCAGGAGACGAACGCTATTCAGTACAGCCCCTCTCCCGAGCTACAACCGCGGCCAGTCTCCTTCTCAGGAGAGGACCCCGAAGGAGTTCACCTACCCCACTGCGATGCCCTCGTCGTTAGCCTCCACATGGCCAATTGTGAGGTTCGCCGAATCCTTGTTGACAACGACAACTCGGTAAATATTCTCTTCCTCAGAACCTTCGAAAGTCTCAGATTATCCAGAGGGAAACTCAAACCAGCAGGATGCACGTTGCTCAAATTTTCGGGCGTCCCGGTCGTAGTGGAGGGAATTATTACCCTCGACGTCACCGCTGGATCGGCCCCTGTCAAGAGGACCGAGTCCTTGGATTTCATGGTCATCCACGTCAAGGCGGCCTACAACGCCATCCTCGGCCGGCCCGGGCTAAACTCCCTCCAGGCGATACCTTCGGCCCACCATCTGAAACTCAAAATCCCCCCCCCCCAAGGGGTCAGCATCGTCCGAGGCAGCATCGAGGCAGCACGGTCATGTTGCGTTGCCACCAGGGGAGGGGGCGTACTCCCCCTCAACGCCGTTGAACTCGAACCCGAGAGAGACGGCCCCGCTCCCGAGCCCGTTGATGAACTGGAGGAGGTCCTATTCGACACCGAGGATGAGTCAAAATGGTTCCGGGTGAGCCGCTCACTCGCCGAAGACCTGAAGACAGGCATCATCGCTTGCGTCCGCCGCAACGTTGATCTCTTCGCTTGGAAGCCCTCCGATATGCCCGGGATCTCCGAAGACTTGATCATGCACCGACTGAGCGTCCTCCCTGACTCTAAACCGATCGTCCAAAAGAGGCGCAAAGTCGCCCCGGAGAGGCAACAAATTGTAAAAACAGAAGTGGACAAGCTCTTGTCCGCTCGATTCATCCAGGAAGTCAGCTACCCCGAGTGGTTGGCCAATGTCGTCATGGTGAAGAAAGCGACAGGGGGTTGGCGAATCTGCATTGACTTCACGGACCTTAACAAAGCGTGCCCGAAAGATCTTTTCCCCCTCCCGCGCATCGACGCTTTAATAGACGCGACCTCAGGGCACGAGCTGCTGTCCTTCATGGACGCGTTCTCGGGGTACAATCAGATCCGGATGTTTCCACCAGACATCCCCAAGACCTCGTTCGTCACCGACCAAGGTCTTTATTATTACCGCGTTATGCCTTTCGGGCTGAAAAACGCCGGAGCCACGTACCAGCGACTCGTCAACAGAGTCTTCAAGGACCTAATCGGCCGCAACGTAGAAGTTTACGTCGACGACATGCTTGTCAAGAGCCGGGCTGGGCCGGACCACGTCGGCGACCTCGAGGAAGCCTTCGGTGTCCTCCGACGCCACAATATGAGGCTCAACCCGGCTAAATGCGCCTTCGGCGTCTCCACGGGGAAGTTCTTAGGATTCATCGTCAGCCAGCGCGGCATTGAGGCAAACCCCGAAAAAATACAGGCCATCATTAACATGTCCCCGCCCCGGAATGTCAAAGAGGTTCAGAGGCTCACAGGTCGGTTGGCGGCAATCGGCCGTTTTCTCTCCAAGTCAGGGGAGAAATCTCTCCCCTTCTTCAAAGCCTTGCGCGGGAAAGGGGGCTTCGAGTGGGGTACCCATCAACAAGAAGCCTTCGAACAGCTGAAACAATACCTCGCCAACCCGCCTCTCCTCAGCAAGCCCGAGCCGGGCGAGCCGCTTTGGCTCTACCTGTCCGCCTCGGACTGCGCCCTCAGCGCCGTCCTCGTCTGAGAGGAGGAAGGAGTTCAAAAACCACTGTACTATGTGAGCAAAGTGCTGCACCCGGCCGAGACGAGATACGCGAAGATAGAGAAGGTGGCCTATGCCCTGGTCATGGCAGCCCGAAAACTTCGACCTTACTTCCAGGCCCACTCCGTCCAAGTACTGACCGACCAACCACTAAAGACTGTCCTCCACAAGCCCGAAAACTCCGGCCGATTAGTCAAATGGTCGATCGAGCTAAGCCAGTTCGACATCAGCTATCATCCAAGGGCGGCCATTAAAGGACAGGCCCTCGCCGAGTTCATAACTGAGTGCACCGTCTCCGAGCAGCCTGACATAGAAGGGTCGGATCCGACCTGGGAGGTCTTTGTCGACGGCTCGTCATGCGAAACGGGGAGTGGGGCTGGCGTCATCCTTCGTGGCCCCGACCAATTCCTACTTCGATACTCCCTGCGCCTCAACTTTCCAGCCTCCAACAACGAGGCAGAATACGAGGCCATGATCGCCGGATTGACCCTCGCCCACCGAGCCGGTGCCAAGCGAATCCGGGCATTTAGCGACTCTCAGCTCGTGGTCCTTCAAATCACCGGAGAGTACGAAGCCCGTGACGACCGAATGATGAGGTATTTGGCGGCAGTCAGACGACTCTTGGCGTTCTTCGACGGCGCTGCGGTTGTCAGAGTCCCCAGGGAACAGAACGCCCAAGCCGACGCGCTATCCAAACTTGCCTCTTCTTCCTTTGAGGGTCTCGATCGAACGGTGCTCGTCGAGGTCCTCTTGAAGCCAAGCATCAGTGGCCCAGAGCCGGAAGCGATGTGTGTGCAAGAGGGGACCAGCCCAGACGACTGGACCACTCCCATCCGAAAATTCTTAAGCAGGGCCGAGCTTCCTGAAGACAAAGCCGAGGCCAGACGAATCAGAATTCGAGCTGAAAGGTTCGTCATGATCGATAACATCCTCTTCAAACGCTCGTACACCTTGGCCGACGGCAAACCATACCTCCGCTGCCTCGCCAGGGACGAGGCCAGCTATGCCCTCAAAGACCTGCACGAGGGGATCGGCGGATGCCACATGGGGAGTAGGACACTTGCCCGGAAGGCCCTGAATCAAGGGTACTATTGGCCCACCATGCTCCAAGACTCACAAGACTTAGTCAAGAGGTGCGGCCCCTGCCAAAGATTCTCCCCTATTAAAAGGCTTCCTCAAGCCAACCTCCGATCCCTGGCGAGCCCTACGCCCTTCGCCATGTGGGGTATGGACCTTGTGGGGCCCTTCCCCCCAGCGGTAGGGCAAAAGAAATTCCTGATTGTCGCCATCGACTACTTCACCAAGTGGATCGAAGCCGAACCACTATCCAGCATCACCGAGCGCCAAGTGCAACAGTTCTTTTGGAAGAACATCATTTGTCGATTCGGGATCCCTCGAATCCTCGTCACGGACAACGGAACCCAGTTCTAAGGGCAGAACTTCCAAACTTTCTGTGAGGACATCGGCATCCAGCAGCGTTTCTCCGCCATTTGCCACCCTCAGTCTAACGGCCAAGCGGAGAACGCGAACAGGCAAATCCTCGACGGCCTCAAAAAGCGCCTTGACAATTCCCCCAAAGGGCTATGGGTTGAGGAGCTGCCCAGCGTACTATGGGCACACCGAACCACACAGAGGATCCCCACGGGGGAGACGCCATTCAATCTGACCTATGGGACTGAGGCAGTCATCCCCGTCGAGGTCGGATTGCCTTCTCCCCGGATCATAGCCTTCGATGAAGACGACAATGCGTCCGCCCTGAGGGCTAACCTGGACCTCGTCGCCGAAGTGCGAGAGAAGTCCGCGGTCCGAAGGAGCATTTATCAGCAACGGATCGAGAGATTTTACAACAAGAAAGTCCGCCCCACCAACATCCAGGCAGGGGACCTGGTTTTGCGAAAGCTATCTGTCTCTGATCCAACCAAGAAGAGGAAACTGGCTCCCAACTGGGAAGGCCCATACCGCGTAGTCGAGGCTGTACGCCCTGGTACATACCGACTGACGGATATGAACGACCGACCCATCAGCCGACCCTGGAACGCTGAGCACCTCATGAAATTCCTGGGAGAACAAGCTTAGGTTCTAGCATGGCTTAAGTAAATTAAATCTTTTGTAAACATTCATGTGTAAAGGGCCGCTTCAGCGACCCCCCCCCCCCCTGTCTGGTATAAAAGAAGTCTCTTTTTGTCAAAAGTTAAATGCCTCGGCAACTCCGACCCGGTACCGGGCAATGGGGGCGGCACCTGGGTTCTCACTCGGGTCTCGTCCCCAAACGCCTCGGTAGGTTCGACCCAACTCCGGACCGGAGGTCTCCCTGTCGCCCCGCATCGATCCCTCACGAATCGGCGGAGCCCAACCTCGCCTACACCACCCTTCACCACCCCGCTAGCCAGAGCAAAGAAGGAAAAGATAACTTTATTCATACTCTTTTATTTTGTGCTGAGAAAACAAGCAAATACCGTTACAGGACCACTCCACTCATCTCAAACTAAAGGGAATCGCCGACTTAGGGCCCCTCGGATCCGGCGAAGGGCGGAATCACTCCGACCAAACGACTTGGAACTCTCTCTTCGTCATGACGGTCCTTCGGTTCTGCCACAGTCGACGCCCCGGCCACGGAGCTCTGGGCATCCACGGATCGCATGCGTTCCATCAGTTGCAACGCCGAGGGAGCCCCCTCTGCTCGCCGACCCCTCGAGGAAGATGTCGAAACACCCAACATAGTCCTATAGCGGTGTATCTCCATCTCCTTCTCCACAATCACGTCGCGAAGTAGCTTCTCAGAGAAAGGCCTCTGCACCGAGGAACTTGACATGGTATATCCAAGACCAACGCCCCCGAGCTCCCGATCCACCATCGCCCTCCTCAGCCGGCTCGCCTCCTCACTTAGGGCTTCAGACTTGTTCCTGTAATAATGGAAGGCCGCATCAGTGTCGCGAGCCCTCTTTCGATACCGAACCAAAGAGGCCTCTAAGGCCTCAACCTTGCCCCGAAGCCACACCACGTCGGAACGAAGGGGGTCCACCTCAGGAAGGGGAGCCGTAACCTACAAGAGAACCAGCCCACTCAAGACATATAAGCAAAGAGGTTCGGAAATTCTTCGAAGTTGGAACACTTGGCCAGCCAAAAAACCCTCTTTTTATAAATTCAGTTTCCCCATACAAAAAATGCGGTGGCCAGTCCGCGGAAGGCAAATACAATCGAGAGAAGGAAAAAGAAGGACAAAAATTATACAGCTTGTTTTCCCACCTCAATGTCAGCCGGATCCGCAGGGAGGTCGGCAACCGGATTATCATCGGACCCTTGTCCGCCAGGGGTCTTCGGTGTCCCCTCAATCTCCATAGCATACTCGAAGTTGGACAGGTCAATAGTCGGATAAAAGTGCCTCACATGGCTGAGAGCCTTTGCATAACTGCTATCCTGGGCTTTGATCACCAGGATCTGACATGACTCAGTCACCTCTTTCTTCTCCTTCTCCGACATCTCCTCCTGAGCCACCCTCGCCTTCGCCCATTCCTCCTTCTCCTTGTCAAAAGCCGCCTTCGTCTCCGCCTCCTTCTTACGAGAGCCTTCGAGCTCTCCCTTCAATTCCGTCACCTCCTGCTCGGCCTTGTCAGCCCGGTCTCGCTCTCGCTGCAACGCCGCCTCGTAGAGGCCCCTCACATGGGCCCCCTGCACGGTCGCCTGCCATAGCCAGACACTACTAAGAAATCTTTCTTAACGACATAACCTGAAAGCTAGGGGGTTCGATTGACTTACCAGCACAGTGGCCTGCGCAAGACGCACGTACGCCTCGTCCAGGGTCTGGGACTTCATATCCGAACGGTCCCGAGGGGTCGCCAGCTTATCTGCAACCTCCACGGCCTGGCGCCCCCGGACCAGGCAATCACCCTCGCGGATCGACCAATCCGGCGCCCACCTTCGCCGAAGTCTCTCCTCTAGTCCGGGATCCACCAGGGGACCCTTCCCCTTATCAAGGTCGGCGGCCGTACCCTGATCCGGACCCCCCTGGACCACCGCGTCCCCACCCGTCTCCGACCGAGTCCTTTTCATCCTCGGCTGAATGGGGGCCTCGGAGACCACCTGGGACAACTCGGTCGTCTTCGCCACGACATCCTTCTTCTCGGCCTTCTTCTTCTTCATGGCGAGCCTCAGCGCCTTAATCGATTCTTCATCCATTTCTGTCAAAAGATCCATTAAGAACAAATGAGCAAGAAAGTACAAGAAGAGTGAGAGGAAAGAAACAACCACGTACGAGGCACGGCCGGGCTAGGGCTCAGTCCGACGCTCGCCAAATGGGCCTCCGTCACCTTCCCCCAATTGATGCTATACGACAGACGGAGACGCTCAACGAGTCTCCACTCCTCCGCCGTCAAGTCCCCCGGCCCCGGTGCTGCATAGCTCGGCTTAGAATGGTTCCACCGAGTGGGGATAGCCCAAGGATCCTCACTCCGGATCACCAGATACTTTTTCTTCCAAAACTTGATGGAATCTGGATGACCGTGGACAACCTTCGCCTTACCTCGAGGCGAGATATAGTATACTCCCTCTGCCGATGAGCCGATCAACAACATCGCTCGGAACACGCTCAGCCGCAGGGGTACCCTCTGCTCCTCGCACAACAGCACGAAGCAGATGATCTGCTTCCAGGAGTTCGGTCCAAACTGCATCGGCGCCAGGGACGACCAATTTAACACCTCCCGAACGAATGGATGGATGGGCAGCCTCAGGCCAGAGATAAAGGCGTCCACAGGGAAGATACAATACCTATCCGGCAGGGGATCAGGTCGGCCGAAGAGTAGAATTCGGCAGCATAAGCTCATAACTGGGCCCTATGTAGTAGGCCAACTGCAGAGCCCCCAAGTCGCTTGCCTCCAGAACGGTCGGGGATGCGTCCACCTTCAACCTCTTCCGACTTGACGACGACGGCTGGACCCCCGAGGACTCCTTATCTGAGAGATCGTCGGGGTAGCGACGGAAAGACTGGGGTTGTGCAGACGACCCTATCACCGAGTCGCTCGGGCCACCAATCCTCGATCCCTTCTTCTTCGGAGCCCTCCTCCTCTTGGTCCGTTCCGGCGAAGGTGTAGACAAACGCCCCAGAACGGGCGGATTCCGAGACCCTGCGGAGCCATCTCCCTCGGAACCACCCTCCTCTCCGGAAGCCAACCCTAGGGTCCGGACTTCGTCTGAACTACCGCCCCCCTCCTCAGAGTCGCTGCTTTCCACCACGAAATGCCTCCGAGATCGCAATGGCTTCACATTGTGTACAACCTCCTCCTCGCCTACCGGCCCCTCCCCCGAGGTCGGTTTCGAGACAGGCCTCACTCCCCCCCCCAGAGGTCGACGCCGACGAGCCGGACTGAGCCCTATCCATCTGTGCCTAAGCTAAACGGGGTTACCAACTAACCTGGGATCACCTCGGAAAAACGACCTTGCTGCAGGAAACTGAAGGGACGAACGCTGAAGAGTTGAAGGGTTTTTTGAAAAGTAAGGAGCAAGAAAGAAATGGGCGATGGGAGGAGAGGGGGGAACATTTATAAGGGATAGGAACGACTCCTCGATTTTCGCAGTCACTATTCACCGATTGACGTGCAACTGCCGCCTGGGAAATCACGCCACGTCCTCGAAACATGTGCTGCTGACGTCACCCAGTGCCAGACTGGCCGCTCGGTACGGGGGTCGGTTCGGGCAAAATAACGGCTCGCCTTCGCCGGCACTAAAGTACTCTTCTTCGGAAGATCCCCCGGCTCGCCTTCACCCTTACCGACCCGTAATCCCTCGCCAGCTCGAGGTCCGGTCTGGCACCAGGGTACTCTTCTTCGGAAGATCCACCGGCTGGCCATCACCCTTACCAGCCCGTAATTCCCCCTCGTCTCGAGGTTCGGCCTGGCACCAGGGTACTCTTCTCAGGAAGAAACAACGGCTCGCCTTCACCCTTACCGACCCATAATCCCTCGCCAGCTCGAGGTCCGGTCTGGCACCCGGGTACTCTTCTTCGGAAGATCCACCGGCTGGCCATCACCCTTACCAGCCTGTAATTCCCCCTCGTCTCGAGGTTAGGTCTGGCACCCGGGTACTCTTCTCAGGAAGAAACAACGGCTCGCCTTCACCCTTACCGACCCATAATCCCTCGCCAGCTCGAGGTCCGGTCTGGCACCTGGGTACTCTTCTTCGGAAGATCCACCGGCTGGCCATCACCCTTACCAGCCCATAATTCCCCCTCATCTCGAGGTTCGGTCTGGCACCCGGGTACTCTTCTCAGGAAGAAACAACGGCTCGCCATCACCCTTGTCGACACATAATCCCTCGACCTCTCGAGGTTCTGTCGAACACCAGGGTACTCTTCTCTGGAAGATACAACGGTTCGCCATCGCCTTCACCTACACGTAAACCCTCGACTAGCTCGAGGTCCTATCCAAGCCTCAGGGCAGCACCACCAGGAAGGCCCTGTGATTCTCCCTCCCATTTTTTCTACAACCATAAGCACTCCTCCACGGCTAGCTCCCGCACCCCCCGCAGGAGTGGGGGGCTTGTGTGACAGGGTAAAAATGGCCTGAGGCCCAACCAGGGCCCAATACAATTCCCACTCAGAAAGGTAAAGATAGCAATCTGGTTTGGCTCCGAACCACTTCAGGGTCGGCGCCGAACCTCGTGTTTGCCCTCACGGTACTGGCCTCCTCGTACCGACGAGCCTCAGTAGCCCTCGGAGTCCGATTCGGGACTGTCCCACAGGCCGTCCCCCCTCTCTGGCGGGGCAGAAGGATGACCTGGCGCAACCTAGGCCCTCCGATCCCCCCCAGAAGCACAGGAGGCCCACGATGGGCCACGTCAGCTCCAAATACCGCCAAGGGTTTCGCCACGTCAGCCCTATACCGCTCCTGGTATTGCCACGACCGCCCTAAACCCCCTGGGCCTTCTGCCACGTCAGGCCCACGGGCTTTCGGATCCAGACCCGGCCCCCAAGTGGAACCAAACCCGGTTGGGATTCTCTATAAATACTAGACCCACACCCACCTTTTGAGGTAATCAATCTTTTGCCACTTAAATATACCTAGTTATTGCTACTCTCTCACAGAGACTGACTAGAGCGTCGGAGGGTCCGCCGCCGGGATAAACCCCGGTGTTTCAGGACCTTCTACAGGTACACAAGACCTCGGATCCGACCCTTCCGATCCGAGCCCAGCCTTCAACATCTTTCCGAGCTCATCGTAGGTCCCAGAAGGTCAACCGAAGGTCGGCAGACGAGCGGCATTCTCCTTCAATATAAATTGAGTCCGAACTCACACCTGGTGCATCCACACGTCTCCCAGAAATAAACAGCATCATCGTTGAAACTCAAATTTTGAAAGAATGATGGATAATATTTTATTTATTGAATCTCAGTCATTGATCTTCTCAAATCATAATTTTTTTTAAAAAAAATTGGCGTCCAACACATCTGTAAAAAAAATTGTACGCATATGTATACATAACAATTCCTATAGGCCCATTCCATCTCTGCCTTTGATAAAAAAATTCACAACAATCTCAAATTTACTTCATATGTATAATAATCCTATAGGCCCTATTCCATTGGAGAAAAAAATCAAAAATGGGGAAAATCTTCGCGGACGCAAGAAGGTGCCGCAGCTGTTCACTTTTTTTATTTTTATTTTAAAATTTTGGTTAGACAACATCTTCCGTCTGATCATCGTTTGGTTTTTTTATATAAAAATTTGGTCATATGCAAGATGTTCTTGCAGCCGACATTTTTAAGAAAAAGAAATTTTGGCTCGGACGCATGATCATTTTGTGTCTGACACCTTCTTGCATCCGTTTTTTTTTTTTAGAACGGATGCAAAATGATCTTTCGATTCCTATATTATCTCTCCCATATAGACAGGTACTTTTCCTTTTTTTTTAAAATTAATAAATATAGAAAACAACTATAGCTATTTTTTTATATATTTTTCAAAATTTGAAAATATAGGGATCACCGTGAACCTTTTTCATTTTCATTTTTATCAGGATCTAGAGTACTGTGATGTCTGTAACATCTGTTAAATAAGATTGGGCGTGTTGGAGATTGGTCTGTTGCTTAAGTTACTGTATATAGGATTAGTGAAGAAGTTTTGGGAGGGCAGTACGTGGCGAGTAAAGACTGGTTTTCTGGAATTTGATTGGAGTGGTTGTCATTTGGCAATTAGCTGTCTGTTAAATTAACTACTCCTACAGTTGTGGTGAGCAGGGTTATTATGAGTTAATTTTCATTGTATTAGAGCATCCACAGTCGTTTTTCTCATTTCTTATAAAATGGCAGCTACAATAATAGCAATTGGATGCGTATCGTGCAGTCGTGCTTTGCTATATTTTTCTCATTTGGATTAGAGACGGAATATGACATCCCGTCCCTTTTTTCTAATTTTAAAATGACGGGTCTCTCATCCTTTCAAATAAACTCAAAAAAGTTAATTACTTATTATAACTATTAAACTATATTAATTAACTAAATTAAATAATATAATAATAACTAAACTATATTAATTAACCATCTAATCCTAATTATTACCTAAACCTACCAAATAAACCCAATAGATTCCCCGTCCAGGGAATCATTCCCCGGCCCATCTTTTTTGGTTTTTTTTTTTTTTTTTCATCGGCCAATCATCGGCCAATCATGGCCGTTCGTTTATTAGGAAAAAAAAAAATGAGAGACGGGGTTTGATACCCCGGACGGGGTATCATTCCCCGTCTGAGGACTTCAAAAAAAAAAAAATTTCGTTAATGGTAGAGACGGGGTATCATACCCCGTCCGGGGTATGTATCCCCGTCCGACCTAATTTAAAAAAAAAAAAAAATGAAAATTATTGAGACGGAATATGATCGTCCGTCTAAATCGATTAAAAAATAATTAAATCGGAGAGACGGGGTATCATACCCCGTCCTTTATAATTTGAGAAAGTTCATTTCGTTTCTCATATTTGAGAAATGAGAATAGAAGGTTTGCTAAAAAATGGGAAAATGAGAAACGATTGCAGCGCTCGTTTGCTATTCGTTTGCTATAATATGGGAGAATGGCATATATAGCAAACGACTGTGGATGCTCTTAAGTATTCGTATTTGCTATGTTTGGATGTGAAATTATAACGTGTGCTACTGTCAGGGCCGGCCCTGAGTTCCGGGGGGCCTTAGGCGAACTTCCGAAATGGGGCCCCCCCTGCCCCATATAAAAAAAAAAAAAAAAAATTACGCGCGAAACGCGTGCCTATATTTACAAGGGAAGTTTGAAATCGGGGACCCCAAAAATGGCGAATTCCGCGGGGGCCCGAGACGGCCGCCTTGCCCGCCTGCATATCAGGGCCGGCCCTGGCTACTGTTTGGAAGCTATGTGATACTTTTTATTTTGAACTCAGGAATTGTATTGATTTTCTTAAATTTTATTTTCTTCGAAACTTTTTTATATATATATTTAGGGACAAGCGGAATATGTCCATCATACTACATTACGAAACAAACCTGATGAACCAGGTAGGGCCGGCCCTGAGTTCTTGGAGCCCTAGGCAAACGTTCGACATGAGGCTCCTAATAACATATATATATTTTTTATGCGCAAAATACGTACTTATATTTACAAGGGAAGTTTAAATTTGAGACCCTTAAAATTGCGAAATCTCGAGTGGCCCAAGACGACCGCCTTACCTGCCTCTAGGGTAGGGCCGGCCCTGGAACCAGGAAAAGTACAATAATAAGAGCAAAAGTAAATGAAACTATATATTTATTTCGTGAACATTTTTCAAAGGATCGATCAAAAACAAAAAAAATATTTAGTAGAACAAATAGAGTCTTCTCCAGAAACCACCAGCTCGATCTTTTTTTTTTTTCGGTTATTAGGAAAAATCAGTTCCTAGACTTGAAACTCTGAAACAACAGTACATGCTCTTTAAATGTGTATACTTCGGTAAGAAAACTTGGGGTGCCTCTGATGCCAAGTGCCAAGTGTAAAAAATCTTTCATTGCACAAAAACACCCCAGTTGTGTTGAGGATCGAGGAGTTTATGGTTTTTTTTTATCGTCAACGGTGGGTTGAATGTTGCTGGGGATATCGTCACCGCTTATCTTTGCGATTGTTGCTGATGGATTAGCTGAGATGAATAAAAGAGGAATAAAGAGTGGTATCATCAAGGGGGTCAAAGTTAAGGGGATAGATGAACCTCTTTCGAATCTTCAGTTTGCCGACGACACCCTTCTGTTCGGGGAGGCCAAAGTTGAGGAAATTCAGGCTATTAGAGTTATGCTGAGATGTTTTGAGCTCTGGTCGGGGCTTGCAGTCAATCTACAAAAGAGCTGTGTCATAGGGTTGAGCGATAACAGAGAATTCTCGATGGATGCCATCTCCACCTTAATAGGGTGTGGGCATAGAGAGTATCCTATGAGATACCTGGGGACTCCCCTCAGACCGGGTAAAATGAAAAAAGAAGACTTGGAGCCCATTATAGAAAAAGTTGATAAGAAGCTGGCAGGGTGGAAAGGCAGGTTTCTCTCACTAGGAGGGAGGATCACCCTGATTAACTCTGTCCTCAGTAGCCTACCGACTTACCTTATGTCCATCTACGAGGTCCCAACATGGGTGATTAACAGAATCGATAGGAGCAGGCGGAGATTCCTATGGAAAGGCAACAGGGAGGGTAAGGGGATTCACCTTATGAAATGGGAAAAAGTCTGTAAGAAGAAGGAGTTCGGAGGATTGGGGGTTGTCAACCTTAGAGACATGAATAAGGCACTTCTGGCTAAATGGTGGTGGAAGATGCACAAGCAGAGAAAAGTGTGGTGGAGCAATTCATTCATGAGGTATAGGAGGCGGAAAATCTTCAAATTTGGAGGAAGAAGTAGACACGGGAAAAGTTCATTCTTATGGAAAGGGATTGATGGAATAGGGGATACCTACCACGCTAACACGGTCTGCAAGATTGGAGATGGGAAACTTACAAGATTCTGGAAGGACAAATGGTGTGGGGATAATTCATTCCAGTCATTGTTCCCAGATCTTACGAACGAAGTAGAAAAAGGGGATGACCTAGTTTCCAAAAGATGGAGGAATAGAAGATGGAAAATCTTAGACGGAGAAACTCTATCTAATAGGGGCCAAACACAACTGGATCAACTGAAAGAACTTTTGAAAGGCGCGGACCGACCCAATCTCAATAGCCAAGACGTTAGAGAGTGGAGTAGAGGGAAAACAAAGACGTTCTCTGTATCGTCTATGTATGGGGTGCTAAACGATGGGGGCATCAGAGATTTGCACGCGAAGTGCATATGGAATGCTAAAGTTCCCCCAAAAGTAAAAGCGTTCTTGTGGCTTGTTCTTCATAATGCGATCTTGACCAAAACGAACCTTAGAAGGCGTAATATCATGGTAGACCCGACATGTCAACAATGCAATCAAGAAGAGGAGGACACGAAACATCTTTTTATCGAGTGCCCTAGGGCCGCCATAGTTTGGGAAGCGATAGGGTTGGGTTTTCACACTTTTGAGACTCCAAAGAGCATACTAGACCTTTGGGGTGACTGGAGAGACACTAATATTAGGAAAGAACATAAGGCATTATGGGATATCACTACTGGGGCGATCTTGTGGGCTATTTGGAGGGATAGAAATGATTTCTGTTTTCGCAATATTAGATGTTCATATCACATTTTACTGCGCAAGATTGTTGACTATATTCATGATTGGACAGGCCATTCAGGACCCAGGAAGAGGGGCAGAGGAGACGGAGAGGGTTGATCGGGTCAGAGCAAATTACAGGCGATCAGAGGCTAGGTTCTTTTGGGGTCCATCTGCGAGGTCATCGATGGGATCAATCTAGTCATGCCACCGCTGTTCACTTTACCGCTTTCCTCTTTTCTTAGCTTATATGCTATGTTGTATCAGTTTGTTTCTTTGGGTATTAGATGTATTTTGGTGCCGATGAGCACGTAACTATGTATGATGTACGAGATTTGGAACGATGTAGGAATATTTTGTAATCCCGTTAATTTTTCATTAATGAGATTGGTGACTGAGGTCACTTTTGTTTCAAAAAAAACGGTGGGTTGAATGCCCTCTGCGTTTTATTAAAAAGATTTTAACAAAACATACAGCAAAAAAAAAGCTTATAAAATTCATATTCAAACAGACTGGATCATAGAACTCATAAACTCCAACCAACAAACAAAAAATACAGCGAAATACAGTCCTACTGATCAGCCAACTTTGCCAGAGACAATTTTTCGTGCCAATTTAAGCCCATTCTCTCTCAGTCCCTCGTTTGTACATCGTTTATCCTCGCCGTCGCTCGCAACCACACCTCCGTAGCCCCCAACAATGACCCATACATCAACTTCAAGCACTATATGAGAGACACCGCAGACACTCCACCAATCTGACATCTCCCTGTACAGATTGAGTTCTCGTTCTCATCCTCTCGCTAGAAGCAGCAAGTCATGTAAGCTCTTGAAGACAACCGACGGAACAAGTCACCAAAGTTACTCCTGCACCATACGCTTTAACCATCCAACTGGAAAGCACAATTCTCACTACCGAATCTTGGATACTTATCAGCTTACCGTGCAGTAGTTTCTTTCTTCCTCTTTCCCCTGGCAGTAGTGTCTACAGAATGTATCAGTATCTGTTTAAGTTCAGCCAGACTTCTTTCACAATCCCAAGATTGAGCTATCGATCCTTAGTCCTTTGCCAGCTGTGAATGCACATCCTAGAACTTGGATCATAATCCCAAAGACCAGAACGCAGTTGGCGATCAAACTTCCTCTGCCTTCCATTGATCCAGTTGTTATGAAGGACAATACATCCCAACTTCAGGCAGGCTGATCTGACATTGGACTTCTGCCAGAGGCCTTTGTAAGCTCCATTAGGAAAGGAGTTGCGATCGAGAAAGTGGACAGTCAGTTTTGTCTCAGGTTCGAGACAACGATCATTGCCAATACGGTTGGCCCCACCTTCCCCACATAACACATCATAAAAGCTTGGCTGTTCTGATAGGTCAGTAGTAGATGCGTGTTTAACGACCTTCTTCAATGCTGCGATTGTAGGTGGATCGGAGCGGGCAAAGTAGAAACCAGAGTTTAATCGTCGTGGCAGGTTGATGGCTGCCACTGTTAGAGATGGAAAGTACAGAATTAGAACAATAGAAGGCGATTTGGAAGAGAATTAGCGAGAAAAAGAGAACAATTAGTTTCAAGATTTTACAATTATAAAAAAAGTCACATGATCATTTCAAATTCATAGTTCAACCAAACCTACGGTGAAATTTAAGATATATTTGTAATTTACAACCCCACATTGTCAAGTGTCAACTACTATATAAATAGGAAATTTGTAGGGGATTATATGAAAAACCCCTTAATACAATGGGTAATGATTCACCTACAATCTATTCTTACAACATTTCTCTAATACAATTACATTACAGCAACGACGCATTGATTAAACAATTCGCTAAATACAAATGTAAAGCAATAAAGAAGAGTGTACCGATCATTCAATCACAATATATGTCTCATTAAGATGTTAACAGACTTAACAGCAATGCAAACTTAATGACGAATAAAAAGATCAGGAAAGTGGATAGAAATTAACAGTTACTGTGCACTAGCATAATATATGTGCGATGCACATCTACAAAAAGTATAGTATTCAAATTAAATGAATATTTATCGAATAAGAAAAGAAAATAGTTTATATTTGAATGTTTTGATTAGGGCTACACGTGCGGTGCACATTTATATTTGTTGGATATAGTTTGGATGTGTATTATACGTGTTTATATGGTTACAAAGTGAGGGTTTGTTTGTTACAAACCCCATCTCTTCCATTAAAATAGTAGAGATTTATAATTACTTGTCTCGTTGAATTCGTCGGACTGTGCCAACATCGTCGCAGGACCAAAGGAGTGAAGAAATGGCAATGGGTTCTTAAACCAATAGATGTCAACATCGCTCATTAAAACGTTGTATCCTAGTTTGAGTATCTCCAAAACTATCCGAGATTTAACTTTTGTCACTCTTTGAAAACACTTGGTGCCAAAGTGACAGTCATTGAAGCTGATGTTGCTAGGAGCCAGTGGGTCTTTAAAAACCGGCAACCCCTAAAATTCAAAACACATCCAAGTAATCAGTATTATGGAAAGGAAGACTAGAGGAACAGATGAGAGTATTACTGTACTGTACCTGCAACACTGCAAATTCATATACATCAGGATCGAGCGCACAGACAATGAAATTTGTAACAGCCAGGTTGCGCAGACGACAGACCCAATTCATAAGCATGTCCCTGTAATTATCTCCGGCAACTGCAAGCACAACAGACTTATCCTTGTCTGCGACAATTTCAAGGAGTGATTTTAAAGAGAGAGAGAAATTCAATGTAATTCCTTTTTGGAAAGAAACCTTGTACCACTCGGGACAAAAACCTTCTCCATCAGATGAATGGAACTCTTCAATACAATCAATCATTTTCCTTTGTTCATGGGATTGCAAGAACTTTGTTGAAGACAACAACGACTGTTTCTCCTGACCTTTCAGTGAATGAAAGGTGTTATGAGCTAAATTGAGTAAAAGGTATTGCCCCGAACACTTTACCAGCCTATATGATACAGTGGTATTTGGTTGGAAATAGAACGATCCATACAATGAGGCAAGATGATGATTTCCTTCGTACTCCCAATTTCTGTTAAGCTTGCTACCAGAATTAGTTGACAACTTGTTAAGACTGGCATCCAAAATTTCTAGATAGAAAGAGGATGCTATTGAACTGGCGTCAATCACAACTCTAAATTCTGAGGACAACACCTCATGTACAAGCCATTTATCGTGAAACCCTTTACCATATAAGAAAGCAGGAAGAACTCCATAATGCAGAGGAAGATCTCCTGTATTCCATGCCATAAGGAGTCTCTTCCCACAATTGCTCCACTGGCGATTCTGAACTAAAAACTCCTGCAACTGTTTTAAAAAGGTTATCTAGTTGTCCATCAAGGTAAAATGAGCACTCACGTAAGTTCTTTACCTTATCTGTTCCAACTTTTTTCATATTTTTTAGTAGCCAGTGCTTTCCACTGTCATCTAAATGAAAAGGGAAATTTGAGATGCTGGGTGTGATGGATGTAAGGAACCAATCATGGTTGAGTCTGTGAGCATAATGCAATGTGGTGATGATGCCAGGTAGGAGAATGGTCTCTGGATCAATAAGAACTGAAATGCCAGAAGCAGCAAAAGCATGTGATCTAGCAACCATGGAATGAAAGAATGGAGTCCCTAGGAACCTAGAATCAACAATCGTGCTATCAATATCAATTATGGATTATTGCTAAATTGTATAGAGAACAGATTTATTGTCTTCATTAAATGATACATATAAAGATTCAACCTTGGATCGAGTATGAATGATGCAACATGGATGGAATTATTGTAGAAATCCAGAACTATTATTGATGGAATTCACGGTGGATGGAACTTAAATTACACGAGTGTTGCAACACATGCTTTCGGTTCTCTATGAGGAATACTAGAGACAACATTGTGAAAGTGTACATAACAAGTGTATTGCACATCCAATCATGATAGCATAGACAAAAAATAAAAATGCATTTATTCATTTAGCTAGAGTGCATTAAGAAAAGGGCATTTCCCTAACAATCAATCAACACCATCTCCTAATCACATTCAAAAGAAACCAGTGCCAGCCACTTACGTAAAATCTATGTCAGATTCAACGACAACCCGATCACCAAGCTTGCACGCAAATCGACGAATCGAAGCTCCCTGCCCAAATAGAACAACTCCAACATTTGGAGACAGAGCTAGCCAAGACCTCACAGCCAATTCCTGCCTTGCCCACTTTGCATCCGACCCATTTGAGCAAAATGGACCAGGTGCAGCAAAAATTGTTATATTGGGCATATCACTATCCATACCAACTCCAGAACTGTTGACATAACTAAAATGGTAACTACTGCTAAGCTGACTATTTTGTAAAGCAGAGTAGAGAGATGCAGTAAATAGGAAGAAACCCAATGAACATAGTAGGAATCCAAGAAGACCCAACTTCACCTGGATCAAATTAGATCAAAGTATAGACTTATTAGAAGTTTGATTTGAGAAGAAAGGGAGCAAGCACAGACCAAATTGGACCAAATTACTTACTTTGAGATTGGTGCTGATTAGGCGATGGCGAGCAGAGTTCCTCATCCTGTTGGGATTCTATGTTTGGGTTTGAATGAGGAGAAGAAGAGGAGGAGAAGAGGAGGAGGAGGAGGAGGAGACTTGAAAGGGAGAAAAGGGAAGAGGACATAGTTGCGGAGAAGGAGGGGAAGTTTTGTGCTGGGATCTCGAGAAGTGGAACTTTAACTGAAAAATGAAAATTTTGGCAAGATAACCCTTTTTAATTAGTATTTTCTAATATGTAGTACGTGTACGACCGAGGAAGAAGATACGAACCACATTTTATTCAATTGTCATAAAGCTAGATGGGTTTGGAGGAAAATGGGTACAACGTTCGGAGTTTTACAGTATCCTGGGTCGAGTGCTGAGGTCTGGGGGGACATTAGATCAAACAGGATTAGAAAAGAGGTCAGATTAGATTGGGATCTTCTTGTGGCGTCAGTTCTGTGGAACTTATGGCTAGATCGTAATGATTTCTGCTTCAATAGCGTTCGTCATACACTTTCTTCGTTATTGCAAAAAATTCACTTATGTTGTTATGATTAGACAGGATTTATCAGATCAAGGAAGAAGCTGCCACTAGGAGAGGAGGAAGAGTAGTCCGCAAGCGGGGGGACATTACACGTCAGGGATTGGGACAGCCAGCTTTTGGTCTTTTGTTGTAGATGCTCTTCTTTTGATGTATTTTGTTCTCTGTTAGGGTTGTTTTGCCCTAATTAGATGTTCTTTGGTGTTGTTCGCCTACGAGCTCTTTATGTATTAGCTATTTCTGTTTCGTTAATTACTCTTTAATGAAGCGATGACTTTAGTCATCTTTTAATCAAAAATAAAAATAAAAATGGTCCACTAGTCTTTTAAATTGCAATTATTATTTTTTTAATATTATGATCTAGTTTGTCTTGAATATGTTGAAGAGTATATACCTCTTTAGCTAAGCAACGTTTGACATTGCTAGAGTGAAAGAGTGATCGTCCGAGAATTGAAAACAACAAAGTGAGTGCTCCGGACGCAGTTGATATATACGGCTAAGATGACTTATGTTATTGTTGATATAATTCTTCGTCTGCTCAGGTGTGAAGTGGTGAATATAATTAAAATAGAGAATTTTTTTTATATGTCATTTTAAAAACTATTTATAGAAAAAAGACAGTTGTCAAAGCATTTGTGCTCGTGGACTCAACAACTAAACTCGCTGTTTCCAACGGCGAGTTTAGCTGTTTCATACTCGCTGTTGGAACATAGCGAGTATAGGTTTTTTTTCCCTTCTTTTTTATAGTTTAGTTCAAAATTGTCAATGAAGACTCGCTGGAAAGGACATTTACACTAGACTCGTTGTTGGGAACGGCGAGCTTAGTTTTTAAAAAAATTCTATGAAGTTTTTTTTTCCCGATGATATGGCTAAAAATAGGATTAAATCGGGACCGTTCAAGTCGGATGCGGATCTTAAAGCTCAGGGGTAAAACGATAATTTAAACCTACAAATGGGTCTGAAATGGGAATTGGGTCTTTCTTCAAAGCCCAATAACCCATGAACGAATCTGTGTCACTGGGTACGGGTCCCAACCCGTTACAAACCAGTTCAGAAGGATAAAGAAGAATTCAGATTCATAATTATCCCTAAGAAGTGATCTTAACCGCTTCTATCCATTCACACCGGAAAGTTGAGATATGTTCTTATCTTGAAACGGATCCCTAAAGGCGACTATAAAAACCCCTTTCCCCCATTGTTACCAGGTAATCAATACTTTTCCAATAAAAGCTCTTTCTTAATCATTCTGATTACTGACTTGAGCGTCGGAGGGTGCGTCACCGGGATCCATCCTGGTATATCGCACTTTTTGCAGGTTCGCAGCAGCGGGAAGAGACCAAGTCAACACATCGGTGAAGGTCAACAGGTATGCCTTTATCGTTTTCTCAAGAATCCACAAATTCTATATGTTTGCTCCCACACCGAAATCAGCAGCAACAGATTGGTGCCGTCTGTGGGAACGAAAAAGCAACTCGGTCTAACTTCATCAGTGAGACTAGTTTCAAGCCATGCATCCAAAACAAAAGGGGAAGGCAGCGGTCTCCAGCCGAAAAACTACTTCTTTTCCTCCTCCCCCTCCTCCAGCTCAAGGTGTTCCTCCTCAACAGGCCCCTCCAGGGTCTCGGGGGGCTCTCGTCAGAGTCGTCCGAAGCAACATCCTCCTCATGACCACGTTGTGGGTCCCAATCCTTTAGTTGAATCTATGGCTTCTCGGAGCCCTCCCGAGCGGGATCTTCGTCAAGTGATTGCCGACCGCCAAAAGGGGGCCGACCTTCGAACTCGCTTGAATGGATGGCGAGCCCTTGCGGGAGTCCATCAACCTGAGCACCCAAGGGCCTCAAGAGTCCGGACCCCCCCCCCCCCCCCCCCCCCCCCCCCCCGACCCAGGACTAGAAGATCCCCTTCCCCGAGGAGGCGAAGAGAGTCCCCTCAGCGTCATCGACGGAGAACTCATTCTCCAGTAAGTCGAGCCACACATAGGGACTGCCAAGCTGAAGAGGCACTGTAGTACCCCGTAATTTGAAATATAATTTTAAAGATTTATAAATGAATTAAAATGATTTTTTGGAGATTTAATAAATATTTTTCTAAAGATTTATCTTTTCGTACGTGCAAAACACGTACAATTTTTTTGATAAAAATATCTAATTTTATATTTTTAATAAATTATCCTACTTATAATAGATTATATTCTAAATTTTGGGATTTTTTTGAATAAAGAAACTATTTTTTATAAATACCTCGAAAGAGAGGGGCTTTTATGTAAAAAGCCATTTTGGTCTCAAATAAATAATGAAATTTCGCTTTTACTGATTTTTGGGCTTTCCATGGTTATTATTTAAATTAAAATATATTTAAATTTTATTTAGAGTTGATTTGGTAAAGATTTAAACAAATAAAGTGTTTTTGCAAATATGAAATTTATGTTGGATCTTGTGCAAATGTTTTCCTGAAAAGTAAAAGTCATATATTTTAATTGAAAAATATAATATGTATTATTAGATATTATTCCTGAATTTTCTGGATTTTAAAGAGTATTTTATGATATATTTGTAAATATTACAAAAAGAATGACTTTTGTGCAAAATTGCCACCCTGAGTACAAATCCGAATTTTCTTTATTTCTGGGCTGTGCTGGATTGCTGGAAGATTCAGCAGTAAAAGGATTTGATTTTGTTTTAAATTATTTAACTTATTTTAACTACTTTATAAAGAAAGGATTATATATGCAAAGTAATAATTTGTTAAAAGATTATTTTGCAAATGTGTTTAAAACCCTAATCCTTCAATTTCCGGCCTATTTAAAAGATGGTGTGCAGCCGTCTTTTGCTGCACAACACAAAGGTTTGATTATTTTTATTTTTTTTGGAGATTGAAAGAGAAGATCTTGGATTTCGCAAAAGAAGGGTTTTGTTTATTCTCCATTAATTCGATCGGATTCTTCATTTGAGGTGAGTGACTTGTTTGTTTTCTTTTGATTTGTGTATATTGTATGCAAATGATATGAATGTTTTGATTGATTTTGGATGTCGAATTTCATCTATTAGAAAGCATGCTAGGGTTTGGTATGAATATGTATGTTGGATGGATGATTAGTTATTTGTGAGTAGAATTGCATGTGGATGATTTTAGATTGTAGGAGAACCTAATATAAATTGTGAGTAGGCTATTTCTTTTGGAGTATTGCTGATTTGATTGAGTATGATGGATGTTATGCATTAATTAAGTAAAGATGAGATTTTTGGACTATTGGCGAGTTGGATGAATACAACTTGGCTATGCAAATAATAAATTTATTTATGATTCAACTACTGAGGATGGTTGAGATTAAGTTTGAGAAATTTTGAGAATGAGTAATGGTTTAAAAGACCATATTTTGAGAATTTGAGTTATGATGACTAAAATTGGAGATTGATACATTTTGATTAAATTTGGGGATTTGTGATTTTGTGAAAGATACTGTTCGAATTTGGATTTCTCAAATACTAAGTTTTAAATCTAAATATTTGTTATTTTAGCTTATGGATTTGTGAAGTTATTTTGGTGCACAAGTATGCACAAACGTTTTCATAAATATTGTATTTTTGTTGTTTAAGAAGAAGCTGAGTTTTATGCGTTTTCGAAGGATTTTACTATATCTCAACTTATTTTAGTATCGAGGTGGGTTGGGAATATAAAACAAAGTTATTTTGATGTATGATTTATTATTAAAAACTCTAAATTTTGATATATGCACACATTCATGTTTTTATTTTGAAGAAGTTCATCAAAAAGCTATTCTATCAATTCAAAAGGTTTTTTTATTGGTTTTTATGGATCTTTGTATATCCTATAAGTTGTATTTGATCATATCAGAAATATACTTTTGATAGATTTTGTTTTTGTAAGGTAAATCTTCGTATCGGTTGAATTATGCACAACCCAAACTGCAGTCTGTAGGTAAGGCAATCGACTGCCGCTACCTGCCTGCTGTGTTTTTCTTGTTTTTCTTGAAATCTCGTGCGGAACAGTCGACTGAACCATTTCTCCAGTCGACTGTCTCTGCTCTGTTTTAGTATTTTCTCGAAGTGTTGGATTTTCACTCTGGGCAGTCGACTGGTGACTATTAGCAGTCGACTGCTACTACTTACAATTTATTTTCTTAAAAACGTTGGATTTTCGCTCTGGACAGTCGACTGATGCCTTTTACAATCGACTGATTCTGATGCTTTTCTTGAGTTTTCCAGGTGTTCTTTAAATGGTTGATTCTTTAAATGTTTTCAGATCTATAACTTACTATTCTAAATATTATGGTTTCTACAGAACATAAGTTTTCAAGATATCTTATTATTGGATCTGGATTCAGAAATTTTATAAAAGATTTGGGTTTTGTTGATTGGAGAGGTTTTTTCCTTGATCGTTTTGACGATAGATTAGTAAATTTTGGTCTTGTTGAGATCTCTAGAAGTTGAGTGGGAGTCCTGTGAACCGGCAGTTGAGATTTGTTGAGTTAGACCTGGGGGGTCTTGGTTTAGTTGTTGTTGAGTATTTAAGTCCGGCAGGATACACTAACTCTAGAGATGAGGATTTTTGGTGGTTTGATTATTGATATGGCTAAAATTGGGGTTAAATCGGGACCGTCCAGACCGAGCACGAATCCTGAAGCACGGGGGTAAAAAGGTAATTTCACATACAGATGGATCCAAAACGGGTATTGGGCCTCCGTCTCACAGAACCAACCACCCGCGAATAGATCCACTTCAATTGGGTACGGGTCCCGACCCGATACAAGCCCAATCCACCAAGGAGAGAATCAGGCCACTGATTTGGTCAAATCAACAAACCTGATTAGCTCTCACCAGGGAATCAAGGCCTAACTTCCTAAAACAGAATAGGAGGATTTTTCTCCTATTTGTTAGGCAGGAAATTAGGCCCCAAATCGTTCCAAAGGCGACTATAAGTACAACCCCTCTACCACCGAGACCAGGTTAATCACTTTTTCACCACTTAAGCTCTTTTCTTAGTCTTTCACTGATTACTGACAAGAGCGTCGGAGGGTGCGTCGCCGGAATCAACCCCGGTGTTTCGCACTTCCTTGCAGGTAGCGACGGGAGCAAGAAGGCTGAGTAAGCTGTTCAGGTTTTCCTCGGATTCACAAATTCTATCTGTTTACCCCCACACCGAAATAAGCGGTAACAGATTGGCGCCGTCTGTGGGAAAGCCACGCGAACAGTCTCAGCCCATTCTCCGTCGACATCAGCAGCCATGCCGCCGAAGAAGAACAGATCCAGAGGGTCGAACCGTGGGGGCAACCCCACCGACCCGGCGAATGAAGCTCCGGTCAATCCTACCCTTCAGTCCAACCTCCCTCCGCTGACCCAGCAGGTCCCACCTCCTCCTCCTCCTCAGCAGCAGCCCAACAACGGTCCGTCCGGTCCTAATGGTCGGAAGGAGAAGCAGCCTGTCAATCCATGCCACGTCTCGGTCCACAATGGGTCCTCGGACTCGATGGCTTCCCATCACCCCGACCTCCGCATCACACTCCAAAACCGCCATAAGGACGACGACCTCCGTACTCATCTTGACGAGAGGCGGGCCCGAGAGGGAGCCTCCCGCCAGCGTCAAGGTGAGCGCTCACCGCGTCGTCGGGACGGCAGAAGGTCCCCGGAACGCAGAGGCCGAGCGGCGTCCCCTGAGCGCCGAAGGAGGAGGTCCCGGTCCCCCAGGGATCGGCGTCATCCGAGGGACCGAGACATGCCCATCAGCCGAGCCGAGTTCCTCCAGTTTCAAGAGACCGTTCTGCAGGCCCTCAATCTCCGACAGAACGGCCAGAATGCTCAGAGAGTTCCGACGCCGCCCAGGGATCCCAGTCCCCGGCGCCGAACCCGGAGTCCTTCCCCGGCTCCCAGGCAACAAAGTCCTCGGCGCTCCCAGGACTACCGGCGCCGCAGTCCACACTCCCCTTCCTACGAAGAGGAGTCCGGAGGCTCGTACGACTACCAGCGGAGGGACGACGCCCTCATCCGCCGTATCCATGAGGTGGAGAGGCGCATCGGCCGTATGGACAGGGAAGAAGAGTCCCGAGCCGGAACCTTCCGTCCGAGCCGACCCCCCTTCTCAAGGTCGATCATGGAGGCCCATATTCCGAGGAGTTTCAAACCGCCGCAGTTTGAAACATACTCAGGGGAATCCGACCCGGTCGACCACGTCGAGAGCTTCAAGACACTGATGCTTATTCACCAAGCTTCCGACGCAGTGCTATGCAGGACCTTCCCCGCCACCCTCAGGGGGTCGGCTCGGGAATGGTATTCTAGACTCGCACCCTCATCCATCTTCTCGTTCGAACAGTTCGAGATGCTGTTCATCACTCACTTCGTGAGTAGCCGGCGAGCCGAGAAGACGAGTCTTTCCTTACTGAACCTGCGGCAGGAGAAAGAAGAAAAGCTGCGGGACTATGTGAAAAGGTTTACCGCAGAAGTCCGGTCCATAGCTTCCTTGGACCAGTCCGTGGCTACAGTGGCGTTCCAGTCGAACGTCCATAACGCCAACCTCCGATCATCCCTCGCCAAGAAGCCTCCGCATGACTTCGCCGACCTCCTCCTGAGATGCGAGAAGTACATCCGAGCAGAAGAGGCCGAAGCCCTTCCCAGCTTTGGAGGGCCCTCCGCAGGATCGAAAAGGAAGGCGACGGGGGAGGAAGGGTCGAAAAAAGCTCAGAAGGACATGGGCGGCCAACGTCGCCCTCCCCCCAGGTTCGAGAAATTCACGCCCCTCACAACTAATGTCTCCACTATCCTCATGGAGGTAGAGAAGGAGGGGGTCCTCCCTCCAGCCCCGAGGATGCACAAACCGGCGAAGAGGAGGGACAAAGACAAGTGGTGTCGGTACCACCGAGACCACGGGCACGAGACGAATGACTGTCGGGCTTTGAGAGATGAGATCGAAGCCCTCATCCGAAGGGGGCAGTTGGCGAAGTTCGTGAAGGCTAACGATCGGACAGATCGGAACTCTCCTCCCCCTCGGGGGGCTAACAAGCGCTCTGAGCGGCGCGAAGTAACACCTGAGTTCGAAGAAGAAAGGGTTCTGTATATGATCCACGGGGGCCCCATGGGCGGCTCCTCTAATACGTCTCGGAAAGCCTTCGTCCGAGAGGTGAACTCGGTCCACAGTGCTCCTCCTCCCAAGGGCTTCGGTGTGCCCGTGTCCTTCTCCGACGCCGATCTCGAAGGAGTCCGAACCCCTCACTGTGATGCCCTCGTCATCGACCTCCGCATGGCCAACTTCAAGGTGCAGAGGATTTTGGTTGACAACGGGAGTTCGGTCAACATCCTATTCCTCTCGGCCTTCCAGGGCCTCCAGCTGTCCCGAGACCGTCTCAAGCCAGCCGGATACACTCTACACGGGTTCACGGGGGTCCCGGTAACCGTCGAAGGGGTGATAACCCTAGACGTTACTGCGGGAAGCACCCCTACTACCCGGACGGAGCCGATGGACTTCATGGTCGTCGACGTCCCGGCAGCATATAATGTCATCCTAGGCCGCCCCGGCCTAGCCGCTCTTGAGGCTGTCCCCTCGGCATACCACTTGAAGATGAAGTTCCCCACTCGTTCGGGGGTAGGGGAAGTCAGGGGAAGCCAGGAAACAGCTCGGAAGTGCTACATGACTTCCACCGGGGGACCAGTGCTTTCGCTCGAGACACTCGAGATCCCCGAGCCGAAGGCTCGCCCAACGTCCGAGCCAGCGGACGAGTTAGAAGAAGTACTCTTCTCCGACGAGGATCCGAGCCGAAAATTCCTCGTCAGCAAGTCCTTGCCGACCGTGCTATTCTCCGACCTGGTGAGGTGCATCCGGGATAACCGCGACCTATTTGCTTGGTCGGCCGCGGATATGCCCGGCATCTCCGAAGACTTGCTCGTCCACCGCCTAAGCGTCGAGCCGGGGTGCAAACCGGTTCAGCAGAAGAGGCGAAAGTTCGCTCCCGAGCGACAGCAGGCAATCAAGGAGGAAGTGGATAAGCTGCTGAAGGCCAAGTTCATCCAGGAGGTGAATTATCCCGAGTGGCTGTCGAATGTTGTAATGGTCAAGAAGTCCAATGGCTCGTGGAGGATATGCATCGACTTCACCGACCTCAACAAAGCGTGTCCGAAGGATCCCTTCCCTCTCCCGAACATCGACACCCTAATCGACGCCACCTCGGGCCATGAGCTCCTCAGCTTCATGGATGCCTTCTCGGGCTACAACCAAATCCGGATGTTCCCTCCGGACATCCCGAAGACCTCCTTCGTCACCGACCAAGGCCTCTACTGCTACCGAGTAATGCCGTTTGGTTTGAAGAACGCGGGCGCCACCTACCAGCGCCTCGTCAACAAGGTATTTCAGCATCAGATCGGCCGAAACATGGAGGTGTACGTTGATGACATGCTCGTCAAGAGCATCCGCGGCACCGACCATGTAGCCGACCTCCAAGAGGCTTTCGGCGTGTTGAGGAAGTACAACATGCGGCTAAACCCGAACAAGTGTGCGTTCGGAGTCTCCTCTGGCAAGTTCCTCGGTTTCATGGTGAGCCAGCGGGGGATTGAAGCTAACCCCGAAAAGATCAAAGCCATATTAGACATGGCCCCGCCTCGGAACGTCAAAGAGGTGCAGAAGCTCACCGGTCGGCTCGCAGCCATTGGTCGGTTCCTCTCCAAGTCAGGGGAAAAGTGCCTTCCCTTCTTCAAAGCACTCCGAGGCGCTAAGGGATTTGAATGGGGCGAGGCACAGCAAGCATCGTTCGACCAGCTGAAAGCCTATCTGGTGAACCCCCCTCTGCTCAGTAAGCCGGTCCCAGGCGAGCCTCTCTTCCTCTACTTGGCAGCCTCCGAGCAGTCCCTGAGCGCTGTCCTGGTCAGAGAAGAGGACCGGACCCAGAGGCCTATTTACTACGTAAGCAAGGCACTTCGGGATGCCGAGCTCCGTTATCCGAGGATAGAAAAGATAGCCTACGCCCTCGTCATGGCAGCAAGGAAGCTTCGGCCCTACTTCCAATCTCATTCAGTCATCGTCCTCACCGATCAACCGCTAAAGCAGATCCTCCACAAGCCAGAGACCTCGGGTCGGCTGATGAAATGGTCCGTAGAGCTGAGTCAGCACGACATCACTTATCAGCCTCGGACGGCAATTAAGGCTCAGGCTCTCACCGACTTCATTGTAGAGACCACCATCCCTGAGGTCGGCCACGTCCCAAATGGGCCCCCCATTTGGACAGTCTTCGTGGACGGGTCCTCTTGCAGTGAAGGAAGCGGCGCCGGGATTATCTTAAACGGCCCTGACAACTTCGTCTTGCAGTATGCGATCCGCCTGAACTTCAAGGCTTCGAACAACGAGGCGGAATACGAGGCCCTCATAGCAGGCCTCGGACTCGCACGAAGTGCTGGGGCGCAGCGCCTTCGGGTTCACAGTGACTCCCAACTAGTTGTGAATCAGGTCTTGGGCGAGTACGAGGCCCGGGATGAGCGAATGGCTAAGTACCTCGCCAAGGTCCGGGGTCTGATGGGTCGGTTCGAAGAAGCCATCATCCAGCGTGTCCCTCGGGAGGAGAACTCACAGGCCGATGCTCTCTCCAAATTGGCTTCGTCTTCTCTGCAGGGTCTTGAACAGACCATGCTGATCGAAGTCCTCTCCAAGCCGAGCATCGAAGACGAGACGCCTAGCTCGATGGAGACATTGCCGGTCGCGCTGCGGGACAATTGGATGAAACCACTGGTGGAATTCTTAAGGGATGGAGTTCTGCCTCAAGATCCCAAAGAAGCACGCCGAGTTAGAACCCGAGCCGAGCGCTATGTCTTAATCGAGGGCATCCTATACAAGCGCTCCTTCTCCCAAATAGACGGCCGACCATATCTACGATGCCTCTCTCCGGATCAGGCCGAATATGCCCTACAGGAGCTTCATGAAGGGATCGGCGGGGCACACTCGGGATTTAGGTCCCTGGCCCGAAAAGCTCTGAATTATGGGTACTTCTGGCCGACGCTTCTCCAAGACGCCGAGCGACACGTTCGGCAGTGCGGCTCCTGCCAGAGACACTCCAGCATCCGACGCCTCCCTCAAGCCAACCTCACCTCCCTATCGAGCCCTATCCCCTTCGCGATGTGGGGAATGGACTTGATAGGGCCTTTCCCTCCAGCTCCGGGTCAGCTCAAGTTTTTAGTCGTAGCTATCGACTACTTCTCGAAGTGGGTCGAGGCCGAGCCCCTCGCCACGATAACCGAGAACAAAGTGGTGCAGTTCTTCTGGAAGAACATTATATGCAGATTCGGCGTCCCGCGCGTCCTCGTGACAGATAATGGGACCCAGTTCACTGGCTCAGCATTTCGAACCCTGTGCGACGACCTCGTCATTCAACAGCGTTTCTCGTCCGTCTCGCACCCCCAGTCGAACGGACAAGCCGAGAACGCTAATAAGCAGATCCTTGCGGGGATCAAGAAGAGGTTGGACAAGTGCTCCAAAGGACAGTGGGTCGACCAACTCCCTAATGTGTTGTGGAACTACCGCACAAGCAAGCGGACGCCCACTGGAGAGTCCTCTTTCAGCCTTACTTATGGGGCCGAGGCCGTAATACCCCTCGAGGTCGGAATTCCTTCCCCTCGGCTCATCGCCTATGACGAAGTGCAGAATGCCAGGGAACTCAGAGGAAACTTGGACCTGATAGATGAACTGAGGAAAAGGGCATCGATTCGGCAGCAGAATTACAGAAGGAGAGTCGAGCTAGCCTACAACAAGAAAGTCCGACCCGCCAACCTTGAGCAAGGAGACCTGGTGTTGAGAAAGCTAGCCATATCCCTCCCCAGTCAGAAGGGCAAGCTAGCTCCGAATTGGGAAGGGCCGTACCGGGTCACAAAAGTTGTTCGGCCTGGGGCATATCGACTTGAGGACATGGATGGTAGAGAGCTCCCGAGGACCTGGAATGCCGATCACCTCCTGAAATACCAAGAGAGCGCCCCGGCGCCTCTCTAAGTAATCCGAGGTGTCGCGCCATTCCTCTCCTTTAACTTGTAACCTGTTCTATGAATTCTACTATGTAAAACGGTTCGCCGTCAAATATCAAATAAAGAAAGTTCCATTTTGTTTTTGAATTTGCCTGTTTTTTCCTCCCCTCTTACTATACCAATGGCTCGGAGTCCAACACTCGGCTCGACTTTACCTCCTCGGTTCGTCTCCGGACGAACCAGGGGTAGATCGCCGTTCGGAATTGCTCCCACAGCCGTTGAACTATACCGATGGCTCGGAGTCCAACACTCGGCTCGACTTTACCTCCTCGGTTCGTCTCCGGACGAACCAGGGGTAGATCGCCGTTCGGAATTGCTCCCACAGCCGTTGAACTATACCGATGGTTCGGAGTCCAACACTCGGCTCGACTTTACCTCCTCGGTTCGTCTCCGGACGAACCAGGGGTAGATCGCCGTTCGGAATTGCTCCCACAGCCGTTGAACTATACCGATGGTTCGGAGTCCAACACTCGGCTCGACTTTACCTCCTCGGTTCGTCTCCGGACGAACCAGGGGTAGATCGCCGTTCGGAATTGCTCCCACAGCCGTTGGAGTATGCCTAAGGTCCGGAACACGTATCCCGACCACTCTTGACTGTCAGCCGAGGTTCGAAGGCAAACACATTCGGTCGGCGTCCGAGCAAGTGCCTTCCCGAGCTGGTAAACGGGGAAAACACACTTCCCCCTCAACTTTCGTGCGTGATCTCGATCAGACGGCTCAGATCGTGCCACTCGCGCAAAACGACAAGATAACGTTTTCTTGGAAAACGAGCCGCCTCGAGATCCGCGCCTACATTCAACGGCTCAGATCTCGCCACGTCAAAATAGCACTCTCGAGAACATCGCCGTGTCAGACCCACTAAGCGACAAATCGCCGTACCCCTGGGGATCCATTCGGCTAAATAGACACACTCAGTTCAAATAGTTCGGCACGGTCAACACAGTTATAAACAAAGACAGACGTACAAAACAACGAAAGGGAATTTTATTAAATATCGGTGTACAGTGCAAAATAGACCATTACAAAAGTGTCGGCAAACAAAACATACAACCCCCGACCCACTACACTTGTCTTTCATAAAAATGCATCCTCTCCATCTTGTTCGCCCTCCTCGGCAGACGGTTCCTCCGCCTCTCCTCGAAGCTTCGCCATTTCCGCCCGCAGGTGTCCCATCTCCGAGAGCAAGTCGTCCCGTTCGGTAATAAGTTTCGACTGAATGTGCCGAATACTTTTGACCCGAAGAGCATTGCTGAATGCGGTCTGCGAGTCCTCGTCCTCCCCTACGGGGCTCAGCTCGACGATCTTGCTCTCCAAGCGTTGTGTTTCGGCCTCCCGGAGACTGAGGACCAACGAAAGGTGACTCCACTCGCCCTCAGATCGGAGTAGCTTCAGATCGACACTCCTGGGGCTTAGAACCACCGTCCCAGAGGTCGCCTCGGATGCGGAGTCATCATTCGGACGCCCGGAGTCCGATCCATGGATCGCCGCGACAAGCTGAAAAATAGGAAAAACGAACAACGCAGTTTCAATACAATGCCGAAGACAAACACTTGAGAGTTTTTCAGAATTTTTATGCATTCAGACATAATAGTGTTACAGACGGTCGACCAACCCTACAACTAGGTTATTACAACGGCCAACAGAAATGAAAAGTGACATAATCAAGTCCTCTTCGGAAGGGGAATGCTTCGGTTTAGGGAAACGCGAGGACGACGAGGCCGACCCTCTGAGCTCGACCCTAAACCAACGAAGCGCGACCCCCCTTCACTGCTAGTCCTAACAGCCGCGCCGACCGATGCCCCGCTCGACGAGACAGCCGCGCTGCTCTGAGCGTCAGCCGGACTCCACCTGGTCGTTAGCGGGCGCGTCGCGAGTTCATAAAACGTGATCCCCCTCTCACTTTCCTCGCGAGTGCACGACGTGCTGCGGACATTAGCCCTCTCCGGCGCAGGCTTGAGCGACGCGATCTCCTCCTCCAGTTCGATAATCTGATCCCTCAAGACAACGTCCTTCGCCAATTTCTTCGATCGAGGGGCCTTCAACGAGCCCGAGGCATTGGAACTATCAGTTGCAAGCCGCCGATAGTGGGTGACCTCAATCCCCCTATCTATTGTGATCCTTCTGAGCATGTCGACTTCGGCCAATAGTTTCTTACGCTCGGCCAAAGCCCCCTCCAGCTCGGAGGCCATCTTCTCCCTTTCCGCCGAACACTCCCTCTCCGATAGCTCCAAGTATTGTACCTCGGCCAAAAGATCGTCGTTCTTCTGCTCGGCGGCTTTAAGCTCCCCACGAAGCCGCTCAATTTCCCCTTCGGAACCAGGACCCTGGGAGCGCTTCCGGAGTTGATGCAGCTCGCGACAGTTCCTCCTCAGAACTGCCCTGACCTCCTCCGCCTGGCCGAGCAGGAGAAACCGCTTCTGCCGGCTGTCCGAAAGTTCACGCTTCAAATTGGCCAGTTCCTTCCGAAGGAAGACCAGCTCCGTGACTGGACCAAACACCACCTGAAAAGCGGAAATAAATCCGAGGCCCAACAGTTGGAGAAATAAATGCCCAAAACGCACACTAAGTCCGAGGCTCAACACTTGGACAAATTTTTGGCCAAACAAAATACTTTTCATTCAAAACAAAGGCGGTGGCCAGTCCGCAATAAGGCTTACAAAAAGAAAACAAAACCAAAAAGACTGAAAGTAGGAAGACAACCGAGTCAGGGGTCAACCTTTTTGCCGCTCGGATCCGTCGACCCCTCGGCCTTGCCCTCGCCATCACCCTCGCCCCCGCCTTCGCTCCAGCTCTCCTCCTCGGAGAGTTTCTCCTCCTCGCCCTCGGCTTCGGTCTCCCCATCGCCCTCGGCGGGTTCCGTCTCTCCGTCGGGACCGAGTAGACCCTCGGTGATCCCTTCTTCCCCCTCCACGGGCTCGTAAAAGTCATAGGAGGACGAGTCGAAGCCCGGGTTCTTCGCGACTACGTGGGTCAGGGCACGGCCGTAGGCGTCCAGCATATTCTGGATCATGTGCTGCGCGGCCTCCTCTTGCACGGCCTTCTTCACCTTCTTCACCTTCCTCAGGTGGTTGGCCTTGACCCTCTCGGCTCTCTTCCGAGCAGTCTCCCCTTCCGACCGAGCCTTGGCCAGCTCATCCTTCAGCTCGGTAACCTCCTTCTCTGCTCCCGACCGAGCGCTGGCCAGCTCCTCCTTCAGCTCGGCCACCTCCTTCTCAAGCTTGGCCGCCGTATCCTTCGACGATTGGATGGCGTCGGCCAGCTTCTTCTCCAGGTCCTCCACTTCGGCGACTTTCTTCGTCGAGAGAAGCAGCTCGGACTCAAGCCGCTTCGCCACCCGAACGCGCTCCGTCCTCTCCTTCTCCTTCTCCTGATCCTTCCTCGCCAACTCCTCGACCAGCCAACTGAAGTGGCAGAGGGTCTGGAAGAGAACAACACGTTAAAATCCGAGCCCAAGAACTTAGGAGAAATTCCAAGGAAAAATATTAATGAAGAAGGGCTCGACACACTTACCGACATAGTGCTCCGGGCCATCTGCATCACGTTGTCCCCTGCCATCCCGGCCCTCAGGGTCGCTCGGTCCTTCGGGGTCGGCAGGTGCCTCACTGCCTCCATGCAGATGTTCCCGTCGCCCAAAAAGCCGTCGACGTTCATCACCTGCCAATCAGGGACGAAGATCTGTTTATGACGCTCGGTCAAGATCTTCTCCGCGTCGGAGGTGAGGGGCGGAACCGGGAGGGACAGCGCATCAGCCACTCCGAACTCATTGCTCGACGGACCAGGAGCGTCCGCCTCCGGGGTAGGAGCAGGAGCATCCGAGGCCGAGGGATCGAGGTCCACGACCCCCCCTGCTCGGGGACCGCGACCTTTGCCGGAGGGACAAGGACCTCAATCTCCCCCTCCTTCAGGACCGCAACCTTCGGTTGGTCGGCTGCCTTCACGACCGAGGCCTTCTTCGAAGCTCGGCTATCCTGAGGCGCTGCCGACGGCCTCTTCTTCTTCTCCTGATCGGCCCTGCCCTTCGCCACCAGAGCCTTGTAATCGAGCTTCATGGTCTCTGCAAAAGTCGAATGAAAAAACTTAGAAATTTTTTTATAAACTTTACGGAGAGAAGTATAAATACCAGAAACGTACGAGGGTCGATCGGACTGAGACCCCCTCGGAACAGATGCTCTTCGGTGATATCCTTCCAGCTAAGCATCGGCAGAGCAAGGATCTTCTTCTGGACCTCGGTCTCTGCAGCGTTCAGCGGAACGTCTTTCTTTGTGCGCTTGGGTAGTCCGTCCGCCCAAACTGTCGGTATCACCCATGGCGTCAGATTCCGAACGAGGAAGTATTTGTCCTTCCAGTGTTTGATCGAGTCCGGATTCTCGATCAGTTTCACGCCCGTCCGGGGCGAAAGATAAAACCTCTGTTCGTCTTTTCTCGGCCGGACAGGTCGGAAGAGACTTCGAAAGAGGTACATGGTCGGCTTGGCGCCGATCTCTTGGCATCGGAGGAGGAACGCCACAACTTGCCTCCATGTGTTCGGCATCAGTTGGGCGGGACTCAAACCATACCAAACCAGAACGTCAACCACGAACGGGTGGAGGGGAAAGCGAAGACCGGCAATGAGGGAGTCGACCGGAAAGACGCATATGTCCGGAGAGGACCTAGTGTTGGCTCGGAACCCCGGCCCAGGGAGGAGCAACGCGTACTCGAGAGGGATCTGGAAGCCCTCTCGGACCAGATGAAGGTCCGCTTCGGTAAGAGTCGAGATCTTGTGATCGACCTCGGACAGCTCCCTAGGCTCGTTCTCCTCCACCAGTTTAGCCGTACCTTGGGTAACCTTCTCCAAGATATCCTCAGTATAATCCCGGACTCCTCCCACGCTCGACACGGCGATGGGCTGCCGACCGAACTCCCCCGCTCTCCTCGGCGTCTCCACTATAGTAATTACGGCTTTGCCCTTTCGAGACTCCGCCGCGACTTCTTGGGGTACCTCAGCCACTCCGCCCTCCGCATCAGGACGAACAACGTCCTGCTCGCTCGGCTCCATTACTCCTTTCTCTTTCTCCCCTCGGCCAACGGCTTGCTCCGAGGCGGGGGTCTCAGCCGAAATCTTAACCATATTTTCCTAAAGAGAGAAGGGAAAGAGACTGACCTTGAAGTGACAGCTACGGTCGGAAACTTCGCCAGAACTAGGAACGCTACCGCGACAGCTAGCGACACCACCAGGGAGCTGAAGACTTCGAAGCAGAGTAAATACGGAAGAGAGAGAGTAAAAGTGAAAAGTGAAGACTTGGTCAAGGGGGGGTAAAGATTTATAGTAAAAATGAGGCGTCTCTTGGACTTCCAGAGCGACTTTTGGGCTACTCTCGAAGCATCTCGAAGGCCCACCACAAAGTCAACCAGCTCGGCAAGAGGGGATCTGAATCCGAGCTGCGAGCAAACCGAACGTGGCTGCAATAGAGTCCGCTCGGAATCCGTGCAAGTGCCTTCCCGAGCTGGTAAATGGGGAAAACTCCCTTCTCCCTCAACTTTCACGCCTGATCTTCATCAGACGGTCCAGATCTCGCCGAGAGCACTAAACGACAAGATAGTGTTTTCTTAGAGAATGCGCCCATCTCGAGATACGTGTCAGCATCCGGCGGCTCAGATAGCGCCACGTCGCTCGGACGATCGGACCCTCGGACGCCCCACCTATGTCTAAAAAGAACCCGGAAAAATTTTTGATTTAGTTTTGAGGCGCCGCCTTCGGCGAGCGCCCCCCAGGTCCCGTGCACCAATCGGCATTCTGCCAACTACGGGCCCCGGGCGGGAACAGATCGGCACTCCCCCCATCTCTAACTCCCCCGGGCTGATATCCATCAAAAGCCATCAGCCCGGAAGGAAGACAGAGATGAGAGGAGACCCATCCACACTCAGGAATCGGGAAGAACGCACCATTCCGAGCCAGTTGTTTGCATCTGGAAGGCGCGGCTTGCCTAAGGGCTCTAACCACAGCGCCTTCACAGTTGCAAACAACAGGCTCGGACGGTCCAAAAGCCCGAGCTGCTGCTCATGATGAAATGGACCAAGAGATCGGCATCGGACATGGATCGTCACTCTCTCGCCAAGACCTCCGCTCTCTCCGACGCTCGCTTCGGAGCCACCAAAGAAAGCCGAAGATCTTGGTGAGAGAACGACCACCCGTCCTTCCGAAGAAGTCCACACCCCGGGACAGGACTATTGCCGTCGACCCTACTGTCTTATTGCTCCCCGTTCCTAACACCACCTTTTCGGAGCAGAGAGGAATGGGGAAACAACAAGACAACAAGGCGACCGCCCGTCCTTCCGAAGTAACTTACCCCTCGGATCCGGACCACGGTCGCCGCCGCTACTACCTCGTCCCCCCTCGCTCCTAACATCCACTTTGGGGCCGTCAGGAACGAAGGGAAAACCAGGCAGAAGAGCGACCACCTCTCCGGACCTCAAGAAAGAAGCTACCCAAGGCAGACGCCTCCGAGGTCTGGAACTCGATTTGGTTGTGACGAAAGTGACAAAGGGAGTGGAGTACTTATAGCCTGCCCCCAAGAACCAGCCGTTACTACCCTCGGAAATTGAAGCGCCGCGTTTTAATTGAGGGAATTACTGATCCTCGGAAGTTGAAACGCCACGCATTAATCAAAGGAATTATTCTTAATGACCTGGGGAAGGGGAATGCCGCACAAACCCCGAGCGTCATTAATACCCTCGGAAGCGAGATCGCCTCCGAACAGATAGCGCCACGACGCTGCCGAACCCCCATACCTTCGGTCGGCTGCCGAGCAGGGGCCTTCCCGAACTGGTAAATGGAGAAAAAAAGGCACCGAGCTATCTCAGCCGTTGGATCTCCCAGAAATTCACGCTCCCAATGGCGAACGGCTCAGATTGCGCCACGTGCGCTAAAAGACAAGATAGCGTTTTCTTGGGAACCGTTCCCGTCTCGAGATGCGTGCCAACATCCAACGGTCCAGATAACGCCACGTCACTCAAGCCTTCGGTCGGCTGCCGAACCCCCATGCCTTCGGTCGGCTGCCGAGCAAAGGCCTTCCCGAACTGGTAAACGGAGAAAAACGCTGCCGAGCAGCAGCAGCCGTCAGATCTTTCCGAAGTTCGCGCCCATCTGCGATCAGCGGCCCAGATCGAGCCACGCCATAAATCGGTATTTAAATCATTTTTTATCTATTTAATTTGTTTTATTTGTTTAAAAATTGCGAGAAAATTGTTAAAAATTCGGGAAAATTAGCCAAAAATTCTGGAGAATAATTGAGATTTAGGGGGCACATTTTCGAACCCCTGAACGAACAATTATCGCCCAGAGTGTACGATTAAGGCCCCCGAATGATTAGCAAACGCGTCGCAAAATTAAACAAGTAGTCCGAAAAAATAGATAAAAACTCTTGAATACCCGATGTGACCAGAGAACTGCCAGCGGCATCAAAAGTTGCCTCACTACCCCCTTTCTAGATTCGAAATCCCACGTCTGGACTCCAATACAACTCCATCAGCCACTAAAACAGCTAAACTACTCCTCAAAGTCTGATCACACTCAGTCTTTAGGAGTGGGGGGCTCGTGATATGGCTAAAATTGGGGTTAAATCGGGACCGTCCAGACCGAGCACGAATCCTGAAGCACGGGGGTAAAAAGGTAATTTCACATACAGATGGATCCAAAACGGGTATTGGGCCTCCGTCTCACAGAACCAACCACCCGCGAATAGATCCACTTCAATTGGGTACGGGTCCCGACCCGATACAAGCCCAATCCACCAAGGAGAGAATCAGGCCACTGATTTGGTCAAATCAACAAACCTGATTAGCTCTCACCAGGGAATCAAGGCCTAACTTCCTAAAACAGAATAGGAGGATTTTTCTCCTATTTGTTAGGCAGGAAATTAGGCCCCAAATCGTTCCAAAGGCGACTATAAATACAACCCCTCTACCACCGAGACCAGGTTAATCACTTTTTCACCACTTAAGCTCTTTTCTTAGTCTTTCACTGATTACTGACAAGAGCGTCGGAGGATGCGTCGCCGGAATCAACCCCGGTGTTTCGCACTTCCTTGCAGGTAGCGACGGGAGCAAGAAGGCTGAGTAAGCTGTTCAGGTTTTCCTCGGATTCACAAATTCTATCTGTTTACCCCCACACCGAAATAAGCGGTAACAATTATAATCAACTTAAGGACAGGCACTAGTGGGGATGTGATGGAACTTGGAAAATGTAAGTATAGGCTCATGGTTTCGTTAGTCCAACGGATGCGTTCCAGGACTATTTGTTGTTATGTCTCGAGAGGACATTTGTGTGTTCGCGTGTCGAGAGTCTGCAGGCCTATTCACGGAGCATGCAGGGTGCATTTGCGTGTCGAGGGTCGGCAGGCCTATTCACGAAATGTACCTGGTGTATCTGCACGTCGAGGGCCTTGCAAGCCTATTCGTGGGGTACACGGGTTTGGGAGATGATTCTCCAGCTGTTTTTGAGCTATCTTACATGATGCTTGCGCATCGAGGGCTGTGGTGCCTATTCGTGGAGTATTCTGGATCTTGTTTCCCATCACCGTAGTAGGATTAGTTGCATAACGAGGGGTTATCCCTATAAGTGGAGACCGTTAAAGACTTGCACCGGACCTATGTACTATGGAATGCATAGAATCCGACAAGTACGCATTAGAGAGTCAGCATATAGAGCTTGTGTTTTCTTGACTTGGTTTCATGCTTGTGTTTTTCTGTTTTCTACACTTGACTCTTAGTCTAGCTACACTTGAAGTTTTTAATGTTTCCTTGTTATTTCTTATTTCATTCATTGTTGTCTCTAGTATGTGTTGTTTATGATTCCATGTTTCATGTTTATTTATGTTGCTTGTTTGTTTTTATGTCACTCACACCTTTATGGCTGACCCCTTTAGTTTTGGGGGTTAGGGACCATCTCTAGCCTCATGTTTTACAGGTTGTTGTTGCCTAGAGCTTGGAGTTTGGATGCTTGAGATAAATTGATATAATAGAGCTTTTGTGTAAATTTTGTAAAAGAAATTGTTGTAAGAAAGAAAGTTTGTAATTCAAGGTGTTTTGTATTCCTCTGTGTTTGTAAAGATTGTTGTAATAAAAGTTGAAATAAAAATTATCTGTGTTTTTGGGCTATGTGTACTATTACATTGAAGTTGATGCTGGAAATTGTGCCATGTATTTTCTAAGATATTATATTAAAAATTCGGGGCGCTACAGGCACCAGTCATAAGGGCGGAGCTTCAAGACTTCCAAGCGACAGTCTTACGGGCCCTCAATATCGCCCCAAAAACGACCAGAGGCCACCTACTCATGATCCAGCTAGGAGCCACCGTCTTCACAATCCCTATCCTCCTCCATCTCCAAGCTACCATCGCCGCAGCCCCAGTCCTCCCCCGTACGAAGATGAGTCCCGGGGCTCGGCAAGATATGATCAAAGAGAAGACTCGGTCTACCGCCGTCTCCACGAGATGAAGAGGCGCCTCGACCGAATTGACAGGGAAGAAGAGTAACGGGTGATAAACCTCCGCCCGAGCAGACCTCCATTCTCCCGCACCATCATGGAGGCCCCCATCCCAGAGAACTTCAAGTCGCCTCACTTCGAGGCGTATACCGGGGAGTCGGACCCCGCGGATCACATAGAGAGTTTCAAAACTCTCATGATGATCCACCATGCTTCAGATGCCTTTCTCTGCATGATATTCCCTGCCACGCTGAAGGGGCCTACGAGAGAATGGTACTCTCGACTCGCCCCGGCCTCCATCTTCTCATTCGATCAGTTCGAAGGGCTCTTCCTTACTCATTTCGTGAGTAGCCACCGGGCCTAAAAAACAAGTGTATCTCTGGTGATCTTCAACCAAGAAAAGGGTGAACGCCTAAGGGATTACGTTCGACGCTTCACCGCCAAAGCCCGGTCCATTCCCTCCCTCAACCAATTAGTAGCCTCTGCCGCATTCGAGCGCAACATCACTAACGCTCGCCTTAAGGCATCCCTTGCCGAGAAGCCTCATCAAGACTTCTCAGAACTCCTGCTTAGGGTGGAGAAGTACATACGAGTGGAAGAGGTTCTCAACCCCCCTACTCTTGAAGAATCATCTTCCGGGAACAAATGGAAGAATACGAGCGAAGAGGGATCCAAAAATTCCAGAAGGACGACAATGGCCAGCGCCGTCCGACTCCTTGTTTTGAGAAGTTCACCCCCCTCATTGCTAATATATCAGAAGTTCTTATGGAGGTGGACAAGGAAGGGCTACTCTGCGCTCCCCCTAGAATGAATACCCCTAGCAAGAAGAGGAACAAGGATAAGTGGTGCCGCTTTCACAGGAACCACGGTCACGACACGGATGATTGTCGAGCTCTCAAGGAGGAGATCGAAGAACTCATACAGCGGGGATACCTGACCAAGTTCGTCCAAAAAGATGGGGCCGAGCTTCCCCCCTGAGGAGCGTACAAATGAACAAGAGAGGTCCGCCGAGCTTCAAGACTCAGAACCTGGGGCCGTCTTCCACCTTATCCAAGGAGGTCCAGTGGAGGGAGAATCCAGGTCCTTTCAAGAGGTCTTCACCTTATCGTAGAAGTAGGATCTTGATTTTCAGTAAGGCCGATGCTTGTAACCCGGTTAATAGCATGTAATAATGGCTCGCCCTATTGAAGCGGTCACTTAGTTTATCTCAATAAAACTTTATATTTTTTCATTGAAAATTATTGCTTTTGCTTCATTTCTATCTCTCCGAGTCACATCTATGACTCTTTAAATGGTGAGTTCAGAATCCAGCTTCTCCTGCATGGCTGCTCCCGCAACTTACTAAGCTCGAAAAACGAGTTTGGAGTCCAACACTTGGTTCGACGTTGCTTTTGCCGCTTGCAAACAAGCAAGTGCGGGACAGCTCACCATTCGGAATTGCTCCTACAACTCGTTAACCCCCTCTAACAATGAGTTCGGAGTCTAAAACTTGGCTCGATTCCTCTTCAACTACTCGCTTACAAGCGGGTAAGAAGTGGTTCGCCATTCGGAATTGCTCCCACAAGTTTTGAATCTTTTAAACGACGAGTTCGGAGTCCAACACTTGGCTCGACTCCGCTTCGACTACTTGCTCATAAGCAAGTAAGAAGTGGTTTGCCATTTGGAACTGCTCCCACAACCGTTGATCCTTTCTTTTAAACGGCGAGTTCGGAGTCCAAC
Organism: Hemerocallis citrina; assembly: GCA_017893485.1. Lineage (NCBI taxonomy): Eukaryota > Viridiplantae > Streptophyta > Magnoliopsida > Asparagales > Asphodelaceae > Hemerocallis > Hemerocallis citrina. Next base: position 30,471,880 of record CM030361.1, on the reverse strand, counting down.
ACTTGGCTCGACTCCACTTCGACTACTTGCTCATAAGCGAGTAAGAAGTGGTTCACCATTCGGAACTGCTCCCACAACCGTTGATCCTCTCTTTTAAATGACGAGTTCGGAGTCCAAAACTTGGCTCGACTCCGCTTCGACTACTTGCTCATAAGCGAGTAAGAAGTGGTTCGCCATTCGGAACTGCTCCCACAACCGTTGATTCTCTCACTTAGACAACAAGTTCGGAGCTCAAAACTCTCCCCTAGAGTTGCTCCTCAAACTCGTTTCCCAAATGGCTCTCTCCTAGAGCCAAGCTCTTTGCTCCGCTCGCCTCCAAAGCGGACCTCTTCTCGAAGAGTTCGGAGCTCACAACTCTCTCCTAGAGTTGCTCCTCAAACTTGTCCCCCAAATGGCTCTCTCCTAGAGCCAAGCTCTTCGCTCCGCTCACCTCCAAAGCGGACCTCTTCTCAACGAGTTCGGAGCTCACAACTCTCTTCTAGAGTTGCTCCTCAAACTCGTTTTCCAAATGGCTCTCTCCTAGAGCCAAGCTCTTCGCTCCGCTCACCTCCAAAGCGGACCTCTTCTCAACGAGTTCGGAGCTCACAACTTTTCCTAGAGTTGCTCCTCAAACTTGTCTCCCAAGTGGCTCTCTCCTAGAGCCAAGCTCTTCGCTCTGCTCACCTCCAAAGCGGACCTTTTCTCAATGAGTTCGGAGCTCACAACTCTCTCCTAGAGTTGCTCCTCAAACTTGTCTCCCAAATGGCTCTCTCCTAGAGCCAAGCTCTTCACTCCGCTCGCCTCCAAAGCGGGTCTCTTCTAAACGAGCTCCGAGCTAGAACTCTCCCCAAGAGTTGCTCTTTGCACTCACCTCCAAGAGTGGATCTTCCTATGGCTCTTACGAGGACCTTCCTAGCCCATCTTCTTCGCCCGTAGGAGTGGGGCTCCTCTTCGAAGACTCTGAAGACCAAAACACTCCTTAACTTCACAAAGACAAGAATGTTGCGGGGCTATTTTGACCATGAAGAATGGTGATTCTTCAACCTATTTCTGAAGAGAACTTGTAGACCTCCGAGTTAGCTTCGAAACAAGGGGTTGCACATCCCGATCGGACCTCCGTAGCACCGGGAAAGTGGATCGCAACACAGCTACGCCGAGTTACCGAGCTACAACGCCGAGCTACCAGGGCACCGACCTCCGTATTGGGGAAAAAATACCCCCGAGCTCCTTGGACCGTCAGATCGTCCAGATATTCACGCCATGGCTGATGGATGACTCAGATTTTGCCACGTCTCCACAAAACGACAAGATCACGTTTTCTCGTGATCTGGGCCTCTTGCCTTATAATTTGCGCCATGATCGTGACCAACCGTCCAGATGGAGCCACGTAGCTCGGATCTGAAATCCGAGCTACTGAGCTACCGAACTGCACAATGGCAAAAAAATTTGCCTCGAAATTTGTGCTCAAAACGATGTGCGGCTCAGACTCATCAAACAAACAAACCAACAAAAAAAATGGAGAGAAGGGTCAGGTTCGGACCCGTTAGGGTCCCAAACCCGAACCCCATACCACTTCTTCTCCCTTATGCTTTGGCGCCTAAACCCATCACAGGCTTCTTCTTCCTCTTCAATACTCTGGGTTCGTCCTAAGCTCGCCATATTCCAAAGCTCGAAGCCTCCAACGTCAACCTCACCCTCGTTCTCGCCGAGCTTCAGCATCGCCAAAACCCCCTTCACCGAAGCTCCGAACTCCCAGTCACCTTCACGAGCTCATCTCCAACCTTTACAAGGAACCCATCTTCTCTGTCGTCGAGCTCCATCAGCAACAGTTCGGCACCCCCGAGCATGCCTCCAATGTCGAGGAGACCCCCCACGGCAGCTGAGCTCGTGCTCCGACGTCCCCTTCGTCGAGCTCCGAAGCGTCGAGCTCCACGCTGCCGAGCTCCACCTTCCTCTCCCCCTACAACGAGCTCCAATTGCGAGCTCGCCTCCGCTGCAAGCTCCAACGAGGATCTTCGTCACCTTCTTTCGAAAACAGAGCACATCTCCGAGCTCGAGTCATATCTAACGCCGCACTTCGATGCCGAGCTCCCCCATAGTCGAGCACCAAGCTCCGTCATGGCCTGTCTCTGAGCTCCAAATGACGACCACGGTGCTGAGCTCCGCTGCCGAAGCTCCAAATTCCTCTCAACCTCTGAGCTCCGCCTCCACCGTCGCCAAGCTCTACCATCATGGCCTAGCTCGTTGCCGAACGCCATCGAGCTCCGGTGCCAAGCTCGAAGCTTCATCGAGCATCAAATCCACGTCACCGCAGCTCCCCACTTTGCGCGCTCCCTCGCCGACCATTAGCGAGCTCCCCATCACCATCTGCTCGACCTCAAAGAATCCCTTCGCCTCGCTCGCCTCAAGCTCGCCTCCACGTCGAATGCTCCTCATCCATCTCCTTCGTCAACTCGCCGAGCTCCCTTCCATCTTCAAGCTTGAGGTCGTTGAAGAAGAAGAAGACAGTCGAAGGAGAGAAGAAGACAGTTGAAGGGGAAAAAAGAAACAGAGCGGGAGAATGAGCAGGAGAAAAGAAAAGAAGAAAAAAAAAGCCACGTGGCATTGCCACGTGGCGTCACCTCCAGCGTTCGGCCAGATCCGAGGACGGGTGCCAAGCTACCGGGGCACCGACCTCCACATGTGGAGAAAAACGCTGCCGAGCTACACAAGCCGTCCGATCATCTCAAAATTCGCGCCACGTGTCCAAAACATGATCTGCTTTGCAATGCGTGCCATCTGATCATGATCGACGTCCAGAAATGCGCCACGTGTCCAGGTAATAATTTATTTATTTATTTGAATTAATTATTTTAAAAATACGAAAAATTAATTAAAAATTGAAAAAAGTAATTAAAAATTCGAAAAGTTATTTTAAAATTCTGAAAAATATAATTATTAAATTAGAATAATTAATTAATATTTTCAATAATTAATTATTTAATTCAGAAAATGAATAAAAAATTCAAAAAAAATGAGAAAAAATTTAGAAAAATCTGGAAAGATCACAAAAAATCCAGAAAATTCTGAGGATGTTTTTGGGCATTTTACAAGGTCAGAATAACACCGTTACACCTTGAGCAAGGTCCGAACTCCCTTAAGAACTTCGATAAAATCCCGTACGCCATTAGGACAACAAACTGCTCCTCAAAGACTGTAGAATTCAGTTTCCAGGAGTGGAGGGCTCGTGATATGGCTAAAAATAGGATTAAATTGGGATCGTTCAAGTCGGACGCGAATCTTAAAGCTCAGGGGTAAAACGGTAATTTCACCTACAAACGGGTCTGAAATGGGAACTGGGTCTTTCTTCAAAGCCTAATAACCCATGAACGGATCTGTGTTACTGGGTACGGGTCCCAACCCATTACAAACCAGTTCAGAAGGATAAAGAAGAATTCAGATTCATAATTATCCCTAAGAAGTGATCTTAACTGCTTCTATCCATTCACACCGGAAAGTAGAGATATGTTCTTATCTTGAAATGGATCCCTAAAGGCGACTATAAAAACCCCTTTCCCCCCATTGTTACCAGGTAATCAATACTTTTCCAATAAAAGCTCTTTCTTAATCATTCTGATTACTGACTTGAGCGTCGGAGGGTGCGTCGCCGGGATCCATCCCGGTGTATCACACTTTTTGCAGGTTCGCAGCAGCGGCAAAAGACCAAGTCAACACATCGGTGAAGGTCAACAGGTTTGCCTTGTTCGTTTTCTCAAGAATCCACAAATTCTATCTGTTTGCTCCCACACCGAAATCAGCAACAACACCCGATAATTCACTAAATCCAACAGAGTGTTTCACTATCTGTGAAATTTCTTACATCCTCGCCGTTCCCAACAACGAGTATAGTATAAATGTCCCCGCCGTTGGGAACGACGAGTCTTCATAGAAAATTTTGAACTAAACTCGTTGTTCCCAACAACGAGTCCGGTATAAATGTCCTCGTCGTTGGAAACGTCGAGTCTTCATTGAAAATTTTGAACTGAACTCGCAGTTGGGAATGACGAGTTTTTCAAAAAGTTAACACTAAACTCGCCGTGTCCCAACTGTTGAAAAATCTACCACAGCTCGTGGTACTAATAGCTGAAGTACACCACAAGCAATAGAAACTACCAAGACTTAGATGAACCAAGAACAAGCCACCACGATATATGCAAGATCTCACACGAACACAATCAATATATAGAGATAACCAATACTCCTTATTCCCGAAGAAATACAAAGATTACAAAAGAGATTACAACTCTCAATCTCTCTCCCTTACCTTTGGAAACACTCAGCACAATTTCCTCTTGAAGTTGAACAATGATAACGGCTCACCAATTCTCTCTAATAAGTTATGATGGATTAGATCCACACAAACTCTGAAGTCTACAACCATATATATAGCCCCCAAGTAAACTCTAAAAGATAAACACAAATCCAACTATTGGGCCTTAAACTCGTCAGCCCAAATAATACACAGCGCCGCTGTCAGTCGACCGCACCCCCAGGTCGGTCGACCGCACCACCAGGTCGGTCGACCGCAACGTGTAAAGTCCACACCCGAGACATGATCGGTCGACTGCACAGTCGACCGTTCCCTTCTTTGTTGAACCCTGTACACTCAGAGATACTTAACAGCCTAGTTGCGGTCGGGTGGTCGGTCGACCGCAACCCAGGACAGTCGACCGTAACTCCCTAGCTGCACTTCTTCTATTTGCTTTTGTCTTCTTTTGCTGTCTTTGTCTCATCATCTTCTTCTCCAACTTCAAGTACTCCGTACCTACGTGTATTTGAGGCCACAATCCTAACAATCTTCCACTTGGTTCAAATACACAACGCGTTAAAATTATTGTAATATTTACCTCCCATTATCTCTGCCAATTTCTCTCACCTATTGGTGCTTTAGGAACATGGAGCATTAGTATCTATGCCAATCTCCTACTTTCATGAAACTATGGGTTGCATGAATTAAATGTTATTTGATGGAGGAATTGACTAAACGAGACTACAAGCAAAATGTGTTCTTTGTCAACTTTATGTAATCTGGTTTGTGTTGCGGAAGTACCAGAACCTACTCACCTTTATCTATTTCTATTTCATTGTTCTTTCAAATATAGAGCCTATTATTGGCTGCATCATAATAAGTTTAGAATGCTTCCCCGTTTTGATGAACTTGGAATTGGACTAAATGTTTTGATTATCAATAATGACACTTCTTTAAAATTCTTCTCTGTGCATGACCTATTGGCCTAACGTGAAAGTCACTCAGAATTTTGTGGGTATGGTCTTGATTTTACTACTTGTTGCGTTTAATGCAACTGACTTTGAAGGTCTGAAAATGCACTCGCTGAGTTGAGCTTGTCTTCATATTGACATATTCTAGTGCTTGGCATTCATCTTTTAAGATATTCTTTATTTTTAGCATGCTCATCATTTTCATCATTTTCTTTACATATTCTTTCTGATCAATTTCATAGCTGTGTTTTCTTCTCTTAGTTGTCCAAACTCCAAAATGAGTACTGCATGCTCTTGGTGGCTTTTTAGTTTTAAGTATAACCAAGATCATCCAAATGGCTGTTTCAGATGATCTACTATCAGTTTCACATGATCTACTATCAGATCCATTAGATCAGTGGTTTACATAACATATTACACATGCTCAACCATATTGCTGAGTATCTTGTTAGAACTCGAATATCATAAAATAGAAAATTCCTAACAATATTTGTGAAGAACTACAATTACAGGAATGAAAGAACAAACCAGACACTTTAATACAGAGTCGAGATTAAGATCTCTGTCCTTAAAGCAAAATTCGCCCCGAAGTGTGACGGTAGTTGACGAATTGTCTCTCAGGATACAACTGTATATTACATTTCCCTGAAGAGCAGCCCCCTAGCTTCAGAGATATCAGCGAACCAGTACTTGTGTTGTACTCTCAGACTCAGAGGAAGAAGAAGAAGAAGATTATGAAGTGCAAAAATTTGTGTGTCTGGTAGGCAAAATTGCAGGGTCTTATAGGTGATGAGGGCATAACTGATGGATCATGGATCCATTACTCTGTAACAACAGAGTAATTGTCCATTACTCTGTAAAATTGGAGCGGGCAAAAAATTAACGTAGGTCAAGCCAAGCCGAGGCCGGGCGCGGGTTTGTAATTTTGGCTAGGTCCTCTCTCCACTACACGTTAGTGGTAACCCTAGGGCTACGCCCTTTAGTCCATTTCTTCAGCTTATATACTAGAGAAATCTTTCTCATCTTCCGATGTGGGACTATCCATTTTGTCCAAATTTTTTAAGTTAGTGCATTTCGAGTACCCAACTTTGGACATACATTTCTCATTCATACGGAAACCGTTTTTGACAAATGAGTGCATTACGGAATAGTACTCGATGAGAGAAATGTAATCCAATCACTTTCCGCCGCCGACGGTGGCCAGAGCACACAGAAATCCGGCCCGAAAAGTATGCCAAAAATATTTCCAACAATTCCTTACATGAATGAAAATTACCACACTATGCAATCCAGACATGACAGAAAAAGACATGACAAAAAAGACTCTGGGAGTACAATCGGAAAATCACTGCATCAGGAATGGTAGTAATTTTTTAACTTTGAACCACCCTAGTGAGTAGCCATCGGATTCACTTGACCATGTAGTGAACATGATGTCTTGAACTATCCGGACTTTGATGTGAACCTAGACAATAACTATCACACAGTTTCATCTCCTCACAGAACTAAGTTCTCTTGTTGTGTTTATTTTGGCCTTAAACAATCCTGGTTAATCGTGAGTGAACTTGGAGAATGTAGCATCTTTTCATTCTCTTAGAAACTATCTCATTTCACACTCACAAGGTGATTGCCCATAAACAGTATCCTGCCATATCCCACTTTTATTTCAAAGCTATGGGAATCATTAAAAGCCAATCTTATCCTAACCCTTTGCAGGCGGCACTGTTTTATCATCTTAAGAGTGGGTAAGAGATTTTAATCTCCCAGTGCTCACGTCGATTCAACAAGATTTAGTTGTCCCTTTGAACCTAGATATTGGGATCTCCAATTCCCAGGTAAGGTTTCCATCAAGTATCCTTTTACGTCATAGGCTTTAAACTCATTCCTCTTGATGATCTCACAACTTTCTCTCATGGCAAACCTTTAGTAAATGGATCCGCTAGGTTGTCGGCCGATTTTATATAGTCTATAGAGATTATTCCATTTGAGAGCAGTTGTGTAATGGTTTTGTGTCGCCTTCTGATATGACGAGACTTAACATTATACATACAACTCAGTGCCCTTGCTATTAGGGGTGGGCATCGGTCGGTATCCGACCTAATATGGACCATCCACCTCCGATCCAAAGAAGATCGGTTTTTTAATTTTCTCATCCGCAACCAATCCAAACCTTAATTGGATCGGTTTCCATCCAAGCCGATTAAGCTCGGTTTGGATTGGATTGGATGGTTGGTTTGGCGTGCTACTTTTCACCTTCAACATCATTCATAATTTTGTTAAAATTTAAAAGATCAACTTCAATCAAACTTAAGAAACAACATGTTATTTGTTATTCAAAAATGAATTTAAAATGAAGATTCATAAAACCCCAAGTTGTTAATGAATTTTGCACTAATTGTTTGAGATGATGACGTTTAAATGAGTGAGATAAACTGCTTTTTCACTTGCATACTTCTGTAATCTTAGTTTATTATCATAAAAGAAACATCAATAACCATAGCTAATTGAATTTAGGTGCAATAAAAAAAAATTTAGAAAATAATTTCTGCTTGACTTAATTAAAGTAACTACTAAATGTTACATCAACTTTATGATTCTATTAAGTTGTGTCACACTATAAATCAAGCAAATCTCAACAACATAACACATAGGATTATGGAGAACCAAAACATAGGTAGAACAACTGCTCGGTTTGTATTAAAGAAATTAAAAAAGACTGTTTGTATCTCAAGAAAAATGAGAAATGACTATTTGTATATTCAAGAAATTAAAGGTAGAACATATGTTTTATAGAGGTATGGTTGGTTCGGTTTCATCAGTTATTTGAATGCCTCATCCAACAACCGAACCGGTCCAATTGGTTATTGAAGACCAAGAACCGATCCAATCCAAATCCCCAATTGGTTCGGTTAAAAACCGGTCGGTTCAGGTTGGATTGGTTCGGATTGGTCGGTTTGGATAATAGTTGTCCACCTCTACTTGCTATAGCCGATTGGCTATCACAGTGTACACACATAGCAGGCACTGATTTTTCTCACATGGGATATCCTTTAAAAAGTTTTGAAGCCACTCTGCTTCCTCTGCCGCTTTATCTGAAGCAATAAACTTAGATTCCATGGTGGATCTGGCCAGTAACATTTGTTTAGATGATTTTCATGACACAACTGCACCACCAAGAGTGAAGGCATACCCACTTGTGGATTTTGAGTTCTTGAAGTCCGATATCCAGTTGGTATCACTGTAGCCTTCTAGTACTGCTGGATATCTGGTGTAATGCAGCCCATAACTCTGAGTATGTCGCAAGTAGTTCAATACTCTAGTTATTCCTTTCCAGTGACTTTGTCCTGGATTACTTGTGTAGCGGATCAATACATTTACTGAATGTGCCAAGTCCGGTCTTATACAATTTGTTAGGTATATCAGACTACCGATTACACGTGCATATTTCAATTGTGATATGCTGTCACCCGTGTTTTTGAATAAGTAAAGACTGGGATCCACAGGACTTGGCAGTCCCATTGGAGTAATTCTTGAATCTTTCAAGTACTTTCTCAGCGTAATGAGCATGAGATAAAGCAAAATTCACCCCGTTGTGTGACAGTAGTTGATGAATTGCCTCTCAGGATACAACTGTATATTATCTTTCCCTGAAGAGCAGCACCCTAGCTTTAGAGATATCAGCGAACCAGTAGCTGTGTTGTACTCTCAAACTCAGAGGAAGAAGAAGAAGATTATGAAGTGCAAAAATCTGTGTGTCTGGCAGACAAAATTGGAAGGTCTTATAGGTGATGAGGGCGTAACTGGTAGATCATGGATCCATTACTCTGTAACAGCAGAGTAATTGTCCATTACTCTGTAACACCAGAGTAATGGTCTATTACTTTGTAATGGTAGAGCAATGGCTCCAAAAACGTAACTGATGGATCCATTATTTTGTTGTTACAGAATTTCAAACATCTCAAAAACTATATCCAGCGGAAAAATTAATGTAGGCCAGAGCTAGAGCTGAGGCCGAGGCCGAGCCGGGCGTGCACCACCAAGAGTGAAGATATACCCACTTGTGGATTTTGAGTTCTTGAAGTCCGATATCCAGTTGGTATCACTGTAGCCTTCCAGTACTGCTGAATATCTGGTGTAATGCAGCCTATAACTCTGAGTATGTCGCAAGTAGTTCGATACTCTAGTTATTCATTTCCAGTGACTTCGTCCTGAATTACTTGTGTAGCGGCTCAGTACATTTATTGAATGTGCCAAGTCCGGTCTTGTACAATTTGTTAGGTATATCAGACTACCGATTACACGTGCATATTTCAATTGTGATGTGTTGTCACCCGTATTTTTGAACAAGTAAAGACTGGGATCCACAACACTTTTGGCAGTCCCATTGGAGTAATTCTTGAATCTTTCAAGTACTTTCTCAGCGTAATGAGCTTGAGATAAAGCAAAATTTGCCTCGTAGTGTGACAGTAGTTGACGAATTGTCTCTCAGGATACAACTGTATATTACCTTTCCCTGTAGGAGTAGAAATAAGTTACATTTACGTCCGCGCCATTATCAAGTCAGGAAAGACTTTGCCAAAAAACGGAAACAATATCCAGAGCTGACTATAAAGGGTAATTTTGGGTCTCAACTCTCAAGTCCTGCACTCATAGTATTTGTTCTGCTCTATCAAATTTTATCTACAATAAAAATGATTTTACATGACTGTAATTAAGTTATAATTATATATTAATAAACTTTTGGTATCATTGAGTTAGCAGATTCAATTATGTTTGACATATACATTAAACATTCTTTCTTCTCATTGTATTTAAAGTTTTTAGTTTGCATTTTGTTCCTCCTTGAGAAAAAAATGATAGATGCAATCTGTAAATTATACCTAAACTCGTACACCTCACAGTAGTGTAGAAAAGTTGGATCTTCTTCCTCTGCGAGCTTATGTTCGGGAATACTCCATTCAAAGGCTTGGGGAACCATGCAACCCTATTCAACGTGCTTGGGGAACCATCTTCTCTTCATCCTCTTCATCTTCTTCTTCTCCTCTACCCGAAAACCCACCATCACCGTCACCATCACCACCACCATCTCCATCAACCACGACTATCACCATCACAAAAAAAAACAGGGGGAACTGAAGAAGAGAAGAAGAAAAAGAGATGAGGGTATTTGTGTAATTTCACGTTAATTCGGTTAAAAAATTAACACAGGTATTTTTTGGTCCAAATTTGGGTGCTATGGGGGGATTATTATAACTAGGAGTATGTATAGCGTATTACTATTAACTTTAGGTGCCAACAGGTCATTAACCCTTCATCTTATTCTGCCATGCTATCCCGCAGTAGAAGAGGTCAATCTAAAGTAAAAGAGTTTTGAATCTTCCAGTATATTGCATGCATATTGAAATAAAAATTTAAGTTAGCTGGTTGACTTGAGTTTATAAACTAGCAATCTCTTTCAGTCTGTTGTTGTTGTTGTTTTATTTTATTAATATTTTGAACCGTTCGAAGTTCGAACACTTTCATCTGATGAGCAATGGGCCAACACAGAGTCATACAAATTTCTCATGTATATTACACTTCCGCTTATAAATTTAATTTCAGTTTTTGTATCTTTATACGGATAACAAAAGAAGGAGAAGAATGTATGGAACGTGTCGATTACATGACAGCAATTTAGATAGAGATTGGTGACGAGTCGGCTAATTTTCTTACAGATAATGAAGGTCGGTTTGTCAATTACATGACACCATTAGCCAAACGACAAGTCTGACTCTCTGTAGTCTGTACATAATATATTCATTACATCCAAACTTCCTCATTCGACGGCGATACCTGCAGTTCCAGTAGGAATAACACAAAAGATTCACGAGGGTAAGTTGATGGAAGCAGTGAAGAAGATAAAAAAAGATTTACAGGAATTGCTGATAATAACCTGACAGAAGCAGTAAGTCTCTATCGAATATTGTAGTTTGGTAATCGACAAATCTAAAACTCTGTACATCATAATAATACATTCACCAGATTTACACCTCTAGATGAGAATGTTAAGAAGAATGTGACATACACGAAAAATCCCAGTAGGAATGCAACAAACATTCATAACAGCAAGTTGCGGGAAAAACAGCGAAAAAGCCTTAAAAAAAAACAGCAAAAAAGCCTATCAAACATTTCTGAAGAGTTAAAAAGATTTTACATGATTGATGATAATAAGCTGACAAAAGCAAGACTAGAACTTGGGAAAAATATATATATATTTCGAATTGTTTCTTGCCCAGTGGAAGCATTTCCATCAATATGACTTGTTCCTCATTCTCATTTTTTCATTAATAATAATAATAATAATAATAATAATAATAATAATAATAATAATTTCAGTATGCATTACATCCAATTGCAACTGGGTTACAGCTCACATTACTAATTATCAAAAAATTACATGCAACTTAGGAGCACTATAAGTCTCAACTAATCAAACAAACATAGTGAGAGGGAGGGGAGAGATGGGAGTGTGGAGGAGAACAAATGAAGGGATGGTGGTGTTAGTAGCTGTTGACACGACGAAAGAGATAACATACGACGCGCTAGAGTGGGCAATACAAAATATCGTGCAAACTGAGGACACGTTGATCCTCCTGGCACTCCTTAAACCACAACTTTCGTCGGAGAAACTACAGCTCCAAAATACTGCACCTTCCAATGCAAACAACCAGTCAGGCTTCAACCTACTTGTTACTTGTAATCATCCTTCATGTCATAAATTTTTTTAGCATATTGAAGCTTTACTTGGTATAATTTCTTATTTCTTTGACTGTGATTATGATCAGCATTGCTCAAAAAATGGGGTCTCCGAAAAGATAGTTTCAAGGAGAAGGCGAGTGATGAGGAAAAGAACAGTGAAAACAATATGAGTATGAAGGAAATGAGACTACTAAGTGAAGCATGTTTGGAGATGATGAACGACTTATGCTATGAAAACAATGTGAAGCAGGTGGACACCAAAGTGAGGGTCGTTCGATGGGCTCAAATTAACTCGGTTGCCATTCAGGCTGAAGAACTTGGAGCAAGCTGGGTAATTCTTGACAGGTAAGAACACTGATTGTACTCTCGATCTAGTGTTTTTTCTTGTGCTAAAGATGTAGAGGGCAAATTCTATCTACAGAAACTTGAAAATGGAAAGTGAATGGTGCTCAAGAGAACTTAGCTGTAACGTCGTCCTGGTAGACCAAGCCATCCCCAGAATCTTACGGTTGGTGAACTTAGAAGCAATAGAAGAAGAATCTCAAAGCAGTGAAAGTTCAGAGAGAAGTACTAGCTTGAAAAGTTCAAGCTCTCTTGGATCTCGTTCTGACAACAATGGAGTGGCTGCGATGTCTTCAAGAGAATCGATACCACTTTCCAAGCCTCCTACTCTTGAAGACTACGAGCATAAAGAAACGAGTTCTGATGAAGAACAAGATCGAAGTCCAGTACCACTGCCTCCTGGAAGGCAGCCCCTTAAGAACTTATCCAGATTCGGTGACTATCAGATACCTGCAAGAATATCAGTGAGAAAAGGTAAAGATGTATCGGCGGCTCTTCAAATATTCTGTATTTATCCTGTAACTTACTAGCTCGTACATGGTTTATACACAAATAGCTTATAGTAGAGACACAACAATTTTATTTGTTCACTAAAAAGATATAATTGGATTAGAAAAGAACACAACTAATTGTTTTATACACAGATATATGTAATGATACATAAATTGATTGATACGTAAAAATCGGAGCAGGGAACTGCACTTTAGTTTAGATCTCTGTATTTAGCATTGACTCTCCAACACGAATACTTCCGAATCAATAAAGCCCATCACGTCTAGCATGCCTAATCTGCAATACATAGCAAATACATAAGACTAAGTCAAAGTTTTGCATCTTCATTCAAAATTTCATATATGAAGAAAATGAAACTTCTACAAACATGTTAGTTATTATTCTGTAAAGCAATAACAGAACCATGTACCTCCTAATATAACTAAAACATGTGAATTATATATGTCATATTGAACAATTAGCTGGTTTGTAGATAACTACTCGACATGAAAGCATCAACCAAGCAACTGTAATTCAATTTCTAAAGCTCAGTTTCCACAAGATTCTTCTCCTCATACTGTTTGTTGATTTCAAAAGAAAGAACTTATTATAACATGAGTGGCATACCCGAGTCAATGACTGAAGGAAGATCACCAGATTCTGATACAACAGTGCGAAACACCAGCAAAGATCTTGCTAAACGAACAGGGCATTCATTCAGAAACAGTGGCATTGGTTGGTATCTTCTTGTCTAAATATTAGAGAGAGTTCCTCGTAAATAATAATTGTAAACTGAATACCTTTTTATATAATTATAGTGAATCAATCCTTATCGCTGATTTAAAAAAAGACTCATAAATAATAAACTATTTATAATGGTTGCTGAAGCATCCATTAAACTTTACAAACACAACATTATATTTAGTTCTTTTATGTAAGATCTATTAAAACCGATCTCAGTTGCAACACTCCTAATCAAATTGACTTTCCGTGTTCAACATTCTTATCATAAAACTTAACAAATAGTAAAACAATACAAAAGTAAAGATAGCAAGAAAAGTCATGATGACCTATAAACCAGACTTCAACAACTGAAGATCACTTCACTTCTTAAATGTACTTCTTGAATGTTGACTGATTCAAGCAGGAACAAGTATAGGTTGTTATGGTGCCAAGCAAGACTTAATCTCCGAGATTAGGTGGTCAGTAGATTCTGCAAGCATTTTCCATAAAAGGGAAACAAAACCTACTAATATGCAACCAAGTGAACCCTCCAAAGCACTGCAACAAATATCAACCTTACCAAGAAAATTCAACCGCACATCAAGCATCCGCCGAGAAATGGCTCTTTCCAATAAACAAACTCAAAAACCACCTCCACTCTGCTCACACTGCCAACATAAAGCACCAGTCTTCGGGAAACCGCCAAAAAAGTTTAGTTATGAAGAAATGGATAAAGCAACAAATAGTTTCTCTGTAAGTAACTTTCTGGCCGAGGGAGGGTTTGGACCAGTTTATAAAGGAGTGTTGGAGGACGGCCAGGTGGTGGCGGTAAAGAAGCACAAGAAGGCCAGTGCACAGGGGGCATCAGAATTTTGTTCGGAAGTGGAGGTCTTAAGCTGTGCGCAGCACAGAAATTTGGTGATGCTGGTAGGATATTGTGTGGATAAGGATGATTGGTTACTGGTTTATGAGTTTGCTTGCAATGGATCCTTGGACAAACATTTACATGGTAAGTTTTCGAAAATATTATCTAGTAATTGACTACTTTGATCTTCAATTTAATGATCTTCAATTTAATGACCTTCAAATTTCATAATCCAAAATTTGTCGACTTCAGTAAAAAAATAAAGTTAACCCCTCAATCCTCGCCGCAACTTCAGGGTTGTGGTGGAGTGACGGGGGTATTTCACATGGTACCAGAGCTACCTAGATTTTGCCCCACACAAAGGTCACTGCTGTCATCTTAGAATTTAAATATATACACATCTCACACACCACACCTTGTCATTTTGGTGTAGCGGTAGAACATTTCACACAGCCAAGTGATTTACTAAGGAAAATAAAGCATGCAACCATGTGTGGTACCCCTGTATCATATATCACTGACTTTGTGACTAGACAGAGTTATTAATATAGTTTTATACATGTCGATCTTGTGGCAAAAGGTAAAACAGAGGTGATGGCATGGCATCACAGACAAAAGGTGGCTATTGGAGCTGCAAGAGGTCTACGTTATCTTCATGAAGATTGTCGTGTCGGGTGTATCGTTCATCGAGACCTCAGACCAAATAACATTCTCCTCACACATGACTTTGAACCCATGGTCTTTTCAACTTCCCCCATCATAAGATTTGGTTGCTTTAAGCCAGTTGTAGTCTAAATCTCTCCTAAATTACTAATTAACCTTCTGTTTATTTAAACCCATAGGTGGGAGATTTTGGTATTGCGAGGTGGCAAACTGATGGTCAGTCAGCCGAAGAGACACGTGTAATTGGCACTCTTGGGTAAAACCACTTTTCCCTTGTAACCATTTAAAGGTTCAAATTCAGTTCACCGTATTCAGCAAAACCCCTAAAATATAATAGTAAAGTAATAGAAATTTATATTGTTAGCTGTCAAATAATGAAGGCCATTAAGAACTCATCTCCCAATTCCTTCCAGGACTTTAAAAATTGTCCCCCAAAACTTACGTTCTTTCTTGAGCTTAATTCTTTTTTATTGTAAAATACTCTCTAGCACTATAAACACATTCTCCAAATCATATTAGAACTTAAAGTACTCCAGTCAGGGCCGGCCCTGAGTTCCCGGGGGCCCTAGGCGAACTTCCGATATGGGGGCCCCTAATAACATATATATTTTTTTTTACGCGCAAAATACGTACCTATATTTACAAAGGAAGTTCAAATTTGGGGCCCCTAAAACTGCGAAATCTTCGGGGGCCCAAGGCGGCCGCCTTACCCGCCTCTAGGGTAGGGCCGGCCCTGACTCCAGTGCAAAAACTTCATCTGATTAATTCGAGTAGGTTTTCAATACTAGAAAGAAAGAGAGAGAACAAAGAAGAAGAAGAAGAAGAAGAAGAAAAGGTAAGAGCTAGGCATTATATAAACAAGTTGATATGGGAAAGAATCTTGAATGGATGAAAAAGGGAAATGGAAGGGAAATTGCAAAAAACGATGTTAACCAAATAAGTTCTCCACTATAGGAGAAACATAAATATATTAAGTCACTTGACAATTATAGTTCTGGCATAGATATAGATTATTCTGCGTGACTGGTAGATGTAATGTTTCTCTATTTCCTTCCCCCTTCCTAAAATAGCCAATAATACAGTACGATCATACCCTAGGTAATTAAAAATATACTAAGCAATTACTGTAAATTATGTGTTCATCTTCTACTAAGCCTCAATGTTGATCAACTTCATACAGGTATACTTATTCCCTTGGCAGAATATCATAAAAACTGTATCCTCATATGTGCAGGTATATGGCCCCTGAGTATACACAAACAGGGAAAATTACAGAGAAAGCTGACGTATATTCATTTGGAATAATGTTGATAGAGCTCATAACTGGTTTGAAGGCTATTGATTTAATAAGACGTGAAAAGATGTATCACCTTGATTGGGTAAGCAAACACACTGAATCATTGATATTAGAATAGCAAATGAAGTTTTACAAAGAAGAAGAAGAAGAAGAAGAAGAAGAAGAATCAAATAAAGAATATTTCTTGTATTCTCATATAACACAATTACCAAATAACAGAAAATGTTTAAGAAATAGTCAATGATTATAGTAGGATAGTTCACAGTGGGCTGTATAAGGAAATCTGTGATGTGTAGATTCCTTTTGCAAACTTAATTCTAACAATCATATTTAAGTTATTGAATATCTCATCCATACTTGTCAATAGCATGCATATCTAACGACATGTATCCTGGTATGAAACGAAAATAAATTAAATACATATAACATGTAATTTATCTATAGCTTAAAATATCAGACTACATACGCTATACAATGTGATAAAAAAGTAACTAACAAAAGTGCATTGGTTTGGGTCAGTTCTGACTCGATAGGCCATTCTAAAGCCTAAAAAGAAAAGGTCTTGGTTCGGCCCCTCAGGAATTTAGTATAGAAAAGAATTTGATATATTGATGAGGTCAAGTCAATTTGAACTACATATTTAACTTGATCTTCCTAGGGTAGCCAAGTGAAGAATTGAACAGTAAGGTGATTGTTTTTATGCGTGCTATTAAAAAGCACTAAACAATATTTTATAGGTTGTTAATCTTCTATCCTTTGTTTTTTTTTTTTTTTTGATAACAGGATGGAATCCTAAGGGATTCCAGCCAACCAAAACGACTATATAAACCACCAAAACCAGAAAGTACAACCAACAGCGAGCACAAACTGGTGCAACAGAAGCATACATGCTTCAAAACAAAACAGCACCAGAAGGCAAAGAGTATCGAAGAGTATCACAGAGTAGCAGAAAACACAAAAAAGGAAAGTACAGACAACCGATTAGGGGTCAATAATAATAACATGGGTTCCATCACGACTAACACCCCGTTCATAAGCAGCTTGATAAGAAGACACCAGAAGAATCCCCGTAATATACTCCTGATCATGAGCCGTCATAGCAGATATGGAGTCAAGAGTAGAGGAAATCGGATCAATCTCCATATGGTCCTCATCATGAGCAGGAACAAAGAAGAGAGCATCAGTGTCAGTAGCAGGGGGATTCGCTGGCACATTCCCAAACATAGCCGCGGCAGGCACATCAGCAACAACGGAAGGAGCGTGAGGAGTGTCTTCAAAAATATCCACAAAAATCTCTCCAGGAGCATCTGCAGGATCATTCACATTCAGAGGATTAACATCCTCCTGAGATTCAGGAGGAGAGTCACCCAAATTGGAAGAAGCACCTGTCATATAAAAATCATGAATACAATTTTGAATAGCAAGTTTAATAGGGGGTAAAATCAACCTGATGCTTTTTAGACTGAGGGAGAATCTCTGTCCAAAGAGAGCAAAAGTAGAGAAGGAAATTAAGAACAGAGATAATATCAGAGCTTTTCTTGATGAAGATCCTACTGTTCCTTTCTTTCCAGATTACCCAAATAAGTGCCATCATGAGAATGTCCCAGGGGAGACGAAGCTTAGGTTTGATTCTATTCTTCCTCCAAATGCTCCACCATGATTTGATAGAAGGGGGATACCCTTTAATATTCCAAGCTCTTTTTAAAATCAACCAAATATTTCTCACAAAAGGGCATTTGAGGAACAGATGAAAAGCATTTTCAGAGCCATGTGAACACAGAATACATTTTTGTCCCAAGGCTGAATTTCTTTTATTAAGATTGTCTACAGTAAGAAGCTTATTGTTAATAACTAACCAAACCAGAATTCTAACCTTTAAAGGAGCAATATTCTGCCAGATCACTTTATAAAAAGGACATAAAATCCCACCAGAGTTCAGAAAATTGTAGAAAGATTTAACAGTAAAAGAACCTGAAGAGGACCATCTCCACTTAAAAGAGTTTCTCACCGACCAGTCATAATTGCTGATAAGATGAATCAATTCATCAAATTCATGAGATTGAGAAACAGAAAGAAATCTCTAAAAGTAATGTTCCAAACTCTTCCATAAGAATTAAAGTGACAGAGAGAATAAACAGTTGCATTAGGGTTGGAAGCAATCTTAAAAAGAGAAGGAAAAGAAGAGGCAAGAGAGCAAGTCCCTACCCAAAGATCAGTCCAAAATCTAACAGTCTTACCATCCCCACAAATTTTTTGAATACCACACTTAAAAGCATCAACAGATTTCCAAATGTCTTTCCAAAAAGAAGAAGAGATAGTAGGTGGTTTTCCAGAGAAGTCCCAGAGATGTCTATGTCTGAAATATTTCTGATTAATGATTCTAATCCAAATAAGATTTTCATCAGAAACACTTTTCCAAAGCCATTTGCCAAGCAAAGCCAAATTATGGTTGCGTAGGTTAATAATACCCAAACCACCTTCCTTCTTATCCTTACAAACTCTCTTCTAATTCATCAGACATTTGCCATGATCAGAAGAGGAAGAGTCAGTCCAAAAGAATTTTCTTCTAATAATGTCAATTTTCTTAATGACCCAAGAAGGGATATAGAAATAAGAAAGAAGATACACAGGAATGCTAGATAGGACAGAATTAATAAGAGTAAGCCTGCCATCCAGATAATGATCTGCCAACCCAAGAGCTAAGTTTTTTCTCAATTTTTTCAATGATAGGAAACCAATCAGACTTATGAAGGTTGCCAATTCTAGGAGGAATACCCAGGTAAGAAAGAGAAAAATTGCCTCTTGGGCAGTTGAAAAAGGCAGAGATTTCAAATTGTCTAGATGAATCACCTCCTAACCAAATAGCAGAAGATTTGGAGAAGTTTAATGTCATGCCAAAATTACTCTCAAAGCAGTATAAAATCAGGTTAAGATTTCTGAATTTAATGCCATCACAACAAGAAAACAAAATAGTATCATCAGCATATTGTAAGTTAAGAATACCTCTAAAAGAAGGAAAGCTACCCAGACCTTCAATAAGACCATTGTCCCTAGCTAAAGTGAGCATTCTATTGAACACATCAGCAACGAGAACAAAAAGAAGAGGAGAGATAGGATCACCTTGGCGTAATCCACGCTTACAAGTGAATTTCTTACCTTCAGTGTTATTAACAATGACAGATGAAATGCCAGAATTAAGGCTAGAAATGATCCAGTTGATCTAGTGGGGACCAAAGCCTCTGGCTTTAAGCACAAGAATGAGAAAATTCCAATTCACTCTATCATAGGCTTTTCCAAAATCAAGTTTGCATAAAATACCCTTTTTTTTTTCAATGTGGACTGAGTGAATAACTTCTTGTGCTGCAGCCACACTATCTACGATAAATCTATCTTTAATGAAACCAAATTGAGAAATGTCAACATGATTTCCAATCACAGAGGCCAGTCTATTGGCAAAAACTTTCATGATAATTTTAAAATAACATTGAGGAGACTGATGGGTCTAAACTGATGGACCTCATTGGCCCCAAGAGTTTTAAGGATGAGAATAATATATGCATAATTAATCCTACTAAAATCCAATGAGTTATTATAAAGTTCCTCAAAAATACCCATAATGTCTTCCTTCAAGTCATTCCAGAAAAAATTGTAAAAAAAGTAGGGATACCATCAGGACCAGGGGCAGAATCCAAAGGAAGATCAGAAACAGCCTTAAAGACTTCATCTTCAGTGAAGGGAAGTTCAAGAGAAGAAAGGTCCTGATTTGTATAAGAAGGATATAAAGAATCCCAATTGACCTCCAAAGAAGTATGTCCAAAGTGACCCATTAAATTCTTGTAAAAATTGAAAAACTCAGAATGAATAAGAGACATATCAGAAGTCTCACCAAGAGAAGTGAAAATAGAAGAAATATTCTTGCATCTTCTCCTATGAGAGGCATAGCTATGGAAAAATTTAGTGTTACCATCACCAAAAGTGAGCCATTTAATTCTAGCTCTCTGGTACCACTTAATCTTTTCCATATGTAAGATTTGTAAGTATTCTTTCTGAAGGTCAATTCTTTTAGACCGCAGAGAGATAGGTAAAGGAGCAACTTCTTCCATGCAATCAATATGGAAAATTTCCTCTTTCAACAAATTTTTCTTAGTAACTAGATCACCAAATTTCTCTTTTCTCCATTCTTTACATTCAGATTTGATGGATTTAAGAGAACAAAGAAAATTGTGAAGACTGGAAGCAGAATGATATTTAGAGGAAAGGCTTTGAGAAAGCATGGTAGAGAAAGAAGGATCTTCTAACCAAAACTTTTCAAATTTAAAGTTAAGAAATTTTGAAGAAGAGGAATTAGTAGAAAGAAGAATGGGGAAATGATCAGAGATAATATTAGAGCAAACTTTAACACAAGAAAAGGGAAAAAGAAGAGTTCCATTCTTGCGAAACCAAAAATCTGTCAAGTTTAGCAAAACTAGGCGCCAATCTTTTATTGGACCAAGTAAATCTCTTACCACTAATAGGATAATCAATAAGTTGAAGGTCTCTCATAACAGAATTGAAGTGGTCAGAGTTAGAACTATTAAAAGTATAGCCACTTTTTTCAGAAAGAAGTCTAATAGCATTAAAATCACCACAAAAAATAGTCCAACCAGAAATAATATTGTTCCAATCAATGAATTCATTTGAAAATTCCACTTTAAACTCATTAACACAAGGGCCATATACAGAAATAAACAGAAGATTACAATTAAAGGCGAAACATTCAAGCTGAACAGCAAGAAAGAATCTCTTTTTAATCACATTCAGACATTTAAATAAATTATCTTTGAAACCAATCAAAATACCACCGGATGCACCTACAGAGTCAAGGTGAACCCATTCAGAAATAACAGAGCCACCAAGAGCTCTAAAGAAAGAGAAGGAGAAGAGATTTTGGACTCTTGGATAGCAATAACATCACAATGAGTAGAGTTGATAATATCAAAAATAGCCATTTTTTTATTATCATCTCCTAAGCCTCTGATGTTCCAAGACAGGAAATTCATTTAAAACCAAAAGCATCCCCTCTAGATTTTTCCAGATTAACTAACTTATTGAAATCATCATGCGCAAAAGATTTCAGACCAATAGAGCAAGCAAAATCATTTAGTTCAGTAGAGCTAAAGCTATCAAAGTGACATTTGTAAATAGAGCCAAGTTTAGTACCTTCAGGAGTAGCTGGCATCTGGAATTGAGGAGTAGGAATCTCAAGGTTACGAATCTGAGCAATAAAAGCAGCTTTATCTATGATAGGTTGATCAATATCACCTCTGCTACCCACCCTCAGACTTCTTCTAATAGGCAAAGAAGGATTCCCTTTACGATACGTTTTTCTAGAATACATAGCAGGGGAAGAACACCCACCTTCTTCCCATTTGTGCAAGGTAGCAAAAGATTTGAAGTCATCAACAGGACAGGGGATGACTTCAGCCAAGTTAGGATAACAGATAGAAAGAGGAGAATCAAACTCAGAATCAGTTAAAATATCATCAAGCGAGAAGGAATCTGGGGAGGGACAATCACCATGGAAAAGACAGATGAATGGGCTAAGTTCTCACCAGAAAAGAGGTGGTCATAGTTAGGACAGGAATCAATGGGAAAGCTTAAAGAAAGACTTCTAATAATATCAACAAGATAATCACAGGAAAAACCACGAGGGATGGATTGAATCGAAGATAACCAACTGAAAGTAAATTGGAAATCATTGTCCACCGCCAAACAAGAGTAGAGATCACGCCAGGAAACACCAATGGGAAGGTTGTTCCTAAGAAAAAGTTCTTTGATATCCAGAGATGCCACAAGGGGAGGAAGAGAAGGAGAAGAGCAAGGAATGATAACATTTGATAAGGGAGAAACATGATTCGACACCAACATAGAAGGAGAGATATGAGGAACCATCTCACAATCAACCGAATCCTTCTCGTACGAGGAAGACCCTTTTCCCAAACTATGACCAGAGGAGACATCAGATTTCTTAATGAAACCAGAGTTGTGAGGATTACCAGAAGAAGCAGGGTTAGGAACAGCAGGGGACCCCCAATGATCCCATCCAGCATTTGGGTTGGAAGATTGTAAAGGAGCAACCGGAATCACCTCAGAGGATTGGGGATTATGATAATCAGGATAGGAGACAGAAATGGTGAAAGCTCTCGAGCCCACCCAAAGAGTGTATTCTTTGATCAGATCCAAAGAAGGGCATCTCAAAAAATCAGCCACAATTTCAAGATGGCCATTACTCATCCTATTCTTGGATGAAAAACCCACAAAGTCCCCAATACATTTCGAGGTTAAACTGAAAGAGGAGAAAGAGTCGCAGTAGGGAGAAACCCCAGATAAGATACACTTAGTTTTCACCAAACTCAAGGATCTCGTACTCACCCTAAACTGAGGCCAATTCTTAACTCTAAAGATAGCTTTACCAAATCGAAGATCCTGACCTCTAAGGTTCTCAAGACATTGAATGTTAGGACATTTACAGACAAAGTCACCATTGGGGAGCATCCAGAGACCCCAGTTCCAACCTGGGACTTGAAATCTGGAGTCAAGAAAATTGACCAGATCCATGGCCGTAAGGGACCCAGATAGAACCGAAATGACCCCTTTCGTGTTTAAGGCAAGACACCCATCTTTCATTTCTTGAGAAAAATCACAGTAAATTTCGACTTTAGATTTAGAAAACTGAGGGGGAGAAGGGTTAGTAGAAGGATGAAGGGAAGGAAAGATAGCCTTAGAATGAAGAGGGATCGAGGAAGGGGTGAGGTTAGAAGGAATGGAGGAAGGGTAAGAACCCAAAACACCTAAAGAGTCGTTCCAAGAGTCACCCTCACTATGATTATCCCATGAACTAGCCACCACCGCAGCGGTATCAGAGATTTTATGATCCAAATTTGCAAGAGCCACAGAATCTTGTGAGACGTTTGACCACCTTCTTGTTTAGAAATGCCAAGAACAAAAGAGGACCTACCACCTCTCCCACCGAAAGAGCCACCTCTGTTCTGAGAGGGCCCACCACCAAATCTGCCCCCACTTCTACCACCGCCTCGACCACCGCTACCAAAGTTTTTAGATGGACAGACATTCTGATGGTGCCTTTTCCCTCCACAAGTGCGACACACCAACATGTTACGGCAATTATTCTTAAAATGGTCTTTGGATAAGCACCGAAAGCAAATGAGATTGGGATCAGAGAGAGAGAAAGCAGGAGGAGGAAGAGAAGGAGAAGAAATGAAACGGTAACAAGGGTCTTCTGGAACCCTTTTACCATAAATATATAGTGAATTCTTTGAAAAAGAATCATTCTTGAGTCCTTTTTTGAGAACATCCACCCACTTCTTGGGGGGTGAAGTGAAAAAAATCCGCTCAGGAGCTGAAGCAACTTTGTCAAAGCGATGGGACGAGACTGCCAAAGTGACATAGTCACGTGAGGGGTTCAGAGGGGAGAGAATAAGTGGAAGTGAAGAAGACAAAGAGGAGGAAGTAGTGGAAGAATCAAGATGAGCAGGAGAAACATGAGGAGGAGAGAGCCATTCTCCAATCTGTTAAAGTCATCAAATTTTCCAATCTGTTAAAGTCTATCCTTTGTTTTTTAGATAATAAAAAATTTCAATTATGAATTAATGTTGAGTTAGCTAAATTATATCAGCCTGCCACTTAGCTTAAGCTTTTGAGTTGAAGTGGTTATCGATATATTAATGAAATTAGAAGGAGAAAGAGTAGGATCAAAACCAAGTAAAAAATGAAATAAGGAATAAAGGCAAAGGGAAATTTCTTTAAAAAATCATTTAAAATCAACAATCTAGAATATCCCCCCCCCCAAAAAAAAAAAAATAAAATAAAATACAAAATAAAATAAAAACTAACAGATTATATATGGTTGGGGAATTTAGTCATTTTAGGTCTTCATGTCCACTCTTATCAACGACCACTATAAGCTTTAAAATTAGCTAGATGAAAGGGTGAGATGGAACAATCTACTTATTATTGGATTCTAAATATAAAAAATAAGGGTGTATTATCTTCCACCTCTCTATGTGTTAATCTATGAAATTCATCCAATGTTGTTACTTGTTACCATGCCTTCCTACAGTTTTCTCTGCCAACATAGTTTAATCAGAAGATTAAAACTTGCAACCACTGTAGCGGTGCTCTCCACTTTTCCTTACGTTATTTTGAATTTTGATTTATAAACATAACCTAATAACAAAAGATGTTCTAAACAATGATATATGCCGATATTGTAGGCTACTTCACTAAAACAAAAGATAAAGATGAACGAAATGGTTGATCCACGGTTGAATGGGAACCATATCAAGCAGGAAGTAGTGCATATGATCCACGTCGCGGGTATTTGTGTTTCACCAGACCCAGAGTTGAGGCCTCGCATGTCACAGGTATGTAAAACAGAAGATCTCTGATATATATTGTCACTACATTCTACCTTACCAAATTAAAATTGAAACAGCAACACCTTCATACATCAGGGCTTTTATTTTATTAGTTAATTGTGATATGCAATTGCAAGTTTAGAATATGTACTAAATATAATTTATATAGTTAGTTTGAATAATTTTCATGAACACAAATAATATGTCAAAGTATCTCACTAAGAGATACAGGGGGCAAGATTAAGGAGAAATGATATCTCATGGATAATAAGGAAAATATTTCAAACAATTAATATAATTTAATTTACTTCAATAAACATATTCTCTATGGTAATGAAGGTTTTTCTATTAAATTTTGATTTTTCTGGTAAGGTTGAATTTGACAGGGGAAAAAAACTTTTATGGGGTGTTACAAAACTCGAAGAGATCACCTATTCACTTACCATGCTAGGTCGTAAAATTATACATATTAGTAGCTCTAAACAGCAACATAAAAGTCCCCCAAACTAGTTTCTCCATATTACATTACTTTTACGGAGACAATACAAAGTGCACTACAATTGTGGTGCTATTTGCCATCATATAACAAGTTATCTGGCATTACTTACTCAAGGATACACATTTTTAATCCAGGTATTGAGGATACTAGAAGATGGCCTACCACACAGTGGTGCATCTCCTCGACAATCACAAATGCAATCTATTCGAAACTGGCAATCCGAAACACCTCATATATCTGCGATATTGAAACACCAAACACCAAATCCTATATTCAGTACATCTCATCAACGACTTCAAACACCAAATCCTATATCCAGATCCAGTGATATTGAAACCCATTTATCCTCTCATATACCTGCG
Organism: Hemerocallis citrina; assembly: GCA_017893485.1. Classification (NCBI taxonomy): domain Eukaryota; kingdom Viridiplantae; phylum Streptophyta; class Magnoliopsida; order Asparagales; family Asphodelaceae; genus Hemerocallis; species Hemerocallis citrina. The sequence continues at coordinate 30,446,244 of CM030361.1, read as the reverse complement.
CCAATTACCTCAAGACCCAGTGCTAGTGAATCCTATAAACGATCTCAAACACCTCCCCCTATCTCAAGATCCAGTGATATTGAAACTCTTTTATCCTCTCACATACCAACACCTTCTATCTCAAGACCCAGGGATAGTGAATCCTATAAACGATCTCAAACACCTCCTCCTATCTCAACATCCAGTGACACTGCAACCCCTTCATCCTTTCAGCAACCTACACTTCCTATCTCAAGACACAGTGATAGTGAATCCTATAAACGATCTCAAACACCTCCTCCTATCTCAAGATACAATGACGGGACAAATGATCTAGGCCCTCCAATGCCAATGAGCGCTCTCTCACCTTTAGATAGTAAGAGTTCTTATTCTCCCTTTGAAGAATCTAAGTTTGTAAGGCAAAGATACAATCCACATGTGAATCAGGAGTACAATACCAACAATTTCATCAAGCCAGAACCAGTGATGCAAAACAATACAGCAGAAGTGAAAATGATGGAGAAATTGAATATTAAAAGAAGTCAGGATCAGGATGGTCACTTGACAATTCAAGAATATCATGCATTCCTCCAAGAATCATTGTACGAATTTATAAGCAAGACAAAAAGGACTTAGCAAACATGACATGTCCTAAGGCACTGAAGTTGGTGGATCTCCCTTGCTCCCCTCCCACACTTCACTACACAACTGGCTGAGCATATAAATAAATCATGTACATTTCCAATTAAATAATTGTCGAATATCTATTCACTTGTGTATTTGCATCAAAGCAACGTTAATTAGTTGTCAGAGGGATAATGTGTTTGTTGTTATATGCTTCACTGTGCAACTTATTGACCCTTGGGGATTCTTTTTCTTTTCTTTCTTTCCTTGTTTTTTTTGTTTGTTTTCTCTCCCCTAAGAAAGATGCATAACGAATAGAAATGATTGCCAAATTATAAAGAAAAGAAGATATAATTTAACTTTAAACTGACAGTTGAACCCCATGTTAATGTCATTAACTGTGAACTAAAATTCAAGAAGCAATTTAAATTAGTTTAACCTGCACCTAATAAGAAAGGGCCATGCGCATAATTGACTTGATCAATACACGCCCAAATCGAAGAATGCAAGTTAAGGACGGATCCAACAGATGCAGATTAGCTAAAAAGTCGGATATCCTATATGGTATAATCTTAATTTTGATCATATGGAGGACAAGTCAATCCCCTAAATCAAGCTCATGAAGGAGATGGGAGAAATAAGATCACATTTAGATGGTATAAGCTTTCTTGACCACTTCTGCACTGAGGAAATTTCTTCCTATCTTCTTTTAATGCAGTTGAAGAACTGTTGTCTTTTTTTTAAGGAAAAGTTGAAGAACTGTTGTCCAAAAACAAAAGATAAATTGTGGAACAATATTTTGATTCTCAAATAATATACAGAGCATGTAATCCTGATCACCGCATTACTGGATATTTCTTATCACAACTTAAACCATAAAAATAGTATTTTTATCAATTTGATTTTTACTTTTTTTTTTACAACCAGAATCTTGTAGTTCACTTGACATCATGGAATCAGTTAAAACTGTTAGTACTACCTACAATTCCAGTAAAGTAGAAGTCGCTCCCCCCCCCCCCCCCCCCCACCACACACACACACACAACATGCAGAAACACACAGGCAGAAAGAAACATATGATTGTTGGAGAATTCTTTCAGCATAAACAATCTAGACGTGTCGGTTAAATACCTGCCCCTATATATGCACTTCAATTTTCATCTGCAAGTATTTCTGAGTCATGCTGAAGCAAAGATGAACCACTGGCATGTTTTGTATCAGTCATCTCCACCTCGATAGCAGCCTTGTCTGACTTCTCATTCTGTAGCTTCAACAATCTAAGCTTGGCTTTCGTTAATGCACGTATCTCATATCTGATGACAAGGGAAATTGAAATAAATTTAAAATATACATGCAAAGATTTATGTTGAGGGGAAAAGAACAAAAAATGATACAAGGGGACAACTGATTTGCTGGATGTTTTCAATAATATGCATGCTTATATCTGATGACAAGAGAAATTGAAATAAATTTAAAATATACGTGCAAATATTTATGTTGAGGGGAAAAGAACAAAAAATGATACAAGGGGACAACTGATTTGCTGGATGTTTTCAATTGTATGCATGAATATGTTGGTTATTTTTTAAATTATGTAATTCTTTGTTTTAATTGAATTAAGTAGTCAAATTCATGCGAGGTGGAATATTGGACACGACAGTACGTATAAGGAAAAAAAATCAAATCAAATCTACACTTTCTGGCCAGTGCGAGTGCGAATTACTGTTATCTTAAATTCTTTGTGGCTTGCAACACTTGTTACTGCTAACCTCAATGGCACCTTAGACGTGAAACTCCAAAGGGAAGTTAATCTAATGAATAATGACATCATTCATCTTACATTTGGCACTTGAAGCGAGCGCCAGACGTGCTGGCCTATGAGTATTTTAGTAATGCATTTACTATGTTTGTCTTTCCTTTTTTGTGTGTCCTTCCATTAGTGTCAAAATTGAATTATTCTTTTCCGTGTTTTATTTTATTTTATTTTATTTTATTCTTTGAATAAAGGGCTACATCGTAGTTTAGTCTTGAAGCTGAGACATCCCTTAACCCATGCTACAAATTAGTGTTCAAGTTTTACTATATGTTTATCTAATGAGATATTGTCTTTTACTACATATCATTACAATTGCTTCCCATTCATACAAGATTTAATTTGTACTTGATGCATTTATAGGATCACATTATAGCATCTAGGTATTAGTAAGTATATGTAAATTCAGTAACCAAAACCAACAATTGGATTGCTAGCGGTGTGTAAATTGATGGCATGATAAACTTTCATATACACAAATTGGAAAGACAAATAAGATCAAGTGACTTGATTTCACATTCTTATACTAGTTTAATCATGTGGATCAAGATGAACGGTATGGATCATTCAAGGGATGTTCCACCGCAGAGTTACTATCATTATCTTATTTATCTTACCAAAATGTGTGTGTGTGTGTGTGTGTGTGTCTATATATATATATATATATATATATGGATCATTCATGGGATGTTCCACAGCGGAGTTATTACCATTATCTTATTTATCTTATCAAAATGTGTCTTACTATATATATATATGAGTTGGACTACATAGTTACCATTAACTCTAAAAAATTACTTCTAGTTAACAATTTTCTAGCCACATATTCAACTAGGCCCACAATGTATCATATTACTACCTATTTTTCACCTTTTGAAAATATAACCGCTTCTATCATAAAGCAAATGAAAAATGAAAGGTGTCCGATGAGTTAACTACTACTTTTTAAAGTTAATGTAAACTATGTAAGTGCAACTCTCTCTCTCTCTCTCTCTCTCTCTCTCTCTCTCTCTCTCTCTCTGCAACTCTCTCTCTCTCTCTCTCTCTCTCTCTCTCTCTCTCTCTCTCTCTCTATATATATATATATATATATATATCAGTGTCTATCCTCTCTTTCTGGAAGTATTGTGTTGCCAGGTCTGCGTTCATAGCTGTGGCCCGCATCAGTGTTCATGCAACACTTCTAGTCTATCTTACACCAAATTAAGTATGCAAGAGTAATAGGTTAGAGAAAAGAACTTACGGAGATACATAATTCTTGACAAGTAGGAAATATATTCTCCAGAATTGTCTATCCTTTAGGTGGCGAGGGCAAAGTACATATCTGAGTTGAGACATCTCCTGAAAAAGTAATAATTAAAAGTATGTTGAATCCCAAAGTAACATAAAGCTATTGGCCTGATATGATAAACCAAATTCAAATATAATATATATGCTTCACATGAAACCTACCTCTTGACTTTTAATTTTTAGTCTGAAATATATGATTTCCACATTAATTAATGGTAAGCCAGCACAGTGCATATGTGGGGGCACAAAGTATAGAGCAAATCTGATTAGCTACACTTCAATGAAAATACAAAATGATAATGGGTTCTAAATGGCTTGGTGATGGGTTTGAAGGGTTGTTCTCTTTCTGGCTGCATAAGTTCATGTTAACAAATAAGGTTTTCCAATGGTCTTCAAGGGGTAGTGGCATAACAGATTTTCTCACTGCATAGCTTCCTTAGCGATAATTTTCCTTCAATTTAGAGGGTCAATATAAGGTTGACATTTGTTCTGAAATTAAATTTGGTCAGTCTTATCAAGCCCTCGCAAGTTAAATTTGCATGAATTTAGAATATGGATATCTTATTCTCAAATATGGTCAACCAATTAACAGAATACAAGTTTGAGCTATGCTCAATAACTGTCAATATTCCGTCTGTAACTAACATTACGTTGATGAATAAGACCAGGAGAAGATATAAATGTCACAGCTGAGAAAGAAAAACGACATAAAAGATAACACATCTTAAAAGTATCCCTCTTTTATTTCCTTGCCACGCTATCTAAAAAGGAAAACCTACAGCCCTTTTGGTCTTCTCAGATAAGAACACAGTACTGTAATATACACACACATACAATAGAGGGAGATTTTCCGGTACTCCCACTATTAGGATTTGAGCTCAAATTATATCGGTGAGACAACTGACAATACACATAAATGTTTGAGCACTAAATTTGTTTAAAGTAGAAAACCTAATGGTTTGAAGTTTCTGCCTGTGCACCTACACCGTACAAAATGTACAGAGTAAAGTAGCATGGTGGACAAATTCATGGTTTCAAGGAGCTGTAAATTAAAGTTCAAAATTGTCTATAATGATCCTAATATGAAACTACATACGCCTTAGATGATTAAACTGTTCCAAATCATAAATCTAATTCACTCCTTACAAATAATTTATTTCACGGAAATTGATTCCCAAGTAAATAAATAAATAAATAAATAAATAACTGTTTAGTTTTTCTTTTTCCATTTTCAGTCTCTAAATAGATTTGGAGACAATCCAACTTTAATAGGAAACACTTACACTATGATACCTCTTCATAGTACCAATGATTCTTCTCTAACCCATTCAGTAACCCAACACAAATTTCTATAGCTGAAAAGCACAAATTCTATCTTCAAACTCAAACGATAATTAGTAAAACATTCTAGAGAAATTTGACGAACTATTGAGAGGTTATTGGTATCTCTTAATGGCTTCTTCCTTTTTAATCTTCTTTGTAAGCACTAATAATTAGCAAACCATTCACCCTAAGTTACAAAAAAATATTGAATGATCATAATTATAAAATTATTAGTAAACCTAAAAACAAATTGTGCTTATTCCACCAAAATTAATATTTTAAAATAAAACCCCAGTAATTGGACTCAAGTAAAAAACAATCAGACCTTGACTTTAGAGAGAACAAGAGTAGCATGGCGCTCCTGCCACTCTGTTAGATCATTGCTAACATTGGGAGCAGACCCATCAATCTGATTCCTACTCTGATCATCTACAGCAAAACAAATTAACACCACAAACACATCAAACAAAAATCATACCAAACTGAACAATAATCATCATAAAAATCCAACCTTGAAGTGGGTAATCTTTGAAGGCATTGATGGTGAATCCCTTGACATAGTCGATTAACTGTTGGGTCACCCCAAATTCTTCAAGTTGGGCTTCATCATCTTCATCCTTCCGATGGGTCGACTCTTTATGTAGATGATTATGTTTGGGGCTACCATTGCTTTTCCCGAAAGGCCAAAGCAATCGAAAATAACCCATCCTTTTTTCCTTTTTTTTAAAATTATTTTGTGTATTAATTGATTGTTGGGTTTTCGACAGTGAAGTTAGAGGAATTTTTTTTACCGTAATGGCCAATGGTTCCTTAGAATTTTTTCCAGACTGTCCCACTTTTTGAAAGTTTTTCCCAAACCACCCTAGTTTTTTTTATTTCTCAAACAATCCCACTCGGTCTTTGAAAGACCGAGTTTAGTTTTGAATTTTTCGAAGTTTAACACTCTGTCTTTCAAAGACCAAGTATCGATTGGGGGTTATTTGAGATCTGTTTCTTTCTTCTTCTTCTCTACTTTATTCTATTCAATATACTCCACCTCTCTCCCTCAACGAAACCCATCGTCGCCCTAGTTAATTTTTTGGTCGATTTCCCCTCAAATTGGTCGATTCACTCTCCAAAACTGAGTCATCTCTCATCGTCTTTTGATTTCCCCCATCATTTTTCCCTAAATTTGAATCTTTCTTTAAACCCTAAAACCCTAAATTCCAATATCTTAGATCTCGTTTAATTTCGTCTTCGGTGGGGGAAGATCTTGGTTGAAGGATCAAGAAGTACTCTACATTGTCACTATCAAGCTTTGGAATCTCCTACTCAAACGGTATATTTATCAAGCTTTTGCTAATTAAATTTTGTGTAGAGTGAATTAAGTTAAGCTTTTGCATTAACTAGATAACAATGCCATTAACGAAAATTTTGTGGTAAGTCATTATGGTTTATTTTGGCTGTTCAAGTGAATTGAGTAATGAAGGAGAGATACAGCTTTTTGAGGTTAAAGGTGAAATAACGCCACCCTGTTTCATTAATAAGAAATTAATAAAACAACCCCGGTGTACCAGGAGAAAACAAAAGTACAGTGCAGGAAATAAAATATAATCCCCCAACAAAACCCTGGGGGGTGGGTCTAATCATCCATGCAACATTCAACCAAAAGTACAGTAGGTCGATACAAAATACAAAGTAGCGGAGACTACGGCTAATAAAAATCCGATGAGTATGGAGGGCGCCTACCCCTCAGTCCAGTGTCGGCCCAAACTCTACCTCCTCATCGTCAAATTCCTCCACCTGGAAGACTCTGGCAATCCTCCCTCTCGCTCCTGTGGCAGCAGCTGTAACCCAAAAAGAAATAAAATGCATGATATGAGTAAGGTTACCAGAAATACTATTACATGAAGCACGAAAATAGAAATTATTTCTGTCTAGCCATAACACCCAAGTAGTTGCCGCAATGGCAATGTACCACGCATCCTTCATTTCGTAGCGAATCGAGGCAAATTTTGGGCCAATCCTCATATTCGCTGGGATAGTCACCTGTTCCTAAGGCTCGTAAAACCTCTACCATAGTTGCCTTACTCCTTGGGCAGTGAATAAAAAAATGATTCAAATTCTCCGCATGCATATTGCAGAATCCACAGTTGGTCGCTATCTGGGGTTGTCTTTTGGCAAGGTTCTCTCTGGTGAGGATTGCATTATTGAGCACTAGCCAGAGAAGGACCTTGACTTTAAGGGGGGGTTTAGCCTTCCATAACACCTGTGCCCAGCTGGGTCTGCATCCTCGGTAGTGAATTCGAAGATACAGAGATCTAACCGTGAAAGCTCCCTTGGTCTCGAGTCCCCAGCGCATCTGATCTGGGCCTTGAGCACACATCACACCGGTCCGTGTGATGTGTGCTTGCAATTGAAGCAGTTGCTGATGTAATTCTGGGGTAAGAGTTTCTTGGAACGACGACCTCCAATTGCCCCTCTTCCAAGCCTCGGCCACAGATATATTCGGTCTAGTCGTTTTCTCATACAGCTCTGGGAAAGTTTCCTTAAGGGTATGGGCACCACACCATTTGTCCCACCAGAATCTGGTGGACCGTCCATTACCGATAGTCGATGTAACTGCTGAGTTGAACGGTCCGCTTGCTTTGGTAATTCCTTTCCAGAATCGAGAAACTGTAGACCTTACTCGGAAGCCTAAACTTCTCGTACCTTTTCCCCGAAGGTATGGTTGAATGAAATCCTGCCATCCTTCCCCGCTGTGGTGAAATACCTTCCACCACTATTTCCCCAAAAGGGCAAGGTTCATATCTCTAAGGTCGATGATGCCTAGCCCTCCATACTTCTTCTTCATGCATGCAATACTCCATTTGATCAGGTGGTATCCTCCCCTATTCGAGTCTGCCCATTTCCAAAGGAATCTTTTTCGGATTTGGTCAATCCTTTGGATTACCCATTTAGGAAGCTCAAAAAACGACATGTGAATGGACAGATTAGACAACACTGAGTTGATGAGAACCACTCTACCACCGAGGGAAAGCGATTTTCCTTTCCAACCCGACAACCTGTCCTCCACCCTGTCTATGATAGGTAGCCAGTCTGTCTTAGTAAGCTTCCCTGGTTTGAGTGGGAGCCCTAAATATTTGATTGGGAACTCGTCTGTCAAACAGTTTAGTATGTTCGCATGGTCTTGTGCCTCTACATCGGAAAGTGCAATTGGAATCAAAGCGCTATTGTGGAAATTAATCCTGAGACCTGACCAGACTTCAAAACAGTAGAGGGCCCCTTTAAAGCAGACTGTCTCTGACCTATTCCCGTTACTAAAGAGTAGGGTGTCATCAGCATACTGAAGAATCGTGCACCCTTGGTTAGAGTGACTACTAGCCACGGGCATTATCCAACCTTTTCTCTGGCATTTGTCTAGCATGCCCCTCAGTACATCTGATATGATAGTGAATAGCAGGGGGGACAGCGGATCCCCCTGCCGTAGCCCTTTCTTGCAAGGAAACGATGGACTCGGCCGCCCATTAACCGAGATTGCCGTTTTACTAGTGTATAAACACTGTTTGATCCATCTAATCCATTTAACCCTAAAGCCTCTCCCTCTGTGAGCTTCCAGCAAACACTCCCAGTCGACGGAGTCATATGCTTTCTCAAAGTCTAGTTTAAGGAGGAAATTCTTAGACTGGCCCGTATGGTAGTGGTGGATGACTTGTTCTGCAGTAGCCACACAGTCCAGGATACATCTGCCCTTAATGAAACCAGTCTGTGTTTTGCAAATTAAACTTTCCATTATGCTTCCCAGGCGGATGGCTAGGACCTTTGTGATGATCTTAGCCGAACAGTTTATGAGACTGATCGGTCTAAAATCTCCCATCCTTGAAGCTTCCGCCCTCTTAGAGATCAGAACTACTTCTGCAAAGTTGAACATGCCCAATCTGAGATTGTTGTGGAAGAATTCATTTATCAACGCCATAATGTCCCCCTTTTATTTCTTCCCAGAACACCTTGAAGAGCAGCATTGGGAATCCGTCTGGCCCAAGCGACTTGTCTGCTCCCATTTGTTTGATGGCATTTTCCACTTCCGTTTTCGAGAAAGGTGCTTCCAAGTTAGAAAGCGTTTGCGCTGATTCGTTCTGACCGTCCTGCCAGAAGTCTTTCCTGAGCGGGACCCTGAAATCATTCTTTTTCCCAAAGAGGCCCTTGTAGTAATGTTGAAAGGTATTGGAAATCACAGTTTCGTCTTGCGAGATTCCTGTATCTATTTGTAGTGACAAGATTAGGTTGGACCTACGTCTTACGCTTACCACTCGGTGGAAATAGGCCGTGTTTGTGTCTCCCTCTTTGAGCCACGAAATCCTCGACCTTTGCTGCCATTTGATCTCCTCCAACTTATAATGATTGGCAATATTTTCTCGGAGGTCTAACAGCCTGTTTCTTTCATCTTGTGACAGGACTCTCGTTTCTTCCAGTCTTTCTAGCTCATCAATGCCTTCCAAAGAGGAGTCTTTTGCATGCTAGATGGTCGAAAATCTAGACCGGTTCCATCTATGCAGCCGCTTTCTCAATCTGCGGACTTTTTCACACCATCGAGATACTGCATCCATACCAGTGGTTGGTAGCGCCTAGTTTTCCATCACCGTGTGGTGAAATCCTTGGATTTCCAGCCAGGCCTTCCCAAATCTGAACCTCCTTGGTCTTTGAGGTCCCTGTACCCCAGCATCGAGCAAGATCGATGTATGATCAGACGTAGGTCTAGGGATAGACTTAGCGATCGCTAACGGGAATTTAACTTCCCAGTCCATAGATACGAGTATCATATCCAATTTGGCCATAATCGGGGATGCTTGCATATTAGACCACGTAAATAGTCTGTCATTGATTGGAATATCAATCAGCTCTAGTTGTGTAATCACCTTATTGAACTCTTCTCTGTGTCTGTCGGAGGAGCCTCTACCCTTGTGCTCAAAGGCAAATCTGGTAATATTGAAGTCCCCCCAACAATCTAGGGTCCCGGCCATCGTTGTCGAATATCGACAAGCTCTTGCCAAAAGACTTCTCTATCTATAGCCACGTTCGGCCCATATACTATTGTGATCGTCTGCATCCAATTATTTGATAGCCGTGCCAGATGGATAGTAAGGGAGAACATTCCACTGTACACCTCAGAGCAGGTGAAAATATCTGGGTTGAACCCAATCGCAATTCCCCCCGAAGCTCCTGCAGACGGGCGTATCACCCATTCCTTGATTCTGTGGCCCCCCACTCTTTTGAGTTTTAACCCGTATGCGAGTTTGGTCTCCTAAAGCCCTACCACATTCGCTTTGGAGTTCTTAATGATGTCCCTCACCATATCTCTCTTCCCGCTATCTCCCAGCCCCCTAACATTCCAGAACAGTGTATTCATTGGGGGACCGTTTCTAGGTTGATCATAGGTGTGGGTGCGGGATAGGCTTCATTCTCGAAGACCTCCGTCTCCCCAGAGCTTGACCCCAGCTTTTTATGATAACTAGCCTTAACCCGTTTAGTTTTCCAACCCCTAATTTTATTGAGTAGAAGAGCATTCCGTTCTAAATCACACACCTCTAAGCCATATGTTTGAGCTAGACTAAAAACATCAAAATGTGACATGAATTTAATATAGAAGCTATAAAAAAAAATGTACCTCCATCATCGAATTTTGCAGATTTGGCCGCCGTAGCCACCTCCAGATAGTCATCCAAGGACTCCACATGAGCCCTCTTAGGTGACCGCCGCATCGTGAACCCATTGATGTGTTATTGTTGACAATGTAGAGTAGCAAATGCCAATTTTTGTTGACAATGTAGAGTAGCAAATGTTGTTCATTTTAGTTTTAATTAAAAAAAAAACAAGTAGTGTAGCAAATGACAATTTTGTTGACGATGTTGGTCATATATATGACAATGTTGGTGATTTTCTTGACAATGTAGAGTAGCCATTGTTGTTAATTTTAGTTTTAATTAGAGAATGAAAAAAACAAGTAGAGTAGCAAATGACATTGTTATCTAGCAATTGTTGTTAATATTGGTTTTGATATCTAGGTTATGTGTAGTTAATAACAATTTTGTTGAAGTTGTAGTGATTTCTATTTTATCGTAAATGGCACGCACAATGGGGACATGGAGGAAGGAGAAAGTAGTAGACCTCCACGTGGCGATGGAGCACGTACTCGCGGTGGACGTGGTCGTGGTCATGGTCGTGCTCGTACCGAGGGTACTAATGTAAGTAATTAATTGTTGAATCTAATACAATTATATAAAATTTCGATCTATTGATGTAAATGTTATTGTTATGTAGGTTCAAATCAATCCAAATGAGGTGGGCACTTCTTCTTCAGTCCATTCATCATCGTATATCCCTTCTGGAGGCCCAGGACCTCTCGACCATTCACTCCTCACTCTTCAACCGTTGCATCGATCGCAGAATGTGTGGAACGGGGAGTCTACGGAGTGCTGCTTTAGGGTCGGTCATCCACTACCTATGCACCCACAGATACAAGAGATACTAAGAGACTGTGGGTTATAAGATATTGCTAGGATGACCTCCATCAAGTGCGATCGACCTCTTCTGGAAGCACTTCTTGAAAGATGGAGGCCTGAGACACACTCCTTTCACCTGCCAGTTGGGGAGATGACAGTGACTTTGCAGGATGTCTCCATAATCACCGGGCTTCAAATCGATGGAGAGGCAGTCACAGGTACAATGGACTTCGATCCGGTTTATATAGTTGAGGAGTACTTAGGTGTCGAAGTTGAAATCGCTGCGATTAGTGGTAAATTTATTCGGTCGAAGTGGTTGAAGGACACCTATAGGAATAAATTGAATTTAGGTTCAACTGCGGTGGATGTGGAGTGCTACTGTAGGGCCTACATCCTCACGCTATTTGGCACTGTATTGTTTCCAAATTCGTCAGGTAATGTCATCTCGTTGATGTTCTTGCCACTAATTGCCGATCTAGGAAACGTTAGCCGTTACAGTTGGGGTAGTGTCGTACTGTCATCACTGTACCGGAGTTTGTGTTTGGCCAGTATAGGTTCGGTGCAGATGAATGAGCCTATGATTTTACTTCAAATATGGAGTTGGGAGCGCATTCACATCGGTTGGCCCATAGTACGGATCCAATCTCCGCACTGGATACATCTTCCCGATGACGTGCATATGCTACCTCCTATCGGCGTTTATTGGACCGGCAAACTTACATGGATAGCCAACCCCAATAGGTGCTTAACGTACTACCGCGATGAGTTGGATAGGTTGGCAGTTGATTGTGTCGTGTGGCTTCCTTACACGGAGGAGCATGTACTTCGACTGCCGCCTAATTGCACGTACAGGAGTGATTTGTGGCTGACGGAAGCACCTTTAATCAACTTTGAGGTTGTTGAGTTCTACTACCCCGATAGAGTGCTATGCTAGTTTGGTCATCACCAAAGGATTCCGGTTGCCGAGCTATTCAATGCGGAGATGCACAATATTACTGGAATGGGTCGACAGCCTAGACACAATTGGGCCGCATGCTTCGCTACGTATGTTCAGAGATGGAATGTACACCGGTTCGACGAAATCATCGGTGACATTCCTCCATTTGACCTCACGGTGCATGCGGCGTACATGGCTTGGTACGAGAGAGTGACTAGACGATATATCTCTCCGACGTTGCAGACTCCTGCTGGAGTGGTAGTCCCCATCCGTCGACCAGGGGCCGAACCAGCAATAAACATTCCATGAAGTTGTCGATGTACCAACCTAAGGGATCCACTGTTCACAAATTTGTAAGTTTTAAAGTTTCGTTTTATTTTTTTAAGTTTTGTCAAAATTTTGTTCTTATATATGTATGTGTATATGTAAGTACCATAATCTTTTAACTTTTCATGATTGTCAGTTGAGCCAGACTTGAGCCATAGCAAAGAAATGTGCTACTTTGTTGAATAGCAACGTCGCGGATCAGACGAAGGAAACCATACGGGAGATGATTACATGTTGCCGTGCACAAGTTGATCTTGTGGGCGAGGGAGCAACATTAGATGCAATACTAAGGACTCCCACACATCGAACCAGCGGCCGTTCTAGTCTCCGACGAAAGAGAGTTGTTCGAAGGCCCCCACCTTAACCTCAAAGCGAATTAGAAGACGAAGAACAGGCAGGGGGTGAGATTCAAGGGGAGGGGATACAACAACATGTTGGGGGTGAGATTCAAGAAGAGGAGAATATCCTGATTTCCGGTGTCACACAGGCTACTCCACAATGTGGTAGAAGACAACGGAGACCCACTAACTTCTTCACACACGACTCTTGATTTTTGTGACCATGTAGGAATTCAGGTGCATTTAAGCGTTAGTTTATTTTTGTTGATTTTTGTCATCGTAATTATGAGTTAGTTGATTCATGTCTATAATGCAGGTTCGGTAAATGTTTAGTGAATGGAACAAGCGGAGGGAAGTGCTTGAAGGAACCACATTTTTTGAGTTATCCCTTGAGTTAGCTTTTGAGTTATCTTGTCTATGATGCATTTTATCTTTTAAGTTAATTTGAGTTATATGTTAGGTTGATGTTAGTTTAAAGCTGTAATATTTTAAGTTAGCTTGATGTTGTAATATTTTTGGAGAGATGTTTGAGATTGTTGTTTGATGTTGTAATATAATGCATGTTTGATGTTTATGAGATGTTTGAGATGTTTATAAGATGTTTGAGTTTGTGGAGAAGTTGTTTGAACCGAATGTGGAGTGCATTGAACTTAAATGTTGAAATGAATGTGGAAGTGGATTGAAAATTTGTTTAAACTGTATGTGAGCTTGTTTGAAGCGAATGTAGAGGGAAAATGCATGTTGTAAACTGAAATGGTGCAATTTAAGCCTAGACTCGGTTTTGAAAAACCGAGTTTAGTATTAACATACTTGGTTTTTCAAAGACCGAGTCTTGTGCCTGTAAGTTTTTTTTTTTAATTAAACTCAAGACTCGGTCAAAGACCGAGTCTAGTTATAGTTAGCTCGTTCTTTCGAAAACCGAGTCCTTTCTAGAAAGCAAGATGTTCTCTAGAAATGAGTGAACTCCACATTCGGTTTTCGAAAAAACGATCTAATTATAACTAGACTCGGTCTTTGACCGAGTCTTGCTCCTGTGAGTTTTTTTTTCAATCAGGTTGAAGACTCGGTCTTTCAAAGACCGAGTCTAGTTATAATTAGATCGTTCTTTCTAAAACCGACTGTGGAGTTCACTCTTTTCCAGAGAACATCTTGCTTTCTGGAAAGGAGTGTACTCAAAGCTCGGTTTTCGAAAGAACGAGCTCACTATAACTAAGACTCGGTCTTTGAGCTCCTGTGAGTTTTTTTTTTTTCCAATCAGATTGAAGACTCAGTCTTTGAAAGACCGAGTCTAGTTATAATCAGCTCGTTCTTTCAAAAACCGAGCTTTGGGTAAACTCCTTTCCAGGAAAAAAGATGTTCTCTGGAAAAGAGTGAACGCCACAGTCGGTTTTCGAACGAACATTCTCATTATAACTAGACTCGGTCTTTCAAAGACCGAGTCTTGCGTCTGTAAGTTCTTTTTATCAATCAGCTTCAAGACTCGGTCTTTCAAAAACCGAGTCTAGTTATAATGAGGACGTTCTTTGAAAGACCGAGTCTTACGCCTATACATTTTTTTCCCAATTAGCTTCAAGGCTGATTGATTCTAATTGCTCTCAATTGAACCTTATTGATTCCAAAATACTTAAAGGTTGATATTTGAATAAAAACACAATTAAAACTCATACAATCATTCATTTTCCACAATTAAACACATCCAAACTGAGTACATAGTTCAAATTAAATATTACAAACACATTGGAAAGCACATAATCAAATTAAATGTTTTGAGATCCTCTATTAGTACATCGACGCTTGTTGTGTCCTTCCAAACCACAACTTGAACATTTCATCCCCGAACCCCTGCTAGACCTATCTCTCATATCCATGTTGTTGCGTATTCTCGTGGATTTAGGCCGGCTTTTCCTTGAACGTCGCAAATTAGCATCAGGTATGAGTCGTGGTCCGTCAATAGTAGACCAATATGCTTGATCTAGAATAGGATTAAACACGGGAGTCCATGTTTGTACTAATGACGTGACATGGTAAAATTTATCAACAAAAGGCTTGTGATCGATTGCACGATATGCACAAGCTGCCAATGCATGAGAACATAGAATATGATATAGATGAAATTTCATACATGTGCATGTTTTCGTACCCAAGTTCACAGTGTGCAAGTTCCCACCCTTCCTTTCTCCATTTACCATGCGTATACCCGTTCTCATGGAAAAAACTCCAGGTTGATGATGAAACATTGTAACCTCATGTCGGTTTGCTATCTCACGGCGACTATCGATCAATTAATGTACACTTCTAGCAAAAATCATTCCTTCAGATAAAAGCTTACTAGCTTCCTGTCGACGGGTAGTAAAGTAAGAATTGAGACGATAGAAGATCGTCTCAATAATCGTAGTTACCGGTAAAATGCACCTTTCAAGACTGAATTGAAGACTTCTGACAGGTTCGTAGTTATTATGCCGTATCTTCGACCTTCATCTGCATAAAGTGCCCATTTCTCAACCGGCTTCTCTTTCAACCAATTAACCGCCTCGACATTGACGGTTTCAAGTTTAGCGAGTTTGGCCATGAACTTTTTGGGTTGGTTTTGACACGCTATAATTTTGGCCTTTTTTCGCAATGCCTTGCTACCAAATTTACTAAAGAAATTTATAGCAAAATGACGCATACAATAACGATGATATGCATTAGGTTCGTTCCAAGCTCCATTTTGTAAATCCATAGCAGATAATTTACCAGCATGATGATCCGAGATAACACACAACTTAGTGCGATCGGTGACATAATACCGAATGCAACTCATGAATCATGTCCACGTATTTATACTCTCTCCATCAACCAATGCAAATGCAAATAGAAATAAGCAATCATTCGCATATGGGAAAACAACAACTAGCAAACAATCCTTGTACTTACCGTACTAGTGAGTTCCGTCGACACTAATAACAGGTCTGCAAGACTTGAAACCTTCAATCGAAGGACCAAATGTCCAAAATACTCCCTTGAATGTTTCCTCGCTAGGACTAGACTCATATTTATCCCAGTGGACAACGGTTCCTGTATTTTCTGCTTGAATTGCTGTTAGTAGAAAAGGCAACTTCGTGTATGCTTCTTCGAAGGTACCAAACAACCTCTCAATTGCCTTTTGTTTTGCAATCCAAGCTTTCTTATATGAAATCTGATAATTATATTGTATTTTCACTATCTCAATAATTGCCCGCAGTGTTAAACCAATATCCTTCTTCACCACACCTACAATCAAATTACAAACAAGGTTAGAATCAACTTTACAGTGGTCCTGATTCATCGTGGGATTCGTACAAGTATGAGGCCCAACTATATTCTTCACCACAAAATTTGTCCCGCCTTTTGGAACAATTGCTCGTAATCTCCAAGGGCATCCACCATCACTTACTCCTGGGGGACCTTGCACGATCTCCTCAATTATACGTTTTCTAGGTGCCATTTTGCATTTAACAGTGTATAGTGACGGTGAAGATTTCAATGTGACAAATTCACGATATTTCTTGATAGAATACACCTTGACAGCTTGCTGAATCGACTCTTTACTTCCAAACTCCTGTTCAATGTACAATTCGTCTATATTGGATGAACTAGATGACTCTTGTGGAATTTGGTGTACTCTAGCACCTTGTGTCATCTCCTCGGTAATATGAGTGTTAACATTAGTATAGCTATCAGTAGCTCTCACTTCATTAGAACTGTTGTTCATAGGATTTACATTTGCTACATCATCATCTTCGTCTCCATCATCATTTTCTACACTATCATCAACTTCATCGTCTATTTCTTCCTCTTCTTCTTCATCGTCTAATAAGTCGTTGTTAATGGTAGCATTTTGAAAGAGTTCAAATACACTGTCATTTGGAACATAGTCATGAACCGGACTAGGTTGGCGTGGCAACTCAATATCTGTAGAATTCGGGTTTGTTGTATTTGTGAAGGTGTTTTCTTGTGAGGACAGTAGATTTGGTTGTAAAGATTGAGCCGGGTTAGACCTCATCTGTTGTGTAGGTACAACCCTTACGAAGCTTGAACTAGGAATATCATGTGGCTGAGCATTCAAAATTTAAATTTGCTGAATATATAACTCTAATACAGACCAAGTACAATTGGGAACAAATGTTGTCGCAATCATTGACTTCATAGCATTATCAGTAGATACAGGCACCGTCATAAAATACTGACCACCTCCTCTACTTGCTGTGCATCGAGCTAAAATTTTCACATTCCATTGATTCCTATCCCAAATAGTAACTTCATAAATTTTCTCAACTACTTCTGCAAATGTAATGGTACGAGGTACCTAAACTAGTTCCGGATCCAACACACTATAACAACAACCGATCTTTGGATCATGAATTATTTCACCACCAAAGTATAACCAAATAGGAATCTCGAGATCCATACCTACGTATATTTATACGAATATGCGAGTTATTATCTACCCACAAACAAAATCTATAAAAAATGTAGAAAATTATAGGCCAATATTCATCACACCTTCACAAGCTTCAAGGATAGTGTTACCGCTGAATCTGGTGTGGAGGCAAACAGATAATATTTGTGGATTCTTGGAAAACTCTGAATACCAAACATGTTGCCTGTTCCGCCGGAGTTTGACCGTTGACTCCCGCCGTTCACTTGCAAAAAGTGCGAGACACCAGGGTTGATCCCGGCGACGCACCCTCCGACGCTCAAGTCAGTAATCAGGAAAGATTATGAAAGAGCGTAAATTGGCAAAAGATTGATTACCTCTTAATGGAGATGGATGGGGGGTATTTATAGCCGCCGTTGGGGTCAGATTAGGAATGTAATCCCTGTGATCAGTTAGGGAATGTAATCCCTAATCCCCAGTGAAAGAATAGATATGAATCAGGGCTGTTGATTAGGATTAATCCGAAACCCTAATTCTACCATGCTGGACTGGATTTGCTGCGGGTTGAAACCCGCACCCAGTTGAGGTGGATCCATTCGCGAGTTAGTGGGTCTTCGAGGAGGAGAACCAGTACCTGCTTCAGATCCATTGGTAGGTGAAATTACCATTTTACCCCTAAGCTTTAAGATTCGTTCCTGATTTGGACGGTTCCGATTTAACCCCATTTTTAGCCATATCACGAGCCCCCCACTCCCAAAGACTGAGCTTGATCAGCCTTTGCGGAGTAGTTTTACTGTTTTAATGGCTAGCGGAGTTGTATCGGAGTCCAAATGCAAGGTTTCGAATCTTTGCAGGGTGCAGTATGGTAATTTTTTAAGTTGGTTGCGCTCTAAGTTGTTCTTGAGCTCTTTTAGACATTTGGTGATTTTTATCTATTTTTTCGGATTATTTATTTAATTTTGCGAAGTGTCAATTTATCGTTCGGGGGTCTTAATAAATTGTCCTGGGCAATAATTATTTACTCGGGGGCTCAACAATATTTCCCCGATTTTATAATTATTTTCCAAGATTTTTAATTAATTTTCCCAAAATTTTAACCACTTTTTCGCAATTTTTAAATAAATAAAACGATTAAAATAAATAAAAACTAATTTTTAATACCGATTTATGGCGTGTCGCGATCTGGGCCCTCCATCCGCTTCGAGTGCGATTTTCTGGAGGATCGGATGATCCAAGTTGCTCGGCAGATAGTTTCTTCGTATGAGAGGGTCGGTGCCTCGGTTGCTCGGTTCGGCTCCGAGGCAGCTCGGCTCGGTGCCTCGGAATCTGCCGAACTACGTGGCAAGATCCTGAGCACCCATCTCAGCGCGGATCCCGAAAAAATGCTATCTTGTTGTTTAGTGAATGTGGCAAGATCTGAGCCGTCCATCGCATCGAGCGCGTTTTTTGACGAGATCCAACGGCTGAGGAGGGTCGGCTTAAATTTTCTCCATATGTGGGGGTCAGTTCCTCGGCACCTCGGTTCGGCTCCTTCTGCAGCTCGGCCCGGAGCCTCAGGATCTGCCGAGCTACGTGGCGCGATCTTGAGCGTCCATCACGGCATTAATCACGAGGACGGGGTTCAGATCACGAGAAAACGTTATCTTGTCGTTTTGTGTGCGTGGTGCTATCTGAACTGTCCATCAAGTTTTGTCACGAATTTTGGAACGATCCGACGGTGATTCGGCCTCGGCAGAATTCTTCTCCATATGTGGAGGTCGGTACCTCGGCACCTCGGTTTGGTTAGAACGGATGTTCGGTGGCACGTCGAGGTGTTGATTGCCGGGGGATGGAGTTAGGTGTTTTGAAGAGTCCTGGTTTTGAACCGTCGCCATCCTCCGACCCAGTAGCTCGGTTGCTTAGCCAAGCTGTTTGGTAGCTCGGCTATGCACACCGGTGGTCGAGTCATGGACTTAAGCGATTTGAAGAGTTTTTGTTTTGAAACGTCGCAACTCTCCGTTTTGGCGTTTTGCCTTCTCTTAGTGGGCTTTTAAATGCCCAAGGAAGCCCAAACGTTGCTTTGAGGTTATAAATCCTCACCCCCTCCACCTCTTGTCTCATTCTCACTTTTACTCTCTAGTTTTTACTTTCACTGTGAGTTTGCTCTGCTAGCGGCGATTTGTGCTCTAAGGTGGTTGCGCTAGCTGTCGCGTGGGCCAAACAATTTCCGGTGATCTAATTCCAGCCGTGTACGTCACTTCAAGGTACGTCACCTCAAGGTCAGTGTGTTTGCCTTATACTTTCTTAGAGATGTCAAGGGTAAACTCGGGTAGTGAGGCCTCGTCCTCGGACGATAGTAGTGCGAGGCGAGGAGGCAAGTGGCGAGCCGGAGAAAGGGGAAGGAGGTGGTAGGACCTTCCGTGGCCGTAGAGAAGTGGAAGAAGGTAGTGGCCCGGTCTCCTGTAGTCGAGGAGATCGTGGAGACTGAGAGGCGAGCCCCTGAGTCGGGCCGGTACCCTAGCGTCTTGTCCGGCCATGCCGGTATCAGGCGGTACGAGGGTGATCTTCTGAAGAAGGCGATCATTGGTATGTCGGCAGTTTACGAGGAAAACAATCCGAGAGAGACTACCGAGGTGGACGAAATTGCCTCGGTATTGTCTGAGAAGGACCTGCTCCAGATTAGAAAGGGGTTCGCCATCCCTCCGGAGTACAAGCTGATCCTCCCCGGCCCTGGAATGCGGGCGAACTCCGAACTGTCGTCGGATACGTGTGTGTTTGACGTCGACTCTTTGAGCGCCGGCTTGCGGTTCCCCCTGCATCCCTTCGTGTTGGAGGTACTTCAGTGGTATTGCCTGGTGCCGACCCAGTTTATGCCGAACTCCTGGCGCCACGTGCTCGCCTTCTTGTTGCAGTGCCGCAATGCCAAGGTCGAGCCTGACTTGGTGGTCCTCTGGAGCTTGTATCGGATCCACCGGATGAATAAGGCCGAGCCTCGCTACTACCTGTCACCTCGGAAAGGCGTTAGGCTCATAGAGAATCCGGATTCGATAAAAGGTTGGAAGGAGAAGTTTTTTCTGTTAAAGGGGCCCTCGATGTTGGACTTTCCGAAGCGGTGGAAGGTAGAGGTGCCGAAGTTCGCAAGGGGTCGACCCAGTGCTGACTGCGGCCGAGGAGGAGGTGGCGGCAAAGCTCATTGCTCTCCCTATGTTGAGTTGGAGAGAAATGACCGAGGAAGTGCTATACGGGTCGGGCCTTAGTCCGATCGACCCGAGTATGCCCCTGACATCTTGTAGCAATTTTTTTTTTTTTTATAAAAGTATCTTGTTCGTTTTTCTAACTTGTTGTTTGTTTGGTTGTCCGGAACAGAAGCGCCGAAGATGGATTTTCTGGGGATGATGAACGAGCGAGGCAAGGTTGCCGACAGTAGGAAGAGGAAGAGGCCGGGCACGGGTCCTTCGTCCGGCCGCCCTACCAAGGCTCCCTCGGTAATCGCCGACCCTACCCCTGCCACTCAAGCTCCATCGTTGGTGGTGGCTGTTCCCACCGACACTTCGGCTCCGGCTTCGTCTGTCGTGGCCGGTGAGGTCTTCTTCGTTTCGGCGGCGCTGTCGCTCGAGGCACCTCCCCTGACGACTCAGGCCGAGGAGATTCTAACCGAGCGGCACAAGAAGTTATTCGTCCCCGATTGGCGGGTGAAGAACCATGACGGCTTCCTTGGCGACTCGCAGATGTGTATGCAGGCCGTCAAGCATCTCGCGACCCATAAGGACCGGGCTGCCCTGAAGGCGGGGACGACTGGCGATGACACCTACGAGGTCGCCCGGTCGCTTATGTCGGTAAGTCTTGATTTTCCTCTCTTTATGATTTTCTCCTAAGTTCACAGCTCGACTCTAACTCCTTCTTGCCATAGGCCACTTGTCACTTCGGCCATCTGATTTAAGAGTTCGCCGAGCAGAAGCGGGAACTGAAGGCTGCCTGTGACAAGGACAGGACGGAGAAGGCGAGGGCGGTTAGGCAGCTCGAGGCAGAGCAACGCCGCTCGGAGGGCTTGGAGGTTCGAGTCGCCGACCTCGAGGCGGACCTGGAGCGAACCAAGCAGCAGCTTGCCGCGAAGGTCGCCAAAGCTGCTAAGGCTGTCGAGGAGTTGGCAGAGTCGGCGAAGGCCCTGGAGGCGGCGAAGGCGGAGAAGGACGCCGTGGCGGCAGTGATAAGGGCGGAGGTCGAAGCCGAGGCGAAAAAGCATATGGCGGAGAATATGGAGAAGTCCTATGCCAGGGCGCTCGACCACGTCGAGGCTCGGGTCCCTGGCTTTCAGAGGGTTGGGTACCTGCTGTGGCCTGTCGCCGAGGATGAAGACAAAGAGGTCGAAGAAGACGACGAATGGGATGAGGAGGATGAACCTCGAGATGGGAAGGCGCCAGCCGACCCCAAGACCGCGTCGGCCGATCCTCGAACTGAGGTGTCGATGGGCGAAGGGCCATCTGGCGAGGCGCCGGTATCTCAGTTGCCGCCCCAGGTGGACCCCTGATTCTTTTTATTTTTGTAATTTTTTCTTTCTTCTTCTCTGTGTAAGCCTCATAGCGGACTGGCCACCGCTCTTTTGATGTGAATGAAAAGGCTTCTCTTTGAAAATTTTGTTTCAAATTTGTCTAAGTGTCTGGCTCGGCTATAGTCTTTCAATGTGATGCCTTCGTCTTTCAGATCGTCGAACTTGATTCGGACACCGTAGCAGCTCGGCGCCGTGCGGAACTGTTCAAGCGGTCTCGCGAAGCTCGTCTCGAGGGCGAGATCGACCTGATCCAAAGAATGCTGTTCAATGTGGAGAAGAAGAACAGCGAATTACTGGCCGAGGTGCATCACTTGCGGATAGTCGAGGAAGAACTCTCGGCTAAAGAAGAAGAGTTGGCCTCGGAGCTGGCCAAGCGAGACGAGCTCGCAACAAAGGCCGAGAAATTGCAGAGGGTTACAGTTGACAAGAGCATCGAGGTGACCAACTTGTGTCGTATCATATCTGATAGCGCCGAGTACCCGGGCTCGGCAAAACTTCCTCGGCTCAAGATATCGGTGAAGGATGACACCTTAAAAGATAGGATCATCGAGCTCGAGGAGGAGGTTGCTCGCCTAAAGCCTCAGCCCGTGAGGATTAACGTCCGCAGTACCTCCTGTACCCGCGAGGAGTGCGAGCGAGGGATCTCCTTCTACGAGCTCGCGACTCGTCCTCCCGTCACAGGTCGGACCGTGGCTGATGCCCAAAGTGGCATAGCAGTTTCCTCGAGCGGAGCCTCAGTCGGAGCCACCGTTAGAGTTACCGGCGAAGAGGCGTCTCTGTTCGCCGGCCTAGAGACGAGCTCGGAGGTTAAACGACACCGACCCCGAGTGTCTCTGAATCGGAATTTCCCCGCTTCGAAGAGGCGTTGAAAAGGTTGTACTGGTCTCTCGAGTCTTTGTAACGCCCTTTTGTAGCAACTTTGCCTTGTAAAATTATTAAGTTGTTTTAATAAAATTGGAGTTCGTCTGCTTGCTGTTGTGCCGTAGCTACTTTACTTTTGAAACGATCCATAAGAGCCAATAGTTAGCTCCTTTTACTCGTTCTAGCTGTAGAATTTTAGTTTTTGTTCGGGATGTGCCAAGGTCTCTTTGCTTTCGATAGTTAGGTAGCTCGGATTTATGGCCGAGCTACGTGGCTTAATCTGGTGGTGTATCATGATCACGGCACAAATCACGAGACAAGAGGCTCAAATTTTGAGAAAACGTTATCTTGTCGTTTTGAGGGGATGTGACGCAATCTGAGCCGTTCATCACGGTCTAGCACAGATTTCGAGACAATCAGACGGTGAAGCTGGCTCAGCGGCTTTTTTCTCCATATGTGGAGGTCGGTACCTCGTCCGCCCGGTTCGGCGACTCGGTAGCTCTGCCTCTACCCAAAGTAGCTCGGTCGAACCAAGTGTTGAACCCCGAACTGGTCGTTAGAGTTGAGTTCGAAGGAGTTTGTTCAACGGTTGTGGGAGCAATTCCGAATGGCGAACCACTTCTAGCTCGCTTAAGAGCGAGCTCGTGAACCGGAGTCGAGCCAAGTGTTGGACTCCGAAATCGTCGTTAGTTTGTTCAACGGTTGTGGGAGCAATTCTGAATGGTGGCCCACTCCTAACTCGCTTAAGAGCGAGCTTGCGGAGCAGAATCGAACCAAGTGTTGGACTCCGAACTCGTCGTTAGAGTTTGTTCAACAGTTGTGGGAGCAATTCCGAATGGCAAACCACTTCTAGCTCGCTTAAGAGCGAGCTCGTGAAACGGAGTCGAGCCAAGTGTTGGACTCCGAAATCGTCGTTAGAGTTTGTTCAATGGTTGTGGGAGCAATTCCGAATGGCGACCCACTCCTAGCTCCCTTAAGAGCGAGCTTGCGGAGCAGATTCGAACCAAGTGTTGGACTCCGAACTCGTCGTTAGAGTTTGTTCAACGGTTGTGGGAGCAATTCCGAATGGCGACCCACTCCTGGCTTGCTTAAGAGCGAGCTTGCGGAGCAGAATCGAACCAAGTGTTGGACTCCGAACTCGTCGTTAGAGTTTGTTCAACGGTTGTGGGAGCAATTCTGAATGGTGAACCACTCCTAACTTGCTTGAAAGCGAGCTTGCAGAGCAGAATCGAACCAAGTGTTGGACTCCGAACTCGTCGTTAGAGTTTGTTCAACAGTTGTGGGAGCAATTCCGAATGGCAAACCACTCCTTGCTTGCTTGAGAGCGAGCTTGCGGAGCAGAATCGAACCAAGTGTTGGACTCCGAACTCGTCGTTAGAGTTTGTTCAACGGTTGTGGGAGCAATTCCGAATGGCGAACCACTCCTAGCTTGCTTGAGAGCGAGCTTGCGGAGTAGAATCGAACCAAGTGTTGGACTCCGAACTCGTCGTTAGGGTGAAGAATAAAAGCAGAGAGATACAAGCAATTTTACATGTAAAATGTGAAAAAACTTTCTTTATTAATAACTAATAGTTGGCTGCTTCTAAAGTTGCGAGCCGTTATTACAAGAGAGAAATAAAAGAAAAAACACCAGTAAAAGGAGGGGAACGGTTCGACATCCCAGAATACTTAGAGAGGCGTTAATGCTCTCTCCTGGTATTTTAAAAGATGGTCGGCATTCCAAGTCCTGGAGATTTCTCTGCCTTCAAGGTCTTTTAGCCGATATGTCTCGGGCCGAACTACTTTGGTGATCTTGTAGGGACCCTCCCAATTTGGAGCTAGTTTACTCTTCTGACCAGGAAAAGAGATTG
The DNA here is from genome assembly GCA_017893485.1 of Hemerocallis citrina. Classification (NCBI taxonomy): domain Eukaryota; kingdom Viridiplantae; phylum Streptophyta; class Magnoliopsida; order Asparagales; family Asphodelaceae; genus Hemerocallis; species Hemerocallis citrina. The sequence continues at coordinate 30,421,496 of CM030361.1, read as the reverse complement.
CTAACTTTCTGATGACCAAGTCCCCTTCTTTGAGGTCGGTAGGACGGACTCTCTTATTGTATGCCAACTCGATCCTTCTTCGGTAGCTTTGTTGACGAATGGCAGCTCTTTCACGGATCTCGTTAATCAAGTCTAGATTTGCTCAAAGCTCTCTGGCATTTTGTTCTTCTTCATAAGCCATTAGACAAGGAAAGGGTATACCAACTTCTAGGGGGATCATAGCTTCGGACCCATAGGTGAGATTGAATGGGGACTCTCCTGTGGGGGTCCGTTTTGTGGTGCGGTAGTTCCACAACACGTTAGGGAGCTGATCGACCCATAAGCCTTTAGAGCATTTATCCAACCTCTTCTTAATACCGGAGAGGATCTGTCGGTTAGCATTCTCCACTTGGCCATTCGACTGTGGATGGGAGACGAAGGAGAAACGTTGTTGGATGGCGAGGTCTTCACATAGAGCTCGGAAGGCAGCCCCGGTAAACTGGGTTCCGTTGTCTGTTATGAGGACTCGAGGGACACCGAATCGGCAGATTACGTTCTTCCAGAAGAACTGAAGTACTTTGTTCTCGGTGATTGTGGCCAAGGGCTCGGCCTCTATCCACTTCGAGAAATAGTCGATTGCCACGACTAAGAATTTGAACTGGCCGGGAGCTGGTGGGAATGGCCCTAGTAAATCCATCTCCCACATTGCGAAAGGGATAGGACTTGATAGGGAAGTGAGTGGAGCTTGTGGGAGGCGACGGATGTTGGAGTACTTCTGACAAGAGCTGCATTGCCGAACGTGCAGTTCGGCTCTTGTAGGAGAGTGGGCCAGAAATATCCATAATTCAACACTTTGCGGGCTAAGGATCTGGACCCTGAATGTGCCCCGCCGATGCCTTCTTGAAGTTCTTGCAGGGCGTAGTTGGCTTGTTCTAGGGAGAGGTATCTTAAATAAGGCCTGCCGTCTACTTGTGTGAAGGAGCGCTTGTATAGGATGCCCTCGATAAGTGTGTATCGCTCTGCTCGGGTTCTCACTCGGCGAGCTTCCTTAGGATCTTCGGGGAGGAGCCCATCCCTCAGGAACTCAACGAGGGGTTTTATCCAATTATCTTGAAGCAGGACAGGTAGAGACTCCATAGAATCGGAAGTTTCGTCTTCTATACTTGGCTTCAGGAGTACCTCAATCAAGACGGTCTACTCGAGACCTTGGAGGGAGGAGGAGGCTAGCTTGGAGAGGGCATCGGCTTGGGAATTCTCCTCTCGGGGGATTCGCTGGATGAGAGCTTCATCAAATAGGGCCATGAGATTCCTGACCTTGGCTAGGTACTTAACCATTCGGTCATCTCGTGCCTCATACTCGCCCAGGACCTGATTTACGACCAGCTGAGAGTCGCTAAAGATCCGGAGGTGCTGCACCCCTGCATTGCGAGCCATTCCGAGGCCGGCTATGAGTGCTTCATATTCTGCTTCATTGTTCGAGGCCTTGAAGTTGATACGGAGGGAGTATTGGAGGATGAAATTATCTGGGCCGGCCAGAATAACCCCGGCTCTGCTTTCCTCGTTACAAGAGGACCCATCCACATAAACCGACCAGACAGGTGGTCCCTTCATTGCTTGGCTTCGGGGATGGTACTTTCAACTATGAATTCAGCTAAGGCCTGAGCCTTGATCGCGGTCCGAGGCTGATACGTTATATCATGCTGGCTCAGCTCGATAGACCACTTCATAAGGCGACCGAAGGTCTCTGGCTTGTGGAGAACTTGCTTCAGCGGTTGGTCGGTAAGAACGACCACCGAATGGGACTGAAAGTATGGTCGAAGCTTCCCTGCGGCCATCACTAGGGCATATGCCATCTTCTCTATCCTGGGGAAGCGGAGCTCGGCATCCCGAAGTAGCTTGCTCACATAATGGATGGGCTTTTGGGTCTTATCTTCTTCCTTCACGAGAACGGCGCTGAGGGTCTGCTCGGAGGCTGCTAGGTAGAGGTAGAGGGTTTCTCCGGGAACAGGCTTGCTGAGGAGAGAAGGATTGACTAGGTAAGCCTTCAGCTGATCGAATGAGTCTTGTTGCTGCTGACCCCACTCGAAGCCTTTAGCCCCCCCTAAGAGCCTTGAAGAAGTGAAGGCACTTCTCCCCTGACTTGGAAAGGAAACGCCCTATGGCTGCCAGGCGACCCGTTAGCTTTTGAACCTCTTTGACATTCTTCGGGAGAGCCATGTCTAATATGGCCTTGATCTTCTCGGGGTTGGCCTCGATTCCTCTTTGGCTGACCATGAAGCCTAGGAATTTCCCCGACGAGACTCCGAACGCACATTTGTTCGAATTGAGCCTCATGTCGTGTTTCCTGAGTACGTCGAATGCCTCTTGCAGATCGGCCACATGATCGGCCCCGTGGATGCTCTTTACAAGCATATCGTCAATATATACCTCCATATTTCGGCCAATTTGAGCTTGAAAAACCTTGTTGACGAGGTGTTGATAAGTGGCACCTACATTCTTCAAACCGAAGGGCATTACCCTGTAGCAGTAGAGGCCCTGATCGGTTACAAAGGAGGTCTTCGGAATATCCGGGGGAAACATACGAATTTGATTGTAGCCTGAGAAGGCATCCATGAAACTGAGGAGTTCATGGCCCGAAGTGGCGTCAATCAAAGTATCGATACTTGGAAGAGGGAATGGATCCTTAGGGCATGCCTTGTTGAGATCGGTAAAATCGATACAAATCCTCTAGGTCCCATTGGACTTCTTCACCATTATTACATTCGCGAGCCATTTGAGATAGTTTTCCTCTTGTATGAACCAGACTTTCAAGAGTTTGTCCACCTCCTCTTTTATAGCTTGCTGGCGCTCGGGAGCGAACTTGCGCCTCTTCTGTTGGACCGGTTTGGACCCCGGAGCAACGCTGAGGTGGTGGACTAAGAGCTCTTCGGAAATTCCGGGCATGTCCGCAGCCGACCATGCAAAGAGGTCACGATTTCTTCAGATGCACTGGACTATGTCGGAGCATAGGGCAGATGGGTGGGTCTTGCTAACAAAGAACTTTCGGCTTGGATCCTGCTCAGAGAAGAGCACTTCCTCCAACTCATCCACCGGCTCGGACGTTGGTCGGGCAACATCTTGGGGGATTTCAAGAGTTTCAAGGGAGAGGACTGGACCCAGGGTAGAGGTCATGTAGCATTTGCGGGACGTTTCCTGATTGCCTTTTACTTCCCCTACTCTTGTCCGAGTGGGAAACTTCATCTTGAGGTGATAGGCGGAAGGGACAGCTTTAAGAGCTGCTAAGCCGGGGCGATCCAAAATGACATTGTAAGCTGTAGGGACATCCACGACCATAAAGTCCATCGACTCCGTTCGGGTAGTAGGAGTTTTGCCAGCGGTTACATCAAGGGTGATCACCCCTTCAATAGTCACTGGCACTCCCGTAAACCCATGGAGTGTATAGCCGGCGGGCTTGAGTCTGTCTCGAGATAGTTTGAGGCCTTGAAAGCGGCGAGGAAGAGGATGTTAACGGAGCTTCCATTGTCCACTAGGATCCTTTCCACTTTAAAGTTCGCCATATGGAGATTGATGACAAGCGCGTCACAATGGGGGGTTCGGACACCCTCAAGGTCTTCATCTGAAAATGTGATGGGTACTCTGAGGCCTTTAGGAGGAGGTGTGGCGCGAACCGAATTAACTTCCCTTATGAACGCCTTTCGAGAGGAGTTGGAGGAGCCCCCATTAGACCCCCATGAATGAGGTGCAGGAACGCTCCTCTTTGAATTCGGACGTTTCTTCGCGTTCAGGACGCTTGTTAGCCCCCCGAGGCGGGGGAGGAAGATCGGCTCGGTCCTTTCTCACGAACTTGTTTAGCTGACCCCTCTGGATGAGGGCTTCTATCTCATTCTTTAGGGCCCGACAATCGTTGGTGTCGTGGCCATGGTCCCAGTGATAGCGGCACTACTTCTCTTTATGCCTCTTCTTGCCAGGGGTGTTCATTTTTTGTGCAGGGGGCAGCATCCCTTCCTTCTCAACTTCCATGAGAATTGTGGAGATGTTGGCGTTAAGGGGAGTGAACTTTTCAAATTTGGGGGGAGGTCGGCGCTGCCCGCTATTATCCTTCTGGAGCTTCTTGGCTCCTTCTTCTTCTATTCCCTTTCTCTTGGACCCGGAGGAAGGCCCCTCAAAGTTGGGGCGGTGCTCAGCTTCCTCGGCACGAATATACTTTTCGCTCCAGAGGAGGAGGTCAGAGAAGTTCTGCGGGGGCTTCTTGGTGAGGGAGGAGCGGAGGCTGGAGTTGAGGACATTGGATTGGAATGCTGCTGCAGCGACCGACTGGTCGAGGGATGCTATGGACCTGGCTTCCGCTGTGAACCTTTTTACATAGTCTCGTAGCTTCTCACCCTTCTTCTGGTTGAGGTAAAGTAGCGAAATGCTCGTCTTCTCCGTTCGGTGGCTACTTACGAAGTGGGTGACGAAGAGGGTCTCAAATTGCTCGAAGGAGAATGTTGAGGATGGGGCAAGGCGAGAGTACCATTCTCGAGCCGGACCCTTGAGAGTTGCGGGGAAGGACTTGCATAGCAGAGCATTGGAAGCTTGATGAATGAGCATGAGGGTCTTTAAGCTTTCGATGTGATCGACTGGGTCAGACTCCCCAGAATAAGTCTCGAATTGAGGAGGTTTAAAGCCAATTGGTATGGGCGCCTCCATTATAGTTCGGGAAAAAGGAGGTCGACTAGGGCGAAGGGTCTTCCCTCTGAGCTCTTCTTCTCTGTCTAACTGACCCAAGCGCCTCTCCATTTCGTGGAGACGGCGGTAGACAGCGTCATCCCTTCGACGGTAACCAACCGAGCCTCTAGACTCGTCTTCGTACAAGGGAGAGTAGGGGCTTCGACGACGGTAGGTCCTGGAGCGGCAAGCACTAGGAATGTGTTGGGGGGTTGCTAGGAGCTGGGGGAGGAGTTAGGGATCGTCGGCGAGGACTTCGGACTGGAGGAGGAGTGGGAATCCTTAGAGCATTGGTGTTGTTGGGTCGGAGGTTGAGAGCTTGTAGGATGGTTGCTTGGAATTGCTGGAACTCGGCACGAGTGATGGGTGCCTCATCGTTCCTTGGATGGTGCCGACCGGCAGGGGAATGGGGTCTTCTCCTGTGATGCTCGAGGGACTCTCTCTGACCCCTTCGGGTTGGGGACCTTCTATAGTCTCGGCGGTGAGGAGATCGCTCATCCGGACGTTGTTGGCGGGAGGCTCTCTCTCGGGCCCGCTTTTCATCCAGACGGCGGTGAAGATCCTCATCCTTCTGCCGATTAAGGATGGTGTTGCGAAGGTCGGAAGCACGGGGATTGTGGGAGGCCATAGAATCTGAAGAGGCATTGTGGATTGAGACATGGTCCTGATAGAGAGGTTGTTTCTACGGGTTGGGACGCGAGACCCCTGCTCCGGCATTTTGAGGACCGGGGGGATCTTTAGGAGGTTGTTGATTCTGAGGAGGCTGGTCCTATTGAAGAGGGTCCTCGGCTTGAGGCGGAAGTTGCCCCTGCTGCTGAGCGGGTTGGATGGGGACTTCCTGTTGCTGATCGGGGTTGGGTCCACGGTTGGACCCTCTGGATCTTACTTTCCTAGGAGGTATGGCTGGAGAAGATCTGACCAACGAGAAGAGGGGCGGCTGCTATTCATTTGGTTTTCCACAGACGGCGCCAATCTGTTACCGCCGAATCTGGTGTGGGGGCAAACAGATAGTATTTGTGGATTCTTGGAAAACTCTGAATAGAAAACCTGTTACCTGTTCTGCCGGAGTTTGACCGTTGACTCCCGCCGTTCACCTGCAAAAGGTGCGAGACACCGGGATTGATCCCGGCAACGCACCCTCCGACGCTCAAGTCAGTAATCAGAAAAGATTATGAAAGAGCGTAAATTGGCAAAAGATTGATTACCTCTTAATGGAGATGGATGGGGGGTATTTATAGCCGCCGTTGGGGTCAGATTAAGAATGTAATCCCTGTGATCAGATAAGGAATGCAATCCCTAATCCCCAGTGAAAGAATAGATATGAATCAGGACCGTTGATTAGGATTAATCCGAAACCCTAATTCTACCCTGCTGGACTAGGTTTGCTGCGGGTTGAAACCCGCACCCAGTTGAGGTGGATCCGTTCGCGGGTTAGTGGGTCTTCGAGGAGGAGAACCAGTACCTGCTTCAGATCCATTGGTAGGTGAAATTACCATTTTACCCCTAAGCTTTAAGATTCGTTCCTGATTTGGACGGTTCCGATTTAACCCCATTTTTAGCCATATCAGATAGAGCCATAGATATTTGGGTAGAAGAGTTGAAGTTTCTATCCTCTTCAAACTTAGCAAATTCCAAAATATGGATTTTTCGAAAGATGGGTTTAGGATTTTTATAGTGGAAGATGAGAGGATTAGGAAAGAATTGATAAATATATTTAGATTGAGATGAGATTTTGTGGGTAGGAGGTCGCCTAGATTGAGGGAAATGAGTTAGAGAAGATAGAATAGAATAAAGTAGAGAAGAAGATGAAAGAAACAGATCTGAAATAACCCCCCCAATCGACACTCGGTCTTTGAAAGATCGAGTTTAGTTAAAACTAACTCGGTCTTTCAAAGACCGAGTGTTAGACTTCGAAAAATCCAAGACTAACACTCGGTCTTTGAAAGAACGAGTTAGTTTTAACTAAACTCGGTCTTTCAAAGACCGAGTGGGATTGTTTGGAAATTTAAAAAAAAGTATGGCAGTTTGGGAAAAACTTTCAAAAAGTGGGACAGTTTGGGGAAAAATTCGGTTCCTTAAATCCCCCTCCCCTGCTCCCCATCGGCATTTTCACAAAAATACCCTCCCAACCGTTTTGCATAAGGTGGGGCCCCTTCCCCAAATTTTTGCTGATTGTGAAATGGAGCCGCATATATGCGGCTCCATTTTTGGAACCGCATTTGATTTTTTTTGCAAAACCCCCCTCCCTTAATCCAAAATTTGCATACACAATATATTTATGGAATATATTAGTATATATTTATTTTTTTGATTTGTTTTTTTTTAAATTTCTTTTATATATTGCTCCGGAACAGATTAATTGCTCATTTGTGGGAACGGCACGGTGCTAATACATCAGGTGTTTAAATATTCTGTAATTTGAATAATGCGATACTCTTTTTCCTACGAATTTTTTAACGAGGCCATCAATAATTGTATTATCTATTTCTTAGTAAGTGTATTATCTATTACCAATTAATTGTATTATAACTATTTAATTAGTTGTATTATCTTTGGTGCATTCAAAAAATAGTTTTGTGCCAAAAAAAAAAATTACAAATTTTTTTTATGAAACCCTAAAATGGGGTACCAATGGAGCACTTCAATTGAAACTCCAAATCTAAATGGTATATTCTTAGGAATATGCCAAAATGGAACCCCAAAATGGGGATGGAGATGGGTTCCATTGGCCTTGCTCTAAGCACCCTTTTGAAACTATTTACACAACTAAGACACTTGCAAACTTTTTTCATGTTCGATCCAGTCGATGCGGCCGGTCGCTATTTCCTTGAGTGGCCTTTGCCTTTTGAAAGTCGCTAATGATAATAGCAGTCACTTGTAAAAAAAAATTTGAAATTTATTTTTTGCTGCTGCTATTCCCATCAACGGTTACAGTACAGATGAAGTCGTTGATGAGAACAACGACCGTGTCTCAATTATATTATGATACTTGGTCATTCCAGAGAGCTATTGCTCTTTAGAAGAATAAAAAAATTTACGGAGAAATCGCTAGTGGGAATAGCAACTTCTGTATAATATAAGTAACTATTCCCATTACCGACTTTAGTTGGGAAGGATTTTTCTTTTTCAGACTTTTGCAGTTTTGCTATATGGGACAATATTTAAATGGAGGCCATTATTGGGAATTGCGGCCCCGATAATATGTGGGCCGCTATTCCCAACATCGGGCCCACGATGGTGAAGGTTTTAGATTGACAACTAGAAATCTATATTTGTTTGAGAGCATGAGCTGCCCATGTGTTGGCAATGGTGATAGTTGGTGGGCCTCATTCTAAAGTTGACGGCTATAAATCTATATTAAGTTGAGGAGTCGTTTAAAATCAAATGGGTGTCATCACATGAGAGCAGCTCATGCTATCAAACAAATATAAACAAATATAGCTTTTTAGCAGTCAACTTGGGATTTATAAACCAATTTCTTTTTCTTCTTCACTTTGGTCAAGTTCCAACTTGAATTCGATGTTGGAAATAGCAGCCGCATTTGAATTGCGGCCGCTAATCCACACAGATGTCTTTTCGTAATTATTTTTCCCTTTTAGAGATAAGGTTGTTGTTCCTATCGGTGACTTCATATGTACTGTAGCTGCTGATGAGAATAGCGGCAAAAAAACAAAGAATTTATTAGTTTCTTTTTACAAATGTCTGCTATTTTCATTAGTGTGCTTCGAAAGGTAGAGGCCGCTGCTGACGTGACATCGACTAACTCAAACATAAAAATAATTTGCAAAGTATCTTAATTCTGTAAGAGCATCCTCAGTCGTGATTGTGAAAAAAATGCATAAATACATATATACATATAGCATTTTTACACTTTGCTGCAGGCGTCGAATGATATTTTATAGCAATCTAATAAAAAATAATCTTCAGACGGAGTTTGAAGTTGCGTCGGGAGAGATTTTTTTTTAATAAAAAACCAAAAATTGAAGGACGGAACTAGAAGTTCCGTCTGACAATCATGGGAAATGGAGGGACGCAAAGAGAAGTTCCGTCCGAGGGTTTTTTTTTGTTTTAGGACATTTTAAATTACGAAAATTATTTTTTTAATGAAGGGACGGAAGTTGAAGTTGCGTCTGACTATTATTTTTTTTTTTTTTAGGGACGGAAGTTGAAGTTGTGTCCTTTAAAATATGCATAATTCTTATATCTCCTCTCATTTATAGCAATCTACTGTCGCTATTTTGCCAAAATTTGCATAAATAGCAAACGACTAAAGCACGTCGTTTGCTATAAAATGCATTAAATGGATAAATAGCTAAGGATTGTGGATTCTCTAAATAGTTTCAAAAAGTTGCTTAGTACAGTAAAGAATTCGAAGTTAGAGTTGTGGCAGAGAAGAGAGCAGATGGGAAGAATAACCGGGAAAAAAGCAGATGGGAAGAATAACATGGAAAAAACAAATAAATAATAAAAAAAGGAACATATTTTAATTGGTAATAACTTTATAGATTTAAAAACATTCCGTTGCGTCGGTAGGGAAAAAAAAGTTGCAAATTTAAATAATAAAAATATAAAATGAAAAAAAGGAACATATTTTAATTGGTAATAACTTTATAGATCTAAAATAAAAGATTCCGTTGCCGGGACTTGAACCCGGGTCTCTCGGGTGAGAGCCGAGTATCCTAACCAACTAGACTACAACGGACTTGCGTACTGAAATTTTACGGTACATATGTATCTTAGTTAGACGTTGTTAAGTCTAGTTGTTATATGATTATTTTTCTTATTGACGATAAGAAAAATATAAGTCTGTAATCAATACAAAATATTCAGGATCATCTTCTTTTTTCCTAACGTCAAAATTAACAGTTGACAGCCCCATGTCAATATGACTGTTAGATGGCACAGAGAAGTTATTTTCTTTACAGTTTACAAGTTCCTAAATATATACATACTTATCATCAGGAATTAGGATTCCCGACCTCAAAATTTGGGCTTCAGAACCATTTCAAATACAGTACCTTATAAGTGTGTGTTTTGAGATAGAATAGATAGAGCTCAAAAGAGATCCTGCCAAGATAAGCTTTACTGTCGATGATTCTTCAGAACAAATAGAGAGCAGGATGTATTAGAAGTTTAATTTGTCTGTTAGATGCCACAGAGTGATTTAATTTCTTTACGAGTTCTTGAATATTATACTTAGGAATTGCGATTCTCAACCTCCGAATTTGGGCTTCTGAACCATTTCAAATACCTTACTGTCGATGATTCTTCAGAATACATAGAGAGCAAGATTTATTTAGAAGTTTCGAGACAAAAACTAGGTCAATCAATCATTCCTGTTGCATCTTGCAGGACCTGAAATCGTAGTATGAATTTTAGGCTTCTCTTGATATATATAATGTTTGCAGCGGTATTCCATACATTAATACAATATGCCCATTTTATTCATACGTGATTCTCGTTTTTTTATAAGCTTTTTATTCATACATGATACACAACAAGTTATACATATTATGAACTTGAATAAACTTTTAACCCAGTTGATTTCAAGGGCAGGAGACTAATCTTCCATCAGTAAGGTGAAGGGTGCAACCCTTGGAAGCCGAGCTTAAGCAGCAGTTGCAACTCGCAGTTAGCTTTTGATTACCTGAAGATGGGCAGGTCATGTAGTCCACATCAAGGCAGTATAGAGGGCAAGCCTTTGCTACACCCACACTTGTATTCCCAAAAAACACCAATCCTTGGGGTGGGGGGGGGGGGGGGGGGGGGGGGGGGGGGAATCAATAATCCACACATCAACAGCTTAGTTTTGAGAGTATATACATAACCTATAACCTAATTAATTGAAAAACATAGTAAGGATTAGTACCGGAGAGAAGGAGAATCAATGCAACGGAGAATCTTGTGCTAGCCATAACTTCTTCTTCTTCTTCTTAACTAGTTTTTGGAGGTTGGCATATTTATATAGGACTAATTTGGGTCATGTTTTTCTTTCTACATAAATTGACAGGCATTTTCAAACTTTGACTTAATTAGAATTATGCATACTGGCCCAACTAAGCTTTATTAGTGGATATGGTTTCTCTCTTTCTTCTTTCTTGGCTGCTATCAATTATTCCTAGAATCCTAGGATTCTAGGAGATCAATTGCTAAGTTAAGTCCACTTGGAATATGTAACTGTTTTTGAATTCAACATCTAATGAGTTCCCGGTTTAAGCTTTATTAGTGGATATGGTTTCTCTCTTTCTTCTTTCTTGGCTGCTATCAATTATTCCTAGCTAGGATTCTAGGAGATCAATTGCTAGTTAAGTCCACTTGGGATATGTCACTGTTTTTGAATTCAACATCTAATGAGTTCCCGGTTGGGGGTTATATTCTATTTTCTGCATTGTTACTTTTTGTATTTTCTCACGGTACGCCAGAATTGTTTTATTAATCTTCTATTAATAAAACAGGGTGGTGTTATTCCACCTTTAACCTAAAAAAAAAACATCTAATGAGTTCAAACTAGACTAATGTTAACTCATTACTATCCACTGAATTTCTCTCTATAAAATTCTAGAGAGAGCAGCTCCCCAAAAACCTAAAACAAAGTAAGGGTGAAAGGTAGCTGTCATTGGTTACGTTTGGGTTTGTGCCTCAATGACGGCATTGATGGTCGGCGGTGAGGTGATTGGGCTCTTTGCGAGTGGTGTGGGCTTGGATCTTCCAACTTGGCGTCGGTGGCGCCGCTGATGTTGGGCTCATCGCGACTCCATCCAAGGCTCGTTGGAGTGATATGGACTTGGATCGACGAAGTAGCCATCGACGGCTTGGATCGACAGCGGACGTTGATATTTCTGCGGTGTCAGCGGGGCTCGTCGTGGTGAAGTCGTGAGGTGTGTTTCAAATCTTGAATTTGGATTTTGGGCTTCAAATTTCAAATTCAAATTTGAAGTTTTGAATTTGGAATTTGGGTTCCAAAATTCAAATTCAAATTTGGAGTGTGCAAGGAGAGATTTCTAAAATTTTGAATTTCAAGTTTTGAAATTCAAATTCTAGTTGAGAAGTGAGAGGCGAGTTTTCAGTTGTAATTTGAATTTCAAATTATTTTATTTGAAATTCAAATTACAACTGTGGAGTGATGGGCACGAACTCGCGCCACAGCTGATTGGAGAGAAAACATATTGCAGGTGCATTCGTTAAGTTTAGTTAGGGAATGTACTAGTTAATATTGTACGTTTGCTGTGTAATTGTTTTCCGTTGTTACATTGAGAAACAGAGAGATGTAACTATTTGTAATAATTGTTTCGTTAATTATTATTAATGAAATGAAGCGGTGACGCGGTCACATTTTTCTCCCAAAAAAAAAAACTAGACTAATGTTTGTGCCTGTATTTAAATTTTAAAACGCAGCTATTATGTCATCGTAATCAAACTTTTATTTATTTGTTAGTTCTCGCTAGGATTCTGGTGGTGTTAAAATAGTACTAGAAAATAAGGGGAAAAGGGGTATGAGCAACTTGCTCATTTAGTAAATGAGCAATTGATGATGTGGCATGCATGTGATTGGAAAATTTTTAAAAGGATTAGTTGTCCAATGTATCATATGCATGCCACATAATCACTTGCTCATTTACTAAATAAGCAAGTAGCATGCCAGTATACCTAGAAAATTGTTTTTGCAACAAAACTTCGTTTCTAAGATGGTTGAAATTCTGTGAATACAAGATGATGCAGTGGAACCACTGAGTAGTATGTAGAACCACTGAGTAGTATAGCTCATGGTATACGGGGTGGAATAAATAAAGGGAAGTTACAGGTTCAAGACCAAGCTACGACAGTACTTATGTATGCCCATTGTATATAACATATAAACTAGTCCCAAATTACTTATGAATGCCCATCTTTATTCATACATATATGACTCTCTTTTTCGAGAGAAGCTTTTATTCATACATGATACATGCCAACTGGCTTGCATAAACTCCCGACCCAGTTAGAGAGAATTCATAATACTTACGACCAAAAGTAGGGTTCCATCTTTAAAAGGTGAAGGGTACAATCCTTAGGAGCATCACAGTAATACAGCAGCTGCATGTCGCATTGAACTTTTGGTCACCTGAAGTTGTGCATGTCATGTAGTCCACATCATAGCAGATTCGAGGGCAAGGCTTCACTACTCCCAAAAAACACTCTTCTGTATTTCTCCAAAAACACCAACCCTTGGAAACAAAAATATCAACAATCCACATATATACAAGTTAGCTTTGAGTAAATATATACATAATCTTGCCTGCTTCCACGCTCGTCTGTATTTCCCCCAAAATAACCAATGCTTCAAAACAAAAATACAATAACATATATACGTAGCTTTCAAGCATCATGAATCATATTGTGCGTACTGATACTACAATAGTGTATACTAGTGTTACCATGTGTAAATTATACAACCAAATATAATTTTGAGGGCTCATAAAATTTTATAAAACTCCAAAACAGTTTGAGAGAATTGGAAGAAACTTATAAATATCATTCCTACTGTAATTACTGAAATCTTCATCATCATCCTCATATAAGCAGATGATTTAGACTGTCAAACTATAATGTTATCCAATTAAATATTACTAAAACTGCTAGCGGGCGAGAGCGGCATGGGGGTGGGGCATTAGGGGGTGCGAGTGGGGGGCGTGGGGGTGGGGCGTTGGGGGGGGGGGGGGAAGGGGGCGAGAGTAGAAGATGGGGGTGGGTTTGGAAAGAGCCGTGCAGAGATTTTGTGAGATAGAAAAACTGGGAAGGAAAGAGACTGTTTGAGGGATTGTGGTTTTAATTTGATTTGTTTTGATTTTTTAATAAAATTGTGCGTAGTGCACGTGTTAGTTAAATAGGAATCCTTACTTTTCATCTCTTTTCTCTATTTCAAAATAGAGAAAGGAAAGAGAGGGTAGACTCTATCTTCTATTAGTATAAAATATAGATATAATAATATAATATAATATAATATGTAGTATAACACGTGCAATACTGCACATAACTTTTTTTTAAAATAAGAAAATAATAGAACTTTTTTTGAAAAATTCATCTAATAACATCTATATAAAAATGAAAATTTCAATTCCAATTTGGATAGAGTACTAAGAGAGAGGAGTTATCTCCTACATTTTCCCTCTTGTTTATTTTAAAAAGATAAAAATGAGAAAAATCCTAGATATATAAAAGTGGTTTAGCATAATATATTTTATAGATTCCAAAATTTTAATTATTTTTCAGAATTTCTAATTAAATTTCTATATTTAATAATAATTTTTGGAACTTTAATTTAATTTCCTAATTTTAAATTATTTTTTGTGATTTATCGAGCTGACGCAATTTTTTGAGCGATCTGGACCGCCCATCGAGTTTGTGCTCGCCCGCTGAGTGGAATAAGGTGTCAGGATGATGTGGTGACGTGACACAACCTGGGACGTTGATCACGTGATGGGCTCGCCCGCTGAGTGAATTGGACATGCGTGATTGGATGGCGACGTGGAGCGATTTTGGGAGCCTCGATTACTCACGTATTCACGCATCTAAACTATCGGACAGTCAAAAATTGAGCGAAGGTGGTGGTTGGGTGTGTGCACGTGTTCAGATATGTGTGAATTCCTACTTTTGCTATGCTTTCTCTATTTCAAAATAAGAAAATAAGGAAAGGAAAGAGATTCTCTTTCCCATTAGCATAATATATAGATATAATTTGCATCTTTTATCTGAAAAAATTCTTACAACAGTGGAAAGATTAATAAATACAAACTATATGATGGAAGAAGGGCATGTTGTGGGTTTGCCACCTATTTTAGTAGTATTTCAATATTAATAACAATATTTTGTGAGAGCATCTGTAGTCCTTCAATTTTGGTATTTGGCATAAAAAAATAGGAATTTTGGATTTCAGCTGTAGTCGTTTTAACTCAAATTTTGGGTTTTAATTTTAAAAAACGATGGACAATGAATAATTTCCCATCCATTAATTTTTATTTTTATTTTTAAATAAAAAACCAAAGGGCGGGAAATCATTTCCCATCTGAAAATTAAAAATAAATAAAAACTAACCCATAATTAATTTCTGATTAACTTTTAATTTAATCAAAAATAAATCTTATTAAATCGTAAATAAATCTGAATTCTTAATTAAATTTCAATAAAAACCTTATCTATACACATAGAAGTGTTTATAGGTTGTAATCTCTAGGATTTTTCCACCAATTCTATAAAGAAATGATCTGGAACGGTAGATCATCCCCGTCCGAGCTCAAATTTTTTTAATTAAAAAATAGATCGAACGAGAAATAATTTTCCCGTCTGATATATTTAAATTAAAAAAATTTAAGCGACGATAGATGATTTTTCGTTTGATTGAACGAACAAAAGATCATCTTTCGTCAGTTATTTTTTCCAAATTCCTAGATCTTCTTCCTAATGTAGCAGAGCAGTGTTCCCCTACAACCCAAAATTTGAGTACACAGCAAATTTATAATCTTAACATATATCGGAAAAACATATATAATTTAAAAAAAAAAGAACATTTTCCGTTTAAAAAAGAAAGAACATTTTCTGTTGCCGGGACTTGAACCCGGGTCTCTCGGGTGAGAGCCGAGTATCCTAACCAACTAGACTACAACGGACTTGCTTACTCAGATTTTACGGCACATATATATCTTAGTTAGACGTTGTTAGGTCTAGGTGTAAATTTTTCTTATTGACAATAAGAAAAATATAAGTTTGTAATCAATACAAAATATTCAGAATCATCTTCTTTTTTCGTAACGTCGAAATTAACAGTTGACATCCCCATGTCAATATGACTGTTAGATGGCACAGAGAAGTTATTTTCTTTACAAGTTCCTAAATATATACATACTTATCATCAGGAATTAGGATTCCCGGCCGCAAAATCTGGGCTTCAGAACCATTTCAAATACAGTACGTTATAAGTGTGTGTTTTGAGATAGAATAGATATAGCTCAAAAGAGATCCTGCCAAGATAAGCTTACTGTCGATGATTCTTCAATCTTGAGAACAAATAGAGAGCAGGATGAATTAGAAGTTTAATTTGTCTGTTAGATGCCACAGAGTGATTTAATTTCTTTACGAGTTCTTGAATATTATACTTAGGAATTGCGATTCTCAACCTCCGAATTTGGGCTTATGAACCATTTCAAATACCTTACTGTCGATGATTCTTCAGAATACATAGAGAGCAAGATTTATTTAGAAGTTTCGAGACGAAAACTAGGTCAATCAATCATTCCTGTTGCATCTTGCAGGACCTGAAATCGTAGTATGAATTTTAGGCTTCTCTTGATATATATAATGTTTGCAGCGGTATTCCATACATTAATACAATATGCCCATTTTATTCATACGCGATTTTCTTTTTTTATAAGCTTTTTATTCATACATGATACACAACAAGTTATACATATTATGAACTTGAATAAACTTTTCACCCAGTTGATTTCAAGAGCAGGAGACTACTTAGAATATATACATACACAGGTTAGTTTTTGTTGGATATATAGGTATATACTCACTATATGAATAATATTATGTGTAATATTATTCTATGGGTAACACGTGTGTTACACGTACTAATTGTATGGATATCGGAACGCGGATTGAGTGGGTTGAGAACCCAGTACCCAAACCAGTATTTATCCTATAAATAATGACTTGTTGTGATAGTAGTCTAGGTATTCCAATTTTGAAACCTAGAGTAAAATATCTTAAGCAAGTCTGGGATATTAACCTAATTTTTATTGTTATAATCTCTCATAATCTCTAATAGATTTGAGAGTATATACATAACTTAATCAATTGGAAAACATAGTGAGGATTAGTACCGGAGAGAAGGAGAGTCCATGCAACGGAGAATCTTGTGCTAGCCATATCTTCTTCTTCTTCTTAACTAGTTTTTGTCTTAACTAGTTTTTGGAGGTTGGCATATTTATATAGGACTGATTTGGGTCATGTTTTTCTTTCTACATATAAATTGACAAGCATTTTCAAACTTTGACTTAGAATTATGCATACTGGCCCAACTAAGCTTTATTAGTGGATATGGTTTCTCTCTTTCTTCTTTCTTGGCTGCTATCAATTATGACTACATGAATATTCTAGGAGATCAATTGCTGAGTTATGTCCACTTGGGATGTCACTGTTTTTGAATTCAACATCTAATTAGTTCAAACTAGACTAATGTTTGTGCCTGTATTTAAATCTTTAAAACACAGCTATTATGTCATATATAGAAATCAAACTTTTATTTATTTGTTAGTTCTCTCTAGGGTTCTGGTGGTAAAATAGTACTAGAAAGTAACTGTTATTTCTGTAACAAAACTTCCTTTCTAAGATGGTTGAAATTCTGTGAATACAAGATGATGCAGTAGAACCACTGAGTAGTATGTAGAACCACTGAGTTGTATAGCTCATGGTATACGGGGTGCAATAAATAAAGGGATTGAAGTTACAGGTTCAAGACCAAGCTACGACAGTACTAGCTTATGTATACCCATTGTATATAACATATAAACTAGTTTCAAATTACTTATGAATGCCCATCTTTATTCATACATATATATATATGATTCTCTTTTTCGAGAGAAGCTTTTTATTCATACATGATACATGCCAATTGGCTTGCATAAACTTTCGACCCAGTTAACCTTGAGCGCAGGAAACTAGGGTTCCATCTTTAAGGTGAAGGGTACAATCCTTGGGAGCATCAGTAATACAGCAGCTGCATGTCGCATTTAACTTTTGGTCACCTGAAGATATGCATGTCATGTAGTCCACATCATAGCAGATTTGAGGGCAAATCTTGGCTGCTTCCACACTCGTCTGTATTTCCCCCAAAATAACCAATGCTTCAAAACAAAAATATCGACAATCCACATATGTACATAGAGGTTAATTAGTTTTGAGTGACTATATATATAACTAAACTGATTGTCAAACAAAGTTAGGATTAGTACCGGACAGAAGGAGAATCAAAGCAACCGAAAATTTTGTGCTCGCCATATCGATCTTCTTCTTCTTCTTAACTATCTTGTTAACTATCTAGTGATTTTTAGAGCTCGAGGTTGCCATGTTTATATAGGACTGAGTTGGGTAATGGTTTTCGGTCTACATAGTTGATAGTTGGTAGGCATGCATGTGTTTTCAAACTTTGACTTAAAATTATGCGTACGTAATGGCCTAAAATACACAACTAGGCCTTATTATTAGTTGATTTGGCTGATTTCTTTCTTCTTTCTTGCCTTCTATCGAGGATAACTTGTACGTTATCATTTGACTGAGTTATTATGTTCTCATGCCATGTAATGGAATTTTCAAAATCTTAGCCTTATCTTCTTAATTATTCTATGAGAGTAGTATTGATTTGGCTTATTTCTTTCGTCATTATTGGCTGCTATCGAGGATAACTTGTGCGATATCGATTGCTGAGTTATGTGTTGAATTAATTGTACAAGAAATTGAATATTTCTCCAAGGCACGTAAAGAGATACACCGTCCTTTAAGAAATGTTTCGCCCCACCAGGATGTCACTAATCAAGGGATATGCAAAAATTCCTCTCAGGATACAAAGGAGATGTTCGGTTCAATCGGTGACTCGAATGACCGAACCAGAGACACTCAGAAAATTTGTACTGACGATGCTATAACTCGAACTAAACTCGTATCTTGCAATTTGGGTAATAAATAGGAGAAGGAAGCCTTCTTACGATTGGACATGTCCAATCGGGAATTGTTACCTTCTTGAATGAACATTTCCATTCACTTGAAGAGATGAACCTCTTCGTTGGGATGTGTCCGATCGTATGGAGTTGTTTAGCTTTCGGGGGCGTTGCCCCCGAGCCCCCGCAATTAGGCGCTGCCTCCTCGACCCACCGCGACCTGACCGGGCAGGTCGATCCCCGTTTCGTTACGGCGACATTCGTCGGGGCCGACAACTCGAATCACAAGACGATCACATTTAAAATATGCACTTTATGAAAAAATATCTAACAATTTCCCCCTATTTTTTCACAAAACAGTTTGATATGTAAAAATAAAACGGCTACATCATCGAAGTGACTGCCTATGTACCCTTGTGGGGATCAAGCCACCGTAGTTCATGCAGACACAGACTAAGCATCGTCGTAGAAAATCGTACATAAATGAAAAATAGCTTTTGACTTTGAACTTCCACTTAGTGTAAACACCTCAAAGTTCCATCAGGGTGCTGTGGTGAACGAATCTTGATGTATCCGAAGTTATCACACATACTTTTCCTGATAAGGAGTGTCTCTTTATTCCAACGCATTAATGGCCTTGCGTTGTATCCCGAATTCATGAGTGCTCTAGAGACGGTCTAAATCTCATAGAAAGCGGCCTTACTTTCTCACTCACATAGGTAAGTGCTTTAAAGTGATACTGCGAGTCTGCTAGTCACTTTCTCCGATGACAGGACTTATTAAGATCTAATTTCAACCTTCACCATGCAATATTTGTACACACTAGAGATATTCTAGTGTCTTGTTTTAGTTAGACTTTAACTTGTTTGTACCCTTTGAACTCTGTTTATATTTCAAAACATAAGTAGGGTTCCCGTTAAGACTAACTAATGTTGCATATACCTTAACCCCATTCCTTTTGAGGTTTTCGCAATCATCTCTCTAGCCAATCCTTTCGTGAATGGATCTGCTAGGTTGCTCTTTGATTCTACATAGTCAACAGTGATTATTCCTTGCTTGAGTAATCCCCGAATAGACTGATGTCTCAGACTTAGGTGTCGTTGCTTACCGTTGTAAGTCTTACTTGCTACTGAATATAAAGTAACCTGATTATCACAGTGTATCATTACAGCTGCGGATGGCTTCTCCCACAAAGGAATATCAATCAACAAATTTCTTAGCCACTCAACTTCTTTACTTGCATCTGTTAATGCAATAAATTCTGCTAACATACCAAGACACGATTGCACCACCTAAAGTGAAAACCCATACTGTGGTGGACTTAGAACTCGATTCTATGTTATTCCAACTTGCATTGCTATATCCTTCAAGTACAGCGGGAAACCCACGATACTGTAATCCGTAATCAATTGTTCCCTTTAAGTATCTTAGAACTCTTCAAACTGCGTTCCAATGTTCTTTTTCTAGATTACTAGTAAACCGACACAATGTACCAACTGCATATGCATTATCCGGTCTTGGGCAGTGCATAGCATACATAAGACTTCCAATCACACTTGCATATTGTAACTGATCGTAGCATCTACCGGTATTTTTCATCAGCTTGATACTAGGATCCACGCGTGTAGATGTTGGCTTATGACCCATATGAACATACTTTTTAAGGATGTTCAAGATAATGAGATTGATTTAAAGATATAAATCCATCTTTCCTAATTATTTTGATCCCTAAGATAACATTTGCTTCCCCCAAATCCTTCATATCAAAGTTAGATTCCAATAACTATTTGGTCACTTTTATAGATTCCAAATCTGGACCAAATATAAGCATATCATCCACATATAGGCATATAAGAATACATGCACCATTTATATATGTAGAGTAGATACACTTGTCAACGTCATTAACTTTGAAGCCATTAGCCAACATTACTTTGTTGAACTTTTCATGCCACTGCATAGGGGCTTGTTTTAAACCATACAGAGATTTTACTAATTTGCAAACTTTCTTCTCTTGTCCGGGTAAAACAAAGCCCTCAGACTGCTCCATGTATACGTCTTCTTCCAAATCACCATTTAGAAAAACTGTTTTAACATCCATTTGATGAACAACTAAATTGTGAATTGAAGCAAGAGACAATAACACACGGATAGACGATATCCTAGCCACAGGGGCATAGGTATCAAAGTAATCTATGCCATGTCGCTGCTTGAAGCCTTTTGCTACAAGGCGAGCTTTGTATTTATTAATGGATCCATCTGCATTTAACTTTCTTTTGAAGATCCATTTACAACCAATTGGTTTTGAACCATGAGGAAATTCAACCAATTTTCATGTTTGATTTAACATGATTGAACTCATTTCATCATTGATGGCTTCTTTCCAGAATACAGCATTACGAGAGGAAATAGCTTCTGAATATGTGACAGGATCACTATTATCATCATTTATTAACTTGGTTTGATGTGTAACATTATTCACATCACCTTCTAGCATTAATGTCACAAACTCACGTCCAAAGGATTTTTCTTTCCTTTGCCTTTTACTTCTCCCCGGTTCCAGATCCGCTTGGGGTTCCGGGGAGATATCATCAAGAGGTTCTTCACTAACTCGCTTGGTAACACTAGGAGTAACATTATCTCCAGATTGAACAGAAGAAGACTTATACATATGTTCAAAAAATTCAGCATCTATTGATTCTATAATATCATAGGATTCTAACTTTAGAAACCTATATGCAGTACTGTTCTTTGCATAACCAATAAACACACATTTATAAGTCTTATTACCTAACTTAGTCATCTCAGAATTAAGTTTTCTTACATAGGCAAGACAACCCCAAACCTTAAGACGACTTATATTAGGTTTCCGGTTAAACAAAAGTTCATACGGGGTCTTGCTAACACTTTTCTTAGGAATTCTATTAAGAACATAACATGCACTTAGAATTGCCTCACCCCACCAATAATCAGCCATATCAGAACTAATAAGCATGCAATTAACCATGTCAATTAAAGTTCTATTCTTCCTTTCTGCTACTCCATTCGATTCAGGTGAATACAGAGGAGTAATTTCGTGGATAATATCATTGGCTTCACAGAATTTTGCTTATTCTGTTACTTGGTATTCTCCACCTCTATCAGAACGTAGAATCTTAATCTTTCGATTCAATTGGTTTTCTACTTCTGCTTGATAGATTAGAAACTTGCTTAGCACTTCGTCTTTACTTTTCAGTAGATACACATAAGCATATTTCGAGAAATCATCTATAAAGGTCACAAAATACTTATGTCCACCACGTGAAACTTTACTATGTAAATCAGAAACATCAGAATGTACTAAACCAAGTAATTCAGTCGAACGCATCACAGATTTATGTGATTTACATGTGACTTTTCCCTGAACACATATATCACATTTTCCAACATTATCATACTTTCATTTAGATATGATGCCTAGATTATGCATATTCTTAATCAATTTGTAATTCACGTGTTCTAATCTAGCATGCCATAAAGATAAGGAATCAACGACATAAGCAAAATTACAATTTATTACACACATCTTAATCATTCCGTTACAAGAGTAACCTTTACCAACAAAGACATTGTTTTTAGATACAATCAGATTATCAAATTCTAACACAAGCTTGAACCCAACCTTATTAAGACGATCTCCAGAAATCAGATTCTTTGTCATTTCAGGAACATGGAGAACTTCTGCCAGTGTCAAAGTCTTGCCCAAAGTGAACTTGATTTCCACTTGGCCAACTCCAATAACCTTGGCTCGCACATTGTTGCCCATTTTGACTGCGCGTTCATCGGTGCATTCCTTGTAAGTTTTGAACTCAGAACGATTGTTACTTACATGGACCGTAGCCCCAATATCCAGCCACCAACCTTCATCAATTCCAATAGAATTGGCTTCTTCCACAACCGCAACAAAATTCTGATAATTATTGCCAAAAACAATATTAACATGATCTTTACTTGACTTGTCATTATTGGCCTTTTCATCTCTTATGCGATTTTGGCACTCACGAGCGGTGTGGCTAGGCTTTTTACAGTAGAAGCAATCACCCTTGAACTTTTTCTTAGAAGAATCAGAATGATCCCCCTTTGAAAAATTCTTGCGTTTCTTGCTCCCTGTTTTGCGGCCCTGAACCATGTTCGCCTTTTCTGTCTCCTGTTCAGAATTCTCGGGTTTTCGAGAGTCTTCCTTAATGCGTAGATTAGGGGTGGACAACTATTATTCGAACTGATCAATCCGCACCGATCCAACCCGAGCCGACCAATTTTTAACCGAACCAATTGGGGGTTTGGATTGGCTCGGTTCTTGATCTTCAATAACCAACTGGATCGGTTCGATTGTTGGATGGGGCTTTCAAATAACCGATGAAACCGAACCGATCGTACTTCTATGCATAAGTCCATAAAAAATATAGTTCTCCTTTAATTACTTGAAAAACAGTCATTTCTCGTTTTCTTGGAGATACAAACAGTCTTCTTTAATTTTTTTGATACAAACCGAGCAATTGTTCTATCTGTGCTTTGATTCTCTATAATCTTGTGTGTTATGTTGTTGAGAAATGCTTGATTTACAGTATGACCCAACTTAATAGAATCATGAAGTTGATGTAATAAGTAGTAGTTACTTAATCAAGTCAAGTAGAAATTGTAATCTAAATCTTTTTTTTGTTGTACCTGAAATTCAATTAGTTATGGTTATTTAATATTTTTTTTATGATAATAAACTAAGATTACAGAAGTATGCAAGTGAAAAGGTAGTTTATCTCACCCATTTAAACGTCATAATCTCAAACAATTAGTTCAAAATTTATTAACAACTTGTGGTTTTATGAATCTTTATTTTAAATTCATTTCTGAATAACAAATAGCAAGTTGTTTCGTAAGTTTAATTGAAGTTGATCTTTTAAATTTCAACAAAATTATGAATGATGTTGAAGGTGAAAAGTAGTACGCCAAACCGACCATCCAATCCAATCCAAACCGAGCTTAATTGGCTTGGATGGAAACCGATCCAATTAAGATTCGGATTGGTTGTGGATGAGAAAATTAAAAAACCGATCTTTTTTGGATCGGTGGTGGATGGTCCATCTTAGATCGGATACCGACCGATGCCCACCCCTAGCGTAGATGATGCATGAGGGATTCCAGAGTATGCTTGGTTTCATCATGCTTAAGTTTCTTTTTATAGCCATTCCACGAAGTTGGTAACTTAGCAATAATTGCTCCAACTTGAATGCTTCAAGCAAAGTAATCTCAGCAGTTTTCAGATTTTTAACAATAGATTGTAAATCATGGACTTGAGTAAGGACAAACTTATTATCATTCATTTTAAAATCGAAATAGTTACTAATCATGAATTTTTGATTGCTTGCTTCTTCAATACGATACTTGTTGTCCAGTGCCACCCATAGTTGCTTTGCTATCTCGATTGTCCTATGTCCATTGTACACCGAATCCGACAGTGCATTCAGAATGTGGCCTCTGCATAAAAAATCATCATCCTTTCATTTCTGCCTCTGATCTAGAAGTTCCTTCTTGCGTGCTTCATCATCATCTTCCTTATCGTCTGGAATAGCTGGAAGATCATCACTCAGAATATACGAAAATTTGATTGTCGTCAAGAAAAACAGCACCTTCTCTTGCCAGCGCGTGAAGTTATGTCCATCAAAACGATCAAGACGAGCCAAGTCCTGATTCATGACTTGGACCGATGGTGCAACGGAATCACCCAAACTTAAATCCTTAAATGTAGACATTTCTTAAAGCTGTTGAATTAATTGTACATGAAACTGAATATTTCTCCAAGGCACGTAAAGAGATACGCTGTCCTTTAAGAAATGTTTTGCCCCACCAGAATGTCACTAATCAAGGGATATGCGAAAATTCCTCTCAGGATACAAAGGAGATGTTCGGTTCAATCGGTGACTCGAATGACCGAATCAGAGACAGTCAAAAAAATTGTACTGACGATGCTATAACTCGAACTAAACTCGTATCTTGCAATTTGGGTAATAAATAGGAGAAGGAAGCCTTCTTACGATTGGACATGTCCAATCGTGAATTGTTACCTTCTTGAATGGACATTTCCATTCACTTGAAGAGATGAACCTCTTAGTTGGGATGTGTCTGATCGTATGGAGCTGTTTAGCTTTCGGGGCCCCCGAGCCCCACGATTGGGCGCTGCCCTCTCGACCCACCGTGACCTGACCGGGCAGGCCGATCCCCGTTTCGTTGCGGCAACATTCGTCGGGACTAACAACTCAATCACAAGACGATCACATTTAAAATATGCACTTTATGAAAAAATATCTAACATTATGTATGTCCACCTGCGATGTAATGGAATTCTTTTTTTTTTGATGAATCGGATAGGGTCTTACGACCCCAGCCATCAGACAATCAATAAATTAAAATAATAATAGTCAAATTTTACAAGACGTAAAATGAATTAACAATACATAAAAGACATCAGGGAAAGCGACAAAACTCTGTAGTGCGCAGAAAAAAGAAGCGCGCAGGGGCTGAAGCTGCTCCATCCCGAACAGAGGACCCCACAGATCAGGGCATACTTCGAGAAACCTGGAGACTCCTCAGACTAAGGAAACTACGAGAGAACTATCCGAGCACCCTCGCAGCAGCCAACGGGGCCAAATCAGAATGCAGCAACGATCGAAAGAAAATCCCAACACGGCCAAGAACCAAGCAAAAGTAGGGACCTGAAATACAAGAGCACTGTGCAAAACAGAAGCAGCAATAGAGGGAGAAGAAAATTCCCTGATACGACTCTGATCAGCATGAAAGCAAGGGAAAGAGAGGGCAGAGTTAGTAACCAGCAGATTAACTGCTTAAACAACACATGCAATATTCATCACAGACAAAGAGAAACACAGACAGATAGGCAGATAATCATCAAAAAACCAAACATCAGGAGGAGAATAAAACGCCCCGATACAACCCAGATCAGTGAAAAAGCAACAGGAAAGGGCAGGCAGTGTTAAAAACCACATGAACAACCGCCTTAAAGTGCACAACAAGCAGTCACCGTAAACAGAGAGACATATAATCATCAGGATAAAATCATCAGACTAAACCATAACGATACACCAGCATCAAACACATAGTCTTACAAAAAGGGTTAGATACCCCATTCATTGAAAATAAACAACATCAGAAGATTTAACAGCCCAGAGAGCATGATAGCATCAGGTCAGGGGAAGCAAAACCAATGGAAGAGATGCTGATGATCGTAACCAACGCAAAGGATAAACGCCATCAGACCCCATATAATGGGGAAGGCCAAAAAACCTTACAAACATCATCAAAAAAAGGCATAGCTCAGAGCAAGGCATCAGTGTGTAACATGAACACAGAGCAACAAAAGCCACTCCCTAAGGGAGGATTCAAACCTGCAGAAAAAAGGGGAGAAGAAGAGATAGGGTGAATTTAGGTTAGTATGTCGTTAAAAAGTCTACAACAGAGACATGGAGATTAAGTAGATAGAAGCAAGACCAATTATAAAGCATGAAGAGTGCGAAGACAATGAACAGCATCTTCTAATTGATGGTAAGCGATAGTAGCATTGTCTATGGGTTTCAACTCCGAAGCCCAGAGTTTGAACAGGAATAAGAACTCATCAATCATTGCAGTTATAGAAGAGTTGCGTTGCTGAAACAGTCTGTAATTTCTCTCCTTCCAAATGATCCAAATAATGGTATGGATCGACAAGATCCGAGCACTTCGACACGAAGCGTTTGTGTCTTTTTTTAATGGAATTCAAAATCTTAGCCTTATCTTCTTAATTATTCTCTGTGTAGCATGTCAAAGTAGACTATTGCTTGTTCCATTTTTTCCGTACTCTAAAAAGGCAGCAATTATGGATTAGAAATCGAATTTTGATTTAATTGTTATTAATTTCTCTCCAGGGTTTTGGTGATGCAGCAGTAGTAGCAGAAGGCAACTCCTATTTCTGCAACCAAGTACAAAACTTCAACCCTAAGCAATCTCCAATGGTGGGAGCCTTCAAAAGATTAAAGAAATATTCTTAGAATATTTCTTTTTGAAGAGTCATCAACTCTAACGACACTTATTCAAATTTGATTTCTTCAAATTTTAATTTTTTTTTTCATTAAACTAAAATAAACTATACATTAATAGTAATATTAGTAAAATTAATAACAACTTTAATTTCCGGATAAATGTTTTTAATTATCATATTATTAGATTAATTTTATTTAAAACGATTATTAATAACTTATAAATTTTCTAAAATATTAATTTTATTTAGTTATTACCTTGCCTAGATTATGAATGAAATTGTAAATTCACATTAATCAAATAATTTTTATAATTTAGAATAAAATAATATTAAATTTTGACTGAAATAAAATATTTAGAATTATAATAGTTAAAATTTAAAGTACAACATGCAATAAATAAATAAATTAATTAATTAACAAACAAAAGCAAATTACGTGGCAGCAAATTACAATGAATTAATGGTAGGTGATTATCAATGTAATATTTTAAATATTTTTTAGCATTCATTTAAGCTAATACAAAATAAATAAATAATCTTAAATATTAATATTGTATCAATTATTATTTTTCAATCGATTAAAAAATATTCAAAATTTATCTCATCCTGAAAGTATCGTCGAGATCTTTCCAACGGTACAAAAATAATAAAATTTGGAATAATATTTTATAAGATACATTCACTTAAAATATATATATACATTTTTATTTATAGGATATGAAAGTAATTCTTCAAAAAATTTTAAGATGCAACAGGATAGAATTGACATTAAAAAAATAGAGCAAAACCTTCAAATTTGATGAGTTTGGAGCTCCTCCTTCCAAATGAAGGAGGTGTTTGAAGTACCGTTGGAGCACTTCCGGCCTTCAAAATGAAGATTTGAAGGCCATTGAAGATGCTCTAAGATGGTCGAATTCTTTGAGTACAAGAAACTGCAATTAAGGTGAATCAACTGATGAAGCTAACAACTGGGCATCATGATATCAAAACATCATTCAGTTAAATGCCTCATGCCTATCCGAATTTTGAATAAAATGCAGCAAATGAAGGGAGGAAAAACAAAAAAAAGGCTTATTCTGGAAAGAATTTCAACAGCTTTATTTAATTAGAGCATCCACTATCGTTGATGTTAAATTTTGCAATTTTAGTATTTGAAAATTAGCTTTTGACATCGAGTGCTGCAGTTGTTTCATACTAAATTTAGAAGAGTAGGCATTTCTTTGTAAAGCTTCTTTTTGGCAGGACGGAAGATCTTCTGTTCGAGCAATTTTTTAATTTTAAAATCTCTACTATTTTAATGGGACAGTTGGGATTGTAAACAAACAAACCCTAATTTTGTAACTGAATAAACCCGTACAATATACGGCCAAACTAAATCCATCAAACATACCCGTGTGATGCACGTGCAGCCCCTAAAAAAGGAATATTTTAGCAAATGTCCCCATTTAAAATGTGAAAATTAGCATATACCCTCACTATTTTTAAAAACTAAGAAATAATCCTATCTCTAATATTATAATGGAAAAAGGCCTTAGTGTCATTTGTAAATATTTTGTCAATCTACCAAATATTTTAATGGGAGAGTTGGGGTTGTAAACAAACAAATCCTAATTTTGTAACTGAGTAAACCCGTGCAATATACGGCCAAACTAAATCTACCAAACATACCTGTGTGATGCACGTGCAGCTCCTAAAAAAGGGATGTTTTAGCAAATCTCTACTATTTTAATGGGAGAGTTGGGGTTGTAAACAAACAAACCCTAATTTTGTAACTAAGTAAACCAGTGCAATATACGGCCAAACTAAATCCACCAAACATACCCGTGTGATGCACGGGCAGCCCCTAAAAAAAGGATATTTTAGCAAATGCCCCCATTTAAAATGTGAAAATTAGCATATACCCCTACTATTTTTAAAAACTAAGAAATACTCCTATCTCTAATATTATAATGGGAGAAGGTCTTAGTGTCATTTGTAAATATTTTTGTAACGCCCCGCACTCAACTCGTACGCACACAATTAACTAAATTCTAGCCACGCCCACCACAGGCTGCCTCAAAAGGGTGTCCGGACAGTTGGGTGACCCTTCTTCATTGGCTTCCTAATATATGCTTACATCTCTCCTAATCCCCATCCGATATGGGATATTAATCCCCTTGGGTCAAGCCCCGGTCAAACCACACCCAACACACACATATCCAATTCTTCTATTCATTCATTCATTCATTTCTATGGTCAACCAGTCAAACACCACACACTTTCCATCTTTCTTTCTTTGATTCTTTCCCATGCATGCCACGTCACTTCCAATCCTTCTATTTCTTTTCTTTCTACACTTATTATATATACTAATATATATACTATACTACATACTTTAATACTCCTAGAAATACGGGGTCTCACATTTCACTATCCACTTTCTTTTTCACGCACAATTCACAATTTACTATCCACTTTCTTTTCCCACGCAATTCACATTTTACCATTCACTTTCTTTTCCACGCACAATTCACATTTTACTATCCACTTCCTCTTACTACCACATCTATTATTAACACTTATTTATTTTATTAGTTTGTCGACCAGTGAGCCACAGTATCCCAACATACTGAAAGCCGACAGCCCAGTAAACACGCGGCCCGATGCTCACACAGAGTCTTACTCGTCCGAGGCTACGTCTTCCTCCTAGCCGAACTAGCGAGGGAACCACTTACCCCAAGTAGATGTATATATGCGAATGTAAGATAAGTATATGTATATATCTATACGAGGTTGATGTGAAGTGTATTATGAAATGTGGTAATTATGTCATGAGAAATGAAGGAATGGGGTAGTATGAGAATAGATGCATATGTTTATGATGTGATACTTTTATAACATAATAAAATAAATACCTGTTTTATGAGATTGGATATGACAATGGTTAGTAAAGAAAGTTGTGTGAATGAAGTAAATGTGAAAGTGAACGTGCTATGAGTAATATATGAAAAGAAGTGATAAATGCAGCTTGTGATTAATTTAAGATGAAAATAATAAAAGAGATGTGTTTTAATGAATAGTACGAAGTAAACTGTATTATGTGTGTGATCATTAAAGTAAATACAGTTGATATGAGTTGTACCTTGGAATTGTGTCAAGGAACTACCTGCCCGCACTTTCAGTGGAAATGGGGCAAAATTTA
The DNA here is from genome assembly GCA_017893485.1 of Hemerocallis citrina. NCBI lineage: Eukaryota > Viridiplantae > Streptophyta > Magnoliopsida > Asparagales > Asphodelaceae > Hemerocallis > Hemerocallis citrina. The sequence continues at coordinate 30,391,870 of CM030361.1, read as the reverse complement.
CAGGGGAGACTCTGTCAAAATTTTTCCTGAAATATAACTTTCTTAGTTTATGATTAAAGTAATATAGAAATTGAAAGAATTGAATTTGGAGACTTAGTTTTGAAAAAAAAAAAAAAAAAAAAATTGGGATGTTACAGTTTGGTATCAGAGCTTAGGTTAACTAGAAATTTGTTAATCCTAGTGATCTTGCTATGTGAGTATGGGTTCATTAATGCTTAGTTGGAGATAGAGAGTGTGGTTTGTGAGCTACGGAATTTTGAGCAGAATTCCGTAAGCTTTTTGTGTTTCGGGGCAAAATTTACAGGGGAGACTCTGTCAAAATTTTTTCTGAAATATAACTTTCTTAGTTTATGATTAAAGTAATATAGAAATTGAAAGAATTGAATTTGGAGACTTAGTTTTGAAAAAAAAAAAAAAAAAAAATTGGGATGTTACAATTTTGTCAATCTACCAACCCGTGCAATACACGTGCATAATTATTATAAAGGAGGTTCTAAGTTCAAATCCAGATTATGTCTAAATTTTTATTTTAAAAATCTATATTTATTAAGACGTGCATCGCACGTGTAAATTACTAGTTATTTTAATTGCATTTTCATAGTTATTGTAATGACAATTTAGTAATTTTTAGAAAAAATTGTGAAAAAAAATGCCTGGACGAATTAAGATCTTCCGTCCATGCATTTTTTTTCTCTTTTATGATTTTAAAAATTATTTTAAAGACATTTTCGTAATTATTGTAATGACCATTTAGTAAATTTTTTGAAAAAAAATTCTGAACAAATTGCCGGACGGAAGATCTTCTTCTTCCGTCCTAGCATTATTTTTTTCTTTTTTGATTTTTAAAATTTATTTTAAATGGCATTTATGTAATTTTTTAGATAACATTTTAGTAATTTTGAGGAAAAAATTATATTAAAGAACTTGGCGAACGGAAGATGATCTTCCTTCCGACCATAATAAATAAATAAAGATTAAACAGAAGGAGCTTGATCCTCGGTCTTCTATATTTAGCAATTGTCTAAAGCCGCTGCTATCTTTAGCGATCGACTGTTCAATCATATTCTAAAGTTTAGGTTTTTAGAGCATCTGCAGTCGTTGAGACTCAAATTTTCCAAAATTGGCAAATAGAAATAGGAATTTTGAGTTCATATTGTAGTTGTCGAACTCAAAATTTGAGTTTTTTTGGCAAAAAATTGCGCAAACGGGAAATGAATTTCCATCCAAAATTTTTATTAAAAAAAGCACGAAGGGGAGATGAAATCCCGTCCGAAAGTTTTGGAATATTAAGAATCTTAATTAAATCTTAATTAATCTTAATTCTTAATTAAATATCAATTAAATACTAAAATGTACTTATAATAATTATTATAGGCATAATTCTGTAAAAAAATTTAAAAGTGGGAGAAGAAATTGGGTCGGACGGGATTCTTCTCCCATCCGAACCCAATTTTCTTTTTTTTTACAGATTTAGGTCGATGTATCATTCTTCGTCCGAGACTTTACGCTGTTTTTTTTATTTGGTCAGACGAAATATGATATTGTGTGTGACACCGAAAAGAAAAAAAAAATTGGTTCTGACAGAAGATCATCTTTCGTCCGATCAAACGGAAATTATTATTTTTTACAAACGAAATATCATCTTTCGTCTGATCCAAAAATTTTAGAACGGACGAAAAATAATCTTCCAATTTCTATATTTGAGAAATCTCTATATCTTCTCTCAATTATAGACGGTTACTGTTTCCCTTTTTCCAAAACTTGGAAATATAGGAAACGACTGCAGCTGCTCCGTTTCCTATATTTTTCAAATTTTGGAAATATAAGGAACGACTACGGATGCTCTTAGCACACTATAATGGGATATTTTTTCAACTCAAATGCTAATTTTTAAGTCTTTAGCAAATGATAGTGGATGCTCTTAGAAGAGAAAATCAAAATTTCATGCCAAACCGGTTACTGTAATAGAATTGTTTGATAACCACTACTAAATTCAATAATCTATGAAAAGCTATGTGGACGGACACCCCCCCCCCCCCCTCCCCCCCCCCCCCCCCAAAACATATTTGAGCCTTCGATTTATTTTTTTTGGGCCCAAACTCAACTCTATTCTATCTAGTATCTATAACAACTTTACTTCTCTACTATCTATAACAACTTTATATACTAGTATTTTTCACGTGCGATGCACGTTTTGATAAGAGTTGGAGGATTTTCACGTGCGATATACGTGTTAAGAAATAGTTTTGGAGTTGGATGTGCGTTGCACGTCATTGGAAAAAATATTTTGAAGAAAAAGCTACAATTTGTACGTGTAATGCACATATTTATAAGTATAATTTGAGTTGGACATGCAACATATGTGTATGTTTAGTGTTAAAAAAATATATCTAATTGTTTTGAACAGCGTTGCACGTTTTAATTAGATGAAAATTTTTGTATTTGTTTGTTTTTGTTTTAATTAATGGGAGAGTTAGAGTTGCTCGTGCAATGCACGAGTTTGTATGTTGACAAATGACAACCCCAACTCTCCCATTATAATATTATATATTATATATAGACACTAGTAATTTAAACGTGCGATGCACGTCGTAATAAATATATATTTTTCTAAAGTAAAAATTTCGACGTAGTCTAACCTCAAACCTAAGACCTCTTTTATGTTAGTTATGCACAGACATAGCACACCTTAATATATTTTTTATATAAATAAATACTCTGACGTAGTGAGAACTTGAACCTGAAACCTCCTTCAGATTAGTTATGTACGTGCATCACATGTGTTGATAGATTGACAAATGACACTAAGGCCTTCTCCCATTATAATAACTAGTAATTTACTCGTGCAATGCACGTTTTAATAATTTCAAAAAATAAAAACAGAAACTCTGATGTAAGAAGGATTTGAACCGGAAACCTCATTTATATTAGTTATATACGTGCGGTGCACATGTTGGTAGAATGACAAAATGACAAATGACACTAAGGCCTTCTCCCATTATAATAATAGAGATATTTTGCATGTAACCTTGTGCGATTTTTTTTTTTTCAACCCTCCTCACTTTTCAATCCTGGATCCGCCCCTACGATGACTGAAAGTTCTTGTTTCCCTGTCCATTCTTCAGAAGGTTTCAGAGTGATGGGGGTTTCAACTTCAGATGAATCCACACACAACATGGACTTGTAATCCTTTCTCTCCAAAATCTGGCATTGTGCTGGCCTTCTTCCATGGATTCCACACACCTACAAAATTTTTATCATTAATAATGATTTCATCGTAACAGAATAATAATAACACTGTAGAAAGACAACGGAAGACAAAAAAAATTAAAAAAACTTTAAGAAGATAAAGTTATTTTTAAAATCCCATCCTGCATCAGCAAAATCCTTCTTTTCTAAGTTGCAGGGTTCTTCTTCTCTCGTGGTCAATGATTGCAAGCTTCCTTGGTGTACTCAAATACACTCGATCAATCTTTTGATTAAAAGTTAGTCATGCTTCCAAGCTTATTCGCTCAAAAATATGTTGAAGTTGTGGCTCGAATAATAGTCCCATATTGAAAAATCAATTAGATGGATGAATAGTTAAATTAAATGGGACTCTAGACTCCAATAGAAATTATTCATTTTGAGTCATATAGGGTAATAAATAATTTACCATCCCGATTCAATAAAATTTCAGACAGATGAAGTTGTGCATACATGGAGATGGTTAAATTAGATTGGACCAGTCATAGCGCAATGTATACTTAATACTATAACATTATTAACATTTAGGCAGTGTTCTTTTTCTCCTCTTGTAAGAGGTGGTTCCCCTCTTACAAAAGTTTTTTTAGTGTTTTTTTTTACCTCTTATAAGACATTTTTCTCAAAATATCTTATAAGCCTAAAAGACTTCTAATAGCCTCTTTCAAATTCTTGTAAGACTTCTATCACTTAAAAAGTTTATATTACCCCAAAGTCTATATTATAATTGTTACTAATTAAACTAGTTTATATATTAGTCTATAGTAGCCCGGAATATGCTATCCTAGAAAAAGTGTAATCATATACGTAGTTGACTGTAATATGCTATCCTAGAAAAAGTGTGGGAATTCATTCTTCACAATCTCGCACAATTATGTTAGGGATGCTGTCGAAACAATTAGTTGACTGTAATTTTATTTATTTATTATTTATTTACAGCTAAGGGAGAATTTATATTAGCCCATTGACCTTAAATTTTTTTAATCCAACTTCTTTGAAACAAATTATTATTATTTATATTTATACATACTAATTTTCATACTAATTAAAAGTCTATAGTAGCCCAGAATTATAATTGATGATTTACACTGATTTGTGAATTTAACTTTGCATTAAACTAGTTTATATATTAGTAATTTGAACTTATCTTTTCTTGTCCTTCATATCACTATTTTTATACTTTGGGGGTAATATAGACTTTGGGATAATATAGGCTTTTGTAAGAGGTGAAAAAAGAACAGAATTCTCTTATAAGAGGTTCTTATAAGAGGTTATTTTTATGTAAAAAGAACACCTCAAAAAGAGGCTCTTACAAGAGGCTCTTACTGTAAATCTCTTATAAGAGGTAACCTCTTATAAGAGGGAAAAAAAAGAACGGTATCTTAGGTAGTGTTCTTTTTCTCCTCTTATAAGTGATTTACCTCTTGTAAGAGGTGGTCCACCTCTTACAAGAGTTTTTTTAGTGTTCTTTTTTTACCTCTTATAAGATATTTTTCCCAAAATCTCTTATAAGTCTAAAAGACTTCTACTAGCCTCTTTCAAAATCTTAAAAGTCTTCTATCACTTAAAAAGACTACATTACCCCTAAATTAATGATTTCCAGATCTTCTTTATTACACAGATAGTTTCAGTTTTTTCATTTTTATGAACATAATCTTATGGCTTTGACACTCAATTCTGGTATTGAGCTGGTCTAAGTATTGATGTTTTGTCTTTCATATAAGCTCTGTACATGTACACTAATCAGCGAAGTCTGATCTTACTCCTCTGGATCTATATACATGAACTGTACTTCAAGCATGAATCATTAGTGAAAGCGGACCAAGTTGCAGATAGAGTTCCAGATGAGAATGTAGATAGTCGACAAGCTTTACAGTGCAGTTAAGTCTCTGCATTGCTTCAATATGGAAAGCTCTAGCCTCTCATTTACCAGCTCGGAATCCCATCAGGACAAACTTCTGCCGTTATGTAGTATTAATCTCAAAAGCTTTCAATTCAAAATATTCCAATCCAATTGTCGCTAAATAAGCTGAATACAGGATCAATAGTGTTACCTTGCATGTGCAAATTACACAGACTAAAATAATTCTGAGAGACTCATAAAATTGTATGGTACTTAAAATTTTAGAAATGCCTCTTAGCTATTTCATTCTCAATATAATGAAAAGATGACAAATCTATAAATTAACTAATTCACACTTTCAAACCAACCAACATCATTCTATATTTCTATTCAATTAAAAAAAATATGATTTGAGCTGCTTCTACAACTATTAGATCAACTTGGCATCAGCTCTCATTATGATCTACAGCTTTGTTCAATCAAAACAAGATCAACCATGGAGAACAATACTCCTTGAAAAAGATGAACAATAGTTAAGACTGATTATATAGTAAGGGCAAAAATGTCTAAAAGTAGAGAAAAGGCTCTTGTAAGAGGTGAAAAAAGAACAAAAATCTCTTATAAGAGGTTCTTATAAGAGGTTATTTTTATATAAAAGAACACCTAAAAAAGAGGCTCTTACAAGAGGCTCTTACTGTAAATCTCTTATAATAGGAAAAAAAAAGAATAGACTCTTAGTAAATATGTTATACATTATAAATCATGTATTATACCACAGGTTAGGGTAAAGAATTAAATTTTTTTATAAGACACTTTCGAAAATATTTGCAGAAAGAGGACAATTGCCCAAGCATTTGCTCTCATGGACTCAACAATTAAACTCGTCGTTCCCAACGGCGAGTTTAGTTGTTTCATCCTCGCTATTGGGAAACATCGTGTTCAGTGCTGATTTTTAGTTTAAAATTTTCAAAAAAGACTCGTTCTCAACGGCGAGGACATTTATACTAAACTCGCTGTTAGGAACAGCAAGTTTAGTTCACAATGTATACTATAACATTATTAACATTTAGTAAATATGTTATACATTATAAATCATGTATTATACCACAGGTTAGGATAAAGAATTAATTTTTTTATTAGACACTTTTCGAAAAATATTTGCAGAAAGAGGACAATTACCCAAGTATTTGCGCACATGGACTCAACAATTAAACTCGCCGTTCCCAACGGCGAGTTTAGTTGTTTCAACCTCGCTATTTGGAAACATTGTGTTTAGTGCTGATTTTCAGTTTAAAATTTTCAAAAAAAACTCGTTGTTCCCAACGGCGAGGACATTTATACTAGACTCGCTGTTGGGAACAGCAAGTTTAGTTCACAATTTTCAAAGAAGACTCGCTGTTTTCCAACAGCGAGGACATTTATACTAGACTCGCTTTTGGGAACAGTGCGTTTAGTTCAAAATTTTCAAAGAAGACTCGCTGTTCCCAACGGTGAGGATATTTATACTAGACTCGCTGTTGGGAACAGCGAGTTTAGTTCAAAATTTTCAGAGAAGACTCGATGTTCCCAACGGCGAGGACCACTAGACTCGCTGTTGAGAATGACGATGATGTAAGAGAGTGAAACATTTTATTGAACTTAGTGAATTTTCGAAAAAAACTCCATGTAACTTTTTTTGAACTAAAATTGTTATTCCCAACAGCGAGTCTAATGTAAATGTCCTCGCCATTGGCAATAGCGAGTCTTCTTTGAAAATTTTGAACTAAACTCGCTGTTCCCAATAAAGAGTCTAATATAAATGTCCTCGCCGTTGGGAACAGCGAGTCTTCTTTGGAAATTTTAAACTAAAAATTAGCACTAAACACGCTGTTTCCCAATGACGATGATGAAACAACTAAACTCGCCGTTGGGAACGACGAGTTTAGTTGTTGAGTCCATGAGCGCAAATACTTGGGCAATTGTCCTCTTTCTACAAATATTTTCGACAAGTGTCTTATAAAAAAAATTTCAGGATAAAGATGATAGACTGAGAAAATCATATAAAAATAATTTTATGAATTGTGTTTAAAATCTAATTCTAAGTTAGGGGATGTGGATGAGGGTGGGTTTGGGAAGAGACGTGAGATTTTGTAAGATTGAGAAAGTGGGAGGGGCAGAGACTGTTTGAGATATTGGAATTTTTATTTTGTTTTATTTTTTAAATAAACTTGTGCATAGTACACGTGTTAGTTAAATAGGAACCCCTACTATTACTCTTATTTCTTTATTTCAAAATAGAGAAAGGAGAGAGGGGTATATTCTCTCTCCTATTAGCATAAGATATAGATATAATTATTTACAAAAGTGGCACTCATATCAAATAAAAGTTGGTGCCACTAGGAATAATTTGTAAAAAGTATGAGTTGAGTAAAAAAGGGAGACATCACGTTCAATGTCAGATTATGTCCTAATATTTATCTTTAAAATATATTTATTAGAACGTTATAAAGTATGTGCAGATTACTAGTACGAAAAAAGGCACAAGCATTAAATCTGCTTTGACTTACAACTCACAGAATAATTAAGAAGATAAGGCTAATATCTTGAATTACTTTACATCCCAAGTAGCATTGGTATCGGGTCGGGTCAGATTTTTCACTACCCGGATCCGGATTCGGTCCCCTACGGGTCCAAAAATTAAACCCGGACCCGGACCCGTAAGGATCAGGTCCGGGTCCTATTAAAATATTCCTACCAATTCGGGTAGGAGCGGGAGTGTGAGCGGCGAGCGAAACCGGCGAGTGGAGGATTTAGAATAGAGGAGAGAAGAAAAAGGCATGTGTTTTGAGTTTGGAAGATAAAGATTTAGAATTGAAGAGGTAGAAGAGGAAGGATGAGGATAGAATATTTATTTTTATGTTGATTTTTGTGTTTTTTTTAACGGATCCGGGTCTCTTTTGAGCGGACCCGGACCCGAAAGTGCAACGGGTCCCATTTTAGGACCCGGACCCGGACCCGGATAGGCCGGGTCGGTTCCGATCCAATGCCGGGTCCGGGTCGGATCCGGGTTTCGGATATTTATACCAATGCTAATCCCAAGTGGACATAACTCAGCAAATGATTTTGCAGAAGTTATCATCGACAACAACCAATATTGGAGAAAGAAATAAACCAGATCTAGTAATAAAGCCTACTTGTGTATTTTAGGCCAGCATGCGCAAGGCTTGAAAACATATGCATGCCTACCAATTCATGTAGACAGAAAAACATGACCCAAGTCAGTCCTATATAAGCATGCCAACCTAGGCATTAAATTAATGTGTCATACAATGAAACTTTGAAAAAAAATGATCGAACATAGACTGAGATTAAAAATAATAGTGTCTGACAATCAGTTTAGATTTATGTTTGGAAAGTCAACAATGAAATCAATTTAAGTATTGAGAAGACTTATAGAAAAATATAGAGAGAATAAAAAAGATCTACATATGGTGTTTATAAATCTAGGACAAACTTATGATAAATTTCCTAAAGAAATAGTATGTTGGGTGTTAAATAACAAAAGAGTAACTATTCGATATATTGAGGTGATTAAAGACATGTATGAAGGGGCAATGACCACAATTAGAACAACCACATGAGAAATTAGTAAATTTCCTATTACAGGAGGTTTACACCAAGGCTCGTCTTTAAGTCTCAACATCTTGACTTTGGCGATAGATGAATTAACATGAGGAAGATTAGGTGCCTTAGTGTATATTTTCTGTCGATGACATCGTCTTAGGAAACAAGACTAGAGCAGAAATCAATGCTAAGTTAGAATTGTACAGAGAACTTTGGAAGGTAAAAGCTTTAAAATAAGCAGAACTAAAACATAGTATATGAAGTGTAATTTTAGCGATATTCAGATTACAAATGAGAAAGTAGTAAAGCTTGATGGTCAAAAAATACCTAAGAGAGATATTGTTTCCGATATCTAGGCTCAATTATACATAGAGATTGAGAGATTTGTGAAAATATTATACATATGATCCAAGCAAAAAAGTGCCAGTGATGTTTTCTGTGACAAACGTATTCCTTTGAAGTTGAAGAAATTTTTTTATAGGACAACTTTTAGAATAGCAATGAAGTAAGAAGCAAAGTATTGAGCAACAAAGAAACAACATGTTCAGAAAATGAGTGTAACGCTAGGAATGATAGAATAGAAACAAGCATATACGAGAAATTGTAAAGGTAACTCATATCCAAGAAAATTTAAGAGAGAATCACCGCAGGTGGTTTGGACATATCACACGTAGATCTAGTAGAGCACCCATTAAAACAGTGATTTGATAAATATTGATGGTAGAGTTAGGGGTAAGGAAAGACCTAAACTTACTTGGGTTAAAACTGTGAAAAAAGATATGATAGCTTGTGGCATTTCAGAAGATATTGTGTTTAACCAAGTAGAATGAATAACCAGGAATTATGTAGCCGACCCCAATTAATTGGGAAAAGGCTTTATTGTTGTTTGTTTGTTTGTTTGTTTAGTTAAGAAGAAGAAGAAGAAGATTGATATTGCAAGCACAAAATTCTCGGTTGCTTTGATTCTCCTTATGTCCTATAGTAATCCTAACTTTGTTTGTCAATCAATTAAGTTATGCATATAGTCACTCAAAACTAACCTCTATATATGTGGATTGTTGATATTTTGTTTCGAAGGATTGATGTTTTTTGGGGGAATTAGCAATGAAGTTCCCTCTATAAGAGTCAGTACTTCATCTGAAATTTTTTCATTGTAAACAACAGGGTATTTTTTAGTGAGATTTGAAAGATAGATAGATTTTTGGTGAGAGTATGGTAACTCCTGTATCGTCTCTAGATAAATAAAATCACGGTTATTTCACCACTGGATTAGATTTGCCGAATCAGGACAAACTTGTGTACTTTTGTGCTGGGTGTGGTCTACAATGCTTGGTTGTTCATTGTGATCGGTTGACACATATTTTATCACATAAAGACATCTGTTGTGCCGGTTAGATTGCTCTACAAGTGGTTCCAAAATTTTTCCACTTAAATCAGTTCTTGTTGGTGTTGCCTATACGAAGTTTGCAACTACTTTCTGTAGATGGTGCTTGCAACTTGGATTTACTACTTTATGCTCTAGATTACTTTCTTAGGATTTTCCCCTTTTATTTCATTTCCCCTCAAGTTTCTAATTCTCCATGATCACTAGCTAGTGCAGATACTCTTTTATTCCTAACTGGGAATGATTGTATTTGAAATGCATTATGCTGAGTTTGGGAATGGAATGAAATGGAATTAAAAAACTGGAATTTTGAAGAGTCATGCACAAAATTGAATATACCTTTACATTTTTTCAGCCAAGAGGTTGACTCTGCTGGGCCCTTTTTTATCTAAACTTTGGCAAATACTCCAAATTTATGGAGTATAGTAGACTTTATGTGCTTGCCAAACGCCCTATTAGTACTTTGTCAACCTGCCTTACGGATTTTTCAATAACTTTTCATTAATGAAATACAGGGTGTAGTGTAAAAATCAAAAACATTTTTCTAATCAGAAAAACAGTAAGGTCAAAATTCATTCTTCTGTGTTTCATTAAAATGAGCTTAACCAAACAATACAATCAAAGTAAAAAAATAAAATGATGTGTGGAGAACACTCATTCGGACCAAAATGTTACAAACCCAATAAACTTAACTAAGTACATAGAATACCCATATCACAATGCGAAGCCAAAAGGTGATACATACAGTGTAAAATCAAAAACATTAATTAGCATAATCGCTATATACATTCCAAAATCAACTCCAATTTGGACCCAAATGCCTTATAGATTGTAATTCAGCATGCATATGTTAGAAATATGTCTTGTATACTCGTGGTTTAGATTAGAAAAAGATACGATGAAGCACGGAGGTCGAAGCAGTCGACGAGAGTCGAAGATGAAAACAGTAAAAGAATGTGCAAACAGAGTTGCGGTCAACCATCCAAGATAGCGGTCGACCGCACAACAGACTGCACACCCAACCGACCCCTGTAAAGAGTTCGTTCGAGAGAGGAATAGTCGACCACACTTGCGGCAGTCGATCGACTGCGCACTACAACAAACGAAGTCTTCACTGGCGTTTTTACCCCAGAGCTTTCTGAAAGCGCCGGGGTAGATTATAATTTTTTGGAAAGTAAATAAAAAGAATTTTCTACCCCGGCGTTTCATATAAAACGTCGGGGTCTAATTATGTACCCTAGCGTTTCTTAAAACACGCCAGGGTACAGGCTGTAATTATCTACTGGCTTTCCAATCCCACATTTTTTTTATTCTCTCCCACTCTCTCTCTCTCTCTCTCCCCCGGCTCTCTCTCACGAACCCAACACCCCCCTCCCCCTCCCCGTCGTCAACCTCCAACCCTCAACGCCGTGGTATTTTTTTTTTTCATTCTCCCTCGCCCACTCTCTTGCTGTCTCTATCCCCCTCTCTCTCACGAACCCAACACCCCCACTTCTCTCACAAACCCTAGCCCCCGATCACCGTGCCCCCAACCTCGCCGTCGCCGTTGCCGATGCGCTGCAGTACCCATCGCCTTTTCCGCGCCATCACTCTGATCATTGTCATCTTCCTCCCTTTCTCAAACCCTAGGTATGAATTTGAGAATTTGAGAATTCGTTCATTTGTAAATTTGATAATTTGGGATTGGGAGAAGAATAATTAGGGTTTGGGGTTGTGGAATAATTCGGGTTTGTGTTATTTGTTAATTTGTGTATTTGATAATTTGAGATTGTGAGAAGAATAATTAGGGTTTGGGATTGAAAAAATTATTGTTCAATTGTTAGTTTTCCTCTATTTTAAGCACCCTTCCCTTCATTTGTTCTTCCCTTTCCTCTATTTAAAGACCCATGTCGTCAAAATCACATTTTGACATCCCAATTTTTTTTCTATGATTAGGAATTTTCTTTGTTTGAATGCCAGCTGATTTCATTGTTGTATGATGCTAGCTGATTTCCCTTTCACTAAAACAGTATCTATCTACAATCTGGAAAATGTACTGGTGTTGGTATTATAATTTGCTACGAGTTAATGTTTATGTGATGCTTGAGTCTTGACAATTTCATATCCTTGTTTCCTGGTAGCTTTATCGGCCAATATGGCTCCCAATTTAAACACTTAAATATTTTGAATTTAAGAATAGTTTAATACAGATGAGCATATCCGTAGTTTCAGATGATGAATATAGCTTTGGGTGTTTATGGGGAAAACAGATGTAAACTGAGTTTTGCACATAAAACGCATAATCAGTTTTTAGCATTATTACTGCAAGAGAAAAGTGAGATTGTGATAGGATAAATTGTATCCATTGCTTTACTGAATGCATTAACTTACATATATATAGATAGCAAACAAAAGCACGGCCTTACCCCGGTGTATAACTGGCTGCTTAATTATATTTCTAAGACTCCTCAGGTTGGAGCATATATATTCTACATGTCCAACTTGTCACTATTGAACTGTATTATGACTCTTCTACTGATACTCTTTTCGATTTAGTTATTTCATTTACCCAAACATTTTTTATTTTAACAGATTTTCTTCGATGACAGCGTTAGAAACATCCAGGCAGGCAAACGAGTTGGACTGCATACGGTACTAGTAATTCTTTTATAACCTTAAGCTTGTTTGTCTGTAAATGAAATGTGTTGAATAAATTGTCATCATTTGATTCTAGTTAATCTATTTCTACTAATATATTCATCACAAGAACGTCGTGTAAAACTTCTCTCAGTTGGGAATCTGAAAGTTATATTGAATGACAATTCCATTCTTACCACTATTCAGAAATTCGGTCTTTTCCAAAAAATTGCCCTTGCGATTAGTCCAACATGGTCTATTTCTTTAACTGGATCGAAATATAACCTCCATATTCCAAGCTTGAGAATATTGATACTATTCTCTAAATTCTTTTTCTTATCGTGCAGTTGAACTGATTGTGCTTTCAGGAACAAAAATGGATAATCGGGGTCCTTCTGATGGTTCATGTCTATGCAACCGAGTCTTTAAGTATTTGTTGTTTCCCCTATCTTTTCTTGGTCATTGTCCTCCTTGACGAGTTTCTTTTTTCTTCTTTGGCTCGATATGCACACGTTGTTGTTTTTTTATTATAAAAAAATTAGCATATGTTGGTGTTTTTTGGAAGTCTGATGTGGCTTTTCTTTACCCAGATAATATCGTTATGGAAAGCAAAATTTTCTATTGAGTGTGACATCCTAAGGAATTGCTATGAAGCATTTGCCCTGTATTGTTTTGGAGGCTATTTGGTTGCTTGCCTTGGTAAGCGTAAAAATGTTACTTTTTTTCTCGCCTTCATGAAGCATGCTTAAAACTAAACAAGGATTTATTGAGCTATGACTGTTTATTTCTAGGTCAGATAGATTGTTTCGAATGTCTGATCCTGCTTTTAGAAAACACACTTTGTTCTTTTGTTTATGTGTGATAAATTGATGAGGGTATGCCACTTTTAGTGAGAGAAGTTTTCCTTTCCTTCTATCCGATTTTGTGCACAATTAATCGTGTTCTATTGATTTTCTGACAACATTGTCTCCTGTAGAAATTTTTGTGTTGTCTATTGTTGTAAGGAATGATTTTGCTGAGCACTCTATAATGAACATTTTATATATGTATACTTTGTAGGTTTTTCTCCATTACAATTTTGCTCTTTAGATGAATTGATTTATCACATTGAGGAACAACAGACTGACTTTTGATTAAGAGTTAGATACTTATTTTGTGTCGAGATATATATATATATATATATATATATATATATATTTCAATTAAACTGATCGTCTATTTTATAGGTCATAAAACTGCAATCATAATCAGTGTCATGGTCATTTTAGTGGTTGTGTTCGGGCTTATTCTCGCTAGCTGCATTTATTTCAGGAGGAGATCCACCACAGAGAGCACCCAAAGTAAGTATAGACACTTGAAATACAAATGTAGTCAAATTACAAATTGGAAATGTGGCTTGGGCTCGTAGTTTCTTCTAATATGTTGAAGTTTTTCTCCCAGGTATGGCTGGACCTGAGGAGGTATCAACAATTGTAACTGAATCACTATATTATGATCTTTTCATCCTAAAAGTTGCAACATCTAATTTTTCGGAAGCTAATAAGCTTGGACAAGGTGGCTTTGGCAAGGTCTATAAGGTAATCGCGTAGGGCAGTGCCAGTTTTGTTCTAATAATCAGATTAAGTAATTATTTTTATTTTTGGTTATTGGGATATCGAAGAACCTCAACTTTATCTGTATTTTCTTGATCAGGGAATACTACCTAATGGAGAAATTGTAGTAGTGAAGAGGCTTTCTGCAAGTTCAAAGCAAGGAATAGGAGAACTCAAAAATGAGCTTTTGTAAAAATGTTTATAAAAATGTTTTTAAAAAAAATTAAACATTTTCATCCTATATATATAAAATAAAAAAAATAAACTTTTTTTTTATATAAAAATGTTTACCTTCCCCGGCGTTTTTCAAAATGCCAGGGAATTTTTTCACCCCAAAAATAATAATAAATTAACAAAATAAAAAAAATGTACACCGGCGTTTTCCTAAGTGCCGGGGTATATTACCCCAACACCGGCATTTTCAAAAGTGCCGGTGTAGACCACCAAACAATCCCCGGCACGCACTCCACCGGCGCTTGTTGTGGCGCTTTTCCAAACGCCGGTAGGTTATTCACCGGCGTTTATAAATGCCGGTGAGGCCCCAAAAATGCATCGGTAAAGACCTTTTCTTTTGTAGTGGCGGCGCTGTGTTACTTTTGGGTCTTGATTTGTTAGGTCGTTTCAGCACAATCTTCAACTCTAAGTCAGATCGTACGACTTCTATTCAGTTACTTCTTCCACAGGATATATCGGACAACTGAGAATCAAGATTAAACAAGGATTCTCTCTATTCTTCTTTTATATATTGTAATCTCCTGCAATATGAGAGTTAGAAGTACTTCATTAATATTTTCTCCATTGCAGAGAGAGGCTTGAGAGAGATAGTTCTCGGTGAGTGAGTTTAATTCCTTGTAATCTCTTCTAGTTGAATATTATATCCCCCTATATTTTTCTCTGTAATAAGCAAAAGCTAACCAGGATAAATCTTCGTTGTGTTTGTGTTTGTGTTTGTGTTGGATTGGTGGATCTATTTGTTTGGGTGTTCAATTGATTTGTCTCCTCTACTTCGATATCCTCATTGCTCTAATCAGTTCGGCTGTGCCACCAGTGTGTTTGTAGACACCCCATCACAACAAAGTGGTATCAGAGCTTCAGGTTGCCAAGTTCCTTGGTTTAGATGACAAGTCACAGTCCTTGGAAGATCAAGCAATTCGATGGAAAGATCAACTTCAATCTTTAGAAGGTAGACATGTATGATGTTCTAATTCAAGAACGTGTGCAGTTAGCCGTCAAGAAGAAGGAAAAGCCATCTGACATGAAGGAGAATGTTTGGGGTAATATTTGTGAAAGAGCAGTAAGTCTAATCCAACTATCATTGGTGGATGAGGTCAAATGCAAGTTTGTTAAAAAAACTGGCACGTCGAATTTGTGGGAAAATCTCATAGCTGACTACTCTAGTTCGGCTTTATTAGATCGGATGGATTGGAAGAGGAAGTTATTTCATGTTTCAATGAAGGAAGGTATCGATCTCTAAGACCACATCACAGAGTTCAACAAGGTATTATCTGAACTTCAAGCGATCAATGTGGATGTGAGTGAGGAAGATAAATCTTTCAACTTGATATATTCACTGTCGGATTCATACGAGCATTTGATCACTACCATGCTACACTGTAAATCTGCCAAGGATAGTATTACAGTGGATGGTGTAATCACAACATTGAAGGAAAATCAACTTAGGAAGGAGACCCATAAATCATCGTCTACTCCAAGTTGTCTAGCAGTAGATGATCCTTCAGGTGGAAGACAAAGTGTTATGCAAAAAGATTCGATCCGTTGTCGATATTGCAAGAGGCCCGGCATATCAAGAAAGATTATTGGAAATTGCAGAATCAGAAGAGCGCCAAAGATGAAAAATCTACCGCCTGTATGGTTAGTGCTTGTGATTCAAGTGATTTGTGTGTTCTTGTTTCAAATTCTTTAGAAGTGGATTCTAGGTGTTTTATTGACTCAGGGAGTTCATTTCATATTTGCTCTGAGGGGGAGTTGTTTTCTACTTATAAATCTACTTCATGGTGTTGTGTGAGAACGGGAACTGGAGATATTAGTGAAGTAGTGGGTGATGAGACAGTTGAGTTGAACATGTCAGGTCTAAATATGTTCACTCTAAGGGATGTTTTGTATATTCCTCTTCTTAAATGGAATTTGATTTCCTTGGGAACTCTTGAACAAGGGGTTGTAGGTACACAGCTCGATGTGGAGTTTTGTCTATTTTTCAGGGTCGTCGTAAGGTGATTATAGGTATGAGAGTGGTTGTGCCAAGCCAAAACAATATCCACAAACTTTGGGGAATCTGAAATACTCGTACAAGTGTTGATTCTTTTCCCGTTATTCCCGCAAGTTCATCTAGTTGCTACAACTAGTATCATCAATTTGAGACCAAGACGTTTGAATATCGTCGAGATGTGGAGATTGCCTCGATGTAGGTGGAGTTTGTGCGGAGGTTGGCCACTCCGTGAGAACGCCTACTGAGGTGTTCCCTTGAGGGAGTATACTGATATATGAGATTAGGTAGAGATTTGTTCAACTAGTAGAATAAACTATTGTTCCAAGTTTGATTTGCAAGTGTAATTTAGTAGAGTTTGGATATGAGTAATCACATCATGTTGATCAGCATTCCTATGCAATCCAAGGTGGAGTTTGTTAGGAATATGTCTTGTATACTCGTGGTTCAGATTAGAAAAAGATACATGAAGCACGGAGGTCGAAGCAGTCGAAGATGAAAACAGTAAAAGAAAGTGCAGGCAGAGTTGCAATCGACCGCACACCTAGGGCTGCAAACGAATCGAGCTATTCGCGAGCTATTCGGCTCGAACCGAGCTGGAGCCAAGCTCGAGCTCAAAACTGAGCTCGTTTCATAAACAAGCCGAGCTCGAGCTTGGGTTTTTTTTTTAAGGCTAAGCTCGCAAGCTATTCGGCTCGAATACGGTCAAAGCTCAGCTCGAACCGAGCTCGAGCTCAAAAATGAGCTCAAGCTTAAAACTGAGCTCGTTTAGTAAAGAAGCCGAGCTCGAGCCTGAAGATATTCGGCTCGATTGTAGCCCTACACCTGACCGCACACCCGACCGACCCTTGTACAGAGTTTGTCCGAGAGAGGGATAGCCGACTGCACTCAGGGGCGAAGCTAGAACAATTTTGCCCGGGGGGGCAAGAAAAAATCTTATAGCTATATATAGATATATATAAGGGTTTTTTCATAAATTTTAGGGGGGCCAAACTATGAAACTTATTTTTTGGAGGGGCAAATCATAATCCTTTTGGGGTTTTTTCAAAAATTTCAATAATATGAAGGGGGTTTTGAAAATTGGGGGGGGGGGGGGGGGGGGGGGGGGGGGGGGGGGGCGTTCGGGTCTTCACTAAGCTTCGCCCATGACTGCACTTGTGGTGCAGTCCACCAATCGCGGTGTTGTGTACTTTTGAGCCTCGATTTGTTATGTCGTTTCAGCTCAATCTTCAATTCTAAGTCAGATCGTACGGCTCATATTTGGTTACTTCTTCTACTGGATATATTGGACGACTGAGAATCAATATTAACCTAGGCAACTGTCTATTCTTCTTCTATATATTGTAGTCTCCTCCAATATGAGAGTTAAAAGTACTTCATTGATATTTTCTCTGTTGCAAAGAGATGCCTGAGAGAGAGATAGTTCGTTAATTTCTTCTATTTAGTGAATCATTTAATCATTGTTCTCTTCTAGTTGAATATTATATCTCCCTAGATTTTCGTCTGGATTAAGCGAAAGCTAACCGGGATAAATCATCGTTGTATTTGTGCTGGATTGATTGATCTATTTACTTGGGTGTTCAATTGATTCGGTTCTTCTACTTCATCTTCATTGCTCTAATCAGTTCCGCTGAGCCACCAATGTGTTTGTAGACACCCCATCTCAATAACATATCTCAACAACATATGGATAAATAACAAAACCCATATTGAATCTAATCTAATAATCAAAATTGGCAAGAAAATGTATTTCTTTTAATTAAAAAAATTACCATGACCTCAGCTGAGGAGCCACAGGGCTCGGTGAGTATGATTCTGGGGAACCCAAGATTGCCCTCGTTCACGGTTCACCACACTCCAAGGCATTATTTTTTCAGGCCACCAAATACAAGGACAATCTGCAATAAAAATAAAAATAAATTAGAAAAAATTAAAGACGGGCATTCTTGAAATGTGTAGATAGCAAAAGAAATTATTGGGAAATCTATGGTTTGTATAGGTTGCTTGATATATATCTCTAATATTATAATGGGGGAAGATCTTAGTGTCATTTGTTATTTTGTCATTTTACCAACATGTACAGTACACGTACAATATAAATGAGGTTTCTAGTTCAAATCCATCATACGTCTGAGTAGGGATGGCATCGGGGCCGGGCTGGCCCGGGACCGGCCCGGCCCCCCTATTATCCGGTCCAGCCCCTGAACCGGCCCCCCTATTGGTGGGCCAGGTCCGGTCCTAATTTTTAGGGGTTCAGCCCGGTCTAGCCCGGCCCGCTAGTGAACCGGGACCGATTGAACCGGCCCGTGCGGTCCGGGCCGGGCCGGGCCTACCGTTGTGGATTTTTTTTTTTTTTTTTTTTTTAACAGAAAATTAAAAAAAAAAAATTTAAATTACCAAAATACCCCCCAACGGATTTAAAACGGCTAGTTTTGGGGGGTACTTTAGGAAATCAAAAAAATTACATTTCCTATAAATACAACACCATTCCTTTCATTTCTCTTCACCAATTCACTCAACTATCTTTCTCTCTACTATTCTTTCAACAATCTTTCAAGGGATCAAGTTCAAGTTTGAAGGAGGGCAATCAACAACAATCAAAGTGATCAACTCATTTAACAACAACAACTCAAGTCTCATTTTTCTCTACAACAACAACTCAAGTCTCATCTTTCTCTACAACAACAACTCAAATCTCAACTTTCTTACGGTATTTTAGTGTAATTTTAATTTGTAGAATTACCATATCATACTACTTCTTTTAGTTCTTTATTGTCATATAATTTGTGTTTTCTTGATCTTCTTTCTCTCAATTTTTTTAGATTTTCTTTTTAATTTTGGTAAAGTGGCATAAGAAACATACACTACTCATTTTAGTATAATTTTAATTTTTAGAACTAACATAGCATAATACTTCTTTATTGTCATATAATTTGTGTTTTCTTGATCTTCTTTCTCTCAATTTTTTTAGATTTTATTTTTCATTTTGGTAAAGTGGTAATAGAAACATACACCACTCACTCACTACTTTAATTTTATTTATTCAAAGTTAAATGGCCTCTAATCGATCACGCGGTGGTGGTAGGCATAGTAGTCAAGAATCTACTAGTCATCACCTTCCTTCCATTCCTAACCAATATATAGATAGTGAAGACACATTTGTTAATTATGATAGTTTTCCCGATTTGAATGAAACACATTCAAATCCTATAGAAATAGAAGATAATGTAGAACCACAACAATCGGAACAAGGTCCTTCTCTAAACTCAAAGAAAACTAGAGGGACTACTTCGGAAGTACACAATTTTTTCAATTTTGTCCCTTCACAAAATGATAAGAGTGTAGGACTTAAAATATGTAAGAAGTGTCAAACCCCGTATAAGTTTAAAGTAGGATCGGGCACGGGTACACTACAACGTCACTTAAACAAATGTTAACCACAATTTTCGAAAGATCATCTCACACAACTAAAAATACATCCTAAAACCGGTCAAGTAGATAGTAGTACATATGATCACGATCACGTTCGTAAGGGAATCGCGAAATTGGTAATTAGGGGTGAATTGCCATATTCGTTTGGTGAACAAAAATATGTAGAGGATTTTGTACAAGACACCTTCACCCCCCACTTTAAAAAAATTGCTAGAAATGTTGTTAAGGGTGATTGTAAATTAGTTTACAACGAGATGAAGGATTTTTTGATAGCAACACTAAAATCACTAAACACTCGAGTTTCATTGACATCGGATGGATGGGTAGGAGTAAACGGGGTTCCAATGATGTGTGTAACATGTCATTGGATAGATTCGGATTGGTTACTTCAAAAGAGAATAATTTCTTTTGGATATGTTAGGTACCCACATAAGGGTGAAATTATAGCCGAACACATTATGGAAGCATGCAATAATTTTTATATTTATGATAAAGTGTTGGCTATTGGTTTTGATAATGCATCCAATAACACTAAGGCAATTGAGAGTTTAAAAATCACTTTAGATCCTGTGGAACCCGAAATTTTTCATGTTAGGTGTGCTTGCCACATTTTAAATCTTTGTGTGCAAGATGCACTAAAATATGGAAACGATAAACTAGAAGCTATGAGAGATTGTGTCCATTATATTACATTGAGTGGTCCAATTTATCAAGCTTTTCATGATTGGTGTAAACTTAGGGGCATTGTATGTAGACGTTTTCCTAGAGATGTACGACATCGTTGGAATTCAACCTTTGAATTATTAGGTGTTGTTCTTCATTATCGTTATAGTCTTAGAGATTTTTGTGTCGCAATGGGTATGCAAAATTGTATGTTAGATGATGATTTTTGGTTTTTTGCCGATAGTTTATATAAATTTTTACAACCTTTTAACGATGCAACTTTGCAATTTTCGAAAACATATACATCTACATCTAGTGGTATTTTACTTGAAATTGTGACTATGATGACAACAATTAAGGATTTACAAAATGACCCTTTTATTGGAGATATGGTTAATGCGGCATATGTTAAGTTTTTGAAATATTTTCATCCAATTCCCATGTTATATTGTTTAGCTAGTGTAATGAATCCTATGATTAAATTAGAAGGTACAAAAAATTTAATAGATATTTTCTACACTTATGCCCCACACGATGCAATACTAGATTTTGATCATATTGCTTTTACTCATAAATTTGAGAATGTTTTGACTAGGTTATATGATTCTTATGATAGGATTTATTCAGCTAACACTACTCAAACACAAACACAAAGTGTTCAATCTTCTTCTTCTTCTTCCTCCACATTAGCAAAGGGAAAGAGTCAAGCTAGTCTAGGTATTTTAAATCTTATTAAATCGAAAAAGGCTAGGACCAATTCTCCAAATGAGCTGAATTGGTATAATGCACAAAGTGCAGTTGAAGATGTAGAAGATGTCTTACAATATTGGAAGACTAATGAAGCAATTTTTAATATTCTCTCCCGTATGGCTAAAGACCTGCTAACAACACCGGTGTCAACTGTTGTATCAGAAAGTGTTTTTTCTAATGGTGGCAGGATAATGAGCCCGAGCAGGAACCGATTGACAGCAAAAAATTTGGAGCTGCTAGTGTGCGCCGAAGATTGGATGAAAGCGGAAGAGAGGACCCAAGACTTACTTGAAGCACAAACTGGAGGTGGATCCACAAGCAGCGATGAAGCACAAAGCGGAAGAGAATGAACTATTTAGGTAGATTTAGTTAATTTACTTTAAATTGTTGTTCAATTAGTTGTAATTAATGGGAAAATTTAGAGTGATGAAATTCTATATTTAGGTTAAGTTGAAGTGCACGACAGTAGTCCACTGCCTTCTCTTCAATCTAAGTAGAGGCCATCTCGATCTTTAAATTCAAGTAATTCCCTTGATTTGTAATTTTATGATTTCTATGAATTTTATTAGACAAATTTGTATGAATTTTATTCATGTACTTAGTTTTATTGTAGAAGTTCAAATTTATTTAACCATGTACTTTATTTATTCGTGTACTTCAATTAATTTTTTTTGGGATGAAGATGTAATTCAATTATTTATGAAATTTAACTTTTTGAAATTGTTATACAATTGCAAAATCATACACTTCTTATACAATTACAAATTTATGAACTTCAATCTATAATGGGTAAAAAAAAAAAGAATTACAAGGGCCAGACCCGGCCCGGCCCGCGAACCGGCCCGGCCCGGCCCGGCCCCCCCACTAAGGGTTAGGGGCCAGGTCCGGGCCAGGGTTCTTCACCGCCAGCCCGGCCCGGCCCGGCCCGCGATTTGAGGAGCCCGGCCCGGGTAAGCCCGGGACCGGTCAAAACCCGGTCAAACCCGGCCCGGCCCGGCCCGAATGGCCCGAATGCCATCCCTACGTCTGAGTTTTTATTTTTATTTTTTGAAATTATTAAAACGTGCATCATACGTGTAAATTACTAGCATATAGAGAGAGAGAGAGGGGCAATATAACTGGCACCTCTTTCATTTGGATCAAAATTAATTCATTGATTGATACAAAGCAAAATGCATAAAGTAGTAATTTATTTTGAGAGATTGGGGGACATGTTTTGTTCTCATGTCGAGCTTCCATCTATGGACAATACCGCAAGTATTGTAGTAATATAATTGTCGAATTTTTTAGCTGTGCCTGTGAGGAAAGGTCTGGATTTCAATTTCCGTTGGCGTCGGGCTTATTTCTTCAAATTAATTTTTTTTTTTAAAAACAGTGAAGGCTTTGTTTTTAGGCCCAACTCACTCTTAGAAACTTCTGGTCCAGGCCGTAGTTGTTGGCCTGGACCAGAAATTGATCCGTATAGCGCAAGCCAATTTATGTCTCATAGAGCTTGCGGGCTTGCTTGCTATGCTTTTCATTTATTTGTTTTGCTCAAATTTATATTAAAAAATAAAAGTAAAAGTAAAATTAAAATTGATGGAGGAATCAACTCGTAACCTCTTTACAAGTGTCACTATGGTCCACTGGTAATCCTCTTAGTTGGTGGGCAAGAGATCTGGAGTTTGAATTCTGTTTGTATCAAAAAATTCTAAGTTCATATATATATGGGGTAAAGTGTGTGTGAGAGACTACGGCCTTATTCGAACAAAACAACAAAAAACTGGTAATCTCCCTGATCATATTCTTCATTATTTTCCATGGACGTCCATCGCGCGTATTAATTTGCAAAAAAAAATTAAAGTAAAATTTTTTGATATACACGCTTAATAAATATGATTACATATTTTTAAAAATAAATATGAAGACTATAATGGGAGAGTTGGAGTTACAAGTGCATTGTACGTAAGTAGGTTGATTTACAACTCCCAACTCTTTATATTATAATATAGATAGATTATATATTATATTATAGATAAATAGATAGATAGATAATAATTTACACGTGTGATGCACATTTAATATATTAAAAAATTTAAAGAAAAAAATCTGACGTAGTGAGGACTCTAACCTGAGATCTCCATTATATTAGTTATGCACGTGTAATGTCCGTGTTGATAGATTCACAAATAACACTAAGGTCGCAAGGCTAACAAAAAATTAGAGATTATATAGGTCGCAAGGCTAACAAAAAATTTATGGGGTTTAAACAACCATTTATCTTAGTCAAATATCTACTATTATAATCGAATGGAGGGTTGTATGCAACCACTGATTTATAAATCTCACTCAAACTCATTTAATGAGGACAGTAATATGGTTTACTTAAATAAATGAGGATGCCCAGCCTATGAACAATTAAAAAAATAGTTTGAATTTCTAGGAAATCGGAGTAAAATCCCAACATTCCCTCATCCACACCATCCGTAACTTCAAATTTCTAAAACGACGACTACACAATTTCAAAGTTCCTTCCTATTAACCTCCCCATCACTAGATGCGCGATTGGGATCAGGAAGGACATAAAATTTTGGAGGGACAAGTGGTGCGGAGATGTGACCCTCAGTAATTTATTCCCAGCAGCGACAGAGGCGACAATTAATATCGACACAATGGTGTCGGATGTTTGGAGTAATAAGAGGCTTAAGCTGGAGGTTGGGGGGCTCTTATCTCAGAGGAAGATAACATAATTGAATGATCTCAATTTCTTTATTAGGAAGGAAGGTCGGTACAACAACGAGATCGATGATAGCAGAGTTTGGATGCTTGATTCATCTGAGAAATTCTCGGTTGCCTCGATGTATAAGCAGATTAACGATGGGGGCTTGCGATGTAGGGACGCCAATATTATATGCCAGACAGTTAAAATCGGTTTTTGGAACTAATCGGTCTAGGAGAGATTAGTGATTAATCGGATAATCGGGAAAAAATCGGAAAAATCGTGTGTGTGTGTGTGTATATATATATGTGTGTGTGTGTGTGTGTGTTGGGGGGGGGGGGGGGGGGGGGATGACCAAGAAGATCTTAAATTGAAATTATCATGTATTCATTATCTATTTAGCATTGTTAATAAAATGTATATTTTGTCTTAATGCAGATAATTGAGAATACTCTGGAATGAGAACATTTGCAGTGGTCACAAACCGATATTTTAATAGAGGGAAGATTTTTTGTTAAAATACAATGTAATTTTTGTAGGTGTAAGTAATTATTTTTGTAAAACTACAATGTGTTCCTCTGTACTAATGTATAATTTAATATTTACGAAATATGACATCTGTGTTAGAAATTAGAAATATGTACCTTATCTAATTGTCTTCTTGCTTGAAGAAAACACATAACTAGGGGTTAGTAGTAGGATAAGCAATTAAGCATACAGTAACCACATTAGAATCACAACAACTAAAGGTACTGGTTTATTTTTGCTTATCAAATAATGGTGCTGATTTCTTTTTGTTTATCAAACTAGTGTCAGCAAAGAATTGCTATGGTCATATGGACCTGCAGATCATATGTTGGAAAATAATCTATGTGGGCTCACATATGTGACTAAATGTATAATTGCTATTCTAAAGTCTAACCCAAATTAAAGTGATCTAATCAAGATTAAGTAATGGGTTAAAAGTATATAATTTAAAGTGTGATATAACACGTGTAGAGACCGTAAAGTAAATTTCTTATTTTGTGATGGGCAAAATTGGAAATCAATAATTATCAATTAGGGTTATGGTCCCCTATATATACGCATCTTCCATCATTCCATTGTCATCCTCATGTTCTTGGAGAAATACAATATAATCATCCGGAATAGCATTCCTCATTTCTCTCGTGGATGTCCTTAATAGCACTGGTTCTTGAGGTTGTTGAGTTTGTTCTTCTGGAACAATTACCTCATTTTGAATGGGGGGTTGTTCAACTTTTTAAGATATGGTTTTTTTAAAGAATCATTAGTTCTGTACTTCTGTACTCAGTTTCTTTTGATCTGCTGGTTTAGAGGGGTGACATCAGCATGACGTCACCATTGGGGCCCCACCCGGGTAATGAAGTAAGACAGAGTACTGCTCTGTTCTCTTTCGGATGACGTGGCGCATGGCCCACGTACGGGCTGTGTTTGACCGGAGTTAAGAAAACATACGGCTTCATTTATGTTAATGATAGATTATATGGTGTTCATGTATGACTACGGCTTCATTTTCCAGAAAAGAATGATATTTATGAGTATAGATTCATTAATTTTCTATTCATTAATTTGTGTTGATGAAAATCAAATTTCTGTTACTAAAGATATTTGTCCTATAATCGGATAAATAAAATTCAGTTAGATATCTTTTGATATTATCAAAACAGTAGATAGATATGGGTCAGTTATGGTTTTGTTATTATTTCAGATAAATATGCATCACATTTTCTGTTATAGTTTTGTCATCACTTTAAATTGAAATTATCCATCTGAAATAAAGTAAGTTATAAAGTTAAGGGTTACAAAAAAAAAAAAAAAAAAAAAAAAAAAAAAAAAATTGGGAAACAATTAAATTCAAATTTTGGTTTTGGTTTTTCTTATGAATGTCTAATATTTAGAATAGTTTAATTGAAACAAAATGTTGCCAAAGTGACCTCTTTTGTGTAGATTAATTTATTTAAAATATCAAGATGATTGTGTGTTTATAATTCATGCGTTTATTAACTGACCCAAAGGTAAGTTGATATTTGACCGAATTTCATACACATCTGTGGTAATAAATATATGACAATTATAAGGTATTCCATGTGAACAATAAGTCAGTCCAAAGAATGTCTTATTATTTGACAGGATTTATTGTCAATATTTGATTATTACAACAAGAGTACCGTTTACAGTTAATGTTACTGTCCAAAGACTTGATATTAACGTTGTGTCTGGTATCTTGAGATGGGATTAACCATTATTTGAATTATTGTTTTATATGGACTCTCATGTGAGCTTATTTTGTTTGTTTAGTTTTTGTTCTATATTCATCTAGTTTATCATCTGATGCCTCAATAACTACTAACATCAATTTTGTTCCCATGCTTAATGGGATAAATTTCAAGGAATAGAATAGGACTCTTAAGGATATGGTAAGGAGTATGATTGCTCATTCCACCTTACCTGAGTCCCTCTGGGGAGAAGCGTTAAAGACAGCAGCTTACATTCTCAATAGAGTACCACCTAAAGTAGCTGCAAAAACACCTTATGAGCTTTGTACAGGTCGAAAGCCTAATCCAAAGTACTTTCACATTTGGGGATGTCCAGCTGAGGCAAGGCCTTACAGGCCACATGAAAAGAAATTGGACTCCAAAACAGTGAGCATCTACTTTATTGGTTATTCTGAACGATCTAGAGACTATAAGTTTTATGATCCCACACTTAAGAATATTTTTTAGACAGGAACTGCAACATTTTTTGAGGAAGTTGAGTTTGGGGGAGAAATAAGGTTAGGGACATTGCTTTTGAGGAGGAATTGGATTCAATTACAAACTCAATTCCTACTATCACTTTTGACAATATTCAGGTTCCCACACCTATTATTGATCAAGAAGTGAATCCGGAACCTCAACAAGACAATGTTGAACAACCCCCCATTCAAAATGGGGTAATTGTTCCAGAAGAACAAACTCAACAACCTCAAGAACCAGTGCTATTGAGGACATCCACGAGAGAAATGAGGAATGCTATTCTGGATGATTATATTGTATTTCTCCAAGAACATGAGGTTGACAATGGAATGATGGAAGATGATCCAATCACATTTCATCAGGCCATGAAAGGTTGTAACTCTCATAAGTGGATGAATACCATGAATGTGGAGTATAAGTCTATGCAAGACAACAAAGTTTGGAAACTTGTCCCATTACCAGAAGGTGCAAAACAATTGGTTGTAAATGGATATTTAAGACCAAGAGGAATGCAAATGGTAATTTGGATAAGTGTAAGGCATGTCTTGTAGCTAAAGGCTATACTCAGAAAGAAGGCATTGATTTTACAGAGACTTTCTCTCCAGTTTCATTGAAAGACTCGTTTAGGACAATTATGGTAATTATTGCTCATCTTGATCTTGAGCTACATTAGATGGATGTCAAGACAGCGTTTCTCAATGGCGACATTGACGGGACAATTTATACGGTGCAACCAGAAAACTGTGTCGGGAGATCCAAAGAATATGGTTTGCAATTTGACAAAATCCATTTATGAACTCAAGCAAGCTTCTCGTCAATGGTACCACAAGTTTCATCAAGTAATTGTCTCATTTGGGTTTGAGATGAATGTAGTTGATGATTGTGTGTATCACAAGTTCAGTGGGAGTAAGCATATATTTCTAGTTCTATATGTCGTGACATATTGCTTGTCACTAATGATATAGATTTATTGCATGAAACTGAAAGGTTTCTGTCCAAGCATTTTGAGATAAAGGATCTTGGGGATGCCTCTTTTGAATTAGGAATTCAGATACACCGAGATCGTTCTCAAGGTATTCTAGGATTATCACAAAAGGAATACATCGATAAAGTATTCAAAAGGTTTGGCATGCAAGATTGTAAGACCAGGGAATACCCCTGTTGCTAAAGGAGACAAATTTAGTCTCAATCAGTGTCCTAAAAGTAATCTTGAAATTCAGGAAATACTATACATCAGCTATTGGGAGTCTAATGTATGCTCAAGTATGTACGCGTCTGGATATTGCGTACATTGTTGGGATGTTAGGCAGGTATTTAAGAAAACCTGGTATGGACCATTGGATAGCAGCCAAGAAGGTCATGAGGTATCTTCAGAGAACAAAAGACTACATGCTCACATATAGAAAATCAGATCATTTGGAGGTCGTAAGGTATTCTGATTCTGATTTCACTAGGGTGCCAAGATAGCAAAAAGTCTGCATCAGGCTATATTTACCTGTTAGCTGGAGGAGCTATATCCTGGTAAAGTGTCAAACAGACACTTATAGCTTCTTCCACTATGGCAGCAGAGTATGTAGCATGCTATGAGGCATCAAATCATGGAATATGGCTGCGGAATTTTGTCACTGGGCTGCGCATTTTGGAAAATATAGAAAGACCACTCAAGTTATTTTGTGACAATAAGTCAGCAGTGATGTATTCCAACAACAACAGGAGTTCGACAAAGTCGAAACATATTGACATAAAGTTTCTAGTTGTGAAAGAAAGAGTGCAAAGTGGACAGATGTCCATAGAGAACATTGGGACAAATTCCATGATAGCGGATCCGCTCACAAAGGGATTACCGCCCAAGGTCTTTTATGAGCATACTGCTCATATGAGTATTGTATTTTTGAGGATATCATGATTTAGTGGGAGTTTGTATTTTATTTGCATTATGTTTGTGTGAGACATTTATACATTTGGTTATTTTCTGATCAGAAATAAAGAATTCAGTTTTCTCACTCATTTGTCATATTTTGGTTCTGACCTCACTTAAATTTTAAAGAGGACCAGTTGGAAATAGCATGTGTATAGATCACATTGCATGAAATTTCCATGCTACACATTCACACTTGATCTATGTCGTTTGATTATGTTGATATATGTGACCATTGATGAATTTAGTTACGATAAATGTAACGAAAATTGCTTTGATCCTATATTTACATGATTAATGGACGAGATTGTTTGGCTATGCTTTTGGTTATAATAGCAAAATTTTGAGCTCATAAAGTATGTACATTTATAAGGAGTAACATATGTGGCCCAAGTGGGAGATTGTTGAAAAATAATCTATGTAGGCTCACATATGTGACTAAATATATAATTGCTACTCTAAAGTCTAACCCAAATTAAAGTGATCTAATCAAGATTAAGTAATGGGTTAAAAGCATATAATTTAAAGTGTGATATAACACGTGTAGAGACCGTAAAGTAAATTTCTTATTTTGTGATGGGCAAAATTGAAAATCAATAATTATCAATTAGGGTTATGGTCCCCTATATATACGCATCTTCTTATTCCATCTGTCATCCCATCAACAGAAGAATAGAGAGACGACATCTCATAGAAGTGCGTATCATATAGGAAGATCCAAACCCTCTGCGCAATCTCCATCAATGGCTTCAGGTTAGTGCTTCCGTTTTTAATGTTTTTCTTCTTTTGATTTAGCAAAGATCTATAGTTTCATGATTTAGAATTTTATATTAAAGCACTTTTGCAACATGATAAGATCTATAAACATGTTTTAGGTTGTTATTAATGTTTTATGCATGTTCTTAAGTGTATAGGAAATCCATCATCATACTCTCTCTCTCTTCAAAAATAGAAGCGACTGGATGACGTAGAATAATTTCAGAATACATTATATAATTTCAGAATACATTATGATAAACTATGTTAAAGAAACAAACTATAAGAGATGAGGCTGATTAATGCTACTTATGAAATTACAAGATAATAACCATCTTTCGAAATATTGCTAACTAGTTTTTAAATTAAAAAGAATTACCACATGTAAAATTCACATCACAAAATTTGTAAACGATCTTACTTCAGATTTATTTAAATAATTCTTCAACAATTAAGCACTTACCAGAATACATCCTCATATGTTGTAAATTAAAAAATAATAATAAATAAAAAGAGGTGAAAGGAGAAAGATACAACCACAAACATCTCTAATAATACAACACTAGATGCAGAAAGAAGTAAAAGCACTTCAAGATTATGGTGGAAAATCTTACTGTGAAGAGCTGTTGTTGCTGACGCTGCAATTGCTGCCGCTGCTGTTGATTTTCGGAGGTAGAGAAGAAGGTGGCTGCTGATGTTGAGAGTGAGGAGAAGAAGGTGGAGGAGTGTCACTGATGTTGCCGAAACTCCAAGTTGAAAGGAAGGAGTCGCTGTTGTTGAGAGGGAGGAGGGGGAGGTTGAGAGGAGTTCAGGAGGTGAAGATGAGGTGGAGAATTTGGAGATTTGAGAGTTGAGATTGGGTTTTTAGGTTTGGAAATGAGATTTGAGATTCAAGGGAGATAGGAGAGGGTTGAAGAGAGTTTGGTGTTGGACTGGGTCGGGTTTGATGGCCTAACTGATTGGATCGGGTCAAACTAAGGAGAAAAGAAATTGATCTGATTAATCGAATTTCCAAATAATCAGTTTATCGGCCGATATTACGAAATATCGGTGATTTTTCCCGATTTAATCACTAAAACCCCATTTCTCAATAATCGGTCGAAAAATAATCGGGTTTTCCCCGATTAACGATTAATCGCCAATTAATCGCTGATAATCGCCGATTTTGACTGCTTAGATTATATGGAAGCTTTTTATCCCATTGAGAATTAAAGTTTTTGTCTGGTTAGTCATGAACGATGTTATATTATCAAAGATCAACCTTCGGAAAAGGAATATCATGATTGATACTACATGCGGGGAATGTGAGAGTACGGACGAGGACGCTAACCACTTATTGTTCTTGTGTACTAAGGCCAAACTAGCTTGGGAGGTAGTTTGCCTACGATTTGGGTGTCTAGAAAGTCCGAAGTTTAGCTCAGATGTGTGGGGACGTTGGTGGGTAGATCTGGTTAGAAAGGAAGATAGACAGGATTGGGGTATCATAGCATCCGCTACTATGTCGTGTTTATGGCTCATTCGGAATGATTTATATTTTCGCAATATCAAATGTACTTTTTCGGTTCTAATGCATAAAATTTGGGTTCTAACTCATTATCGGACAAGTCATAGGGGAGCTATGAAACAGTTGCGTATGGAAGAGGAGTAGGACTCATGGGAGGGAAGCAAGCTATGGGTTTTCGAGGTCGCCACTATTTCAGATCGCGTTCGTGTGACCTTGTTCTCTTTCCATAGCAGCTTACTAGTGCCGCTGGTGTTAGAGGCAGACTGTGGGGATTTCTATGCAATCCCTTGTATCTTTTTTTTCTGCTTTGCTAGGTCTTTAATGGTTGTAGTAAGGGAATTTCGGTGGAAGTTGCGATCTATTGTAATTAGTACTACTTTGTTTCTTTAATTCCACATTAATTAAGCGATGACGGGGTCATCTTTTAATCAAAAAAAAAAAAAAAAAAACCTCCCCATCACAGGGTACTAGATTCCAGACCTATATATATAAAGTAATGCTCTATTGCAAATCACTGAAGTCGTTGTTATGGAACAACGGCTTCTGTCTTAATAAACCGTTGTTGGACTCCAGCGACTTAGGTTTATAACTTTAGCTGTTGTTGGGAACAACGGCTTCAATAGTTTGCATACCCGTTTATAATAGAGTATTGCCCATATATATATATATATATATATATATATATATATATAGGGAAAGGCTCCGTTGCACACTACTATTGGTGCTCACGGCGTGAACACTACTAGTTCGGGCGTTCAAATCGAAAATCCGAACCGTTCACATTGATCTACACATCTAAATTAGTCTAAATATGTAAAATCAAATCATTTGAAATTCATTTGCCCATTCATTGAAGTGTTACAAAATTGTATGGCTGAAATTCATTGTTTTTATAGTCGCGTGATGGATGGACAAATGAATTTCAAATGATTTGATTTTACATATTTAGACTAATTTAGATGTGTAGATCAATGTGAACGGTTCGGATTTTCGATTTGAACGCCCGAACTAGTAGTGTTCACGCCGTGAGCACCAAGGTAGTGTGCAACGGAGCCTTTTCCTATATATATATATATATATATATATATAGGGGTTGGTTCGGGTGAGAACCTAAGGGCCTATCCCAGCCATTCATCTGTGTAATCTTAACGGTCAAGATTTTTTAAAATTAAACAATAAGATTAATTAATTTTTGCATTAAGATGTCAATCCCTTTAATTAAGGGATGGGAACCGCGTAATAAAAGGAATAATTATAAATTGCCTTTTTTTGTGTGCGACGGTTAAGGCAAATTTGGTCAAACTGGAGAGAGAAATAATTTATTCCCGTAAAATATTGGAGAAGATTTTGTTTCCCAAATTAATAGCAACTGCAGAATCATTCACCATTTCGTTCCTTACAGTTACTGTTTATTACAGTTGCTATTTATAATTATTACAGTTGCTGTTTAAGTGGTCAGGTATTGCTGTATAATTATTTCAGTTGCTATTTATAATTATTGCAGTTGCTATTTA
Organism: Hemerocallis citrina; assembly: GCA_017893485.1. NCBI lineage: Eukaryota > Viridiplantae > Streptophyta > Magnoliopsida > Asparagales > Asphodelaceae > Hemerocallis > Hemerocallis citrina. The sequence goes on along the minus strand of CM030361.1, from coordinate 30,359,374 downwards.
TAATTATTACAGTTGCTATTCGAGAAGATTTTGTATCTCAAATTAATAGCAACTGCAGAATCATCACCAATTCGTTCCTTCACCAATTCGTTCACTATAAAGCAACTGACTGTATTGTAAGTAGATACAACTAGTGCATATTTTAGTAGGAATATATATATATATATATATATATATATATATATATTATTTGTTTATCAATTTGCAAACTTATGTTGTACATGCTGTCAGTTTCCATATAGCAACTGAATGTTTTTTGAATAGCAACTAACTGCATTGTACGTAGCAACAAAAATTTCATATTTAGCAACATTGTACGTAGCAACAAATGTTGTTCATCCTGATGAAGATTGTGGTTCGGCTGAAAATAAAATAAAAAAGGCAATATATGTTGCCTAATAATCTGTGATCTACATTCTTTTTAAATAAAATAAAAAAGGCAATATATGTTGCCTAATAATCTGTGATCTTTCATTCCTTTTATTACGCGGTCCCCATCCCTTAATTAAAGGGATTGACATCTTAATGCAAAAATTAATTAATCTTATTGTTTAATTTTAAAAAATCTTGACCGTTAAGATTACACAGATGAATGGCTGGAATAGGCTCTTAGGTTCTCACCCCATGACATGGTTCTCACCCGAACCTTCTCCTATATATATATATATATATATATTCCAATTCAACTCCACAAAGCCTTTAGAACGGACTAGAGACAATAGAATCAGTAGAGCTATCATGAACATTTGTATATGCGTCCTTGTATATCTCCAATTACCTTACCCTTTACCTTGTATTCTGAACAGGGATTTTCTCAGACAAGGCACAGCACATCATCAACATGATACATGAAGCACTACAATCTTCGCGCTCAATAATCACATTTCACAAGCTTGGTCCACACTATAGTCCGGAAAGTAGAATACAAAGAGAAATGCATGTCAAAGAGTACAATAATAACACACACAGACGGAGGGGGAGAGAGAGAGAGAGCACCGACACAAAAGGACAAGCAGCATCACAAAGAAGATGAGTGAACATTATGCTTTTGACTGGTTTAATTGGCAACCTCAGTCATGAGTGCTTACCAAACACACAGTACAGTAAAGATCCCAAAGCTTGAAAGTGATGTAACAAACATAATTACACACAACCCACCGTTTAACGATCAAAAAACATAATTAATTACACTCATAAACATAATTACTTCAAACAAAGAAAAAAGGATACAATGTTAAAACACACTACTTTGGTGCATATTCCACTTTGCTTACTGACCAAGCTAAGTTAAGAAAAGCAGCTCATTACTTGCTAAATTTCATTCCAAATAATACAATAGTACATAAAATTACACATAAATAATAACAAGAAAGAAAGAACACTTGAACAAGACATTCAATGATAAGATAACAACCACCTAACCAAGTATGCTATTATCCTTTCTGCTTTGCTTTCTCTTCCCTTTTCTCCATTCTGAATGCCAACTGACTATTAAAGGTTGACAGGAATGAGAATCCAAGAATACATACATACATACATACATACATACAGGAGTAGATATATAGTTTGTTAAATAACTATCTAGTAATTCAACCAACAACAAACCAAACACCTTTCACTTTTGTGTGTATACATGGTCACCTTTATTACCTTTATATTTTCCTTTTTCTGAAAACCATGTGAGATGTTAAAGTAAAAGATTAAAAGAGAACCAACCATTACCCACCAACTCAGAAGCATTAAGCTCACTTTAGTTTCATGGAAGCATCACTGAAGAACAGACTGCTTCTACAGCTACTCTCTTCATAACATTAGGGCATGGGTCTCCTCCGAAATTGTCGGTGGAGATGGCCACCGCACAACGCTGCTGCCCTATGCACCTCTGAACAAGAACAAGTATCAAAGATGGTTATATATTTTAAATTGTTGTATATTGTTAAAATTTATGATGAGTTCTACCAGATGCAATATAAAATGTAACTAGTGCATGTGATCATTACTTCAATGCAGACGATCTTATAAACTATTAACATGAAACTAATTTAAGATGTTGGTGTATGTGAATCTTTGACTAATGTATGTACCTTCTTAAGGGTTGTGTACGACATAGGAGAGTGGCAGGTACCCTGCTGGAAACTTCCGCAGGTTCCAGAGGGAGTACCGAAACTTGCAAACTTGATGGATGAGATGGACTGCCCGGGTGCACATTGGAGGTGGACTTTTGGGTGGTGTTGTTCCTCAGGCTGGCCGAAACTGTCAATGTGCCAGTTCTTGATCATGGGATGTGATTCTGACACATCAGCACAAACGCTCGAAACTGATCTCTTCACCAATGAAATTTTTGTTGCATCGCCACCAAGCTCTTCAAATATGACCAGCAGGTTCTTGGTTGGCTGCAACCAAGATCTTGGTACATGATACCTGCAATAAAAAAAATTCATTAATCACTAACAAATACAACCAATTAAAAAATGAAAGTCAACTAAAATCCCCAATGTGAAAATCAGTAGATACATATACACATGGCCAAGTAATTAGCAGCACATGCAATTGTAATTTTTTAAAAAAAAGTGTAACTAAACATATCATAAAAGAAGGTTAATTAAAATTTTAAATTAAATAATAAAGAGAAAACGTAGATGCGACACAAATTTAATAGACGTATTTTTTATTGTTGATAAAGTTTTCAGTTTTATGAGTTGCGAGCAAGAGTTATTTCAAAATAATCCCAAACCCGTAAATTGCATAGACTAGCAATCTGCACGTTCGATGCAAGCCTTAAGATTTTTTTTTTTTTACATATAAAGAAAAGACTATGACGTTGTCTAGTATCCAACCTGAGAACTTCTTTTACCCATCTCAAATCCTTACCATACTCTTTACAATTACCCCAAGTGGCACCAACTTTTATTTTATATGAGTGACACTTTTGTAAATAATTATGACGTAAATAAATTTGAACTTTGAGGGTATTATGGTAATTGACAATATTTGACTAAATAGATGGTTAATATAAATTCCACTTAAAAATGAGTAGTTGAGATTAGATGGTTGATTGTCTACAAATTACAGTTTGTCTACAAATGACACAACCCCAACTCTCCCATTATAATATTAGAGATATATTTTGTCAAGTGTATGATATGAACTTAGTCGTACCAGCGCTGGGTTGGTTGACCGCATCCAGTCTGACACTTCGGCGAGCGATATGTCCCAGAATAACTACATTCGTTGCAATCCCCGGTAGGTGCATATGCAGTCCAATACCTTCCAACGCCCTCACTGTTAATCCATATCTGCCCCTTCCCCATGCTCCCCATGTCCAAAGCCAATGGCTCATCTCCAGAAGGAGCATCGAAGTAAGCCTGAAGATACAAGGGTAAGGTTGGATCGATATACCAAATTAAAGATGACAAAATAACTACAATAATAATAAAAGAACCTTCTTACCCTGTACCATGATAGTGGTTGCTGTGTTTGAACTGCTAATGACCCCTGTATCCATTCTACAGATGAAGTTCCCTCTAGAGAGTTTATATTCATAGACTCTCCCTTAAGGCCAATCTGTAATACATAAAAAGCTCTATAAATGTTCAAATTTTCACATCCAAGATCGATATATGTCAACTAATAAATAACAAGTAGGAACAAAAATCCACCTGGTAAGTCCATGTCTGCCAGGTTAAATCTCTTTTTCCTTGATCAAACCCGTTAAGGACAACAGGGCCTATGACTCCGGTATTCCATAACTCATAATGTACCCCGACATTCTTAGTGCAAAGGATAAAAGAGTTAGGAAGAAAAAAAGAAGTGTAAAAACATATCCATTTCAATCTAGGAATAAGAAACTAACCGGTAGTCCCATAGCCACGCTGAGTAGCGCAATTTTGTTACTTCCAGCACGAAGGTTTGCATTACCCTTATAAATTATCCTCTTATCCTCTCTGGTACCAAAAGCAGACCCTACATACCAGAAAAGGGCAATGTTATTTTTCTCTAATTCCTAAGATTTTCAACAATCACCAATCAATCAACCTACCTGAGTGTTGTCCATTGACGAAGACATGGAGAGCATGACCAGCTGACAGTACTGTGAGCACAGGAAGTTGACCGGTGTGTAAAAATCCTTCATTCGAGTGCACATCAACACTGGAAAGGAAGGCAACAAGAGAAGACTAAATGACAGTTGTTAAGGAAGCATATATAGACGTGGTTGAACCTCTGTTATTACTATCTGGCATATATAGCAAAAGTTTTGGCATTAGGAAATCTGGCCTTGCTCTTACCTGGTAGTGTACCACAAGTAGTCGCTTGTATCCCTTGTGACATTTACTTGCTCCAAGAGGCCATTTGTGGTAATAAGTGAATTATCGGCCAAAGAACCGACCTCCTCGTCAAACCTCTCCCACATAAGTGAATCAGCATTAGCAACTGACATCTGCATTTGTGATGCCTGAACACCAACCTGTGGAAATTGCAATTTCAGCTAATGTATGCATCTAACTTCTTCATAGCTCCAGATAATGCAAATATAATGATAAAAAAAAGTGGCATTTACATACGCCATAACTAGTCCATAAAAATTGAGTCATTGCATGGAGATCAGATATCATTCTACTAAATAGATGGAAACATTGAATTTTAAGTTGCAAGAAGCAACACGGACAGGCTATCTGAATTTTGATATTCAATATTTTAGGTTTCCAATGATTTATAAGTTTAGTAGACCATCTATTACAAATTAGCCTTTATGAAAATTTTAGTGTATAAATGATAATTTCAGCTCTAGAAAACTCCTGTCCATATGTTTGTTTAATGATTAGAGATTAAGGGTAGTGAGTTATTTGATTGAGTGATCCTATTACCTGGGTTTGAAGTGAATAATTGAGGGCCATTATTGATGGAAAAGGGCTTCGACTATCATAATGATATATACTTGAATTTTTCTTGTTTTGAAAGTGACAAGTTATTATAACTTATTTTACCGTCGCACTTACTTTTGCAGTGCTGAAGACAATGTTTCTGCAGTCAGGAAGGATGCTGATCGACCAAGGTGCCAGGCTATAGTGCATGTTGTTGAACATTACCCGTGCGTAAGAATTTGTATTGTAGTTTGAGAGGAATGCTGCACAGCCACCAGATTGGGAAGTGAAAACATGTGCCTGAAAACACCAAGAGTAGAGTCAGAAAACGTTCCGCAATTAGAGGAAATGTGTAGTTGTCCAGAGAATTGCACAAAGATTTACAATCAAAGAATAATAAGGGACATGAATAACCTGTTGGTAATTTCCCAGAGAAATAACAGTTGGATCAGCTGAAACTAAAGCAGGTTCGCATAACTTGATTGCTCTGTGGAGTTCCCTCAGATGTCCATATTTTGGTTCTCTAATTAGACCTACAAGTTTTCTTCAAGTTATACTAAAACTTATATAGTCAATTAACAAAGAGAAAATAACATATGAAGAAGGGATGAGGTTCACAATTAGGAATCTGTGTACATCAACATAATGAAATTTAAAAAGCACGAAGGAAAGGGAATGCTAATTAGCATTTCAAATTTTTTTCTAATAACTCACTGCTTCCAAGTTTGTGCATTGAATTTTTAAGAAACGAGATAGAAACACAAGAACATGATGTTTTGTTTTAGGGTCCCTTTGAAGTTTCTAAAATGCAAAAATATTGAGAACAAAATGTTCCAAAAATAACAAAAAAACTTGATACAGAATTTGTATTGCTTTAGCTCTTGAAGAAGCTTTGAGAAATGGTTAGCAAACTATTCGAAAGTGTGATGGAAATATAGGTTGACTATTTGATTCAAGTCTTGCTTTTTAAGTAGATAAACAAGATCTCTCATAATATGTTAAAATCTTACCATATTCATCAATAGGAGCATCATAATCATAGCTGGTCGTGATAAAGGGACCCCCAGCTGTACGCCCGAAATTGGTTCCTCCATGGTACTAATGGAAGCAACAATATGAACTCTTATCAATTTATATATCCATTTGGAAAGCTAAAGAATGCAATATGAATTTAAATGTAGAAAATTTAAAAACAAGTCTTGAAGGGATATGTTCTAACCATATAATAATTTACAAAGGAACCACCCATTTGGACAAATCGTGCAACCGCAAATGCCAAATCTTCAACTGGTCGTTGGTGAATAGTGCCCCCAAATTCTGTAAACCTGTAATTGCAACAAACAAAGAATGTCAAAAGGGGGAAATTCAAGTCAGCTATAAGCTATTAACTATAGCAATCGTCTAATAACAATCAACAACTAGGAAAACACAAAGAAAATGACAGTGTCTAGTACACTACCAGCCACTCCAGGCTTCAGTCCACATTGATGGTTTGTATGGCTTGTTGGGAGTAAAAGCATCGCAGTAGAAGCCATTGCATGAATTTATCTGTTGCAAAACATGTAAAAAAATAAAAATATAAGGGAAGGAAAGAATTATGCAAAAATCCAATGCAACAGTAATTGAGCAAATACCAAAAAGAACAAGTAAGCAAGAGTAACTGAGCAAAGACCAATTTCTTTAGAGATACAAACATTCTTTTGTTCTATATCAAAAATAACAGATGGCATGAATCAAATCTATATTTTGGTCAACACTCAACATTTACATCTAATTCATAAAAATATAGTGTATGGAGCTAAGTGTGGCATATAATAAAGGAATAAGAAAAAGAGAAAGAACCGACCACGGACCACCACACTATAGAGGAAAAAGATGAGCAAGAACTAATGCCACTAATTACATTTACATGAAAATTTAGACTTAAACTGCAAGTCAGGTAAAGAGGATGAGGTGAATCTCATACCACTGGATCTGGGGCATCATCTTCTTTGCACATAACCCATGGAACGCCCGTGTCCATCCCGACCGCCATTTTGGCAGCCCAATCGACATACGACTTACCAGCTGCCCCAAATTTTCTACTTTCCGGCCCGTATTCGTTCTCAATCTGCATCAAATTTAACTCAATTAGCAAATTTCTTCTTTTCATTGAATTTGTTGAGAACCAAGGGCTATTAGCTCAAGAAAGAGCAATGCCTGTGAGAGGATGATGGGACCGCCCTGCGACTCGTAGAGTGATTCACTCTTCATCATCTCCACAATCTTCTCGGTGAATCCTTGCATGGCATTCTGAAAATTTAACAACCCATACGCACAAAAATTGTAATTTTCGCATAAGAAAACGACACAAATAAATAAATAAATAAATAAATAGGGTTTGGAAAAACAAGAAGAAAAGAAGACTAGTTCCAGAAATAGACCTTGAAAGGTTCATTATCTGTTCTGAAGCTAATTCCAGGGACATACTTCAACCAAACTGGAAAACCCCTACAAACAAATTGGCCCAAAAAACCCATAAAAAACAAACATACTTCAACCAAACTGGAAAACTTCTACAAACAAATTAACCCAAAACCCATAAAAAACAAATAACTTCCATCTAAGAAAAGAGGAAGGAAATTGATTGTACCCAAAATTCCATTCAGCACACACATAAGGTCCAATCCTGAGATGAACATAGAGCCCTGCCTTCTGCACTGTCTTTATAAACCTCACCAAATCATACCTCCCTTCAAAATAATACTACAAAATTCAAAGAAAAATACCCATTACTACCTAAAAATCAAACAAAAAATAAACAAATTACAAAGAAATATATATATATATATATATATATATATATATATATATATATATATATATATATATGTATAGAATGAGTAATAAGCACAATACATTGCCAGGAGAAGGCTCATGCCCATTCCAAAACACATAAGTCTGAATCACATCCAACCCTCCACCTTTAGCCTTCTGAACTAGCCCTTCCCACATCTGTTCCAAGAAGAAACCCAAATTTTACAAAACCCTTCAAAACATGTACTATTTAAACAATTAAACCCCCCCAAAAAAATGTAAAATTTAAAGAGAGAAGAGATTACATCTGGGGTGCTCCTAGGATAATGTATAGAACCAGACATGAGAATCCTCCTTTGCCCATTGATGACGATGGCCTTCCTATCATAAGTCACCCCACATTGTGCCTCTGAAAACAGAGCAGCCACCAGCAACACCAGAAGAAGTTGAGGGCACGCCCATGTTGGGGTTTTGCTCGTGCCCATTAGTAGAGTGGTGAGATCTCAAGTGACCCAAGTGAGAAAAGAGAGAGGGTTTGGGCGTGGAGGGAAATTTGAAGAATTTGGCGTGAAAGAGAGAGAAAGCAGGATCTGGTCTAGGTCCTCTAGGAGAGTATGCAAAGGAATCCAGCTGGGTTTTGGGAAGAGTGAAGAGAGAGAGAGAGAGAGAGCAGAGAAGAGCAATTGTCACAGAGGTACTCTTGGCCTGTTGTAAAATGGACAGAGAGCGGTGGGATTACGCTGTCATTTTATAAGTTAAAAATAAAAATATCAAGGCCAAAAAGTAATAACAATACTACTTGCATTCTCACGAATTGCATCCCCATTAATAGAGCTGATATCCGGTCGGATCCTCCACTGCCCGGACCTGGATCCGGTAACTTACGGAATTCAAAATTGGATCCGGACCTGGACTTATGAGAATTGGGTCCGAATCCGGTCCGAGTCCTGATTAAAAAATATACTTGTAGGATCCGGTAGCGGGAAATAAATATTTGCACTTAAGTATTTTTGTATCCGATACCCTGCGATTTCAACAATTTTTGCACTTAAGTACATGAATAAATATTATATTTACACATATATCATCAACAATTACTATTTACATGTATATCTTTGTAGCTCTATTATTCAAATTTCATAATTTTTTAATGGGTCCGGATCTTTTTTAACGGGTCCGGGTCGGTTTTTTTAGCGGACCCGGATCCAGACTCGGAAGTGCATCGGATCTTATTTTAAGACCCGGTCCCGTATAGATCGGGTCAGTTCCGATCCAATTTCGGGTCCGAGTCGGGTCCGGGTATCGGGTAAATGTGACAATGCTAATCCCCATATCAATATACGTACCCTCAATTATAGAAAACTAGCTTATACTTTGAGCACTTCTTCGATAACCATCTTAAATTTGTTTTAGGGCAAAAACCAAAGTACCCCATAATGTTTGGGTTCGGTACAAAATGTCCATACAACGTTTGAAAATATACATTATACACATTCATCCGTTAACTTAACTCATCCCTTTAACTTTGAATTATTAAATTACATTTATACCCTTACCTTTTCATATCTCAAACTCTTTTTCCTTTCTCCCTTTTCTTCATCCTAAAAAATCAGACAAAATCAAATCTCAATCTCATTAGCAAGATGATGAGATAAACACATTATCTATTGACATTTAAACTGAATAATTCATGATGATGGTTTTTCAGTTAGCAATTACTTCTGGTTGATAGAAATTTGTGAATATCGTACTATTTAACTTATTAATGTGAATCAGCAAAAGACATAGAGATATCCTATTCACGTTAAGAAGAAAAGGAAAGAAAAAAAATTGACACTGCCTTTCCTTCAGTAACTTTAGATTTTTTCTATTCTTGATTTTTAGAGAAATGTTTTTTCATTTTGTTTGTATCGGATTGTCCATTATCAAATTTAGCCGCTCATGTAGGAACGAAGTTCAAATTTGTGAGTCTGTTAGATGTAGATGTCTTTTCTTTGTTTGTGTATCAGATTATCAATTATCAATTTTTGTCGCTCGTGTAGGAATGAGGTTCAAATCTGTGAGTCTGTTAGATGTCTTAAGCAATAAAGTTGAAAGTTCCGCTCTACAACTCAATTTAACACAGAATGTTGCATCAAATCTTTCGCAAATGCACTCACTTATTTGTTGCATTTTTCTCCTCTTCATTTTTAAAGATTCAGATGTGATATTTGGAGAATGTTTCATTAACTTTCTAAATCAATATGCGATTGATGCTCCCATTATTAACATTCTTGCCGATCCAAAGGAGGTAAAATGGATATCAAGCGAGAGAGGGACAAACAATAATCTTATCATCTTGCCGATGAGATTGAGATTCAGATTTTGTTTGCCAATGAGATTCAGATTTTGTTTTGTTTAATGTTTGAGAATGAATAAAATAGAGAAAAACAAATGAGATTGAAATATGAAAGGGTAAGGGTAAAAATGTAATTTAATAATTCGAAGTTAACATATGAATGTGTATAATGTATTTTTTCAAATATTGTATCGACATTTTGTACTCAAGCCAAACGTTTGGGGGTTCTTTGGTTTTTGCCCTTTGTTTTAATATCTATAACCTTCTTAACTTCCCCCAAAAAAAAGGTTGTAACAATTGGTTACCACTAATTTATATTTACTAGTATAATGCACGTGCGATGCATGTCTATAAAAAAATTTAGTCGTTAAATTAAATGAATTTGTATATTTTGATTTGACGTGCATGACATGGGGATGTTTAGTGGATGTAGTTTGCATGTATATTGCACGGGTTTGCTCAGTTACAAAATTAGGGTTTGTTTGTTTACAACCCCAACTCTCCCATTAAAATAGTAGAGATTTTAAAAAACTACCCTAAATTGGTAACATTTTTTTAAAAAAAAGTCCTCAACTGGACTGGTACAAAAAACAAGGCTTAGTCCTTCAAGGCAAAGTAGATAGTTGTCTAATACGGGGTATATACCATTATATCTATATCTTATGCTAATAGGAGAAAGCTATCATTTTCTATTTTGAAACAGAGAAATGAGAGTAAAAGTTGGGAACCCTGTTTAACTAACACGTGCGCTACGTATGATTTATATTTAAAAATTAAAAAAAAAAAACTTTAATCTTTCGAACATAGTATTTTATTCTCTTATTAATTTCTCAACCTTACAAAATCTCATGGCTCTTCCCAAATCTACCTCTATCTCTATGTATCCTCTCAACAGATTTAGTAATATTCAATTTTATAACATTATTGTTTGAGATCCTTGGAACTAAACTAGTGTAGATGCATATCCATATTTTTAGTGTCAATATCCGTAAGGACTAAGGCCGTAAAGCGTCTGTAAAGTTACAAGTATATCAGAGAATTAACAAATTAGGGTTAGGTCATAATAAAGTGGGCTGAGGTTGTTAAATGTGTTAATTAGGGTTTGTTAGAAAAAAGAAAGAGAAGGTCATAATAGGTAGGGACAGTTGAGATGATTGTTCTAATTGGGAAGAATTAGTGGCACAATCTCTTGCGTTTGTTATTCCTGACATGCGCCATTCTTTAGGGAATGAAGGTATCCATATTCATAGTTAACTACCTACTAAATATTTTATTTTATTTTAATTTTTTTCTTTTTGAGTTCAATCATAGTCTTCTGTATTTACTTATCCAAGGTCATGTTGGGTTGATCGTAAAAACCTAAAATGTAATATAGAATTTAGGTTTATTAGACCTAATAAAACAATGAAAAGCTCTAACCGTATATAAGTGGATATGGCGAAGATAATATCGTCGTTCTCTTAATCTTTTTATTTATCGATGATCTGCATGACGATTGTTAGAAGATGATGATAATTTTTTATTACCTATTATCTAAAGACAAATAAATAATAATAGATTATTTTTGTTAGTCGAGACAAGATAAAAACATCGAAAGACAGACCGCATCGTTATTTACTATTCAAGACAAAATCTCTACTATTTTAATGGGAGAGTTGGGGTTGTAAACAAACAAACCCTAATTTTATAACTGAGTAAACACGTGCAATATACGGCAAACTAAATCCACCAAACATACCCGTGTGATGCACGTGCAGCTCCAAAAAATGGATATTTTAGCAAATGCCCCCATTTAAAATGTGAAAATTAGCATATACCCCTACTATTTTTAAAAACTAAGAAATACTCCTATTTCTAATAATATAATGGGAGAAGAACTTAGTGTGATTTGTAAATGTTTTGTCAATCTACCAACCCGTGCAATACACGTGCATAACTATTATAAAGGAGGTTCTAAGTTCAAATCCAGATTATGTCTAAATTTTTATTTTAAAAAACTATATTTATTAAGACGTGCATCGCACGTGCAAATTACTAGTTAAAACATAAAGACAAACTACATTAAAAAAAACCATTGCTAAGTAATAACCCTAGTTCTGATTATGCACCACATGATTTCTTTTCCCATAGCCCATGAACCTCCATCATATATATATTTTGGCTAGCTGAGAAAAGAACAAAAACAAAAACAATAATAATAATAATAATAAAACAGTTATCTTTGCAAATCAACAAAAAACACAGTAAACAAACTACATTATAAACAGTGCTAACAAATAATCTTTAATTTCGATCTGGCACCATCCCAAAAAAAATCATCACCAAGTTCATTCTGGATATATCCCATTTTCAGCAACAAAAAGGATCCAAGAAAGAAGTCAGTATAAGCCCAAAACAAGGCCCAAAATCTTTTTTTCACATCATGCTAAAACAAAAGTTTCAGCACATGGGCCGGCCCGATTCCTTCCTTCCAATTCGATATATCGGCCCTCTTCTCTCCTGATCCCATCAAAATCTCCCTTTTTTTTTCTTCTTCTATTCCTTCCTTCCACCCTTGTTCAACCTCCGATCGAATCGCCATGGCCGACGACTCCAGCACCTCCTCCTCGTCCTCCGCCGTCCCCGATCCCGACCCCACCAACCTCGAGGTCCTCTCCCGTCGCATCCAAGAATCCCTCTCCCTTTCTAACAAAACCCACAAGTTCTGGGAAACCCAGCCCGTGGGCCAGTTCAAAGACCTGAACGACCCGTCCCTCCCCGAGGGCCCCATCCAGCCCCCCACCCCACTCTCCGACGTCACCCCCACCCCCTACAACCTCCCCTCCCCCTACGAGTGGACCACCTGTGACGTCACCGACCCCTCCACCTGCCTCGAAATCTACACCCTCCTCACCCAGAACTACGTCGAGGACGACGAGAACATGTTCCGCTTCAACTACTCCACCCACTTCCTCCAGTGGGCCCTCCGCCCCCCCAACCACTTCCCCGCCTGGCACATCGGCGTCCGCGTCAAGTCCTCCAAGAAACTCGTTGCCTTCATCACCGGCATCCCCGCCCGCATCCGCGTCCGCCACGACATCGTCCACATGGCCGAGATCAACTTCCTCTGCGTCCACAAGAAGCTCCGGTCCAAGCGCCTCGCCCCCGTCATGATTAAAGAGGTGACCAGACGAGTCCATCAGGAGAACATCTGGCAGGCCGCTTACACCGCCGGCGTCGTCCTTCCAACCCCGATTGCCACCTGTCGCTACTGGCATCGTTCTTTGAATCCCAAGAAACTCATCGACGTCGGTTTCTCTCGGCTCGGTGCGCGGATGACGATGAGCAGGACGGTCAGGCTGTATAAGCTGCCCGATGCCACGGTTACGCCTGGGTTTAGGAAGATGGAGCTGAGGGATGTGCCGGCGGTGACTAGGCTGTTGAGGGGGTATTTGGGGAAGTTTGAGGTTGCGCCGGATTTCGATGAGGACGATGTGGAGCATTGGCTGCTGCCTAAGGAGGATGTGGTGGACAGTTTTCTGGTGGAGGATCCGGAGACGCCCGAGGTTACGGATTTTTGTAGCTTCTATACGCTGCCCAGTTCGATTTTGAACCATCAGACTTATTCGACGTTGAAGGCTGCGTATAGTTATTATAATGTGAGTACGAAGACGCCGCTGCTGCAGTTGATGAACGATGCACTGATCGTGGCGAAGATGAAGGATTATGATGTGTTTAACGCGTTGGATGTGATGCATAATGAGGAGTTTTTGAAGGAGTTGAAGTTTGGGCCGGGGGATGGGCAGCTGCATTATTATTTGTATAATTATCGGCTTAGGAGCGCGTTGAAACCGTCAGAGCTTGGGCTTGTTCTTCTCTGAGGCGGGGGATCGAGTGAGGTGTGTTATTGGTTTGTTCTCTTGTTGGTGGTAACTTTATGCTAACATTTTTTGGGTTTTCTTTAGTTATTTCGTGCTTTTGTTAGGAGATTTATTGCTTGTGATGATGATTCTCTGATTTTGAGTGCCATGGTCCTGGTATGAAACTGATGCTTCAACTTATGGTGGTATGGCAGAAACTTTTTTATTTTCATGCTTGGGAATGGAGTAATTTAGGATGTATTGGCTTTTAATTAGCTAATTTTGAAATTGCTTGTTACTGTTAGGATGTCTTTATTTTAAGATTATTTGTGATAGCTTGTTAATTTTGTTCCATTTACTCTTTGACATGATTACATATTGGCTGGCACTATGCGTCGCAGAGTTTGCTTCTGTTGACAGCATTGTAGCGCAGGCAGGAAACCTAGTGTAACATTAAATTGTAAGTCATTTTGTTATGTTCAAGTAAGAGTGATAGAATTAGTTAATTTAGCAAAGTGGGTTAGGACTTAGGAGTAGATGGTAGATCTAAACAAACTTGGGACTAAAGTAATTTAGAAGCATATGGTGAGGAGAGTAGATGTCCTTAGCGAAATATTTAAGAATTCCATGTTGCAGTTTCATAATTAGGAATGACATACTACTTGCTAGATTTAGAAAAATGTTGTTCTGCACATACATTTTCATTTGTCGAAGCCTGCCTAATGCAAGCAATTGTCTTGTGTGACTCAGTTAAGCGAGTTGCATAACTTGAGGGCCCAGATATTTATTGCAGTATTCCAACCAATTTGAAGGCTGAGAGGCTAATTTTTCATATTAAATTTCTGATTTCATATCAACCGTAATATATCGGTCCTGCTTGTCTAACATGATCTAGAATATGTGACGGATGCTGGATTGAATTCTCCAGGTTAGTCATAGCAAACTATAAATTTGCTGTAATTCATTGTTACTAGTATCTTACTATGTGAATTATCCTTCTATTCAATGGGATTTTAGGGGACATCAAGTTATATTTTTAGTGTAACTACTGGCAACATTGTCAATGCATCATTGTATCCTATGATATATGATATGTTTTACTTAAATGAGTATGCAATGGTGTACAACTTGCATAGGTTTGATGGTAGGTTGCAGGTCTAAAAGTCATTGCCTTGTTCATAGATCTAGAATATATGATGTATCCTGGATTGAAATCTGCAGCTCACTCATAGTGAAGTTACATACTCAGAGAACAACCTGGAGCCTAAAATTCAACTTAAGATTCATTAATACTAGTGCTATCGATAAGCAATGCATATCCTTATATTCATACGATTTTAGGGGAATCAATACTTATGTTTGAGCGTAACCACTAAGGAATATTGACACTTCCTCTTATGATAAATGATCATTTCAGCTGATTTGTTTTGTGCCATTACTTTTACGATTGGATAATTAGTTATTTTTCATATCTTTTATTTCTGTTGATTTTGATTCAGTGAGTATAGGCTTGCAGCTTATACCTTGCATATTCGAAATATTTTGCTCAATTGCTTTATGTTTTAAAACTTATTCAATGATACATGGAGGTATGCCTAATTACGTATCAATATGCTTATGTGACATTTGTCTTGCTATACACAATGTGCACAATACACATCTTGAATTAATATCTCTAATACTATAATGGGAGAGTTGGGGTTGTGTAATTTGTAGACAACCCAACTTGATTGATCTAATCTCAACCACACCTTTTTAAGTGGGAGTTATATTAACCATTCATTTACTCAGTTATTGTCAGTTACCATAATACCCTCAAAGTTCAAATTTATTTACAACATAATTATTTACGAAAGTGTCATTCATATAAAATAAAAGTTGGTACCACAATGGGTAATTTGTAAAGAGTAACCACTAAGTTGTAGTGGGTAAAGGAGGTTCGAGGCCAGACTACATTGTAGTCTTTACTTAAAATATAAAAAATAACGTGCATCGCACGTGCAGATTGATAGTCTAAGTAAATATTAGGCAATGCACACTACATACTTGTAAAAGGATAGCTTACATATAGACAGTCGATTGCTGACTGGTCAGTAGGTACTAGGTAGTATGCTATGTATATATGACAGAACAATGTACATGTAGACAAGCAATAGGGTATTCATATACTCATTTATTAATTTCATTGGAATGTATATCTTGTTACTAAGTTTCATCAGAGATTTCTTGAGCTTAGGCTGGGTAGGAGACACAATTATTCCCTATGACAATCAATTGTATCAGTTTTGTCGGAAAAGAAAACATTACTTGTATGGCAGACCTAAGGAGCAATTTCGAGCTAGAGGTTATGAGTAATCTGTTTGAATGTGATCCCTTTTTACCCTTCTTCTTAAGGTCAATATCTCCTTCACCCACTATCATTGGAATCTGAACCATGTTTAGAACCTATTCTCCAATCTTCTTCACCATTATTTCAGAATCTTACTTTTTTCATTTTCCATTCCATTTCACCGGCTTGCTTCTCTCATCTAACGCAAATATTCGTTTTGCATCTGAATACTCCGGCGAAATTTAAAAAACTGTTTTTTCTGCTCTTAACATATCATAAGATTTGCATTTCTTATCAAAAGTCTCTGTTGATGTTTGCAACCTTTCTCTGTAACTCGAAATGTACCTCAAAACAGGAATGTGAATCAACCTCAAAATTTTGTACCTATATTCATGAATTCCGTCTTTGTCACTTCCAGCCAAGTTTCCAAACAACAGAAACGCGATCAAAATGGTCAGGGACTGTTGGGTTTATTTTATGTTTAAATGGGGTTTAAAATAAAAAAAAACGGTTTTCAATTTTGTAATATAAAAAATATTTTTTAAATGAAAAAATAAAAATTAATCCAAAAAATAGAGGAAAAAATATTTAAAATGACATTAATTATGTCATTATGTGACATTGACATATCACATGCACAAATAAAAAGATATATATATCTGATTGTTCATTAGTGTATCACAAAAATTAAGGAAACATGCAAAGTGTACCTAATGGTGATATTTGACAATTTTGATACTTGAACAAGTTCTTTCCTTGCTCAATTTTGGATAGCCTCAATTCAAAAATGACATTAAAAAATTCAAATTCTAAACCCACACAAGACACTAATTCACTAAAAAAAACTACCCGTTTAAACACATTTGGACCCTTTTTGGCCCCCTTTTGACTTGTTTAGACCCGTTTCGGTCCGTTTTAACCTGTTTCAGCATGTGTGTTACCCATTTCTTTTGTGCATGCATTGGTGACAAAATGAATGGAAACATTTTTTTACGTCCGTTTAGGCCCTCAAAGAAATGTTTTACCTTATTTCTGTTTAAACGGAGCATTTAAACATGTTTTTCCCCCTTTTTCAGAACCTTGCTTCCAGCTGTGCCGTATATGCGGTTTACCCAAAAGAAAAACAGAAAGAGAAGAGAACTTAAAAGATTAGGTTAGGTCTGCTGCTGAAAGGGTCACAAATATGATTGAGCCGGATTTAGAGTGTAGTGTAATACCTGAAGCTGACATGGTTTATTAGCTGAATCTGATATGGTATAGTTCTTCATCTTACAAGTGAGGTCTAACTCAACAATAATCTGCCATGGTGCTGTATAAGACAGTCATTTTCATTGTGATTTAATTAAATTGAAACATTGCTCCTAGCTAGTAATGTCATACATGGAAGTAGATATAAAGTCCTAATTTGATTAAGGTGTGACTAGCATGAGAACAGATATGGGTGAGGCACACAACATGTCGACAGGGTATGAAACACAATAAATTTGTGGCGAGTAAGACATGGGACATGACCATAATTTTATTTAATGTCACATTTATGCATTAGTTTAATCTAGATGACATCCACGATCCAACTATATATCTTGAGGTACTTAATATAAATAACAAATTGTGACGTACACCAAACTAATTAATAGTCCATTGTCCATACAAGATTACAAAATTACAAGAAGCTGTATGATATATATGAAAGTGATAACTCATAAAGGGTAAACAAATTCATGGAATATGACAAAATAATTGAATAGTGTTACTTATGTGCTCAAAAAGTGTCCAGTAAATGTCAAAGAAGTGTCCAATATTAATTATATATTGAGTGTTGGATGGTCTAAGGTGTGTCCATTTAAGTGTCGATGTTCCATGATAGAAGTATTATGCTGCATAGGCTGAAAGGAGAAGAGAAATAAAAGGTCTGGTCCCACCATAATACTCTAATTGCAGTACTCTGCAAACAAGCTCCATAACATGCAACTAAGTCCTTACCATAGAGAGTGTAGAGAGATCTTACAACAGTGCAGGGAAAACAAGGTATCCAATTTTCTTTGCGATATTGAGATAAGTGCTATTTTGAAGGCTAAGGTGTAGGAGCGAGGGACGTGGCTCAATCTGAGCCATTGGATCTTGATCGAACGCGATTATTTAGGCAACATTTTTCCCCACTTTCATGCTCGAAGCCACGTTTGCTCGGATATATCTCCAAGGGACGTGGCTTAGTCTGAGGCATTGGATATTGATCGAGAGCAAATTTTTAGGCAACATTTTTGCAAATTTCATGCTCGAGCCACGTTTGGTCGGATTTTGTTCCGAGGGACGTGACAACACCAGAGCCGTCTGATCTTCATCACGGGCAATTAACGCGACGAACTTTTCCCTATTTTCACATTCGGAGCCACGTTTGGTCGGATTTGACTCCAAGCAACGTGGCTCGATCTGAGCCGTCGGATCTTGGTCGGATCTTGATCAAGCATAATTTTTTAGGCCACATTTTTTCTCACTTTCACGCTCGGAGCCAGTTTTTCTCAGATTTGTCTCCGAGGGACGTGGCTCGATCTAAGCCGTTGAATCTTGATTCAATGGTTTTCAATTTTGTAATATAAAAAAATATTTTTTAAATGAAAAAATAAAAATTAATGTTGCCTAAATAATCGCGCTCAATCAAGATCCAATGGCTTAGATTGAGCCACGTCCCTCGTAGCCAAATCCAAGTGTCCAATATTAATTATATATTGAGTGTTGGATGGTCTAAGGTGTGTCCATTTAAGTGTCGCTGCTCCATGATAGAAGTATTATGCTGCATAGACTGAAAGGAGAAGAGAAATAAAAGGTCTGGTCCCACCATAATACTCTAATTGCAGTACTCTGCAAACAAGCTCCATAACATGCAACTAAGTCCTTACCATAGAGAGTGTAGAGAGATCTTACAACAGTGCAGGGAAAACAAGGTATCCAATTTTCTTTGCGATATTGAGATAAGTGCTGTTTTGAAGGCTAAGGTGTAGGAGCGAGGAAAAAAATTAACTGAGTTAGACAGTTATAGTTTCAAAGATAGCAGAGTTGATTGATCATTTTTTGAATATGAAGGATAATATGACACCTAAGCCTGGAAAGCGGGGAGATTGGTTAAAAAATTTGTTGTGGTCAAGAAATTAGGTTTCCTGAGTTAAATTATATTTATAGGAAAGGTGGAGCTTATTGATTATTGCTTAAAGATCTGCTTGCCGGTTAAGAAAAATGCAAAGTTGTGCTATTAAGGTTCAGGGGGAATTAGCAATGTGATGGATAAAGAAATTAAGAGAGTAATCTGGTTTAGATTCGAAGAGATAGTGAGAGAAATTATATTTGGAGGTTCTGTTTATTACATTCCGAGCAAGCAATGGTGTCTGCCACTTACAGAGATGTTAAGAGGGGAGAAGTACTCTCTCAGGAGAAATTCCATTACATAGAGAACTAAGATTAAAGTATAAGATCACTTTCTTAGATCTTAATGATGATCATAATTCATAACACATTTCTCACCTCCTTTCTAGAGTCTTATGCTCGTCGTTGATCCTATATGATGGAAAAAGTGTTGTAATGGTGATGGTAATGTTGGAATGCGTTAGGGTGTGCATCTCACCCTTGATTAACATTTGGAATTTTGAGGCACATGAAATTTTGTATTGTATTTCAATTCAAAAATTTAAAGTTACTGAAACAATATCTATGCACCTGCTTTTTATGGTTGGTTGGGTGGGTGGGAAATCCCTGACTCCAATGCCTTTGTTCCGCCCTTAGGTTGATTTTTATCTAGCCTATATATTTATTTGAAAATATCCCCTCGAGAGCACAGATGACACGAGTAAAAAGTAGTAAAAAGTAGTAACCCTACCTTACCATAGTCCAATAGTGCAAAGGTTGATTTTTTTTATAGAGAAAGGAATTATGCTGCTGATGGAGCTGAATATTAGTAGTTTTGTGTCTTGTAATAGATATTCATACTCTTGGATTCAAATCTGAGAGTTATATAGGGAGCTCTATGATACACACTGTCGTTTCTTTATAGAAAGTAGATAGATTGAGCTCAGCTTGACATTTCACAATTTCGCTATTTCTTTTTGTTTAAAGGGGACCAATTGGTTACAAACGGAACACTAGGATTTATGACTATACTAGATTTGCCCATGGGCATGTGCCTACAGCACGTCTTCAGAACGATACAGCATATGAAAAGTCTTGTAAAAAGTAAATCAACAATTATATAGCTCAAGTTTGAATAGTATGCCAATAATTAGTTGTAAATAAAAGTCCATGTTTTCATTAGTATATGTTTAAAAATAATTATAAAATGGGGTATAAAAATCCATGTTCCATAAGTATATATATATATATAGAGAGAGAGAGAGAGAGAGAGAGAGAGAGAGAGAGAGAGAGAGAGAGAGAGAGAGAGAGAATTAAATAAATAAAGGCGTTGTTAAATAAAGGCGTTGTTTTGGGTGGATTTGAATTTGAGTTTTGGGGGGAAACTTTGTGTGTGTGTGTGTGTTTTTTGGGGGGAAACTTTGTGTGTGTGTGTGTGTGTGTTAGGGGGGGGGAATGTGTTTTGTGAGGTTAGATCTGGATCTTTGATTTTGGGGGAATTGAAGGAGAGCCACTTGATAGCTTTCTTTGTGTTTTATTATATAGATAACATGGGGAATTAGCAGGGATTGGTTTGTTCTGATGCTGGAAATGACAATTGTATATTTCGTTGTGATTCAGGAATTTCTATTGAGTTCATTCTAACCACAGTTCATCTGAATTTCTATCTGTATGTTTCGGCAATGCTTGTTTATTTCATGATTGACAAACTAATAGACATAGTTAGGGCCAGATTCTAATGCAAATCCAATTGAACACGCATTAAAGATAAACTTTAGATGCAATTCAACGTATTCTTTTAGAAGATGCGTCTGGACGCATCGAGTTACACTTTTGAAGTTTAATATTGGTGTTGGATAGAATTGTACAAATAGGAGAGTCATCCATTGACTCGCCTATTTAAAGAGTCGGATTTGTTAGACTTCTCATTATGAGGGGTTAACTAGTTTAAATTCTTCTAGATGGATTACTTGACTTCTTGAGTTTCTTATCGTGTTTGACATTGTATTATTAAATCTTGTGGACATATACTTATTTGTTTGTGTTTTACCTTCTGAAAATTTTGAACAAAAAACTGATAACTGAAATTGATTAAGCATTTGATATTCCCATTGTTGAATGCAAACGATGTTACTTATCTTCGCATTCAAGTGACACTATATTTTAGTTTTGCAATAAACAATCTCTCCCGTATTAGTAGCCTCAGTGTTTTGCAAAGCTTTATCTCATAACTTGTGTTCTTTCCGGTTTTGGTTTCACTCAACTCTGGTTGATATTTTTCATGAATTTTTTTTTAAAAAATGTTATTCTTGCAAAATTTGATTGGATTTAAGCAACAGTATGTATAGAATGTTGATATATAAGTTTCTTTTATGACTTTGGAAGGAGTGGGCGAAAATGAACATCCATTCTTCTTCTGTAATGTAAGGAGCGCATAATTCTTATGTGCTGTTTGAGGCTTTGAGCATTTCCTTGAGACTGGGGATGGCTTGTGGTTAGATTACATTACATGCATACTTGTTATCGCTTCTTTGAAAGAGTGAAACATTTTGTTCTTTTGATGTGCGAGTTTAGACTCATTTGTTCAGGGTCCTTTAGTATATATTATGGTGTATGGAATTTTTCTTTGGATGGTTGCCCAGCTTGTCTTGCTTATTCGTCGATAATATTTTTGTTTCAATCTTGTTTTCAGATCGAATGAGATCTTGTGTTTTGTATTGTTTTATTTTTTGGGGGTTTGTTTCTGTTGTTTGGTTCTTTGTTAAATCTCTTTAGTACTCTTCTTCCTGTGGTAATTATAACTTGAATGAACATTACAGTATTGAAGTTTCGAGTATGAAATCATTCTCTCCGCAAAACTTTATGATGCTTCATCGCGTGGACTTCATTATAACTTTGACACGCTATAAGAAACATTGTACAATGCCCCAAGGTAGAGACTATCAAATCTGGAATATGCTCCTGTTCATCAATTTTTCCTATAAAACTGACTCCACAACTACATTTTCATTATGATGCATGTATTCATAAATATAGGTTTTTTTAAAAGTGTATATTTTGACATAGTCTGGGCTTGAACATGAGATAATAGTTATATACGGGCGGTGCATGAGTTTCTTTGTTTACAAATAACAACTTAAGTTCCTTCCCTCGCACAAACCAAGAGCAACATCTCTTTTGGAAAAACATTAGCTAAGGGAATGAGAAAGTGTGATGGGTATTGAACCTCAGGTATTTTTTGTTAGAAACCAAATAGAACATTGCATATACCAGCGCAAAATTTGTCTCCGTCGATACAATCTCCTCAATGTCTCTCTCTATCTTAATTTGCAGTCACAATGTCTCTATTTTGGCATTCAACGATTAAAAAAAAAGAGTTGACCTCGTAATAAGCTAATAATAATTGCCCACTTAACCTTTTAGTTGGTGAAATCGTAAAGAGAACAAAGGACCATACAATTGACTCGAAGATAGTTTTCCTTTTTATATTAAGTCACACAAGTTGGAAGAAGAGCACCGAAGAAGAGAAGTGTCAAGTGTGAATTGCTTTAGCTTCACTGCACTTATTCTCCAATTTCTTTTCCTTTTTAGTGAGCAGGGTTCTCAGTCCTCTAATCAAGGATGAAACTCCCCAGAACTAAGAAACATGAAGAATGTGGGTATAAAGCAAATTGATCAAAGTCAAAGCTAATATATTTTGAAGTAAAAAGTGAAGATAGATAATATCACCATGTTTTGTTGACAAGAAATGGCAAGATATAGAACTTTAAAACCAAAAATTTTACAGCCATCAAATTAATGACATTGAAGAACCCTAAGCCTCTTAGCTAATGACCAGGTTGAGGGGTTCAATCTATGCTGACATCATCCATTTACTATGAGTTTATTGTGAGAGTGTGGTGCTTCCTCGCCCAACTTTCTGAACCACCAATTTCTTGTTTTGGCTGCCTCCACCGACGACCTCTATGTTCTTATACATATTTGCAGTAGAATTCTTAAAGAAAGGTGAAAACAGGACGGGGATGAGATGAATTTTTTATGTAGCTGAGAATATTAATACCAACTAGGACACAAAGTTAATGATAGTTAAACTAAGTGAAACTACCATAGCGACTTTTTCTAAGCAACCCCCACAAACCTATACCTATAGTAACAAAGTTCATGAATAATTCTAGGGATGGCAAGTGGGCCGGGTCAACCGCCGACCCGCCTGCGACCTGCCCGTATAACCCGGCCTGTGAAAAGGCGGTTCGGGTTCGGGTCGAACCTGTGAACAGTAACGGGTCGACCCGGGTCACCGAAAAAGAAGATCCAACCCGCCCAACCCGGCCCACGGACCTGGTTAAAAAACCCAACCTGCCCGCCAACTCGCGGGTCGACCCGCGGGTTGCAAACCGATTGACCCGCGGGTCGAACGGGTCGCAAAAAATCTGTGCCCAACAGCACTGTTGTCCAGAGACCATCAACGGCTCTAATGGCCATTTTTTTTGGGTTTTTTTGGGTTTTTTTTTTGTTATTTTGTTATTTTAACCCTATAAATACCCCCCCCCCCCAAAACCTCATCAAAAAATTCACAAAAATCTCTCTTACTCTCACTACTATTATAACTCATTTCTAAGTAATTTGTGAACAATTGAAGTATCGAACAAGCAATTCTTGAAGGCATATACACGATCAAATTTCGATCGTATCGAAATCAAAATTCAACAACGTCTTCAACTCTTCAACTCTCGTCCAACTCCAAGTGATCAAGTCTTCAACTCTCCTTCAAGCTCTCCTCAACACTTCAATTCCGGAATCGCTTATTTCTACTTCTACTTCTATTCTTATTTTCACAGATTTTTTTATATACGCGTATCCACGGTGGACAGTATCAAAATTTCATACCTCTCTTCTTATTTAATTTTTGTTGGTTTTTTTGATCTTCTCTATCTCAACCCTCTTGTTTTCTAGATTTTTTTTTATAACTCATCGCTCCAACATTGTGTAGTTTTTTTTTTACATACATTACTACATTATGTCTAGATCACGCGGTAGCGGTCGTAGCCAAAGTGGGCAAGATTCCACCGGCACTTTCCGTAGGCCACCAATTGTCCCAATTAGTGAGCCCGCCGAAGAGTACCATGATCCTTCTACCCAACAATGGGGTACACACGATGAGGTTGTAGGAGACATACAATTAGAAGAAGAAGAATAACAACAACAACCAACCGAAACAACACATCCCCGTAGTGGTAAGAAAAGTAGAGGGAAAAGTAGTGATTGGCATAAATTTTACGATTTTATCCCGGACGAAGAAAATCCGGGTATAGGTTTGAAAGTTTGTAAAACATGTTCTAAGGCATACAAATTCAAGAGGGGTGATGGCACCGGTACAATTAGTAGACATATCCAACATAACCATAAAGACCTTCTTGTTGATCTACCCGGCCAACAAAAAATCAACCCTAGGACCGGTCTAGTAGATAGCCACCCTTATGATCTCGATCTTATTCGCCGGGAAATGGCCAGATTAGTAATAAAGGAAGAGTTACCATTTTCCTATCCCGAGAGTAGGGACTTGGAAAGTTTTAATCAAACGGTCTTAAACCCTCATTTTAGAAGAATCCCGAGAAATACTTGCAAATCGGATTGTTTTAAAGTGTACAATGAAATGAAGGACGCTTTGATTGCAATTTTATGGAGTTTAACTTATAGAGTTAGTTTAACTTCGGATTGTTGGACAGGTGTCAACAATATTCCAATGATGGGAATAACCTGTCATTGGATCGACAATAATTGGATTCTTCAAAAAAGAATCATATCACTTGCCGCGTTGCCCTATCCCCATAGTGGCGCTGAAATAGCAAACCGTATTTTAGAAATTTGTGATATTTTTCATATTCGCGATAAAATTATGTGTATTTTGATAATGCATCTAACAATAATGCAGCAATTACTACTTTAAAATCCGCATTAAACCCTCCATCTGACAATATTTTTCATATTAGATGTGCATGTCATATTTTAAATTTATGTGTTCAAGATGCATTAAAAATAGCTATCCATATATACTTAAAATTAGAAATTGTGTACATTTTATTGCATTAAATTCCAGCGTATTTCAAGAATGGAAAAATTGGTGTAGGATTTCAAATGTACATTTTAGAAGATTTCCAAAGGATGTTAAATACCGATGGAACTCTACTTTTGATTATCTACATGTTGTTACCGAATATAAATTAGTTGTAAATGATTTTTGTATCGCAAAAAATATGCCAAATTTTGAAATGACTCCCATCGATTGGTTTTATGCCGAATCTTTATTGAAATTTTTAGAACCTTTTTTTTGACTGGTAAAAGGTAGGATTATCCTACCTCACAGAAAATATATATATAAATATGTAAGAGTAAGTTTTACATCTACTACAAAAAATAACCGAAATAGGGATTCTACGAGCATTTTGATGAATCCAGGTTCGAGATGGCATGCCGTTGTGCCGTAGAGAGGGCATTGGACTATTGTCGTGCTCCTCTACTAGTCACAACGACATGATCTCATCCCCCTTCTTCATCTGAATCAGGCTCGAAAAACAAAAAAGAACCCTTTCAGTCAGAAGAAACACAAAAGAAACTGGACCGAAAAATTACAGTAGCAAAACTAGAACATAATAGAGTATCTTCCCAAAAGAAGCAAAAACAACAGCAAGCAAAAGAGAAGTGGGGTGGCTGTAGTCTGCTAGGCCGAGCAGCTGTCGCCTGCACTGTCGGTCTGGTTTATACGGATCAATGCCTGCTTCAGCAGGGTATCCTGCACACCTTCTCATTCCAATTCTTGGAGTAGCTTCGCCTTCTTCTTTCCACTATCCATCCCATCTATCCAAGATCGAAAGTAAAAAGTTGCATTAGTAATAATATCCTTAGTTTGCATATCCTTAGAAGAGAAAGTGCGTTCATTTCTAGCAAGCCACAAACTCTAACATATTGAGATTGTCATAAGGTGCCAAGTGTATCTATGTCTTTGATTTCCAAAACACCAGGTCGTGAAGCAATCGTGTAAATGAGGGGGCATGGTATGAATGTTGAAAAGTGCGGTGAAATGTGTCTAAGTGGTAATGGCAACAGGGCATTCGAAGATAATATGGAAGGTCGATTCGACAGGACATGCACATGCAGTGCATGTCGTGTCTCCCGACCATCCTTTGGAGTGAAGAAATTCTTTGGAGTTGAGTTTGTCCCAACTAAGAAGCCAGATGAACACTTTGCATTTGAGTGGAGCTGAGGACGACCATGTTGCAGCAAAATACGGGGAGCGGAGGC
The DNA here is from genome assembly GCA_017893485.1 of Hemerocallis citrina. Lineage (NCBI taxonomy): Eukaryota > Viridiplantae > Streptophyta > Magnoliopsida > Asparagales > Asphodelaceae > Hemerocallis > Hemerocallis citrina. Next base: position 30,332,794 of record CM030361.1, on the reverse strand, counting down.
CAGATGTGATGAAGAAGCTGTAGGCGGAATTGACAGTGAATGTAGAGGATGGAGTTAGGCTCCATGTCGGCTGGTCATCTGAGTGTGTAGGTTGGAAGTGGCCAATCAGATCAAGAAGTCTCTTCTTCTCCTTACGCATTGAAGGGTTGGGGACACACTTAAGCCTTGGTTAATTGCCAGCTCCAAGTAGCATCAATCCAAGAGCCTTGAGAGAGTATGTCTGCGTCGGGATTCCAAGCTGCAGCAGCCAGTGTTGGACATAAAGAAGAGATGCTGCCTCCATTAATCCATTTTGACGTCCAAAAGTTTATAAGGTTCCCCCTACCCAGGCTCCAGTGCACATTTATGAAGAATTGCTCTTTTAGTTGATAAATTCCTTTTTAGAAACTAGAAGCAGTGGATGGGCATACTAGTAAATTGGAATTGCTTCGCTGATAAAGGCTCTTCAGGGTTTGGCTAGGTAGTGAGTCCGATGCTATCAATTTCCACCACCACTTCATCAGAAGTGCCTCATTGAAAACCTTTAGATCAAGAACCCCTAGACCACCCTGTTGTTTAGGCTGACAAACTCTTTGCCACTTCATACTTGCTACGCCTCTTGCATCCTTATCTGCACCACACCAGAAAAATCTACTGCGTATTTGATCAATTCTTTTGATAACCCAAAGGGGTAATCTGAAGAATGAAGCGTAGTAGACCGGCAGTGCACTGAGAACAGAGTTTATAAGTACAAGCCTTCCTCCTCTTGATAACATTTTTCCTTTCCACACAGAGAGTCGTCGCTTAATTTTGAGGATCAGCGGCTGCCAGTACCTTTTGCTGAGCTTCCCATAGGATAGTGGCATTCCAAGATAATTGAGCGGTAATCTCTCCTTTTTGCAACCTAGGATGGTCGAGAAAGCTTTGAGCTTTATTTTTGATTTGCAAAATAGACGATTGATGATTTGTTGAAGTTGATGGCTAATCCTGAAATGTTTGCAAACAGCTGCAGTGCCACCTTGAGATTGATGACCTCTTCTTCATCTCCCTTGCAGAAAAGGAGCGTGTCATCTGCGAATTGCAGTACTGACAGCTCCGCAATTGAACCTCTAACCGGGAACTGAGAGAAAACCCCTAGCAATGAAAAGTTGGTCTAAAAAATCCCAACTCACTGTATCAAAAGCCTTAGCAAAGTCAATTTTGAACAACAGAGTATCCGAGTGTCTCCTACTGCATAGGTTGATAGCTTCATGAGCTACAACAAAACAATCCACCGTGGACTTACCCTTTAAGAAAGCACTCTGAGAGGATGACACAAGGGATTGGAGGATTGGTGCTAGCCTATTTGCCAGCAATTTTGTGAAGATTTTGAATGAACAATTTAGCAGACTGATAGGTCTACAGTCCGAGACCAAGTTCGCCCCTTCACACTTAGGAATAAGCATTATGTTGCAGTAATTCAGTCTGTATAGGTCTCCTTCACCCTTCTGAATCGAGAGGAGCATGGCTAAAAGATCATCTTTGATAGTGTCCCAGAGATTGTGGTAAAAACTCATGGAGAAACCATCAGGTCCTGGTGCTTTGTCACTACTCATACCAAAGACAGCCAACTTGACCTCCTCCATGGTGAACGGCGCATCCAAATGTTCCAGACTATAGTCCCTATGGGGGTAAAGAGAATTCCAATTGATCCGAAAATCTGATCCAGGAGTTGTGCCACAAATTGATTGGAAATGATCCTCAAAAGCTTCTCTAATCCGGATAGGGGATGTTTCCAAAGCACCATCAATGATCAGGCTATGTATATAGTTCCTTCGCCTTCTCCCATTTGCAATGCAGTGAAAGAACTTAGAATTTGCATCTCCCTCTTTTATCCATTGCACTCTCGATCTTTGCCTCCAGTAAACTGCTTCTGCTTTGATAAGATTTTGCAGTTCCACTTGGACTGCCTTAAGGGGTTCAGCTGTGCTAAGGGATTGTTCAGCTTCAATCTCCAACTCCAGAAGTTTTTCCTGCAATTGCTTTTTCTTCTGAGCAATGTGGCCGAAACTTTCATTCCTCCAGCACCGAATTCTTCTCTTAAGAAGTGTAAGCTTTGTTGCGAAAATATCAACCGGGTTCCCATCGCATCGGAAATTTGCCCACCACTCCTTAACTGAGGGGACAAATGATGAATGGTGCAGCAATGCCTTTTCAAATTTAAAATAATGTACCTTGTTAGCGATGGCTTGATCATCAAGGACAATGGGACAGTGATTTGAGGAAAATCTGGGCAGTGAATATTGGATGCAGTTAGGGAAGAAAGATTCCCAAGCCATAGAGATTAAGAATCTGTCTAATCTAGCCATCAAAGGAGAGCTCCTAAGGTTGGTCCATGTAAATTTTCTCCCTGAAAGTGGTAGATCGATGAGCTCCAAGTCGTGTATGAATTCACGAAAGCATCTCATATCTCTTGTTGAGCCTTTACCCCTGGACCTCTCAGCATCAGACACTGTTACATTAAAATCTCCGCACAAAACCCAAGCATCGTTGAGAAGTCTTCCGCACTGTTGAATTTCAAAGAAACATAACTCATGATCCTCCAAATCAAAGGGCACATAGACTGAAGTAAGTGACCACTCTTTGGCTGAAGATCGGCATTTGAAGGAAGCAGAAACTGAGAAGATATCCACAGCCGAATACGTACAATCAAGGACTTGATCATTCCACCCCAATAGAATGCCACCACAGCTGCCAATAGAGTCTAGCTGGACCCATTTGGATATAATGCCTCCTCCAATTGACGAAAGCTTCTGAGGTCCTGGTTTCCTGAGCTTAGTCTCTTGCAAGCAAATAACAGATGGTGCACAACTACGAATACCTTCTTTGATCATAGAGCATTTGTCAGGGCTACCCAACCCTCTAACATTCCAGCTTGTAATCCTCATTTAAAAGAAAAGCATCAAAACACAAAAAAAAAACCAATATGCAGGATAGCATGGCTGCTAATCAGAGTGCTGTTGTTGATTAGTTTGATCAACTACAGCCTTCTAGCGGCCCCTGAAAGCAAGTAGCGAGTGTGGCCCTAAAGCCTCCACTCCAATGGATTCCGCAACGTCGACAATGTCCTCATTTGACAGCAATTCAAAGGGATTGAGATGTGCATTGGAAACTGAGACATTTGAAGAGGAGGTACCTGTGGTCTTCCTCTTAATAGTGGTTGACAGGTGCTTCATGAATGACCTGGTGCTTTTGAGCTTTCCTGTGGACCTTGATCTCTTCATCTTCTTGGAGGGGCCTTCCTGGAAGCCTGGAGAGATAGCAGTAGAGGAGCTAGCGGCTCTGGTAACAGTTCTCCTCTGTAGAGAGCGTGTGTGGAAGATTTCAGCTCCACTCTTACTGACTCCCACCCTGAAAATCACCTTGTCTTCTTCATTGAACTTGGTCGCCTCTTCTCTGACGGACTCTCGGAGTGCCCCTTCCACTGCAGGCTTAATCTTGGCAAAAAGGGAAAAAGGCAGCGTTACAAGCTTTCCTTTCCACATCATTTCGCGAACCTCCTCCTGTGAGCTGCCTTCTGAGGAACCTCCAAGATTTTGTGGAGCCTTTTCACTGCCCTGTGGGATCGTATTCTTGTTGCTATCTGATGACTCAGAGGAGTGAACAAAAAGTGGTGCCAGCGGTGCAGGATTAGATTTAGGCGAGTGGCCCTCCACAGATTTAGCGAGTAGGTTCGGATCAGTGGGGATCTCCACAGTTGGCCCCGATCCCCTTAATTTAGGTGCATTTGGAAATACTTCCAAATCTGTTTTTGCATGCGTAGATCGCGGAGCCGTTGGACACCCCTCCCCCAAATCTCGGGATTTCAAATCATCCATGGCATCCCTAGCCGGAGTCAGCCGTCGGCAATTTGTAGCTCCCTCAGCCCTGGGCTTAACCTGCCCCTTGGGTCGCCAGAAACTAGCACTCCCTTGTTCCTCAGATGCTCCAACAGTAGTGAAAAGTTGGACTTTGCCATATTGTACGTCTTCGACAGGGATTGGGTTACCGAGCAGCAGTATTGGGACATCATGAACATGGTTCTGGAGGTTCCATGGTGTAGTATATACCTGACAGTAAGAGATTTGGGCACGAGTGTAAGATCCTCAACTTCGATAAGAACCAGAGCTTGATCCCGGGTATCTGCATTCATCATCTCACGGCTGAGAGTGATTAGCTTACCAAAGGGCTTTATCAGGCAGTCAATAGAGTCTCTATTCCATAGGTGGAAAGGCAGGAGTGGTAAGTTGATCCATATAAAGCATGGCTTCGGCCTCAGTCGTGCTCCAAAGTCCACCGACCATGGAGAGAAGGTAGCACTGAACCCAGAGAATTGAAACACTCCCTCAGCAATCGCGGCTTCAGCTTCGGTTGTTGTTGGGAATTGAATGTGGTAGATCCCCTCACATACCCTCTTCAGTACCCACCACCGGCCTTGCCTTCCCCAAGAAAAGTTAAAAGCACACTCAAGATCTTTGGTCTGTGGGATGTGGCATGGGTTTATCAAGTGGAGAAAAGCGCTTGCATGCAGTGCCGACAAGGCTTGGAAAATAGCATTGTTGTGTGGCAGATCAACTACCAGCGTTTCTCTCCTGTTGTGAAGTGGGCAATCCCTCACCTTATGCCCAAACTTTTTGCAGTTGAAATAGTGAAAACCCAGCTTCTTGCACTCCGCCGTAGCATGATCATCCTCGCCACATTTGAAACAACGTAGTTCCATCTTCTTAGTAGAACGGCGGACGTTCTGACGCCAAGCAGGAGTTTTTGGAGGAAAAATGTCGGTAGGTTTTGATTGGAAAAAAGGTTTGGGTTTGGAGGCGGGATAGGTAATGGGTGGGGTGGAGCGGGGTTTTGGAGTTAAGTGGGGGGAGGCACGGGGATCGAAGGGGTAGTTGGTGTGGGTAATGATGACGAGGGGGTCTTTGAGGTGGAAGTCGAAGGACCTGAGCATAGGATCTGCTCAGGTCCCGAGGGAAGACGGCATTCTCTTTCCTCACCCCTCTCTCCATTTTGATATAAAACTCTACTTTAGAATTTTTTTTTAGAACCTTTTAAAACCACAACTTAAAAATTTTCAAAATCATATGAATCTACTTCTAGTAGCATTTTTATTTCAATAGTTACTATGATGCAAAGATTTAACGAAATGTTAAATGATGCTTATGTTCGTGATATTGTAAACCTGCATACAAAAAAATTTTGATGTATTTTTTATCCTCCTTCTATGTTGGTTTGTGTTGCTACCGTTATGGATCATCGTATCAAATTAGAAGGTACGAAGAGTTTGATTGAAATATTTTTTGCATTACTTGGGAAAAATGTAGAAATAGAAATAGAAATTGATTGCGCTTCTTTTTTAGTTAAATTTGAATCTACATTAAATAACTTGTATGATTATTATGATAGAGTTTTTGCTTCTAGTAGTACAACTTCTGTAGTTAGTTCTTCTTCTGGTAGTTCCAAAGGTAAGGGTAAGAGTAAATTTGATGGTAGAATATTTAATTTACTTGCACAAATTCAATCCAAAAAACATAGGACTAATCAACCAAATGAATTAAATTGGTATAACCAACAATATTCTGAGTCTTCTTCTTCTTTACTAGATATTTTACATTGGTGGAAAGACCATGAACACATTTATAGTATTCTTAAATATATGGCTAAAGATTTATTAACTCCTCCTGTCTGTACAGTTGTTTCTGAAAGTGCATTTTCTTCAAGTAGCAGGGTTCTAACTGATTACAGGAATCGCTTGAAGCCCGACTCGTTAGAGATACTCGTTTGCACAGAAGACTGGTTGAAGGCTGAAGATAGGACACAAGGGAAAGCATTATCTACGTCCACAAGTGGGAGCAACTCACCGGAAGAACAACAACAACAACAATAGCACCAACAACTGAACAACAAGAAGTCAACAACAACAAATTGAAGGCCACCAACTTGAAGACAATTGTAAATAGATTAAAAAAAAATTGTATTAGATCTTTGCTTGTTATTTCAAAATATAAATATTGAAGTAAATTGAAATTGTATATAAGAAATATGTTTATAAAACAAATTTGTGAATTATTTATTTCTTATTAGAAATTGTGAAATTTGTATAACTTGAAATCATATGAATAATATTTCAATTTTTTGGGCGATTTCACTCTTACAATCTTATTATTATTATTATTATTATTATTATTATTATTATTATTATTATTTTAAGGTTTTAAAAAAAAATATATAAAAAAACCTATTTAAACGGGCGAGCCCGCGACCCGACCCGAACCGACCCGGGTTGGACCCGAAAGGGTTCACGGGTTGGGCAGGTCGCCATTTCTACTTTTCGACCCGGCCCGACCCGGTTAAGCAACCAACCCGGCCCGAACCTGCCCAAGTCAACATTGAACCCGGGCGGGTCCGGCCCGGCCCGGCCCGTTCGACCCGAATGCCAACCCTAAATAATTCGTTAAATTTGTGAATTGTTCACGAAGAAATCATCAACCGAACAGATTCATGAATTATTCGCAAGTTGTGTTTAATTCATGGAGTTTATGAATTATTCATGAAAATTTCAAATTAAACGAATGTTTTGTGAATAATTTACAAATTTGGTAAATTATACAAGAAATGTTTATGGATTTAAATATATTTTTACTTAGATAATGAGTACTAACAATTAAGATGCATTAAATTTTGTATTTCTTTTCTTCCTAAGCTTTTACCGCTTTTTTCCCGAATTTACCAGAATTTTGCCGAATTCCAAATATTAAATCTTACCGAATTATTTCCGAACGCCGAATTTGTTACTGCACATGCCCACATTGTCAATGGTGTTATGCAAATAGCGATTTGTAGGAAAATAATTTGCAATTTGTAATTTTATTAGTGACGTGTGTGCAAAATATCCTTAATTTTATTAATTTTTATATTCTTAAATAATAATAGCTACTTTTAGGTTATCAGAGTATTGACTTATAATGACTACACAACTACTAATAGACCTTGATAATGTTTAATCTTCTTAACAGTTAACTTTATAAATTCATATACTAACCTTTACTTGTAAAATTGATATTTAAATTTTGGTTGACATATGTTTTTGGATAATTAATAATTAATATATATTCAAATATTTTGCACATGATTTTACCTTGATCAATGGATGCATGCATTTTTCTGATAGTCTTATCCAATTGATGGATATTAGATTTACATAGCACATAAAAAAATTAAGGATAAATATAATCACCTCAAAGAATTAAGGATAAATATAAGATATCGGTTGTTTTTTAGATATATATAGTTGGATATCCTACTCCTACTAGATGTAGGGTATACATGCCTATATATAAACCCATATACGCTTGAGGTTTAGTTAATATAATTGTTAGTTGGATCGATGGTATAGAAAATTAGCAAACCTTCCATCGATTACTAATCGCTTTCTTCCAACCCTAATTAACAATTATTTGTCATAATTAAGTTGCAATGGATGCAATTCATGCCTCCCTATGCAACTCCTCAATGTCGACAACCAACAAGACGAAGAAGGAAGAGGAGGATATATTTGAGAGGGAGAATAAGAGCGAGCTGATAGCAAAACAGTGCTACTCTCTTCTCAATCTTGGATGTCTTTCATATGATTGCATACGAGGTTAGTACTTCTACTCTTATAATTTTCCTTTTTCTTTTGTAATTACATTGGTTTAAAATTCTAAATCTTTGCCATATTGCTTTATTGATCTAAGTCGACCGGAATCGGAATCATAATTTTTTAAATTTATAGTTGAAGTATTTAATTTCTTTTTTAGGGTAAAAGTATTTAATTTGTCATGCACATACATTATTTTCAAATTTTAGCAATTGTGACTGTCTTAAGGTATCTTGATTTCCTTTTCTTTTGCATGTTTACGCTTTCTTAAAGGATACTACCTAGGTGTTCAACATGCCACACAATAAATTTAGAGTTTGGTGAAGGTGTTGTACTGAATTTCTTTGAAACAATTTAACAATTAATGACATATTTACATGAAAATATATATCTTACAAGAAGCGGAAAACATCTCTAATATTATAATGGGAGAGTTGGAGTTGTAATGTTGTCAACATACAAACCCGTGCGTTGCACGTGCAACTCCAACTCTCCCATCTATATAATAAAACAAAGAAAGCTATCAAGTGGCTCTCCTTCAATCTCCCCAAAATCAAAGGTCCAGATCTAACCTTACAAAACACATTTTCACCCCGAAACTCAAATTCAAATTCCCCCCCCCCCCCCCCCCCCCCCCCCCCCCAAAAAAAAAACGACTCATTTATTTATTTAATTATTTCTCTCTCTCTATATATATACATATACATATGGAAACATGGACTTTTATACCTCCAATTTATAATTATTTTCCATCATATACGAATGGAAACATGGACTTTTATTTACAACTAATTATTGTCATATTATTCAAACTTCAGCTACATAATTATTGATTTACTGTTTACAAAGTTTTTCATATGCTGTATTGTTCTAAAGACGTATCGTAGGTACGTGACCACAGGCAAATCTAGTAATATATAATACGATAGAAAGGTCCAAATTCTTGGCTCGACTTTAACCTACCCTTATGAGTCTCAAAGCAAGTTCACAATCAAATACAAGTGAGTTTGTATTAACCTAACTTGTATTATACACGTGTTGTGCACGTGGGGAAAAATTGGGAGGAATGAAATGGGAAAAAAAATTTTTTACCTACACGTGGGTTGCACAGGTTGAATTAAGGACAAAGACCTTCTCCCATTATAGTAGTAGAGATTAAACTTAATAAAGAAAGAAAAACAATTTAGGACCAGTATGAGTTTCCGTATAATTATTCTTTTGTAAGAAGGGGAAAAAAAAAGATATTACCAAAATTTTTAAAAATCTCTAGTTAATACTTGTAAAATTTATCTTTTATTTTTTCTTGGGGAAATTTTAATTCAAGAATACTCATTATCCATAAACATGATCGAAACGTTTAACATATTTTAGGATTAGGTAAAGCTTTATAATCCATATATATATGCTAACATCCCTACATGTAGGGCATACGTGGCATGCACACATGACTTGAGAACTAAACAATTAACTAACTGAAAATGGTATAAAAGGTCAGCGTAGCCCCCTATACCATAGGTCCATAAAACCAACCCTAACAACAATCGATCTCTTGGTTGTATTCATATGCATCCTTTCATGCTACGCCTCTTCAAACGCCAACCCTAATTTCTCCACATCAACATTAACACAACAACAACACAGAGAAGGAGAAGGAGAAATATTTCAAGCTAAGATAGTTATACAGATAGAGAAGGAGAGAGAATCTACGATACTCTCTCTCCTTCTCAATCTTGGATCTCTTATTCGATACCATTTTCGATCGATATAACAAGAGGTTAGTTATCCCTTAATTTTCATTTCCATTTTCATAGGTTCATTAGATTTTTCTATTGTGTAATCACAATAAAGAAATTGTGTTTATTTTCCTTTTTTGCGATCGAAGAAAAAATAGCTCCGAAAGCAATCTTTAATTCTTAGAATTTCTTACCATTGGAGAAGAATCATGAAAACTAGGAAAAAAACGAGATTGATGAAGACTCTTATTTGGTTTGAGAGTAAATCACAAAACAACTTCTGTTTTGAAGAAATTTTTAAAAAAATTTACTTAAAATTAATACACTCTAATCTTGCTTGTTTTCCAATTGGTAAAGCAAGTACAGTGCATATGGCCCTCATTCATTATTTTTTGTTGGTAATTAACATGTGATCTAGCATGAATGCTTTGTGATTAAGTATGATGCATGAACTTGCAAGTAAAGTACATATGATTGGTATGTTGTTAAGGGGTCGACATGCGTGATGCATGAGAAATGGAAAACAAAATGACCAGCTATATATAGGACAAGGGGTTTGTGAGTCTTGTGATGCATCTTATCATTGCAAAATCATTACTGTTGAGAGTATTTTGTAATTTATATCCTTTCTCTGAACATGCAATTAGTTTTCTTTTTCTGTAATTTATTGCTTTCTTTCTTTTCCTCAATAGCTAAGACGGGTATTTGCGCACTTGTTACAGCACCTAACCTAAGACGGGTAATTGCGCACTTGTTACAGCACCTAATCTTGATATAGATGTTTTTTTTTCCGTACTGACCCACTTTTTCAAATATTTGCCAATCTGACCAACTTTCGACAAAAAATTTACCCAACTGATCCAATTTTGGACATGTCAGCATTAACCATTATTGAAAATAGTACCGTTGTTTTCAAAAGATGCATCTCTTAAATTTTTTTCACATGCCGTTATTCGGAGTAACGGTATCGATTAACTTCCCAATTGTGAGGTGTGAAAAAATTGCAAGTGAGAAGGATAAGAGTGAGCCCACTGTTTATATGAAATCAATATTATAATAGATGTCGCTATTCCTAACAACGACATTTGTAATGCGAATGTCGTTGTTGGGGATAGCGGCATCTGCTATAAGATTTTTTTTCACAATTGCATTTTTTCCCAAAGTCAAAGAGTACAGGATTGGGAAGAAGTTAACTGATGTCATTATTCAAAATAGCGGCATGTGGAAAAAAAATTAAGAGATGCCACTATTGAAAACAACGGCATATAAATAATCTACGTCGTTGTTTTCAATAGCAGTTAATGCTCATGTGTCCAAAATTGGGTCAGTTGCGTAAATATTGTCGAAAGTGGGTCAGATTGGTCAATATTTTGAAAAAGTGGGTTAGTACGAATTTTTTTTTGATATAGATTAAGTTAGAATAATAAGAGGTTGCGGTATGATGGATAAAATCAATTTGGAAGTCTCTTCTATTCATTGATCCAATCTTGAACTCTTAGATGTATATTTATTGTATTTACCTCAATGACAATAATTCTTTAGTATTAATCTGCGACATGTTTTGTTTGATCTTGTGAATTGCTGGGTTATTTTGTTTATAACGGGTTTTATGAGTTTTACAAAGTATATATATATGAGTATCCTACATAAGTTGAAATGCATGTTAGACATTGTAAGTTATCATATTATCAGTTAGTTGATCAAGATCAGCATAGACACTGATGTTCAGGAGAGTACTTGAAGAAATTTTGTCTGATAGGAATAGCGATGTTCACAAAAAAACTCAGTGCAAAATGTAGTCTATTCTCTGACTGGAATTCGTAAAGTATAGTTTAGCCTGGAAGTTAATTAGAAGTAAAATTTCATTCCCTTCATCATGTCTTATAATATTTGAAGATCATTTTGATAACTGAACAAATTTAATTGTTTTATATTCATCAGCTTCTGATCAATTGGCCTTGTCTTTCGCAAGTAAGATGACTTCTTCTAATGCAGCAAGTGCTACCTGTCAGACTCAAACCAAGAACGAGAAACCCCTTTTCTCTTTCGGAGTCATCTCAGACGTCCAATATGCTGACATCCCCGATGGATTCTCATTCCGAGGCATCCCACGGTATTATCAGCACAGCCTCCAGATCCTTGAAAGGGCAGTCGGTAGCTGGAACAAAAACATGGGCCTCAACTTTGTAATCAACCTGGGTGACATTGTCGACGGCCAATGCCCCAAATCGCTGTCTCAAACAACAGTCGAAAAACTAGTCAGCGTATTCCAAAACTTCAATGGCCGAGTCTACCACTTGATCGGCAACCACTGCCTCTACAACCTCCCTCGCACTAAACTCATCTCTGTATTCAACATTCCCTCATCTGGCAAAGACATTGCATACTATGAATTCTCCCCAGTTCCAGAATTCCGAATAGTGGTCTTAGATTCGTATGAGATCAGCGCTATCGGTTGGCCAAAGGATCACCCAATAACATCTTCAGCTATGAAACTTTTACAGTTAAAGAATCCGAATAATACCGACAAGAACAACCCAACAGGGCTGGTGGGGTTAGAGAGGAGATTCGTGATGTTTAATGGTGCTTTCGGGGAGAAGCAGTTGGATTGGCTAGATGGGATTCTCCGGGAGTCAGAGAAGAGGAAGCAGAAGGTGATAATATGCAGTCATCAGCCTCTCGATCCTGGTGCAGCGGCCCCAGAGGCATTGCCATGGAACTACGACGAGGTACTGCAAATCATACACAGATATAATGTAGTAAAAGCTTGCTTTTCTGGACATGAACATAAAGGTGGGTATTCGGTCGATGGTCATGGAATTCATCACAGAGTATTGGAGGCTGCATTAGAGTGCCCTCCTGGGTCTGATTCATTCGGGCATGTTGAGGTTTATCACGACAGGTTGGTGCTTTCAGGGACCGATAGAATGAAGACTACTGAAATGGTGTTCTAGTTTACAACAAGGGAGGATCAGCATTCCTTCCTGCTAATGTACTCTATCTATACCAAAAAAGACTTGTAATTAAATTTAGAAGAAATGCAACAGACATCTTTTGAATAACGGAGATGTAAACAAGTTGTCTGTGTTTCAATAGGATTTATCTCTGTTTTGAAGCTGTCTTTTGAGTCTTTCTTCTGTAATAACGTCCAACTTCTTACCCTGCAATCTCATACTTTGTGAAAAACTGCTTTCATACAAATAATACACACACCTGCCTCCGAATTGCATAATCATTTTGATCAAATGCAGTATAACAAAGATAATACATCTTGCCATGGAAAAGTTCTCTACGTTCTGCTTCTTGCGCAGGATTCAGGATCCACATGCGTTTCTAGTCATCGAATGTATATATATGTAGATCGATGACTTTACAAATTTGTACAAATGCGAAAATCAGACAGTTCGATGGAAAAGTCATCAACTTTAGTTTCCTAGACGTATGCTGATTAGTCCTTAAACGTTTTCTAACTTAACTAAAGTAAAATGAGAGTACAAGTTGGAAAAAAACCTAGAAGCTGTTCCTTGCCTAAAGAGGAAAATAGTATGGAATTATGTAAAACAGAGAAGAAAGTAGGCTCCCAAATCAAGGATCAGCACAAACAGAAGATATTCGCATAAACTAATCGAACCAAATCTCTTTACAGACTTTGGCCTGAAATGGAAAAGAATAAACATCAGCAAGGAATGCTAGATGTTGAGCTGTTTTTAGAGAGCATAGTGGGTAAATACCCCACTTTTCAAAAATATTTAGCCAAATACCCTTTCTTCCAAAAATATTTAGCCAACCACCCCTTTTAATTAAATAACCAAAAAGCAAAATTTTATATATAACCCCACTCTAGAAATTATAAACTATAATACACCTTAACCATAGAAAAGCTGGATAATTCACAGAAAATAGAGAAACTTAAATTAAAAAATCTTTCAAAATTCAAGATTAGATACGTTGATAAAAGATTAGTAGAAAGAAAGCATATTGCCAGTAAAGAAATATCAGAATATCTATTACTAACAATAAAAGTAACTAATCAACTACCTAAAGAGATACAAAAACAAATAGCATACAAGGTATTAGATTACAGAAACGAAGAAGCAAGTTGGTATTACCAACACCTACTAGCAGACAAAATAGTAGGACATGGAGCCAAAAATTTATTTAAACATACAAGACTTGGAAGAAGATTGCAACGGTCCTGAAATGTTCAAAGACATAGAAAAGATTTAAGAATCATAAATAAAAACATAAAAGAATTAGGAAGATATATGACAGACTACCCAGAAGAAGAACTAGGCATAACAGAAGAAGGTATGAAAGAACTTGAAGCCATAACAAAGCTTAATATAAATATCTTGGAAATAGAAGATTTAATGGCAAATCCTAATTCAGAGGAAGTGCAAGAAGCCTTGAAAAATCTAGATATAACAAACAAAGAAATAAAAATGGACCAAGAAAAAATTATTGAAAAACCTTCAGAAATTCCAAATAACATGTATGAAATCTTAAGACCACCACCCAGCAGAAAACCATACCAATTACCATGGAAATGGCAAAATACAAAAAGAAGAATGCAAATAGGAAAAGATAAAGAAAAAGAAACACCAAAATATGAACCAACAGAACACTTCGAAAAAGGAATAGCAGGAAATGGAGAATGGTTAGACCTAGATTGCGTAAAAGACGTAGATAGAACAATTGAAGAATGGGTAAAAGCATCACTAATAGTAGGATTTAGGCAAAACCTTAACGGAAATGCATTTGAGAAATTTATAGAAGCCACCTATATGGGAGTAGTAGCAAAATGGTGGAATGGACTAGAGGAAGAAGAGAGAAATATTATAAGAAAATCAAGACCAATTGATGATAGAGGAACTGAAGAAAGCTCAGCACAACGAACCTTAGGTTTAAAAGAAATAATTACAAATTACGAAAAAGCAATAAGAACCGAATTCAGTGTATACGATAAAGGAGAAAAACATACTATATATAAAAAGAATCAAGCAAGATGGAGACTAAGTAACTTAAAAATATGCGACATGTGCCATTTTGACAACTATGCTTGTGAATTCCGAGAATATTATCAAGATAGTTATTACACAAAAGAAGAACGGAGTCCGATTTTACACTCATTCTTCCTAAAATTACCTGATCCATGAAGCATAAACATATATAGTGCATACATAAATAAGAAAGTGAAACCTGAAGTAGACACTTTAGGGTATAGAACGCAATTTGTAAAAGACTATAGGGACAAAGTATGCCAAGAGGTCAGGGCAACAATGAAATATTACAGAACATATAAACAAAGAATTTGCTGTGAAGATGCAAGACCGAACCATTGGGGATGCAATAATAACTATAGATACAATAACTATAAATACACAAAGAAGATTAATCACAAATTCCCAAAATATCAACCAAAATATAGGAAAACTTTTAAGAGATATAGAAAACCTTTTAAAAAATACTTTAGAAAAATGAATAAAAATAAAAATAGACAATATACGAAAAATCCAAAAAAATGTAATTGTTACATATGTGGGGAGGTAGGACATATATCACCAAATTGTCCTAAAAGAATGAAAAAAGAAAATATAAAATACGTAGATGAAATTGAAGAAATGAATAACATAAATTACGAACCCATAGAATATGATGAAGAATGGTCAGAATTAAGTGAAGATGAAGAAATAATGGTAATGGAAGAAGATAGTGGAAGTAGTGAAGGTGAAACAGAAGAATGTGAAATATACATGTTGACTGATCTGACAGAAATAGGAGAACCCTCAGAAAGAGAAGAAAACAATGAAGAATTAAGAGAAAGAATGTGCTTTGACATACAAAAGTACGATAAAATAAGAGAGACCGAATTAGATATAAATCCAAAAGAAATCTTTAAACTACCAATATTTAAAAGAAAGAAAAGCACCATAGTAATAGCTAGGAATAATGAACAACCTATAGACATTGAACAAGCACAAGACAAAACCATAATCCCATTAATAACAAAAGGAATAATAAGATAAGAGATGGAAAAGATAAACGAAAAAACCAGAAAAACATTAAGACACATACATTTAGGAGCTGTACAAATAATAATAAAAGCCTATTTTAAGGAAGGAATAAATACACCCCTCCAAATATATCTAATGGATGATAGGATAATATCAAGTACACAATACGCCTTAATAGGAATAGTGCAAGGAAACCTAATGTACCAAAAGATAAAGTTCACAATAAAACCTAATTTCTCTATAAGCATGACAGAAGAAAATATAGATAAAAGTCGAGTCATGTATCATAAGTTATCAGGTATAGAAATGATAGAAAAAAGCAAAGTTATGAGCATACAAATAAGAAATATTTACGCTTTCACTAGTAAGCACGAAGTAAAGAATAGAAATACGGACAATTTTAAAATAGAGCCGCTATTCAGCGAAATCATAAGATACAAACCAGCTAGAGAAAACCCTGAAATGACCATACCAAATTATATAGAATTCGACTTTAATAAAGCAAAAGAAACCGAAAAAGGAAAAGCACCACAAATAATGTTGGGAAAGAGGTCACTATCAATAAGAAATAAACAACAAGCATTAGAACTAATACCAATAATAAATATATTAGAACACCAAAATAATAACCAATTTAAAATAGAAATAGAATATTATGACAACGGAAAATGGAATAAACAAATAGCCTTAGTTGACACAGGAGCTACTAATTCACATATTAAACAAACAAATATAAAAACCACTGAATTGATAACATTAGATAACCCATATTATTACTTAGATTATTACAATAATAGACATCCAATTGTACATAAAATCATACTACCACTAAGGATAAATGGTAGAAAGGAAATGTTGTTACACTTACATGTAGACCCAGAACAACATGTTAATGATATGTTATTAGGAACTGACTTCCTTACATCAGTACAACTTTACTCAATTCAAGAAGAAAAAATTATAATAACAGTGAACAATGAAAGCATGGTAATAAATAGGATATCGGACAAATGAATCCATTAAGGGCAACAAAAAACACATTATATATACTAACAGAATTTGTTTACGAAGGTTACAAAGCAAGAAATTATTACAGTCTAATAGACACCGGAGCAGGTACTAGTTTATGCCGCGAAAATATACTACCAAAATGGAAACAAGATGGTTTTAATAAAAAAGCCATAACCGGAATAACTGGACAAACAATCATACTGGACAAATATCAACAAAATGTTAGTGTACAAATAGGAAGTTACATACTAAAAATACCCATAGTATACCAGTTTGACGATATGAATAATGACGTACTATTAGGAAATGACTTTTTCCAACAATACTATCCCATAACTATATCACATAAATCAGTTGTATTTACAACACCTTGCGGACACCAAGCAATAGCAATTAGAATAACACAACCATATTCCAGAACTGACCTACCACACATCAGAGTTTCTTCAACCCAGCGCGGTGAATATCAGTACTTACCAAATAAAACTAGAATACAACAAGTTCAAATAACTACTACAAAAGAAATTTTACAAAAACAATTAGAAGATCTGTGCGGAGAAGACCCCTTGGCAAAATGGAACTTAAGTAAACCTACTGCGCATATAGAGTTAATAGATAAGAACAAAATAATTAAAATTAGACCAATAAGACATACTCCAACAGACCTAGAAGAATTCAAAATACACATAAAAGAATTAGTGGAAAATAATTATATAAGGAAATCACAAAGTCCTCATTCATCACTAGCATTCATAGTAAAAAAACATTCAGAAGAAAAAAGAGGTAAATCTCGAATGGTAGTAAATTACAAGGAATTAAATAAAAATACTAAGAGATTTGGATATCCACTACCAGATATGCAAATACTACTTAACACAGTAAGAACAAGAAAAATATATTCAAAATTTGACTGCAAATCAGGATTTTATCATGTAAAATTAACAGAAAATTCAAAACCTTTAATGGCATTTAGCACACCTCAAGAATTTTATTAATGGAATATATTACCATTCGGTTATAAAAATAGCCCAGGATTATTTCAAGAATATATGGATAAAATTTTTAAAAGATACAATAATTTCATATTAGTATATGTAGATGATATTCTAATAGGGTCAGAAAATGAAGAACAACATAAAGAACATCTACTAAAATTCATAGAAATAGTGAAAGATGTAGGCATTATACTATCAAAAAAGAAGATGGAATTATTCAAAACTGAGATAGAATTCTTAGGAACAAAATTATCACATGAAGGAATAGAATTATAACCACATATAGCAGAAAAAATAAAGACTTTTCCTAATGTCTTGAAAGAAAAAAGAGAAGTGCAAGCTATAATAGGATTACTAAATCAAACAAGAGGTTACATACCAAATTTATCAGCAAAAACAAATTGGTTACAACAAAAACTCAAAAAGTCTAAGAAATGGGAATGGACCCCGGAGGATGAAGAGAAACTTAAAATATTAAAACAACAAACTTCAGAATTACCAAAGCTAAGACTACCGGTTAAAGAATGTTCTTGGATAATAGAAACTGATGCATATGAAACTAATTGGAGAGCTGTATTAAAATTCATTGACATAGGAGAAAGTGAAGAAAAATTAGCTAGATATACTAGTGGTTCTTTCACACAAACCCAACAAAATTACCACATAAACGAAAAAGAACTACTACCAATCTTAAAAGCTATAAAAAAGTTTGAATTATTCATAATACATACAAAATTTACGGTAAGAACAGATAATACACAAGCAAAAAGTTGGATCAATAAAATAATAGACCCAACCATAGCAAATAAAAGATTGATTAGATGGCAGATGGAGTTAGCACATTACGATTTCCTAATAAAAAACATAAAAGGAAAACTTAATATTTTAGCCGATTTCTTATCAAGAAATTAACTATTTTCACTTGTTGCAGAATGGAAACCCGAGTTCAGCAAATAGAACAAGATATAGTCTACCTAAAGGAGACATCAGAGCAATTAAAAGGTGCATTTAACCAGTTACAACTACAAATATGTGGACTCCAGAGTCTGTTCTATCAGCATATAAGCCAGCATGTAACCACAGAAAATATGGCGGATGAAAAAATGAGTGAGATAGGTGAGCCTTCTCAGTCAATAAAAGAAGAAGCAATTACATCTTCAAATAAAACCACATACAAGGAGACACTTCTTACTGAGAAAGCTCCTATCAAAGTATCAAAGAAAATATTATTTTTACAATATATTCAGAAGCTATGCCAAGTAACTGAAGTAAACCAATTCATCAGAACCATATCTCAGCAGCACATGAACAAGGCCATCATCCTACCAGGAGCTAATCCGAGAACAACTATGGCACTATTCGAAAGAGGACTTATTCATTGTATTTACCCATCCAGAGAATGTGAAGAACTAATCCACCTACCAAGAGAAATTTACAAGGCAGCTAAAAGTTATTTTGGGCTCACGAAGGCCTCAAAAATATATGTTAGAATGTATTCAGCCATCCCAGAATATCTAAATGAGGAGGAAGAATTCCCAGCAGAACATGTTATAAAAATAGGGATGACCACCCAAATAATCTATGGAGCATCAAACATTGTACCATTTAAAGCTGAAGAATTTGAGAAACTAATCCCAGAAAGAAGAGCAATGGGCTTTAGAAACATGTACTGTGAATTAAAAGACATAAAATAAAGAGATAGCAATATATGGATCTATGACAGCCCAGATCCAGATAAGATATAAATGTACAGTATAGCAAAAATTAAACAGCCACAAGATAAACATGAGCTGTTTGACAGCTGGTACCAGATACTATCTACTGGAGCAATGACAATGACAGCAGAGACAGCTGTATATTACTGTAGTCTGATGAAGATGGAACACCAACATAAATGTGCAGCATGTGAAGATGTCGGCCAAGAGGAATCTCTTTTCCTGGAATAGGCCAAAAATGTAATCAGAGCATTTATTGCAACATGACGTAAGCACTGATGTAAGAAAAGCAATAATTATATCTGTGATGTAAGCAATGATGTAAGGAGGATAATAATTGTATCTGGTGTGAAGCCATCCATTCGTCTATAAAAGGGAAGGCAGGGTAAGGGAGAGGGCAGACGATTTGGAGAGAAAAATTCCTCATAATCTTAGAAAGTCTATTTGTAACAAGCTTGAAGGAAATAAAATGTCTTTTATGAGTTCATCTATCAGTCTCTGTAGAAAATAAGGTATGAACAACTAATTCTTTTCCCTTAGGGAGAGTTTTGTAAGGCTCTGCCTGAATAATCTTGCAAAAAGACTCATTTGCAACCTTCTATAGTTAGACTTTTGTGGTTGTCTGTACCGAAGTGCTACTAGTTGTTCTAGACGTATCTCTTGGATGAAGCTCTATTGAGGGCATAGTAATCTTGAGATGGGAAGAACTTAAAAGGAGCACAGAAATCGGGGTGTATACCAAGGGTATTTTATCCACTGGTAGTAACTGGTACAGAACAGGTCAAAAAAGTTTAACTAGGTCGGAAGCATGATGGGCCGTTTTGTTTTGATTTTTTAGGTATCCTTAGAAATCTCTCTCTGCTCTTTATTTCATAATTGCTTATTATTCGAAAGAAGTAATGGATAATAATTTCGGTATTGCCTCACCAATTTTTGAATTAATGATTAATTACCAAGGAAGTGAAAGAATGCTAGTTTTTGATGTTTATTATCCTGATAGACAAATAAGCATGGATGATTGCTACGAATTCAAATTATTCTTTTTTAGCATTCAACGAGTAATAATTATAACAATAAACCAAATAATTCCTGGAGAAACTAGTAATATAAATGTTGAAATAGTTGACGATCTAACTTATCACGAAAGATCTTTGTTATTTTATGAAAATGGTATATTTAGTAGTTACGTTTGGAGTCCTACGACTGCATACAGACAATTTCTAGAAGAACATGAACAGAATGGAGGAGAACATAGACATATAGAAGAACTCGAAGAACCTCCATATGATAGTGAAGAATATGAGACAGAATCAGAATATATAAGAGAACTTGACGACGATGACGACGAAATTCCCATCATTCCTAATTACTTTTTTAGAACTGACAATATCCATTATTTCGATGAATATTATTTTTCAAACTTTGATCTTTATTTCAACTCTTTAGACTTTACTCTTTAGGCTTTTAAAAGTTTTTGATACTCTCTTCCTTTTGATTTTCAGGTCTCCAGGAGATTACGCGCTACTCAGAGATTTCACGCACCCACCAAAGTGGTATCAGAGCCAGTACAAAGTAAGTAAATTTAATTTAATTTTAAGAATTTTCCGTATATTTATTAAATATTTATAACGTAGAAAGCAGAAGAACTAAAATCTAATAATAAAAATAAAAATTATCCTAAAACTCAAAAACTTTTAGTTTTTGTAGAAAGGTCACACATCCTATAAAAATTATTATAGAAAGAATACTATAAGAATCTAACTAAGAACTAGGGTATTTCACTAATTAATTTCAAAACAAGGGTATTCCACTCAATAATTTCAAAAAGAAGGGTAACAACCCAAATAACTCGTTTTTAGATCACTAGCTTTTTATTGGTAGGTCAAGCACTGTAATTTTATTCTACTTATAAACACATACATTGCACGTACAAATTGTAACTTTTTTTTTTCAAAATATTTTTTCCAATTACGTGCAACGCATGTCCAACTCCAAAATTATTTCTCAACACATCAAACGTGAAAATCCTCCAAAATAAGCACTCGAACTTAGATCACTAGATTTTTATTCGTAAGTCAAGCACTTGTAATTTTTGTGATATATTAGTGCACACAAAATAAGCAGAAGAAAAGCATAACCATGGTAACCCACTACAAGATGTAAATTTTATTTTGCTAAGATTGAATTACAAATGAACAAATTCATAGCTGTAGATGAAGTGATAATGAAGTGATAATCACACAAATAGACACATATTTGAAGAAAAAATATTTATAGTATTAAGGAAAACTTTGGACATATGTTTCTAGAACTATAAAATTCATCATCAGTTGAACCCTAATTCTCTCACTAAAATAAGGGACAATGTGATAATCACATAAATAGACACATATTTGAGGGGGGAATATTAATAGTGTTAAGGAAAACTTTGGAGATGTACATATTTTTCTAGAACTATTAAAATTCATCATCAGTCGAACCTTTTCTCACTAATGAGGGACAATGCCTATATGAAGCAAAAGGCTCCTTCAGAAATTTGTAATTTCGTGACCAGTGTGAAACCAACAATGTTTCTGTAATCTGAGATTCATAGCACGATTGCATAACTCCAAAGTGTTGAAGAATCTACTACAACTCGTAGTGCTAACAGGGGAAGTACACCAAAACCAATAGAAACTATCAAGATTTAGATGAACCAAGAACAAGCTAACACAATATATGTAAGATCTCATAAGAATACAATCAATATGCAGAGATAACCAATACTTCTTATTCCACAAGAAATGCAAAGATTACAAAAAAAAAATTACAACTCTCAATCTCTCTCCCCCACCTTTGAAACATTTGGCACAATCCCCTCTTGAAGTTGAACAATGATAACAGCTCACCAATTCTCTCTAATCAATTGATATAAACCCTAAAGTCTACAACCATATATATAGCCCCTAAGTAAACCTTAAAAGAGAAACACAAATCCAGCTTATTGGGCCTTAAACTCGTCCGCCCAAATAACACACAGCACCGCTGTCGGTTGATCGCACCCCCAGGTCGATCAGTCGAAACGTGTAAAGTCCATATTGGAGACATGACCGGTCGACTGCACGGTCGACCGGCCCCTTCTCTGTTGAACCCTTTACACTCGTAGAACCTCCTACAGTCAAGGTCGGTCGATCGCAACTCTCCAGACTGCACATCTTCTACTTGGCGCTATGGTCTCTTGCTGTCTTCTCCTCTTCTTCTCCAACTTCAAGTACTCAGTGGCTATGTGTATTTGAGACCACAATCCTAACACAAAGCAGTATCGGGCATTAGGTATCAGTTTCCATTTAACGGTATCAGCTCGATTTCATCATCAGTTGAACGTTTTCTCACTAAAATGAGGGAGAAAGTCTATATGAAGCAAAAGGCTCCTTCAAAAACTTGTAATTTCATGACCTGTGTGAAACTAACAATGTTTGTGTACTCTGAACAAGAAAATCATAGCACGATTTCATAACTCGGATGCAGTATCAGGTATTGGGTATCAGCTTCCATTTATCGGACAAATTGTGAGGCAAATTGCCAAACCGACTTTGCAAGTGCATCTAGGTATTGGCCGTGATTCGTTACTATGATTCATTAGAACATAGCCAGCAGAACTAAAGACTGCAGGGAGGATCTCCATAAAATGTAAAATGTTTGATTGCGGGTAGAAAATATCTTACTGATCATGCAATTAATTAAGCTCGTGCAAGACCAAAGTTGAAATCTTAAATTCTTCTAGGTTACGAGTCAAAAAGAGCATGATATAGTTTATACAGATAATTACATTCAGGTTAGGATCTGTTTGGTTTAAAGGAGGGGAGGGGAGGGATTTTAATGGAGGGGGGGGAGGGAGGGATTTTAATGAAGACCCTATAGGGATTTTAATGAAGACCCTATTTGGTTCAAAGGAGGGGAGGGGAGGGAAGGGGAAGGGAGGAGAAATAATTATCTTTTTGTTTGGTTCATAAGGGAAGGGAATGGATTTTATAATAAAATTACTTTTATACCCTTCTACATTTGCTAAACTACAAGTAGGAACTCTTTCCATATAGTTTTTGTATATATGTTTACATTTCAATTTGAACTAATAAAATTACTCTTTTTCTACTCAAGGTTCGATTCAATGATATGAATGTGAATCCTGCTCATTTCTCGACGGGGTTAATAGGTAGAGACAACTCGATTGCAAGACAATCCATGGCCTTTATTTGTTGTATAATATAGATGTGCAGACTTCTTGGCTAGTTGAAGGAGAAAATACGGTATTTCTGAAACAAGTTGGAAGTACAAGCATTGAGAAGTAACAGTGTAATAATCTGGTTCCAGGACTGCGATCATGAAGGCTACGACGAGTTTAAAAGTTCATTGAGAGATTATGCATGCCAATCGTTGACACATTCAATCATTGGGTGGCAAAGTCCGTCTTAATGCACGTCTACAAAAGATTGAACTGAATTCAGATGGAACTGTGAAGCATTTTTTTTCTTGGAAATGGAAATATTATCTAAGGAGATGCTTACGTAGTTGCTGCACCTAGTATACCTTTATCTGTTTTTGATTTTTATTTGTTTAACCAAATACTTCGATATATCATATACTAATATCACTGTTGTGTTAGTTGATATGTTCAAACTTCCTTTGCCACGGGAATGGAAAGAAATTCCTTATTTCAACAAATTGGATAAACTAGTGGGAGTCTCCATGATCAACGTGCATATATGCTGCAGATTTTACACTTAGTTTATTAATATATATAGGTAGGACTAGGAATTTCAGTAGAGTATTTGATCTTACATATTTTGATCTTTTGATAAGAATTTGAAGCATTGATATTTTGTAGTCATGATATGGAAATAATTCTCTCTATTCTTAGGTTTGATAGGAAAGCCAAAGATCGCCTATGATCACCTCCTTTTCAGCAGTTGTGTATTCTGTTGGATGTATATGTATATTCTCAATAAAATAGGTTAATATTGTGTATATTGTTCTATGGGGCAACACGGGTTTACACGTGTTATGTATAAATTATTGGTACGGGTTGAGTGGGCTAAAAGCCCAGTACCCTAAACCCAGTCTAATCTCTTTATAAACTGGTCTAGAGGTAGTGCTCTGTGATATTCCAATACTGATAAGTAGGATATAATATCTTAAGCGGCTAGAGATTAACCCTAACCCTAATTTCCCCAAATCAGTATTAACAATCGTAAGATATTATACAAATAAAATCTGCCATTGAGAGTGAGAAAGGGTTCGTCGGAATCTCACCCCCGTTATTCGCCGTCGCTCGATGCCGCACACCACCTCTGACGAGATTGGCCACCGCTGTCTCCGACCAGAGTCGCCGCCATCGCCGAGCACGCTTTCGACCATCGACGACGTAAGCATCCTTGACGCTAACACCGACTAGATCTGCTGTCGTTGTCGTCGGTGGTGTCGTCTCAGATCCAGATCACAATCGCCGTTGCCTGCGAGCGCACTGGCCTTGTCGCCATTCTCAAGCACTCGCAGATCACGCTCGTCGTCGTCGGCAGCAAGTGCTTCCTCCTTGATTTCGTTCCCGAGCACTCGAAGGTCCAGAGGGAAATCGCTGTGTGCGAAATTCTCCATTGGGATTGTGTTGCTGTTGGTTTTTTGGGGTGATTGCAAGATCCACTGCAGTGCAAATCTGGTGGATCTCTCCTTGATCGTTTGCTGTTGGTATTTGGGGATGGAGATCAGATCTGGTTCTCTTGATCCATTGGTAGCTCGCTGTGTGTGGAGCTCTCTCCTTGATCGGTTGCTGTTGCTGTTTGGGGGCATTGATCGGATCAGATCGGGTTCTCTTCTTCCTCTTGACTCAGGGCTGTGTGCTCTTCAGATTTGGTTCCTAAATGAGACGAATTTAGAAGTGCTGAATTTAACGGTTGGGAAGTGAAAAGCTCAATAAGAGATTGTGAAAGATAAGTTCTTGACTTTCCTCTTACTAAATTTTGTTAAATACTTAGCTATGTGCTGAAAGTTCCAAACCGTATTAAGATTCTTTAATTAAATACAAATGTGAATAACTACTTTGGCTACGTGCCAAGGATCAAATATTTATTTTGATAAATTATAGGCTTTGACTATAAAATTGAATCTGCAAATTAAATTGCTGTGAATTAGATTGTGCTAATAATTTGTTTAATTGGCTAATCTTTAAAGATTTGATGAATGTAGGAACTTCAAAGTTACTTACAAACTGTGTGAGTTGGAGACGATGGATTTACATCACAGTATGATAAGTCTGCACTACGCAGGCTTCTCCATTGAATTTGGAAACCACTTCTAACTTGAAGTGTCGGTATGATCTACTCTAATTTTCTTAGTATTTTTCATGTGATAAATGTGTTAACGTTTTGTGCGTTCGATCATATGATTGAGAGTTTTAGATCATAGTTATTCTCGCTTTGGAAAACTAGCATGTTTAGGGTTGTTAAGTATTTTATCATACTATGTGTATAGATATTTTGACAAATCCATTGTTTGCAGTTTATGTGAGATTATATATTTGCTTCTCTAATAATTAAAATTTTTGTATATGATTTATAACAAATGTCCATAACTTAGATAGGAGCATTCTGTAATGCAGAATATGACTCCATTATTTACGTTTTGTTCTTTATCGTTCATTAAACTGTGTGTGCAAAATTGAATTATAAAATATGGGTCATTATCTCGCTTAGTGTTTCGAAGATGATGAAGAACGAATAAAGAAAAATATAGCTAAATTTGTTTGAGCACGTGGACATTGTTAGAATCACTAGAGAAAGCAAACAACTTTGTAAAATGTAATAGAGTAATTTTGTATTAACTCTTATAAGGTGCATATATTGTCAATCGCATGTATAAGTTGAGTTTAACAAATGTGACAATTAATAATAATAGTTCTAATTGTGTTCTTGAACAATAGCATATTTGGCTAAGATTTGAGAACTATATATTCAATTTGTTTGTGAGGAAATGTGATCTAATTATCAAAACTGTGGGAAAAATGGAATTAAAAGCTATTGAGTCAAAAGCTTTAACATCCAAGTTGTATTGAAATTTAGAATGACTATGAACTATATATTAAATTGTTTGTTCTTGTTAAAACTCATAACTCTGCTAAATGACACTCCATTAAATATGACAAATATGAAAGTTGTGCTCAGATTATGATCACTAGAAAATTATTTAGTATGGTCTCTAGGAGCACACAACTACTTGAGTCATTACATTCTGATATTTGTGATCTCTGTGGCTTTGCAACTAGATGAGACAATTATTTGTCAGAAGTATTTAATCGCTTTTGTAGATGATTAATATAAGTCTGTCATATATATGAAGAATAAAGCACTTATTATTCTTAAAGAATTTAAAAATTATAGTTGAATGCTAAAAATCAAGGGTTCAGATTTGATAGAGGTGGTGAATATGTTAACAACTTTAGAGAAGTTTGCATTGGGCATAATCTCTACTACACTCTACTTACAATAATCAAACAGTATTGATAAAAGTTAGAATCAAACTCTTAGTGAAATATGGAATTCTATATTATTGACTGTTGTTTGATGTTGTATTGTTAATCATATCTCTAAATGTGTTACGTACCACACTCTAAATTGAATACACCTTGTAGATCAAGGCATGAAAACACAAATAGTTTTGTTAAAGTGAGATTTTGTGTTGTGATACTTATGTTAGAATACATAACCCTAGAAGGCCTAAAGTAGGACCTACAATAGATATTTGTGTGTTTAGAAAGTGCAGAATGTAGTTTAGTGGACATATGTTGGATCTATCTAATTTGTGTTAGAAGAATCTAGACTTGCAGAGTTCTTTGAGGATGTGTTCATCAAAGATAAATGTATGAAATAATTTAGTCATACAGACATGCACAATGATTCACAGTTGGAATCAAGAACTAGTCTTACTGACACTTAAAAACCTGAATGGCAAATAAGCTAAGAAGAGTTTTAGTAGACAATGAGATGATTGTGTCATACAATAATACTTCAATTTAGTTGATCTACCGAAAGAGGCTAAAACTATAGTAAGTAAGTGGGGTTTTGTAGAAGAAACTTAATTTTGATTGTTCAGTAGCAATTTTAATGCTTTTTAGTAGCTAACAGATTGACTGAAAAAATGGAGTAGATTTATTTAATGTCTACTCACGTGTTTGACATATTGCTACAATAAGTATTCTTCTTACCCTTACATCTATTGAAAATTTTGTCATTCATAAAAGATATTTAAAAGTTTTGTACTTGATATTTTGTACTGAACAGTTTTGTACTGAAAAGTTTTGGACTAATATGTTTAGAGAACAAGATTTACAATTTAGTAAAATCATTGTATGCTTTGAAACATGTAATATAGCTATCGTATAAATAATTTGACAAATTTCTGAAAGAGCCTAGTATATGAATCAAGTAATTCAGATCAGTGCCTTTAACTTTGTGGTGTGTCAAATATAATGGCTATTATTTATTTGGTTTTATTGACATGCTTGTTGATTGGAAGTGACATCTCTATTATAAATGGAGTTAAATTGTGCTATCGAAATAAATTTAGCTAGAAACACCTAAGTATTGTGGCCACTATATTATGTATAAGGGAGAGTTTTGGTTGCAAGGGATAACCCTTAGTCAAACTCAATAAATCAATAATGTGTTTCAAAAGTGGGGATATAGTGATTGAAAATATGTTTTGAAGCACATTATGATTATGATAAAAAGGTTGACACCTTATGATGGTGCAACTATGAGACAGGTAGATCATTCTAAAAGAATTGAAAGTCTCGGGTATACAAAGATCTGCACTAGAATAGACATAGCCTTTGAGGTAGGTATGATCTGCAGACTCACTAATAATCCCATACACACTTGAGTGCCCTTAAGAGGCTAATGAGATACTTGAGTGATACTCAAGAGTTTGCTTTGTGCTCCTCAAAGTTGTGAAAGTCGACAACTAGTGGATATGTGTTCACATTAGTAGGAGCAGAAAAATTATGGAGATTAATAGGCAAACAAATGTTGCGTTCTCATCCCAGAAATCAGACCTCTATGTGTTATCCTCTGCAGGGGAAGAGGCTGAGTGGATTGAATGACTTATTGCTAATCATCCATTTGAGAGGTTTAATGTAAATTCTCTATTCTGTTATGCGACTATCAAGCTATAATGCACTGTAGCTCATAACTCACTCTATAATAGTAAGTGGAGTATATTAATTAAGGCTGAAAGAAGCCTAGTTGAACATTCTCATAGATTAAGTGCAATTGCGACAAGTATGGCTAATGCTCTTGCTAAGAGACTTGAAAATGATCTAATTAACAAAACTGTGGGGGAAATGGAGTTAAAAGCTATTGAGTCAAAAGCTTTACATCCAAGTTGTTTTGAAATTTAGAATCCAATTGGAGCCATAGAGAAGTTCAAACTAAAGCATCAAATTTTGGTAGTTGACATGCTTTAGATAATTTGAAAAATTCTATGTAAATTCTGTTAATATATAATTTCTTTCCAATTTTGATGATGCTATATATTTTCATAATTTACTTAGAATCATCTCATTATTCCAAAAGAAAGCATGAAAACCTGTCGATGTGTTTCCGATGTTTAGAATTGTTGTTGTATCATTCCAATTTTGATGATATAACTCTTTTATGGATTCATGTTTCATTCCAATTTTGATGATTCAGAATTAACCATAATTGATTTGACTATTCTATCATTCCAATATGAAACATAGTATAGTTCTTGTGTAGAAACTATAATAGTTCTTGTTCTTTATTTTGTTAAAGAAACTTGATTGTGATGCTTGCGTTACATTTTGCTAAGTTATCGTTGAATTGTACTAAGTTCTTTAGTAGATCCAGATACTTTATGAAATCTGCTAGAATTTTTAGAGATGTGTCTCTTGATATTCTTGTTTTCAATAAGCTAGCAAAGATGGAGGAGTTGAATCTGTCAACATAGATTTCAGAATTATGATTTGCTCAAAATGGAGGAGTAAACATAAAGCAGTTTGCAAGGATATAGTTATGGTTTATTTCTCTGAAGAATAACTTTGTCACTTGCTTGATAAAACTTCTGTTGAGTTTAAGACTCTTGTGTTCATGAGCTTAAAACTCATATTTTGTTCTCGAAGTCTATCTGCTTTGGTTGATTTTGAAACTATGACAGGTTCCTCTAGTTGGTTTAGTCTTTGTGAACTATTCATTTATGGTTTTAGAACTATTTGATTACTTTGGTTTAGTCATATTTGAACTATTCAAGTTATAATTGATTTAGCCTATGAACCATGTTCTTTATGATTCAATAATGTTTGAATTTTTTTGATCCAATATTATAACATTGCTTAGCCTAATATATTAAGAATATAGGAGGAGATTATTGGGTGTATATGTATATTCTCAATATAATAGGATAATATTGTGTATATTGTTCTATGGGGCAACACGGGTTTACACGTGTTATGTATTAATTATTGGAACGGGTTGAATGGGCTAAAAGCCCAGTACCCTAAACCCAGTCTAATCTCTTTATAAGCTAGTCTAGAGATAGTGCTCTGTGATATTCCAATACTGATAAGCAGGGTATAATATCTTAAGCGGCTAGAGATTAACCCTAACCCTAATTTTTCCAAATCAGTATTAACATATTCTCTGTATTCTTTGTTGGTAATGAGAATGCGGTGAGGAGAGGAAGAAAGAGAGAGCGGGAGAGAGATAGTCGGGAGATAGTTTGGTTTTTTATTATTAGGATTTTGATTTAAAAGGGCAATTTAGTCCAATCATATTAAAAAATTAGACCTACTTTCTCTTTCCTCCAATATTGGAGGGGTTGGCTCAGGAGAAGTTTTGCACCCCTTCATTTTCCTCCCCTCCCCTCCTAAAAAATGAACCAAACAAGAAAAGTTTTAAAAAAAACCTTCCCCTCCCCTCTTAGAGCATCCACTATGGTTCGACCTATATTTTGAGTATATGCAAATTTGCTTTTAGCATAGATGCTGTTCGGCCACTATGGTGAAAGCTATAATTTGCAAAAAAAAAATATTAAAATATATAGACGGAAGAAGATCCTCCGTCTGCTCTCCATTTTATTTTTTTGCTTTAAAAAAAACCCAGCCGGAAGAAGATCTTCCGTCTGGGTTTTTTAATTTTTTTAAAAATGTTTTAAAAAGGGCCAGCCGGATGTTCATGTTCCGTTTGGGATTTTTTGATTTTTTTTTGTTTTTTGTCTTTTAGGAAAAGGACAAAAAAAGAAAAGGACGAAAAAAAAGGGGAAAAAAAAATGAAAGGAACGGAGGATCTTCTTCCGTCTCTTTCAATTTTTTTTAAAATAATTAAATAAATATAAAGACGGATGATCTTCTTCTGTCTATACAATTTTGACCGGTCAAATTGTATAGACGGAAGATCTTCTACCGTCTATTCGATTTTTTAATTCCAAAGAAATCAAAATTTTTGATAGACGGAAGATCGTTTACCGTCTTCTATAATTTCCAAATGCTATTCTAGTCTGCTATATATGGCCGACTCCTGTTCACTACTCTGCTATAAACTAGGTTTATAGCAGACCGTAGTGGGGTAAAATTTTCCAAAATTTCCATTTTTTAGATAAATAGCCAACCATAGTGGATGCTCTTAGGTTACAGATATGGTAGAAGAGCCAACAGAACAGAGCTTTAACGAAATGCAAATTCACGGTATATATTACATCATCTACATAAACACGGCATAAATAGTTTCCTCATAGCATTGTGAATCAATCACCTGCAAGGTTAACCCTCTGTTCATCCATATTTTAACTCCTTGACAGATATCAAGAAGACAAAAGAAGATGAGACTAGAAATGACAAAGTTCTTGCATATGAAGTTAGGGTAGAATGAGCATCAGAAGGAATGAACATAGAACCCCCTTTTTTTTGACCGACATGATCTTATAGACTTCTACGAACGTACTCCTCTTGATTAAGCTACATTCCTTGAACCAAATTCATTGCATTCTCAAGAAACAATCCAATTATAATACATAACGAGTGGTCGGTCATTCAATGAAAATTTTCTTTTTGATTGTAAATTCACGGGCACTGTAAAGAACAATGTTGGTTGCATCAAGGCTGGCCCCCACCTTGAGGCAGGTGAGACGGCTGCCTCAGGTCTCTGAATTTTTTGCAATTTTAGGGACCTCAAATTTGCATTCTCTTTATAAATATAGGCACATATTTTAAACGTAAAAAAAATTATATTAAAATTAGAGGCCCCAAAAATAATTATTTAGGTC
The DNA here is from genome assembly GCA_017893485.1 of Hemerocallis citrina. Lineage (NCBI taxonomy): Eukaryota > Viridiplantae > Streptophyta > Magnoliopsida > Asparagales > Asphodelaceae > Hemerocallis > Hemerocallis citrina. The sequence continues at coordinate 30,301,384 of CM030361.1, read as the reverse complement.
TTTGAGCTTGGGTTCCGGGAACTCAAGGTCGGCCCTGGGTTGCACTCTAGTATCATGCCATATAGAATATATACTACAAGTCAACACTGAAGGAAACCAGAGTGTCGTCATATTGCAAGAATCTACTGCTAAATACATATATTGATAATCAAGAACCAAAGAAATTAAATTTCTAATAAAACTCAACCCTAAATCCAAAATCTCCAAAACCCTAAACCCTAAATCTTTTCCTCTCCCCCAAAACCCTAAATCTCAAAAACCTAGCTGTCATCAAACAACATCCAAAAATCCTAGCCGTCATCAACTACCTCTACCAAAAACCCTACCCGTCATCATCAACAACAACCCGACAACACCCACCATTACAACTCGGGCACCACCATCACCACCATCAAACTCAACCTCCAACCCACTACAAACCCAAACAACAACCACCTCCATCCTCTCCGTTATCCCACTGCACACCACCGTCGATCTCAACCGTCGCCTCCTCGCCAAATCAGTCATCGGCGACTCCCCATATTCCATCAACAGTAACAACAGCAATATGATGCAGTTCTTCTTCAGTTGCCGCCATTGGAGCAACCTTCGAGTTCTTCTTGGCCATGGTAGAAGATATTTGAGATGGGTAGTGGAAGAAGAGGAGAATCAGAATGAAGCAATCAAGAATTGAGATTAGAATCAAGAACGCAAGAATTGAACACACACAAATCAGACAGGCTCTGAGGAGCAACTGCCGTTCTATTTATAGAAATCAATTACGTGCTTTACATGTATTTACCCAGGCTGTTAGGCCGTTACAATCAGTGGGCCCTACTCAACTAAATCCCAACCATGCACATATTTACATCCTATGGTTACAATTGCCCTTCATTAATCCTGGCCCTACTCGAACCATTACATGTTGGTTATTTTGCACTTAGATTCCTGAAACCAAAGACTGAAATGCTCACTTGCACACTGATACATTTCCAACCTACAACTGATACATTCTCAACCTACTCTTCTTCAACATGTGCTTTGCTCTCAGCATTAAGCCCACTTTGATGTGTAACAACTCCTCCCATTCTTTGAGACCTTGCCTCAAGGTCGAATGAGGGAAAATGCTTTACCAATTCCCAATAACTTTCCCATGTTGCGTCTTCCTGCAGTTGATCTTTCCACTTAATTAGGACTTCAGATACCAACCTCTTCCCTTTGACAACAGCTCTCCTATCCATGATCTTCTCAAGCTCTAGTAGAGATTTTGAAATACTTGTTGGAATTTCCCTTTGAACTACTGCAGATGAACCCAAATGTTTTTTGAATTGAGAGATATGAAACACTGGATGTATTTTAGCTTCTTCAGGTAAATTCAACCTATACGCGACCTTGCCAACCCTTTCAAGAACAGTATACGGCCCATAGTAAAGAGGAGCCAGCTTCTGAACAGATCTAGATGCAACACTAGTTTATCTATAAGGCTGAAGTTTGAGATAAACCAAATCCCCAGTATTGAATTCCATATCCACCCTCTTTCTGTCAGCCAACTTCTTCATTCTTTCTTGTGCCCTCTTAAGCTGATCTTTTAGAATCTGCAAATGAGCATCCCTATTCAACAGTGTTTCTTCTACTTGTAAGCTCTTCGCAGTGTGTGGAATGTAAGATACTAATGTGGGTAGGGATTTCCCATATAAAGCTCGATAAGGTGTCATCTTAGTTGAACCATGCCATGTAGTATTATACCAATACTGTGCCCAAGCAATCCACCTACTCCACTCCTTGGGTTTGTGATGACTAAAAACATCTCAGATAAGTTTCGAAACACCTGTTTACGACCTCTGTTTGACCATCAGATTGGGGATGGTAAGCTGTTGAGTACTTCAGCTGAGTGCCTTGCAATTTGAAACATTCTCTCATCAGAGCACTTGTACACACTGACCCTCGATCACAAATGATAGAAATTGGCATACCATACAGCTTAAAAACCCCTTCCATTAGTATCTCTATAACATCTTTAGCAGAGAAAGGATGATGCATTGGAAAGAAATGGGCATACTTGCTCAACCTATCAACTATAACCAATATAGCTAAATATTTGGCACTTTGAGGTAACCCCTCTACAAAATCCATACTAGCATGTTCCCATACTCTATCAGGAATGGGTATAGATTGGAGAAGTCCCGCAGGTGCATGACAAACATATTTGTTAGTTTGGCAAGTCACACACTCTTTGATATAAGTCTTCACATCACCCTTCATCTCCTTCCACCAAAAAGACTGCTTAATCCTTTGCAGTGTTCTATCATAGCCAAAGTGCCCTCCAACAGGTGAATCATGATGCTCCCCAATTAATAAATGTCTAAAAGAATATGTAGGACTTATCACAACTCTCCCAGACTTATACCATACTCCCTTATCAAACAAATATTTGCTATTACTTGTAGACTTATTACTCTGCTTACTTGCTAATATCTTGAAGTAATCATCTGTTGCAGTCATATGAACCACTTGCTTCCACCAATCTGCTACTAAAAGAGACATTTGCACCATGAAGCAATCCATATCCCTACGTGATAGCCTATCCGCAGGAATATTATCTCTTCCCTTTTTATATTCCACCTCAAAATTAAACCCATACAATTTAATTAGCCAAGAGTGTTGTGCCTCAGTAGATAACCTCTGATCTAAGAGATATTTAAGTTGTTGATGATCGGTTCTAATTATAAATTTTCTGCCAACAAGAATTGTTTCCACTTCTTCACTGCAAGTAATATTGCTAACATTTCTTTCTCATATGCTGAAAAATGTAGACTTCTTCCTTTTAATGCTTGACTGATGAAAGCTACTGGATGATCTCTCTGCATCAAAACTGCACCCACTCCTTTGCAAGCATCACATTCAACCACAAATGTTTCATTAAAATTTGGCATTTGAAGCACTGGAGCTATCATCAGGGCTTGTTTCAATTTTTCAAAAGCCTCCGTTGATGTTTATGACCAAGGAAAACCTTCCTTCTTTGTTAATGCAGTTAGAGGGGCTGCTATAGTTCCATAACCACGTATAAACTTCCTATACCCCCTCAAAGCGTTCACATTTGCTGGTACTGGCCATTCCTTAATGGCAACCACTTTACTAGGATCCACTGCCATCCCTTTGTCAGATACGACATGGCCCAAGTACTCCACCTGGCTCTGCCCAAAATCACACTTTGATTTCTTAACAAATAGCTTGTTATCTTGCAGAATTGACAGCACCACTCTTAAGTGTCTCAAATGATCTTCCCAAGAAGCACTGCATACTAATATATCATCAAAAAATACCAAGACAAACTTCCTCAAGTGTTGTCTAAATATGTCATTCAATAGACTTTGAAAAATTGACGGTGCATTGCTTAACCCAAATGGCATCACTAGAAATTCATAATGTCCACTGTAAGTGCGAAATGCAGACTTTGAAATGTCACTATTATGCATCCTAATTTGATGATAACTTGATCTCAAATCAAGTTTGTAAAAAATTTAGAACCATGCAGTTCATCCAGCAAGTCATCAATCATGGGAACAGAATATTTGTCTTTCACCGTTTGTTAATTAAGAGCTCTATAATCAACACACATCCTCCAAGACCCATCATGCTTTTTCACCAACACAACTGGAGATGAGTAAGAGCTAGTACTTGGCCGAATAACCCCTTGCTTCAACATATCTAATATGAGTTCTTCTATAGCATTTTTCTGCTCAAAAGAATGCCTATATGGCCTAATACAAACAGGTTTAGAACCTTGCACCAAGGGTATTTGATGATCAGCCATTCTATTGGGTGGTAACCCTTGTGGCTCTTCAAATAATTCTTGAAATTCCCCTAATAACTCAACCATTTCCTCTGGCAACTCAGGTTGTATCTTTTGTCCCACAGCTGAATTAATCAGGTACAAAATGAATCCTCTGTGTGTTTGCAAAGATATTTTGTTAACCTCTTTATCACTGATAAGTTGATTTGAGCTAGGCCTTAAACTTGCCAAATTCCAACTCTTATTTCTATGGAAGAACTTCAATCTCTTCTCTAACATGTTAACAGTTACTTCCTTGACATGTTTCATCCACCTTGCACCCAAAACCACATCATGACCCCCGATAGGAAAAACCAAGAAGTCATCAACAATTTTGTAATCCTGACAATTAATTTCTACACCCGAACACAGCCCATTGTCTTCCACTTCTTTGCCACCAGCCACCCTCACATTAAAGTTTTACTTAATAGACAGTTGCAATCCAGCTTTCTTTACAATATATAGGTCAATGTAATTGTGAGTTGCTCCACTATCTATCAGAATATGCACTATCTTACCATTAAGCTCACCTTTTAGTATTAAACATTCAGTATTAGCACCTATGTTCAAGGCAGCAAAATCATCCTGATTATCAGACTCATGTGTAGATTTATCAGCAGTGAATAGCTGATTCAAATCTTCTTCATCTTGGATGCTAAATAGATCCCAATCTCCTTTAATGCACATATAAACCTTGGTCATGCAAACATGACCTGATATAAACTTTTCATCACAATGAAAACACAAATTCTTTTTCCTCCGTTCCCAGATTTCATTAGGAGTCAGCTTCCTTAAAACAGGACCTGCTGTAGTTGAAGATTTAGGTAGGATTTGCTCATTTGAAGCTGAACTAGAACCCTGAGTAAAGGAATTTTTGTAATAGGGTTTGAATGTACTCTTACTTCCTCCCCGCAAAGCTTCATTCTTCTTCTCAAACTTGAGAGCTACCCTAAAGGCTTCGGTTAAAGATTGTGGCTCTGTGAGTGATACATCATACTGATTCTCAATTTTGAGTCCACTAATAAATTGTTGTACCAAGTAGGATTCACTCACCCCCTCTACTAAACAATTTAATTTTTCAAACTTCCTTTGATAATCAAGCACTGTTGATGTTTGCTCCAAGCGACATAGTGTTCGTGCAGCATTTTCATACAGCCCTGACCCAAACCGAGTGCAAATACCTTCTCTAAATTGTTTCCATGTTACTACCCCATCATTATTTTTAAGGAACCACCTACACCATTGAATTGCCTCCTCTTTCAAGAAGAAATAAGTCACTCTAACTTTCTAATCTTCAATTATGTTATACACTTCAAAATAATGCTCAATTTGAAACAACCAATTGAGCACATCCCCCAATCCAGAAAATGGAGTCACATCCAATTTCAGGGGTTTAGGAAAAAATTTGGCCACTTCTTGATCAAGATTATGCCCCCTAGCTGAATTACTCATCCCCATTCTAGAAGAACCAGGGTTTACATGCATAGAAATATGATCAAGGTCTTGATTACCTGACAAATTAGGAGAAAATTTTGGTCAAACTGAACCATAGTTTCCTTTTCCCAACTTGCTGACTGCAACAAGAGGTCTCACCTGTTCCCCTATTTGCTGCATCTGTGCAAACATTAATGAAGACTGAGTCGCCATCTCCGTCAGCTCTTTAACTTGTTGTTCAACACCGCCTAATCTTGACTCCAACAAACTATGACACTGCTGCCAATCCAACTCTGGGCCACCCCCCAGCACTCCTCCAAAATCTGGTGGTTCTGATTCACGATTTTCTTCAATCGATCTTGCCATTGGATCTGTAGGCTCTGATACTAATTGATGCAGTTCTTCTTCAGTTGCCACCATGGGAGCAACCTTCGAGTTCTTCTTGGCCATGGTAGAAGATATTTGAGATGGGTAGTGGAAGAAAAGGAGAATCAGAATGAAGCAATCAAGAATTGAGATTAGAATCAAGAATGCAGAATTGAACACACACAAATCAGACAGGCTCTGAGGAGCAGCTGTCGTTCTATTTATAGAACTCAATTACGTGCTTTACATGTATTTACCCAGGCTGTTAGGCCGTTACAATCAGTGGGCCCTGCTGAACTAAATCCCAACCATACACATATTCACATCTTATGGTTACAATTTCCCTTCATTAATCCTAGCCCTACTCGAACCGTTACATGTTGGTTATTTTGCACTTAGACCCCTGAAACCAAGGACTAAAATGCTCACTTGCACACTGATACATTTCCAACCTGCAACTGATACATTCTCAACCTACTCTTCTTCAACCTGTGCTTCACTCTCAGCATTAAGCCCACTTTGATGTGTAACACAATAACACTTCGCCTCTCCAAAGACCGCGACCCTAAATCCCTCAGCTTCAGCGCCATTGGCGACCTCATCTCCACCCTCCCTTTTATTCCTACATGCATCCCTCCTCCACAACGAATTTGTTGCCAAATCAGTCAGCCCCTCACCTTCGTCCTCCTACCCCGCCTTCCTCCTCGTCATTCGCAACCCGAAACCTGAAACCCCTAGTTCCCAAACTTCCCCTAACCCAACCTTCAACTTCGGCACCCACCTCACCCTCGACCCGAACCCACTCCATCGCCTACCCCGTCGCTGCCCCTAGCCGCCATTTCTTCTCCATCTGAAACCCTAATCCCCTTCAATCCTAACCACATCCACAAACCCGAAACCCTCTCATATTCCATACCCATACCCGACCCGAACTTATATTCCAACCCTTTTCTCTTATATTCCGTCCACATAACCGAAACCAGTTATTCTCTTTTCAAAAAAAAATAAAAATTAATTAATTAATTAATTAAAAATTGCAGGTTCTTGTGGTTCTACATCCAGATCGTCAACTCACTCCGGTTGATCGATCGTGAGTTTGAGAGAGAGTGTTATCAGCATCCAGTTTTCATTTCAGGGATGATATCCCATCTCATCGACAATTCTCAAGTCCGGGGTGAGATCCTATCATCGACCATTCTCAAGTCAGGGGTGAGATCTCATCAGTCTATTTCTCAGTTCAGGGGTGAGATCCCATCATCGACTATGTCTCAAGTCAAGGGTGAGATCCCATCGTAGATCGGGATATGGAGATCCCGCCACTGTTCGGGATGAAATCTCAACAGTGCATCACCACTACTCCCTTCCGAGGCACTCTCCTTCTCAGTTCCGTCACATGCGCCATTAAGCGCCGTCACTGCACCACAGTTTGTCGTTCCTTCAACATCAACATCGTCAGTATTCCAAACTCTTGTTGTTTGAACCAACTTGAGTTTGAGAGGGGGTGTTAGATGATATATTAGTTTAGTCCCATATTGGTTATGTATCGGTTTAGTCTTCTATTATCTCCTATATATATGGGCCATATTGTATTAAGTTTATTCAATCAATTAACAAAGAATTATTCTCATTCAATAATCTTAACAAAAAGGTTACCGCACTGGTCAACAATTTGTACGTGCAGTGTATGTAAACATGATGTAAATTAAAAATCATGTGCTCTCCTTTGCATTGGGAATTTGTGTGTAAACATGTAAATTCAAAATTTCAAGCTTGCATTGTTTCTCGTGAACATGTAAATTCAAATATTTATTAGTTTCGATGAGATTACAAGTTAGATGCTGTAGGTGAACATGGCGTTTATTGGAAGAGGTGGGGACTGGGGACACTGCGAAATTTTCCAAATTGTGATTTTTATTGAGAAACTAAATGAGTATATATGGTAAGAACGTAATTTAAAATATTTTTCATTTAGTGTAAATATTAGATGCATATCCAATTCTTCCGAGGCCAACAAGTCAATAACGCACATCACACGATAACACAGATGACACAGACTGTCTTTGCCTGTGTAGGAATTGCATGAAATGAACTTGAAAGCCAATAGTTAACAGTAAAATATTTACAAAGAACTTGGTAAGTTTGAACGAAGGCATCATTATCATTCAACTTGCGCAACAAACTAACTACTGATAGTGCTGCAGATCAATGAATAGATAGTCATAAAGTAAATCTAGATTGTGCAATTTACCACAATTTTCAGTACTTAAATTGCACTTTCATTTCCAACCAAAAAGGAGTAGTTTTCTCTCTGGTATTTTGCTTATTTTTCTGTATATGCATACACTTCACTGAAGCCATAACCAATGATATAAGGAAATTTTAGATGGTGAGCATACTACCATCCTGTGCTGACAAAAACGAATAAGCTCAAAGATTCGATATATAGCTCACCCCCATCTGATATGTTACGCCACTAATACAAAACATTTTAAGCTGTGACAAGAGTAAACTAAATTTGTCTAACACTACTAAACATTTAAACTTGTCTTCTTATTCAGCAATACAACATGGTAAAAATACTTTTGACCAACAGATACATCAGGTATTAATCATACAACGGGATAATCTCGACTACATATAGGATACCCTTTCACAAAGGGATCATCAATACTGCACACAAAGCTGCCGACTCCTGTCACAATGGGATTGTCCATCCATCCCTTCAACAGTGACAAAACCAAACACATCAAGATGAGAACAATAGATCCGCACCAGATTCTCCATCCCTGAGGAATTAATTCGACATTTTGGATGCCACTCCACTCCCTTGGGTGATACAAAGACATGATATGAGATGTTAACGAGCCCTTAGTGAACATTCATTTACGTGTAGAAGACCTCCGATGGGCTGGTGAAATAGACCTGGATTTCCTCCTATAAAATAGTTTAAGTAAGAATATTTATACATGTTGGAAACATGAAAACGAGTTGGATGTTAGTTTGTTGATCAAGGTCAAAGTAAGCATCATATACAATCAAGGGCCTAGAGAAGCCATTCACATTCGTCACCTTGGGATGTTAGATATAAGATCATTAAAAGCAGGTTTTGGTCTCTTACCTTTTCTCGATAGAGGAATAGGGAGAATGTCTGCGGTGAGAATGCTTGCTAGGTGGAGACCTCGAAATTTGTCTAGAAATGAAAAACAAGATCATACTGATTTGGTAAGTAAAACCATAGCAAATATACACATAATCCTGATCCTGAAATCTTCACTCCAACCATAATCTGTTGGTAGATTACAGCTTGAAAGATAACATTCTTGAAGAGATGAATAAGATGGAGAAATCCAAACACCGCAGAGACTCTTCGCACATCAAGATTATAAAATTACTACAAGGTCAAAGTAAGCATGATGTATAAGAACCAATGATCTGATGGAAAGAACATACTCAACTCATTTTTATAGGTTCCTCCTACACAGTATTTGTAACTACTTGTTGGGGCTTACTATCGATGATCCACACCGTTCAGTTCAATATTTATGTTCTAGTATCTATGCCTATTAAATATCAAGTGGTTTGGAGATTGTTCATCCATGCTTTAAGTGGTTGCAAAATAAACAGTTTTTAACAACATACATAATAGGACCGTGCGATGCATGAGTTAGAAGTCTCCAAACAAGTTGATTTTTTATATAGATACGTCCTATGACATTAGAAAAACAATGAACGCTACAGACTCACAATACGAGTACATGAACATCAGTACTTTATATGAGGAAAATTTTCTCCTACAACTACAAATATGAGGTTCCCTTTTCTCTTCTATGTATTACCATCACATAGAGTAGGATCAACCATGCAAGAACTTTAAAGACACAAGACACTTAAACTCTTTACTCCAGAATCAAAACAGTGGAGAACCATAACACTAAATGAACATTTAGATGTCGGCGAAGAATGAAGAAATGATGGAATTTGTTTAGGGGGCGTTTGGTACAAGGATTTTTTTCCCATGGGGTGGGGGGGGGGGGATTCTTAGATTCCCAAGGGCTTGGGAAAATGTTACTTCTTTAATATTACAAATTTGCCCCCCAAAAAAACCCTCTCCCTGTCTCAATCCCGTCACCTCCCTCATCTCTGGCTCTCTCCGACGCGCCGTCCCCTCCTTCTGGCCGTTCTCCACATCCGATATCCCCGCAACGCCAGCTGAGGACTCCGCCTTCGTCGAGGGATGGAAGAAGGTTGCCCCCAACATGGATCCACCCAACCCCCCCCCCCCCCCCCTCTCGTTTATGAAGCCGAGACCGACGACGCCGTCTTCGATTCCGACGAAGCTCACAATTAATTTTGTGATGTCGTACGAGTCTGAGATCTCTTCTAGAGAGGTTCGATTTGGTCTTGAAACCTAATATGTTATTTTAAAAAATTTTGGTTTGATAACGGTTGTTGATTTCGGGATTGGGTACATGATGAGATTTTAAGATTCAGCTAAATATGGGGAAATTAATTTCTGGGCTGTTTATAAGAAATGAAGAATTCTAAGCAATGTTGTATTTGATGATTATTTTAATCTTTCGAGCCATTACAAGTTGTATTCTCACTTTGTAGAATTATGTAAAAGTTGCTCATGTTCTAATATTCTCTTTATTTGTGTCTTGCTGTGTTTTTTTAGGTTTATTTGGATTTTCATTTCAAGAAAAGAATGTGAAGAGAAGCAATTGAATCAACAAAGCATCTGAGGTAGTAACAATGGCAGCAACAACTACATTGAAGCTATGTATAGCAGCAGTAGCAACATAGTCACACTGACAGTTCATGGCTACTGACATGCTTGTATTATCTTTGTGTAATATATGTAATCAGATCTGTATAAGCTATTAAAATTTGTTTCGTTATTTGAGGATGATAGGGATATTTTGGATAATAAGATTAACATTCCAAGGAAATATGTAGCTCAACCAAACATAGGAAATTAAGTTTCCAACTAACATTCCTAGAGATGTTTAAGACCTATCAAACATGTTTTATGATTCCTAGGAATCATAAATCTCAGGAATCATAAATCCCAGGATTTACGATTCCTAGGAACAAAAAAAAATCCTTGTACCAAACGCCCCCTTAGGTTAAAATGTAGGCAACCAAATTCTAAGTATACCGACAGAGTACCTTGTACTCACTATTGTTGCGACCAAGTAATGGCTTTAATACAAATAATTTCACAAATATACAACAGATACAGATAACTCTCATTTTGCTAGAGCTGAGGGTTACACCCATCCAAATGATCGATACTAAAACAGGTCAAGAAACCTTGTTACGATGTTTCAAACTGCCATGAAAGAGTGGAGAACTCGGTAAAATTTATTCTGCAAATTCAATGGATAATACAAGCAGAAGAAAAAGAAAGACTCCATTATATGCAATCCTAATTGGGCAACATCCGGCAACTTATCACTATGCATCTTACTACAAATTTGCTACAGCCTCCCATGAAAAATGCACAATGCCTACAAAAAATATTGCATTTGTCAATTAACATGTCATTAATAAATTTGCCTACACCAACAAGGTGATATGACTCCGAATGAAGTTTCTCCAATCTATCGATGCTAGCGAAAACCTTTAACAATAATAAATAGCTGTAAGGATGAAGCTGCCTTCGAAATTTACGCTTGAGATTTCTTATATGAGAATACGGGGTCCAATGGTATAGAAAGAATTTCCCTCCTATTGCACACTCAAATCCCAATCTCCGCAATCAAAATTTACGTCCACACTGTTCCAAGTTGATCTTCATGCAATAAAAGATAGAGTGATGTAAAATCACTACATTTGAACATGTTTTGTTTTGCCCATCCATGATGAGGTTGTAAAATGAACGGATTTTCAGCAAAAGAACAATTGTGACACTAACTGCATGGGTAAAACATTCAACTTCGACAATATTTCACCCTCTCATGTTTTATGATATGTTGAACACTTTGAACGGTGTGGATCATGCATTTGAGATGAGGGTGTTGAACTTTTAAGGGTGACATAGAAGGAAATTTTCTCCAATGCCACATTTTCCTCCGTTTTCTCTTTTTATATTCCGCATTCATATTCCACAGTACAGCAAATAGCTCATATATTGAAGAAACAAAACTCTAGAACTGTCAAAAAAATTAGAGTAGATTAATTCAGAGTAATTCGTGATGGCTAAGGAAGTTTAGCATAAGAGGGTTATTCAAGATCACAGCAATGTCCATGAACAATCTGCAGACAGAAAACTAATAGACCAAAGAAAATGTAGTAAATTTGAATGTAAGTTGACTAGTGGAGTTTGATACAGAATAATTCCCACATTATAGATGTACGAGCCTTTAAGCCAAATCTTTGGAGTGGGAGACATGAATCATTTTTCTTCCTTCAGCTCAAGGGTCCAGTTCACTCACTGTCAGATTAAAAACTATCATTGTCATCTTAATTGCCAAATCCATGTTTGTTTAGGTATAGAATCCCTAGATCCAACTTTAATGTTCGTCTATCTTACGCAACACTCTTCCTTTATTTTGTCTAAAGACAGGCAATCAAAGAATTAGGACAATCGTGGGACTAGCGGAGTTTCCTAAATTTGTTGATGCACCTTAGTAAATTTCGACATCCTAGATGTTATAAATATGTTGAAAAAATAGACTAGAACCTTCATGCATGTATTACATAATAGCAAAGTCACAAATACGGCAATTACAATCAACATCCTTGATGTTCTCGGAAAAGTAGACTAGTTACTTCATGCGTGTATTACATAATAGCAAAGTCACAAATACTTGAATTACAAACTGACAATAATTTGGCAAATCTTGCATTCACATGAAAAGCTTTTGAGTTCAGCTTTTATTTCAAGTATGTTTTAAACTCTTATTTTTCTATGCAGTTAGTGACCTTATAGAAGATATTGCGCTAAACCGAGCATAATGAAAAACCAGGATTCATGTAGTTTTCATGTAGTTGACCCCAACTAGTTGGGAAAAAGGCTTTGTTGTTGTTGTTGTTGTATTTTTCTATGCAGCTAACAAATAAACAGATATGCTTACGTTTCTGACTTTCTTCCCTTAATGTCCTCTTTGGTACATCACTTTGTTAAATATACAATAGGGCATTCAGCATCTTCTTCAAAAAAAAACTGGAAATAATATTAATGGGTAATCCTAAAAAATAATTAAACATATAGATAAATAAATGTTTGATTAATGGTCTTGGACGTTAAGATTGGGAAACACGTGTGAGGAAGGAGACTAGGAACCCAGAAATTAAGTGGTGGAACTTGAAGGAAGAGAAACTAGAGATTTTTATGGATAAAGTTCTTAAAGGAGCGACATGGAATTGGGAAGGGGAGACAAATATGATGTGGACTAAAATAGCTATGTGCATAAGAGAAATCTCAAAGAAGGTATTTAAAGAATCTAAAGGTAGAGGGTTGCAAACAAACGAAACATGGTGGTGGCAAGAAGTCCAAAATATTGCGAGAGATAAAAGATCAACCTTCAAAATATGACAAAAGAGTAGAAATGAAGAGGAGAGATATAAGACTGTTAGAATAGAGATGGAAAAGAAAAAGCTTACGATGATTTATACACAAAATTAAGAACAAAAGAATGAGAAAATAACATCTATAAGTTTGCTAAATAAAGGGATTGAAAAACAAAAGATTTGGATACAATTAGGTGTATTAAGAGCGAAAATTCAAGAGTCTTAGTAAATGATAAGGAAATTAAGGAAAGATGGCAAAATTATTTTGAGAAGTTATTAAATGAAAATATTGTGGGCAACTTAAATATAGAGGACCCAAGAGAGTTGAGAGCATATGTTTTACCGTAGAATTAGGACCTCAGATGTTTGAAATGCTCTAAGAAGAATGAAAATAGGAAAAGCTTTAGGACCGGATGGTATACACATTGAAGTTTGGAAGTATTTTGGGGATGTAGGAGTGGGCTGGCTAACAAGATTATTTAATAAAATTTTGAGGACTAAGAAGATACCCGATGAATGGAGGAAGAGTATTTTAGTACCTATATATAAAAATAAAGGAGATCTACAAAGTCGCTCCAACTTCCGAGGGATTAAATTAATGAGCCATACGATGAAAATATGGGAGAGTGATCGAACATACTTGGACTAGAAACTACAGTGTCTGAGAATTAGTTTGGATTTATGCCTGTAAGGTCAACAATGAAAGCAAATGTACTGAGAAGGCTTATGAAAAAATATAAGGAGAATAAGAAAGATCTAATATGGTGTTTATAGATCTAGAAAAAGCATATCATAAAGTTCCTAGAGACAGGGGCAAAGACCACAATTAGAACAACCACATGAGAGATCAGTAATTTCCTATTACAGTAGGTTTACACAAGTTCGACTTTAAGCTCCTACCTCTTTACTTTGGTTATGGATGAATTGGCGCAAGGAATACAAGATGAGGTGTTTTGGTATCTGCTTTTTGCCGACGTCTTAGTTGACGAGATTAGAGCATGAATCAATGCTAAATTAGTATTGTGGAGAGAAACTTTGGAAGATAGAGGCTTTAGAATAAGCAGAACTAAAACATAGTATATGGAGTGTAATTTTAGTGATATTCGGAACACAAATGAGAAAGTAGTGAAGTTTGATGGTTAAAAGATACCTTAAGAGAGACTGTTTCCGATATTTAGGCTCGATTATACAAAGAGATGGAGAGATTTGTGAAAATGTTATACATAGGATCCAAGCAGGGTGGCTCAAGTGGAGAAATGTCAGTGGTGTATTATGTGACAAACGTATACCTTTGAAGTTGAAGAAAAAACTTTACAGAACATCTGTTAGACCATCAATGATGTATGGAGCAAAGTGTTGGGCAACAAAAAAAATATGTAGCGGAGATGAGGATGATAAGATATATGTGTGGTAAAACTAGGAAGGATAGAATTAGAAACGAGCATAAACGAAACAGGGTAAAGGTAGCTCCTATCCAAAGTAAATTAAGAGGGAATCGCCTCTGGTGGTTTGGACATGTCACACGTAGACCTAGTAGTGCCCCTGTTAGAAAGAATGATTTGATAAGTATTGAGGGTAGAGTTAGGGGTAGGGGAAGACCTAAACTTGATGAAAACGGTGAGAAAAGATATGATAGTTTATGGCATTACAGAAGATTTTGCGCTAAACCGAGCAGAATGGAAAACCAGGATTCATGTAGCCGACCCCAACTAGTTGGAAAAAATGCTTTGTTGTTGTTGTTGTTGTATAAAGAAATGTTTGATGAATAACATTATAATATTAAAACCTATATTATGAATGGTTAAGGTAATACTAATATTTTTTTTGAGAATGGGGTAGTCCTAATACGAATTGTATTTTAAGATGGATATTGTTTAGGGAACAGAGATAATAACTAGATTCTGTGCATCCAAATCTAATACCATTACATGGTTCTAATTGCTAGATGAGCTATTTCGAATCTGACAAAATGCGTAAGCAGTCCTACAAGGAACTCTCATATGATAGATAGTCGAGTATGTGAATTCCTCTGAACTAAATAAGGCACTAAAGTGGTGACATACCTTTTCCTAGACTTTGTGGGTGACGGCGACAAACTACTGTTTAACGATTGTTGCTTCCTGCAGTACAAAAATATGTTTAAGCATAAACATAACAAAGAAATCTGATCAAAACTAAATGAAATTTAATACATCCATACCTCCTTTTTGAACTATCAGAAGGTTCATCACCTGATGCACTACCATGAGAAAAGGAGTTCTCTCTTTTACTTCTGCCTTTAGGAGATGGAGACCTTCTACTATTATACCTGGATGAATCTTTTGTAGCACTAGTCGATCGATCTTCTTTGTCCTCTCTTCCTCGCCCTCTTCTCCTTTCTCCATCTTCTTTATTCTTCTCTCTTCTAGCTTCTGTTGACTTCTTTCTGTCAATGCTATTATGTTTAGCACTTCTGGAATCTGACTCTTTGCCATGTGACCGTCGGGCGGAGCTTCTATCATCAGACCTTTCCAACTTATCTCTCTTATCCCTCTTATCCTTTAATTTATTCTTCTCTTCATGGATTATGGAATCACTAGCATCAGAAGTTTCACGGCTAGTCTTTTTCGTGGTTTTGTCGTCACTCCTATTTTTTGCATTTTTATCAGTTCCCAATAGTTTTTTGGATTCCCTTTCCCGATAATCCTTAGTGAGTGGCTTATCATTGTTAGCATGGTAACTAGTGGATTCTGGCCTTTTTCCATCCTTCTCTCCAATGGTATCATTTGACTGAAATGCAGCCAGTTCTTCAGAAACTGTCAAAATCCTTTCAGAAGCCTCGTCAGGATTATATGAATTGTTGACAGCTGGAGATCCATTTTCGGTCTGAGCTCTATACTTTTCTGCCATGCCATCAATGTTTGATCCATTCTTTTCACTCTTTAAATAATTTGTAGAGGACCTACTATTGTTATCCTGTTGATGAGAAGCAATTTCTTTTTTCCCAGAGGATGGCAACTTTGAACTATAAATTTCATTTTGATCATCACCGTCATCATCGGAAGCATAATTAGCTAAACCTAATAGATTCTTCCCAGAAGAGTTCATACTAGAATTTTCGCCAACACTATTCTCTTTCTTAGTCTCCGGTTTGACGGGAACCAGAACTTTGGCAGATGCCTTGGGTGCAGGAATTGCTGGGGGAGGAGATGCCTTCTGATTTTTTATAACAGTACTTTTTTCGACTGCAAGCAACAAGTTGTGATATAAATATGAAAAATATTCCGGAATATTTAGTACACCTTTTCTTGTTTTTTGTGCCCATTGCCATAAAAGCCCGATATATTCCCACCCTCACCTTTAGTTCGTGCTTTAGATTTAGCTTTTAACAGTATTTTAGCCCTGCTTCAAATTTTAGGAAATTAATTCTTAGATTACTTTTAATTGTTATGTTTCTTATTTATTCTATTTTAAGTACTAAAATCTTTGTTAGTATGTGCTTTCTTACTCTTTTTACAATTCTTTTAACAATTTATTATTTTCTATTGTATTTTATGATAAATAACAACAATAATAACAACAACAATAACAACAACAACAATAATAGATATTATTGTTATTATTGTTATTGTTATTATTATAATCATACTATTATTATCGTTATTGTTATTATAATAATTATTGTTGTTGTTCTTGTTTTTGTTGTTGTGGTTGATGTAATGTGGTTGTGATCCTAAGGAGACTTGTACACAAAACACAACCCCCAACATTACTACTATCTAACCATCTTGGTACTTGTCATCGTTAAACCCTACAAGTCCTAAGCCTTTTCTCAGCTACAACTCCACTTTTCCCTTTACATAATATTCATGTAAATTGCTCACCTGCAACAATAGGTTCATCTTCATTGATTACTCTTGTTGCAATTTCATCGAAAAGCTCATCAGTGACCTGTTGTTAGTCATAGCATGATAAATATCAAAGAGACCCCAGCAAAACAAGAAGGATTCGGGTTGTTAAAAAGAAACCTTCAAAAGAACTTCAGTTAAGACGCGCTTTATTTCCTGGTTGATTGCAGCTGTTCTTGCTTCTTCTACATCCTACAGAAATGAGAACACATAGTAGGTTAACTTGCAAGAGATCGCAAGTGCATTCTCAAAGAGTAATGATGTTAGTGAATACTGAAAACAAATAGTTGTAGCTCATACACATGCATAATACAAACAAAGACACTCTAGTACGAGTAATTCTCTAACTCTGCCGATGGATTTCAGTAAGATTGTATGCATATCACTTCCCTGCTCATAAATACCATAACAAATAATGTAACAAAGGTGCACAGAATTTGCTGACCAAGTCCAAGTTGGATCACTGTATCTTAATCCATAAAATGGATCCCTTGAAAGCTGAGATATTTCTTGACACTAGAGAATTAAGAGAGTTGAGTATTCAGCAATACTGCAATAGCCTGATGCTCCAAGTCTATGTCAGGGTTTGAGAACACGGTTTCGGTTTCGGTTTCGGTTTCGGCCTCGCCAAGATTATTAGATTTAAGCACGTTTCGTTAGTTTCGGTCGGTTTTGTTTTGAGCTTCGGATTTTGGCTATTTTTTCATATTATATACACATATATAATATCAAAATATAGTTTTAATATACAACAATAACAACAAAGCCTTTTTCCCAACTAGTTGGGGTCGGCTACATGAATCCTGGTTTTCCATTCTGCTCGGTTTAGCACAATATCTTCTGTAAGGACACAAACTATCATATCTTTTCTCATAGTTTCAACCTAGGTTTAGGTCTTCCCCTACCCCTAACTCTACCCTCGATATTTATCAATTCACTCTTGGTGTATGCTTTTTGCTGATGACATCGTCTTAGTGGACGAGACTAGAACAGGAATCAATGTTATATTAGAATTGTGGGGAGAAACTTTGGAAGGTAGAGGCTTTAGAATAAGTAGAATTAAAACAGAGTATACGGAATATAATTTTAGCGATATTCCGAACACAAATGAGGAAGTAGTACAGCTTTATGGTCAAGAGAGACCGTTTCCGATATCTATGCTCGATTATACAAAGAGGTCCTAGGGAGATTTATGAAGATGTTATGCATAGGATCCAAGCAGGGTGGTTTAAGTAAAGAAGCGCTAGTGGTGTTTTGTGTGACAAACGTATACCTTTGAAGTTGAAGGAAAAAATTTATAGGATAGTTGTTAGACCATCAATAATGTAAGTATTGGGCAACAAAGAAAAACATGTCTAAAAAATGAGTGTAGCGGGGATGAGGATGCTAAGATGGGTGTGTGGTAAATCAAGAAAGATAAAATTAGAAATGAGCATATATGGGACATTGTAAAGGTAGCTCATATCCAAGACAATTAAGAGAGAATTGTCTCAGGTAGTTTAGACATGTCACATATAGACCTAGCAGTGCCCCCGTTAGAAAGAGTGATTTGAAAATATAGTTCTAATATTAAAAAATTTAAGTTTCGGAGTCAATTGGTAAAAGAAACATAATCAATCAATATATTTTCATCTTTTAAGTAACATGAGGTTGGAGTGGGGTCGGATTTGGACAGATCCACCTCATATCTGACACAATCCAACTTTAAAATGAATCTGGAAGTTGGATTCGATCATATTTGAAACGGGTATGAGTGATTTGAAAATATAGTTCTAATATATAAAAAAATATGTTTCGGTATCAATTGGTAAAAGAAACATAATTAATCAATATATTTTCATCTTTTAAGTAACATGAGGTTGGATGGGGTCGGGATTGGCCAGATCCACCTCAAATCTGACACAATCCAACTTTAAAATGAATCAGGAAGTTGGATTGGATCAGATTTGAAAGGGGTATGACCTTATCATATACTTCCACATCTAATCTTTAATATATCGCTTCATTGGATCCCTATTTCCAAGGCGTCGTTTCTTCTTCCCCAAATATGGTGCTCCTCCTCCATCTCAAAACTTCTCAAAACACGCTAGGGTGAGAGAAAGGAAAAAAAAAAGAAACGAAGAAAAAGAAGGAAGCACCAGAAAACAAGAAAAGAGACAAAAGGTATTCTTTTTTATCCATTCTTCTTCAGTTTCTCCATTCAAAACGACTAAAGTTCCTCTTATTTTTCAATTTTTTAAGCTTTTCACTCAATTTTGGCCGAATCGATCCAATCGGCTCTGTTTCGGACCGCCCTCTTCCGAAACCGGTCTGAAACGGCCGAAACCGATACAGATCGGCCAAAACCTAGTACCTTGGTTTATGTGTATATTGCATAATTGACTATCCAAACAAACTTTCCAAATTTATCACAAGTTATGCAAGCTAAAATATATAATGACTAGCTAACCACTTTAAAGAGCATATTAATAGACAAAAGGGGAAATATAACTCTTATCTATTAGAGCATAGAAGCCTACAATATATACGAGTCTATACAAGATAGGATACACGTGTCATACACATGATAGTGTATATAGATATATTAACAGCCCTTCTCAAACTCCCGGTGGATCAACAAGAGTGAGTTTGGAAAGCAACACCTAATGTTGGGCCCTCGTCTGAGATTTCGTGAAGAAATCCATGTATTGAGCTTCGGAAGGCACATAATGAAGGGTATGACCTTAGGAACGTGGTCCTGAGTGAAGAAAGCATCACCATCAATATGTTTAGTTATCTCATGCTTGACTGGATCAAAAGGAATTTTGATGGTACTAGTAATGTCCCAAAAAAGGGGAGTGGGCATCGAAACAATACAAAAATTTTTTAATAACCATCGTAACCATTCCACTTCTACTGTGGTAATAGCAAGAGCACAAAATTCAGCCTCTGAACTAGAACGAGAGACCATAGTCTGCTTCTTTGCCTTCCTAGAAATGAGAGAAGTTTCAAAAAAGACACAATAGCCCTTGATGGATCGCCTATCATCAAGGTTACTAGCCCAGGTGGCATCAGTATATGCTTGCTTGCAGTGCTAGTGGAGGGGACTTGGGAAAAAAAATGAATCAAGTGATTGTGCCACGAAGATAGTGAAGCACCCAAAGCAGATGACTAGTGCACAGACGTAGGAGCAGAACACAAACTGGCTCAGAACATGCAGCGCATGAGAAATATCTGGTCAGGTAATGGTGAGATAAACAAGACTACCCAGAAGATGTCGGTATTGAGTAGGATCAGGCAGCAGAATCTCATCTCCTGCCTGAAGCTTCAGGTTGAGTTCTATCGGAGTTATTTCAATACGAGTATCAGAGACATTGACACGAGTCAGAAGATATGTGGTATATTTTCGTTGAAAAGGAAGATAACCATGGGCACTATAGATAATTTCAATCCCAAGAAAATACTTAAGCAATCATAGCAAACTTATTCGGCAGATAAGTTTTCACAGTTTGAAAATAGCAAATGTCATCACCAGTAACAATCATATGATCATATCATCAACATATAGCAACAAAATAATGCCACCTTTATTAGACGAGTGAATGAACATAGCTGGATCATGGGCACTCTAACGAAAACCATCAGTGCGAACTTTGGAACTAAAATGCTCAAACCAAGCCCGTGGATCATGTTTGAGACCATAGAGTGCATGTCAAAGACGACATACAGTTTGGGGGGTGATGTAGACCAGGTGGAGAAAGTAATATAAACTTTGTCACGAAACTCACCTTGCAAGAAGGCATTCTTCATATCCAACTGCCATAGAGGCCAGTTACGAGCTGCAACAACAGCAACAAGAATCCTAACCGTGGTCATGTGTGAAATAAGAGCAAAAGTCTCGTGATAATAAATCTCATATTCTTGTTGAAAACTTCATGCAACAAGACGATCCTTATAGCGCTCAGTGGGCTCAATAGTGCCATCAGACTGGGTTTTGATCTTATATACCCACTTGCGTGTAATCGGTCGTACTTCTGAAGGAAACGGAACAAATTTCCAAGTACATGTGTTGCTTAAAGCATCCAACTCATCTGCCATAGCAAGTTGTCAAACGGGAACCTGTGATGCTTCTTTGAAGTTTTGATGTTCAATGTGAGATTGAATAGCGCAAGAAAGCAAAGGACTCCGGATTACCCGGGGATGGGTAGGTAAGCAAAAAAGGAAGGCGGTGAGACCTCAAAGGATAGCAAGGGTTAGGGGATTAACAGGTGGAGGCACTGCAGGAGTTGGTGAAGGCATTAATAGTTCATGTGTCATGTGTCGTGTACCATACCGTACCGTACCATCAATGCTCTACCATCTACTGTACCGGGATACCTGGTACACAAATTTCTCTACCAATACCATGCAAATATTTCGATACTACCGAGTTTGGTAATACCTGTAATACCCCTAAATTTCTTACAATAAAAATATATATATATTGTTATACATTGATATTTGTTATTTTAAAACCTAATATGTTTTCTTTTAAAAAGCCCAACACTTTCTTTCTTAAAGCCCAATCCAATAAGATTTAGGGGTTAAGTACAATTACATTAAAGACTAAGGGGGTATATGTAAAAAATAGGGGACACCTAAGCTTTCTACACTTTTCCACACTCCTCTCCTTCTCTCTTTTTCATTCTTTCTGCAGACTGCCGGCAGCAACTGCAACTACAGCATCTTTTCCTCCCTTTCTCTATATATACTACTACTTACTACTATTACTACTACTTATTACTAACTACTACTACTGCTACCACTGTTTTCTACTATTACTGCAGTACTACTACTGCACTTCTACTACTGCATACTACTTGTTGTCTTCTACTACTACTACTTACTCCTGTTGTTGTTTACTGTTACAACTACTGCTGCAATTTACTACTTCTACTCCTACTACCTACTACTACTTCAACTACTACTACTACTGCAGACTACTTCTACTACTACTACTGTTGTTACTACTATCACTTCTACTACTACCACTTCTATTACTTTACTGCTACTACTATTAGACTATTATTGGAGCAAGAAGTCAAGGAAGAATCAAGGTGCAAGGAGGAGAAGATAACAACTTGAAGCTTGCAAAACAATCAAAGTGGGTATTCTCCATTCCTTTTGTGTTCAATTTATGAATTTAATGATTGATGGTTTGCTAGAAATTGTTGTATGTGTGTATGTGAAATAGGTTGATTACACTAAGTATAGTATTTGTTATGTAGAAGAAATCATGTTTGTAGTAGTAGAAAAAGTCATGGTAGGCGTCCTCCTCACCTTATTACTAAACTAGTTGATTTATTGTTGTATGTCAATTCTCATTAGTAGTTTAGTCATTGTTTGATGAGGGAATTGCTAGTAGATTGAAGCATATTTGCTTAGAAGTGTTGTATGCTTAAAAACTCATGTTTAGCAATATAGTAATAAAAAGTGAACGAAGATTGTAGTAGATGAAATTGTTAAAAAGGAGACGATGTCATTACTAGAACTTGTAACGCAAAGACAATTATATGAGAAATGCATAATTTAATTAGGGTCTTGTTATGAAAATTTTGCAATGGAAAGTTGCCGTGTAAAGTGCTTGATGAAATGTCTAAATGCACATATACAATAAGAATTCTAGGAAATTACCCACCTATGAATAAGTTGCAAACTAAGGTATTTACCATTATGTGGATGTGAGGTAGTACATACACATGTGTGCAATAACCTAGTATGGAAATAATTTTAATAAGCGTGGAATGCGGTGTTAGATGAAATACGGTTATGCATGGGTATGTATATAATCAATGCATGCATATATGCGTACTTGTTGTGAAGTGTGGTGCACATTGAGTCGCTAGTTTGGTGCATGTGTGGGTCAACTCTTAGCATGATTGGAGGCTAGGTTGAACCCTAACTACATCAAGATGAAACTTGTTGAGATTCAACTAGGTTGGATTCACTTAGAACCTAAATGAATTAAGTTAAATTAGTTATGTAAACTAGCTGAAGGATAAAAGTGGAAACTAGGAGCACAGTTTAATTAACTTAGAAAATAGAAGTTGTGATAATAAAGCAATTAAAATCGGGTAAGTTGGTGAATTTAGAAATTAATTTAGGATGATTGGTAAGGACAGACACTAGTTGGGAGTGTACTACTCACCTGTCAAGGGAACACATGCATCGTCGTCTCGTCTGAGACACGTGCGACGTGGTCTCGACTGTTAATTTCTGGAAATTAGTGATAAGAACGGGATACAGACGTAAGTCACAAGTCCTGTCGAAACTTATGAAATGGACTCTTAAGTTTCCGTCTATGTTCTGGGTCATCAATACGAACAAGGAGCAAGAGTGTAACTCTAAGTCTTTGGCGGAGTAGGAATGGCCCTATCGATTCGCCTTATGTTCATGATAACTTTGGTAGGGACAGGAGTGGAGAAGAACCATGATTCCGGCAGAGTTGATGATCACCGGCCTGACCGGAAGTGAAGAGGGACCACGATCCTGTTGGAGTGGAGAATGACCATAATTTGAACGAACATAGTGATCACTGCCATTCAGAGTGAAGAAGGACCACGATCCGACTG
Source organism: Hemerocallis citrina (assembly GCA_017893485.1). Taxonomy (NCBI): domain Eukaryota; kingdom Viridiplantae; phylum Streptophyta; class Magnoliopsida; order Asparagales; family Asphodelaceae; genus Hemerocallis; species Hemerocallis citrina. The sequence continues at coordinate 30,277,781 of CM030361.1, read as the reverse complement.
CAAGAGCGGAAATGGACCGCATATACTGCAAACTCTACCAGTCACTAGATGAATGTCAGAAACAGGAAAAAGTACAAGAGTAGGATACATGGCGAGGGATTGAACTCTATCAACTGGAGAATACAAACTCGATTTGGGGAGTATGTAGTATGGAATGCATACGTTTCCAAATCAAGTTTGCATTAGATTAAGAGCATGATGTGTATATGAGTTGTGCATTAGAATCTAAATCATGACATACACCGACACTTATGGTTTGACTTTCATATTTTTTTCTTCTGCATCAAATATTGATTGTTGAGAATTTTGGAGATTGGGGTTTTCATCCGCGTTGCGTCAGTTGTATTCAACTGACGTGCCCACAGTTTGCTAATTACAGGATCGCTGATCGTGGAGCAGGGGACTCGAGCTGCGGAAAGCATCCAAGTGTAGGATATAGTTTTCTTGTGCAATGTAAGTTTCTAATTTCCTGTAATTTTCTGTGTTGTGTACTCATTGAAGTAAAGATTTAGGTAAGTGTCACGAGCTCCCAGTGTGTGGAACTCGAGGCACTACAATACCGGCATATCGGTACGGTAATGGTAATACCATGGTAGTACCGGACCTTAAAAAGAAAAAGAAAATTTTAGTTAAGTAGAAGTATATATATCTGATTAGCGAATAAACATATAATTGAAGTCTTGACCATCAACCCCGCAGCAATTTTAGATGTAACTTGGTTGTTGTTCGGTCCTTAATAAGGAATTTGTTTGGTCCGTTAATAAGGTTGGTGTACTTCCCTTATTAAGGTTGATTGATCAATAATGTAAACAAAAATATCCTAATATTTGCCATAATCCTAGCAATAGGAATCAGACACCAACACACATACCTACCGTCATATTCGCAAAAAAACATCACATAACTCCGACCATATGTTACAAAATTAAAAAAGTATGAAATTTCTTTAATTTTCAAGGAGATGATGCAGCCATCTAATATGATAGGTATACTTCCTTCACATATTCATCCAAACATGTTAAACAACATTGTAAAATAGTTAATAGCATTATAATTAACAAAAATAGAACTTGCTCAAAGAAGATAGCTTTGAAACATTATTAGGGTACTATAGGGATACTTACCATCAAAACTGGACTACGATAGTATGTTGTTGGAGATGCATGCATGCATTTTGTGATTACTTGGTTGTTACATAATTGTGATTCCAAGTGTGAGATTAATGAGAAGATGGTAGAGAATAATAGAGAATTAGGTTGTTGCGAGAACCCTTAAGCATTTTGTTTTTAGGTTAAAGAGGCTTTTGAAATTTAATACTTACATATGTATAAGAACTTATATCATCAAAGAATTCTTTACCTCAGTAAAAAATATAGCAACCATGATAACACTTGTATTTACTTCAAACTACATTACCTTTCACATATAAAAATTAAATTAAATATATATTAAATATACCCGGTACGGTACGGTATACCATAAGTATCAATATTGGTAACCAGCACCATACCATATAAATCGGTACGGTACAGTACTGAGATTTCGGTATGGTATTACCGAGTTTTCGATAATATTCGGTATGGTAACGGTACGATATTATGATATTTTTTGACAACCCTAAGTAAAATGATGTGGAAGTGGTTGAATACGATGGCGAGTTAAAGAAGGAGAAAGCCAAAGGCCAGACACAGAGAAGGGCAATTCTTGAGTGGGTGTGGGCATGATCGGAGACGATGCTATAATCATAGGAGAGTAATCAAGGAACGTGGAAGAACGACATAGAATGTCCTAAGAGTGAGAATCAAATACAGGAGAATCAATTTTACTGAAATAGAAATGATCTTCTACAAAGTGGACAACACGAGACACATGAAGACGTCTGGTTTTGGGATCATAGCAACGATAGCATTTTCGCTCATGATCATAACCAAAGAATACACTCAACAGATTGTTCGGAGAATTTGTTGTGTTCATGAGGTTGAAGGAGAACATAACAAATACAACCAAAAATCCGAAGGTGGTTATAAGTTGGTGATTTGCCCTTGAGTAGGGAGAGGGGTATCGTCATCAATGGCAGTCGAAGACTGGATATTAATTAAGTTACAACAGTAAGAGCATCTTTAGCCCAAAAGTGAGGATGAATAGAGGCAGAAAGAAGCAAGGACCTAGTGGTTTCAATGATATGCATATGTTTACGTTCAGCAATGTCATTTTGAGCATGAGCACCAAAACAAGATAGTTGTGGAAAGGTTACTTGTGTGACTAAGAAATTTCTAAACTTCATAGACATATACTCGCCACTAGTCATACCGAAAGGTTTTTTTATCTTACAATTGTACTATATGGCAATCATTGTTACAAAAATCCTGTAAATACTAAAAAATTGATAGCAAAAGTGCATGAAATAAACTCATGTAAAATGATAGTACTCATTAATGAAAACAAAATATTTATAGCCTGAGTAGGATACATGAGGAGAAGGCCACCAAACATCTGAATGCACAAGCTCAAACATATTAGATAACTAAGTTTGTTTACCAAGATGACAACAGTCATTAAGATTTGTAGTACAATACTTAGACACTACCTAAAATGCATGGCTGAAGTAAGGAAGATAATCTGGAAGGAGACCTAAATGTTGATGTCAAACACTCATATTACGAATCGTGGAACTTAAGGCTTCGGCAGTTGGAATGTGCAAGTGATCTATGACATAGTTACCATCATGCCTACGGTCAGCCCCAAGAAGTGCCTTTGTCTTGTGATCATGTATGAAACAAGAAGAATAGTCAAATGTAACAGTGCAATTGTGATTAACAATTAGTCCAACAGAAATTAAGTTCATATATAAATTATGAACATAAAGGACTGGGGGAATGAAAAAATTTGTAGATGAGGAATTTCCTTGATGAGAGGAGAGATTTCTAGAGGCAGCATACACAGAATTAAAAGATAAAGAAGGAGAACAATTGTGAATAGAAGTATCAGGGGTCATGTAATAGAAAGTACCTAAGTAGACTTGTAGCGCAACCATGTAGGTTGCGAGGACGAGCTACAAGTGGTGGCAGTCAATGGTTGTCACGAATGAGTTGGAGTGCCAGAATAAGAGACACTGGAAGTAGTGATGCCCATATGATGGAGTTGACATTGAACTACTGAGATTTGAGTTGAGTGAGCTGATCAGGAGGATAAGCGACAGAGGTTTCAACAGAACTAGCTACAGGAGGTCTATGATTCAGGTGCTTGTGACATTCATCTATAGTGTCTCATTAAAACGACAATAGTTGCATTATTTTGTTGACTTCCTTAGACACAAGGAAGATGGAGCAGAAGGAGAACTAGACTGTAAAGGTGGTTATGGAGGGATAGTCAGTGCTAAAGCCAACACAAGAGTAGACTGTGGTGTAAGAAGAAAAGCAGCAGTCCGAAGAGTCATCTCATCAACTATCACAACTTACTTGGCCTACTCCAAGGTGAAAATTGTCTTACAAAACATGAGCTGACTGCGAACAACGGTGAACTTTGGGCGAAGCCTCACTCATCAAAAACTCAGGCATTTCGGATACGTGATTCTACACATCTTCTTCCTACAGAGAGCTCCTCAATCTCACCAAAGCGTGATCACCATGAGTGGTTGCAGCAAGTTCCTGATTCAAGACATACTCACGAGCATGACTAGAGTGCTTATAAGTATCTCGAAGATGGATTCAAATTATCTTTGCAGATGAGAGAAAAGCAATATGTTGACATATGGAGACCTCAATGGAATAGCAAATAACATGTACTCGAGAATCTAGAGTTTTTCACTCCTTAAGAGTTTGAGCAGATGCATCGAAAGAGGTAATTGTAGAGTCTGAAGTAAGAGTAGGAGGTGTCGTCGATGGCAGATCATCCGTAAGATGATGGACAAGGCCATGAGCACGTAGAAGTACAAGCATGTGGAGAGAGCAAATTTGATAATTTTCAGGGTCCAATAACTTTTTGAGTGTAGTAGGAATGGAGTGGATAGGCGAGGGAGATGAAGAGAAAGCCATGCTTTCAGGAACTACAGTTGATTGGTATGAGATCGCAACTGGATTTGAATATGATCCGATCTCAAATCAGTGAGAAGATGCAATTGGATTTGAGGTAGGAGATCATTAGAGGAGTCAAATCATACAGTGACTAGATTTAAGCAGTTAAAATCGGAATTAATCGGTAATCAGTCTAGATTTGATTAGTTCCTAAGACGATTAATCGGAAAACTATCTAATTAATCGGTGACTAATCGATAATTGGACCTATGCCAATAAGTTCCAAAAACCGATTTTAACTGCTTAGTTTCCACTATTGGAGAATGAGATCGGGATTGGAGTTGGGTTTGGATCGCGATCTGGATTGGAGATGTTACCCGCTATTAGAGAAGGAGGTCAGAATTGGGGTTGGGTTTGAATTGCTATCTAGATTTAAGATGATTTCCACGATCTGGATTGGGTTAATTTTGGGTTTGAATTGAATCCCGATCTGGAATGGGTTTGGGTTTTTGGATCGCAAGTTCTAAGATGGAGATAGGCATAAGATTTGGTTTTGGATATTCGCGATATTGGGATCACAAGAAGATTTTGGTTTGGATTTTTCCTTATTTGGATTTGAGGATCAAGAGTTGTTGCTCTGATACCATGATAGACAAAAGGGGAAAATGTAAATCTTATCTATTAGGGTATAGAAGCCATTAATAATTTAATATATACGAGTCTATACAAGTTAGGATAAGCACGTGTCACACACATGACAGTGTATTTAAATATATTAACACATACAACCTTCCTATCAAAAAATGTGTCATGAACCAAAAAAATTCACTTTGCAAATACTTCTTAAATCATATCAGAAATAAATTTGTGTGGGTTTGTCTGCATTGTAAACTATTCACATAAAAAAAATGCGAAGTATCGTCGTCAATTTTTCTCTGTATGTTACAGAGATACAAATGCAGATTTAACTTTTAATTCTGTTTAACTATTCCAATTTGAAGCTCCAGCCTTGAACATGTTGGACTATGCAATCAATGTGTATGTACTACTTTCTCATAAAACCATCATTATTTGGAAATACGATTCAAAGCACCTCTTTTTTGCTATAGCTCAGTCCTCTCCATCATAATTGTTCTGTGCTAATCCAAAACCAGTCTCCATTATTGTTTTTCAACTTTACAAATCACTAATTAATACATATAACACAACACCAAAAGGTTCTTGGTAAAACAGCATATACTCTGACACATACGAGATAACAGCAACACAGAGTGATAAAGATATTTATTATAAAAAACGATCGGCGCCTAGCGTTTTCCAATTTATTGAAGTAGGCTATGGAGCAAACAAAGCTCCATTAGAGATTAGACAGAACCATACACTCATACACTCAGATGACTAGTTGTAAACCCTCTCCCATTTAGGAAAAATCTCCAGCCAAGGTATGGACTAAAGATGGTCGGTCATAATTCTAAATGAATATAGGGGCAACACATCATAATTCTAAATGAGGAGTGATAGGGTACCATGTGTAGCACCGCATCAATATAAACACGTTAGGGACAATGCTTGCCCAAACCCTAAAGCAAAACATGTGGATCTCATAAGTGTGACTGACTCAAAGTGCAGATCGCAAACTCCAACCAGAACCTGGATGCTTCCCGCCTCCGATTGTTGCCAGTAACAACCCTCCTAAATAGGGAAACCTTCTCCTCCATCTTCGTCCCCAATTCCAACACGGCAACCCCCTTCATCAATTCCATCCCAAACAATCTCACAGAGATACATTCTCTTCTCTCTTTCTCTGCACACTGGCAATCCAAGCTGTACCTACCATTTCTCTCATTCTCACTCTCTGCATCTTGCAACATCTGGCTAGTTGCTTTTCATCCACGACATCGCCAGCTTGTCATGATGTTGCAAACCCCCAGCAACGGGTGGGTTGCAAGGGAAGGTGGTGGGTGGGGTTAGAGATGAGAGAGAGAGAGAGGAGGAAATCGCCTTGAAATTCGTGCACTTTCTGACTTCTAGTGTTTTAGCATGGCATTGCACACTGGGAAAGTAGACTATACTTCTCATTCTAAATAGCTAATTGGCATCTACCAAAATTTTCCTAGTCTGCAGTAATACATCTGAAGGAGGGAGACAGCTCAGACAGGGATCATTATCTTACAACAAACGGCAATAAAAAGACCAAACATGTCTGGGAAATATTAGATGATGTTAATGCTAGAAAAATAATTTAATGGTATCAAAAATAAGGTTGTCGGTATAATGTGATTATGCCAACACAAAGTAGGCTTAAATAAAAAGACAGCTGCATTTTAATAATAGCTGGTGGCAGAAACATTTATATAAGCACATAATCAAAGGAGGAGAAAAAACCTCATCATCCTCTTCATCTTCGGTAGACCTGGTTGAATCAATGCTCTTACTATCAGCTTGATCCTCAGCTCTTCTAAAGGATTTATCACCATCTTCTGATCCAAAAGAATCTGAAGTGTTTCCAGTTGGCTGGGCAGCAGGAATGCTGCTTGGAATAACAGATTTCTTTTTTATAATTTCTTCTCTTAGCCAGTTTGGTACTGCAGCCTGCAATTTACATAAAAATGGTATACCACATTAATAATAGGAGAGGAAAGAAACATGAGAGTGGAGAGGAAGTGACAATATCATATTACTTTCTTTGGTCGTTCAATGCTGACATCTCCAGGAAAAACAACTCCAGGACCTAAGCCAAATGGTGCACTAACTGGTGGTACACTAGGCTGGAAGCCGGGAACAGGGATCCCCCCAAACGCTGGTGATGGGTGCACGGAAGTAGGATCAAACTGTTGGGAGGTAACAAGAATTTTAAATAAACATCTATAAGTTCAATAGAATTGAAAATTTCCTCCCATGAAAGAAGGAGACCTGTGTTGTAGCTGAACCTAACGGCATTTGCGGAAAACCAACCCCTGAAGCAGTCGATGAAGTCCAAGCATGAAGAGAGGATGGTGTTGGATTGTGATCCATCACTGCACCGTGACTATAACTAATTTTAGGTTCAGAATCATATCTGCTTGCAAATTCTAGAGGTCGGTCAGAGGCATCAGGTAAGAACTCAGTGGGTTGACTGTGATGAGAGAAATGAGGCGCTTCTGGTGAGATCATTTGTGATGGTAACATGGAATGTGAATGATTTCCTTCTTGAACTGATGATGAATGTAAAGGCAGAGGAATATGTGAACCGCTTTGATGAACAGCTTCTCTATTACCTGCCATTACATGACAAAGTGAAAAATTGAAGAAGAAGCGCCATACTTCTTTTTCCTGATCCAGTAATTTTACAGGTGAATTCATTGCCCCGGTACAACCCATTAATAGTTTAAAAGGCTGACAAAATTATGGATGTTTCCCTTGTACATAATGACACTCATGGTCAAGTCCTTAAGAATGTAAAGAAATTGAAGCAACCAAAGGAAAAATTTACAGTAACTAGAAAGCAGATTAAATTTTACAAGGTGCACATGTTCTCTTATGCCATGTTGTTCATAAACTAAGAACTAAGAGAACCATATAGCATGCACACTTCTACCATGAAGCTCATCTTGGGTTAGACGTGTCATACACATGGGGAACACCAAACACACTTCATGGGTTTTCCTCGGGCATGTCCTCACTTCTAAAATATGTACTTAATTATGTAAACATCTTCTAATTTTGAACAATATTTGAACTCGTTCATTATAACGCCGAGCACTTCTTCAAACTCATTATATTCAAGAGGTATTTCCACTAATATCAGAATTTTGGTGGAAAAAAGAATGTCAAATAAGAGACGGTAATGATATAGAATATGTTTTATATGTTTCATCATAACCATGTTATACATTAAACTACTTTATGCAAACCAAAGAAGCAAATTTATTCCTATACGATGAAAAATAATATATATTACATATTAATTTTTCAACAACTCAAGCATTATACTTTTATACCGTATGGCAAATGTGTGAAGTCAAATACCTATATATTTCTGGGTTCTTCACACATCACTATGTCAGGTGCACATGTTATACGCATGTTTTTAATGATATCGTGGTTTTTTTTTAGGGAAAAGGTGGAATAAGGTCACCCTGTTTCATTAATAAGAAATTAACAAAACAACCCCAGCATACTGGGGCAAGTTACAACCTACAGACAGAAAAAAAACATGAAGCATCATGACCAGTACATATAATCAGCTCTCACTCTAAACTACGAGGACCAACTAATCGTATGTCCGTCAAGCAAGCTTCGAGCACCCACCTCCACGGCACGCGCCCACCCACCTGAAGCGAATCCTGTGGGATTTGAAAATTTGCCGCTCCCCTCCTTCTACCTCACCAACGCAACTTCACACATGGCCCAATCGGAGTCGCACCCAAAAGGAGAGCCGTCGCAACTTCACCTCTCACACGCTTTAGTCCTCACAAGCGATTTCTCACTAAGCCAAACTCTCACTAACCCTAACCACGGACACGGTCTAAGAGAACGATGAATCTCTCATGTAATTTCTCACAAACACAAACAGACACCTGCATAAAGTAATGAGAAGCAACTTCTTCACTCACTCTCTCTCTCTCTCTCACGTAAAACCCAACCAAATCACAACCAATTTGAAGAATCACCTTCACCTCTCGCTCCTGCGGGCGGTGGACGTTGTAGCTTTCAGGGTCAATGATGATGGCGTAGTGGCGGTGCTGTTGCAAAGTCTGTGGCAGGAGATTAAGGAAGGTCGAGTTCAGTGTGTGACTCCTCTACTGCCGACCAAAAACACAAACATCTCCCCTCCCAAGCCCCACCCTGTGCAGTAACGATCATGGGGGGACCCCATCTTCGAGCCCTAGCCCCACAACTATACACCTCTTTCTTCTCACCGAATCAAATTTTTTTCTACCTCCTTCTTCACATCTCGGACGCTTCGCGACAGTTGAGACAAACACCCAGGGAGCTGCGACAAGTGAGCGCTCATCACGGAGGGACCACGTCTTGGGCCCAAGCTCCACAATCGGTCTCATGGGGGGTAAGATACTCGTATGTAATAAGCGGTCTCATGGGGGGACCCCGTCTTCGGGCCCTAGCCCCACAACCGAACTACACCGCAAACATCACAACTAGACATACCCAACCCAGACAGCTCCACCAACTCCCCATACAACTAAAACCCTGCCGTCTCACACTACGGCCCAGCCAAGCACACCCCCAGCTTCCTCACACGCACTACCAACCCTCGAAAAACCAAACCATACCTGTAATTGGCCCCAAGAGTGTGAACATGGTGGCGAGCGCGAAGAACAACCGATGAAACACTTAGCAAAGCTAACCAATCTCAACCTAAACCAAACCCCAACCCCAATCAACCCACCCCCAACCCAAGCGTCACAGATCTGGGTTGTCTGCGGCATAGAGGCAGTGGGGGCAAAATAGAAGGTCGTCGCATGGGGGGATGCCCCCTTGCCGAATCACCTTCGATGGACCGTCGCCCTCACTCTGAATTGGCCCGTCGCCGTCGCCAATGGGCTGCGCTGGCCCTGTCTTTTTGGGTTCGACGGGGCGTCGTCGCGGTGGAGGACGACGAAGCGGCGACAGGACGACGAAGCGGCGGTGGAGGACGACGCGTCGGCGCGAGCGAAAGGATGCCATCACGCAGTGGAGGACGACGAAGCGGCGCGGGCGACTGGACGTCGTGGATCTCCGTCGACGCGAGGGAACATCGTCTTCGTCGCCGTGGTGGAAGGGAGGGAGTGTCGCCGCGTTGGAGTGGTAAGGGGGGGACGGCGGGGAGGGGGGGCGCTGAGGGCAAGCTGCCGCCGCCCCTCGAAGGTAGATCTAGGGTTTTTTTTTTTTTTTGGGTTCGGGAGCAGGTAGGAGACGAGTGACGAGTTTGAATTTATCAGTAATGATATCGTGGTTGCAGTTGTGTTTGTCATCATGCTTCTTAACCTAATAAGCACTCACACAGGCATGGGCATGAACATGTATATGGCAACCAATATCATTATCCAAAACTGACATGGGAAAAGGGTGGGTTTGGTTGGACTTCCGTTGGAACTCTAACATGTGTATTACATATGCCTTTCTACAAGCAACAAAGAAAATTGATGATAATCATTTTCCATTGAGAAAATAAATAAGACTCATAGAGTCGTACTGACTAAAGTCCTAGATGGAAATACATGTACTGCATGGGCTAAAAATAGTTATTCAGGAGTAGGAAATATCATGCATCATGTGCGTATGTGTGTGTCTATCCTGTCGATACGTATTAATGTATTAGATTTCGACTCATGCCATGCTCATATACTCAGTATATGGATGTAATTCAGTTTTGAAAAAAAAATTATTTGTTCTCTCTTAGATTTCCAATGTAGGAATTAAAATAGGCTAGGTAGGCATCGATAACATGGGTCCACTCACTAAAAATTTAGGATATGCTGATCACAGAAGTTCTAGTGATAAATGGCCATGATTTATTGGTCGGTTTAACATACATCATGAAGGTTGGCTCAAGGAGTATGGGTTATTATATTAAAGGTTTATATCGTAAAAAATAGAGCACAGATATAAGCATTGTGCACGCATCTGCACATGTTTCTTTTATATATAAGTGGAAGTACATCTCTCAAAAAATAAAGATTGTCCAGAAGTATTTCATAGTTATAATGTGTCCCAGTACTATTGAAAATCAAACTATGTTACAGAATCAAGGAACATTCAGAAGCAAGGAGACATGTACGAGGTGTGTCATCAAGTCTCCACAATAGAAGAATCCATGCTACACATTACATAGTTTATACCAAATAGCACATTTCTCCTATTCATAGGACTATCTAATGCAAACTCTTAGGTTATTAGAAGGATGATCTGCTGGAGAAATTATTTCAGACTTAAACCTCACAGCATATAAATAATAAATGCAACAGCACCTTCTTAGTTTCATATTTGTGGCTCAACATTAACCTTGAAAAGAAACACATTCATGATAGCTTTATAAATGCAAGAATCTGTCCTTCATAGCAATGCTCATGCTACCAGCCTATCACTAATAATAATAAATTTTAACAGGCACATTCAGAATGTCCCCCATAGCAATGCCAAATAGGTTTGATAATTTGTAGAAATCTACACTGGAGTTCATTTTCACCATCTGCAATGTCATACTGTCATGTTTGAAAAGGATAATTGCCTCATAAGGGAGCAACACAATTAAGAATATAAAATGGATGCTCTAAATTGACAAACTTTGAGGTAGAATAAAAAATTCACAGTGCAGTACTAGTTACAAAAAACAAGCCTACCTAAATCCAAAAGTTATGAACTAAGAATATGATACATAATTTCAGTAAGAGAAAATCACACCAATAAGAAAATGATAAGCTTATTAATAAAGTGTGTAACAATGGCATGTTTGCACGCTCCTGCATGCTACACAACAGCAGTACCTAGACATCCAAATATAGACAGCTTTCTACCAATTTACTGTCTAGTTCTCAAGTTTTGAATCTGACAGGAATGAAATCTTCCTATAAGGTAATCTTTGAAACTAAATAATAGAAAGATAATTGAAAAACAATTTATTATTTCCTTCTTTTCTTTTTTTTGGTCATATGCATCCTTTACAACACCAAAACACAGATCAAAAGATGATGTCCCAACAATGTTGTCACCCTCAGGCATCTATGTAAGTGTTCCTGAAAATTGTAATATTTCATAAACGAATATATATAAACAAAAATAATGAAATATAATAGACAAAAGCCATATTATCTATTATAATGGCCAGAGATTATGCAATGAAACAATAACAAAACTATGCCATAATCATTGTTAGAAAGAAAAAGAAAAGATAACTGGATAACTTAAGAGTATAAATATGAGACTCCAAATGCTATTGAAGCATTACCTGGAGCAGAAGAATAACTATAAGATACCTCCTGCTCATAGAAGGATGAACTTGGAGCATAACTCTTCTGTGGGGATGCACTAGGACCACTGGTAGTTGTAGTAAAAGTTTCATCTCCAGCATTGTAACCTGTACCATAAGAAGATGACCCAGAACTAAAGGATGAGGAACCATATAAATGATTTACTTGTTTCAGTGGATCCGTCACATTAACTGGCAACTGTTGATTGCTTGATTGTAGGAAAGGTGATGGCCGTTTGGCATCGCCAGGAGGGCCCACTGCTTGTTGATACTGATCACGGTAAGCATAGCTATGTTGTTCATCCATTCTACCAACTGAAGTAAAATGAGATTGCACATGGTGGTTCTCTGGCACAGTTTCAGCAGATGCCCATGCTTTCGCCCTGGCAGCCCAATCTTCCTCATTATTGTAAGGATTGATCCTTTCTGTAAAGGCACAAATCAAGAATTATATATACAATGAACTAGTAACATGGTCCACTAACCGAAGTAACAAATAACAAGAAAGGTAATAAAAGAATTCACTGTCATGTTTTATATCCTCTACATATGAATGTGTATTTATCTGCTGACCTTCACGTCAAGATCAAACATGGTTCATGTCAAACACATAATTTGGTTCTCATCAGTTCTGGTAGAACCTCAGGAAATTGTACTGCTCCTTGGATATTTTCAGGTAGAGATGATGCTATAATTTAGTTTATAGTTTATACCTCACTTACTTAATCTGTTTAAACACTAGTTTAAAGCAATAAAAAGACAAAATTAAGTCTTGAATCTTGCCCCCCTCCATCGTAATTAATCATCTTTATAATAATTCTTGAGAAAGCATGCAATTCCTGTGTTAAGTACTCACTTTCACTACAGACGTTTTTGAGACAGATCATAAGCAATAAATGTATTTAGAAGACTAATCCTCTAATTTTGCACTTAATTAGGATGCCATTATGTTTGGGAGTAAAATCAACTTATCACGGTTAAAGAAACAACTTTTCCACACCCAGAAATACCATGTTCAACTGATAACAATGTGCAAGACGATGCTTCAGATAGTTACCGTTTAATAGTTTTCAATTAATCTTAAATTACTAATGATTCAGAAAAGGAGTTAACATTGTATTTATTGTAAAAGAACCAGCTAAAGTTTTGCTTTAGCTTTGACCTTTTGGAACATTTTATACTCAACTTCATTAATCGGTAAATGTCAACTACTTCTATTGATTTTTATAGTTAAATTTCACAAAATAAAGTAAAAAAAATTTTTTGCTCATTAGTTAAGATTGTATTTAATTTTCTAAATTAAAAAATTTATGTACTCTTAATTTTTAAAAGGGCGGTGACATTTTATGCCAGGTTGGCCACTAAAGCACGGCCCTATCCTCCTGCTATTTAACTTTTCACAACATTAGCAAAGAACCTATTAAGATTTACTAGGAAGACTGATATGGCTAAAAATAAAACCAAATCGGGCACGAATCTTAAAGCTCTCAGGGGTAAAATGGTAATTTCACCTACAAACGGGTCCGAATTGGAAACTGGGTCTTTCTTCAAAGCTCAATAACCCATAAACGGATATGTCCTATTGGATGTGGGTACCAACCCGTTACAAACCAATTCAGATATTTAAAGAGTAATTCAAATTCATGGTTATCTCTAGGAGACGGTTAAAACCAAATCTCTTACCATGAAACGATTTAAACTCTACATTTTATCTAAAAACACCGGGACATAGGGATAAATGATTATCTCTAAACTCTCTCTAAAAGCGACTATAAATACCCCTCTCCCCCACCATAAAAAAGGTAATCAATATTTTTCCACATAAAGCTCTTTCATAATTTTCCTGATTACTGACAAGAGCGTCGACGGGTTCGTCGCCGAGATCCATCCCGGTGTATCGAACTTTTTTTGCAGGTCAACAGCAACGACAATAAACCAGTCAAACGTCGGTAAAAGTCAACAGGTTTGCCTCATTCGTTTTCTAAAAGAATCCATAAATTCATCTGTTTGCTCCCACACCAAAATCAGCAGCAACAGATTGGCGCAGTCTGTGGAAAACGAAAAAGCAATACAACCTTACTTCATCAGCGAAAGTAGTTTCAAACCATGCATCCGAAAGAGAAACGGAAGGTAGCGGCCTCCAGCCGAAGAGCCACTCCCCTTCCTCCTCCTCCGCTCCAAGACGTTCTTCCTCAACTCAATCAGCAAGTTCAGCAACCATAGCCTGAATAGCCTCTTCCTCAACAGGCCCCTCCAGGATCTCGGGGGCTCTCATCGAAGTCGTCCAAAGCAACATCTTCATCATGACCATGTTTCGATCCACAATCCCTCCACTGACTCTATGGCTTCTCAAAGTCCTCCGGAGCCGGATCTCCGTCAAGTAATTCTTAACCGTCAGCAGGGGATCGACCTCCGAACTCGCTTGAATAAATGGCAAGCCCCTGAGAAAGTCCCACAACCTGAGCACTCAGGGGTTTCGAGAGTCCAAACCCCCGTAGACCGAGGACAAGAAGATCCCCTCCCCCGAGGAGGCGAAGAGAGTCCCCCCTACGTCGTCGACGGGGAAGTCATACTCAAATAAGCCGAGCCACACCTAGGAAGTGCCGAGCTGGAGGGGCACCAGTCACTTAGGCCGAGCTCCAGAACTTCAAACAAGATATCTTGCGAGCTCTTAATATTGCCACAAGTCAGAATCAGCGTGTCCCTAACCCTCGTCATACCGCCACTCATGGGGGAGAGTCCCGAAGGCCGGCTAGATCCGACCGGAGGGATCACTCTGTCCACCGTCGTCTCCAAGAGATGGAGAAGCACCTCAACAAGATCAATCCAGATGAAGAACAACGGACCAATAGGTTTCGGCCAAGCAGACCCCCCTTTTCTAGGGCCATCATGGAAGCTCCGGTCTCCGAAGCCTTTAGGCCACCCCGCTTTGAATCCTACAATGGGAAGTCGGACCCGGCCGATCATATCGAGAGTTTTAAAACTCTCATGATGATTCATCAAGCCTCGAATGCAATCCTCTGCAAGGCCTTCCCAGCAACATTGAAGAGACCAGCGCGAGAGTGGTACTCCCGTCTATCCCCCGCCTCGATCTTCTCATTCGAACAGTTTGAGGAGCGCTTTCTCACCCACTTCATGGGCAGTCGCCGAGCCGTGAAAACGAGTGCATCCTTGTTAGCCCTCGGCCAAAAAAAGGGTGCACGCCGAAGGGATTACGTTTGGCACTTCACCACCGAAGCCCGGTCTATCGCCTTCCTTAACCAATCGGTAACCTTTGCGACATTCAGGCACAACGTCACTAACGCCGACCTTAGGGCGTCACTTGCCAAAAAGCCTCCTCGGGACTTCTCGAAACTCCTGCTTAGGAGCGAAAAGTACATCCGAGCGGAAGAGGCTGCCAACCCCCCCAATCTTGAGGAACCGTCTTCCGGAAACAAACGGAAGGATACAAGCGAATGACCCCAGAAATTCTAGAAAGATGACAATGATCAGCATCGCCCAGCTCCTCGTTTTGAGAAATTCACCCCCCCTCAATGCTAGTATATCAGCAGTTCTTATAGAGGTGGACAAGGAAGGGCTACTCCGCGGACCCCCTAGAATGAATACCCCTGGCAAGAAAAGAAACAGGGATAAGTGGTGCCGCTTTCATAGGGATCACGACCACAACACGGATGATTGTCGGACTCTTAAAGAGGAGATCGAAGAACTCATACAGCGGAGACACCTGGCCAAGTTCGTCAGAAAAGACGAAGCCGATCCCCCACCCCGAGAAGCCAACAATCGAACCGAGAGGCCCAACGAGTTCCAAAACTCCACCTTATGAGGGGAGAACCAAACTCCTCCCAAGAGGCCTTCACCTTATCGTAGAAGTAGGTTTTCAGTTTTCAATAAGATCGAACACGGCCAAAAGCATGTAATAATGGTTCGCTCCATTGAAGCGGCCACTTAGTTTGTTTCAACAATAGCTTTTTTCTATTGAAAAATATTGCATTTGCCTCATTTCTAGCTCTTTGAGTCACATCTACGACTCGTTAAACGGCAAGTTCGGAATCCAACTTGTCCTACAGGGCTGCTCCTACAACTTACTAAGCTCAAAAGACGAGTTTGGAGTCTAACACTTGGTTCGACGCCGCTTTAGCCGCTTGTAAACAAACAAGTGCGGAGCAGCTCACCATTCGAAATTGCTCCTACAACTCGTTAAATCCTCAAACAACAAGTTTGGAGTCCAACACTTGGTTCGACGCTGCTTTAGCCGCTTGCAAACAAGCAAGTGCGAAGCAGCTCAGCATTCGAAATTGCTCCTACAACTCGTTGAACCCCCTCAAACAACAAGTTCGGAGTCCAACACTTGGTTCGATGCCGCTTTAGCCGCTTGCAAACAAGCAAGTGCGGAGTAGCTCACCATTCGGAATTGCTCCTACAACTGTTGATAACTACGTAACAAATAGTTCGAAATTCACAATCATGGTTCGAAATTGCCCTCACAGTGCAAGTATGCGGTTTCGGGGCTCAAAACGAACATTCATACTACTCCCACTACTAGTTATATTTTGCAACAAGCAAGTTCGGAGCTCAACTCCCCCTAGAGTTGCTCCTCAAAGTTGTCTCCCAAACGGCTCTCTCCAAGAGCCTGGTGATGCTCTTCGCTCCGCTCGCCTCCCAAGCAGCCTTCTTATCAACGAGTTCCGAGCTCAACTCTTCCCTAGAGTTCTCCTCAAACTCGTCTCCCAAACGGCTCTCTCCTAGAGCCTGACTATGCTCCTCCAGCTCACCTCCAGAGCGGCCTTCTTCCAAGAGAGTTCGGAGCCTAACTCGTCTAGAGACGCTCCCTAAACTCGCTTCCAAGAACGGACCCCCCCAGAGTCATACAAAGCCCTTCTCAACTTCATGAAGGCAAAGATGTTGCGGGACTATTTTGACCATGAAGAAGAGTCGAAACACCGATGTCGACCTCCATCACCCTCGTCGTCATCGAGCTCCCACGACGAGCTCCCTCCCTCCCTCCCTCCGCCGTTGAAGCTCCTTCCTCGTCGCCGAGCTCGACTATCAACCCATCGAGCTCCAATCTCGACCTTGACTCCAACTTCCCTTCACAAGCTCCGAACCCATCACGAAGCTTCGTCGAACTCCTCCCCTCCTCTCATCTACTCCGTTGCCGAGCTCCCAACCTCGACTCCAACTCCCCTTCGCGAGCTCCCCTCGCTGAACCCATCACTGTCGAGCTCTTCCACAGTCAAGCTCCACCACCACCTCGACGAGCTCCGACCTCCATTACCTCGCTGCCGAGCTCCCCTCCTCTCGTCTACCCCGTCGTCGAACTCCTCGTCGAGCTCAACAATCATCGCCTCCGAGTTCGAGAGCTCCATTGCCAAGCTCGAGGACTCCATTGCCAAGCTCGCTCACTGGCGATAAGGCCCCCGACGTCAGCATCGTAGTGAGCTCGGAGATCGACGTCGTCGCCGCATGTCCACACGCCGATGGGGGCACGGGGGTCGGCAACGCAGCCGAGCATTACTGCCACCGACGCCCAAATGAAAGAAAATTGTCTCGCTTTAAGATACGTGCACAATCGCGATCAACGGCCGTGATTAACCCAGGTAATAATTTATTTGTTAATTTATTTAATTAATTGAATTAATGTTTTAAAAAATATGAAAAATTAATTAAAAATCAAAAAATTTAATTAAAATTTCTAAAAATAATTATTAATTCAGAAAATAATTTTAAAATTTTGAAAATATAATTATTAAATTAGAATAATTAATTAAAATTTTCGAAAAATAATTACTTAAATTCGAAAAGTGAATAAAAAATTCAGAAAAATCTGAAAAAATCACAAAAAATCCAGAAAATTCTATTAAAAAAATTGGGTATTTTACAAGCTCAGAAAATCACCGTTACACCTCTAGCAAGATCCAAATTCCCCCGAGAACTCTGATAAATTCTATTAGCCATTGAAAACGGACAAAACTACTCCTCAAAGGCTGTGAAACTCAGTCTTCAGGAGTAGGGGGCTTGTGATATGGTTAAAAATGGAACCAAATCGGGCACGAATCTTAAAGCTCTCAGGGGTAAAATGGTAATTTTACTTACAAACGGGTCCGAATTGGGAACTGGGTCTTTCTTCAAAACCCAATGACCCATAAACGGATCTGTCATATTGGGTGTGGGTAGCAACCTGTTACAAACCAATTCAGACATTTAAAGAGTAATTCAAATTAATGATTATCTCTAAGAGACGGTTAAAACCAAATCTCTTATCATGAAATGATTTAAACTCTACATCTTATCCAAAAACACCGGGACATAGGGATAAATGATTATCTATAAACTCTCTCTAAAGGCGACTATAAATACCCCTCCCCCCACCATAAAAAAGTAATCAATATTTTTCCGCATAAAGCTCTTTCATAATCTTGATGATTACTGACAAGAGCGTCGAAGGGTTCGTCGCCTGGATCCATCCCGGTGTATCGAACTTTTTTGCAGGGCAACGACAGCGGCAAGAAACCAATCAAATGCCGGTGAAAGTCAGCAGGTTTGTCTTATTCGTTTTCTAAAAAAATTCACAAATTCATCTGTTTGCTCCCACACCAAAATCAGCAGCAACAAAGACAAAAGTAAAAAAATGAAGCACGTTTGTACAAAAATTAAGCATCACAGTATCAATTGACGGACAAAATTTGTCTATAACTAAAACCACTTAAGAAAATTGAACTCAAAGCAAGACATTGTCAGGCTGATTCTCCATTTACAAGTTTTTCACCATGGAACTCGTAGCACCACTTACTCTCTAGCTAACTTCAATCAATAAGATCACTAAACTGAATATGTCATTCACTTCATCTATTACAAATTGTACTTGGAACAACGATTTTAGTGACATTTGGTACATTGCCAAGAACAGTTTGTACCCTGAATGTATCGTTCACTTTGCCTATCAAAGATTGCACTTGGAACTACGATTTTTCACAACATTATGAACATTGCAACAAGGGTTTAGTTCTTTACCAAGAAGAGGTCTATATCTAGTCAATACAATCTTACACAAACGCACATATATATTCAAAAACATGAATCTATATAATAAAACACAAAGAAAGCTATCAAGTGGCTCTCCTTCAATCCCCCAAAATCAAAGGCCCAGATCTAACCTCACAAAACACATTTTCCCCCCAAAACTCAAATTCAAATTCCCCCCCCCACCAAAACAACTCATTTATTTATTTAATTATTTCTCTCTCTCTATATATATGTGTGTGTGTGTGTGTGTGTGGAAACATGGACTTTTATTTACAACTAATTATTGTCATACTATTCAAACTTTAGCTACATAATTGTTGATTTACTATTTACAAGACTATTCATATGTTGTATCATTCTGAAGACGTGCCGTAAGCACATGGCCACGGGCAAATCTAATACTAATATACGTTATGAATATATAAAATAAGTTCAAAATATTTTTTAAAAATCACTAAACGAAAGAAAATGGGTAAAAGAGTTTTAACAAAGATAAAAGATTTGCATAAACCCGTACCTGGATATCCATGATGTTGCGGCCAAGTTGGGGCTCCCCACGGCTGCAAGAAATCGAGCAAATTCCATAAAACTTTTCTCCAAATCACATATTGTACATCAATATGTAACAAACAAACAAACAACCAACATGAAATATACAGGTTAAAGACTAACATATTCTAATTTCATAATTAGCGGAAATGTCAACTCTTGATATTTGATATTTCCAACAATTTATGACCAATTCTTGATCTTTAAAGGGCGGTTCACTTCCGACGCCAACGAAAACAGCAAAGCAGCTACAAATTAGAAAACCCTAACCTGATTTGGCGGCAGAGGGAAGCCGGAGTGAGGCGGCGGAATGGGGCGGGGGGGAAGCGGCGGCGGCAGAGGGTACTGATGATGATGAGGATGATGCGCCGGAGCGTACGACGGCGGCGGCGGTTGGTGGAGGTAAGGAGGAGGAGGGTGATTGGGGATGGGATGGTGGTGGTAGGGATGGGGAGGTGGTGGGCCCCACTGATGAGGAGGTGGTTGATTTTGCTGAGGTGGAGGGTGGTTGTAGTAGTTTCCATTAGGAGGTGGGGGAGGAGATGAGGAGGGCAACCAGGGATTTTGTTGTTGTTGATGGTTGTGGAATGAATCCATGGTGGTGGTGGGAACTAGGGATTTGGAGAGGAGGAAGGAGATCAGGATTGTTACCTGCCAAAATGGGTTCGCTGGCTAGAGCTGAGGAAGAAAGTGAGTTCTGGTTTACGCTGCCAATGTTGGGCTGGGCTGGTTCGTGGTAGTATTGGGCCAGTTTGTGTTGGGCCTTTAGAAATAGGTACTAGAGTGCAATTTTGCTTAGAGCATCTGTAATCATTTGAACCCAAAATTTTAGTCGTTTGAACTCAAAATTTGGGTTTTGATTTTAAAAAATATACTGACGGTAAATAAAGTCTCGTCCCGTTAATTTTTTTAAAAATTTTAAAAAAAATATCGGACGATAAATCATTTTTTGTCCGATAAAAAATAAATTTTAAATTTTTTATTAAAAAAACATTGGGCCGGAAATCATTTCCCGTTCGAGAGTTTTTTTATTAAGAAATTCTAATCAGATATTAATTAATTCCTAATTAAATCCTGATATGTATGCATAATAATTTTATAGGCCTATTTCCATATAATTTTTTAATGGACATTTGGAAAGAAAGATCACGGGCAATAAATGATTTTCCGTCCGATCAATTTTTATTATTAAAAAACTTCTGAAACGAAACACCATCTTTCGTCCGATGCTTTTTGTATTAAAAGGTTGAACGAACGAAATGCGATCTTTCATTAGCTATATTTTGCAAATTGATATTTCTTCTCCAAAATATAGTAGACTACTATTTCTCTCAAACCCAAAATTTGGGTATTTGGCCAACGACTGCAATATATTTTTTCCCAAATTTTGCAGAAATTCACAAAATAGCCAACGACTACAAATGCCCTTAAAGAGAAACTAGGAAGAGTAGTGGTAGACCCACAGCATTTTTCTTTACAGTGTTACGTGTGACAGTACTATTGACAACTTACTCTACAATAACATCTAGTAGTATTGTGCCGCATAAGGTTGTAAAAAAAATGTGGGTGTAGCATTATTGAACTGGGAAAGGGTTTTTTTTCCATAGAGGTCATCCATAATTTTGCTAATTCCAAAAAGTCAGGCACAGTTCGCACCGCTAACAATGTGGGCCCAACTCTAAAAAATCTCTAATTTTATAATGCGAGAGTTGGGGTTGTCATTTGTAGACATTCAACCATCTAATCTCAACCATTCATTTTTAAGTATGTATTATATTAACCATTCATTTACTCAATTGATGTCAGTTACCATAATATCCTCAAAGTTCAAATTTATTTACAATAAAATTATTTGCAAAAGTGCTACTCATATAAAATAAAAGTTTGTGCCAATAGGGCATTTTTAAAAAAGTATGTATGAGTAAAGGTATGTCTCAGGTTCGGTGTCAGATTACGTCTTATTATTTACTTAATAAAATAAATAAAAATTTGATTAGAACGTAAATCGCATGTGCAGATTACTAGTTGAATTAAACACATGGTTGGGAATGATGCCAATGTGATTGATAGTGTTTAAATCAATTCAAATTGTTAAGTAAGTCAACTTAAAATAAATTTTAAAAATCTGAAATGTGTTTTTTGAGCATAAACTATTTTGTTCGTAGTGATTATGAATGTTGGGATTTGTAAGTGGCTTATTTAGAATTTGTCAAAATTGTGGATGACCACTATATAAATAATCCAGAGGAAAACATCAATATCACATCGAGGAAAGAAGGAATATAAAAGAAAAATATGTCATTGGTGGTGACGATGAAGGGTTGGATCTGAGCATCCACAATGGTGGTATATGCTATTTTGCCTTTTTATCAAATATGAGAAAGTAGGAACATCTTGTTTCATCCGTTTTTTAAATTTTTTTATTTTTATAGTTAATTAAACAATGATTAGATATTTAAAAAAAAGGTTAATTAAATAAAAAAAAATTGACGAATAAAAGGTAGGATTTTCCTACCTCACAGAAAATATATATATATATATTAAAAAGAGTTTAAGCACTATTACAAAACAACAATCTGAATAGAGGTTTCAAAAGATAAAACGAGTCACTTTATGGGTCCAGGTTTGAGATAGCATGCATCTGTGTCGTAGAGAGGGCAGTGGACTATTGTCGTACTCCTCTACTAGACGCAAAAACATGATCTCATCCCCCTTCTCCATCAACAGCAAGTAACTCGTAAAAAAAAGACCTCTAAACAGACATCCAAAAAGTAATTTCAAGTTACATCAGCAGAGTAATCAAAACTATGAGTCCAAAGGATCAAAAATAACAACCATCCACATATAAACCAGCTCTGAACTGCAAGACTAGGCCGAACAACTCCCCTCGTCGCTATCCAACTGATCAGCTCGTATGAGTGCTTGCTTTAAAAGAGCATCTTGCACTCCTGCTATTTCCATCTCGTTCATCAGCTTGGCCTTCTTTTTCCCGCTGTCCATCCCATCTATCCAAGAGCGAAAATAAAAAATTGCATTAGTAATAATGTCCTTTGCTTGCACGGCCTTAGAAGTAAAAGTGCGTTGATTTCTAGCGAGCCACAAACTCCAGCAAATTGAGACAGTTAAAAGATGCCAAGTGAATCTGTGATTGTGAGTTCCAAAACACCAGGTCGTGAAGCACTCGTGTATATGATGGGGCATGTTATGGATATTGAGCATAGCGGTGAAGTGTTTCCAAGTTGCAACAGCAACTGGGCATTCAAAAAAGATATGAAAGGTCGATTCAACAGGACATGCACAAGCTGTGCATGTAGTGTCGCCCGACCAACCTTTAGAGTGAAGAAATTCCTTCGAGTTGAGCTTGTTCCAACTTAGCAGCCAGATGAACACCTTGCATTTGAGCGGGGCAGGCGAGGACCAAGTAGTAGTGTAGTAAGGGGAACGGAGGCCAGCCGTGATGAAGAAGTTATAAGCCGACTTGACAGTATAAATAGAGGATACAGTCAGACGCCAGGATGGTTGATCTTCAGAAGCTGTGGGTTGGAAGTCTGCAAGCAACTCGAGCAGGCGCAGTTTGTCCTCTCGCATTGATTCAGTTAGGACACAATTAAGTCTCGGCTGCCAGGTCTAAGAGCCATCTGACCAAGATCCCTGTGATAGAATGTCAGCTTCAGAATTCCATGCCGCAGCAGCTAGGGTTGGGAATAGGGAAGAAATGCTGGCTCCATGGATCCATTTGGACGTCCAAAATTTGATGAGCGTACTCTTACCAAGGCTCCATTTGATGTTAATAAGGAATTGGTCTTTCAGCGGATAAATACCCTTCCAGAAGCAAGAGGCAGTAGAAGGACATATCAGTTGGTTTGAATCACTGCGTTGATACAGGCTTCGAAGAGTTTGGCTTGGCAGGGAATCTGATGCAAGCAAATTCCACCACCACTTCATCAGGAGAGCTTCATTGAACACCTTTAAATCAAGAATCCCCAGGCCTCCTTGTTCTTTCGGTTGACAGATCCGTGCCCACTGCACGCTTGCAATGCCTCTGATATCAGTATCTGTGCCACACCAGAAGAATCTACTGCGTAGCTGATTAATTTTCCTGATAATCCAAAGGGGTAGCTTAAAGAAAGAGGCATAGTAAACCGGCAGGGCACTAAGCACAGAATTTATAAGAACCAGTCTGCCGCCTCTAGATAGCATTTTTCCCTTCCACACTGAGAGCCTCCGCTGAATCTTAAGAAGCAACGGTTGCCAGTATTGTTTGCTGAGCTTATTAGAAGCAAGAGGCATACCAAGATATTTAAGGGGCAACTTCTCCTCTTTGCATCCAAGAATAGTTGAGAAAGCTTGGAGTTTCATTTTAGACTTTCCAAAATATACTAAGGATGATTTATCGAAATTGATAGCAAGACCAGAGATATTAGCAAACAGTTGCAGTGCTAATTTAAGGTTAATGACCTCATCTTCATCGCCCTTGCAAAAAAGCAATGTATCATCCGCAAACTGCAGCACTGACAGATTTGCAATTGAGCCTCTGACTGGCAGTGGAGAGAAGATTTCATTACTGCGACCCCTTTGGAGCATCTGAGCTAGGACATCCACAACTAGGATGAAGAGCATTGGTGAGAGTGGATCGCCTTGTTTCAAACCTCTCTTCGAGTTAATATAACGACCTCCTTCACCATTTATGAGGATTGAGGATTTTGCTGTCCTCATTATCATATGGATCCATCTGCACCATGATTGGCCAAAAAAGTCTAGCGACTAAGAGCTGGTATAGGAAATCCCAATTGACTGTGTCGAATGCCTTAGCAAAGTCAATTTTAAAGAGTAGGGTGTCGGAGTGCCGCCTGCTGCATAAATTGATTGCTTCATGTGCAGCAACAAAACAATCTATCGTGGACTTACCTTTCAAGAAAGCACTCTGGGAAGAGGAAACTAGAGAGTGTAGTATCGGAGATAGTCGATTTGCCAGCAATTTGGTGAAAATCTTAAAGGAGCAGTTGAGAAAACTGATTGGCCTGAACTCAGAAACAGAGTTGGCTCCCTCACACTTGGGAATGAGGATGATGTTACAATAGTTCAGCCTTGATACGTCGCCTTCACCTCTCTGAATCGCAAGGAGCATATTAAGGAGATCCTCTTTGATAATGTCCCAGAAGTTGTGGTAGAAGCTCATTGAAAAGCCATAAGGTCCCGGAGCTTTATCACTGCTCATGCCAAAAATCGCTGTCTTGATCTCATCCATAGTGAAGGGTGCCTCCAAATGAGCAAGATCATGTATCCTATGGGGGTAAAGTGTGTTCCAATCAATTTGAAAGTCAGAGACAGTTGTTGTGCCACAGATAGATTTGAAGTGCTTTTCAAAAGCTGCTCTAATTTGGAGTGGGGCTGTTTCCAGTGAACCATCAATATTCAGACTGTGGATAAAATTCCTGCGTCGACGGCCATTTGCAATGCAGTGGAAGAAACGGGTGTTTGCATCTCCTTCCTTAATCCATTGCACTCTTGAGCGCTGTCTCCAATAGACCGCCTCTGCTTTGATAAGCTCTTGGAGCTCAGCTTGTACAGTCTTCATTGGCTCAATAGCACTAGTTGAAAGTTCAGCATCAGTTTCCAGCTTCAGAAGTTTATCTTGCAATTTCTTCTTAGCTTGCGATATATTGCCGAAGTTGTCATTTCTCCATTTCCTGATCCTTCTTTTAAGGAGTGTAAGCTTAGTTGCAAATACATCAACCTGATTCCCTCCACACCTGAATGATTGCCACCATTCTTTAACAACCGGGATGAAAGATGGATTGTGTAACCAAGCTTTTTCAAATTTGAAATAGTTCACCCTTTTAGTGATAACTTGGTCATCAAAGACAATGGGGCAGTGATCAGAGGCTATCCTCGGGAGCGAATATTGGATGCAGTTTGGAAATAGAACGTCCCACTCCACTGAGATGAGGGCTCTGTCTAATCGGGCCATAGTCGGAAAACTTCTTTGGTTTGTCGAGGTAAATTTCCTCCCTGAAAGAGGTAGATCAATCAACTCCAAGTCCTGGATGAAGCTACGAAAAGCTCTCATGTCTCTGTTCGAGCCTTTGCCCTTGGACCTTTCTCCATCAGACATAGTCACATTAAAATCCCCACACAGTACCCAAGCATCATTTAGGAATCTCCTACGTTGTTTGATCTCAAAAAAACAAAGTTCCCGATCCTCGAGCTCAAATGGTGCATAAACAGTAGTGACTGACCATTCTCTGGCTGAAATCCTACATTTGAAAGACGCAGATACAGAAAAAATATCTATCGCTGAGTACGTGCAATCAAGAATCTGATCGTTCCAACCCAAAAGAATACCTCCACAGCTACCAATAGAATCTAACTGGATCCATTTTGTGATAGTCACTCCCCCAACTGACGAAAGCTTTTGAGGTCTCAAATTCTTGAGCTTGGTCTCTTGCAGACAGATAATAGAAGGTGCACAACTCTTAACTCCATCTTTGATAATTGAGCATTTATCAGGGTTGCCCAGCCCTCGAACATTCCAGCTTGCAATCCGCATTTGGAAGAAAAAAACACAGCAAAAACACTCACACAAAAACAGCAAAAGCAGAAGAACTAAATTGCTAGGCAGAATGCTGTTGTTGATCAGGGAGATCAACTACAGCTTTCTGGCCTTCCCTGAGCTTTGTAACCGAGTGTGGCCCCAGAGCCGCCACTCCAATGGATGTCGCTACCTCAACAATATCATCATTGGACAGTAATGCGAAAGGATTTAGATGTGCATTGGAAACAGAGGCTGTCGAAGAGGATGTACCTGAGGCCTTCTTCTTGATAGTGGTTGAGAGGTGCTTCATAAAAGGTCTGGTACTCTTGAGCTTGCTTATGGATCGTGAGTGCTTCCCCTTCTTGGAAGGACCCTCCTGAAAACCTGGAGGGGCGCCAGCGGATGAGCTAGCAGTTCGATTGGCAGTCTTCTTCAGCAGGGAGCGTGTGCGGAAACTTTCAGTCTTACTGTTACCTTCATCGAAAGCCCCCAAATCTTCTTTACCAACTTTACGATCTGCTCTCAACCCTGATTCCCGGAGTGCAACTTCCACAGCCGGCTGAATCTTGTCAAAAAAGGAAAGAGGCAGTGTGATAAGCTTCCCTTCCCACATCATCTCCCGAACTTCAGCTTGAGAACTATCTCCAGAGGATTCATCAGTGGTGTGCATAGCCATCTTGCCAGCCTGTGGGGCCCCCTCCTGAAGACTGCCAGCTGGTTCCGAGAAGTTGGTCGAGATTGGTGCTAGAATTTTGGGATTTGGCTGAGGTGAAGGATTCTCCGTTGATTTTGGTAACAGAGGAAGAATTGGTGCGATCTCCACAAATGGCGCTAATTCAATTTGATTGGGAGCATTTGAAATATTTACCATATCAGTATTTGCATGCGAGGATCGCGCGGCCGTTTGATTTCCATCCCCCAAATCACGGGGGTTTGAAAAAACCCTACCATCCATGGCTGTGGCCAGCTCTTGGCGCTCCGCCGTACCCTCATCCCTGTTCACAGTATGACCAATGGGTCGCCAAAAGCTCGTGCTCCCCGGCTCCGCCGAGGTCCCAGTAGTAAACAATTGGACTCTGCCCGACTGCACGTCTTCCACCGGGATGGGGTTACCAAGTAAGAGGACCGGAACATCATGAATATGGATCTTCTGATCCCAAGGTGTTGCATACTTAATGGTCAAGGACTTTGGCACCATGGTAAGGTCTTCAACCTCGATAAGAACCAGTGCTTGGTCCCTGCTATCTGCATTCAACATTTCCCGACTGAGGGTGATAAGTTTGCCAAAGTGTTGAACCAAGTTCTCAATGGACTCTCTATTCCACAAGTGGAAGGGGAGTAGGGGCAAGTTGATCCAAATGTAGCAAGGCTTCGGCCTCAACCTCGCCCCGAATTCAACAGACCACGGTGAAAAAGTCGCATTGAAACCAGAGAAACTAAAGACCCCCTCGGCAATCGCCGCTTCTGCCTCTGTCGCGGTCGGGAACTGAACGTGATAAACTCCATCACTGACTCGTTTGAGCGACCACCAAAAACTTTGTCTTCCCCACAAAAAGTTGAACGCATGTTCAAGGTCCTTCGTAAGGGTAATCCGCCGTGGGTTGATGAGATGAAGAAAAGCACTTGCATGCAGTGCTGATAGGGCTTGGGATATGGCATTGTTGTGCGGGAGCTCGACAACCAGTGTCTCTCGCCTGTTGTGGAGAGGGCAATCCCGCGCTTTATGGCCGAACTTTTTGCAGTTAAAGCAATGGAGGCCCAACTTTTTGCACTCCGTTGCTTGATGGTCACGGTTTCCACATTTGAAACATCTCATTTCCATCTTCCGTGTTGATCGGCGATCAGGGCGTCTCCAAAAAGAGGGTTTTGGGGGGGAAATGGTGGTGGGCTTTGGTTGAAAATAGGGTTTTGGTTTGGGGATAGAGGGAGTGGTTTTGGCGGTGGGATGTGAAGTGACATTTTGAGGGGTGATTTTGGACGGTAGTGGGGGGTGGTACGGGGATCGAAGAGGCAGTTGGGGAAGGTAATGATGGGGGGGTCTGCGTGGGGGGAGTTGAAGCACCTGAGCATAGGATTTGCTCAGGTCCCGAGGGAAGACGGCTGCTTCTCTCCTCGGCCCTCTCTCTCTCTCTCTCTCTCCATTTTTTTAATAAATTAAATATTATAATATATACTAACATACCTCATTAATACACTAACCTAAATATTAACCTATAATTAATGGGCTAAACTCACCATTTGGGCTGGACGGGACATGTTGTCTCGTCCAAGCCAAAATTGGCTTCAAACGGGACATGATTTTTTTTATAAATATTATATTATTATTATAACATTTGATGGAAAAATAAAAAAAATTAAAGGGTCAGACGAAACAACATGTTTCGTTTGATCCCATTAAAAAAATTTAAAAAAACAGGGACGGAACAACATGTTCTGTCCCCTATAATTTGATAATCGTTAATTTCGTTTCTCAAATATGATAAGCGACTGTAGCGTTTTTGCCAAAATATGGCAAAATAGCAAACGACTGCAAACGCTCATTTCTCATAAAATGAGAAAATGGCAAAAATAGCAAACGATTGTAAATGCTCTAAACATCACCATGTCCATTTGTCAATCTCACTACTTCATTTTGATCAATGATTCAAATTCCAACTACTAAATATAGCGTGTTAAGGTTATTTTCCGCATGTTATAAAATATGTTGATACAATCGCAGATAATAGCTATTGCCAAACAACATATAAGAGCATCCACTTTAGTTTTCTAAAAACCCAAAAAATAGCAATCGATTTAGAAAAGTAGCTCATAGTCGTTTGCTAAAAATCGAAATATTAGAATAGGAGTAAACAGTGCTTCGCTAAACTTAGGAGTCGCTTTAGGGAAATGCTAAATATAGAAGACGGATGAAGATCATCTGTTTGAGAAAATAATTCGAACGGACGGATGAAGAAGCTCTGTCTCTCTCTTCTTCTTCTTTTTAATTTTAAAAAAAAACCCCAAAAAACGTCAAAGGGATGATCTTGCACAGTAAAAAAAAACCCGAAAAAAATTTACGAAAATAACACTCATTTAATTACGAAACTGCCATTTAATTTTTTTTTTAAATGGTGGGACGGCAAATCTTCACCCGTCCCAAAAAATAATTCAACAATTATTTACCAAAATGCCATCCACAAAATTACTAAACTGTCATTATACAAAAAAATAAAATGGGACAAAGGATAATACTGGAGATATTCTTCCGTCTTTTATAAAATTTGGCTTTCAGCGAATGCAGCGATCACCTTCAATTGCTATTTCCTAAATCCTATATATGCAAAATTTAGGATGAACGACAGTGGATGCTCTAAGGGATAGTGTAAACTCTATCATCTCAACCTTGCTCTGTAGCGTCCCGAATTTCCAATATAATATCTCAAAATACGTGGCACAATTCCAGAATCAAACTTCAATGTAATCATAAACATGGCAACCAAATACAGGCAAATTTAAAACTTTTATTACATCAACTGTTTACAGAGTACAACGGAAAATTAAACACCTTGAATTACAATTTCTTTCTTTTACAACACATTCTTTTACAATTTGTCAAAGCCATATTATCATTCTACCACATGCATCCAAATCCCAAGCGATAGGTACCTACCTGTAAAATACGAGGCTAGAGATAACCCTAACCCCCAAAACTACAGGGGTCAGCCATAACGATGAGAGTGACATCAAAAGAAAAGCAACATAAATAAAACATAAAGGATAAAGTCATAAACAACATGTATCAACAGTAAGAATAAATGAAAAGAATATGAAATAACAATAAATAAAACATGAAAACATCAAGTGAAATTAGGCTAAGTGTCAAGTGTAGAAAAACAGTATACAACATGCATAAAACCAAGTCAAGAAATACCAATACTATATGCTGACTCTCTAATGCATACTTATCGGATTCTATGCATCCCACTCTATATATGTCTGGTGCAAGCCCTTATCGTTTTCCTCTTGATAGGGTTTAATCCCCCGCTATGCAACTAAACTTACTATGATGACTACTACGAGATTTAGACATTCTCCAAGTATCGGTTCTCGCCCTTGAAATACTGAGGCCAGTCCCACTCCGCAGATCATTCTGTGGCCTATTTATCCATCGTCCCGAAAAAATGGGGATTGCCTCACTCCGCAGGTCATCCTGAAACCCTCATTGCACAAACATCCCATAAGCGTCGCTCTCGTCATCGGAATACTGGAGATCAATCCCACTTCGTGGATCACTCTATGGCCCTTACGTCCACCATCCTGGAAACCTAGGGAATATCTCACTCCTCTGATAATCCTGGAGTCCATAACTCACGTTTGCACTCATTTCATCATATTACCATATAGTGCATGTCCTTATCTTGTTAAGTTAATTAATTATTTACGAATCTCCTAGAGTTGGTGTACCATGCCGGACTTAACTCAATTGATAAACAACAAGGCTATAACTGGCCAAACCACAAAACCTCAACTGCCGGTGTACTAGGGTCCCACTCACCCTCTACAGACTCACAACTCAACCATCAACACCAAAACTTTCATTAAAACTCTCAATTCCATTATCAAACTTCTAAATATCAACAAATCCAAATTCACATAATATACTCACATATTTCAAAATTTGAAATAAAGTATTAAATTTGTTAAATAACTGAGAATCATATTTTAAACTCATAGAAAATCATAAAATATCAATCCCTTCGAAAACTGTATATATTTCACTTTATAAAGTCATAAAAATACAATTTAAATTCTATTATAATCAAATTATAACTCTTTGTAAAATACTGTAATCTGTAGAGAAAACATTATCTAGAACAGTAGATCAATAATCCGTAATATCGAAGAAATAACTGTTTAAAGAAAACATCAGAAAACTCAAGAAACCCATCAGCCAGAACAATGACAGTCGACTGTCGAAAATGGCTGGTCGACTGTCCTGCGAAAATCTTAAACTCAAGAAAACCCATCAGCTAGAACAATGCCAGTCGACTGTCGAAAGTGGCCGGTCGACTGTCCTACAAAAATCCCAAACTCATGAAAACCCATCAGCCAGAACAATGACAGTCGACTGTCGAAAGTGGCCGGTCGATAGTCCTGCGAAAATCTGAAACTCAAGAACTGACAGTCGACCGCGTCTTTAGTTCATAGCGAACCGATCAACTGTAAATTCCATCAGACTGCAGTTTTGAAATTTCGTGCATGTTTACTGATACATCCATCATTCTTTGTAAAATCTTAAATCTGCAAAACTAAAATCCTGAGATGGTTATGACTTGTATAACATATGGGAGTATATAAAATAAATCAAAACCACTTCAAATCAATCAAAGAGAAAATTTGCACAAAATTCCTTTAAAACGGCAATATGTGCATATATATGTGTAAGTGTGTATATGTGTGTATTTGCATCAATTTAAAACATCAAAATCTCATCAATTAGAAATGTCATAATGTTCAAAATTATTTCAGTATCAATAACTCAAATCAAACTCAAAACTCCACAAAACTCACAAAACTCATTTTTTTTCAAAAACAACAAGATAGTTTTTTTTTTCCCAAAACAACAAGATAGTTTATATATATATATATATATATATATATATATGAGAAATACTCCATTGAAAACAGGTCTAGTTTTCACGGGTTGGAAAACACCAATCTGAGCCATTGGATCGCTCATGATCGTGATCAGCGGCTCAGATCGAGCTCCCCATAACCCGTTTCAATTGATCAGCGGAGGGTTATTTTGGGAATTTCGTCCCAAATAACTCTTCGCTGAACAGATTCTAAAAAAATTGATATAACCTAGGTTGTTGTTCCCAACAACGGCCTAGGTTATATTCATTTTTTCAGAGCGAATCAGGCGAAGAGTTATTTGGGACGAAATTCCCAAAATAACCCTCCGTCACTTAAGTGATATTGGGTGATGGGCGGAGGGGATCTGAGCCGCTGATCACGATCATGAGCGATCCAACAGCTCAGATTGGTGTTTTCCAACCCGTGAAAACAAACCTGTTTTCAATGGAGCATTTTCCTATATATATATATATATATATATATATATATATATATATATTTCCGTACAAATAGTCAAGGTTTAAATTACAACTTCACAAAACATACAATACCTTAAGAACAGTGAATAGTGTTCATATGCATATATACGTATATAAGTGTATGTGTGCATATTTGTATCAGTAAACATTAAGAATTCATGGTATGTATGTAATATATTGTTCTCAATTAAACTCAGTATCAAACAACTCATAAATCCATCGAAACTTCACAAATTCACAAAAATCAAATTTTGGCCAAACTCCATCAGACCCGAAATCTGATTATCCAAATCCAACTTCAAAACTTGATCTTTTTAATTCAATAACCCTTCTTATAATACATTTAACTCATATACAATCACTCACAATAGTCTACTCATGAATATAAGTAATTATAACGATCATTCATCATGTTTCTACTCAACGAAACCCCCAAACAGAACATATGCAGTATATACACGGTACGAATCCACTTTTGTTCACTTTTGTACAATATCATCATGTAACTCATTATAATAAAATAAAAACAGTAAGTATATGAAAGAAAACAACCTACTCATGATATCTATTGAGTTCTATTCATCTATATGAAGTTTTAATCATCAAAGCATAGGTTTCATGAAAATGTTCAATTTTTAGTTCATTTACCCATCAATTTTCATTATATCAACATACAATTTCTAACATACTTTCTAATCAATAAATCATCACATACAACATGCTTAGAACAAAAGAAATCAAACATATGTCACTCACCTCAATGAAGAAATCAATCGAATTAATAAAAAATGAAAAAAGCCCATCTTTTGCAAAATCCAAGATCATCGCTTTGGAACTTCAAGAAATTGATAGTAAAAATATATCTTATTTTTGCCGAGGAGAGGGAAGGCTGTAGTGGCCATAATATAGGCCGAAATATGGAGTTTTTAGGGTTTTACAAGTTTATGGAAACATCCCTTAACAAATTATTACTTTACATATATAAACCTTTATTTAATAAGATAGTTAAATAAATTAAATAAAATAAAATAAAACCAAATCCTTTTACTAATGAGTTATCCAACCATCAAGAATACCCCAGAAATTAAAAAATTCTGATGTGTACTCAAAGTAGTAATTTTGCACAAAAGTCCATCTATTTGTAATATTTGCAAATAGGCCAAATAAATATCAGAAAAAATCAGAAAATTCACAAATAATACCTACTAATAAATAATAGATTTTCCAATTAAAATTTTTGACTTTTACTTTCCAAGAAAATATTTGCACAAGATCCAACCTAAATTTCATATTTGCAAAAATATCATATTTGTTTAAATCTTTACAAAATAAACTCTAAATATATTTTAAATAATTTTTTATATTTAATAATAATCTTTGCCAGCCCAAAAAAATATAAAAAAAGAATTTTTCATATTTATTTGAGATCCAAACAGTTTTTTACATAAAAGCCTCCATCTTTCGAAGTATTTATAAAACTAATTTCTTTACTCAGGAAAATCCCAAAATTTAGGGTATACTTAATTATAAATAGGAGGATTTATTTAGAAATCTAAAAGTGGAGATTTGCACCCCCAAAAAATATTTGCACGTATTTTGCACGTGTAAAATTGACAAATTCCTAAAATAGACAAATAAATTCAAATAAATCTGAAAATTAAAATATCATAAATAAATCAGGAAAAACCAATCATTAACCATAAAATTTTAAGAATTCCGAAATTCCTAACTTTTCACGTGTGTTGCACGTGAAAATTGTAATTTCATAAAAATAGTCAAAATAGTTAACTTTACTGATTTAATATTATTTAATAATACAAAATGAATCATTTTATTTTGCGGGGTGTTACATGCTCACCCAATCACCTGTTGACGGTGAAAACTAAAATTTACAAGCTTATATACGGGTTAGATGAAACTTACTTTAGACGACACTTAGCACCAATACTAGTTGGTGACTCCTTCCAGCAATATTACCTTGTTAATTTGGCTGACAGCGCTTGATAGTATCACATTCAATACCAAACATATTACATACTCAATATCATCAAATAATCATGCACAAGGCTTTATCCTTTTCGATATTCACTGAATTCCCTTAAAAAGACAAAAAGATCATATAAGTGACACAAGATAAGAAGATAAAGGGGTTAAATGCTCAAAACTCCCTTATATTTACTGCTCAATGCACGTAACCCGCCTTAATTTTTGGTCAAAGAAAAAAAAAACCTGTGAAGTCACCGTCAGGGAATATGGTTACACATTTTACTCATGATTATTTCGATAAAAATACCCCCGAGTGATAGCTAGAATTAGATTTTCTTTTAATTTATTTTCCCTACAAACTAGTGGGTGTGTGAGTTTGGGTTAAGCTTGTGTAACCCCCCCAACTCCATACACTGGAAGTTCGTAACACATCCAAAATCTTTTAAATTAGTTGAGTACATAACACATTACAATTCACAAGGAATACTAAAACTTTAGTTACATCACAATTTATTGCAATGTTTCTGTAATGTTTACATATTAAATTATATGCTATTTACATCATTCAAAATCCAACTTCCACTAGGATGCGCGATAATGCTCGAGTCCACGCTACCAATGTTGAAATGGTCCTGCAAAACTACAGATTGTGGGCACGTCAGTTGCTGCAACTGATGTAAAACTAGTAATAACAACGATGTCTAACATGCTCAACAATCATACTTTAATGTCAAACTATGTGAATATTTAAAAATAAATATACTAAGTGTGCAAGTGTATGACATTACCGTGGAAGTCCAATGCATATAAATGCACACAATGTTTTTTCTTTTCTTATGCAATCTTGTTTGAAATGTTGTGCTCCTCATACAATATAGTTCCCAACTAGGCATTTTATTTTCAATATAGGGTTCAATTTCTTACTATGCATACCTAAACTCAATGATTAGTACTCCAACGCATAATCACGTGTAAGTCAAATTCACAGGATATTGGACCTCACCGGCCTATTCCTAGCCCACAGATGCATATTTACTTGAGCGTATCCTCAATCATGAACATTTCTAGGAGCCACATATATTTACCGGCAATTTCATAGACCTTCCCAGCCTACCTCTAGCTCACACATATGGATTTCTGAGCGCATCCTCAGCCACGAACCCCAGCGAATCGATATTCCGTTACTACAGACCTTATCGGCCTACCCCTAGCTCACTCACGTGGATTTACCGGGCGTATCATCTGCCCCGAACATTTATAGGAGCCTCAGCTCTTTACATGCCATGTCCGTCTTTTTTTCAGTCATATCTTCTTCTATTGCAAGTTATTCATTAAGTGATGCAAAAAAATAATCTAGACTTAACGATCCATATTCCGGACATACGATTCACATAAACTAGAATCTTGGTCACACCCACCCACTACAACAAATATGACATTTGATAGCATTCATAAAATGCTATAGTAAACCTACGATAGCATTTTACAAACGCTATCAAAAGCCCCGCTATAATAACTCTATAGCGTTTTGACCAAACGCTATAGAATGTATAGCGTTTTCGGAACGCTATAGATTCTATAGCGTTTTACAAAACGCTATAGTTTCTATAGTGTTTCCGAAACGCTATAGATTCTACAGCGTTTTGTAAAATGCTATAGTTTCTATATCGTTTTGTAAAATGCTATAGAATCTATAGCGTTTCGGAAACGCTATAGAAACTATAGCGTTTTGTTAAAACGCTATAAAATTTATAGCGTTTCGGCAACGCTATCGTTAGACAATCCAGTAATAGAATCAAACATACAACATTTTTAAAATGCTATCGTTTTGATATTTGTGGCTTTTTACAGCATTTTAGGAACGCTATTTCGTTTTAACTGTATAAAAAAAAATCTACGGATACAAATAAAAATCGATTTATCGAAAATGTCAATACACCATTATAACTATAAAAGTTTCGCAAATTTGTGTACAAATATATAAAAACATACCAACATAGAAATATCTACACAATAAACTTATACAAAAGTTCATCCAATAAACTTAAAACTGACGACAACAAATTCTTGAGTGCCTAACATCAACACAACTCGCACTCTTCGTTTCATCCACGACGTCTCCAATCTGCAAATGTAGAAGAAAAAATGTCAAACATAAGATATAATAATGAAAAAAGAAGTTTTTTTTAATAAATGTCAAATACAAATTATACCTTAAATAGTCAAGCATACAAGTAATTTTTTTTGTTCACATACAGCAGATTAGTTAAAGTATAAGTATCAATCCAGTAATCAGAACTGGGCAAAATGTAAATAGACATATACTAAATAAAACATCCATACAATTGGAATAACCCAAAATCAAAAACCATATTTTGGGTTCCTGCATAAATACACAACTGCAAACAAACTCAAATTTAGAGCAGCTACCCTGCTAGGTTGACCCAAACTTTCTTCGTAACACTGATCCATTTGAATTCAAATTACAACATCAAAACAAAATTTCACAGGTATTAGAATTATGCGTCAACATTGTCTCTACATCTGTGTATCAAAGCTTAATTCAGAGAGGAGCTACACAATGCAGAAGAATTAAGGGGGAAGCTAGACAGAGTCTCAATGGATTTATATTTAGACCATTTATCTCTTGAAGGATTTATTTGAGCTAAAAAATTTGATGTTTGCTCTCAATTGGTCAACTGCTACTAAATAGCTTTCCAGATCCTCGTGTGGCCCCTTCAAAATTTTAGCCTCAGCCTAAAGAAAGAAAATGCAATGAATCATGACATATCAATGCAGGTATCCTTCATGTAGAAACTAATTGAGTACCTTTATTAATTTATCTAGAAGGGTCCATGTTACTCAGATAACCATCATTAACCTAGGGCTTCAGTTTGGTTTCATTACAAATTAACAACTAAACATAGAAATAATGTTCAAATGGAAAGAGGAAGCTTAACAGTGTTAGAGACAGAAAGCCTGGAACTTCCCAAACGTTTGAATCAGCTGTAAGCCATGGAAATATGTTATCGTATTTACAACCTTTTTATTGATTGTACTAAAAATACTAACGCTCCTTGGAATTCATTCTTTCATCTAATACAGCAAAGTTCATAGCAGAGCAACACTAGTATATCATCTCTCTCTGTTTACACCATAAAAGAGAACAGGCCTTGGTTCATGGCAAAATGACATTTAATTTAGATCCACGCACATAACATAAAGTACTTCTGAAATGAACAGGGGATATAAGATTACGTATCTTAATTGAGCTCTCATATGTCCTTGGATATATATAGAAGAGAACTATGATAATTGGTCTAAACTCTAACAATGATAATCAAATGATCATTTTTTCTTTTGTAGCTATCAAAAACGGAAGGAGGAGCAAATTCATATACAAGTTAAATAAACTTGGGGCTTTTATTTGATGGATCATTACCCTTATCTACAGATGATAAAGAATGAATATCTCTATTTCGGTATAATGAATTAAACTATTTATTGTGATTATATTGTAAGTCTAGAACTAGAAGTCAAGTTCATGATCGAACCTGATTTGACGTACACCAACTGATTCCTTCAACTCCTAAGTTTGATCATGTTGGGTTAGAAATGAATTGAACTGCGGTTAACATAAAATTATTGTGATTATACTGCGGTTAACATAAAATTATAATCGGCAATGCAAGAAAACATTTATCCTTCTTTAGACAGTTTAAAATTCAAGGAGAAAAGTTACTCACAGAAAAACCATTCACTTAAAGAAAATACTTTATTCCTTCTCAGATATTACGAAGAAAGAGATTGTGCACAAATATAGATATGATAACTGCAAAGTCGTGTCTTTCCACATGTTAGGACCTGAGTCAAGTAATTTCAAGGGAAAGGGGATTTATCCCAACAGTTTAAGAAAGGGCTTACCAATTTCCAATCATCTTCAATGTGAGGAATGCACTAATGTCTCTGCAAAGTCAAGCACAGTAATAGGCATAAGAAGATATTAAATGCACAAGCAAAGCCCGAAGAAAGCTACAAGGTGAAAGAGATTCAAGCTAGTTTACCAGTGCTACATATTTGTTGTTAATGAACCATTACCAGTTGGTATATCCATGGTATAATGTGAAAACATGAGAAATTATAAATGAGAATATTATCAAAGATAACTAGACATGGGAGTCCTGTAAACTTATTCTCACTACTGAGTATATAAAACCACTTTAACTGATGTCTAACTAACTAGTCTCTAGTGCAGACTAGAAAGTATGTGAACATTATCTTTCTTCTTTTGCCACCAAATTTTTCATTCCAGCTAAAAAAGAATGACAAATGCAAAAAAAATGATAGTATTACTAATAGAAGTTATAGCATATAATAATTAACTCTCAAGCACAAATAAACCCAGGCCAAGAGCCAAATAGAACATTACTAAATATCTTGACAACCCCCTAGTCTGATTGAAGCAAATAGATCAAATATGAAAAGAAGAAAGAGCAATCTGCCAAAAATAAAAATAAAAATGCTTTAAGAGATGGAACGTACTAGTGCAACAAATTCGTAATCAAGTTTAATTCTAGAAAATTATAAGCTAAACATATTGAGTTTTGAACAAATATCCGGTAAACTACAATGAACTTTCTAACCTACACTAACTTCCTCACAACATTAAAAATAACAATCAGGAAATGACTATTTTGTCCTAAAGTAAATGTATGAAAAATGAAAGACAAGTTCCCCATCATGCAAATGTAGCAAATCAACTAATCACATGACACGTTCATTAAAAGTACAATAACAGATGGAAGTTTTTTCTAAAAATATGGAAGTATATGAAATAGTTTGGTGCACTTTGTGATGTTCACAGTAGATGACCAAGAAAGTAGTGAAAGTTCATGTAGCATAACTAAGTAGAAATTTTAATAATACATGTAAAAGTCCAATCGTCTTCAAAGCACTAAAGCTATCAAATGAGAACAAATTCATGATTACTAAATTGTAGTTTAATATTCGGTAGCCTAGGAAAAGAAAAACTAAACCAACTAATAGAAATATCTAATAGAGCGCATACTAAGAACGAGGAATACATGAAAATGAGTACACACTAGCTTACCCTGAAGTAAACACAATGCAGTAATGCTTTTTAGACACCAACAACATTATATTTATCATCACAAGATTTGCTTGCCGGATTTGACTCCGTATGAATAACTTGACCATCATTCAATTGTTCACTAGATGGCTCGGATGTCATGCTTTTTAAATCAGTGTTTCTATCAGAGGAATGGAAGAAGGTATTTCCAATTTTCACCTCAATAGAATCCAGCTGGGAAGCCTGACTATTCAAGAAATCAGCTTCACTTTCATCATAGTGGTTATTCATATCTGATTGATCATTTTTGTTGAAGAATTTTAAGAAGTATACTGCAGAAAGAGAAAAAGAAAAGTAAATAAGAGAGCAACAATTACTACATCAAAACTCTAATGAAAGAACAGTCAAGAAAAACAGCATTTACTACATCATCAAATAATCATCAATAAAGAAATGTAGACAGCACCTACCTAACATGAAGACAAAAACTAATGGCATGTTGAACTTGGCAGGAAAAAAAGGAAAACAATGAACCCAATCAAACAACTATATCCCAAGAGTCAGCAACAACTAAAACATGACACCAATTGACGAAGAGGGAGCCGAAGCAACATACATGTTGATGAAAACTACTTGCAAAGATCGAGAGAGAAATTGTACAAATTCGATGAAAACTAATTCGCAACCCTAACCCTAACAATTTGATTGATGAAGAGAAGCACCGAAGAGGGCGGGGTGGCGGCGATGGGGGAAGGCAGCGCCGAAGGGGGCGGGTCGCGGCGATGGGGGAAGGAGCGGCGATGGTGGAAGGGGACGGGGGCGGCGGCGCCAAAGGGGCGGGTATCGGCGATGGGGGAAGGAGGAGGAAAATCATTTTTGGTTTTTAGGGATGACTGAATTTGGGATGGAAACCCTAATTGGGATTGTGATAATTGAAGAAAAATAAGAGGAGGAGGAGAAAATGAACTGCTTTGAGAATAATTTGGATTTTAATTAGAATTTTCTTTTTTACCCTTACCACTTAAGTTTATTTACAGATGTTATAGCGTTTCTAAAATGCTGTAAAAAATACAGCATTTTAAAAATGTTGTCGTAGCTAAGAATAAATTTAAAAATTAATCAAAGATAGCATTTTATTCAGAAATGCTATTATTGATCACTTTCAATAGCATTTACACTTAAACGCTATAATAAATCCACTATAGAAAGCCATATATGTTGTAGTGACCCTATTCCACTTCTCCACCGGAGTTCTCTAACTCTACCAAACTGGGGCCTCACTTAAGTCACAATCATTCTTTTGGATTTAACCAAGTCATTATTTCGGGTTTATGGACTTTACCGGCCTACCCCCTTGCCCACACATGTAAATTTGCCAGACGTATGCTTAGTCCTATGTATAGAATCCACCGTTTGAATATTCAACT
The DNA here is from genome assembly GCA_017893485.1 of Hemerocallis citrina. Taxonomy (NCBI): domain Eukaryota; kingdom Viridiplantae; phylum Streptophyta; class Magnoliopsida; order Asparagales; family Asphodelaceae; genus Hemerocallis; species Hemerocallis citrina. The sequence goes on along the minus strand of CM030361.1, from coordinate 30,237,116 downwards.
TTGTCTTTGGACAACAACATGGTAGTTTTGAAAAAAAAAAACATATAAATTATAGTACTTATCATAAAATGGGTTTCTTAGTTTCATATAAAACCTGAACGAGTCAACTACAACATTGTAGCTAAGAACATCTCAATTTAACCACAATTATTTTGTCTAAATCCACATGCAGAATAGTAGGTCCAGGTTCAAGAAAACTACAACTCTTGCTACTTATAAAAATCATAAAAAATCCCACACTTCATGGAAATTTGATTTATTTGACTCGAATGAAAGATTAACGAATTCACTTCAAATTATTAGTTTTGAGTTTCTTAAAAATACTGCATATAAGAGATTAAAATTTGCAGAAACTAGAAGGTGTACAAATTTTCAAAAACAAGGCAAAACTGTTAACAGTCATAAGTTCGAATTTGTCTTAAATAATTAACAATATCCAGAACTCATGAAAATTTGTGAACATATTATAGACATATACTAGATACCCATTAAAAAAATTCAGTTTCAAATTCCATATATCTGGATAGTAATGATTTATAGAAGTAAGTTTGATATTCAAGACAGAATTATAGAATATGTCATGTTTTAGTTCTTAATCAGGAATGAGTTTTGATTTATGTAAAATACCAAATGATATCCAAACATCATGAAATTTTGTGGATATGTTATTGACATATATGTGATACATATAAAAAAGAAATCAGCATTAGGTTCCATCTAGTTAAAGAGAAATGATTTTCGGAATTAAGTTCAAAATTCAAGACAAAATGTAGCGCCCCGAATTTCTAATATGAGAGCTTAGAAAATACGTGGCACATTCCCAGTGATCCACTTCAATATAACAATAAACACAACCAAACACCACTAGAATTTTCAACATTTATCACAATCAAACTTTTACATATCACAGCGGAAGACTAAACAACTCAAAATTTGCTCAACATGACTTTACAACTCAACACTGAACACTAAATAGTCCATTTATCCAAAAGCTACTAACTCAAGCATCCATTCACCAACTCTAGGCAATAACCTGCAACAAGTGAGGCTAGAGTTGAACCCTAACCCCCAAACTAAAGGGGTCAGCCATAAATGGTGTGAGTGGCATAAAAATCAAATAGCAAATATAAATGAACTTATAACATAGTATCCAACTAATAGTAACCAAAGATGTAAAGTGTGAAATAGCAAGAAATGTAAACAACGAGTGATATCCAAAACCCAAAAGTCAAGTGTGGGAAAGCAGGAAATTCCAAATGCAGAAAAGTGAGTCAAGAAAACATGATGACCAAATGCTGACAACGATGACTACTAAGAGATGAAGATAAACTATGATAATTTGCCCATGCTTGATCATTCAGGAGATAGATCCCACATCTCAGGTATTTTCCCTGGATAATTCAGGAGGTCTTCCCACATCTAAACATAGTCTCATCATCACAAGGTTACCACAAAAGCGTCGCCTCGACCTTGATAATTCAGGAGTTCAATCCCACATCTCAAGATAATTACTTGGATAATTCAGGAGATATACCTCACATCTCAGGTTAACTACCTGGATAATTCAGGAGATAAATCCCACATCTCAAGTTAACTACTTGGATAATTCAGAAGATTGAGTCTCACATCTAAAGCCTTACTGAGGTGCATAACTCATGTTCCCCTTCGTCATGACTTTACTAATGCCTGTCCTTGTTAATTTGGGTTACTGAACAAAATCTCCTAGAGTAGTGTACCCTACCGGACTAAAAATATGATTAACTGAAAATTCGCCTCAATGGGCCTCAACAAATAACTCAACAAATATCTCAACGCCGGTATACTAGGGTCACGTACCTCTAGAGACTCAAAAACAAATATCTGAACAAAATCCCACTAACTGAGTGGCTCAACTGAATGTCTCAAAATCATATTCTTAAAGAATATCTCACAATCAAATACTGAACAAATATCTCAAAATCAAATACTGAACAAATATCAAAAACTGAATAAAGATCTCAAATCAAACGTACAGATCCCTCAGTGCCAGTCGACTCATGCTCAGGTAAGTCGACTGTCCAGAGGACGATTCTCCAGAATTTCACCAAAAATAATCTAAGGCAATATCAGTCGACTAGGGAAGTCATCAGTCGACTGCCCCGAAACAAATCACAATAATTCTCAAAAATATAATCTAAGTACTTAAGTCGACTGAAAGGTTCATAGGTCGACTATCCAGAAAGGACTACACAAAGTTACAAACAGCGGACCAGTCGACTGACAGCAGTCTAAGTCAACTGTCCGAAACAATTCTCAAAGACTGAAAGTACAACGGTAGGCTCGTACCAGTCGGCTGCTCTATAGGCCAGTCGACTGTCGACTACAGATTTCTAAAACAGGTCTGAACACAAAAATCAAACTGGGGTTTTCTGAAGTTCATTGATCATAAAAATTAATTTTGTATCCAGGCAATAAACAACTCTCAAATAATCCCATCATGGATACGTTACACCATCAATCAATTCCTCAAATCTTAATTTCTCAAGATCTAAATCACTAATCCTCCATTAGGATTTCTCAACAAAATTTCTTCCTCAACTCATAATCAAATTCTGACTTAAAAGTTATAAGATCTAGATGTTAATCACCCGATCACAACCTGATCAATTCTTAACATGCTTTCCAATAATACTATTCCAATGATTCAATATTTCCTCAACAATCTTGCTTATTTCCTCATACATAATCCCAATTATCAACAAGTGTTCTCGTCATTCATATCCAAATAAAAGATCCATATCATACATACAAGGAGACTAGCAAAACAATAGTATAATGATCACAAACAAGCGTAACAATGTCTTACGTCATTCATCAAACAAGCCAACAAAACAAAGCAAAACAAAACAAAACCACTCACCTTGATTTGAAGAAAAATCCACAAAGCTTTCTCCTTGCTAGATCCAAAAATCCTCTCTTGTTCCTCAAACAAATCTCAAAAATCTGAATATTCTTGTAAATGACGGCTGGAAAGAAATCCCTTATATATGCCGAATTAATATTAGGGTTTTACCACACTTTGCAAAATAATCCTTTCAAGAACACAACTTTCATATATATATATTAGTCTTGTAAATTCAATAAAACTCCTTTAAATTAGGATCTAATAGAAAATATACTTTTAAACTTCAGCCAATACTGCTCAAAACGTCCAGAATGCCAATTTTGCATTTCAACCCTTGAAAATGTCAATTTTGCAAATAAGTCCTTCTTTTCTCAAAAATTGCAAATAGTATCAATTAATTTCAGAAAAATCTTGAAAAATACTACATAAATTCTAAATAATAAATAATGATTTTTCATAAAGAAATCTTAATTTTTCAAACTTCTACAAAGTCATTTGCACGTGTATTGCACGTGTACGAAAGATAAATTTCTTAGAAAATATTAATTAAATCTCCAAAAATCATTTAAATTCATTTTCAAATAATTAAAATAATATTTGAAAATATGGGGTTCTACACAAAAACTGTAAAATGTTTCAAAGTTAACATTACTGTAATTTCACACAATTATTTGAAAACCATTTGCGCATGATTATTCCATTAGTACAATCCTATCATGCAACTAAGTTATCATAACAACAACAAATCACAATGCACAAGAAAGAAGATAACATCCACCTTTAATCACTTCCAAATTCGATTGATTCTAAGCTCCAATGAAGCGTTCCGACAACAAACTAGATAAACTTAACCTTATGACCACAATAAAACATACACTATTACTATCATATCTTATGTTAATACTCAGCAACTCATAAAATATAATGTAGTTTGAGTTTACCTTATGAAAACTTCGACTTCAATGATTTCATTTCTCATCTCTTGAAGGCAAGCTTATATAGGTATTTATAACGCTACTTATGTACTGCTCTATCTAACTCATTAATCCATTTCCCATAATTTTAGATTGTAATTTAATTCCACCTCCCCTATACCTCCCTTGTGTCACTAACCAACAAGATCCATGCATGAAAAAAATTGAATAATTTCATTAAGGTCATTTTTCATGATTCTCATTCACTAATTTTCTAGAAGTTCATAGTCACCAACTCAATTGTTTAGTCCTCAAGTTCAAAAAATAGCATATTAAATATGCTTATGGGACATTCCCAAATATTTATATTCCACAAACTAACATATACAAATATTCAGGGTATTACATAAGACATTTGTTAGAACTCGAATAACACAAAATAGGAAATTCCTAACAGTGTATGTGAAAAACTACAATTACAGGAATGAAAGAACAAACCAGACACTTTAATACAGAGTCGAGATTAAGATCTCTGTCCTTAAAGCAAAATTTGCTTCGTAGTGTGACGATAGTTGACGGATTGCCTCCCAGGATCCAACTATATATTACCTTTCCCCAAAGAGCAGCACCCTAGCTTCAGAGATATCAGCAAACCAGTAGCTGTGTTGTACTCTCAGACTCAGAGGAAGAAGAAGAAGAAGAAGATTATGAAGTGCAAAAAATTGTGTCTCTGGCAGACAAAATTGCAGGATCTTATAAGTGATGAGGGCGTAACTGATGGTCATCGATCCATTACTCTATAATAGCAAAGTAATTCTCCATTACTCTGTAACAGCAGAGTAATGGCTCCAAAAACGTAACTGATGGATCCATTATTCAGCTATTACAGAATAATGGCACCAGTTACATAATTTCAAATGCCTAAAAAACTAGATCCAGTAGAAAAATTGGAGCGGGGCAAAAAATTAATATAGGCCAGAGCCAAGCCACGCCAAGCCAGGCCAAACCATACCAAACCAAACCAAGCCAAGCCGAGCCGGGCTGGGCGCGGGCACGCGCGCGTGTGTGTAGTTTTGGCTAGGTCCTCTCAGCACTGCACGTTAGAGGTAACCCCAAGGCTATGGCATTCAGTCCATTTTTTTAGCTTATATACTAGAGAAAATCTTTCCCATCTTCCGATGTGGGACTATCAATTTTCTCCAAATTCCCAAGTTAGTACATTTCGAGTACCCAAATTTGGACCTACATTTCTCATTCATACGGAAACCGTTCTTAGCAAATGAGTACATTACGGAATAGTACTCGACGAGAGGAACGTAATCCAATAACTTTCCGGCGCCGCCGGTGGCCGAAGCCCATCGAAATCCGGTCCGGAAAATATGCCAATAATATTTCCAACAATCCCCTACATGAATGGAAATTACCAGACTATGCAATCCAGTCACGACAGAAAACGACATGATAGAAAAAACTCTGAGAGTACAATCGAAAAATTACTGCATCAGGAATGGTAGTAATTTTTCAACTTTGAACCACCCTTAGTGAGTAGCCATCAAATTCACTTGACCAGGTAGTGAACATGATGTCTTGAACTACCCGGGCATTGATGTGAACCTAGACAATAACTATCACACAGTTTAATCTCCTCACAAAACTATGTTCTCTAGTTGTGTTCATTTTGGCCTTGAATAACTCTGGTTAATTGTGAGTGAACTTGGGAAATGTTGCATCTCTTTATTCTCCTAGAAACGACCCCATTTCACACTCACAAGGTGATTGCCCATAAGGAGTATCCTGCCATACCCCACTTTTATTTCAAAGCTATGGGAATCATTAAAAGCCAAGCTTATCCTAACCATTTGCATGCATCACTGTTTTATCATCCTAATAGTGGGTTCGAGATTTTAATCTCTCAGTACTCACGTCGATTCAACAAGATTTAGTTCTCCCTTGAACCTAGATCTTGGGATCTCCAATTCCTAGGTAGGGTTTCCATCAAGTATCCTCTTTCGTCATAGGCTTTAAACCCATTCCTCTTGATGATCTCACAACTTGCTCTCGTGACAAACCTTTAGTAAATGGATCTGATATGTTGTCGGCCGATTTTATATACTCTATAGAGATTATTCTATTTGAGAGCAGTTGTCTAATGGTTTTATGTTGCCTTCTGATATGATGAGACTTACCATTATACATATAACTCAGTGCACTAGCTATAGCCGATTGGATGTCACAATGTACACATATAGCAGGCACTGGTTTTTCTCACATGGAAATATCCTCTAAAAAGTTTCGAAGCCACTCTGCTTCCTCTATCGCTTTGTCTAAAGCAATAAACTCAGATTTCATTGTGGATCTAGCCAGTAACGTTTGTTTAGAGGATTTTCATGACACGGCTGCACCACCAAGAGTGAAGACATACCCACTTGTGAATTTTGAGTTCTTGGAGTCCGATATCCAGTTGGCATCACTGTAGCCTTCTAGTGCTGCTAGATATCTGGTGTAATGCAGCCCATAACTCTAAATATGTCGCAAGTAGTTCAATACTCTAGTTATCCCTTTCCGGTGATTTCGTCTTGGATTATTTGTGTAGCAGCTCAGTATATTTGCTGAATGTGCCAAGTCCGGTCTTGTACAATTTGTTAAGTACATCAAACTACCAAATTCCAATTGTGATATTCTGTCACCCGTGTTTTTTAACAAGTGAAGACTGGGATCCACATGACTTTTGGCAGTCCCATTAGAGTAATTATTGAATCTTTCAAGTACTTTCTCAGCGTAATGAGTTTGAGAAAAAGTAATTCCCTCTGACGTCCTGGAAACTTTGATTCCTAGCATGACATCTGCAACTCCCAAATCTTTCATATCAAACTTACCATTAGGCATGTTCTTAGTTTGTTTGATAATGTCATTATTTCTACCAATAATGAGCATGTCATCTATATACAGACACACCAGAGTATATCCATTCGGAGTACCTATGATGTAGATACACTTATCACATTCATTTATTTTGAAACTATTTGACATCATAACATCGTCAAATTTTGCATGCCACTGCTTTGGAGCTTGTTTCAGTCCGTATAAGGATTTTACAAGTCTGCACACATTGTTTTCTTGTCAAGGAACTACGTAACCCTCAAGTTGTTTCATATATATTTCTTCTTCTAAATCCCCATTTAGAAATACGGTTTTCACATCCCTTTGATGTATTTCGAGGATACGTAGAGCTGCAATATCTATCAGCATTCTTATGAAAGTTATTCTTGTGACCGGAGAATATGTATCAAAGAAGTCTAGGCCTTCCTTTTGCTTAAATCCTTGTACCACACGTCTCATCTTGTGTTTCTCTATTGAACCATCTGGTTTCAATTTTTGTTTGAAAATCCATTTGCATCCTAGAGCTTTACACCCAGAAGGCAAATCGACCAACTCCCATGTATGATTTTCATAATGGAGTCTATTTCACTTTTGATTGCCTCCTTCCACATAGAAGCATCAGGCATAGACATAACTTCCTTGAATGTTCTGGGCTCATTCTCTAACAGAAAGACCGTTACAAAGTCAGGACCAAATGACTTTGATGTTTTAGCCGGTTTACTTCGTCTAGGTTCATCATTATCATCTCCTGGTTCATCAACCGAGATACTTGCACTCCCTTGCTGACGTGTACGTTTGGGATATATATCATCCTTGCACAGAAATACATGTTTAAATAAGGAGGTATTCCTTGATTCCATTATTGTATTTGTAACACCCTGCAAAATTTAAATGACAATTTTGCCCTCGGGTGTTACGCACGTGCATTTTGTACTATTATTGACTATATTCATAATGCATTTTGATATGTATTTTGAATTCCAATTATTTATGCAATCCCGTATTCTTAAAATCACATTTGAGACAACTCAAATACTAAATTTCAATCTTTGAGTTTTTACGTGTTTTTACGTATTATCGATGCACGTGTCGATTTTGAGTATTCCACCGTTACGTGCAAAGTTTTCAATGGATTTCAATCATTTATTTTTATAAACATGTTTGAATTTGTTTTGTAAACGAAAATTCAATTTTTGACTATCTTTATTAAAATAAATTTTCTACGTGCAATACACGTGTTTTCTGTATGTTTGAGTATATTATCAAATATGTATATTAAATATACTTTCTATTGCATTCCAATTGATTATAAATATTTTTCGGTTCATAAAGTCAATTTTTGTATTTTTGAGATTTTACGGGCGACGCACGTGTTTTGGTGCACGTGTTGTAAGCGCGTTCTTCCTTCAAAATAAATTTTCATGAAATGTTTCTTTCCATTTTATTGTGCATGAAAAGTATAATTTAAAGTTAATTTTGTATATTTATTACAAATTTAAATAAGTTGTTTTAAAGGGATTAAATAAATAAATTGTTTTCTTACACAAAGCACGTGCACGTGCACACGTGCGATGTGTACACTTCTTGGTGACCGGGCTGCTCATGAGGAGAGGGAAAATCTGAACATTTGATTTTGAAATGGGAGGGAAAACAAGTTACAAAGTTTAAATATGGGGCTAGTGGAGTTCATGTGGGGTGGTTGCCATAACTACCTACTAGTTAATCTATAAAATACACCTTTAGTCTCTCTTTCTCTCATCTCCTTTCTCTCTTCTCTCCTGCCATTCCAAAAAGAAGCAACCCCAAAAACCAGCAAGGACCTTGTCCATTCTCCACCTAATCATCTATCCCACTTGCCTATATACATATACTAATGTATATATATGTACATACATAGTATGTGTACATGAAAGAAGATGGGAGTTTGTCCTCGTTGTTGCCGAATGGAGTGGGGATGGAGATGCTCTTGATGATGGATGCTTGCCGAAATGTGGAGCTTGGAGGATTGCCTTGGTGCGCGGATTTCGAGGAGTTGCAATTGGAGCTTTCTTTAGGAGCTCCTAATTCTAGGAGTTCAATTGAGTACAAGTCTTCAATTTAGGTGGGTGTTTCTTAAATACTTTCTAATTTAGGAATATAATTTGCATGATAGATGATATATGATTTATTTGGTTGAATTTGAATTGATTACATGCAAATTAATCGTTAAATTTTGATTGATTGTGGTAAATGCAAATTGCTATGCTATTCCTTAAATTGTTATGATTGCTAGTTGAATTGCTAGAATTGAAGTGATTGCATGAAATTGATGCATGTTGAGACATGATTAGAATAATGCAAATATGTTGTTTGTTGAGAATGTGGCAAAGAAGTGCGATTATAACCTCAAAATGTTATTTATACAAGTATAGAGATTTTTTATAAAGTGATTTTGATAAAAGACAACAGTTTATTTGAAAATTTGATTGAATATGTGTTTTGATACATTTTAAGGATTTCGTTGAAAAATGAGAAACTTGTTATTGGGTAACTTATTCAATGTTGTTTTTTTTAAAAGGAATATATTCTGAAAATGATCTATATTTTATATGGAAATACAAATCAATTAAAATGTCGAAAAATGTATGCAAAGATGCAATTGGTGGATTTGACAGTCGACTGATTACTTTCCACAGTCGACTGATAAGTGTAAAAAGTTGGGTTTTCGTCGGCAGGACAGTCGACTGACTACTTTTACAGTCGACTGCTGCTGTACTGAATTTTGATGTTTTGAGTTTTAAAGTATTCGCGGAACAGTCGACTGATACTGTCACCAGTCGGCTGAACCGACTGTGTTATATTGATGTTTTAAAGCTTCGTAAAACAGTCGACTGATTCCTTGTCACCAGTCGACTGAACAGATTGAGATGTTTTGATGTTTCGCTGAACATTCGACTGATACTGTCACCAGTCGACTGATCCGAACTGTTTATTCTTGTTTTGAGTTTGGATTTGATTCTTGACAAATGAAAGTTAAATAAGTTGAATATGAGACTTTATGGTTATTAATACTTGATTGAGTTTTATTGTGAAATGCACACAAGGATGTGAAAGATGAAATTGATAAAGAGATCTAATTGAATGGTTCTCATGCTATGAGATTATAAAAGAAATGTTTTGAGAAAAAGATTTGTGAACAAAAGAAATGGAATTATTATTGGAGATTGATTATGAAATACTGTTGATCTCTAGAAAGAGATAGTTGTTGGAATCTGGAGGCTAGGCGGGACCCTAGTGACCGGCAGTATTATTTATGATTTTGAGAGCTAACCGTTGAGGGTTGAGCGTCTCTTGAGAAGTAGCCAGGTAGGCTGACTGTCTCTGTTGTTGATTTAAGTTCGGTAGGGTAAGCTAGCTCTAGGTTGTGATGATTTTCTTTTAAAACAAATCTTGTAAGACGTGATGAAAGTAAGAGAAAAATATTGAGTATGGGAGCCATTGGATAGCAGCGAGAGCGTATCCCAGGAATTCTCATGATGAGTCTGGGTGAGGATGCTGCTCCAGAGTACCGTCCCGGTGGTGACACTCGTGGGATGTTTGGAGACTACGGGTGGTGTCATGTTTATGGTGAGAGCTGAATTACCACAGGATGTCTGCATGATGAGTCATGTCAGCGATGGGATTCCCTCCAGAGTGCCTAGACATGAGTTTGTAGGTCAGAAAACATCTAGGATACTTACCGTAGTTACAGTAGTAGATTAAGTCATGACGAGGGATTGAACCCTACCAAGATGAAGAACGATTAAGTGCTTGCCCTCGGACCTATGTAGTATGGGATGCATAGAATCCGAACAAGTGTGCATTAGTGTCATGTAATATGATAAATACATTAAGGACTAAGTGCACTGCACAACACGACATCTATAGGATAGTTTCTTGTAGTTCTGTTTGTGATCAAGTTTGTGTTTGCTAATGTATTTGAGAATCGTTATACTGTTTCCGGCATAGAGAGGATGGCCGTGTATAATATTTCGTCAGTTGTAAGCAACTGACGCGCCCACAGTTTTATATGCAGGAAATGGAGTTACATGAAGATATAAAGATGATTGATGATGCTGTTGATTACTTAAATGTTAAAGTTGTAACAGTTGTACATTCATTATTGTTGTATTTTATTGATTCCGCTGCGTATTGATGTAAAAGACTCTGATGTAATCATTGTTGAAATAAAAGTTTTAAATTCCTTGTAAAATTGTACGAAAGAAGTGTAAAGATCCTGTAGAACATCTCGAATTCAGTGTATTTGGGATTCGGGGCGTTACAGTATTCACATGGACGTCCGGTATATCCGATTTATATACCATGAACCGATATACACTGCTGTTATGTGCATAGCCAATGAATATGCACTCAATGGTTTTACGTCCTATTGTGACCTGTTTGGGATTAGGTACTGTTACCTTTGTTAGACACCCCCACACTTTGAGCTATTTGTACGAAGGTACATTACCATTCCCACAGTTCGTATGATGTATTGCCAGTTTTCTTGTGAGATGTTTTATTGAGAATATAGTTGGCGGTCAGTAACGCTTCCTCGACATGTTCTGGGGTAACCCAGAATTCAACAACAAGGCATTCATCATCGCCTTTAGAGTTTGGTTATTGCGCTCGGCAGTATCGTTTGATTCAGACGAGTAAGGAGTAGTGGTCTGATGAACTAACAGAACATATTAAACGGTGCATCATATTCTCCTCCTCTATCACTCCTAATGATTTTAATTGTTTTGCCAAGTTGATACTCAACCTCAAGCTTATATTCCTTGAATTTATAAAATTCCTCATTTGTGACACCCCGGAAAATTAGAAATGACAATTTTGCCCTCGTGTGCTACACACGTGTATTTTGTACCGTTATTGGTAATATTTGTAACATGTTTTCATTACGTTTTGTGATTTTTGACTATTTATACATTTTTCGTATATTTTATCCTATTTGAGTCAACTAAAATATATTTTTTTCAATCTCTGGATTGTACGTGCTTTTTACGTATTTTTGATGCACGTATCGATTACGTATTTCTAACGTTACGTGTAATATTTTCTATGTGTTTAAATTATTTATTTTAGGCATTCAAATCTATTTTTATAAACGGAAATTCATTTTCCCTTATTTTTGAATAAGATACTTTTACGTATAATGCACGTGTTTTCTACGTACATATTGATTTCGTATGAAATATGTGTAAATTAATAAATATACTTTCTTATATTGTATTTTTTTATCATCTTTAACATTTTTCCGTTGATAAAACCAAATTTCATATTTTTATGTTTTTACGTGCGACGCACGTGTTTGTTTCGGTGCGCGTATTTAAATGTATCCGTTTTCAAAATAAATTTCGGAGTGTGTGTATTTATTTTATTTTGTGCATGAAACATTATAAATTTTAATTACACTAATTTTTACGTATATATTACGGATACATACAATTCATGTTTTAAATAAATAATTAATTTGAGAAGTGTGTGCTAGTTCACACACGTGAACGTGTATATGCATGAAATGGGGGAGAGTAAAACCGGACTGTTTTTGGAAGTTTGAGGGAAAAGTGAATTTTGAAATGTAGAGTGGAGTTAACGGAGGTGTTAGTCGTGTTCATGTGGGAGTAGTTACTATAACCACTTTATTAATCTCCTGCTAATACCCCCCTTCACAAATTCACCCTTCATCTCTCTCTTTCTCCTCTGCCCAGACCCGAAAACAACCAACCAGCACGTTCCCATTTTTGTTTCTCCCTTCTTTCCACCATTCAATACATATATATACGAACATTGTATGTGTATATAGGTATATGGAAGTGAAATGAAATGGAAGTCTCTCTGTGCTTCTCTATCTCATCCGAAAACCCCCATCCCTCGATTCCCTCCTTTCCTTGCTCTGTCGAGATCAAGCCAACAACTCTCTGTTGCTTTTCCCCACCTAACACATATGCATATGTATACACCTTTCATAATACTATATATATATATATATATGTAGTTGTACTTCGGTGCCATGAGATTGGCCACTGTTCAAGAAGATGAAGGAGCTCATTGTGCTTTGGCCGAATGGAGTTTGGGCTTTTTCTTGCGCGCGGAATTCGAGGAGCGAAGCGAAGTTTCTATGATCTCTCGTTCTAGGAGTACAATTGCTAGGAATTAAATTTTCTTGGGTAGGTGTTTCTTAAATCTTTTCTAATTTAGGAGTAGAAATTGCATAATAGATAATTTATAATTTATTTGTTAAATTTGAATTGGTATGATAAAAGTAGATTCATGCTAAAATTTAATTAGTGTGGTAGATGTGAATTTCTCTCTAAAGTTGTTATAATGGGTTTTAGTATGTCTGTATGCTAAAATATTTGCAATTTGATGAATCGTGGTTGTATGATGCATGATTAGAATAGTAGTAGAAATAATGCAAATATATGAAAAATGACTTGTGATGTTAATGTGGCAAAGAAGTGCAGTTCTAACCTCAAAAATATTTATTTTATGAGTATAGGAGTTTTATAAAGAAAATTTTGATGAAAGACAATATCTTGTTTTGGGAAAAATTGATTATATGTGTTTTTTATACATTTTGATGAAAGATCTTATTATATTGCAAACATGAGAAAACTTGTACGATATTTTTTTTTTCTTCAATGAAGCATATTCTGGAAAAAATATTTATATTTTGTGGAGCTATTGGTCTTGGGTTCGGGTCTCACAAAGACCTTGTTTTTCTTCTTCTAAAATATGATTTTAACTCAAAACCCGAGGACCACACTTAAGTATCAATTAAGTCCTTCTTATAATAGTTAGTCTTGTTGGTCATATTGGTCAGAGGGCGCCTGTTGGGTGCGTTACTGTTCCTTGCGGGTCTGGCCTATGGTCCTAGGTTCGAAACCTGGGGTTGAGCTTTTAATATTTTTTTGAATTTTTTTTAGTATTTTGAGGGTTTTAATGAGATGAAAATTTAGGAAAAATTCTGTTATTATTCTACAATTGTTTAGAATTTATAAAGCTTATTTCTACAATATTTGAGACATTTTGGGAGTATTAAAAGAGGATTTTTACATTGAATATTGTTAAAGAACTCGGGTTTATCGATTAAAAGAATTAAAAGTGATTTTTTATAATGAAGAGTGCAACTCTTGTCTAATTAAATAGAGATGAATATTTGGATTGAAATTATATTTTTCTCTTAATGAGGTTTTATGAGTATTAATATTTGATTGAGATTATTTGAAATGCACACAAGGGTGTAAATGATGAAATTGATAAAGAGGTTGAATTGGATTGTTCTCATGTTATGAGATTATAAAAGAAATGTTTTTTTAGAAAGAGATATGAATAAAGAAAATGAAAGATTAAATTGAGATTGATTACGACTTATTGTTGATCTCTAGAAAGAGATAGTTGTTGGTATCTAGAGGCTAGGCGAGACCCTAGTGACCGACAGTTTTATTTGTGATTCTGAGAGCTAACCGTTGAGGGTTAAGCGTCTCTTGAGAAGTAGCCAGGTAGGTTGACTGTCTCTGTTGTTTTGATTTAAATCCGGTAGGGTAAGCTAGCTCTGGGTTGTGATGTTTTTCTTTTAAAACAAACAAAATTATAAGGATTAGATACATAGTGAATATGTGACGAAAGTAAGAGAAAAACACGAGTATGAGGGCCTCGGAGCTACGGCATGAGAGTATTCACAGGTTGTCTACACGATGTGTCGTGGCATGACGTGGATACATCTCCAGGAGTTCGTACCGCAGGCGACGTTTGTGGTGTGTTTGGTGACTGCAGGTGGTGTCATGTCCCATGACGAAGGCTGGATTGTCCATAGGTTCTTCACGATGCGTCGTGACATGACGTGAGATTCCCTTTCAGGCTGTCTGGACATGAGCTCGTAACTCATAAAACATCTAGGATACTTAACGTAGTTACCGTAGTAGTTTAAGTCATGGCGAGGGATTGAACCCTACAAAATGAAGAACGATTAAGGGCTTGCCCTTGGACCTATGTAGTATAGCTAGCATAGAATCCGAATAAGTGCGCATTAGTATCATCTATTATAAATAACTGCATTAAGGATTAAGTGCATAGCACAACATGACATCAATAGGATAGTCTCTTTGTAGCTTTGTTTGTGATCAAGTTTATGGTTTGCTAATGTATTTAAGAATCGTTATACTTTTCGGCATAGCAAGAATGGCCGTGTATAATATTTCGTCAGTTGTATGCAACTGACATGCCCACAGTTTCCATGCATGACTTGGAGTTTACAAGAGAATATAAAGATGAAATTGTTGCTGATGATTACTTAAATGTTAAAGTTGTTTCAATTGTACGTTTATAATTATTGTATTTTATTTTTTCCGCTACGTGTTGATGTAAAAGACTCTGATGTAATTATTGTTGAAATAAAGTTTTTAAATTTATTGTAAAATTGTACGAAATGAAGTGAAAAGATCGTGTGGAACATCGAATTCAGTCTCATTTGGAATTCGGGGTGTTACATCATTTTTGCTATGTAATAAGTATATATAGCAGTATTTTGTACAATCGTCTATAAACATCTTACCGCCTCTGGTCTGCACGTATTTTAAATCACACAGATCCGTGTGAATTAGACATAGAGTTTTAGTGTTTCTTTCTACATAATGGGATGGAGTTTTAGCGAGTTTGGGCTATGTGCAAACTTCACATTTGTCGCAGTTGTCTACCTTAAATTTTGGTAGTAAATTCATGTTAATTAATCGCCACAGAGAATTGAAATTAACATGGCCTAGTTTTTCATGCCAAACAGAAAAAGACTCAACAACATAAGCAACATGATTAATTTCATTAATTTTAGGAACAATAGAAACAACAAATTTTGGGATAACTGTCATTACATTGAATTTGAACAGTCCATCCTTAACATACCATTTTCCCAAGTACACCCCATTCTTTGAAAGTACAAAATTATCAAATGCAAGAACGACCCTAAATCCATTCTTACTTAGCAAAGATCCCGAGACCAGGTTATTCCGTATATCTGGAATGTGCAACACACTGGTTAGTGTTTGTTCCTTGCCGGAAGTCATCTTCAGCATTATCTTCCATGTTCCTTCAATCTTGGAGGTGAAAGAATTCCCCATGAACAACTATTCATTCTTGTTGCACTTTTGGTATGAAGTGAACATATCCTTGTCTGAGCAGATGTGCTTGGTGGCCCCTGTATCATACCAACACTCATGCGGATTGCTCCCCACCAGATTGACATCCGATACAAAAGCACAGAGGTCCAAGTCAGAGAGACCAGTGGACAGGTTCTCAGCAATGCGCGCATGGGATTTGTCACCCTGAGTCCATGCATCAACCGCAGCAACGGAGTGCGCATCCATAGGGGCTAGCATAGGGGTAGTTTCAGTGAGAAACCTGTCCAACTTCAAGGTGGTCTGGTAGAACTGCATCCCTGCCACTTTTTGAATCTAGTTCCATTGAACTTTTCTGGTTTTTCTCCTACAGTTATATGTGTGGGCAGAACGACCGTTTGTGCCGCAACCGATAGTGCAGTCACATTCTAGGTCACTGGTGTTTGAGCACTGAGCACTCCACTGACATTCTCATTTTGTGTGGTTTCCATTTTTTTATGAAAAAGTTAAAATTCAACTGTTAGTTTTTGTTTTTTCCGAAATGATAACAGTACATGTAAAGAATATTCACAAAAACTGTTAGAATAGAGGAAAAATTTTGCTTTAAAATTGTTAGAACTCGAATATCATAAAATAGGAAATTCCTAACAATGTTTGTGAAGAACTACAATTACAGGAATGAAAGAACAAACGAGACACTTTAATACAGAGTCGAGATTAAGATCTCTGTCCCTAAAGCAAAATTTGCCCCGTAGTGTAACGGTAGTTGACGAATTACCTCCCATGATACAACTGTATATTACCTTTCCCAGAAGAGCAGCACCCTAGCTTCAGAGATATCAGCGAACCAGTAGCTATGTTGTACTCTCAGACTCAGAGGAAGAAGAAGAAGAAGATTATGAAGTGCAAAAAACTGTCTCTGGTACACAAAATTGCAGGGTCTTATAGGTGATGATGGCGTAACTAATGGATCATGGATCCATTACTTTGTAACAGTAGAGTAATTTTTCATTACTCTGTAATAGCAGAGTAATGGCTCTAAAACGTAACTGATAGATCCATTATTCTGCTGTTACAGAATAATGACATCAGTTACATAATTTTGAACACCTAACAAAACTAGATCCAGCGGAAAAATTGGAACGGGGCAAAAAATTAATGTAGGCCAGAGCCAAGCCAAGCCGGGCCAAACCAAACCAAACCAAACCGAGGCTGGAGCCGCGCCAGGCCGGGCGCATGCGTGTGTAATTTTGACTAGGTCCTCTCTCCACTACACGTTAGTGGTAACCCCAGGGCTACGCCCTTTAGTCCATTTATTTAGCTTATATACTAGAGAAATCTTTTCCATCTTCCGACATGAGACTATCAATTTTTTCCAAATTTCCAAGTTAATACTTTTCGAGTACCCAACTTTGGACCTACATTTCTCATTCATACGGAAACATTTTTTGGCAAATGAGTACATTACGGAGTAGTACTCGACGAGAGGAACGTAATCAAATCACTTTCCTGCACCGCCGGTGCCCGAAGTCCACCGAAATCCGGCCCGGAAAATATGTAAAAAATATTTCCAACAACATTATATACAATGATACAAAATACACTTTCGAGGACAAAATTATCGTAGCTTAATTTTATATAGTGTTATAATCTGAGGGTGGGGGTCAGGATGCAGATTCCATTTGAAGTTGAGGGTATGTGCATGGATTCGGTTGAGGCGGGGTAGGTGTTTTGGCATATGGGGTTTTTGGATGTGGTGATGAAAGAGGTTTTGGATGAGGTGGGGATGTTGGTGAAGAAAAAGTAGGGGAATGGTAACGAAGGAGAATAGAACATAGATTTGCAAGATTTAGTATGGGATTTTGCTTTATTATTGTTGTTTGTCTTTTAGTTTTGAAAATCAAAATATTTGATGATGGACAGAGGAGGAAGAAGAAGAAGAAGAATGTTTTTTCAACTAAATGCCTCCATTCTAACAATTTTATCATGCAAAAAATTAAAACAACATTCACCCAATAAAAAGTAGACACATCTATGCTTGGTCATATTCTCACAAAGGAAAGGGTTTAAATAAAACTAAAGTAAAGTGAGGGGCATTTGCTAAAGAAATTACAACGATATTTTTGTTCAAATAACAACGTGCAAACCCCGTAATTCTATTTTACCATGGGCCCGTCCGAATTGTTATACAAATCGAATTTGAACAAATTATCAGGTCCGATGCTTTATTGAGTTCGGTCCGTCCAAACAAATATAGTCTTCTTCGGCTTTTATAACGAACCGAGCTCAGACTATAAAAGTTTTGTCCGACCTGAGCCGATAAACCCGTTCGAGTAGAATTTTGATCCAAACTTGAACTTATACCTGCCCGGTCATGTTCGGCCCGATTTACAGCCGTAACCATGACCCCCCTGGGGAGTTTTCTACTTCGATAAAAAAGGCAGGGGATTTATATGAATTGACCTATAATATAGGATATCATATGCCCTTTGACTACATCATTTTTCCTAATCGGAAGTCCCATTCCATGGTCACCATTCGAAGTCCTTCTAGCCCTCCTATTCAAAAACCAGCACCGACCTGTTTTCCCCCAAAAAACAAGAAACCAAAGCAGGCAGCCAAAACCAAAACCAAAATCCCAAAACCGTCCACGTATAAATCGAAAAACCAGCACCCAGCCGCCCACCATCTTCGATTCTCTCCCTCTCTCTCTCTATTTTCCCACATGCCTCCGTTTCCCCCCTCGTTATTACCCTCCGTCCCTTTCCTCCTCTTCCTCCTCCTTCATCCTCATCTTATAGGGTTTCGAATCCGTACCCGTACCCGATGAATACCCGATCCACCACCTCAGCAAAGCACACCCCACCCCGCACCCGCATCTTCCTCCTCTCCTGCACCTTCCTCCTCGCCCTCGCTCTCATCGCCGATTTCGTACGAGTGTCCTCCAATTGGTACCCCTCCGATCTCTCCGTCACGCCCAATCCCAAACCCATACAGGTGACGTCACCATCATTCCTATTTTCTCTGATGGCGACTTTTATTGAAAATTTGTGTGTTTCTTGTTTTTTTGTTTGACAGCGGAAAGAGAAGATCGGGGTGGAGAAAGTCCCGGCGTCTCGTAATCTTAATGCCACTTTTGCTGATATACCGGCACCATCTTTAGAATGGGAAGAGATGGCGGAAGCACCCGTCCCTCGTCTTGACGGGGCCGCTGTTCAGATCAAGAATATGCTGTATGTGTTCGCTGGATACGGTACCATTGACTATGTAAGATGTTCCGGAAGTTTCAAATTGTGTATCTCCAGGTTCATTATTTTATCGATATTTTATGAGTGTATTAACTTTATAATAAAGCAAAGAAATGTCTTCATATAACATGTGAATAACTCGAAGCTAATACGAGTTTTACCTAGGCTATGTTTGGCATTTATTGTGGAGAGTGCTTTTGGGTCTGAAAGCTCTTTTAGGCTTTTAACAAGGGTGTTTGGCAAACTTAATTGAAAGTGTATTTAATTAAAAGTATTTTAAATATTTTTCCCAATGCACCTAAAAGTGGTGATTTTAGCATTTCAAAAAGTGCTTTTAACTTGGAAAATTTTGAAATTAAACTAATTCTTTCTGACAGTACTTTTGGTAGCAGCATTTTAAACAGAGAACACTTTTCGTTCACAGCAATACCAAACAAAGCCTACTGAATTGAATAAAAACCAGGTTAGAGAGTTGTGGATGGATTATCAAAGGCGGGGATTTCTATTAGAATGCCAGGTCTTTAGTTTGCGAAACATGTACTTGGTTATTCCTTGTAGAAGGAGTTGACACTTACTTGGTTGAATAGTGAAGTGCTACTTCGAAATTTCATCCAGATAAACTGATGTTGTTCAGAGTTCTCTTTATTTTAGCTGTTAATATTTGGTAGATATTTTCGTTGAAGAATTTCTGATGTATTTTTTTAAAGAGTGTTTCTGTTGTTGCTTATGTTAGGTACATTCTCATGTGGACATTTACAATTTTACGGATAATACATGGGGAGGGAGGTTTCCTATGCCGAAAGATATGGCAAATTCACATCTAGGAATGGCAACAGATGGAAGATTTGTTTATGCTGTCACTGGTCAATATGGCCCACAATGTAGAGGGCCTACAGCTCGTAGCTTCGTCCTGGATACAAAGACAAAAGAGTGGCACGATTTACCTCCGTTACCTGTCCCTAGGTATTTGCTATATTTGAAAATAAACTCATCTCTTTAAACTCCTATGATACCATATAGTAATTATCATCAACAAGCCCTATGCTTCTTCTACCCAAAAAAAAAGGAGCTTTACGCTTTTTCTGGTTGGGGTAAAGAGTTCCATTATACCAGTGGGACTCTTCACTTATGTATGGATCTTTCCTTTCCTTTCCTGACCCATAATTTAATGTGAACGTTTTTGTTGCATATTTTTAATCATTCTATGTCATTAAGCATAAACATTCCTATTTGGTAACTGTTCTATGTCGAATTCATGTCAGACACTCGAATCCGACATGACATTAACTATTTTGGAGTAGGTTTCATATTTTTTCTGGTGTTGGTGTGTAGTGTTGCACTGTGAAGGCATGTGAATGTCAATGCTTCTTAGATATGTAGAAATAATATTATAAAGTTTAATGGTTAATGTACACAACTTATCTTTGATTCAGAGGCAACTTCAATATTTCCTTTCTAGTTCAAAAAGTGCTAATAAGAGAGACTTTCAGGTATGCTCCAGCCACTCAACTGTGGAGAGGCAGACTTCATGTTATGGGTGGTAGCAAGGAGGATCGTCATGAACCCGGACTGGAACACTGGAGTCTTGAAGTAAAAAATGGCAAAGCAATGGAGAAAGAATGGAGGAAAGAAGTGCCAATACCACGTGGTGGACCTCACAGGTTAATATTTACATCTTCATCACTATTCGTTGATTGCTTCAGCTTTTTGCTCAGTGTATGAATTTTAAATGCCCAAAAGGTATCCAGCATCCATCATTAAGCCACCTTTTCCAGCCAAATAGGCCTTAATTATAGTTAGCTTGTTGAGACACCGACTGTTAAAATCTTTCAAAAGGTCTTAAAAAGAACCTATTAATAATAGCAAAAGGTATGGTTTTCAATCTGATTGCCTCCAGTTGGAGTATATATACTGATTTACTAGGACTCCCACAACCCATAAAAAATTGATCTTTTGAATCTAATAATGGGAATTTTTTGGTGCAATTACAGTGGATTGTAATGGATGAACTCGTCCTTCCTCTATGTTTTGTTATTTCTTCTTTGTGCATCGAATGAGATGAACTCATCTATATTCCTTGCTTTATTGTTCTTGTTATTGCTTTTCCATAAAGTAATAACAAATTGTATAATTTTGCACAATTTGAATACCTGATTTAACCAATCAGGAAATTTCAATGCCATATTCTTTCTTTGTAAAGAAAGAGTATCCCCCACTTTCATGTGATTAACGGTCTATCAAAATTACAAATTCCTTTTTCCTTAAAAAAAAAATTTATTCGACATTTGAGGATAGTAAGCTCAGGGATTATTCTATTCATCAAACCATTTGGTCAAAAGTTCAAATTTTGTTAGTTAGTATAAGCTAAATTTGGAAATCCCATTGGTATCCATTGACCTATGACTACTGTTATATCAGATCAAGAACCTACAATGAGCACAACTGAAGTTGTTTGGCTGGACCAATATCTGCCTATTTTGGAAGTATCAATTTCAATAATTATGGTCCATATGGAAACTCCAAAAGAAATACCTAATACCAAATTGTTGTCCCTGCGCCTGTTCAATATTTTTGCATAAAAATGAATAAGAAATGTGTCCATAAACATCTTGTTTATATACTATGTTGAATTATAAAAAAGGTATGTATCAAATGTATAACATAAGGGAAGACTTGTTCTGTGCTTCATTGGATGTTGTGTTGTAAATAATTTGCCAAGTCCAATGATGGTTTCAGAATGGTCAATTACCCGTTGAACATAACCACTTTGCGAGTTGCTTCTAGTAACATTGCAATCTGTAAATGGGTGTGGAAAGAAGCACAGTGGCAAATGCCAGGAAAATTTTCCAGTTAGGGTTTGCCTAGGTTTCAAAACTGTGGCTTACTGTGCAGAGGTCATTGAAAAGGCAATGTTAAAAAAAAGGGTCATTGGTGATAATTGGTGATAAGAGTGAGGCGATAGG
Source organism: Hemerocallis citrina (assembly GCA_017893485.1). Lineage (NCBI taxonomy): Eukaryota > Viridiplantae > Streptophyta > Magnoliopsida > Asparagales > Asphodelaceae > Hemerocallis > Hemerocallis citrina. The sequence goes on along the minus strand of CM030361.1, from coordinate 30,215,093 downwards.
TAATTGCAAGGGCGATGTGCCATTAGTTAATTTAGTGAGTTGGATTGCTTCTGCACACTGTAGAGGAAGAAGGAACTTAAATGTTATTGAATATTGATATACCACTACCAGTTTTCAAGTCTTCTTCCCCAGAATGAAAGTTCCATTTTGTCCTAAAGAAACATTCGGAGGTTTAAAAATTTTATTTCCTTATACTTTTTTTTCTTCTCCTTTTCAAACATAGGTATGTATCTTGATTTACTGAATTCTGTTATATCTCCAGGGCATGTGTTGTTGTTAATGATCAATTACTTGTAATTGGCGGCCAAGAGGGTGATTTTATGCCCAAACCAGGATCACCTATTTTTAAATGTTCTCGAAGGCATGAGGTATTTACATGACTTACTTTTAATTATTATTATGGGTTACATTTTACTTGATTCAACTTTTTCTTCTTCATATTGATCTATTTTAATCTTTCATATGTTTTTCTTCCTTGATATTTTCGTCCACCACTTAGTTCACACTGATATTTCTACTATTTCTGTATACTCCCCCATTGAAATGATGGCTTTGTCTATATGGAGAATTTGTCGGGGAATAAAAAACCAAACATACCAGTCTATAATCATTCAATCTTTCCCATCAAAATGAGTTGGCTTTTAGATAGGCAAATATTTAATAGGTAATTAAATACATCTAATGTTAACTATATCTGGGATTTCTCCAGAGTTCATTTAATGGAACCATTCCTTACATTTAATTAGGATTCATTTAACGGAAATCTGGATAGAATGTTTATGCTGGGATTTGCCTCCTGCTCTTATCGAGCCTAACATCTCTTACAATGACCTATTATAAAGATTAAAGAATAGCATATGACTCCCGTTAGACTAGTGACGGGCTTCACGTCTACTTCGAAATACTTATGCTGGAGTTTCATTACTGAAGATCAATCTTTTGGCGGACATTGAAAATTGAAAAGTGCTTCCTGAGTATTGTGGAACTGTAGAAAGCATATGAAGTTGAAGGGAAAATATTATTAAATGGCAATACAAATTTTGTGGATGAGAATGTTGGGCAAATAGAATACATATCCGGGAAATTTGTTTGGCTAAATTGAGAATGCTGACACGGATGCGTGACAAATATAGGATTATATAGGAGTAGGAATGTAAGAAAGGATTTGGGTATGAGATAAATGTTGGAGTGACCAGGACAAAATAGGTCTAGATGAACATGAGATATGAACGGACAGGAAAACAGGGATTGGCACCAGGACAAGATATGCACAAATTATGTTCTCTCAAAACTGGACTGACCTTTCATCAAATTCCACTAGCTTTTAAATAAGCAGGCAAAATGAACTCCCAAATTAATTAAAAGATAGCTTGTCTTTTCCAAAGAGGCAAACAGTATAGCAACTAACTATTAGATCCTAGTCATCTACCTTATTAAAAGAACCTACATATACCACGTGCTTTTGGAACTGCCTCAAGTTGCTTGGATCTTTAAGATATTGTTCATAACTTTGGAGCCCGTTTCTCCCACTTGCCACCCTTAATTATCTTGATATCAATGAGACAATGACCATATTTTCCCTGCAAAGAATAACCTCAGGGCCCGTTTTGCACACATTCGCCTTTTCCTTGATATAAATGACCATACTTTCCCTTTAAAAAATAGCAGTTTACTATGAAATTCGGTTCCTGATTTGTTTTCACTTTAAATTTGCTATTAGTGGAAAACAATGCTCCCGCTCAAGTTTGTCTATAAATGGTCTTATATGTTTTTGTAATATATGTTGAGATAAATGGTCTTATATGTTTTCTTAATGTATAAAGAGAATACATTAAGAAGAGAAAATGAAAGAGAAAAGTCAGTCTACGTATAAGATATCATAAATATTAGGTTCAAACCGATCATAGCACTCGTGATACAAAAGAAAAACATGCTCACATACAAAGCACATCAATGTATATGAAGAGAGTATCATGACTACAAGTTCAATAACTATAACATTCATGACTCAAAACTAACACTCACACATCTGATGTCCACCCTTATTTTGTTTTCCTTATTGTTTTTGCTTATGAAGTACACTCTGATACTACTTTGTAACGTCCCGAATTTCAAACACAGGTAATTCGTAGCACAACCTGAAACTTTACTTCAATTTCGTAAAAAATAAATAAGGAATTTAATTTTTTTCATTACAATAGTGTTCTTTACAAGCACAACGAAAATACATAAATACAATATATCTTATGTCATCAGAATTCTGCAATCTTAGAACGCCCATCATCACTGACTCACACCTACGTCACTTGCCAATCCAAATCCTTCAACTTGAGAATTGTGGGCACGTCAATCGAATACAACTGACGCAATGCTATAATACAACGATTCCTCAATTTTAACAATCACACACTTGAATGCATAAACAGAAAATGTAACATCCTAAACATGTCAGTGTATGTTATGGACTTAGTGACTAATGCAACTACTTATGCATACAATGCAACTCTAATGCGCATTTATTCGGGTTCTATGCTGCCCATACAACATAGGTCCGAGGACAAGTCCTTAACGTACTTCTCATTATAGGGTTCAGTTTCTCGTTATGCAGACCTAGAACCATGACGAAGATCAAGATTTAGACATACTGTGAGTATTGGTTCTCGCCCCTTAATTCTGGAGATCAGGCTCCTCTGGAGACTATTTCACTCACATCCGGGAATAAATGAAGAATACCCTCATCACACGAATGCCCCGTGAGCATTGCAATCGTCCCGGAACTCTGGAGATCAGAACCATATGGGAATATCTTATCCCGTGGATCATTCTGGGCCCTTATACTCACGTTTGCTCAAGTTTCATCATATCTCCTACCTAGTGCCTATCCTTAAGATTCATTCATAATAAGTCTGACCTAGAGTTAGTTTACCCTACTGGACTTAAATTAACACACCAATAACATTAGCCCACATTGGCTACTTCTCATATTTTAATTTATCAATCCTGCCGGCACCTTGGGTCTCACTCAGCCTCTAGAATCCACACATCCAAAATCATAATCTCATTAGGTTATTCTTAACCTCTTTTATAAAATTCTTATTCATTCATATAACTTATTTTATTCTCTTATACATTTCTTCAAATTAGTCAATCTCAAAACAACTAGAGAGCCCTTTCATCCATTATAATATAATTTTTCAACAAACTTCCACTTGATAAAACTTCAAACACATCAAATCTAATTTCCGAATCAATATTGTAGTTAATTCTTAGTTTATCTTCCAAACTAATTTGAATGAACTTCAAATCAAACTTTAGTTTAAAATGATACAAATTTTAGACTGAAACTAGATCAAATCACTTAAAAAATTTCATTTTTAAAGCAAATCTAATTTGCAATTCAAATTAGTCCCAAAATAAATCTTAATTTTATACATATTCATTTCAAGATAATCTAATAGTATACTAGATTAAATTTTAGAATTAAGAACAACAACAACAACAACAACAACAAAGTTTTTTTTCCCAACTAGTTCGGGTCGGCAAATTTTAGAATTAAGAGCCCTTCCTTAAAATGAATCAATTCACAGAAATATCAAAAAATCAAATTATACCCACTCTGGCTCGAACCCGAGCACATCACATCGTCATAACCCATGCGCTAGAACTAGACTCTCAGCCTCTCATTCATGCAGAAAATGCATCACGAAATTTTATAAAGGTTACTATCTCTCAATTTAAAATAAACAAAATTTCCAAAAAAGAAAAGTGCCCGCCTTGACTCGAACTCGCAATCAGCTAGAACCCAACACAACAGTGCACTCAAACGTAATGTTCATCATTCGAGTTTTTTAATCCTCCTTGGATTTTAAATTTCAAAAATGACTCCAATTATTCAAGTTATTATTTATTAAATTCTGATCCATCTAACATGAAATCAGTAATCATATTTTCCATTCATTAAGACATTATTTGAAGTATTTTCTCTCCATTCAACCACTTGATTATGAACAAAATAATTGTATTTCTAAGCAAGGACTAATTTATCAATAATCAAATTTCAACCATAACATTCAATCAAGGTATTAGATTATTTCATGAAATCTCAATGGTTAATATCTAACATTTATTATCAATACTAACAATTCAAGCATTAGTATTCAAATGCAAATGTATGAATTTGTAGTTATCATAGTATCTACCTCTTTAATTTCTCCATAACAATTTTCTTTTCATAGAATAATCACACTAGCATGCAACAATAATTTTTATTTGGAAATTAACAAGAATAATCATACATGCATTCTAACTTTTATTTACAACTATCATGTTACTAACAAAATAATAGCAGTCGGTGGAGTATTCACGTAAGCATGCCAATTTAATCACAATTTAACATAGATCTAGACATAACAATTCTACGAAGACTAAAAATAGAAGAACACCCATGCATGTGTAATTTTACATACAAAATCCATTTATGGTGTACTACAATATACATGAACTGTTACTACAAAAGATTTATAAAATTAAAGATTACCCACCTTTTGAAACGTATTCCCTGAAGAAAGAAATCTCTTTCTTTCTTCAAGAAAGGAGTTTGAAGAAGGAGATTTTGTTTTCTTAAAGGTATCTCCGACGAAGGGTGTGATATGGTTTGGAAGAGGGAGAAAACTAGCTCCAAGGTATATAGGGCAGTACAAAATACTGAAGAGGATTAGGAATACCACATATCGATTAGAATTACCCAAGAGCTAGCCTAAGTACATAATGTTTTTCATGTGTCTATGCTGCGGAAGTACGTCCCAGATCCAAATCATCAATTACCGGAAGTACCAGAAGGCTTGCAGTTGAACCAATTGGTTGACGAAGCAACCTGGGAATCATGGTCAAGGTGATGTGGAGGAACCAATTGATTGACAAAGCAACCTGGGAATTAGAAGAGAGAATGAAGAACGACTTCCCCGAACTTTTCGTTTAACTTTGTGTTGTGTATATTTCTTTTTCTTTTCTTCTATTTTCCTTATTAAGCGTAGTTATGAGGACAATACTATTCTAAAGAGGGAGTGTTGTAACAACCGTCAAAAATATTAATTTTAATTTTTTGTGCTTTTACGTGCATTGCACATGCTTTCAATGCACGTGTCGATTACGTATATTTATTTTTTTTATGAAATCAATGAATTTGTGCTTAATTTTAATATATGGATTTCTAGATTTTAACAATTCTTGGTAGAATTAATTTAAACTCACTTATAGCTAATAAGTATACTACTAGATATGTAAGAATTCTATGCTTTCATGTGCATGTGTGAAGTTACACAAAACCCGTGCACTCCCCACCATTGATTGGCCGGCCAATTTGATACCAAGAGAAGAAGACTTGGTCAATGGGTGTGAGAGAGTGGAGAGTGGAACATGGGATATGGGTGATGAATTGGAGATCATGCTAACTCTCCACTCATCCCTCTTTCTCTTCCTATATGAAGCCACCGGCCGCTCTTGAAAAGAGAGTTATTTTATTTTCATATTTTTTCTGAGTGTTTTCTTTGGAGGCTTAGTTGGAAGGGAAAAGACTAGGAGATTTTCTAAGAGAGCTTTCTTTCTTCAAGGAATGCGTTTTAAAAGGTGGGTAATCTTTAATTTTCTAATTTTTTTTGTGGTGTTCATTTTTATTGTAGTACACCATGAATAGATTTTGTATGTAAAATTACACATGCATGTGTGTTCTTCTATTTCTACTCTTCGTAGAATTGTTGTCTCGATCTATGTTAAATTGTGATTAAATTGGCCATGCTTACGTGAATACTCCACCGATTGCTATTACTTTGTTAATAATATGATAGTTGTAAATAAAAATTAGAATGCATGTATGATTATTCTTGCTAATTTCCAAATAAGTTTTTTTGTTGCATGCTAGTGTGATTATTTTATGAAAAGAAAATTGTTATGGAGAAATTAAAGAGGTAGAGACTATGATAACTACAAATTCATACATTTGTATTTGAATACTAGTTCTTGAATTGTTAGTATTGATAATAAATGTTGGATATTAACCATTGAGATTTCATGAAATAATCTAATACCTTGATTCAATGTTATGGTTGAAATTTGGTTATTTATATATTAGTTCTTGCTTAGAAATACAATTATTTTGTTCATGATTATGAATATGTTCTTTGCAAGTGGTTGAATGGAGTGATAATACTTCAAGTAATGTCTTAATAAATTGAAAATATGATTACTGATTTCATGTTAGAAGAATCAGAATTTAATAACTTGGAGAATTGGAGTCATTTTCGGATTTAAAATTCAAGGAGGATTAAAAAACCCGAATGATGAACATTAAGTAATTTTACAAAGAGGGGGTCAACAGCAAGTCCACTTGGACTTCCTGGTTGTTTGGTGCGTTTGAGTGCACTGTTGTGTTGGGTTCTGGTTGGCTGCGAGTTCGAGTCGAGGCGGGCTCTTTTCTTTTTGGAAATTTTGTTTATTTTAAATTGAGACATTAACCTTTATAAAATTTTGTGAGGCATATTCTGCATGAATGAGAGGTTGAGAGTCTGGTTCTAGCGCGTGGGTTATGACGCTGTGATGTGCTCGGGTTCGAGCCAGAGTGGGTACAATTTGATTTTTTTTGATATTTCTGTAAATTGAATCATTTTGAGAAAGGGTTCTTAATTCTAAAATTTAATCTAGTATACTATTAGATTATTTTGAAATGGTTGTATAAAATTAAGATTTATTTTGGGACTAATTTGAATTGCAACTTAGCTTTGCTTTAAAACGGAAAATTTTTAAGTGATTTGATCTAGATTCATTCTAGAATTTATATCATTTTAAACTAAGTTTGATTTGAAGTTCATTCAAGTTAGTTTGAAAGATTTAACTAAAATATTGATTCGGAAATTAGATTTGATGTATTAAAGTTTTATCATGTGAAAGTTTTGTTGAAAAATTATATTATAATGGATGAAGGGGCTCTCTAGTTGTTTTGAGATTGACTAATTGGAAGAAATGTATAAAAAAATGAAATAAGTTATATGAATGAATAAGAATTTTATAAAAGATGTTAAGAATAACCTAACGATGTTATGATTTTGGATGTGTGTATTCTAGAGTGAGTTCCAGGGTGCCGACATGATTGATAAATGAAAATGTGAGAAGTAGCCAGTGTGGGCTAATGTTCTCGGTGTGTTGATTTAAGTCCGGTAGGGTAAACTAGTTCTAGGTCAGACTTATCATGAATGAATCTTAAGGATAGGCACTAGGTGGGAGATATGATGAAACATGAGCATGAGGGCCGAAAGTGATCCACGGGGTAAGATATTCCCATATGGGTTTGATCTCTAGAGTTCCGAGACGAGTGCGACGCTCACGGGGCATTCGTGTGATGAGGGTTCCATAGTGACCTACAGGGTGAGGTATTCTCCATTTATTTTCGGATGTGAGTGAAATAATCTCCAGATTATCTGAGGAAGTAGTCTGATTCCCAGAATTCCGGGGCGAGAACCAATACTCACAGTATGTCTAAATCTTGATCTTCAATATGGTTCTAGGTCTGCATAACGAGGAACCTATAATGAGAAGTACGTTAAGGGCTTGCTTTCTGACCTATGTTGTATGAGCGGCATAGAACCCGAACAAGTGCATATTAGAGTTGCATTGTAGGTAAAAGTGTCTACATTAGTCATTAGGTTCATATCATACACTGACATACGTAGGGTAGTTGCATTTTCTGTTTATGCATTCAAGTTTGTGATTTTTAAATTGAAGATCACTCTATTATAGCATTGCGTTAGTTGTATTCAACCGACGTGCCCCAATTCTCAAGTATTGCAGGATTTGGATTAGCAAGCAATGTGGGGATGAGTCTGGTGTCGATGGATATTAAAAGATTGAATATTTTTTATGACCCGAGTTATATTGTATTGATTTATTTCCGCTGTGCTTTGTAAAGAATGATATTGTAATGAAATTCTTTTTTTCCCTCTTGTTATTGTGTACAAAATTGAAGTAAGATTTTGGTTTTGCTACGAATTACATGTGTTTGAAATTCGGGGCGTTATAGAATTGAATATTTGGCAACTTTATCATGTTATCTACTCTTCTTGCATGCCATTTTGAAGCGAAAATGCATTGTTTACATCATTTTCAATAGTATAATCATTCTTATTTACACGTGTATTTTTTAAGGTTGTATATGGAGATGTTTACATGCTAGATGATGAGAAAGAATGGAAGCAACTGCCACCCATGCCTAAGCCAGATTCTCACATAGAATTCGCGTGGGTTGTTGTCAACAATTCTATAATAATAGTTGGAGGCACAACTGAGAAACATCCTGTGACTAAGAAGATGATACTTGTGGGTGAAGTGTTCCAGTTCAATTTGGATACCCTGGTATGGAAAATTTTACTGTCTACTTTTATTCTTGTCAATTTCGCTCTGCTATTCTTAAAAATATGCCAATTTTCCTATGTTGGATTTGCCTTTTTGTTTTTTCTCATTGATTTACTAGCAACTACAGTACTTTTTATTGTATATTGTTATATTATTATTATATTTAAGGCTAATTTAGTGATAAATACCCTATAATTTCAGGTTTTTATACCCGGAAATGTAAGTTTTTAGTACTAAGTACCCTTAAGTTTCAGTTTTGGGTACTAAATACTCTATGCTATTAATGTTTTAGAACTAAACACCCTACGTGAGCATTATGTGGTAAATAATGACATTTTGCCCTCATCTATAATTCCTTTGTAATACCTCTCGCGTTCTTTCTTTCTTCCCCAAAATTTTAAACCCTAAAATCTTCGAAGTTTGAATCTTGAAGGCTTATTAGAGCTAGAAAAGGGGGAAAAAATATTGAGGGTTGCATGTTAAAAAAATTTGAGGAAGAAATAAGTGAAATGATGGGGGTATTCCAATGCATAATGTTCACGTATGATATTACTTATTAGTGCTAAACACATTAATTATGTAAGGTATTTAGTACTGAAAACTAAAACTCAAGGACATTTAGTACTAAAGACTTATATTTCAAGGTATTTAGCACTAGAAACTTTCAACGTTGGGGGTATTTATCACTAAAATAACCTATTTTTAATGGATGGAGGTTTAACGGAGCACATGAGTATCAAATTATTAGCTTATTTAACACTGTAATTTCAAACCTTTGATATAGTTTCATCAACATTAAGAACTTCATCAACATTATGAAGAACTTCATCAAAATGAGTCACCTATGGTGCTCAAGGCTCCATAAAAAGGTAATAAAAAGATATGTACAATTGCTTGTGAGCATGACACCTATGCTTTCAATTAAATTCATGGCTTTAGCTTGTTGTAATCCCTAGAAAACCAGCTCGCATGAGGAAACTTACCTTGTTCAGCTCAACGTAAACTAAGGAGCAATCCATCATCACTTTAGGTGTTAGTTATGGTTACCATTGTTATGTCTAATCTATTTTTTGAAAAAAAAACCTTTCAGAAATGGTCAGTGGTTGGGAAAATGCCTTTCCGAATGAAGACTACCTTGGTCGGCTTTTGGGACGGATGGTTGTACTTCACGTCTGGCCAACGAGACAGAGGAGCTGATGATCCATCTCCAAGGAAGGTGGTCGGATCCATGTGGCGTACTAAACTGAGATTATAAAGTCACAGGGATCCATCTTACCCTTGAGCCTTTTTGTTTAGTTCTGTGTACCATGTCTTCATAAGTAGGGATTTTGTTCTTTCTTTCAAGGGGAGTCATTTATATTATAAATTCTCTGTACCTGTCTATATGACTGTATCAATCAATATGATTAATAGCTATAATTTCTTTGTTTTCTTGGAAGAGAAATTGTTGTTCATCTGTATTTCCAACAAAATATATACTTAATGTATAGTGTGTTTGTTTGGATAACTTCTATTTGAAAGCTTCGCAGGATCATCGAAAGTAATGAAGCTTCAGGGAAGGATACATGAGGACGTCATAAATAATGCATTTTGCACTACCAACTATCCCAAGATTTGGTAGATATTTTTAGCAATATATTTGATATATTGGTAAATATTAACATTTTGCTAAAGCACTTTTAGACGGAAGCAATGGTGATTTAAGGAGGAACATACATTATACTAATATCAGATTTGAATACATGCTTTTATAATTGTTATCCTACTTCTTCATACACAATAGTTCATTTCAGCGGCCAACAGTAGGGTTTTATTTGAAGCTACATTCTTGGACTTTCAATTTTTCTACTGACCCTTAGAGTGATAAGACCCCCCCGCCCCCCCCCCCCCCCCCCCCCCCCCCCCCCCCAACAAAATTTAAAAAAAATAAAATAAATAATAATAATAATAATTCAAATAAGAAGAAACCCTAGATCTGAAGTTGGAGGGGGTGGCATGTAGGCATGTAGGGTTCGGCGCTCCCTTCCTTTATCACTCCTCTCTTATCAACTTCTCCAACCTCTCACAGAAATGCCGGTGGCTGGGAAAATGCCTTTCAAAATCAAGATTACCTTGGTCGGGTTTTGGGGAGGATGGTTGTACTTCATGTCAACCCAACGAAGCAGATGAGCTGAGGTCCATCTCAATTAGGATGGTGGTCGGATCATGTGGCGTGCTAAAATTGATATTCTAAAGTCTTACGGGGATTTATCATATATATTATATTACCCTCGAGCCTTTTGGTTTAATCAGTTTTGTATATCATGTCGTAGCTAAAATTTTTCTTATTTCTTCCAAGAGACTAATTGCTGTTCATCTGTATTTGTTTTCCAACAAATTAAATATATACTACTGTACATTACTTGGTGTGTTTGTATAACTTCTAGTCTTCTACTTAGAGCTTCACAATATTATCTAAAGTAATGAAATTTCAGGGAAGGATATATGATTACGTCATAAATAATGCATTTCACTCTACCAAATATCCCGAGATTTGGTAAAGGTTTTTAGAATTTATCTTTGAAATAAGGGTAAGTAAAATATATAACAGTTTGCTAAAGCACTTTTTGGCAGAAGCAATGATAACATACAGAGGTTGAGGTCACAGGTCGGAGATGCAAACCCTGCTTATATCAATCCCTTATTATGGGATGGGAGTGAGTGCGGCGTGGTTGGTAGGTGGTTGCAAAATTCTAGTAATTAAATGTGATTATTCATTCATTTACTTCATTGATTAAGATGAAATAGAAAATGGCTGAAGAAGTACTACTGTGAGTGGGCGAGGACTCACACATTTCGGAGACCGATACTGACAAATTGGAGAAATAAGTATGGAAATTGGCCGGAGGAGAGACCGAAAGTAGGCGAATACTTGAATACAAGAGAAAGAGTAAAAGGCAACTTGACAAATGGGACGAACATGGACCAAGTGAGGACGATCTGATTAGAGTGGCGGCCAAGGCAAAAGAGCCAGTCTCAGCGTGTGGAGGTATTTCTAGTTGTAATCTGTCAATTTTGAATTATATTCCTGATAATACTTTGCTTTATTATGCTGGTCTTTTCGGTCTAGCCACGGGTTCTAATAAAGCCGAACAGCTTCATACAGTGAATGTTCTGAGATGAAATATGGGTAGAATTCTTCTTTAACCGGGTAGAGGAGCCAAATAGAGTACTAGATAGAGGGTGGGGTGTTAAAATAGTTATTAATGTTATACATTTTCTGGAACGTTAGGGGTATGAGACAGGGTTTGAAGAATAGGTTAATTAACAGCACAATCTCTAAATATAAACCATCAATCTGCGCAATACCAGAGACCAGAATAGAGAATCCAAGGGGGGAGGACTTTGAGAGGATTAGAGCACTTAGAGGATTTCAGTGGAGATTTAAATCGGCACTAGGATTTTCAGGAGGGATTGCTCTAGGAATCGACTCAGCCATGTTCGAAATCACCGGCGAGATGATTGGGACGTTCACGGTATTTGTTAGAACTAGGCAGCGGAGCGATAATTGGATTCATGTGGTAACGTCAGTTTATGTCCTCTACGACTCGAGAAGGCGGGAGATGCTGTGGGACGAATTGAGAGCAATCAGAGAACGTTGGGCGGGCCCATGGATGATTGGAGGAGACTTCAATATTACCAGATTTCAGCACGAGCACAAAGGTAGGGGGCTAGCGGCAATGACAGAAATAATTTCAACACCACCATAGACGGTTTAGAGCTCATGGAGCTGAATCCGTCTGATAGAAGGTTCACATGGACGAATATGTAACAGATCCCGATCCTTGCGAAGTTAGATAGGATTTTTGTGTCCACGGACTGGGAGGAGACCTTCCCACTTGCATCGGTCAGAACCATCATGAGATATACTTCGGATCACACACCTCTAGCGCTACAATGCGGCGATAGACAAAGAAGCGACCGACACCCATTCCGCTTCGAGAAAGCGTGGACTATGCATGACAACATCCGAAAGATTATTGAGGAGTCATGGAACGCGGATACTACGGAAACCAACGCCATCAGAAATTGGAACACAAAAACTAGGAGATTGCGTAAAAGGCTGAAGGATTGGGCTAGGCAGGAGTTCGGCGAGATCAAAGGAAAGGTGGAGGAGCTGGGAGAAAGAATTAAGGAATTAGAAGTGGCAGAAGAGGGAAGAGAATTACTGGGAGCAGAGGTGGAAGAGTTGGCAAATAGCAGATTAAAAATACATCAATATGCCGATATGGAGGAACATTATTGGAGGCAGCGGTCCAGGATTCAGTGGCTTAAAGAGGGGGATGCGAACACAAAGTTCTTCCACAAAGTCGCAAACGAAAGGAGGCATAATCGGATCAATGGACTTGAGGTGGGAGACAGGTTGACCGAGGAGGAAGGGTAGATCAGAAGACATCTAGAAGACAAATTCAAAGAACTGTTAGGTCAAACAAATAGGCATAGATGCAGGCTACAGTCTGACTTTTTGGACGACAATAGAATAGACGGAAGCAAGGGGATAGAAGGACAGTTCTCAAAGGAAGAGGTGTATCAAGCAATCAAAAACCTAGGGCAAGACAAAGCTCCAGGACCCGACAGACTACCGAATTTCTTCTATAGGCTATACTGGAAAATCATCAAAAGGGACCTTATGGAAATCTTCCAAGAATTTCACTCTGAAGCTGCAGACATCGACAGACTGAATTACGCAAACGTCATTTTAATCCCAAAAAAGACCGACACTAGAAGGAGTGAATACTTCAGACCAATTAGCCTCCTTAACAGATCATTTAAAATTATCACAAAGGTCTTAGCCTCAAGATTGGCACCTTACCTAAATGATGTTGTCGGTGAATCACAGAGCGGGTTCATTAAAGGGAGGGACATTATGGACAACGTCGAATCAGCTCACGAGATAGTGTATAGAGGAAGTAAAGAGAGCTCAGACAAATTCCTGCTAAAACTGGACTTTGAAAAGGCATACGACTCGGTGGAGTGGGATTGCGTGGATGAGGTCTTACAGCTGAAAGGGTTTGGAGATAGATGGAGAGCTTCAATTATGAAATGCATAAGGGGGGGGGGAATCGTTCGTACAAATCAACGACAAGATAGGGAAGGAAATCAGATGTCGGAGAGGTTTACGTCAGGGTGACCCCTTGTCCTCATCAATTTTCACAATAGTGGCTGATGGTATAGCAGAAATGATCAGAAAAGGTAGAGAGGAACGAATTATCTCGATAGTTCGGATAAAAGGGATTCCAGAGGGCATATCGATTCTACAGTACGCGGACGACACGATTATCCTTGGGGAGGCAAAGGGGTAGGAGATCTTGGCAATTAGCTTAGTACTGAGGTGTATCCAAGCGTGGGCGGGACTGAAAGTGAATTTCACAAAGAGTTGCGTTACACCTCTCAGCGATAATCTATCCACTTCGATTAACATTATCAAGAATATGTTGGGATGCAAGGTGGCTAGCTACCCGATTACATATCTTGGCACACTCATTAGACCGGATTCTTTGCAGAAAGAGCACTGGCAACCTTTAATAGAGAAAGTGGAAAGAAAATTGGCAAGATGGAAGGAACGTTTCCTTACATTCGGAGGGACGATCACTTTGCTCAATTCGGTGCTTAGTAGCCTACCGATGTATCTAATGTCAATCTATGAGCTCCCGAAGTGGGTTATCAACAGGATCGACAAAAGTGGAAGAAGGTTCATCTGGAAGGGAGCGGACGAAACAAACAAGGGATACCATTTGGTCAATTGGGGAAGGGTGTGTAAGAGGAAAGAATTTTGGGGGCTAGGAGTCCTAGACCTGAGGGATATGAATCGGGCTCTGATGAGCAAGTGGTGGTGGAAGATGAACAGGAGAAGAAACAGCTGGTGGGCCAGATCGTTTGGATCCTACCGAAAAAGAAAAAAAAATAGATTTGGAGGAAGAAGTTCATACGGAAGGTCATCCTATCTGTGGAAAGGAGTGGCAAAAGTAGAGGATATTTTCCACACAAATACCTCAGTTAGAATAGGGAACGGAAAAAATACACGCTTTTGGAAGGATAAATGGTGTGGTAACAATACTCTGCTGAGTTTGTTCCCGAAAGTAGCAAGGAGTATGGTTACTACAGATTCACTAGTCGCGGATGTTTGGCGAAATGGCAGGTTGAAGCACCAGCTAGGAGAGGAGGTGTCACAAGAGCGCCATACAAATGCACAGCCTGAATAGATTCATTTGAACTGAAGGAAGGGACACTGAAGGCACAAAAGACGTCAGGACTTGGTCCTTAGAATCGAACTAATACTTCTCGGTAGATCCCTTTACAGTAGATTGAACGATGGGGAAATCAGAAGCAAAAACAGTAAGATCATATGGAATACACAAGCGCCGTTGAAGGTAAAAGCTTTCCCGTGGTTGGTAGCGAACGATGATATCTTAACAAGGGTAAATTTACTGAAGCGGGGCATGCAGCTTGACGTAGAATGTTCTAGATGCAGCAATGGCGATTAATACTCGGGTCACATCTTTTTCAACTGTCATAGGGCAAAACTAACTTGGGAGGTTGTCAGTCGTGAGTATGGTCTTTATAAAGTTCCTCCTTAATCTCTGAGGCTTGGGACATAGGGTGAGGAGGGTAACATAAAAAAAGAGGATAGGAAAGCCTGGGTCTGTCAGTGGCTGCGGCAATCTAGGGTTTATAGTTTCATTTATGCATGGACAGGTTAGGCAGGGCAAAGATATAAGTTACGCATGGAGAGAGAGTAGACGACCAGACTACGCAAGGAAGTATGGATGGATGTTTATTTTGTGTTTCATGCATCTGTATTATCTTTTGATTGTCGTTGCTTTAGACTTTTGAGATGCGAGACTTAGCTCTTTTATTTTTTCTATGTAATTGGATCTACTATGTTTCGTTAATCTATCATTTATAGAACGATGACGAGGTCATCTTTATTCTAAAAAAACAGCTAACAACATCTGTGAATACTAGATAAAGATCTTATATGTAAATGTTTTTTTTAAAAGCAAAATTTGGTACAAGCTTTGCTATTGTACTATTGTAAACATGCTGCTTTATTGTACAAGCAATAAACGTCTTTCACCGTACGTAAGGTTACTGAGCACTTCATTAGATGATAAACGTTTGTATGCAACATGCGTGGGTAAGAGGGAGAGAAAGGTCGAACACTTGGTGAGAGAAAATTTTGGTCTTCCCTTTAGGGACCTTTCTTAAGAACACACACATCCGATCTCTTTAAAACTGCCTCGGGTTTGGGTTGTTTCTTGAAGAATCATGCTCATTAATTCTCATTCTCTTATAAATACTGAAAACAACATATTCTTACATAAAATATCATCAGTTAAAAAAAAACGCTTATCTCTTTAGAATTTCTAGAGAGTGAAGATTTCCTAAAAAATTACAAAAAACAAAACCATAACCCCCCTAGATCTGAGTGTGCCCCCCCCCCCCCCCCCCGCTCCTTCTTCCCCTCTATGTCTGACGCCAAGTCTCGTCGCCTCTCTTTCCTTCTTGTTTCTTCTCCTCAATCCCGACTTTTCTGGTGCTCGCCGGTCCGAGCCTCATCCGCGAGGTGGAAAGGAGGTGGTGGATGGTCGCGGTCACCACTCGGGGGTTGCTCTGGCGTCGACGTCTTGTGCGAGCGGCGATGGGTCCCGATTTGGCGGCAGTCTTGGCGGGGCCGACGGCTGTGCGCAAGGAGGTTGAGGGGATCCATCGGGTGCGAGTGGGTGCGGGCATCGCATTGGAGTCTTGGCGGGTGCAAGCGGCGATGGGTCCTAATTTGGCGGCAGTGTTGGTGGGGTCGACGGCTATGCACGAGGAGGTTGGGGGATCCATCGGGTTGGGGGCTGCTGTGGAGGCATGTGGGGGAGATAGAGGAGAAAGACAGGGGGAGGGGGAGGGGGAGTTCTGATTTGATTTGAAATGCTGTCGTAAGGAGAATTTTGAATTTCAAATTAAGTTTTGAAATTCGAATGGACGTTGAGGAGTCCCTAAGATCCAAACTGTCCTTAATATCCAAATTACAACTGATTTACAATTAGCAGTGAAATATTTCCTAACTGGTGTGGGCAACGGTGGTCGAGCAATTTCAGGGTTTGGGCTATTCTTTGACCTGGTTAGATCAAGGTGAGGAGTTCCGTTGGTTTCTCTCACGTCAGGAAGGCTTGGACGGGTCAGGTGCGATGCTTGCTTTCGTCACGATTTGGCGGTGAGAGTCAACTAGGGTTAAGCGAGGAGAAGAGAACGAGGACTCAATCTGGACATGGTGTTATCACATTGGCGGAGTGCCTGCCGTATCTCTCTTAGAGTGCTTAGTGTTGACGTTCGGCTCACTGCTGCGGGCGACGAAGGCGATCATGTGATAGTTGGAGAGGAAAAATGGTGTACAAGCGAGTGTCTAAGTGAGTGAGTGAGCTCAAATTGGTACGAGAAATTCGATGTGGCTTGGTCGACCGATCAATAGGATTAGAGTTCGTTGTTTTTTTTTTTTGTTGGTTGGAATGTATGAGTTCCAGAACCCAGTCTGTTGGGATCTGAGCTTCATAAGCCTTATTTTGGTTATATGTTTTGTTAATTCTTATTAATGAAATGCGGGGGCATTCAATCCACCGTTTAACGATCAAAAAATATTTTCTTACATAAAGCAATGTGGTGATAGATGGAAGAAGATATAAATTGTTTACTAGTTTGGAATACATGCATATGCGGATCTCATTGTTTTCTCATTCATTCTTCATACACGGTCATTTATTTATTCATTCATAAACTAATGGCTCAAGGACAACAACATGAGATGTTGAGGATGCAACGACCAGTTTTATATCCTTTTTCACCACAAAATTGGAGACAAAGATCGTCTCGACAGCCTTGAAAGTCTGCACAATATGCAACGTTACGCAAACTGCGAGCATCTTTCACTGCAACATTAATGAACATTTATTATATTGGAACTTAGAAGAAGTTAAAGGGAGTTACTGATACAAAAGTTATTAAAGTTCAGTCTACTTTCTTTTCTATAAAAAATTTATTTGATTTTATCAAATGCCTCGGAAGATCCACCTTAAAAAATAAAATTTAGCTGATACAAGCAAATACTTTATAGTTCAATATTCTTGCCTTACCATCAAAACTATTTAGTCTCAAGTTTTATTTGCATGAATTAAAAGATGTTCAATTTGTTTATATAATTAACTTCAAAATGTACATAGAAACCATCTAAATGGTTAGTACAAAAGATTATATAATATAATTTAGAGGCCAACTTACAAAGATGACAATATTATCAGTTAATGTATATATTCAAATAATCAACCCATAGAAGAATGAGAAAAGATGTGGCCAAACCTGCATGCGAAGTAGTAGTAATGATCAACATAACGAGAATTGAAGCAATAGGAAGAACCTTGAGAAAACCTTTAGAAGCCATCTTACTTGATGTTGTTAAGTTGATATACAAAGATGGCTTTATATAACAAATTAATGTCTTTATATTTATTTTAGTAGGAAGATCATTGTTTATATAGAAGAATAATGTATCATAATTGAAAGATTTGCAATTACGTAATTGAGGTATATTATATCTTTTTATATGGTATGCTGAATAAACTTTCCTTCAGTATGAGGATACATTACTAAAGTGTTTAAGTACTTCATTAATAAAATATGATGCCTTATATACTTCATGTTTCCTTCTAAAAAAATTAATATTTTATTTTAGCATAATAAATGAAAAGGTAAAATTTTCAGCTGACTATAAGTCATTACCGTGCAATACAAATGCTTTAACATTCTAATGATATTTCATCAAAAAAAAACATTCTAATGATATTCCGAATAGAAACATGGTGGTTATACTCCATCTTTTCTTAAATTAAAAAAATAAAAATAAAAAAAATCCAAGTAGCACTCAATTTTTTTTCTCCTCAAAATCATGATAAAAAAACCCTGTCAAGATATTGAGCCAAAAAGGAAATTTTTTTTTTTGTTGGCCATGTAAAAGGATCTCATTATTTTTTTGTCATATTCTTGTAATGTATGATGTATCTCATTAATTACCAGAAATAAGAGCAAACAAGATTGAGAGCTAGAGTGGCTAAACCTGCATGCGAAGTTGTGATGAACAACATAATCAGGAATGTGCCAATAATAACAACCTTCATAAAACCTTTAGAATTCATCTTACTCAATGTTTTTGGACTAATTCAAAAATGTCTTTATATACAACTAGTTTAAGTGCCATAATAAGTTACCATATCTTTGAAATTAATTTGAGTATATAATTAACATTTATCAAAGAGTAAATTAATTTGAGTGTATCTTTGAAATATCGAAAGAGGGATTTGGAATTAATTTTTCTCCTTCGAGATGCTGTTATTAACTACTTGTCACCTAAGGCCAAACTTGGATGAAAATGGCATATTAGAGCTAATTAACAAATTATTAAATTACAAATCCTACCTTTGTAAATCATTTCTTATGTATTTATGTAGGAAATTTTCTTTGACTTTTACATTTGTGCAAGGAACGAGTGTAACATTTTCAAGAATTGTATCATCTCTTAGGAGATGTGTGTCTTTAAGTATATAAGAGCATCACTAACCACGCTAGCTATTTTGGCTCGCTAGGATAGCCAAAATAGAAAACAGTTTGGTAATTTGGCTAGCGAAAAAAGTTTACGGTCCAACCATGCTAGCTATTTTGGCTAGCCATAAATATTTTAATTTTTATTTACTAATAAATAGTTATAATATTGTTTTAAAAAATGACTACATACATTTCGCATTAAATGAATATACCTCGAGAATTTGAAAATCAAATGAAAATATTAGTTCTAGATAGCACAAAACAATTGCATGATATTGCAACATTGTGAACTCAAGCTACTAGTTTTATTGTGGAAAAAAATACTTGTTTTTATTGTCCATGTCGCTGCCGCAAGTGCTCTACAAGATCCGACTGGAGTTGGAAATGCATCCGTCTATCTTTAATGCGATGATGAGTTTGAATAAATGAAAGAAGGTCGGGCGTATAATCATATGACACTTCTATACACGGACTTTCCTCAAGTGCATCATAATTAAAATCCTTATTATTATCTTTTCTCTCGTCTTCAACTATCATGTTGTGCATTATTATTATGTATGTTGTCATAATATCATTGAGCGTCTCTTGATCCTAAAAATGTGCTGGTCTACGAACAATTGTAAAACGTGCTTGAAGAACACTGAATGCTCGCTCTAAATCCTTCCATATTTCGGCCAATCTGATCTCGGAAGACTCTATTCACGAGGCACTGATAAGTAGCTCCCGCATTCTTCAAGCCGAACGGCATAACCCGGTAGCAATACAGGCCCTGATCCGTCACGAACGAGGTCTTCGGGATGTCAGAAGGGAACATCCGAATCTGGTTGTACCCCGAAAAAGCATCCATGAAAATAAGGAGCTCGTGCCCGGAGGTCGCATCGATCAGGGTGTCGATGCTGGAAAAGGGAAAAGGGTCCTTCGGGCACGCCTTATTGAGATCGGTGAAATCGATGCATATCCTCCAGCTCTCATTGGCTTCCTTGACTATCACCATATTGGATAGCCACTCGGGATAGTTCACCTCCTAGATGAATCGGGCATTGAGGAGCTTTTCAACTTCTTCTTTGATCGCCTGTTGACGCTCGGGAGCGAACTTGCGTCGCTTCTGCTAAACAGGCTTGACACCCGGGTCAATGCTGAGGTGGTGCATTAGGAGCTTCTCGGAGATCCCAGGCATATCGGCCGCGATCTAGACAAAGAGATCGCGGTTCTCCCTTATGCACTGGGAGATGTCTTTTTTGATGGAAGGAAAAAGAGCCTTGCTGACCCGGAACATCTTGATGGCGTCGTCCTCTGAGAAGGCCACTTCTTCCAGTTCGTCCACTAGCTCGGAGATGGTCTGGCTACTCTCCGGTGTGACTTCGAGGGCTTCTAGGGAGAGGACCGGGCTTCCCATTGAGGTTATATAGCATTTGCGAGCCGCCTCCTGACTCCCTCTCACTTCTCCCACCCTTATGGGAGTGGGGAACTCCATCTTCATGTGATAAGCTGAAGGGATGGCCTGGAGTGCGGCGAGGCCTAGTCGACCCAAGATCACATTGTAGGCGGCTTTCACATCCACCACCATGAATTCCATCGGCTTCGTGTGGGTGACTGGGGTTTTACCAGTGGTGACGTCGAGAGTTATAACTCCCTCGATCATCACCGGTGCCCTGGTGAATCCATGAAGGGTGTAGCCAGCTGGCTTGAACCGGTCTCTTGATAGCTGGAGGCCCTTGAACGCTTCCAAGAAGAGAATGTTGACCGAACTGCCATTATCCACCAAGACCCGATATACATCAAAGTTGGCCATTCGGAGGTTAATGAAGAGGGCATCGCAGTGGGGCGTGCAGACGCCCTCCAGATCTCTATCGGCGAAAGTGACCGGGACTCCGAGGCCCTTAGGGGGAGGATGGCTCTGCACTGAGTTTACCTCCCTAACGAAGGCTATTCGGGAAGAGTTAGAATCTCACTGTTGCCGTCAATTTCGGTGTGGGGGCAAACAGATAGAATTTGTGGATCCGAGGAAAACCTGAACAGCTTACTCAGCCTGCTTGCTCCCGCCGCTACCTGCAAGGAAGTGCGAAACACCGGGGTTGATTCCGGCGACGCACCCTCCGACGCTCTTGTCAGTAATCAGCAAAAGATTAAGAAAGAGCTTAAGTGGTGAAAGAATGATTAACCTGGTCTCGGTGGTAGAGGGGTTGTATTTATAGTCGCCTTTGGAACGATTTGGGGCCTAATTTCCTGCCTAACAAATAGGAGAAAAATCCTCCAATTCTGTTTTGGGAAGTTAGGCCTTGATTCCCTGGTGAGAGCTAATCAGGTTTATTGATTTGACCAAATCAGTGGCCTGATTCTCTTCTTGGTGGATTGGGCTTGTATCGGGTCGGGACCCGTACCCAATTGAAGTGGATCTATTCGCGGGTGGTTGGTTCTGTGAGAAGGAGGCCCAATACCCGTTTTGGATCCATCTGTATGTGAAATTACCTTTTTACCCCCGTGCTTCAGGATTCGTGATCGATCTGGACGGTCCCGATTTAACCCCAATTTTAGCCATATCACGAGCCCCCCACTCCTAAAGACTGAGTGTGATCAGACTTTGAGGAGTAGTTTAGCTGCTTTAGTGGCTGATGGAGTGGTATTGGAGTCCAGACGTGGGATTTCGAATCTAGAAAGGGGGTAGTGAGGCAACTTTTGATGCCGCTGGAAGCTCTCTGGTCACATCGGGTATTCAAGAGTTTTTATCTATTTTTTCGGACTATTTGTTTAATTTTGCGACGCGTTTGCTAATCATTCGGGGCCCTATTCTGGGCGATAATTGTTCGTTCAGGGGTTCGAAAATGTGCCCCCTAAATCTCAATTATTCTCCAGGATTTTTGGCTAATTTTCCCGAATTTTTAACAATTTTCTCGCAATTTTTAAACAAATAAAACAAATTAAATAGATAAAAAATGATTTAAATACCGATTTATGGCGTGGCTCGATCTGAGCCGCTGATCGCAGGTGGGCGCGAACTTCGGAAAGATCTGACGGCTGCTGCTGCTCGGCAGCGTTTTTCTCCGTTTACCAGTTCGGGAAGGCCTCTGCTCGGCAGCCGACCGAAGGCTTGGGTGACGTGGCGTAATCTGGGCCGTTGGATGTTGGCACGCATCTCGAGACGGGAACGGTTCCCAAGAAAACGCTATCTTGTCTTTTAGCGCACGTGGCGCAATCTGAGCCGTTCGCCATTGGGAGCGTGAATTTCTGGAAGATCCGACGGCTGAGATAGCTCGGTGCCTTTTTTTCTCCATTTACCAGTTCGGGAAGGCCTCTGCTCGACAGCCGACCGAAGGAAGGGTTCGGCTGCGTCGTGGCGCTATCTGTTCGGAGGCGATCTCGCTTCCAAGGGTATTAATGACGCTCGGGGTTTGTGCGGCATTCCCCTTTCCCAGGTCATTAGGAATAATCCCTTTAATTAATGCGTGGCGTTTCAACTTCCGAGGATCAGTAATTCCCTCCATTAAAACGCGGCGCTTCAGTTTCCGATGGTAGTAATGGCTGGTTCTTGGGGGCAAACTATAAGTACTCCACTCCCTTTGTCGCTTTTGTCACAACCAAATCGAGTTCCAGACCTCGGAGGCGTCTGCCTTGGGTAGCTTCTTTCTTGAGGTCCGGAGGGGTGGTCGCTCTTCTGCCTGGTTTTCCCTTCGTTCCTGACGGCCCCTAAGCGGATGTTAGGAGCGAGGGGGGACGAGGTAGCAGCGGCGGCGACCGTGGTCCGGATCCGAGGGACAAGTTACTTCGGAAGGACGGGCAGTCGCCTTGTTGTCTTGTTGTTTCCCCATTCCTCTCTGCTCCGAAAAGGTGGTGTCAGGAGTGGGGAGCAATAAGACAGTAGGGTCGACGGCAATAGTCCTGTCCCGGGGTGTGGGCTTCTTCGGAAGGATGGGTGGTCGTTCTCTCACCAAGATCTTCAGCTTTCTTTGGTGGCTCCGAAGCGAGCGTCGGAGAGAGCGGAGGTCTTGGTGAGAGAGTGACGATCCATGTCCGATGCCGATCTCTTGGTCCATTTCATCATGAGTAGCAGCTCGGGCTTTTGGACCGTCCGAGCCTGTTGTTTGCAACTGTGAAGGCGCTGCGGTTAGAGCCCTTTGGCA
Source organism: Hemerocallis citrina (assembly GCA_017893485.1). Classification (NCBI taxonomy): domain Eukaryota; kingdom Viridiplantae; phylum Streptophyta; class Magnoliopsida; order Asparagales; family Asphodelaceae; genus Hemerocallis; species Hemerocallis citrina. The sequence continues at coordinate 30,191,955 of CM030361.1, read as the reverse complement.
AGCCGCGCCTTCCAGATGCAAACAACTGGCTCGGGATGGTGCGTTCTTCCCGATTCCTGAGTGTGGATGGGTCTCCTCGCATCTCTGTCTTCCTTCCGGGCTGATGGCTTTTGATGGATATCAGCCCGGGGGAGTTAGAGATGGGGGGAGTGCCGATCTGTTCCCGCCCGGGGCCCGTAGTTGGCAGAATGCCGATTGGTGCACGGGACCTGGGGGGCGCTCGCCGAAGGCGGCGCCTCAAAACTAAATTAAAAATTTTTCCGGGTTCTTTTTAGACATAGGTGGCGCATCCGAGGGTCCGATCGTCCGAGCGACGTGGCACTATCTGAGCCGCCGGATGCTGACACGCATCGCGAGATGGGCGCATTCTCCAAGAAAACACTATCTCGTCGTTTAGTGCTCTCGGCGAGATCTGGACCGTCTGATGGAGATCAGGCGCGAAAGTTGAGGGAGAAGGGAGTTTTCCCCATTTACCAGCTCGGGAAGGCACTTGCACGGATTCCGAGCGGACTCTATTGCAGCCACGTTCGGTTTGCTCGCAGCTCGGATTCAGATCCTATCTTGCCGAGCTGGTTGACTTTGTGGTGGGCCTTCGAGATGCTTCGAGAGTAGCCCAAAAGTCGCTCTGGAAGTCCAAGAGACGCCTCATTTTCACTATAAATCTTTTACCCCCCTTTGACCAAGTCTTCACTTTTCAATTTTACTCTCTCTCTTCCGTTTTTACTTTGCTTCGAGGTCTTTAGCTTCCTGGTGGTGTCGCTAGCTGTCGCGGTAGCGTTCCTAGTTCCGGTGAAGTTTCCGACCGTAGCTGTCACTTCAAGGTCAGTCTCTTTCCCTTCTCTCTTTAGGAAAATATGGTTAAGATTTCGGCTGAGACCCCCGCCTCGGAGCAAGCCGTTGGCCGTGGGGAGAAAGAGAAAGGAGTAATGGAGCCGAGCGAGCAGGACGTTGTTCGTCCAGATGCGGAGGGCGGAGTGGCCGAGGTGCCCCAAGAAGTCGCGGCGGAGTCTCGAAAGGGCAAAGCCGTAATTACTATAGTGGAGACGCCGAGGAGAGCGGGGGAGTTCGGTCGGCAGCCCATCGCCGTGTCGAGTGTGGGAGGAGTCCGGGATTATACTGAGGATATCTTGGAGAAGGTTACCCAAGGTACTGCTAAACTGGTGGAGGAGAACGAGCCTAGGGAGCTGACCGAGGTCGATCACAAGATCTCGACTCTTACCGAAGCGGACCTTCATCTGGTCCGAGAGGGCTTCCAGATCCCTCTCGAGTACGTGTTGCTTCTCCCTGGGCCGGGGTTTCGAGCCAACACTAGGTCCTCTCCGGACATATGCGTCTTTCCGGTCGACTCCCTCATTGCCGGCCTTCGCTTTCCCCTCCACCCGTTCGTGGTTGATGTCCTGGTTTGGTATGGTTTGAGTCCCGCCCAACTGATGCCGAACACATGGAGGCAAGTTGTGGCGTTCCTCCTCCGATGCCAAGAGGTCGGCGCCAAGCCGACCATGTACCTCTTTCGAAGTCTCTTCCGACCTGTCCGGCCGAGAAAAGACGAACAGAGGTTTTATCTTTCGCCCCGGACGGGTGTGAAACTGATCGAGAATCCGGACTCGATCAAACACTGGAAGGACAAATACTTCCTCGTTCGGAATCTGACGCCATGGGTGATACCGACAGTTTGGGCGGACGGACTACCCAAGCGCACAAAGAAGGACGTTCCGCTGAACGCTGCAGAGACCGAGGTCCAGAAGAAGATCCTTGCTCTGCCGACGCTTAGCTGGAAGGATATCACCGAAGAGCATCTGTTCCGTGGGGGTCTCAGTCCGATCGACCCTCGTACGCTTCTGGTATTTATACTTCTCTCCGTAAAGTTTGTAAAAAAATTTCTAAGTTTTTTCATTCGACTCTTGCAGAGACCATGAAGCTCGATTACAAGGCTCTGGTGGCGAAGGGCAGGTCCGAGCAGGAGAAGAAGAAGAGGCCGTCGACAGCGCCTCAGGACAGCCGAGCTTCGAAGAAGGCCTCGGTCGTGAAGGCAGCCGACCAACCGAAGGTCGCGGTCCTGAAGGAGGGGGAGATTGAGGTCCTTGTCCCTTCGGCAAAGGTAGCGGTCCCCGAGCAGGGGGGGTCGTGGACCTCGATCCCTCGGCCTCGGCTGCTCCTGCTCCTACCCCGGAGGCGGACGCTCCTGGTCCGTCGAGCAGTGAGTTCGGAGTGGCTGATGCGCTGTCCCTCCCGGTTCCGCCACTCACCCCCGGCGCGGAGAAGATCTTGACCGAGCGTCATAAACAGATCTTCTTCCCTGATTGGCAGGTGATGAACGTCGACGGCTTTTTGGGCGACGGGAACATCTGCATGGAGGCAGTGAGGCACCTGCCGACCCCAAAGGACCGAGCGACCCTGAGGGCCGGGATGGCAGGGGACAACGTGATGCAGATGGCCCGGAGCACTATGTCGGTAAGTTTGTCAAGCCCTTCTTCATTCATATTTTTCCTTGGAATTTTTTCTAAGTTCTTGGGCTCGGATTTTAATCGTGTTGTTCTCTCCCAGACCCTCTGCCACTTCAGTTGGCTGGTCGAGGAGATGGCGAGGAAGGATCAGGAGAAGGAGAAGGAGAGGACGGAGCGCGTTCGGGTTGCGAAGCGGCTTGAGTCCGAGCTGCTTCTTTCAACGAAGAGAGTCGCCGAAGTGGAGGACTTGGAGAAGAAGCTGGCCGACGCCATCCAATCGTCGAAGGATACGGTGGCCAAGCTCGAGAAGGAGGTGGCCGAGCTGAAGGAGGAGCTGGCCAGCGCTCGGTCGGGAGCAGAGAAGGAGGTTACCGAGCTGAAGGATGAGCTGGCCAAGGCTCGGTCGGAAAGGGAGACTGCTCGGAAGAGAGCCGAGAGGATCAAGGCCAATCACCTGAGGAAGGTGAAGAAGGTGAAGAAGGCCGTGCAAGAGGAGGCCGCGCAGCACATGATCCAGAATATGAAGGACGCCTGCGGCCGTGCCCTGACCCACGTTGTCGCGAAGAACCCGGGCTTCGACTCGTCCTCTTATGACTTTTACGAGCCTGTGGAGGGGGAAGAAGGGATCACCGAGGGTCTACTCGGTCCCGACGGAGAGACGGAACCCGCCGAAGGCGATGGGGAGACCGAAGCCGAGGGCGAGGAGGAGAAACTCTCCGAGGAGGAGAGCTGGAGCGAAGGCGGGGGCGAGGGTGATGGCGAGGGCAAGGCCGAGGGGTCGACGAATCCGAGCGGCAAAAAGGTCGACCCCTGACTCGGTTGTCTTCCTACTTTCAGTCTTTTTGGTTTTGTTTTCTTTTTGTAAGCCTTATTGCGGACTGGCCACCGCCTTTGTTTTGAATGAAAAGTATTTTGTTTGGCCAAAAATTTGTCCAAGTGTTGTGCCTCGGACTTAGTGTGCGTTTTGGGCGTTTTGGGCGTAAATTTCTCCAACTGTTGGGCCTCGGATTTATTTCCGCTTTTCAGGTGGTGTTTGGTCCGGTCACGGAGCTGGTCTTCCTTCGGAAGGAATTGGCCAATTTGAAGCGTGAACTTTCGGACAGCCGGCAGAGGCGGTTTCTCCTGCTCTGCCAGGCGGAGGAGGTCAGGGCAGTTCTGAGGAGGAACTGTCGCGAGCTGCATCAACTCCGGAAGCGCTCCCAGGGTCCCGATTCCGAAGGGGAAATTGAGCGGCTTCGTGGGGAGCTTAAAGCCGCCGAGCAGAAGAACGACGATCTTTTGGCCGAGGTACAATACTTGGAGCTATCGGAGAGAGAGCGTTCGGCGGAAAGGGAGAAGATGGCCTCCGAGCTGGAGGGGGCTTTGGCCGAGCGTAAGAGACTATTGGCCGAAGTCGACATGCTCAGGAGGATCACAATAGATAGGGGGATTGAGGTCACCCACTATCGGCGGCTTGCAACGGATAGTCCCAATGCCTCGGGGTCATTGAAGGCCCCTCGATCGAAGAAATTGGCGAAGGACGTCGTCTTGAGGGATCGGATTATCGAACTGGAGGAGGAGATCGCGTCGCTTAAACCTGCGCCGGAGAGGGCTAATGTTCGCAGCACGTCGTGCACCCGCGAGGAAAGTGAGAGGGGGATCACGTTTTATGAACTCGCGACGCGCCCGCTAACGACCAGGCGGAGTCCGACTGACGCTCAGAGCAGCGCGGCTGTCTCGTCGAGCGGGGCATCGGTCGGCGCGACTGTTAGGACTAGCAGTGAAGGGGGGTCGCGCTTCGTTGGTTTAGGGTCGAGCTCAGAGGGTCGGCCTCGTCGTCCTCGCGTTTCCCTAAACCGAAGCATTCCCCTTCCGAAGAGGACTTGATTATGTCACTTTTCATCTCTGTTGGCCGTTGTAATAACCTAGTTGTAGGGTTGGTCGACCGTCTGTAACACTATTATGCCTGAATGCATAAAAATTCTGAAAAACTCTCAAGTGTTTGTCTTCGGCATTGTATTGAAACTGCGTTGTTCGTTTTTCCTATTTTTCAGCTTGTCGCGGCGATCCATGGATCGGACTCCGGGCGTCCGAATGATGACTCCGCATCCGAGGCGACCTCTGGGACGGTGGTTCTGAGCCCCAGGAGCGTCGATCTGAAGCTACGCCGAGCCGAGGGCGAGTGGAGTCACCTTTCATTGGTCCTCAGTCTCCGGGAGGCCGAAACACAACGCTTGGAGAACAAGGTCGTCGAGCTGAGCCCCGTAGGGGAGGACGAGGACTCGCAGACCGCATTCAGCAATGCTCTTCGGGTCAAAAGTATTCGGCATATTCAGTCGAAACTTATTACCGAACGGGACGACTTGCTCTCGGAGATGGGACACCTGCGGGCGGAAATGGCGAAGCTTCGAGGAGAGGCGGAGGAACCGTCTGCCGAGGAGGGCGAACAAGATGGAGAGGATGCATTTTCGTGAAGGACAAGTGTAGTGGGTCGGGGGTTGTATGCTTTGTTTGCCGACACTTTTGTAATGGTCTATTTTGTACTGTGCGCCGATATTTAATAAAATTCCCTTTCGTTGTTTTGTACGTCTGTCTTTGTTTAGAACTGTGTTGACCGTGCCGAACTATTTGAACTGAGTGTGTCTATTTAGCCGAATGGATCCCCAGGGGTACGGCGATTTGTCGCTTAGTGGGTCTGACACGGCGATGTTCTCGAGAGTGCTATTTGGACGTGGCGAGATCTGAGCCGTTGAATGTAGGCGCGGATCTCGAGGCGGCTCGTTTTCCAAGAAAACGTTATCTTGTCGTTTTGCGTACGTGGCACGATCTGAGCCGTCTGATCGAGATCACGCACGAAAGTTGAGGGGGAAGTGTGTTTTCCCCGTTTACCAGCTCGGGAAGGCACTTGCTCGGACGCCGACCGAATGTGTTTGCCTTCGGGCCTCGGCTGACAGTCAAGAGTGGCCGGGATACGTGTTCCGGACCTTGGGCATAGCCCGACGGCTGTGGGAGCAATTCCGAACGGCGATCTACCCCTGGTTCGTCCGGGGACGAACCGAGTAGGTAAAGTCGAGCCGAGTGTTGGACTCCGAACCATCGGTATAGATCAACGGCTGTGGGAGCAATTCCGAACGGCGATCTACCCCTGGTTCGTCCGGGGACGAACCGAGTAGGTAAAGTCGAGCCGAGTGTTGGACTCCGAACCATCGGTATAGTTCAACGGCTGTGGGAGCAATTCCGAACGGCGATCTACCCCTGGTTCGTCCGGGGACGAACCGAGGAGGTAAAGTCGAGCCGAGTGTTGGACTCCGAACCATCGGTATAGTTCAACGGCTGTGGGAGCAATTCCGAACGGCGATCTACCCCTGGTTCGTCCGGGGACGAACCGAGGAGGTAAAGTCGAGCCGAGTGTTGGACTCCGAACCATCGGTATAGTAGGAGGGGAGGAAAAAACAGGCAAATTCAAAAAACAAAATGGAACTCTCTTTATTTGATATTTGACGGCGAACCATTTTACATAGTAGAATTCATAGAACAGGTTACAAGTTAAAGGAGAGGAATAGCGCGACACCTCGGATTACTTAGAGAGGCGCCGGGGCGCTCTCGTGGTATTTCAGGAGGTGATCGGCATTCCAGGTCCTCGGGAGCTCTCTACCATCCATGTCCTCAAGCCGATATGCCCCAGGCCGAACAACTTTTGTGACCCGGTACGGCCCTTCCCAATTCGGAGCTAGCTTGCCCTTCTGACTGGGGAGGGATATGGCTAGCTTTCTCAACACCAGGTCTCCTTGCTCAAGGTTGGCGGGTCGGACTTTCTTGTTGTAGGCTAGCTCGACTCTCCTTCTGTAATTCTGCTGCCGAATCGACGCCCTTTCCCTCAGTTCATCTATCAGGTCCAAGTTTCCTCTGAGTTCTCTGGCATTCTGCGCTTCGTCATAGGCGATGAGCCGAGGGGAAGGAATTCCGACCTCGAGGGGTATTACGGCCTCGGCCCCATAAGTAAGGCTGAAAGGGGACTCTCCAGTGGGCGTCCGCTTGCTTGTGCGGTAGTTCCACAACACATTAGGGAGTTGGTCGACCCACTGTCCTTTGGAGCACTTGTCCAACCTCTTCTTGATCCCCGCAAGGATCTGCTTATTAGCGTTCTCGGCTTGTCCGTTCGACTGGGGGTGCGAGACGGACGAGAAACGCTGTTGAATGACGAGGTCGTCGCACAGGGTTCGGAATGCTGAGCCAGTGAACTGGGTCCCATTATCTGTCACGAGGACGCGCGGGACGCCGAATCTGCATATAACGTTCTTCCAGAAGAACTGCACCACTTTGTTCTCGGTTATCGTGGCGAGGGGCTCGGCCTCGACCCACTTCGAGAAGTAGTCGATAGCTACGACTAAAAACTTGAGCTGACCCGGAGCTGGAGGGAAAGGCCCTATCAAGTCCATTCCCCACATCGCGAAAGGGATAGGGCTCGATAGGGAGGTGAGGTTGGCTTGAGGGAGGCGTCGGATGCTGGAGTGTCTCTGGCAGGAGCCGCACTGCCGAACGTGTCGCTCGGCGTCTTGGAGAAGCGTCGGCCAGAAGTACCCATAATTCAGAGCTTTTCGGGCCAGGGACCTAAATCCCGAGTGTGCCCCGCCGATCCCTTCATGAAGCTCTTGTAGGGCATATTCGGCCTGATCCGGAGAGAGGCATCGTAGATATGGTCGGCAGTCTATTTGGGAGAAGGAGCGCTTGTATAGGATGCCCTCGATTAAGACATAGCGCTCGGCTCGGGTTCTAACTCGGCGTGCTTCTTTGGGATCTGGAGGCAGAACTCCATCCCTTAAGAATTCTACCAGTGGTTTCATCCAATTGTCCTGCAGCGCGATCGGCAATGTCTCCATCGAGCTAGGCGTCTCGTCTTCGATGCTCGGCTTGGAGAGGACTTCGATCAGCACGGTCTGTTCAAGACCCTGCAGAGAAGACGAAGCCAATTTGGAGAGAGCATCGGCCTGTGAGTTCTCCTCCCGAGGGACACGCTGGATGATGGCTTCTTCGAACCGACCCATCAGATCCCGGACCTTGGCGAGGTACTTAGCCATTCGCTCATCCCGGGCCTCGTACTCGCCCAAGACCTGATTCACAACTAGTTGGGAGTCACTGTGAACCCGAAGGCGCTGCGCCCCAGCACTTCGTGCGAGTCCGAGGCCAGCTATGAGGGCCTCGTACTCCGCCTCGTTGTTCGAGGCCTTGAAGTTCATGCGGATCGCATACTGCAAGACGAAGTTGTCAGGGCCGTTTAAGATAATGCCGGCGCCGCTTCCTTCACTGCAAGAGGACCCGTCCACGAAGACTGTCCAAATGGGGGGCCCATTTGGGACGTGGCCGACCTCAGGGATGGTGGTCTCTACAATGAAGTCGGCGAGAGCCTGAGCCTTAATTGCCGTCCGAGGCTGATAAGTGATGTCGTGCTGACTCAGCTCTACGGACCATTTCATCAGCCGACCCGAGGTCTCTGGCTTGTGGAGGATCTGCTTTAGCGGTTGATCGGTGAGGACGATGACTGAATGAGATTGGAAGTAGGGCCGAATCTTCCTTGCTGCCATGACGAGGGCGTAGGCTACCTTTTCTATCCTCGGGTAACGGAGCTCGGCATCCCGAAGTACCTTGCTCACGTAGTAAATAGGCCTCTGGGTCCGGTCCTCTTCTCTGACCAGGACAGCGCTCAGGGACTGCTCGGAGGCTGCCAAGTAGAGGAAGAGAGGCTCGCCTGGGACCGGCTTACTGAGCAGAGGGGGGTTCGCCAGATAGGCTTTCAGCTGGTCGAACGATGCTTGCTGTGCCTCGCCCCATTCAAATCCCTTAGCGCCTCGGAGTGCTTTGAAGAAGGGAAGGCACTTTTCCCCTGACTTGGAGAGGAACCGACCAATGGTTGCGAGCCGACCGGTGAGCTTCTGCACCTCTTTGACGTTCCGAGACGGGGTCATGTCTAATATGGCTTTGATCTTTTCGGGGTTAGCTTCAATCCCCCCCTGGCTCACCATGAAACCGAGGAACTTGCCGGAGGAGACTCCGAACGCACACTTGTTCGGGTTTAGCCGCATGTTGTACTTCCTCAACACGCCGAAAGCCTCTTGGAGGTCGGCTACATGGTCGGCGCCGCGGATGCTCTTGACGAGCATGTCATCAACGTACACCTCCATGTTTTGGCCGATCTGATGCTGAAAGACCTTGTTGACGAGGCGCTGGTAGGTGGCGCCCGCGTTCTTCAAACCGAACGGCATTACTCGGTAGCAGTAGAGGCCTTGGTCGGTGACGAAGGAGGTCTTCGGGATGTCCGGAGGGAACATCCGGATTTGGTTGTAGCCCGAGAAGGCATCCATGAAGCTGAGGAGCTCATGGCCCGAGGTGGCGTCGATTAGGGTGTCGATGTTCGGGAGAGGGAAGGGATCCTTCGGACACGCTTTGTTGAGGTCGGTGAAGTCGATGCATATCCTCCACGAGCCATTGGACTTCTTGACCATTACAACATTCGACAGCCACTCGGGATAATTCACCTCCTGGATGAACTTGGCCTTCAGCAGCTTATCCACTTCCTCCTTGATTGCCTGCTGTCGCTCGGGAGCGAACTTTCGCCTCTTCTGCTGAACCGGTTTGCATCCCGGTTCGACGCTTAGGCGGTGGACGAGCAAGTCTTCGGAGATGCCGGGCATATCCGCGGCCGACCAAGCAAAGAGGTCGCGATTATCCAGGATGCACCTCACCAGGTCGGAGAATAGCACGGTCGGCAAGGACTTGCTGACGAGGAATTTTCGGCTCGGATCCTCGTCGGAGAAGAGTACTTCTTCTAACTCGTCCGCTGGCTCGGACGTTGGGCGAGCCTTCGGCTCGGGGATCTCGAGTGCCTCGAGCGAAAGCACTGGTCCCCCGGTGGAAGTCATGTAGCACTTCCGAGCTATTTCCTGGCTTCCCCTAATTTCCCCCACCCCCGAACGAGTGGGGAACTTCATCTTCAAGTGGTATGCCGAGGGGACAGCCTCAAGAGCGGCTAGGCCGGGGCGGCCTAGGATGACATTATATGCTGCCGGGACATCGACGACCATGAAGTCCATCGGCTCCGTCCGGGTAGTAGGGGTGCTTCCCGCAGTAACGTCTAGAGTTATCACCCCTTCGACGGTTACCGGGACCCCCGTGAACCCGTGTAGAGTGTATCCGGCTGGTTTGAGACGGTCTCGGGACAGCTGGAGGCCCTGGAAGGCCGAGAGGAATAGGATGTTGACCGAACTCCCGTTGTCAACCAAAATCCTCTGCACCTTGAAGTTGGCCATGCGGAGGTCGATGACGAGGGCATCACAGTGAGGGGTTCGGACTCCTTCGAGATCGGCGTCGGAGAAGGACACGGGCACACCGAAGCCCTTGGGGGGAGGCGCACTGTGGACCGAGTTCACCTCTCGGATGAAGGCTTTCCGAGACGTGTTAGAGGAGCCGCCCATGGGGCCCCCGTGGATCATATGCAGAACCCTTTCTTCTTCGAACTCAGGTGTTACTTCGCGCCGCTCAGAGCGCTTGTTAGCCCCCCGAGGGGGAGGAGAGTTCCGATCTGTCCGATCGTTAGCCTTCACGAACTTCGCCAACTGCCCCCTTCGGATGAGGGCCTCGATCTCATCTCTCAAAGCCCGACAGTCATTCGTCTCGTGCCCGTGGTCTCGGTGGTACCGACACCACTTGTCTTTGTCCCTCCTCTTCGCCGGTTTGTGCATCCTCGGGGCTGGAGGGAGGACCCCCTCCTTCTCTACCTCCATGAGGATAGTGGAGACATTAGTTGTGAGGGGCGTGAATTTCTCGAACCTGGGGGGAGGGCGGCGCTGGCCGCCCATGTCTTTCTGAGCTTTTTTCGACCCTTCCTCCCCCGTCGCCTTCCTTTTCGATCCTGCGGAGGGCCCTCCAAAGCTGGGAAGGGCTTCGGCCTCTTCAGCTCGGATGTACTTCTCGCACCTCAGGAGGAGGTCGGCGAAGTCATGCGGAGGCTTCTTGGCGAGGGATGACCGAAGGTTGGCGTTATGGACGTTCGACTGGAACGCCACGGTAGCCACGGACTGGTCCAAGGAAGCTATGGACCGGACTTCTGCGGTAAACCTTTTCACATAGTCCCGCAGCTTTTCTTCTTTCTCTTGCCGCAGGTTCAGTAAGGAAAGACTCGTCTTCTCGGCTCGCCGGCTACTCACGAAGTGAGTGATGAACAGCGTCTCGAACTGTTCGAACGAGAAGATAGATGAGGGGGCGAGTCTAGAATACCATTCCCGAGCCGATCCCCTGAGGGTGGCGGGGAAGGTCCTGCATAGCACTGCGTCGGAAGCTTGGTGAATAAGCATCAGTGTCTTGAAGCTCTCGACGTGGTCGACCGGGTCGGATTCCCCTGAGTATGTTTCAAACTGCGGCGGTTTGAAACTCCTCGGAATATGGGCCTCCATGATCGACCGTGAGAATGGGGGTCGGCTCGGACGGAAGGTTCCGGCTCGGGACTCTTCTTCCCTGTCCATACGGCCGATGCGCCTCTCCACCTCATGAATACGGCGGATGAGGGCGTCGTCCCTCCGCTGGTAGTCGTACGAGCCCCCGGACTCCTCTCCGTAGGAAGCGGAGTGTGGACTGCGGCGCCGGTAGTCCTGGGAGCGCCGAGGACTTTGTTGCCTGGGAGCCGGGGAAGGACTCCGGGTTCGGCGCCGGGGACTGGGATCCCTGGGCGGCGTTGGGACTCTCTGAGCATTCTGGCCGTTCTGTCGGAGATTGAGGGCCTGCAGAACGGTCTCTTGGAACTGGAGGAACTCGGCTCGGCTGATGGGCATATCTCGGTCCCTCGGATGACGCCGATCCCTGGGGGACCGGGACCTCCTCCTTCGGCGCTCAGGGGACGGCGCTCGGCCTCTGCGCTCCGGGGACCTTCGGCCATCCCGACGACGTGGCGACCGTTCACCCTGACGCTGGCGGGAGGCTCCCTCTCGGGCCCGCCTCTCGTCAAGATGAGTACGGAGGTCGTCGTCCTTATGGCGGTTTTGGAGTGTGATACGGAGGTCGGGGTGATGGGAAGCCATCGAGTCCGAGGACCCATTGTGGACCGAGACGTGGCACGGATTGGCAGGCTGCTTTTCGGGCCGAGCATTAGGACCGGACGGACCGTTGTTGGGCTGCTGCTGAGGATGAGGAGGAGGCGGGACCTGCTGGGTCGGCGGAGGGAGGTTGGACTGAAGGATAGGGTTGACCGGAGCTTCATTCGCTGGGTCGGTGGGGTTCCCCCCACGGTTCGACCCCCTGGATCTGTTCTTCTTCGGCGGCATTGCTGCGGAGGACGACGGAAGAGGAGCTGAGACTGTTCGTGTGGCTTTCCCACAGACGGCGCCAATCTGTTGCCGTCAATTTCGGTGTGGGGGCAAACAGATAGAATTTGTGGATCCGAGGAAAACCTGAACAGCTTACTCAGCCTGCTTGCTCCCGCCGCTACCTGCAAGGAAGTGCGAAACACCGGGGTTGATTCCGGCGACGCACCCTCCGACGCTCTTGTCAGTAATCAGCAAAAGATTAAGAAAGAGCTTAAGTGGTGAAAGAATGATTAACCTGGTCTCGGTGGTAGAGGGGTTGTATTTATAGTCGCCTTTGGAACGATTTGGGGCCTAATTTCTTGCCTAACAAATAGGAGAAAAATCCTCCAATTCTGTTTTGGGAAGTTAGGCCTTGATTCCCTGGTGAGAGCTAATCAGGTTTATTGATTTGACCAAATCAGTGGCCTGATTCTCTTCTTGGTGGATTGGGCTTGTATCGAGTCGGGACCCGTACCCAATTGAAGTTGATCTATTCGCGGGTGGTTGGTTCTATGAGAAGGAGGCCCAATACCCGTTTTGGATCCATCTGTATGTGAAATTACCTTTTTACCCCCGTGCTTCAGGATTCGTGATCGATCTGGACGGTCCCGATTTAACCCCAATTTTAGCCATATCACTCACCCTATTAGGCCTCCGTGTATGGGGTGCAAGATGGCTTCTGCTTCGGCCTCTGGGGCTTCCACGTGCTGTTCCGTTCGCCTGTTAGTCCCCCTGGACGGTGGAGGCAGATCAGCTCTGTCCTTTCTTACGAACCGAGCGAGTTGCCCCCACTGGATGAGGGCCTCGATCTCGTCCTTCAGGGCTCGACAGTCATCTGTGTCGTGCCTATGGTCCCGGTGGAAGCGGCACCATTTATCCCGATTTCTCTTCTTCCCGGGGGTGTTCATCTTCGAAGGCGGTGGCAGGATACCTTCGTTCCCAATCTCCATTAGAGTAGCGGAGACACTCGCATTGAGTGGAGTGAACTTTTCGAAGTGGGGGAGAGGGCGCCGCTGATCCCCATTATCCTTTTGGAGCTTCTTAGCTCCTTCTTCCTATGCAGTCTTCCGTTTGTTCCCGGAAGACGACCCCTCCAGAGTGGGGCGATTGAGAGCCTTTTCAGCTATGATGTACTTCTCGCTCCTTAGGAGGAGCTCGGAGAAGTCTCGGGGAGGCTTCTTGGCCAGGGAAGCCCTGAGGTCGGGATTGATGACATTGGATTGGAAGGCAGTCGAAGCTACCGACTGATCCAGGGAGGCTATGGACCTGGCTTCTGCGGTGAACTACTTGACATAATCTCTCAGCCGTTCACCCTTCCTTTGGCTGAGGAAGAGCAGTGAGGTGCTCGCCTTTTCGGAGTGGCGACTGCTCACGAAATGCGTGAGGAAAAGGCCTTCTAACTGGTCGAAGGAGAAAATGGATGCCGGTGCAAGTCGGGAATACCACTCCCGAGCCGGCCCCTTGAGTGTTTCCGGGAAGGTCTTGCAAAGGAGGGCGTCGGAAGCATGATGGATCATCATGAGAGTTTTGAAACTCTCAATGTGATCTGTGGGGTTCGACTCTCCGGTGTAAGTCTCGAAGTGTGGAGGCTTGAAGTTGTCCGGGACTGGGGCCTCCATGATAGTGCAGGAGAATAGGGGCCTGCTCGGGCAGAGGTTCCTCGCCCGTTGTTCTTCATCTCGGTCGAGCTAGCTGTGGCGCCTCTCCATCTCGTGGAGACGGCGGTAGAATGAGTCCCCCCTCCGGTCCTGTCTCGCTGAACCTCGAGACTCGTCCTCATGTCGAAGTGGGATAAAGCTACGATGGTAGTTTTGAGTTGGCCGAGGATTGGTAGAGGGACGGCAATGGCTTGAAGCCGACCTAGGACTTAGGTAACGGCAGCGATGGTTTCGGAGCCGGCCGTGGACTTCGAGAGCGGCGGTGATGATCAGGAGAGGGGCGGCAATGGCTGGGAGCCGGCTGAGGACTAGTAGCTCATTGGGCGTTGATGGGGGTGGCATTAAGCGCCCGGAGGACCGCCTCCTGGAATTGTTGAAATTATGCCCTCGTGACGGGGGCCTCCTGCTCCCGTTGGGATCGATGTGCAGGACGGCCAGCCGGGGAGCGACTTCTTCTTTGGCGATGTTGGGGTGACTCCCTCCGTCTCCTGGGAGAGTTGGACCCCCTGCGGTCTAACATGCCCCGGGACCGATCCCTCGGATGCTCCCGGTGAGGGTTCGCATCGTGGGTCTGCCTTTCGTCCAAACGGATCTGTAAGTTGGGCTCGTGCTCGTTCTGCCGGTTGTTGAGCACATCCCGTAGATCCTTTGGTGTTGGAGGGCTATGGGAGGCCATGGAATATGTGGAGGGGTTGTGGATGGAGACACAAACTTGATGCAGGGGTTGCTTCTGGCGGCTTCGCCGAGAAGGCTCCCCTATGGTCACTTGGGGCCCTAGAGGTGGCTGAATAGATTGAGGAATCTGCTGTTCGAGCTGTAGGGCCGGTTGGACGGGTGAAGGGAGGTCCTCCGGTGGAGGAGGAGGAGGAGGAATAGTGGAGGTTATTCTACGGTTGGAGGTTGCGGACTTCCTCTTGGGAGGCAGGGCTAAAAGTAGCTTTGGTTGAAGGAGGAAGGTCGGATTGCTATTCGAGTCTTCTCACAGACGGTGCTAATCTGTTGCTGCTGATTTTTGTGTGGGAGCAAACAAAAAGAACTTGTGGATTCGAAGGAAGACGAGTGGATCAGACCTGGGTACCCTCACCGACGTTTGACTGAACTCTCGCCGTTGTTGACCTACAAAAAGTGCGAGACACCGGGGTTGATTCCTGCGACGCACCCTCCGACGCTCTTGTAAATAATCTGAATGATTAAGAAGGAGCTTTAACTGACAAAAGATTCTTTACCTGGTAACAGTAGGGGGAGGGGGGTATTTATAGCCATCTCAGGAATCAGTTTCGGGATAAGAACAAATCCCTACTTCCCGATGTGGATGGATAGAAGTGGTTAAAACCACTTCTTAAGAATAATTACGGATCTGGATCCTCTTTATCCTGTTGATTTGGTCTCATAACGGGTTGGAACCCGTACCCAGTAAGATGGATCGTTTCTAGGGCTGTTGGGCTCTGAATATAGTCTCAGCTCCTGATTCAGATCCGTTAGTAGGAGAAATTACCATTTCGCCCTTAGGGACTTTAAGATTTGTGCTCTAATTCGAACGGTCCCGATGTAACTCTATTTTTAGCCAAACAAAAAGGAAGAGATGTTCCCTTAAATCAAATGTTAGAAGTTGTATAGATAGATATATACTAACAGATTATTTTAGTGAAGTCATCTAGGCAAAGCAGGTTGCTGGTTCATATAGTCTGCAAGAAAATTGCAATAAGAAATGGCATTTGTTGCGTTGTTTGTGGACTCTCCATTGATGTCTATGTCGCTCTTGTTTTCCTTTTCGCTGGTTTGGCTTGTGTTGTCTCGTAGCAATCCCACTATGGGTAATTTTCCAAAACTACATCACCATCTTCTGTGCAATTTTCAACTTACGATTCTTTAAAGGGACGCAGCTATGTATGGGACATATCGGGCCAGGCCCACCTAATTTTTTTAATTGCATACCTATATATATAGTTGATACTCTCCATTTAATGGGGTTTTATAAATGTTTTGAACTTATGGCCCATCCTAATTTAAGTTCTTGACTATGCCCTCACTTCTAGAAGACTGTACTTCAGTTTTTTTTTTTCTTTCAACAATTGATAAAAAGGATCAGAGTATCGTGACGTTACAGTTGAGATTCTGACTGATCACTTTTGGAGATGGCCGAGAAAGTAATATGGAAATAGCGATTCGTGAATGAGTTATTTGAAATTATAACATTAGTAAGTGAAATTTTAAAAAAAAACACAAATAAAACACGTGTATTGCAACAATCCACCAACAGTACTACAAATGCCGTGACCTCTTCCACCTCTACCATCACCTCCTTGCCACCACCACCACATCCATCTCTGCCATGCCACCTGGCCCGCCATTACCACCTTCAATACTACCTCGAGTTGCTTCTTGAAATTTTAAGATATTATCTCTAATTTGTAGACAAACCAATATGATTGATCTAATATAAACTACACTTTTTAAAGTGGGAGTTATATTAACCCTCAATTTACTCAATTATTGTCAGTTACTATAATACCTTAAAGTTCAAATTTATTTACGACATAATTATTTTCGAAAATGTCATTCATATAGAATACAATTGGTGCCACTATGGACAATTTATAAAGAGTAACCACTCAGTTGTAGTGGGTAAAGGGGGGTCACAGGTTCGAAGTCAGACTATGTTGTATTCTTTACTTAAAAAACAAAATTGTAAAATGTAGAAGCCTAAGAAAGAAAGAAAAAAGTGTGCATCACACGTGGAGATTTGCGAGTGTTTGTTAATTATAATCTTCTCTAAGGACTTATTACAAAAAACATACCCCTAAATGAAATTTATTATCCGATAAAAATGTTTTGACATGGAGCAATGTGACCAAAGGTACTGAAACATGCATATAAATTATTTATTAGTTAGACTTGAAATACATGCATATATATTAGTATTTTCTAATTTCTCCCCCACACACAATGATTCATATATCGAAATAAACTAGGCAACAACATGCACCATTTAGGAGCCTTATAAATGGCACAATGCCCATCACTATTGTATAATATATCGTAATAACCACGACAAAGCTAATCTTCACAAGCAAAGGGGGCACACAAATAACAAATGTCGAATCAAATTAGGTGCATCTCTCACTCCAATATTAATGAACATTTTAAAAGGAAACTCACAAGAAATCAAAATGTTCCAAGTTACCCAAATAAGAATGAGAGTAAAAGTGGCTAAGCCTGCATGTAAAGTTGTGATTGAGCACCATAATTAGGGCAGCTCCAACCCAGCGCCATTTTGATGCTTAACACCAGAAATGGTGCTGGATGGCGCTCCAAGCGCCAATTTTAGCGAAATTGGTGTGGATGAACAGTGCTGCGCCAAATCAGACATGGCACTGTTCATCAACACACACAAAAATTAATTGTTAAATTTGCAAATAAGGCCTCATTTTTTAGATAATTGTGTGTTCTAGTTATAGGTTCGTGTTGTAGCCAATTTTGTGTTTTAGAATTTTTTTTTCTTTTTCACAAGTGTATTTTAATTTGTTACTAAATTACTTTTACAATTTTAACAATTTGTTAGTTATTTTGAAAGTGTGGAGAATTGTACGTTGATCTACATAGTAAATTTTATACGAAGTGTAAATAATACTTAAGAAAAATATGAAATGCGCGTTAAAATACACCAAACATTCAAACAATGTTACAATTAAGATTACGTAGATATTCAAACTAAACTTATGCTGAAATGAAATATAAAAAATACAGAATAATAAAGCAGCAATTTAGAAATCTGGTAAACCGCTTCCCGATCCTCCAATATTAGTGAAATATTGCCCCAGGTCATTAGTGCCAGAAGAAGGAAATCGTTGCTGTTCTTCAACTCTTTTTTGAATAATTGATACTTGTTTAGCTCGAAAGAACTCGCGTACGGTTGGATCAGCAATTGAATTTAAATCTTTTAACAATATTTTATTCTCTTCCTTCTCTTTTTTGAATGCCAACGGTTGCTCCTGGATATCCATTTGTCTCTGCCTGTCGAAGTTTGTCTTCTTCAACATCCAGCTGCTGATTTCCTTCTCTAATATCGTTCAAATTTTCATTAATTTTCCTTTTCAAGTGGGCTTTTTTCACTTTGATGGGTCGTTCAGACGAAGTAGAACCAAAATTGAGTTCATCTAAATTTGGAGCAAAAGATGATCGGCCAGGAGATGATACGGGAGATTCAAGAGTTGGATTATCAGACTGTGATGAGCCATAGTTGACTTGGCTGCTTCGAACATTTTGTCTTACAGTTGGGACGCTATCTTTAAACTTTTCAAATTCCTTAATAATATTCCAAACATGATAAAATTTGAAACATTTCTTAAACTTGGGATTTTGCATAAATAGCTCTTTCGCTCGACGTAACTGCAAATTGAAAATAAAATTATTGTTAAAAAGTAATCGGACTGTATTAATAATAGTGAAAAATAAGTTTAAAGAAGTTCTCACAATATCTGCATCTGATGCACCACTTGGATTCATATTCTCTATTTGTTTGAGACATCCAATCAATTTTCTTACTTCAGTCATTATAGCCTGAATTCGGGACTGTACTGATTGCTTGTTACGACAATCCCAACTCTGGTCTCTTGATTGGTTGTAGCGTAACTCTACACCAGTCCAAAATTGATCTACGGATTGGTGAACACCCGTAATAGGCTCTTGAGAAATTTCTAAATAAGTTTCTCAAAGGAGCACATCTTCACTAATAACATATCCAGAAGCTCGTATAGACATTTTCTTAGGAAGTTTACGGTTGAAAATAAAAATATTAGAAAGATGAGTGTTTGCACAACAAGTGTAGTTTGCTATATATAGGGAAAAATCATTTATGGATCTTAAGCATTGAAAGAATCCAATGCACTCAAACAAGTCTACACCAGAATCGATGCGTTCAAATTAGTGTACACTTGGTCAAAGGTAGGTCACATTTCTTTTGAGAGAGAATCCAATGCCCTCAAACAAGTCTACACCAGAACCGATGCGTTCAAACTGGTGTACACTTGGTCAAAGGCTAGTCACATATCTTTTGAGAGGGAATCCAATGCACTCAAACAAGTCTACACAGAACCAATGCATTCAAACTAGTGTACACTTGGTCCAAGACTGGTCACGCGGCTTTTGAAAGAGAATCCAATGCACTCAAACAATTCTACACTAGAAACGACGCGTTCAAACTGGTGTACACTTGGTCAAAGGTTGGTCACACATTTTTTAAGAGAGAATCCACTGCACTCAAACAAATCTACACTAGAACCGATGCGTTCAAACTGGTGTACACTTGGTCCCAGACTGGTCACACATCTTTTGAGAGAGAATCCAATGCACTCAAATAAGTCTACACCAGAACCGATGCGTTTAAACTGGTGTACAGTTGGTCAAAGACTGGTCACACATCTTTTGAGAGAGAATACAATGCACTCAAACAAGTCTACACTAGAAGCACTGCGTTCAAACTAGTGTACACTTGGTCCAAGACTGGTCACACAGCTTTTGAGAGAGAATCCAATGCACTCAAACATATTTGCACTTACGATTAATAACATACTATACTATGATCCTTCAAAAAAAAATTAAACTCATTTTCTTCTTCTATCTACCCTAAAAAAAATCAGAATAACTTCTTCAATATCTTCACTTGAAAAATGAGTTTTGATATTAAAGGTCCATCAAATAACGCAAATTCTAGTTCCTCTTCGGATGACGACGAGATGGGTGTTCTGGCCGAAATTAATGCCAACGAAATGGCCATATATCAAGCGCTCGACTACAACAACAGGATCATCAACAGCTATTTAAATCAACGAAGTAATCAAGGTGGATCGATTCCAGGTCATGTGGTGATCAATCGTGATCGGGAAACCGCGGATCGCAATTTATCGACGACTATTTTGCAGAGAACCCACGGTACAGTGATGTCATGTTTCGTCGATGATTTAGAATGTGTCGAAGTTTGTTCATGTGTATTGTAGATGCGGTCAAAGATCATGACTACTACTTCTAACAACGAAGTGATGGCCTTCGTAGATTGGGATTATCAAGTTTACAGAAAGTAACAACCACGTTCCTGATGTTGGCATGCGGGCAACCGGCAGATGCTATAGACGAATACATTAAGATAGGTGAGTCAACGACAATTGAAAGTATGAAGAGATTTTGCAGGGTTATTGTGGAGATATTTGCAGAGTAGTATTTAAGAACACCTTCCGCTAATGACGTTGCCCGACAACTCCATATTGGTCAACAACGTGGTTTCCTGGCATGTTGGGCAGTCTCAATTGTATGCATTGAAAGTGGAAAAATTGTCCCGCGACATGGGCTGGACAATATGCAGGTCGTAGTGGGTCACCAACTATTATTCTTGAAGTTGTAGAAGATTATGATCTTTAGATATGGCATGCATATTTTGGTATGCCGGGCAGCAATAATGATATCAATGTGCTGGAGCCGTCTCATCTTTTTTCTAATCTAGCTCAAGGTATTGCTCATCCCGCTCATTATGTTATTCAAGGAAAAGTGTATAACAAGGGTTATTATTTAGCTGAAGGTATATACCCAAAATAGTCCGCTCTTGTACAAACTATTCAACAACCGCAAGGTCGGAAGAAGAAATATTTTGCTATGAAATAGGAAGTATGTAGAAAAGACATAGAACTTGCATTCGGAATTCTCCAATCACGCTTCGCAATCGTGAAAGGACCGACACGTTGTTGAAGAAAATATGTGTTGCACGACATAATGACTGCGTGCATTATTATGCACAACATGATTGTCGAAAATGAACGTGATCTTGATAGACCAATCGAAGATGTGAGGGAAGCTCCAGCTGCAGAAGTTGAAATGGTAGTAGATGAAAATACTAGATTTCAACAATTTCTTGCTCGTCATAGACAAATCAAGGATAAAGATGCTCACATAGCGCTTGTAATGCACTAATTGTTCATTTGTGGAAGGAGTACACTAATTCAGATGGTTAATTAAACCGTCAACATATATTTGTAACAATTTGTATTTCATGTTTAATTATGAAATTTAATGTTTTGGTTCAAAATTGTTCAATGTTAACGTGGATTTTGTCATTTTAGATCATTTATTTTCTAATAATATATTTTTTTTTTCATTTTTTAGATAATAAAATATAATTTACTCAAATGATATTTTGTTCAAATTTGTTAAAATTATGAAACTTATCATATGATCAATACGTAATAAAAAAAATTTGTGTATGGTGAATTGCTGAAATAGATAAGAAATGAGGATTTTAGTTAAAAGTTATTTAAAAAGTAGGTAGAGCGATAGAGGAGAATATGAAGGGAATATTCCTTTTTGGTGTTAAAAATGGTGTTGTGGGTTGAAGATGAAGTTACTGTTTGGTATGACTTTTACACCATTTTGGTGTTGTGGGCTGGAGATGGTCGACAATAATAAAATACTTTAGAAAACCTTCAAAATTCAGCTTACTCGATGCTTTAATTGATTAATTCAAATTAAGATGTCTTTATATACAAAGGTGCCATGCACAATATGTTTCCATATCTTCTCTACTACTATAATGGGAGAAGACCTTAGTGTAATTTATCCATCTACCAACCCGTGCAACGCACGTACATAACTATTGTAAATGAGGTTTTAGATCACACTACAAAATGCACGGGCTTTACCGACATTTTTTTGCACATTTACCGGCGTTTATAAACCCCGTTGTAGATACCACCGACGTTTTATAAATCGCCGGTGCAAGTGTCACTGAATCGCGTGTTGTTGTAGGTTAGGGACATTCACCGGCGTTTTTTACGACCGTCGGTATAGGTTAAACCTACACCGGTGGTCGAAAAAACGCCGAGGAATGTGTGTTTCCATTTGGTAGTGCTGTTTTCGGCCATTACCTACACCGGCGTTCTTAAACCGCCGGTAAAGGCTCTCAATTTTTTACTGAAAGCTATACCGGCGCTTGTAAAAATGCCGGTGTAGCAATATTTTTTTAATTTTCTTTTTTAAATTAAAGAAAAAAAATAGAAAATTAGATGACAGTTAACCCATTTTGGTAAAAAAAGCATGCTAAGATGACAATGAGATGGCTAATATCCAGCATCTTTAACAGTGAAAGAAAATGAAAATTTCCAGTATCTAAGCATATATGTTTGTCTATTAATTTTTCATCCCAACTAAATCATGATGTTTGTGGCTCCAAAAGAAACCTGCACAAGGTTTGTTCAGCCCAATCCTTGTACAGATTTGGAGGATTTTGGTATACAGCTAGCATCCTTAGATGACAGTCAACCTATTTTGGTAAAAAAAATCCTGCTAAGATGACAATCAGATGCATGAATTCAGCTTCTTTAACAGTAAAAGAAAATGAAAATTTCCAGTATCTAAGCATATATGTTTGTCTATTATTTCTTCATCCCAACTAAATCATTGATGTTTGTGGCTCCAAAAGAAACCGGCACAAGGTTTGTTCAGCCCAATTCTTGTACAGATTTGGAGGATTTTGGTATATATATAGCATCCTTAGTTGACAGTTAACCCATTTTGATAAAAAAAATCATGCTAAGATGACAATCAGATGAACGAATTCAGCTTCTTTAACAGTAAAAGAAAATGAAAATTTCCAGTATCTAAGCATATATATTTGTCTACTAATTCTTCATCCCAACTAAATCATTGATGTTTGTGGCTCCAAAAGAAACCTGCACAAGGTTTGTTCAGCCCAATTCTTGTACAGATTTGGAGGATTTTGGTATATATACAGCATCCTTAGTTGACAGTTAACCCATTTTGGTAAAAAAATCATGCTAAGATGACAATCAGATGTATGAATTCAGCTTCTTTAACAGTAAAAGAAAATGAAAATTTCCAGTATCTAAGCATATATGTTTGTCTATTAATTCTTCATCCCAACTAATTCATTGATGTTTGTGGCTCCAAAAGAAACCTGCACAAGGTTTGTTCAGCCCAATTCTTGTACAGATTTGGAGGATTTTGGTACTAACTTAAATGAAACTTATACTTTTATAATACTCGTGAAATAACTGTCAATTAAAATCACAACATAAGTTCAAACAGGATTATTTCATCACTAGTCACTCCTCTGTAAATCATAGTATGCAACTTCAGTTACATAATCCATCTCATCATCACTTAAAACCATACGGCAAAGAACAATCTCATTTTCAAACCCAAGCAACAAGCATGAACATTACGTTAGAAACTGATACTCATTTAGACATCATGATATAATTGTATATAAAGTTTAGATAAAAAATTTCCATCACTAGTCGCTCCTCAAAAAATCACAGTGTGCAACTTCAGAAGAGTGTTCTTGCTAGAGCAAAATCACATGCTAATCCCGGCTACTGAAACTAGAGAGTCGAAGTTGTGCAAGCTATAGACAACCAACCCACAAAGCATTAACAGATCTCGACCATACTAAACCCTTAACCATCAATACAACTTCGGAACCCATCTCCAAACCCATCTCCTTATCCAAGTGAAAATAACATACTATAATTGATTCCAAAGTCATCTCCAAACTCATCTCCAACCTAGCTATCCCAACATCAATCCATTCAAAAGTCATCCTCACCGCCACATTTAAATCGTAACCAACTACAAAAATAAACCCCTCATATCAAAATCAAGGTCTCCAATTACTAAAATAAACCTCTCATATCAAAATCCAACAATCAGCAATTAACTACCCCACAATCATCATCAACTTCAGATACTTGATACAAACGACAATCCCTAACCTACACAATTTCAATATCAACTGAAAATAGCAACAACAATTAACCAAATACCTCAACTGAAAACCCTACACAATTTCAACATGAAAATTTCCATCACTAGTCGAAAACACTCTTCTGAAGTAGAGAGAGAGAGAGAGAGAGAGAGAGAGAGAGAGAGAGAGTACTTGCGATGAGGCTCCGACATCGTGCGAAAGGAGACTCAGTGGCGACGGCAGAGTCCCTAACCCCCAAATCGCCACCGCCGAACAATAAAACCAGAGGAGTAGAGAGAGAAAGAGAGAGTACTTGCGATGAGGCCCCGACGTCGCGCGAAAGGAGACCCACTGGCGACGGCGAAAGGAGGCGCGAAGAATTTAGGGTTTGGGAAAAAAAATTCAAACGAAATAAGAGGGTTTCGCGGAAGGAATGGGAATTTATCCCAGTAAATTCACCGGCGTTTTTATTAATAAACGCCGGTGAATGGGAGAGGAATTGCGAAGGCACATTATCGCTTTCTATTCATCGGCGTTTTTTTAAGAAAACACCGGTGAATATTATAATTCACCGGCGTTTTGTACAGACCGCCGGTGTATAACTATAGAATTTTGCGACCAAATCCTGGGCTTATCTTACCTCGGCGCGATTGGTAAAACGCCGGGGAATATACGCCGGTAAATCCATCAACTGTTGTAGTGTCAAATCCAGACTACATCTGAATTTTTACTTTTAAAAAAACTATATTTATTAAGATGTGCATCGCACGTATAAACTGCTCGTCGAAGTTAATTTGAATGTACCTTTAGTATTAATTAAAGAGAAATTAATTTGAGTGTATCTTTGAAATTAATCAATGAGGGGCTTGGAATTGATCTGTCTCCTTCGGGATGCCGGGACGCCTTCATATTATATATATTGCCCACGCAATTATTGAACTACAAATCCATACTTTGCAAATCATTACTTACATACTCATCTACGAAATTTTCAACGACTTCTACATTTGTGAATGGAAATAAATGTTATATTTCCAATAATTGTGTGTTATCACTTTAAAGATGTGTCGCTCCGTAATTGCATCTTTTCTTTTAGAATTTTGCATGCAGTATTATATACTCGTTATGATGTATATATTTGTATGTCAAACTCTCTCAAAGTTGTTGGAGGAGTACGTTTTATTTTATATATATCTTGTTAATTTATTTTAACCTTGTATATACTTATCGGTTCTCTGTGCTTGTTAGCAACATCCTCTTTATGAAACACTAGTAGTTTACACGTGCGATGCACGTTTTAATAACTTCAAAAAGTTAAAAATAAAACCTCTATTGTAGGGAGGATTTGTACCGGAAATTTTCTTTATGTTAGTTATGCACGTGCATTGCACATGTTGGTAGAATGACAAAATGGCAAACGACACTAAGGCCTTCTCCCATTATATTATTATTACTAGTATTATACATGTGCGTTGCACGTGGATGAAATGGAGAGGAGGGAATGAAAAGGACAAAAAAAAAATCTAGTATTATACACGTGCGCTGCACGTGGGGAAAAGGGGAATGAAAAGGACCCCAAAAAAAATCTATCAACACGTGCACTGCACGTGTTGACAAAATGACAAACACACTTTGTCCTTTTCATTCCCTCCTCCCCATTTTCCCCACGTGCAACGAACGTGTATAATACTAGTATTTACAAATGACACTAAGTCCTTCTCCCATTATAATATTAGAGATTATTATTATTATTAGAGATTAGGGATTAGAGATTAGATATATTGATTATATTTTATTTATTTTTTTGAAAAAAAATAAAAATTACATACGATATTAAGAATATAATCAAAAATAAAGATGCATTTAACTGGATCATGTCATATAAACAATGGTACAGAATTTCTTTATACACGAGGCTTGGATAGATGTAGGTTACAACCCATTATGAATAATCAATGTCATAAATAAAAAACAAAAAACACAAATTAAGCACTTTGAATCCTTCTAAAACCTAAGATATAACTTTTTTTTAATTTGAAGCAACATGGATAAAAGGAGCTAGGACCAACAAAAACATTAATGATCAATTTATGAGTACATGCATATATCATGCTTTCTCATTTCTCCTGATACACAATGTTTTGTTTAAAACAAATTTATAAAATTGAAGGAGCCAGCGGTGGCTCATGAGGACCACAACAACACGAGGGCTCTAAGGAAAAGTTCTAGCTAGCTATATCCTTTTCGAATGCATGACTCTTTACAAGTTGTACAAAAATCAATACACTTTGTAGCAATGTGCAAGCCATGAGCATGTTTCACCACAATATTGATGAATATTATTATAAGAATATTACACTAGTATAATGTCTCCTAATGTAAATGGATCTTGTTAACTAAATTGATTATTTAAGGAAATAGACTTAATTACATAATATAGGTATAAATAGTAGGGTAAATAGTAAAAACTTGTACCAACTTTTGGTCAAACCCACACAATTGTTAGTCATTTGATTCGACCGCAAAGGACCCCCTTAAGGTTTAGGGCGTGTTTGGGAACCCAAAAAATTAGGGAAAGGAATGGAATACTGCGGATAAGCCCATCTTATCCTATTCCAGAGCTTGTTTGTTTTGAAAAAGAAAACAAAGGAAACAACTAAATTTCATTCCCTAGAGAAAGATCTCAACCAATTTCTATTCCGACCCCAACCCCCTCGGAAAGCTGCGTAAAGAAATAGAGAATCAACCCATTTCAACCGATTTCATCCTTTAATAGCGCGCGGACCTTTCTTCAACTGATTTATAATGGGTATGCGTCGTCAAAAGCTTGTTATCGACTTCAGCCGGCCTGGGAACCCTCCACTCCTCCAAAATCGCAGGTATGCGTCGTCACTCTCTTCCCCCACCCAAACCCTCCACTCCTCCACCCTCTTCTCCCTCCCCCGTCCCCACTCCGGCACCCTCAACCTCTCCTATTTCGTCGTTGTTATCAATTGAAAGTTTTTTTATTTTTTATTTTTTAAGTTTTGTATGTTGACTCTCCCAAACCCTCCACTCCTCCGCCCTCTTCTCCCTCCCCCGTCCCCACTTCGGCACCCTCAACCTCTCCTATTTCGTTGTTGTTATGAATTGAAAGTTTTTTTATTTTTTAATTTTTAAGTTTTGTATGTTGATTCTCAACAATGCTCTCAAATGTTTCTCAAGTTTGCTATTCAAACAGACTTGAGAAACAATTTTTTTTCCAGAAAATGCTGGTTTTAATGCGTTTGTTCTATTTAAGGTTCTGTTAATTTTGCATAATTTTGTTTTCAATTCATTCATTACAACTGAAAACAATTGAGAAGAATTGCATAATATGTGATTAAAATATGAAATAGAGAAGTAATTATGCTGCCAACTCAAATTAAATGTGCAGTTATGTTGTTGTTAGATTGCTTTCATATTAGGTTTGCTGTGCTTGATGCTATTCCTCTTTACTAACTTTTTAGGAATTATATGAAGCAGACTTGTATAATTGTTTTTTTATTTTCTCCCCAGCGGTGAAAAAGTTACTTGCCAATGTAAAAAAAAATTGTTTCTCAAGTCTGTTTTCAGTTGTAATTGAATCTCAAGTCTGTTTTGAATAGCAGTTGGATGGTGGTTGATAGGTTTTGTTATCTCACCTTCAATGTATCTACTATCTAGCCAGCTTTGCATGTTCCACATCAAACAGTGGAAATTGTGTTAGAGCATCTCAAAACATACATTTTCTCTATCATTTTTGTTATAGAATAAGCTTTCGAATTTAACTTTAATTTATCAGATAGAAAAAACTGCCCAGTTCTGGTTACATAATTACAGTCTATTATGTTTTTCAGTGTATAACAAGAATTTACTCTTGAATCTTTTTTACCATCAACAACTTGATGTCAGTGCTGATCATATTGTGTTACTGAGATAATTTACTCTATTTGCTGGGATACTTTACCATTTTTTTCCGGAGGTGTTGATACAAATCTAATTTTTTTTAGTTAGGAATATGGACGACTATGACATAGCAGCATTCATTCTCATGATGGTTGCATATTTCGTGATGTCGGCCGCAACATCCTTAACATATCTTGACAAAGAACCAAGTAGAAATAGAAAAACTGAGAGGGACCAAATTCTAATGAGATTGTACGTAGAGTGTGATCGGAATTGTCATGAGATACTTCGAATGAATAGAGTTTCTTTTCATAGACTTTGTGAACTACTTAAGGGGAAAGGTTTGGTTTCTAGTAGGTGGGTAAGTTTGGAAGAACAAGTGGCTATGTTTCTTCTCATCTTGGGTCACGACACACGCATTAGACATAGTGCCTTTACAGTGATAAGGTCATCAGAAACTGTCCATCGCCATGTTCACAATGTGTTACGAGCCGTTTTGAAACTTGGAAGAGAATATATACTGCAACCTTCTGCTAATTATTCTCCTGAAAGAAGTGGTAACCCAAAGCCCTGGGCAATGAGATATTTTAAGGTACAATCTAATCATATACACAGTCCTTAACCTCATAATTGATCGTGTTGAACCTAGATTGTTTATTTATTATTTACAGAATTGTGTTGGCACGATTGATGGTACCTTCATGCCCGCAATGGTACCCGAGGAAGATCAACCACGATATCGCAACCGCAAAGGTGATATTGCTCACAATGTATTGATGGCTTGTTCTTTCGATATGAAGATCACATATGTATTAGCCGGATGGGAAGGATCAGCCCACGACACTCGGTTATTACGATCTGCTGTCACACATCAAAGGGACAAGTTAAAAGTACCGAAAGATAAGTATTACCTGGGTGATGCTGGGTTTCCTTTAGTCCCTGGTTTTTTTGTCCCGTACCGTGGAACACGATATCACTTAAAAGAACAAAGCGGGAATACACCTCAAACACCCAAAGAGCTATACAATTTAAGACATTCGTCTTTACGTAATGTCGTTGAGCGCACGTTTGGTCTCTTGAAGAAGCGTTTTGCTTATCTGAGGACAACCCATTTCTATAGTGTGGATATGCAAGTGGACTTGATACTAGCTTGTTGCATTTTACATAATTTTATACGTTGTGAAGATCCAGACGATATTGGAAGTGAATAGGAAGATCCTGTAATACCCTGATTTTTCAATTTATGAAAAATTATTTTATTTTGCACGTAGTGTGCACGTGCGATATTTTGGTTAAATTGGATCTTATAATTATTTTTATTGTGATATGTATAAACATTTAAATATATGTTTTCAAACTATTTTTATACAAAAGCCTTTTTCTTTAAATGGATAGAAAGCCATATTTTAAGCCTCTTTCTTAAAGCCCAAAATGTATTTTTATTTATTTTTACTATTTTTGCCCATAAAACTAAAGCCCATGGATTAATTTATTTAAAAAGTCTATTTTATTTTTATGTAAATCAAATGCACAATTTTTGGCCTAGTTGCATGCACGTGCACTACGCGTACACGTGCAATATGCACTTTACTTCATGGCCGGTTGTGGACTTTTGGAGGGAGATTCAAAAGTTTAGTGGTGGTCATGGTGTGGTAGTTATTTGAATGTGGGTAGTTGTGGTAACTCCTACTCTCATCCTAGCCCTCTATCCTACAACCAACCAACTAATCCTAGCCCTCCATTCTAGTTGATTTTTAGTATAAATACCCCCTCCCATGGCTAGTTATTTTGTGCTTATTATCCCTTCCAAATCTATAGTCTAATTAGTAGTAGTTTGAGAGTTAAAAAGATTGAGTGGTGAGTGGTTTGTGCTTGCATTCTACCAAGGAGGAGAAGGGCCGGCTAGGAGCTTTCGGTGGTGCTTGTGGAACTTGTGCGCGCGTCATCTAGGAGGAGGTGTATCTCATTTGCAAAGGACTTAGTTGCTATTGTGTTTGTTCTCTCCATATAAGGTGGGTTTGATTTTCCTTATTTCTAAAGTAGAAATGCTTGTTAGAATGAATGAATGATAGTAGGTTTAATTTTCCGTATTAGGAATCATGCTAGTACTACTGAAAGAATGATGCATGAAAAATATTAATAAGAGTACACTTCTAATTGGAAAATTGACTTATAAATGGATTGGGATGTGAGTATGCAGTTATATAGTAAAAATCTAAGTTGGTATGGATTAATTATAGCCATGAAGGTGTAATTGGCTAATAAAGAGATTAGTGGTATTAATTGTTGAGAAATGTCGAGAAGGAATCTTTCGGGTAAGTCGACTTAGGACCTTGTAAGTCGACTTATGTGCTCATTTAAGTCGACTTGTGCTTTTATAAGTCAACTTCTTGCTTAAATTATTTACTTAAAATCATGGATGTTTTCCCCTGGACAGTCGACTTATTATAGTATAAGTCGACTGGTACTGAAACATTTTTATAAACTCGAATGTTCTACTCTTCTAAAAATACATGAGACTTTATAAAGATAATTCGGAAATTGTTGCATGAAATAAAATGTGATTTGAGAATGAAAGGTGTAATTAGAACTATGACTTTGACATGTGTATTTTTGGAAAAGTATACCTTGCAAAAGAACTGGAAATGAAGAAGATTAGTATAGTAAAGAAGTGACATTATGTGATAGATGTATGAAAATATGAACTGTGAATATTCGTTAGTACTTCTCATTTTGAGAATAATGTGAACAATAAAAAGTGAATTATTCTTGTTAAAGAATAGCGAGACAAAGTATGATGTGATAATAGAATGAAGGAATGATTCCTTAATTTGAGATTTTTTAACCGGTTCAGTCGACCTAATGTGGGTAACAGTCGACTGTATAGAACTTGAGAAATTACATAATTGAACTCTGCAGAACAGCCGACTGTGTTGAACGACAGTCGACTGTCATGTGATTGATAATTGAAATTGTAACACTGCGGAACAGCCGACTGCCGTGTGCAGCAGTCGACTTTCCCAAGTGGTTATGAAGAACTTGAATTGACTGAACAAGTCGACTGGAAGAGATCCAAGTCGACTGTCCAGAGTGTTTGATATGTCAGAGAACATTATTCTGTTTATTTTGAAGATTGTGAACCTTATGGTGGGTGTTGATAAAATCTATTCGTTGCTGCATGAATTTACATGAGATGAATCATAGATTTGAATTGAGAATTACATGAATATGAAAGCTAAGATCATGATATGCTGAGGCAATGAAAAAATGAATTCATGAGTTGGGAATGCTCAATGTTGGAAATTGTGAATTAAAATTGAAATGAAAGAGTAGCTAAGTCTCCCCCGGCATTTGGAAAGAAATGAAATGAATATTGAAAAGAAAGACCAAGGTTGGTCATGTTGAAATGAATGAATAAGTCCGGTTTAGTGGAGAGGCTAACTCTAGAGCTTTGATTTTGTTCATGATTCTAAAAAGAAACTAAGGATTAGTACATAGTGGAGACGTGATGAAAGTAGGAGAAAAACACGAGTGAGGGCCATCGAATTTGCGCGCGGAGAGTATTTCACAGGTTCTTCACGATGAGTCGTGACATGACGTGGATACGGCTCCAGGGTACCGTGGCGGCGGAGAGTATTTCACAGGTTCTTCACGATGCGTCGTGACATGACGTGGATACGGCTCCAGGATACCGTCCCGGTGGTGATACTTGTGGGATGTTTGGTGACTGCATGAGGATCGTGTGCCATGAAGAAGGCTGAATTGCCACAGGTTCTTCACGATGAGTCGTGACATGACGTGGGATTCCCCTCCAGGTTTTCTGTACACGTGCTTGCACTCATAGATCATTTAAGATACCTACCGTAGTTACAGTAGTAGATTAAGTCATGGCGAGGGATTGAACCCTACAAAGATGAAGAACGATTAAGAGGCTTGCCCTCGGACCTATGTAGTATGGGATGCATAGACTCCGAACAAGTGTGCATTAGTGTCATGTAACATAAATAATTGCATTAAGGATTAAGGGCACAATCACAACACGACATCAATAGGGTAGCCCCTTTAATTGTAATGTGACAAGTTTGTGTTTGCTAAATATGGAAAATTAAGTTATACTATTTCCGGCATAGAGAGGATGGCCGTGTATAATGATCGTCGGTTGAATAAACTGACGTACCCACAGTCTTATATGCAGGTAAATGGCATGTTAAAGGTTAAAGAGGAATGGATGCTTAAAGATTATACCATGTTGTTGTACATTTATTTAATTGTTGTAAATTTTACTTCCGCTGTGCAAATGTAAAGTGTAATATTGATGTAAACTCTGATGTAAAGTGAAAAGTTTAAATTTCCTTGTAAAA
The DNA here is from genome assembly GCA_017893485.1 of Hemerocallis citrina. NCBI lineage: Eukaryota > Viridiplantae > Streptophyta > Magnoliopsida > Asparagales > Asphodelaceae > Hemerocallis > Hemerocallis citrina. Next base: position 30,160,527 of record CM030361.1, on the reverse strand, counting down.
TTGTACTGAAGAAAGCGAAAAGATCCTGTAGAACATCTCGAATTCAGTGTATTTGGGATTCGGGGCGTTACAGATCCCCCTGTAGATGCTGATCAAGATAATGCAGCGCAAATTGAAGATATTGCCACACTGAGCACGTCTCCTTCTTGGACTTCTTTTAGGGACAATCTTGCTGCCACTATGTGGAATGATTCTATTTATCACTGATACCTTATTATACATAATGCTTATATATGCATGGAAACATGGTAATGTACTGTATAGCAAGAGATAAGACCTTGTCTTCTATAGTTTTGGCATTTCTTACTTGTATTTGACATGTCAAGTATAAAGTTTCTTGTGAAGTATAAAGAAATTGGTTAATTTTCTCTTCAAGCTCGTCTACGCATGTTATGTAATTTTCTCTTCAAGCTCGTCTTACTTGTGTTTGGCTTATTAGTTAGTCATTGATGATAGCTTGTCCTTCCCAGTCACCCTTTTCTAATTGAGCATGTTGCACTTTAGTGCTGATGAATACCAAGACCAAGCTGTATATACTGTAGTGTAATTCTACTTTTGGTCTTAGTGTAAAGGCTTATTTCCTTTGTATTTTACTATTCATCAATTCATTGTTTTCTTCCAACAAAGCGTGTCTAATTTAATTCGAGCTGAAGCTGGCCTTACCTTTTGTTATCAATTCTTTAATCTGCACATGCTAAGATATAATTCTTCATGAAGTCAGTCAGGCATTTGAGCAGGTTAAAAGAAGTGCAGGTACTGTCTTTGAGAGAAGAGGGAATGTCTATATCGAGAAGATTACAGAGTCGAAGTACTTTCATAATATCCTTAACAAGTCCAAAGGAAATGCAGCGGCCAAATCGGTATGTGGTTGAGTGTACTTCCTTTTAGTCCGATCTAGAGTACGTGCCTGATATGAACTGGATATTTCCCAATACACATCCTTGCCTGTAATGTAAATGTGGTTTCAGAATCAGATTCTTCATTTTAGTGACATTTGAATTTGTGAAATGAACTGAATAGAAGTAATTTTTTAAGTAATTTTTAGCCGAATAGAAGCAGCAACTTCATACTTAGATGTTAATGTAGCCTTCTTTCTGCACCATTGGTGTTGCTCCATATCCTCATTATATAATTTATTATTTCAATATAGATTGAAGTGAAGCAATTCAAGCAGAAAACATTTTAATGTTTCTGATATACTTTTTTTTTTTTTGAGAATAAGGTGACCTCGTCACCGATTCATTAATGAAATGTTAATAAAAATAAGTTTCTGATATACTTTGTGATGATTATTTGAGTCTAGTTTTATGATTTTCTATGCAGGGTGAAATGCTGAATGGTATCTATTGCTTAATCTCTTAGCTTCAATACTTCACCTGAAGAGAGAGTGAAAAAACTTGCAGGCAGCCAACCACATACATAAAGTGCAGGTGCATACAACAACTCAAGTTGAACGTGCCAAAATTAGTAGCAGTACTCAACAATAAGTGATGCTTCTTGGGATTTACAACTTGCCAGGTGCAGTTTTCACTAGGAATATTCTGGGAAATGGTATGAAGCTGAGCTCTGTACTAGGACCAGTGGACTTACTATTTAGAAGTTTTTGTAGCTTTTCTCCATGGCTTCATCTGTAGCACTTGTCAAACTTTAATTTGTATCTTTCAACGGAAACTCTCTTCGTTAATCGTTAGGTACCAAATTTTAATGCTATCTCGTGAAAATTGTTTTATGTTTAACCAGTGTGTTTCCTAAAAATGGTCAATCATAAATGTTATACCACCCTCATGTCACAAGCTCGAAACAAACAATCACAAATCATTTTTTGTAATAGCAAGCTAATTTTAAGCTGAAAACGAGTACCATACAATTATAAAGTTTGGCATTAGTTTTATGACATAATTTACTGCTTATAGATTCAGTGGATATCACAGTTCTGTATATTGATATCACAAAAAAGAAAAAGAAAAAGAAAAAATAAAGAAGGTATACTGATTCAAAAGATGATTAAAATTTTCAATTTGCGGGCAGTTGATTTTAAATAAATAAGGTTAGGATAATATTTGGCAGAATGATATTTTACTACTTTGCAACTAGTAATAGCAAAATGAAGGATCTAATACAAACTGTTACAGTTAAGTACTCAATTTTTAAGTAACATAATCTAAAAATCTATTTTAAAAAGTCAGCTAATGTGTACATGTACAGTTATTTAAAACCTGCATATATTCTACATTCTTCATCTAAGTAATTTTTGAATTTTTGAATTTGTGAAATGTAAATGTGGTTTCAGAATCAGATTCTTCATCAGCCGTAGAAATGATGGTGAATTATACTGAAAATTCTACACCTGGTGATGATATTGATGTCGCTAAGAAAGATTCTTCCATTCAGAAATCTTTTTGTGATCCAGGGGATTGTAGAAATTACATAGATGACTGTAACGTTGTCTGTGGTAAGGTCGCTTCAGAAGATCGTCTGGAGTGTGGTTATAATTCAGATACATCTCAGAATGATGATAACCTCCATATATTGCATGACCCCAATTTCTTTTGAGAAAGGTGGTGGACAAAATTATTGATGTGAACAACTGATTTAGTTGTATTATAAAAATGGCATTCAAAGATTAGCCTCAAGTCTTGCAATGTGATTCTTCATTTTCACTTTTTTCTAATTTCGTTTGTCTAATTTGAATGTCATTCTTTGAAGGGATTTTCCTATATTGAGTACTTTTATTTTATCTATAATGTGTCTCTGGCCTTATTTGTGGTATAGATGCCTCTATTGTGATAATGATATTCCAGAAAAATCTTTCCCTGAGAATGAGTACAGAGAAGTCTTCAGTATGAGTTTGCTTCTGCTATTTCCTGGCAAGTATCTATTTGATACCAGACTCCATCCTTGGTTTTAGAACGATTCACATTGCAGTCTTGAGATTGCCAATTTGAACACTGGCTCTGCTGATTTCTGTGCTGTAACTGCAAGAGCTGCATTCTGTGAGATGGAAGAGCCGGTATTAAACTTTCCCACTGCATGTATGAACGAGTAAGAAATGATCATTTGTAGCAACACAGGTACTTGAGCTGTTGTATTAGACCAAAGCATTGTTGTTTGTGAAGTTATTGCAGTATTGGCACATGTTCAGAATGTGTTGTGCAATGCCTGATGTTTTGTAATACCTATATTATCTGCTGTACATATGCATGCATATTGTCACATGCTTTTTTGTCTGCCAATTTCAAACACAGGCAATTGATAAATATTACTGATTTGGACTGAGAAGCTGCTGTGATTCGGTTTCTGCAAAGTTTTAGTATTGTTCTACACTTTATTGATGCACATTCTTTCGGAGTTATAGAACACAAAGAAAGCTATCATGTGGCTCTCATTTAATATGGTTGAAATCAATGGTCCAGATTTAATCAGGGAAAGATCATATGATGGCTATAACAGCCAATCTAAGCCCTTTAATTTTCAGATTGGTAATCGGGCTCAGTTTTGATTTATATGTATATCCTTTTATACAAATTATGAAATATGATAGCATAGAAAAATCTGAAATATGATAGCATAGAAATTATGAAATTATGTCCATGTACAAATGTTATAAAAAGGTTTTTTCAAAATGTCGTAATCCATAGTATTCTATTGTTTGCCAAACAAGACTATGGAATGGAAACAAAAAAAAGTCAATTCCATTCCACCAGTTGCCAAACACACACAACTTATAAAGTTAATTCATCCATTTCCCTTTCTTTCCATTCCTCTCCATTCATTTTCATTCCATTCCTTTTCATTCCCCAACTTAAATGTTTCCAAACAGACCCTTAGTGTTTGTTTGAATAAGAAAGATAAAATATGGCATTATGAGACAAGGATGAGGGAGCGTTATAAAATGCTTTTTTATACATCATTTTCGAATCAGTTTTGAGCAATTTTTTGAGTAAGATCCTCTATGAATTAGTGAGAGATCTTGATTGATTTATGTTATCCTTCGTGAGTAGATCAAAATCGTATATTTATTTGTTCAAAACGGTTATCGGGTGAATGAGAAATTGTCTTCCAAAGTGAGGCAGTTAATTTATGAAAAATGAGTTTAAGGAATTTTAGTCTCACATCAGAAAATCAAAGGAATTAGAAGATAATATATAATAACATGTTTCTTGACATTGTAAGATATCTAGCCAAGAGGCTCTCTCTCTCGTGCGCATGGGAGGGTGCAAATCTCGGATTACAAGTGGCTTGTGTGCGCCCGCACATCATGTGAACATGAATGTCAGACCGATGTGAACCCATCCCGTGCAGAGTCAAGTTGTCTGCCGTTACAATTCTCCCCCTCCTCTGTTTTATGCTTCGAGTTAGGTTTTATTCTTCGGTCGTTCGATGATAGATTTCGAACGTGTCCAGTTCGAGAGCGTGACGTAGTGTCTGCATCAACTCTTCTGTCGTTGCAGCATGAGACAGGCGCCTACGCAAATTCCAGCACCTGAACGATGCAAAATCTATTTGAAGGAGATTATGTGGTACACAAGTCTCGACACAAATTGGTTGGTTTGTAAATTTTTTTACTTTTCCTTTTATTTTATTTTATTTGTTGGCTCCATCTTTTTCTTCTTCTTCTCCGATTTTGTGCCTTTTAATTATACTTGATTTTATTGCAAATAATTTTTATAATCAAAATATTGTAACAGGGAGAAGTAGGTCACCACAGCAGCATCGTCAGAAAAGGAGGAAGAAGGGGTAGAGGATGTTCACGTTAGAGTTGACAAAGAGTCAGAGTTGAAGGAGTTCAGAGAAGGAGAGTTAGAAATAAAGGTCAAAGAAATTTCATTATCTATCAAGGAATTGTTTTTTTGTAGGGGTCGCTGGAATACTTCATATCAATCGCTTCTTACTAGTCAGTGGAATCTTTATGCCTAAAATCAGACTGGTTAAAATTGAAATCATTTAGGTTAAAAGCCATAGTACTAATACATCTATGATTTTTATTCATGGACGTGATTTTTATTCATGGACGTTGATAAGAAGTTTAAAGAACCTATTAATCAACTATCAATCTCTCGTCCATAATCTAGATTTTAATCAACTATCAATCTCTCTTGTCTATAATCTAGTGTAATTTATAATGAAATTAATCTCACTCTTCCGCCATCACATAAGCCATTAAAAATACCCTTATGACATATATTCGAAAAACATATGCTTCTATTGCAAAGTAGGTCTAAACTCAAGCACAAAATAGCTTTCGAAGTGAAAAGTGCCAAATTTAGTATTTGTAGTTTGTACTAGTTATATAGATTTAGGGATGGAAAAAAATATTTTATTGATTAATTAAACTGAGTACAATATGAAACCTATATAGGAGAGAAGAGAAAACTAAACTAATACATTATTCGATATGAGACTAAACTAATATCTCTCATAATATAATATCTAACTTAATATCCAACAATACTTAATTAATTGGTTACTTATTTGACCATTGCAACGACATCTAAATTATAGTCGACAAATAAATACTTGCGATTCATGCATAGTTTTTTTTTTGAAGGAAAAGGTGGAATCTGGCCACCATGTTTCATTAATATGAGATTAACGAAACAAACTCAGAGTACTGGGCCAAAGTATAAACTACAGACAGAAAATAAAATATACATGAAGCAACATGACGCATACAACAAATTCCTCCAACAACCCTGGAGGGTGGGCCGACAACCAAGCTCGGTCCAGCAAAATTATAAGTACGTCAGTTTAGCTTCGTACAGTGCCTCCACGGCACATGCACACCCACCTGACACAAGTCTGGTAGGATTTTATCACCCGCCGATCCCTGTCTTTATCTCGCTGGGGGGACCCCATGTAATGCCCTGAATATTCATTCATGAAAATTTGTTATCTATTTTGCACGTAGCGTGCATGTACCATTTTATGAAACTTTATAATGAATGATGAGTATAAGTCTATGTAGATATGTTTGCTAAATTATTTTATCTTTAAAAGGATCCTGGTTTCAAATAAACTTAAGCCCAAAATCTAAATTATTTATTTTGTAAAAGTTAATGTTCTGGCCCATTAATTTAAGCCCAAGATTTTTTTTTTTTTTTTAAATAACAACTTGTAATGTAGAATACAATTTAAAGATTAATTTTTTATACAAAATATAATGGAGACCAAGTTGCATGCACGTGCGCTACACGTACACGTGCAATAACACACTTGTGTGGCCGGTTGGGATCTTTTTGGAGGGAATTGAAATTTTCAATTGGAGATCATGCTTGGTGGTTACTTGGTTGTGGGTAGTTATGCAACTCCTACTTTCATCTTAGCCCTCCATCTTATAATCAATTACTTGATTTTAGCCCTCCATTTCATCAAGATTTTAGTATAAATAACCCCCCCCCCCCCCCCCCCCCCCCCCGCCCCCAATTAAGTGTAATCTACAAAAAAAAAAATCTATTTGAAAAGAGAAAGATTTATTTGCAAGAGAGTTGTGAGTGCGATTAGTCTTGGGAGGCCGGCATTGCTACAGAAGATTCTTGGTGGCAAGGAGCAAGGAGGAGGAGTCACATTATCACTAGAAGGCTTTTCGGGATTTCATTTATTTCGTCAACAAGGTGGGTGTTTCTCAGGACTTCTAATATAGAGATCATGCTAGGGCAATTTTGATTGTTATCATGCTTGTGAAATGTGGATTGATATGGTGATCATTATGCTAAAATGCGTTGTGCTATACTTAGTATGAAAGATGTGAATGAATGAGCAGAATTAATGAAATCTAAAAGATCGGAACTGACCTGTACAGTCGACCGGTCATGTGAGTAAGTCGACTGGTATGAGGTGGATGTTTTCCATGGCTTCTAAATTAGAATTCATGTTAAGATCGAGGATTTAATTGTGTAAGCATGTGCAAACTGAAGTGATAGAATGATTGCTAAATTGATATCTCCCATGCTGTACTTAATGTAGAAATTATGAACTGATGAAAAAGGTCTAATAATAATTAGAGAACTGGAAATGACCCTTACAGTCGACCGGTCGTATGAACAGTCGACTGGTATATTGAAAAAAAATATATACAGTTCGGATTTTCATGAAACAACGTACTTTTTAATGTGAATTATTAATTTGATGTTCTAGCATGTTAAATTGGGATTAGTATTCATCTCTATGAGTAGACGATGAGTAAAAGGAAAAATATATGTTTAGCATTTCCTTTTGAGAAAAGAAAACACTAGTTATGTGGAATTTACATTTAATCGAAAACTATGTTGTGATGTTAATAAACATATAAGAATTTCATGTTTATGTTGGCATGAGCACATTGTAGTGTGACAAAAAAATGATGTGAGAACAGAATAAAGAGAGAACTCTTTAATCGAAAGTTTAATCTGCTTAGTCGACCGAATGTATGTAACAGTCGACTGTACTAAACTTGAAAGGTTACATTGTTGAACTCTGCTGAACAGCCGACTAGGTTGATTGACAGTCGACCGCACTGTAAATGATATTGGAATTTTGAATGCTGTGGAACAGCCGACTGGCCATGTGCAGCAGTCGACTATTCCGAGCAGTTTACTGAAGGACTTGTTTGACTGAACAAGTCGACTGGATGAGTTCTAAGTCGACTGTTCAGAGCACTTTTTGACATCTCAGAAAATTCTATGAATTGTGTTATGATAAAGATTGTGAATCTTATGTTGAATATTGGTTGTGACAGTAAACTCTATTTGTCTTTGCATGAATTAATATGGAGTGAATCATTTATTTGAATTTATGAAAGTTATAATTGTGGAACTATGAACATGAAAAAGAAAATCCATGGTGATTATGAAAAAAATGGACTCATGAGTTGGAAGTGCTCAGATTATTTTTAGTAATTGTGAATTGGAATTGAAACAAAAGAGTAGCTAAGTCTCCCCCGGCATCTGGAAAGAAATGAAATGAAAATTGAAATGAAAGACCAAGGTTGGTCATGTTTGAACGAATGAATAAGTCCGGTGTAGTGGAGAGGCTAACTCTAGAGCTTTGATTTTGTTCATGATTCTAATAAAAACTAAGGATTAGTACATAGTGGAGACGTGATGAAAGTAGGAGAAAAACATGAGTATGAGGGCCATTGGATTAGCGGCGTGAAAGTATTCACAGGCTGTCTTCACGATGCGTCGTGACATGACGTGGATACTGCTCCAGAGTACCGTCCCGGTGGTGACGCTTGTGGGATGTTTGGTGACTGCAAGAGGATCGTGTGCCATGAAGGAGGCTGAATTGCCACAGGCTGTCTTCACGATGCGTCGTGACATGACGTGGGATTCCCCTCCAGGTTTTCTGTACACGTGCTTGTACTCATAGATCATCTAGGATACCTACCGTAATTATAGTAGTAGATTAAGTCATGGCGAGGGATTGAACCCTACCAAAATGAAGAACGATTAAGGGCTTGCCCTCGGACCTATGTAGTATGGGATGCATAGAATCCGAACAAGTGTGCATTATTGTCATGTAACATAAACAACTGCACTAAGGATTAAGTGCACAATCACAACACGACATCAATAGGGTAGTCCCTTTAATTTGATATGTGAACAAGTTTGTGATTTGTTAAGAAATGAGAATCATTATACTGTTTCTGGCATAGAGAGGATAGCCATGTATAATTATCGTCGGTTGAATAAACTGACGTACCCACAGTTTTATATGCAGGATAATTGGTTTGATAAAGATTAAAGGAAAGCCAATGCTCGAAGATCATTATTTATTGCTGCAACTTTTGTATAAAGTTATAATTGCTTCCGCTGTTATTACATGTGAATTATGGATGTATATGCTTCCGCTGTAAAATATAAAGTGTAAAATCTCTTGTAACCCTGATGTGAAATGGAAAGTTTTCAATTCCTTGTAAAATTGTACCGAATGAAACGAAAAGATCCTGTAGAACTCTCGAATTCAGTTGTATTTGGGATTCGGGGCGTTACACCCCATCTTTGGGCCCAAGCCCCGCAGATCGAATTCTGACCCCACGGCACGTGCACAGCGATCTCACCCTCTCACCATCTCCACCAACTCATCCTACAAATGCGCCAATCGCTCCCACAGCCGCTACAAAAGAGATAGCCGTGAAGAGGATACTTTAACCTCTCACACGATAGCCTTTTCTCAGGCGATTTCTCACCAACCAACTATCTCGCTCACCCCACCAAACACCATGCTCCAGGAGAGATCCGTGGAGAGGATACCTTCACCTCGCTCACGCTTTAGCTCTCTCCGGCAATTTCTCACCACACAGACTTAACTCGACTCATACTCCCAATCCGAGGGAAGAGACGACGTTATCACGAGCCAGTGGCCTAAGCTGGAGGAAGCTCAATAGCCTGATAGTAGGCATTGTGACAACTGCACTGGAGACATCGTAGGACACTCAAACGCACATCATGGAGGGACCCCATCTTCGGGCCCAAGCTCCACAATCGTGCAAAACAGCGTACTTCGGGAGGGGGGGCGCACCTCGCCATCGTCCTGATCACACTTGAACCCCAGATTCACGGCATTCGCAACAACAGGCGCGAGAGGATGCTCTGGCGCAACATAGTCGCTCCGCGACAGTTTAGACAAGCACCCCGAAAGTAGAGATAGGTGAGCGCACACCACGGAGGGACCCCAACTTCGGGCCCAAGCTCCACCAACGTGCACAACATCATAACCCGCTCATCATAGCGACTCACAGATAGAGAAGCACACCCAGCTTCTTCACACGCACTACCAACCCTCGCAAAAACCAAATCATAGCCGCAGATCGCCATAATTGGCCCCGAGAGTGTGGACATGGTGGCAAGCGCGAAGAACATCCGGGCAAACATCTAGCAAAGCCAACCAACCCCAATCTAACCCAAACCCCAACCCTAATAAACTCACCCCCAAACCCCCAACTCCAAAAGCAACCCAGATCTGGATGCAAAGTCACAGATCTGGTGCCCCTCACAGATCTGGATGCAAACTCACCCCCATTACTAATATTTTTTATTCACACCCTAATCTCTCTCCCTTCATCGTCTTCCCTCGGCTCAAACCCTAATTCCATCCACATCAATAAAAAACCCACCTTTTCCTTCCAAAACCCTGCATTCGTCGAAATTGATCGCAAACTGATCAACCACCAATGGCCGGCGGCGGGAACCGTAGCCACGACACGCCGATCAAGATCGAAAGCACGAATGTGAAGGAGGAGGCTCCGGTGTTATGGAACCTGAGGCCGTTGGTGAGCAAGTCGTGGGCGGATGTGGAGGACGATGATGGGGATGATTACTATCTGACGACGGTGCCGCATGTGTGGACGCGCCGCACGATGGCCCCTCGTCGTCGCCTGGACGCGTCGCACGACGCACGTCGCATTTGTCGCACGCTGGCATCTGAGATCTGGAGGGCGGGCACGATAGCGCCAGAGTTCCATGGCGATAAGCAAGTAGGGTTTGTACGAGGTCATCGGAGGAGGGAGGGGAGCGGATGCGGAGGGCACAGTCGGGGAAGGAAGGGGGAATGGGACGGAGGTGAGTTGGTTGCGAACCTAGTTGCGGCAGGAGAGAAGTGCATTGCGGATCTGGGCGTCGATCGGCGACCGGGGAGGGGGCGGCGAGATCCCGACTGCCACCCCCTCCAAACATTCTCTAGATCTAGCATGAATCATAGTTGCAAGCAATGTTATCACATACACTCAACTGTCAACAATCTTTGAAACAATATAATAAATCAACAATCTTCGAAAAATAATCCCTACATTTGATTGCTGATTTAAGACTCCATTCGTCGTCAATCATCAAAGTAACATTTCAATACTAAAACTATGCTAACATTTAGAATTTGGAACATCTAATTTTGTGGATGCATTGCGCTAGTGAAACGACTACAAATGCTCTAAGGGTCTATTTGGTTGGAGGGTAATTGAGGGGAGGGATTTTTTAAAATATTTCTTGTTTGGTTCATTTTTAGGAGGGGAGGGGAGGGAAATGGAGGGGTGCAAAATTCCTCCTAAGTCAATTTTGGCTCCCCTCCAATATTGGGGGGATTTGGAGGGGAGAGAAAATAGGTTTAATTTTTTTAAATGATTGGACTAAATTGCCCTTTTTAGATCTAAATTCCTAAGATCTCTCTTTCTAAAATAAAAAATAGATCCCCGACCCTCTCTCTCTTTCTAAGATGGTTAGATTGCAAGTAAGTCAAGCTTGTGACATTTATTAGTCCATGTAACATGGTTTAGATATCTACCATTTTTTTAGATTGAAGCACCATTTTCATTTCTTGCTCAATGTTCACATATCTAAATGATGTTGATCAGAGGCACTCTCAGAGTTATTTTTGTCATCTTTTCCTTCCAATATGAATAAGATATTTTTTAAAACATCTAATTAGTATTTAATTTTAATTTATGTTGTGGCAACCTTTTATTCATCTTTACTATGAAGGGCTTCACATTTAGAATTTTTTCCCAAACTGTCCCACTTTTTGAAAGTTTTTCCCAAACTGCCGTACTTTTTTTTATTCCCTAAACGCCCTACTCGCTTTTTGAAAAAGCGAGTCTGGAATAAATCCCCTCGCTTTTTCAGAAAGAGAGTCTTAGGCTGTAGAATTTCCACAACCCAAGACTCGTTTTCTGAAAAAGCAAGGGGATTTAACCCAGACTCGCTTTTTCAAAAAGCGAGTGTGGACGTTTTTGCCCAGCAACACTCGCTTTCTCAAAAAGCGAGGGGATTTATTGCAAACTCGCTTTTTGAAAAAGCGAGTGTCGATTGGGGATTTAGCCCCCCCACGCACGATATCAGATCTCACATTCTCTTTAATTCTCTATCCTCCTCCTCCTCTTCTAACCCCGAAACCCTAACCCATCTCTCATCTCATTTTCGTCATAGTACCACCGAAATTTGTGGATTAACCCATAAAATTGCTTTGAAAACCCTAAACCCATCTTCCGAAACATCAGAATTTTGGAATTTTGATATACTTGAAGAGGAAAGCAACTTCAACTATTTTACCAAAATATCTACGGCAAATTTCTTTCAAATAAGCTTGTGAAGGTATTATAACACCCCGAATTCTAAAATACAATTGAATTCAAAGTTCCACAGGATATTTACACTTCTTTCGTACAATTTTATAAGGAAATAAAAACATTTCTTACATTAGAGTTACATTACACCTTTATATTTTTACAGCGGAAGCAATTTTACAATAAATTACATGAAACAACATTTAAATCGATCTTGAGCAGCATGTATACTTCAATTGTGTAAAGCATCTTTACCCTGCATGTAAAACTGTGGGCGCGTCAGTTCATTCAACTGACGAAATATTATACACGATCATCCTCTCTATGCCGGAAATAGTATAACGATTCTCAATACTTAGCAAACCACAAACTTGTTCACAAACAAAGCTAAAGGGACTATCCTATTGATGTCGTGTTGCGAATGTACACTTAGTCCTTAATGCAATTATTTGTATTATATGACACTAATGCGCACTTATCCAGAGTCTATGCAGCCCATACCACATAGGTCCGAGGGCAAGCCCTTAATCGTTCTTCATCTTGTAGGGTTCAATCCCTCCTCATGACTTAATCAGCTACTGTTAATACGGTAAGTATCCTAGATATTTTCTGACCTAAGAACTCATGTCTAGGCGCCCTGGAGGGAATCCCAATGCACTGTCACATGACTCATCATGCAGGCATCCTGTGGTAATTCAGCTCCTACCATAGACATGACACCACCCACAGTCGTCAAACACCCCACGAGCGTCGCCACCGGGACGGTACTCTGGAGCAGTATCCATGCCCTATCATGATGCATCATGGGACATCCTGTGAATACTCTCACGCCGCCAATCCAATGACCCTCATACTTAGTGTTTTTCTCTTACTTTCATCACATCTTCACTATGTATCTAATCCTTAGTTTAATTAAATCATGAATAAAATCAAACCCTTAGAGTGTAGCACTCCCACTCTACCGGTCTTATTCATTCATTTCATATGACCCAAACCTTGGTATTCTCATTTCAAATATCATTTCCACATTTCTTTTATTGCCGGTATAAAGCTTGGCTATACCCTAATTCTTAATTTCAACTCATAATTACAATATCGAGCTTTTCATACTCATAAGGTCTTTTCATGATTAATCACAATTCCTGTTTTCATAAGCATAGTATTCATGTATTCACATCTTTCATAACTCATCACAATCAATAAGTCAACTTCACGTGCAATTTATGCGTAAGAATAAATTTCAACTAGTAGAAATCCGTAATTCATTTATTTCACAAATCTATTATTCTCATTTCAAAATCTTACTACAAGCACAAGTTATAAGTCCAATTAATTACACAAAATCATAACTTTCCAAAATTCCTCATTTCTAATTGTCATCTTTATAACTCACAAATCTCATTTATTTTTCTTTTATTTAAAAGACAGATTTTATTTTAAAAAGAAGTCCTTTCTTGCAAAAAGCCCCAATTTCTTAATTACACTTCATCAAAAGTTATACAATTTTTTCTCATAAAGTCCAAATAATTTTCAGTAATTAATTCCATATTTTTCCCAATTTTTATTCTATTTTTAAAAACTCAATTTTATTAAAATCCCATAAAAGAACATTTTTTTTAAATCCAAACCCCTTTCTCTGGATTTCACCTAGCCTACACAGTCGCTTTCTAAAAAAGCGTGGAAGTATGTACTAGGCTCGCTTTCTTAGAAAGCGAGTCTTCACCCTGAGAAAGCGAGTCTGGTACAAAATAACGCGATTTTTCAAAAAACGAGTCTGGAGTTGAGTGATATCCAGAGATGAAGCCTTTCTCTGGATTTCACATAGCCTACACAGTCGCTTTTCGAAAAAGCATGGAAGTATTAACAAGACTGACTCTGTTTGAAAAAAACATCCAAGCTCAAGACTCGCTTTCTGAAGAAACGAGTTAAGTGAAACCAACCTCGTTTTTTCGAAAAGCGACTGTTGAGTGGTATGTTTTCCAGAGAAACCTCACCTCTGGAAAACGAACAGCACAAGACTCGCTTTTGGAAAAGCGCAGAAAGCGAGTCGTGGGTCTATAAACACAAAACAACATCAAAACATCTTCAGGTGGGACATAAACCCTACAAACTTCACATCTTCAAGTGGGACATCAAAACATCTTCAACTCCAAACTTCAACAATGCGAACAAACAATTCAACTCCAAGCTTATATAAAACATACGATCAATTCAACTTCATTCACACATCAACTTCAACTTCACCAATTCATCACCTTCTCCAAACTTCACAAATCATCTGCCAACCTGTCCAAGACGCGCCTCCGTGTAGGGCATCCACACTACGCAATCATCTGCCAACCTGTCCAACTCATCACGAAAGTAGGTCAGGCACCTGTTAGGGTTGGCAGTCCATGTTAGATTGCCGGACCAGTACACACCAAGTGGAGGTAACATGTGCTGGTCCTCGGAGAGATGGATCCAGTGGGGTGATTGCCTCCGCACTACAGGCCAATCCACGTGAATACGCTCCCAACTCCACACTTGTAGCAATATCATTGGTCCATTCATCTGCACGGAACCAAGAATGCACAAGCACAAACTCCTGTAGAGGGACACTAGGGCGGCACTACCCCAACTGTATTGATTGACTCGTCCCAGATCTGCAATCAGTGGGAGGTACATCAAGGAGACTGAGTGTCTGCTGGAATTTGGGAACAACACCCCTCCAAACAGTGTCAGAATGTAGGCCCTGCAGTAGCACTAGACCTCCTCATCAGTGGAATCATCTTTCAATCAGTTCTTGAATCTATCCTTTAACCACTTCAACCGAATTTGTTTTACATTCACTGCTCTGGCCTCCACTTCGATACCGAGATACCGTTCCACTAAATATATCGGGTCGAAGTCCATTGAGCCTGTCACTGCTTGCCCATCAACTGGAAGGTCGGTGAGTACAGAAACGTCCTGCAGCGACACTGTCATCTCTCCAACTGTAAGGTGAAAGCTGTGTATTTCAGGGCGCCATCTCTCAAGCAGTGCTATAAGAAGAGGCCGATCGCACTCGATGGATCTCATCAGTGCAATAACATACAGTCCATACTCCCTTAGGATCTGGTGAATCCGTGGGTGCATAGGTAGTGGATGACCCCCACGGAATGTACATTCCTTCGAATCGCCTTCCCACACATCCTTCGAACGATGCTACGACTGAAGAGTAAGGAGTGTAGGGTCGAGGGGACCTGGACCTCCAAGGGGAATGTAAGATGAAGAAGGGGCCGGAGAAGAAGTACCTGCCACATTTGGATTACTTGGGACCTGTACAACAACAACAACAACATTTAGTTGAACAGAGAAATATAACAATTAATTTTATGATAATGAAACAAATCGAATATAGAAAATTATAAGCTTACATTAGTACGCATGGTACCACCACGATGACCACCACGTCCACCGCGAGGAGGTGGGCCAAAAGATGTACATGGTCCATCGCCACGAGGAGGTCTACTACTAGATCCTTCACATTTTCCATCGTCCGTGCCATTTTTAAAAAAATAGAGTATCCTACAACTATAAGCAATCATTATTAACATTACCAAAATATATAACCAACAAATATAGAACACATACGAACATACAATCATTATTAACTATATCCGAATTTTACCCACAAATTCGAAAATTATCCACTTTTTAAAACTAATACACCTCCATCGTCACTATCCAAATTTTACACCCAAATTACCCCCACATTTTACCCCGATTTTCCCACAAGTCAACACTGTCCATATTGTACCCCCAATAATATCAAGCAATTTCTAACTAAATAATTCTACATATATATACAACATTAAAAAATATAGAGTTTGAGAAATATACCACAATCTTTAGCGAAGATGCGAACCACTACACCTCCACCAAAACCCTCACCCCTAAATTTCAACAAGCACACGACAATCACCCCCAAAATCGCAGCAGCCCCAATAACGAAGTGGGCAATTGAATGGAGATGAGATCTTGAAGTATTTCGGAGTGAATCGTCGAAATTTGATGGGTTAATGGCTTAGATCAGAACGAGCAGATGTTGGGTTAGGGCTTCGTGACGAAGGGGAGAAGGAAAAAAGAGAAAGTGAGATCTGTTTGCGAGGGGGGTTTTAAGACCCAAACGACACTCGCTTTTTGGAAAAGCGAGTCTGGGTTAAATCCCCTCACTTTTTCAGAAAGCGAGTCTTGGGTTGTGGAAATCCTACAGCCTAAGACTCGCTTTCTGAAAAAGCGAGGGGATTTATCCTAAACTCGCTTTTTCAAAAAGCGAGTAGGGTGTTAGGGAATAAAAAAAAGTAGGGCAGTTTGGGAAAAACTTTCAAAAAGTGGGACAGTTTGGGAAAAAAATCTCACATTTTTTCCCCTGTATTCATTAACTTCCTGGATTATTTTTTTTGTAATAATTAGTCGAGTTCCAAAGCCTTGAGAATTTGGACTAAAATTTTGTAGTATGAGTCTTCATTATTTTGTTTATTGGTCTTCATTACTCAAATTTTGTAGAATTTGGACTATTTGTTTATTGGCCTTCATTATTTTGTTTATATTACCAAATTGAAATTAGAAACAATTATACATTGGTTCTCCTAAATTGTAAAAGGGTATAAAAGTAATTTAATTATAAAATCTCTTCCCTCTCCTTGTGAACCAAACAAGAAGAGTGTTATTTTTCCTCCCCTCCCCTCCCCTCTTTTGAACCAAACAAAGTTTTGATTAAAATCTCTCTCCCTCCATTAAAATTCCTCCCCTCCCCTCCTTTGAACCAAACAGACCCTAAGGGGGCGTTTGGTACGCGGTAATGTATAAGAGAATCTAGGATTACCCTCTTGATTATCTGGTTTGGTAAGACATATGTATAGTTTTGTAAATAATTTAAAATTTTCAGGGTTAGCAAAATAATTAGTTTGGAAGGATAAACATTCCCCTTGAAAATGGTGGGATTTGTAAATTCCTCCACATAAAAAATGAGTGAGATTATTGCATACCCAAAACACCCTCCAGATTTCTGGCTTATCATATAACCCGCTCTTGTTCCCTCCAACCAAAAACATTTGAGAGAGTATCTTAAAGTTTGGCCAACTATACAAAATATTGGAATTACTCCCAATTCCCAATTCCACCTTCTTCTCATCTCCAGAACCCTAATCCTAATGGCGCCACCCAAAACCCCTCCTTCCTCCTCCTCCAGCGAGTTTTCCGATTCCGACGAAGAAGAAGTCAACACCCAAACCCATCGAAGAAGAAGGCTCTTCACCAATCAAGTGGACGACGAGGACGACGAGGACTCATCAACTGAAGAAGATGAAGAATCCGAACATAAACCCGAACCCGCCCAACTGGCCACCCCAATCAGCTCCATACCCATCGAAGAACCGAAATCAAGCTCATCGAAGCCCCAGCCCCAGCCCCAGCCCAAGCGCATATTTACTCCGGACGACGACATCGTGATCCTCAAAGGGTTACACAAATACAAGAGTATGGCACGGCCAAAACCATCATCGCAAAAAATTGCCCTTTTGTAGAAAAGTCCCTCAGTGTTGAGGTCACCGACACAAAGCTTAACGAGAAGATTCGGAGATTAAAGGAGAAGTACGCTGCGCGGTTGAGCATGGAAGAGGGTGAAAAGTTTCCTTCTGAACATGATATGGTGGTTTTTGAGCTGTCGAAGAATGTGTGGGGTGATTTGGAAGTCTTGGGTGAGAGTTCGAGGAAGAAGAAGAAGAAGAAGAAGAAGAAGAAGATGATGAGAAAGATGGCGAGAATAGAATTGGGGAGAGCGAAAGGTGGAGGAGGGGAGTATCGGTTTTTGAGTGAGGAATTGGAGAGGTTGGGGGGTTTGGTGGTGGTGGGGGTGGAGGAGGGAGTTAAGAAGGACAAGGCAAGGGAGGTGTTGGGTTCCTTTATAAATCTATATTATTTATTTATTTGGCATGAGGGTGCAAATGTCCTCCTGTCTAGCATATTCTGAATTCAATTCTTTTATGTTATTTTTTATTTAAAACTTGTTGAAATATATGAAGTTGAAATTTGCTTCTATGAACTTTATTGTTTCATTTGTATATATTTAAGTACCTATGTCTCGTGTTAATAAATACATTTCATTTTCCCTTTTTTGTTATGTTCTTAATCTAACTGGTTGAAATATATTTGAATCATAGTGTAATTTTTTTTAGTAATCTATAATTTGTTAATTTACTAAAATTTTATAAGATATATATCAGTATTGCATTTGCACATGCATGCATATACATCAATTACTAAATTAGATAGCTTTTATATTTATTTATTTTTAAATAAAGCCAAAAGGGTATTTTCGGTAATGTCTACTATAGAGATGGATTGATGGGAATGAATTGTTCTATACCAAACACGATAATAAAGTATTTCCAGGCATGTAATGTCGTATACCAAATACAGTATTGCAACATTCCCGGGAATCTTCATTTCCACCCTCATATTCTTGGGAATCCACCAATTTATGGGAATTCTCCAATCCGCGTACAAAACGCCCCCTAAGGAGTTGATTTTAGGAGGGAGGAGGAGGTGGAAGAAGATAGGGGTGGGCATCGGTCGGTATCCGACCTAATATGGACCATCCACCACCGATCCAAAGAAGATCGGTTTTTTAATTTTCTCACCCGCAACCAATCCGAACCTTAATTGGATCGGTTTCCATCCAAGCCAATTAAGCTCGGTTTGGATTGGATTGGATGGTCGGTTTGGCATGCTACTTTT
The DNA here is from genome assembly GCA_017893485.1 of Hemerocallis citrina. Taxonomy (NCBI): domain Eukaryota; kingdom Viridiplantae; phylum Streptophyta; class Magnoliopsida; order Asparagales; family Asphodelaceae; genus Hemerocallis; species Hemerocallis citrina. The sequence continues at coordinate 30,141,737 of CM030361.1, read as the reverse complement.
CACCTTCAACATCATTCATAATTTTGTTGAAATTTAAAAGATCAACTTCAATCAAACTTAAGAAACAACTTGCTATTTGTTATTCAGAAATGAATTTAAAATAAAGATTCATAAAACCACAAGTTGTTAATGAACTTTGCACTAATTGTTTGAGATGATGACGTTTAAATGAGTGAGATAAACTGCTTTTTCACTTGCATACTTCTGTAATCTTTGTTTATTATCATAAAAGAAACATCAATAACCATAACTAATTGAATTTCAGGTGCAATAAAAAAAGATTTAGAAAATAATTTCTGCTTGACTTGATTAAAGTAACTACTAAATGTTACATCAACTTTATGATTCTGTTAAGTTGGGTAACACTGTAAATCAAGCATTTCTCAACAACATAACACATAGGATTATGGAGAACCAAAATATAGGTAGAACAACTGCTCGGTTTGTATTAAAGAAAGTAAAAAAGACTGTTTGTATCTCAAGGAAAATAAGAAATGACTATTTGTATATTCAAGAAATTAAAGGAGAACTATATTTTTTTATGGACTTATGCATAGAGATATGGTCGGTTCGGTTTCATCGGTTATTTGAAAGCCTCATCCAACAACCGAACCGGTCCAATTGGTTATTGAATATCAAGAACCGATCCAATCCAAACCTCCAATTGGTTCGGTTAAAAACCGGTTGGTTCGGATTGGATTGATTTGGATTGATCGGTTCGGATAATAGTTGTCCACCCCTAGAAGAAGATGAGAAGAGAAATTGCTATTATAGGACAAACAATTACACTACCTCAAATTTAGGAACTTTTTTGCAGAAAAAATTTAAGTTATAAGAGTTTTCTGCGAAGAAAGCATAATAACAGGGGCTTAACTAAAAAAAGAGAATACTTATCTCTCCTTTCTTCGAAGAGTCCTCTTCGTTCTCTTGGTTTTGGGCGGCGGTGTCTTGAAAAGCACTCGCTCTTCCCTTCCAAAAACCCCCAAATCCAATCGAATTCTAACCAAAACCCCCAAATTCCCGCGCCCTAAATCCCTATCTCGATCCCGATCCTTTCAATACCCTCGAAAGATCGCAACTTTCGGCCGTTGGATCTAGGGTTTCCTCCGATTCCCAGGGTTTCGCCCTATTTTTTAGGATTTCCGATGGCGGCGGGGCGGTACCGCGAGTCCGATTTAGAAGCTTCCAAGAGGAAGGCCTACTACGACGATCGCGACCGGGTTCGGTCCGAAGATCTGCTATCTAGGGTTAGGGTTAGGTCCGGTGACGTCATCAAAGATAGGGAGTATTCGACTAACGGAGGATCTTATCGCTCCCCGTTGAGCAATTCGAGCGGTGGGAGTGAGATTAATCAGAAAAGGAGCAATCTTGCGGTGAAATCGGCGGTGGATCGGGAGCCGGGCGAGGTTTCGAGTGGCGAAGAAGATTCGAGGGTTAGGAATAGTATTAACAATGGGTTTTTGAAGAAAGAGGAGAAGAAGAGGAAGTTTTCGCCGATAGTTTGGGACCGAGATGACAACAAGCAATCTGGGGGTGTACTTAATTCGAGGTCGTCTAAGAATGAACAGCTCCCTCCACCTCCACCTCTGCCTCGTGGTTTTAACCCTTCGAATTCGATGGATATGAAGGTTTCTGTTGATTCTCCAAATGAACGGGAAGCAGGACAGGTGGAAGAAGTTGTGGAGGTGGAGGTGGACTATGGCGAGGATTTTATGTCGGCGAGGCATATTTCTTCTTCTAGATGGGCTGACAATGATGAAGATATGGAGGTTAATGAAGATGTTTTGCCGAAGAAGAGGAAGAATACTCCATTAATTGAAAAGAAGGGGCCTAGTCCGGAGATGGGTGAGGTGGTTGCTAGAGATGGGTCGGATAGGGCGAATACGAAGTTGTCGGGGTCTGATAGGGAGAGTAGAGAGGATAGTGATCGAGACAACGAAGTGGGTAAGAATGACTGCATGGATATTGATGGTGAAGAGAGTAATGGCGATGACTCGGGTGGTCGAATCGATGAGACTGAGTCGGAGGATGAAAATGATAAGGATAGGAATCCTGATCCTGTGAACCCACCTCAGAGAAGTATAAATATGCTACAGGGGTGTAGGAGTGTTGATGAGTTTGAAAGGTTGAATAAGATTGATGAAGGAACTTATGGAGTTGTGTATAGAGCTAAGGATAAGAAGACGGGGGAAGTTGTGGCTTTGAAGAAGGTGAAGATGGAGAAGGAGAGAGAAGGATTTCCATTGACGAGTTTGAGGGAGATTAACATTCTTCTGTCGTTTCACCATCCTTCGATTGTTGATGTCAAGGAAGTTGTTGTAGGCAGTAGTTTGGATAGTATATTCATGGTTATGGAGTACATGGAGCATGATCTTAAAGCGCTGATGGAAACAATGAAACAGCCATTTAGTCAGAGTGAGGTCAAGTGTTTAATGTTGCAGCTGTTGTCGGGTGTTAAGTACCTTCATGATAATTGGGTTCTCCACAGGTACATTGAATGTATGATATGTGAGATATATTTTTTTGGGTTGCAGCAAGTTACTTTGGGGGTTATATGAATGGTTCTCCTTTCTACTTTTGCAGGGATCTGAAGACATCAAATCTTCTACTAAATAATCAAGGTGAGTTGAAAATATGTGATTTTGGTTTATCACGCCAGTACGGGAGTCCAATGAAGCCATATACTCACCTGGTTGTCACGTTGTGGTACAGGTAAATTTCGACACTCGGTCTAGTGGTGACCATGAACTTAGCATTTTTCTTCTCTATAGTAAGCTCATCATGACTGTTCTGTAGGGCACCAGAACTTCTATTAGGAGCAAAGGAGTACTCAACTGCTATAGACATGTGGTCGTTAGGTTGCATAATGGCTGAACTTTTAGCAAAGGAACCATTATTTAGTGGAAAGACTGAGTTTGATCAGCTTGACAAGGTAATTTTTCTTTCTTCTGTCAAGTGCATAATTATTCCCGTAATTTAGAATCCATGTGAATTGTTGCATCTCTTATGTTTAGATATTTAGAACTCTTGGCACTCCAAATGAGAAGATATGGCCTGGGTTTGCGAAGTTACCTGGAGTTAAAGTTAATTTTGTTAAACAGCCGTAAGTTTCTCGTATCTTTGATATGATATTCTTTCATGTTATAGACATGATTTCTTATGATCAACGCACTTTTCCCAGGCCTCCAGCTATGGGTGATCTTGCTCAGGGCTTGCTGGCTTGTCTTGGTGACACTTTCTGTTAGGTGATGCGTTACCTATACTTCCTTTAATCGCTTAACTGTTTTTATTTTATGTTCAGGTATAATAAGCTGAGGGAGAAGTTTCCTCCTACATCATTTTCTGGGCGTCCAACCCTTTCAGAAGCTGGAATTGACTTGCTGAACAAACTCTTAACTTATGACCCTGAGAAGGTAAAAGATACATTACAAAAAATGAATAATTTATATTCTGCTTATTGTTCCCGTACTTCTGTATATGCTAACATGTCCTTGTATGCATGTTTTACAGCGCATAACAGCAGAAGCTGCCCTTAGTCATGATTGGTTTCGGGAGGTTCCTTTGCCCAAATCAAAGGATTTCATGCCAACATTTCCAGCTCAGCATGCTCAAGACAGGTAACCTACTTATCTTAAATACTCTGTCCTTTCTAATGTCTCATTTGTACCTAATGTTTTCTCAAATTGATATATTAGACGTGTGCGAAGAGCTATGAAGAGCCCAGATCCTCTAGAAGAGCAGCGGAGGAAAGAACTTCAGCTAGGGGATCAATTAGGATCAGGAAGCTTGTTTGGCTGACCCAAAGAAATGGTAAACAAAGAGTTGTGGTTCCCCATTGCTTCCTGTTAGCTGGAAACTCTCTGAATATGTTCCTCTGAGGTGAGCCATGAACTACAAGTGAAGTTGTGCAACTTGTGTTAAGAGTCAGTCTACAATTGATGCTGTTATTAAGCAGGCAACCCTCATGAGTTGGGTGGAGTTAAGATATTCTGTGCCATCCATCCAAAAAAAAAAAAAACCTCAATATCAGGGATTTTTTGTTCTCCAGCGCCAATGATCACAAAAGGTTCCTCCTTTATGCAGCCTACAGCATAAGGTGTGGCATATTGGCTTTATTTTTCTTGATACTATCAGTTTCATCTGAAACTTGTTTATGTAACATATCTGATCTCTTATCATTCCATTGTAAAAGATTCTTCTAGACTCGGATTTAAATATTTTACTTTCTAGATAATACCTCTATCACTGGTGCTTTTTCTTTTGATCTTCAAATTGTGTTTGCAAGAGTCGTTGGGTATGAAGCGGATATGATGCTGTTTGCTTTTCAGTGCCAAAGAAATTATGGATACATAGCCTTTGAGAAAGGTAATTTTACTAGATTTGCATGCGTTGATGAGTTGAATGTTGTTGGTCATTCAACAGTTATAAGTGATAAGGTTATTATTCAAACTAGCAGAAAATATAATCTCCTTATAACAACTTAACCAATGACTAAATTTTTAACCCTAGCTGCCCTATTGTAATTGAACTGACATCATAGCTGACCAGAAACTTTGAAACTTTGATTCTGATGTGTTTTCCTGTGCTAGACTAAGTTTGATTTAAGCTTGGGCTGCAATATCTTCCTCAACATGTTCAAATTAGTTAGTACAAGTTCATTCTATAAATGATCATTCATTTCAAAAAAGGCCAGTAACACTAAAAACACATAACTGGAGGGATTGCACTGTTTTACCTGATATTTGGCATGCGATGCTCTTGTGTAACTAACTTACTCTGACATTTATCGTATTTGTTTTCATGCTAAATAAACAAAGAGTTGCATGCCTTGATATCTTCCCTTGATCAAAACTTAATTTTGCAAGTCTTTTCTGAGTATAAGAATCTCTGGAAGGAGGGAGCACATCTGAATTTCCTCTTTTCAGGTCAAATAACGAATGATGCTTTGGTGCCTTGAACACTCCCTTGATTAAAACTGAATTTTATGACTGTTTTCTGAGTATAGAAATATCTTGAAGGAGAGAGTACATCTAGTTTTGTTTAGGGATATTGGTATGTTTAGCGGGAGGAATATATTGTGACATTTTGTTGTGCGATCAAAACTTAATATTATGAGTGTTTTGTAAATATACCAATCTTCTAAAAATGACACGGCATCTGGTTTTCTTGATGAGGAGATATTAGCCTGTTTAATTTTCTTGTGTGAAAGTTAAAAGTTATATTTGCATGCTTTCGAGTTGATTTGTACCACTTCTAAAGAGCAAAATAGTGAAGTTATGGGGAAGGGTCTCCCACTTATTATCGCCCCATCAGCCCTCCACTACCCAAGGCCTGAACTCCGAGAAGAAGAAAAGAGGATAAGAGATATAAATAAATACAACAGAGTAGAAAAGGTGCTATGTGATAATCATAGCGACTAGGTTAATCTAACCACATGCATTGCTTTGCTCTTGTTTATCTACCTTAAATAAATAGATAGATCGGATACATGCATCATGCTTCAACACAAACTTGACATATTTATATTCCTTGCTTAGATATATGCATCATGCTTCAACTCTAACTTGACATATTTATATTCCTTGCTGTTGTCCCTTGTTCTTTCCCTTCTTTTCCCCTTCATGTATTTAACTGAGTATGTCAGTACTTAGGCCTGCACACATTTTGTTTTCTTTCTCTAAGGGCATGACTTATTATCCCTTGAATGTATGTTTTACAAGTAAAGTAAGCTTATTATAATTGTTATTGGACACATCTGCAGTTTAAGTTGTGGCCTCGGCAGAGAAGAAGTTTGATCATTCTAACCTGAACATAGTCTACCTAGTGATCCTTTCTAGAAGATTTGCTATGACCAAATCTTTATGCTTCCCAGAGGTGCTTGTTGGTCAGTATCTATTTAATATATTTACTTGCTTTGTCTTTGGAAGAATCTCATTTATGTGACTAACTGATGACCAGCATATTTACAAGTTGCTCTTGTGCATATTTTCCCTAGTGCATATTTATAAGTCGCATCCTGTGGATGTTAGTTTTCGTCCCCTCAGCTTTGTTTGTCATGTGTTGCTTCTGCCCTTCATACAATCCCTGTTGAAGGTTTAATAGACTGAATCAGTTTATTGTTATTGCTAGTTTGAATATCAGTCTTCTTGACACTATGATTTATACCAAAGTCATCTTAAATGGTACTGCATTTTGCAAGAAGCCTGTTTCAAAACAATTAGTCGAGTATATTCATAAATTATCCGAGTGTTATGTGCTTAGAAATGGATGTGCATGCGTACCTGGTAGTTCTTAGGGGGTTTGGTAGCTTGCAAATGCAATTACATTTGCAGTTGATTTTTAAAAAAATCTCAATTACCTATATATCCTTTATCTTTTGGAGGAAAATGAGATTAGTAATGTATAGAATAGAGGTGGTATTGAAAAGTAGGGGATATTTTGGTAATTGGATTATAAAGTTTTGGAGGGAAAACATTGCTGCAATTTGCTGCAGTTGCAATGAAACAAACACCCCCTTAATAAAGAACCAATTAGTTGAGTAATATTCATAAATTATCAGTTTGCTTAGAAATGGATATGGATGTATACTTATTAGTTCTTAGAGAGGTAAAGCACATGCCTTGAATTTTTGTTTAGTAAAAGATTTCAAATTAATGTCCTGTGACTGTACGGAGAACTCTTAAGGGTCATTGTTCAATAGGCTAATGGAATTAGTCTCTGCTAATGCAATTAATATACTCTTTTAATATCTCAACTTTTACAAATATTTGTCATCTCAAAATATTAACGTGATTACTGATACGTTACAGGAACTTGTAGATCGAGTTTGACTGTTTCAGCTTTAGTAATCTTGGAATTTGTAACCTATTTAGTTTATCACTTTATCCTTTGCAGTTTGTGTATTTAAGTAAGTTTGATGCACAATAATTAAACTTGTATAAATGTAATGTTTGCTCGAAAGTTGAACCCAGGCAGCACATAGATTATGCGTTAGAAATATCAACCAATGCAAATAATTGAGCAACCATCTGTTTGATATTTGAACAATTAGAGGTTACTAGGCTTGAGAAACAACTTATACCAAGATCAGATAATATGCTGAACTGCATAAACGACAAAAAAAACAAAAAAAACTATGCAGTTTCAACTTTATGATCTGCAATTTGTTGTCATATTTCAAAACCAAATACTCCTAACTATTGTGCTAAGAGAAACCATAACTGATTGTGCTAGTGTTCTTTGTCAAATTATGGCAATATAATAATTAGAAGGCTAAATTAAAAAAAGTACACAGTTTTGCGCCAGTTTAAAAAAAGTACACAAAAGTTTTTTTTAATTTAAAAAAGGACACAATGTTTAAATAAAGTCCACTGGGTTAGTTAGGGTTAGGGTTAGTTCGGTGGGTTTATTTAAACATCTGATTAGTTAAGTGATATTTTTTTAAACACAAATAAAAGATGAATGTGGTTTTTTTAAACACAAATGAAAGATGAAAGTGGTTTTTTTAAACCCTACCCAGTCCTAACTAACCCAGTGGACTTTATTTAAACATTGTGTCCTTTAAAAAAAAAAAACTTTTGTGTACTTTTTTTAAACTGGCCCAAAACTTTGTGTACTTTTTTTAAATTTAGCCTAAGTAGAATGATGCAGTTACTTATTTAGCGCAGAATAGAACGCATCAATCATCACTTGTAATAGGTCAGTGGAGTGTCTAGAATCCTGCCTGGAATGTGTTTACAATCAATGTAGATACAAAACCCCTTAATCTCTTGCAATGATTAAGGTGAAGAAGCAAGTTTTTTTTGGGAACGTGATAAAGCGAGTTACATCACCTAATTATACATGTGCAAACATGGTAAAAAAACTTCAAACAAATGTATGAAAGATGGATACTTGGAGAAGAATTAAGAAGTTGAAGAGAGAAGTTAAAAGATGACAGAGAAACATAAAATAGACAAAATCAAACTGAAGACTATAGTGAAATAAAGAATTAACTTTCAATTAGAGTATTACCTTACCAAACTAAAAACTCACTAAGAATGAGAAGGCACCTAATTTACATTGAGATCGAGTAAAGTGGTATTACAAATCTAAATTAGACAAATACAGAGAAAGAGGAGTTCAAGCTTTTGATTGTAAACAGGATATGACTTGTGGCTTAACCGGTAGAAGTTTTAGAAAATTTTTGGTACAAATTTCAGTAGGAAACAATGAAACGGACACCCACATATTCTTTTAAATTGATCTTTAATTAATCTCATTTACTAGTCCTCATAAGTTTGATCAATGAATAGGTTTGTGGAAAGGATCTAGATAAACAAGTTGAGTAAGATCTTAGTTAATTGTTGGTTCCCTTGAGACAACATTATTATTTTTTGCTAAGATCATTGGATCGAAGTTGGTGTAACTTGTGAATAAAAGAATCTTGACTAATTTACTATGTGCTTAATAATTATACATGTGCAAACATGGTAAAAAGACTTCAAACAAATGTATGAAAGATGGATACTTGGAGAAGAATTAAGAAGTTGAAGAGAGAAGTTAAAAGATGATAGAGAAACATAAAATAGACAATCAAACTGAAGACTATAGTGAAATAAAGAATTAACTTTCAATTAGAGTATTACCTTACCAAACTAAAAACTCACTAAGAATGAGAAGGCACCTAATTAACATTGAGATCGAGTAAAGTGGTATTACAAATCTAAATTAGACAAATACAGAGAAAGAGGAGTTCAAGCTTTTGATTGTAAACAGGATATGACTTGTGGCTTAACCGGTAGAAGTTTTAGAAAATTTTAGGTACAAATTTCAGTAGGAAACAATGAAACGGACACCCACATATTCTTTTAAATTGATCTTCAATTAATCTCATTTACTAGTCCTCATAAGTTTGATCAATGAATAGGTTTGTGGAAAGGATCTAGATAAACAAGTTGAGTAAGATCTTAGTTAATTGTTGGTTCCCTTGAGACAACATTATTATTTTTTGCTAAGATCATTGGATCGAAGTTGGTGCAACTTGTGAATAAAAGAATCTTGACTAATTTACTATGTGGTTAATAATTCCTGTCTTTCTGTTTACACATCCTTGTCGGATGAGCATAATCTTCTGATAGTTATTTTTTTCTAGTAAATCCTTTTCACAGTACTATTCATTGATCAAACAAATAAGGACTAGTGAATAAGTTGATCAATTGGTGTGTAATTTTGTAGATAGGCTTCGTTAAACTTGGATTGCTTTAAGCAACAAGTCATATCATACTTACCTTTAATCAAAAGCTTGAACCCCTGTTTCTCTTTTTTTGTTTAATTTAGATTTGTATTTTCACTAATTCTATCAAACCGTTAGTTAAGTGTTTTTTTTATTCTTATTGTGATTTTAATTACTTTGATCAGATAATACTCTCATTGAATTTTACTTTATTTTTTGTTTCTTCACATTGTTGTCCGTTATTTTGTCTATTTGTGTTTCCCTGTCACCTTTTAGCTTGCATCGTTGATACTTCTCCAAGTATTAGTCTTCCATAAATTTCTTCGAAATTTTCTGGCCTTGTCTCCGCAGCTTTGTCCACACATAGATGGGTGGGTCATGTAACTCGCTTGATCACCTTCTGGGATATAGTTATATATGATGTATTAAAGTCATTGTAAGAGGATAAAGGATTATGTATCTACATTAATTGTAAAACTTCTTCCATGTTGGATTCAAGAGGATAAGGGATTTTATATCTGCATTGATTGTAATTCATGTTGGGTGTGCCTTGGTTCAACTTTGAAAAGCCCCTTGGTAATGTGTTTAAAGGCTCTAACCTTGGCTCGTCAAAGAAGCATGACTTTCGTAGTACTCTCGTAATATTTTCTGTGTGCATTATTCAACTTCTGATTGCTTGGGTTGTTCTTTGATTTATGGTCTACTTTTTTTTTTTTTTTGGTGAGTAATGGTCTACTCCTTTGTTATGCCTGTGAATTTGAAATGTCTACTGTTTTTCTTTAGCATAATAATGTTAATCTTATATGTTAAAAGGTTATTATGCTGCCATTTTTGCCTTTGTCATTTTGAGGCAATAGATTTGCCCCTTCAGCTTTGCAACTTATATATATATATATATATAGGGGAAAAGGGGTATGAGCAACTTGCTCATTTAGTAAATAAGCAATTGATGATGTGGCATGCATGTGATTGGAAAATTCTTAAAAGAGTTAGTTGTCCAATGTATCACATGCATGTTTGTTTTACCCCATGCTTGGTTATGCTCAGACTCTTGGCATGTCTGCTTTTAACAAATCTACACCTGTATAGTTTTGGGGTTTACTTTTATATTTTGACAGGTAATTGTTGAAGTGGATGTCTGATACCAATCACAAACCAATTTGGTATGACTGGCACTTAATAGCTTGCTTCTTGATCTATGTCAACAAATGTATGATTGTGGGGGCTTTGAAAAAAACATGCTTCTTTGTTCATCGTTATATATCTCTACTACTATAATGGGAGAAGGCCTTAGTGTAATTTGTCCATATCCCAACCCGTGCAACGCACGTGCTGGTAGATTTTTTTTTGTGCCCTTTTCATCCCCAATTTTTCCACGTGCACAGCACATGTATAATACTAGTCTTTTGAACTAGCAGAGATATGTGTGTATGTGTCAGAATTTTGTTCTTTTGCTGGAGCAATATGAGAGGGAAAGCAGAAATGGAAGCACAAATGATGTGAATGAAATGGAGCTGTTGCTTACAACCCGTTGGGTGCTGCAGCGGCAGCTTCTTTATTTCATCTCATACTGACATCTTCTGTTACCTTTTCTGGGGGATATCTTTAAGAAAAATGAAATCACTGTATTAAATTGTTGGACTCCTGCTCATTGCTCTGTTACTTTCAAACATTCTGTGATTTTGTTTAATTGGCAAATCCTATTAGAGCATCCATAGTCGTTTTCTATTTCTCCCATTTTCCCATATTATCCCATTTTCCCATATTATAGCAAACGGTGCGCTGCACTCGTTTGCTATAATTGTCATTTTTTCCATTCCTCTCAAACAAGGTTGTAAACGGCGTTAGGCGGTGGCGGTTTGGTCAAGGGGTGCCTAGCGCCTAGGGTGCCTAGGCGGTGCCTAGGCAATGCCTGGGCGGTTGAATTTATTTTGCCGATTTAGTTAATTTCAGCCCTTATAATCATACAATCAAATTGCAAATATTCATCATGTTCTTGTGTAATGGTAATTAAAGGATGTTTATGCATAAAAAAAGCTTACTCGTGCAATTAAAAAAAGAATTGTCCAATTGTAATATGCGCAATATGCCAATATGTGTAATATGTTTAACATGTACTATTGTAATATGTGTAATAGGTGTAATATGTGCAATCCATCACAAATAATACAAAAAAAAGTACAAACAATCCTCTACTATTAAAGATCTATACATATTATATAACAGATTAATAGATTAATAGTAGTTCTCTTTTTTTGTGTTATTTTATAGTATTTAAAATTTTAAAATATAGAAAACGCTTGGGCGTTGGACATCAGGCGGACGCCTGATCAGCACCACGGATGCTTACTCAACAAGACGGCCGCCTAATCGCCTCTAACCGCCTAGACCACCGCCTAATGCAAAGGCGGTTCGTTCTCCTCCATCTGAGCGCCTAGGCACCGCCTAGGCGTCCGAGGCGAACGCCATTTAGAACACTGCTCTCAAATCTGTTTCTCAAATTTGAGAAACGAAAGTAAGAATTCTCAAATATAGAAGACGGGGAATCATATACCGTCCGAGGCATTTTAATATTTTTTTTTATTTAAAAAAGGGTCGGACGGGGAATGATACCCCGTCCTTATCTTTTAAAAAATATTTTTTTTGGGAAAAAAAAACCAGACGGGAAGTCTTCTCCCGTCCGGGAGAAGATACCCCGTCCGGGGTATTTTCCCTTTTTTTTTCTTCCTTTTTTGGGTTTTTTTTCCCAATTTGCCCTTCGATCTCTATTGAACGAATTTAAAAGTCCAGGGGTAATTTGGTCTTTTGCCAAATGAGAAAAATTTGAGAAACGACGACTGCAGTATACTCCTCTATATGCTATTACTGTAGCTGCCATATTTTGGCAAATGAGAATAACGACTGTGGATGCTCTTACAAAAGATCCTCTTATTTAATTTTAATTTTAATTTTAATTTTTAAAGAAAAAAAAAACGGGGAAGGGAAGAGCAACTGTCTCATTTAGGCAACAGGCAAACTTATGCAATGCTTGGTGCCTACCTTCTTATTTCTCAGTTCTCACAATCAGTGGGCGAACCAAGATCAATTCTCAGCTGAAAACAGCCGGGGTATGTGATACACCATCAACAAAAGTTTATTGCTGCTCGAGAGGCCCCTTTCTCGTCTAAGAAGACACAAAACCCAAGCAAAACTAATCGAATGACCTCTCATACACCGACTGTAAGAGAAATTGTTAATCAAAGAAAGTAATGTCACGTTGTTGAGTAAAGAAAATTATATCATTTTGTTCAATGAAGAAAATGACAAAGGTTGAGTTCACAATGCAGTATGTACGAATCTCATTCACAGAAAACACACAGCCTTTTCTTTAGTTATAACAGAAAGATCTGATGAATTTTCTCTAAGTTGGTGAATAGGTAAAAGAAGCTATGTTTTTGCCGCCTCGTTGTATTTGTTAATCGAACTTTTCAAAAAATAAAAGTTAAAAGCCTAATAAAAAGAAAAAAATAAAACAAAACATAAAACCTACGGATTGAGCCTTTAGGGCATCCACAGTCGTGTTGCATATTTGCAAAAAATACATTTTTTCAGCAGTTCGATCGCTACAGTTGTATGCCGTTTATGCATAATTTGACATAATCGCTACAGTAGACTGCTATATATGAGAGGAAATAGCTATATGCATAGTATATAGGACGAAACTTTATGTTTCGTCCGAAATATTTTATAATATTTTTAATCTATCGGACGAAACTTGCCCGATAACTTCAAGTTTTGTCTGATCAAAATAGAGGCTTTTTAAAAATTAATAAACCCCCGGAATTGTGAAAAGCGCTTTTCGTCCATGGATTTAGAATATTTATTAAGTTAATTAATTAATTTAATAATTAATTGGTTAATTATGCTTAGTATGCTAATTAGCTCGTTTAATAATTAATTAGAGGCTTAGTTAATTATATCTAGGGGGGTGAAAATGACAGGACCAACGGACGAAACTCCATAATTTGCTGCTTTTAGCATTTGACGACTGCCACTTTAGAGCATCCACAGTCGTTTTCTATATCTGCCATTTTGCCATATTATAGCAAATGATGCGCTGCAATCGTTTCTCATTTTGCCATTTTTTGGCAAACTTTCTATTCTCATTTCTCAAATATGAGAAACGAAATGCGCTTTCTCAAATTATAAAGGACGGGATATCATATCCCGTCCCTCCGATTTAATAATTTTTTAATCGATTCAGACGGAAGATCATATCCCGTCTCAATAATTTTCAATTTTTTTTTAAAAAAAAAATTGGTCGGATGGGGATACATACCCCGGACGGGGTATGATACCCCGTCTCTCCAAATAAAAATAATTTTTTTTTATAATAGCCTCAGACGGGGAATGATACCCCGGCCGGGGTATCAAACCCCGTCCCACTCATATTCTAAAAAAAAATTCTAATTTTTTTTTAATTATAGAACCCAAGAAACCCCTAAATCATCCTCATCAATGGCGGACTGGTCGTCCCTCCCACCGGACGTCCTCTGCCTACTCTCCGATCTCCTCCCTTTCGCCGGCGACTTCCTCTTCCGCTGCGTCTGCAAATCCTGGCACTCCGCCGTCCCCCGCCGCCCCCTCCACCCCATCTACCTTATCGCCAACCACCGCGACAATTCATCAACCCTAGCCTTCTTCAACCTCCCCTGCATCGAGATGTGCGCTCTGGAGATCACCGGCCATTGCCGCGGCTCAGCCCACGGCTGGCTCGCTCTCCTCCTTACTGATGAGCCATCCATCACTCTTCAAACCCATCCTCCATCGTCGAATCAAGCTCCCATCTTTCTCTCAAGAAACTGCGCGTTAGGTGCGTTTGTTTTGATATTGAGAACCCTCTATTCTCAATACTCTATTGGGAGTTGGCGTTTGTTTAGAGTGTTTTCTCAAAACAGTATTGAGAATACTGATACCCCTAGTTTTCGATATTCCCAACCCATCTCCCCTCTCTTCTCACTCACGAGCTCTCTCTCTCTCCTCACTCACGAGATCTGGTTCTGCATTCGTTGTCTTCTACCTTCCCCCCCTCTTCTTCCAAACAGCGTCTCCCCAACCCATCTCTCCTCTCTTCTCACTCACGAGCTCTCTCTCTCTTCTCACTCACGAGATCTGGTCCCCTTCGTTGTCTTCTACCTTCTTTTTTGAACCCAGATCTGATCTCCCCCCCCCCCAAATCAACGTTTTTCCGAACGATTCTACTGTGAAATCGAGCGGAAACGTGTGATAATACCGCTGGCGACTTCGATACCTGTCTATTTCTCTGTCGAATTGGTGAGGGGTTGAGGAGTTTTGGTTGGGGGTTAATGGTTTGCACTACCCGTGCTGCATATCGGAGAAGAGCTAGGGAACGAAGGGCAAATCGAATCAAAGAGCTACGCAAGGTTGAATCCTGTGTTGACAATTTCTTCCTTGTTAAAATCCAATCAAAGGTATGAACCGCTATTTAATCTTTATTTGGTTGTTTTTCTTTACCAATTTGCGCCAATTTTTAATACGCTTTTGCACCGAATTTTTTTTTGAATAACGGTCCAGACTGCACACTGTAAGCCGAATTCAAAGTTACTATTTTTTGGTGTAATCGGTGGCTACTTGCAACCTAGGGTTATCCGATCAGCTTTTAAACTAATTGAAGGAATTTGGCAATTTTTTATTTATTTATTGGTATTTGTTCAATATAGATGAGTAATATGGGTAGGGGGAAGAAGAAGGCAGTGGAGGAGGATTATGGGTTGTGGCCTCCCCATATTGTGGAATATTTTGTCAACCTTATGGAGGCTGCAGTTGACAATGGTTACCTAAAAAGCAACACATTCGAGGCTAAAACCTGGAGCAATTTTGCGCTACAAATGCATCAAGTGTGTGGGCGTTCATTCTCGGTACCACAACTGAAGTCAAAATATAACCGACTTAAATCAGAATGGAAGGTGTTTGCTGATATGAAGAAACAGAGCGGTTTTGGTTGGGATGAAGCCAACGAAACCGTTACTTGCGAGTTACCGGTTTGGGAACAATATGTTAAGGTTAATATATATAATCTCAAACTTTGATTTTTGTTTGTGAATCCTTTTTATTATACTTCATCTTCACTCTAATACTTGCATAGTAACAACATATTTTATGAATAAATGCATCCTGATGCAAAAAAATACCAACATAAGGGGTTGCCACATTTTGATGCTTTGACAAAAATAATGGAGGAATCTGTAGCCCAGGGCAATGTGGCAAGGGCTTCCACACAAAGGGGGTTCGAGGATGAGGAGGCGCGGAGGATGAACTATGAGTTTGGCCACTCCCATCAATCACACGTAAATGTGATTGATGAGGCTGATGATGTGCTAATGGGTTCGGGGTCGGGATCACGTAAGAGAAAATCTAGTGCATCAAGTGGCCGCGGATCAGCGATGTCAATGGTGAAAGAATATCTTGATGTCTGTAAGCAAACTCAAGAGGTCAAAAGAAGCAGGTGGAAAAATAAAAATGAGGTGGACAGTGATGTCTCGATTAACCCTGCTTTGGCTGAACAGGATCAATGCCAAGATACAATAAATGCGATGACAGGGCTTGATCCAGTTGTAGCTTTATAAGCAGCACACTACCTATATCAAAATCCTCGCATTTGTCATGCTTTCCTCCGTATGTCTCGAGAACAGCAGGAGTTGGCGGTTCATTTTTATGCCACCCTGTAGTCATCCCATTCGGCCTAATGGGATGAACAAATCATGTTGTAGACAATTTTTTATGATTATTTCCGTATTTGCTTGAGGTTGATTGTAGTATGACGGCTTGACGGTGAGCAAATTGCTTATTTAATTTGATTTAAATTTATAATGTTATGTTTTTCCTAAAATAGATTTGCTAGTAGTAGTATACCTTGTTATCTTTTTTCAATCCTAGAGCTTATGGAATTCTACCATCTCTCAATATGTTATTTTGTGATTCCGTAAATCTCGTTACATATAGTCGTATTATTAAATGTGTGTGCACTTGATATGGGATTTTCTCAAAATGATTTCTATCTTCTTGTTTATAGTGAGTTACTACTGCAAGTGCATCCTCTGTTATGGATACTTCTTCATCCAGTAGTGACGATTTCGAAGAGGTGATGAATATAATCTTGCTAACTGAATTATGTGAAAAACTTGACCGTACAAGGTCCACTAATAAAAAGAAAACAGGACGTGAATATTTGGATAATATGTTAGAGGGTTCCCAGGCCGAGTTTCATGAAATATTCCGTATGAACCAAGATTGTTTTATGGCCTTGTGTGCTTTCCTGCAAAATGGGAACTATTGCGAGGAAACAGCGGAGTCTTCAAGTCATAAACGAGTGTCTTTCGAGGAAAGCGGGGCAATTTTCCTGTATATTGTCGGTCATAGTTCAAGAATGCGACTAGCCGGTAGTACGTTTAACCACTCAACTCAAACAATCAAAAAGCACTTTACAATTGTATTGAAAGGTCTGGCAAGAGCAGCAACATTCCTTATCAGACCCCCTGATTATACACTTGTACATCACAGAATCGCTAATTCAGAGGACTTTTACCCGTGGTTTCAGGTATTACGTCACCCTGATTGCGTCATGTATTATTAAAGTTTTTTCCTAGTTTGGATTTGTGATATCTATTATTCGAATTCATTAATGTAGGGAGCTATTGGTGCTGCTGATGGCACGTTAATCAAAGCTACAGTTCCCGCTAGTCGAAGCAACGCTTGTCGCTCTCGAAAGGGTATTGTAAGTCAAAATGTATTGGCAGCATGCGATTTTAACATGCTGTTTACATTTGTTTACGCGGGATGGGAAGGCAGTGCGAACGATTCCCGTGTAATGCATACTGCATTAGCACAAAAACTGTTGCCAATCCCACCGAACGATAAATACTACTTAGTAGATTGTGGTTATACCAATATGCCTGGTTTTTTGGCGCCATACCGTGGTGAGCCATACCACTTACAGGACTTTCAAGGGGCCAACCATGCACCAACCCAACCTAGACAACTTTTTAATAAACAGCATGCTAGGTTACGGAATGTGATTGAGAGAACGTTCGGTGTATTCAAGAAGAGGTTTGCCATCTTCGAGAACATGCCAAACTACCTGTTTACAAATCAAGTTATGATGGTCACAGCCTGTTGTGCACTCCACAATTTTATATGTCTGCACTCACAAAACGATGCATTTTTAGAGGAACTCGATTATGAACAAATAGTACATCACCAACACACCGAAGATATCGCATCCACATCGCAGGAGTTGGATTTATCATCTTCCCAATTGAGACATATGAATAGGAAAAGAGATGATATTGCCATGGCAATGTGGAATGCTACACACTAATGTAATTTGAATGTAATGTTGTTTCATTGTATTCTTTTTTCGAACTGTTTAACGAATGTAATTTTATCTGCAAGTTGTGTGCTTTCATCTTGGAAATTTTTGGATGAACAGGTATTGGGCACGAATTCAATGTCGTGCACATGATTGGTCCGAAAAATGGATGGAATTGTCGATAGCAGTAAATAATCCAAATTCAATTTTTGAAAACCTAACAAAGATGATGTCGTAATAGGCAATGATGATAGGTTTTCATTCAATGTGGAATGTGTCCCTCCCCCACAACGTTCCCGCTTTCTGCTTGATTGTATCGTCAAGCAACGGATATTGAGATTGGGGTATATGATTGAATAACCACTGAAATGATGTATAATACCCTTTAAACTGATCTGTGGTTGATGTTTGGAATGAAAGGTTAAGTAAGAATGAATCCATTGTGGTAAACAATGATGATGAATTCAATTATTGTTGACGGCAAAGTGGGAAGGGGATAGGGGGGGTGAACATTGTACTCAGTGGCAGTATGCGTGGCATTGTAAAGATGCAGTCCTGTCCTGAATTTTTTATCATTGAATTGAACAATCTGAGCCTACGACAAATATGATTTTCTTTTTTTGCAACAGCAAATATCATCTAGATTCACATATCCTGATGCATCATGATACAAAGTGCAATATCAGAGAACAAAATAGGTCAATCTGAATACAACTGCAATTCAGCTGAACAAATCTGATGCTTCATAATACATGAAACCATGCTGGTCTGTTTTTTCCAGCTTCATTTTTTTCCAATTTCCTGAAGAAATATCACAAGCTGGCCGTTGTTTTAAGTGTTTTTTTGGAAAAACTATTCAGAATACGTCAAGAGCAGTAAGCGAACACATTTGTTTTTTAAACATAAGGAAGATGATGTCGTTATAGTCAATGATGAATGGATTTTCAAGAGCAGTGCTTTGTACTAGTGGGCGTGGCATTGTAAAAAATGCAGCTCTAGTATGGAGTTTTTATAATTGAGCATGATGAATTTGAGACTGCGACTAGTTTGTATTTTCCTAGCATTATGTTGTTTTAAGAGTTTTGGGGGTGCTGCTAATATGTTCTTAACCCAAACCTGTTTTTTGGTACAAGACAGAGTGGGGGGTATCAGTATTCTGAATAGTTTTTCCAAAAAAACACTTAAAACAGAGGCCAACTTGTGATATTTCTTCAGGAAATTGGAAAAAAATGAAGCTGGAACTAACATGCCAGCATGGTTTCATGTATTATGAAGCATCAGATTTGTTCAGCTGAATTGCAGTTGTATTCAGAATGACCTATTTTGTTCTCTGATATTGCACTTTGTACTATGATGCATCAGGATGGTATGAATCTATATTCGAAATGAAAAAAGAAGGAATTGTTGGAGCTTTTTGGCTTAATATAGTGGGGGATATCAGTATTCTGAATAGTATTAGCTGAATTCCACTTAATACAAAGGCCAACTTGTGATATTTCTTCAGGAATTTGAAAAAAAATGAAGCTAGAACAAACAGACCAGCATGGTTTCATGTATTATGAAGCTTCAGATTTGTTCAGCTGAATTGCAGTTGTATTCAGAATGACCTATTTTGTTCTCTGATATTGCACTTTGTACTATGATGCATCAGGATGGTATGAATCCATATTATGTGATAAAGTAAAAGGAATTGCTGGAGCTTTTTGGCTCATTATAGTGGGGGGTATCAGTATTCTGAATAGTATTAGCTGAATTCCACTTAATACAAAGGCCAACTTGTGATATTTCTTCAGGAATTTGGAAAAAAATGAAGCTGGAACTAACAGACCAGCATGGTTTCATGTATTATGAAGCATCAGATTTGTTCAGCTGAATTGCAGTTGTATTCAGAATGACCTATTTTGTTCTCTGATATTGCACTTTGTATTATGATGCATCAGGATTTGTGAATCTATATTAAGTGAAAAAAGAAGGAATTGCTGGAGCTTTTTGGGTCAATATTGTCGGGGGTATCAGTATTCTGAATAGTTTTTCCAAAAAAACACTTAAAACAGAGGCCAACTTGTGATATTTCTCCAGGAAATTGGAAAAAAATGAAGCTGGAACAAACATGCCAGCATGGTTTCATGTATTATGAAGCATCAGATTTGTTCAGCTGAATTGCAGTTGTATTCAGAATGACCTATTTTGTTCTCTGATATTGCACTTTGTATTATGATGCACCAGGATTTGTGAATCTATATTATGTGAAAAAAGAAGGAATTGCTGGAGCTTTTTGGCTCAATATAGTGGGGGGTATCAGTATTCTGATTAGAACTGATCTGAATTCCACTTAATACAAAGGCCAACTTGTGATATTTATTCAGGAATTTGAAAAAAAATGAAGCTGGAACAAACATACCAGCATGGTATCCTCACATTATGAAGTATCTGATTTGTTCTGCTGAATTGCATTTGTATTCAGATGGACCTACTTTGTTCTCTGATATTGCAATTGAGCTTTTTGGCTCAATATAGTGGGGGGTATTAGTACCTGTATTAATAATCAATATTTTTGTGGAGGGACATAACAAAGTGGGAAATGATGGTTTCTGATCCCTTATGATTATTTTGTAGTCTATGCTTCCCGTATTTTATCTACATTATCTGCAGTCAGAATGCTTTCAAGTCTTCTCATATTTAGGTCTCAGTTTGCAAAACAAAGAGGGCAACTGTGGGCTTTCTTAGCTGATTGTTCTCAACAGAGGGTTGCTGCAAATGTTTGGTTAATCTTCTTGCTAACTTTTTGTTTTTGTTTTCCATTTTATCCAATGTGATTAATATAGCTTTTGTATTGACTACAGGTACAAGTTTCTTATATTGACTACCGGTACAAATTTGCACAAGAAGTTAAGAAGCAACAGCAGCAGCTCCATGCAGCAGCAGACACATGGAGCATTTTGTTTACGAGCTTTTTTGTGACAATTTTGTATTGATTCAGAATAAAAAATTGTAGAACCTTTGTTCAGAATATATGTATTGATCCTGGGCCATTTTTCTTCAGAATATATGTATTGAAGTAAGCTTGTTTTCTTGAATAAATTGGTCGAAGCAATGATTTTTGAATACTTTTTATTTTGATCTCACATGCAATCTTCTATCCGACTACTGCTACTACTTCCTCTCACATGCAAGCTCAACAAAACAAACTAAAAAATAATCCTCATTTAGGATTGAAGAACTGTAATTACCAAAAGAGGCAATGATAAAAGCAAAACATTGATCCAAATAGAATAACTGATACATGAACTGCAATTTGTTGCTTCACAAAACCTCACTGAATCTATATTATGTACATACAAGATTTTGCAACAAATTTTGTACTCTAACGTGAAGGATCAGCCGTGGAAATCTGATGGCGGCTTATTTTTCCTCGATTCACATGCTGCTCAGGTTTCTTGTTCTCATACTTGTACAACATTGCAATCTAACTGCAGCAATTAAAAAAATATCAGCAAATGATAAATGCAAATTGGTATACAAAATTGTTAGAAATATAACAGAACAGTTTTTAAACTCTCTTTTTCAGCAAAACAGATTTCAAATAACAGTTTTCAGCTAGAAATATAACCGAACAGCTTTTAAACTCTCTTTTTCATAAAAACAGCTTTCAGATAACAGTTTTCAGCTAGAAATTTAACCGAACAGCATTTAAACTGGCCTTTTCAGAAAAACAGCTTTGATAATACAGTTTTCAGCAAGAAATATAACTGAACAGCTTTTAAACTCGTTTTTTCAGAAAAACAGCTTTTTGATAATATAGTTTTCAGCAAGAAATATAACAGAACAGCTTTTAAACTCGTTTTTTCAGAAAAACAACTTTCAGATAACAGTTTTCAGCAAGAAATATAACAGAACAGCTTTTAAACTCTCTTTTTCAGGAAAACAGCTTTCAGATAACAGTTTTCAGCTAGAAATATAACCGAACAGCTTTTAAACTGTCTTTTTCAGAAAAACAGCTTTCAGATAACAGTTTTCAGATAGAAATATAACAGCACAGCTTTTAAACTCCCTTTTCCAGAAAAACAGCTTTCAGATAACAGTTTTCAGCATAAAATATAACAAAACAGCTTTTAAACTGGTTTTTTCAGAAAAACAGCTTTCAGATAACAGTTTTCAGCAAGAAATATAACCGAACAGCTTTTGAACTCTTTTTTTTCAGAAAAACAGCTTTCAGATAACAGTTTTCAGCAAGAAATATAATCGAACAGCTTTTAAACTCGCTTTTTCAGAAAAACAGCTTTCAGATAACAGTTTTCAGCTAGAAATATAACCGAACAGCTTTTAAACTCCCTTTTTCAGAAAAACAGCTTTCAGATAACAGTTTTCAGCAAGAAATATAACCGAACAGCTTTTAAACTCTCTTTTTCAGAAAAACAGCTTTCAGATAATTGTTTTCAGCAAGAAATATAACAGAACAGCTTTTAAACTCGTTTTTTCAGAAAAAACAGCTTCCAGATAACAGTTTTCAGCTAGAAATATAACAGCACAGCTTTTAAACTCTCTTTTCCAGAAAAACAGCTTTCAGATAACAGTTTTCAGCAAGAAATATAACCGAACAGCTTTTAAACTCTCTTTTTCAGAAAAACAGCTTTCAGATAACATTTTTCAGCAAGAAATATAACAGAACAGCTTTTAAACTCGTTTTTTCAGAAAAACAGCTTTCAGATAACAGTTTTCAGCTAGAAATATAACAGCACAGCTTTTAAACTCTCTTTTTCAGAAAAACAACTTTCAGATAACAGTTTTCAGCAAGAAATATAACAGAACAGATTTTAAACTCGTTTTTTCAGAAAAACAGCTTTCAGATAACAGTTTTCAGCTAGAAATATAACAGAACAGCTTCTAAACTCTCTTTTTCAGATAAACAGCTTTCAGAATACAGTTTTCAGAAAATAATATAAACAAACAGCTTTTAAACTCATTTTCAGAATAACTCTATTCAGAATACAGTTTTCAGAAAACTCTATTCAGAAAACTCTTTTCTAAATATCAAAACAAACGCACTCTGCGCGTTTTGACACCAACAAAGTTCTCTTATCATCAGACCCATCGTCAATGTGGTGGTCTTCGTCGTCTTCATCGTCGTCGTCGTCGTCAGTTGGTGTGGTTTTGGCGATTCGGCATGATTGGAAGATGATATAGTTCTGTAGAGTTGGGGATAATTATTGGAACGTGATTAAGTTTTTTTTTTTTTTTTTTTTTTTGTTCCCCGTCCCGCCTTTTTAAAATTAAAAAAAGAGGGACGGGATATCATATCCCGTCTCTAATCCAAATGAGAAAAATATAGCAAAGCACGACACGCATTCAATTGCTATTACTGTAGCTGTCATTTTATAACAAATGAGAATAACGACTGTGGATGCTCTACTATATCTATTTATGCATTCAGCTATGTTTTATCTCTTCATGCCTGTGGATGCTCTTACAAACCAAGGTAGTTTTTTTAGTCATTTTTTTCTTGTCGATTTTCATCTAAGTTTTAATTTTTTAATTTTTTTTAATTTTTTTATTTTTTTACAAGCAAAAGGGTAAAGTTAGAATCCTGCTTCAAAAGTCAAAATGTGATAAAAGCTTCAAAATAGAAAAAGGGAGTCTCTGATGGATACTGGAGAAAAACTAATGAAATGAAGGGAAAATGAAAGAATAATTATGTAGATGCCAGTTAGCAAAACATAGTCCGAATAGTCCAAAAATCTTCAAGAGGAGTTTAGCAGTCGGAAAATCTTCACTATGAGAACTTGACAAGCTGAAGCTAGCTGAATTTTGTGATGCTAACTTTGAGATTATTGATAGAATGTACAAATATGATACATTGATTTTATTAATGTTTGTTTGTCGGAGACGATCTCATGTACATCTGAAAAATATGTTTTATTATTAATATTTTGTTTTTAAAATTTATTGTTATTTTTTATATTCAACTGCAACCGCCCATGTTGGTGAACAGAGATTTCCAAGCATCCCGAATTAATTTCGTCTTAGACTAAAGTCATACTTGTCTGCTCTCACTTAAGAGCAAAAATTATTGCCAGCTGCAGTATAAGTATCAATATAAGTATGGTCTCTATTAGTTAGCATGAAACCTTAATTACTCACTTTAAACTTATTTTACACAACTGATGCGGTTTGTTTTTGGGGTGTGGTTACAACAGGTGTGAGTTCTTGTAGTTTGTATAGTGGAAGTTATGGTACTGGCCCTAGTTCGACCCTCGGCTGGGGGACCGACTCGGGAGTAGCAGGAGTGAGGTGGGGACCGGGTGCTCGGCTCGGGTCCAGCAGCTCGGCGTGGTCCTGAGTACCTGCACACTGCTTAGAAACACCGGGAGAAGTCCCGGCGACAGATCCTTCGACGATCTAGTCAGTCACTGGAAAAGCAACAGTAGCTAGGGTTCAGGGGGAGAAAGTTTGATTACCTTATGCAGTGAGGAGGGGGTCTGGTATTTATAGGCAGAGGCAAACGGGTCTGGGACCTTAGCGGTCCGGGTCGGACCGTTTGCCCGTGTGCCTGAGGCGGTAGGGGCCTGTTGGACTTCTGTTGACCTGATGATCAGGGAAGAAATGGATTTGAGGAGATCTGATGGCCCAGGAGGGGCCACGTCATCTAACCCATATCAACAACTATATGTTTAAGATGATAGTTCACAGAATATATATATACAAGATTCACCCGTGGGCACGTGTCTAGGACACGTCTTCAGAATGATATATCATCTGAAAAGCCTTATAAACAGTAAAACAAAAATTATGTAGCTAAAGCTTGTATAGTATGACAATAATTAGTTGTAAATAAAAGTCCATGTTTCCATTAGTATATATTGAAAAAATAATTATAAATGAGGGTGTAAAATCCAACTTCTTAGAACTTTGAGGTGAAAAATGATGAAAATTTAACTGGTAAGAAGATATTTGTTATTTTCAATGTAACATGAGCAATAAAAAAAATATATAAAAATTTTGAAAATCTAAATTTCTGAGTAAATAGAGAGAAAATGAGAGGAGGGGGAGGAGGAGGAAGAGAGAGAGAAAAATCTGAAAAAGTGAAAAGAGGAAGAAAAAAAAATAGTAATAAAATAATGAGTTTTTTTAGTTTTGGGGAAAAAACATTGGTTTTGGGGGGAAAACTTTTTTTAGGAAAAATATGTTTTGAGATGGCGAATCTGACCATTGATTTTTTTCAATTGAAGGAAACCACTTGATATTTGGCTTGTGTTTTATTTTATATATATATATATATATATATATATATATATATATATATATATATATATATACACACACACACACACACACACAGACACACACGCCACTTATGTTTGCAATTTTTTTCCATTTGTTTTTTAAACTAACAATTATACCTATGTTAATATGAAATCACATAATCCTCGGTCCTTACCTTTTGCACTTACGTATTCTTTATGTTTTGGGTACTTTTATAGATATAACCTTGTTCTGGTTAGCTTATAAGTAGCACTGTTATATTTACCAAATACCCGAATCCAACCCGGACCCGATATTGGACCGAAACGACCCGATCTATACGGGTCCGGGTCCGGGTCCTAAAATAAGATCCGATGCACTTTTGGGTCCGGGTCCGGATCCGCTCAAAATAGAACCAACTCTGTCACGCTCCGCTTTTCAAAATATGAGAATACGGGCACATGACTGAGGCCCAGCGAATGATGCAAATACACCATTTATAAGCTGTACAGGTAACTCAACAACGAAACCACGCAGGCATGTAAAATCACAATAGGATAACAAAAGCACATGACATAGTCTATAACATAACCAACAGCTGGAAAATACAAGTAGTTACGGGCCAAACACGTCCGGAATACAATAAAGAGTAGCACGAATAAAACATGAACTAAAGATAACAT
The DNA here is from genome assembly GCA_017893485.1 of Hemerocallis citrina. NCBI lineage: Eukaryota > Viridiplantae > Streptophyta > Magnoliopsida > Asparagales > Asphodelaceae > Hemerocallis > Hemerocallis citrina. The sequence goes on along the minus strand of CM030361.1, from coordinate 30,116,233 downwards.
GATAATTAACAAGACTAAAACACTTGATCAGCAACACCTTCGGGTAACTCTCCATTTGGGCCTGCAAGTATATTATTACAAAAAAAAGAAACAAGAAGATACCCGTTAATGCAAGTCACGGGCCGCAAGTGGTACAAGCTACGGGGACAAGTATAAAAACAAAACAAGAAGCAGGAAAAAGATCATGGAGTCAAGAATCATGTAATAGGAGAAATGCAATATGTAAACAGGATCATGAACAGGCATGCATGAAACAAGTAGCATGTAAACAAGTAATCAAGTAACAAGTATACTGGTCCATGTAACAAGTGTCAAAGATCAAGTATCAAGTATCATGTAAACAAGTAGCAGGTGTAAAGTGAACAAGTACAAGTAACGGGTAGCATGTATCAAGTATCAGGTGATCATGTTCAAGTCTTGTATTATTACTATCTAGGTAGCACTTTATGCATCCATCCTTTTACTACATGGTTGCTACATTCAAACAAGTTTACGTTTAGACTTAGTTGTGAATTTTATAGGGTCGTGTACTCAGGCATCATGTAAACGAGAATCATATCATGTCATGTAGTTGGTAATTGATTCTAGAGATGGCCCCCGTAGATTCTAGAGGTGGCCCCCATCAACTCCTAACGTGGCACTTAGTTCCATATAACTTGTAATCATGTAATGGATTCTAGAGGTGGCCCCCGTCAATTCCTGATGTGACACTTAGTTCCATATAACTTGAAATTATGGGAAACACGGGCCCCCTTCCGAGTAAACTTACCTATATTGTCCACTACTATGGCCTTTACCCTTATACCCCGGCTTGTTACTTTTATTAATTTTAATCAACAATAACAAGATATCATATTTAAACTACAATCACGGGTAAAACATTTATGCACATAATCATGTATAATCCTAAGAGTACATATGTGTGTATCAATCGTGTTCATGTAATGCATGTGGCAACAAGGTATTCGCGATCATGTACGATTACGAGATCAACGGATTAAGTATAGCAACAGTTTTCAATTCGATCGATGAATATGAATTAGAGTCAAAGAATATACTTGCAGTATTTTTCAAAGGAAGCTTGTACGAGAACAAACGAGTTGTACAAGAGAATACTTGCCTGATAACCGAAGACGATAATATCGAATACCAGAATAACGGGATCAGAATCTCAGGCGACGCTCCAAATATACGTGCGAGACACGTACAAAAATACCAAACGGCGACCTCCAAAATAGCAAACAGCGACACCCGCACACACAACGGATCCAACGGCAAGAGTACCCACACCGGATCCAAGGCAGAACGCCACACAGTGATTCCGGATCCCTTGCACCAAAACACGAAACACCAAAAGCGACCAACGGAAGCTCGTCTCCAACCTCTCGACAGAGAGAGAGAGAGAGAGAGAAAACGGGTGGCAGAACTCAGCGGTTGGCGGTGATGGCACTGTGGCGGGGCGCTCGGCAGCGACCAAGGGCGGCACGACTGGATGGCGAAGGCATAAACTGGTGGCAGCGTCGAGCGGGGAATGCTCTGTTCTCGCTCGAAATAGGGGAGACGACGCAGGGGTGAGCGATGGCGACCAGGAGAGCGAGGACGCTCGAGGTGGGGTTGGCAATGGGGGGGGGCGATGTCGAGGCTGGAGCGGTGGTTCGAGCAGGAAGCGCTCGTAGGAGGAGGACGATGAGCGAGGATGGCGAGGAAGTGGATGATGGCGGAGGCTCAATGAGGTGGATGGGCAATGGAGGTCGACAAAGAGCGACGGGGAAGAGGCAGGAGGGCGGAGAACGATGAGGCGATGAGGAGGCTTCGACAAGGAAGACGAGCGGAGGGTTGAGCTCGCCGAGGAAGACGAAGGGGGGGGGGAATGGGGTCCGGCAATGGGGGAGGTTGAAGGTGACGAGGATGGGAAAAAGGTGGTTAGGCGATGGGTCGGCAGGGACGAGGAGTATGGGGATGGGTTGTAAACTTAGGCTTTATATTTGGGCTTCACAAATTAGAATGAATAAGGATAAAAATAATGTGAAATTGGGCTTCAAAATAGTAGAAAATTTATATGGAAAAATTTTAAATATAGAATACAAGAAAAGCAAAAAATACAAATCCGTATAAACGGGAACAGGGGTTACAGACCCGGACCCGGACCCGTTAAAAATTACCCAAAAAATTATGGAATTAGAATAATAGGGTTATATAGATATACATATAAAGGTAATTGCTGAAGATATATGTATAAATATAATATTGGCAAATGCTCAGTTGAAAACGGGTCCGTTTTCAACGTGTTGGAAAACGCGAGTCTCAGCCGTTGGATCTTGCAAGATCATGATCAGCGGTTGTGATCGAAACCCACTAAGTCTCCCACTAACGCTTCCAAAAGCGGAGGGGTAATTTCGTAACTTCACGCCAAAAAATGTTTCAGACTTAAGCGTTTTTTTGGTGTGAAGTTTTTTTTTGCAGAAATTTAAACTTAGGCCGTTGTTAGGTTGTTTGAAGTTTTTTTTTGAAGAAAATTGTACTTAGGCCGTTGTTGCCTAGGTTGTTTTTTTAAACAACAATTTCAACCTAGGCCGTTGTTTTCAACATTGGCCTAAGTATGTACATACTCAGATCTGTACCATCTCCTTCACAACTCTTCGACAACTCTCTCTCTCTCTATCTGGAGCTCCTGAAACCCAATCCCCAAACCCTAGCTCTACTCCAACATCCTCTCTCTCGATCTGAAACTCTTCTCAATCTTCCCCTCTTCTCGATCTATCTCTATCTATCTCTCCTTCTCTCGAATACCCCAAACCCTAATCCTATCCGAAATCTCCCCAACTCACCTGAACCCTAACACAAATTGTACGTTACCATAAAGTCTACAACTTGTTCGTCTACAGCAGCGGCTCCTCACATCTTCGACAACTCTCTATCTCTTTGGACTAGGTAGTCACTTTTTCACAATTTAGTATAATGAACTATGTTAATTTATTGAAATTTTTTTCAGTTTTTGAGTTTGATTTTTTGTACTACGCGTAGTAGTCTTCAATTTAGAGAGTGTACAAATTTTGTATCATGTGTGTTGTATATACTTTGTGGACATTTTTGTAGATGTAGTGTTAGTTGTAGTTGTAGAATATAGGAAAAGCAAACAAACGAGATCCAAAAATTCCAAAATTTGATGACTTGGTAGGGCTCACAACGCAGAAGGCAACACAATTTGTAGTGGCGATTTCCGTCTAACGGTTTGCAATTATCACTTTTATTCAATAAAATGGATATAAAGCGATACACAGTCGTATATTACAAACCGAGAGTCGGAACTCACATCTGCAAGTTGCGTTGGCTTGTGTATGGCGTGCCAGACATAACGACCAAATTTCAGAATTTTTGCATCTCGTTTGTGTTGTATTGTGCATATATGAAAGAACTTCTATATACCTTGGAATTTTTTAGTGCGAACTCACTAGAAAACTGCTTAAACGAATTCCAATAAATATGAATCTGTGGGAGTAGGTCAGTCTAACCACTCACAACCCAACGCAACTTGTAGTTGCGAGTTCCGACCCATGGTTTGCGAGAAACGTGAATGTATCAGTTTCCGCTATTTTTCAAGATTGAAAGCGATACACGGCCGTATCTTTCAAACCGTCAGTCGGAACTCGCTTGTACAAGTTGCATTGCCTTGTGTGCGGGGTGCCCGACCCAATCGTAAAGTATAAATTTTTTTAACCGTCATTTTTGTGGATTCCTCATGAATTTTGTTATATATTTAACGAGTTTATAGTAGAGAAATGGCTAAAAATTACGAAATTTTGCGGGTAGGCCGTTTACGCCACTCACAAGCTAAAGCAGCTTGTGGTTGGGAGTTCTCACCCATGGTTAAATATACACGTCCGTTGATCGCATTTCGCTCTTTTTTCAAGAGTGAAAGCGATACACGGCCGTTTCTTGAAGACCGTTAGTCCAAACTCGCTTCAACAAGTTGCGGTAGCTTGTGTGTGGCATTTGAGACCCATTCGTAAAGTTTGGTATTTTTTGAATGTTGTTTTTGCTGTTGTCTCATGTATTTTATTTCGTATCTATATATGTGCTTTTTTTGTGAACAATTTGTTTTATATATGCGAACTTTCTTACAGAGAAATGGTTAGAACAAGGAGAACCGGAAGGACATCTGTTAGTGCTCAGGATGAACATTCCACAGAAGTAAGAGAACTATTAATTTGTATTGTGCATTTTGTATATAGTGGTATTGTTAGTACTCTAATAATAATTGTGTTTTATGTTCGTGTAGGTTGGTGCATCCTCTTCGAGTCCACCACGTCGAGGTCCAGGACCAATATATGCCGGTGAACTGACCTTGCAAGACCGCCACAGATCCGTAGCAGTGTGGGGTGGGACAACGCGGAGGTGTAATTTTCGCATCCACGAGACCATGACGGTGCACCCACGTATTGTCGAGTACCTAGTTTCGACCGGTTTCTACAGATCAGCATGATGGGTCAAGTGAAACTCGATCGAGCACTTCTTTCAGCACTCGTAGAGCGATGGAGACCAGAGTCGCACACCTTCCATCTACCTGTCGGAGAGATGACGGTGACGCTACAGGATATAGCGATGATCTCCGGTCTTTCAATAGATGGGATGGCCGTGACCGGTAATTTGAACTTTGATAAGTTAGAGCTGTGTAATCAACTCCTCTGTACAGAGTTTGATGTGGAGGCTGCGGAAGATAGGGATATTTTTGTCGGACAATCAATCCGACTATCTTGGTTGAAGGGACATTTTAAAGGGACGTTGACTGATGCATCGCCGACCACTATGTACAGTCCTACACAAGAGCGTACATTCTAACGGTGCTCGAAGGGGTTCTCTTGCCTAACTCATCCGGAGATATGGTGCACCTTATGTATCTACGATTGCTCGCCGACCTAGGCTTAGCTGGCTGGTACAGCTGGGGAAGTTGCGCGTTGGAAACGCTATACAGGACATTGTGTTCTGTAGAGTTAGATCGGACCGAGATGACCGGTCCAATGGTCTTGTTATATATTTGGTCATGGAAGCGACTGCACTTGGGTCGTCCCCGAATTACGAGACCGGCGGATGGTTGGATGGCCGAACCACCAAATGCTCATATGTTAGCACATTTACGGATATATTGGGCAGGTAGACGGAGTTACAAAGACAATCCAAAAGGTGTACTAACGTACTACAGAGACGAGTTGGACCAATTACGAGAAGAGTTCGTGATTTTGGTGCCGTATACACCCGAGCGGGTTGGAAGACTACCACCAATTGTAGTGACCGGGTCACAGTTGTGGATGACGAAGGCTCCGCTCATCAACTTTGGTATAGTGGAGCATCCGCGGCCGGAGCGAGTCCTTCGGCAGTTCGGTCTTGAACAAGATAGTCTCCCAAGCTGCGCAAATCTACACAACCATGAGTTACACGTCGTGAGGGGTACCGGTCGTATGCCTACTCATGATTCGGTAGATTTCCACCGTGTTCACGTTGCAGAATGGAACAAGCGACGGTTTGAACTTGTAATTGTTAATGTTCCAGGGTACGATGGCAAGCTGCAAGGAAAGTACATGCAGTGGTTCAGATTAATGACACGTTTGTACACCTCTCCCGATACAGAACTACCTGCTGGTATTCAAGTATCAATTGAGCAGGGAGAGATTGAACCACCACCCGCCTATTCTAGTTCACAACTCATGTTCCAACCGAAGGCCTCAGCTATACGTACATTGGTGAGTATAATGTTAAAATTTTGTTGAATGTTCGTTATATTTAAAGTGATTAAATTGTTTATATATACGAATGTGTTTAATTTTATTTTTTTGGTTTTTTGTTTCAGATCGATAATACGTTGGACATGGCAAAAGAATACGCGGTGGTAATCAAAATTAATGCTGGCACGCCTATGAAGAAGTTCGCTCATAAGATGCTCTCTTCATGTCGTACCAATTCGGATGTTTTGGAAGAGGGTGAACGTTTAGAGAGAATATTACGCTCATAGAGGGCAATGTAAGAGCTGTTGGAATTAATTTTTGCAGTTTTCCGGGCCGGATTCTGGCAGGCTCCGGCCACCGGCGGCGCCGGAAAATGAGTGGATTGCGATCCTCTCGTCGAGTACTATTCCATAGTATACTCACTTGCCAAAAACGAATTCCGTATGAATGAGAAATGTTGATCCAAAGTTGGGTACTTGAAAGGTACTAACTTAACAAATGGATAGTCCCATATCGGAAATTGGAAAAGATTTTTACTAGTATATATACTAGAAAACTGGACTAGAGGGCGTGGCCCGGGGGTTACCAATAACGTGTAGTGGAGAGAGGACTTAGCCAAAATGACAAACACACACGCGCGCGCGCGCCCGGCTCCGGCCCCGGCCCCGGGCCCGGGTTTGGCTTGGTTTGGTTTGGTCTGGTTTGGTCTGGTCTGGCTTAAATTTTTTATTTCTTTTTGCCCAGACAAACTCTTCCCCTACTGAACTGAAAAGGCTTTTCAAATTCAGTAACTGGTGCCCATTACTCTGTAACAGCAGAGTAATGGCTCACCAGTTACTAATCTGAAGAGTCCCCATTACTCTGCTGTTACAGAGTAATGGCAGCTGCTGAACAGTCTCCAGTCCAACTTTCCTCTATAAAACCAGACAGAGTCTTACATACAGATACAGATTTTTTGACATTTTCTTTTCTTCTTCTTCTCCTCTGAGTCAGTGTCGCTGAGAGTACACCACAGGCAGAAGTTCGTTGTCTCTGAAGGAAGGGTGTTGCATTCCTCAGAGAAGGTACAGTTGTATCCTGGGAAGCAATTCGCCGGTAACCGTCACACTACGGGGCGAATTCTGTTTTAAGGACAGAGATTCTAAAATCTCGACTCTATACAAGTTCTTTACTTACTGTTTTTCTTCCTGTATTGGATTTCTTCACAATTTTGTTGGAATTTCCTATTATTTTATATTCAGGTTCTAACAATCTTAAAGCAGAATTTTTCCTCACAGATTCTAACAATTTTTGTGAAGTTTGTTTACAGGTTCTGTTCGGAAAAAATAAGAACTAACATTCTCTGTTTCAACCAATTTCAGAAGAAACAAATCAGATCATGGAGAACACACCCACTGAAGTTGCTACTGGGTTTCTCAGTACCCAGACACCTGTGACCCAAAATGTGACTGCACAATCGGTTGCGGCACATTCGGTCGTTCTGCCCACGCACATAAGCGTGAGAGAAAAACCGGATAAGTTCAATGGAACTGGGTTCAAAAAGTGGCAGGGGAAGATGCAGTTCTACCTGACCACATCGAAGCTGGACAGATTCCTCAATGAATCTGCCCCGATGCTGGCGCCAATGGAAGCACACTCTGTTGCTGCAGTTGACGCGTGGACTCAGGGCGACTACCTCTGCAGGAACTACATCCTGAATGGCTTGGTAGACTCTCTCTACAACGTCTACTGTGTCTTCAAGACATCCAAACTCCTGTGGGGGTCCCTGGAAAAGAAGTACAAAACAGAAGACGCCGGGTCCAAGAAATTTGTTGTCGGCAAATTTTTGGACTACAAGATGATTGACTCCAAAACAGTGGTGAGTCAAGTCCAAGAATTGCAGGTTATAATGCACGACATTGCTGCAGAGAATATGACGCTGTGCGAACCATTCCAGGTTGCAGCGTTCATTGAAAAACTTCCACCTGGGTGGAAAAACTTCAAGAACTATCTCAAACACAAACGAAAGGAGATGTCTCTTGAAGATCTAATTATCAGGTTGCGGATCGAAGAAGAGAATCGCAAGGCTGAGAGGTCCTATGGAAATCAGTCCATAGAAAAGGCCAATGTGGTGGAGCATGAACAGAAGGGCAAGAAGAGGAAGTTTCTGCCACAGGCCTCCAACAAAAAACCTCTTGCAAAGAGGTTTGCTGGGAAATGCCACAAGTGTGGTAAGTTGGGGCACAAAATTTCTGACGGCCACCGGCGGCGCCGGAAAATGAGTGGATTGCGATCCTCTCGTCGAGTACTATTCCGAAGTATACTCACTTGCCAAAAACGAATTCCGTATGAATGAGAAATGTTGATCCAAAGTTGGGTACTTGAAAGGTACTAACTTAACAAATGGATAGTCCCATATCGGAAATTGGAAAAGATTTTTACTAGTATATATACTAGAAAACTGGACCAGAGGGCGTGGCCCGGGGGTTACCACTAACGTGTAGTGGAGAGAGGACTTAGCCAAAATGACAAACACACACGCGCGCACGCGGGCACGCGCGTGCCCGGCTCCGGCTCCGGCTCCGGCTCCGGCTCCGGCCCCGACCCCGGCCTCGGTTCGGTTCGGCTGGGCTTGGCTTGGCTTGGCTTGGTTTGGTTTGGTTTGGTTTGGTCTGGCTTAAATTTTTTATTTCTTTTTGCCCAGACAAACTCTTTCCCTACTGAACTGAAAAGGCTTTTCAGATTTAGTAACTGGTGCCCATTACTCTGTAACAGCAGAGTAATAGCTCACCAGTTACTAATCTGAAGAGTCCCCATTACTCTGCTGTTACAGAGTAATGGCAGCTGCTGAACAGTCTCCAATCCAACTTTCCTCTATAAAACCAGACAGAGTCTTACATACAGATACAGATTTTTTGACATTTTCTTTTCTTCTTCTTCTCCTCTGAGTCAGTGTCGCTGAGAGTACACCACAGGTAGAAGTTCGTTGTCTCTGAAGGAAGGGTGCTGCATTCCTCAGAGAAGGTACAGTTGTATCCTGGGAAGCAATTTGTCGGTAACCGTCACACTACGGGGCGAATTCTGCTTTAAGGACAGAGATTCTAAAATCTCGACTCTGTACAAGTTCTTTACTTACTGTTTTTCTTCCTGTATTGGATTTCTTCACAATTTTGTTGGAATTTCCTATTATTTTATATTCAGGTTCTAACAAGAGCGTGAGGGGTAGGCCATCTGCAGTGCAGGGGCAACAACGGCAACAATAACTCAGAGAACAACAAGCTAGATCTTCACCTCCACCTCAAGAAGAAGACCAACAAGAAGAGAATGAAGAAAGGGTTGTTGGAGACGTACAAAAGGAGAGAGAAGAAAAAGAAATTGCTGAGGTGTCATCTCCATCCCAGCGACGAAATCCTGCTCGGAAGAGGCGAGCACCACAACCTTACATGCCCGGTTCTTAGTTAATTCCCGATACATTTTTGTTGTTGTAGTATTTTATTGAAACTTTTTTTTTTCTGTTGTAAATTATTATGTGATAATTGTTGTTGGCCAGTTTAAGTGTTGTTGATGTTTTTTGTTATTACTTGGTGATTGTGAATTATGTTGTTGATTTTGGTGGTTGTATGTACAAATTTATTTTGAGAGTGTAGGTGATGGGAATGTATATGCATTTTGGGGGTGATTGAAGTGTAACAGCTGTAGTTGCTGTTGGAGTTGTAGTTATTATTATTTTTTTTAACCTATGCCGTTGTTGAAGACAACGACCTAGGTTGTTTGTTGAAATTTTTTTTTGACCAATAACTCTCTCTATTAGAGCATCAAGTCTGAGAGCAACACCCTATTTTTTGTTTAAGCTTAAGCCGTTGTCTCCAACAATGACCCAGGTTATAGCCAAAAAATTGAACTTTTTTGGGTGCTCTCTGACTTAGCCAAGTTAAAAAGAACAACAAGTCAGAGAACAACACCCCTTTTTTTTATACCTTAGGCCGTTGTCTCCAACAACAGCCTAGGTTATAGGCAAAAAATTGAAAATTTTTGGGTGTTTTCTGACTTGGCCAAGTTTAAAATAGCTACAAGTCAGAGAGCAACACCTCTTTTTTTTATACCTTAGGCCCTAGGTGTAGAACCCCGTATTTTCAAATATTATTTTAATATTTGAAAATGAATTAAAATGATTTACTGGAAATTTAATAAATATTTTCTAAAAGATTTATCTTTTTACACGTGCGAAACACGTGCAAATAATTTTGGCGTAAATATAAATTTTTTTATATTTTTAATAAGTTCTCATACTTATTATGGAGTGTATTCTAAATTTTGAGATTTTTCTAAATAAAGAAACTATTTTTACAAATATCTCGAAAGAGAGGGGCTTTTATGTAAAAATTCGTTTGGATCTTAAATAAACTATGAAAATTCGTTTTTACTGATATTTTGGTTTCCCATGGTTAGCATTTAAATTTAAATATATTTAGATTTTATTTAAAGTCGATTTGGTGAAGATTTAGTCAAAAAGGGTGTTTTTGCAAATAAGGAATTCATGTAGAATTTTGTGCAAATGTTTTTCTGGAAAGTAAGAGTCAAATATTTTGATTGGAAAATATAATATGTATTATTAGATATTATTTCGTATTTTTCTGGATTTTTATGAATATTTTATGATGTAATTGCAAATATTACAAAAGGGAGGGCTTTTGTGCAAAATTGCCATCCTGAGTTGTAAATCCGAATTTTTCTTATTTACTGGGCTGCTCTGGGTTGTTGGACAACTCAGTGATAAAATATTTGATTTGGTTTTGATTTAGTTAATCAATTTTAACTAAGGAAAGGTTATATGAGTAAAGTTATATTTTTGGGAGGACTATTTTGCAAATACATTTCTAAAACCCTAAATCTTATTTCCGACCTGTATAAAAGAGGGTGTGCAGCCGTCATTCGCTGCACAACTCCAGATTTATTATATTATTATTTTCTTGGTGATTAAGAGGAGAATTTTTGGATCTCGGGAAAAGGAAGGCTTTTCGTTGGATCTTTTCAATTCAAAGGTGAGTGATATAAATTTATTTTGTTGTTTGATTTATGTGAGTGACATTGTTTTGTTTTATGAATGATATGAACTTTGTCTTTTTGATCGATTTATGTGAATGATGGTCTCGTCGTTTGTTTCGATATGTTTGTTTCATTTAGTATATTTTGTGTGGATCGATGCAATGGTTGTTGTTGGTATTATACATGTGAAATCTATGAATGACTAGTAGATCTTGATTTATAAATTTGTGTTGCTAGAAAGCATGTTAAGTTTTGAGTATGGTTATGATCGGATGGTGAGCATCTGGATCTTATGTTTATAAATCAGATCATGCTATGAGTTGTGAAGAAATTTAGTATTGAAAAACCCTAATGAAAGAATTAGGAATTTAGAACATGAGAATTGAGTTTTGAGATATTGGATGATTGAGTATTGAATCCAAACTGAGATATTTTGAGATTTGTCATTTTTATATGAATACGAGTTATTTTCATAAACAATGAATCTTTAGAAAACTTCGGTTTTGATTATTGTATTCAGACCTAAATCACGAAAACTGTAGGCCGACAGTCGACTGGTCTACTATTCAGTCGACTGGTACGACCCTGCTGCTGTATCTTTAATTTGGAAACCCGTTCTGGACAGTCGACTTAGATCATTGTTCGGTCGACTGGTGTATTGAGAACTTATTTTGTAAAGTTATTACAGTTTCTTTCTCTGGACAGTCGACCTATGACCCCCCTTTAGTCGACTTAAAATACTTAGGGTGTTTCTTGAAATTATTGGAATTTGTCTCGGGTAAGTCGACTGATGGCTTCTTAAGTCGACTCATATGACTTAGTTTATTTTCTTAAAATCGTGAATATTTGTCCTCTGGACAGTCGACTTATTACAGTATAAGTCAACTGGTACTGATGAGTTTCGTAAATTTTAAGTGTTCTTTTGAATGATTAGTCTTCAGATATTTTAGCTTATACTTTGTCTTCAGTTAAGCATATGGTTTTGAGATATTCAGTTGAGCTATTTTTGGTTGGTGAAAGGTTGGCTTAGACATTTGAGTTGAGTCTCTAGAGGATGTGGGTGACCCTAGAATACCGGTGTTGAGTTATTTTGTTGAGGCCCATTGAGGCATTTCAGTTATTCAGTTTTGAGTTAAGTCCGGTAGGGTACACCGACTCTAGGAGATTCGTTAAGTAATTAAATAACCCAAAATGATAAGGACAGGTACTAGTGGTGTTATAATGAACGAGAACATAGGTTATGCACCTCAGTATGGCTTTCGGTGTGGGATTTAATCTCCGGAATTATCCAAATATCTTACTTAGGGTGTGGGATTTATCTCCGGAATTATCTCAGGTAAATTACCTGCGGTGTGTGATATATCTCCGGAATTATCCAAGTATCTTACTTAGGGTGTAGGATTGATCTCCGAAATTATCGGAGTCGAGGCGACGCACATGGGGTATTCATGTGATGAGGGTCATTGCTTTCGGTGTGGGATTTAATCTCCGGAATTATCGAAGTAACTTACCTTGGGTGTGGGATTCATCTCCGGAATTATCTCAAGTAAATTACCTGTGGTGTGGGGTGTATCTCCGGAATTATCCAAGTAATTACTTACGGTGTGGGATTGATCTCCGGAATTATCGGGGCAAGGGCTAGTACTCACAGTTTATTTTTATCTCGTAGTAGTCATCGTGTTAGGATTAGTTGCATAGCGGGGATTGAACCTTATAATGTGGAGACGTTAAGGGCTTGCACCGAACCTATGTAGAATGAGATGCATAGACTTCGACAAGTACGCATTAGAGAGTCTGCATATAGAATCTGTGTTTTCTTTAGGGGTGGCAACTGGGCCGGGTCAACCGGCGACCCACCCGCGACCCGGCCCACGAACCCGGCCCGCCTAAGGATTTCACGGGTTCGGGTCGAACCCGGTGAATAGGACCGGGTCGACCCGGGTCGCTTTTTTCCCGAATTCGATTCGCCAAACCCGGCCCACGAACCCGGTCAACCCGCGAATTGGACCCGCCAACCCGCGGGTCGACCCGCGAATTTCGACCTACCGACCCGTGGCGGGTCGACCGTTCGACCCGCGGGTCGAACGGGTCGAAACCCGCGGTTCGAGGTCGGGCTGACCGTTGGGCGCGTGCCGTTGGGCTTCACAGCGTGCAGCCAACGGCTCTTAGAGCCGTTGCTGCTGCAGTGCTGCCGTTAGATAGTTTTTTTTTTTTTTTTTTTTGTTTTTTCCCAATTCTAAGTCTATAAATAGCCCCCAAAAATCTCCAAAAAAATCACACCTCCCTCTCTTACTCTCTCTACTATTATACATCAAAAAAAAAAAAAAATTGAACAATTGTAGCAATCATCAAACAAGTGTACAAGGAGGCGTATACACGATCAAATTTCGGTCGTATCGGAGAACAAAATTCAACGTCTTCAACTCTCTTCAACCATCGACTCAAATCTACTTCAACTCTTCAATTGCGAAATCGGCAAAGCCCTCCTCCATCTTTTCTATTATATTCTAATTTTCACGGTTTTATTTTATACGCGTATTCCACGGTGAACGGTATCAAAATATCTCTATCTCTTTTCTCTTGTTATTATTTTTTTTGCGTTGTAGTTAAAATTATTGTTCTTTTTTTGAACTTCTCTATCTCAACCCTCTTGTTTTTTAGTTTTTTTTGTATAATTCACCGCTCGTCCGCCCCTACATTGTAGATTTTTTTTTACATACCACATTACTACACTATGTCTAGATCACGCGGTAGCGGTCGTAGTGGACAAGATTCTTCCTCATCTTCACGTAGGCCACCAATTGTCCCAATTACTGAGCCCGCCCAAGATTACATTGATCCTACTATGGAACAATGGGGTACACACGATGATGTTGGACATGAACAATTAGAAGAAGAACAACAACAACAAACCGACACCACACAACCCCGTAGTAGTAGGAAAAGTAGAGGAGAAACTAGCGATTGGCATAAGTTTTATCATTATATCCCGGACGCAGAAACTCCGGGTGTAGGTGTGAAAGCGTGTAAATCATGTGATAAACTATACAAATTCAAGAAGGGTGACGGAACTGGTACACTTAGTAGGCACATCCTAAATAATCATAAAGATCTTCTTGATCAACTACAAGGCCAACAAAGAATAAACCCTAGGACCGGTCAAGTAGATAGCCACCCTTATGATCCCGAACTTGTTCGTCGGGAAATGGCCCGATTAGTAATTAAGGATGAGTTACCATTTACCTATTCCGAGAGTAGGAACTTGGAAAATTTTAATCAAACGGCCTTAAACCCTCATTTTAAAAGAATTCCGAGAAATACTTGCAAATCGGATTGTTTTAAAGTGTACATGGAAATGAAGGACGCGTTGATTGCAATTTTATATAGTTTAACTTGTAGGGTTAGTTTAACTTCGGATTGTTGGACGGGTGTCAACAATATTCCAACGATGGGAATAACCTGTCATTGGATCGACAATGATTGGATTCTTAATAAAAGAATCATATCACTTGCGTCGTTGCCGTATCCCCATAGTGGCGCTGAAATAGCAAACCGTATTTTAGAAATTTGTGATGTTTTTCATATTCGCGATAAAATTATGGCTATTAGTTTTGATAATGCATCTAACAACAATGTAGCAATTAATACTTTAAAAAGAATATTAAACCCTCCATCTGACAATATTTTTCATGTTAGGTGTGCATGTCATATTATAAATTTATGTGTTCAAGATGCATTAGCTATAGCTGATCCATATATAATTAAAATTAGAGATTGTGTACATTTTATTGCATTAAAACCAAGCATTCTACAAGAATGGAAAGCTTGGTGTAGAGCTAGACATGTTCCTTTTAGAAAATTTCCAAAGGATGTTAGACACCGATGGAATTCTACTTTTGATTTACTAAATGTTGTCACCGAATATAAAGCAGTTGTAAATGATTTTTGTATCGCACAAAATATGCCTAATTTTCAAATGACTGCCGCCGATTGGTTTTTTGCTGAATCTTTGTTGAAATTTTTAGAACCTTTTAAAACCGCAACTTTAAAATTTTCAAAAACATATGAATCTACTTCTAGTTGCATTTTTATTGAATTAGTTAGCATGGTTCAAACATTTAACGAAATGTTAAATGATACCTATATTAGTGACATTGTAAAACCTGCATTTACTAAATTTTTGAAGTATTATTTTCCTCCTCCTATGTTGATTTGTGTTGCTACTGTTATGGATCCTCGTATCAAATTTGAAGGTACGAAGAATTTGATAGAAATATTTTTTGGATATTTAGATAACATTGTAGAATTAACAATTGATTGCGCTAGTTTTTTAGTTAAATTTGAATCCACGTTAAATAACTTGTATGATTATTATGATAGACGTTTTGCTTCTAGTAGTACAACTTCTGTAGTTAGTTCTTCTTCTGGTGGTTCTAAAGGTAAAAGTAGAATTGGTGATAGAACATTTAGTTTACTTGAAAAAATTCAATCTAAAAAACCTAGGACTAATCAACCAAATGAATTAAATTGGTATAACCAACAAGATGCTGAGCCTTTTACTTCTGCACTAGATATTTTACAGTGGTGGAAAGAACATGAACACACTTTTAGTATTCTATCAATTATGGCTAAAGATTTACTAACTCCTCCTGTCTCTACAGTTGCTTCTGAGAGTGCATTTTCTACAAGTGGCAGGGTTCTATCAGATTACAGGAATCGGATGAAGCCCGAGACGTTAGAGATGCTCGTATGCACAGAAGACTGGCTGAAGGCTGAAGATAGGACGCAAGGGAAAGCACTATCGAGTTCCACAAGTGGGAGCAACTCGCCTGAAGAACAACAACAACAACAACAACAGCAACAACAATAGCTTTTCTTGTTATGTTAAATTAGAAAAATTGTAGTCAATTAAAATTGTACATAAGAATTAAGAAATATGTTATTGTATAAAACTTATTTGTGAATTGAATTCTTCATTTCGTTATAAATTGTTCAAATTGTACAACTTAAATTCATATGAATAAAATTTCAAAATTTGTTGTCAATTTCACTCTTTCAATCTTATTATTATTATTACGATTTTTTTTGTTTATTAGTATTATCACTTACTTAGTATTATAATTAAACATCATTTGGGGATATTTGATTCAATTTTAAGAATTGTAGTATTATTACTTATTAGTATTATTACTGAATTACATACTTAGACTTAGTATTATAATTAAACATCATTTGGGGATATTTGAAGAATTGTATAATTTATTACTTATTAGTAGACTAGTAGTATTACTTACTTAGTATTATAATTTCACCAAAAATGTAATATTCATCAAACAAAAATATGGTTGTTTGTATAATTGTATACATCATTTGTAAAATTATTATTATTATTAGTTCGATTTACTCATTTAAGATACCCAAAAAAAATAAAAAAATAAAAAAAAAATTATATATTAAACGGGCCAACCCGCGGGTCGACCCGGCCCAACCCGGGTTGAGCCCTAATGGGTTCACGGGTTGGGCGGGCCACCCAAATCATAATCTGACCCGGCCCGGCCCGGCCCGCATAAGACCCCAACCCGGCCCGGCCCGCACAGTCAAACGTGCCAACCCGCGCGGGTTGGGCCCGGCCCGGCCCGCTGGGCCCGTTCGACACCCCTAGTTTTCTTGGCTTGGTTTTATGCACGTGGTTTCCCTGTTTTCTACACTTGACACTTAGTTTAGTTTCACTTGATGTTTTCATGTTTCCCTGTCATTTCTTACTTCACATATTCTTATTTAGTACATGTTGTTTAAGAATTTATGAGGTATGTTCATTTATGTTGTTTATTTGTTTTTATGTCACTCACACCATTTATGGCTGACCCCTTTAGTTTTGGGGGTTAGGGATCATCTCTAGCCTCATGTGTTACAGGTTGTTGCTTAGAGTTGGAGGCTTGGATGCTTGAGATAGTTTTGGAGACAAACTGATGTAATAGAGCTTTGTGTAAAATTTTAGTAAAAGAAGTGTTGTAAAAAGAATGTTGTAATTCAAGGTATTTTGTATTCCGCTGTGTTGGTAAAAGATTATTGTAATAAGAATTTGGAATAAAATTATTTGTGTTTTTGGGCTATGTGTACTGTTACATTGAAGTTGATGCTGGGATTGTGCCACGTATTTTCTAAGTTATTATATTAGAAATTTGGGGCGCTACACTAGGGTATAGGCAAAAATTTGAAATATTTGGGGTGCTCTCTGACTTGGCCAAGTTAAAATAAGCAACAAGTTAGAGAGCACCACCCCTTTTTTATACCTTAGGCCGTTGTCTCCAACAACGGTCGTTATCTCCATGTTGGATCTGATGACTCTCCGCTCTAAAGCCCACTGAATATTTTTTCTTATTGGGTTGTTCATGTGGGGATCTACATGTGGTGCCCACTTTGTAGAGTGAAATGTAATAGTAGGAAAGTTATGGACTTGTCATTTTTTCCATGTTGGATCTGATGACTCTTCGCTCTAAAGCGCACTGAATCTATTCCCTTATTGGGTTGAACATGTGGGAATCTACATGTGGTGCCCACTTTGTGTTGAATTCTAACTGCGGAATAAACTCAACAACGACGACGAGATGCAAGAACTATAGAATCAAAATAAGAGAACAAAGAACAACCAAAAGCAACACACAAGAACACACAAGATTTTTTCGAGGTTCACCCAAAACAATGGCTACTTCCCCGCGCAGTGGCACTCCTGCGATTTCCACTAGAAATATGAAGATTAGGTTTACAAATCTCTCAAGAACTGACCACCAAGGTGTAGGGTTTCTCTCTATTTCCCTCTCTCTTAATGACGGTTGGTAGATCTCTATTTTCTTTTCACTTAACCCTAAAATCGTACACAATACAATATATATAGGATTCCACAACTCTAATCTCAGTCGTCCATCTATTTAGCGTCGGGACGGTCGACCGCAACTCCAGGACGGTCGACTGGTCCTTTCCTCGACTGCACGAAATCCAACAGAGAGCGGGTCGGTCGACTGCACGGTCGACCGGTCACTTCTTCAAGATTGCAGGTTGAACCAGAGAGCGGGACGGTCGACTGCGTGGTCGACCGGTCGTCGGTCGGGGGGTGCGGTCATCCGTAACTTTGCTGTAGCCACTTGCTCCCACTTCGACTCTCCTTCTTGCCTATCTTCTCCAACATCATTATCGTGTATTGGATCCAAAAACTCCAACACTTTGTATAGTGAAATGTAATAGGAGGCAAGTTATGGACTTTAGGTTTTTTCCATGTTGGATCTGATGACTCTCTGCTCTAAAGCGCACTTAATCTTTTCGATTATTGGGTTGTACATACGGGGATCTACATGTGGTGCCCACTTTGTAGAGTGAAATGTAATAGTAGGCAAGTTATGGACTTTAGGTTTTTCCCATGTTGGATCTGATGGCTCTCTGCTCTAAAGCGCACTTAATCTTCTTCCTTATTGGGTTGTACATGTGGGGATCTGCATGTGGTGCCCACTTTGTAGAGTAAAATATAATAGTAGGCAAGTTATGGACTTTAGGTTTTTTCCATGTTGGATTTGATGACTCTCCGCTCTAAAGCGCACTGAATCTTTTTCCTTATTGGGTTCTAGATGTGGGGATCTACATGTGGTGCCCACTTTGTCGAGTAAAATGTAATAGTAGGCAAGTTATGGACTTTAGGTTTTTCCCATATTGGATCTGATGACTATCCGCTCTAAAGCGCACTGAATCTTTTCCCTTATTGGGTTCTACATGTGGGGATTTACATGTGGTGCCCAATTTTTGGAATCCATGACTTGATAAAACTCCATTCCATTCCCATTCACATGATCCTTGTAATAATGCTCTTTGTACTTGTCACAAATTTTGCATCCTAAAGCCACAAAATGAAAGAAAATAAAAGAAATAGTGAATAAACTTTTAAAATTACGGAAAAATAGAAGAAAAACAGAATGGCAAATGACATCTACAATAAACTTAACATTACCCTAATCCTATCCTTACCCCTATTAAAACTAACCTTAACCTTTCCCTTACCCTTACCCTATCCTAACCCCTATTAATAATAAACTTAACATTCCCCTAACCCTAACTGAAATAATATGGGTTTAGGGGGTACGTTTAGGGGTTAGGTGGTGAACAGGATAGGTGTACACATTGCAGAAGATTTTACATATTAGGGGTAAGAATATATTAAAATTTATTTTTTAAAAATGAAAAGATCATATTTTATTTTCTGATATTTTTTTTAAACATTTACCCTTCATGATTTTATATTGGTTAGGTAGGTGGAAAAAATAGAAATTAATAAAATATATAAACGATATACAAGCATAGATCATCTGTGTTTGGTATAAAGTTCCACAGACACTGTTCGTAAAGAGTGAAAAGAAAGTTGTAAAAAGCATAAAACTTCAAATGTTGAGCTAAGCTATTAAAAAAAAGGGGTGTTCTCTGACTTTTTGCTCTTTTTAACTTGGTGAAGTCAGAGAGCAATGCAAAAACTTTAAATTTTTAGCTATAACCTAGGCCGTTGTTGGGGACAACGGCCTAAGCTATAAATAAAAGGGGGGTTGCTCTCTGACTTGTTGCTCTTTTTAACTTGGTCAAGTCAGAGAGCACCCCAAAAAGTTCAATTTTTTGGCTATAACCTAGGTCGTTGTTGACGGCCTAGGTTATAGCTAAAAATTTGAAGTTTTTGTGTCGGAGACAACGACCTAAGGTATAAAAAAAAAGGGTGATGCTCTCTGACTTGTTGCTCTTTTTAACTTGGCCAAGTCAGAGAGCACCCCAAAAAGTACAATTTTTTTGCTATAACCTAGGCTGTCGTTGTTGGAAACAACGGCCTAAGTTAATAAAAAAATTGCTCCTTTCGAATAGGCCAATACAGAGAGCTACTGATCCAAAGAAAAAATTTCCACATAGAACCTAGGCCGTTGTATTCAACAACGGCCTAAGCTTAAACAAAAAATAGGGTGTTGCTCTCTGACTTGTTGCTCTTTTTAACTAACCCAAGTCAGAGACCACCCCAAAAAGTTCAACTTTTTGACTATAACCTAGGCCGTTGTCTTCAACAACGACCTAAGGTTAAAAATAAAAGGGTGTTGCTCTCTGACTTGTTGCTCTTTTTAACTTGGCCAAGTCAGAGAGCATCACTAAAAATTCAAATTTTCTGCTATAACGTAGGCCGTTGTTGGAAACAGCGGCCTAAGTTAATAAAAAAATTGCTCCTTTCGAATAGGCCGTTGTTGGAAACAACGGCCTAAGTTAATAAAAAAATTGCTCCTTTCGAATAGGCCAATACAGAGAGCTACTGATCCAAAGAAAAAATTTCCACATAGAACCTAGGCCGTTGTATTCAACAACGGCCTAAGTAAAAGAAAAAAAATAAATAACAACACTTTCACACAGCAGCTAAAGCTGCTATACTAAATTCTCCCCTAAAAATTATATACAACCCATTAGCTACAATCTCCCAATAGCAACAACAACAACAATATTAACAATCAACACAAACCAACAACACTTGAGTCTCAAGAACATTTACAGTTAACAACAAAAACCAATTAACAACTCTTGCATCAATATGTAATATACTGAAACTTTACAAAAAAAATTCCAATTCACAATGGATCATCATATCTCACGTCAGAACTCTCTTCATCGAATGGAATCACTTCTTGCGGATTGATTGACCTTTATTCAAAGATAAGTTTTAGTTAGTCAGAAACTCATTTACCACAAATGAAGTATAATAAATTTAAAAGAGGGAGAAACAAAGAAAGTATGAGTCTTACCCCTCAAATAAAGTTGGACAATTTCTTAAATCATGATTCATTTGCACAATGCTGCATCTTCGTAACCGTCTCGGTTTTTTTATGCGGAGTTGCTCTCTTATCGGCCTCAATTTTTGGCACGAGGCCTTCCCTTTATCATGCATTGATGTGGGTCACTTACGCGTGTAGGTATGTGTCCACTGCCTTCATCATGAGGTTGTGCACTGCCATGCGGTTGTGAACTACCTCCCGGTTCTACACTGTCATGTGGTTGTGATGCATGTTCGGGTTGTTCACCCAATCCGGGTTGTAGCCGAGAGACACTGTCAATGATCTTCTGCAAATTCTCTAACATGTATTTGTAACTTTCATTGGAGGAACAACCGAGATCGACAATCTGTTTTACATGGTAGCTTAACTCACAATATCGAGAAGCAAAATTCTCGGTATTGGGTTCAGTTGGAACAATTGTATAACTTCTTCTCATCACATCTCGGGTCCATCTTCTTTTAATGTATACATCCGGAAGGAAAATGTGATGGTTGAACCGAGGAACGGCTAAAATATGCCTGCAAGGAATGCCAACGAAGTCGAAGAAGTGACATGCATGTGTAATAATTTCGTTGATTTTGCATAACTGAAGAAGGCGAGCCGCTTCTGATTCTCCACAGAGTATCACATGGAAGGTTGAACTATCTGGTGTCTCAATATCGCCAACAAAACTCACACTGTACATGAAGCTTTTTGTAACTTCATCTTGGAATTTGTAAAAGATTTTCAAGGTGTATGTTTTCGCCATTTGTGCCTCCAAAGCCCATTCGCTCTTCAACTTTGGTCTCTTCTCACGGTTACGATGATTTTCTTTCAGTTCATCGTGTTTTTGCCTTCCCAAAAAACAGTCGAAGATAACGACAAATTCATGCAAGGAATATTTCTTTTCTGTATGATGCTTCAAGGCGGAATGCGCTGACTCAACCCGTTGGCTACTCAATATGCCGACCCAAAAAGAATCTTTAGTGTAGACGGGTGCCTAATTTTCACGGATATCAAATAGATCGTTCAACCATTTGTTATTCTCTAATCCGTATTGCAAAACCAATAAATTCTATTTTTGTACAAAGTCATGTACATATTCGGAATTGTAGATGACATTCTTCAAAGATTTCCTAAACTTGTCGACATCGTTCGACATACGCACCCCCTGCGGTAACTTATCCAGCATGTGCCAAATACAAAAATGATGTTAAGTCTGGGGGGAACTTTCTTAACTGCAGCGGCGATCCCACGGTCTTGATCGGTGACGATACCGGATGGAGCACGAATCATAACCCCTAACCACTTTTCAAAGAACCATTCAAACGAAGATGCCGTCTCACTTGGAATGAACCCACCTCCTAAGAAAGTCGATTGCCAATGTTGATTCACTCCAACAAAGGGAACAAATAACATTCCATACCGGTTCGTATTGTACGTGACATCAAAGCAAAGTACATCGCCAAATTCTTGATAATTCATCCTAGAAATACCATCAACCCACATACAATGTGACAACCGTCCCTCAGAATTTACTTGAATGTCATAAAAAAAATGAAGGTTCCGTTTGTTTCTTAGATTCAAAAAAATCAATTAGCATTGTAGAATCATGTTATTTTAATGCTTCTTGCGAATCTCTAAGTAAATTTCTAACATCTTTTTCGGTGAATCCTACTTGATCGTGACCACCACTAGCACTTTCGAAGAAGAGCATTTGTCGACATGTCTGGATATTAGCTTGGTTGAATTGATCTATTATCATTTTTTCCATATTTGACATGGAACGGTTTCAAGGAAAAAGTTGCTTTCTACCGGGTGAAGTGAATTCGTGATTGTATTCTTCATGAAATAAATACAACACCCACGTATTACTTGCTTCGTTCAATTTTACACGAATGCAAGCCTTGCAACTCGTTATACAAGTTGTTTTCCGTCTACCATTACTATGTTGACTCGGCGACGAACCGGCTTTATTACAAATATATGACTTATCTACTTCCACTCCTCCCTTTAATTTATTCTCACCCTTACGCATTGCAAAACCCCCACAACGAGCATGTGAAGAATAAAAATTTTCAGCCTCAACTAAAGTAGGAAACGTCATACCTAACTTTGGTTTTAGATATTCTTCGACTAACGACATGGAATCAATGATTGTATCTACCTCCACAAAATTATCGCCGGTAGCAGAACTCTCTGTATCGTTGTTCATATGGAGAAAAAATACATTATTAGTAAATTAATACAATCATCATATATAAAATAGATTGTTAAGAAACGATTGTGATACATACATATATACAAAACAAAGTAAGTGACAAAATGTCAAAATCGACGTCAAAAAATACGAAACTCTGTGATTGGGTTCGGCTTGCCGCACACAAGGTAACGGAACTTGTAGAACCGCGTTTCGATCCATGGTTTGCAAGATACGCGCTTTCACTTTTGGAATTGAGGGGAATGCGATACACGGATGCATATTGCAAACCGTGGGTGATAACTCGCAACTACATGTTGTTATGACTTGTGACTGGCGAGATCGACCTACTCGCAAAATTACAGATTTTTCAAGTGGGTTCTCTATTGAAAACTCGCTCAAAATATAACAAAATTCATGAGAAAACCGCTCAATCGACGGTAAAAAAAACTAAACTTTGTGATTGGGTCGGGCTCCCCGCACACAAGGCAACGCAACTTGTACAAGCGAGTTTCGACCAACGGTTTGCAAGATACGGCTGTGTATCGCATTCATTAATGAAAATGCCTACAATGCGATACATTGATGTAGGCCCCAAACCGGGGGTCCGAACTCGCAACTACAAGTACCGTTTGGTAGCGAGCGGTAAGCTCAATATGCTCGCAAAATTTTTTATTTTTTGGATGTCGTTTCCTACTTAAAAGTACCCTCAATAGAATTCAAACATTAATTGAGGTTGTTGTTTGATATACGGTAAAAATCCGCACAAACGAGATCAAAAATTTTCGAAACTTTGGGAGCAGGACGAACGCAAAACACATGAGCTAACAAAAATTTGTAGAGGTGAGTTTCGACTCACGATTTGCAATATACGCTGATGTATCGCTTTCACTCACGGAAAATACTCGAAAACGATACACGGCTGTACACTTCAAACCGTAAATCCAAACATACTTCTACAATGTAGCGCCCCGAATTTCTAATATAATATCTTAGAAAATACGTGGCACAATCCCAACATCAACTTCAATGTAACATTAAACACAACCAACACCAATAAAATTTTCACCTTTTATTACAACAAACTTTTACACAGCACAGCGGAATTTAAATACATCTCAATCATAGTTTTCTTTTATTTACAACACAGTCTTATTACAATACTGTTCTTACAAATTTACACAAACTCCATTAAATTAATTTATCTCAAAACCATCTCAAGCATCCAAACCTCCAAACTCTAAGCAACAACCTGCAACACATGAGGCTAGAGATGATCCCTAACCCCCAAAACTAAAGGGGTCAGCCATAAATGGTGTGAGTGACATAAAAACAAACAACATAAATGAACATTAGTCATGAATCCTTAAACAACAGGTAGTAAACATGAATACTTAAAATACGATGTAGCAAGGAAAAGTAAACAACAAGTGATACTAATCCAAGTGTCAAGTGTAGAAAACAGAAAATCACATGCATAAAACCAAGTCAAGAAGACACAAATTCTATATGCGGACTCTCTAATGCGTACTTGTCGAAGTCTATGCATCCCACTCTACATAGGTTCGGTGCAAGCCCTTAACGTCTTCACTTCATAGGGTTCAATCCCCCGCTATGCAACTAATCCTAACACGATGACTACTACGAGATAAAGATAAACTGTGAGTATTAGTCCATGCCCCGATAATTCCAAAGATAGATCCCACACCACAGGTATTTTACCGTGATAATTCCGGAGATCATCCCACACCGAAAGCAATGACCTCATCACACGAATACCACATGTGCGTCGCCTCGACTCCGATAATTCCGGAGATCAATCCCACACCACAAGTAATTATTGTGATAATTCCGGAGATAAATCCCACACCACAAGTAATCTACCGTGATAATTCCGGAGATTAAATCCTACACCGAAAGCCATACTGAGGTACTTAACTCATGTTCCCGTTCATCATATCACCACTAGTGCTTGTCCTTATCATTTTTAGGTTACTTAATTACTCAACGAATCTCCTAGAGTTGGTGTACCCTACCGGACTTAACTCAAAACTAAACAACTGAAATGCCTCAACAAGCCTCAACAAAATAACTCAACGCCGGTATCCTAGGGTCACACACATCCTCTAGAGACTCAAACTCAAATGTCTAAACCAACTTTCCACCATAAATAGCTCAACTGAATATCTTAAAATTATATGCTTAACAGAAGACAAAGTATAGGCTAAAATATTTGAGAACTAATCATTCGAAAGAACATTCAAGTTTATGAAACTCATCAGTACCAGTCGACTTATTACTGTAGTAAGTCGACTGTCCAGAGGAAAAAATATCCATGATTTTAAGAAAATAAGTTTAAGTAATATAAGTTGACTTATAAAAGTCATAAGTTGACTTACCAGAGAATATAAGATGACTTATAAAAACATAAGTTGACTTACCAACAATATAAGATGACTTATAAAAACATAAGTTGACTTACCAACAATATAAGATGACTTATAAAAACATAAGTCGACTTACCAACAATATAAGATGACTTATAAAAACATAAGTCGACTTACCAACAATATAAGATGACTTATAAAAACATAAGTCGACTTACCAGAGAGAAATTCCAGAAATCTTTAAGAAAATATTCCAAGTGTTATAAATCGACTTGCAAAGTCATAAGTCGACTTAAAAGAGAATATAAGTCGACTTAAAAGGTCATAAGTCGACTTCCCAGAGAAAAATCTACGATAACTTTGAAAAATAAATCCTAAGTGTACCAGTCGACTGAAAATTAAGGGTCTAAGTCGACTGTCCAGGACGAATTTTCAAGAAAACTAAAGATACAGCAGCTGGTCGTGCCAGTCGACTGAAAAGTCTACCAGTCGACTGTCGGCCTACAGTTTGCATAGTTTAGGTCTGTATACAATAATCAATTTGAGTTTTTCTAAAGATTCATTGTTTATGAAAATAATCGTATTCAGGTAAAAATGACAAATCTCAAAGTATCTCAGATTGGATACAATACTCAAATCATCCAATATCTCAAAACTCACTTCTCATGTTCTAAATTCCTAAATCTTCCATTAGGGTTTCTCAATACTGAATTTCTTTCACAACTCAAAACCAAGATCTGATTTGTAAACACAAGATCCAGATGTTCATCCATCCGATCATGACCATACTCAAATCTTAACATGCTTTCTAGCAATACAAATTTATAAACCAAGATCTACTAGTCATTCATAGATTTCACATGTATAATATCAACAACAACCATTGCATCGATCCACACAAAATACACTAAATGAAACAAACATGTCAAACAAACGATGAACAATCGTTCACGTGAATCAATTCACAAACAAACTTCATATCACTCACAAAACAAAACAAAACAATGTCACTCACCTTGGAATTGAAAAGATCCAACGAAAAAGCCTTCCTTTTTGCGAGATCTAAATCTTCCTCTTGCTCCACCAAAACAAATCACAAAGTTCTCTATTGTGCAGCGAATGACGGCTGCAAAAATCCTTTTAAACACCCGGGATAAAGAGTTTAGGGTTTTACCCCACTTTTACAAAATGATCCCTTCAAAATACCACTTTATATATATAGTTCTATACTTGGAAATTCAACAAAATTCATTTAAATTAGGATTTAACAGTAAAATATGATCCTAAATCTCAATCGGTACTGTTCAAACGTCCAGAAAGTACATTTTACATTTTAACCCCTAAAAATGACAAATTTGCAAAAAGGTCATTCTTTTCTCAAAATTTGCAAATAGTTCCAATTAATTTCAGAAAAATCTGGAAAAATACTAAATAAATCCCAAATATTAAATAATGATTTTTCATGAAGAAAACTTTACTTTCAAACTTCTCAAGAAAGTATTTGCACGTGTAAGAAGATAAATTTTTCTGATAATATTCATAAATTCTCCAAAAATCATTTTAGTCATTTATAAACTTTTAAAATAATATTTTAAAAATATGGGGTTCTACATACAAGTTGCGTTGGCTTGTGCGTGGCGAGCCCGTCGTACTCGCAAAATTGCATAATTTTTTGGATCTCTTTGTGCGCTATTACTAACAACGAACAATGACCAACAATAACTAATAGGACATCTACATCGACAATAAAGTTATAATTACCTAATCTATAAATACATACGCATAATATAGAAATTGTACCCTCAAACATTGAATTTTTTTTCTTTCAATCAACCTGGTTATATCTACTAAAATAGGAAAAAATTAATACCTTTCACAATGAGGGTGTTCGGAAAGGAGATAGAGGATGTCCTTGCGCGCTGTTGCAGAGAAAGGAAGGAGAGTAGGGTTTGGCTAATTTCTTTAAGATTAGGGTTTTAGGGTTGGGGAGATTTCGTATGGGTTAGGGTTTTTTTTAATAATCGGGATCTTCAAAGGAAGAGGGCAAGAGTGTGAGAAGAGGGAGAGATTGAGTGAGAAGCAACGAGCAAGAGAGAGCTAGGGTTTTCAGATCGGGAGAGAGAGAGAGCTAGGGTTTGGAGAAATGGGTTTCTCGAGCTCCAGCAGCGAGAGAGAGTTGTGAGGGAGATGGCGATCTGAGTATGTACAAGTGTTTGGAAAAACACTTGTACATACTTAGGCCGTTGTTGAGAACAACGACCTAGGTTGAAAATTTTCTTTTAAAAAACAACCTAGGCCGTTGTTCCCAACATCGGCCTAAGTATAATTTTCTTTTAAAAAAAACTTCAAACAACCTAGGCCGTTGTTGGGAACAACGGCCTAAGTATAAGTTTTTCCAAAAAAAAACTCTACGCCAAAAAAACACTAAGTCTGAAACATTTTTTGGCATGAATTTCTGAAATTGCCCCTCCGCTTTTTAGAGCCGTTAGTGGGAGACTTAGTGGGTTTCGATCTCAGCGGCTGATTATGATCTTGCAAGATCCAACGGTTGAGACTCGCGTTTTCCAACTCGTTGAAAACGGACCCGTTTTCAACTGAGCATTTGTCTATAATATTTATTCATGTACTTAAATGCAAAAATTGTTGGAACCGTAGGATATCGGGTGCAAAATTACTTCAGTGCAAATATTTATTTCCCGCTACTAGACCTATCAGGTAGATTTTTTTAACTAAAACCCGGACCCGGACCCGGACCCGGTTCTTGCAAGTTCGGGTCCAGGTCCAATTTTTGGACCCGTGAGGTACCAGGTCCAGATCCGGATAGTGGAGGACCCGATACCGTATCCACTTATAAGTTGTAATACAACTTAAGTAGGCTAAATATGAAAAACCACCCGTCAATTATATGTGTTTGTGAGAGAAAAAAACACTTCAACTATTTCTATAAAAAGTTAACACTCAAATTTGTTTATTTGAAAAAAGAAAAATACCCCTTATCTTTTCATCTTTTCATGTAATTTGGTCCATTTATGTACGAAATTACTTCGGTAAAAAAGGTTGAGGGGTGTTTTTTTGTAAAAAAATAAAGTTTAGGGTTTTTGTTTCGCAAGAAAAATTATTTTTTAGAAACTCATTTAGTTGGGGGGTGTTTTTTTAATTTTGGTGAAATTTAGTAACAAACAACATTTACCTCTCATTATAATAATATCTAGAAATGATTTTTATGAACAACTCTATTGTGATCTCATATGTCCAAGATGTCGAATTTTTTGCCCTAATAGGCAACTTTTTGGAAATATTTGTGATTCTGGGCCAATTTCGAAACTACACTCGTGGGCTACTTTGTGCCACATCAGTAGCAGCCGATTTTCTCATTAGCGACATCTTCATTTTGAAAGTCGCTGATGAGAATAGTGATCTAGGTTTTAAAATATTTGTAATGTTTTGTTTGCTGTCGCTATTCCTCTTAGCGACCAAAGCATATATGGAGACGTTAATGAGATTAGCGATCTTTAATGAACTGTATTCTAACACTTAGCAAAATATAGAGATATTTTGCTCTTTGAAAAAATAACAATCATTTTTTTTTAAAAACTGAGATCGCTATTCGGAATAGAGGTCTTAGTTGTACTAAGGTCGCTATTCCGAATAGAGGCCTTAGTTGTGTGACTATTTTTCAAATTTTACAAAGAACAAGGAGATTGAGTTTCCTACCGAGATAGCTATTGCGAATAACGATCAAAGTATACTAAAGTTGCTATTCCCAATAGCGACCTCAGTTTTAATTTTTTCTCCAAAAGAGCAAAAGCTGTCTCTCTATAAATCCCTAATTGTCTCAATATATTCATTTGAGGTCGCTAATGCCATTATCGATCTCATATATACTAAGGTTGCTAATGGAAATAGCGACAGCAAACAAAAAAATCCAAATATTTTAAAAACAGAGGCCGCTATTCCCATTAGTGACTTTCAAAATGAAGATGTCGCTAATGGAAATAGTAACCGCTGTTGACGTGGCACAAAGTAGTCCACGAACGATAATAGTTTCAAAACTGACCCATAATCGCAAATATTTTTCGAAAGTGGCCTATTGCGGCAAAATACTCCAAGATGTCACTACATTGCATACTCAAATTCAATTAATGCATAGCAAACTGAACAAACATACATGAACGAAGAATGAGAAAACAAAACATAAACATGTGCATTGCATATACCAATAATCCGGTAGTTTCATTGAATACCGCTGTACTAGTCCATATATTTTTTTCAAAATAGACCACTTTTGAAACTATTTTCGAAAATAGACCACTCGCAGTTTCCAACTGCGGGCTCTGTTATTTTTAGGCCGCAGTTGGGAACTGCGGCCTCTATATAACACATTTTTACTTGGAAACATTTGTCAAAGTCTCAAATTCACTTTAGGCCAAATATGAAATGAACTAAGGCTACAGTTTCCAACTGCGGCCTCTATTTTTTTTGGCCGCAGTTGGGAACTACGACATCTATTTAACACATTTTTACTTACAAAAATTTGTTTAAGTCTCGAAGTCACTTTAGGCCAAATATGAGATGAACTAAGGCCGTAGTTTCCAACTGCGGCCTTTGTTATTTTTAGGCTGCATTTGGGAACTGCGGCCTCTATATAACACTTTTTTAATTGGAAAAATTTGTCCAGGTCTCAAAGTCATTTTAGGACAAATATAAAATGAACTATGGCCACAGTTCCCAACTGCGGCCTTTGTTATTTTTAGGCCGCAATTGGGAACTACGGCCTCTATTTAACACATTTTTACTTGAAAAAATTTGCACAGTTGAGAACGGCGGCCTCTGTATAACACCTTTTTATTTGAAAAATTTGTCTAAGTCTCAAAGTGACTTCAGGCCAGATATGAAATTAACTAAGGCCACAGTTGGGGACTGCGGCATCGAAAACACACATTTTTGAAGATGCCGCAGTTTTCAATTGCGGCCTCACAGTCGAACAGGCCGCAGTTTCCAACTGCAAGTGATATATCATCAGAATTAGTTTGGAAAGTGGTCTATTTTGAAGATTAGTTTCAAAAAATGGTCTAATTTGGGAAAAAATCTACCAGTCCACCTCTATCCATCGAAACCGAAACCATTTCGGATCCTGTCCGTCCCCTACCCGACCCACACACCATTCCACTCCAAAATCCAAATCAAACCCTCCTAAAAACCCCCAAAAATACAGAAGCAAGGGTTTCCATCTTCCTCCTCCTCCTCCGCCATGGATTCCGTCGAAGCCGTGGTGGCCCACATCCAAGCCCTCTCCAACAACCCCCACGACCTCGCCCACCTTCTCTCTCTCCTCAAGCAGTACGACGACTCCATCCAATCTCAGTCCTCTCGCCTCGCCCCCTTCTTCGACCGCCTCATCCCTTCCAAACACTCCCTCGGCTACCTCTTCCTCCTGTAAGTACCTAGCATTCCCGATCCCATTTTAGGGTTTTTTTTCGGGGTGGGGATTTTTTGATAATTTTTTTTGATAAATAAATAATTGATTGATTGATTCTAGGGAGGCGTATTCCGGTGGCCAGATACCCAGAGAGCAAGCGAATGCGTTCCTTCTGAATGTTGTTAACTTTATCGATTTGTGCTCAGCTGAGCAGATTCGATTGGCACCTGATAAATGTATGATATTGTGAATGGGGTTTAATATTTACGCACTTTTTGATGTGATGATGTGATTGTTAA
Source organism: Hemerocallis citrina (assembly GCA_017893485.1). Classification (NCBI taxonomy): domain Eukaryota; kingdom Viridiplantae; phylum Streptophyta; class Magnoliopsida; order Asparagales; family Asphodelaceae; genus Hemerocallis; species Hemerocallis citrina. The sequence goes on along the minus strand of CM030361.1, from coordinate 30,085,368 downwards.
GGTGGTGGTTTTGTGTGTGTATGTGTAGTTGTGTCTGTGTGTAAGAGGCTCAAGGAGCAGGTTATGCAGCTTCATGTTCCGATACAAGGAGTGGCACCGCTGAGGACGGCGGTTAGGAAGCTTCAGCCTTCAACGGAGCATTTGACGGCTTTGCACCCGGATTTTCTGCTTCTTTGTATTTTGTCGAAGTGTTATAAGGCGGCTCAGAGCGTTTTGGATGGGGATGTGTTTGAGGTTGATCAGCCGAGGGATCTGTTTCTCTACTGCTATTATGGGTTAGTTTCTTAGCGTTGTAGTTAGTGCTGTTGGTTTGGTGTTAATTGGTAACTTAGATACAATGAACGATGACAATTTCCAATTTATACTTTATATGAAGGAAAAACATGTTTCACACTCTAGTATTACATTGCAATATGAATGGTTTCAACTTACACCAATCACACAACCCTTTCTCTAGTTATAATCGAAAGATGAGATGCATTTTTTTGAAGTTGGTGAAGAGGCCAAAAAACAAAAGTGTTTGTTTTATGCCCTTTTGAATACACTTGCCTGATTATTATATTTGATTATTATATTTCTTCTTCAAACTTTTTAAAAAGAACTTAAAAAATCAATAAAAGTTAGAGAGAGTAACTGAAATATGGATATGTTAAGTCTTAAACATATTCATTATTTTTGGTTAAAAAGCTAAAGCCGCAAGCCTAATATATGAGAGAATAATTGAAATAAGGAGAGATTGAAGGTGTGATAAATCACCAATAAAACTCATATCTTTTTTTGTGCAATGCTTTTTTGGTGAGTTATCCTTTTTATTTTCCAAAAAGGGAAGCTTAAAATAGGGTCCTCTCTTATTACACATTGGTTTATTTAGAAAAATTAATGGTTTACCCCAAAATGTTGGGTCAATTATGTGAATTTTTTTTTCTTCACTCAACTCTATTAATGACCACCTCCTTTGTCAACTTAAAGAAATGTCAAGATTAAAATTTATTGAAATCTACAAGAATCTTGTGGATCATAGTTAGCAAGAAATAGCCAAAACCTTCACGTGAAGCTCAAAGAACTAGAAACTTGATGCTACGTAGGGTGTAGTTGATGTTTGTTAGGAATTCCATCGGTGCGCTGGATCTTGCAGAGTTTATACGACACGATCAACACAAATCACCAAGCAAATAGAAAATTACACTAAACACACAACACAATTTTTTCCTAGTTGGTGCTTTCACCTTAATCCGGGGGAGAAGAAACCGAGATATTATTCAACTAGAGAAGAATAAGATACAAGAATATTACAATTTTCACCACGACCATCTTTTAAGTATCAACATAAAATACTAGTTGTTTACTATAGGAAAACCTCTCAAACTCTCTTCAATGAGGTACTGTCTCACTTGGCCCTCAATAGAGGTCAATTACAATATTATATAGAGATCTAAGAAACCCTAATTTAATATCTTGATACAATAACCGTTAGATATTCCTGAAGAGATAACCCTATGATAAGAGACATACGATCTAACTTAAAGAGCAAGTTCGGGCTTCAATTGAATCCCCGAGACCTTAACCCAAAAACTGCATCATCCGCATGCGGTCGATTGCCTCATCTTGCAGTCAACCACATTGACTCCATGTCAATCCAGAGGAGGTGATGGTCGACTGTGCCTTCTAGATAGTCAACTGCACCAACTTGTGTTGCTGCCTTTGCTCTGCTTGCTTTCACTCCGCTTCGATCGCCTCGATTCCTCCTTCGCGTCTATCTAATTTAGTATGCAAGACATAAACCCAACAATCTCCACCTTGGATTGCATACTATAAATCCACTGTGTGATTTAAAATCTTCTAGACTCTTTATTCTCTTCTTGCAAACAACTCGGTTCTGTGACTTCTTCTGTTGGTTGAATCTTTCACCACTTTTCTAGTTGGTATGCCCCTCGAAGGCACACCCCAGTAGGCGTTGACACGGAGGCGCTGCTCCGCATGAACTCCACATATCCCGAGACACTCCACCTCTCGACGATATTCGAACGTCGTAGTCTTGTTTGGATGATTCTGGTGACGACAAACTAGATTATAGATAGTGCTTTAGGAACGTAGGGATTAGAAACACTTGTGCAAGTTTTTCCATTCCCACAAAGCTTGCAGAGGTTGTGCTCAACACCCTTCCTTTCCTTTATTACCTTATGACGACCTTCCCAAACTGATAGAACTCCATCTTGAGCTGTGTACCTGCAGTCCCGTGCTTCAAGAACTTTCAAGGATACAAGATTCTGTTTTAACTGAGGAATATGCATAACATTCTATAGTGTGTAACTCTTTTCATCTAGTGCTTCCAACTCGACTGTTCCTCACCCACTTCTTCACAAATATCACCAACCACCGTTCTTATACAACGATCTCATGTGAACTTGTAAATATAAAACATCTTCCTCTCGGAGCATATATGAAAAGAACTCTTCGAATCAAGAAACCTGCCAGAACACACTTTTATAAAATTTGAAACAAGATTTTGTCTATGCTATCACCTGATTCAGCGGTACTGGATTTGACGCTCCTCTGACTCAACTACTTGTGACATTCCTTCTTGTAATTTTCAACCCCTCTGCAATAATGGTAATGAATCCTACCCTTATGTGCATTTTTCCTTCCATTCGAAGTACCTTCCACCTCCAAGCAACTCACAGAAGTAGTTGTCAATTTCTGCCTTTCATTCCTAAGTGCATCATCCTCTAAGCAGTTAAAATCCCCGATTACGCCTGATTAATTCCCAATTAATCGCTAATTGAAGGCTAAGCGATTATATTTATAGCGATTTATAATATTTCAATAGTTAGCAATTTAATCGGGAATAATTGACCGATTAACTGATTAAATGTCCTATAATTTCATACTTGTTTGCATTATTTGGGCTCAATCCGGTCCAAAATCCAAATTCAAAATTCAAACCCCTTCTGGTCCTTGCGCAAATCCAAACCTGACATATCGCCGCTCTCTTCTTCTTTCTCGTGCAAACCCAAATCCAAACTGATTATCTTCAAACTCAAACCCAAACTGATTCTCGTCTTCTTCCTCTAGCAAATCTAAACCCGCCCTGCAGTCGCTTCCCTTGTACCGTCGCATACTTGATCCGGCCCGCATCTGCACCTCCTCCTCTTGTTGCTTGCATTGCTCCTCCCCGATTGTTTTTGTTTGATGGAACTGACCAACAAACCCGATCCGATCCACAACCAGAGTCCAAACTCAGCTCAAACCAAGTACTTTTTTTTCTTCTTTATAACTATATGTTTCTATTTGATAATCTCATAATAGTTTTATGTTATGATTTAGGGTTGCTACATAATGAGGATGTCTTTTTTGAATTATATATATAACGATTTTTTCGATTTAATCCCCGATTATATTCTGATTAACCGATTATTTACTAATCGCTCCTAGACCGATTAGTTCCAAAAATCGATTTTAACTGCCGAGATCCTCCTCCATGTTCTCGATCATACTTGCTGTCGAAAACGTTTTCTTGGTAGATTTTTTGTCTAGCATAGTTATCAAGTTGGGTGAATTTGGTGGTGAATATATCAAGTTGGACGATTTTAGATCATCTGCATTGATCGCACTTGGTTTAGATAATTCTGTATCGAACTCCACTGTATGATCTAGAAGAGCAATACTTTTCTTCATTGAGATACCTGACAACTTTCTTTTCTGGTACATCCAATATTGTAACGGTGATTCCGAGTAGTCTTTCTGAGTCTTGCCCACAGACTTGGCGCGCTTCACTCCTCCATGAGGTTGCACATGACTTCGCTTGTTAATGTCATCCAGATTAAACCCACGGCTTCTGAACAAATCTCTTCACAGTTCTCTTGCTTTATGCCGATTGGTCTTCCTTTATTTCCTTCTAGGGCAAGTTTCAAACCCTTTAGAATCAACGTATCATACATGTTCACCTTCCAGATATCAAAGTTGGTCTTACCGCCGAACTGCTTGACTTTCGTGATCCGATCTGTCATCTCCAAGCAACACGAGCAAACCCATGAACCTGCGGAAGATTTCTGATGTGAAGCTCTGATACAATTGTTGGGAATTCCGTTGATGCGCCGGATCTTGTAGAGTTTATATGACACGATCAACACAAATCACCAAGCAAATAGAATATCACACCAAACACACGAAACACATAATTTTGTCCTGGTTGGGGCTTTTGCCTTAATCCGGGTTAGAAGAAACCGAGATATTATTCAACTAGAGAATATACAAGATTACAATTCTCATTACGACATTCTCTCAAGTCTCACCAGAAAATACTAGTTGTTTACAATAGGAAAACATCTTAAACTCTCTTCAATGAAGTACTCTCTCTCATGACTCTCAATGGTGCCAATTACAATAATATATAGAGATCTAGAAAAATCCTAGTTTGATATCTTGATACAATAATCGTTAGATATCCCTGAAGAGATAACTCTACGATAAGAGCCGTACGATCTTACTTGAAGAGAAAGTTCGGGCTTCAAAATCTCCTAAACCTGAACCCAAAAACCGCATCAGCTGCGCGCAATTGACTGCCTCATCTTGCAGTCGACCACATTGACTCCTTGTCAATCCAGATGAGGTGACAGTCGACTGTCCAAGACTGTCCCTCTTGGACAGTCAACTGCACCAACTTGTGCTGCTGTCTTTGCTCTGCTTGCTTCCACTCGCTTTGATCGCCTTGATTTTTCCTTTGCTTCATCATCTTCTTTATCTAACTTAGTATGCAAGACATAATCCAAAGAATGTTTCCTTTCAATGTTAGGAGTGAGAGGAAACCATGTATCTTACTGAGGTGGGGAGAATGTAAGCGAGCAAGTCAACAAAGACCTCTATCTGCAATAGGGTCGGTGGTCGGTGAATATGGAAGAAGGTTGGAGATCGTAAGATGGTAATAGGTAGGCAATTTGGGCCAATACTTTGATGAGAAGCAGCTTAGGTGAGAATGAGGTTATGGAGGTGTGTGGGAAGAATAGGGGCAAGTAAGGTTAGAATGATTTTCATGACTTGGAAGGAATTCGGTGGGTAGAGAAAGAAGATGAGATGCGAAAACATTGCAACAAAGTCTGGTATAGAAAAAGTCTGACGATCCACGATGTTTTCACAGAACCATCCGTATGGTATGATAATGTAAAAGAGTGCCATGATCGAAGATGGTTTCTTAGGAACAGTGTGCTGAGAAGGTTTATTGTCATCCTCAAGCAGAGGAGGAATTTCGGTGTTCCAAAATAGAACACGAGGAAAGGAAAGGTAGGAGCAATCTTAAGAGAATATGAAGGGAGTTTGGACTGTTGGAGAGGTGAGAGGTGGTGACAAGGTTGAAGTCGGAAGGTTAAGTAACGAATTCTAATCTTAAAAGAACGTGCTAAATTCAAGTTTGCTTTTTTTTTTTTTTTTTTTTGCGATGAACAAAGAGATGTATATCGATAACCTATTTTTTAGGGGGCAAAGGTTAAGTAGCGAATTGAGAATGACTCACACAAATCACACGTAAATAATACGTGGAATGTGTTGGATCCTGTAGGCAAATAGGACAACACAATTTTATTGTTTTTTTCTTTTTCCTCTCGGTTGGAGAGTAGGACTCTAGGGTGTAGAGTCAGGTTTGTCACTCTTGGTGGAAGAGTGGGTTGCTTTCTCTGGTTGAGAGAAAGGACTACGGGTTGGACAAGGTTATTGTCTAAACGCCGTAGGGTATTCTTGTAATCTTTTTCAAGAATAGTGAAAAATCTCAAGTGGGTTGCTTGAGGACTGGATGTAGGTCGGGAGGACCGAACCAGGATACATCGTGTGCACTCTGTGGTTGTATCTCTCTACTTGCATTTCAATTCTCTCAGTTTATATTTTTACTGTGAAACTTGTCTGGACAGTCGACTGTGTACTCCTGTAAGTCGACTAGTCAGACTCGTACTACTCTGAGTAATTTGTGTGACAAGTTGACTGTCTCATCTCTAAGTCGACTTCTCAGACTTCTTTAAAATACTTTTCTTTCGTCGCTTCAGTCGACTGGTTTATCCCTTCAAGTCGACTGAACAGAAGAAATTCTCAATTCCGTTTTTTAAATTTTTATAAAATACTATTCACCCCCCTCTAGTGTTTCTTGTCTTGCCTACAGGATCTAACACTTGGTATCAGAGCAAACATGTATGGGTTCCAGTCAACTTGAGTTCGAAAGATAGAATTGCTTATAGAAACTCATATATGCTGAATGTATGTAATTCTGCTAATTTCATTCCTGCTTATGGTGGAAAATCAAACTCATCATGAGTTTGGTTTCCCACAAACTAATATCTTTTGGACCCAATGAAAAGGGTACCATATTCACATTGAATATTTTATAGGTACCAAAGAAAGATCGTTGGATACTTGACAGCGGATGTTCTAAGCATATGACTGGTCATGCCAACCTCCTATCTACCTTACAAAGCATTGATGGAGGAACAGTTACTTTTGGTGATAACAATAAAGGAAAAGTCATAGGAATCGGCATGGTCGGTAAGGACACTAACCCTTCTATAGAAAATGTTTTATTAGTTAGTGGACTTAAACATAATCTGTTAAGTATTAGTCAACTGTGTGATAAAGGTTATAAAATTGTGTTTGAAAAAGATGCTTGCTTAATTTATGATTCCACTATGCAAAACATTATTTTTTAAGGTTTTAGGAAAAACAACATTTATGAGTTATGTTTGAATGCAAATGAGTTTTCAAATGATTTTTGTTTAGTAGCTTCTAATAACGATTCTTAGCTTTGGCATAGACGTTTTGGTCATGTAAATATGAAAAATCTCTCTAAATTGTCTAAGTACAACCTAGTTAAAGGGCTGCCAAGACTATCCTTTAAAAGGAATAAGTCATGTGATGCATGTCAACTAGGTAAACAAATTAAATCTATTTTTAAGACAAAAGAAGTAATTTCTACTAGTAGACCGCTCGAATTAATTCATATGGATTTATTTGGCCCTACTAGAATTGCTTCTTTAAATAAAAGTAGATATGTATTTGTTTTAGTAGATGATTTTTCACGATTCACGTGGACCTTCTTTTTAAAACATAAAAATGATGCTTTTGATGAATTTGCAAATTTTTGTAAACGAATTCAAAATCAAGTCTCTAACCATAGTCACTATTAGAAGTGATCATGGTGGAAAATTTGAAAATGAAGCGTTTGCAGAATATTGCAACAAGAATGGTATAACTCGTTCATTTGCATTTCCTAGAGCTTCACCATAAAATGGAGTGGTTGAAAGGAAGAATAGGATTTTGCAAGAATGTGCACGTACTATGTTTGTTGAAAGCAATTTACCTAAGTATTTTTGGGCTGAAGCTGTTGCTACAGCTTGTTATGTTTTAAACAGAATTTTGATAAGGCCTAAGCTAAAGCAGACTTGTTATGAGTTATTTTTTAATAAAATTCCTAAGGTCTCTTACTTTAAGACATTTGGTTGTAAGTGTTTTATTCTGAACACTAAAGATAATTTAGATAAATTTGATCCTAGATCTAATGAGGGTATCTTTGTTGGATACTCAAATAAGAGTAAAGCATATAGAATCTTCAACAAGTCAACAATGACTATTGAAGAATCCATGCATGTTACATTTGATGAATCTCTACTTTCATCGAATTTAATTGAAAATGATGAAACTAATTCATCACCTTTAAATAAAGTAATTACATCTTTAGAACAAACTAGTCTTGCGGATAAGTCGACCGATAAGGAAGTCAAGTCGACTGATGTAAAACAGTCGACTGAGGAACCTGTCAAGTCGACTGATCCTGTTGTGATATCTCAAACTTTGCCAAAATTTTTTGTTGAAGTTAGAGATTATTCTCATGACTTAATAATTGGTGACATCTCACATGGAATTAGGACAAAATCACACATTAATATGATATCTCACACAACTTTCTTGTCGGATTTTGAACCGAAAAATATACAAGAAGCATGTGAGAATGAATTTTGGATGAATGTCATGCAAGATGAGTTAAACCAATTTATAAGGAATGATGTATGGGATTTAGTTCCACGATCTGCTGATCATACTATTATTGGTACTAAGTGGGTATTCAAAAATAAGTTAGATGAATCAGGACAAGTTGTTAGGAACAAAGCTAGACTTGTTGCTCAAGGATATAATCAAGAAGAAGGCATAGATTTTGATGAAACATATGCTCATGTTCCTAGATTAGAATCAATTCGTATTTTATTATCTTTTGCTTGTTTTATGAATTTCACACTTTATCAAATGGATGTTAAAAGTGCATTCCTTAATGTGTTTATAAAGGAGGATGTTTATGTTAAACAACCACCAGGTTTTGAGCATGAACAATTTCCAAACCATGTTTTTAAATTGAAAAAGGCTTTATACGGTCTTAAACAAGCACCTCGTGCTTGGTATGATCGACTGAAGACTTTTCTTTTAGAAACAGGTTTTGAAATAGGTAAAGTAGATACTACTTTATTTATTAGGAGAATTAAGAATGATATTTTAATCATACAAATATATGTTGACGATATAATTTTTGGTTCTACTAATAGCAATCTATGTCAAGAGTTTGCTAACACCATGAAAAACGAGTTTGAGATGAGTCACATGGGTGAACTCAATTATTTCCTTGGACTACAAATTAAGCAGTATCAAAATGGCATATTCATTAATCAAGGAAAATATGCAAAGGAATTACTCAAAAGTTTTAACATGGATAGCACAAGTAGTAAGGCCACACCTATGGCTACTACCACTACCCTTGACAAAGATATATTAGGTAAGAGTGTCGATTAGAAACTCTATCGAGCGATGATAGGCTCACTCTTATATATAACTGTTAGTAGACCAGACATTATGTTCAGTGTATGTTTGTGTGCTATATATCAGTCAAGTCCTAAAGAATCTCATTTGAAAGCTGTGAAACGAATTTTAAGATATATTAAAGGCACATCTGATTATGGTTTATTCTATCCACGCACCGATAATTTTCAACTTTTGTCGTATAGTGATGCTGATTTTGCCGGCAGTAAAACTGACCGCAAGAGCACTAGTGGGACATGTCACTTTTTGGGACATTCACTAGTCTCTTGGTGCAGTAAGAAGCAAAATTCGGTATCCCTATCTACTACAGAAGCTGAATATATCGCTACAAGTTTGGCTTGTGCCCAAATTTTGTGGATGAAACAAACCCTATTAGATTATGATATTTCTTTTGAAAGACCTTCAATAATGTGTGATAATAAGTGCCATTAACTTATCTAAAAATCCGGTTCAACATTCACGTACGAAACATATTGATATTCGACATCATTTTCTACGTGATCATGTTTTAAAAGGAGACATTTCTTTAGACTTTATCTCTACTGATAAACAAGTAGCTGATATCTTTACCAAACCCATTAAAGAAGACACCTTTATAACTTTAAGAAGAAAACTAGGGATTTGTGATTTTCTTGATATTTGTTGAATTTTCTTTTTGTAAGTCGACCTACACATATTGTTCATTCGACTTCCACATATTGTCTTTTCTATTTTTTTTTCTCTGGACAGTCGACTGAGATGTTCAACCAGTCGACTGACCAGTTGTGATAATTATATATGGATTTCTTTTTCTCTCGACTAAGTCGACTGCATACTAAGAACAGTCGACTGTCGCGACTCATTCTGTCTTCCAAATCGAATCGTCACATAGTTTTTGAGATGTCTATTCATCTTTTGACTCGTCCTTGACCATTCTCGGCTGTTGATTTGATTCTATCTTTGATCTCAGCCGTTACCCTTTAGTTAAAACCCTAAAACCCTACCTCCCTTCTTTTCACTTTTACCCCAAAATTTTCACCCAGATCTGGAGAACAAGAGAAGAGCGGAAAAGAGAAGAAGTCGACTCCTTGTGTTGCTGCTGTCTTGAGAAGATCTCATCCAGTGCTTTCTAGTCGATTTCTTGTTCCCTTGCTGATTGATTCTTTGCATTTCTTGTTGGTATACTTTCATTCACCTCCACTTTTATATTATGGCACCCAAAAGATCAAAAACTTCTCATGTTGATGAGGGTTCTAAGGACTACACTCAATATCTTAGAAGCCCCGATCTCATAGAAAAATGGTTTATCATTTGTACCATGGTTATTTTTCCGGGTAGATTTGTTAATTTTAATGATCTTGATAGATTTAACCTTGTGTCTCTATTCCAACATTGTAGTCTTTATGATTTCTTGTCCTTAGAAAATCAACCCAATTATTACCCTCAACTTATTTATCTATTTATACAAATATGAGGGTGGTTCAATCGGATGATGGTGAAGTAATAATCTACTCTTCTGTCAAACATAAGATGAAACTCACATCCGAGAGAATTAATCTGATTATGGGTATAGATGATGGACTTGATTTAGGAGAAATCATGATGGATGATGCCTCCATCTTATCTTAAATTTATTTGCCCAATCATGGACCCCCTATGACTAATAAATCAATTACTCCTATTGCAAAACTTGTTGCATGGATACTGTCATATAATATTATACCTAAAACAGGGAGTTATGATCAGTATTCCATTGAATTACAACAAGCTGTCTATGCATTTTTTGGTAAAATAAATCTCAATTGGGGTCGTATCATCTTTCCTAGACTTCATAAGTCTCATTCCACTTTTCTTCCTTTTGGTGCCTTATCCGTGTTTTCTGTGCTTACGATGTCGATCTCGACTTAGAGACAAATGTTGTCAAGCACTATGAATGCTTTGATCGTGCAAGTTTAGCACGCATGAAGCTTCTTGGTTCTCCACCTAGGTCAACCACTAGGACTTCCCCCCAAACCCAAGTTCCTTTAGCCACTTCGGCTCGACCATCTTCAGCTTCTAGCTCTTCTCGCCCCCGAGCTGATTTTGATGATCCACGCAGTATTTATAATGCTGTTAACGGTCTCATGGATCGTCAAGATGCTCTTGAATCCCAAATTTTCCATCTGACTCATCTGTTCACTTCTTAATTTCCTCCTCCCTCTCAAGCTGACGAAGATGACGACGACGAAGACTGATGAGTTTTTTACTTTTATTTACTATTTTTTAATTTCTTGTTGCACTTTAGTATTTTGATATTTTGTACTAGTTTTAAAGACTCAGTTGTTATGAATTAATTTTGTTTGTGTGTTATTTTGTTTAAGTGAAATATTCTTTCTTCCCATCTTTTGTCTTTTTTGTTGATGACAAAGGGGAGAGTACTCTAGTATTAATCTCTATTGTTAATTTTATTAATCTCTATTGTTAATTTTTGCGCCTTGACTCTAGTATTAATCTCTATTGTTAATACTAGAGTTCTTGGTAATGAAGACTGATGAGTTTTTACTTTTATTTACTATTTTTTTTATTTCTTGTTGCACTTTAGTATTTTGGTATTTTGTACTAGTTTTAAAGACTCAGTTGTTATGAATTAATTTTGTTTGTGTGTTATTTTGTTTTTTTTTAAAGTTAAAGTGACCGAAGTCACCGATCTCATTAATGAAAGATTAACGGGATTACAACAAAAGTCCTACAAATTCTAAAACAACAATAAGTGCACTACGGCACGAAAGTACAAGTCTATTACATCATAACAACATTGAAAAAGCGAAGAGCAGATGATAAGCAAGCCGAAGATCCCCCAAAACAGCTATCTCCTCCCTGCATGGTCTCAAAAGTTTTGTTCCACTGTTGTCCAAACCAATCCCCTCACTTAGTCACATCCAGCCTACTCCTCTTCCTGGCCCCTATATTACCTGCCCATTCATGTATAAGTACTACAATACTACGCAGTAAAATATGAAAAGGACATTTAATATTGCGAAAGCATAAATCATTCCTATCCCTCCAAATAGCCCAAACTATCGTCTCCACTGTGATATCCCATAGTGTCTTATGACTCTTCCTAATATTAGTGTTTCTCCATGTACCCCAAATGTCTTGTATACTCTTCGGAATCTCTTCCTAATATGTGTGTTATTTTGTTGAAGTGAAATATTCTTTCTTCCCATTTTTTGTCTTTTTTGTTGATGACAAAGGGGGAGAGAACTCTAGTATTAATCTCTATTGTTAATTTTATTAATCTCTATTGTTAATTTTTGTGATAATTTATGCATTCCTCTAGTTTTGTCAAAATATATGCATGATGTATTTTTGATAGGGGGAGCATATGAATGCTTGTTTTTTTCTATCTTCTTTTATTTTAGCTATTGTGTTGTCATCATCAAACAGGGGGAGAATGTTGATTCTTGATTTTGATGATTACAACACAATGCAACACATTTTCCTATGACTTTTCCTTACCGACCATGCCGATTCCTATGACTTTTCCTTTATTGTTATCACCAAAAGTAACTGTTTCTCCATCAATGCTTTGTATGGTAGATAGGAGGTTGGCATGACCAGTCATATGCTTAGAACATCCGCTCTCAAGTATCCAACGATCTTTCTTTGGTACCTATAAAATATTCAATGTGAATATGGTACCCTTTTCAATGGGTCCAAAAGATATTAGTTTGTGGGAAACCAAACCCATGATGAGTTTGATTTTCCACCATAAGCAGGAATGAAATTAGCAGAATTACATACATTTTGCATATATGAGTTTATATAAGCAATTCTATCTTTCGAACTCAAGTTGACTGGAACCCATACATGTTTGCTCTGTCCAGTCGACTTTATAACACCTTTCAGTCGACTTCTACTATATGTCAGTCGACTGGATGGTAATATAGGTCGACTTATATGAGGTTTTGGTCTTGCTGAATAAGATTCAGTACCTCTGGACAGGCGACTGGTGGATGGATACAGTCGACTTGACTGAACTTTAGATTTGCTTTTATCAATAGAATTTACAAACTTAGGCTTTTCAAAGAACTCATACAATTTATGTCTAACACTAGAAATAGATATAGGTTTATTTATACTAGTGTTCTTAGAAGAATTGTCTTTTTCAAGAGTTTTTTTAAAACCAAGTCCAAACTTTTGACTAGATTTTACTTGATTTTGAAGAACATCATTTAAATTCTCTTTTCCTTTATTAAACTTAGATACGTTCTTGGATATCTCTTCATAATTCTTTTTCAGAGATTCAAGATCCATATCTAAACTTGAAATACGAGAATTTAAAGATTTTACTTCTCTATCAAGGTTAAGATTCTCTTGAGAAAGTGTTTGATTAACTTTCTCTAAGTTCTTAACTCTAATCTTTTCCTTTTTTAGTTCTTAAAAAATTTCATTGAATGCATCAAGTAAATCATTTGAATCATACTCATTACTTACTTGATTCTGTGATGCCATGAAGCACACGTTTGCAACCTCGTTGGTCTCATCAATTTCTTCTTCTGAAGAAGAATCGTTGTCATCCCAAGTTGCTTGATATGCCTTTTTGTTCTTGGCGAACTTGTTCTTTGTGTACTTATCCTTCTTGAAGTTGGATGTCTTTCTCTTAGACTTTGTGTTCTCTAGTGGACAATCCTTCTTCATATGGCCTGCTTTGTTACACCTGAAACAAGTTGGAGGATCATTAGAATCTTTAAATTTTGAATTAAACTTACCTTTCCTTAGGAATTTTTTGAATCTCCTTGTGAATATGGCAATCTCTTCATCTTCTTCTTCATCTTCGGAGTCTGACATGGCTTTGAATGCTAATGTTTTCTTCTTTGACTGTTATGGTTCGGCACCCTTCTTGCGTTCTTCAATTTGTACCTCATAAGCCATTAGATTTCCCACAAGATTCTCAAGAGAAAGTTGTGATAAATCATTGACCTCTTCTATGGCAGTGGTCTTCTTTTCCCATTCGGGGTAAGTGCACGGAGTACTTTTCTCACCATTTCTGCTTGAGTGTATATCTTCCCAAGTGCCACAAGAGAGTTTGTAATGTCTGTAAATCTAGTAATCATCTCGGACACACTCTCATTCTCCTTCATGCGGAACATTTCAAACCTGTGAACAAGAACAGATATTTTAGATTCTTTCACTTTGTTCGTTCCTTCATGAGTTACCTCGAGTGTGTACCAGATTTGATGTGCGGTTGTTGCATTCGACACACAGCTGAACTCCTCCTTTGTGAGAGCACAGAATAATGCATTCATTGCTTTTGCATTGTTCATTGTTTGGTTCTTCATGTCGTCGTTCCATTGTGCATATGGAATAGTAGGAGCGGTGTACTCTGTTTCCGTCATGTTCCATATTTCATAGTTGATGGATTGTAGGTAGATCTTCATTCTACACTTCCAATAATTGTAATTTGTTCCATCGAAGAGAGGTGGCCTTTGTGTAGATTGGCCTTCATGGTACTGATTTGCATTTGAAGTAGTTGCCATTGTACTTAACCAGGCTCTGATACCAAGTATTGGATCCTGTAGGCAAGGCAAGAAACACTAGAGGGGAGGTGAATAGTGTTTTATAAAAATTTAAAAAACGGAATTGAGAATTTCTTCTGTTCAGTCGACTTGAAGGGATAAACCAGTCGATTGAAGCGACAAAAGAAAAGTATTTTAAAGAAGTCTGAGAAGTCGACTTAGAGATGAGACAGTCGATTTGTTACACAAATTACTCAGAGTAGTACGAGTCTGACCAGTCGACTTATAGGAGTACATAGTCGACTGTCCAGACAAGTTTCACAGTAAAAATATAAACTGAGAGAATTGAAATGCAAGTAGAGAGATACAACCATAGAGTGCACACGATGTATCCTGGTTCGGCCCTCCCAACCTACATCCAGTCCCCAAGCAACCCACTTGAGATTTTCCACTATTCTTGAAAAAGATTACAAGAATACCCTATGACGTTTAGACAATAACCTTGTCCAACCCGTAGTCATTTCTCTCAACCAGAGTAAGCAACCCACTCTTCCACCAAGAGTGACAAACCTGACTCTACACCCTAGAGTCCTACTCTCCAACCGAGAGGAAAAAGAAAAAAAACAATAAAATTGTGTTGTCCTATTTGCCTACAGGATCCAACACATTCCACGTATTATTTACGTGTGATTTGTGTGAGTCATTCTCAATTCGCTACTTAACCTTTGCCCCCCAAAAAATAGGTTATCGATATACATCTCTTTGTGCATCGCAAAAAAAAAAAAAAAGGCAAACTTGAATTTAGCACGTTCTTTTAAGATTAGAATTCGTTACTTAACCTTCCGACTTCAACCTTGGCACCACCTCTCACCTCTCCAACAGTCCATACTCCCTTCATATTCTCTTAAGATTGCTCCTACCTTTCCTTGTGTTTTATTATAGCTTTCTTTGTGTTTTATTATATAGATGTTTGCCACCAAATTTGCACTAAAAGGGTTCAATTGAAGAACATATCTTAAAAATTTATTAAAGTTATTGTTATGCAGTATCTTATTTGATCTCCTCCAAATCCAATAGTCCATGAAATATAAAGTCGATGTGATTGTTTTAAGTTTTAAAATTTTGATCATTAACATTTAGATCGAAATTAGATCGAAATTATGATAATAGAATTGATCAAAGATAATGGAAGATAAATTGTATGACTAGTTTTCTCTTAAAAGGTAAATTGTATGGCTATATGAAATACAATATACATCACACGGTTCTTATGAGGAAAATTTGTTACTGTGATAATTTTTATTTAAGAATAAGAAAAGAAATGAGGGGGAGGGGGGGGGGGGGGGGGGGGGAAGAGTCGCACCTGAAAAACAATATACCTTTGTTCATTACTTTCCAATATACACTTTGAAAAGATAAAGACAACATGTACACAAATGTAGGATATTAATCAAGAAACAAGTGAGTAACAAAATAGGAGGGAAGAGGTCAATGACACATTCACCTTTTCCCATGACATAGTATAGATATAGAAGTAGGTATTCCATCCTTAACATGTCATGTTGTCCTTGAGCCATTAGCTTATTCATCTTGGTGAATGAACAATGTGTACGCAGGAGGAATAAGAAAATAATGATACATGTACTCCAAGCCTGGTTAATAATGTACACTGTACCTCCTTTTGTCATATTGCTTCATGTTGAAAGTGAATTTGTCATGTTGCTTCATGTTAAAAGTGAATATTCGAGCCTGGTTCCTACTTGATTTGTAGACTGTATTTGTTTAAAAGCTAAACTGGCACAGTTCATAATTTATATGATATATTTGATGCAATATACATTGTGTCTCTGTCATTATGACGTGTTTTGTATATGTGTTTAGTACTTTGTTGAAAAGGATGACATGTAACAATAATAAACGCATTTGGTGAAAAAACAGAGCAGTGCTTACAGACTATAAAGGTCATAAACATGTTCATCGCTAGTAGTTTAAAATGCTTATGTATGAAAAATTAATTTAATAGACAATGGTTTATAGACTTGTAGGTTTAGATGCAATTGAATTGAAAATTTGAAGTTTTATAAGGTGTACGTTTGCATATTTTTTTTATAATGATATAGTTAACAAGATCATATGCAAACAACTGCAACTAGGCAGTTCTATGCCCCGGTCTTCGAGGACATCATATAAGTTCTTGAAATATTAATTATTCCTTCATTCGACTATCTGATTATTCATTTTCACTACATATATGTTTACACAACTTTCAGATGACCATAACAAAGGGCTAGATTGACATGAAGTTAGTTATATTAGTCAATTCCTCCTTCGTCACTTCCTCCCTCATTTTATTTTGTTTGATTTGATTTCATGATTTCTTTCCACAATTTTGGTAAAAAACTCATGTTTCATAGGGTCATTTTAGTCATAAAAGATGTAGAAGAAATCACGTGAAATGCACGACTTGATTGTTAAGAGAAACTGGCATCATATCTTCCTTGGGGTTTTTTTTCTTCTGCATTGACTAAATAGTAGATTTTTTGTTCCCATTTTACTACACTTTGAGACAATAAAATAATTGTTGATTGTTATGCCTTAAAATAATAAATGCGGTTCGGTGACTTACATCATGAATTTGTAACATGTGCATAACATGTACTAATAGTTTACTTTCTATTTGGTTACCGGTCCAAGTCAATCAAAATCCAAACCATTTCGGATCCTCTACAAGACTGATTCATACCCGACCCACGTACGTTTCCTCTCTAGATCAAACCCTTCTAAAAACTCTAAAGAATAAGGAAGAGAGGAGAGAGTTTCATTATCCTGCTTCTCTTCAATGGATTTTGTCGAAGCTGTGGTGGCCCACATCCAACAACTCTCCAGACTTCTCCCACCTTCTCTCTCCTGAAGCAGTACTAAAACTCCCTCCAATGATCCAATACCAGTCCTTTCGCCTGCCCCTGTCTTTGATCGCCTTTACCACTTATAAAATTTCCATCCCTTTTTTGGGGATTATCTTGGATTGTTATAGGGCTAATTTTAGTGATTAGTTAGTTAATTAATTGCTTCTAGGGAGGCATACTCCAGTTACCAGAGAGAAAGCTAATGCTTTCCTTATCAGCTCATGCTCGGAAGAATAAATTCGATTGACACCTGATATGCAAATGATATTGTGAATGGCCTTTAACTTTTATGCACTTTTTGATGTGTCGATGTGCTTGTGAGTTTGTTGTGTTTGTGTAGTTGTATCTCTGTGTATGATGTTCAAGGAGCAGGTTAAGCAACCTCATATTCCAATGCAAGGAGTAGCTCCGTTGCGGATCACTGTTAAGCTTCAACATTTGATCAAGTATTTGATAGCACTGCGTCCTGGACTGTTTGCTTCTTTGTATTTTGTCGAAGTGCTATAAAGCGGTTCCGTGTGTTTTGGAAGTGAATGCGTTTTGAGGTTGATTAGCCGACCGTGCAAGGAAGGTTAGAATGATTTCCAAGGATTGTAAGGGCTTTTGTAGGTAGAGTAGGGAGACGAGATGCGAAAACGTCCAGCAAAGTATGGTATGATAGTGCAGAAGAGGGTGACTATCCAAGATGGTTTCTTAGGAACAATAGGCGGAGAAGGTTCAACATCATGCTCAAAAGGAGGATGAATGTCGATGTTGGTGTTCCAAAACTGAGGAGGAAAGGCCGTGACAAATTTGAAATAAATCGAAGGGAAAGTGGACATGATGCACAAGAAATAGAGGATTGAAGCATGCATTTTTCTGGGACATGATGCACAAGAAATAAAGTTCAGGAAAAAAAAGTTTGTAGACTATTTAAGTGGGTAGATCACATCTGTAAGGTCAAATTTTATATGTTGAATCTCGGACATAAATTTTTTACTTTATAGGATTGGAGCTGGAAGTCTATTGATAAGAATTTAGTCAACCTCCTCTTACCTATTCTACAACAGTACCTTTATGAGCTAAGTGCTTATTAGGATCGTTAGTGGTCAACTATCTATTATTGTAAATTGAAGAAAAATCTCAGTATCAAACATTGTTTTTGTGGGCAGCCGCTTAGGCGGAGGCGGTGGGCAGACCGTTCCGACTATAGGATATGCGGTGAGATTAAGGAGGTAGTCTCTTAGGTGGTTGCCTAGGTGGGTCAAGGCGGCACCTAAGTGGTTAAAGCGGGTGCCTAGGCAGTCAAGGCGGTTGTCTGGGTGTTTAAGGTGATCAATCTAGGTGCTCGTGGTCTTTTAAAAAATAATAATAACTATGTAAATCTTACTAAACTCGATCCACAATATATAACATTTGTAAAATGAATTTGACTTGTTTAATCATTCAAAAAGTTCATTCACATCTTGTAAAGTTGTTAATTTGCGACTAATTCTATTAAATACCAATGGTAATCTAGTATTTTCTTGTTATTTTAAGTTTAAGGGTTTTTTTTCCTGGCATTATCTTATATTTTCTGATTTTTTGTTGTTGTTGGGGATTTCAGGAATTAAAATTTGAAATTAAATATATATTTTTTTGAGAAAAAGGAGCCGACCGCCTAGGCAGTGCTTAGGCGCATGCCTATGCGGTGCATAGACTGCCCCGCCCCGCCCCGCCTAACGCCCACAAAAACATTAAAATAAAAAAAGAAGCTTGACAAGTTATGATAATTACTAATTACGTAAATTTGTGATGTGCAGTTATTGTAGTTGTTGAGTTTTTTATTATTTATCTATGGCAAAATTTAAAAAAACTACACAACTTTTGGCCAGTTTAAAAAAACTACACTAAAGTTTTTTTTTTAAAAAAAAGGACACAATGTTTAAATAAGGTCCACTGGGTTAGTTAGGGTTAGGGTTAGTTCGGGGGGTTTATTTAAACATCTGATTAGTTAAGTGATGTTTTTTTAAACACAAATAAAAGATGAGAGTGGTTTTTTTAAACACAAATGAAAGATGAAAGTGGTCATACCCTACTTTGCACATAATTCCGAGTAATATCAAAAGGTAGCAGGAAAAGATAGTGTACCTATGTAATTTAATAACATATTGTTTCTGTGTGCTAAGAAGAACCATTACTCTCAAATGTTAATTCATTTGTAATGTTGATGAAGTTATTTTCCATTTTTAGATTATTCAGTCTTAAAATATATGTTATGTTAAACAAACTCAATTGTTTTGTTTTTGTTTGATGTGAGTCTCTATGTTAATTTGGAACTAGTAATCTGCACGTGCGATGCACGTTCTAATTAATTTTTTTATATAGTAAATAATAAGACGTAATCTGGCCTCGAACCTGAGACCTCCCTTTACTCATCACATACTCTTTACAAATTACCCCTAGTGGCACAATCTTTTATTTTATATGAGTGGCACTTTTGTAAATAATTATGTCGTAAATAAATTTGAACTTTGAGGGTATTATGGTAACTATTAACAGTTGAGTAAATGAATGGTTAATATAACTCCCACTTAAAAATGAATGGTTGAGATTAGATGGTTGAATGTCTACAAATGACAACCCCAACTCTCCCATTATAATGTTAGAGATAATTGCCGAAACACTAGTGTGTATTGTCTTGTATGTGTATAACATGTTATGCTAATTAATTTTATATTTCCTTTCCTTGCAGAGGCATGATAAATATTGGACTAAAACGATTCAGCAAAGCTTTGGAGTGCTTTCACAATGTCTGTAAAATTATTTCTTTTTGTTTATTTCTATTTTATTTTGCCAATTTAGTGTGATAACATAGTTTGTTTGCAGGTTATTACTGCACCAATGGCTTCTTTAAATGCAATCGCTGTTGAAGCTTACAAAAAGTACATTCTGGTTTCGTTAATCCATCATGGGCAGGTTTGTTTGCTTCTCTTTTCTATCTCCTTGTTGAACTCTTAGATGCCTGCAGTAAGGTTTTTTTTAAATTAATTTAATTTTTTGCCTAATTTATTTTAGATGGATTACACCCATAAATCTGTTTATGTGCATTGTTTTTCAAAAGGTTGTAGTCATGAGCCTTCAGTAGGGGTTTGCTGTTTACATCTAGGTTTATTGTGTAGCGAACAGAAAGTTGTATGGATGTTGCCTTTAGCTTCACATATTTTAAACTGAAACCTGTTCTGTCGAACTATTTGGGTTTCTTTTTCATAGAGTTGAACAAAAAATTGAAATTTTTCCATAGCAATCTATCTACTTTCACCTATAGCAAGCATTCTTCCTACTTATTTTAAACTCTTTTTTAACTAAGTTTGCTTCTTGTTACACTAGCGCCTAGCAAAACCTGCAACTGGCCTTCTAGGATTTCTTGTAGTTTACCTCCCTCTTGTTCATAGTACCCGATCTTGGCTAGAAAATTTGGTATCAGTTTGACTACTTTGGCTTCAAGTTGATGACAAGTGACAAATCGTGGTCAATATCTCAAATGATTTATAGAACTTCATATTGTGAACTTTGATTTTAAACCGTAGTCACTATTTTAGTCTGTTGTTTATGTCGACTAGTAAGTTTGCTGACATGATTTAGAGCACACTAGGTTTCAAAAGGTCCTAAGTTTAGAACTTATCATAGTCAAATTGAAGATATATTCATTGTCCACGTTTATTCTATTTTTTCGTTGGGCCCAAATGGCCTATGTGAGGGGCATTGGGTAGTATGTTAAGACTGCTTGATGTAAGATTGTTGACAAGGTGTAAGTTGTGTTTTCCGATAACCACAATCTTGCACTGTGGTTTTAGTGGTTTTTGTCAGTTTAGATAGTTTACTGTCATTGTTCATCTTTCTTTTTCTTGTTTCCTTCTTTTAAATTGTCTTCAAAGTTCTAAAATAGGTGACAAGGTGTCAAGGCAGGCTTAGATTCCTATACCAGCGAATCGAAGTCCAGTTTTCTATTTGGCCTCTTAACTCCTTAACCAAAAGTCTAAAGGTTTTCCTCCTTAATTTGTATCTTCTGATGGGGTTGACTGCCATGGTCATGTGCACGTTGACCGCCTCTTAACTCCTTACTACTTAAACCAAAGTCTAAAGGTTTTTCCTCCTTGATTTGTATCTTCTGATGTGGTTGACTGCCATGGTCATGTGCATGTTTACTTATGTTGTAATTTCATTACATATGAAAGCTATAATCATAATTTGGATGGCTCATCTTAGACACTCACATAATCCTCTTTGGTCATGATTTGAAGTTTTGAACCAACTGCATCAAAAATTTTAGGTAAAGTGGTCAGGATTTTTATACTACTTCAAGAATATAACCTGGAGAACGAAATTGCAGGGTAACTAGGAAGTTCAAATCAAATTATTGTAAAAAAAAGTGTGTAGCCATATAGGTGATGCTATAAGAGGATTTGAGTCTTTTTAATGTCCAACAGTGAAAATCTTTCTTTTGATGTCCAACAAAAGAAAATACATTCTTTACAACTGCAACTGAAAACACCCATAGCATCGTTCTTTGAAGAATTAGTAACATGTATTCACTTACTGTTTAGAAGTAGTTAGTTTGGTATATGAACACTATGACAGACTGTCAGTCCTCTATTTCCGGTTCAGACTGCTGGAAGACTTAATGAAAATGTTTTCTGTTGAAGAATAAAGTTAATATCATTATTAAATGCTGCCGTATCACATTCTGATATTTTGATTGTTGTATTATCTAATAAATTTGGTCAATAGATGCTTCTGAGGTAGCTTATTGTATGATTTGTTTGATAGTTCATATGGTGTTTAGTTTTTATTTTTAGTTGTTCAATATATATAACTAGATTTGCCCGTGGGCACGTGCCTACGGCACGTCTTCGGAACGATACAAAACACGAAAAGTCATGTAAACAGTAAGACAATAATTATGTAGCTCAAGTTTGAATAGTATGACAAAAATTAGTTATAAATAAAAGTCAATGTTTCCATTAGTATACATTGAAAAATAATTATAAATGGGGGTATAAAATCTAACTTCTTGGAACTTTAAGTGTGGAAAATAATGAAATTTAACTGTTGAAGAGATATTTGCTAAAAATTTACAAAACCGAAATCTCAAAATCTAAATTTCTAAGTAAATAAAGAAAGAATGGGAAAGAGAGAGAGAGAGAAAGTGAGAGAAATAGAGAAATATGAAAAAGTAAAGAGAGAAGAGATAGATAGTAATAAAGTAATGAGTTTTTTAGGGGAAAAAATTAGGTTTTTGGGTTTGAAATTTTGGAAGGAAAATGTGTTTGGTGAGGTTGGATATGGACCTTTAATTTTGAGGGGATTGATTGTGAGCCACTTGATAGCTTTCTTTGTAATTTATTATATAGATTACTTGTTTTATTCCTATATTTGTCTGCATATTCCTAGAAACTTTTTCTTCTTGAAGAATATAAATTTATGTTCATACTTCAGATGGATTTTTTTATTGGCTTATAAGTGATCGTGCTGGAACTTTTAATCACAGAGCTCTGAAGTTCGATAATTTTCTATAATAGGTTCCACCATTTCCCAAGTATACATCTCCTTGTGCTCAAAGAAATCTGAAAAACTATACTCAGGTAGATTTATTCTCTTCATGCAGATTTAGTCTTTAGCATACATTTTCATGTTTGTTTTTAGTATAAATTCATGTTTATATGTTATCTTTGGCTGGCTTAATTCATTTTCTGATTCACTCTTTAATTATTGTGGTAAGATTATCAATTATTTTTTCTGATAAATACAAAGATATCTTCCTATAAACAAAAGCACAATATGAGGATATCTGAAATTAGTATGTTTCACTCAGATTGTTCTATCCTGAGTTAGATGGCTGTAATAAGAATATGCTATGAATAGTAAAAGTGTCAAGTTCATATGGAAATGAAAAAGTTAGTAGGGATTTATAGTTTATGTTCCAGGAATATAGTTGAATATTCTGATTATACTTGTGGACTAAATTATCTTGTTAAGGCCTGCATCAGTTTCGCTGCACTCTTTAGATTACTTGAAATTATGCCCAATATTATGCAAAATAGTTCATTTTGGAAAGTGATGAAACTAATATAATAGTCTCAAAATAGGCACACTATCCAAATCTACAGAAAATGTAGTATCAGTTGAAATCAAACTGAAAGTAGTTAAAATATATAACTTGAGAAGTAGATGCAAAAGACAAAAAAAGATAAATCCACTGTGTTACTTGCTAGTGAGTTCTTATTATTATATCCTTTTTTATTTGCAACTTGTGCTGCCATTAGTATCTGACTACTTGCCACAGTAGATGATTCTATATTAGTTAGTCACTATCATTCCTGGTGGCATTAACACAATTCAGTACACTAGAACATCTTATGTTTCTCAGTGCATCATTAATTTTGGCTTACTTTCAAAAACATGTTAATGTGGATTTTGTTCTTTCTGCAACAGAATTATATTGACTTGGCAACGTCCTATGCCACCGGGAAGTTCTCCGAACTTGAGACCTTTATCCAGGCTAATATGGAGAAATTCCAATCTGTGAGAACTTCATTATTTATTTACTGCATAAGCTATATTTTGTTGAGTTATTATTATTTTTTCTTTTCTTTTCTTTCATGCTTCATCTTCTCAGCAGTTTAGCAGGTATGAAGTATTGAGTGATAGGGCAAACTATTTCTGATAGTTGGTCTTCTACTATTAATTTTTTGCCATATCTTTTTGCATTGTGTATTCTACTAAACTTTTCCCCTTAGATAATTATCCTGATAACAGTTGATTTAGTTATTACCACATCTTTTATTTTTTGGGTACTACTTCACTTAAAGGAACTTTGGCATATGAGTTCAAAGAGTTATTTTAAAGCAGACAAATGTTCTTTCTTTAAATTTTAAGTCTACGAAAGTGGGGCTCTCTGTGTAGGGCTTGCTTTTATTTGCCTTGAAAGTTATTCATTGATTGTAATTTATTGTAGGTTTGGTTCATAAGGACTTCCTTGTGGTGGTTTTTGTTTGTTTTTCATGATGAAGAAGATGATTTTGTGGGTCATTGCATTCGTTTAGGTTTTTTCGCTCTCCTTATTATAGATTTGTGCTGGTGAATATCATCCTAAATGTGAACTGCATAATATTCTATATTTCCTCTTATTTTCTTTGTTTCTTTACCCTTATCTTTAGGACGTTTCCCCTATTTTGACAATTTGTTTGTTACCAAAGTTAATTCAAATGTATTATCTTCCACTGATCATATTTTAGTGGTGGCTTTGGAGCAACATTTGGTATTAAATTGTTTCTTTGTTTACTTCCTCACAATGATATACACATGAATAGAAATTATCAGTTTTGTTTTCATGACATATTCGGCTTTGAGATATTCTTTCAGGATAACAATCTTGGTTTAGTGAAGCAAGTCTTGTCATCCCTGTACAAGCGAAATATTCAGAGACTTACTCAGACTTATCTGACTCTATCTCTTCAAGATATAGCGAATACTGTACAACTCAATACTTCTAAGGAAGCTGAAATGCATGTGCTTGGAATGGTAATTCTATTTCTGATGTTCTGTTATTGATTGAGCTTACCCTGTTGGTTCCCTAATTGTAAATTTATTCTGTCTAATCTAGATTCAAGATGGAGAGATCTTTGCTACGATTAATCAGAAGGATGGAATGGTCAGTTTTCACGAGGATCCTGAACAGTATAAAACTTGCAAGATGGTAGAGCATATCGATTCATCAATTGAGAGGTACCTAAGTCCAAAAGTTTTCTCTGCTAGTTATATGTTTTTAGCATACTTGTAAGTGTCTATTTCTTGTTTATCATAGATAGCAGTTTTAATTTTCCTGGGCATAACTCCAATTGCAGAAGTGCTAGGGAATCGAGCTTGATAGTCCGCTATGATCATTAATTTACGTATTGTTAAAAATAATGATAATAATAAAAATGATTTATTTTGATGACTATTTACACGTGCGTCATGTAGTTACATGATGCACATTTTAGTAGTCTTGAAAATGCAAGATCTTTTCACAATTCTGATGCATAGGTAAGTAGTTCTAGGTAAGCATTAACTTTAATCTATTGATCTCTTATGCCGCATGTAAAACCAAAACTGGTGTAGTTGTTTACCGCATGTTTGGTAGGTTTACTATAATCAAAGTAGTTATAACTAGGAACATCTCCCATATATCACATTCATGTAACTTTGGGCGACTCTTCCATTTTACTTTCCAAAGAAGTCAGATCCTTCAAGTCATAAAAGAAGTCAGATCTAAATTCATTTGGTGCATTATGTATAAATGATCACTGCCTTTCATCCTAATTACCATATCCATATTTTTAATTGCATGTGTATGAAGAATCATGTGAGGTGGATATCGATTTTCTATTCTTCAAGTGATACAATGTTGGAATCGTTTATCTTTCAGTTACTTGAGTGGAAAATGCTCTACATTTTGTATGATCTTTTATTTTAACATTTTTAATTATGGAGATATTAGTAGAGTTAGGAATGGGCCTGAGTTGGCACAACATGTTTTGAGTATGATTGGAATGAGGATGCTAAGGTGGGTGAGTGGAAATACCCTAAATGATGTAAACATAACCCTAAGTAGAGAATTTTCAAGAATTTTAAAAGATTAAGTTTACCAACATGTAATGCAGATTAAATCAGAAATTAAACTACTAATTGTTTTGATGGATTTTCAAGATATGAAATAGTTTAACAAGCCCAATAAAGATTCAATCCTAACAATCAATAATTATATATCTAAGCGTTCTTAGCAAGTAAAATATGCAATAATGATTTGTACTTTATTGGCAAGTAGAAGCACACTCAATATTTGTGGACGACAGTAAATTTAGATAATATTCTAGAGATAATATGCGGTACCACAAATAAAGGAGAATGGAAAGAGATTATCAGGGTTCGACGAACGTGTTGCTACGGATAAAGGAAGATGTCATTTGTCGTATTGTACTCCTCCGCAAATCATTCTCTTGATATGAAGATTTGGAAATTTAGGGTTTCGGATTTTGAGTTGGATTTGGGGATTTGGGTTTCAAATTTGATGAAGATTTTGGGGTTTTGAAATGGGGAAGGCTTCGGTTGTGATGATGGAGGGTATGAAGGTGGTTGGAAGGGTGAGGGAAGGACAGAGGGTGGTCGGGATGCTATGGGGGAGGGATGGCGTCGGATTTTGGAGGAGAAGGGGGATTCAGGGTGATCAGGTGGAGAAGGGGTTTTCGGTGGTGATGAAGGGTGGTTGTGGCGTTGGGGGTGCAGGGCCGAGTCAACGGCGAGGTGGGATTGGGACGGCGACGACAGTGGGGTGAGGGGGATGTCTGGGGTTGACGACGACAGAGGTGAAGGGGGCGACGACGGTGGGGAAGCGGGTTGTCGACGGGGGGCTGTTGATGGGTTTCGGGAGGAAGGTGGAGAAGAAGATGAGAGAAGGGGGGGGGGGGGTGGCGGCTGATGAATAAAGAAAGGAATGGGGATTTAGGGTTTCTTACAAATCCTAATAATTTCTTATGGTCTCACACAAAAAAAATGCAGAGCAAAAACTCCACACAATAAATGTTTTTAGTCAATCAAAAAGCAGTCTTTTTTATTAATCAAGAAGCCTATATGTAGGTTCAAAACAATTCTGAATACAAATCTCTAAAATATTCTAATGTAGAAAATAAAGAGTGCAAATTGCAAAAGTACTACATATGGCTAAAATGCCAAAAACAAATATAAATGCTGAAATAAAATACTAGGCTAATAAAATAGCCATCTTAGACGATGCCTGCGCTGATAGAAGCGCCCAATCCGTCTTGAACTGATGTCCTTATCACTAAAAGATAAAATTAGAGATGAAGGCATAGGGAAGGAAGTAGAGGTTGCCCAATTTAATGATAAAATGTGCAAGACTGATTAAGGTGGTTTGGACACATACATGTAGACTAATAACCACCCGATTAGGAACATTGATAGGATGGTAGTTAGCAGAGCAAAAAAGACTAGGAGTATACCCAAATGAACTTGGCTTAAAGCTATTAATAGTGATTTGCGAAGTGTTAATTTGACAAAAGAGGTGACTCTCAGTAGAGTTGATTGGAGAAGGATTCTTTTCGCCGACCTTAAAATTTTGGGATAAAGACTATTTTCATTGTCATTTTCATTGTCATTGTCGCCGTCGTCACTGTTGTTGTTGTTGTTGTTGTTGTTGTTGTAATGGTTGGGTGGTTTCTGGATGCTCCTTTCATCATGTATAACTCAACAAATGATCTAGAGACCAGATTGTAATACACTTTTTTTTGCATGGAGCATTTTATGAGTAAATATTTCATCGGGGGCATACTTCAAAGTCTTTCCATTGTTGAACAAGTAAATGAACAATTCATCAGGATTGAACATCTTGATTGTTTTAACTTTTATGAAGTGTTTTGTGGAATTTGGTGCTCCTTAGCAGATTTCATAAGATAGGAGAACTGGAGAAGGTGGTGTTGCCATGCTGATAATTCATGGTGATTTTGATGTTTATGAAAAGGTCTGGTGTTAAACATCATACTTTGAAACGTGGTTTAGGTTGTTCATTTGCTACAGTTGACTATGCAAGCTGATTAATTTTAAAAAAAGTATTGATTCATCAAGATTCATGTTATATTATCTATATGGTTTGTAATTCACTTGCATGCCAATTCTAATGTGTAATTTAGTAAATTATTGATAGGACTGTGATTTAGTAAATTATTGATAGAACCAAATGTTTTTGCTTTTTCTCCACTATTTTTTTTTTCATACGAAAAATAAAAGAAAAGACAACTAAGCAAACAAAAATCTATTCCATCAATGTTAGAGAAGTTTAGTTGTAGAGTGCTTCACTTAGTCCTGATCTCCTTTCTGTTCTTCTATCTTCTTGTAGGTTGATGACATTATCGAAGAAGCTGAGTGCGATGGATGAACACATCTCTTGTGATCCTACGTATGTGAACAAGGTATGCAACTCATCATTTCAAATAAAAAGAAACTATTTGTTTGCAGTAGCACATAAAAATTCCTCTGTAGCTCACATGACTAATAAGAACTTCATTACAATTCAGCTTGGAAGAGAGAGGCCAAAGTACGACTTTGATGACTTTGATCCTGTCCCTCATAAATTCCTGTGAGAACCCAGGAGGGACGTGTTTGTGAAATTGTTCAAATTGTTCACTTCGATTCGGCCCCTTTACTGGTTGCTTTGATATTAGTTCATGGAACACCAAGGAGACATTCTGTAGTCAAGTAAATATCAGGATCAGCTTCCAGTGGTACATGCAATTTCTCAGTATTATTCCCTCTTAACTTTTATTAACAGTAAAATTGTCTTCTGCTTTGTTGAACTATCTGAAAGTTAAATAGTATTGTTCAACATTTCTCGGCACTGTTCAAACTTGTGATATTATTCAGGCTGGATTCTTAACTTCAAAGAGTACTTAGTCGGGCAAAAGTTGAACCAGCAAATGCTGTTTTATGGAAGTGATTTTTTTTGTGCCCATAAACATTTCCTATTAAGTTGTGATGGTTCGACGTATCTGCTGGTTGATCGATGAGGACTTCTCTTTGTGATGGTGTTATTGCTCTGTGCTCATGCATATATCTACTTTATATATCGCATAGGTATGTTTTGCTGTTCTGCTTATGTGGATGGTTTGTGTTATCCCAGAGGTTTTTGGTGCGCCATGCGCGGGTATTTCTGGAGATTTCTTTCTTTCTCCTTTTTAAATTTATTTAATTTTACAAATTTTTTCTGTTTATGTTTTTGGTTAGTTTTTCTTCTTTTGTTTTTCTGGTGGGTATTATAACTATAGATTAAGTTAATGGGTCTAATCCTTCTCCCCATCCTCTATTTTAAAATAGAGGAAGGAGAGGCAGGATTTCTATTTAAACTGGCAAGTGTGTTTTGCACGCTTTCATAAAATAAAGAAATTAAAAATTAAAAACCCCAAATTTTCTCTATTTACGTTCTCATCCTCTTCTACTTTTAAAATTCTCCCTATCCCTTACCTCATATGCTGCCCCCTCACAGGCCATGCGTCATCCTTTCCCCTTGACCCGCCTTCCACACATCCTCCTTGCCTCCAACCTGCCTCCCACGTGGCTTCCTCTCCTCCGACTCACCTCTGATGCTGCCCCTCCAGCACGGCCCTCCCCATAACCTTGACTTTGCCTGCGATGTTGCTGCCTCCTTTGCCATTTTCAAATCACCATGTTCATCAAGGCAGTATTTCAGGTGGAATTGGGAAAGAGTATGGTGTGAATGTGTGAATGATTGTGGTCTCGAATTCAAGAATCAAATTTGGCATTGAATTTTCTTTTTTACCCTTTTTGCTATTGCCTCGTACAAATTTGAATATGAAACACTTGAAAAATCTAGAAATCTGGTGCTTAATTTTTAGAACGGTGTTTTGCTCATCAACTGTTCGATGTAATGCCTATGTAGCATGCAAGGTGTTTGTGAAAATATTTTTGAGAAATTTTGTGTAACTAAATCAATTGTATCTAAGTATGGTGCATGTATTAATTTCTGAAATCCTAATTTACTACACGATTTCATTTTCAATTTATATTTTGTGTTTTCGAATTCCCGAATTTGGATTTAGGGTAGAATAAGAGTTGAAGATGGGGATGATTGTTGTGTCGGATCCAAAAATAAGATTTGCTAAGGAGGGAGTTGGCGGGGGGAACAGTGACGCAGACGGAGAGGTGGAGGGGGGGTGTTGGAGAGGAGGACATCGCGGCGGTCAAGAACGGTTGAGGCACAGGAGAGGAGGGAGGAGTGCAGGGTGGCGTTGGAGAGGGTGTGAATTTGGGAGAGGGAGGGGAGAGTCGAGATGAGGTGGGTCAGGGCACGAGTGTTGCCAGTCAAGATGTACAAAAAAGTCGAGTTGTGCGCATATATTTTAAGATAAATTTCACTGAACTATATATTTTCTAATCCTATCTCGAGTTTTATATAATTTTATGAGTCTCTTAAAATTAATTTAGTCTGTATAATTTGAAGATGTAACACTAGTTTGGCTTACGTGAGTGAATCATTGTGTGATGCCATTGCAACTACAATGATTGAAATCGCAAGCTCACAGTACTGGACCCTCAATTAATGGTGATGATCCCTAAATTTGATTGACTTGACCAAATAACTCATAATTTTCAAATTATGTGCAATAGGGCATTTGGATATCCTCAGAAAATGTGCTCTCCTGGTGTTTTGGTTGCACAAAAAGTATAAATTAGGAACTAAAATGATTAATTTGTTCATAATGTTGGTGAGCCTTGCTATTAAAGCGGTGTCAGGTCTTTTAATTGAGACTGTGCTCTTTAGGTACAGTAAGTGTTGGATTCTTTTTTACTAGTCCTGTTGAGGTGAAGGATAGGAACTGCGATGAATTTGTTGGTGATTTAGTACTTTTGAAATGTATGTAAGAGATGGGGAGCCGATTGATGGGTTAGTCACTTCGTATATTTTAGAATTTTGACAACTTTGATCCAATGTGGAGGATGGAGAATGGGAAAAGACAGCAATTCTCAGGACTCCTTAGAGCATCCGCTCATGTGGTATTTTGCCATTTTATGCACATTTTATAACTTTAATACTGCAGCAGTCGTGTGCTATTTATACGCACGTGTAGGTAAATTTTTTTTGCCCTTTTCATTCCTCCCAATTTTTTCCCACGTGCACAGCACGTGTATAATACTAGTATAATAAAACATAAAGAAAGCTATCAAGTGGCTCTCCTTCAACCCCCTAAAATTAAAGGTTCATATTTAATCTCATAAAACACATTTTCCCTTCAAAAGTTTTTCCCCAAAACTCAAATTCAAATTTCCCCCAAAATAACTTCTTTATTTATTTAACACACACACACACTCTCTCTCTCTCTCTCTCTCTCTATATATATATATATATATGGACTTTTATTTACAACTAATTATTTTATACTATTTAAATTTTAGTACACAATTGTTGATTTATTGTTTAAAAGGCTTTTCATATGCTGTATCATTCTGAAGACGTGCCGTAGGCACGTGCCCACGGGCAATCTAGTATATATATAATTTGGCATTTGAGCAACAGTAAACTACTATATTTGGCAGAGGAAATAACAATATGCATATTATAGCAGATGAAATGTTTCGTTCGATGAAAATAGAGAGTTATTTTATTTTAATAAATCTTCGGGAAAGAAATCTTATCTTGAAATATTTCGTCCATAAATTTAGGATATTTAATAAGTTAATTAATTAATTAATTAATTAGTTAATTATACTTAGTTACCTAATTAGCTCATTTAATAATGGTTTAGTGGGTTTAATAAGGATTAGTGGGCTTTAAAAACGAAGGAATGTTATGTCTCCATGCAAAAATGTCTTGGACGAAACATGGCTTTTTCTATTTTGTAAAAAAGTTAAGAGGAAACATGAAGTTTCGTCCGAGAAATTTCTCTCCGACGGAATATCACCTTTCGTCTACGCAAATTTAAAGTTTAAAAAAATTACCCCACAAGATCAGCCAAAAAATTTATAAAAAATTATATATATATTTTTTTGACAAAACATCACCGTTCACTTTTTCCTCTCTTTGACTATTTTTTAGCTTTTCATAACCTTAGCGAAACCACGAAATGCTATTTCATGCCCAACTATGGATTCTCTTAACTATATATGCTGATGCAACCCAAGGGTGCTTACATGTTATTCACGTTTAACTGGAATAACCTTAGCTCACTTAGTGGTAAATCTCTTAGTTAGTAAGGGGTCGGAAGTTCAATATCTCTTTTTGCATCATTCCTTTATTATGAGATTATTATGAGAGTGCATGCATTCAGTGTACATGTGTGGTTATATATATTAATAATTTACACGTGCGATGCACGTTTTAATAATTTCAAAAAAAAAAAAACTCTCATGTAGGGAGAATTTGAACTGGAAACCTCCTTTATATTAGTTATATACGTGCGTTGCACATGTTGGTAGAATGACAAAATAATAAATGACACTAAGGCCTTCTCCCATTACAATATTAGAGATATATTTTTAAAAAATAAAGATAATAGTGACCTAATCACCAATTTCATTAATTATTAATATATTTAAAATATTAAAAAAAAACTCACTTTCCATGAAACCTAATAATCATGTTGCACATGAAAATACTTCCGTAAGGGGGGGAATGAAGGTTTAAATAGAACATTAAAGTTTTTCCTTGTACATATCCTGAAATTTAATATTTATTTATTTATTTATTTGAATTATTACATACATATATCATTATTTTCTCATTAATTCCTCCCTTGTACACAATAATAATTCATTTGGCGAAGCAAAGTAACTAGTTGCAACAACATGCGCCTGAAGGAGGCAGTTTAGTGAGGCAACTCCCCCCATTATTATGTCCTTTGCTTTTGCAGAGACTTGGGCAAAGAAAATCTTCGCAAGCGTAGACCCAAGAAATCAAACTACATGGCTTATCTTTCACTGCAATTTCTGCAACATTATTAATGAATGAATGCTTCTAATTTAGAAAGCAATCTCACAAGAAATCATCCAATCGATATATTGAAGTGACGCAAAACAAGATTTGAGAGCAAAAGTAGTGAGTAGACCTGCATGTGAAGTTGTGGTGGTCAACATAATCAGGATGGCGTAAATAATAAAAGCCTTCATGAGACTTTTACAATTCATCTTTCTCGCTCGATCGGTGTTTTTGGGGCTAATTCATACATGTCTTTATATAGAACAAGTACTGTAGTTTCTCCGATAAGTTACCATATCTTTGAAAGTAATTTGAGTGTATCTTTACTTTAGTATTAATCAAAGACAAAAATTAATTTGAGTATATCATTGAAAGTAACTGAAGAGGAGGAGCTTGGAATTAATTTTTCTCCTTCAAGATACCGAAATCAACCACCTATCTATCACCTACGCAGGGCCGGCCCCCACGTTGAGTCCGGTGAGGCGGTCGCCTCAGACCCTCAATTTTTTTGCAATTTTAGAAGCCCTGAAATTTATATTTTTCTTGTAAATATAAGCACATATTTTATGCGTAAAAAAATTATAAGTAGGGGTTCCAAAAATAATTGGATAACTGTGTTTAAGATCAATATTTCTTCGTGTAACGAAATTGGTGAAAAATAAAATTAGTATTTCATTGTTTTCTTATTTTTCTTAATACAATATAATCTATTTTATTCATTTGTAAAGATGAACAAGTATACACAACTCATGGAGGACTCCAACAATAGGAGGAAAACTGGGTACAAGCTTTGCATCACATTGTGCTGGTATAAAACATGTTGCTATGTTATGCAAGTAATGGACATCTTCCGGTGCAAAACTAATCTACTACTATTTAATGGGAGAGTTTGTCATAAACAAATATTTTTAAAATATTTTTTTGTCACACAACACACACTTCGTCACCGAAATGAGGCTGTAGGAGTTGAGGCTGCAGATAGAGAGTACTGATATCGATATACGGGGTGATGTCGATGAGAGTAACCGAAATGAGGCTGTAGGGGTTGGTTGAGCAATCTGCAGAGTTTGTGAAAGTGTTGTCCACGAAGACTTCTAGTGCAGATGGGGCATTGAAAGACTTTGAACCATGTCCGATGTTAATGGAGATTCTGCGAATTGGGGAGTCTTGTAACACAAAATCCGACACAAGAGGTTGTTTCTTCATTATTGGTGCTCTATGCAATTAGTGGGGCACATCCTTCATCAGCCTATGAGGGGTGGTTGGTGCACTTCACGTGGATGAGTGGCGGAGGTGTTCTTCATTACAGTGAGGAGTATTGAGGTCTTTCATGAGTTTTGGAAGACTGGCAGAGATAATGCGAGGTAAAGATACAATAACTTTGAAACGTTATGTATTTGGTCAAAGTGGTGTTGGATATATATGTATATTCTCAATATAATAGAATATTATTGTGTATAATGTTCTATGGGGCAACACGTACTTTACACATGTTATCTGTTTAATTGTTGGACCGGGTTGAGTGGGCATAAAGCCCAGTACCCTAAACCCAGTTCATCTCATATAAAAGCTGATCTAGAGGTAGTGCTCTGTGATATTCCAATACTGATAAACAAGGTATAATATCTTAAGCGGCTATGAGATATAAACCCTAATCCTAATTACTCATCTTAATCTAACAATCTTACGATATTTTAAACTAATTAAGATTAAGAGAGAGAGAGGGTTTGAGTTACTGTTCGTTGGAATCAAACCCCGCAGCCATACTTGTCGTCATCGTCGTCGACGCAGGCCATCGCGCCACCCGCCGAAGACCACCGCGTGCCCCAATGCTTCCGCCATCGTTGACGCCACCGACGCCATCACTGACGCTAGTCGCCACCGTTGCTGTGCAAAGATGCCTCCGCGATCGTTGCCACAGACCGACGACACCCGCCCTTGTTCTTCTTTTCTTTACTGCAATCGATCTGAAGACGAGAAGGGAAAGGAAAGTTCAGATCCACTGTTTTGAGTGGATTATTTTGGTGTTTGGTGTGTGGGGGTGGAGATCAGATCATCTACCTTGTTTCTTTAGAACTCTGTGTGGGTGGATTTCGTGTTGCATGTTTTGGACCAGAGATTAGATCTCATCAAGTCAAATCCTGGCTGCAATTTTTTGATTGGAAAGCTATGCCGTTTGGTGTTTGGGTTGAGAACGGGACCTACTGCAGGGACTTGATCTGACCCTTCACTACTCTTGATTTTCATCAAGATTCGGTCCATTCTAAACTCAGTTATTTTCTCTTTACTAAATTACATAAGTAGTAATTGTTTAGAAAAGAACTCTATTGTTTGGAATCTATTGTTTATTCCTTTGCGACGGAAAAACATAATTGTCTGTACGATGTTTCTAAATTAGAGGGATTCAAAAGAGCTGAATTTAACAGTTGGAAAGTGAAAAACTCAGTAAGAGATGTGGATGTACTTGCTGGAGATAGTGCGAGCGATGGGGATGATGTTTGGACTAGATCCAAATATGTTTGGACTGGATCAGATCTAAAATTAAAGATAAGTTCTTTACCTGCATATATATTTTAATTATCTGTTTTTGCTAAGTGCAAAAGTTTTAAAACCGTGTTGATTATTGGTTAATTAAATACAAGTTTGAATAACTGTTTTGGCTATGTGCTAAGGATCAAATATATATTTTTGATAAGTTAAACTATATATTATGACTATAAAATTAAATCTCTAATTAAATTGCTGTGAATTAGATAGTGCTAATAATTTGTTTAATTGACTAATCTTTAACGATTTGATGAATGTAGGAACTTCAGAGTTACTTACAAATTGTGCGTATTGGAGACGATGGCTTTGCATCATGGTATGATAAGTCTGCACTAAGCAGACTTCTCCATCGAATTTGGAAAACACTTCTAACTTGAAGTGTCGATATGATCTATTCTAATCTTTCTTAGTATTTTCATGTAATGAATGTGTTAATGTTTGTGCGTTTGATCATATGATTGAGAGTTTTAGATCATAGTTATTCTCGCTCTGGAAAACTAGCATGTTTAGGGTGTTAAGTGTTTTATCATACTATGTGTATAGATATTTTTGACAAATACATTGTCTGCAGTTTGTGTGAGATTATATATTTGCTTCTCTCATTAAAAATAAATAAATGATGTATTAGATCTGTAACAAATGTCCGTAACTTAGATAAGAGCATTTTGTAATACAGCATATGACTCCATTAGTTACGTTTTGTTCTTTCTCGTTCATTGTACTGTGTGTGCAAAATTGAATTATAAAATATTGGTCATTATCTCGTTTAGCGTTTCGAAGATAATGAAGAACGAATAAAGGAAAATATAGCTCAATTTGTTTGAACAAGTTGACATTGTTAGAATCACTAGAGCAAGTAAACAATTTTGTAAAATGTGATAGAGTAATTTTGTTTTAACTCGTATAATGTGCATATATGTCAATCACATATATAAGTTGAGTTTAACAAATGAGACAATTAATAATAATAGTTCTAATTGTGTATTGTTCCTGAACATAGCAAATTGGCTAGGATTTGAGAACTATATATTAAATTTTTTGTTCTTGTTAAAACTCATAACTCTGCTAAATGACACTCCATTAAATATGACAAATATGAAAGTTGTGCTCAGATTATGATCACTAGAAAATCATTTAGTATGGTCTCTAGGAGCACACAATTTCTTGAGTTAATACATTCTGATATTTGTGATCTCAGTAGCTTTGTGACTAGATGAGACGATAATTGGTCAGAAGTATTTAATCACCTATGTAAATGATTATTGAATGTTTTTTTTAGGTTAAAGGTGGAATAACGCCACCCAGTTTCATTAATAAGAAATTAATAAAACAACCCCGGTGTACCGGGAGAAATACAAAAGTACAGTGCAGGAAATAAAACATAATCCCCCAACAAAACCCTGGGGGGTGGGTCTATGATTATTGAATGTTTGTCATACATATATGGAGGATGTAGCACTCGCTATTTTGATGAATTAAAATCTAGTTAAATGCTAAAAATTAAGGGTTCAGTGTTGACGGAGGTGATGAATATGTTTAATAATTTTTAGAGTAATCTGCATTTGGCATAATCTCTAGTGCACTATATTTACCATTATCAAACAGTATTGATAAAGTTAGAATAAAACACTCAGTGAAATGTTGAATTCTATGTTATTGACTGTTAGTTTGACTTTGAGTAATTATGAGTGATGTTACATTATCAATCATATTTCTAATTTATTACCACACTCTAAGTTACTTACACCTTGTAGATTAACGGTATAAAAACACAAATAATTTTGTCAGAGTGGAAAATGTGGTATGATACATTTGTTAAAGTACATGATCCCAGAAGGCCTAAAGTAGGACCTATAACAAATATTTGTGTATACTTAGAAAGTGCAGAATGTGGTTCTATGGACAGTTTTGGATCTATCTAATTTGGGTTAGTAGAATCTGGACTTACAAAGTTCTTTGACGATGTGTTCATCAAAGACAAATATATGAAATTATCAGTCCTACTGTCACGGTCAATGATTCACAGTTTGAATCAAGAACCAGTCCTACTGACACTTAAACTTGAATGACAAATGAACTAAGAAGAGTCTTTAGTAGACAATGAGATGATTTTGTGTCATACAATAATACTTTAAATTAGTTGATCTGCCGAAATTGGCTAAAACTATAGTAAGTAAGTGGGATTTTGTAGAAGAAACTTAATTCTGATTGTTCAGTAGCAATTTTAATGCACTTCTAGTAGCTAAGAATTGACTGATTTGTTGTCTACTCACATGTTTGTCATGTTGCTACAATAAGGATTCTTTTTGCCCTTACATTCTTTGAAAATTTTGTTATTCATAAAAGATTTTAAATAGTTTTGTACTGAGAAGTTCTGTACTTAACATTTTATATTGAAAAGTTTTGTACTAAATAGTTTTGTACTAATATGTTTAGTGAACAAGATTTACAATTTAGTAAAATCATCGTATGTTTTAAACATGTAATATAGCTAACATATAAATAATTTGACAAATTTCTCAAAGATCCTAGTATATGAATCAAGTAATTCAGATCAGTGTCTTTAACTTTGTGGTGTGTCAAATATAATGGCTATTATTTACTTGGTTTTATTGACATGCTTGTTGATTGGAAGTGACATCTCTATTATAAATAGAGTTAAAATTGTGCTATCCAAATAAATTTAGCATGAAACACCTAAGTGTTGTGGACACCATATTATGTAAACGGGTGAGTTTTGGTTGGCAAGGGATAACCCTTAGTCAAACTCGATAAATCAATAATGTGTTTCAAAAGTGGGGATATAGTGATTGAAAGTGTGTTTTGGAACACCTTATGATTATGACAAAAAGGATGACATCTAATGATGGTGCAACTATGAGACATGCAGATCATTCTAAAAGAATTGAAAGTCTCGTGTATACAAAGATCTGCACTAAAAAAAGACATAGCCTTTGAGGTAGGTATGATCTGCAGACTCACTAATAATTCCATACACATTTGAGTGCCCTTAAGAGGCCAATGAGATACCTGAGTGGTACTCAAGAGTTTGCTTTGTGCTACTCAAAGTTTAGTGAAAGTCGACAACTAGTGGATATGTGTTCATACTAGAAGGAGCAGAAAAATTATGGAGATTAATAGGCAAACAAGCGTTGCGTTCTCATCTAAGAAATCAGACCTCTATGTGTTATCCTCTGTAGGGGAAGAGGCTGAGTGGATTGAATGACTTATTGCTAATTATCCATTTGAAAAGTTTAATGTAAATTCTCTAATTCTGTTATGCGACTATCAAGCTATAATGCACTGTAGCTCATAACTCACTCTATAATAGTAAGAGAAGTATATTAAGGCTAAAAGAAACCTAGTTGAACTTTCTCATAGATAAAGTGCAATTGTGACAAGTATGGCTAATGCTCTTGCTAAGAGACTTGAAAGTGATCTAATTATCAAAACTATGGGAAAATGGAGCTAAAAGCTATTGAGTCAAAAGCTTTAACATCCAAGTTGTTTTGAGATTTAGAATCCAATTGGAGCCATAGAGAAGTTCAAACTGAAGCATCAATTTTAGGCAGTTGACATGCTTTAGATAATGTGAAAAGTTCTATGTAAATTCTATTAATATATAATTTCATTCCAATTTTGATGATGCTATATATTTTCATAATTTACTTAGAATCATCTCATTATTCCAAAAGAAAGCATAAAAATTTGTCGATGTGTTTCCGATATTTAGAATTGTTGAATTTTGATGATATAACTCTTTTATGGATTCATGTTTCATTCCAATTTTGATGATTCAGAACTAACCATAATTGATTTGACTGTTCTATCATTCCAATATGAAACATAGTATAGTTCTTGTGTAGAAACTATAATAGTTCTTATTCTTTATTTTGTTAAAGAGACTTGATTGTGATGCTTGCGTTACATTTTGCTAAGCTATCGTTGGATGGTACTAAGTTTTTTAGTGGAACTAGATACTTTATGAAATTTACTAGAATTCTTAGAGATGTATCTCTTGATATTCTTGTTTTCAATAAGCTAGCAAAGATGGAGGAGTTGAATCTGCCAACATAGATTTCAAAATAATGATTTGCTCAAAATGGAAGAGTAAACATAAAGCAGTTTGTAAGGATATAGTTTTGGTTTATTTCTCTGAAAAATAAATCTGTCACTTGCTTGGTAAAACTTCTATTGAGTTTAAGACTCTTGTGTTCATGAGCTTAAAACTCATATTTTGTTCTTGAAGTTTATTTGCTTTGGTTGATTTTGAAACTAGAACAAATTTCTCTAGTTGGTTTAGTCATTTTGAACTATTCTGTTTTGATATGGTCTTTAAACTATTTGATTATTTTGGTTTAGTCTCATTTGAACTATTCGAGTTATAATTGATTTAGTTTATGAACTGTATTATTTTGTGAGCCAATGATTTAACGGGGCATTGCCTAATATATTGAGAATATAGGAGGAGATTGTTGGAGATATAGGTATATTCTCAATATAATAGAATATTATTGTGTATAATGTTCTATGGGGCAACACGTACTTTACACATGTTATCTGTTTAATTGTTGGACCGGGTTGAGTGGGCATAAAGCCCAGTACCCTAAACCCAGTTCATCTCATATAAAAGATGGTCTAGAGGTAGTGCTCTGTGATATTCCAATACTGATAAGCAGGGTATAATATCTTAAGCGGCTATGAGGTATAAACCCTAATCCTAATTACTCATCTTAATCTAACAAGTGGAAGATTGTTAAGAAATGTTGCCTCAAATACACGTAGACAAGAGTTGAAGTTGGAGAAGATGAGGAGAATACAAGACAACAAGAGACAACAACAACTGAAAGGGTTGTGGCCGACTGCAAGAAGTGCAGTCGACCGACCTGGAAAGTCGACTGTCCAGCCCTCTGGTTTGGCGAAAGGTTATTGCAATCGATCGTGACGGCGTTGTATGTTATTTTAGGCTACAGGTTTTGGGTCCAATAATTTATATTTTTATATATCTTTTAAGGTTTACTTGAGGGCTATATATAACAATAGATATGAACTCTAGGATCAAATGAACACTAAAGGTGAGTGCCGAGTGCTTTAAAGGTGAGAGAGAAAGAGAGATTGAGAGTTTTGATCTCTTTATAATATTTATATTTCTTGAGGATTAAGAAGTATTGGTTATCTCTGCATATTATTGTGTTTGTGTGCTTGTGAGATCTTACGATTGTTGTGGTGGCTTGTTATTGGTGCATCAGATCCAGGGCCGGCCCCCACCTTGAGGCAAGTGAGGCGGCCGCTTCAGGCCCCCGATTTTTTTACAATTTTAGGGACCCCCAAATTTGTATTCCCCTTATAAATATAGACACGTATTTTGCACGTAAAAAAATTATATTGTTATTAGGGGCCCTAAAGTAATTATTTAGGCCTTTCGCCTCGGGCCCCCGGGAACTCAGGGTCGGCCTGATCAGGGCTTGGGGTATACGTTTCTTGTAGTGTGTTTTATGCTATTAGCACTACAAATTATAACAAATATCAAATTCTCTACATATATAAATTATTAATTTGATCTGGATTACATGCATATATTTTTATTTTCTCATTCCTCTTCCTTACACAATATTTATCGAAGCGAAATTAGTTGCAACAACATGCAATTTTAGTGATGCAATGCCCCCCTTTATTGTATCCTTTGTCTTTGCAAAGAAGAGGACATAGCGGGTCTTCGCAATAGTAGACCCAAGGCATATAACTACAATCTCCACCGGCCAAACTAGCTTCATCTTTCACTGCAATTTCTGCAAGGTTAATGGATATTTTTAGAAGGAAAACTCATAAGAAATCAATATACATACAAGTGACCCAAATAAGATTGAGAACAAATGTGGCTAAACCTGCATGTGAAGTTCTGATGATCAGCATAATCAGCATAGTGACAATCATAACAGCATTCATCTTACTCTCGTTTGATGCTTTTGGGCTACTTCAAGGATGTATTTATATACAACAAGTGTAGGCGCCACAATAAGTTAACATATCTTTGAAATTGATTTAAGCATACATTTGAAATTAAATATTATTAAAGAGAAATAATTTGAGTGTATTTTTGAAAATAATCAAAGAGGGATTAACATTAATTTTTCTTCTTGGAGATGCCCTCATTAACCACTTATCACCTAAGGCTAGTACCGAACTTTTTTTTTTTTTTTTTTTTTTTTGATAACGAGGATAGAATCGTGAGATTCCAGCCTAATATATAAATAAATAGGCTAGTACCAAACTTGCATGCAAAAATAAACTCAAAAAAAACTTGCATGCAAGAGAGTATCCACATATTAGTGCCTAATAAATAATTGAATTGCGCATTTCCTTTGTAAATCATTGTTTACATATTCATCTAGGAAAATTTCAGTGATTTTTACATTTATTTATATAAAGAAATGTAATACTTCAAAGAATTGTATGTATATTATCTCTTCAAAGTTGTAAGTATATAGCAAATTGGCAAAAAGCTTAACAATAAAATTAGAGCATTAGACACAACACTTGTTGTTTTTTGTTGAAGAAACATCTATTTATGTACTAGCAAGCTCAACTTATAATCAGTATGTCGCCGTGCCTATTGGTTCCCAGGGTACTTTCCGACCTTTTTTTAGAATGACGCTACGTGCCAGCGCTGTAACTTGGAGGAAGAGGACACAAATCACATTTTCTTTGTCTGCCCTAGAGCTAGGTTAGTTTGGGAGGTCATGGGCTTACGCTTCCTCACCGATGCAGTCCCGACATCCACCGATGACTTATGGGGGGAATGGAGAACAACTAATATTAACATAGAGTATAGAGTGGTCTGGGATATTACTGTTGGGGCAATTTTGTGAACACTTTGGCTAGATAGAAATGACTTTTGCTTTCGCAATACTTCATGCTCTTTACATATGTTACTTCATAAATTGCAAGCTCTAATACATGCATGGACAGGTCAAGCAGGGGCGAGGAAGAAGCCAAGAACGGAGGGATCCCAGTAGTGGAGCAAGGACCCGAGTCGGGAAGGATCATGGCTTAGAGTATTCAGTGATAATTCCCGGAAAGGGTGGAAGTGTTTTGTATCTCCTATGAAGAACTGTATTGTATTTCTTGTAGCAAGTTATATTTTGGGAAGGTTATCTGGGACTAGATTGTATGGGGGAGCTCGCTCTTCAAACTATTTTGTATGTTTCGTTAACTATCATTAATGAAACCCGTGACTATAGTCACTTTATTTCAAAAAAAAAAAAAAAAAAAACAACAACAACGCATAATTTAACCATCAGTATGTAAAATGAAACATATTAAACAAACAAACAAACAACAACATTATCCCCTTGTACTTTTTGTTATAAAATTATTCTCGAATCTCTAATTTTCTGCAACTCGAAACAATAAACTAAAATAAATTATAACAGAGTTACCGGTCTATGGGAAAGTCGCACGGAACGCACTGCCCTAAGAGTTGATCCGAGGTCTTATGTGCAGACGTCTCTCAGATGCTCCTAGTGGTAAAACCTCCGGTATCACCGGCGTCTCGCTGTCGCACACAGCGTCGAGAGATCGACCCGAACTTGTCCTTACCCAGAACAAAAGAGAAAACAGAGGAACGAAAATTGGCAGAGGATCGAAAATTGGCAGAGAAGAAGAGCTCTGTGGGAAGTATTTTTCAGTAGTATTAAAGGGAAGAGAAGATTGGAATATATATAGGTTGATTGTTGCTGATCCCACTCACAACGTGCACAAAGAAGAAGGCAAGAATTTCGGATCTGAATAACAGATCCAACGTTTAGGAAGAAATAGTCAAAAGGTAAAAAACAAATAGCAAAAGGAGTTTTGGGCCTCAATCCGAACGCGAAGAGCAAATCGGATCGACATTCGGCGCCCGCAAGTGTGGGCGCGCACCCGTGCCCATTACGCACGCCGAACCGAACCGGGCGGCAGCGGCGGCGCGCGCGTGTGGCCCACAGGTTCTCCACACCACACAAGTCTCTAAAGGAGTAAAGGAGGGGTTGTAATATAGCCACTCACAATGCACATGTACCCACCGATGTGGGACTAAAAGCAAGCTTGGTTTTGAGCAAAACAGCCAATACTTTTGCCCACTCTTCTAGGTTTTGTTTGGTGGCCATACTTCGTCTTTTCCTTCAAAAAATAAATATAATATCATTATCCCAAACTTTTAGATTTTTTTTAAATGCCACTTTTTGAAAATATTTGCACTTATAGGACAGTGTCCAAAGTATCTGTGTTTGTGGACTCAACTAAACTCGTCATTTCCAACGACAAGTTTAGTTGTTTCATGCTCGCAGTTGGTACACGGCGAGTTTAGTGCTAATTTTTTTAGAAACTCGCCGTTCCCAATGGTAAGTTCAGTTCAAAAAATTTCAATGAAGACTCGTTGTTACCAACGGCGAGAACATTTATACTAGAGTACTCCTTGTTGGGAATAACGAGTTTAGTTCAAAATTTTCAATGAAGACTCGGTATTCCCAACGGCGAGGACATTTCAACTCCTTTTATTATGTGATTTAATCTTTGAAACAGCTGTAGTGCTTTTGGTGCTAAGCCTCCAAACGCGTGGTATTTTCCTTTTTGCTGCACTGGCTTTTTGGCCAAAACTGGAACTTTTATGCCAAATGTTCATTTACTACAGCGCCAGGAAATAGATTACATGTGCCCTGAATGTAATGTTTAAACATGGCGGTCAGTTGTATGATCCAACTTTGGTCGCTGATGTAGAGTTTGTAGA
This sequence comes from Hemerocallis citrina, assembly GCA_017893485.1. Classification (NCBI taxonomy): domain Eukaryota; kingdom Viridiplantae; phylum Streptophyta; class Magnoliopsida; order Asparagales; family Asphodelaceae; genus Hemerocallis; species Hemerocallis citrina. The sequence continues at coordinate 30,041,331 of CM030361.1, read as the reverse complement.
GCCGTTCAGGCAAATTTAATAACAGTTATCGATTTTGTTGTAGGAACTTAAATGGCAGTAATCAGCTTACAAATCATTTACTTTCAAAGTTATCTCTCAGCCTATTCACCAGATGAACAATTTTAGTTTCCACTTTGTGCTCAAGCTACGGTTCTTGGAATACAAGAAGTTTAAATACATATAATAGATAGCATGCATATAATATATCTCATATTATAATAGGAGAAGGCCTTAGTGTCATTTGTCATTTTGTCATTCTACCAGCATGTGCAACGCACCGTACATAACTAATATAAAAGAGGTTTCCGGTTCAAATCCTCCCTACGTCAGAGTTTTTATTTTTATGTTTTTGAAACTATTAAAACGTGCATCGCACGTGTAATATATGATACTAAATGCAAATGAGTTTCAAAAAAGAGATGAATGACATATCAGCATAAAAGAATCAGATAAGTGTGAGACACACAAAAAAGTGTTCGAGTTTCTTTAACATTGCATGACCACGGGAGCGAGAGGGGGGATTGCAAGGGTCTTCCACGTGGAAGAATTTGATGACGAGGAGATAGAGTTCGGACCGACTCTGGACTGAGGAGTTGGCACCCTCCAGGCTTTTCAGTCTTTCATCAGCTGCAATCTCTGCTTTTCTCTTTTGTATGTTGTATTTTGTATTAACCTATTGTACTGTTGGTTGTCTGAGGTTTGGATGATGTAACCCACCCCCCAGGGCTCTGTTGGGGGTTTATGTTTTATTTCCTGCACTGCACTTTACTTTTCCCGGTACTCCGGGGTTGTTTATTAATTTCTTATTAATGAAACAGTGTGGCGTTATTCCACCCTTTACCTCAAAAAAAAAAACATTGCATGACCATAGTTAGATAGGAGAGTTTCTTTCGGTAGCCATTTGATATGTACACTCTTCAAGATCCATGCATCCTGCAGAAAAAAGCTGGCAGATGGAGGAGTAGCATCATTTTGAAGGAGTGTGTTGAATATAGTGTATGCAATCCTGTTCAGTGAGATTCAAATAGAGATGGGAACTGAGAGAATTTTGCAGTACGGTAAATTTAATAGATGAGTAAGTTCTAATCCTTTTGTTAATTCGAGATCTATATATCTTCTGTTCTGGATGTACTATGGTTAACTGAAAACAGGAGTTGCTACCCTCATATTGGAAATCTAATAATGATTGACTAGTATTATACACGTGCTGTGCGCGTGGGAAAAATTGGGGGAAATGAAAAGGGCAAAAAAAAATCTACCAGCATGTGCGTTGCACGGGTTGGGATATGGACAAATTACACTAAGGCCTCCTCCCATTATAGTAGTAGAGATATATATACTGAGTAGAAAGAGTACAGTCATCAAAGGCCACAAAATTAACCTTTTCAGTTGCCCTACATCACAATCTTGGATATACTAACATATGAATTTTGCCATCACTCAAATAGGGCTGTGCCTGCAAGTTTTCACCATTATAGCCATGAATATGATCAGAATGAGATGATTTATGAATAAGATTAGCTGATGATTTACTCAGTTAAGCAATATCTTGTGATAATCATCCACTGGTGCCAAAAATGAAGTACTCAGGTGCCAAACACCTAACAAATCCAAATTACCATAAAGTTTTCATTACTTCGAACAAATATCAGATACCAAGAACAATATCCTACTGACTACAAACCCAAATTTACCTTCTCTAGGAGCAACGATGAGTCCACTCCAAAGGTAAGTAGCCATTTGGCAAGCCTAAAATCTGAAATCTGTCAAGAGCTCAAAGTACTCCTAGTTAAGCCCTTATATACATGATTGAAGAAAATTTTGTCCATATATACCTGAGGTTCAAAATTGGTAGTGAGAAGAATAATCGAAGATTTGATGTCTCTATTAATGATCCTTCTCTCGCATCCTTTGTGCAGGGTAATGCATTCCTTTGGCCGTGTCTACTGTGATCTAACGTCGAATTTTCCAATCCATTGGAGGAAATTTCTCATTTAAATGAGCATTCATTCACACCCTGAATTCATCAATTAAAATTACAAAAAAACTTAAGAGAACTACTACTATTTATTCAAATACGAGTATACTACGATGAAATAGAGGAAACACAGCCTAAAGAAGAGAACTCGAAGACCAGATGAAGATCACTATGCATAACGAAATACAAGAGAGAAAACACAGTTGGGTGATTAACATGGCTAACAGTTACCAAGGTTAGTCGAGAACTTCTTTGTTCATCACTAGAAGCCCTGGCTAGTTTCCAGACTGCAATTGCCTCCCCATTTTGTAATACTCCTTTATACGCCTCAACATACCCACCTCGAACGCATCCAAAAAATTATCTACAACAGAAACCCAAGAACAAACTTATGCCTTTCGTAGCAAGAACACACAGACGCTAAAGAACTGCAAGCCCAAAATGAACGTAGTAAGTCTCCAATTTTCAGTAGATACATCAAAAAGAAAACCCAAAAATTTAGACAATCCTGAAAGCAATTTGATTTCTCTCAACATAGGAACAGAGAAGTTGCAACTCTCTCTCTAACTAAAGTTCGGCAATGCAAAATCAACAGAATAACCATAAAGGTGTAAAAGCATAACCGAAACGACCAAATAAAGCAGGCAGGCATGCATGCATGCAAACCACAAACGCTTATGTTTCCAACAACCAAGCCCCAACAGCGTGAAACAACAAAGTGCAAAATACACCGCAAAAGGCAAATATAATAACCCAAAACCACTGTACCATCTGAAGATAATAGTTTAAAGAATAGCACCATCTTATTATCTACTATCCCAATCCGAAGCCAACATCCCTTAAGAAAACAACACCTCAATCCTAAATCGAAGCCAGCATATCCTTCGAAGAAACACAGGAGAAAAAAAAGGTGAAAGGATAATATTCAAACGACTAAATCAACATCCAAGCCCCAACCGACCACAGATCAAGAATGGCAAATAAAAAGAAACACAGTCCAACCATGAAATGACATAAATTTTGCTTCTGCAACACAAATACCAGCCATAGTAAGAAGTCATGTAGAGTTTGTACTTTGTACAGAACATATATTCACGTATCTAAAAGTTTCATGCAAATCACTTTAATTTATTAAGAACTAACAAGAGCTTTTCACCTTCTTTAATCTTTATACAACTAAAGAAAATATCTACATCCTCTCCTATCCTCTCCTTTCCTGAGACTCCCTAATACCTTGTAGCCAATAACAGTCATTGCGAAATGAAGGACTTTCTTCACTGCCTCTATTGCAAGATTTCCTTGTTCCCTCTTTATTTGTAAGAAATAAATAAATTGTTAAAAGTTAGATTTGCAAAATGAACAATTCGCTAATCTCCACTATGACGTGTTTTCTATATGACCTCAACAATGAGATAACAGAGGGTGGTACCATGTTCATCGATGCGTATATCTTAAAACGACTACAGCCAATTTCAATGTATTTTGAAGTTCCATAATGTGTAACCTCTTCTACATATTCTTGAAAATGGTTTTGTTGAGAAGAGCAAATATTTCACTTAGTAAGTTCTATGCGATGATCTTCGTCGAGGACATACATTTCTTGGAAAATATTTCTTGAGCACACTCGATTATACATTTGCTCTCTACATACACAGACACATGTTACCAACCTAACCTTTCTGTTTATTCCACTCAGGGTCATGGAGAACAAATACAGACGGATTATACTACTGCTCTACATGCACATAGAAACAAGTTACAAACCTTTTCTTTACTCATATCGAGAACAAATACAGATGGATTATTAATGATTATACATTAGCTCTACATACACATGGACACAAGTTACAGACCTTTTACTCTATTTATGGTGAACAAATAGAGATCGATGAAAAAAAGTGCTAAGCACTGACTGATACAGGGGAGCGTTAATAACTACTTGCTATTGGTCTGTTTACAGAAAAGGAAAAGGAAACCAAAAATCCTAGCTATTAGTCATATAGATGAGGAATGAACACAAACTGGCTAGCTTTTATTTGAGTAAATTAGCATTACTATAGTGGGGGGTTCAAACTTCAAACCGACCTTGAACCATCCCGTATTAGGGGACAAGTGTTTGTACACGTGAGGGATAGGTCCGGCCACAGCCTAGTTAAAAATAAAAATAAAATCGGTAACCCCATATATTTTCCACACATAGAACAGAATTATAATACGGACCAGTTTAAAAACCAGAGACAATTAATATATTCAACAAAATTAGATATTCATTGAGTTGCTACATGAGTAAAGAAACACCGCCAAAAAAAAAATGATGCAAAGACGATGCAGAGCAAACAATAATGATGAATTCACCCTACTACAAATTAGAAAAACACCACCAACAAATGCAGCTAACATTGACAGGGAGACTCAACTAACCTCACTATAGAAAATCTCAAATAAGGTCATACAGGTAATATCGTCATCAACAATTTTAACAGAGGCTACAAAATTAAACAGGCAAAGCCCACAAACTACAAGAACCTGTTCATTGCCTAGAAGATATATCAAAGCAAAATCAACAGCTCTGGTATCCCCTTCGAAAAAGAACCAGATATATAAACAAACAAGAATCAGTGACAATCCAGATCTACAAACAGAAATGATAAAAGGAACAACTGAACCACCAGATTCGGATTAAGGTTAATCCTCATCCATGCCGCCGGCTGGTTGTTCTCTCCTTGCTGGCCCCCCTGCTGGTTTTGACATTATGATCTGCCAAAAAATAATTCAAAGATATAGTCTAAAAAATTGTAGCATATATTATGAACCTTGAAGTAGGCACAATATATAAAAAGCTTCACTCACCTGATCGACCCGTAGAACTGTGCAGGCAGCATCAGCAGCATACTTCAGAGCAAAGAACCTGTTTAGAACCCAAAAAATAAGAATTAGATATGCCGTTCATTAAAAGCATGCAAAATAGTTTGCCAATCGACAACTTCTCTGTTAACGGTGATTTATCTCTCTTTTTTGTCAGATAAATTAAAATTGATCACTTGAATATACAAATTGAATATACAAGGGATGATGGGGAAAAATTATTGCCAATTGATCCTCCTTGGCAACTTCCAGTGTAGCAAGATGAGAACAGAAGCTAGATATGAAGCTGGACTATATTACTTTAGGAAGTGTAACATGTCTATGAGAAATAAATGGTCCAAATCTAGTGAGAATTGATTCAAGGCATTTTACTTTAACAAATAAGATAATAGCTAAAAAGCAAATCACTAGAAGTCTCGGGAAAGAATAAGGGGTGATGCTTACTTGGTGGTATAAAGATCCCAGATGTTCATGTCTGTAATATCCTTGCAAACCCCTGCCTCCAAATCAATGCCAACCTTCGGGTTTCCAGCTGCATGCTCAGCATACAGGGAAGAAATAATCTCCATTGCGTTAAGTCCACCATTTTCGGACAGAGTTTTAGGGACCATTTCAAAGCTTTCAGCAAATTTAGCTATGGCGTACTGATCCAACCTGCAAAGAAATTGTACTCCAGAATTTTCAGGCTTGAATGAGGTAACATCTAATAGACTTGCACTAATTAGATTTTCCTTTTTCTTGGCAACAATTAGATGATTCACTGAATCAACAGAAACTTCTCATTTCTCAGAGTAACAAGGATCACAAAACCTTATACTAGAGCTATAATTTCATCATCAACTATTCGCATATTCAAGAAAATACCCTGTTTCCTTGAAGGAGAACTCCTTCAATTTTCTGGCAAGTTCTATTTCAGTTGCAGCAGCTCCTGGAACTATCCGACTGTCCCTGCACAATGCCTGAAGAGTGATGGAAATTTATTAGACAACAAGAAATTGCCTAAAAGACGACAGAATGGAAGACACGCACATGCTCAGTTCTAGAAATAAACCTTGTATGTATTAACACCATCATCCACAGCCCTTTCAAGGTCATCTAGTATACTTTCAGTGCTACCTCGTAGGATTAGTGTAGACACAGAATTTCCACCTTCTTCATTGTTCACAACCGTTACCTAATAACACAAAGAAAGATGAACATTTGTTCAGGAAAAAAAATGTTACCATAAAATTATTATAGAAGATGAAAAAAAGGTACAGTGCTCATGATACAGTACCCGAGAGCCACCAATTTCCTCCACTCTAACTAAGTCGGCATATCCTAACTCGTCAGGATTTGGTTGGCTAAGTTTAAGCTGGGATTACAAGCAGAGGTTATGCCACAAAATTCAGAAATCAGCTCACATAATTATTGGAAAAACAGTAATAGACTTACAAGAGCTACGGCACCAGTTGTACGGCAAAACCTTCGTAACTCAAACTTTGAACTAATCTTTAGGACCATGAGTCTGTAATTAGCAAGATTGTCAAAGTATTAAAGACTCAATTTTGTATTATGTAAGATCATATAGAGCACATATATCAATGTTATGTTGTACCAAGCTCTGAACCAAATTCAATATTTGACAAACAATATACAATATAGCACAAGCTGAAGTAGTGCATTTATAAAGTATGCAATATGTTCTGTTCCACATCCTAATAGGCCACATTTTAGAATTGAGGGATTGATATTATCACCCAAAAAAAAGGAAGAATTGAGGGGCTAAAATGATTTCATGCATGCTATTCATTTGTCCAATGTTCATAACCAAGTCGACTGAGAAAGTTTATTTCATAAAGAAATTGATACCATGTCGAAATCTTCTTAAACAGGAAAAACATTGTACTAGTGGTGGTGACTACACAGCCTAATCACACCAGAACAAATTTAATCTAAGGAAACAGATACATGACTAAGATAGGGGACCAAAACATGTTCATTAACAAAGAAGCATCCTAGCAGTGATTCAAAACTCAACTCGACATGGTAAGCCTACAGAAAATTTCAATTTCCCTTGGCAAAGTTCTTAGTAAAATAAGAAGTAAATAGTAAAATAAGAGACATAATTTTAGTTATGCTGATAACTTGAGAATCGTAACTAGAACCAAAGGCAAGTCTTTAGATCATGGTAGACACAATTCAGTTAATTCCAAGAGTAACCCTAGGTTAACAGTTGTTTTCATTCACAACAGCCACTCATTTCCTTGGTTGGCATGCATAGGAACCCATCGATACGTCATTATTGACTGGTAGGACAACTTATCTACTCCATATTAATTTTGAAGAAATGGTCAGTTGCGAAAATGCAGGAAAACCAAACACGGGGAGAAAACTGAACACGGGGAGAAAACTTTCCAGTCCAGACTTGATTTCCAGCCAAGGGGTATCAAATATGTTCTGTTAAATTAATAGGTGTATACAGTATAGTTAGTCTCAAGTTGTTTGGTTTTGCAGCTTCCATGTTACCAAAGCAGGGAAGGGGAAAACAATATGAGGCCAGTTATTCCAACTTACCAGTAACTGGAATCAGTCAAAAAAGCCCAAGTTTGAGAAGAGTTCTAGCTTGGAAATTTACACTTACTTCTGTGCCGAATACAAGGTGAAAGAAAACTACTTAGATACCGAAATGTAGAAGGGTGTAATATAATTAGCAGAAAGGTCAGTTGCTTTTTAGAAAAATCTATCTGAGTGTTCAACAATCATGAAGCAAGATTTGGATTGCTACGGTCGAAAAGGCAAGAGGGAAAAAGTCCAGTTATATTATAAATACAATATATATCGTAGAAGATAATAGTAATGGAAAACGAAAGAAAAGGACTTTACTTACTTGTAACGTTCACAGAAATGTAAAGCCATCTCCCCAACTGCAGCTCCACTAACAACCACTTTTGCACCCGACTCCGCAACAGACCTTATCAACTCCTCAACTTTGGCTTCTTCAGTTTTAGCATAATTCTCCAACTACAGAAGACAAATAAACTTACCTTATTGTACTCCACATTATTGCTTTGAAATGAATGTCAATTTTCTAACATAATTAAAGTGAAAATTATTTGAGTCTTTGACAATCTGATATGCCACTATCAACTAATGGAACTGAAAACAATTTTTTTACTGAATATTTTCCTTCCAAAAAAAGTTATAAATAAAAAATAAAAAGATATTTGCTTTCATCAATTTATATTTTACTATAAAATATCATTACTCATCCTGTACTATTCTTTCAACAACTATGATGGATCTTGCTAGCCGCAGAACGTCTTATCATTTTCGTAACTAATATAAGTTTTACTATTTTCTTCTTACGATGTTTACTTAGTTTTTAAATAAGCTCAAGATGGTGAGCATTTGCACTTGTCAGTTTCTATTGCAGAGTATATACTTCGAAATTATTGACATAAATGAACTGAAGAACAAGATCTCGGTCCACTAATTAGTTCTACATTGCATATTCAAGAAGTGCTAGTAAACTGTAGTTAGCCAAATAAACTAGTCGCCATTTTATAAAGAGCAGGATGAAAATTGATGATGTGGAATTTCAATCCTAAGTATAAATATCACTACGGTATGTAGCTTTATTACCAATTCATAGCATGGAAGATTAAAACGAATTACCAGTGGAAGGACGATACTGAAAAACTGTGAATCATTCATAATGAAGAGAGAGAAAACAAAATAGTACTAAATAAGCAAAAAACCAGGCTAACATAAGCATATGTTACTACCTCTTCTGCACTTTGAATAAGTACAGTTCCCTTGGTCTCAGTCGCAGATGTATCAACACCTCCAACAAACACAGTAATCTAAGAAAGATGAAAGCATAAAAGGTTTAAACAACAATGGATTAAATAGCAGGATAAGTGAACATAATTATGTTTATATAATGACATGGCTAAGCTATTATACTTGAAATAACTAAGTGCGATTTTGTGATTTTTAGCCAATCTCATCATAAAACTGATGACCGTCTTCTAAATACTGATAGGAATTATAAAGTATAAACAATAAAACTGAAACAAAGTTTCCCTAAAAAAATGTTTTCATGCTCAGTAATACAAATATATTCATGAAGACATGAATCATTGCCAAGAAACTAGGAGCTTTGATCTATATTTTGCTATGCTTATTCCATATGAACAAACCTTAAAGATAAAAGCAGATGGTGGCTAAAAAAATCTGACAAATAACCCTCCAACAATATAATGGAAAATGCATAATATTATTTATTCATATTTCTTACAACATACCAAAAACGATCAGTCAGGACATGTACAAGTGCTGTATGCACAAACAAGCAACATTTGACAGAAAATTAGTAACTAGATTCACTAGGAAACGTAAAATATGTAACTCCTTGTAAAGATGCATATATATAGATTACATGTTTGGACTAACTATTGTATCTAGAGAACTATTGAAGAATTAATAGTGAAGAGAGGATATATGTTATAACTTCTGCAACGAAAATGTAAAACATATTTACATTCCAAAAGTTGCTGTTAAAAAGCTAAACTAGATGCTACTAGCCACAAGGCAAGAGTTTAACAATCTGACTCACATTAGACAGAAGCTTCCGCTTTATTCTGCATTCATCTTCTACCAAGGGGATAACAAAAACAACTTATGAGCTTCCTCCTTATTTTGCGTTCATCTTCTACCAGGGGTACCATGGGGATAATAAAGACCATTTTAAGTTTATATAAGGAATGACCTCGGTGATAATGAAGACCGTATCAAGTTACAGAAATGCAGCTGAAAATATTTGTTATAGAGGATTGGCAAACTGCATTTATATTTGAGGCACATGCCCAGGACAAAAGATAATTAGATAAATGCAATGCACTCCAAATCCTGATGCCTTCATACCCATGCTTGGACAGAAGGCAGAATATTGGCACTTCTTTTTTTGAGTTGTAAAATTTAGAATCTCTCAATCAAAGGGAGTAGATTATATCCAAAATCAATTTGGGAGTAGATATGTCCTAGATAAACTATTTTTCCATGCTTCAGACCTAACAAGTGGGATAACCTATGCAAGTATGGCATTTTAAAACCATGTTTTTACATATTTCTGCCTACTAACTGGGCTGCACAAAACAATGCTTAGTTTGGGATTCATGTCCATTCCCGTATCAACAAGTAGATAAAAGCTGCAGTACTGCTGGATAAATCCAAAGTAAACTTTTCCTGTTAGATTTACTGGTCATCAATAGACGCATGTTTATAAAATAAGGGTTAAAATTACATACTAACATGCTCAAGGCCATGTACTCCCTAACAAAAATATTGATAATCTATTTCCACCGTGACTATTAGATACCACTACAACTATGATTATTCGATACCGCTGGAAGCGTGAGCAATGCCAACAGATGTGGGCTATTGGCATAGGCAAGGAAATTTTAAAAAATTACCTTAGCCTTCTCCATTCTTTTTATACTCCCAATAGCATCACTTTTCAAGACCATGCCACGAACAATAGAACAGTCGTGAAGACCACCTCCAACAAGCTTTGCAACCCGAACATTGTCAACATTGAAGTTTGCTGGATTCTTTGGGCAGACTTGAATGCACGCCTGCAAAGGAAATTATAAACACTATTCACAGACTTGCACAAATAAACAAGAGTGTGTGAAGGAGGGACAAGAGGTATACTCACATCTGCAATAACTGGGCATAGGATATCTTCTTGACCAAACTGTTTGCTAGCAACTGCAGCTTTAATCCGCAAAATAACTTCATCTTTATTACGCACATCCATAGTTTCCGATCCCGCCTCCACCAACCCATCTAGAATTTCCACTGTCTGACCATGACAACAAAACAGATGAGAAAATGATTCTCTCTAAAGCATATTTACCAACAATTTGCAATAAATGCATTTAATAATAAATAACAAAAATTCACTAATATAACTGCTTAATATGATACAATTTAAGGTGTACTCGGGAATGGAGTTAAAGTAATGATAACTGAAGTGATGAGAAGTCATCTCATATGACTTATATTTATCCAAACTTTGGGCTGTTAGCAGCAAATTTTATTTATTTTATGCCAATTTTCGAAACTATTTGCAAGAAGAGAACAGTTGCCAAACTAATTGCACTCGGGGACTCAACAACTAAACTCGCCGTTCAACAACTACACTCGTTGTTCGCCGTTGGAAACGGAGAGTTTAGTTATTTCATGGTCGCCGTTGGGAACGGCGAGGTGTAGTTCTATTTTATTTTTTTTGAGAAACTCGTCGTTCCCAATGGCGAGTTTGGTTCAAAATTTTCAAACAAGACTCGTCGTTCCCAATGGCGAGATTCTTTATACTAAACTCATTGTTGGGAACAGCGAATCTACTAATCTACTGATTTTGGGATTTCACAGAGTTTCACTCTATGTTGGACTTGGTGAATTTTCGGAAAAAAAAAAAAAAAATTCGTAGAAGAGCTCGTTGTTCCTAACAGTGGGGTATTTACATGGAACTCATTGTTTCCAACAGCAAATTTAGTATATTTTCCCTCGCCGTTGGGAACAGCGAGCTCTTCTATGGATTTTTTCGAAAATTCACCATGTCCAACAGAGGTTCACTCTGTAAAATTTCAAAATCAGTACTCTCACCGTTCCCAACAACGAGTCTAATATATTTTCCCTCGCTGTTGGGAACAACGAGTCTTGTTTAAAAATTTTGAACTAAACTCGCCATTGGGAACGACGAGTTTCTCAAAAATTAGAAATACACCTGCCGTTCCCAACGGCAAGCAAAAATAACTAAACTCGCCGTTGAAAATTGTTGAGTCCACGAGCGCAATTGGTTAAGCAATTGTCCTCTTTTTGCAAATAGTTTCGAAAAAAAACATAAAATTATTTTTAAAAAATTGTTTGCAGCCCTTTTAGCAATTAAAGCTTGCTCCGGTTATCTCACCCCAACAATTATCTAAACTCCACTCCTTTTACTTCATTTCTCAACCATGGACAACCAAACACTTATTTAAAGTTATCTCTAAGGTGAAATTAGCATACATGTACCTCCATTATAAAAAAATTAAAAAAAACTTTACTTTACCCCAACTTTATTTCCACACATGGATCACAAACGCAAAGAAATTTACAATTTAAGTAACTAATGATCGTAAGTATCCATGACTCAAATAGCTTGTGAATGAACTATGAACTCTAAATTTCTTTCATTTAACGATACAGCTCCAGTATCTCACCCCAAAAGTCGAGACAGCTAAACTGCACTCCTATATAATTTATTTCTCAACCGTAAACAACCAAACACTTCCTTAAAATTATCTATGAGGTAAAACTAGCATACATTTACATCCATTTGAAAATAACTTTAGTTATCCTAAAGCCGTCTCCAAACATGGATCACTTTATACAACTACATAGCTTACAAACAAACAGGGCCGGCCCTACCCTAGAGGCGGGTAAGGCGGCCGCCTTGGGCCACTGGAGATTTCGCAATTTTAGGCGCCCCAAATTTGAACTTCCCTTGTTAATATAGGTATGTATTTTGTGCGTAAAAAAAAATTTATTAGGGGCCCCCATGTCGGAAGTTCGCCTAGGGCCCCCGGGAAATCAGGGCCGGCCCTGCAAACAAACTAACAACCTTAAAAATACCAAAGCCAACAAACAAATTTAAATAACAGACATCAATATTCTACCATTTTCGACCAAGAACCAACCTTGTTAATCCCTTTCGTATACCCGCTAATAATCTCGCTTGGATGAAGCCCCGTCCTAATCAACTCCTCCGCATTCTGCAGCAACTCCCCCGCAAACGAGATCGTGAGATTAGCTCCATCCCCAATCTCCTCCTGCTGCGCCTTCCCAGCCAACACCAAGATCTTCGCCGCCGGATGCTGCACCTCCAATTCATTCACGATCGTCGCCGCATCGTTCGTCACAAAAAGTTTGTCCAGGTGATTGATCACCATCTTGTTCATTCCTACACCAGAATACACCCAAAAAATCACCCAACGATTTATTTAAAAATAACAACAACAACAACAACAAAATCGTTTTGTTGATACGGACCGTTGGGGCCGAGGGAGGTGCGGGTGATGGTGGAGAGCTCTTTGCAGGCGCCAATGTTTTTTACGACGGCTTCGTCGAGGCCGGAGAGGTGCTTGTGGCCCTCCTTGAGCATGGATTGGATGCCGTAGGGTTGCATTTGGAACCCCATGGATTTTGGATTTGGAGATCTAGGGTTTGCAGAGGGATGGGTTTGAGATTGGGAGGGAGGTTTCTGGAAGTGGGTTTTTGTTTAGGGTTAGGGTTTGTAGAAGTTTTGAGAGTAACGACACTTTAGTGTATTTGTTTTGTTGGAAGCGGGTTTGGGTTGCGGGCCCAAATCGGAAGATACCCGGTTGGAGCAGAACAGTGACTAACCTGAGTTCTCATGGGTCATGGGACCAATTGACAAACAACATCCCCCTCATAAGTGGAATTTTTTGCGGTTATAGGCCACTTTTTAATAGTATTTGCGTTTTTGGACCAGTTGCCCAACTATTAGCGCTTTTATGCTAGTATGTGACACGTCAGCAACTGCCGCTATTCCCAATAGCAACTTCTTCATTTCGAGGTCGCTAATGGGAATAGCGACCTATGTTTTAAATTTTTTTGAATTTTTTGTTTGCCGTCGCTATTCCCACTAGCGACCTTAGTATAATGAGATTAGTCGGCTCGAATGAATGTATTGAGACACTTAGTGATTCCTAAAAAAAATTCCCAAAAATTTAAAACTGAGGTCGCTATTCCAATAGCGACCTCAGTAGGAAACACAATCTACTTAATCTTTGTAAAATTTGCAAAATAGTTTTACAACTGAGGCCTCTATTCGGAATAGCGACCTTAATTAATAAAGGCCTCTATTCCGAATAGCGACCTTAGTTTAAAAAAAAAATGATTGTTATTTTTCAGAGAACAAAAGCTCTCTAGATTTTGCTAGGTGCTAGAATACAACTCATTAAAGGTCGCTCATCCCATCAGCGACCTCATTATACTAAGGTCGCTAGTGGGAATAGCGATAGCAAACAAAAAATTTTTAAAAAATTGAAACATAGGTCGCTATTTCCATTAGCGGCCTCGAAATGAAGAGGCCGCTATTGGGAATAGCGGCCGTTGTTGACGTGGCACAGGCTAGCCCAAAAGCGCTAATAGTTGGGCAATTGGCCAAAAAACGCAAAATCTTTCAAAAAGTGGCCTATGTCCGCAAAAAATTATCATAAGTGTTGTAAAAGAAAAAAAATATTGTTATAATATAATTGTAAAATCTTTTATCAATGTACAATAATTTTGAAATTTTAATTCTGTTATTATTACCAGTAATATCTACAACCATTCATATTCCATTTTTGGCTAATTCTTTAAAAACAGTACTAGAAAATAAAAAAGCGAAGTTTTTTATATATAAAACATGCATATTTTACCCTTTTTATATGAAAAAAATACATGTTTTACAAATGACAATGATTATATAGTTTTAATATCGTAATAGTTACAACGCCGTTGTTTTTCACATTAGTCGATCAAGCAATATATTTTATATTTTACAATAAAATACTTTTCAGGCAAGTAAATATTATATTAGCTAATATTTCTTTACAATGTTCTTCAATAATTGTTCCCGTCATTTATAATAAAAAATATATATATATAAAATATTGCGTTAATGAGTTGAGTTGAATTATCTTTGTTCATTTATGATAACTTTTATCAAATTATTTAAAAGCTATGAGATAATTAAGCTTATCCGAATTAGTTTTACAAATCAATAGGAAAAGACAGGGCCGGTTCAAGGGTAAAGCAATCAAAGTTAGGGCGTTAGGCTAAAAAAAAAACATTTATCTAAATATTAAAGACCTCCTTACATACCAAAATGTCCGAAATAAGGCTCCTCATATATCAAAAAACTCGAAATTGATTACAATAATATAATAAACGATTTTGCATCTCAAAAAGCTATAAGAGCATCCACAGTCGTTTTTCTCATATGCTATAAAATGGCAGCTACAGTAATAGCAAATAGGATCGATCGCTGTAGTGGTCGTTTGCTATATTGTTCGCCAAAAATTGAGTGGGACGGTATATCATATACCGTCACAACTTTTAAAATTAAATTAAAATAGTTAATTACTTATTAACTATTAAACTATATTAATTAAATAAATTAAATGTTAAAATAATAACTAAACCTAATTATACAACTACCTAAACCTAATTAACTACCTAAACCTACCCATTTATGGCCCAGATTTCATGGACGGGGAATCATTCCCCGTCTGGTACATCATGTACCGGCCCCCGTTTGGATTTTTTTTTTGTTTTTTTTTTCTAATCGGCCAATCATGGCCGTTCATTTTAAAAAAAAATTTAAAAAAAATAAAGGGAACCGACGGGATATGATATCCCGTCTGACCCTTTTAAAAATAATAATAATAATAAAATTTACCAGACGGTATAAGATACCCCATCTTATGATAATAAAATATATTAAAATTTGAGAGACGGAGAATCATTTCCCGTCCGGGAATCATTCCCCGTCATTTATAATTTGAGAATTCTCATTTTCGTTTCTCATATTTGAGAAACAAGAATAGAAGCTTTGCTATAAAATGACAAAATGAGAAATCACTGCAGACGTTCGTTTATTAAAAAATGGCAAATTGGCATTTATAGCAAACGACTGTGGATGCTCCAAAGATAACATTTTTAAAAAATATTAATTTTAGCAAAATATTATTATGAGCTTTCAAAAGGTCTCATTTTATAATTCAATTTAGACCTAAGTAAATGTTGGGCCGGCCTTGTGAAAATGTCTGATTAGCATGCATATAGTAGTAGCCTTTGTGCTCTATCAGATATATCCCAAAAAAAAAAAAAAAAAAGGCATGCATATAGTAGAATGTTCCGATATAAGTATTTATCTGAGTCCGCCCTAACCAGTCTGTACTAATCAGAATGCTTATTAGAATCCAGCGGTCGATCTACCATCACGAGGTTCAACAGCCCCTGTAGCAAATCCGAATCTCTCCCCCAAACTACCTGATACCCAAATCCTCGGCGTTCTCACTCCGAAACCCCACGCAACGCCGAAGAAAACACAAGAAAAAGAGACGACCAAGAAGTACAACAGAAACCATTTCCCAACAACAACAAAATCCTAAAACCCTACCCCCTACCCCCCCCCCCCCCCCCCCCCCCCCCCCCTCCCCTTTCTTAGAGAAGAGGAAAGATGCTTTCTTTCTCGAATACTACGTGAGATTTCTCAGTTCCCCCTCCCCTTTCGATCATTTTACATGATTGCGCTCTCTCTTCTCTATCGAGAGTTATCAGTTTTGATCCATGGCGGCGCTTCTTCGGAGAGTTTGCACTAATCGAGCCCTCTTATCGGTTGAGGTGATTTCCTGAATTTTGAACCCCTTTTCCAAATTTTCATTTAAGCCCTTCAATTTCTTTATTTTACTTTATGTATGTTCATGATCATAATTCATTAGTTGAATCTTGAATAGGGGCTGGAATTTAAGTTGCATTAATCTGTGCGGTGATAAGATTTTCAAGAGCAACTTTGATGTGGGTGGATGTTTGCTGCATCCAAATTTTCGATATTAAGAAATATAAAATCTATATAATAAAACACAAAGAAAGAGCTATCAAGTGGCTCACATTCAATCCCCTCCAAAATCAAAGGCCCAGATCTAACTTCACAAAACACATTTTCCCTCTCAAAATTTCAAACCCCAAAACCAAAATCTCCCCCCCCCCCCCCCCAAACCTTAAAAAAAACTCATTACTTTATTCCTCTCTCTCTTCTCTATTCACTTTTTCAATTTCTCTCTTTCTCTCTCTCCCTATCTCTCTCTCCCATTCTTTCTTTATTTACTTAGAAATTTAGATTTTAAGATTTCAGGTTTGTAAATTTTCAGAATTTTTATGTATTTTTATTGCACATGTTATATTGAAAATAGCAAATATATCTCTTCAACTGTTAAATTTCATCATTTTCCACACTTAAAGTTCTAAGAAGTTAGATTTTACACCCCCATTTATAATTATTTTTCAACATATACTAATGGAAACATAAACTTTTATTTACAACTAATTATTGTCATACTATTCAAATTTGAGTTACATAATTGTTGTTTTACTGTTTTTCAGGGCTTTTCGTGTTTTGTATCGTTCCGAAGACGTGCCGTAGGCACGTGCCCACGGGAAAATCTAGTATATTGATAGATTTGGTGTAGTATGTAGTTTAGTTACAAGCCGTATAAGGGTTAAATGGAAAATAGGCAAAATTTATAATTATCTGAGACATGATTTTTAGACATTTTAGTTGGTGCAAAGTTCATACCGATGGAAACAAAGGGAACGAGAGGATCATTCTGTAAAGAATAATTATACTGTACTGGGAGGGGATTAATATATTATGAGATGATTTCTTGTTTCTTCGAGGAAACTGTTGGGCGCTACTTTCTCAAGTACATGCCCTTGGGGTTTTGGTTTCAAGGGCATGTTAAACCTGACCCAACCATTTTGTATCTCTAATTCACAATTTTTCTTAGGCTCTGGAAGTGTTTTTGTTTTTGCTGAAAAATGTTGGTACAAAAAATACTGTTAGAAAGAATTATTTCTAACAATTATGTTAACTTCCAATTTTTTATAGTAAGCAAAAGCACCTTTTAAAAAGCTAAACGCACCATTATAGGTGCTTCGAGAAAAATACTGAAAATAGTACTCATAGGAAAAAATAAATTGATTAAACACACTTTTAATTAAGTTAGTCAAACACCTATTTTGAGCCTAAAAAATACTTCCATACCCAAGAGCACCCACCCCTCCAAAGGCAATGCCAAACAGAGCTTTATTCATAAAACTTTATGTTCAATAGTCAAATGATCCTGGAGCGTATATTCTTATAATCTTCCTTTCCTTTTAATTTAATTTGATTTGATTTATTTTTTGGTGAATGTTACTTTCTAATTTGTATTTTTTTTTTACAATGTTTCTGCTTTCAGAACTGTAGAGAAGGGATTGTCGGGTTTGCTTTTCAATTCCGCAACTTTTCTGCTAAAGGTGAACAATCAATTTCTATCCTTGCTTGCATTTTATCTGAAACTAATTATTCACATTGAGAATGAGGACTGTTTTGTTTACTTGGTATGAGAAGTTTTTGCGGTAAGCAAGCACCTCTCATTAGTTTATTTTTATTTTCTCTGATATGCTCACACGCACAAACATGCACCTCTTACTTGGTTCAAGAAGTTTGTGTCTGTGTAGGCATGTGGCACTGCTATTCAGTTCATTCCATACAGAAAAATGTGCATCTCTGTATTTACTGATAAATGTTGACATAATTTAGTTGCCATAATAATATATTCATTGTCATCATGATTAAATGGCTCACTATAGCCAGAATGTCCATGACGGAACTGAACTAATTTTAAAATAAGTTGATACTGTCGTTGCTGACTGATTCTATAACACACATCATGATAGATGCCTGTCTAGTGAGCTCACTCATTGTACAATATAACTAAGCTCTAACATTGATGTAGTGGAATATGCTTCATTCCATTTCTTTTGAAACAATATCCATTGTTGCCCTGTGTTAACCAAAGCTTTTGAGTAAAGTGGTTTGTAACGTTGAATCAGAGCACTAGCTTCCAAAAGTTCGTAGGTTCAAGCTTCACTATTGAAACTTCAAATTTTTTTATTTGTGGCATGTATCTTTTCTTTCCAAGAGGGCCATCTGTTAGCTGGGGGGATGTTAAAGTTGTTTGATATAAATTGACCTGCAAGTACAACTCGTCAAATTGAGTTTTCCTGTAATGTGGTTTTCAAATAGCATGCACCCTAAACTTATGATCATGTTCTTCTTACTTTTTCTTTTCTTGGCTTCTGAACTGAAACTCTGTTAACCTTACAAGCTAAAAAAAAAATTGGTTTATATGTATACACTCTACAGTTTGGCGGTGTATATCTACTTCATATTGACATTATCCCATTGGATAATATAATTAGGAGTGTGAACACGTACAATGTTGGATTCTAGGAACACCTTAATAGGGTACTATTTTCTTTTTTATCCACTTAATAGTCATTCATCCTTAGACAGTTTAAATTTTATATGGGATATATATTGGTTAATTTTTGACCAAATGTTTTAGCTATATTCAGAAATTGACTAATTTTAATAAACTCAATTGAGTATTCAGTTAATCTGAATAATACAAGGGAAGATTGATTGGTGAAACCTTTTTCGAAACTTTGGGTATAGGTGACGTAAAATATTAGAACATCAACCTGGGATATTTTTATTTCAGTTATTCCTGTTTGGTGGAATGCCATTCTACTCTCTCGGATCTTATGTTTTCGTCTTGACTAATCTCTTTTATTGTAAATCCCCCCCCCCCCCCCCCCCCCCCCCCCCCCCCCCCCCCGCTTTCCTTTCCTATCGCTTTTCTTTTTGTGGTAAATGGCCTTCATAAATAATAATTTCCACTCCTATCCTCTGATTCTCTTCTACATTACTGTTCTTATCTACCAAAAACCAGGTCATATGGCTTGCAATCAAATGGTTTCTGCTTCTGTATGACAAATGTGGAAGATTGCTTGCATGTATCTATTAAGAAGGATGTACAACCATCAACTTGTAGTGATTAAAATGAATGAAAACTTAGCCTTCATTTATTTATTTTGCAAGTTGCGTTCTTTCTTTTACTACAGTCTTGTTCATGAACTGGTTGGAGTAGCGCGGTAAGCGTTGAAATTTTTTGAAGCTGAGATATTTATATGGGACCTTCTGAAGTGAGATGACATTATATATTAACAGAGTTTAAGAGTAACCCTGTACCCTTCTGTTTTCCCTTCAAATTTCGGTTCTGAAATGCCCTGTAGAGTAACATTCACATTCTTGTGTGAGTAAGCCAATCTACTAGGAAGGTTGTGTGTACTGATATCTGTACTGCCCCTTGTATTTTAGTTTTGTTTGTTTTTAATTGCACTGTAGACTGTAACTGTTGAGATTACCATCTTGGCCTTCTATCTTTCTGTCGCTCTAGGTTAGACATCTTACATGTTCTATGGTGGTCATTTAAAACACGAGAGATTCTTTCCATTCATGGAGATAGGTACTTAATTATTATAAGCTGGCAACAAAACATGCCTTTTCCTTGTGCCACACTGCGTAAAATGTTAGGGAAATTGATGTGGCTCAGCGGAGTTTGTTGAGCAATGGTATCGAGGAGCATAAAAAGATCTGATGAACAACTAAACAATAACTAAACAGTAGATCACACCCATCACACAAAGTTTTGTCCCGGTTCGGGCGAACCTAATCCGGGGGGCAATATTGGGATATATATTATTCAACTAGAGAGGATTAGAAGGAGTTAGTTAGAAACTCACTCACCAAGAACTATTTCTCGAACCTCACCTACAATGGAAGAAATATCAATGAAATATTTGTCTCTCTCAATGGAGACTATTACAATATATAGAGATCTAGAGAAACCTTAATTGTAGTCTTGATATATAAGCCGTTTGATGTATCCTGTAGAAGAAGCCACACGATAGGAGCCGTATGATCAAACCTGGTGTTGAAGATGAGCCCAAAAGAATCACCTAGATACAGTCCAAATAGTGTTGCACGCTGCGAGTGGTTGGCTTCCCCAGTCGACTGTCTCCTTCTTTGGAAAATCCCGAGACTGTTTGCAGTTGACTGTATAGTCACTATTTGCTGCTGCTCTGTTATGCTGACTTCGTCTTCCTCGATGCTTTGACCTTCGTGCTTTGTCGTCTTTTCTTCTAATCGAACGTGTATGCAAGACATACAATCCCAACATAAAAGACTTACTATATTGTTTTGCCTTATATATTTCCAGGGAGGAGAAAGTCAAAATCTGATGGAAGTGAATCCAGTGAAGAAAATCTGTCCAAGAAAGACTTGGCCCTAAATCAGGCTCTCGACCAAATTACTACAGCATTTGGGAAGGGTGCAATCATGTGGCTTGGTCGCTCTAACACACCTAGAGAAGTTCCTGTCATCTCTACTGGATCTTTCTCATTGGATATAGCATTGGGTATTGGTGGACTTCCAAAGGTGAGTTCAGTGTACCAGCTCCTTCTCCATTCATCAAGATATAAATATTTTTTAAAAGAACGTATTGATAATCTGGTGGAAGATTTGCCTTTGATTTATAACTTGCTTTTTCATTAAATTTTTGGACAGCAAGATGTGTGAAAGGGTTATTTTTCAAAAAAAAAAAACTGAAGTTATATTGAAATTATGATGCATTTATTGATTATACAGAGTCTGGGAATTGTAATTAGCTGCTAAATCCATGCTTTTAGTCCCCACTTCAGCTTTGGCTTTTTTATAGTGTTTTATCACACCTTCCAAATTTAAGATTAATACAGTTGTCTAAGATTGCTTTTATAGTTTTTATTCAAATTTTTAGTGTTAATTTTATAAATAATTTATTGTTCATACACTGTTAAATTGATCTTTAGTTGTAATCCTTTCTTAATATTTTTATTATGTATGTTCTTTTTTATTTAAAGAAAAAGATCGTGGCATTTATTGCTGCTTATTCGCCGTAAAGCTTCGCTCACTTCCCTCCAAATTCCAATTTCCATAACATTGTCATCACTTAATTGCCATCTCAGACTTGCTTAGAAGATGAGCATACTTGTTTCAACTTGGACAGATTTGTTTCGTGTTTATTAAAATTACGCTTCAATCTCCATATCTCACTCAGTAGTAGATATTTTATTTTTAGATTGAAGTATAAAATCTGAAACAAAATTTAGCCAACAAATTCATTAGAACATAAAAATGACCTTCTCAGTTTCTCACCCCATGATAGTGAGGTCATTAAGAAACGATTTCCAGTAGATGTTCCATGTGATTTAATAAGTTAAACTACATTTGACATGGCACTTATGAGTAACCAAATGGGTTATTATAAGTTATGCAATTTTTTTATGTATTAACCCAGAAAACTGAGTCAACAAGAGGAACACAGAATTATTAATTTTTAATAGATAAAGGATACATGAACAATTACAACTTATTATAACTTGATGGGCATATGATCGACCATAAAGATTTGAATAATGGCTTTTTTATGAGGATACTGTCTCCTTATGTTGAACTGAAGCCAGAGTTCAACATTAACATCAATGTTTGCCACTGATTACTGATGGCATATCAAGCCCTTTTTTATGAGGATACTGTCTCCTTATGTTACTGCATAAATAATGGAACTATTATACATCTGGGCCATACTTCCCATTTGCGCAAGTTTAGGCTAGGATTGATAAGATAATTTTTCTAGCTCATTGGCATGTGAGACACTTTGTCTCCTAAAGTGATCATTTCTTTATCAAGTTTAGTATAAGGATCTGTTGTACATAATTCCTACACTATTATTTACTTTATAATATGTTCCTATTTATTTTGAAATACCCGATGAATTATACATGTCTTTCATGTGACTTATCCTATACCCGCTGTTTTATATGTATACATGTGGAATAAGTCTAATGCAATGATTGATTGATTTAGAGAATTGGATTCAACTCGGCCCTGTCGTTGGTTTTTTATTCACAGTGCAAGCATGCTCCAATGTAATGGTTTTCTATGACCTATATCTCTATTTTGATTCACAGCTTTAGATTTGAGATGCTATGTAAAAACACCGTTTTCATAAAGATGATTCCTGAAAGAATAGTTGAGAATAAATAATCCATTAACAGCGCTTGATGTTGAATCCACATCGAGAAGATTATGTTTTATTGGCCTAAAAATAATTTGGTAGAGAAAGGTACAATGAAGACCGCCCTTCAAAACTACTGTGTTCATCCAAATAGGTTATGATTTTTTAATATTCGAAACTGTGCCTGACCTTGTAAAAATGCTATCTACGTTTATTTTAGGCTAGAGAGGTACTATGCAAATTGGTTGCGTATTATTATAGACAATTTCTAGGAGTGGTTTTCATTAGCTGTCCCTTACCATCTGAGTGGATAATTCTTATATGTTACTTTGCTTCCTTTGTACTTAATTAAATAAGGCCCTGAAATTCTTTCTTTCCACGTTTCATGTTCTCACTTGGATGAGTTGTGGTCTTGGTTAAGGAGCTATAACTAGAAAAATAATAGCAATTATCTTGATTTCTGTTTTTTGCCGTTCTTACTTGTACTACATACAATATACCCTTTTTATCTATCAAAATTTGTTTAATTCATCTAGTAGTTTTGTAGGGACGTGTTGTGGAGATATATGGCCCAGAGGCTTCCGGGAAAACTACTCTTGCTCTTCATGTGATTGCTGAAGCACAAAAGAATGGAGGTAAAAGGATGGTTATTTGTATTTTCTTCATCTGAATGCATATTATTGTACTTCTCAAATGTTTTGAGTATGCATCACAATGTATACTTAGGATAGGATTAAAAAAAATAACGAAGTTCAGGTTGCTAGATTGATTAAATGCAGGAATTTCGATAGATTTATTGAATGTCAGGGATGCAGTTCAGAATAAGGGTAAAAAGAAAGCAGCAAGTACTGGTATTTTATCCACTTGAATGAATACGTGGTGTTCAATCATGTGAAAAATAAATAAAAAATAAACCCTCACTAAATTCTGGATTTTAAAAATTGTAGCAGCAGCTATGTAAAGATCATTGTGGAACATACTTCATTTTCATTTTCTAACCTTTTTTTAAACCTGCTGCTTAGAGCATCTGTAGTCGTTGAAGGGAAAAATATGGATATATGGATAAATGGAAATAGTAATCGAAGTTTTGCTGCAGTTGTCAAAAGCTATTTTTTTAGCTTTTTAAAATAAAATAATAAGCGACGGCACATGAAGTATCATCGGAGAAAAAAAAAAGGAGCGACGGCACTCGAAGTGCCGTCGGAGGAATAAAAATTCGTACCCGGGGTGCAAATAAAAAATTACAAAAACATTTCAGAAATTACGAAAAAATTACAAAAAAATTTCAGAAATTGCAAAAAAAATTAAAAAAATTGCAAAAACATTTCCAAAAATTGCAAAAAAAATTTGAAAATTACAAAAAACTCCGGGCGGCACATGAAGTGCCGTCTGAGGAATTTGGGCCTGCAATTTGGGGTTTTTTAATTGGGAAAAAAAAATTCAAGGGACGGCACATGAAGTGCCGTCCGAGGGATTTGGGGGTTTTTTAATTGAAAAAAAAAATCAAGCGACAGCACTTGAAGTGCCTTCCGACGAAAAAAAAAATGTTTTTTTTGTGGGACGGCACATGATGTGCCGTCTCTCATATATGGATAAATCTCAAATCCATTCTCATTTATAGCAGGCGACTGTAGCGAAATATGGATAATATGGATATTTGGCAAACAAGTGCAGCTCGTTTTTGAGCCAAATATGCATATTATCGATATTTAGCAAACGACTACAGATGCTCTTAGTAAGTTACTGGATTCCAAATAAGAGCATCCAAATTGAAACCCAGTAAGCTGATTTGCAGACCCAACCTGATAACTTTATTGGGTTGGAATTTCATATCCAAATGAAATTGCAGATTGGATTCCATTCGTAAGCAGGTAATTAGGTTTCATTACTATCGTTATAAGTAGGTGTTCCTTCAGCCTTAACCTTAAAATTGTCTATAAATTCCTTTTTCCCCTCTTCCCCTCTCCCCGTCTTCTTCTATGTAGCAAGATACGGTAAGACAACCAAGTCTGATGTGAATGTGGTGAATGGGCTAATGTAGGCTGTGGTAACTTTCCTTCATCGTATCCGCTGAACCTTTTTTCTTTCAAAAAGGTACCTAAATCTGGCCTCGATGCAAGAGGCTGCCCTTGTCCATTATCTTCTGGATGATTGATGTGGATTGTCATTATATTCATATGCAGTTCACTTGCTTAAATCTACTGTTGTTACTTTAATAAATTTAAGAGGAGTTCATTACGGATGTGAATCTGATCTTTTTGTTAGTCGTGGATTGGTATTAGGTTTTGGATCCTTAGTTTGTTTATAGGGTTCAGATATGATTTAGGATTTAACTCACGGTAATTACCATAATTCGATCGATCTTTTTGCAACTCTAAGGTAGTTTAATACTTTAACGTGTTATTGTATTTTTAAGTTACCTGTTTTCTGGTGTATTAACTATGCTATTTAATTTTGTTTTCTTTCCCTAGGTTATTGTGCTTTTGTAGATGCCGAGCATGCTCTTGATCCGGCAATGGCAGAGTCTATTGGAGTCAAAACTGAAAATTTGCTTCTTTCACAGCCAGATTCCGGTGAGCAGGCACTTAGTCTTGTCGACACCCTAATTCGAAGTGGTTCTGTTGATGTTGTGGTTGTAGACAGTGTAAGTTCTGATTGTCAATCATCTTTACACAACTTTCCACTTGTCTATGTCATTCAGATAGACAAGTATAAAAACTGGTTCTATATTTTATTTCTAACTGGTATGCTCAGTATGATTAGAGATAATAATAACCGGGCAGAAATCAATGCAGGGATATGTTGTGAAATTTAACAACCATGATGAAATCTCTGTTCATCGAAAGCAACAAGTAGGAAAGCATGGCAACTTAAGAATACTGAGATTTGGTGGGTTAAAGGAAGAGGAAGAATTCATGAAAATTGTTGAAACGTTTAGTAAGTTTTGGTTTTTGTGTTTTAGGAGGGTGTCTATGCTTTTGCTAAGCCAGAATGTAGGATTTTAAACGGAAGGCAACAGTTTTCCCTATCAGGAGATATTCTTGAAGTGTTAGAAGCTGATACTTATGAAAATGCCAAACTAATCCAAGTCTGTCCTTATAATAATGCCTTTTGATACTAAATATCTTGAAACATAGCAAAAGAGATGGCTCAAGGAAACATAAACTAAATTTTTATGATCCGCATAGTTCTTTACCAGAGCAACAATTTAAAGAGAGGAATTCTGCTTAAATGTTTGGTGGAAATGGCCAAGGTGGACCCATTTTGTGCAGTTTAAGTTAGTGCAATTAGGGAGCTGCTATTCAAAACCCTAATCTGATTAAGGGACTAGATTTATAAATGTTAGACCTCTGAATTTGCACACAGACTCATTCTGGATCAGACAAGATGATGTTACCAGTGGATCATCTCTTAGACCTGATCAGTGAAAACAGATTTGGCTTGCATGTAATAGAACAGTTCACTCTGGTTGTTCACATTAAATAGGAATTAACATTTTGGCTTCTCGTACAAGTACAATCAATCCATGTGTAATGTTTTTATAGTTGAAGATAGAATGCAACTGAGGGAATGAAAGTGGTTAAACCAATTACATGAAAGTGTGCAAACAAAGTGTCAGGTTCTCCAAAACTTGTTAGTTGTATGAAAGTGGTCAAACAAATTACATGAAGAAGTCTGATTATTTCATTCTCTTTGAAAGCAGACCAAGTGAGAAGAACTTCCACAGAACGCAAGGGCAGAAAGACAAAGGCACAAATTTCCAGTATCAGTAAATAACTAACCAATTTGGTAATAGAATTAGTACCAGATACCCAAACTCTGCATTCTACATTCCATATATAATAATATGGATTAATCATCATTCTGTGAACAGTAATGTCATATATGTTCAAAAGTTGGAAGCCACATACCACCTCGAACCCTGAGAATTGAGTAGAAAGAATATACAGAGAGCATAAAATTCTCTTATGAATTTTGTACTTTTAATGTGTGACGATTGAAATCTACAATTTCAAAACTCGTACAGCCATAATTAGCAAATATTGTCAAAATTTTACTCTCTCTCTCAGTAGTCTCTATCCCTTGAATATTCTTAAAGCAATGTTATCCAATCTTGTTATCCGCTTGGTATATAATTACAAACATCAAATTCATCCTTGTTAGATAATCCACTACATTCATGCTGCATGATTGGCCAAGCTGAAGTACCTCCTATATTACAGGTTGCTGCTCTTGTGCCCAAGAGTGAACTGGATGGTGAGATGGGAGATGCACATATGGCTCTTCAGGCAAGGCTGATGAGCCAAGCTCTTCGGAAATTGAGTCATTCTCTTTCTCTCTCTCAGACCATCTTGGTATTTATTAACCAGGTGAGTAAAACATGAATACCTTTAGGGGTGAGTTTGTTTCTGGTTTTTGGATTCTACGTAGCTGTTCTCTTTTATGACTTTATGAAACTGCTACAGTTACTCTGTAAACAGCTGAAACCTATAATTTGTGTTTTCTTTTTTTTGTCCGTTCCAGAAGTATGTTTGATCTTAAGTAAGTGGAATTTGTTTTGTTTTGGTTGCTTTTTCCCTTTTTCTTCTTCCAAACAGATCTTTGGTTTAGATACCAATTCCTTAAACACTGTCAATTAATGTACATGACTGCTCTAGTCTATCAGTTGTGCTTTAAGTAATTGTAAAATTAACCTTTTGAACTGATTGTTTGCCAATTCTTTTGCTACTTCCAGTTTGCTGGGCATTTGTGTTTTGGATCTCCTAATTGTTGTTTGGTACATGTTTTGGTTAGTACATTTCTACTCCCATTTCTTCTGGCAGTATGAACTGCACTCAAGTAAACTATCATTCCTTTTCCCAAATATTCTCCATTTAGTTCTATCCTTTGGACCTTATCGATTTCTGACCCTCACCTTCCATCTCAAGCGTTTCCTTTCATGCAGAAAGCTTTTTTCTTTTATAACTACTAGATCATTGTTTCAATTTGCACTTGCTGGTCTTCTAATTCTTACAAGTGGTGTTATTTATTTGGGCAATGCTTAAAGTCCTAAGCTCGCTTTCCGAACCCATCTTCACCATCTATGAATATTTTTTCCACTGAATTTCCATATGGGTTTGGTAATTTTTTATATTTTCTTGCTGCAATCTTTTTGTGTTCCATGTTTAAATCTTACGTTGCTGGTTACCTTCCTTCTAATTTTACTGATATTTTAAACTGAACGTATTTACATCATAATGTAATTCCTCGAGTTGCTAACTTGGGAAATCCCTTCTGATGTTTACCTGTGGGTTTTGTTCAGCTAACCATTTGAAGAGTCTCACACGTTACATATGAATGCGGGCACTATTTAGTCTGTTTGAACTATAGTTGTTTAGATTTCATTTGAACTGCATGCCATCAAGGTTAAGAATCAAATTTTCTGTCGTTGCAGGTGAGGTCAAAGCTGCAAACATTTGGCGGATTTGGGGGCCCGGTTGAAGTTACATCTGGAGGCAACGCCTTGAAATTTTATGCATCTGTTCGCCTGAACATTAAAAGAATCGGATTGGTTAAAAAGGGTGAAGAGGTAATTACTATCATATCCATAATTTCTATATAGTGTCCATTTACGTTTTACAATTTTTGGGTTAAAATTGTTGTATTTGAATATTGTAATCTAGTTTTCAGTTACATGTTTCAGCTGCAATATAATATACTAACAACATTAATTATAATTCTGGCAGACAGTAGGAAGCCAAGTTCTGGTGAAGATAGTGAAAAACAAGCATGCACCACCATTCAGGACAGCACAATTTGAACTGGAATTTGGCAAGGGAATCAGTCGTGATGCTGAGATCATAGAATTGAGCTGCAAGCACAAGTTCATCACTAAAACCAGTGGTGCTTTCTACAATTTGAACGGGAAGAGCTTTCATGGAAAGGAGGCCATCAAGAGATTCTTTGCCGAGAATGAAGAAGCACGGGAGGAGCTAATTACGAAACTCAGAGAGAAACTACTTCATTCAGAGACGGTAAAGAAACACGATGGTGAAAGTGAGGTTGCAGATGAAGGAGAGGCTGAGGAAGAGATTGTCACATCTGAGGCTACTGACGAGGAAGCGGTTAATGCAGCTGAGGCATGATACAGTGTGTTCACGATTCTTTGATGTTTTGGGTTGTCCATGTGTCTGGCAAATAGGATGTCGGATTTTTGGCCGGGTTTGCGGTTTTTACTTGGGAAATTTGTACAGTTTTTAGTTTTTGTCGGTAATGAAATCAAAGGGCTTTGATTCAGTATTAGATTAAGGAGATGATAAGCCCTAGAATCCGAAGGGTTTTGTATCTTTTCTCTAATTTGCTTATTGTCAAAAATTAGTTTTCCCAGTTCCTGTGAAAAAGGAGTTTACTTTATTCGATTTTGAGCAACTAACTGGATTTATTGAATTACAGACACTTTGTGGAAGGGGAATGTGAGCACGATGTTGTGGAGCAAAGTCGCAGTTAGTCTTCGACATTTGACAGAGGTGGAACTGATTTGCAAATCGGAACACTTCTCTCTCGTATAGCTGCAGTTGTCATGAAAATGAAAGCTAAGAACGATGATTATATTTCATTTTCTTTTTCCAATAGAAACATCTTTGTTCATTCTATGTTTCTATTGGAAAAAGAAAATTGTGATACATATGACAAATTGTATTTATTTAGTTGGGCTCATGTGGAAATTGATGTTGAGCTGATACCGTACTTTTTGTTTCTGAAAGTAGATAGTATGTTGGAAGAGGATGACAATGGGCAATTGAGCATGGCTTGCTATATGAAAGAGGATGACAATGGGCAATTGAGCATGGCTTGCTATATGAAATCTGCACTGTAAGCAGTTCAAGAATTAAAGTAATCCCATTTTGTTGGCAAGCAATGCTATCAGAAAATAAATTCAATATAATTCCATTGGATCTGTCTAAGTAAAAGACTTACAAGGATGCTTGTCTAGTCTTCCTACAATCTTGCACTCTGACATTGGTTGTATTTTGTGATGAACTTTTTGATGAAATGGATAGAGTCTTGCGACTCCAGCTAGACAAACAATAATATTAAACGAAAGCAGTACATAAAAAGTTTTACAAGGCGTAAAACCAACCGATACAGGCCGAGAAACAGAGAAGGCCGAGAAAAGCATTCAGAGGCAATAGCTACAATAACACAGCTGCTAGAAAAACATGACTGCGAGCGGGCCAGCATTCGGAGTCTCCAGATGCGAGAGAAGGGGCGTCCTCTCTCCCTCGCCCCCCCCCCCCCCCCCCCCCCCCCCCCGGCAATGGAGAGACCATCAACAGCAAAGGACACGCCCAGATGAAACCATCAACGTTGCTCCTGCCTTCAGGATAAAATAAAGAAGCAGACGGGGTCGATCGGACACAGCGGCTAGTGAAGCGCGATACTAGAGACACCCACTGATCAACATCTGATAGTATAGAAAGTACCGATGCCAGGCAACCACAGATTGCCGCAAGGGGCAAGGGAACAACTGCACCCGACGTCGGAAGGGTAACTAGAAGCCTGGCCAAGGCCAAGCAACAATAACAAGACACACCCCCTAAAAACTTACCGACGGCCTTCAACCAAAAACAGTCGCACAGAGGCAGAAAAAAGGTAGAAATATATGTCGAGAAACATACAAACAACACCAGTGGAGGGAATAAACAAAGGGCACCACAATTCAAATATAAAATGCAAAGAGGCAAGCTCTTCCATGCCCAACGCACAGGGCCGCAGAGCACCGAAGAGGCCTCCGATCACACCAATCACAAAGTGCCGTGATGCAGTCGAAAGGCAAACACAACATAGCCAAAAGACAAATAGAATCAAACTCCATTTGAGAGAACAATATAACAATTCTACCAACACAACCAAACACCAATTACAGCAAGGGGACCAGGCTAGAAACGCCAGCCCAAAAGCACCCAGGGGAACAACAGAAGAAGAAAGCTTAACCAAAACTAAGCCTCTGCTTAGAACCAAGATGGGATAACTAGAGCATCACAGTATAAAGACCTATGAACAGGGGAAACAAAAGAAAAAAAACATCCACTGCGTTACATGCACGGAAGAACCATAACAAGACAAAATGTGCACATTGAAGCAGCATCCAAAAAGGAGATAATCCGATAACTCCTTCAACCCTGCGACAAAAGTCAGAGACTATAAATAATCACAGAACAATAGAAAATTATAAAGCATTAAGGTTACGAAGGCAAAGTAAAGAGTCGTCTAGTCTACGACTGTAAAGAGAATCTCTAGCTTCGATTTTTAACGTCGTCGACCAGAAATTAAAAAGAAATAAAAAATCTTCAATAATAGTATAGATTGGGGAGGCGCAGTGTCTGAATAACCTCTTATTTCTTTCCAACCACGTAATCCAAATAATAATTTGAACCGATAGGTTCCACGATCTTCAGTACCTTTTATTCGTGGGATGAAGAGACCAACAAGAGGATAAATTGGAAGGGATAGAAGGGAATTCCCAGGCTAGACAACTAATTTTCCACAGAGGGCGAATGAAATCACATCCTACAAACAGGTGATCCACGACTTCAAAATTATTAGAGCAAAGAGGACACATCTATCCCCATGCTAAGTTCTTTTTGTTGAGGATTTCGACAGTAAGAAGCCTGTTGTTGAGGGCAAGGCAAGTGATGATTTTAACCTTCAGAGGGGCACAGGTACTCCAAATGAATTCGGCAAAAGGGGAGTGGATGCCTCGAAAGTTAAGAAAGTTATAAAACAATTTAACAGAGAAGATCCCTGCCGAGTTCCAACGCCAAGTAAAATCTTCTTTCGGGCACCACTCGAAGTTGTTAAGGGAAAATAGGAGGTCGTTAAGATCAGAAGTAAGATGTGTAGGAAGGTCGGCCGAGAATGGGATGAGCCAATGCCA
Organism: Hemerocallis citrina; assembly: GCA_017893485.1. Lineage (NCBI taxonomy): Eukaryota > Viridiplantae > Streptophyta > Magnoliopsida > Asparagales > Asphodelaceae > Hemerocallis > Hemerocallis citrina. The sequence goes on along the minus strand of CM030361.1, from coordinate 30,009,812 downwards.
ATGCCTTTGCGAGTTAATAAGGGTGAAAGTGTTTGCCACCGTGGCTAGGGGATTGGAGGCCAGACGAAAGAGGGCCGGGACAGAGGAGGCGAGTTTGGTGTTACCAATCCAGAGATCGGACCAGAACTTGGTCTTGGATCCGTCGAAATAGTCATGGAAGATGCCGCATTGGAACGCTGCGGCCGCTTTCCAAACCCCCCTCCATAACGGGGAGGCGTTGCGATGAATATTGGGAGAAAATTCCCACAAGTGGCGAGTAGAAAAGCAGTTAACCTTGATACTTTGGATCCAAGGTAAGTGATCGAATTTTAAAATTCTCCATAGCCATTTACCCAACAAAGCGATATTTTGGTGTCTGAGATTCAAAACCCCTAAACCACCAGTCGCTTTGGAAGAGCAGACCAATTTTCAGTTGCTAAGGTGAGAACCTAGCTTGAGATTGGAGGAACTTGACCAGAAAAAATTACTTCTGATTTGGTCTATCCTCTTGATGACTCAAGAGGGGACATAATAGAACGACATCATATAAATGGGGATAGAGGAGAGGACTGAGTTAAGAAGGATTAATCTACCACCACGGGAGAGAAGTTTCCCTGCCCAAACGTTAACCTGGATTCTACCTTATCCACCATGGGCAGCCAGTCAGATTTATGCAGTTTACCCCATCGTAGGGGAATACCCAAATACGTAATGGGGAAAGAAGCAATAGGACAGTTAAAGAAGTTGGAGATCTCATTCTGGCGATTGGGGGAACCTCCAAGCCAGAGAACAGAATATTTTTGGAAATTGATCGATAGACCCGAAGCTAATTCAAAACAGTATAGCAGAAGTTTTAGGTTACGGAGAGAGTGAGAGTTAGGTTTGGCGAAGATGATAGTATCATCAGCGTATTGCAGATTAAGAACACCATGGAAAAGACGCGAGGAACCTATTCCTTCAATGACCCGCGCTTCCCATGCATTGCGAAGTAATTTGCTAAATACATCTGCAACAAGGGCAAATAGAAGGGACAGGAGCGAATCTCCTTGGCGGATGCCACGTTTAATTTTAAATTTGTGACCTTCAGATTCATTGATAATGGTAGAAGATGTGCCTAAGAAGAGACTAGATTTAATCCAAGCAATCCATTTGGGACCGAATCCCCTATTAATAAGAATTTCTAACAGGAAATCTCAGCTGACATTGTCGTAAGCTTTTTGGAAGTCGAGTTTGAGAAGGATTCCTTCGGAGTTAGAGTTGTGACAATGAGAGATGATCTCTTGAGCCGAAGTAACACTATCAAGGATAAAATGGTCCTTGATAAAACCCGATTGGGCGGGATCAATGAGGGGTGATAAGACCGCGCTGAGCCTCGCAGACAGAACTTTCATAATGATTTTGAAGGAAGTGTTAATCAGGCTAATAGGCCTAAAGCACGCCACTGAGTGCGCTCCCACCATTTTGGGGATGAGCACAATGTGCGCATAATTGATACGGTCGAAAGAAAAGGAATCCTGATGAAGTTCCGTAAACAAATGGAGGAGATCGTCTTTAAGCCAGTGCCAGAATTTTTGGAACAAGAAAGCAGGGAATCCATCCGGTCCTGGCGCTGATTCGCTTTTTAAAGAGAAAATAGCCAACCTAATCTCTTACATGGAAAAAGGGGCCTCAAGAGAAGAGATGTCCTGTGATTGAGCACCATAAAGGTGGCTCCAATCAAGGCTAATAGAGTGCTGTTTGTACGAGCCAATAAGGTTTTTATAGAAGGAAAGGAAAGCACGATGGATCTCATGATCAGAGTTAAGATCGACACCGTTGTCAAAGATCGAAGAAATCCGATTACAACGTTGCCTGTGCGACGCAAAATTATCAAAGAAAGCAGTATTGCCGTCACCCTCCTTTAACCATCTAAATCTGGCTCTTTGAGCCCATTTGATACGGTCCTGATGAAGGATGTCGGCGTAATCTCGCTTGCACGAGAGCCGCTCGGAACGAAGGGAATCAGATAAGGGATCCAGCTTATCGATAGAATCGATGGAAGCTAGGAGAAAATTTTTAAGGAAGATAGTGTTATTCTGTCTTTCATAACGCCAGATCTTACAACCGAATTTAATCAGGGGCGAAGCCAGAACAAAATTTTCAGGGGGGCCAAGAAAAAATTCTATAATTATATATAAATATATAGGTATTTTAAAAAAAAATTAGTGGGGCCAAATAATAAAATTTAATAGATTTTAGGGGTTTTAAAAAAAAATCAAAAAATTTAAGGGGTTTTTCAAAATTTTGGGGGGGGCCCGGGCCACTCCGGGCCCCCACATAGCTCCGCCCCTGAATTTGATGGCGTGAAGTTTGAGGAGGATGCTACCCAGTCCAGATAAACCGGTAACTGACGATAGGCATTTCACACTTGCTGGCAAATACTTGTAATTATCAATATGATTGATAGCTAAGCAATTTATCAATATAACTATTTACAAAAACAAACATATAACTAATAAATTGAAAGAAAGAGCATACTTTTTCGCTAAACAATTTATTGATACAACTACTGTAACAAATAAAAGCATACAACTACTATCATATGAAAAGAAGCAAACTTTCAAGTGAAAAGAAGCAAACTTTCAAGTGATTATAAAAGAAAGTTAAGAATGAATTTGATGGAGTGAAGTTTGAGGAGGATGCTACCCAGTCCAGCGTCCAGATAAACCGGTAACTGACATAGGCATTTCACACTTGCTGGCAAATACATGTGATTATCAATATGATTGATAGCTAAGCAATTTATCAATATAACTATTTACAAAAACAAATATATAACTAATAAATTGAAAGAAAGAGCATACTTTTTCGCTAAACAATTTATTGATACAACTACTGTAACAAATAAAAGCATACAACTACTATCATATGAAAAGAAGCAAACTTTCAAGTGATTATAAAAGAAAGTTAAGACTGTCAGAAGATGAAAAAACTAGTATAATACATACAAAAGTTAAGACTATTAAAATAAATAAATAAATAAACTAGCATAACAAATATAAAATAATTCATCAAGATAATCAATTTAAAAATCTGTGCTAGCTATGGGGTTCGAACCCATGCGCAGATAGACTGCAGAAGATCTTAAGTCTTCCCCCTTAGACCACTCGGGCAAACTAGCTACTTGTTGAAACGATGTAACCATCCATATAATAAAGAGTAATGCTAGAGCCACTACCAATTTCACTACATTTTTCTTCACTACCTTATGTGGCACATTCCAATAGGTAGGGAATGATAGAGTAGGTGGGCGAACTCTCCAATAGGAGTATGCCACCTAAGGTAGTGAAGGAAATGGTAGTGAAATTGGTAGTGGCTAAAGCATTACTCTATAATAAAACATAAAGAAAGCTATCAAGTTGCAATCAAAGGCCTAAATCTAATCTCACAAAACACATTTTCCCTCCAAAACTCAAATTCAAATCCCCCCCCCCCCCCAAAATAACTCCTTTATTTATTTAATTATTTCTCTCTCTCTCTCTCTCTCTCTCTATATATATATATACACACACACACACTAATATTTTTCGCGTGCGATGCACGTTTTAATAAGAGTTGGAAGATTTTCACGTGCGATATACGTGTTAAGAAATAGTTCTGGAGTTGTACGTGCGTTGCACGTAATTGTGAAAAATATTTTGTAAAAAAAACTACAATTTATACGTGCAATGCAAATGTTTATAAGTAGAATTTGAGTTATATGTGTAACATTTAGTGTTAAAAAGATATTATAAAATTATTTTGCACATGTGTTGCACGTTTTAAATTGGTAAATTTTTTTATTTGTTTGTTTTTGTGGTAATTAATGAGAGAGTTGGAGTTGCACGTGCAACACACGAGTTTGTATGTTGACAAATGACAACGCCAACTCTCCCATTATAATATTAGAGATAATTATATATGGAAACATGGACTTTTATTTACAACTAATTATTGTCATACTATTCAAACTTGAGCTACATAATTATTGATTTACTGTTAACAAGGCTTTTCATATGCTGTATCGTTCAGAAGACGTGCCGTAGGCACTTGCCTACGGGCAAATCTAGTATGTAACCATATTTCGATATGATTAATGAATCACCCAAACAGACTCTTACATTAAGGTGTTGGCCAGAGGACTGGGGAAAGTCATTAACCAGTTGGTAAGCAAGGACGGAACGTTTCACCAAGAGAAGATGCATCCTAGACTGTGTTGGCACCGCTGAAATTTTTTTTAGCTATCATTGTCATGTATCAAATACCAAGAATTACCTAATCAAGCTAGATTATAAGAAAACATACGATTTGGTTGACTTAAATTGCGTAGTAGAATCACTTTGGGGATGTAGTTTCAGGAAGAGGTGTATTGGCAGTTTGGTTGGATCAGGTACTGCTTTTTCACTTGCTAGACATCCTTCCTTGTCAATGGAGTACATGCTCAATCCTTCTACTTAGGGGTGTCAAAAAATACCATATTACCGTACCATACCATTACCATACCAAACAATACCGAAACTTGGTAATACCATACCAAATTTTCGGTATTGTACCGTACTGATTTTTGATGGTATTGTACTAGTACAAAATTTTCATACCGTTGGTATACCGTACCGTACCGAATATATTTAATATATATTTAATCTAATTTTTATTCTAGTCTTTCTTTTTCATCTTCTAGGTCATAGCCATCTCTTCCTCTTCTCTCTTCTCTTCCCGACCCGTCTTCCCTCACCTCCTACCGGCTACAGCTCCAAGATCCCCAACCTCTGACCCGTCTTCCCTCACCTCTTACCGGCTACAGCTCCAAGATCCCCAACCTCTAGTACAGGCTACAGCTCCCAAGATCCCCAACCTCTACAGGCTACAGCTCCAATCCGCTCTCCTCTACAGCCCCCTCGATTCGAAAGCCAAAATCGAAACCCATCGCCCTCCCTCACCCTCTTCTACTTCAGTCCGAATCCTTTCCCCCTCTCCATTGACCACTTTCCCCCTCAAACCCAACCCAGTTCCATTCCCACCAATATCTCTATTCTCTACATCTTCACCTCTTCTACTCTTCTTCATCTTTACTGATAATCAAATTACCCAATCACCTCTTCACCGAATCAGATCTTCCTCTTCACCGAATGACCGAATCACCAAATCTGGAAGGGTAATTTATTGTGCTTGTTTCTTTGAATTTGAGCTTTCAATTTGATTGTTTCAATTACTGATAATCAAATTTGTGCTTTCAATTTGAGCTTTCAAACACTGAAAATCCAATTTGAGCTTTCAATTTGTGCTTAGTTTAGTAATTTGATTGTTTCAATTACTGATAACGAAATTTGATTGTTTCAATTTGAACAACAACATTATACTTAAACTTACATTCATGATTCATCAAGATGAAAACCCAATTCATCATGCAACCCATGGTCAATCTCTAATCTCACTAAGGATACTATCATACTACTTAATTAGACAGGATGTAAACAACACCTAAGATAATAAGATATATAAGTTTGGTATATTTTTTGCACTAACTCTTAGTTTTCTAAATTTATTGTAGGTAATATGGTATCTACGGCTACTAGTATGAATAGTAGTAGTACTCCTACGGGTTCCACTTCCACTGGTGAAGCCACACAACCCACACTTTCAAATCCAATTCCAGCCGCAATCCCTAACCCTGAAGTAATAGTTGCTATTGAAAGTAGTAATGAAGATAGTTGCAAGCGTGCTGCAGTTGGGGCTCCTGGGAAGTCAGAGGCATGGAAACATAGCGTTAAGGTTCAAAGAAAGAAAAATAAAGGGGAAGTGATTCACCTTGCAATATGCAATTATTGCAAAGCATAGTTACCTTGCCATCCGATTAGAAATGGGATTTCAAGTATCTTGCATCATCTTAGGAAGGTATGCAAAACTTCTCCACTCTACATAAAGGGCAGTGATAGTACCCAATCGGTCCTAACAAATAAGACGATGGGTGGCCAAATTGTACCTCATACTTTTAATCAAAAGAGGCTTGAGTTGAAAGTGGTGCAGTTTGTAATTAAGGATGAACAACCGTTTCGGGTTGTTGAATGTGAAGGTTTTGTTGAGATGATGAATGAAGCTGTACCAAGATTTAAAATTCCAAATAGGAGAAAGGTTGCCACTATGATATGGGACTTGTTCATACAAGAGAAGTCTAAGATATTTGAAATGATGCGTGATAAAAGGGTAAGTATTACAACTGATACTTGGACCCCAGTGCAAAACATAAACTATATGGTAGTTACTGCTTATTTTTTAGATAATAATTGGAAATTGCACAAATGTATCATAAATTTCATGAAGATCACTAGTCATAAGGGAGAAGACATTGGAAGGCTTTTAGAGGGATGTTTAAAGGGTTGGGGAGTACAGAGGGTCTTTACCATCACGGTTGACAATGCTTCATCCAATGATGTCGCAATTGATTATATGAAAAGGAGATTTGAGGAGATGGGTACTCTCTTACTTGGTGGAAAATATATGCATTTGAGGTGTGCTTGTCACATCTTGAATTTAATTGTGAAGAATGGATTGAAGGAGCTTGCCAGTTCGATTGAGGGAATTAGGAATTGTGTGAAGTACATCCACTCTTATGGTGCTAGGTTGGACAAATTTAGAGAATTTGCAATCTTATTGGGGATGAATAAGATGTCATGTATACCTATGGATGTCTCTACGTGGTGGAATTCAACTTATAATATGCTTGAAAATGCTTATAAGTTTCGGAAGGTGTTTTTACGGATGGCGGAGGAAAATGTACAATTTCGGATATATTTTCTCGAGGAAGAAAAAGATAGTCACAAAAATATGGTCAAAAGAGTAGGGCCATCGACGGAAGGGGATTGGGATTTGGTTTTGTCGTTTGTTCACTTTCTCAAAAAGTTCTACAATTATACTCTTACACTTAGTGCATCCAAGACTACTACGGCCAACCATCTTTGGAACTCAATTGTAGAAATACAAATAGAGATTGATGCAAAAATGAGGGATATGCGCAATCCTACTTTGCAAAAGGTGGCTTCTTCAATGAAAGCAAAATTTGACAAGTATTGGGAAAGTCTTGATAATGTTAATCCTCTCATCTATCTTGGTCATGTTCTTAATCCCTGTTTCAAGCTTCAAATGATTACAATACACCTCAAAAGGCTTGGATGGGACCAAATTAAGATAGATGAGATTCACAAGGTGATTAAAAAAACTTTGTTGGACTTGTATAATGTGTACAAGGGGAATAATATGGTTGAGACATCGGAAGAAAACAATTAAGAGAATGAGGTGTTGGAGGAAGGTTGTGAAGGTAATGACGATGTGGGAAAGAGCATGCTATTGGCACTTATTAATGAAAGAAGGGATCAACGCCTTACCGAGATAACCAATGAAGTGGACAAGTACCTCGCTGTTCCTTTTCAAAACCCCCTTAGCAAGGATTTTGATCTCTTGAGTTGGTGGAGATCAAATGAACTTGATTTACCAATTCTCTCAAAAATTGCAAAGGACATTTTTGCGATACAAACATCTACAGTTGCGAGTGAGAGTACATTTAGTTTGGGAAGAAGAATTGTGGATCCCTTCAGAGCATCGTTGACTCCAAAAATGGTTGAAGAATTAGTGTGCACTTCAGATTGGTTAAGGGCTGATAGCTTTTGTTTCTACAAGGATCCAACAGAAGATGCGCTTGAGTTCTACAAAGAATTGGAAGAAGTAGAATCAAGTAAGACTGACATTCATCTATTTATCAAGTAATTTTTTTTTTGTAGCTCATCATTGAATATTTATTTAATACTAACAAGAAACATATTTTATTTTTCTTTAAATTTTTTTATTTAGGCTTGGGAAATGCTCAATCTACCTGTGAAAATGCCTCCTAGTTCAACATCTCAACTTATGTTCATAGAAGGTATACTATTTTGGTGATTGATATTTGATTGTTCTTTCTTCTTAGTTGTATAGTGTATACTATCAGGATTGATATATTTTATTTTTCTTTGCAGAAATGTGATGATCATTCTTTCTGCTTCCTGTTAGATGCTATCTATTTCTTTGTTGGATGTTTTGACTTTTGAGTTGCTAGATGTTTTGTTGCAAAATTTTTTGTTGTTGTTATATTTCCTTCAGTTGTATGTTACTTTGTTTGATGCTCTATTTCTAGTTCTAGTTGAATGCTAAAACTCTTTGATTTGGTTTATCACATTTGCATGCATTGCTGAGTGTTATTTGCATTAAGATTTGGAAGGTGGTATTGTGCCTTGAGCTGTTGTGGTGTCAAGGATAATTTTGTGACCATCTGCAAGGATAATTTTTGTGACCATCTGCACTACTGGAGCTGTACTGGAGCTGTTGTGGTGTCAAAACAACTTCTTGTTGTTAAGGTTGTATTGGCTTCTGCTGGGGAGAAAGGTGAGCTCTTGCTCCATTGACTATTAAACTTGAGGAAGTGTACAACTCTAATGGAAGGTTTTTCTATTGTTTTAGACTTTTAGTCCTTGTTATTTGCTTGTAATTGCAGAAACTGAATTACTGAATCTGAATTAAATGTAAATGTTAGTGATAGTATACTAATCAAAGTAACCAATGCAAATGCCAGCTCTTTCTGCTTTCAGTTATTTACATATTCATTGCCAGTATTGAACTTAATCTCTGAATATCTCATTCACAGGGAAGGAGAAAAAAGAAGTTGTTTTGGCTACCTGCCATATCTCCTCTGCTCTCTGTTGTTTTGTCTACTCTACTAGTCTTCCTAACAAAAGCAGATAAACATGGTGTTAAAACTATACAACGAGTCAAAGGTGGGTTGAACCCAAGTTCAGCCAGCCAATTGCAGTTTGTTGGGCCGATTGTAGGGGATTTTGCGAAGATTGGCTTAGTTTGTGCAATTATCGCTCTTGCGGTAAGTCTTATAACTTATTAACTGTTACATTTTTCGGCTGCTTACTTTTATATGTATATAAAGAATGTTTTACTGTATATTTTGTATAACATATCATTTCAGGAGGCTATTTGTAACGCCCCGAATCCCAAATACACTGAATTCGAGATGTTCTACAGGATCTTTTCACTTTCTTTAGTACAATTTTACATGAAAATTTAAACTTTTCACTTTACATCAGAGTTTACATCAATATTACACTTTTCATTTGCACAGCGGAAGTAAAATTTACAACGATTAAATAAATGTACAACAACATGGTATAATCTTTAAGCATCCATTTCTCTTTAACCTTTAACATGCCATTTACCTGCATATAAGACTGTGGGTACGTCAGTTTATTCAACCGACGATCATTATACACGGCCATCCTCTCTATGCCGGAAACAGTATAACTTAATTTTCCATATTTAGCAAACACAAACTTGTCACATTACAAATAAAGGGACTACCCTATTGATGTCGTGTTGTGATTGTGCACTTAGTCCTTAATGCAGTTATTTATGTTACATGACACTAATGCACACTTGTTCGGATTCTATGCATCCCATACTACATAGGTCCGAGGGCAAGCCTCTTAATCGTTCTTCATCTTTGTAGGGTTCAATCCCTCGCCATGACTTAATCTACTACTGTAACTACGGTAGGTATCCTAGATGATCTATGAGTGCAAGCACGTGTACAGAAACTGGAGGGGAATCCCACGTCATGTCACGACTCATCGTGAAGAACCTATGGACAATTCAGCCTCCTTCATGGCACACGATCCTCATGCAGTCACCAAACATCCCACAAGTGTCACCACAGGGACGGCACCCTGGAGCCGTATCCACGTCATGTCACGACGCATCGTGAAGAACCTGTGAAATACTCTCTGCCGCCACGGCACCCTGGAGCCGTATCCACGTCATGTCACGACTCATCGTGAAGAACCTGTGAAATACCCTCCGCCGCAAATCCGATGGCTCCCACTCGTGTTTTTCTCCTACTTTCATCACATCTCCCCTATGTACTAATCCTTAGTTTTTATTAGAATCATGAACAAAATCAAAGCTCTAGAGTTAGCCTCTCCACCAAACCGGACTTATTCATTCATTTCAACATGACCAACCTTGGTCTTTCTTTTCAATATTCATTTCATTTCTTTTCAAATGTCGGGGGAGACTTAGCTACTCTTTCATTTCAATTCAAATTCACAAATTCTAACATAATCTGAGCATTCCCAGCTCATGAGTTCATTTTTATTGCCTCAGCATGTCATGATCTTAGCTTTCATATTCATGTAATTCTTCATTCAAAGTATGACTCATTTCATGTAAATTTCTCAATTCAAACCATGATTCATTTCATATAAATTCATACAGCGATAAAAAGAGTTCATCAACATCAATCATAAAGTTCACAATCTTCAAAATAGACAGAATAATGTCCTCTGACATATCTAAACACTATGGACAGTCGACTTGTTCAGTCAATTCAAGTCCTTCATAATCACTCGGGAGAGTCGACTGCTGCACATGGCAGTCGGCTGTTCCGCAGTGTTCCAATTTCAATTATCACCCACAGGGCAGTCGACTGTCATTCAACACAGTCGCCTATTCTGCCGAGTTCAATATGTAGATTCTCAAGTTCTATACAGTCGACTGCTACACACAATCAGTCCACTGAGCAGTTTAAAAATCTCAAATTAAGGAATCACACATCATATTTTGTCACGCTACTCTTCAACAAGAATAATTCACATTTCATGGTTATCACACTGTTCTCAAATGAGAAGTACTAACGAAATTTCATAATTCATATTTTCATGCATCTATAATGTCACTTCAATCTTTACTATACTAATTTTCTTCATTTCTAGTTCTTTTGCAAGGTATAATTTCCCAAAAATACACATATCAAAATCATAGTTCTGATTACACATTTTATTCTCAAATCACATTTTATTCCATGCAACAATTTCCAAATTATTTTTATAAAGTCTCATGTATTTTCGAAAGAGTAGAACATTCGAGTTTATAAAAAATGTATCAGTATCAGTCGACTTATACTATAATAAGTCGACTGTTCAGGGGAAAAACATCCATGATTTTAAGCAATAAATAGTTGACTTATAACAGCACCAGTCGACTTAGATGAGCCTATAAGTCGACTTACAAGGTCCTAAGTCGACTTACCCGAAAGATTCCTTCTCGACATTTCTCAACAATTAATGCCACTAATCTCTTTATCAGCCAAGTTCACATTCATGGTTATAATTAATCCATATCAACTTAGATTTTTACTAATCCAATCACATACAATTGCATACTCGCATTCCAATCAATTTATAGGTCAATTCTCCAACCAAGAGTGTACTCTTATTAATATTTTTCATGCATCATTCTCAATATGATACTAGCATCAGTAATAAGGAAAATCAAACCCACTATCATTCATTCATTTAACAAGCATTTCTACTTTAGAAATATGGAGAATTTTACCCACCTTGTATGGAGAGAAAACAACACAATAGCAACGAAAGTCCTTTGCGAATGAAATGCACCTCCTCCTAGATGATGCGCGCACAAGCTCCACAACACCACCGAAAGCTTCCCTCCTTGAATAGCCGGCCCTTCTCCTCCTTGTTGAAAGCAATACAATCCCACACAATCCTCTCAATCTTTTGACTCACAACTTACTACTAAATTAGACTATAGTTTTGGAAGGGATAATAAGCACAAAATAACTAGCCATGGGAGGGGGTATTTATACTAAAAATCAACTAGAATGGAGGGCTAGGATTAGTTGGTTGGTTGTAGGATGGAAGAGTAGAAGTTACCACAACTACCCACATTCACATAACTACCACACCATGACCACCACTAAACTTTTGAATCTCCCTCCAAAAAGAAGTAATCCGGCCATTAGGAGAAGTGTGCATTGCACGTGTACGTGTAGTGCACGTGCATGCAACTAGGCCCAAAATTGTGCATTTGATTTTTACATAAAAATGAAATAGACTTTTTAAATAAATTAATCCATGGGCTTTTAGTTTTATGGGCCAAAATAGTAAAAATAAATAAAATAAATAAAATACATTTTGGGCTTTAAGAAAAGGCTTTAAAATAAGGCTTTCTATTATTTAAAGAAAAGGCTTTTGTATAAAAATAGTTTGAAAACATATATTTAAATATTCATACACATCACAATAAAACAATTATAAGATTTAATTCAACCAAAATATTGCACGTGCACACTACGTGCAAAATAAAATAATTTTTCATTAAATGAAAAATCAGGGTATTACACTATTGCTGTTGGTCGATCATTTTGCCACGATCAGAGGTTACCAAATTGATCGAAGTAAGGAAATGGTGGCCATGGGATTTATGAATGTTGCTGGCTCTTTGTCCTTTTGCTATGTCGCTACAGGTATTGTGATTTTGTAAGAACCATACTGAATTAGTCATCTCTTTTTCGCCCTTCTTTTGATTTTAAATACCAAATTGGGAGTAAATGTAGGACATATTCGATCAAATTCTCCTTTTATGTACCCTAATTTTGAGCTATGATAATAACTGGACAAATAGTTTCAATGTAAATTAGATTAAAACCATTGCATGTGTCTAACTATTTCTTGTAGGCTCTTTCTCGCGAACGACATTTAACTTTGGTGCAGGATGCAAAACAACTATCTCCAACGTAGTCATGGCCATCACAGTATTTATATCCTTGGAGCTTTTTACAAGGCTCTTGTACTACACACCTTACTGCATTCTTGCAGCTATTATCCTCTCTGCCCTTCCAAATCTGATTGATGTAAGGGAAGCTTACAACATTTGGGAGGTTGACAAAATGGACTTGGTTAGTGTACCGCATGGAATTGGTTGTGGAGTTATGGCAAGCGAACAAAAAGGTTAGTGTCTTTCTTGCATTCATGATTTAATGAATACATTCATTTGTGACTACTGAATGTAGTTTGTTGTAGTAACTCATGCTAGCAATTATATCATTTCTCTGGCTCAGTTAGTTCCTCTCTCAGAACCAAGCTTCACTGACCAGTATGAATATGCAACTGAACATGATATCAAATGCCTGATTATCATAACTAAAGCTGGTCTAGCTCAAGGTTTACTTAGGGTAAGATTATAAACTTTACATGTTGCCATTTATTCAAAACTAAATGATATATATGTGGTGCATGCTAAAACTGGTTAGATTACCATTTACATTTAATCAGCTAGGACTGTGTGATGCTAAAACTGGTTAGGTTTTTCTATGATAGAAATAGGATCAAGCTGGAATGAATTGCAGAATCTGAATTACTGAATCTTCGTGAACTAGGAATCTTTTATGCAACCTACAACTCACAGGAAACCTTCTGCGAATATCAGAAAAAGGTTTAACCGTAATTTGGCATATTATCTTAGAAACGTAAAGTATGAACCAAGTTTGTGACCAGTTACTAATACTAAGTCAATAATACATAACAAAGTATACTTTTCCACGAAACTGACAAGGAATTTCCTTCCGTTCTTGAATTGTTCAAAGAGGGATATACATATGTATATGCCTCTATAGTATTCAGACTTCAGAGTATGATAATATGGTCAACTTCCTGTGACTGCCTCTAAGCAGTAAAACCACTGTTTCGACGAAATGACATCCAGCAAAACCAACCAAATACTTGATGGGATGGATCACAACAGCTTACCAAACCTGTAGAGAGACCAGTGTCAGTACAAAATCATGTAAAGCTTTACTAACTAAATGCAAATTAATTCAGTTCACATTTTATTGACTAATTACTTTGCAAGCATGAAAGGAACTTTAGAACTTAAAATATGGTACATTCATATTTCTTGATGTCCGGTACTACCATGGTACTACCATTACCATACCAATATTTCGGTATTACCGAACTCGGTAGTACCAAAATTTTGGCACGGTAATGGTAAAAAAATTTGTGTACCAAGTATTTCGGTACGGTAGATGGTAGAGTAATTTTTGTACGGTACGGTACGGTATACCACCCCTACTTCTACTATAATAGGGGCATACGTCAGGCGACCTACTTTCACCGCTACTCTTTATCATTGTGACAGATGTCATGAATGTAATGATGAGCAATTTGAGAGAAGAAGGATGGATAGCCCCAATGGAAACTCCGGAAATATAGTGTTAGAGAATTAAAGCGCGGCGGGGAGGGGTTGTAGAGAAGCGATAACCGATCACATGAATCAACCAAGCACACAATTTTTTTCCTTGTTCGGACGAACCTAATCAACCGAGATATTATTCAACTAAAGAATATGCAAGATTTGCAATCTGTAACACCCCGCAAAATTGAAAATGACAATTTTGCCCTCATGTGTTACGCACATGTATTTTGTAATGTGTTTTCAATACGTGTTTTGATTACCGACTATTTATGCATTTCCCGCATCGATTTTACCCTATTTTGAGTCAACTAAAATATTAAATTTTAATCTCTGCATTTTTACGTGCTTTTTACGTGTTTTTGATGCACGTATCGATTATGTGTTTCCACCGCTGCGTGTAATATTTTCTATGTGTTTAAATTATTTATTTTAGGTATTCAAATCTATTTTTATAAATGAAAGTTCATTTTTCTCCATTTTGATTAAAATACTTTTATACGTGTAATGCATGTATTTTCTACGTACGTAGCAATTTCGTCGTAAAATTAATAAATATATTTTCTTATATTGTATTTTTATTATCTTTAACATTTTTCCATTAATAAAGTCAATTTTCGTATTTCGGTATTTTACGTGCGATGCACGTGTTTTGGTGCGCGTAGCGTATTTATTTTATTTGTGCATGATACATTATAAATTTTAATTAAACTTTTTTTTACTTACATTCTAATATACAATATATATATATATATATATATATATATATATATATATATATATATATATATATATATATGTATGGGAAATGCTCCATTGAAAACGGGTTTGTTTTCACGGATTGGAAAACACGAATCTGAGCCATTGGATCGCTCATGATCACGATCAGCGGCTCAGATCGAGCCCATCCATCAACTTATATGACTTAAGTGGCAGAGGGTTATTTTGGGAATTTCGTCCCAAATAACTCTTCGCTTGATTTGCTCTGAAAAAATGAATATAACCTAGGCCGTTGTTGGGAACAACGGCCTAGGTTATAAAAAATTGAATTATAGGCTGTTGTTTGGAACAACGGCCTTGTTCTAAATTTTTATAACACAATGGCCTAAGCTATAAAATTTTATAGAAATTTTATAACCTAGGCCGTTGTTGTATAAAAATTTAGAATAAGGCCGTTGTTCCAAACAATGGCCTATAATTCAATTTTTTATAACCTAGACCGTTGTTCCCAACAACGGCCTAGGCTATATCAATTTTTTTAGAATCTGTTCAGCGAAGAGTTATTTGGAACGAAATTTCCAAAATAACCATCCGCTGATCAATTGAAACGGGTTATTAGGAGTTCGATCTGAGCCGCTGATCACGATCATGAGCGATCCAACGGCTCAGATTGGTGTTTTCCAATCCGTGAAAACTAAACCCGTTTTCAATGGAGCATTTCCCTATATATATGTATGTATGTATGTATGTATGTATTAAAATGGCTTGTGGCATATGGTAAATATATGTGATTGTGTATATGATGGGGGAGCCCCACACGTGAAGAAACAACACACAATTGATGTGCTCTCTGGGTGACTTTACCTGAGGGTGACGTGGCAAAGTGTGTGTGTGTGGGGGGAGGGGGGGTCGGCTGTCACACAGTGAAGAGATGGGAGGTCGGTTTTGTATATGAAGAGGGCTCTCTGGGTGACTTCACCTGAGGGTGACGTGGCAATGTGTGTGTGTGTGTGTGTGTGGAGGGGGGGGGGTTCTGCTGTCACGCAGTGAAGAGATGGGAGGCCGGTTTTGTATATGAAGAGGTGGGGGTTTCAGTTTTGAAGAGTTGGAGAGGTGAAGAGTTAAGAAAATGAAGAATTGAAAATTAAGTGGAGTAATTTATTAGGTGTAGAATTATGCAATTTGAACCCTCACATTGACCTATAAATACACCATCATTTCTTTTCTTTTGTCACACTCAAAAAATAAACAAAAAAAAAAGAGAGGAAAAGAAAGAGAGAAGAGAGTACCTTTGTGCATTGGAGAGCTTTTGCTAGGAGGAGAAGGACAAGGAGGTGCTTGTTGGAGTTAGGAGCTAGAAGAGGTCTCTTCATTCTTAGTTGATACTCTCCATAAGAGGTGGGTGATTTCTTACTTTCTAATATGGAGATTGCATGCTAAAAATTATAAATGAGTAGTATAAATTGAATGTGATGTTAAATATGTAGATAAAATCCATGCTAGTGTAACATACAATAAGCTTGTTGTGATTAAGTAAATAATAACCACCTTGTTACTTAAAAAGAAGATTTTGACTAAAGAATTAATACTATGAATAATATTAGAATGCTTGTAAATTTATGCATGTCAAATGTGTGATTTGTATGAGAATTTGTTGAAGAATGTTATATTCAATATATGCTTTAGAGTCATGATGATTAAGAAAGAAGAAAGAAAGAAAAACAAATTTAGTTATTGCCATGAAACATATTGACTTATGTTGAAAATACAATTTTTTTGCATAATAGAATTTTCTTGAGATATTCATGGTTGATTAACATGTTTGGTTTTATTACAAAATTTTAATTAGTATAATGGAGTACATAAACTAGTTCTAATGAACATGATTCTTAAATTCGAGTTTTGAGAAAATGTAAATTAGTATGTAAAAATGAAAAGGAAAACGATTTAAAATGGAAATATATTTTTTAAAGTAAATTGAAACTTGTTAGTTGCTGTTTTAAAAATCATCTCAGTCCAAAAGAGAAGTTTATTCAATATCCTAAAAGATTTGATCATTGGATAAACGAGTTTTTGCGAAAAAAAACCAATTACTGAACAGAATGAACAAAATTATTTCGATACAACTCCTAATCAATAATCACACTTGGACTTACTGGTTAGCCAGTGCACCATAGAGCACTGTTTGTAAGAGATCTTGGGTTTGAAACTTGATAGTCACATTTTATTTTGATTCACTTAATTAAAATCCAAAACCAGAAGCTCAGTATTTGGGGTTTTCAGTATGACTATTTGACACAAAGTCCAAATGGACTTTATGGCTAGTGTGACTGGACTTGGGCTCTTGCTGTTGTCTCGGCTGAGGTTCAGGGTTCGAAACCCGAGCCATATTTTTAAATATGAATAAAGTTGAGAATAAAATCCTATTATTTTTATAAAATAAAATGGAAATTATTAGAGATAGTTATAAAATTTTATTGTATATTTTGAGAAAGTAAAAAGGGGATTTGAAATAGTAAATGAGTTTTGACTCCAAAATTATCAATTGAGTAAATGATCCTTATTTTTGAAAAGAAGGAAAAATATGTAACAAGTTATGAAATTTCCCTTGTGCAATCAAACACTTATATTGAGTAAAAAATAACTTGAATGTGAATTGAGATGTGAATTGCTTAAATTGCTAATATAATTTATAGTGATGAATTTTTTGTGTTCATGAAAGGAATTATTATTCTATTTTGAGTTATAAATGAATAAGTGAATCATGAATAAGTGCTAAAATGAGACATGGATTTATTTATGAATAAGTTGGAGATATGGACATATTGAGTTAATACATGAAGGGTATGTGTACCCATGGATTCTTGTACATGAAAGGTTGTGATTTAGAGTTAGTAAGACATCGGGTACCGGCACTGTTGAAATTAAAAGATTTGAGATATAGTTTTGAGATAAGGCCATGGAGCCATCTCGTATTTTGTGATTAACTCCGGTAGGGAGTAAGACTAACTCTAGGTATAATAATTATTCATGTCTTGAACTTAAGAACTAGGCACATAAGTAAAGATGTAGTAAAACTTGGGTAAACATAAGTGGGGCACTCATGGGGTATTCTGAGACTATAGACCCAGTCGCGGGCGGTGTACTCCGGAACTGAGGTTGCTTCGATGGAGATGGGCTTTTATTTTAAATTCGGGACTATGCGTAGTCGGGCGGATAGTTTGCCGTACTCCAGTGTATATACGTATACCGGGGCTAGAGGGGCACTTACGGGGTATTCGCACGATGAGGAGTCTGTATAACAGTCAGGCGGTGTACTCCGGGATCGGGATCCGTACTCGTGGAAGATCTGAACCTTGCTTTTATTACTGGGTAGTTTTCATGGCGAGGGATCGAACCCTTTTAATGTGGAGTACGTAGGTGCTTGCCTTCGGACCTATGTAGTATGAGATGCATAGAATCCGAACATGTATGCATTAGTATCATCTTAGAATAAAATATCTGCATTAGCCATTCAGGCATCACATACACTTACATGTTTAGCGTAGTCACATTTAACACTTTATATTCATTCAAGTTTGTGATTTATTAAAGTATTGAGATCGTTATATGTACGGCATAGAGAAGATGACCGAGTATAACATTTTGGTCAGTTGTAAGTAACTGACGTGCCCACAGCTTCTTATGCAGAAAATTGACATATTCACAAAGAAGTAAAGATGTTATAATGCTGTTGATTAATTACATTGATAAAGTTGTACAAGTTGTATATTATTTTCATTATTGTAATTTATTTTTATTTTTCGCTATGTAAACAATGTAAATAACTCTGATGTATGTTGAAAAGTTTAAATTTCCTTGTAAAATTGTATGAAGTGAAGTGTAAAGATCCTGTGGAATCTCGAATTCGGTCTTATTTGGAATTCGGGGCGTTACACAATCACTCTCACCAAGAACCTATCTATCTCTCAAGGCTCACTAGAAAATACTATATCATTTACAATTGAAATCTATCAGATAATGTACTGTAACCCCTGTTTCCGATTATACGGGTTTCCCATGTATTCTTGTATTTCAAATTCCGTATAAATCTCTTCCGATGCATTTAAATCATTTGGATCTCCTATTGAAACCCAAATTTATATTCCAAGTTAGAATTTGTCTCTCTTCTTTTATTTATCTCATTTAGAACCCATTGATTTTGATACATGTTATGTTATTTAATTGAAGCCCAACAATTCCTATTGGATTTATTGTATTCATTTGAAGCCCAAATTCAAGCCCACCTCATATTGAACTCTACCCTAAACCCAAGCCCACAAATCCATACACACATCCCTATACAAGACTCCACCTTCCCGCTGTCGAAGAACCAGCGCCGTCTCCCCTACTCTCCGCAGTCGCCACCCAGTCGACTCCGACAACACCTCGTCGTCCTCCAATCGTTGCGCCGCTCACCTCGAGCTCCACAGTCGTCGCTCCAGTCGCGGCACCCGCCTCCCGTCACTCCTCGTCGCCCCGGAGATCCCCAGCCGTTCGCCTCTCCCTGAGAGCGCCCCGTCCAGTCGTCGCGGCCGCCTGAGCCCTCACCTCCGCCAGTCACACGCCGAAGTCGCAGCCCTCTTCTCTCTCTCTCTCCCTATCTCTCTGTTCTGTGAGGGAGAAGAAGAAGCGAGTTGGGGGATTGGGTTGCTATTGAGTTGAGATGGAGGATTTGGTTGTTTTGGTACTTTGTTGGTGTGTAGCTGGGATATTATTTTGGGTGTTGAAGTTACTGTTTGGTGATTGGATAGTTGTATTGGAGTTGGTGGCCATTTGGAGTTACTTTGGGTGTTGCTGATTGGAGACTTGCTGATTTGGATTTGTGGAAGTGGAGTTGCTGTTTATTGCTATTGGAGTTGCTATCTTGGACCTTGGCGTGGCTGCCACATACATCTCGCACGTGATCTACTGCCCGGGATACTGATCCCGTTATTCTAGTGTTCAATTTTATCGTCGTCAACTAACAGGCAAGTCCACTTGAACTCTCTTATTTATTCTAGTTCAAGCTTATTGATCTCCTGCAAGTAGTTCCATTTTTAATCATCTTAAATTGCCTTGTGTCCCGTCTCGTTAGGAGTATTGAGGGTTTACACGAGCTAACCCGACATACTCTTGACCTCTTATAATTGTCCATTGACTCAACCCTAAGCCCATATAGATATAATCGAAATGAATAAAATGAATAGAATTGTGTACAAAGGAAATGAATGGTAATTGTATACATTGATTGAATGAGACAATTGTGATCGGATTAATGACTTCATAAGTGGATTGTACACAGAAAATGACATTCTAATCGTTATATGACATTGTAATGGGTTCCATAATTTGTAGTAGCACATTAATTGGCATTTTAATGAACATATGTGTGATGGCTTTTTATAAGTTACTGCTGCATTGTCTGCATTGTACTGAGGTTTCGACCCAGTTATAATTGGAATCGGTTTAAATAATAAAAAGAGAATTGTTGTTTAAATTTATTACTTCATGTTTATTATTTAGCAATGCATCATATTGCTGCCTTATTATCGTTCCCTTGACATCCTTATATACACCTGCATCAGCATGAATGATTTAACAGTAAAATACTAAACAAGCCGGGGTTTATAAGGGTTGACCTAGTAGTGGGAAATCTCAGAAAATGTACTCGAGGGCCTATATTGAAATGGTATTGAAATGGAAGGAGAAGTAATGAATGTGAATGAATGAATGAAAATGGTAAATGATTGTTATTGAAACCGAGTACACGCTCTGTAGACCCCACCACTATGTCTTAAACGTACACTGTTTTGCGTGCATCGAATCTGTAGTATGGGATGCAGTAGTACGTGCACTAGATAGGAGAAATGACACCCTAATGAATATAAATTGATATATATGTATATTTTATTAAGACCATTGTTATTACTGCCATTATTGTCATCGTATATTTGATCTTGATTCATATTCCTTCAAGTAACCTGTTCCTTTACTCTCTGCTTTCACTACTTGCTGTCCGTACTTGCTCTAAGGACAATTTATTATTTCTCTTTAGATAATCAAGTACTTGTGCACAAAGAGAATTTCTAGGAGACATTGATAAGCAGATCTTCTACAATTGGAGCAGAAGTCTATCGAGTTATTTGGTAAGTCTTTATTTTCCAGAATTGGTTATTGAATTTCATTCTCGTTTATGTGATTATTATGTTTCCTGCGTGGTTGTGATTCTTTTTCCTTATATTGTTGAGCTAAGACTGGTACAGCTTATGGATGATATGAGTCGGCGTACTTATATCATTCGCTGGGCCTCAGTTACGTGCCTGTGTTTCCGTATTCTGGGAAGCGGGGCGTGACAGGTTTTTAGTGGTATCAGAGCCCAGGTTAGGCTCTAACTATGTTGGAGTTTAGCTGGTTTGGCTAATGTGTTAGTCATGTTCGGCTAATATGTCAGTCAAGTTCGGTTCTAGCCAGTCTAACTCAATAATATGCGCACCACGTTAATCACATGAACATGTAATAACCAACATATAATCTGGATACCCCTCCCATTTGATTCACCTTTTGATCCCTTCACATTCAGTTCCTTCATTTCTTAGTTGTTCCGTCCCTTCCATTCATTCACATTCATTGATTCTTCATTGGGTATAGATTTTATTCTTTTGTGCCCATATTCATTTGATTCTGAAGTTGTCCATTCTTTTCTTCCCGCTTGGTTCGTCAATCGGCATCGGAGGATCTTCAAGGACATGTTAGAGGCTCGTTTAATTCCTACGTTACCGTATATTTTTATGATATAATTATTGTGTAAATTTGCTACACTGCATATTTATTTCTCATTCACACTGCATTGTGTTTATACATGTATTTTATTCCATTTTCTCCCTACTTTTATAAATCATTTCCACTACTGCGATTTTGTACTATTGTGTGTGATTAATTTATACATTTATTTTGATATCCTATTGTATGGCTTTCAACTTCATTTCTTACTATTCTACTATTTTTATATCACGAATTTCAAAACATAACCTCAAACTTAAATTGAATGTTCCATATCCCTGTGTGTATGAGAGGTTACATCTTCCATTTCACCATTTCGGTGCAACCTAATATCAAGATGGCAAATATGCAACTCGATGTCAATGGAGGCAAATTGCAACTGGATATCGGCGAGGCAAAATGTGCAGCCGAATATCCGGATGGCAACTTGAAACCTGATGTCGTGAAGGCAAACTTGCAACTTGATGTTAAGGATGCAAGATTTTCTACCTATTTGCTAATTGATATTTCAAGACTTTTACTCATATAATGAAACTATTGGTAAAGAAATATTTTCTTTATGACATCTTGTTTATACTATTACACTTTATGTTTCCATACAATTTGAACTCGTATTGTTGATTTTACTTTATTTTGTGTATAAAATTATTTTCACTATTATTATTATTATTGCAATTGTTTTCGTTGTTATTCTTGGTATTATTATCATTATTATTATTTCTATTGCTATTGTTATTATTGTGTTCATTACCCTTATTCCTATTACTTCTATTATTATTACTGCTATTTTATTATTACTGATATTACCAGTGCTATTATTATTGTTGTTGTTTCCATTATTTTATTATTGCTATTGATATCGAATTACCTTCATACAAGAAAATGTGTTGAACCCGAATTATATTCTGTCTTGCAATATTATTATTATTGTCAATATTGTTAATATTTTCATTATTATTATTATTATTATTATTGCCATTATTATTATTTTTGTTATTGATATTATTGTTATTCATATTATTGTTATTATAATTATTAATATTACTATTGCATTATTTTCATGAATGTTTTTAAACCCAAATTTTGTCATGTACGTATTATCATGATTATCAGTATTGTCAACATTTTTATTGTATTGTTATTATTTCTATCAGTATGACTATAATGACTTTTTCATTACTATTATTAATACTGCTATTATAATTTTTAGTGCTATTGCTATTATTATTGTTATTATTATTAACATGTGTGTTATTATTATTGTTATTATTATTTTATTATTGCTATTACTATCCTATTATTCTTGATGTTATTATTTCTACTATTAACATGTTATTATTATTGTTATGTTTCTCGTTATTATTATTGATATCATTATTATTATTGATATTGCCGTTGTTATTGTTATTGTTGTTTGCATTATTTTATTATTACTGTTGTTAACAATGAATTACTTTCGTACAAAAAAAAATTGTTGAACCAAATTATATTCTGTCTTACATTATTGTTTTTACCGGTATTTTTAATATTTTATCATTATTGGTGTTATTATTGGTATTTTGTTGAAGTCTAAATTTTATATACCCTTGATTGCACTACTTATTGATATTTAACTTGAGCCTAAACCCTTGTTCCTACACATATGTATCTTTCCGTGTACTTTTTGTATTTAAGATTTTTATAGCTTCCTTTCGCTTTCAATTCTTTTCTACGATTTACATTTTCAATTGATCGGACTTTAACAAAATATTATTCTGGTTTCTAAGAAACTTGTTATTTCATCTGACTATCTGAAAATTTTATTTATTTCAAACAACGGTGTATTTTAATTTTATTTTACGTTTTATGTGATCGAATATTTATATTATATATTACTACTGTTTGGATTATTTTAGTAAATCTATTAAACTCACTTTTCCATTCTGACACGTATGTGCATACTATTATTATATCCATTTATGCTATTATTATTATTATCATTATTTCTTTTGTTATTGTTATTATTCTTATTGTTATTAATATTATTGTTATTATGATTGTTATTTTATTGTTAGCAATGTTGATATGTTGTTATTATTATTGTTATTGGTATTATTATGCTTGTCGTTACTCAACTATTATTTTGTTTTGAGCCCGAACATGCCCCATTTTATATACTTTTCACTATATGATTTAGTGTATATTTTAAAAATCCTATAGCCTATTTCCTTATTGGATTTAAACCTGTTATTTGATTTATAACCCAATTTTTCTACCCATTAGTCTTGATCTATAACATATCTTTTGATCATTTAAAATTGAAGACAAATCTTATATTCATTTTGCATTGTTTAATTATATCTATCTCGAGCCCAACTCTCCTTGATCCTGGTGTCTCATTGTTGTCTTCCTGCTCGGTTCGTTGATTGATGTCATGTGGCCTACATCGATATATATGTTGCTTGGGACATTGCCATCAGAGTAGCGCAGCGGAAGCGTGGCGGACCCATAACCCACAGGTCCCAGGATCTTCTTGTTGCTTCTCCTCCCTTGTAATGTTTGTTTTGTACCATTCCTTGCATTGTCCTCACCCCTTGACTCATTTCTTCTCTCATCTCTACCTTGTCCATCGCTTCTTCTATTCCAACTCTACCTACTCTTCATCTCCTTGCTTTGTTATCTTACAAGTCATGTGTTGTTCATTCTTCATTTTGATACCGGTTACTTCTTTCTTACATTCCATTTGACCATCATGCATTCATTCATTTATTGATTCAATCCTTCCCTGTCTTCTCTCTTTGATTTCAGTTCTGCCGACTCCTTATCTTGCCTTATTATCTCGTGTTGTTCCTTCCTTTTGATACCGTTCATTCTCTTCTATGCATTCCTTTTGACATCATTATTATCCACCCCTTCGTACCTTGGGGTGTTACTACCGAGTTGACTTTTCTTTGGATCCCTTGTTTGTTACCCTCTTCTAAGTTGCTTTTACCCTGTCCTATGTACCGCCTAAGCAAATTTCGAGGACGAAATTTTTGTGTAAGGTGGGTAGAATTTGTAACCCCTGTTTCCGATTATACGGGTTTCCCATGTATTCTTGTATTTCAAATTCCGTATAAATCTCTTCCGATGCATTTAAATCATTTGGATCTCCTATTGAAACCCAAATTTATATTCCAAGTTAGAATTTGTCTCTCTTCTTTTATTTATCTCATTTAGAACCCATTGATTTTGATACATGTTATGTTATTTAATTGAAGCCCAACAATTCCTATTGGATTTATTGTATTCATTTGAAGCCCAAATTCAAGCCCACCTCATATTGAACTCTACCCTAAACCCAAACCCACAAATCCATACACACATCCCTATACAAGACTCCACCTTCCCGCTGTCGAAGAACCAGCGCCGTCTCCCCTACTCTCCGCAGTCGCCACCCAGTCGACTCCGACAACACCTCGTCGTCCTCCAATCGTTGCGCCGCTCACCTCGAGCTCCACAGTCGTCGCTCCAGTCGCGGCACCCGCCTCCCGTCACTCCTCGTCGCCCCGGAGATCCCCAGCCGTTCGCCTCTCCCTGAGAGCGCCCCGTCCAGTCGTCGCGGCCGCCTGAGCCCTCACCTCCGCCAGTCACACGCCGAAGTCGCAGCCCTCTTCTCTCTCTCTCTCCCTATCTCTCTGTTCTGTGAGGGAGAAGAAGAAGCGAGTTGGGGGATTGGGTTGCTGTTGAGTTGAGATGGAGGATTTGGTTGTTTTGGTACTTTGTTGGTGTGTAGCTGGGATATTATTTTGGGTGTTGAAGTTACTGTTTGGTGATTGGATAGTTGTATTGGAGTTGGTGGCCATTTGGAGTTACTTTGGGTGTTGCTGATTGGAGACTTGCTGATTTGGATTTGTGGAAGTGGAGTTGCTGTTTATTGCTATTGGAGTTGCTATCTTGGACCTTGGCGTGGCTGCCACATACATCTCGCACGTGATCTACTGCCCGGGATACTGATCCCGTTATTCTAGTGTTCAATTTTATCGTCGTCAACTAACAGGCAAGTCCACTTGAACTCTCTTATTTATTCTAGTTCAAGCTTATTGATCTCCTGCAAGTAGTTCCATTTTTAATCATCTTAAATTGCCTTGTGTCCCGTCTCGTTAGGAGTATTGAGGGTTTACACGAGCTAACCCGACATACTCTTGACCTCTTATAATTGTCCATTGACTCAACCCTAAGCCCATATAGATATAATCGAAATGAATAAAATGAATAGAATTGTGTACAAAGGAAATGAATGGTAATTGTATACATTGATTGAATGAGACAATTGTGATCGGATTAATGACTTCATAAGTGGATTGTACACAGAAAATGACATTCTAATCGTTATATGACATTGTAATGGGTTCCATAATTTGTAGTAGCACATTAATTGGCATTTTAATGAACGTATGTGTGATGGCTTTTTATAAGTTACTGCCGCATTGTCTGCATTGTACTGAGGTTTCGACCCAGTTATAATTGGAATCGGTTTAAATAATAAAAAGAGAATTGTTGTTTAAATTTATTACTTCATGTTTATTATTTAGCAATGCATCATATTGCTGCCTTATTATCGTTCCCTTGACATCCTTATATACACCTGCATCAGCATGAATGATTTAACAGTAAAATACTAAACAAGCCGGGATTTATAAGGGTTGACCTAGTAGTGGGAAATCTCAGAAAATGTACTCGAGGGCCTATATTGAAATGGTATTGAAATGGAAGGAGAAGTAATGAATGTGAATGAATGAATGAAAATGGTAAATGATTGTTATTGAAACCGAGTACACGCTCTGTAGACCCCACCACTATGTCTCAAACGTACACTGTTTTGCGTGCACCGAATCTGTAGTATGGGATGCAGTAGTACGTGCACTAGATAGGAGAAATGACACCCTAATGAACATAAATTGATATATATGTATATTTTATTAAGACCATTGTTATTACTGCCATTATTGTCATCGTATATTTGATCTTGATTCATATTCCTTCAAGTAACCTGTTCCTTTACTCTCTGCTTTCACTACTTGCTGTCCGTACTTGCTCTAAGGACAATTTATTATTTCTCTTTAGATAATCAAGTACTTGTGCACAAAGAGAATTTCTAGGAGACATTGATAAGCAGATCTTCTACAATTGGAGCAGAAGTCTATCGAGTTATTTGGTAAGTCTTTATTTTCCAGAATTGGTTATTGAATTTCATTCTCGTTTATGTGATTATTATGTTTCCTGCGTGGTTGTGATTCTTTTTCCTTATATTGTTGAGCTAAGACTGGTACAGCTTATGGATGATATGAGTCGGCGTACTTATATCATTCGCTGGGCCTCAGTTACGTGCCTGTGTTTCCGTATTCTGGGAAGCGGGGCGTGACATGTACTTTATTATATAAAGACCTAGAGAAATCATAGGTTGTAGTCTTGATACAATTAACATCTGATATACCTTGAAGAGAAAGTCACATGATAAGAGATGTGAGATCTAACTTGGAGAAGAAACTGGGTTCAAACAGTTTCATCCAGAACCTACCCAAAACTGTTGATGCACCGCTGTTGGTTGACTGCTCGCAAGAGTAGTCGCTACACCTGCAAGTCAATTTCCCAACCTCATGTTGCAGTCGTCTATTAATTGCCTGACAATCAGAAACAGAGCTTCCTTTCGTCTAACATCTTCACTTCGAACTTTTTCTTGCTTCACCATCTTCCCCTCACATCGAACCTAGTATGCAAGACATAAACCCAACAATCTCCACATTCGATTGCATACTCATGCTTCACTCATACTTCCATACATGAGCGATTAATTGCTTATAGACTCTTCCCTTTCTCCTATTGCAAAAAACACAATTTAATAGCTTCTTCTGTTAGTTGAATTTATCTCAACCTGTCATTTCTCCAATTGTATGCCTCCTCAATAGCATACCCCAGTATGGATAAACACAAAGGTGCCACTCTCCGCACGAACTCCACCTATCCCGACGGATCCTCCACCTACCGCTGATATTCGACCGTCGTTGACTCACTTCGGTAATTCTAGTGGCGGCGAACTAGATAATACTTTAGGGTGATGGGATTCAAAACACTCGACTAAGTCTTCCTGGTCTCACAAAGCTTGTAGAAGTTGTGTTGAACACCCCTCATTCCTTTCATCACCTTACGACGACATTCTCAAATTGATAGAACTCCACCTCGAGCTGTGTACCTACAGCCCCATCTTCCGGAGTTCCCAAGGAGATTAGGTTATGTTTCAACAAAGGAATATGCATGACCTTCTCCAATGTGAACCTCTTTCCATCTGATATCTCCAACTTTACAGTTTCCTCATCCACTATGTTACAAAGCTCATCAGTCTACATTCTCACTCAACGACATGTTATAGACTTGTAGTATAACACTTCTCCCTCTTATAGCAAATAGGAGAAGAACTACTTGAATCAAGAATAGAACTTAAAATAAGAAGACAGTCTAAGTTATCACCTGATTCAATGACACTGACTATGTTAGCGCCCTATGATTCAACTACTTGCAACAATCCCTCCTGTAATGCCCAATCTTCTGCAATGGTGGCAACGAATCTCACCCTTACGCGCACTATCCCTTGCAATTAAAGTTCCATCCACAGCCATGCAACTCATATAAGTATATGCTGATCTCTGAGCCTCCTTTCTAAGATCACCCTTCTTCAAGTTATTGATCACACAGTCTCGTCGGCTACCGAAAGCTTTTCCTTGGTAGAATTCCTGTGTAGCTTCACGGTTATCAAATGCACATATGAATCTGGTAGTGAATTTAATATGTTGAAAGCTTATCATCTTCGCTTAGATCCTTTGTATTTATCGCCCTCAATTTAGATAATACCTTATTGAATTCCACTATATTATCTTGAAAAATGATACATTCCTTCATTTAGAAACAAACAGTTTTCTCGTCCAGTACATACTATCTTGTAACGACGATTTTGAGTAGTCAATTTTGAGTCTCACCCACAGACTTGCCACGCATCTCTCCTTTAGGAAGTTGCACTTGACGTCATTCATCAATTACAACCGGATTAAACTCAAGGTTTTTTAACAAATCTCCTCCCACTTCTCCTGCTTCATGTCGGATGACTTCCCTTTATCTCCTTCTAGGGCAAACTGCAAGCCCTGTTGAGCCAAAGCGTCGTACATATCCACCTTTCCGATATTAAAGTTGATCTTACAATCGAACTATGGGATCTTTGTGAAACTATGATTTAACATCTTCACCAAGGAACTCCAACAACCTGATATCAGTTCCAAGGGAATTAAAGAGCAGCGAGAAGCTGTTGTAGAGAAGCAATAACCGATCATAAAGAATCAACCAAGTAAAAGCATTCCCACTTGTTCGGTAAACACCCCCCCCCCCCCCCCCCCCCCCCAAAAAAAAAAAAAAAAGAAAGAAAACCGTTCTGCATAAGGTGGGGCCCCTACTGCAAAAAATGACGATCTGGTTTGGAGCCGCATATATGCAGCTCCAGTTCTCTGAATTTTACCCTATTATTATTGACTGGATATATCAACCATC
Organism: Hemerocallis citrina; assembly: GCA_017893485.1. Lineage (NCBI taxonomy): Eukaryota > Viridiplantae > Streptophyta > Magnoliopsida > Asparagales > Asphodelaceae > Hemerocallis > Hemerocallis citrina. Next base: position 29,980,655 of record CM030361.1, on the reverse strand, counting down.
CATCATTTTTTATTTATCCTTTAGTAATAGTATAAACCATCCATTAAAAGTAAAATATAAGAATAACAAGGGCGTTTGCATCACTGTACGTAAGGGCACTCTAGTAGTATGCTAAAGAAACATCAGTCCCAAGCACACATTGACATAACTGTAGAACAATATATTTTCTCCTAATTCGACATTTTAGAATACGGTTCAAATCATGCTTGAAGGTAATAGTTATTATGATGTTAAAATTCCGCTCTCCTCTCCTTGTGAACAACTACCACTGCATGATTAAGTCATTGATTAAAATAAAAATAGATTGAAAAGCAAACTACTATCTTAAAAAATAATCCTCTATATATGCATTTTGACATGAGCATTATATGACAAATAGAGATTGGTGTTATCATTTCTACTATCTTAAAAAATAATCCTCTATATATGCATTTTGACATGAGCATTATATGACAAATAGAGATTGGTGTTTAGTCTATCATTTTCTTCACGTATAAGTCGAATATGGTTTTTGACTCCATCAGTTCTTCTTACATCTTTCCCAACAAAAAAAATAAAAAATTTCTCCTTACATCTACATTGTGTGAACTCTATTTGTCTTTTATTTCATAATATATATGCTAAACTTTAACAACAAAGCAACAAGCCCGTCTAGCTCAGTTGGTAGAGCGCAAGGCTCTTAACCTTGTGGTCGTGGGTTCGAGCCCCACGGTGGGCGTTGTTAATTTTTTATTTTGCCTGCCATTTGTTTGGCTCTATGCATTATAGTCCCTAAACAGTTATAGTTTTATCAATTTTTTTGTTGCCGAAATTTTAAAAAGGAGGAGAATAATGTGTTGCTGTTTTAAACCTGCTTTATAGCATCTCTTAACCTTGTGGTCGTGGGTTCGAGCCCCACGGTGGGCGTTGTTAATTTTTTATTTTGCCTGCCATTTGTTTGGCTCTATGCATTATAGTCCCTAACCAGTTATAGTTTTATCAAATTTTTTTTTGCTGAAATTTTAAAAAGGAGGAGAATAATGTGTTGCTGTTTTAAACCTGCTTTATAGCATCTAAACTCAATTAAATCTATACAATATATTATGCTAATTAAGACAACTTTTAGTTTAGAAAATTTCTCCTTTACTTTAAAAAAAAACAAAACTAATATAACCCTGTACAATATTATTAAGACATTTTAAATTTTATTTCATTAAATAAGCTCAAATTAAAAAAATTATATGAATTATTTACACTAAGGGGTTACATAACCGTCCTCAAACTCAGAATAATAAACATCATCTCCATCATTCGACTGGCACGAACACGAATTATTTTTCGTTGTTCTTCCTTGCAGAATGCAGTCTTATCGAGGGTCATTACAGTGGTGTCGTACATCATTAAACTGTCTCTTGCTCGATCCTCTCTTTGCTCTTGTGTCCTCTGCTTTGCCTTCTCCCATTGTATCATCTTAACAATCAAGTCATTGGTTCTCTTCGTCTCATTATTCATTTGTCCAGCTAATTGTTTGATCGTCTATGCATTTCGACTACTCTCACCTAATAAAGCTTTCCCTTTCTTACGGGTAGCTTCTTCTTGTACCTTCATTTCCGAAGGTTATGCATTATAGTCCTTATCCAGTTATAGTTTTATCAGTTTTTTTGTTGCTAAAATTTTTAAAGGAGGAGAATAATGTGTTGCTCTTTTAAACCTGTTTTATAGCATCTAAACTCAATTAAATCTATACAATATATTATGCTGAGACAACTTTTGGTTTAGAAAATTTCTCCTTTACTTTAAAAAAGACAAAACTAATATAACCCTGTACAATATTATTAAGACATTTTAAATTTTATTTCATTAAATAAGCTCAAATTTAAAATATTATATGAATTATTTATACTAAGGGGTTACATAACCGTCCTCAAACTCAGAATAATAAACATCATCTCCATCATTTTGGTTGTTGTCGTAACCACTGTCGTGATTGCTATTTTCATTCGACTGGCACGAACACGAATTATTTTTCGTTGTTCTTCCTTGCAGAATGCAGTCTTATCGAGGGTCATTACAGTGGTGTCGTACATCATTACTCGACTGTCTCTTGCTCGATCCTCTCTTTGCTCTTGTGTCCTCTGCTTTGCCTTCTCCCATTGTATCATCTTAACAATCAAGTCATTGGTTCTCTTCGTCTCATTATTCATTTGTTTGATCGTCTATGCAATTCGACTACTCTCACCTAATAAAGCTTTCCCTTTCTTTTGAGTAGCTTCTTCTTGTGCCTTCATTTCCGAAGGTTTTGCAAAAGTGGGCATCAGCAATGGTACAAGATTGTTGTAGTAAGTTAAATCTACAAGAGTTGCTCCCACTGTAAACTGTTTACTTCCTCCAAATCAAGTTTCAACCGTAGTAAGTCTAATCTATAGGAGTTGCTCCAACTTAAACTGTTTACTTCCTCCAAATCAAGTTTCAACCCGATCTCTGAATTTGTGTACACCGCGGACTATGTCCCAACGAGTATCTAAGTTCCAATCTTCGCCCATGAAATTTTTATGCCACGATTTGACATCTACAATCTAACAAAGCATACACAAATTGATTAAAATTCTATTATTAAGACATGGATAAATTTGAATAAATTTGTTAAAATTAGTTACCTCAACTAATTAAGTTTGGCCGCTCTGAGTTGTCCTTCGAACACTCATCAAAACTTCATATCACTTCATTAGCCTTGGGGCATGATGCATTCTCCTCCTAGTCTCAAATCCGGCAACGGGACAATTTTTTCTAGAGGACCCTCCCAAATTTCTGCTTATCTTGATTGAATGTGCTTGTAGAATTTCCCTTAGGTTACTGGAAAACAGTTTCACCGTCGATAGTGACTTTTACCCAAATTTTGCACATAGCTTCTTCTTCATCGTAACTCCATTTTGAACCTCCTCCCATTTTTGTAATAAATATTTGTAAAATTTATTAAACTTTTGAATGTAAATTTAGAATAATTTATTATTTTTTTTAATTTTATAATTTTGATAAATAACTGAAAGAAGAATTGTGAAAAACTTGACAAATGTGGACTTGTATTTATAGGGGGAAATAGAATATGGCCATTGAGGATTTCTTTTTTTTATTATTTAAAATTAACCCTAATCTAGCCATTGAGGGGGGAAAAAGTAAAAATTAAAGGTGAGGCCAATGTCAGCGTCACATTGGTGCTTTCTTTCCTTTTCCCTCTTCTATCTTTGTATGTCGGGCTATCCACTCTCCATTAGAACTTTTTTTTTGCAATTTTTTACTCTTCCCCTTTTTTCATGTCACTTCCTGCCCTCCATTAGACTTGTCCTTAAAATGCACTAGTATTTTTCATGTGCGATGCACATTTAGACAATGAGTTGGAGTTAAACGTGCGATACATGTAAGTCAATAGTATGTGCAATGAATGCCTTAATTTTAAAAAATGAAGCTGAATGGGCAATACACATATTTTTTTTAAATTAAGAAGGAAAAATTTTGATGTGTACGTGCGATGCATGTGTTGAAAAATTGATTTGGAGTTGCACGTGCGATTTTGGTGACAAAAATAATGTTTCCTTTGTGACAAAAAATATTAAATTTTGTTTATTTGTGATAAACTCTTCCATTAAATAGTACTAGTAATATACACGCACGATGCACATATTAATTTTTTAAAAAAATTTAAAGTCAGAACTCTGATTTACACGTGCGATGTATGTCTTATTAAATATGATTATATATTTTTAAAAGTTAATGTGAAGACTATAATGAGAGAGTTGGAGTTGCACGTGTGTTGTAGGTAAGTAGGTAGATTTATAACTCCAACTCTTCCATTATAATAACTAGTAATTTTCACGTGCGATGCACGTTTTGATAAAAAAGTTGGAGTGGAACATGCGATACATATAAGTCGGTAATAATCAGCACTTGTGATGAATGCCTTAAACTTAAAAGAAATTGCAGTTGAACGAGCACTGCATGCAATTTTTTAAATTTTTTGAAGGAAAAACCTTGAATTGTACGTACGGTGATGTGTTACGAAATAGATTTGGAGTTGCACGTGCGACGTACGTATTTGCTTTGTGACAAAAAAAATTTAAAAATTATTTGTTTGGTGAAGGAAATTACTTTGATTTACACGCGTGATGCACATGTTAATAAATAGAGTTAGAGTTACACATGTAACGTATGTGTTTCATTTTTCGCTACTTGACTTCTGTCTGTGCCTATGTTCCCGCTACTGGATCATTCACCGGCTAACAAAAAAATATTTTAAAACTGTTTGTTTGGTTACAAACTCAAAGTGACAAAATGACAAACTCTCCCATTAACAATAGTAGATTATTATATATTATATTATAGATAGATAGATAGATAGATAAATAGATAGTAATTTACACATGGATGCACATTTAATATATATTAAAAAAAATAAAATAAAAAATCTGATGTAGTCCATGACTCGAACCCAAGACCTCCTTCATATTAGTTGTGCACGTGCAATACACGCATTGGTAGATTTACAAATTTACAATTGACACTAAGGCCTTTTTCCATTATAATATTATAGAAATAAATATATTATATTATAAATAGATAAATGGATAATAATTTACACATGTAATGTATGTTTAACATTAAAAAAAAATATTAAAGTAAAAAATCTAACATAGTGAGGTTTCGAACCTGAAACCTCATTCATATTAGTTATGCACATGTTGGTAGATTGACAAATGACACTAATGCCTTCTCCCATTATAATATTAGAGATTAGAGATATGGAAATTTTTACTACTGGATCCTTTATTACTCCATAAAATTACTGGATCCTTTATTACTCCATAAAATCAAGTATGTGTCGCGTACGTGGGATTCAAATATCATCATACTGATGGAATTTTATATACACTTAAGAACATGCATAAAATATTAATAACAACCTAAAACATGTTTCTATGAATCTAGATCTTAATCATGTTGCGAAAATGCTTTAATATAAAATCCTGATTCATGAAACTATAGATCTTTGCTAAATCAAAAGAAGAAGAACATTAAAAACGGAAGCACTAACCTGAAGCCATTAATGGAGATTGCGTAGAGGGTTTGGATCTTCCTATATGATATGCACTTCTATGAGATGACGTCTCTCTATTCTTCTGTTGATGGGATACAGATGGAATAAGAAGATGCGTATATATAGGGGACCATAACGGCATAACCCTAATTGATAATTATTGATTTCCAATTTTGCCCATCACAAAATAAGAAATTTACTTTACGGTCTCTACACGTGTTATATCACACTTTAAATTATATGCTTTTAACCCATTACTTAATCTTGATTAGATCACTTTAATTTGGGTTAGACTTTAGAATAACAATTATACATTTAGTCACATATGTGAGCCCACATAGATTATTTTTCAACAATCTCCCACTTGGGCCACATATGTTACTCCTTATAAATGTACATACTTTATGAGCTCAAAATTTTGCTATCATAACCAAAAGCATAGCCAAACAATCTCGTCCATTAATCATGTAAATATAGGATCAAAACAATTTTCGTTACATTTATCGTAACTAAATTTATCAATGGTCACATATATCAACATAATCAAACGACATAGATCAAGTGTGAATGTGTAGCATGGAAATTTCATGCAATGTGATCTATACACATGCCTATTTCCAACTGGTTCTTTTTAAAACTTAAGTGAGGTCAGAACCAAAACATGACAAATGAGTGAGAAAACTGAATTCTTTATTTCTGATCAGAAAATAACCAAATGTATAAATGTCTTACACAAACATAATGCAAATAAAATACAAACTCCCACTAAATCATGATATCCTCAAATAATACAACACCCATATGAGCATTATGCTCATAAAAGACCTTGGGTGGTAATCCCTTTGTGAGGGGATTCGCTATCATGAAGTTTGTCTCAATGTGCTCTATGGACATTTGTCCTCTTTGCACTCGTTCTTTCACAACTAGGAACTTTATGTCAATATGTTTCGACTTTGTCAAACTTCTGTTATTGTTGGAATACATCACTGCTGACTTATTGTCACAAAATAACTTGAGTGGTCTTTCTATATTCTCCAAAATGCGCAGCCCAATGACAAAATTCTGCAACCATATTCCATGATTCGATGCCTCATAGCATGCTACATACTCTGCTGCCATAGTAAAAGAAGCTATAAGTGTCTGTTTGGCACTTTTTAGGATATAGCTCCTCCAGTTAACAGGTAAATATAGCCTGATGTAGCATTTTTGCTATCTTGACACCCTAGTGAAATCAGAATTAGAATACCTTACAACCTCCAAATGATCTGATTTCCTATATGTGAGCATGTAGTCTTTTATTCTCTGAAGATACCTCATGACCCTCGTGGATGCTATCCAATGGTACATACCAGGTTTTCTTAAATACCTGCCTAACATCCCAATAATGTACGCAATATCCAGATGCGTACATACTTGAGCATACATTAGACTCCCAATAGCTGATGTATAAGGAATCTTTTGTATTTCCTGAATTTCAAGATTACTTTTAGGGCATTGATTGAGACTAAATTTGTCTCCTTTAGCAACAGGGATATCCCCTGGTCTAAAATCTTACATGCCAAACCTTTTGAGCACTTTATCGATGTATCTCTTTTGTGATAATCCAAGAGTACCTCGAGAACGATCTCGGTGTATCTGAATTCCTAATACAAAAGAGGCATCCCCAAGATCCTTCATCTCAAAATGCTTGGACAGAAATCTTTTAGTTTCATGCAATAAATCTATATCATTAGTGGCAAGCAATATGTCATAGACATAAATATATGCTTACTCCCACTGAACTTGTGATACACACAATCATCAACTACATTCATCTCAAAACCAAATGAGATAATTACTTGATGAAACTTGTGGTACCATTGACGAGGAGCTTACTTGAGTCCATAGATGGATTTTGTCAATTTGCAAACCATATTCTTAAGCTAGGATATAATAAACTGGTTTCAATACTTATTTCTTCATTAAAATCATTGGTCATTTCATAAATATTTGATTAATACTACCCCTTTTTGATTCGAGAAAATATGATCAGAATGCTATATTTAACTCCAAACCAGAACTAAACTTTAGAACAGAGAATGCAACACCATAAGAACATATTCTGGATTGTGGAGACCATGACTAAGCTTTCTCGAAGTAAATAACAAATGTGTTCATAACACCTAACATTAAGAATATTGGCACCTAATCTCTTAGTTTTGATCTGTTTTCCCTTTATGCAGTCTATATAGACATCAAAGTCTTGTGAAGTCCTGGGATTCCAAAATGTCATCAGACACAAGACGCTCAACTCTACCTTTTGAGATATGACCTAAGCACTTATGTCATAATGACGCCGAATTTTCTTTATTTAATTTATGTTTAGTACCACGTAACTCTACATGCAATGTTTCATTATAGGATGCAATTATTTCAAACAAATAAAGGTTGTCATAAGCATTTAAATAACCAGTTCCAACAACATTCGAATTTAAAGACAAACTAAACTGATTGTTTCCAAATGAACAATAATAACCAAATTTGTCCAACAAAGAAACATAAATTAAATTTCGTCTAAAAGACGGAATAACAAAAGTGTCTTTCAAATCCAAATAAGAAACCAATTCCTAATAACAACCTAAAATGCCCAACTGCTTCCACTTCTACCGATTATCGCCCACGAAGATGTGTCTTTCACCATTATTTGGCTTCCGGCAGCTCAGGCTACCCTGCATAGAAATACTTATGTGAGTAGTAGCACCAGAATCTATCGACCAAGTGTTTCTAGGTACTGAAGATAAATTAACTTCAGAATAGACCAAAGTAAGAAACATACCTTTCTTTGCACGCCATGCGTGATATTTAGTACATTTCTTCTTCATATGTCCAGGCTTGTTACAAAAGAAACAACTCTCTGTATCCTTATGTTGTTTCTTTTGAGCTGGATCCTTAGCTTTTTCATCCTTAAATTTTCTCTTCTTGTCCTTATCCTTAGAGACTTTGGCCAAATGAGCACTTTCAATTTTATCTTGTTTCAATCTTTCTTTCTCTTGCACACAGTGAGAAATGAGCTCATTTAGAGTCCATTTTTCCTTTTGACAGTTGTAACTGATCTTAAATTGATTAAACTATGCAGGAAGTGATACCAGAACCATAAGCAAAAGCAAGTCCTCAGGAAATTCAAGCTTGAGTGCCTTAAGTCTTGAAACAACATGATACATTTCCATAATGTACTCCCTTACATTTCCTCGACCCTTATACTTCATAGACATCAAAGAAGTCAGAAGTGTAGTCATTTCAACCTTATCGTTTTTAGCAAAATGTTTCTCAATTTGATCGAGAAAATCTTTGGCCTTAGTAATCCCATCGGATTCTGTGCCCCTAAAGGCTTCTGGAATGCTGTGTTTCATAATCATTAGACTCATGCGATTTGAACGATCCCACCTCTCAAATACCCTTTTATCATCAGGAGTGCTTTCTGCAGTGAGAGATGGAGGTCGTTCTTCCCTTAATGCATGGTCTAATTCCATACAGCCAAGTGTTATCAGTAAGGTCCCTTTCCAATCCTTAAAATTTGTCTCATTAAGCATAGGAATAGAATTGATGTTAGCAGTTATTGAGGCAGCAGAAAATACACTAGTTGAATATAGAACAAAAATAAACAAAATAAGCTCACATGAGAATCCATATAAAACAATAAATTCAAATAATGGTTAATCCCATCTCAAGATACCAGGCACAACGTTAATATCAAGTCTTTGGACAGTAACATTAACTGTAAGCGGTACTCTTGTTATAGTAATCAAATATTGACAATAAATCTTGTCAAATAATAAGTCATTCTTTGGACTGACTTATTGTTCACATGGAATATCTTATAATTGTCACATATTTATTACCACAAATGTGTATGAAATTCGGCCAAATGTCAACTTACCTTTGGGTCAGTTAATAAACGCATGAATTACAAACACATAATCATCTTGACATTTTAAATAAATTAATCTACATAAAAGAGATCACTTTGGCAACATTTTGTTTCAATTGATCTATTCAAAATATTAGACATTCATAAGAAAACCATAATTCGAATTTAATTGTTTCCCAAAATTTTATCTTTTCCTTAAATTTTTTTTATATTAAAATTTTACTTTATTTTAAATAGATAATATCAATTTAAAGTGATAACAAAACTATAACATAAAATGTGATGTATATTTATCTGAAATAATAACAAAACCATAACTGAACCATATCTATCTACTGTTTTGATAATATCAAAATAATTTTTATTTATCCGATCATAGGACAAATATCTTTACTGAATTTATAATCACAATTAATCAAAAAACATAACAGAAAATTAATAACGAAAATATTTCTTTCTGTTATGGTTTTAAAATTAATAACTAAGCAAAGAAAATTTATAACTGAACACAGAAAATTAATAAATCTCACATCCCGTGACACAGCAGCACCCAGAAAGTGGGCCTTCTACCAAGCCAGCAATAGCAGCAGTTGCACGCTGCCCCAACTCCCGAGCCCACCTGCCACGTCGACACAATGGCAAAAAGCACAACAACAATGCTACCTTCCCTGGGCCCCACTGACAATCATGGCAGCCACTCCTTCATTTAATTCATTTTGAATTAAATCCACACAACTACCCCAATACAAATTTCCATGGGCAGCAACCATTTTATATTAATTATTTATATATATTTATTACCATAGACTATGGGATACATCTTCCTTTCATTAAAATTCAAGCACAACTATCCCACACAAATTTCTATGGGCAAAGTCTATCAATTCATAACCATATCTGAAGCCATCCCATGGGCCCCACCCCATGTGCAATTAGATTTATCAAAAACACATCTTAAAACCAACATTAATTATAGATAACATAATCCAATATTAATTAAAACCACATCTTAAAAAAAGCCATTAATTAGTATTGAATGGATTAATTCTAGTAGAGTATACTGTTTGTATGGTTGGTAACTAGTATACCAATCAAAAGCCATTAAGGGTAACCGGTATCATATAGGAAATCTAATTACGTGTGTATAGTTTAAAAAGTTGTTTTAAATCATGAATAATCATTAGGTAAACATTGGGCAAACATCAGATCTAATCAACATCCATAATAAATGTAGTTTAAACCATGCATCAGATATATGTGAACATACTGATCAAAACCACTTCTAGTCGACACTTACAGTTTTGTTTTTTGTTTTTTTTTAAATTTAAATTCCAGATCTGAAGCAATTGATCCAATTACTTCATCAATAAAAATCATTAATTGAATTTCTTAAACAGGAAGATCAAAAGGAAACCGTAAATTTCTTAAATTTCTTTAAACAAGAAACCTTAAATTTCTTCAATTAATTCAGCAAAGATGGCTCCGATACCAATTGATGGAATTTTATATACACTTAAGAACATACATAAAACATTAATAACAACCTAAAATATGTTTCTATGAGTCTAGATCTTAATCATGTTGCGAAAGTGCTTTAATATAAAATCCTGATTCATGAAACTATAAATCTTTGCTAAATCAAAAGAAGAAGAACATTAAAAACGGAAGCACTAACCTGAAGCCATTGATGGAGATTGCGCAGAGGGTTTGGATCTTCCTATATGATACGCACTTCTATGAGTTGCCGTCTCTCTATTCTTCTGTTGATGGGATATAGATGGAATAAGAAGATGCGTATATATAGGGGACCATAACCCTAATTTATAATTATTGATTTTCAATTTTGCCTATCACAAAATAAGAAATTTACTTTACGGTCTCTACACGTGTTATGTCACACTTTAAATTATATGCTTTTAACCCATTACTTAATCTTGATTAGATCACTTTAATTTGGGTTAGACTTTAGAATAACAATTATATATTTAGTCACATATGTGAGCCCACATAGATTATTTTCCAACACATACTCTTTCCTCTTTTAGAGCATGTATATATAAAAACTGTTTGCTCGAGAGGCAATATATAGGATTAGCGAAGAAGAGAGGTAATAGATTGTTTTTCTTCCATACTACACGATAATTGTGAAATACATAGTCAGTGGCGGAGCTAGGATTTTCATCCAGCGGGAGCGAAATGACAGGTACAATATAGGGACAAGTCTTTGGTGTACTATAGTATAGGTTTTATAGTGCTCTTAAATGTGTTAAACCAAGATTCTACTAGCATAGAGCCCGCTAATTCTGTACATTTAAATCTAATTTTTCACAAAAAAACTAATCATAATTTCAAAAGAGCATAAACAAAGTTACGCGAATTTCTAAGAGCGCATAACAAAAATCACACCAAAAGAAGGGGAGCGGTTTGAGCCGAAAGAAGAGCAGAAGCCCAGTTGAGGGGGAGCAGATGTGTTTTGCACTTTTGCCTACTAGTGGGCCTGCCAAGGAGCAGCTGCTCCCCCTGAGCCTTCACTGCCTCCGCCACTGTACATAGTGAGATCTCAATATCTCATTATACAATACAAACATAAAAAGGTTTGATGAATCTTGCAGATTACTGGGGAATCTTTATATACTATTATAATGGGAGAAGGCCTCAGTGTAATTTGTCCATCTACCAACTCATGCAATGCACGTGTATAACTATTGTAAATGAGGTTTTAGATCAAATCTAGACATAAGAATTTTTACTTGAAAAAAAACTATATTTATTAAAATGTGCATCGCACGTGTAAACTACTAGTAATACAAAGAGTAAGAAGCAAAATGAAATATATCTTTTAAAAGACTAATCCAAACATGCTCAGTATATCCCAAAAAATATAATCATATGCCCGAAAAGGCAATTAGTCTTTGATTTGCCTCAGAATCATGTCCCTTACATGATCCCCCGTTCTTGGCATTTACCAGAGGGTTTCTAAGCTCCTCAATATAAACCTTCAACACAACTACGTAAACATGCATTACAATCTCATTAATATATACCATATACTGGCAATCTGCTCGTCCGACAAACAAGGAAATTAACCGGCCCCATTTAATTAAGCTTTAATTTACTACCATCATATTAAATTTCCACCCCAACTTTCATCAAACAAGTCCACAATTGGAACCACTTCCCCTTCCTTCACCTCCCCTTTAGTTCCGGCACCACCCTCCTCCTCCTCCTCCTCCTCCTCCTCCTCCTTGGCAATCACCGTCCCCACTTTCTCTAACTCTTCCAAGATATATTCTATTTCCTCCTCTATCTTGCTACTCGAATTCTTCTCATTTCCCGGTTCCGATTCCACCGTCAATACAAGCTCATCACCACCTTTTCCTGCTGCTTCCTCTTTTGGCGCCACCGTCTTCTTCTTCTTCTCATCCTCGTCACACTCAATACGACACCAATTATTGGTGACTTTATCAAATTTACCGGGCAATGATTCACCTAAGAGGGCGAACTCGTCAAGAATGGAAAAGAGGAAGCTGGATGGAGGAAAGACCTTGATGGTTAAGTCTTCTGCGTAGATGATTTTGTCGTCGATTAATGAGAGGATTACAAGCAGTTGCCTCTGAATGGGGTGAAGTATGGGGAACATAAAGGAGGCTAAAGTTTTGGTGATGGAGCCAACGGGGCCATGAATTGTTTCAACTTGATGGTACGATTTTTGGGCTATGGTAAGGAGCGATGCTCCCCAGTTGTGTAGAAGATGCGGCCTTGAATTTCTTGCCGAAGAATTTTGTATCGCAGCCTGCCAAAGTAGTCATTACGATATCGTACATGTTACAATCTAAATTAAGATGATAATGTATAATAAGCTACCAGTAATTTAAAATGAATTCATGAGTGTATATAAACGATCGATAACTAGCTTTTAAAAAACACAAAAAACATATATAGTTTGAATTCAATAATTCTTCTCAAAATTAATATGCTAGCTTTCTACCTTCGACGACTTGAATTATATATATATATATATATATATATATGTTCTCATTCAAGAAACAATTGGCAACTATTTATCTTGAAATATTTTTCAAAGAAACACTGTCGATCTTTCTCAAAATTCCTATAATTGACTTTCTCTAATTAATTGTACTAGTAATTAATTTATATGTGTGATGCACGTTTTAATAATTTCAAAAAATAAAAATAAAAATAAAAATAAAAACGCTGATGTAGGGAGGATTTGACCCGGAAACCTCTTCTTTATATTAGTTAGTAGAATGACAAAATGACAAATGACAAATGACAGTAAGGCCTTCTCCCATTATAATATTACTAGTATCATACACGTGCACACGTGCACGTGGAAAAAATTGAAGGAAAATGAAAAGGGTAAAAAGAAAATAATTTTCAAACTGATCCACTTTCGAAAATATTTACCAAACAGGTCCACTTTCGAAAATATTTACCAAAGTTAGCCAGAAGTAAAAAGAACATAATTTCCAAACTGATCCATTTTCGAAAATATTTACCAAACAGGTCCGCTTTCGAAAATATTTACCAAAGTAACCCAACCCGTGCGTTGCACGGGTTGGGTTACTGACTAAGGGGTTCTCCCATTATAGAAGTACTAGTATTATACACGTGCACACGTGCACGTGGAAAAAATTGAAGAAGAAAATAATTTCCAAACCGATCCACTTTCGAAAATATTTACAAAACAGGTCTACGTTCGAAAATATTGTCTCAAGTTAGTCCATAATTAAAAAGAAAATAATTTTCAAACTGATCCACATTCGAAAATATTTACCAAACAGGTCCTCTTTCGAAAATATTTACTAAAGTAACCCAACCCGTGCGTTGCACGGGTAACGCACGGGTTGGGTTACTGACGCGGTTACTGACTAAGGGGTTCTCCCATTATAGTAGTAGAGAGTAGAGATATAGATATAGATATAGATTATTATTAGAGATTTGTCATCTTTCATGAAATTGATTACCAATCTCAGTAACTAGTACAAATGACCTCTCAATTAATCTTTTTTCCTAACAATAAGGTTCATCAAAGAACCTACTTTTCTTGTGCTAATTATCAGGAAAATGAGCTTTCTTTTCATAGGGAGCTCAATCATGTCTAATTCAATTCAAAGTACATGAAATGGACGAAACCTAATTTGAAAAGAAGATTGTAATTCGATCACCAGGGAGATAAAAAAAAAAAAAAAAAAAAAAAAAAAAAAAACTAGTACTCACCATAATTAGTTGATCCTCTGTAATTGTTAGAATAACACACGCACCTTGATACCTGTTCTAAACCAACACGCAAAGCATAAAATCCATCGTCAACCAAATTTTTATATATTTATATCAAAATTCGTTACATGTAGACCCAAAAATAATTATGAGCAAAGTAGATCACAATAACTTAAGAAAGAGGAATTAAATGGTACCTTGCTATCTTTTGCAATCTACAACAAGTTATTTGACGAACAGGAGGGATTTAAGCTCTTAGATATATAGAAGGGAAATGAAAAAAACGAAAATAAATAGATTGTAGGGTTTGAGAGGAGAGGGAGGATTTTGGTGGTTGGGCTTGAATATAGGGTTGATGGTTATCTTAGGGAACTTGAGCTATGGTCATGACATTCAAAAACTATGACACGTGTCAACTTGCTTTGAAAGCAGATTGTTGTTGAATTGAATCATCTCCAATACTACAATACGTGAATTGAGATTGTGTAATTTGTAGACAACCGATCATATAATCTGAACCACTCATTTTAAATGTAAATTATATTAACCATCCATTTACTTAAACTAGTATTTTGCAACGATGCATGTTCTAATCAATTTTTGATTTATTTTATAAAGTAAATAATAAGACACAATCTGATCTTGAACTTCATCAATTTCTTTAATCATACATCCTCTTTACAAATATCTACTATTTTAATGGGAGAGTTGGGGTTTGTAACAAACAAACCCTAACTTTGTAACTATATAAACACGTATAATACACGTCCAAACTATATCTAACAAATATAAATGTGCACCGCACATGTAGCCCAAATCAAAACATTCAAATATAAACTATTATTTTTCTTATTTAATATATAGTCATTTAATTTGATGACTTCACTTTTTTAGACGTGCATCACACGTACATTATACTAGTTACTCATAATGGCACAAAGATTTATTTTAAATGATACTTTTGTAAATAATTATGTTGTAAAAAAATTTGTACTTTGAGGGTATTATGATAAATAACAACAGTTGAGTAAATGAATGGTTAATATAACTCAACTGAAAAATGAATGGTTGAGATTAGATGGTTGAATGTCTATAAATGACAACCCCAACTATCTCATTATAATATTAGAGATTAGAGATTAGAGATGTTGTCAGTTACCATAATACTCTTAAAGTTTAAATTATTTATGACATAATTATTTACAAAAATGTCACTCATATAAAATTAAAATTGGTGTCGCTAAATGTAATTTGTAAAGTGTATGTTAAGAGTTTGAAATGGGTAAAAAGCGGTCTCATGTTCGAGGCAAAACTACGTCGTAGTCTTTATTTAAAAACTAGTAATATACACGTGCGATGCACGTATTAATTTTTTTAAATACATTAAAGTAAGAACTCCGATTTACACGTGCGATGCATGTCTTAATAAATAGGATTATATATTTTTAAAAGTAAATTTGAAGACTATAATGGGAGAGTTGGAGTTGCACGTGTGTTGCACGTAAGTAGGTTGATTTACAACTCCAACTTTTCCATTATAATATATTTCTATTATAAAAGCCACAATAATAATAAAAAATCTGTCAGGAGACGATCTTAGTCGTTCATATACTGTATTGATCTAGCCGATTAAAGGCTGAGATTAAATAAGTTAATGGGAACGTGTATTACACGTGCAATTACTTTTTTCTCTCTTCTATATATTCTGTCAGGAGACGATCTTAGCCGTTCATATACTATAATGATCTAGCCGATTAAAGGCTGAGATTAAATAACTTAATGGGAACGTGTATTACATGTGCAATTACTTTCTTTCTCTTTTCTATATATATTCTCATCTATAACCCCCAAATTCCAGAACCCCGGCCTCCAATTCGAAGACCCCCCCTTTGCCTCCATCCGCTGCCTTGACCGCGCGCCGCCACATTTTGCTGCCTCGATCCGCGCGCCGCCACACTTCCCCGCATTCGCCGCCTGATGCCGACAACCCCCAACCCCCCCAGCATCGGTATCCTCCTCCTTCTTCTTTTAAAATTTTTTATTTCTGATTGATATTGATGGGTGCATGAACAAAAAGTTTCGATTTTTATGATTCTTTATGAATAAATTGAAATCGAGATCATATTTAAGTTTCTGGGCTTGATTGAACGTTTATTATGTTGGGAATTTGAGAGAATAAATGTGATAGTAGATAAATTCATGGGTTATTTTTGTATATTCATAAAGGTAAGGGATGACGCACGTGTGCACGTGCAAGTTTAATTTGATTTCATGAATATATCTATGCATGTGTGTTGTTTTTTAATAAAATACAATTTTTATATGTTAACGATTGAAAAGAAATATTTTTCTGACCAAAACAGCGACTAAAGTTTGAAAAAAGATGATTTTTATGATTGAAAACACTTGAATTATGTATCTCTTACTTATACGTTGTACAATCTATACCATAGATGGTGGATGAATCGTTGTAATTAGACTCGCTTCGTATTTTTGAATTAAAAAGATCTGATTTATCATAAAAAGTCAGTTTTCTCTAAAATAGTCAAACTTTTTTTAAGAACCTAACTTTTACTAATAAAAATTACTCCTTTTTATCAATAAAATCAAACAAGCAAAAACACTATATTTTTTTTTGAAAAGATCAATATTTTCCCAATATACCCTAATTAACCGATTTTTAAAATTAACAAACTTTCTTTATTTATTTAAATCATACTATCATGAGATGAAATAATACCTTACCAATATAAGAAGTCGTGCGAGAAGGCATCTGAGTCGTCGTAGGCATCGGAGCGTGGGTCGATATCCGATTAGTAGTTGTTAGAGGCGTCGTTAGTCGAAAGTTCATTGTATGTTGTTTGGTTCAACACTGATCATGTAGCTCATCCATATCCTGCTCCTTAAATATCTTAATCCTTATGAAGATGTACACACTTTATTGAAGGGGCAAAGGAATTTGCATATTTACATCTCCAGAATTATGCATTCTTGATTATTAAAGACTTGCTTTCTGTGTCTCTTTCTTAGCAGATAAAGCAACACAGGAGGACATTGATGTGCAGACTTTTTATATGCAGTTCTATGATGCTGATGAGCCAAATGTACTTGAAGAAAAAGGTAAGTTTCTTGAATGATCATATCTATTCTTTGAGATCAGTTACATTTCTTTTATGTTTCATGTTTTTTGGTTATTGTTTGTTATTCCAAACTCTAAATATATCTATCTATTATAAATTTCACACTTATAATTTTGCAGTATAGTTGATTGGGACACCCTTGTTTAAAATTATGTAATTGTTATAGTCCTTCAAATATATATTTTAGTTTCTCCAAGTAATATTTTCTTCTGATTTTTGAGTATGCACTTAGGTAGTTTTGTCCTTTTCTCTAAATAGATGGAGCTTCCTCACTGGACTGATATTTTTTTTGAAATACTCACAGGACTGATATTGTCAAGACTGGAAGGTTTAAGGAGCTTGCTCCCTATGATGCGGATTGGTACTACATTAGAGCTGGTAAGAGTTCTTGCCTTTTCTCATGTT
The DNA here is from genome assembly GCA_017893485.1 of Hemerocallis citrina. Taxonomy (NCBI): domain Eukaryota; kingdom Viridiplantae; phylum Streptophyta; class Magnoliopsida; order Asparagales; family Asphodelaceae; genus Hemerocallis; species Hemerocallis citrina. Next base: position 29,962,894 of record CM030361.1, on the reverse strand, counting down.
GGTTTTGCCAGAGATTTTGTACTCCTTTCTTGCCTGAGCCTTGATTTAGTTCAATAACTTGAATTGTATAGCTTCCATGGCAAGGGAGATCTATCTGAGGCAGAGTCTTGGGGTAGGTGGCTTCCAGAAAATCTATGATGGTCGTAAGAGGAATGGAAGTCGCCCACCACATTTCTGCAAGAGTAGTGGTGCTGTTGCTCGCCACATCCTCCAACAGTTGCAAGCAATAAATATCATTGACCTTGATGCTAAAGGGTAAGCATTTTATGCTTTTTTTAAATCTGTTTGGGTGTTTTAGTTAGAAATGTGTGGTGTTTCTTTAATTTTTATTTAGGATATTGACCTATGCCACCATTTGTGTACATATAATGTATTAAGTTCAAATTTTCTTTACAAGATTTTGTCTACATTTCGCCATGCTCTCCTTTTTAATGGACAATTAAGTAGTTCCTGAGGTCTTCATTGCAGTTTCAACTGATGACTTAACAATTATGTAATGCTGTAAAAAATGATGAGTAGGGGTTAGCTAACTTTTGAGTGTATCTAACACTTCTTGATTGTTACTGTAAATGAATGATTTTTTTTTTACACTATTGTTTGCAGACTGTGTATCTTAATTTTAAGTTTGCTTGTTCCTTTTATGTACACATTCTTGGCAGATAAAACCCGTAAAAGCTTGAAGAAAGAACCTTCAAATCCCATCAAATTTCCCACAATCTACAACAGATCTACAGATCCAACCAACTGTGAACTACACAAATCTTAAAGCTTAATGCAGATCTAAACAGATTACGAACAAAAAAATACTAAAATTAAATACGAAATGAATAATTAAAAATAATGTACCAACTAATTACAATGAATACTTTACTAGAAGAACAACTATTAAAAAGAGATTATTTTTTACAGAACTTATAGTACCACAAACAATTAGTTCCGAGTTTTTTTTAAATATCAAATATTTGTAAAAACATAATGATGTTGTAATTGATCTTTGTTTGATTAGTCTGGAGGGTTCTCTAATGATACCTCATTAAATTATCATTAAATAGTAGTAGTTCAACTATTACATCCAAAGTCATTAAATACTACATATCATTGTACCTTTTTCCTCAAATGAGAAGACTAATTTTTAAGAAAGTGCATAGACTAACCTTATCTCTCCCATATATTTTATCAGTGAGAACAATAAAGAGACGCATACAGTTTGATCAGTGTAAAATGAGTAGGTGCGTAATACTTCTGTGGAGAAAACTATGGGGAAACTTTTTTTATTATTATTTTGTTTGTTTGTTTGTTTGTTTGTTTTTGATTTTTGATGCATTGGTTGATTCAGCGAGGCGACATGCATAGGCTATTATATATAGTGTTATCATATGTATCTGCTTGCTTCTTAGATGCAATTGTAGGGATCTATGCATGTTCATGTGGACCTCAAAATTGTTTTACCATCAATTTTTATGCATTTTTTATGCTTGGTTATGTAAATAGCTTGATCAGAGGCATTTGTTTTTCACCATCTTGAGAAAGTTATTGAGAAAATGCTTGTTTATCTATCATATTGCAAGTTGATTCTTTTTCTTTGATATCTTTCCTCATTTTGTCAATGTCCGTCAAACAATTTGATATGTGATGTGCCTCTAGGAGAGTTGGATCATTTGTTAAGCCAATCTCTCTGTCTATCTGTTATAAATTTCACACTTATAATTTTGCAATATATTGCAAGTTGTTTCTTTTTCTTTGACATCTATCCTCATTTTATCAATGTCCATTAAACAATTCGATATGTGATGTGCCTCTGGGAGAGTTGGATCATTTGTTAAGCCAATCTCCTTGTTTCATAGTGGCGCATTTATAAACACTAATAAACATCTCTTTTTCATATTATAAAAACTTTCTACAAGTTAGTGTGCTCTTATGGCAATATTATTTTGTATATTTAGGAGTATGTTGCCTATTTTATCATCATTATTAAGAAAACACATTTCAAACGGACATTGTCCTTTTCTGTTTGAGTGCATTACGTGTGCCAGGTGATATTTTTGACATAAACACAGACATTGTTATGTTTGTCTATTGACATGATTTGCTAATTGGTGATTTTGGATGGACTGTGTAGGTATGACGCACATTCAGGAGGAGAGCGTGGAATACAGAGAATCATGCTGGAATTGTTGAACCAGTTAGATGGTTTTGACTCAAGAGGAGATGTTAAGGTTATTCTTGCAACATACAAGATTGAAAGTCTTGATCCTGCCTTGCTTCGACCTGGTAGAATTGATAGAAAGATTGAATTTCCAGTTCTAGATATTAAAAATGAGGCGTGGCATTTTCGAGGTGTTAATCATATTTCCATAACGAATTCAGTGTCCTAGATAGGAGATGGATGCATATTCTATAAATTTTTTTCTTCCTTCTTTTTATCTTTTCTTTGTGTGTGTGTGTGTGTTATGGGGATATGTAAATCTTCTTGTGTGTGTGTGTGTGTGTGTGTGTGTGATATGTAAATCTTCTTCCACACTTTTAGATTGTACCTTATATTGGCTATGCTTTCACCTTAAAATTTTGATATCTAACTACTTTATTTATTTATTTATTTATTTATCTATTTTCGCTTTTCTAGATACACATCAAGGATGATATTGGCGGACGATGTCAATTTAGAAAAATTTGTCATGACTAAGGATGAGTTTTCTCTGGAGCCGACATGAAGGCGATTTGTACTAAAGCTGGTTTGCTCGCTCTGAGGGAGTGCAGAATGAAGGTTATACCAAGTTCTGACTTATTAATGACAAAAAAGTAGAAACTTATTATTTCTATTAGGTTAACAATTAATCTTCACCATATGTGTAAGAAAGTTTACCTATTAAGAAAATTGTTTACATAGTTATTTCCTTGGGGTCATTAATTCCCTATAATGCTTGTTTAACCGAATTCCATTCGAAGGTGTATATCTTGTTCGATTCATCTATTAAATTATCACTAAGTTCTATTTGCATTGACAGAATTTATTATTTTCCCAAGAATAGGATAGCATACCTTCCTTTATGCCATGATGATGAGACAACATTTTCCTCCATAGATAGAGATAATTTAAGTTTTTTCTTTACTAAAAGTTTCAAGTGTTTTTCCAAAATTATCCACAAAGATACATGTAAAATACATTCTTCTTAATTTAAATATATCATCTTCGTCATCATCATAGTCATCAATTTAAGACAGTATATAAATTGTGGCTTAATTAAATACATTACATCAATTTCAGTTCGACTTTAATACAATATATAGATGATTTAACTGTGGCTTAGGTATCGTTCTTTTTTTTTCCTCTTATAAGAGGTTACCTCTTATAAGAGATTTACAGTAAGAGCCTCTTGTAAGAGCCTCTTTTTGAAGTGTTCTTTTTACATAAAAATAACTTCTTATAAGAACCTCTTATAAGAGATTTCTGTTCTTTTTTCACCTCTTACAAGAGCCTATATTACCCCAAAGTCTATATTACCCCCAAAGTATAAAAATAGTGAGATGAAGGACAAGAAAAGATAAGTTCAAATTACTAATATATAAACTAGTTTAATGGCAAGTTAAATTCACAAATGAGTGTAAATCATCAATTATAATTCTGGGCTACTATAGACTTTTAATTAGTATGAAAATTAGTATGTATAAATATAAATAATAATAATTTGTTTCAAAGAAGTTGGATTAAAAAAATTTAAGGTCAATGGGCTAATATAAATTCTCCCTTAGCTGTAAATAAAATAAAAATAAATAAAATTACAGTCAACTAATTGTTCCGATAGCATCCCTAACATAATTGTTCGAGATTGTGAAGAATGAATTCCCACACTTTTTCTAGGATAGCATATTACAGTCAACTACGTATATGATTACACTTTTTCTAGGATAGCATATTCCGGGCTACTATAGACTAATATATAAACTAATTTAATTAGTAACAATTATAATATAGACTTTGGGGTAATATAGACTTTTTAAGTGATAGAAGTCTTATAAGAATTTGAAAGAGGATATTAGAAGTCTTTTAGGCTTATAAGGTATTTTGAGAAAAATGTCTTATAAGAGGTAAAAAAAGAACACTAAAAAAACTCTTATAAGAGGGGACCACCTCTTACAAGAGGTAAATCTCTTATAAGAGGAGAAAAAGAACACTACCTTAGTTAAATAATGTATATAAATTTTATCTTTTGAACAATTGTAGAATATGTTCAATGACGAAGTATTTATGGACTAATACAATATTTCTTGGTAGATTGACTCAAACAAAATGGTTTTTATAAACTATGTTCTTGGAATCTGTCCTTTTAAATTGTAGTTATGAGGGCTGATAATGATTTTTGAGCCTTTAATGAACTACTTCAATACAGTATTGAATTTTGCAAATAAATTACTATTTATCTTAAATTGTCTTTTCTATTCGTGGTCAGAGTCAAATTCTTTTTGGATACTTCTTACATTCTAAAAGATCGATATTAATTTATTTTTTTGGATACTTCTTACATTCAATAACCATACGGCCAAATATTATATTTTAAACTACTTTTTTGCACTTCAGATCCTACCTCTAACATCAAGCCGACTTTGTAATGCTTATGGGAGTTCACAGCTAAGCAAGATTTATATGTCGAAACTTTATCTGCTCTGTTTATTACATCGCTTAGAAACTTACAAGGTATCCCTTGTTTGCATGTGTTTAGGAAATTATGTGTGGAGAAATTTGATCCTATTGATGAGCAATTTGATCCTCACAAACATCATGCAGTTTTTCAAATCCCTAATGCTTCAAAACCACCTGGCTGAAAGAGCCAAGTAATAGTCTCATTTTGGAAAGAAGATCAGACTTAAATGGCAATGAAGTTTTACTAAAACTAATGCCCAGCAATATAACTTTCACAAAGAAATTTAAGTACAAACAAGTTTAACACAAAAAATAGAAACATGTTCATCAATAATAATGCATGATCAGTGCACTTACATACTACAAAAATGCTTATATCCCGTTCAGGAAAAAAAAAGTTGTATTATATAGATATTTTTTTTGAATTGCCTTGTGTTTTTATTATATAGATATGGATTTTAAAGTATCATGAGAAGGTAAGAGTCATGATAGTGATAAGAAATATAAGTTTCTTTTTGCGAATGTGGTTATTTCTCAGTAATACAAATTAATATATGCACAATGCAGATGTAATTATATTTATATTCGTCTAAATAAAACTGTAGAAATTTGAATTTGTGTTTATTTTACACATTAAAGTTTTTATTTTTTAGATAAAATAACAAATTTGAATTTGAATGAACTAATAGTTTTTAATTGATTAAAAAAATTGTTTCTGTCATTTTTTTTACGTGTGTTTTCTATAAATATATATATTTTTTAGTCAAACATTATACAACTCTCTGTTACCATTAAGAAAATATTTGTTTTTGTTGTCTTAGATAAATCTGAACTAAAATCCACAGCACTTTACATAATTAAGAATAAAAGATATATATATATATCCTAAAATATGATAATTAAGAAGGTTATTTGATTATCTTTTTATAGTTTATGCATTATAAGCTTGTTTTGAGATTGATGGTTTTGCTTGGATGGTGTATTGACTTATTTCACACATTAAAGTTTTTATTAATAAATAAGATAAAAAATTTGAATTTGAATGAACTAACAGTTTTAGTATTTAAAATAGTTTAAAGTTTTCAGATATATATTGGTTGAATGTTTTTTCAACAAATAAAAGATTTTTTTTACAAATTTCAACAACTTTCTTTCTTGCCAATTTACTCTCGTGTAAAAGCAACATATGGGACTAGGCATTGAATGCACAGAACCATAATCCTCTTCTTCTTCTTCTTCTTCTTCTTCTTCTTCTTGGTGGACCGTGGAACAACAAAAGAGAGGTAAAATAATCGCCATCAATAGGTGATTAATTATTCGTTAATGATGCATATTTTGATTCTTTATCTTAATTCTCTTTTGTTTAAGTGGTAATTTAATTAGGTATCATTAGAGAACCCTCCAAACTAATCAAACAAAGATCAATTACAACATCATTATGTTTTTACATATATTTGATATTAAAAAAATTCAGGACTAATTGTTGTGGTACTATAAGTTCAGTCAAAACTAATCTCTTCCCTGACAATGGGTTGGTCTGGTTATTACAAAGTGAACCAGAGGAGTTTCTTCTAATGTATAAAAGAGTTTGATAGACAGTAATTTGATACGGTAACTACTACTTTTCTTTTATATTTATGATAATCTGGAAAAAGAAACAATGAGCAAATGGAAGAAATTGCAACCCACACACCATAGTTACACCATGAGCATCGTTTTCTAATAAACTCAAAGAGCTACATCATAAATAATCGGTTTGAGGGCGTCTTTCTTATGCCCCTCGCTACATCGATTTCCCCTTTTTCTATATTCTGTTTTTAGTAGCCTTTCTTTCTTGTTTCTATGTTTGATTCTCGGCATCTTGTTGCAATACTTGTGCTTCGTTTTGCTCTGTATGTGGTTTTTGTTTGTAATCGGTGGGCTTGTTCATTTTTTCGGTTTTTCTTTCTTTCTTTTGAACTTTTCGGGCCTACTTGTTAGTCCCGCTTGATTTGAAGTATGTTTGGTTATTGCCATAGTATAACCGAACAGGGTGGCCATGATCACTTTTTCAACTAAAAAAAACTACATCATAAATAGTTACACAAAGAAAGCTATGTAGAGCAACCCTCCTATTCTTTGCCATGTGATCTGCACAATAATTACCTTTCTCTTAAGCGAAATTCAAACTATTTATGGTAAAATATTGTTTAAATATTTTTCAACAACATAAAATATTGTTTAAATATTTAACTAGCATGTCCACCAAGCCATGTGCATTATATGGTGGTTGCTATACTTGATGCACGTGTTTAGATAATACTTTCTTTATTTTGACCCACTTAACTATAAACCATAGTATGCTATATCATATATTAGTGGAAATCATTGTTGACTTATTAATAATATACTTCTTACATATACTCTTTGATTTATTATCTACGAATTATAATAGTACAATACTATGTAATGAAATCAAAGAGTATAAGTTACTTAATTCAAATCAAAATGTCGAAGGTTTTGTGATACATAATGAAATCATTGCTTCTTGATCCCAACTTTTATTCATCATCATTAAATTGTTTATGAAATTCTTTATTCATATGATTTCTGATTATGCTGAAACTAAAACTTCAAGAATGACTTATGAATAAATTTTATTTAACAAAAATAAACATATTAATAATTATATTTTTAGCAGATTATCTATATCAATGGAAAATTTCCACTAAGAATACTCCTCTTTCAATTCCTTGCAAGAAAATCAACAATTGTGGACTATTAAAGTTTTGGTTACGAAACATTATGGTGTGAAAGAATACAAAAATAGTAAAGGCAAAGAAAAATTCTCAAAAGTTGCAATTATGGAAATACTTTAAATATTGTTAAAATATTCGTACATATACATACATAAATAATTATTAATACTAAATTTTCATCTTTTGTAGGGAACTAGGATACTGGCGATAATGTTTAATGAAGCGGTGGAAGCGTTCCAACATACGCTTGAGGAGTATAAAACTTACTTAATTTTTAATGGAATACTAAAAAATGTAGATAAAAGATATAACCCAATGTCCAATGAATTTGACATCATTTTGAAGTTGGAAAGTGTTGTAGATGAAGTTGAGAAAAAATCTTATCAATTATATGAATAAATACAAATTTGCAACTATAGACGAAATTCAAAGTACATCTTCTACTGTCTTTAAAGGTAAAAAATTATGTTACTCTCTCTCTCTCTTTCTATATATATATATATATGGGAAAAAGGGGTATGAGCAACTTGCTCATTTAGTAAATAAGCAATTGATGATGTGGCATACATGTGATTGGAAAAGCCTTAAAAGGGTTAGTTGTCCAATGTATCACATGCATGCCACATAATCAATTGCTCATTTACTAAATGAGCAAGTTGCTCATATCCCTTTTACCATATATATATATATATATATATACCAAATTGCCTATTCTTGATAGAGGATATAAAATACTAATTGCATTGAACTACATATCTTTTTTTAGCAGTAATTAATACAGGAGATGTAGATAAGGTAGACTCAAAATATGGTAATGAAGTAGATCAGCGAAATTTTGCAGTTGTAGGATTCAGGTAATATCGATTAATTAAGTTGTATAATTATTTACAAAATTGTTTTGTAATTCATACGCTTTGTCTTAATTTAAGGTTAAAACCAATCATACTTACATTATGGGGAGAACTAGCAACCAAGGAAGGAAAAACTCTGAAAGAATTATCACCCAACATGCCAATTATTGCAATTACCTCTATAAAACCTCAAACTTTGGAGGTAATTATATACAATAAACATTAATAATGTTATTTATTATATATTTTGTTTATTTATTTATTATTATTATTTTTTAAAACATGATTCTCTCTCACATCAACAAACAACATTACAATAGAGATAAATCCAAATGAACCAGAAGCATATAAAATTCGAGAATGGTATAACTTATTTTGTATATTTAATCCTTTAATTGTTGCCTTTTACAATATCATTTAACATAATTTTGTTTGTTTGTTTCAGGATAAACTGTAATAAAATTTGGTTAAAAAGTAATTCCTTGCAAATAAACAAAAGAAAAGTAATGGAGGTGGAAGAAGTGAAACTATTTTCTAAATATTTTGAGGACTTCAAATTTTATTTCATATTTCAAGGCAAAATACTACTATTGCAAAGTTTTGATCAAAAGTGTCAAAGACGTTAGAGATTCATGGTACATTGCATGCAAAATTTGTTCAACAAAAGTCAATGTTGAAAATAATGAAGCTTATTGTTGAAAATGTAAAAAAAAGTATAATGTTGAATATGAGCCAAGGTATACAAAACACCATATTGTTAGTTTCCCATCTTTCCATTCTAAAATCAAATTATTAAAAAAAAAAAGTTTTAAAACTAAGAATAACTTGTTTCAGACATGTATTCAAAATCATAATAAAAGATACAAGTATGGTAGCAGAATTGACTTTATTTGATGAGGAAGCAAGATGCTTCATCGGCTTTTCCACAAAAGACCTGGAAGATATTAAGAATAAGATATAATATGTCATTCTCATAGTGTTAAAAATAATTAAGAGCTAATTTCTTAATTCTATATGCAGGAAAAAAATGTTGAAGAATCCGATAGAAGGACCAAGAAATGCATCTGAGATGAGTATACTTTTTTTTAAATTTTTTATTATCAAATCACAAGATGTCAAATATGGAAGAACAACTACAAGAATATTGATAGGATACAAAATTAAAAAGAATGAACAAGAAATTACAAGCAATTTTAAGTTCAAGAAAGTTAAAGTCGAAAGTGATGATTGATCTTATGAAAAATACGATGATATCAGTTTAGGATTTACTAATTTGTGTTTTTTAATATCGTTTTTTAATATCAGTTTTAAGTTCAAGAAAGTTAAAGTAAAAAATGATGATTAATCTTATGAAAATTACAATGATTATATCTTTATGTTTTAGATGAAACTATTTCGCATATAGCTCTCTCTTACATCGTTCAAATTTTGATACATTTGTGCTTTGTTTTGATTGGAATTGTGCTAGAATTTATTAAACTTTGGTTCTTTATGCTTACTTTAAATCTGATTTCGATGAATTTGTTGTCGTTGGAGTAATTTTGAAATTCATGGTTTGCATTTTAAGATGATTGACTTAGTCAAATTTGTAGTTTGAAGAATATGAGTGTACTAATTGCAAGTTTATTTAGATAAAATTTTCAATATTTATGTGCACTAAGCCACGTGCATTTGGTGCACGGTAAATTTCAACTAGTAGTTATTATATATTAGATAGATAGATAGATAGATAGATAAATAGATAGTAATTTTCACGTGTAAAACACATTTAATATGTTCAAAAAAAGTAAAGTAAAAAATCTGGCGTAGTAAGGACTCGGACCTGAGACCTTCTTCATATTAGTTATGCACGTGCATTGCACGCGTTAGTAGATTTACAAATGACACTAAGTCATACTCCCATTATAATATTAGAGATAATAAATATATTAAGACGCACATCAAACACGTGCAAATTTCTAGTGGAAGTTAATAGGATATTAAAAGGGTGGGATGTTTGAGATCAAGCTACAATGCATTCGGTCCTCAATTATATATAAGAAGAAAATGCACATAGTTATAATCATTCTTTATGATACAAGTACACAAGAGAACCGACTAATCACACAATCAATGTTCATCATGTCCATATATTTTGCTAACCGATGTAGTTTTTGTATGAATCAAACAAAAATTTGAATACCAAATCCACATCCTAAATCATTCATTAATGAAAAGCTATTATACAACTCATACATCGAATAAGTATACTAGTATACTACTTATGTACCACTAAAATACAAATAATAATTCTGTCCAATTATTACATTTTATTACAAATATTATAGTATAACCTTTATAAGTAAACCTTCATTTTCGTTCGTAAAATTAATCCATAGTCAAGAGTAAAAAATATAAATTAAAAAAAAAAAAAAAATTTAAGCCGCACCGCAGCCAATACGGTTGTGGGTCCTACTTGTCTGCTGTCACCCCATCACCAACCCGTTCTATAAAATTCCACTCATCTCCCAAAATTCTCCTCGTTTCCTTCGTCTCCAATCTCTCTCTCTCAAATCCCTTCCAAAAACGCGCAATAAAAAGAAAAAAACCCTGCTCTAATTCTTGACTCCCGAAACCGAAACCCTAGTTCCGGTCAATCTATGTCCTGATACGGCCAAACCTTTCGGCGGCGGTGGCGGAATGGCGGCGGAGCTAGGGCAGCAGACGGTGGACTTCTCGGCGCTGGTGCGGCGAGCGGCGGAGGATTCGTACCTCTCCCTAAAAGATTTGGTCGAGAAATCGAACGCCTCTGGTTCTCAAGTGGACGAAGAGGAGCGATCCGATGCAGAGAAGAAGATCGATCTCCTCAAATTCATCGTCAAGACGCAGCAGCGGATGCTCAGACTCCATGTCCTCGCCAAGTGGTGCCAGCAGGTTAGGGTTTCTCATTTTCGGCGTTTTCGTATTCGAGTTCTGTCTCCATTTCTTGATTCTAGGGTTTCTTGATGTCTGGTTAGGGTTTTGTGATGGTGGAGGTTTGGAATTTGGGTAGTGAGTGATAGTTTAAGAATGAAATAGAGGAGATTGGGAGCTTTTTAGTGCCCTAATTGGAGGTTAATTTTTTGTTTTTTGTTTTGAAGGGTTCCGTATTTCGATGATTGGTTAACTATATGAATCATGAGATTTCTCTTTTGAAACATGGTTTGCCTCTATTTGTTCGATACTGGAGTGTGGCATCCTTGATTTTGTATCATTCACAAACTGATATTAGAGAGGTGAAATATTTACTGGTTTACCGTAACAAATTGGTGTTGTGGAAGTATACATCTTTCACCACCGGCCCCAATAACAACCATTTCTTTCTACTTTCTAGAGATTTTGGGACATCTATCGGCAAATTGCACACAGTTCCAATTCAACCAATAGTAAAAATTTTGGTATATTTTCATAAGAGATCTTATGTTGACTGCC